>CM046665.1:27647292-30461583 GCA_025594165.1 Tamias sibiricus
AAATGAATTATTTATTGTACAGTTAGGAAGTCCTATAGTTTGAATTTGTAATGTCTCCCAAAGGCCCTTATCCTATAGATGTGGTCTCTTATTTGGAGTCTACCTGATCATGATTGTAAACCTCCAAAACTGTGAGCCAAAATTAACATTTTCTCTTTAGAAATTAATTTTTCTTAGGAATTGATTATAGTGATTTAAAAACTACTGACACAGTAGAGAGAGCTTATATTCAGGTAAAAAAAATGAGAGATGAATTGAAGGAAAGGGCATTGGAGGAGAAGATATTGTAAGTATCCTATACACCAATACTGAAATAGTTATAAATCATTGTAGAAGAAATATAGAAAGAAGCCATGATTTAGGTACTGAAATCTTTCACTTTTGAGGATGAGTAGTCTAATATTTCACAAAGACTCATGATTGTCTGCAGGCATGAGATTGAGTAAGATAAA
This sequence comes from Tamias sibiricus, assembly GCA_025594165.1. Taxonomy (NCBI): domain Eukaryota; kingdom Metazoa; phylum Chordata; class Mammalia; order Rodentia; family Sciuridae; genus Tamias; species Tamias sibiricus. The sequence goes on from CM046665.1 coordinate 27,647,745, forward strand.
GAGATTTACAGAGTTATTTCAGGAAGGGGTCTTGTTGATGAAGGCAAGTAATTAATTTTAGCAGCTTTGAGCAGTTAGCTGTTATTTCATCTTTTCCTTCCTGTCCCTGGAGCAAAATGCCTTTGAACATACATGAGTTTAAACTTACAAAGATAAACACACTGACATATAGCTACACAAACAAATAAGGGAAGGATGATCTGGCATGAAAATTTTATCTACCATAATTAAGAGGCTTAAATATAAATCAATAAAAATATCAAATGTATCATAAAGGTCAAAATATGTCAATAAACAAAGGAATGAAATAGAGTTTATTTATGCATTAGACATTTTGTTTTTGTTGATGATATTGTTCTGTAATGGTCTTATCTGGAATATGATATATTATTATCTAAATGTAAATTAACGAGTCCCTTTTTCATGATTTTAATCATCAATACTCGGAAATACAAAAGAATCCTTTTAGAGATTGAAAAATCTTCAAAATTATAATATTCTTGTGCAATCAACTAATTATATTATAACTCCAAGGATAGAAAACTATGCTTAAATTAAATGAAGGAATAATTTGGAAAAGAGTTAAGAAAATGGTATAGAAGCAGGCAGCATGTCACCTCCTCCACAGTTTGGAATTGAAATAGATAAAGAAATGCTGCTCAGGTAACTGAAGGAATTTTTTGAGGTTCAATATAACTCATGGAAATTTTCACTTCTCAGCCTCTTTTCACTGGATGGGCAGGATCACGGAACTTATTTTAGCTAATGTGCTATGAACAGATGCAACCTATAACTTCCAGGACAGCAAGGTTCACAAACATGTTAATGCCTTATCCTGCCTCATCAATGTGGGAAGCAAATTGTTCTAGAAGGTGTTAATATAGAAGGATGGAACACCTATAAACTAAATAATTGTGCCTCTACACAAAAATACTTTCTTAAAAAAATATATGAGAACAAAATCAAATTTTAAATGAAAAAAAATAAGAAAAAAATTCATAATCTTAAACCACTGAGCTTTTTGAGATTTTTTTCTTACTGAAATCTAACATTTATAGAATTTTGTTTTTTTTTTGTTTTGTTTTTTAAGGTTTTTTTTTTTTTTACTTGTGTATGGACAGAATGCCCTTTTTGTTTATTTTTATGTGGTGCTGAGAATTGAACCCAGTGCCTCACACATGCTAGGCAAGCACTCTGCCACTGAGCTACAACCCCAGCCCTGTTTATAGTATTTTGACTTACACAAAGTAAAACCTATTTTTGTGATGTTTGATTATACGATGTTTCACCATACATCTATTTTTGGGTTTTCAATATTCAATTTTTATTAAATTTACTTTAATCATAGAAAATATTCTGTACCAGATGTTCTATAGCTTTTATTAAGTATATCACAGTAAATATTGCCTGCCCCCCACTTGACATCCTTTGCACTCTTAGAGTAATGGGAAAAGGATCAGGTCAATTGTCATGTCCTGTGAAAATAATCCAACACTTCACTTATGAAGATGGGGGATGGGAATTATTATTTTGCTTTGTTTATGCAGAAAAAGAGGCAGCTGTCCTTCTCCTTTCCTGAGATAGTTATTTCTGCATCTGGCTGTTTCCTAAACAGAAAAAATTTTCCAGCAGCCAGATAGCCCTTTACTCAACTTCTTTTTGTACATAGAGATGTGTCTGACTTCCCTGGCCTGATTGTTCCTTGAATGTAATACTGAAGGATATGGAAAACAAAACAAACAAAAAAAAAAAAAAAAAAAAAAAAAAAACAGGGAAAAGGGGAACAACAATCCCCAGGAAGAAATAAGTATAATGGGTACCAGGGAGAGAAGGAAAAAAAATGGAGTTTGCAACTGTTCCCCCTGACTTGGGCTTTGAACTTGCAAAACTGTCCCCGCTGACTGCACAACTAATGCATTCAGCTATGATTCAAGTCTCACTTAAACCCTATAAAAATCAGACCACTCTTGTAACCAGTTGGCACTTTCTCTCCTGTAAGTGTGCCCCTCCGCTGCTTGATACCAAACAGCATTGCTGATTCATTGAAGTCTATCCTTGTTTTGGTTATTCTTGTTTTCAAATACCAAGAAAGATAGTCACTGAAGTCCTCCGGACATTTTGGAAGTTTAATTGAGGAGCCTAATCTGCGCTATAAATATTTCCATTCTTCTAGGGATGAGTGGATTAGTGCTAATGTGAAAAATTTTAAAAGCATGTACGAGTGCCTTTTGCCCTTCCTTTTTCGTCAAGTGAGAAAGTAACAAGAAGCACCATCATGGAGTCAGGGAGCAGAATCAAAAGATGCTTATACCTTTATTTTAGATTTTCCAACATCTAGAATCATGAATAATATTTTTTTATTATCTGAAAAATCACCCAGTCTGTCTTATCTTGGTATAGAAAACTGAATGCATGAATACAAAATATAAAAGTACATTAACAGCCCTGATGCCCATCAATAGATGAATGGATAGGGAAACTTTGGTATATATACATAATGGAACACTACTCAGCACTAAAAGATAATAAAATCATGGCATTTGCAGGTAAATGTGCTAAGTGAAGTCAGCCAACCCCCCAAAACCAAAGGTGGATTGATTCCTTTGCTATGATGATACTGAATTATAGTGGCAAGGGAGTGGGGATGAGAGGAATGAAGGAATGTTAAATAGAACAAAGGGGAGGGAGGGGAGGAGAGGGGGCAAGGGGATGGGAATAATGGCTGAATGAGTTGGATATCAATACACTAAGTGCATGTATAAAAACTCAAATGGTGTGAAAATACTTTGTGTAAAACCAGTGACTTGGAAAACTGTGCTCTTTATATGTAATATGAAAGGAATTGCACTCTGCAAGCATGTATAAGAAATTAAATTAAATTTAAAAAAAGAATAATGAAATTCTTTACAATTACATGACAAAAAGTGATACAGAGGATGAATATAAATGTATTCAATTTTTAAATGTAAAACAAGTTCCAGAAAAAAAGACAAAAAATGTGTGTATTTGTTTATTTAAATTTAGCTTAATATATCAACAGTATTCTGTTATCTGTGTGTGTAAATATATATATTTGAAGAAATAATGACAAGGAGTTGCCAAGAAAAAATGAAAGGTGCAAGAATTTATATGGAGAAGATTAATGGCCTGTCAAACAATGAAAATAAGAAATAATTCACAGCTAAAACAATATGGTCAAATTAAAAATATCAAAGACAATGATGGGATTTCAAAACCTTCCAAAGAGGAAAATTTATAAATCCATAAAAATTAGATAGAAAATGTTCTCTGCAAAAAACATTGAAAAACGGCAAAGGGAAATAACTTTAAACCTATAATTTTATATCCAATAAAATGATAAATGTGAAAGCAAAGTGAAAGATATACTAAGGGTCATATTGCCTTGGAAATTTAACCAAAGTATCTTTTTGAAATTCTAATTGCAGGAAAATATATTCATAGACGGGGAAGGGAATGTGATAGGACATGATGAGATTCTCCTGTGGGTAATTAGGTTAAACACAATTTTTAATTGTTTGAATAAGCAGATATAATAGCTAATATAGACTTGAAAACATTAAAACAAAATATAATAAAGTTATGTTTATAATTATATACACTGAATAAAATGATAAGTGTACAACTAATGAAAACAAATTTTATGTGATCACCTTATAGATTAAGTATTTGTCATAGTGTAGGCTACTATTACAGATGCCATGGACTACGACTAGGTGGCTAAAACAGCAGCAAATGTTCATTGTTTTCAGTTATTGATGCTATCATGTTCAAGTTCAGTCTGAATCCATATCTGAGGAGGGCACTCTTCGTGGTCTGCGGATGTTTATCTTCTTGTCATATTCTCACAGCAGAGAAATAGAGCTTTGGTCTCTTCTTACTATAAGGGCACTAATGCCAACCTAGGTTCTGTACCATCATGAACTGTTCTACATATAATTAGCTCCCAAAGGTAGGTAGATCCACCTTCATATACCAATATCTTGGAAATTAGCACTTCGACATGTAACTGTGAGAACAAAAACAATGGGTCCACAGCAGGGTTGGAGGAAGTATAACGAGTTTAACATGTAATAACAAAATATGCTTATTTATGTTTACAATTTAGAAATAAGGAATGAAATGAATTATATATATATAAAACCAATATATAATGTCAATTTTAATGTTACCACCTCAATAATAAAACTGGAGTATGTAGATGTGAAAGGCAAGGAAAAAGATAAAACATAAAAGCATAACAACATTTCTACAATAATAATAGAAAACATGACCTCCAATGATTGAAATACTTGAAAAAATATTTTATATAATAAAGATAAATGTTTTAAATTCATTGTAAAAAAATGTATAGATGCTGAACTTAGGATATATCAAACTATATCTGGTTAATCTGATTTCTATGTGAGATATATTTTTTTAAAAAAGAGTTCACTAATGTTTAAAACAAAAAGATAAATAAGACATATAAAGTAAATATAATGCAAAGTAAATTAGCTTAGCTAGAACTTTAAAATCAAAATGTCTAGAACATAAAAACCTTTATGATAGGTAAAATAGGCACTATATACCATTAAAAATTATAATCATCAAGGAAATATATGCATCTAATAAAATACCCTCAAAATATATCAAGAAACAAATGGTCCATAAACGGAGAAGTAGAGAGCTCAAATTTTAAATATTATCATACAACTTTCATTGAGTATAAACAAAGCTGACAACAATAAACTACCATGAATATTTGAGAATTAGAAATAATAATATCAATGTATTTTTAAAATATTCATCCAGGCTGGGCATGGTGGTGCATGCCTGCAATCCCAGTAGTTCAGGAGTCTAAGGCAGGAAGATAATGATTTCAAAGCCAGCCTCAGCAACTTAGTGATGCCCTTAGCAACTCAGCGTGACCTTATCTCTAAATAAAAATTAAAATAAAATAAATGAAACAAAAAGGGCTGGGTCTGGAGATGTGGCTTGTGATTAATCGCCTCCGGGTTCAATTCCCTGTGAAAAAAAAATTCTAAAAATTCATCCAAGGTATATCTGCAGTACCTTTCCAATAAGAAATATGATTAGATTTTCCACAAGTAAGTTGCTGCTAAGTGAAGTGCACATAAAATGCTATCTTACCAGTAGGGAATGCCTAATGATTGATTACATGCAAGATCCTCAGAAACAATGGTCATGATTTTACTTCCAAATCAATCTGATTCTTTGAAATGGAAGAAATACTAATAAGGTTTTGGAATTATGGTCATCTACATTTTTCAATAATAAGGGCGTGTATTACATAACTTAGGATAGCCTAAATAACATGAAAGAATGCTGAAAAACTGGAAAATGATGTGGAGCTACTGCTGATCTAAGAATTAATTATGTGATATACTTTGTTCTGAAATGACTGTGTATTAAATATACATAGTTCTTCAAAAGTGTTAATTTTGTTAGAATATTTCAGTGCTTTCAAGTGAAAAATAAATACCAGCAACTGATATTTCAAATTGTAATCTTAAAAGAATTCATGTGTATCATATTCATCCAGAAAAAAAATAAATATTTTACTTATATAATTAAAAATGTTGTTTGCTTCTGCACTTTTATAAACTGGTATTACTCATATGTATGGCAATAGATAGGATCTCTGTTCCTTTCTTATTTTTGATTTCTTTGTGACTTGGCTCCAGTTAACCTTTGCAACTTGTTCAATGAGAAACTCCAGTGAACTGTATCACCATACACAATTAATGGTTGAGCGGCCTATAATAAATGAAAATGCCAACACTGCTTAGCAATTAGCTTATGGATCATCTCCAACCACTTAGAAACTCTTCCATCTGCAGCTTTTAACCATGCTGGGTGATTTAAATTATACTTAAAGCAAGAGGCAATATTCAATTACTAGTGGGTTCATTGTGTGGGATTGTCACCATTATGATTAACAGTCCTTATGAAAAACAATTAATTTGGTATCTTGTTGCTAGGTCAACTATAAAAGCTAATTATCTTGAAGAAAGCATTATGTTTATCAGCACATACTCCTTTAAATGTTTGATCTAAAACATTGTGATCGCTTTAAGACCAAGCTGTAAAACTTAAGTATGAAAAATGTATCTCTGATATTAACCTAGGATTTAAAAAAAAAAAAAGTTGTCATTTGTTTTTCCTGCTAAAAGAACACAGTGACAGGTAAAAGGGAAATAAAAGCTTCTATTTACACCAAAATCAGGTGTATTCTCATATTTCAAATCTGTTTTGGGGACTCAATTACTCACATTCAAGGGAGGAATTGCAGCGAGACAAAGGCATTTGACTCAGCATAGAAGAGTTCAAGTATCAAAGAGACATCTCATTTAAAACCCTGTAGCACAAAACACAAATAACTATCATATATGACTAAACCACTGATTTAAAAAGGATAGAAAAAGTAAAGCAACACAGCCTTTCTCACCAAATGTTTCTATTAGGGATGTAAAAGACCTTTTCTTGACTTACAATCTCCTCGATAAGGTGATAGAAAATACCACTTTGTTCTTTTGAAAATCACCTCCTGCTCATATTTCCACTCCTCCCTGAAGGATGTAAGATTTGCTCTCCTTCTGTTCTACGAAGTCCTACTAATCTTGAGGTCAGTATGTTTTATGGTAATTCCATTATGATGGTTGTATCACTCTTCAATTAGCAGTTGTACCTACTTGCAGTTCCAGAGGAACTATTTGGACAAAGTCTCATCTTTATTTAACTTATTGATTTTATGGCCTCATCTTATTATTAAATATTTATAGTATATCTTCATTACAGGTAATTATTTTTTTCATAGTCAAGTTTTATTTTTATTTGGGTCCATGCAAAATTTCTTTATATCATGCATTGATTGGTATTACTCTGTTTCTTACACACCTTGGCAAGAGAGATAAAACATAAAAATTCATAAAACTATAGAATTGGAATGGAACTCAAAATAATTTAGATAATTACTAAATGACCTCCTAATATCATCTTTTTATATTATGTTTTATTAGTGCATTATAGTTATACATAATATTGGGATATATTTTTACATAATTTTACAAGCATGCAATATAAGTTGCTACAGTTTAGTCCCAAGTATTTCCCCTTCCCTTCCCTCCTCCCTTTCTCATTCCCCTTTCTCTATTCTAGTGTTTTCCTTCTATTTACTTATAGGTTTTTAAATTAGTGCTTTATAGAATACAAAGGTAAAATTCACTGTGATATATTCATATAGGTATTTAGCATAATTTGGTCAATTTCATTCCACTGTTCATAATATCATCTTTGAGCAATGTTGTCATTGTTATTTCATGTGTCAGCTCATTTTATGTCTTGATCTTATTGAACAAACTGGTAAGGAGTATATGTGAGGATTTTCTCTTCTGTGTATCAACATAACTCTTTTATATATTTTTGGTGTTTCCTTTTTACATCACATGGCAATAAAATCTATTAATTATTCTACATTCCACAGTGACCCCTTAAGGATAGTGGCTGCATTTACTGTTGAGAGCCATCCATGGCCTGTGTGTGGACTATGTCACACATCACAGCCTGATGAATAGGAGAATCTGGTGTCTGGGAACTTCCAGTGCACACTTCCTTTGTGTAAGACTGCCCAGACACATCTTGAGCCCTATTCAGCTCTGTGAAAGGTCCCACACAGCACTGGAGATGGGGTGACATGGTATAGCTGCGCACATGGTCTGAGATGGGTGTGACTTGAGAAGATGCTAATCAACCTGCTGACTGAAAGACATCATGAAGCAAGACTCCATCCCTGAAACCTTATTATTGACTTTGATGTACCTCCTTAAATAAACCATAAGAGCCATTTTCTAATTATCTAGCGCCAGCTCTTATGTGGATTGGACCTATCAGGGGCTCCAAATTTTGAAAATATCTTTCTAACTTTGTCTTTTGTTCTTCAGTAATTATTGTAGACTTTATTTCATAGGTGGCTTACATCCTTCTGAGCAGGAAGAAGAACCCCCTAATGAGGCACTGGCTGCCTCCCCATACTTCACTCATCTTTGCATTACCTATATTTGGCATAGTATATGGTTTATGAACACTGGCTAAATGAATAAATGATTGATTCTGTGGTGTTGACCCTATAAAATTAACTTTAGGGCTCTAAGAAAGGTGATTTTGGAACTCTTTAATGAAACTTCCATGTTTTTAACATCTTAGTGCCTAGCAAGTTCTTCCATTTGATTTACTAATTGTGACAACTAATTAAAAATACAGAAACTAAATGATGTCAGAAAATATCATGCATTAGAAATTGCAATGTTCACGATTGACTGGTTAAATTAGAATGTATTTATACCAAGGATAAAATATACTGAAATGCAGAGTCATTTATTCAGCTTTATTTGGTTCTATTTATTTTGTCAGGTATGTTAACTATATTTTTCTTGCATATATTTATTTTTAATGTTAATTCTTGATAACATCTCAGAATATTTTATATGTAGAGAAAGTAAGAATATATATATATATATATATATATATATATATATATATGTAAACTTTTACTTTAGTTGGGGTTACCATATACTACATAGAGTTAAAGTAAGTATTAAGAATATAGGGAGGAAAAAAAAAAAGAAATTCCATGTATGGTATTAAAAAAATGACTATGAATCCTGTCGAAGGTGAATAAAATGTTGACTCTACTCCATTTGGAAAGAATAAAAAATGCAGCCATCTTAAGTGTCTGAATTCATAAATAAGCAGGTCATGCTAGGACTGCACATTTTAAATGAAGAGTTTTCTGTTCCTTAAGGACTCATTCATTCTACATTTGATAAATTACACTGAGATTCTTACTGAAAATTTAGTTTTCAAACAGAATACAGCTTTACAAATATAAAAATTCTGAGCACTTCTCATAATATCACAGCTTATCTATATTGTTGTAATCACCACTTAAAGGCTCAATGTTGAAATTATCAATCCATAAATACTTAAACTAAATAGCACCTGGTTCAGATATTTCAAAGGGTTTGTAAAAATAAAAAAAAATGTAACGTGGCACCTGGCTCAAAATGACAGGAGAGATACATGGAAAATATCATTATATAATACGTCATAATATGTTAGCATTCAGTGATGGTTAATTGCATCGAGTTAACTAGAACAAATAGTGCTCAAATATTTGATTTATTAATCTGGATGTCTCTGTGGGCATTTATGGATCAGATTTACTTTTTAATTGCCAGATAGTATAAAGCAATTTATCTTCAAAATGTGAGTAGACACCTTTGTATTTGTTGAAAGTTTGTACAGAATAAGAAAAGTGAGATAGAGTGTTCTCTCACTCTGTTGACTGTGTTCAAGATGGGACATAGATTTTTCTTATGCCTCATACTCAGCTTCAGACTACAACTTAACAGTTACAACAGTGGTTTTCAGGCTTTTGGACTCATCCTGGGTTTATGCCTCGACTCTCCTGATCTCCAGCTTTCCATTGTGGCTTGGGAATTCTATGTCTCTCAAACCATATGATCTAGTCTCAGGAAATATAACTATTTTTTTACATACAACATTGAGCAATTTACCAAAATTTGTTTCATTTTAAGATGAGGATAGCCTCATTCCTTCTTTCATTTACTTCCTCAATAAAAATTAATGAATGAATAAGAGGAACAAAGCCCACACTTCACTAGAGAGTAGAAAGAGACAAGGGTAATCTAATGGAATGCACTAGAATAAACTGTATGCATTTATCTAGTAATACAGGCTAGGAAGGAATTAAATACAAGTTAAAATAAAAGAGATGTTATTGAAATTTATTTGTATATGATAGCTAGATAAGCCATTAGTGAGAAGGCAATGTTTGAGCCAGGAAGTAAAAGAGAATAAAACATAAAGTAAAATAGAAATGAAAATAATATCCAAGGTATATGAGAGAGCTTTTCAAACTGAGGATACACACACAAAACACACACACACAGGTCAACAACCATTTATTAAATATCAATTATTTTCTGTTTACTTAGAAATTTATTTTGTACATGCAATATTACCTCATACTCTTTTGAAAACAACCATGAGAGAAATAAGTATATTAATCATTTCTATGTAACAAAGTGATAAATTAGAAAAAAGTTTAGAGTAGTAACTTGGTTGACATTATGCAAGTTAATGGTGAAGCTGACCATTGACCTAAGGGATTTTCTTTCTCTAATCAAACAAGTTTTATATTCATTGTTTAAATTTCAAATGCTATGGATTGGGGGGAAGATAATATAATCCAGTTCATCAAAATTATTCTCTAAATTAAGTAAACCACTCATTATTTCCTTTTAGCCCTAAGAATTATAAAAATGAAACCAAACATCAAGCTAAAATAATAACTCATCATCACTTTATTACTTATTGTGTGATAGTACTTACTGTCTTGAATAAAATCTTTAATCATTCATTAAATTTTTAAATATTTTCCCTTTGAAGGAAAATAATTTGAAAAGCAAACATAAGGATAAGATACTATAGTATAAACTATACATCATTTTACATATGAGATTATGAATTACTATCTCAGAAATCATCACTGAGAAATCGTGATTATGATTAGTGTCAATCATGAAGATGAATACAAATCACATGCACTTTATTGCAAAACACACACATACACTTATGTATGTATGTATAACTAACCAGTTATGAGCTGGTGAATGCTAATAAAGTGAAAAATGAATGCCTACAAAATTTGACTGATATATATTATAAACTTGCTTATTGATTAATGAGATAGACATAGCTAGGTCTTAAATATATATTAACAAAGCATAAATGAAATTATATACCATTCTGAAATAACTATATTTCTGAATAAAATACAAGAACAAAAGAAAAGCATCTAGGCAAGTTCAGACACTATGTAGCAAATCATACTATGTATCGTAAAATTATGCCTATTTATAGATTTTGATCAATATGCAATAAAGAAAGTCTAAGAGCATAATATGGAAATATCAAGCATCTGTTAAATTATATTCATTTGCTAAACAACTGGTATGTGGTATCTAATACATTTCCTCAACTTAGAGAAGCCTGAATGAAAAACAAATATGTGTCTGCAGTAAGTAATATTGTGGACCATAGAATTCTCTACATCAATATCAGATAAATTTCCCATTATGGACCAAATAATTTAGTCACCTCCCTAAAATTATTTAATATGATGATATATATTTTTCTTTTATGCCTCAGTATTTTGTGACATTTCTTAGTGTTAATTCCACAGTTGCATTTTTCAAAATCATACCATATGTAAAAAATACTAAGAAAGTGTCACTAATCTCACAGGGCTGATTTTTATATCTTATAGAAAAATATCATAAGATTAAATATTTTTACAAAGAAAAACGAACAGAATGAAGAAAATATGGTTTGGAAGAAAGTCCCATAAAGGACATCTATATAAATGATAAACATAAACTTGCAGCAGCTTAACACACTACACACATGATTTGGACATATAAAACTTTTATATCAATATCAATCTAATTTACAGATTTCTGTCATTTATGTTTTTTTTTTCCCTTGGAAGTTTCAGGAAATTATTAATATAATTCACAAGTTTTGAGTTTACTGTGAGGGATTAAGACCTAGGAAGAGTATTCCCTAGTTTTGTTTTTTTTTGTTTTGTTTTGTTTTGTTTTGTTTTGTTTTTTTAGGAGGGAAATCAGGAAGAATATTAAATTTATCATGATACAAAGAGTGTTTATTTGCTCTGTAGTCAAATAATACCAAACATTTTTACCGTAATCAAATTATATTCAGAGACCTGGGGAAGCACCACCTCCACTCCCCGCGACCCGCCCAGCGGTGACCAGAGCAAGAGGTAGGCATCCGCTGGCCTGCGGGAAGGAGAGATCCAGCCTCCAGTTTGCCTGGCCTGCAGGGCCCAGAGTGGCAGCTCCCTGCTGCTGCACGCAGGGCCAGACCTGGAGAAGCACCACCTCCACTCCCCACAACCCACCCAGCGGTGACCAGAGCAAGAGGTAGGCATCCGCCCGGCGGCCAGAAGGAGAGATCCAGCCTCCAGTTTGCCTGGCCTGCAGGGCCCAGAGTGGCAGCTCCCTGCGCTGAACGCAGGGCTCATCCTGAGGATAAGCCCCCTCTACTCTTCCACTGTGCCATTCTGCAAAGGGCCAAAGGTGCAGCCTCAACTCCACTAACAGGATTGCTGACTGGATATGTTCCGGGTCAATTGGCTTAATCTGGAAGGGAAATAAGAAGGGCTTCCAAGGGTCCATTTGGCTTGAGACTTATTCCTGGTTTCAACGTTTTTGTTTGTTTGTTTTTTTGTTTGTTTTGTTGTTTCTTGGGGGGGGGTTTGTTTGTTAGTTTCTGGGTTTTTAGTTTTGTTTTGTTTTGATTGACAGTGTGTTTGTTTGCTTCTGCTCCTCTTTGCTTTCTTTCTTTTCTTCCTTCTTACTTTAGTGTTTTTTCTTCTTCCTTCATCTTCCCTATTTACACCCTGCCATTGCATACTCAACAAAGGCAAAAACAAGTTAAATGCAGAAATTGGGATTTTTTGAACGAGTACAATTGGAATATATAGCAACGTGGTGTTATATATAGTGTATTCTCTATTTTCTAGACTCACTCTCTCTCATACTAATTTCTACTCCTTGGTCACTTTTTTCTTTTTCTTCCTTTTTTTTTTTTCCTTTTTTTCTTTTTACTTTTTCTCCATCTTTCTTTATTTCTTCTCTCAACCGCTGCATAAATTAGGTTTATATATAAATTGGACTTTCCACCTAATCATTCACTCTTTCCTCTCTCATCTGCTGATACTAAACCACTTCCATAGAACTCTCTTTTCATACTTTCTAAGAAAGAACAAGTCAGTTCACTCACTTCCCTCTTACTAAACATATCACCTCTGTGTCCATTACTTGAATCTATAAAGCCCCATTAGAAGCTTACAGACTAAATTGGAAACACTATCTAGGTTAACTAAATCTGTACATTGTGATAAAACTGGGATTCTCTGAATAGAAAGAGTCTGATTTTAAAGTGTAAAGGAAATATAAGGGGATCTGATAGCATCGTACTACTGGAGCAACGTAAGGTTCTAAGGTAAAATCAAAATAGTCAAGTGCAGGAGCCCTGTTTGGGGATTGACTTGAATTGCGGTTGACTATGAGCCGTGGAGATTTGGGCTTTGTTGCCTCCCGTAGTCTCACGGGACTTGTTGCGGGATCTTGAGTGACTTGGCCGAAATTGCTGATCGGGTCAGCGCCATTTTTAGTGGTGTGTTTGCCGTGTGTTAGTCGTTGTTAGAACCAGAGAGAAAAGTTATCAGAATAAAAAGCTGTTTGTCTCCAGTTCGCCTCTGAAGTTTTTCCCGCGGCTCCGTTGCTCCAAGCGCTTCAGGCGGCAACAGGTGGCGGCCCGTACGGGGACTTCGGAGCGGACAGGTAAGAACTGAAGGTCTCTAAAGATGGGTTCGAATATAACTGAATCCCAATTGATAGAGGCTATGCAAAGACTCCTTGATATACCTGACTCTGTTCTCAGTGAGGAGTATATAGACAAAAGTGAAAGTGATCAAAAAAGTGTAGATTCCACTGGGCCAACTGAGATCAGTAAAGAGAGTATTAGAAGAGACCCAAAAATGACAAAAATCCAAGCTATTAAAGCTATTCGGGAGTTATTGGCGAAAGCTGAAGGATACTTGCTCTCACTGGAACCTGGGCCTCAGGATATTGCTGTCAGTGAAATTAGCAGTGGTGAGGAATCTAGTAAAAGTGATCCTGAGAAAATGAGGAAAAAGAAACTAAAAAAGACCGAGAAAAACGACGGTCAGGTAGAGGAGTCACTTGTGTCCTCTACTCCCCCATGGGTGGAATCCATTACAGAAAATATGAAGGGTATTACTAGGCATTTGCATACCCTAGAAACAGAAATAAAAAGTCTTTCTGATCGCTTATGCGCTCTCGAGGACAACTCACAGATACACTGGGAACCGCCAGCATTTGAAAAGAAAAATGGACAGAGTGTCCATCAGTCAGTAGATTTCAAAACAATAAAAAATCTCAAAGAGGCAGTAATGACTTATGGGCCCCAAGCTCCGTTCACGTTGAGTATGCTGGAGTCCCTTAACACCTTTAGCTTAACCCCCTCAGACTGGAAAAGTCTATGTAAAGCAACATTAAGCGGGGGGCAATTCTTGGTTTGGCGATTCGCAATTCCAAGAACTTTGTATAGAAACAGCTAAAAGAAACGCGGCTGCAGGGTTTGAAAACTATAATATAGACATGCTCACAGGAGAAGGGCAATTCGCAGACTTACAGGCTCAAACAGATTATGACCCAGATGTATATGATCAGATAAATGCAGCTGCCTTAGAGGCATGGAAAACTGTACAAGGACCTGGGGATCTACAAGGTAGCTTGTCAAAAGTGATTCAAGGACCTAATGAACCGTATGCCGACTTTGCTGATCGACTTTTGAGAACTGCAGGTAGTGTGTTTGCAGATGTCGACCAAGCTATGCCATTAGTTGTTCAATTAGCTTATGAAAATGCAAATAAATGGTGCCAAGCAGCCATCAGGCCATGGAGAACTAAAAAGGATCTTTCTGTATATATACAACTATGTAAAGATATAAATGACGCCTTTGTCACAGGAAATGTGATTGCAGCCTCAATGAGAGGTGCTTCCTCTCGAAATTTCACAAAGGCTAAACGTAGACATTATAATCAATCAGGATATTCCAGGCAAAATTATCATAATCAATCAGGCATTTCTAGGCAAAATCCCAAAAGAGAAATAAGACCAAGCTCATATCGTGCCCCAGGCCGCTGCCCCAGGTGTAAAAAGGGAAATCATTGGGCCAATAAATGCCATTCAAAATTTGACATCCATGGAAATCCTTTGTTCAGGAATTCAAAAAACGGGGCACGGGGCCCAATACCCTGGGGCCCACAAATATACGGGGCATTGCAGAAGGAGTATCCTCAAGCATCCACTCAGATGCTTCCCCGACACAATCCCTACTACCCATCCACTCCCTCGCCAGAGGAACAAGAGGAAATGCAGGATTAGACCTCTGTTCCACCGCCCGAATAGTGTTAACACCTGAAATGGGGGTTCAACTGATTCCCACAGGAGTCAGGGGACCTCTTCCCTCAGGGACTGTAGGACTTATTATCGGGCATAGTCCTAAAAGCTTATTAGGTTTGCAAGTGACCCCAGGTGTAATAAACTCAGACTACAAAGGGGAAATAAAAATAATGCTTAGCTCACCCCAAAGTATAAGTTCTGTTAATCAAGGAGATAGAATTGCTCAGTTGCTTCTCCTTCCCAATTTACATAATTCATTTAAAATGGGTATGCCTCAAGAAGGGAACAATAGAGGATTTTGTTCCACTGACTCAAGTCCCATGGCTTGCTGGGTTCGAGACTGTTCAAGGAGGCCTATGTGTAAAATAAAAATCCAAGGAATAGAAATGGAGGGATTAATAGATACTGGAGCTGACTCTTCCATTATTAATTTACGCCAATGGCCCAAGCACTGGCCTCTGCAAAAAGCTTCAACCAGTTTAAGAGGCTTGAGATATAATATCCTCCCAGATAAAAGTGCGGTAATTTTAAAATGGGAGGATGATGAAGGCCATAAAGGAACATTTCAGCCTTATGTTTTACCTAATCTACCGGTTACTTTATGGGGAAGAGATATTTTGCAACAAATGGGAGTACACCTTGCAACCAAGCCTGCAGATGTTAAATGTGAAAACCTACAGAGTAATCTTAACCCTAAAAGAACTCATTATCAAAAAGTACAGAGTAATCTTAACCCTAAAAGTAATCATTATCATAAAGGAAAAAGATTTTTTTTTTTCGGGGC
This sequence comes from Tamias sibiricus, assembly GCA_025594165.1. Lineage (NCBI taxonomy): Eukaryota > Metazoa > Chordata > Mammalia > Rodentia > Sciuridae > Tamias > Tamias sibiricus. The sequence goes on from CM046665.1 coordinate 27,663,648, forward strand.
CACTGAGAAAATAATTTTGAAAATACCGTGGCTTTCTGATAAGCCAGTGTGGGTCCCTCAGTGGCCCCTATCTAAAGAGAAATTACAAGCGGCCCACCAATTAGTTCAGGAACAATTAGAAGCAGGTCATATAGAACCTTCCACCTCTCCCTGGAATTCCCCCATATTTGTGATCCAGAAAAAGTCAGGAAAATGGCGATTGTTACATGATCTTAGACAAATCAATAAAACCATGCAAGTTATGGGGCCTACTCAACCTGGACTTCCTAGTCCCGTAGCTATTCCAAAAAATTTCCATCTTATTACTCTTGATATAAAGGATTGCTTCTTTTCTATTCCCCTACATCCTCTGGATGCCCCCAGGTTTGCTTTTTCCCTTCCTTCTATGAACAATAATGGCCCTGATCAGAGATATCAATGGAAGGTTTTACCACAGGGAATGGCTAATAGCCCCACCATATGCCAAATATATGTGGACAAGGCTATCCAACCCATTAAAAATAAATATCCAAACCTCATGTGTCTACATTACATGGATGATGTTTTATTGGCCCACCCTAATCAAAAAATCTTATTTAATATATTCAGTGATGTGGTAGAAAATTTAAAAAAATATGGATTATATATAGCAGAAGAAAAAGTTCAAACCAGATCTCCCATATTATATTTAGGATTTAAAATCATGGATACTTTTGTTAGACCCCAAAAAATTTTAATAAATAAAGAACATTTGACCACCCTCAATGATTTCCAAAAACTACTGGGAGACATTAATTGGCTTCGCCCTACACTAAATCTCACTACTGGCCAACTAAAACCTTTATTTGACATCCTTCGTGGAGATCCTGATCCATCTTCGCCACGAACATTGACTCCTGATGCTAGGAAAGCTTTAAAGTTAGTAGAAAAAGCCATCGAAGGAGCTCATTGTGATAGATTTGATTTAACTCAACCGCTGATGTTGATTATTATTTCTTCACAATATACACCCACAGGAGTATTTTGGCAACAAGGGCCTTTATTATGGATACATTTGCCCGTCTCTCCTAAAAGTATAATTGAATCTTATACCTCCATGGTGGCTAAACTTATTCTTCAAGGACTTAAGACTTCTACTAAAATATTTGGCATTCACCCTGCTACTATTATTACTCCCTATTCATCATCACAGATTGAATACTTATGCTTCAATGATAATGATTGGGCTATAGCTAAATGCTCTACTTCTGCAAATTTTGATAATCATCTTCCTAAGTCCCCTATATTATCTTTTTGTATTAATCATCCTATTATATTTCCACAGGTAATAAAAAATCAACCTATTCCTAAGGCATTTAATGTATTTACAGATGGGTCCTCAAATGGTACTGCTACAGTAGTCACTAAAAAAGAAAATATGACTTACATAACTGCACACAAATCAGCTCAACTAGTGGAATTGGAAGCTGTGGTAAGAGCTCTGGAAAATTTTAGGGACCAGCCCGTAAACATTTTTTCAGATAGCCACTATATTGTACAAGCCGTCCCAAAATTAGAGTTAGCAGGACCAATAGCACCTCATACTCCAGCCTTTAAATTGTTTTATCAAATACAAAAACTTTTGTGGGCAAGAAAAGAACCTCTATTCGTAGGCCATATTAGAGCACATACTAATTTGCCTGGTCCCCTCCATGAAGGTAATCAAAAGGCTGATGAACTTACAAAAACAATATTTATACTTTCAGTGCTACAAAAAGCTACTTTATTCCACTCCCAGTTTCATGTCAACAGCACCACCTTGCAACGTAGGTTTAAAATCACAAAGGAGCAAGCCAGAACAATTGTAAAAGATTGTAAATCTTGTATGACACATTTGCCCAATCCTCATTTCGGCGTTAACCCTAGAGGATTAATGCCCAATCATTTGTGGCAGATGGATGTTACTCATGAGCCAAGTTTTGGAAAATTGCGATTTATTCATGTGACCATAGATACATGCTCAGGCATGATTTTTGCTTCCTTACATTCTGGAGAAAAAGTTAAAGATGTTACATCTCATTGTTTGCAAGCTTTTGCTGCATTGGGCATCCCCAAAATGCTTAAAACAGATAATGGCCCCGCATATATGTCCTCATCTTTCAAATAGTTTTGCGCAAAATTCAATATATCCCATAAAACAGGCATCCCATACAATCCTCAGGGTCAGGGCATTATTGAAAGAGCAAACCGAACACTGAAAATTATGTTATTAAAACAAAAAGAAGGAAATTGGAAAAGTCCTAAGGACAGATTGGCAATTGCCCTGTTTACCTTAAATTTTTTAACTTTAGACTCTAATGGTTATTCTGCTGGAGACAGACATTGGAATCCACACCAACAACATAAACCTTTGGTTTACTGGAAGGATGTTCTTTCAGGTACATGGAAGGGTCCAGATCCAGTATTAATTTGGGGAAGAGGATCTGTTTGTGTTTTTCCAAAAGACGAATCCTCTCCAATATGGATACCATCTAGATTAATAAAACAGGTACCACATCAAAATGATCAAGATGAAGTTATTGAAGTATCAAGATTAATAAAAAAGGTACAAAATCAAGAGGACCAAGATCAAGGTACAGAATGATTCCCTCAAAAGAGTCCTTCAAAATATTTCACAACTTAAGTGTCATTCCTCCCGGCCGGGACAAGGAAATCTCTCTTTAGTGTGCACACAATTGTACTTTTTTTTTCCTTTTTATACATGTCTTTATGTCTGTACATTTGTCTACATTTCATGTTAATGTGACGTCACAAATATATGTTTGTATGTTTGTTCGTCTGTCCAGTGTGACGTCACAAAGAACAAAGCGCTTATGAAAAAGAAAATATATATATATATATGGATCCAAATAACTTTAATTCATTTTAGGTTAAGAGTATTCAATTTAGGTAAATAATTTTATAAATGAAGGTACTTTCAATTTTGATTTATAGGTGTCCCTGGGACTTCTCTTTAGCAAACAATATGACTAGTGCTATATAACCTGATATTTTGGTGTTTTGACTTAAGATTGTTTATTTGTTATTAACTTCATTTGTTTAATAGCTCATTAATTTCAATTATCTCAACAGGTAAAAGATTGCTCTGTATACAGAGACTCAAGGGTTCCAGTTAACAAATTATTTCTCTAAAGTGCCTTTATCTTTTCTTTAATCTATCTTTAATGCAGTAATTACCCTCAGTCTTTCTTTGTTTTGTTCTAAATATGATATTTTTCCAACTTATGTTTGTAGAAGCTCAACCAGCGATGTGTGTGAACAAAAATCAACTTTAATTTTCAGCTCAACCAGCGATGTATGTGAACAAAAATCAACTTTAATTTTCTAATCTAATTATTCTATTTTGTAGTTTGACAACTCGCCTCTTGACTCAGTGCTGCAATAGCACTGCCTTTCCTTTAATAATTGATGCTTGAGTTTCTAGGTAGCGGGCCCTGAAGATTTGCCGGTGGCATTGTCTAAACATAAAAAAGACGTCTGCTGCTACAGCTGCAGGGATTGCGGCCGCCGCAAGCATCCCTGCTGCTCAAACATCAAACAACCTCACCAACAGTGTGGCCTCTGCTCTACATGCATGGGGCCTCCTACATCAACATGTTATAACAAATGGACATTTTGATCTTTCATTGTTTGGGACTTTACGGGACAATGCCTTGCGGGTATTTGTCTAGAGAATTCAGTGTGTTACTTGATGGAACTTAGGGCAGCTGATTTGTTTAAACAATTTGATAGGCTATGCAATTTGGCTCATCACCAAAAGGCTTGTCGCCTTAAAGCCGCAACATCTCCTCACAATTGGACGGCTGTTAGTCATCATATATAGTCGATCCTAAGGGCTCCATTGGATGGCTGGTTAGCCAATGACGGGTAAGATCCCCAGAGGGGGACAACCTAAGACAGGCACAGTCGCACGGGACAGTCTCATGTGGCCGACATATCAACCTAAGACAGGAGTCAAGGGCACAGCCTTGATTATCCGATGACGGGTAAGAATGTTGGTTGCACATAGACGTCCTAGAGCATTACCTCTTTTAAAACAAAAAGGGGGAAATGCAGGTGCCCTGTTTGGGGATTGACTTGAATTGCGGTTGTCTATGAGCCGTGGAGATTTGGGCTTTGTTGCCTCCCGTAGTCTCACGGGACTTGTTGCGGGATCTCGAGTGACTTGGCCGAAATTGCTGATCGGGTCAGCGCCATTTTTAGTGGTGTGTTTGTCGTGTGTTAGTCGTTGTTAGAACCAGAGAGAAAAGTTATCAGAATAAAAAGCTGTTTGTCTCCAGTTCGCCTCTGAAGTTTTTCCCGCGGCTCCGTTGCTCCAAGCGCTTCAGGTGGCAACAGTCAAGGTCCCATAGTGCAAAAAGGATAAACATAAAAGCAAGATGAAGAAACAAGGAAGGAAAGTGGCACAAACAAATCAATATACCTCCTCAGTAGATTCCATGGCATGCACAGTTGGTGAAATGACAGAGATGGAATTTAGAAATTACATTTGCCAAATGCTTGCGGAATTTAAGAATGAACTAAAAAATGAGATGAGGGAGCAAGTACAGATGGCAAAAGATCATTTTGACAAAGAACTCCAAAAACAAATACAGGAAGTAAAAGATTACTTCAATAGGGAGATAGAGGCTCTAAAGAGAAACCAAACAGAAATTCCGGAAATGAAAGAAGCAATAAACCAAAATAAAAGCTCAATCGAAAGTATCACCAACAGAGTAGATCACTTGGAAGAAAGAACCTCAGACAATGAGGACAAAATATATACCCTAGAGAAAAATCTAGATTACACAGCAAAAATGGCAAGAAACCAAGAACAGAACATCCAAGAATTATGGGACAACATAAAAAGACCAAACATAAGAGTGATTGGGGTAGAGGAGTGGGCAGAGTTTCAAGCCAAAGGAATGAACAATTTATTTAATGAAATAATTACAGAAAAATTTTCCAAACTTGAAGAATGAATGGGAAAACCAAGTTGAAGAGGCTTACCGAACACCAAACATACAAAATCACAACAGATCCACACCAAGACACATTATAATGAAAATGCCTAATATACTGAGTAAGGAGAGAATATTAAAAGCCACAAGAGAAAGGAAGCAGATTACATATAGGGGGAAACCAATCAGACTACGTTCAGACTTTTCTACCCAGACCGTAAAAGCAAGAAGATCCTGGAATAGCATATTTCAAGTTCTGAAAGAAAAGGGATGTCAACCAAGAATCTTATATCCAGCAAAACTGAGCTTTAGATTCGAAGATGAAATAAAAACCTTCCACGACAAACAAAAGTTAAAAGATTTTGCGTCTCGAAAGCCAGCACTTCTGAACATCCTGGGCAAAATTTTTCATGAAGAAGAAGAGAAAAATAACAATGAAAATCAACAAAGGGAGATATTAAACTAAGGAAAATACCAACCAGAAGAGAAACCAAATCAAGCTAAAGATCATAATACAAATAAAAAATGGATGGGAATAAAAATCACATCTCAATAATAACCCTGAATGTTAACAGCCTAAACTCACCATTCAAAAGACACAGATTATCTGAATGGATTAAAAGAAATGACCCAACAATTTGCTGTCTACAAGAAACACACCTCATAGAAAAAGACATCAATAGACTGAAGGTGAAAGGCTGGGAAAAGGCTTATCACACACATGGCCTTCGGAAGCAAGCAGGGGTTTCCATTCTCATTTCAAATATGGTAGACTTCAAGCCAAAACTAATCAAAAGGGACAAAGATGGATATTTCTTACTACTTAAAGGAACCATTCATCAACAGGATATAACAATCATAAATCTGTATGCCCCAAATAATGGAGCACCTACATTCATCAAACAAACGCTTCTTAAGTTCAAGAGTAAAATAGACCACAACACAGTTATTCTACGGGACTTCAACACACCTCTCTCACCAATGGATAGATCATCCAAACAAAAGCTAAACAAAGAAACTTTAAGCCTCCTCAAAACAATTAACAATTTAGACCTAACGGACATATATAGAAATATTTCATCCCGCAGTAAAAGAATACACTTTTTTCTCAGCAGCACATGGCTCCTTCTCCAAAATAGACCATATATTATGTCACAAGGCAACTCTCAGCAAATATAAAAAAATAGAGATACTACCCTGCATGCTATTGGACCATAAAGGAATGAAATTGGAAATCAACGACAAAATAAGGAATAAGAAAAACTACTCCATCAACTGGAAGCTAAACAACATGCTACTGAATGAACAATGTGTTGAAGAAGACATCAAAGAGGAGATCAAAAAATTCCTAGAGGTAAATGAGAACACAGATACATCATATAGAAATCTCTGGGACACTATGAAGGCAGTAGTAAGAGGAAAATTCATTGCACTGATTTCATTCCTTAAAAGGAAAAAAAAAAAACAACAAATAAATGACTTAACATCACACCTCAAAGCACTAGAAAAAGAAGAACAGATCAACACCAAGAGTAGCAGAAGACAGGAAATAATTAAAATCAGAGCAGAAATTAATGAAATTGAGACTGAGGAAAAATTCAAAGAATTGACAAAACTAAAATTTGGATCTTTGAAAAAATAAACAAAATTGACAGACCCTTAGTGATGCTAACGAAAAGAAGAAGAGAAAAAAATCAAATTACTAACATTCGTGATGAAAAAGGGAATATCACAACAAACACCTCAGATATAGAGAATATAATTAGAAATTACTTTGAAAACTTGTACTCTAACAAAATAGAAAATACTGAATGCATTGACAGATTTCTAGAGTCATATGATTTGCCTAAACTGGATCTGGAGGCTATACACAATTATACACAGATCAATTACAAGCGAAGAAATAGAAGATGTCATCAAAAAGCTACCAACAAGGAAAAGTCCAGGACCTGATGGGTTTACAGCTGAGTTCTACAAGACTTTAAAAGAAGAATTAATACCAATGCTCTTCAAACTATTTCAAGAAATAGAAAAAGAGGGAGCTCTTCCAGACTCTTTCTATGAGGCCAATATTACATTAATTCCAAAGCCAAGCAAAGATGCATACAAAAAAGAAAACTTCAGGCCAATATCTTTAATGAACATAGATGCAAAAATCCTCAACAAAATTCTGACAAATCGGATACAAAAACATATCAAAAAGATATTGCACCACGATCAAGTGGGGTTTATTCCAGGGATGCAAGGCTGATTCAATATTCGGAAATCAATAAGCATAATACATCACATCAATAGACTTAAAGATAAAAATCATATGATTGTCTCAATAGATGCAGAAAAAGCATTTGATAAAATACAGCACCCTTTATGTTCAAAACACTAGAAAAACTAGGAATATCAGGAACATATCTCCACATTATAAAAGCTATTTATGCAAGGCCCAGAGCTAACATTATCTTAAATGGAGAAAAATTGAAAGCATTTCCTCTAAAAACTGGAACAAGACAGGGATGCCCCCTTTCACCACTGCTATTTAACATAGTACTGGAAACTCTGGCCAGAGCAATTAGACAGATGAAAGAAATTAAAGGGATCCACATAGGAAAAGAAGAGCTCAAATTAGCACTATTTGCTGATGATATGATAATATACCTAGAAGACCCAAAAAACTCTACCAGAAAACTTTTACAACTAGTAAATGAATTTGGCAAAGTAGCAGGATACAAAATCAATACCCATAAGTCAAAGGCATTTTTATACATCAGTGACAAAGCCTCTGAAAGGGAAATGATGAAAACGACCCCATTTACAATACCATCAAAAAAAATAAAATAAAATACCTGGGAATCAACTTAACAAAAGAGGTGAAAGACCTCTATAAAGAAAATTATAGAACACTAAAGAAAGAAATCATAGAAGAACTCAGAAGATGGAAAGACCTACCTTGCTCTTGGATAGGTAGAATTAATATTGTCAAAATGTCCATACTACCAAAGGCATTATACAGATTTAATGCAATTCCAATCAAAATTCCAATGTCATTTTTCAAAGAAATAGAAAAAGCAATCATGAAATTCATCTGGAAAAATAAGAGACCCAGAATAGCCAAAGCAATCCTGAGCAAGAAAAGTGAAGCAGGGGGCATCACCATACCGGACTTTAAATTATACTATAGAGCAATAGTAACTAAAACAGCATGGTATTGGCACCAAAATAGATGGGTGGACCAATGGTACAGAATTGAGGACACAGAGACTAATACATATAATTTCAGTTATCTTATATTAGACAAAGGTGCAAAAAATGTACAGTGGAGAAAGGATAGCCTCTTCAACAAATGGTGCTGGGAAAACTGGAAATCCATATGCAACAAAATGAAATTAAACTTGTATCTCTCACCATGCACAAAACTCAATTCAAAGTGGATCAAGGACCTAGGAATTAGATCTGAGACAATACGCCTAATAGAAAAAGTAAGCTCCAATTTCCAACATGTCGGATAAGGCCCCAAGTTCCTTAATAAGAATCCTGTAGAGCAAGAACTATTACCAAGAATTAATGAATGGGATAGATTTAAGCTAAAAAGCTTCTTCTCAGCAAAAGAAACAATGAGTGAGGTGAACAGAGAGCCAACTAATTGGGAACAAATATTTAATACATGCACATCAGATAGAGCACTAATTTCTAGAATATATAAAGAACTCAAAAAACTTTACACCAAAAAAGAAAATAACCCAATCAACAAATGGGCTAAAGAACTGAAAAGACACTTCTCAGAAGAAGATATACAATCAATCAACAAATACATGAAAAAATGCTCAACCTCTCTGGCAATTAGAGAAATGCAAATAAAAACTACTCTAAGATTTCATTTCACTCCAGTCAGAATGGCAGCTATCAAGAACACAAACAACAATAAATGTTGGAGAGGATGTGGGGAAAAAGGCACACTCATACATTGCTGGTGGGACTGCAAAATGGTGCAACTGCTATGGAAAGCAGTATGGAGATTTCTTGGGAAAATGGGAATGGAACCACCCTATGACCCAGCCATCCCACTCCTGGGTCTGTTCCCAAAAGACTTAAAAACAGCATATTACAGTGACACAGCCACTTCAATGTTTATAGCAGCACAATTCATAATAGCTAGGTTGTGGAACCAACCTACATGTCCCTCAGTAGATGAGTGGATAAAGAAAATGGAATTTTACTCAGCAATAAGAGAGAATAAAATAATGGCATTTGCAGGTAAATGGATGAAGTTGGAGAATATAATGCTACGTGAAATTAGTCAATCTCAAAAATCCAAACACCAAATGTTTTCTCTGATATAAGGAGGTTAGTTCACAGTGTGATTGGATGGGGGTACATAGGATTAGAGGAACACTAGAATGGTCAAAGAAAGGGAGGGCAAGGGAGGGAGCAGGGGGGGAAAGGGGGGAGAAATGATGGTTGAATGAGATGGATATCACTATCCTAAAAGCATGATTAAAGATCTGAATGGTACTTATATACTTTGTATACAAGCAGTTGTATGTAAAAAGATGATATACTTGTGCATTATGAATAAGTAAATAAAAAATAATCTAAAAAATAAAAAAAAATTAAAAAAAAAAAACCTTACCCATAGTAAATCAGAAGTACCTCTATAAAGAAAAAGAGCTATAAAGTAATTTTTATTTTATTCATCCCGAGAAGTTAAAATCACTGTGTATTTGAAAGGGAATCATACCAAATCAATGGAGAACTGTCTCTAAAATAACTGTTTTGCACATCATTTAAGGCAGGCTAACTTTCTCAGAAGACAACATGTTAACTTCTAACTGTATTTTGTTAAGGTTAATTTCTAATTAAGGTAATTCTTACTGAAATTTTCAGTTTAACTTAGCCTCTGCCAAACAGTGTGAGATAAAATTATTCATAACTTTGATTTATCTTTTTTATCTGCCTTTGTATAATTGACTATCAGTGTGGGTAATATTTATAGTTACATGTTCTTCATTGTCTTGTAAACAGTTTATATTGCTCAATATTCTTTAGAGGAAATATGTCTAGTTTGCCATTTAGAGTAAGCATATAATTTTTTTTTTTTTTTTTTTTTTTTTTTTACTGAGAGTTGCTAATAGCCTTGAATTAAGTATTTTAACCAATTTGAGCAATGTGGAGATCTATTTTGGAAGACAGAGTTATCCAAGACTAGGACACATAAAATAATGTATTTGAATATTCAGAGGTCACAAGCACTCAGTATTGTCTTTATCTTTGATTTTTTTTCATATTGTGTATTTATCAGGGAATCTTCATGAAGGCCTAGGAAGAATAAAGTCTAAATACCTAAACATAAAATATTCATCAGATGAAAAATAGTATCCTGTTGAGTTTTAAAGGAGAATACACTTCAACTTTATGTTTTTTTTCAAATATGTATTCAACTAAATGAGTGGGATGTAAATTTCCTGTAGTAGTGAAAGAATATCAAGTGGTAAAACTTGTTTAGCCATTAAAAAAAAAAAAAAAAAAAAAAAAAAAAAAAAAACACAAACAAGAAAACTAAAAAAAAAATTAAGTAATTATATTCAGTATTATTTTAATGATGCTATTTTCAACATTGAACTCCTGGAATTTTATTATGGCTTAAGGCAGAAATATAGCACAATTTGTTGATTTCTACTGCATGCAGAAAATACATTTTCACTATATTCATTAACCTTATAAGATATTTGACTTAATGAAAGCCCTTGGAAATGTTTGTGGCTGCTTTTATCCTTAACACATGAAACAAAAGTATCTATTGTATATTAGCAGCATTCACTACAACAAATGCTTGAAAGCAATCAACACATAAATTGTAATTTTTTATTTCAAGAACATGAATTACTTCATTTGGAAGGAAAAATTGTCTACATTCTATGATGTATCTGTGTTAATCAAGAACTTCATTTTATGTATTCTGATGTTTGGACATGTAGAATCTTGCTGACCCTGGATGGACTGACTCTCCCAGGGCTAGCCAACTCCTAGAAGTTCTACAAACCTAACTCATAAATGTGCTTTACAACTTTGAAACAAACTATCTAGTAGCAATGTCCTCAATCACCTCTTTTATCATGCTACCACACTGTGGTCTACTATTTACTTTCTCTAATCACCCAGGGAGACAGGGACCAGAAAACTCTGGAAAACCCTACAACCCCAGAATATGATTAAATTATTTAAGCTTGCCAACTCTGAGATTGCTTCCTCTGCCTCATTCATTACTTTCTACGAAAACTACAATAATTACTCTTTCCTTGCCACCCCACTTGCTCTACCTTCTTATGCTTCCCTGTATGCCCCACCATTTCATGATAGTCTTCATTGTCTTAACATCTGTGAGCATAACAAACTATCTTACCATGACAGTCATTTCTAGATCTGTTGGCCTTATGATATATGAATAATAATAATCTTACATCAAAATAGTATCATGTTTTTCAGACTTAAAAAAGCATATGCCTGTGCTGTCTCAAATAGACTTTATATTTTAGAGGAATCTTAGGTTCAAAGAAAATTTAATGGAAAGTACAGAAATTTCCCATGTACCTCCTGTCTTCCCACATGCATAGCTTGCCCCACTGTCAACATCTCCACCAGAGTGATTCATTTGTTAAAATAGATGTACTTATATTAATGCATCATTATCATCTTCTATGTTTGGCTTCAACGTTACTGTTGTACATTCTATGAGTTTTACAAATTTATAATGACATTCACACACCATCAAAGTATCATAGAGTAGTTTCAGTACACAAAGAATTCTGTATTCTTCACTCATCCAACTCTCCCTCCCACTAGCAACACAGATCTTTTCACTCTTGCCTTTTTTGGAATGTCATATAGATTTTGTCATGTAGCATTCAGTCTTTCAAATTAGCTTCTTTCACTTAATAACAAATGTGATTTTGCTTCATGTCTTCCCATAGCTTGTTTTTTTTTTTTAATTAAAAGTCTCTATTTTTTAATCTATCCATCTATCTACCTACCTATCTATCCATTTATATTTATTTATTTATTTATTTTATCATGTTGAATAATACCAAAGTCTGGATATAAACACTCTCTTTATCTATTCACCTACAGAAGAATTATATGGTTGCTCTATGTTTATGAGTAAATCAGCTATAACCATTCATGTGCATTTGCTGATTTGGGCATATAAGTTTATATTTTATTTTAGTAAATAACAAAGGACATGATTTCATGAATGATATGATGTTATTGTTTGGATGTGACATGTCCTCACAAAGCTGTTTTGTTAATTCAGGAAAGCTCAGAGGTGAAATGATTGGATTGTGATAGCTATAACCTAACAGTCCATCCTAACTTAAAAGAACTGGGTGGTAACTATAGGCAAGTGGAGCATGGCTAGAGGACATGGGTCACTGGAGGTATGCTTGGGAAGGCTGTTCTTTCCAAGGCTCTCTTTTCTCTGTCTTTCTGCTTCCTGACCCCATCATGAGCTGAACAATTTCCTCCATTCACCTTCCACCCAGGGCCCAGAGCAATGGAGTTGGCCATCAATGGACTGAAAACTTTCAAACCATGAGCTCCCAAATAAACTTTTCTAAGTTATCCTTGTTTGTTTGTTTGTTTGTTTTTGCCACAATCATGCAAAGGCTGACTAAAACAAATGGCAAGACTAATATAATTTTTGTAAGAAATTGATATATTTTCCTCCAAAATGGCTGTTTCGTTTTGCATTTCTACTAACACTGAGCTAGATTCCTATTCTTCCACATCTCTAGGACATCAATATTCTGGATTTTGTCCATTCTAATAATTGTACAGTGATACCTCATTGCATTATTTTGCATTTCCATGATGACATATGATTTAGAACATCATTTTCATTTGCTTGTTTATTATTTTTGAATGAAATGTGTCTGTTAAGGTCTTTGACCCATTGTTAGTTCAAATTATTTATTTCCTTATTGTTAACATGTAACTACTCCTTATATATTTTGATAACTAGTATGATATCAGGTCTTTTGAATATATTTTATCTGTGTTTTGTCTTGTCATTCCTTAACAATATCTTTCTCAGAGCAGAATTTTTAAATTATAATAAAATTCATCTTATCAATTATTATTTACATGTATTATACCTTTTGCAATACATTAAAAGTTAACACCAACCCAAGGGTTATCTAGAATTTTTCCTATGTTATGTCCTAGAAGATTTATAATTTTAAATCTTAAATTTAAGTCTCATCTCCATTTGGTTTAATTTTTGTAAAGTATGTAAGATTTGTGTCTCTTTATGTTTTGCATGTGGATATCCTGCTGTTATAATTTATTCAGAAAATCATCTTTTTATTCCCCCCATTTCACTATTTTTTCTCCATTGTCAAAGATTGGAAATGTATACATAACCTCTATCTGGGCTCAATGTTATGTTTCATTGATCTATTTTTCTATTATTTCACAAATAAGATACTCTCTTGATAACTGTGAATGTATATGAAGTCTTTAAATTAAGTGTTATCAGTCTTCCAACTTTGTTCTTATTCCTCATTATTATTTTGGTTCTTCATGTTTTTTTTTTTTTTTTTTCCCTCACCAATGTGAACTGTCTTCATCCATTTTTGGTTGCTATAACTGAATATCATAGAATGGATAACTTATAAAAAAACATTTAAAAAAATTCTGCTTATGGTTCTTGAGTCTGAGAGGTTCTAGATCAATTGACCTGTGAGGGCCTTATTTTTGAATACTCTTCAGAGTTTAAGATTTTTTAGATATTCATTATATCTACAATTAGTTTGCAGATTCTTTTAATAAGAAATAGTTGTTGAAATTGTCAAGTTATTTTTATCTATCGATATAATCATTTGATTTTTTCCTTCTAATTGGTTTCTGAATGTTGAATGGGCTTTGCTCTTTTATTTCTTTTTTCTTGTTCTTTGTATTTAATTTGCTTATTTATTTATTTTTTTTTTTTTTGTTTGTTTTGTTTTCTTGTTTCCTAGGGTGGGTGTTTAGCAGATTGATTTCTATCTTCCTTTTCTGGTATATAAATGCAATTCATGAATGTTCCTTTAAGCACATTCCCCCAAATTTTGATAAGTTGTGTTCTCACATTCACTTAGTACAAAATATATTTTAGTGTTTTAGGGTACAAAAATTTTCTACCTATTTTTTCCTATTGACATTTTAAATGTTTTATTCTACTTTTTTTTCTTTCTTGTGTGATTTCTGAGAAGGCTGATATAATTCTTATATTTGTTCCTCTATAAAGGTAAGGATTCTCAGCTGTGTTTCAGAATTTTTTTCTGTATTATTTTTTCATCTCTGCTTTGTATATATTTGAACTTGGTGTATCCCAGTCACTAGTTTTTCAAATATCCTTCTGTGTCTATCGTTCTTCTCTTATTCCACCTATTATGTCTACTTTAGCACTTTGTAGTTTGCCAACATAATGGGATATTCTGTTCCAATTTTTCATTTTTTTTCTTTCTTTCTTTTTTATTTTTTTGGTTTTGGAAGATTCTATTGAGTTATCCTCAAGCTCAGCATTTCTCTCTCATCCATATTTAGAATATTAATAAACCCACTAAAGGCATGCTTAAATTCATTTTCAGTGTTCGTCATATCTAGCATGTGCTTTTGGTTCTTAGAATTTCCTTCTCTCTTCTGCATTACACATCTGTTCTTGCACATGATACTTTTACCCATTAGAGTTCTTAGCACATAAATGATAGTTATTTTCGAGGTCTGGTATGGTAACTCCAGAATTCCTACCATTTCTTCATCTGGTTTTGATGCTTTCTATGCATTTTCATATATATATAATGCATATATATATATATTTACTTTCTGTAGGTCATTTATATATTTACTTATATATATATATTTATATTTATATTTACTTTCTGTAGGTTTTTTTTTTCCTTGAACTTCTGTAAATAAGGGTTTGGTAATATGGTGGCAAGGAACAAAGGTAGGCAAAATGTTCTGTAATCATATCAGTAAGTCTCATTCTTTGGGTGAGCCTGTATCTGATTGTACACTTCACAGGTGTTCTTCCATTTCCTATCTTCCTCCTTAGGTGGGACAGGATGTCTAGGCTGAACTGGAGTTAGGTGTTTCCCTTCTCCCCAGTGGAAGGAAGGCTCTGACAAATCTCCAGATTAGATTCTGTGTAAGTATTTTTTCTTGAAGGTATTTCAGATTAGAGGCACCTAAAATTCCCTCCTGGATACTCTGAAATATGTCAAAATTATTCCTTCTGTGCTCTTTTTGCTGGAAACCTGAAGGTTTTTTTTTTTTTTTTTTTTTTTTTTTTTTTTTTTTTTTTTTTTTTTTTTCTCCAGTATGCACTTTTGAGAGTCCTGGTTGAACTCCTGGAGATAAAGCTCACACAATGTGAGTCTTATGACAAGATATCTCTTGATTTTTTTTTTTTTTTTTTTAACTTTTGGATCTGTCAACACTGACCTTACAGCATTTCATCAATTAACAATTAACATTTCCTTACCTTGGCACTGGTACCTGAGGAAATTTATCTTGTTTCTATTGTATTTGTTTCTATTCCAGGAGTTTGAACTTCTTAGCATAAGCTTATGTGCCACGCAGTGCCATGCAGTTTCTATAATTTGAAGTGCATATAAATCTCTAATATAATTTCTCCAACGCAAGCATTTTTTAGCACTACCTATGTAGTATCTTATTTTTTTTAATTCACTTTTACTCTTTGTTATGGTTTCTTTATTAGGCATCCCCCTCTAAATCTCATGTGTGATACAATGAAAGAATGTTTAGAGGTGAAATGACCAGGCTATGGAATATTAACCTAGTCAGTAAATTGATCCCTTGATGGGAATAACTGAATTGCAACTGTAGGCAGGTAGGGTGTGGTTGGATGAGGTGTATCATTGGAGACATGTGATTGGGGCTTATAATTTGACCTGGTGAGAGGAGTCTCTCTCTTTTTTTATGGTGGTCATATCTTTAGCCACTTTCTTCCACCTCACTCTTCCACCATAATGTTTTGCCTCATCCCAGGCCATGAGCAATGGAATGGGCCATCTATTGCCTGAGATGAAACTCAGTCTCAAACTGTGAGCCCCAAAATAAACTTTTCTTCTTCTAATCATTCTTGTTAGGTCTTTTGGTCACAGAAGTGAAAAAGCTAACTAAAACACTAAGTCTGTAAAATGGTTTTATTATTTGCTACATTTTATTATTTGCTACACACACACACACACATATATGTATATATGTGTGTGTGTGTGTGTAGCATATGTATATATATGTATGTATGTATGTGTGTGTGTGTGTGTGTATGCAGAAATCAGGACTGCAGATGCAGAATATTACACAGATATAAGCAATATATAATTTATTTTTATTAATTTTGATGCAATTGGTGTCCGAGTTGTGCCAAGTCCTTCTAAAAATGAATGTCCACTTAATTATACTATTTTTTATATTATATTTATACTATGTTTTATATTTTCTCTTCTAAAAATGCATGTCCACTTAATTATACTATGTTTTATATTATATTTATACTATGTTTTATATTTTCTCTACTATTCACCACATGTATTTTACTTTGGCTCATAACCTTGCTCAACAAAAAATAACCTTTAACTGAAATAATTTACTAACTAGTTAGTTTTAGTAGATCTTAGAAATAGTAAATATCTTTTCATAGGAAATCATGAAAAGATAAACATATTATTTTTTCTCTTTTTTTGAAGTGCTAGGTATTGAACCTGGCACCTAGCACATGCCAGGCAAGTTCTCCACCACTGACCTATAACCCCAACCCTCAAAAGTTAATTTTGTCTTCAAAAGCATCATTAATTTTGAACTCTTAAGGCTTATTTATAAGTTTGAATTTTAAAAATCCTTAAGTAATTATAAACAACAGTATTATCTTTATAATAAAGTATATTATATTGTGTTCTTCATCATTATTGTTTGTTTCAGTTTTCAAGAAGAACATATTTTCCTTTGAAATTTCTTTGGATGTTTCCTGTTTTAGAAGAAAATGTGTTGAGCAGTACAAAGCATTACTATTACATAATTATATAATATTTATATATCTACATGTAGATATATAAATACATATCTATCAATCAATCTATTTATCTATCTATACACATATATATTTCTATCAATCAATCTACTTATTTATCTATATATATTATATATATGTAATATGTATAATATATATTAATACCATCAAGCCCAGAGTTTTCATTATTGCTATTCTGGGGGATACTCTTGGGTTCTTATTATGGATTACCCTATCTTATCTTGTAAAATCACATATTCACTTTCTTCTTTAATTTAATATATGATCCAAAGGTCATATGTAAAACTGAAAGATGAAAAGGCAGATCACATTCTAGAACCAACTAGGAAAGTCTCTTTTGCTAGAAAGCAGGTCCTAGTAAACAATTAACACACATGGAATGTTTCCAGGATCGTTATTATAAAACTCACATTCAATTCAAAGCAGTCTGGATAAAGTTATTTGCATGATACTAAAAGTAAAAAAGGAAAAGACTAAAATTCCTGGAACATTCTTGATACCCTTCTTTGAATAATAGATATTTCATTCAAGATTTTTTAAAAGAATTTTTAAGTTATTTTAAATATCCCTTTTGGGTTACTGTTTTCCTTTCAACATGTGAAGTGGTATCAAGTCATTATTTCTATACTCACAACAAGAGAAAATTCAAACAAACGGAAGGATAACTTGTTTTTAGATCCATCACAGAAATCGGGTCACTGGACCAACCTGCACCTGAAAACTGGATCGAAAATTTATTCAGGGAAATCAGTTTACTACACAAGAAGCCACTGGAGCCACTTATTGGCAACTTTAATGAATTGCTGTAAGCTGAACATGGACCAGCTACAGAGTTGACAACTTCTAGGTGACTGGTCTAAGAAAGAATTTTATCTTCAGGAACTTCAAAATCATCTCTCAAATGAAGTTCATTGTAAATTCACCTTTGTTTAGTCTGGGAAAAGGGAGGGTAACTGTTATGAAATAGACCAAGGTGAAATCTAACCATTTTTTAATGAGACCCAGAATGTGCTCCACAGAACAGAAAATACTTCACAAAGCCCAGTCTAACCTGGGGGAAGAAAGTTTAGTCAACTCTCGCCACTTCCAGTTGTCCTTATCATCTAAGGAAGGGGAGAAAAGCTGAGAAGAAGTTAGGAAAATCACAGCACAGGACAAACAATTAGACCCTAAAGAGAAGAAAACTTCAAGAAACAGGAAACAGAAAGAAAACACAATAAAGGAAATTGAAGTCTCTGAAACATACAGCTCCAGCAAATAATAAACACAGCTTGGATCCTAGTCAGGTAAATTTAAAATTACACATTAAAAGACCATTTATCTTAGCTCATATATCCTGATAAATCATGTGCAGTTGGACAAAAAAATTATAAGGCATACTAAAAGGTAAGCATACACACACACACACACACACACACACACACACAAAGAGGTATGCAATTACATTTTTAAGAGAACATTTTTTGATCTTAGAAATCATTTCAATATTTAGTAGTGCTTTTTAGACATATGGGACAAATTTAAAGGAGATAAAAATATTCCTAACAATAATAGCATCACTACACTTATATTTTAGTATATCACATATTTTCAAAATATTTGGCTGATATAAGCAATACATCATTAATTTTTTAACTTATGTTGATCTAGGTTCTCCAAGTTGTGCCAAGTTCTTCTGAAATGGGATGTTCATACAATTACTAATATCTATACAATTATTAATTATCAATGTTTTAAAATTTATAATTTCTCTATCTTTTATAAAGGTGACAAGAGATGCAAAGAAAAAAAATAAGAATAATCAACTTTGGCACTGTCAAAAATACAAAGGCAAAAGAAATACAGTTGAGTTTCTTTCAATATAAATTTCTTTGTTAATATTGCTTTTTTTGCTAGAATATAGAGAAATTCATCCTCTAGATAAACAACTTGGAGCCTAGCAAACATCAATAAATGTTCTGAAATGCTTTTAATTTTGCCCCATAGGTAGGAATATTTTTTAACTTAAGTTTATTGAAAAATGATATTTTAATTCACTAAGTAAACTGAAAACATAAACTAGTCAGATTGGCAATAGAGCTAAAGAGTAGATTTAAAATACCTGTTTTCCACATCCAACAAAACCACTAAATAATGGGTACCATTCAATTATTCTGCTCAGTAATAAGGATGCCAGGAAATAGTTAACAGATTGAGAATTTCCAGTAAAATTTTTTATTTTCATTATGGTTTATTAGAGGTTGCCATTAAATTACACTGTAGGAATAATTAAATTGTAGTTGTTGGTTTTGTGTATTTTATTATATTTTTCTTAGAAGGTCTGCAAGGATTCCCTTTTATAAAGTCTACCTTTATAGAAAATAATGAAAGTTAAACACAGTTCTACAAAGAATTTATTAAACCATGTTTTGCTGCCTATCATTGTTCATTGTGCATTGAGAAACAATTCTTCTTATTTCACATGCTGAATTATCAAGTTCATATTCCTGATATGTAAACAATCATGCCAGAGATTATTTTGAGCATGCATATGACGTGTAGATTTTCTGTCATGCTGTAGAATAGTAGTCACCATAACATTTATTTGTGGATGATAGATAGGACTTTTAGGTGTCTTTGGAGATTGCAAACATTCTCTTGTCCTAATTAGGCATCTATAACTTTCAACTTGTTTGTATACTTCGTGCAAAATTAAGTATATCCTTCATAAGGAGTTTATATTGTGCATACATCTTGTTTGGTTAGACTTGAATTACATATATCCAAATGGATAACATCTGTAATTTGGGGGCACAAATGCACTCTTAGATAATTAGACCAAATACACACAGTAATCCAAAGCTCAGTTCTAGAGTCACATAAAACTGAGTAAAATCTAGGATATCCCAATTGAGTGGTTTTGCAAATGTTTCTCATATTCATATAGTCTGAGGTTTTACTTTTGTAAGCATGAATAAAGAGAATTCCTATGACATAGAGCTATAAAATGCAGGGACTGACAAAATTATTTTGTAATGGACAGAGGGTAAATTTTCAAACTTTTTGTAGGCCATAAGGCTTCTATTGCGAGTAGTCCACTGTATCAATTTAACATAATTAATAGGTATGGTTGTGTGCAAATAAAATTTTATTTATGAAAACAGGCAGACCTCTGACAGATTTGCCCCATGAGAAATTGTTTGTCAATTCCTTTCTATGGGGAGGAATAGTTTATAAACGTGACCCCCATGTATACAAATCCACATCCCATTAAAAAAAGAGGGAAAAAAAGAGAGAGAGAAGGTTAAAAAGTTTGATAGTATAATAGGGTATTGGGAAGGAGTTACTATGAGCTGAAAGAAATAATCATGAGCAAAACTAAAGGTAAGAAACAATTAAAAATATTTAAAATATATCACAGATAAAGTATTCATTTTATCTAACATTTGAAACAATATTTTAAAAATTTTTATCTAATAAAGCAGATCTTCAAGGCAAATAAGCAAAATATTATCAGAAAAAATCAACAAATTTTGTAAATTGATATTTTACAAAAAATAAAAGAAAAATAGATATATTAAAATAAAGAAAAGTTTAATTTCACACATCATAAAGAACTTTAGTTTGTCTATTTCTTACATTATTAATATATCGGTAAATTTTTAAACTAGAGATACAAAGACACACACACACATGTTGCAATACCTCTATATAAAGTGCATATATATGCATACATATACATTCAGTCTTATAAAATGCTGAAAACTTGATTACATCTTTTATAGGCCAGGATGTAGAGAAATAAGAATTTAGATTTATTGTTGATTAAAATAAACTGACACACAATTATGTGGAGGATAATTGAGAATCTGTATCATTAACATTTCCAAGAATTTATTTCACAGATGTATTAGTTATGTGTAAAATGATATGTTTACTGGGTAAGTATTTGTTTATTTTTATTATTAGAAATATTTGGCATTGGTAATAAGATAAGTACGTTATTATATATCAGAACAATGAAAAACAACCATCTTTAAAACCTAAACATGTTTTTATGAATTAATATAGACAAATTTCCAGGGTCTATATTGTTAATTTGATGACAATAGTGTGCACTGTGTGCATGAAATAATTTTTTTATTTTAATAATGACTATTTATATTTTAGAAGCTTATAAAAAGACATATAATTGATAGTGATTAAGAGATCAGGATAGAGTTAAGATATTATTTGTCACTGATTACCTTTTTATATTTATTGAATTCATATTGTAAAAATATATGACCAATTCATATGTTAAATTAATGAAATATATATGCAAATTATCAACATCTAAAAATTAATTACTCACTTCTGTGTGGAAGACCATAGCTTAAATATGAATGCAAACAAAAAGATTTAGATGATTAATTTTATGGTCTTTGGAAATCTACAAATATGAGCATACAGAAAATTTACATATTACTATTCATCTAATGTATACCTAAAAAACAAACAAGCTAAGAGTTATCTCCTGCATTCCTACAAAAATACTTGCTTTATAAATGAACTTGAGTGTGGGGAGGGGGGTGGTATATTTGTTCCTTTTATCAGGGAGCATAACACAGGTGCAAATTACTGGTGTACACCCTGTGTCAAAAGTGCATACCACATCTGAGCAGTAAACAACAAATGCAATTAGGTTTTTAAATGCTTAGTTTTAAAAAGAAAGTGAAAAAAAAATGTAGTTTTCTATGTTAATAACTTGAAATGCTATTGAATAAAATAAGAAAAAGCAGGAGCTTATCATACTAAACACTGAAAAATGAGAAAGTTTCTCTTCAAGAGAGTACAAAACAGTAAAAAAGATTTTCCTGTTTTCATCAAGAAAAAATAAAATGTTTAATATATCAGAATTCAATAAATATTGACTAATCAAAGTTGTAGACAGAGTAATGGAAGAGAATATTATAAATATACCTAAATATATATAGTAATGTAGAATGTGTTTAAGGTGTTACTCAGTTGGCGGAGAATAAATTGGCTTGGTATGACAAATTGTCTGTGATAGAAAAAAAATTCTATAATCTCTGGAGCAAACAAAAGTTAATTAAATATTTAAATTAGAAATAATGAACTGTAAGAGATTATAAAGGGAACTTTGAAAGACTCTAAATACAGTTTTGGAGTGTGGAAACTTACTGTTCAGAAAAAAAAAAAAAAAACTTACAGAAAGAAAAAATTTAGAAAATTTAGCTATATTAATATGTAAGTAGATAGACACATAGAAAGATTTGATTTATTCATTCCTAACACAGTTAAAATTGTCCCCTTTTCACAGTATTATAATCAAGTCTAAATGCATAATAAATGTTGAAATATTTATTACTATCCTATGCAGTCAGCAAGAGCAAACTAATATAAATTAATTTGGATCAGGGTCATCAGATAAAGACTTGTAGATATAGACTTCAAAAGGAAAAAAGTTACTTACTATTGTAGTACAGATATGAATTGTTGCCCCAGAGTTCCTGTGTTAACACACAGATGATCAGCGGTGAATTGATTGAATTGTGAGAGGTATAACCTACTCAGTCCATCCTGGTTGAATGGACTGGGCTGTAACTTTAGGCAGGTGGGTCACTGAGGTTGTGCCCTGGAGAGTTTATTTTCCCAGTTTATTTTCCTCTGCTGGGCCCTTCCACTATGATGTGCAGCCTCAACTTGGGCCCAAGCCAAAGGAGTTGTCTGTGCATGGACTAAGACCTCTGAAAATCAGTACCAAATAAACTTTCCTTCTCTATGTTTTTCTTGTCAGGTATTTTTGTCACAGCAATGCAAAGCTGACTAACAACCTTATTGTATTCAAAGGACTTAAATCCCTAATACACAAAGATTTTTATAAATTCATTGAAAAATATAGAAATTGAGACTAGAGTATTAAGACATATTTCAAATAAGAAAATATTCATTATTTAATATTTATATTATTTATATATTTATATTTTATATTTATAGAAGGAAGTATTTAAACTTCCGCAGAGTAAGATGAAAACACTTTGGAATTAAACAGAGAGGTGGATTTCACTTTTCAGTTTTGTAAAAATCAAATATGTAATAATAGTACATTATGTTTCTAAAGGCATGGGGAAACAGGCTGATAAGAACATGATTTGGAAACCAGTGAAGAGTAGTTGATATCTTTTAAAATATTTATAATACTTTCTATTATATAGGTGTGTGGATAGATTCAGTAGGTAGATAGGAGTAAAGAAAAAGTGGAGAGCAGACTGTGCTGTGGTCTGAGTTACTTTGTGATACATAGAACAATAGCTTTCAGGCTGTGTCTGGCTCTGAGTTACTCTCTTATAAAGGAACACTTTTCCATGAGCTGTTTCATTTTGAGTAAGAGTCCTATGGCAGAATGATTTGATAACTTATCAGGTCAAGTAGCCACTAAATGTGGGACCTACAAAGCCTATTTTTGTGCAGAGCGGATGAGCCCTGGTTATTTGGTTGATCCCACAGTGTAGGCAAAAGCCAAGCCTGGGAAACCTTTCTTGCTAAAAGGCAATGATGTGAACAACCTTGATACTCAGCTTAATAGTTATCAGACTTCCAGTACGGTGGGTTTTCTAGGTACAGCGGGATAGCCACAAAAATGTTTCTAGCTATTTTTAGTAAGTTTTTAGTGCACAAATAAGTCTCTTGATAACTCACAAGCTTTGAACAATTTTCAATGCGCCTATAGTTAAACTTCCTGATTATGAGACTCTATATAATAAACTTGTGGAGCTAGTTCTGGGTCACTCTTCCTCCATCAGAAGGCAGTGTCCCACCTGGCTCCAGCTTTGCTTTAAAATGCCTCTGTGTTGTCTTTGTCTCTGTGTTTTTCTCAATCTCCCATTGCCCCTACTACAGATCCTTTTTTGATGCTACACAGGTCAAAAGGCAAAAAGTGATAAAAAAAAAATAATGATTTTAATAAAAATAATGACCACTTGTGAACTTTTCAAAATAAATCAGAAACATCTGGATGCCTAGGTATATCAATCCCATATCAAGGAAACCAGTACCATTAGCTTATCAGATATACCAGCCAGTGAATGAAGCAAATCCCTCACTTGAAACACATAAAGGGGAGCCGCCTAACACTGGAACAGAGGCACACCAACTTCTCATCTCATCAGACAGGTGACAAACTCCATAGTCTGTCCCTAGGGCTTCAGTTTATCTGGATCTCCCTGCTTGACAAAGTCTACTTTAAAACTGACTAACATTTGGACCTTTGCTTTGAACAAGTTCTGTGCCCTGAACAGCTTTGCATCCTGGAAAATCCTTAAAAAATTATTTAACTCGATCATGGTTGCTAATCTTATCTGACCAACCTGCCATGACTCTTCTGCATGTGCATGTATATCAGCTCTAAGCCCTTACTTTCAGTTCTACCTCTTGAAACTCTTTGGCCACAGTAGCTCCTTTTTAATATTTCTATAATATAAATATATACATATATATATAACTAAATACAATTTATAAAAATATATATATATATTTATAACATATCTATGTGTATATATATCTATATTCTATAACATATATATATATCATATGTATGTATCATGTAGTGAAATATGAAGCTATGACAATAATATTTTAGTAATTAGTTTTAAATGTATTAAAAAAAACTTGTGATTGCCAAGTAAAGCATGAGTATTTTGGTGAATTAAGTCAGAAAGCTTATATAGTTCATTAATTTATTGTCATTCAATAATTGTGACATTGTGCAAAGACACAGGTGTGTCTGGTCTATGTTACTGACATAGCTCATTCATGACAATTTGTATGGTCTTTAAGATTCTGTTTGCTAAAGAAGGAATCAAATGAATTACAGATCATTGGCAAAATATTTGGAAATGTATGATTTTTTAAAAACAAATTAATCCATATGGTGATAAAGATAGTATTCATCTGTTGGGGACTTAAGAACATATCGACCGAAAAGGAACTCTTTGGCTGCTTTTCATGCCCTGTTATGGACTTGACCTAAGCAGGAGGAGTTCCCCTGATGTATCCTGGGAACCGTAACTACCCTAAGGATAGGGTATGGTGCTCCACTGATACTATTTGCTCATGCTTCCTATATGTCCCTGTATTCCTTTTGTTTATTGACCCATGTCCCCTATAAACGCTGTCCACCTTTCTCAATAAACTTGAGTTCCAGCACTGACCGGGCTCCCTGGAGCATCCTGAGTACCCCCCATTGTGAGGGCTGCCGTGGGCCTCCAGCCAGCTCTTACCATTCTCGATCACGCCTTCGCTGAGGCGTACTCTCCAAGCTTTCTCTGCTGGGCAGAGAAAGATCACCCCAGGTTAGGGAGGGTTAAAAACATCACCCTCCCCCTTTTTAAATCCCCAGCATTCATCTTCTATACAAAGAATTCATAAACAGGGACTAAATGCTTATCTGCCACCTCAAAGCCTAGCTTGCATGAAGGTTCAAACTATTTGGAGTGAAACCCAAGCAAGGGGCTAGAAATAGTAGGTAGCAGAAAACATGAGCTGTGGGAATGTGAGATTGAAGATTTTATAGACTCAGGGTACTATGTTGAACCTCCACTTGCTTTCTTTAAAAACATAATTTATTTACCTAACACCACTCACCACGCTTTTGCTTGCATTATTGGGATATATTATATTGCTCAGTGAATGACCAGTAGTCTGTAGGAGAATACAGAACCAAACACTCCTCTCCCTCAAGCTGGCTGGGCTGATGAGATGAGCTGGGTTTAAGGGAGCTGGCTGCAGCAATAACCAAGAAAATGGTGAAGAAACCAGGAACATGAGTTTTGAGGGTGGGTCTGCTCTGCGACCCCAGGGGTCAGCTCCATGCTGGGCAGCTCTAGAAAAAGCAGAGAGAGAAAACACACCTAGAACTCCCCTATTTATTGGGGAAAAGACAATCTATAGACTATTCCACCCAAAGAAAGCAAGGGATAGGGTTTCGAAAGGTAGAGTCTTGCTTGGTGATGTCTTATGGTCAGGAGATTGATTGGCATTTTGGCAAGTCACACCCATCTCAGATGCTGCATGGTATCACAGACAGAGTGAGAGGAAAGGCACACCTGGATTGCATAGCCCAATCAGCATGAAACGTCAGACCAGTCCCCTCATATGCTCAAATGTGCATAGCTCACACACACACAGTCCCCTGGATGGCTTGCTAAGCTCCTCCCTGAAAATAAAAAACACATGCTACCTGAAAAGGGGGAAGTTTGTGACCTTTATACAGACAGATTCCTTGTGTCAGGAAGATAGGGACATTAGAAGCAAAGTTCCCCATTTATAAAATCTGTATTACAAAATTAATTACAAAATTAAATTTAAAGAACAAATTCCAGTTACAATCAGTCAGGGCAGGTCAATAGCCCCTGAGTTGACTAACATGTTGTTACAATAATAAAATCCCCCATCCATGGGAAAATACCCATAAGCAGTGAGAACTTAAAATCTGATGAAATTCTGCTGTAAGTAAAAAGTTGAGAGATGAACCTAGATGAGACTCTTTGGAAACTTCCATGGGACCCCCAATAAAACTGGAGGACAAAGCACCATGTTATCCCTCTCCTTTCTGACCGGACCCTCTCTCTCTCTTGAGAGTGTCCCTTTTTCCTTTTTCCTTTCCTTTCTAATAAACTCCTGCTTGCAACTATGTGTGACTCATTTGAAATCCTTCCTACAGCATTGAAAAGAACTGGTCACAGACCCCTGCAGTCACTTTGGCTCTGCAGGTGTATCTCTGTCTCTCTTCAGAAAAGAAGAAGGGCACACCTCTGATCTGCACAGATCAAGAACCAAAGTTTAAGAGCTTTGAACACAAATTGCCTACACTGGAGGGTCTCATCTCTTGAGAACTGGTTACCAAAAGTAATTTATAAAGCAGCCAAACAAAGGGAAGCAAAACTCAAGTCACACATCTGTGATTATTTCTCTGCAAGTAGATTATACTTATACTATATTAAGCAATTATTCAAGTGGAAAAAAAAAGTTAAGTAGGAAAATGTTAACTCTGGAAGAAATATAAAGGATAGAGTAAAGAGAAAATACCCTAAAACTACCGCACCTCAGGGGATCAGGATCGATGGTACTCTACAGAGACAGAGGTTAGAGAAAAATTATCAATAGAAGTTCTGGAGGTTACAAAATTAAATTTAAAGAATTTTAATAATGTAAATTTATTAATACTTACAGCACCAAGAAAAGAGGTAATGGAAATTGTTTAAAAGGCTTTTACAATGTGATTAGGACAGGCACAAGGACAATTAGCACTTGAAGTACTTGGGAGACCTAAATCTGTAGATGATATGATGATAGTATAAGAATGACTCCCTGGGAACATAGTCCCCTATTCAGAGGACCCAGAAAATTAATGATATTTGTGGTAAGATCTGTGTGGCATAACCAATAATATCTAGAAAATCTTTTTATTTATAAATGGTGTAATTCAGAGCTACACACAACTTGAAAGCTGCAGTTCTACATATCATTGAGGAGTTCAGAGTAGGTTACAGCCTGCTGTCAGATAGATTAGATAGATAGATAAGATAGATAGATCAATTGATCTACCTAGCAACTCAATAATTCCATTATTGGAAATTTACTCTACAGATATCAGATCTTCATCACACATTCAGGTGGAGATGCACAGGGTTTAAATGACTAATGTACAGTTGGATTCATTGCAACATTGCTTATAATAACTAAAATCTGGGGGAAAAATTTAATTTATATACCTGCTAAATAAATTACAGCAGATCAAAAAACTTTTTGAAACATAATAGACACACACAAACACAATTGAATATATTATGAGAGCTCTAAATGCATGGTTTTCATTATCCAAACACCACCAAATATATTATTAAATGAAAAATACAAAATATCAACCAAAGAGCATGCTATACTGCATTTTATTTTAAAATTGTGAAGCATAAACTTATAATTTCCTTATTTAAAAATAATCTGTGAGGTTAAAGAGAAAGAAATATGAGTGCTTATTTGTGGTAGTAGGACAAACCGATTTTTTGATCATGTGGTTGCATGATCTAGTTAAAATATTATTTAAAAAAAAATAAACAAAACAAGGGTGCATTACTGATTTCTTGCTGTAAGTCATTAGTTGTAGAATAACCTGGAGGCTGTTGTGCTTGCCCAAGACTCTTTTGCAGCTTCATTTGCATAACAATGCTGGCCAGAGGGTGTTTTTGTCTTTTCCTCTTTCTTGACCATTTTTTCCCCAGAAGTATTTCTTCAGCTAGTGTACAAAAATTTAAGCTTCTTCAGGCACAGTCAATGTGGAAACAAACAACTGTTGACTAATTATTTTGAGCAAATATGAGCTTAATTTTTTTTCCCTTTAGCATTAAGTCCATAAGACTATGACTCCCTAAAAACACTGAGTACCCTGCACAGGGTAGGAAAACTAATATTCAAGTACTAACATAATACCCCACCGATTAGCTGAATTATTACTCTAAACAGAGAGAGAGAATAGAGGTTTCTTAGTTGACTTCAGCTGTTATGACAAAATGTCATAAACAACAAATTTTTTTTCCTCACATTTCTGGAGGCCAGAAAGTTAACTATCAAAGATCCAGCAAATGAAATCTGGTGTCTTTTTATTGGCTGTGTCTCCAC
Source organism: Tamias sibiricus (assembly GCA_025594165.1). Lineage (NCBI taxonomy): Eukaryota > Metazoa > Chordata > Mammalia > Rodentia > Sciuridae > Tamias > Tamias sibiricus. The sequence continues at coordinate 27,692,349 of CM046665.1, forward strand.
ATGGTAAGTAAAGCTGAGGATCATCCTATTCTGGTGCCTCTTTTATAAGGGCACTAGTCCTATTCATGAGTGTCTCATTTTCATACCCTCATCACTTCCCAAAGGCCCAACCTTTATACTGGTAATTACCATTACACTGTAATTAGGTTTAATCATTAATTTTTGTGAGATACACATATATAGACCATAGTGGAATGTGGGACATGTTAAATTGTCAAAGATCACCAATAACTTCAAATGTCCTTAAGACGCAGTCTCTGTGGGAGGGGAAGAACGTCAATGGGTAGAGACCTAGTTCATAATTGTAAAACTGTCCTTTAAAGAAGAGAAAGTTTACTTTTCCTTTGGGTAAGGTCAACTAGCCAGCCTCAGTGGCATGAGGCCTCCTGCCATGCAAGCTTTTAAAAACTCTCCCTAGCTTTGTTCCATGAAGTCTGGTTCAGATTCTTTTTATTCCCCACTACAATAGGGTTTGAATATGGTTTTCCTTATTGTTTTAACTTTGTCACATATTTTGCTTTGACACATACTAAAAGACTGAAGTAAGTTCTGTGATGTAAAATGTCAGCAATGAAATAACACAAACATAAAATGTTAACTAAAACCCTTTATTAACAAATTGAGTCATGTAACATTTTGCTTAAAAAGATAAAATCAATAAAACTTGCTTGAAAACATAATAGAAATCAGTCAATCAATGATTAATATGACATTAATGTGGAAGTACCAAAAACCTCAAATTTGAGTAGAGGAAGTCTTTTGGCTGAGCAGCTTTAGCTGTTTTGGATATCTTTCCTCAAGAATTTGTGGTTATTGCAAGAGGCTCTGACTTATACTAGGTGTGATTTATTTGATATTGCAATAGTTCTTCACTTTGGCCACTTTTTACAATTCTTTTAACAAAAATCATTAACAAAGCTTGTAGGATTGACAGCACATACAGAGAGGGGTGAGTTTCAAAATGTTTCCCAAAACAAACTGATAAGATAAGAATATCTGACTCCAAACTAAACATCAAATTACTGGTTGTTAATTTCATCCTTTAGGTTTAATTATTTATCTTGTACAATCTATGAAATTTGATGTAGACATTAAAATAGAGGTTACTGAAATTACACTACCTTTCATAAAACAGTATGTTTTAACAAACCTACGTGAAGAGAAAAAAATATTATTAACATAAAATAGATAACAAGCATTATTTTTTTATCAGGGAAATGATTAGCCAGAAAGATCTGCCATCTTGACTTATTTTTGCTATTTGTCCTCCAGACTTAGTGGCCTTTCCAACTATTCATTCCTCTAGTATCCAGAGCTTTCTTTGACTAAACATAATTTAAGTAGAAAATATTTATCAAGTCTTTCATTATCTATAATTATGCATGTATTTTCATCTTCTATTCTTCTTTGAAATAGGAGACTTGCTATGCTTCTTCCTCAGCTTCCTGGGTACCTGGGAATATAGATATGAGCCACCATACCTGGTTTATCTATCCTCATAATTATACTGAACTATATGAGGTGTGATTTCTTTTACTATACTTTGCCACATGTTTTACAAAGCTATCAATTTCTTAATAATTTCTCTGTCTCTCACATTAGAATTGTTCTAATGGGAATGGTTTGTGTGACTTAGTTTTTCAGGGTAAAAGAGAACCTTCCAGAACACAAGCTAGTAAAAAAGAAAAGCACTCAATAATAATAGCCACATTATGTTGAAGGTATGTGTCAGAAAATTTGCTTAAGCTTTAAATTATACAATGTTAATTTTTATAATCCTGTGAGCACAGATAATGTGATGTAAGTATTACTGTTACTCTGTTACTCGGGTAAGAAAGTTAAGCACAAGAAACAATACCTATTATACAATATGAATTCCTTATTCTATGATATCCTGTGAAGCAATACAGTCACTAATGTGGCCATTATCAAGGTGTAATGTGTTCTTATTTTGTGATAGCCATAGTGTATAAAACATCATCAAATACTTGGAATCTACATTCAAACTTGGAAGTCTAAGAAAATTATTCAAATCACAATATCAATTTTATAACACAGTCTATGTATCAAATGTTGTAAAATAGGGTGAGACCTCTATCAGCAAGGAATAAATACAATAGATTGAAAGTTAATTAAAATGTTTATATTTTGTTTAACTCACCATTGAACATAAATATTCTCTAAGTAAAGATGCAAATCCTGAACCATATCTTTCTTTATAATTCTGAGTAGTTTTAAGGTTTCAATATTTGGGAGAAATTTATCTCCTCATACATAAATATCATGATTTATTACCCCCTCCAAAAAGCCCAGATACTTCCGGGGATGTGTCTATATCAGTATGCATTTTTATATTACATATATATTAATGTGTACATATATATATATACATATATATATTTTAAAATAGGATGTGTGCTCTTATTAATATGAATCTGTGTTTTAATACACATTTTATCCTTCATTATCTCTATACTTTTATTAAAGAACTTGTGAGAATGGGCCTGGTATTTTCAACCCTACACCATAGTTTTAAAACTCTTTGAATTTACTTGCTTGTGAAAAGTACAACTTGTATCAGGGAGAAAAGAAGTCTTTGTTGATCTTTGTTTCACGACCTCATTCTTCTCTATAGAAGATTCAGAGGTTCATCATAAGATCCTTTTTAAAAACAGCATTTACTAAACTTCTTGACTATGATCCAGGTCTGAGAAGTATACAAAACAAAGCTTGGCTTATAAGAAAATAAAAACACTGTTGATGAATGGTGATTGACAAGAGACATCAAATCTATACAGACAAGGCCAATATTAGTGAAATACCTAAGAGAATTACAAGTTGCTGGGTATAAATGTGGAGGTACAGATATGAGAAGAGACATACACTGTGAAATTCATGTATATAGAAACAAAATTGTTATAACTCTGTCAAAACCTAGGGATGTGTGTGTGTGTGTGTGTGTGTGTGTGTGTGTGTGTGTGTGTATAATTATATAGTGGGTTATATATATATATATATAATATATATAATTATATAGTGGGTTACATATATATTATATATATATGTATATATATATATATATATAATCATATAGTAGGTTGACACATCCAATATATACTTTTCAGGATCAACCTATTTTTGTTTTTTAGTATTGCTCACTAGGATGACTCTAGTTCCAGTTCTTGGACTGAACATATATTATAGTGTTCTGAATATTATTTCTCTTAGTTGAATATTACATTGGAAATGAAAATAATATAAAGTTTGATATTTAAAATTTTGTCTTTTTATAAATATTTTCATTGCAATATTATCATTATGTATTTATATTTTCCTATGCTCTGCAATAAATTTGTATGACTTTTTCAATCAGAAAAAATACATGTTAATACATGGTAGTTAACGTATGCTCATGTTTACACCTGTTAGATGAGGCAAATACTCAAAATCAGAATATAAAATGAGTTTATTTGGGTAATCTAAAAAATGACTAATGGAAACCAAAGTTAAATTAATGATTGTCCATATTCTATGTTCTCATTTATCTGTGAACTTGAAATATATAGAGTGGCAGTAAATCTGTACTATTATTCATGCTGAGAAGTTCTTTATCTGTATTCAGCATCATAGGACTATTCACAAAGTTCTAAGAAGCTGTGAAATTAAAAAAAAAAAAGACTAAATGAACAACTGAGTGACTGAGCAAATAAATGGATAATGTATTCCAGTTGTGAACATGTGATTTGAAATTAAATTATGTCATGTATGGGTAATGCAGAATGAAATGTTGAGTACGAATGAATTTAGAGTAGCCTTGTGACTGATCTCAATTATTTTAAAGTAGGAAATATTCCCTACACACCTGACTTTCTGAAGAAGCCATCTCCATAGAACCACCATGTTTCACTTACATCCTACAGTTTAGAAAATGCGGCATTTTCTGGTGTGCTACACAGCTTTTAGTGTACTTTATGGTGTACAGACAGAAGTTATGTAGTCACTAAAACAGACTCATAAATTTACAGAGTTTTGAGGCCAAAAGTGTTTTAGAGATCATTTAATCAAACACTCCTTATCTATTTGATCATGGAACGGAGACAAAAATGCTAAGAATCTTTCCCCAGATCACACAGCAAAGTAGTACTGATATCAAGAATCAAGCACTATCTCTGCTCACCTCTCAGCCCCTACACTGTACTGAGTCCACTTTTTTTCTTTTTTCTTTCTTTTTTTTTTTTTTTTTTTTTTTTTTGTGGTACCAGGGATTGAACTCAGGGGCACTCGACCACTGGGCCACATCCCCAGATCTTTTTTTGTATTTTTATTAGAGACATGGTCTCACTGAGTTGCTAAGTGCCTCGCCACTGCTGAGGCTGGCTTTGAACTCACAATCCTCCTGCCTCAGCCTCCCAAGTGCTGGGATTACAGGCTTGCGCCACCGTGCCCGGCTCCTGGGAGACCACTTTCTTAAATGACACAGTTACTCAGTGGAAGAAAAAAAAAAACATACAGACTATCTTTCAATTTCTATTTAAAAATAAAAATTTAACTAGTTTAAGCAAAGTTAAAAATGTATTAGCTAGAAAAATATGAAAACAAAAAGACGCCTGGTATAGCATTATTAGACTTAGTTTTAGATACGCTTGAAATTCATTAGTAAATAAAAATGTAATGGAAAGAAAAAAAATCACAATTGCTAGTAATATTGAGAAGTGTAGAATGATCAACATAGGATCAGCCTATCTGAATAGCTTCACTCAGACACTTGGCCAAAGTCTAGGGTGTCTTCCAGCAGCTTGTGTACACAGTCCCAGCATAGCTCCAGTCACACTTTCTATGCTGAGAAAGATTAATGCTACCAGAAAATATGGACTGTTTATAGTTAATATTTTTAAATCTTGAAAATAGACAGGCCCTTAAGCCCCACTTTAAAGAACATACTTCAGAAATCTTGCGATTATATATCCCTTCTTTGACCTTCAATATATAAACTTATCCCTAAATACTGTTTACTGATGGACCTGACAACCATCTTTTTGAAATGCGGATGTTTAGGAAGAGGACTCTCTCATCCTAGTCCTTACAGGACGATTAAAGGCCTAATATTTGTGGGCACCTTACTTGGGCTTTTACCACTGCTTTCTGTCATAAACACCCAAGTTTGTTTCTCCTCCCAATAACCACTGATGAACAAATCCAGTTGTACTAGTCACGTGGGCATACTTTCCTTCACACCTGCTGGGACTTATCACTTAACACTTCCCAAGTTTGCTCTAAGTGTTTTATGTTTCAGAGATTTGATTTCAGATCATGTGGTCCCCTTTCCCCTACTACAATAGTACTGTCAAGTAAAATCTGTCTTTATTGCTTTAATTAGTATCCAGAATTGTATTTCTTTGAAGATTTGGGTGACCCCTCGATAGATCAAATCTTAACCTATGGGTCAGTGAGTGAGCCCACCTCATTTAATTAACCAGGGAGAGTATCAAATCCTATACTGCAATAAAATGACACATAGTTGAACATGTTGTCTTACCCACTGTGTCTCCTCATTCCACAATATATTTTGAGTTTAAATATTTCAAATGTAATCATTCAATTGCTGAAGGCCTTCTGCATAGGTGGAACAATCTATTTTTGATGCTGAAGATAGAAGGGTTGACTTCCTGATTCTGTCCAAACAGTTTTAGTGAGAGGCTGCATCCTTGCTAACCCTCAGGTTGACTTTACACACTCTAAGTTTTCAAAGGTTATATGGCTACATGTGTAAACTCTTTGTTATAAATGATTGAAAGTCCAGGAAACTGTAGTTAACTAGAGTGTGCTAGACCTCCAATAACATTCAAATTTAGAATGAAAGCAATTTTTACAAATATGCAAGTTAACTTTGAGCATTAGATGTCTATATTTTCATCTTACTCTATGATAATGTTATTGTATACATGAAAAATATTAACTATTTGGGGTTATTATTTTGCTTACAGAGCTATTAAATGCTAAGATGTTACTTTTATGATTACATAAACTTTTTCTTTTAATTAAAGTTGATCTATCTTAAAAGACATTTTTATATTTATTATATTTATAAATGTAGCTTTTAATCTATGTCATATTTAAAGAAATAATCCATTACTTGTAAATTTTAGTTTTATCATGAATTTAGATATTTACGATTTAGTTGCTAAGCTTTTAGAGACACATGGACACTATGAACATATCAAATATTTTAAATAAAAGTGAGTACCTGGTAAAATTTGGGAGTGTTAAGTACATATAAAGCCAATAACAAGGAGGTTTGCTAACATTGCCCTTTCAGAAATGTAATTCACTTAACCACTATCAAATAAAAAGAATGATTTAAAAAATCAAATCAGATTGCATTATCTCCCTCTTTGGTACAAATTAATTCACACAGATGTATTTTCTATAGTAGTAATTAGGAATTATGAGTTTTGTGTCATAGTGTTATTTTGATTTTTGAAAAGTACAGTTGTTGAATTCCCAGGTTATACCAGGAAACCAAGTATTAGGAGAAAGACACTTATGGGAACCCAATACAAGAAGAAGCCAAAGACAAACTGAACCCACTTGGTAATTCTCTAATGAAAAGGCCTAGAAACAAAGTTGGCCTTGTGAAATGTAATGTGTTACTTGGACATTATAGATATTAGAAATTAAGAGGGAAAAAAAGTATTTGTGTTTGCCTGTCTTATAACTACCAGGTGACTTATAATTATTCAGAGAACATCAACTGGTGAAAGTAGTATAGCCTGTGAATTTATTTTTATTCAACAAATTCTTTATTGTATTTAACACAACAAAGTTTAGACCTATGATCTTTAATATGCAGGCAGTTGTCACATTGGATATTAACCTGTGAAATGGGTTAGTAGAGTTAAAATATACTGTATAAAATATAAGGTCATTAAACAAAAAACTATTTCATTAGTGATTTAGATATGGATTACATAATAAAAGGATATTATTTTCAATATACTGGATTAAATTCGTGCACTATTATATCAATATTACATTTTTTGATGTCTTTAAATGAACTAAATAGAAAATGTCAACATGTGCAACTCACTTTATTTTTACTGGGCATCATTGCCTTTTAGTTCTAGGATACTAAGGCATGCTAGTACAACTTAAAATGTTTTATTTTTAAGTCAATTCAAAGTTATTCAGGACATACAACTATCTGAGATATGGAAATTTTGAACACATATAGTAAAGTATGAACAATAACATACAAAAATTTATCTTGATGTTATCTAAAAATAAACAAGAATGCAGAATTATTTCAAAATGAAAATATGAATATATAAATATAGTAGTCGATCCAACTAAAATAAAAAAGAAGATGTTGGATTTTCAACATTTGGTATTAAAAGGTAAAAAAAAAAAAAAAAAAAAATTCCTAAGTATTTTGATGAATCTGTGAAGTAGATTCTTGCAATAACCTTACTAGTTATTTTTTTTCTTCTCCAATAAACGCATCCTCTATCCACAATTTAACCATCCACTATTTTAATTTCAATCCATACATTTTATTTACAGTGATTTCAATTCCTTCCCCTTTTTTATATAAGTTTTCAACTCTCTATTCTTTAACTTCCTCCTCCTATCATTCTAGGTTTTTTCTTCCAACACCCTAATTCTTGTTATTCTACTAACTGAAAACGGAAACCATGGATCTTTTCTGTCTTTTAAATGTACGCACCTGATTTTGTCCCCTTTCTATGTGACATAAAAGTTCATGACAAATTAGTAGGATCACTTTCTTTTATATATTATCTGATTTCTTGGTCCTTATTTGGCTGACTTCTGATCATTAAGAGTTAACTCTCTGATTACTGCAGCTGTAGCTGGGTACCAAAAGACACACTACTACACAGGTCAGATTTTTAAAATCAAGCTTATTTACATTGACACAGCTAAAAAATGAGATTCTATTTCCCTTTTCCCTCTTACTACCCCAATATTTCTCTTCCTCCATGTCTCTAACAATGTCTCCCTCTTCTCAATTCATAGTTAATGACCTTTTTTACAACAGTGAAGAAAGAAAGGGGAGTTTTCCTCAACCATCTATATCCCAACAAGTGGTATTATCTAGAGCTTTTGTGAAATATACCCAGAAGACAGAGACCTCTGATCTTCAACAGGATGCACTTCAAGATTCTAGTAAAGGAACTGTGGGACAGCAAATAATTACATGTTCATTAAACAAAGGAATGGATAGAATATCCAGCATCAAAAGTCTCCTCCCAATCTCACCAAGCAACTCTCCCTTATGTTACTGTGTGAAATAATACAGTATCAATTTTTACTTGATGTGGGTTTGAAGATTTTCTTTTTCCTTCAAAAACCACTCATTCAATTACTTTTTAATAACAAGTGGAGATGAATTATCGACTTATAGAGAATAATCCATAATAATATGATGTTTGGGGGAAAATGATACATAAAGTTTGATTTGCATTATTATCATTTTAATTAAGCTACCTTATGAAAATATTTTAAATTTTTGAAATGACCACTTGTTGAATAAAATTTTATTAATTAATTTTATATTGTTTTATATTTATATCATTATTTTTTAAAGCTCCACTTTATTCACATACCTTTAAATGTGTATCCTTTTACTATCAAAAACCACTCTTTAAAAAAAATACTGAATTGACACAATATTTACACTGCCATTTTCAGTGAGTGCTAAAAATCACTTCTTTCTTGTCCCATGATTCAAAATGATCTTCATGAATGAGAGTGAGAGATTCCTGAGTCACTTAGTGCAGGAACTGTTGGAGACAAAAACCACATCTCCATAATTACAATATACATAAGATTAGACATTTATTGTTCATTTTCATGATTCCCATTACAACAAATTCAAGAAAATATCATATATAATGTTTTGCTTATTGAAAGATCATGATCTATTATTTCAAAGATGTTTTAAAAACACATTTATATAGGGAACATAGTTTTAAGATCATTGTGTTCAATATATCCTATAACATATGGAAACTGCTATCCACTGTACCCTAAACTTTGCCCATTAAGTATCACAAGCAATGTTCCCATACCAGTTAGTGTTTCTTTTCTGCTGAAGTCCGGCTTCAGCAAAGGGAGGAGGGTGTCTTGATGTTGCTGGTGAAAGGAGTTGGCAGGCAGAGGTGAAACAACACACAGAAACGAGAGTCAGGCTGCTAAATTCTCTACTTTTCTCAGCATGGTTTTTATATATCCCAGCAAACACAGCAATTCACATTACAGCTTTCGAAGGTTACATTAAAGAATTTCAAGGAATTTCAGGGTCATATAATCAGGGGAAAACAAAATATTTATCCTAAGTACATACTACTGATTAATCTTATCTATAGACAGAAGAAAACATTCTAAAATTCATATTTATCTAAACCTATACCAAAGATTCATCAAGTCTAGGCATGTTTACTCATAAGGTTTAAGCTAAATTGCTCTAATATCTTTTCTTTAGACTTCAACTGGGCCTAGACTTTCTGGCTCCTTCTGTGTCCCTATAATGACTTTGTTTTGAGCTCAGGAAGAAAGAAGTATGGTTGTCTATATCCTAAATTTGCTTAAAAGATAAAGAGGAGTCCTTACCAAACACAAGAAAACATTTAAAGCTTTTCTATAGAATGCATGATTACAACAAGGAGAAGGTTAAACAATGGGTATTTGCTGTGCTCAATGAATACAGCAGGGAGGGGTTAAGCAGTGCGCATTTGCAAAAGCTAATTTCTAACTAAAAACCTGTTATACTAGTTCAACTTTAGAATTTGTTTTTGAGCTCCTGACTTAGATTCCACAGAGTAATAATCTATTGTGGTCACTTTCATGCATTATGCATTAGACCCAGTGGCCAAATAGGCAGAAGACAAAGCAGTAGAAATATACAGAGACAGAGTTAGCCACTGCAGCACCATGTTTGTGTACATCTATTCCTTACAAAGGAGGCATGCTTTTGCTTCTTTCCTTTATTTTGGCGACGAGGATGCCCTGCTCACTCATCATAAGGAAGATGTCACACTTTTCTACTAACAGTTCAATGTAACCAAAGTCTTCATTTGTCAAGAATTTTCTCTTAAAGGTCTTTTAGCTGAGGGGGTAAACCTTAGTAGCTTAGGGGGTGAACCTCAGTAGTAGAGTGTGTAAGGCCGTGGGTTCAATTCCTACCACTACATATATACAAATAAGTGAGTAAAAATCCATTGAATAGTTGTCTTTGGGCCCCATATATCTAAGAAACAAAGGTGTTAGCATATTCTTTACCTTGGTATAATTAACCTAGTATGTAATGAACAGTTACTTGTAAAAGTCAATAGATTAAACATGGAAGGTGTAATGGCACCATCCTAATCACCCTGGCTATTGCCCTCAAGAGCTTATAAATGGGTTTTGCCTGAAAGGAAGACATATTTTCTGTTATCCCATGACTCCAAAATTAAAACTAAGAAAACATAATAAGCATTGAAATCCATTATTCAGCAAATGTCTTAGTACTATTCATGTAATCAATTTTGTGACTCTTAAATTCAGTGTAGTTCATAGAAACAAACAAACAAAAAAAAAAAAAAAAAAAAAAAAAAAAAAACCTTTTGAATTAGATATTCTTAAGTTAATTTGGTTTCTGCAGCTTAAGCATTTCTGGCTTTGGTAAGATCTTAATCTCTTTTTAGCATTGGTTTCCTAATATTTAAATTGTAATTACACCACATTTTCATGGATGTTTTCAGAATTAGCTACATGTACCTTGTCTTCAGAATTAGCTACACATACCTTTTTTTTCAGGGATGTTTTCAGAATTAGTCTACATATACCTTGCATGGGACTTGGACAATAATGGTACTCAATAATATTTTTCTGGTGTTCTGTCCAACTAATAGAGTTAAGTATGACCTAAAGTAGGAACAAAGGAAAAATATTGTTTTAAAATCAAATCAAATACTACTAATTATTAATCATTATTTTAGGGAATTTAGATTAAAATTTGAAAAAAAAAATGTAGATTGAATGGAGGAAAAATAATTTATTCAAAGGACTTTCAATGACTTCCTACTACTTGAATAATCAAATGGAAATCCATAGATGGCCATAAAATTATAAGGAAAATTATTTATAAATTATGTGTATGTGTATGTGTATGTGTATGCAAATCTATTGATTTATAGGTGAGAAAGCAAATGGAAATACTACTTAGAGTAATTTGTATTTGACTATGTTGTAAACTGAAGACTGTATTTCCTTCTCTTTGCCAAGACCACTTAAAGGACAAAGAATCATCTCTGTTCGAAAAAAATTTAAAAACACACTCAAGCACACAGAGTAATAACAAGAGGTAGCAATGCTCAAAAAGCCAAAAGAAGAAGTACAAAATAATTTACAGATAAAATAGAGGTAATCATAAACTCCACATTGTTCTACTTATCTCTACTACATTACTGTCTCCAAATGGAATTTGTACACTGTTCATTGTAATTATTTAAGATCATTCTATTTAAAGAAGTTATTTACTATGTACACATCCATTAATGTGATAGTTTGCAGACCATTTGTTAACTGTAATTATTTATGCTTAACATATACTTGAAGAACCATTACTGATTTCTAAAAATTTTTTTAAACTGTCAGTGTTAGCCAATTTCTGACAATCTATACTAGTGATTTTCCATATGTGTACCATACTTGTAATTAAGGCATATAACAGGGACACTTTCACTAATGAAGTATTTTACTTAAAATTTATAAATGTGATATCAAATATCTGCTATGTTTTATTTATGATAATGAATTAAGTTAATATTAGCCCTCAACAATAATATCTAAGTTTGAAAATTCAGATCAAATTTCCATTTATCTACCACATTTATTTATAATTTGTTAATAATAGGAAATTGTCTTGGTGCATTTTGGTTTTTAGAGCACTAAGTGCTGTATGGCTATTAAACAATAACAAAAAAAGTTCCTTAGTCTAAAAAGGCCAAGACCAAGGCCCTGGAAAATTCTGGTGAAGTCAAGTTCCTGATACAACAACAGTGGTCTTCATACTTGCTTCCTCCTCACATGGCAAAAGGGGCAAAGGATCTCTCTGGGGCCACTTTTATAAAAGCATTAATCATATTCATGAGTGTTCTACCCTCATGACCCAATAACCTCCAAAAGGACCTACTTTCTAATACCATCACCTTAGGGATTAGGTATAAACCTATGAATTTTTGGAGACATATACATTAAGTCCATAACACATATCAATATAATTCTGATGGTTGGAAAATATTTTTAATGGTATGTGTATGACAGTGTATTTGATAGATAAACTTTTAAACATAAAAAATGGGCTATTAAAGAATAAAAAAATCATCTTATATCAGAGAAAAATGTCTTTTTCCTCTACACAGTCTTATTGAGAAAAAATACCAAACAAGATGTGAGATATCTGTTCTCCAGAGATGATGAACTTTTTTTGAATGACAAAAATTCCTTTGGTCTATTACTAACCTTACTCAAATACCCAAATTCCCTATCATTAATGTTGGGGACTTAAGAACACATCGGCTGAAAGAATAGAAAAATTTAACTCCCTGGTTGCCTCCCACACCCTGATACAGACTTGGCCTAATCAGGAGGCATTCCCCTGATGTGGTGTGAGAATTGAAACCACCCTAAGGATAGGCCAGGGGCTCTGCCAATGTGATTTGCCCATGCTCCTTATGTGTCCCTATAATGTTTCTGCTGATTGGCTTATGTCTTCTATAAAAGCTGTCCAACTTCCTCAATAAACTTGAGTTCCAGCTCTGACCGGGCTCCCTGGTAATTCTGAAGGTCTTTTGAAGACGGGGGAGGGATTACCAGCAACCTCTGCCTTTCCCAATCTCACCTCATTGCTGTGGCATGCTCTTCCATACTTCCCTTCTGGCCAGAGAAGGCTGACCCCGGGCCAAGAGAGAGTTAAAAACCGCAGCAACCTTAAAATCCCCAGCAATTAAAACAGTATATTATTTTGTTTATTAGATATTAATTATTTGAGTGATATAATGGATTAAATAATGTCAAACAGAAATTGGCATAAAAATAAAACACTTCAATGACATCTCATTGAGATTTACAAATCTACTGCTACTACACTATATAAATACACGCACACACAAACATGCACACACACATATAATTTCTTTAGTAGAAAATCAGATTGAGTTGACTGTAATGGGCTCCTGAATTTTAAAAAAGCATAAAAGTTTGCATCAATTAACCCATAAAAGGGGGTGTAGATTGAACCCATGGGTGCTTAACCACTGAGCCACATCCCTGGCTGATTTATTTATTTATTTATTATTTATTTAATTATTTAGAGACAGAGTTTCACTAAGTTGCTTAAGGCCTTGCTAAGTTGCTGAAGCTGGCCTTGAACTCCTCCTGCCTCAGCCTCTGGAAACACTGGGATTACAAGTATGCATCATCATGCCCAGCATAAAATTCTTATTATTTTCATATTTACCCCAGAGAAAGAGCTATGATATGTCAAGTGCAGCATTTCAACAGTTTATTTCCTAGTACAAGCCAGGTGCAGTGGCGCACGCCTGTGATCCCAGCACTTTGGGAGGCTGAGGCAGGAGGATTGCGAGTTCAAAGCCAGCCTCAGCAATGGCGAGGCACTTAGCAACTCAGTGAGACCCTGTCTCTAAATAAAATACAAAAAAGGGCTGGGGATGTGACCCAGTGGACGAGTGCCCCTGAGTTCAATCCCCAGTACCACCAAAAAAAAAAAAAAAAAAAAAAAAAAAATTTTCTAGTACATTGCAATATAGTAGCTTTTACTAAGTTCATGTCATGTTTATTTAGTGTTCTATGACCATGTTAGCTTTCTTAGTTATGGATCAGGATTATAAAAATGGGTAGAGTAAAAAAATTATGAAAATTACATTTTTAAAATAAAATAAAAATATTATGGAAATTAAATTTTCAAATGGTATACACAGATATCTTTGTGTTTAGTTTTCACTGTATTTATTTAATATAATGTGAAAAAATGAGTTTTAATATGAAATTATAAATCAAATGCTATAAACACATTACTTATATTAAATCTTCTACTCAGGAAAATAGGTGAAGTTTTAGCCATAATGTTTCAGCAAACATAAAATAAGAATGTAGCAATTATCTTAGCAGATGAACATAGCCAGAAATGGTCAAAGGACACAAACATAATAACCTGTATGTAAAAATAGAATAAAACAGGATCACCAGCCATATAACAACAAAAAATATTCATCATAGTATCTTTATTTTATAAGGTGACAGAATATTGAGGAAAATACATGATTGAAAGTATTAATAATTACTCTTATCTTTAGGAATTTAGAAAATAATTTGATTTTTAACTATAGATCTTCTGAAATGTCAAATTCCTAAATATTCTATAGATTTGTGAGACAAGCCACTTGAGGGAGAAAACAGGGAACAACATATTAAATTGTTATTCTGAAGGGCTAACCTAAACTCAATAAGGAATCTGGAAGGCACTATACAGAGGACATTTGAGAATGTTAAAAAGTAGCTTCCTAATGAATACATTAATATGTCATGATTTGGTTGTATAGCAATATTCATTAAAAGTACAAAAGCTAAATCTATCTTGAGTCTTAGACCTGGATTCAGAAAAGTGATTGTTAAACAAGCTGTTATTTCTGAATACCTACCATGTGACTTGCTAAACTTTTTGTTCAGGCAAACTGCAAATTCTATGGTTATTAAGGATACTAATTAGATATACGAAGGGGTAAAGTGCAGGTAGATGCATAGAATAGCTAGTAAGTCCAAAGGAAAAATATGCCATTAAATAATTAGGGGGTTGGTGTTATCTTAAATGATGAAATGAAAATTAAAATGTACTACCATTGTGGCAGGAAACTATTTGCAAACAGGCAGAATTTCAGTAACAAAATAAAATTTAAAAATAGCAAAGTAAAATAAAAATATATGATGGAATTTAAGTCTACTCTATGGAAAGAGAAAATAAGTCTTGCATGGGAAAAGATTTAAATACACTTCAAAATCAAAGTATTTAAATTATAGTTTAAGAGATGATTTCAAAAGTTTGGGTAATTTGTTTTCAACTCCTGCTTTTATGCAAGTATTCTTAAATTATTTTTTAATGGCTAAAATGGTAATCATAAAGGCATTATTTGGTTTTGTAGAGTGATACAGAAGGGATATATTTATTAACGGAATTTTTGAGAAACAGGCTTGAGGAATATTTCTACTTGAAACTACGTTTACTCTCTCTCTCTGTCTCTCTCTCTCTGTCTCTCTCTCTCTCTCTGATGGTCTTGGAGGCAAAAAGTATATGGGATGATAGGTGTATGTTATATGCATATATGAAACTTTTCTTTTTACTAAGTTGTATTTGGAGGATATTGAATAGGCTTATTGCATTATATACATGGAACTTTTAGAAGAGTTATTAGACAGAGACAAGCATGTTAAATGATCATTTCAGAATTAAAAAACAAAATTACTTGCAATCTGAAGTTCTGTAATTGTAGTTTATTTGTTAATGCTCTATCTTGTCAAATTACTTACACTGTCCATATTTAAGTAATCTTTGTAGCTATGTTGTAAAGATAGCATCAAAAAAAGGACAATACATCAGGGCATACCCTATAAATTTCATGTTCTTATTCAAGTATCACATATTGTTTTGTGGAGGAGGGAAATATATGGACAGAGTTTGATTAGTTATAGGAACCATATCAATAGAACTTGATGACTGACTAGATGAGGCTGGATAGTGGGGAATGAGGAGGAAGATAAAAATAATATTACCAGATTTATACCTAAATGTGAAATAAAGACATATAGTTCATATAGTTGCTTCATGATCCCTGACTATTAAATGAAATGTAAACCATTCCAAGATCATATAACAAAGTAAATTAAACAGTTGTTTCCACCAAGATGGTGAAAAAATTGCTATCATCTTACTTGGCCTGGGTATAATTCAAGAATTTCAGAAAGTAGTTTCTCAGAAGGAAAAAAGAAAAGAACGGATTTGAATTGCTCCATTTAGAGTGAGAAGTGATTTGGTGAGTCAGAGTGGATCTTGTAACTCATTTGAATTGCTTATGCAATCTCAACATATGCTGGCAACTTCGTTCAGATTTTTTTTTCTATTTACCTTTATTTTCCTCCAGTAATGTTGGTCTCATTAAGCTTCTGTTTTTTGTTTCTTTTTAAAGGAAATTATGAAGCACCCTCATGTGCCTTAAACATAAATCTGAATGGATATTGAGCTGTCTAAACCTAAAAGAGGCAATATCCATGAAGAAAATGAAATGCCGAAAGATGAGCTAGAGGTAAAGTTTTGCTTGTAGAGAGGAATACTTCTGGTTTTAAAACTATGAAATACTAAGACTGTGAGTAAAGAAACATTGGGAATAGGGCTGCACAGGGGGTAAAGGATGGAACAGTGCTCAGAGAAGGAGCACTTAAACCCAGTGGCTTTGAAGCATTCTGTTACATTTACAATACTAACTTGCATTTACTAACTTGCATAATACAGTGATTACCAAGGTAAGCCATCAAAAGATTATCACATTTTAAAAATAATTATGCATAAAATTATGGCACTATGGCTATTAAAAATGTAGAGACATGATGAGAATAATAGCAAAGTTTGAACTTCATTCTTAAATGCAAAAAGCATATAATTATCTAAATCCAAATATAGAATTTTTATTTAATAAACCTATTATAAAAAGAAAACATCTTGAAAATAATATATATACACATATATATGAAAATATTAAATATAATACTTGTATCTAAAATTGAACAAATTATTGTTTTAAAATGCTAAGTCTATGGAAATAAGATAATTGTGATCCACTTAAAAACTTAGTGATATTAAATTATTAAGATCACTTATTAAGATCTAAGTGTATTGATTCAACCTATTTTTAAGTTGGCAATTTGCTCAGGTAAAGTATCAGTTACTTTAAAAATAAATATTTGATACAATAAAAACATAGGAATAGAAAAGATGTTTTGTTATATAAATAGAAATAGATATAAAATATATAATTGAAGAAAACCAGAAGTCTATTTATGGAAATGTGACAGAAGAAATTTTAAAAATAATCTCATTGGATAATCAAAGCCAACTATTATGTAATTGAATATTCTAATTTTTAAAAGTATTATGTAGATTATTTTCCTATGTGAAATGAATGACACTTTGATAATTTCAAAATACATATTTTATAACATAGGACATAAAAGAATAATAATGATCAAGTTTGAGAATATTCTAATTTTGCCACAGTGGAGGATTCTCCACCGGGGTGAAAAGATGTGTATGTGGCAGAGTCATTTAAATATATGAACCAGATATAAGGCATAAATGGTATATTTTCTTAAATGCTTTGAAATTCAAACTGTGGACAGACAATATTTTGGTGATGATAACAGTAGTGGTTATGACAGAAATGACAGTTATTTTTATTGGTTTCATGAAGGTCTCGGTATTGCAGCAGCAGCACATCATTTTAAGTTTTGTCTGGTGACCAGAATAAAAAACACATGACAATTCTTCATGAACCAACAAGCAGAAGAGTTCCACAGTCTTTTATGCCTTCTCAATATCATTTACCTATGACCACAATTCCTAACATGTGATTCTTTACAATATGCCACAGAAAAATGAAGTTTATAGTATTAATAATTTGAGAGTTGTTACAAATTTTTGAAAATCTATAAGCAAGCACATATATATATACACATATATATACACATACACTTATGTATACACGTATATATAGACACACACACATATATATATACCTGTATATTGATATTATTATATTTATAGCTATAACCATATATTTATAACTATGTGAAGTTACAGTTTACTTCTGTTTATGGATACATCACCTGCTGCAAGCAAATCTTTCAATTTTGTTGTACTAAAAATTCTCAAACTTCCTTTGAAAATGTATTTTGTTTCTTCCTCCCCAGAAGTAAATCCTTTAAGGTTGATGAAACAACCTTGCACTTGAGGTCAAAATTAGACAAGGCTGCTTGTATGAGGGAATATCATATGCATCAGGAATATATTAGGAAACTCATGACACTACAGTAGCCTAGAAAATCTACCTTGCTCCTTGGATTCTAGTATTCTGCACATATTTGTTGTTCAATAAATTTAATCAAAGTAATATAACTTGTAATAATTAGTTTATGTAGTCTTTTAATTTAAATGATTATATTCAGTGCAGAATTCTGTCTAAATCATTTTTAATATAATTTTATTTTTATAATTTTTAATATGTACAACTCATAGTGCATATATTTAGTATCTTTTTACACACAACTGTTTGTATACAAAGTATATTCGTACAGTTCAGGTCTTCAATCATGCATTAAGGAAAATGATATCCATCTCATTCAACCACCTTTTCTTTTTTTTTTCTCCCCTCTCCCTCCCCTCTTGCTCCCTCCCTTACCCTCCCTTCCCTTGACCATTCTAGTGTTCCTCTAATCCTCCTATGTACCCCCATCCAACAATACTTTGAAATAGCCTCCTTATATAAGAGAGAACATTTGGTACTTGGATTTTTGAGAATGACTAACTTCACTTAGCATTATGTCTTCCAACTTCATCCATTTACGTGCAAATGCCATTAATTTGTTTTCTTTTATTGCTGAGTAAAATTCCATTGTGCGTATATACCACGTTTTCTTAATCCACTCATTTACTGAGGGACATCTAGGTTAGTTCCACAACCTAGCTATTGTGAATTGTGCAGCTACAAACATTGAGATAGCTGTGTCACTATAATATGCTGTTTTTAAGTCCTTTGGGAATAGACCCAAGAGTGGGATGGCTGGGTCATAGGATGGTTCCATTCCCAGTTTTCCAAGAAATCTCCATACTGCTTTCCATAACGGTTGCACCATTTTGCAGTCCCACCAGCAATGTATGAGTGTGCCTTTTTCTCCACATCCTCTCCAACATTTATTGTTGCTTGTGTTCTTGATGGCTGCCATTCTGACTGGAGTGAAGTGAAATCTTAGAGTAGTTTTGATTTGCATTTCTCTAATTGCCAGCGATGTTGAACATTTTTTCATGTATTTGTTGATTAATCGTGTATCTTCTTCTGAGAGGTGTCTTCTCAATTCCTTAGCCCATTTATTGATTGGGTTATTTGTTTTTTTAGTGTAAAGTTTTTTGAGTTCTTTATATATTCTAGAGATTAG
This sequence comes from Tamias sibiricus, assembly GCA_025594165.1. NCBI lineage: Eukaryota > Metazoa > Chordata > Mammalia > Rodentia > Sciuridae > Tamias > Tamias sibiricus. The sequence goes on from CM046665.1 coordinate 27,711,630, forward strand.
TGCTCTATCTGATGTGCATGTATTAAATATTTGTTCCCAATTAGTTGGCTCTCTATTCACCTCACTGATTGTTTCTTTTGCTGAAAAGAAGCTTTTTAGTTTAAATCTATCCCATTCATTAATTCTTGGTAGTAATTCTTGCGCTACAGGATTCTTATTAAGGAACTTGGGGCCTAATCCAACATGTTGGAAATTGGAGCTTACTTTTTCTTCTATTAGGTGTATTGTCTCTGGTCTAATTCCTAGGTCCTTGATCCACTTTGAATTGAGTTTTGTGCATGGTGAGAGATAAAGGTTTAATTTCATTTTGTTGCATATGGATTTCCAGTTTTCCCAGCACCATTTGTTGAAGAGGCTATCCTTTCTTTACTGTACATTTTTGGCACCTTTGTCTAATATAAGATAGCTGTACTTATATGTATTAGTCTCTGTATCCTCAATTCTGTACCATTGGTCCACCAGTCTGTTTTGGTGCCAATACCATGCTGTTTTTGTTACTATTGCTCTATAGTATAATTTAAAATCTGGTATGGTGATGCCCCCTGCTTCACTTTTCTTGCTCAGGATTGCTTTGGCTATTCTGGGTCTCTTATTTTTCCAGATGAATTTCATGACTGCTATTTCTATTTCTTTGAAGAATGACATTGGGATTTTGATTGGAATTGCATTAAATCTGTATAATGCTTTTGGTAGTATGGACATTTTGACAATATTAATTCTACCTATCCAAGAGCAAGGTAGGTCTTTCCATCTTCTGAGTTCATCTATAATTTCTTTCTTTAGTGTTCTATAATTTTCGTTATAGAGGTCTTTCACCTCTTTCGTTAGGTTGATTCCCAGGTATTTTATTTTTTTTTTTAATGCTATTGCAAATGGGGTATTTTTCATCATTTCCCTTTCAGAGTCTTTGTCGCTGATGTACACAAATGCCTTTGACTTATGTGTATTGATTTTGTATCCTGCAACTTTGCCAAATTCGTTTACTAGTTGTAAAAGTTTTCTGGTAGAGTTTTTTGGGTCTTCTAGGTAGATTATCATGTCATCAGCAAATAGTGCTAATTTGAGCTCTTCTTTTCCTATCTTGATCCCTTTAATTTCTTTCGTCTGTCTAATTGCTCTGGCCAGAGTTTCCAGTACTATGTTAAATAGCAGTGGTGAAAGGGGACATCCCTGTCTTGTTCCAGTTTTTAGAGGGAATGCTTTCAATTTTTCTCCATTTAAGATAATGTTAGCTCGGGGCCTTGCATAAATAGCTTTTATTATGTTAAGATATGTTCCTGATATTCCTAGTTTTTTCCAGTGTTTTGAACATAAAGGGGTGTTGTATTTTGTCAAATGCTTTTTCTGCATCAATTGAGATGATCATATGATTTTTGTCTTTAAGTCTATTGATGTGATGTATTATGTTTATTGATTTCCGAATATTGAACCAGCCTTGCATCCCTGGGATAAACCCCACTTGATCGTGGTGCACTATCTTTTTGATATGTTTTTGTATCCGATTTGCCAGGATGTTGTTGAGGATTTTTGCATCTATGTTCATTAAAGATATGGGCCTGAAGTTTTCTTTTTTGGATGTGTCTTTGCCTGGCTTTGGAATTAATGTAATATTGGCCTCATAGAAAGAGTCTGGAAGAGCTCCCTCTTTTTCTATTTCTTGAAATATTTTGAAGAGCATTGGTATTAGTTCTTCTTTGAAAGTCTTATAGAACTCGGCTGTAAACCCATCAGGTCCTGGACTTTTCCTTGTTGGTAGCTTTTTGATGACATCTTCTATTTCTTCGCTTGTAATTGATCTATTTAAATTATGTATAGCCTCCACATCCAGTTTAGGCAAATCATATGACTCTAGAAATCTGTCAATGCATTCAGTATTTTCTATTTTATTAGAGTACAAGTTTTTAAAGTAATTTCTAATTATATTCTGTATATCTGAGGTGTTTGTTGTGATATTCCCTTTTTCATCACGAATGTTAGTAATTTGAGTTTTTTCTCTTCTTCTTTTCGTTAGCATCGCTAAGGGTCTGTCAATTTTGTTTATTTTTTCAAAGAACCAACTTTTAGTTTTGTCAATTCTTTGAATGGTTTCCTTAGTCTCAATTTCATTAATTTCTGCTCTGATTTTAATTATTTCCTGTCTTCTACTGCTCTTGGTGTTTGTCTGTTCTTCTTTTTCTAATGCTTTGAGGTGTGTTGTTAAGTCATTTATTTCTTGGTTTTTTTTCCTCTTAAGGAATGAACTCAGTGCAATGAATTTTCCTCTTACTACTGCCTTCATAGTGTCCCAGAGATTTCTATATGATGTATCTGTGTTCTCATTTACCTCTAGGAATTTTTTGATCTCCTCTTTGATGTCTTCTTCAACCCCTTGTTCATTCAGTAGCATGTTGTTTAGCTTCCAGTTGATGGAGTAGTTTTTCTTATTCCTTGTTTTGTCGTTGATTTCCAATTTCATCCCTTTATGGTCCAATAGCATGAAGGGTAGTATCTCTATTTTTTTATATTTGCTGAGAGTTGCTTTGTGACATAATATATGGTCTATTTTGGAGAAGGAGCCATGTGCTGCTGAGAAAAATGTGTATTCGTTTACTGAGGGATGAAATATTCTATATATGCCCGTTAGGTCTAAATTGTTAATTGTTTTGAGGAGGCTTAAAGTTTCTTTGTTTAGCTTTTGTTTGGATGATCTATCCATTGTTGAGAGAGGTGTGTTGAAGTCCCCTAGAATAACTGTGTTGTGGTCTATTTTACTCTTGAACTTAAGAAGCGTTTGATGAATGTAGGTGCTCCATCATTTGGGGCATACAGATTTATGATTCTTATATCCTGTTGATGAATGGTTCCCTTAAGTAATAAGAAATATCCATCTTTGTCCCTCTTGATTAATTTTGGCTTGAAGTCTACCTTATTTGATATGAGAATGGAAACCCCTGCTTGCTTCCGCCGGCCATGTGAGTGATAAGACTTTTCCCATCCTTTCACTTTCAGTCTGTTGATGTCTTTTTCTATGAGGTGTGTTTCTTGGAGACAGCAAATTGTTGGGTCATTTCTTTTAATCCATTCTGATAATCTGTGTCTTTTGATTGGCGAGTTTAGGCCATTAACATTCAGGGTTATTATTGAGATGTGATTTTTATTCCCATCCATTTTTATTTGAATTATGGTCTTTAGCTTGATTTGGTTTCTCTTCTGGTTGGTATTTCCTTTAGTTTAATATCTCCCTTTGGTGATTTTCGTTATCATCTTTCTCTTCTTCTTCATGAAAAATGTTGCCCAGGATGCTCTGAAGTGCTGGCTTTCGAGTTGTGAAATCTTTTAACTTTTGCTTGTCGTGGAAGGTTTTTATTTCATCTTCGAATCTAAAGCTTAATTTTGCTGGATATAAGATTCTTGGTTGACATCCCTTTTCTTTCAGAGCTTGAAATATGCTATTCCAGGATCTTCTTGCTTTTAAGGTCTGGGTTGAAAAATCTGAACATAGTCTGATTGGTTTCCCCCTATATGTAATTTGCTTCCTTTCTCTTGTGGCTTTTAGTATTCTCTCCTTGCTCAGTGTATTAGGCATTTTCATTATAATGTGTCTAGGTGTGGATCTGTTGAGATTTTGTTTGTTTGGTGTTCGGTATGCCTCTTGAACTTGGTTTTCCATTTCATTCCTCAAGCTTGGAAAATTTTCTGTAATTATTTCATTAAATAGATAACTCATTCCTTTGGCTTGAAACTCTGCCCCTTCCTCTACGCCGATCACTCTTAAGTTTGGTCTTTTTATGCTGCCTCATAATTCTTGGATGTTATGTTCTTGATTACTAACAAGTTTTGCTGTATGGTTTAAATTCTTCTCTAGGACATATATTTTGTCTTCATTGTCTGAGGTTCTTTCTTCCAAGTGGTCTATTCTGTTGGAGATGTTTTCAATTGAGCTTTTATTTTGGTTTATTGCTTCTTTCATTTCTGGAATTTCTGTTTGGATTCTCTTTAGAGCCTCTATTTCCCTATTGAAGTAATCTTTTACTTCCTGTATTTGTTTTTGGAGTTCTTTGTCAAAATGATCTTTTGCCTCCTGTATCTGCTCCCTCATCTCATTTTTGAGTTCATTCTTAAGTTCCATAAACATTTGGCATATGTAATTTCTAAATTCCATCTCTGGCATTTGACCAACTGTGCTTGCCATGACATCTACCGATGAGGTATCTTGATTTGTTTGTGTCATTTTCTTTCCTTGTTTTTTCATGTTGCTTGTGTGTCTATTCTTCCTGCATTGTGGGACCTTGACTGTTTCGATTTTACCTTAAAGCCTTATGTTGTTCCTGTAGTACAATGCTATCAGATCACCTTTTAATTCATTTACACTTTTAAAACCTAACACTTTCTATTCAGAAAATCCAAGTTTGATCACAATGTACAGATTTTGTTAACCCAGATATTATTTCCAATTTACTCTGTACGCTTCTGATAGGGTTTTATAGCTTCAAGTATTGGATACAGAGGTGTTATGTTTAGGAAGAAGGAAGTCTCTTGAATTGTTCTTTCTTGGAAAGTATGGAAAGAGATATCTATTGAAATGGTTTAGTGCAAGTGGTTTAGTATCAGTAGACGATGGAAGAAAGAGAATGGGGTTGACAATTAGGTAAAAAGATCAATTTATATATATAGTAAGTTGGAAAAGAAAAAAAAATGATAAAAGAGTAGGAATTGGTGTAAGAGAGAGGAGAGAGAGAATCAAGGAAATAGAGAGTAAACTATATATAACACCACTTTGCTACCCAGTTCAATTGCGCCAGTTCTAGAAATCCCAAGTTTTGCGTATAACTTGTTTTTGCCTCTGTTTAGTATGCACTGGCAGGATGTAAACATGAAAGATGAAGGAGGAAGAAAAGATACAAGAGTGAGAAGGAGGAAAAGAATGAAAGAAAAAAGGAGCGGAAGCAAACAAACACACTAACAATCAATGCGGAAGGAAAAAAAAAAGTAGAACAAAACAAAGCCAAAAAAAAGAAAAGAAAAATAAACAAACAAACAAACAAAACAAAACAAAACAAAAACCCTCCCTGCAATCCAAAAAATCAAGCAGACCAATAAAAAGAAAAAAAAAAAAAAAAAAAAAAGTCAAATCCCAAGTCTTAGACAAAACGGGCCCTGGGAAGCCCCCCTCTTTTTTTCCTTTCCAGTTCAAACCAATTGCTATTGGATCACAGTCTGTGATCCTGTTAGTGAAATCAAGGCTGCATCTTAGGCCAGTGGCTGCATGGTTCAGTGATGGAGTAGCCCAGGGGGATTGTGTGTGTCAGCAGATGAATGGTGCAGGGAAGGGGACCTTCCAGAAGGCACCCCCTCCCCAAGCCCACCCACAGTTGCAGCCTCTTGTGGCCGCTGCGCTAGCCTCAGAAACGCCTTCCCCTGCTGACCAGCCAAGTCTCACCCAATTGTGCGTTGTCTTCAGAGAGCTGGAGAGTCCCTGGATGGATGCAGCCGTCGCTCTCCGTCTCCTCCCCTTTGTCAGGACCAGCCCCTGCAGCTTTCAAAGATGGCGGTGCTCTCCTTCCAGTCAACAGCAGCTCTGCAGACTCCTGTATCCTCGCCGATCGCACTGGGAAGCCACACCTGTGACCCGCCGGCTGTTATCGTTGGTTTTTATCACCGGTTTCACGCTGGTGTGCTGTGAGTTTGGCTGGGGTTTGCAGTAGTAGCGCGGTCTCCCCACACTGACTTTGTTTCGCACGGCCTGTGCACCACCCAGGCGGTTTTGCAGGAGCCTCGCAGCTCCAGCCGCTGCAGACAGCTTGTATCTTTCTCTCTCTGGTAGTGGTAATCAAACCATCCAGGAGATCGGTATTTTCAGCCTATATATATATGATGAAAGGCAATTTATCTGCTTTGTTGGATTCTTTCCATAGAGCTGTCCTGAAGTGCGGCTTCCTCTAATCCGCCATCTTGGATCCGCTCTAAATCATTTTTTCTTCCAACAAAATAATATTAAACATGAACACAGGTCCTTCCAAAGATGTTGAGTTAAAATCACAAGTTTCTACACATTTTAGTAGATAGTTATGTCAGTAAAAATAATATGTATATATATATTGCATCCCTAGTTCTACAAATTATGGATGCCACATAAAGTATTTATTTTCTGGAATGATCACTTATTTATAAAGGCCTTCTATCATTTGACACGAGATTCCAGGATTACACTTTGCCTGGCATACAGAACAACAGGGGACTATTCCCTCTATTGTGGACTCAGATTATGTTAGGAAGGCATCTTGGACAATAACATTATTCAAACTTATGGACACTACTTCCCGGTTTGCTTACTTAATTTGGCAAATCAGCCCACTGTATACCTCTCCATGTGAATAATTTGGACTATTGAAAAATGCTAGATATGGTCATGTAACCACCCTTAAATATAAGCCTAAGTATTTGTCTGTGTATGTCTGTTAGAAGAAAATAATTTGCTTCCCTGAATATTAATGCTTTTACTTCAAAAATAGAAAGCATTTTTAGACTTAAGCTTCCATTTCATAAAGATATGTTATATATGTCTTTCTTATTTACAAAAGGTTTCACTAAGAGTTCAGCCTGCACTCTTCTCCTGGCTAAACTGAATAGATGTTGATGAAGAAAGAATCCAAAGAAGTTAGCTTCAGGGCAACTGAGATCAATCTCATTACACAATATTGTTAAGGAAGATGCTAGTTTTAACAGGGAGGCTATTATATGTGACATACAGTAGATAACAGGTTAAATATATATTGTAAATTCAAAAAAATAAAATTATTTCAAATTAAAATGGATTCATAAGATAATATGTGATGACATGAATTTAAAAGAAAAAGAAAGAAAATTTTACAGGCAATTTTTGCTTTGGTTTAATTCATTTTACCATATTGAACATCTAAGATGGAATAAGCAGTATTTTCAGTAAATTTAAAGTAAAATATTAACTCTATTACAGCATTCTTGCTGAAGATTAAATTTCATTGCTTCCATTCTGTATATATAGATCTGAAGAATATGAAATTAGCATGATTCTTAGCATAACACATAGCATGATTATAATAGAATATATAATGTTTTCTGAAAAATCAGAAACAATGTTAAATAGCTTAAAAACTTTGAGACTTTATAACAGTATGTGTGTTCATAAGGTTTTTAAATTGTGAGATGTATAATTAAGTAAGCAAATTATTTATTGGATATCAAGAAAAGATTTTTATCAAATTTATCCAGATTACCTACTTATGTTGTTCAGGTTTGTAGTCACCAGATTGAACAGAAACTAATTGTCTCCCAGTTATACTTTGAATTTAGTTTCAACATATTTTGAAAATGTGACTATATCTCCATAATAATTAAACCTATTATGAAAAAATGCAATAAAATTCATGTTACAATATATTATATTTAAATATAATATATCAGTATGTAAAATAATGGATAAAACATGAAAAATATAGTGAATTACAATATAATATATATTGTTTATAAACAGATACTATACTAAGGATATCTTAATTTTGGCATGTATGGATGTTTTTAAGTTAAATCATGGTATTTAGAGTCTTTACTTTTTTTTTTTTTTTTTCCTTTTTTGCTGGAGATAGCCACCACACATCTTTTTATTTTTTAGCTTGTATTTAAACCTTTGGATCACACCTGCTTTTAGCACCTGGCATTGGTTTCTTTAGAAAATATAACTACCTATCATTTTCAAACAAGCAAAAAGAAATGATTTATTAAGCATAATAAAATTGTATTCTGTACCTAGATTCATCATAAAATTATAGGTATGTCAATACTGGTTTGATGCTGTGAGTTGAAAGGTTTAAATGCCATAAGATGTTTTCTTGATGTTAAGAAAGAATAAATATACAGGTGTAGTGATATTTTCAGTTGATGTTTCTGCAGAGGTAATTAAAGGCTTATCAAATTATGACAAAGATTTAATCATATGTTGGGTCACAAAGAACTAATCTAAATCTGTCCTCATGGAAGTTTGTTAAAGTCAGCTTGAATGTGAACTAGTGTTCAAAACTGAGGGCTGCCATCTGGTCTAAATCTACCACCAATTTCCTTAAGTTCATCAGATTTTTCTTTATCTAAACCAGCATTTGATAGAAGCACATCTTGTATGTCATTGCAGTGTGGATAAATTCATACTTGCTAACCAACCAGCTACTTCTATGTGACACAAGTTTATTTCCACTCTGATTATGTCTAATTATGTACTATTTTGCTTCTCTTTGAATTGCAGACTGAAAATGCACAGTTCTGTTTTGTCTTCACACTTCTTATAGAAGTCATGATAGAGGGAGAAAACATATTAGTGGTTAAGCAGAATTAGATTCATTTGAAATATAATTCATATTAAAATGTGAATTTAGATCATATTTTTAAAATATTGAATTTGTTTTTCTGTCAAATAATAACTGATAGTTCAACTAGACACAGCTTTGTGAAAGCTATCTGATGAAAGGAATGATGTGTAAGAAGTTCTGTCACAAGGTAAAAGGTACTCAAATAATTTGTGCTCAATAAAGGAATTAGACAAAGTGAAATTCAATGCAATTTTAAAGATGTTTAAAGATAGTTATTGAGAATACTATTGTAAAGCTCAGTTTATCAAAAATTTTATTATTAAGTACAAAAATATCTGTGCTTTGGTATAGGGTATATTTCAGAAATACAGCATACGTTTACCATGCAATAGGGCCTTGAGCTTAATCCACAACTGTGTATAAAAATAGACACAGACACAGACAGACACACACACACACACACACACACACACAAACACACCAATACAAATACATATATTTTTTCTGAATTTAAAGTTTAGATTTATATACTTAGTATCATGTGGTTATACACATATAATAGCATAATTAGTTATCAGAATTGTAATAACACAAGACCTTGAAACTAAAAAGAGGAGATAAAGTCAGTGAATATTTATTTCTGTTTAGGGGATTTAACAATGACTGGAATTTTACTTAGATCTTCCACTCTAGATTGCATTACTGGGATCTGTAATAATTCCCTAAAGGAAAATTATTACATGAAGGTTGATTAGCTTGGATTTTAATTGTATTCAGAGATCTATTATCAATAATGTATGAGACAGAGGTAAATGAATATACATATTTTGCCCTTTTCTTCATTTTTACTCAAATGAAGTTAAGTGATCTGTGAGAGTTGGGGACACTATGCTATTCCATTTAAAGATTTAAAACATATTAGCATATTAAATGCTCTTTGAAGTCATTCAGTAAATGATTGAAATATACTTCAGAAAGGCAAATGTAGATAAATACACAAAGGATGAAATATTTTGTCAATATTATCTTGATTCTTAATAAAAAATCATTAATATTCTAATCTTTTGAAAGCAGATATCTCATTAATTTATGTGATGTGGCCAATTTATAATTATTCTAATAGCAAAGTACCACTTTGAGGCTGTAACTTGAATACAGCCTCCACTGGGGAGTTACACTTGACTTATCTGAATTACACCTGAACAGCTTAGAGACCTCCCCTAAGTAAGCAACTCTAACAGCTTGCAGACCTCCTACACAAAATAAAATAAAATATCCAGAGTGCTGTAAAGAAGCAGAATGCTGTAAGTCTGTGAACTTCTTCCTATTTCTGTTTTATTTATACTGTTTATAAAAGTAAATTACTTGTTTGAAGTACTACTCTTGAAGCTGCCTGGATCTCTATGGGGAAGTACTCCTGTGAATCCTCCTTTGTTGGAAGTGGTTGATCTTTAGTTCCAGGGATGAGATCTGCAAGGTTGAAAAGCTTTGCTTTCTAAGAGGAGAGTCAATCTGATTTGAGAATAGAGAGACCCTCTACTAAGAACCAAACCTGTTGGAAATGTCTTCTTTTAAACTGACTCCCTGACTCTGAATAGTATAGCCAGGGCAAGCCTATTTCTGTAAATAGCTAGGTAATGTTGTCCTTTATGTTTCAGCTCCAAAGTAACATCTAACTGGAGTTGAGAATCCTTTTATCATCAGAACAAATTCTGACTATATTTTTTTTCTTTTCTTTCTTTTATTTCACTATTGGATTGATGTAGAAACAAAATTGTTTTTTTCCTCATTTTCATTTGGATAAGTTATTTTAACTCAGGAGAATTATTATTTTTTAATTGACAAATAGCTTGCCAAAATCTATTTATCTTATATGGTAAGAATACATATCATATTTTCTAATCAGCAGATTATTTGGGACATTAGAAACAATGAATTATTTTCTCCCAGCTAGCTTAAATCATTGTATGTCATTAATAAAATCGAAGCCTTAATTTTTAGCCTTGTGGGAAAATTCATTTAGGAATCTAATGAAAGCTCCAAATATTATTCCCGAGGGAAAAAATATACACTAGAAATTAAATGTCATGAAGTTAAAATCTCATATTAAGAAGTGAGAAGAGAAGTAGTAAGAAGGAGTGACTAATCTTATTCATTATTCCCTTTTTGTTCCCCTTCCTCTCTAGTAGACAGGAAAGAGATAAATAGGTAGGTAGGTAGATAGATAAATAGATAGATAGATAAGCAATGCAAACATATGTACATACCATATTTACCCACAAATCCTCTAACATTTACAGTGTTCACTATAAATACCTGAACTGTTCCAGGTACAAGTGAGATAATTTAACCTCCCAAGTCAATCATCTATTTGAGTGACTTTTGAAGCTGACAATTAGAAAGGCAAAATTATCTTGAATGTGACCAAATTTCTCAGTATTTTCATTTCTTTCTTTTATGTAACTTGTTTTATCCCACATAGATTCATTAAGAATTTACCAGATTGATACAAAAGAAAAAAAAAGACATTGAAAGATTTCATGAAAATGCACATTTTTTATTGTTCCCAGAAAATATATTTAAACTTTGCTTACAAATACTGTTCATAAAATTAAATTACTTGTTTGAAGCACTGCTCTCGAAAGCCGCTTTTTTTTTAATAAGGAAGGACTTCCGTGAATCTTTTATGGTGCATGTTTGTTCTTTAGCTGTACAGATGTCATTTAGAGGTGGCCTTAAACCAAAGAGACAAGGGCAGGTTAAGCTTTTCATATGGGAAGCACAAAGGAAGGGACAGTGTGATAGATTTTTATCAGCCAAACATTTCACACAGCTATGTGTCACCTTCTGTGCTACCTGTGAATACTGCACTTAAGCACACAGGGCAGGTAGCCTCACTATTTTTGCTTGTGCCCTTTTTTCCTTATCCTTTTTCTTTTCTTTTCTTTTTTTTAACTAACTTTGAATTTCCTACTAATTGAATTTCAGTCTCTACTAATCTCAGCTTAATTTAAGGCACTCTGTAAACCCCTTTCTCCACTAATCCAAAGACTAAGGTCTTTTCTGGATTTCTATATAACAACTTTTAAGTCTATTTTTTGCTACTATAATGTATAGATTAACATTTTAAACAATTTTCCTAATATAAACCTGATCTATTCAGTGTCACCATTGTGTTCAATAGAGTGTGGCCAAGCTCTCCTTAATAACAATGATTCTGAAAATAAAAGGTTCAAGTCTGATTCTGGCATTCAGACCTTACTATCAACTGTGGGGAGTCATATTATCTATTCTGTTATCTTTAATGAGAAACCAGCTGAGAAAAAAAATTGAATGTATTGATATTTTCTTTTAAGCAATATCTTTCTATTCAAATTTTTATATTCAATATAAAGTCAAATATCTGGCAGAGCATTTTCTAACATAATATCTCAGTTGGAATTTGATCTATGCTGTAGGATGATTTTGAATTCTTTAGGGATTGTTCCATTTCCTTCCTTTAAAAGTTGTTGAAAGTCGTATTAAAATATCTTAGAGAATTTTAAGATGTACATACCACTGAGAAATCTGAAATGTGAGTTTAATATTTATACAGCAAAATAATAAAAATAATAAGATCTTATATGTACAGATTTCTATAGAAATGATCACTCTTTAGAGTAAATCTAACACAAGAATTTGTTGAAGAGAAATAATACATAATTAGGTACTATATTAAAAGGTTGCATTAAGCTTTTCACAATCTATTAAAATGACTTTAATAAGTTAATTATTTCTAAATAATGATTTAGAAACTTTTTTATGTTAAGTAATGTATTTGGCTTCATATATATGATGAGTACAAAGATAGCCTCCTATTGCTTACAAACTAAATATCTCAGATATTAAAAAAAAATATGTGAAATTTATGACATCCTCAAAAGACAGGGAAAATGTTTTCTGAGAGTAAATGAAAGTATAGTTTTTTTTACTAAGGTGAGTATAAGTAATTAAGGTGTCAACTTTTCCAGAGTTATCAGAAATGATGTCTGACTACTGAAGAACCTCTTGCCAGATTTACCATATTAAAAAAAAAAAAAAACATATCCTTACAGTCCACCTACATAATGCCAGATTATAGAGCTGCAACCTACACCAGATCTGATCAAATGTGTCAGCCTCTTCCTATATTATTAGGCTGTTGTTATATTTTTTTCTTCATATTTTTTCTCTCAAAGACCATAACAAATGTTCCTCTTCAAACTTAATTGAAAATTCACTCTCTCCATGGAGATTTCCTTGACTTAAGGGTTAAAGAACTAAATGTATTGTCAACTTTGAAATTTAATATGGATTTTCATTATTTACAACTGTAATCCTCACTGATGAGGTCAGTTGAGTATGCTGTACAGTATGTCCAGTTAAAATACAAGAGGCTATGTGTTGATGATGATTGCAGAGAAACTGATGATAATCATAAGTCACTGATTAACTCATATTCTTGTCATTCTATATTAGCATCAATTATCTACTTGCGTTTAATAAGTTAAAAGTATGAGTTTTTAATAAACAGAAATTGATTAAATATTCTTTTTAGAATTTAAAGATATTTTATGATTTTCAGGGTAGATCCTAACAATTGTAACAATATGATTTAAAGAATATATCTATTTTAAATTAAAATTCTCAGTTAAATTAATGAAAACTTTAAGTTACTTTTGTTTGTGAAAGCAAAAATATACTCTCTTTAGATTGCAACAACACCGCTTTCCCTGGATCTATGTACCCTATTACAGATCTTTGTTGTTTCTCCTGAAATGTCTAATAAGCAGGTAATTCATCTTTAATGATTTGCCAGGATGTATATGCCAGATACTATTAGCAAGAAAAAAGTACCATTTCAAATATGTACAACTAGTTTCTAAGTGAGTAACTGTAAGGGGTTTTTCTCAGCTAAATCAGAAAATATGCAAATGGCCTCTTGCAATTTGTCTCATAAAATGTATAGTAAATGTCAGAATAACCTTGTACTTGGAGAAAAGTTATAAAGGGATAATGTGTTAAGTTTTAGAGCAACTTATTTCTAAACGTTTCAGAGCATATCCCTATGTATTGCCTTAAAATTATCAATTACTCTTTAGCTCTTAGTGATACATACAGTACAATCATATAGAGGGGAACAAAATGATACATTAAGTGTAACTATATGTTTTTCTTTTTGTGAATAAGAATTTTAAATGCCAGGAAGTGAAAATGACTTTTGGAGTCAACAAATGTGGATTGTAGCCCTGGTTTTGGCATTTGTTAGCCGTGCTAGTATGTCACTAATATTTCAGCTCGTGGCAACTCAATTTTCTTAAATAGAAAATGTGTATGATAATGGGCAGTTTTTATAACAATGTCAGAATTAGATGTTATATGTGAAAAATAATTATTTTTAAGTCTTAATAACTTTCAGTCAATAATAATATTATTATTTGTTAGTGATAATATTTTTAAGAGTGATATGAGAACATGACAAAGCAGATAAAAAGTAAAGATAATTATTTGTACATACATAAGTATATATGAGTTGAACAATATGTAGTTTAAATAGAGTTTTGCCTTGTGGTATTAGGTATAAAGATAAACTGCATTCATAATGAAAGCATATATATTTTTGAAAGGAACGGTGGACTCCAAGGACATTTCATTTAAATTAAGAAAAAAATTGAAATGCCTGTTTCATGTATCCATAGTTATATAGAATGAAATACGAGTTTAGTGGGAAGTTGTACTTCACAAAAGAAATCCACATTGTATACAACATTCCTACACAAATGGACTAAAATATAAATATAGACTCTTGCACATTTAGGAAAATAACAGTATTTTGTGGAGTAGTACAGTGGGGAATCCAATAATTATAAACTCAGTGAGCAAAACATTCTCTCAGATGCCTGTAGAGCTTCTGTGTGCCCCATTGTCCCACCATCACCTTACTATAACTTATAGATATAGGAATTAAAGAATTTTAGTAGCTAGTGCAAACTAATGAGCATGACTTCCTGCATATATCCATCCACATTCATCCACGTTAGGATCAGTCAGAGGCAAAATATGATACACAGGAATGACATTCTCTGAAGACAGTAAATAGCGACGCTGAGTGCTAGGGATTAGTGTAAACCATTTGCATATGTGTGGGTGGAATGGTGTGGTAGGAGACCTCTATATTACCTGTGTGTAAGAAAATAATTGAAGCATTTTTCAGACTTATAAGATAATGGTGTGCTTTGGAATATGGATGATAGTGGGTGTTACTGAAGAATCAGAAGAGAAAAAGTGAGGCTTAGAAAGTGATTGAAGGAGCCCTAATTAGGAAGGGCTGTTGCAGCTAGCTGGAAGCCATAAGTTCCACCTGATATGTATGTGATGCACCTGTAGGCACCCGAAAAGCTGAAGGTATATAACCGGGTGAAAGCAGTCCGAGTTAGGAGAACGGAGAATTCATTCAGTCAGTCGTGCAGTAGCTCGGTCGGTCAGAAGAAGAGTTCGGGTCGGAGAAAAGAATCAGAGCGGCCAGAACGTAGGCAGAGCGGTTACAGAAGAGAAACCAGATAGAAGAAGTAATGGCTGGTCAGAGTTAGGCCGAGGCTCCTGAGGGCTGGTCAGAGTTAGGCCGAGGCTCCCGAGGAAGACAGAAGACAGAAGAAAGAAGCTCTAAAAGCTAATAATCTTTCTCTAAGCTAAGCTCTATCTATCTTTCTTTCTCTCTAAGCTAAAGAAGACAAGAAGAAAAGCTCTCTCTACAAGAAGAAAAGCTCTCTCTAATCTTTCTCTCTAAAAATCTTAGAGAGCTCTCTCTAAGAAAGTAGAAGTAAAAGTAGTAATAGCTTTACTCTGCCTCCGAGAGTTTTTCTCCCGTGGCGCCGTGGCTGGCCATGACAGGCAGCTTACAAGTGATGATTTAATACTCTGAGTGGTGAGTAATTAAAGAGGCAGGATTATTGACTTCAAACAGAAATAAGTCTATTTGAAAACAAATATATAATCAAAACATTCAAAGGTAAGTACAGAATGAAAGCTATAAAATGGTGTAAGTGGACTGACTGCTCACATGAAAGGGCTGGAGAACAATAGGCACCTGTTTATTAATCTTATAATCAAGATTCTTATCCAGGGAACATTTTTCTGTGCTTATAACCCTATAAAAGATAAATCAATACTACTTGTTTAGATAAATAGAAATATGCATCTTATGAATCAGCCAGAGTTTAATTATCAGTATGAGTGTCTAAATTCTCAGATGATGAAGAACTACTTAAAGAGGGAAAATAACTATGTCAGATATTTTATATGTCCATACAGTATTTCTGAATTAATTTTCTACTTCTGAATGACCCAGAAAATTTTGTCTTCAATGGAGATTGTGAAAGGAAAAAAGTGTGGTTCCAAACACATGAGAAATGGATGTTGTATATGGCATCAAAAAATATTAGTATAATAATGTAATACTGAATAAATTAGTTCAGTGTAATAAAACGAATTAAAATTAATTTATAAATAAATAACTAAAGATGAAATAAATCTGTCAATTTAAATAGTTTCAAAATAACCTTCTCTTTGCTCATTTATTATGTAGGGATCATAAACTTATACATGGTTTATTGTACTTTTATGATTTGACATGGATGTAGAATAATGCAAGCCCTATTTAAAGACGTTAAATTTTGATTTCTATAGCTTTACTTTTAATTTTTTGTCTGAAGATGCATTCATTCACTATGGAATATAAAGTTGAAAAAGCAGATGTATAATATGTATGAGAAATTTTAGTATCAACACTCAAATTAATTGATCTATTAGATTTTGCTTTGGATTTAGTTATGTAAACTATGTGATTAACTGCTTTTAATTCTTTTGGACAGTGTTGTGACTACATAAGTTGTAATAATAATATGACTTTGGGGAATTGTTTAATTGTGGAATAAATATTCCTTAGCTGAACTTTCTGAAGCTGTGGATCTTCTTGTTTTGTTTTGTTTTTAATGAATCAAGTGCTTTGAAATATTTTGTATACTAATTCTGCATTGGGTCATAGTTGTGGTCCTTTATTTCTCACCTTCTGTTTTGACATCATGATCACAGTAACAAAACATTTGTGAAACATTTATATTCTGGATTTCTTCTTTCACATATTGCTATTTGAAATAGTTTTGTGTTTTAAAGATACTAATTACTTTTATTGTCATAGAAAACTACATTGGTAATAGTATGTTGTATGAGATGGTATGTGGTAGGTATATCATAAAAGAGAGGTGAGGCTGGAAGCTAAGAAGACAAGGGGAAAAAAAGATCTTAAAAAGATCATAAAATTATATAAAGCAAGTAAAAGTATAATCTTAGATTTAAAACTGGCATCACAAACTAAAACATAGAAAAAACCTCTATTGTAATATTCTACATGTGCAGGAAAATGGTGGCAAATATGATCAACCTGCATAATGTCTCAAATATTATGTCACTCCTGAGACAGACCCTGTGAGATGATCTTTGTTGGGGATTGGTTCTCCTCACTATAGTAATGCAAAAACAACAGGTTATTTCATCTTGCGTGACTGGTGTCCTTTAGAGCTTTGTTATAATTAGTGTCCAGCCCTATGGAAGGATTAGAATGAAACAGAATGTGTCATTCTTTTTTTTTTTTTTTTTTTTTTGGGGGGGGGGCGGTTGGGGTGGGTACCAGATTGAACTCAGGGCACTCAACTACTGAGCCATATCCCCAGCCTTATTTTGCATTTTATTTAGAGACAGGGTCTCACTGAGATGCTTACCCTCACTTTTGCAGAGGCTGGCTTTGAATTTGTGGTCCTCTTGCCTCAGCCTCCCAAGCTGCTGGGATTACAGGTGTCCACACTGCGCTTCATTCCTAAGAGCCTTGGCCTGGCAAAAGCAAAGCACTCTCTTCATAGTCTATTGGCAGAGTCAGTATATGATCACATGATCACAACTGTGAGAGAGACTTGGAAATGCAATCTAATGTTCATGAAGAAGACAATAAGATTTCTGGTGCAAACCCTGCAGTTTCAGTCAAGGTACATACAAAGATGTGACCATGGATGTGCTATGGGGTGAAGCTACATCAGTGAAGCTCAGGTGGACCTCTATAAAAACAAATAGGGAACAACCTTCTGAAATGAATTCAGCAAT
Source organism: Tamias sibiricus (assembly GCA_025594165.1). Taxonomy (NCBI): domain Eukaryota; kingdom Metazoa; phylum Chordata; class Mammalia; order Rodentia; family Sciuridae; genus Tamias; species Tamias sibiricus. Next base: position 27,729,119 of record CM046665.1, read on the forward strand.
TTAAAACACAATATAGTATAGAAATAAGACTAAATTTGACCTCTGATGATCTGAGTTCAAATCCTGACTGCTAAAATTCTTTCCTTTCCTAGGTCTCAGTATCTGTACATAACACAACATATTTTCCACAGCATGGAAGTGTTATATAAATCAAAATGTTCATAAATGCAAATGCTTATTTTTATAAAAAGAGCAATAGAAAACTATTTACAAAAGCAAATCTTAAGGAGACTTGGGTTAGTGAAAAATTAATCCTCAACAATATAAGATCTTGAAAAATTCTCCTTGGCTCTGGAGTACTTACATTTCCTGACTGATGCCATTGCTTGACATGGAAAATGTGAACCAGAGAAATTTTGCATTATGGTTACATGTTCTTTGAATGTTGGGGATTCCACCAGTAATACCTGGAATTACGTAAGCTGAAAAGCTTCTCTTTTCCTGCATTTCCCTGTGCCTGTAAATCAGGTCTTGATGCTATTCCTCATGAGAGAATCCAAGGCCATGTGGATGTACGAAGTCTTGGATTTGGGAGAAGAAAAAGCGTTTATGCCAACACCATGTTCTTTTGGTCACTGTAACACCAGAGGATTCTTGAAATCATGTGTTGTGATGTGTCCAGCTTTTTATATTCAATAGGGCTTGGGATAGTTGGGGTCTTTTGTGTTTTCATACGAATTTTAGAAATTTTCCTAGGTTTCTGAAGAATGCCATTGGTAATTTTATGGGATTGCATTGAATGTATAGATTGTGTGCTGTGGACACTAACAATATTAATTCTTCAATCCAAGAATATTGGAGGTATTTCTGCAGTTTAGTTTATCCTCAATTTGAGATGTTTAATGATTTAATGTTGTCCCAATGCCTTGAATACTGTCTTCATTCTTTTTTCCTGCCCTCTGTGTTAATATGATGTTTCAATAGACCTTTCTTCAAGCTCAGGTATTTTTTCTTCTGCTGCATATAGTCCATTAAAGTTTTCATCTGGGTGGTGCTGAGGAGGAAGATGGCAGACAGGAGGGAGGTGCCCTCGGGAGTCAGTCACTAAAAGAGGCTTAGGGGGGAGTTTGGACTAGTTGCTAACACTATTCCTGCAACTGCGAGGGAGCTGGGACATTCATGATTCTCTGGATGGCGAGGCAGTGAAATACAGTGAGGGTGAGACTCCAGATCGCGGACACCCAGGGGCACCCTGCACAAGAGTTCTACAGCGGAGCCAGTGGTAACTGCACAGTGGTAATGGTGAGGTAAGGGAACGTCCCCGGCAATGACATTAAAGTGGAATAGCGCAGAAGGATAGAAAGAAAGGTAGATTTGGGCAGCTTCCAAGCAGAGTACTTTCATGCAAATTGCGGAGCGGGGAAGCACGCTCTGGGGAAGTGCTGTTGGGCCCAGGGAAGCGATTGATGACATTTTTGAGGAGGGCTGCAGCTGACTGGGAGAAATAAACAAGGAAGAAAGGAGAAGTAGCTGTGCGTGGAGGTGAGCGGGCATCCAAGGATTTGGCCAGTGCTCTGAGACCAGCACAAACCTGGGTGAGATGCGGGCAGCCAGCAGGGGAGGACATGGCATGTCTGAGGCCAGCTTGGTGGCCCCAATATGCTGCAACTGTGGTTGAGCCTGGGGAGGGACTCCTTCTAGACTGACCATCTTCCAGTGCCATTCACCTGTTGACACATCCCCACCCTGAGCCATTCTTCCACTGGCCAGAGGTTCAGTCTTGACTCCACCCACAGGTTCTCTGTGACTGCCTGGTGTGATCCAGGACACCTGGCTTGATAGCTGAAAGGGGTAAAGAAAGGGCTTCCCTGAGTGCTGCTTAACTGAAACTTGTTTGTGGGTTTGACTTTCTTTTTTTCTTTTTCTTTTTCTTTTGTTGTTGTTTTGTTGTTTTCTCGATTTTCTTTCTTTCTTTTCTTCTTTCTCTCTTCTGTCTCTTTTCTTCCCTCATATTTCCTATTTATACCCTGCCATTGCATTCTCAACAGAAGCGAAAACAAGTTTTATGCAGGAATTGGGATTTCTAGAACTGGGGCAACTGAATAATACATCAAAGCGGTGTTATATATAGTTTATTCTCTATTTTTTGGACTCAATTTCTCTTTCTTCTCTTTTTAACTAATTTCTAATATTATGTCTTTTTTTTCTTTCTTTTTTCTTCTCTCAACATTTGCATATGTTTGGTTTATATATACATTGGTCTTCCCACTAAATTGTTCACTCCAATTTCTTTTCCCTCTCTTCTGCAGATACTAAACTACTTCCATATATTTCTCTTTTCGCACTTCCTAAGAAAAAACAACTCAATACCCTCACTTCCTTCCTCCTAAACATACCACCTCTGTGTACAATATTTGAAATTACAAACCCCATCACAAACATGGAGCATTTTGGAGACAATATCTGAATTAACTAATTCTGTATATTGTGATCAAACTGTGATTATATGAATAGAAATTTTCTGGTTTTAAAGTGTAAAGTATTTATAAGGGGATCAGTTAGTATTGTACTACAGGAGCATCATGAGGCTTTAAGGTTAAAAACAAAATAGTCCAGGTTCAGCAGTGCTAGAAGAAAAGTCACACAAGCAATATGAAGAAACAAGGGGAGAAAGTGACTCAGACAAATCAACATACCTCCATAGCAGATTTCGTGGCAAGTACAGTTGGTGAAATGTCAGAGAACAAATTAAGGAATTACATATTCCAGTTGTTCATGGAACTCAAGAATGAACTCAAGAATGAAATGAGGGAGCAAATACAGGTGGTAAAAGATCATTTTGACAAAGAACTTCATAAACAAATACAATAAGCAAAAGATTACTTCAACAGGGATATAGAGGTTCTAAAGAGAAACCAAACAGCAATTCTGGAAATGAAAGAAGCAATAAACCAAAATAAATGTTCAATTGAAAACATCACCAACAGATTAGACCACTTGGAACAAAGGACCTCAGATAATGAAGACAAAATATATATCCTGGAGAAAAAAGTAGATTACACAGTGAAAATGGTTAGAAATCATGAGCATAATATCCAAGAAATATGGGATAGCATAAAAAGACCAAACATAAGAGTGATTGGGGTAGAGGAAGGTGCAAAGTTCCAAAGCAAAGGAATGAATAATTTATTCAATGAAATAATAGCAGAAATTTTCCAAGCATGAAGAATGAATGGGAAAACCAAGTTCAAGAGGCTTACCAAACACCAAATGTACAAAATCACAACAGATACAAACCTAGGCACTTTATAATGAAAATGCCTAATATACTGAACAAGGAGAGAATATTCAAAGCCACGAGAGAAAGAAATCAGATTACATATAGGGGGAAACCAATTAGATTATGTGCAGATCTTTCAGCCCAGACCTTAAAAGCTAGAAGATATGGAACAACATATTTTGAGCTCTGAAAGAAAAGGGATGTCAACCAAGAATCTTATACCCAGAAAAATTAAGCTCCAGATTTGAAGATGAAATAAAAACCTTCCACAACAAGGAAAAGTTAAAAGATTTCACAACTCAAAAGCCTGCACTTCTGAACATCCTAGGAAAAATATTCCATGAAGAAGAAAAGAAAAATAACAATGAAAAGATGCAAAGGGAATTATTAAACTAAAGGAAACACCAACTAGAGGAGAAACCAGATCAAGTTAAATACCATAAATAAATAAAAATGGATGGGGATACAAATCACATTTCAATAATAACCCTGAATGTTAATGGCCTAAACTCACCATTCAAAACACACAGACTGTCAGACTGGATTAAAAAAATGACCCAACAATATGCTGTCTCCAAGAAACCCACCTCATAGAAAAAGACATCAACAGACTGAAGGTGAAAGGCTGGGAAAAATCTTACCACTCATATGCTCTCATATCAAATAAGATAGACTTCAAGCCAAAGTTAATCAAAAGGGACAAAGATGGATATTTCTTATTGCTTAAGGGAACCATTCATCAACAAGATATAACAATTATAAATCTATATGCCCCAAATAATGGAGCCCCTACATTCTTCAAACAAACCCTTCTCAAGTTCAAGAGTAAAATAAACCACAACGCAATTATTCTATGGGACTTCTACACACCTCTTTCACCAATGGATAGATCATCCAAACAAAAGCTAAACAAAGAAACTTAGACCTCATTTATACAATTAATAACTTAGACCTAATGGACATATATTGAATATTTCACCCCTCAGCGAATGAATTTCTTCTCAGCAGCACATGGATCCTTCTCTAAAATAGACCATATATTATGCCACAAGGCAACTCTAAGCAAATATAAAAAAAGTAGAAATATTACCCTGCATTCTATCACACCATAACGGAATAAAATTGGATATCAATGTCAAAACAATAAATAAAAAAAGCTACTCCTACAATTGGAAACTAAACAACATGTTACTGAATGAACAAGCGGTTGCAGAAGACATCAAGGAGGACATTAAAAAATTCCTAGAGGTGAATGAGAACACAAATACATCATATGGAAATCTCTGGGACACTATGAAGGAAGTGGTAAGAGGAAAATTCATCACACTGAGCTCATTTCTAAATAAAATAAAATAAAATAAAATAAATTACGTAACCTCACACCTCAAAGCCTCTAGAAAAAGAAGAGCGGATCAATGCTAGGAGCAGTAGAAGACAGGAAATAATTAAAATCATAGCTGAAATTAAAGAAATTGAGACTAAATAAACATTTCAAAAAATTGACAAAACTAGAAGTTGTTTTTTCAAAAAAAGAAATAAAATTGACAGAACCTTAGTGATGCTAATAAAAAAGAAGAGAGAAAAAACTCAAATTACTAGCATCTGTGATGAAAAAGGAAATAACATGACAAACACCTCAGATATACAGAAGATAATCAGAAATTACTTTGAAAACTTATACTCTAATAAAATAGAAAATACCAAAGGCATTGACAGATTTCTAGAGTCATAAGAATTGCCCAAACTAGATATGGAGGCTATACACAATTTAAACAGATCAATTTCAAGTGAGGAAATGGAAGATACCATCAAAAAGCTACCTACCATAAAAAGCCCAGGTCCAGATGGGTTCACAGCCGATTTGTACAAGACCTTCAATGAAGAACTAATACCAATACTCTTTAATTTATTTCAGGAAATAGAAAAAGAGGGAGCTCTTCCAGACTCTTTCTATGAGGCCAATATTACATTAATTCCAAAGCCAGGCAAAGACACATCACAAAAAGAAAACTTCAGTCCAATATCTCTAATGAATATAGATGCAAAAATTCTCAACAAAATTCTGGCAAATTGAATACAAAAACATATCAAAAAGATAGTACACCATGATCAAGTAGGGTTTATTCCAGGGATGCAAGTTTGGTTCAACATATGGAAATCAATAAACATAACACATCACATCAATAGACTTAAAGAAAAAAAAAAAAAAAAAAACATATGACCATCTCAATTGATGCAGAGAAAGCATTCGACAAAATACAACACCCCTTTATGTTCAAAACACTAGATAAACTAGGGATATCAGGAACATATAAAAGCTATTTATGCAAAGCCCCAGGATAACATCATCTTAAATGGAGAAAAATTGAAAGCATTCCCTCTAAAAACAGGAACAAGACAGGGATGCCCCCTTTCACCACTATAATTCAACACAGTACTTGAAACCCTGGCCAGAGCAATTAGACAGATGAAAGAAATTAAAGGAATCCAGATAGGAAAAGAAGAACTCAAATTAGAACTATTTGCTGATGATATGATAATATACCTAGAAGATCAAAAAAACTCCACCAGAAAACTTTTACAACTAGTAAATGAATTTGGCAAAATAGCAGGTTACAAAATCAATACCCATAAGTCAAAGGCATTTATGTACATCAGTGACAAATCTTCTGAAAGGGAAATGATGAAAATTACTCCATTTACAACAGCATCAATAAAATAAAATAAAATAAAATACCTGGAAATCTACTTAACAAAGGAGTGAAAGACCTCTAAAACAAAAACTACAGAACACTAAAGAAAGAAATTATGGAAGACCTTAGAAGATGGAAAGACCTATCTTACTCTTGGATAGGCAGAATTAATATTATCAAAATGAACATACTACAAAAAGCACTATACAGATTTAGTGCAATTCCAATCAAAATCCCAATGACATTCCTTAAAGAAATAGAAAAAGCAGTCATGAATTTCATCTGGAAAAATAAGAGACCCAGAATATCTAAAGCAATCCTTAGCAAGAAAAGTGAAGCAGGTAGCATCACTATACCAGACCTTAAATTATACTACAGAGCAATAGTAACAAAAACAGCATGGTATTGGCATCAAAATAGGATGGTAGACCAATGGTACAGAATCGAGGACACAGAGACCAATACATATAATTTCAGTTATCTTATTTTAGACAAAGGTGCCAAAAATGTACATTGGAGAAAAGATAGCCTCTTTAACAAATGATGCTGGGAAAACTGGAAATCCATATGTAGCAAATTGAAATTAAAACTTTATCTCTCACCATGCACAAAATTTAACTCAAAGTGGATCAAGGACCTAGGAACTAGACCAGAGTCTATATGCCTAATAGAAGAAAAAGTAAGCTCCAATGTCCAGCATGTTGGATTAGGCCCCAAGTTTCTTAATAAGACTCCTGTAGCACAAAAATTAATATCAAGAATCAATAAATGGGATAGATTCAAACTTAAAAGCTTCTTCTCAGCAAAACAAACAATGAATGAGGTGAATAGAGAACCAACTAATTGGGAACAAATTTTTCCACATGCACTTCAGATAGAGCACTAATCTCTAGAATATATAAAGAACTCAAAAATCTTAACACCAAAAAGACAAATCACCCAATCAATAAATGGGCCAAGGAACTGAAAAGACACTTCTCAAAAGAATATATACAATCGATCAACAAGTACATGAAAAAATGTTCAACATCTCTGACAATTAGAGAATTGCAAATCAAAACTACTCTAAATTTCATGTCACTCCAGTCAGAATGGCAGCTATTAAGAATACAAACAATAATAAATGTTGGTGAGGATGTGGGGAAAAAGGCACACTCATACATTGCTGGTGGGACTGCAAAATGGTACAGCCATTATGGAAAGCACTATGGAGGTTCCTTGGAAAACTGGGAATGGATCCACCTTATGACCCAACCATCCCACTCCTGGGTGTATTCCCAAAAGACTTAGAAGCAGCATACACAGCCACATCAATGTTTATAGCAGCTCAATTCACAATAGCTAGGTTGTGGAATCAACCTAGATGTCCCTCAGTAGATGAGTGGATAAAGAAAATGTGGTATATATACACAATGGAATATTACTCAGCAATTAAAGAGAATAAATGTTGCCGCCTGCAGCTATCGCCGCCTGCAGCAATGATACCATGGGAAAGAATTCAGAAGCAGACTGAAAAATGAATAGGCTCTTTATTCCTGCTTCTTCTAACTTCTCCAGCTCCAACAACCTCTCCAACTCCAACCACTCTCTAGCCAACCTCACCTGGTTAAATACCTTTTGCCTTAACCAGTATACATGTGTTAACAGCTCAAATTTACAGGTGCGTCACATAGTTTTCATGGACATGGAAAGATTCTTAGATAAATGCATGAATATCAGGTGAAAATACTTAAACACCTCTTATGAGTCTCAGCTAGCTGCCATCTTAGTTATCTCCTTATTAGGGCTCTTACAAATGAAATCATGGCATTCGCAGGTAAATGGATGAAGTTGGAGAATATAATGCTAAGTGAAGTTAGTCAATCTCAAAAATCCAAATGCTGAATGTTTTCTCTGATATAAGTAGGCTGATTCACAGTGGGGTTGGGTTAGGGAACATAGGAGGATTAGAGGAACTCTAGAACGGTAAATGGGGAGGTCAGGGAAGGGAGGGAACAAGGGGGCATAAAGGGGGAAAAAAAAAGAAGATGGTAGAATGAGATGGATATCAGTATATTAAACACATGATTGAAGACATGAACAGTATGAATATTCTTTGTATTCAAACAGTGTTATGTTAAAATGTGCTGTATACATGTAATATGAAATGTAATGAATGCTATTGTTATATATATACAAAATTGAATATATATATACATACATATATATATATCAAATAAATTAGCTCTCAGTGGAGTTTAATGTAGCTGCTGTATCATGCCCTAGATTTATGATTATCAAAAATTACACATTAGCATTAAATTCCTTATTAACAAAAATTTTTTCATCTGCATTTTATATGAGCTTCTTATTTCCAAGATGTATCTTTAATAATTTTGCAAAATACCTACCTTTCTTTTGAATTTCTCATTCATGCCTTCATTGTCGTCCTCATTTTATTTAACTATGCATCTGTATTTTCTTGGATCTCATTGAGCTTTTAAAAATTATTCTTTTGAGTTTTTTTTTTTAAAGTATTGAGTGGAAATTCATTTTATTTCATCAAAATGTTAATTTTTGTATCAGTTTAATATTTTGCTGATGTAGTTGTCAACTTAAATAACAATAAAAGAGATTTTCTGAAGAATAATGGTATTTATTTGGGAATAACAGAACATTGTGATGGGAACATGCATCTATATTAAATTATTTTATTTATTTATTTATTTTTATTTGAAGTTGTTGAGTGTGACAGTAGAATGCATTATAATTCATAATAAACATATAGATCACATTTTTACATCTCTCTGGCTGTATACAAAGAATATTCATACCATTTGTGTCTTCATAAGAGAAAGTGACTGCAGGTCCTCTATTCAGCCATGTTAGGAAGGGCATTTACTGTCATCAATTTACCATACAACATGAAGTATAATAAGAAAACTTGCTTCAAATAAATCATTGAAGTATCTACATGTAAACTATATGTATTATAAGTTCTGTTTTTACATGTCTTTGGTATAAAGATTGCCTATTAATGACATAAACATGCACATCTGATAAACTATAAAAATATACTCAAGTATTCTACTCATTCTCCCTGACATTTTCTACTCCTTCAATCTGCCAGCATAATCCCTAGGTCCCTTCAACTAACTCATGTCATAACTTGTTTTTACCTGAACACATTTGTGTCAATTACTGTTGTCTTGTATCCCTAATCAGATCATAATCACCTTTACAGAAGGGAACAAATTTCCACATCAGTAGATGGTGAATTCACTTTTATTTTTATGAAAATATTATGAATTCACTTTTATTCTGACTGAATTTTGATAGTTTGTATTGTTATTTTACTGACTCAGATTTTTTACAGTGTCTCTAAAACCGTATTATAATATTTCATCTGAAGAGAGTGAAAATAGCAAGGTCTTTTTCTAGTAATATCTAGATGTATGTTTTAAAAAACAAAACATAAACGAGAAGGAACTCAGGAAAATAGGAAGTGTGCAAACAAAGCATAGTAAACATTATTGCTAAAAGTAACTTTGTTAGTGATACTGGGATATTCATATTCCCCCTGCAGTCTCAATATCATGTTATATAAAGGAGACTCAATATTTAAAAGGGACTATTAAAAGGATAAAAAATCATAAGTAGAATAGTTAAAGAACAAATGGACTGTCTCAAGTCTAAGAATAAGTAAATGGAACTAAGAACTAAAAAGACCTCTAAAACTGAGATCCAAACTCTTTTTAGAGGTCATGACTGAACCAGAGCCTGCATATTACCAGTGGTGATCACCCTTACCAAAAGTTATGGGACCAAGTTCCCACAGTAATTATCCCCAGAATTAGCACAGAAACTCATTGGAAGTATCTTTCAGGGTATAGATTATCCACATTGTGGTAAGTACTACAAAACCTCATATATATTCTTCTGATGATAGTTACATCATAGAAAAAAGGGCACAGGGCCACTCATTTATTCTGGCCTTTTAGCAACTTAATGTCCTTCCAGCAACTTCTATTCAAAGGTAACTTTGAGCAAGTAGGGTCCATAATTATCAATTTGGAGCCGTGAGGACAAAAATTAAAAATTGACACAATGCTACTGTATGTATCATCTATAATGCTACTATACCTAAGTTACACTTACCAAGTTTCTTCAGTCCTTCATACAGGTGAGTAATTTCTCATGCTTCTTTCCCAAACTGTTAAGACAAATGGTCCCAACACTCATTGAATTAATCTCTGACTATTTTAATTACTCTTCAACTTCATTCACAGTCCCCATGAAAACTTTAAACTTAATCACCAATAACTTCTTTATAAAATTATAAGTGGGAGAAATAGAAAGAAAATAAAATGACTAATTTAAAAATAATATAGATACATACCAATGAGGTAGAAAATGAGCAAATTATTATAAACTATCTCTGACTTTTTATTCTACCTATTCCTTATTTCCATTGTCTTCATCAAAATGTCAGTTGGCTGATTCAGACCTTCATCCGCTGAGGGATCAAGTGTTTTACATCTTAAATTTATAATGTGGCTGTTTTCCATTAAATTTAGTTATTGGGCATGGAAGGACTAAGAGAAGTTCAGAGTTCCCAGGGCTCCAGACATTTTCCTCCTGTCTTTATTCTTAGCAAGAGCTCAATCCACTCTGTTACTGGAAATCTACACTAAAGGCCTAACTCTGGGATTTCAATAAACCAGGTCTGGCCACCTGTCACATAAAGCTGAAGTGATAGATGGTGGTGAAGGCAAGAAAAGAATTTATTCTCAATGTGTTCACACTAAAGAGAAAATCAGGAGTCTATTGACTAAAAATCTACATGGGGCTGAAGACAGTCACAGGTTTCCATAGTAAAGGTTAGGGGCTTGCATGGCTGATGATCTTGGTCAGGTCATGGTCTGGTTCATCTTCAGGATGGATTTTGTGGATTTCAGAAGTCAAATGATTGGACTATGAAAGCCTTAATACAATCAGTGAATTCATCTCTGATAAGGTGTAGGTTGATAGGGTGTGGCTAGAGGAGGTGGGTACATGGGGGCATGCCTTTGGGGTATATATTTGGTGAGTTGAGCTTCTCTCTCTCTCTCTCTCTCTCTCTCTCTCTCTCTCTCTCTGCTTCCTGATTGTCATGTAAGCCGCTTCTCTCCACCACACTCTTCCTCCATGATGTTCTGCCTCACCTTGAAACCTGAGAAATGGATCTGGCTGTCTATGGACTGAGACCTCTAAAACCATGAGCATCAAATAAACTTTTCTTCCTAAAGTCTTGTTATATTTTTTAGTCACAACCATGAGAAAAGCTAAGACAATAGCCACAAAGAGACCCCAGATAGGCAGAAACCAGAGAATATATGAGGCAAAGCCTTTTTACCATGTTTCAAAGATACGAGCAGGAATAAGGCACACTCTGAGCTTAAAGCCAGGTTGACTGTTCTGAGAGCCTATGGGTTTCTTCTTTGTAGAAATGAGTTGTGGAACAGCTTCTTTTTCTAGTATCAGACAATCATGTGTAAGAACCCTTGCTTTATAATCTCTCAGCCTTACTGATTCTTGGTAGGGCTGAAACAGTGACTCTGATTTCATTCTGACAACTTTCCCCCTTTGCCCTGAATGATTTCTTCTTAAGACATCATCAATTAGTGCTTCTGTGTTATGGTTTTGTTTGTAAACTTTTTGCAGGGAAGAACCTGTCCGAATTATTAATCTGACTTGATTGCATGTTGGAGAGTAAGTGATAAGACAACTGGAGTTAGTGTACAAAAAAAAAAAAAAAAAAAAAAAAAAAAAAAAGAAAGATATTCTTATATTGGAATTCATTGCTAAATTCAATTCTGTTATTTTACTTTAAAAAACAACAACAACAACAAAAAAAAAAAAACTGGTCCAGATGATTTTGTTAGGAGTTTTTACTCCTAAAAGGCAATAGTTTCAAAGTTAAAATACCTGCCTCCCCAGAAAAAGAGAAACAAAACAAAACAAAAAATACAATAAGTTAATGAATTCAGTTTATACACCTTATCACAGGCAAGAAACATAATTTCTTTATAACACTATTATACCTTTGAGATCTGTTCAACCTCTACAGAAATCCAAAAATAATTTGTTAACTCAATCACAAAAATGTTCTATAAATTCCTATTCTTTCTAAAACTCTTTTATAACTTTTAAAATATTTTTCATGATTTTCTCAAACCCTCGCTTACTTAGTTCAGTATTTTGGGATCACAGTAATTTTATTTATTTATTTATCTATTTTATTTATTTACTGTTGTTATTGTTGTTATTATTATTATTATTTTTTTTTTTTTTTTTTTGTGTGTGTGTGTGTGTGTGTGTGTGTGTATTACTGAGGACTAATTAAATCCTGGGCACTGTACTACTGAGCTACATCCCCACCATTTTAAATTTGGTTTTGAGACTGAGTCTTGCTATGTTGCTTAGGCTTGCCTCAAATTCACCATCATCCTGCTTCAGTGTCCTAAATCACCAAGATTAACAGGCATGTACCATTATGCCCAAAATTTGAAATAATATTTAGGGCAAAAATTTTGTTGAAAAGAATTTAAGAGGGTATAATTATAGTCTACTTTGGGGAGCCATTCTATCAAATAATGGCAAGAGACAGAGCCTTATCCCCAGGTGGGGCTGGTCTTTTGACAAATCTTAGGTAAAATTTTGATCTAAGTAAAATTATATTTGGGAGTGCAAAAAAAAAAAAAAAAAAAGTTCTCATATATTGTTTCCAGAGTCTTTAAGAATCAGTTAATGTAACAACAAAACACTTGAAACCTGAATAAAACAGAAAGGCTAAGAGAGCCCTTAATTTGCTTTCTTTGTGGAAAATTAGCAAAATGTTTCCATAACTTTAAGCTGTCAGTGTTTATATCAGTTTTTCTGCGTTGTCTCTCCAAAGACACATTTAAATTCCCACCATGGTACAAAGAATAACTTAATCCTCTCTGTAAAACTTCTCAATAATGGGTTACTTTTGTTCAATTACAGTATATTAAATGATATAAATAAATTCCCATCTAAATTTGTTATGTTTTTCTTTCTTTTAAAAATAAATGAAACATTTAAAAAATAATGTAGGTAGTTTTCAAGTTGAATGTACTTGTTCAAAGATGTACTCCCTAGGTGACCAATGCATGATATCTTCAATTATCAGAGTGATACTGCTTGGAACGCAAAGTGTTTGGGCATGTCTAATTATACTTGATCCTTGATCTTTGCTTAAAGATGATCAGGGTATGATTAGGAGCATACAAATATAAACCTGAAAAATGCTATTACTACAAACAATTTTAATTTGGAGTACTAACTTGGTAAAGTGCTCTCCTAAGCTTTTCATATTACATGGCTTGTATATTTGGGGAATACAAATACACTAAATAAAGAAGCTAGCAATAATTAACAGCAGAGCTACACAGAAGTCATATGCATAGGTATATGTAATATATTCATATTATATATAATGTCTGCCTTTCTTATCTTCAAAATAAATAAAGTATTTAAAATTAAATACTTTTTAATTTAATTTACTTTTCCAACTTTAATATATATAAATTTAGGTTTTATTTTGAAGCAACATTCTGAATCCAAGACTCCAGTAGATAAGTATAATTATGTGGCTTCACTTGAACATTTCTAGGTAGTTTAAGAACACTGACAAAAAATCAAAAAAAAAAAAAAATAGCATTAGACCACTTACAATCTTAGGAGACAGTGCTAATGATCATAGATAGACTTATTTTCTGATGTACAACTACCTCTCATTTACACAATCAGAAAAAGCTTATTTAGTCAAAATGAAAGATGCAAAACAGATTTTATATGGCAAGACTATCCAAATGGCATGATTTTTTTTCCCCAACTGAATTCTACCAAAAGCAAGTAGCAGAAATTCCAAAGGTTTCATTTGCCATTTTGTATGGTTAAGGTCCAAATACAACACACATTGTATAAAAGAGAACACTTATTGGTTATTTTGCATGTGGCAAACCAATCTACATTCAATGCTACAAACTATTGTATAACATTTAGATATACCTTACATATACATAATATTTAACCCACAGATACATACATATCTCTAGTCACAGATATATACTGTTAAATACACTATAATAATCTAAACAAAATAGTTGTTTATACTGTTAAATATACTATAATAATCTAAACAAAATAGTTGTAATATTTAGCAAGAGTTATAAAGAAGTTTTAACCAGTGTGTTACAAAATGTTCATTTGGACTATTTGAAAGAAAATTCATGCTTAAACAAACCCTAACTCTTTTAAAATTTAGTTTCCCTAATTAACATAACAAAGATGCAGAAAACATAAGAGATTACTTTTAGAATATACAAGTTTTTGTTCTTTAATCCATTGTCTTGGGCCTTTTATTAAAAGTACATGACTATCTAAAGAAAACCTTATTATTTTGACCATAAAGAAGTAGATTTTAGATTTTTGGCGCACGCCTGTTTATGTCAATCGCGAGTTCAAAGCCAGTAATGGCGAGGCACTTAAAGTGGGATGACTCTTACAAAAAACTTATGAAGTTCAATCCCTGGTAATTTTTGTTTTATTAACACCTTGAAAACTTATGAATAATTGTCTTAACAATAATTAATTATGCATAATCATCATTTCAGAATATTTTTATTTCACAAACCTTGCATGACTTGCTTAGACCCTCTGCAAATTGCTTATATCTTTAGTTTTTTGTCTTATATTTCTCTTTTTTTCTTCTAACTTGGAATTATCAGTTCATTTTACTTTAGGGCAAAAAAATCACATTTTATCATACAAATTATTTATTATTCAAAAATATCTTAATTTTACACCAGAAAAAAAAAAAAAAAAAACAATCAACCCAATCAATAAATGGGCTAAGGATCTGAACAGATACTTCTCAGAGGAAGATATACAATTGATCAACAAGTATATGAAAAAATGTTCAACATCTCTAGTAATTAGAGAAATGCAAATCAAAACTACTCTAAGATTTCATCTCATACTAGTCAGAAGGGCAGTTATCAAGAATACAAACAACAATGAGTGTTGGCAAGGATGTGGGAGAAAAAGCACATTCATACATTGTTGGTGAGACTGCAAATTAGTGCAACCAATCTGAAAAGCAGTATGGATATTCCTAGGAAAACTTGGAATGGAACCATCATTTGACCCAGATATCTCACTCTTCAATCTATACTCCAAGGACTTAAAATAAGCATACTATAGTAACACAGCCACATCAATGTTTATAGCAGCTCAATTCACAATAGCTAAAGTGTGAAAGCAACCTAGATGCTCTTCAATAGATGAATGGATAAAGAAACTGTGGTACATATACACAAGGGAATATTACTCAGCATTAAAAGAGAATAAAATCATGGCATTTTCAGGTAAATGGATGGAGTTGGAGAATATCATACTAAGCAAAGAAAGCCAATAACCCCCCCAAAAAAAAAAAAAAAAAAAAAAAAAAAAGGCCGAATGTTCTCTCTGATAAATGAATACTGATCCCTAATGTCGGGGTGGCAGGCATAGGAAAAATGGAGGAACTTCGATTGGACAAAGCGGAGGGGGAAATGGAAGGGAGCATGGGGGCAAGAAAAATGGTGGAATAAGATGACATTATTACCCTAGGTACTTATGTGACTACATATATGGTGCAATACTACATTGTGTACAAACAGAGAAATGAAAAATTTTGCTGCAATTGTGTACAATGAATCAAATGCATTCTACTGTCATATATACCTAATTAAAATAAATACGTTTTTTTTTAAAAATTAAAGAAATTGCCACCTTTCCATCTGTGTTCCAGATATGTCTAATTTGGAACTACAAAATAGGAATCTTAAAAACAAACAAACTATATATATATATGTACATATATATATATATACAAACTATATATATATGTATATATATATACATATATATGCATATATATATATGCACACACATATATATATCCTTTATACTTACAACTTGCTTATACGTATTTTTATACTCATATTTTTTTGTTTTCTTTCTAAAATTTACATTTTGAAAGAGTCTTAAAAATTCTTAAATTCAGATAAATTTACTCCTTTTCTTAATATAATAAAATAATTTATACTTTCCTAGTTGTTTTCATCAAAACACAGCTTAAATACTTTTTTATTCTTTGCATATAGAATTACACATGTTAATTAAAATGCTATTTTTTAGTTAACAGTTTTAGTGAAGACACAGGAAAAAAGCAATTTAGGAAAGCACAATTAACAGACTCAAATATTTTACATTTTATAGACTTTATGAAGCCAAGAGTGCTTGGATCTATATTTAGCAATGTTATTTCAGTGTTTTAGCTTATTTAGGTATGATTCAGATGTTTAATCTTTATATAGTTTATAACCAATTATCATCTGAAATAAGATGATATTTACCCAAATTATCCTGAGCATGCTATGTCATAAATATAGACAAACATGTTTGTGTCTTTTTACAATGTCATAATTTATTAAATATCAATAAATTCATAGGCTATACCACTTTCAGCAATGACAGTTCAATTAATATTTGTGGGTCACCTGATAGTCATAAGCTGGCAAACAAAGTTCTTCTATCCCAATCTTAGTTTCTAATATCTATAACACTCAAATCACACATACATCACACAATGATATATAAATAGGTCACAGAAGGATTAGGAAAAAGTTAAAGCAGGCACAGGTTTACAGGATACTCTGCCAAGAGCACAGGCAGAGAGATATATGAATGCAGAGTCAAATAGTCCTTGTAGGTGGTCAGATAAGGATTTTACAAACCAGTTGGACTGAGCTGTCAAGTTGGAGAGTCCAGAGGGATGGCAGTTTCAGTTTCAGAATGTCAGCTCAAGATGTCAGCTCAGAGCAGTAGTGCATGGTCATCATAGGCAGAGAAACCTCGCTGGCTGAAGACTGATGTTGTGGCAATTTTGCTGGACAGGCCAGTGAGGAGTGACTAGGTAATGAAGTCAAAGCACTACCATGCTGAGTCTCCTCCTTTCATAGGTCTCCTGTGAAGGGCTCTTATCTACTGAGGTGGATAAATTCCTGTGTCTGGTGTTCCTGTTATGATTTGGAATGTCCACATGTCCATGTACTTCTCCTTGATTCAGTTTAAAAAGTTGGCACTATAAGCTGTTTATCAATTTGTGCCTTTGGATGGCGTCAAAAAGTTGGTGGTTGTTTACTTGCATAAGTCATCCCACCTTGACACTTATACTAAAAATGGCAAAATGGAGTAGATCAAGGCAAATTACTGCTTTGCAAAATGGAGTAACTCAGGCTTAGCCTGAAAACTGTCATTCTATATATCAAAGAGTAATCGGAGCAGACACACCCTGCCCTCCATATCAATTTTATCAATCCATAACTGCCTGAACTGTCCAAGGTCATTCTGAGGCATTAAACAAAGCCAGGTAGTCATCCTTTGGCCATTTTATAAGGTCAGAACATTAAATAAGCAAAAGCTCCAAAAAGTTAAATAGATGAATATTTTGTTGATCAGAAGAAGACTATATCTTATTAAATCAACCATTTAAAAATGTTTCATTGACCATCTATCCCATCTGCATACAATGCTAATTCTCGTTTCAAAATATTTCTTGTGTTAATATTTTTCTACCCCTTAACATTAAATTGGCTTAATCATATCTTTAAAAATATCTAGACTGTTGTTACTACCTTTTCCCCTTTCTCCAATAGTGACACCCTTGCCTCTGTCCTTCCCCCTTCACTAGACTAAATACTTTTCTGAGATTTTCTGATGGTTACCTTGGAACTCTATGCTGTGCCATTGGGTGTTTTGATTCTTAACTCCCAAAATCCTTGAACTATCTTATATTTCTCAAGATTCTCTTCTCCTATCATTTCACAGTTAAGCATGCACAGATTCTTAGATCGGGTGATTTTCCATGGTTATGAACAAATAAAGCATCCCTCTCTTCACATTTTATTGAAATGTTTTGCTAGCAGACGAAACACTCTCCATTAGATTATAAGCAAATTATGATTAAGGAACATGACTTTTAATATATTCCCAACACTTACCACTTCACCTCATAGTGTAAAACAATCAATATTTGCTTTCTTGATAATTGCATTTAAAGTTCAAACAAATTCTTGATGAAATAAGCCAAACATTAATTTACATGATTTGAAGATACTCAAAATCTTGGACTTTCCAGAAAGATCCACATAGTATATAAAATTTATGTTTCTATCTACTAATTCTTGTAGCATATTTATTTCACTGTCAATTAAATGATATAACTTTTTTTTTTCTTTCTTTTTTTTTTTTTTTGGTACCAGGGATTGAACTCAGGGGCACTTGACCACTGGGCCACATCCCCAGCCCTTTTTTGTATTTTATTAGAGACAGGGTCTCACTGAGCTGCTAAGTGCCTCGCCATTGCTGAGGCTGGCTTTGAACTCGCGATCCTCCTGCCTCAGCCTCCCAAAGTGCTGGGATTACAGGCGTGCGCCACCACGCCCGGGTTAAATGATATAACTTTAACATATTACCCAAGTAGTGCTTTTTAAAATGCATACTTTATAAAATTTTTAAATTAAATAGATACTGAATTACAGGATTTTCACACTATAAAAGTGTTGTGTATTTAGAAAACCTTCATTATTAAAAATATTATTATATATCATATATGTATTATTAAAAATAAATGTATAAGGATCTTAGGAAAAAGTGAAAATACTAAATAATAAAAATACTGGGAAGCCGGGCGCGGTGGCGCACGCCTGTAATCCCAGCACTTTGGGAGGCTGAGGCAGGAGGATCGAGAGTTCAAAGCCAGCCTCAGCAATGTCGAGGCACTTAGCAACTCAGTGAGACCCTGTCTCTAATAAAATACAAAAAGGGCTGGGGATGTGACCCAGTGGTCGAGTGCCCCTGAGTTCAATCCCCGGTACCACAAAAAAAAAAAAAAAAAAAAAAAAAAAAATACTGGGGCTGGGGTTGTGGCTCAGCGGTAGAGCGCTTGCCTAGCTTGTGCGCGACCCGGCTTTGATCCTCAGCACCACGTTAAAATAAAGGCATTGTGTACAACTAAAGCAAATAAATAAATATTAAAAAAATCATTTAAAAAATACTAAAAATATATGATTAAACATATTTAGGAAAATGTTAAAAAAAATTGACATTTTGTACCTCATAAATCATTTTTGAAAATATTAGAACCAGTTCTGTCAATCACAAAAGTTGTCTTTTAGCATAAACCTTAAAATTATACTAGCCTTTATTAATATAGAAGTCTGCCTTGAAAGACAAGTTTTGACAACAGACAAGTTATTTGTGATTATTCATTTAAAAGTATCCCCTATAAGATTATTTAATCTAATATGGAGTAAAAATAAATAAATATACTTAACTATAATGTAATATCTTGGGGGTAAGATTTATTATGTTTACATAATTGTTTTCTAATATTTTTCTCTAGAAATATTTTGTATAAGTATACAACTTTCCTTAGATTTTAGGATTAGTTTTATATTTAAGTATTATATTTAAGTATATATTATATTTAAGTATTATCTTGAAAGACCCCAGCTCAAAGTCAGCCTGCCAAAATCCCCAGCCTGTTGTGAAATAAACTAAAATGAGACAAGAACTAATTTTGTAATAAATTAGGTAATAATCATCCGACCCCCCCCCCCCACACCAGGGAACAGGGAACAGAGAAAGGGAACAAAAGTCCTGGGACTGATCTGATGAAATAACTAGAGTGCTAAAATAAGGTGTACCAGACTTTTTGTGGTTTTTGGGGAATTTGAAAGGAACCGTAGCTGTGCTCCTAAGTAGACCCCCAAACTTGATTTACATTAACCAATAAAATGCTTGTTACTATGTATCTGCTTATATGCCTCCTAATACTTTATAAAAAGGCTTGTGACCCAGAGCCCGGTATGCTCAGTTAGCTGGAGCTGCTGAGTGTCCGCAGGCGCCTGTGTGAGAAATAAACTTCCTCTTGCTTTTGCATCCAGTGAGTAGTCCGGTGTTGGTTTCTTGGGTACGGGTCTCCGAGGGTCTTTCATTTGGGGGCTCGTCCGGGATCCAACAGACCCCTGCCCAAGGTCCACTCGGACCCACCGGGAGGTAAGCTGGCCAGCATCCATTTGACTGTGTATATGGCTATTGTCCTGTTTTGGGTCATTTTTCTGTTTCATGTTGTGAACCTTGTGATTATTATCCTGTTCTATTGCGCAGCGTTGGTACGTCAGCTACGTAGTTGATCTGTATCTCTGGGCAGCTTGTGAAGGAGTTGACGAGCTCAGACTTCACCCCTGCCACCCTGGGGGACGCCCTGGGGATCCGAGGGGCCCGCTTCTTTGGGGCACCAAGCGTATCTGAGGGATACGTTGTGTTAGTGGCTGAGGGGAGGACTCTGTCCACCCCTCGCCCATCTGACTCAATTTCTTTTTTGGCTTTCCGCCGAAATCGCGCGCAGCGAAATTGTTTCTTGGCTGTCTCATTGTCTTAATTGTCTCTGTTGTCTGTTACCTAGTCCATCTTGAAGACAAAATGGGTCAAACTATAACCACTCCTTTAAGTCTTACTCTAGATCATTGGAAAGATGTCAAAGACTGCGCCAGCAACCAATCAGTACAAGTTGACAAGAGAAAATGGCAGACCCTCTGTGCCTCTGAATGGCCCACCTTTGGTGTAGGCTGGCCGAAAGATGAAACTTTTAATATTAATATTATTTTACAGGTCAAAGAAAAGGTTTTAGTCCAAAGCTCCAATGGCCACCCAGACCAGGTACCTTATATCGTGACCTGGGAGAGTTTAGCCCGTGATCCACCTCCTTGGGTGGCTCCTTTCGTCGGCCCAAAGCCATCTCCTGAAACTCTTTCATTTTCTGCTTTGTCCCCAAAACCTTCTGCTCCTGCTCCTCCTCCTCTCTTCCTCCACCCATCCTCCCTAATCCTACCCCTAAACCCCCTCCCCACCTCTAAACTATGCCCTGTTTTAGGAAAACCTGCCCGTCGGCACCTAAAGCCGAAAGAAGTTATTCCACCTGATGAATCAGTCCTAATCGATCTCTTGACAGAAGATCCACCCCCCTATCAACCTCAGCCTCGCCCTGCACCGACCCCAGACTCCTCCGAGGACGAAGGAGGTCCAGATAGCACTACTCTGATTGGCAGAGACCAATCTGCGTCTTCCCCCCATGGTCGGAAGACTAAGGGACGCAGAGCACCAGCCCCTTCCAAAGAAACTTCCGAGGCTTTCCCCTTGCGCCAAATCCCTGGCAATCAATTCCAATATTGGCCTTTCTCAGCTTCAGATTTGTATAATTGGAAATCCCATAACCCTTCTTTTTCTAGGGACCCTGTGGCCCTAACAGCCCTTATCGAGTCTATTTTAATTACTCATCAGCCCACTTGGGATGATTGCCAACAACTTTTACAGGCCCTCCTCACTACGGAGGAGAGACAAAGAGTATTCCTAGAAGCCAGGAAAAATGTCCTGGGAGATGACGGGAGGCCCACCCAGCTCCCCAATGTGATTGATGCTGCTTTTCCTTTGAGTCGTCCCGACTGGGACTTCAATACGCCTGAAGGTAGGGACCACCTACGTCTTTATCGCCAGTTACTCATAGCGGGCCTCCACAGTGCGGGGCGTCGCCCCACTAATTTGGCACAGGTAAGACAGGTAATTCAGGGACCAGAAGAAACCCCGACTGCTTTCTTAGAAAGGCTGAAAGAAGCCTACCGTAGATACACCCCCTTTGATCCTGACAGTAATGAACAACGGGGTAATGTGTGTCTATGGCTTTCATTTGGCAGTCGGCATCAGACATTAGAAGTAAGCTACAGAGGTTAGAAAACCTGCAGGATTATTCCTTACAAGATTTATTGAAAGAAGCAGAAAAGATCTATAATAAGAGAGAGACACCAGAAGAAAAAGAAGAGAGACTTAGAAAGTTGCAGGAAGAAAGAGAGGATAGACTTAGAAAGGAGACTGAGGAAAAGGAAAGAGAACGGGATCGGAAAAGGAACAAAGAACTTAGTAAGATCTTGGCCACCATAGCTCAGAATAGTCAAGGATCAGAAAGGTCAGGTAAGACAGATAAAAAGGGAGACTCTAGAAGGCCACAGGTAGATCGCGACCAATGTGCCTATTGCAAAGAAAAAGGGCACTGGGTCAAAGACTGCCCAAAGAAACCCCGGAACCCTAAGAAAAACACAGAGCAGACTGCCCGGCTTTTGGCCCTCGATGATTAGGGACGTCAGGGCCAGGAGCCTCCCCCTGAGCCCCGGTTAACCCTAAGAGTCGGGGGGCACCCAGTCACCTTCTTGGTAGATACAGGAGCTGAGCACTCGGTATTGACCAAGACGGAGGGACCACTGAGCAACAAGACTACATGGGTCCAAGGAGCCACTGGAGGAAAACAATATCGCTGGACCACCGAGAGAAAGGTACAATTGGCAACAGGTAAAGTCACTCATTCGTTCCTTCATGTGCCCGAGTGCCCTTATCCCTTGTTGGGAAGAGACCTGCTGACCAAGTTAAAAGCCCAGATACATTTTGAGAAAAAGGGAGCCACTGTATCAGGCCCCGATGGGATGCCCTTACATGTGCTAACCCTACGGTTAGAAGATGAATACAGACTATATGAAAAACCATCCAAGCCCCCAGAAAACATGGACTATTGGCTCACACATTACCCGGAAGCATGGGCAGAGACTGGGGGAATGGGACTGGCCTTACAGCAGCCTCCGCTTCTTATTCAGTTGAAAGCAACAGCCCACTCCTGTCAACATTAAACAGTACCCCATGTCTAATGAGGCTTATCAAGGTATAAAGCCCCACATAAGGCGGTTAATAGACCAAGGTATTTTGATCCCATGTCGGTCACCTTGGAACACTCCCTTGCTGCCTGTTAAAAAGCCTGGTACTAATGATTATCGACCAGTTCAAGATTTAAGAGAAGTTAATAAAAGAGTAGAAGACATCCATCCCACGGTGCCAAATCCTTACAATTTACTCAGCACCCTGCCTCCAACCCATTGTTGGTATACTGTTTTAGATTTAAAAGATGCCTTTTTTTTGTCTGAAACTAAGCCCCCAGAGTCAGCCCCTATTTGCATTTGAGTGGAAAGATCCCGAACTAGGGATATCAGGACAGTTGACCTGGACTCGGCTGCCACAAGGCTTCAAGAACAGCCCTACTCTTTTTGATGAGGCCCTCCACCGAGACCTGGCAGATTTCCGTGTGAGACATCCATCTTTAATTATGCTCCAATATGTAGATGACATCCTGCTGGCGGCTGCAACTGAAAAGGACTGTCTGTCAGGTACGGGAACTTGTTACAGACTTTGGTCAATTGGGGTACAGGGCCTCCGCAAAAAGGCCCAGATTTGTCAGACAAAAGTTACCTATACTGGGCTATGAATTGCATAACGGCCAGCGCTGGCTGACGGCTGCCCGGAAAAAGACTATCTCAGACATCCCAGCGCCTCAGAATCACAGGCAGCTGCGAGAATTCTTGGGACAGCGGCTTTTGTAGACTATGGATTCCGGATTTGCCGAGATGGCAGCCCCTTTATACCCGCTGACTAAACAGGATACCCCTTTGTTTGGACTGAAAAACAGCAACAAGCTTTTGATGACATTAAACGGGCTCTCCTCTCATCCCCTGCATTGGGATTGCCTGACATCACAAAGCCCTTTGAACTGTTTTTGATGAAAAACAAGGCTTCGCAAAAGGGGTTTTTAACCCAAAAGTTGGGGCCATGGAGACGCCCTATTGCATACCTATCCAAGAAATTAGATCCTGTGGCATCCGGTTGGCCACCGTGCCTGAGGATGGTGGCAGCTATTGCAATTCTGATTAAAGATGCCTCAAAGCTAACAATAGGGCAGCCCCTGACCATCCTCGCACCGCATGCGGTTGAGTCACTGATTCGCCAACCACCCGACCGCTGGCTATCCAATGCTCGCCTGACTCATTTATCAGTCTTTGCTACTGGATGTGGACAGAATCCAGTTCGGACCTGTAGTTGCTCTCAATCCTGCGACACTTCTGCCCATCCTGGGGAGCCTATGTCTCATGACTGCCATCAAATCCTTGCGGAAGTGCATGGAACTCGGCCGGACTTGACTGATCAGCCCCTAAAAGATGCGGACTTGACCTGGTATACAGACGGCAGCAGTTACCTGCAGAATGGAGAGCGACGAGCAGGGGCTGCAGTTGACAACTGATACCCAGGTAATATGGGCAAGTGCGCTTCCAGGGGAACCTCAGCACAACGGGCCGAACTGATTGCCTTGACGCAGGCTCTCCAGCTGGCAGAAGGTAAGAAACTTAATGTCTATACAGACAGCAGATATGCTTTTGCCACGGCACACATTCATGGGGAGATTTACCGGAGGAGAGGGTTGCTGACATCAGAGGGAAAAGAGAGTCAAAAATAAGACTGAGATTCTAGCCTTACTTAAGGCGTTGTTCCTCCCCAAAAAGCTGAGCATAATGCATTGCCCGGGACATCAAAAGGGCAACAGCTCTGAGGCCAAAGGAAATCGTCTGGCAGATGAGGCTGCCAAACGGGGCAGCCCTAGGACCTCAAATTGTTAATAGCCACTGTGTTTAACCGAGGTTACAGGAGCTCATAAGCCCCTGTTTGGGACTATGATGATAATGACCTAGACCTCGTACAGCACCTAGGAGCTGACTATAACCCATTCCTGAACCGATGGAATACCAAGGAAAAGAGGTGATGCCTCTAAAAGTGGCAAAAGAGTTCATCAACCAGCTTCATAGGCTAACCCATCTTAGTGCAAAGAAAATGAGAACACTGATAGAAAAGCGGAGACTCAAAGACTTATATTCCCAAAAGGGATCTCCTCCTTCATCAAGCAGCAGACAATTGTAGGGCCTGTGCCCAAATAAATCCAGGAAAGACTAAGATTAGATTGGGAGTCCGGCCTCGTGGACACCGCCCCGGTTCTCACTGGGAAGTGGACTTTACTGAAATTAAACCTGGCATGTATGGCTATAAATATCTTTTAGTCTTTGTAGACACCTTTTCAGGATGGGTGGAAGCTTTCCCCACACCGAAGAGAGACTGCTCAGATGTTTGCCAAAAAGCTGTTAGAAGAAATCTTCCCAAGATATGGAATGCCTAAGGTGATGGGGTCAGATAATGGGCCTGCTTTTGTCTCCCAGGTAAGTCAGTTGGTGGCCAAATTACTGGGGATTGATTGGAAATTACATTGTGCAGATATAGACCCCAGAGTTCAGGACAGGTAGAAAGGATGAACAGAACAATTAAAGAGGCTTTGTCCAAATTAACGCTGGTAACTGGCTCTAAAGACTGGGTACAACTCCTACCTCTAGCACTCTATCGTGCTAGAAACACACCTGGCCCATATGGGTTAACACCTTTTGAAATCTTGTAATGGTGCCCCTCCGCCCGCCGCTACTTTTTTTGATGCAGATATTTCCGATCATGTTACCTCCCCCTCCATGCAGGCCCACCTGCGAGCTCTACAGTTAGTGCAGCAAGAGGTTTGGAAACCTCTTATGGCAGCCTAATCAGGTAAAGAGCTCAAAAACCCCCCGGGCACCCCATTCTTTTTAAAATTGGTGACACTGTTTGGGTTCGCAGACATCAAACCAAGAGCCTTGAGCCTCGCTGGAAGGGACCATATACTGTCCTGCTGACAACACCCACCGCGGTAAAGGTGGACGGAATCGCTGCCTGGATCCACGCCTCCCATGTGAAAGGCCACCTCCAGAGGAGACCCAACCAAGCTTGCGGACCCCCCTTGGACACCACCAGCCACCGCCGCCTCCGGAAGAGATCTGGCCACCGCCGCCTCCAGAGAAGACCCAGCCTCCAGCTGCCAAGAAGCAAGATGGACCCTCCAACGCACCCCAAATCCGCTCAAGATAAGACTTATTCGCAAATAATACTGTTGTTGTCCCTGCTATCTCTGTCTGCTAGTGACCCACACACTCCCAGGCTTTTGACCTGGGAAGTGTTGTCCCAAACTGGAAAAGTTGTCTGGAATGTTTCTGATATTCATGTCCCCTATACTTGGTGGCCTAGTCTCTCCCCTGATTATTGCCAATTGGCTGCTGGTGTAATTCAGTGGATATAGTTACTGAAGATCCCGCACACCTAAAAAAAGAGATGACTAAAAATTGGGGTAAGGCACCTGGATATATGCCAATCCCAATAGGGTGTGCGGTATCTGAAGATAGATGTGAATTGGCAACCCGAGATTTCTATGTCTGTGCTCAACATGGGAGATCCAAACATGATACATATATGTGTGGGGGAGATGATGTCTTCTTTTGTTACTATTTGGGGTTGCGATAGTACAGGAGATGTCTTACTGGCATCCCACCCTCTAATTGGGATAAAATCATGGTCCGCAGAGGATGGGAAAAGCCCCCAAACACGGATACATGTGTACAAGTGATCCTGGGAAATGGAAATGTGATTCTGGATATTGCCTGCCCCTTAACATCACCTTTACCGAGCCTGGTAAGCAGGCCATGGAATGGCAACAAGGATATACCTGGGGACTCCGTTGGTACTTACCTGGAAACGATCTTGGAGTAACTTTTAAAATCCGACTCGGATCAGAAACATTCCCCCTTCCCCAGGTCCCAACCCCGCCTTCTTAAATCAGCCCCCCCCCCCCCCGCCTAAGCGGGATAGATTTCCCCGTGCTATACCAAAATGGCAACAACCAGTCACTACTAATAATAAGACAGCATCTAGGCTACCTATTGCCACCCAAAAACTCCCAAAGGCCATCCGAAGTCCCCCAAAAGCAGACAATCCCTCAAAAATAAAAGAGAGACTTTTAGATCTTGTAACGGGGGCCTATCTGGCCCTTAATCAAACTCACCCTGAAAGTGCAAAAGACTGCTGGCTTTGCTTGGTTTCTAGCCCACCCTATTATGAAGGTACAGCTATAGTTGCTGAATTCTCTAACAATGTCAAACCTATGCTAAGATGCCTAACTAATCCCTGGTCACGTTATAAATTGCCCCTCTCTGAAATAAATGACGGGGGAAATGCATAGGAGAAATTCCTTCTTCCCTTCAAAAAATGTGTAATCAGACTACCCAAGTACCCAATGGCTACTATTACCTAGCCGCCCCAGAGGGCACACATACTGGGCTTGTAAAACTGGAGTGACCCCCTGTGTTTCCGCCGCGGTGCTTAATAAGCTTGCAGATTATTGTGTTATGGTTCGTAAATTGTGGCCCAGGATAATTTACCATAACACGTCAACTTTTCTCAGTATTTATGAAAAACCAAAAAAGGTACCGGAGAGAGCCCGTCACCATGACAATAGCTTTGTTTTGTTAGGGCTTGGGGGTATTGCAGCTGGAATCGGAACCGGAACTGCCGCTCTGGTGCAGACTAGCCAGCTTGGGTAATTTACAAGCAGCCATGACTGCTGACCTAGAAGCTATTGAAGAGTCAATTACTGCCCTAGAAAAATCTTTAAAACCTCACTGTCTGAAGTAGATTTTGCAAAATAGAAGAGGTCTAGATTTGCTGTTTCTCAAAAGAAGGGGGAATATGTGCAGCTCTTAAAGAAGAAATGCTGTTTTTTTATGCAGATCAGACTGGTATAAGTTAGAGAAACTAACTATGGATAAGCTCAGAGAGAGCTAGCCCAACGAAAAACAGAGTCTGAGTCTCAACAGGGATGGTTTGCAGGCTGGTTTTCATAGGTCACCTTGGCTGACAACTTTAGTGTCCACCATCATAGGACCCCTTATAGTCCTGCTCCTAATTTTAACCTTTGACCATGTATCTTAAATAAGATTGTACAATTTGTGAAAGATCAATTATCTGTAATGCAAGCACTGGTAAATAGCGTTGCAGTACAACCCTGTTAGGCAGACTGAACCACCAGAAGGCCATGCCCCTTGAGCAGGACCATGAATATGCAGAACTGCAACTAGATGAAGAAGACGAATATGTAGAACTGCCAAGAGAACAGGACGAAATGGATATAAGATTTTATCCATGATAAAGAAAAAGGGGGGAATGAAAGACCCCAGCTCAAAGTCAGCCTGCCAAAATCCCCAGCCTGTTGTGAAATAACTAAAATGAGACAAGAACTAATTTTGTAATAAATTAGGTAATAATCATCCGACCCCCCCCCCCCCCACACCAGGGAACAGGGAACAGAGAAAGGGAACAAAAGTCCTGGGACTGATCTGATGAAATAACTAGAGTGCTAAAATAAGGTGTACCAGACTTTTTGTGGTTTTTGGGGAATTTGAAAGGAACCGGTAGCTGTGCTCCTAAGTAGACCCCCAAACTTGATTTACATTAACCAATAAAATGCTTGTTACTATGTATCTGCTTATATGCCTCCTAATACTTTATAAAAAGGCTTGTGACCCAGAGCCCGGTATGCTCAGTTAGCTGGAGCTGCTGAGTGTCCGCAGGCGCCTGTGTGAGAAATAAACTTCCTCTTGCTTTTGCATCCAGTGAGTAGTCCGGTGTTGGTTTCTTGGGTACGGGTCTCCGAGGGTCTTTCATTTGGGGGCTCGTCCGGGATCCAACAGACCCCTGCCCAAGGTCCACTCGGACCCACCGGGAGGTAAGCTGGCCAGCATCCATTTGACTGTGTATATGGCTATTGTCCTGTTTTGGGTCATTTTTCTGTTTCATGTTGTGAACCTTGTGATTATTATCCTGTTCTATTGCGCAGCGTTGGTACGTCAGCTACGTAGTTGATCTGTATCTCTGGGCAGCTTGTGAAGGAGTTGACGAGCTCAGACTTCACCCCTGCCACCCTGGGGGACGCCCTGGGGATCCGAGGGGCCCGCTTCTTTGGGGCACCAAGCGTATCTGAGGGATACGTTGTGTTAGTGGCTGAGGGGAGGACTCTGTCCACCCCTCGCCCATCTGACTCAATTTCTTTTTTGGCTTTCCGCCGAAATCGCGCAGCGAAATTGTTTCTTGGCTGTCTCATTGTCTTAATTGTCTCTGTTGTCTGTTACCTAGTCCATCTTGAAGACAAAATGGGTCAAACTATAACCACTCCTTTAAGTCTTACTCTAGATCATTGGAAAGATGTCAAAGACTGCGCCAGCAACCAATCAGTACAAGTTGACAAGAGAAAATGGCAGACCCTCTGTGCCTCTGAATGGCCCACCTTTGGTGTAGGCTGGCCGAAAGATGAAACTTTTAATATTAATATTATTTTACAGGTCAAAGAAAAGGTTTTAGTCCAAAGCTCCAATGGCCACCCAGACCAGGTACCTTATATCGTGACCTGGGAGAGTTTAGCCCGTGATCCACCTCCTTGGGTGGCTCCTTTCGTCGGCCCAAAGCCATCTCCTGAAACTCTTTCATTTTCTGCTTTGTCCCCAAAACCTTCTGCTCCTGCTCCTCCTCCTCTTCCTCCACCCATCCTCCCTAATCCTACCCCTAAACCCCCCTCCCACCTCTAAACTATGCCCTGTTTTAGGAAAACCTGCCCGTCGGCACCTAAAGCCGAAAGAAGTTATTCCACCTGATGAATCAGTCCTAATCGATCTCTTGACAGAAGATCCACCCCCCTATCAACCTCAGCCTCGCCCTGCACCGACCCCAGACTCCTCCGAGGACGAAGGAGGTCCAGATAGCACTACTCTGATTGGCAGAGACCAATCTGCGTCTTCCCCCATGGTCGGAAGACTAAGGGGACGCAGAGCACCAGCCCCTTCCAAAGAAACTTCCGAGGCTTTCCCCTTGCGCCAAATCCCTGGCAATCAATTCCAATATTGGCCTTTCTCAGCTTCAGATTTGTATAATTGGAAATCCCATAACCCTTCTTTTTCTAGGGACCCTGTGGCCCTAACAGCCCTTATCGAGTCTATTTTAATTACTCATCAGCCCACTTGGGATGATTGCCAACAACTTTTACAGGCCCTCCTCACTACGGAGGAGAGACAAAGAGTATTCCTAGAAGCCAGGAAAAATGTCCTGGGAGATGACGGGAGGCCCACCCAGCTCCCCAATGTGATTGATGCTGCTTTTCCTTTGAGTCGTCCCGACTGGGACTTCAATACGCCTGAAGGTAGGGACCACCTACGTCTTTATCGCCAGTTACTCATAGCGGGCCTCCACAGTGCGGGGGCGTCGCCCCACTAATTTGGCACAGGTAAGACAGGTAATTCAGGGACCAGAAGAAACCCCGACTGCTTTCTTAGAAAGGCTGAAAGAAGCCTACCGTAGATACACCCCCTTTGATCCTGACAGTAATGAACAACGGGGTAATGTGTCTATGGCTTTCATTTGGCAGTCGGCATCAGACATTAGAAGTAAGCTACAGAGGTTAGAAAACCTGCAGGATTATTCCTTACAAGATTTATTGAAAGAAGCAGAAAAGATCTATAATAAGAGAGAGACACCAGAAGAAAAAGAAGAGAGACTTAGAAAGTTGCAGGAAGAAAGAGAGGATAGACTTAGAAAGGAGACTGAGGAAAAGGAAAGAGAACGGGATCGGAAAAGGAACAAAGAACTTAGTAAGATCTTGGCCACCATAGCTCAGAATAGTCAAGGATCAGAAAGGTCAGGTAAGACAGATAAAAAGGGAGACTCTAGAAGGCCACAGGTAGATCGCGACCAATGTGCCTATTGCAAAGAAAAAGGGCACTGGGTCAAAGACTGCCCAAAGAAACCCCGGAACCCTAAGAAAAACACAGAGCAGACTGCCCGGCTTTTGGCCCTCGATGATTAGGGACGTCAGGGCCAGGAGCCTCCCCCTGAGCCCCGGTTAACCCTAAGAGTCGGGGGGCACCCAGTCACCTTCTTGGTAGATACAGGAGCTGAGCACTCGGTATTGACCAAGACGGAGGGACCACTGAGCAACAAGACTACATGGGTCCAAGGAGCCACTGGAGGAAAACAATATCGCTGGACCACCGAGAGAAAGGTACAATTGGCAACAGGTAAAGTCACTCATTCGTTCCTTCATGTGCCCGAGTGCCCTTATCCCTTGTTGGGAAGAGACCTGCTGACCAAGTTAAAAGCCCAGATACATTTTGAGAAAAAGGGAGCCACTGTATCAGGCCCCGATGGGATGCCCTTACATGTGCTAACCCTACGGTTAGAAGATGAATACAGACTATATGAAAAACCATCCAAGCCCCCAGAAAACATGGACTATTGGCTCACACATTACCCGGAAGCATGGGCAGAGACTGGGGGAATGGGACTGGCCTTACAGCAGCCTCCGCTTCTTATTCAGTTGAAAGCAACAGCCACTCCTGTCAACATTAAACAGTACCCCATGTCTAATGAGGCTTATCAAGGTATAAAGCCCCACATAAGGCGGTTAATAGACCAAGGTATTTTGATCCCATGTCGGTCACCTTGGAACACTCCCTTGCTGCCTGTTAAAAAGCCTGGTACTAATGATTATCGACCAGTTCAAGATTTAAGAGAAGTTAATAAAAGAGTAGAAGACATCCATCCCACGGTGCCAAATCCTTACAATTTACTCAGCACCCTGCCTCCAACCCATTGTTGGTATACTGTTTTAGATTTAAAAGATGCCTTTTTTTTTGTCTGAAACTAAGCCCCCAGAGTCAGCCCCTATTTGCATTTGAGTGGAAAGATCCCGAACTAGGGATATCAGGACAGTTGACCTGGACTCGGCTGCCACAAGGCTTCAAGAACAGCCCTACTCTTTTTGATGAGGCCCTCCACCGAGACCTGGCAGATTTCCGTGTGAGACATCCATCTTTAATTATGCTCCAATATGTAGATGACATCCTGCTGGCGGCTGCAACTGAAAAGGACTGTCTGTCAGGTACGGGGAACTTGTTACAGACTTTGGGTCAATTGGGGTACAGGGCCTCCGCAAAAAAGGCCCAGATTTGTCAGACAAAAGTTACCTATCTGGGCTATGAATTGCATAACGGCCAGCGCTGGCTGACGGCTGCCCGGAAAAAGACTATCTCAGACATCCCAGCGCCTCAGAATCACACAGGCAGCTGCGAGAATTCTTGGGGACAGCGGGCTTTTGTAGACTATGGATTCCGGGATTTGCCGAGATGGCAGCCCCTTTATACCCGCTGACTAAACAGGATACCCCCTTTGTTTGGACTGAAAAACAGCAACAAGCTTTTGATGACATTAAACGGGCTCTCCTCTCATCCCCTGCATTGGGATTGCCTGACATCACAAAGCCCTTTGAACTGTTTGTTGATGAAAAACAAGGCTTCGCAAAAGGGGTTTTAACCCAAAAGTTGGGGCCATGGAGACGCCCTATTGCATACCTATCCAAGAAATTAGATCCTGTGGCATCCGGTTGGCCACCGTGCCTGAGGATGGTGGCAGCTATTGCAATTCTGATTAAAGATGCCTCAAAGCTAACAATAGGGCAGCCCCTGACCATCCTCGCACCGCATGCGGTTGAGTCACTGATTCGCCAACCACCCGACCGCTGGCTATCCAATGCTCGCCTGACTCATTATCAGTCTTTGCTACTGGATGTGGACAGAATCCAGTTCGGACCTGTAGTTGCTCTCAATCCTGCGACACTTCTGCCCATCCCTGGGGAGCCTATGTCTCATGACTGCCATCAAATCCTTGCGGAAGTGCATGGAACTCGGCCGGACTTGACTGATCAGCCCCTAAAAGATGCGGACTTGACCTGGTATACAGACGGCAGCAGTTACCTGCAGAATGGAGAGCGACGAGCAGGGGCTGCAGTGACAACTGATACCCAGGTAATATGGGCAAGTGCGCTTCCAGGGGGAACCTCAGCACAACGGGCCGAACTGATTGCCTTGACGCAGGCTCTCCAGCTGGCAGAAGGTAAGAAACTTAATGTCTATACAGACAGCAGATATGCTTTTGCCACGGCACACATTCATGGGGAGATTTACCGGGAGGAGAGGGTTGCTGACATCAGAGGGAAAAGAGGTCAAAAATAAGACTGAGATTCTAGCCTTACTTAAGGCGTTGTTCCTCCCCAAAAAGCTGAGCATAATGCATTGCCCGGGACATCAAAAGGGCAACAGCTCTGAGGCCAAAGGAAATCGTCTGGCAGATGAGGCTGCCAAACGGGCAGCCCTAGGACCTCAATTGTTAATAGCCACTGTGTTAACCGAGGTTACAGGAGCTCATGAAGCCCCTGTTTGGGACTATGATGATAATGACCTAGACCTCGTACAGCACCTAGGAGCTGACTATAACCCATTCCTGAACCGATGGGAATACCAAGGAAAAGAGGTGATGCCTCTAAAAGTGGCAAAAGAGTTCATCAACCAGCTTCATAGGCTAACCCATCTTAGTGCAAAGAAAATGAGAACACTGATAGAAAGCGGAGACTCAAAGACTTATATTCCCAAAAGGGATCTCCTCCTTCATCAAGCAGCAGACAATTGTAGGGCCTGTGCCCAAATAAATCCAGGAAAGACTAAGATTAGATTGGGAGTCCGGCCTCGTGGACACCGCCCCGGTTCTCACTGGGAAGTGGACTTTACTGAAATTAAACCTGGCATGTATGGCTATAAATATCTTTTAGTCTTTGTAGACACCTTTTCAGGATGGGTGGAAGCTTTCCCCACCCGAAGAGAGACTGCTCAGATGGTTGCCAAAAAGCTGTTAGAAGAAATCTTCCCAAGATATGGAATGCCTAAGGTGATGGGGTCAGATAATGGGCCTGCTTTTGTCTCCCAGGTAAGTCAGTTGGTGGCCAAATTACTGGGGATTGATTGGAAATTACATTGTGCATATAGACCCCAGAGTTCAGGACAGGTAGAAAGGATGAACAGAACAATTAAAGAGGCTTTGTCCAAATTAACGCTGGTAACTGGCTCTAAAGACTGGGTACAACTCCTACCTCTAGCACTCTATCGTGCTAGAAACACACCTGGCCCATATGGGTTAACACCTTTTGAAATCTTGTATGGTGCCCCTCCGCCCGCCGCTACTTTTTTTGATGCAGATATTTCCGATCATGTTACCTCCCCCTCCATGCAGGCCCACCTGCGAGCTCTACAGTTAGTGCAGCAAGAGGTTTGGAAACCTCTTATGGCAGCCTATCAGGAAGAGCTCAAAAACCCCCGGGCACCCCATTCTTTTAAAATTGGTGACACTGTTTGGGTTCGCAGACATCAAACCAAGAGCCTTGAGCCTCGCTGGAAGGGACCATATACTGTCCTGCTGACAACACCCACCGCGGTAAAGGTGGACGGAATCGCTGCCTGGATCCACGCCTCCCATGTGAAGGCCACCTCCAGAGGAGACCCAACCAAGCTGCGGACCCCCCTTTGGACACCACCAGCCACCGCCGCCTCCGGAAGAGATCTGGCCACCGCCGCCTCCAGAGAAGACCCAGCCTCCAGCTGCCAAGAAGCAAGATGGACCCTCCAACGCACCCCAAATCCGCTCAAGATAAGACTTATTCGCAAATAATACTGTTGTTGTCCCTGCTATCTCTGTCTGCTAGTGACCCACACACTCCCAGGCTTTTGACCTGGGAAGTGTTGTCCCAAACTGGAAAAGTTGTCTGGAATGTTTCTGATATTCATGTCCCCTATACTTGGTGGCCTAGTCTCTCCCCTGATTTTTGCCAATTGGCTGCTGGTGTAATTCAGTGGGATATAGTTACTGAAGATCCCGCACACCTAAAAAAAGAGATGACTAAAAATTGGGGTAAGGCACCTGGATATATGCCAATCCCAATAGGGTGTGCGGTATCTGAAGATAGATGTGAATTGGCAACCCGAGATTTCTATGTCTGTGCTCAACATGGGAGATCCAAACATGATACATATATGTGTGGGGGAGATGATGTCTTCTTTTGTTACTATTGGGGTTGCGATAGTACAGGAGATGCTTACTGGCATCCCTCCTCTAATTGGGATAAAATCATGGTCCGCAGAGGATGGGAAAAGCCCCCAAACACGGGATACATGTGTACAAGTGATCCTGGGAAATGGAAAATGTGATTCTGGATATTGCCTGCCCCTTAACATCACCTTTACCGAGCCTGGTAAGCAGGCCATGGAATGGCAACAAGGATATACCTGGGGACTCCGTTGGTACTTACCTGGAAACGATCTTGGAGTAACTTTTAAAATCCGACTCCGGATCAGAAACATTCCCCTTCCCCAGGTCCCAACCCCGCCTTCTTAAATCAGCCTAAGCGGGATAGATTTCCCCGTGCTATACCAAAATGGCAACAACCAGTCACTACTAATAATAAGACAGCATCTAGGCTACCTATTGCCACCCAAAAACTCCCAAAGGCCATCCGAAGTCCCCCAAAAGCAGACAATCCCTCAAAAATAAAAGAGAGACTTTTAGATCTTGTAACGGGGGCCTATCTGGCCCTTAATCAAACTCACCCTGAAAGTGCAAAAGACTGCTGGCTTTGCTTGGTTTCTAGCCCACCCTATTATGAAGGTACAGCTATAGTTGCTGAATTCTCTAACAATGTCAAACCTATGCTAAGATGCCTAACTAATCCCTGGTCACGTTATAAATTGCCCCTCTCTGAAATAAATGGACGGGGGAAATGCATAGGAGAAATTCCTTCTTCCCTTCAAAAAATGTGTAATCAGACTACCCAAGTACCCAATGGCTACTATTACCTAGCCGCCCCAGAGGGCACATACTGGGCTTGTAAAACTGGAGTGACCCCCTGTGTTTCCGCCGCGGTGCTTAATAAGCTTGCAGATTATTGTGTTATGGTTCGTTTGTGGCCCAGGATAATTTACCATAACACGTCAACTTTTCTCAGTATTTATGAA
Organism: Tamias sibiricus; assembly: GCA_025594165.1. NCBI lineage: Eukaryota > Metazoa > Chordata > Mammalia > Rodentia > Sciuridae > Tamias > Tamias sibiricus. The sequence goes on from CM046665.1 coordinate 27,764,830, forward strand.
AACCAAAAAAGGTACCGGAGAGAGCCCGTCACCATGACAATAGCTGTTTTGTTAGGGCTTGGGGGTATTGCAGCTGGAATCGGAACCGGAACTGCCGCTCTGGTGCAGACTAGCCAGCTTGGGTATTTACAAGCAGCCATGACTGCTGACCTAGAAGCTATTGAAGAGTCAATTACTGCCCTAGAAAAATCTTTAACCTCACTGTCTGAAGTAGTTTTGCAAAATAGAAGAGGTCTAGATTTGCTGTTTCTCAAAGAAGGGGGAATATGTGCAGCTCTTAAAGAAGAATGCTGTTTTTATGCAGATCAGACTGGTATAGTTAGAGAAACTATGGATAAGCTCAGAGAGAGGCTAGCCCAACGAAAAACAGAGTCTGAGTCTCAACAGGGATGGTTTGCAGGCTGGTTTCATAGGTCACCTTGGCTGACAACTTTAGTGTCCACCATCATAGGACCCCTTATAGTCCTGCTCCTAATTTTAACCTTTGGACCATGTATCTTAAATAAGATTGTACAATTTGTGAAAGATCAATTATCTGTAATGCAAGCACTGGTAATAGCGTTGCAGTACAACCCTGTTAGGCAGACTGAACCACCAGAAGGCATGCCCCTTGAGCAGGACCATGAATATGCAGAACTGCAACTAGATGAAGAAGACGAATATGTAGAACTGCCAAGAGAACAGGACGAATGGATATAAGATTTTATCCATGATAAAGAAAAAGGGGGGAATGAAAGACCCCAGCTCAAAGTCAGCCTGCCAAAATCCCCAGCCTGTTGTGAAATAACTAAAATGAGACAAGAACTAATTTTGTAATAAATTAGGTAATAATCATCCGACCCCCCCCCCCACACCAGGGAACAGGGAACAGAGAAAGGGAACAAAAGTCCTGGGACTGATCTGATGAAATAACTAGAGTGCTAAAATAAGGTGTACCAGACTTTTTGTGGTTTTTGGGGAATTTGAAAGGAACCGGTAGCTGTGCTCCTAAGTAGACCCCCAAACTTGATTTACATTAACCAATAAAATGCTTGTTACTATGTATCTGCTTATATGCCTCCTAATACTTTATAAAAAGGCTTGTGACCCAGAGCCCGGTATGCTCAGTTAGCTGGAGCTGCTGAGTGTCCGCAGGCGCCTGTGTGAGAAATAAACTTCCTCTTGCTTTTGCATCCAGTGAGTAGTCCGGTGTTGGTTTCTTGGGTACGGGTCTCCGAGGGTCTTTCAATCTTACTGCCATCTAAATATACATGCATAGCTTAGCAAAACTGAGACATGCAAATCCAGCTTTGTTCACAAAAGATAAGCCAGAAAAGTATTTTTAAAATAACTCCTAATCTAGTAAAACTTTAGGAAGAGTCTTCTTTGGGAATTTAATATAGTGTGTCCTAATTTGAATACCAAAATATATTTTTTTATATTTAGAAAAATCTGTGACTTTTGCTAAAAAAAAACTTGTAATAGATAATGCATTGCATATATTGTTTGGTTCTCTTTTTTCTTGTTTACCTACTAATATCTCAAATCAAAATGACAGGTTCCCCATGCTCTCATGCCTTCTTCCACTCTCATTTAAGTTTTTCAAACCATGGAGCATGATTAATTCATTTTTATTTTCATATTAATTCAGGGCCTGGAAACTGAATATATTCATAGGAGTTTGAATTTTTTCATAAGCATAGAGGTTTATTTAGGAAACTAGATACATATTCAAGGGAGAATGAGGGCTATCTTCAGTGGGAGAGACAGCCACTGTGGGGTGCAGGAGTTTGAATTTTTTGTCCTCATTCTGACTAACCCATAAGTGTCACATTTATATATGTTTCTGGTTTTCTCTTGTACATATTTCAAACATTCTTTGAATACACATTTCAGAAATCTGCCCAGGTGACAATGTTCATATCTTGTACTTGGCAGGTGTTCTCAGTCTAGCCAATCCTTCAAACACTAAGATGCTTCCATCACTTCCAGGAATGATTGCCCCAGCTGTCAGCCTCTTTAAAAACCTTAAAACACTACATCCTCTCAGTTGGTCTTACTTGATTGACATTTGTTTGTAACTTGAAGTACTGTTATAAACCTGGCCTTCTTGTAGCCCTGGATTATATAAACACTATGCCATTGTCTGTCTGGTAACCACTTACAAGTTTTAAAAATAGAAGCAATTTGTTTAAAATTATCTACCAGCATTATCCTCCTAAGAATTTAGCATATGCTACCATAACAGAAACAGCATGAGAACAAAGAGAGAGGTCTGTATAGGTCAGAAAACAAAACAGTAAAATCTCACTAGAGACTGACATCCAGCTAACAAGTCCCTCCAAGTCTGTAAATACTGCTGTCTTTTGGCTTGCTGATTAAGAATCAGGAAAATTATATGCAGTCATTGTGCCTTCTGATGAAATTATTTTGAGCAAGACACCGAAAGGAGCTAGGGAAACAATAAGGGTATACTCATAACAATGTTAATAAACTTGAAAGTGAAGTTGAAACTCTCTGAGTTAACACGGAAAAGAATCTTCCCACAGTACTTACACTCTCTGTTGTAAGTACAATTAACACAGAGCATATGGTTTAACTTAAAGCTAGTTTATAAGACCAATTAGCTTGCATGGCAGTCCACCATCCAATTGGGTTTTATTTTTGTTTGTTGTTTTGTTTAAACACCAGGACAGTTCATAGTATCCTGTCAGTCCCTGAAGACCTTACCTTACCTGTTTTTTGTTGTTGTTGTTGTTGTTGTTTTTTTTTTAACTTCTCTGAGCTTCTATCTAAGTTATAGCAATTTGTAACAAATGCATGGCTGGAATATAATCAATTTTATTTATTTTGCTTCAAATATCCTGGTGAATGTATCTTTTATACTTGTTTACACGTGCTCCTCTCCCTTTCTGTTGCCTCCCCTCCCTGCCTTCCTCTCCTTCTTTTGTCTCCACTATAGAGATATATATGTACTCAATGTGCGCGCACACACACACACACACACACACACTCACTCACATCTGGAAATCCAAATGTACTGACAGAAGTTGCTCTTTGTGAACCTAATTCTGTGTACACTAGCTCTTCACTTTGCCTTATAAGGTAACCCACTGATGTGAGTGACATTTTATCACTTTGTTTTACAATGTGCCTTAATCATAGGAAAGACATCCCATCACATGTGCCATATTCACTTTGCCAGAAATCAGTGATGCAAGGGGGAAGGGATCAAACATATTGACACCCAGAGGCAGGAAATCACCCTACCTTCTGTCTGCCATGCAAGGTAATTGGTCTTATAAACTAGCTGTGAGTTAAACCATATGCTCTGTGTTAAAAATCTTAATATTTTTAGGTACAATGTTATAATTTGGTTAATGTGGTTTGAAATTCTAATTCATCCCTCTCATAGGCACAAATACACATGCACATGCACAAATAAAAATAGGTAAAACTAAATAAAATAAATGTATTAAGTGTGAAAACAGTGTGGTCTTTAATTACATGTGTATGATTCTTGATGTATTTGGGTGTCTTTACATATACTTCTTGGAATCATTACTGTTTTGTCCTTTTACTGATTAAATTTTCTATTTGTATGACAACATTGAATATGCTCTTTGTACTAGATTTCTGTTAGTTATAGTGTTTACAAATATGTCCTTGAGTTTTGAAGCTTATGTTTTCATCTTATGGACATTTTCATTTCTTTACACATAGTCAATTTTATCAATTTTGTTCTTATTATCGCATTTTACAACTTTTAAAATAATTTTTCCTTGCCTCAATTTGGAATGTTATTCCCTTCAGTTTCATGTTTTAGAGATGTGTTGTGACACTCATTTTTCTGGACATCGGTATGGCGTGTGCTGTTTTTCACTGTACCACACACTGAAAAAAATCAATGTTTTCTCAGTTTCATTTCTTAAAGGGTTCTTATTTTGCAAGTGATCTGTGAGGATACCTATGCCATATATAAAAGTAACATATTTTGGGGACCACTTCTGGGCAATTTCCTTCTTTTGTTATAGGAAAACCATGTCATTTTTGTTGCTAAATATTTGTAAAAATGTTTATGCCTGAGAGGACATTTTTTTCTTCCTATTTTATTTCTTCATAATGTCTTGTCTAAAATTAGCCATTAAAATTTATCGTATGCATGTTTAATACAATTTTTCAAGATAAACAAGAGTAGCAGTGGAAACTCCAATGATACTTTAATTGGAACTATATTTATTCCATAGATAACTTCCATTAAAATTTTCATATTTTTTATATTATTGTGGACATTAGGTATTTCTCTATTAAGATTTGCTTCATTATCTTTTAGTAAAGTTTTAAAATGCACCATTTACAGACCTTGGCCATCTTTTACTAAATTTATTCTTAAGTATATTATGTATGCTGTTGCCCATGTAAATGTTTATTTTTCATTGTTTTTGGATTAGTTATGTCTTGTTTATTAAATAAAATTAAGTGCTAATAGTTTCAGGCTATGTCCAGCACTTCTGTTAAACTTTGCAATGTCTCTAGAAATTAATTTTTGTATCACTTTCTTCAAAGGGTAATTTTTTTATAATATCAACTATTAATTGATTTCAAATTAAGTAGATATTGTATTTTATTCAGTCCAAAATGGAATAAAATTTTTAAAACTTTTAAAGTTGCACTTAGTATTCTCTAATCAATACAAGAACCATTTTCATAGCAATTGCATTATGCCATTTTTGATAAGGGACTGCAATATCCAGAGATTTTGGTATTTGTAGGAAGTCTTAGAACGAAATCTCTTGCAAACACCAAGAAATTACTATATGGTATAGGACTAGGTTTGAAGCATGACACCTAATTACACTGATTTTGGAATTGAACAGTCATTGAATCCTGACTTTACCATTTTCAAATCATGAAATCCAAGTTATTGTCTCTATTTCTACAAGATATAAATATTGCCTACCTACTTGGTATATTTTACAATTAACCTCCTGGTATATCATAAGAAAACAATAAATACCTAATATTATTTTCAAAACTCTATAAAAATTTTGATGGTTTAATTTGTGTTTTTGAAAAGTAGAATTTGAAATAGGTATTTAGCTGCAGTTATTTTATGCTATAAGGTAAATTGAGGGAGCAACCAGCAGGGAGAAAGGAGACACAACAGAAGGTAAGATGGCCAATAACACATACAATTGACAAAGTTCATTTTCCCCAAGATTCATACACCAACACCCTAACCCCAAAGAGATTGTGTTAGGAGTGGGAGACTTTTCTGACCAGATCACAAGAGCAGGGCATTCCAGGATCTGGATTAACTCCTTTAAGAAGGGATCCCTGAGAGTTCACTTCTCTTTTTCACAATGAAAAGACAGAAGACAGTAGTCTAAAAAGAAGAATGTCATCACCTGAAAAGGACTACACTGGTTCCCTGATCTTGAACTTCCTGCCTCCACAATTGTGGGAAACGCATTTCTGTTGTTTATAAGCCATTCAGTCTATGGTACTTTTTTACAGCAGCTTGGACTGACAAAGACAAAGGGCTTGCTACATACAGGGCTGTCAGAGTGCTTGTACACACTTCATCTTGTACAGGAAGAAACACTGCAAAACACACATCAAATTATCCCAACTGAGTAGTGAAAAAAAGAGGCCAAGTGTTTGAAACACCAAAAATTAATAGTATAAGGCTGCTTCCTATAGAGAAGGGAGAGCACCTTCACTCTGCGACTGCTTCAGAGGAGGATCTGCCTCTGCTCTCCAGAAAATGCCTTCAGGCAAAAGCTGTAAACACAGGTGGGAGTCAGATGGGAGACATTGAAATGGAAAGTTTGAGCAAGAGGGGAGAAATACTCATTAAATGAGTTGGGATGGGCACTCATCACTGAGATAAAAACCTTAAAATTGCCTCAAAATTAGGATTTTTACACTTCATTTTGTTCAACGCAAAAAGGTAAGAGAGGCTGAAAGGCAATAATCCAAACCAATGGTAAATTCTGGGAATTAAAATATTACAACGACTCTTTTCTCCATATTCTTTTGTTTATAAAATACAGAAATTGGTTCTAAGAATGGCCCAGGTTTCCCTGAATTAAAATAAATAAATGAATGAATGAATGAATAAATACAACAAGAAGGAAAACAGAAAAAATTGATGATTTGACATTTGTCCATATGCTTGACTAATGCATTTTATTATACCACCATTTTCACAAAAAGCATCTTATTTGTTCTCTATGCTTTTGTAAATGTGTTCCCCTTTCTGATGCCCAACCCAGTATATCCTTTCATATATTCTTTCTCGCAAAATGACTTGATACCAGGTATTGGATACTGGATTTATAAATTTAAAGGATTAATAACACTAACACACAACACAATAAACTAAATTAAAACACAATGGTATATCAGTTGGATAAGATGAATGTGATATTAATAAAAAAATGAAGTTTTATTTGGTATTTAATTAACATTTTGAAGGACAATATTTTAGATATTTTGGGGAGAAATCAGTTTCCCTTATTGTGATTTTGTTACATTAACTATTGAATCTTTATTGTTTTATTCTCGTGTATATATAAGTGTGTAGATGAGGGTGCATGTGTGTGCATTATTTTTAAAAATTCTCACTGGTTTGGGCTTTGTTTAAATTTAATTTCTAGCTACATGGATGATTGAAATGATAGTGGGCATTTATAGAAATGATAAATTTGATTGGTTTTATCTCCCATATAACTTATTATGCATTAAAAAATATATTTTAAATGTTCTTATTAATATCTACAGAAATAAGTGAGTATATAAAGCTATTACCAATTTTATTAATAACTAATAGTTAAATTGTCCTTTGTTGTGATAAACCAGCCTAATTCCATCTTAAGACCGGGAGCCATCCTGTCAAAAAGTTATGAAAAGCCCACTTCAGTTTTCTATGAAATGCTAGGATTCCTATTTGGCCTGAGCTCATTTTGATGTTTTAAAATTGTTTCGCATTCATGCTCAGGCCTTGAGCTCACTCAGGCCTGGCTTTCCTTGTCCAGATAACAACTCTCTCTCTCTCTCTCTAAAACTAATGGTGCCTCATAAACTTTTGATGTGGGTTTTGACTATACCCCCTCCCTTGGAACGCAATGCCATGTAGATTATTAGTTTGTTACTTGCTCTTGAATTACACATGTCTGACCTTGTTAGCTGTAAGTTCCCAAGATTTTTTGTAACTCTTTAAACTATAAAAACCTTGTCTTCCCTGAGAGCAGTGCTGACCTCGAGCCCAGTGTTTGGGAGCGGCAGCCACTGGCCAGGTCTCTTTGTGTGTACACAATATAAGCTTGCTTTATTTTAAAATTAGAGTTGGTGGTCTTTGCATCTTGGATCAACAGTTGCATTACCATGACATCTCTCTAACCTGTGTTGGGTTTGCAATTGAAAAGAACAAGCAGAGTTTAGTCCTATTTTCTTCCTTATAGAGGAATTTCATTACAACATAATAGTATGTTCTTAAGCAAAAATATGTTAATGGAGTTGAATCTTCTGTCATATCCTTTGATTTTAAAGGTTTAGGCAGTTTAACTGTTAAGGTAGATACAAGATTGTTTCATGGCTATAAATTATGGAAGTATATTTGAAATTTTTTTCAGTTTGTTTTTTCAATTAAACACAAAAATGCTGAGTCATTGAAGAATTTTTAGATGAAAGAATCAGTTCCATTTAGTTTTGGTCGAACAATAGAAATTGAATATTTTTATGTGCCTAGCACTCTGTTCAACAATCAGAATGAATCACTGCTGTTTGAACTTCTGTCCCTGTTCACCAGGACACTATAGCTAATTTGGCAACAACAAAACATCAATATATGAAACAATTTAAGTTGACCAAGGAGCTGCTTTTAATCAGCCTAACACAGTTGCTGGAAGCATCTACTGAATTAGTTTTGTTCAGCCACAAGTTCAATCCCAAACTTAACATTGCCCTTGCTGATATGGCTCTGAGCCAGGGTAGGCAAGAGGCTAACAAAATTTGTCCAATTTACTCTAAGCAATTTGATTTAACTGGCAGTCCTCCTTACCTTTGTGTCCATCTCTTAACGGGCAGATTTAGAGCCTTGCAATATCCAGTCAGGCTGCATGCCAGGGTGTCAGGACCCAACTGTAAGTGTTGTAGCTTTCCCCACTGTAATCTCTATCAACAGCAAACCGATTAACATTTCACAGTCAAAACACAGGGCAGTGGTTGAAAATCCAAGTACTCTTGTGTGCATAGAAGAAGCTCTTCACTTATTTGGACAATAAACTTGAAAGCCCCAGCTTGTATCCCACTCCCAGCGGGAGGTAACAGATTTTTCATTCAATTCAAGAGGATGTATGTAAGTCATACATCAGAATGATTTGTAATTTTAAGTGGGTGATATATATGCATAAGTACAAAATTCCAAATCTCACATCACCAATTATGATGGCTGTAAAGTGGATTATGTTTATTCAGAAGGCATTTGGCTACTAATTGCAAGCATGAAAATGTACTTGAGAATGTTCAAATAAAGTGGTGTATGGTTGGTTATTCTTTTTGCCTAGATGTGTAGGACTCATTTTTGTTTGTCTAAGTTTGCAATAGGGCTAAGAAAGTTTTAAAAACATGCATCATTTTTAATAGGTTGTCTATATTCTACATGCATAACTAATAAAATGATGATAAACCAATATGTGCTCTGTGGGACCATTCTGCTTTCCAAGAATTAGAATTGGCTTTCTTACTTCATGTGACTATCATAAGAATTTAACTCATGAAGGTCTATGGACCATGAACATAGTTACTCAATATATAATTGTTGAATCAATTATTGAGTAAAGACTTCTATAATTACATTTTCAACATGTTTTATATCACATATTATCAGGGACTTCTTTATACCCAAGTCATCATTTTTTTCTTTTCTAACTTCCTTGATTAATGCTGATCTGGTTCAGAATTCATATCATTTAATATTTTCCAATAAAATTAATTTAGTTAATCCATAAATACATACGGTTGACTTGCATCCACGAAATAATCATATATTAATTCATGAAATAAATGCAGAACAAGTGCTTTTTCAAGTATCATAGTCTGAATTTTGGTCATAGTTGTCCTTATTATGTAACATATATATTTAGTCATAATCTTTCAAGGAATCTTCATATACAGTCTCAATGCATTCATTTTCTAAGACTGGTAAAATCCACCCAGACTTGGTGGATTAATGCAATAGATATTTATACAGCTCTAAAGGAGACTAGAAATCTGAAATCAAAGCATTGGCAGAGCCTACCTTCCTCCAAAGACTCTGGGAGGGAGACTTTTTTTTTTTGCTTCTTTCAGTGTCTAAGGCTCCATGTTTTCCTTGTCTTGTGACAGCATGAATTTCTGCCTCCATGTTTGCCTGGCTTTTTTCCCAATGTCTCTAGGTCTTAAATCTTCTCCTCTTTTGGAATTGAATTTAGGGTCCTCCTTAAATCTAGGATGATCTTATCTCAGTTACTTTAACTTCATTGCATTTCAAAAGACAATTTTTATAAATACAGTAATACTTACAGGTTCCTGGTAGACATATGTTTTCAGGGATCACAATTCAACCACAGATCTTAAACAGACATCTACTTTAGGAAGAATTTTTAGTTAGTAGCAAAAAAATAAATCATGGAGTGATTTCAGGAAATGTTTATAGTTCTATCAGACTAAGAGAAGAAATGAAGTGAGAAAACACAATGGTAGGGCCATAGAATGTTTACATTCCCGTGAACACAGAGAAAGAGTTGAACACAGTTAAGATTTAACATATATAGAGATTCAGTCATTCTACCAAAAAATACTCTTGATTATTTAAGTTATAGAAGTCCTATCTACTTTATGATCATGAAAATACAATGCAAAAAAAAAAAAAAAAAAAACATATAAAATCAATGGTAATTATAGGAAAAGCAACATAGGGTTTAGCTGACAAATTTCCCACTGACTTAGTTTATATTTATTGGAAAGAACTTATGTATTTGTGGATCTATGTTGCCTTGCTTTGTATTGACTAATAATGGAAAAAAAGAAATATAACCAGAGTAAGATGATTGATATATGTGATAAAAATATTGAACTTGAAAATATAGCTAGAAACATATCCACCTCATCACCTCAAGAGAGCAATCCATATAAAAGTGGGAGACTTACACAACATTGTGAAATAAAGTCGATTTTTCTGAGGGCCTTACCATATGGAAATGGAACAATTGCTCATATTTATATATTTCGCTATAAACTTATCCCAGCTGTTATGATCTGGGTTTCTCCACCATGTTGAGAGACCTGGTTATGAAACTTTCTCAGTGAAATCCTTGTGCCTAGTTTTACCTGAGGACCTGAAGATCCTATTGAGAAGAGTTATCAAAAAAAAAAGAATCATTTTTGTTGAACTGAATCAGAAAAATTCAAGGGATTCAAAAAGGTTAACAATTAGAAGTGTTTTATGTCTTATAATGAAACATACATTAAGAATTTAGTGGTTTACATCTTTTTGTTTGTTTGTTTTTAATATTTTATTTATTTTTATTTATAATATTAGTATGTATTTTTACATCTTTATACATTAAATTGTTCAACAATTATATATTTGTTGACTGACACTGTTCCTGGCCTATAAAGACTATAAACTAAATTCTAAAGACAAGAGAGGAAAACCAATTCTAGGTAATACTAATTTAGAATAATTGGAATCAATTATATTGATAAGTAAAAAATGAAAACAGAAAAATAAAAAACATAAGTATTAATGAACACCTTAAAATGTTTATTAATGAAAGAAAATTATGTAATTTTTGTTTAAGAGGGCTTATATAGTTTAAGATATATAAATAAGAAGGGGAGAAAATTCAACAAAAGTAAGAAGGATATGATTATAACATCAAAAATTCTCAATAAATTAAATAATAAGTATTATTAAATTTGGAATTTTGTGATAAATGTTGTTTTTTTATGGGTCATGAAAAGAAAATGTGTATTATCAACTTATCAACTTATTTGAGGTAGGAAAATATTTCATTAAGTATTTTCTTGCTTTAAGTCTCCTTTTTAAAAAGAGAACACAAATAAAGTCGTATTTTTGTGTTGTTAACATAAATATATTTTTTCTGCTTATATATCTTAATTACAGACAAAAGAACAAAATCCACTACATTAAAAACAGCATTCAGAACCAGGAGAATAGAGATAATTAAAAAATAAATAAATAAATCATCTTCTATAGGAATATTCTGGTATCTGTACTGATCAGGACCGAAAATAATATATTATTATTGGCAAAATAAGAAGCATAGTAAGTAGACTGAAAAACCACATTTAAAAAAATATGGTGTCAACTTCAGAGAATAGTATTAATTTTATTGGAGTAACACATGTGTGAATGTTTGGGGGAAAGTTTCTCATATATCTCTGATTAAGAAAGAGTTTTCTTTCTTATGATTAAGAATGATGGTGCCAAAAACTTAAAGCCAATATATAATGACTAATTTCTAAATATTAAATAACAAATTAATAAGAATTCATTATTTCTGGGTGTTATGCTAAATGCTCTTTAATACAAGTTGCATCAAATAATGCTACTAAGTAAGATTATTATCCTTTTTCGCTAATGCAATTTCTAAAACACAAAGAGGCGCTAATTCACCTAAGGCTGGACAGATAGTGCATGGAAGAACAAAGAGAGAGCAAGAGCTCAGATTTGAAAAGTGTTGTGGTATAGTAGAGAAAATAGGACTCTATATTTTTTTTAATCACTAAGATCTTCATGAGAAATTGGATCCACTCATTAAATACATTAGGAAGGTGTTTCAGTAGCTTGTAGACATAAGTGTTTTTAAATATACTTCACTGTTTAAATGAGTCCTGCCCAATCAAACTAAATAACTAATATAAAAACTGTAATGTTACACATAACAAACATCTTTTAGAAAATGAAAATATAATTTTCCAGTCAGATATTTATTAAAACATATGTTTTTAAAAATACTATCAAATAAGAATCTGAAAATTCTCTCAAAAGTATTTATTATGAGACAGTTTTTTTAAGAGTTTTAAGCCACTTTATGTCTATTAAAACTTGCAACCCCCCTCCCCAACTACCCCCATGATCAACAGCAACAAGGAAACACAGGCCTTTGTAGCCATTTAAGAATAATCACAAACTTAAAGAAGATGGGCATGCCTGGAATTCCAGTGACTCAGGAGGCTAAAACAGAAAGATGACCAATTTAGAGGCCAGCATGGGCCACTGAGTGAGACATTTTTCAAATTAAAAAGTGAAAAGGTCTGAGGTTGTAGCTCAGTGATAGAGTGTTCCTGGGTTTAATCTCCAGTTCCAAGAGGGGAGGGGTGCAATGAAGGCAAATAATGGCCAAAAAGCACGCAAAACAAAAATGAAGCAACAATGAAATTACTTGAATATAAGATTTTTGATTATGGATTTAATCCAGACAATTAACTTTTAATTTTCCTGAGAAAAATGTGCCTATTTTCTTTAAGTCATAGACTTTGATACAATAATTGATTTCAATAGGCTGGATAAACATTTGGATAAATATATATTGTAAAATATGCATTGCATGGGGTAGCATATGCTGAATTTTAATTTGGAACTTAAAAATATATTTCTGGATATTGGTACTAGATAATTTCCTAGGGTGACATTAAATGAAAAGCTCATTAATGTTTGAATTATATGTAAAAATAAAAATATCTTAAACTTTCCCATTTAATTCTGTAAAGTAATCCTTAATTTCTTATTCACTAAATATACATAAATTCATAAATCTATCAAAACACAGTACCAAAAAACACCCAGACATTTGTACACACATACACACATAAATGTATATCTTTTCACACACTATAATGTTTCACAGAATAATACATGGAATGTTATGCAAAATTAAATCAGTATAGATACATTATTGTCTTAGTGCTCTGGGTCTTTAAATTTTCTAATATGCTTGTGCCTAAATAATTCACCAAGTAGTTTAAAACCCAAGATTATATCTTGGATCCAATAGATGTGAATCTCTCCCTTCCATTTGTAATGAAGAACAGATTAAAGATTTCACTAATGAAAATGATTGAGATTAATCCAGAAAAGCTAGGACAGACCTTCCCAATAAATAAGCCGGCTTTAAGCGTTGTTAATCTGATGAGGCTAGGGAGAGTTTAATTAAAATTCGGTCTCTCATTTATCTAGTATTAAACAGTGAAATATCTGCTAAAACAGCTTTCTCTTTTAACATGATTCTTTTCCTTTCTCTCTCTCTCTCTCTCTCTCTCTCTCTCTCTTTAGCTCATTGAAAATAAATTTAACTTTGGATAGACAAATGTTCCACCAACTTCATCTGTTTATAGCAGTTGGTAGGAGTCACAGCAGTGAGTCAGTAATGAAGATAAAAGTCTTCCCAGTAACTTGGTTGGGTCTCTCACTTGACAGCAATATTCAAAGCAACTAAAGTTAGTATTTTATACATATTCTTTCAACAGTAATGGCTATTTGAAAGGTTGTAAAATTTAGAATAAAAACATGGATTTCATTATTTTATTGTCAAGTCAGTGATTCAGGTAATAAGTTAACAAAGAAAGGTGGTTAGTACTATCATATTCAAATGTTCACTGTTACACTTAAGTGAAAAGATTACAAGTAGAAATAATTCATAACCAATCCAGTTGAAAACAAAAACAAAACATCAAAACAAAACAAAACAGGTTTTTATTGCCTGAAGTGTCTAGTAGCTAAAGACTTAAACACTATGCTATTTGCTAAGCTACTAACAATATGTATTATGAATTGTAATGCATGCTACTGTTATATATATACAACAACTTTGAATAAAAAAACTATATATATATACATATATATAATCTAATATACTATTCATGGTGTCTTATGAACAAATAGTGTAGATTCATGACTACACTTTCCAAATTTAGAACTCTCTCATTTTTTCTGGAATAAATGTATGAGCTTAATATCACCACTGCTTTAGGGTAATAATATGTTTGTTTTCATGAATTTAGGATCTTATATATGACATATTATACATTGAATAAATAATTATCCTTTAATTACCAACTTTCTATAAGCCTTTGACCAGTTGGGCAATGATACTAAAACAACTTTTTAATTTTTGTTATGGAAACTCTCTCAGGTGCTTAAGTTCAATTTTTCATACTATGTTCAACCCCATTAATTGTTTCATCTTTCTGTTATATATCTAATGTCTTTATCTCCATCAGATTTTATAAGCTAGGACAAATGTTTAAGTGAATTTCTTTTAAAAACCATGCCCACAAATCAACAATTAATCAATGAAAAGTCAAACAAAAGTGCTTCCTTCAAATTTTACTCTCTTTAATTTATATGCTGTCTCTTCTCTATTTTCAGCCATTTTTTGATCTTATTAGTTATACATGACAGAATGTATTTTGATATATTATACATATATGAAGTATAACTTCCCATTCTTCTGGTTGTACATGATGTAGAATTACGTTTTTCATGTATCTGTATATGCACATAGGAAAGTAAAGTTTGATTCATTCTCCATCTTTCCCATTCTGATCCCCACACACTTCCACCCTTCATTCCACTTTGTGTAATCCAATTCTATTCTTCCCTAAGATCCCCATTATTGTTAGTTAATATCTGCATATCTGAAAGAACATCAGGCATTAAAAATCTTTTTTTCTTGGGATTAGCTTATTTCACTTAGTATGTATATTCTCTAGTTCTATCCATTTACCAGCAAATGCCATAATTTTATTTCTCTTTATGGCTGAGTAATATTCCTTTGCATGTATATTCCACATTTTCTTTATCCATTCATCTGTTGAAGGACACCTAGGTTGATTCCATAGTTTAGCTATTATGAGTTAAGCTGCTATAAACATTGATGTGCCTGCTTCATTGTAGGATGCTCATTTTAAGTCTTTGGCATATAAACCAAGTAGTGGGATAACTGCATAAAATGGTGGGTCCATTTTTAATTTTCTGAGGAATCTCCATTCTGCTTTCCATAATGGTTGCTCCAATTTACAGTCCCACCAATGATGTATGCATGTATCTTTTCCCCCACATCCTTACCAACATTTATATTACTTGTATTCTTGACAATTGCCATTCTGACTAGAGTGAGAAAAAAATTCAGTGTAGTTTTAATTTGCATTTCTCTAATTGCTAGAGATGTTGAACATTTTTTCATATATTTGTTGACTTCTTCTGTGAAGTGTCTGTTCAGTTTCTTTGCCCATTTATTGATTGGGCTATTTGTTTTACTGGTTTATGGGTTTTTTTGTTTGTTTGTTTGTTTTTGTTTTGTTTTGTTTTTTCAGTTCTTTATATATCCTAAGAGATTAATGCTCTATCTAAGGTGCAGGTGGCAAAGATTTTCTCCTATTCTGTAGGCTCTCTCTTTATGCTCTTGCTTCTTTCCTTTGCTGTAAAGAAGTTTTTAGTTTGAATAAATCCCATTTGTTGATTTTGTTGATTTTTTATTTTATTTCTTGCATTTTACAATCTTGTTAAGAAATTTGGTTTCTAAGCTGACATAATATATATTTGGACCTATTTTTTTCTTCTATTAAACTCAGGGTTTCTGGTCTAATGCCTAAGTTCTTGATCCACTTTGAGTTGAATTTTGTGCAGGGTGAGAGATATGGTTTAATTTCATTTTGCTACATATGGATAGCCCATTTTCCTGGAACCATTTGTTGAAGATCTATCTTCCATTTCTCTGTGTCTCTATCTATTCTCTTTATTTTTATTCTTTCATCTTTATCCACTGCAATCTGCCCTCTCCTTTGCCATACCAGTGAAATTCTGCTGCCAAGGATTACCAATATCCTTTTGATAAACAGGTAGACAATTTTAATTATTGTACTTTGTTCCAAAGGGCCTGGACTGACTTATGGCCATGCGGCAGACACAGAGTTCTGTGGCCAATTTTCCTTCACTCTGACTTTCAGTCCTCCGTCCACTCATTGGACTTCTTCTTCGTTTTCACATGGTCGATACTCTTTTGATTTCATCTCATTTTATAGAATTTTCTGGAAAAAACTATTTCATGTTTATGGGCTTTTTAAAATGTGTTTCAAATTTTATTTGCACATATTTTTACATAGTTGTGAAGTGCAGTGTGATAGTTTGATTTGTGTGTACACTGGTAGTGATCAAGATGCTGATTATCATATCTATCACCTTAAATTTGTATCATTTACTTAAGATAAATGCCTTCAAATTCCTTTTTTCTATTTTGAGATGTATAATGAATTAGTCATATTCACTCCTCTATGCTGTAGAACACCAAAAAAGTCTTTCCTTCTATGAAGCATAACATACTCATTGCTCATCTATATTTCCGATTTTGACCAAAAACTTGATAGTCTACTTAGTACAATCATTTGGGTAGCATAGAGATACATCAGATTGCAATGACCATTCTTTGATGTTCATTAAAATCATCAACTTTAAAAGTCCATGTGCCATCTATTTCATTCATAATATTTGTCAAGTCATATATATACATATATGTGCATATATATATGTGTATATATATGTATATATATATATATATATATATTATATATATATATAATATATATATGGTCTTAATAATTACACTTCTCCATTTAGTGTGTTACCATAAGCTTTAACTTTGATATTTCTGGCAAAAATAAAAATTGAAATATTAAATACCTCATTAAATGTGTTCAAAATAGGAGGCTCTACAATATATTAAATTGAAATATTAAAATTTTTAAAATTTAAATATAAATTATATAATGGAATATATTCACTTGAAATTTGCTCTACAATATAGTCATTTTCTACTTATTCTTTTTAGTGTATTTTAAAAAATGTTGGGAGTTCATTTTGCCATCATTATACAAGAATTAGAATATAATTTGTTTCAATTTAGTCCTCAATACTTTCCCCTTTCCTTCCCTCCTCCCTCCCTCCTCCTGTTCTTTTTCCTATACTACACTGTTTTTTTTTTTTTTATTTATCTATAGTTAATTTTTTAAAGTAGTGCATTATGGATATACATAAAGGTGAAATTTGCTAAGGAATATTCATATATGTCCATAGGAAAAATTGTTCATAATCATTCCACTGTTCTCTTTTCCTGTCGCTCCTCTCTCCCCATCAATTTTCTTGTTCCACTCTACTGATTTAAAATCTCTTTTTCATGATATTATCCACATCAGTATGTTTCCCTTTATTTTGATCTGGCTTCCACATATGAGATACAACATTCAACCCTTGACTTGTCTGGGTCTGCTTATTTCATTTAGCATTATGATCTCCAGCTCCATTCACTTACCAGCAAAAAACATACTTTCATTTTTCTTTATGGCTGATTAAAACTTCATCGTGTATACATATCACATCTTTTCTATTCATCTATCTTTTAACAGACATCAAGGCTGGTTCCATAATTTAACTACTGTGAACTGCACCGCTATACGCATCTGTATGCATGTGTATACTATATATACTACCATATACACTATATACCATATATATGTACCATATACAATACATATACCATGTACTATATATACATATATATGTATATACATATGCTGTATATATGATACATATAACACATACAATACAGTATACTATGCTAATATTTGTTCTTTAGGATAAATATCAATAATTGGTATCCAGTTTTCCCATCAAAATTTGTTAAAAAGGCTGTTTTCTCCAACAAATATTTTTGGCACTTTTGTCAAGAATCAGATAACTATCAGTATATGGGTTTTTATTTTTTCTGCATCATCTATTCTATCCCATTTGTCTTCACATCAGCTTTGGTGCCAGTAACATTCTGTTTATGTTACTATATCGCAATTGTATAATTTCAGGTCCAATGTTATGATGCCTCTAGCAACGCTTTTCATCCTCAGATTTGCTTTGGCTAATATGGATATCTTAATTATCTAATTATATATGTATATAATAATTATCTAATATGGATATGGATAATTCATTCTTCCAAATGAATTTTAGGACTATTTTATTATTATTTTTCCCTAATTTTGTGAAGATAATTGGTATTTTAAAAGGGAGTGTATTGAATCTGTATAACACTTTTGGTAGTATGGCCATTTTGATAATGTAAATTCCGCCTCTCCATAACATGGTGGGTGCGTGGGTGGGGAGTCTTTCCATCTTCTAAGATGTTCTTTAATATCTTTATTCGGTGTTCCATGGTTTTCTCTATAGAAGACTCTCACCTCATTAGTTAGATACATTCCTAAGTATATATTTGTTTTAGGTTATTGTGAATGGGGTACTTATTTCTTTTTTGGAAAATTTATTAATGGAGTACGGGAAAGTGATTGGTTTATATATGTTGAACTTGTGTCCTGCTACTTTGCTAAATTTGTTTATAAGCTTCTAAAGTCTTATGGTGGAGCTTTTTGGGTCTTCTAAATATAAGATTTTTTCATCAGCAGAGACAATTTGATTTATTTTCCTACGTGTATTCCTTTAATTTCCTTCTCTTGCCTAATTGCTCTGATTACAAATTCAAGGACAATGTTGAGTAGTGAGAGTGAAAATATTTGTCTTGTTCCTGATTTTAAAGGGAATATGTTGGGACTCATGTCTGCCAAGGGGAAGGACTTTGGCTGCTTACCACGCCCTAGTAGGACCAGGGCTAAGCAAAGGGGTGTGGCTATGATGTAGCATGAGAGACCCAACTGCCCTGCTGGCTGATTGGTTAGTTCTAGGCCTATTTAAGTTCAGCACCTTGCCAATAAAGTTGAGTTTTGGCTTTCTCGCTTGCTATACAAAACTCCCTGGGTGTGGCGTGGTATTTGCCCAGCAGGCGGATAGGAGACACTCAGCTATTTTTGTCCTTAAGCCCATCTTCGCCCGGTAAGTTACTTCCTTTCTGCGGGCAGAAAGGAACCCCCTTTTAGGGCCCAAAAGGGGGGTAGCTTTAGACCGCGGCCCCATTCATAACTCAGCAGCCCCGGCAGGTTGGTGCCCAACGTGGGGCGGGAAAAAATTATCGGTGGTCTTAACACAGTTAGAGACGCAGCGTCTCTTTCTCTGGCAAAAATACCCTCTATTATGGGGCAAGCATTAACATTTAGAAAATCTGAAGACCCAGCCCTCGAGACATGGCGATGTATTTTAAGAAAGCAAGGTCTCCAAATATCTGATAGCCAAGCGAAAGTGATTTGGAATTCGTTAATATGGGCGGCTCCCTGGCTCCCAAAGTCTGATTTTAATTCTTGGGAAACGTGGGACGAAGTGAAACAAATTTTAAGAGACAGAAAAATTGAATATGGGGAAGTTCCGCCTCCGGGAGTTTATCCAGCTTTATCCGCCCTAAAAGCATGCTCGGTCTTACAAAAAAAAAAAAAGATCTAATCTTTCCCAGTCCGGAGAATTAAACAGCCCCTCCCAGTCCACAAATTTAGAGAAATCTAACCAATCCCTAAAAACAAAGAACTCTCGCTCCAGGGAATTAGAAGTTACAGCCCCTCCCTTAGAGAACTTTAACAAATGCCCTGAGGACAAAGGCCACCAGCCACATGGCTCACCACCTTGTGAGCGGGATCCACCATTTTATGAGCCTGCCCCTGTTGAGCCTTCTGCGCCACCGCTATACCAAGAGGCGCTAGCACCCTCTGGTGGGCTTTCACCTGTAATGGCATTTCCAGTTAATTTAACAAAGCCTCCTATAGCTAGAGTCACTCACAAAGCTAATAAAGATCTGGCCACATGTATTGAGAGAATGGAAAAAAGCCTTCAAAAAAAACTTCCACCTGGTGACCAATTTACAAAAATGTTAGTTTGGGAAGGAATGACCGCAGATCACAAGATGGTCTATGCTGGGTTAAAAGATAGATCTATGGGGAGATGGATTATTGCCACCAAGGATATGGGTTCGACAACTCACCAGTCTCAGATATTGACCACTCCCCTTAATGCCAACACTGAGATATTAATAACAGTTTTCAATGGAAAAGAAGCCTATTTTAAATATAGATGACAAGGCCATTTTAAAAAAGACTACCCCAATGGCCCTGGTCGGCCTCCAGAATGCTCCCCTGGCAAGATCTCAAGAGATTTAACCTTAATTGCTATTGATATTAAAGATTATTATTTTTCAATACCTCTTCATCCAGATGATTATGAAAAGTTTACATTATCGGTCCCCTCAGTCAATTTTCAAAAACCAGATGAGCGATATGAATGGATAGTTCTCCCTCAAGGTATGGCTAACAGCCCAGCTTTTTGTCAATATTATGTTTCATGTCTTCTGTCAGCATTAATGAAAAAATCACAGCTCACCCTATATGTTTATATGGATGACATCATCCTGGGAGCTGCTGATGTCCAACAACTAAACTCAGCTTACCTAACCCTTCGAGAGCTCTTAGAAAAAGGAGGGTTACACATATCCAATGATAAGATACAAACTATTCCTCCCTTTAAAATATTGGGGACAAAACTTAGCCTAGACTCGGTTTGTCCTCTCAAACCTCAACTAGTCATTCAAAAATATTACTCCTTGGCAGAGTTACAAAAGCTATTAGGAGAGCTAAACTGGTTAAGACCATGGCTTCATATCTCTACTGAGGATTTATTACCTCTCTTTGAGTTGCTACGGGGAAAATCCCCCTCTGATGTGATTTTACTAGAAGAAAGTCATCTGTCAATATTACAAAAAGTCCAAGATGCCCTCAATTCAACCCAATTGGCTCGATACCAACCAAAGCAACCTCTATATCTGTGGGTTTTCTCAGGTGCTAAGCTCCTTACAGCTGTTCTCAGCCAAATGGGAAATCCCTTAGAGTGGATACATTCTTCTGTGGGAGGAACACCTCGAGTTTATTCCCAATTAGATCAATTAACAGATCTTATAATAAAAGGGAGAGATACATCATTGAGGCATTATGGAAAAGACCCAGATATTTTAACAATTCCTTACCGTTTGTCAGACTTTGAGTGGATACGGAGAAACAACCCTAGAGTCTCCTATGCTTTAGAAGGATTTCTAGGAAAAGTTGACTATCATTACGGGTCAACCAAATGGACCTCTTCTTTTCCCAAACTGGAGTGGACCCCCTCCATCCTTTTTTTCCAGCAAGCCACTCCCCAAGGCAGTAAATGTCTTCACAGATGGAGGAAAAGAAGGGTCAGCAGTTGTAGTATTCCACCCATCTTCAGGCCAAAGGACACAATACTTTGAAGCAGTTACTGGTTCTGCTCAATTTAAAGAATTATATGCTGTTGCATTAGCCTTGACCCATGTCCAAGAGCCTATAAATCTTTTCTCAGATAGTTTATATGTAATTAACCTATTACCTACTCTAAATGCCTCATATATAAAGATAGATAATAATCCTATTACCCCTCTGATGATTCAGGTTCGATCCCTGTTAAAGGGGCGTAATAAACCTGTTTTTCTCCAACATCTTAGGGGACATCAAGGCTTATCTGGGCCCCTCTCTGAGGGAAATCAGGCCGCTGACAGTTTGGCCACCACAGGTGTATTAACAGTTACAGTCCCATATCAACAAGACCTTCAGTTAGCCCAAGGTCTTCACGACCTTACTCATTTAAATTGGAGAGGTCTACATCATAAGTTTCCTTTAGTTCCTATAAAAGATTTAAAAAAGATTGTAAAGACATGTAAGTCCTGTTTGCCCTTCTTACAAGTCCCACCTCTCCAGTCCCCTGGGGTAAATCCCAGAGGCCTATGGCCCAACGCTATCTGGCAGACTGATGTAACCCATTATGTGCCATTTGGAAAATTAAAATATATATTTATGTCCATAGATACTTATTCACATGCTTGTTGGGCCACGGCACACTCTGGAGAAAGGGCTAAACATGCTGAAATTCACTTTTTACAATGCTTTGCTATTCTTAGATTGCCAAAACAGGTTAAAACCGATAATGGACCCTGTTTTGTGAGCAAATCATTACAAAAGTTCTTCCAAACTTGGCATATTAAACATACCACAGGGATACCATATAACCCAAAAGGATAAGCCATCATAGAGAGACATAATAAAACCCTAAAGGACCAATTAATAAAACAAAATGGGGGAAGCAACCCCCATGACCAGTTGAAAACGCTATGCTTACTTTAAATATTTTAAATTTTTCCAAACAGCAGCCTCTGTCTGCGTTTCAAAGACACTGGTCTAACCAAATGCCTTATGTAAAAGTTGAGGTCCAATGGAAAGACCCATTAACTGGAGTCTGGAGAGGTCCTGATCTGTTAATAAGTGCTGGCAGAGGTTTTAGATGTGTCTTCCCAATGGGAGAACAAAACCCTATATGGGTGCCTGCCAGAGATCTCAAATACTGCCAATCCGACCAAAATGACTACCCAGGAGCACAAGCTCTTGAGGAGTGATCCTTTCTTTTTTCCACAGAAATGAAAACACCGTGACAAATCTCCTGTCCTGCTGTGATTAAACTTCTCATCACATCCATTCCAAAATTCATCAAAAACACTATCTTGGACTCCTTCTTTGTCAGTATCTCAGCCCTCTGCGATGAGAGAAGACAGACTGGGCCATTCCTGTGACAATTATCTGGACTTTATGCTAGACGACTTCCTTCGGACTCTGACAGAAGAGCGCTATATCCTATGACAATTATCTGGACTTTGTGCTGGACGGCTTCCTTTGGACTCTAAGAGAAGAGTCCCATTCCTGTGACAATTGTCCAGACTTTATGCCAAAAGACTTCCTTTAAACTAAGCTAAATGGATGGACTTTTTCCCTTGGATAAAATCCCTGCTAATTGGGTGGACTTTCTCTTTTTTGGTGAAATCCCTGATTGTCATTGTCTTTGTGTGCACTTTTAGCCCTATAGAACTAGCCAGATTGATACAGCTGGGTGGTCTGCTGTCACGCTGAGCTATAGCCCTACAGGCTTGGCCACGGTCCTTAACAGGATGCAGAGGTTTGCCATCCAGTCAAGCCTTCCCAAAGGTGACTGTCATGTCCCGTGTGCTCCCCTTGGCCACTTGCTGGCCCTAGGTATGTCCACCTGCTAGAGTGATAGCCAATGACGGGTAAGATTTTTCCCAGAGAGGAGAAATCAACCTAGACAGGCACACTCTCAAATGAGTTGGACACCCTACAAGATGGGACATCCCATTTTTGAAATATAAAATGGAGAGACCCCATTTTAAATAAAACAAAAAAAAAAGGGGAATTGTTGGGACTCATGTCTGCCAAGGGGAAGGACTTTGGCTTCTTACCACGCCTTAGTAGGACCGGGGCTAAGCAAAGGGGTGTGGCTATGATGTAGCGTGAGAGACCCAACCGCCCTGCTGGCTGATTGGTTAGTTCTAGGCATATTTAAGTTCAGCACCTTGCCAATAAAGTTGAGTTTTGGCTTTCTCGTTTGCTATACAAAACTCCCTGGGTGTGGCGTGGTATTTGCCCAGCAGGCGGATAGGAGACACTCAGCTATTTTTGTCCTTAAGCCCATCTTCGCCCGGTAAGTTACTTCCTTTCTGTGGGCCCAAAAGGGGGGTAGCTTTAGACTGCCGCCCCATTCATAACTCAGCAGCCCCGGCAGGAATACTTTGTTTTTTTTCTGTTCAATATGCCTTTGACCCAAGGTTTGTCATATATAACCTTTATAATATTGAGGCAAGTTCCTTCTGTCCCTAGTATTTTTAGTGCTTCAAACATGAATGGGTGCTAGATTTTGTCCAATTCTTTTTCTACATCTATCAAAGATATAGGTCTGAATTTTTCCTTCCTTGAGGTGCATTTGTCTAATTTGAATATCAGAGTGATACAGAATTCATAGAATGAATTTGGCAGTGTTCCCTCATTTTTATTTCTGGGAATAATTTGAGCATCATTGGCATTAATTCTTTTCCAAAATTTGGTATAACTCAGTTAAGAATTCATCTGGTCCTGGGCTTTTCTTTGTTGGAAAGGTTTTAATAGGTGCAACATTTTCATTGTTTGATATTTTTCTATGTAAATTTTCCCTATCCTAACAGTGCACTCTGGGTAGATAATATGTCTCTATGCATTTTTCAATATCTTCAAGTTTTTCTAACTTATAGGAATATAAAATTTCAAAGTAGTTTTTTAACAATCCTCTGGATTTCAGCAGTGACTGTGGTGATATCTCCCTTTTTATCTCAAATTTTGTTAGTTTGGCTGTTTTTTTTTTCTTTTGGATAATTGTTTGTTAGTCTTATTTATTTATTTTTTCAAATAATCAACTGTTTGTTTCATTGATCCTTTTTATGTGTTTTTTTTTTTATTTTCAATTTAATTGAATATTGACTCTGATTTCAATTAACCCCTGTCTTCTACTGATTTTGGTATTAGTTTTTTCTTCTTTTTCTAGGACTTTGTGGTATGACATTTAATTGTTTATTTGGTAGTTTTCTATTTAATGTAGAAACCAAGTGCTATAAAATTCCCTCTTAGTGCTGTCTTCATCTTGTCTTAGAAATTGTTATATGTTGTATCTCTATTCTCATTTTTCCTAAACTATTTTTTTGGTTTTTGTTCTTCCCTGATTTCTTCTGTGACACATTACTGTGATCAATTTAATCTTCAGGTTTTGGAGTTATTTCTGTTTATGGCCTGTCATTGATCTATAATTTCATTCCAGTATTATCTGATAGGATGTGAGGAATTATCCCTATGTTTTTGTGTTTGCTAAGATTTGCTTTGTGCCCTAAAATATTATCTATTTTTAATCTTACTTACTTGGGGTCTTATATGTCTCTTGTATTTGGATTTCAATGTGATTTCTAAGATTTGGAAAATTTTCTCTTATTTCATTGAAGAGATTGTGCATTCCTTTAGTTGTCACTTTGGAGCCTTCCTCTACCCCAGTGACTCTTAAATTTATTTCTCTTTATGTTACTCCAGTTTTCTTGAATATTCTGGTCATGGTCTCTTAATATCTTTCCTGTATTGCTGTCTTCATTTTCAGGATTACATACTATGTCTTCAAGACTGAGAATCTGTCTTCCTAATGGTCTAATCTATTCTTACTGTTGATATTTTCCATTTAATTTTGAATTTGATTTATTGAGTCATTTCTAGGGTTTCTGTTTGGTTCTTTTTCATAATCTCTTTTAACTGAAATGATCTTTCATTTCCTTTATTTTCTAAGTTCATTCTTTACATCTTATTTTAGACATTTTAACTATAAACTTTACAAATTCTTTCGCTGAAATTTCCTCCACTGTAGTGTCAATACTAACAGTTGTTGTAGTTTTTTAGGCAATTTGGTGTGGTTTGTTCCCTTCCTTTTTCATACTGTGTGTATATGTCTGCTCATTTACTAGAATGATTATCACTTCCTTTTTATGCTAGGGAATGTTTAGTGAGCTTCTTTCTCTTAAGAATCATGGAATTAGTGAATATCCAGGTATTGATATTTCACTTAGTATTTGTCTCCTCTTGTTCCCAGTATCAGTACTACTTTGAGAGAAGACACTAAATCCCATTTATTACAACCTCTACAGAGCAAAACCATAACTTATTGACCTTAAAAAAAAAAAAAAAAATAAAATAAAAAAAGCCGGGTATGGTGGTGCACAACTGTAATCCCAGCACTTGGGAGGCTGAAACAGGAGGATCGCAAGTTCAAAGCTAGCCTCAGCAATGGCGAGACACTTAGCAACTCAGTGAGACCCTGTCTCTAATAAAATACAAAAGAAAGAGCTTGGGATGTGGCCCAGTGGTCTAGTGCCCCTGAGTTCAATCCCCGGTACCAAAAAAAAAAAAAAAAAAAAAAAAACTTGTTGATAGTGTCTTCCACAGTTCCTCTATTCCAAGTGCAAACATGTAGTTACATTCTAAAATATGTTGAAAAATTAAAGATCTTAAAATAGACATAACTTTATATAGCTTAAAGGGGATGAGAGAAAAATTGTTGAGAAGAGGAGAGGAGAGGAAAGGAGAGGAGAGGAGAGGAGAGAGAGAAGAGAGGAGAGGAGAGGAGAGAATAGCACAAACCAAGGTAAAAAGAAAGAAAATATAGATAGGAAGATCTGAGGTAATATAGGAAGAAAAAGATGCGCTAAGAGGAGCTAATGTAAGTATGTGTTAGGAAAACAGATACAGAATGATTCCAAATAATACTTCAAAACACTAAAAGTAGTACAAACAAATGGGTGAAGGATACAATATTGAATATTAGTGTAAAAGCTTTTGAATAAAAATGAAGAGTAATAAATGTGTAATCATAGCCGGATGTGGTGGCGTACGCCTATAATCCCAGCACTTGGGAGGCTGAGGAAGGAGGATCGCAAGTTCAAAGCCAGCCTCAGCAATGACTAGGCACTTAGCAACTCAGTGAGACCCTGTCTCTAATAAAATACGAAAAAGGGGCTGGGGATGTGGCCCAGTGTTCGAGTGCCACTGAGTTCCATCCCTAGTCCCCCCCAAAAAATGTGTAATCAAAGTTGACTTTACAGCTATTTAGAGTGAACCTTGCCAAGATGGGGAAAACTCTTGTTGAATCTTCCCAGTATGGATTTCAGTAGGATTTAGGACTTTAAAACGACGTTCATCACTCTTCAGTTCTGAGTACTCCAGAAGGTCATGGAGCACAGGCATCACTTTCCCTTGGGCTCAGGACCTCCACTAGGGGTTGAGCTGGTTGTCATTTGTCAGCCCAGGGACCTGAGATCAGATGTTCAGGTGTACTGTCATGTGTTGGCTGGCTAATTCTGTTATGTGAAGGAGCATCAGATACAGGGCTCAGGGCTGCTGCTTTTCCTGAGCAGTTCACCTCACACCTGTTCCCCTCTTCAAAATGGCAAAACTTGATAGTGGTCATCATGCATGGAAAGTGTGGTTTTAGAATCCTTTGGGGGTGGTTAATGGTGTAGATGCACCTCCTTGACTGACAAAGATCATTGGAACACTGTCCTTCTAAGATTAACTGTTGGTTCACTGACTGAACTTTCTGTTGAGGAAGAGTGGAGCTTGGGGGCTTGGTAGTTACTACCTAGCTTTATTCTGCCATCTTGACCACTCTTAAATATTCTTCAACTGAAAGTTTGATTTTCTACTTGGCACCAAGGGAAAAGGATGCTTTATTTTAAGTTTTTTTTTTTTTTTTTTTTTAATTAGTTTTTGTTTTTGTTACTGATATTTGTCTTATTACCCAAACTAACTACTACCACTGTGAGGAATTTATTGAAAACTTCTATGTAATCTCTATATCCCCACCTTTTTATCTATCTACCCATAAATCCAGCCATCTATACTTCAGTGAAAGCTTAATGGTAGAATTTTACCCTTATTTTCAAAGTATAATGTAAAGCAATTTTATTTGATCAAATCATTCAAATAAATGAGTCAAACAGTCTTTCCAGAACTGAGAGATGTGTTAGAATATCTTGCCCTGTTTATTTTATTAATAGCATCAATGTAAATGTTTCCAAGAATAATCACATATATATTTTTAAAATATTTTTATCAATATTACATTTATGCAACCTAAAATTAACATTTTTTGATGAACAATTCAATAGCATTTTGTACATTCACGATATTGTACAACTATCATTTCTAGTTCCAAAGTTATTTCATCACCTTAGATGAAATGTATATGCTTATTAAGGAGTGACCATTTAATCACAATCAACACTCAGTATCCTGCACCATCAATTTGCTTTCTTTTTTTATACCTTCACCTACTGTGAATGTTTCATGCAAGTGGAATTATGCCAGTACATAATCTATTGTGTATAATTTTTTTCACTTACCCTATAGTTTAGAAATTCTTCCAAATTATAGTATTGGTACTTAATTCATTTAATAACCGAATATTATTTCATTGAATGTATATATCACATATGATAAATTGGGTTTTTAAGTGTCCTACAAATATCTATGTAGTAAAGACTTGGTTGGTCCCCAGTGTGGTCTTATTGGGAAGAGGTGGAAACTTTAACAAGTGAGGCCTAGTGGGAGGCTTTTGGGTACACTTAAAGGAGTTTGTGGAATGTGGTTCAAACACACTCCTTTCTCCCTTTTGCACCCCTGCCATGAGGAGTATGATTTAGCTACACCAGCCACTTTTGCCATGATGTGTCACCACAAGGCCAGAAAATGGACTAAATAGTCCAATCATGGTCTTAAACTGTGAACCAAAAGAAATGATTTTTCTTCATAAGTTGATTATCTCAGGTACTTATTAGCATGACAGAAAGCTGATTAATATGCCATAGTTGATTTATCTGTCTATTCACTGATGTTTATCCATTTTGAGCTATTTATTGTAATACTTCAATGAACACATGTACACATGTATTTGTTTGAGAACCTGTTTTAAATTATTTTAGATACATTTCTGAAACCAGAACTATTCAGTCATATGATAATCCTGTATCATCATTTTGGTAAACACTGAGCTATTCTCAAAGTAGCTGAATTATTTTATAATCCCATTAGTAATACTTAAGGATTCTGATTTCTCTAAATAGTCAACAACAGTTACTTTCCATTGTAAAAAGGAAATATATAATAGCTTTTCCATTGAGTTAAAATGGTACCTTATTATGGTTTTAAGTGTAATTCTCTAATTAATAATGCTGTTAAGCATGTTTTCATTGTGCTTATTTGTCATTTGTATATCTTCTTTGAATAAATGACCTTTCAATCCCTTTTCACATTTTTTCAATGAGGTTATTTGTCATTCATTGCTAAATCATAACAGTCTGTATATAATCTAGACACTCAAATTTTAGCATATTTGTAAATATCTGATCCCATTCTTTACATTGTATTTTCCCTTTCTAAAAAAAATATTAATTTTTTAGTTGCAGTTGGACACAATACCTTTATTTTATTTATTTTTATGTGGTGCTCAGGATCAAACCCAGGGCCTTGCACGTTCTAGGCGAGCTCTCTATTGCTGAGCCACAAACCCAGCCCTGTATTTTCCCTTCTTAAAAAAATGTACTTTAATGCAAAAATTCTTAAATTTTGATGAAATCAAATTTGTCTACATTTTTTCTTTGATTGTTCTTTTCTGTGGTATTATATTAAAGAATCTCTTGCCATATTTAATATCATGATAGTAAGCAAGTTTTCTTGTCTTGATATTCTGTTACATATTTTTCCTTTTAAATTACAGATATTTAGTCTTCATTTTCAGTAAAAAATTTAAAATTTGAATGCTTTGAATACAGTGACACTTTATATTTTGCCTTTTATAATTATTTATTGATGCATTATAATTATACATAAAAGTGGGATGCCTTATACTATATGCTTATATTCACATAGAATAATTTGATAAATATTATTTCCCACTGCTGTATATTTCCTTTCCGTCCTCCCTTCCACTTATGTGCTTGCTCTACTGATCTTCCTTCTTTTATTATTATTATTATTATTATTATTATGTTATTATACTTATACATACACATATATGTACACACACACATATATGTATATAGAGAGGGAATCATTGTGTACAGGTGCATAGCATAATATTGTAGATTTCATTTTCTAGTAATTTCCATGCCTTCCACTTCTCCCTCCCTCCTGACCCTTTTCTCTCTTGCTTTCTTGAGTTTCCACATAGGAGAGAAAACATGCATCCCTTGACTTTCTGGGTCTTCTTTATTTCATTTAGCATGATGCTCTCCAGTTCCATCCATTTATCAGCAAATTACATATTTTAATTATTCTTTATAGCTGAGTAAAATTCTATTTTGTATATAAACCACATATTCTTTATCCATTCATCTGTTGATAAGTATCTGAGATGATTCTGTAACTTGGGTACTGTGAATATAGTGTTCTACTATAAACATTGGTATATATGTTTACCATAATATGCTGAATTTAAGTCTTTTGGATAAATACCAGGGAGTGGAATAGCTGGGTCATCTTTTTATGGCTTTAATTCTTATATATTAGGTTTTTTTGTTTCTTTGGTTAGTTGTTGTTGTTTTTTTTTTTTTTTTTTTTTTTTTTTTTTGGTATCAGGGATTGAACTCAGGGGCACTCGACCACTGGGAAACATCCCCAGCCCTTTTTTGTATTTTATTAAAGATAGGGTCTCACTGAGTTGCTAAGTGTCTCGCCACTGCTGAGGCTGGCTTTGAACTAGCGATCCTCCTACCTTAGCCTCCCAAGTGCTGGAATTACAGGTGTGTGCCAATGTGCCTGGCTTATTATATATTAGGTTTTTTTTAATCCACCTTGAGGTTTTTTTTAATATGATATGAATGACAAAATCAACTTCAATATTTTGCTTGTGCATATCTAGATGTGTCAATGGTTATTAAAGATATTCTACTTATCCCCATTGAATGATCTTCTCATATTTGTTAAATGTCAAATAGTCACATACATGTTTCTACTTCTGGACTTTGCTTTCTACTTAATTGATCTATACAACTATCTTTATGCCAAGATCACAAGAGGACAACACTCAGTTATTCCCAAATTTTTAAAATAAAATTTATATTATCTTTTACTTTTAAACATGTAATATTTATTATAACTGATACCATCAATCTAGACTTTGGAGTAGTATAATAAATCTTACAATGCAAGTTGACTAGTATTTATGGATGTTAAAAAATATTTTAATAATATTGTTTTGAGCCACAAAAAACTTAGTGTACTTATGATGTCCTCACACATTTTGCTTTCTTTCCTTTATTTTGTATCTAGAGAACCAGTAGATTCCCATTTAAACTTTTATTGCAAAACAACTCCAGAGAAATAAAATTGAAAATAGCTTGAAGACCAAGACTGCTGTTTCTCAGTGAGTTTAAATTTTACAAAACTAAGCAGATTTCTGCTATTATACTCTTCATTTGCTATATAGAATCAAAACTCTAATTAGCAATGCAAAATCTCATTTCAGCTTTAAGCCTTTACAAACAAATTTCAGCTGAAATATTGATCCTCCAGGATCCAGTATGAGACATAAAAATAAATCATGTGGTTATGTATCAGTTACAAATAAATTTAAATTTAAAGAAAGCAGAAATATTTGTGAATAGTAGGAGAGCCTCTTTTTACTGGACAACTACTACTTTTATGAATATAGATAGACATGAGTTATTCAAACAGGACTGTTACAGATCATGTCCTGTAGGGCTAAAACATGATTCTTAAGTAATCAGCTACATGCCTGCAACTAAAAAGAACCTGATGAAATTCTGCTACCTATAGTTTACCTTGTTATTTACAGAGCCATATGAGAGCTTTAACCATGACTCTTCCCTGTTTATCATTCATTGATGATGAATAGGAATATTGTTTATCCTAATGTGTGAAAAAGATTGAAAATGTTTTCTGCATCATCAAATTTAAAGTGCTTTGCTAGAAAGCTAGAATTACATTGACTCTTATTTTTTAAAAATCATACTTATGACACATGGTGAAATGTATGGCAGTATCAATAACCAGAAAATATCTTCATCTTCAATTGCTTACACCCTGAATATTCTGAGTAAATAGATGCTGTATATATATATATGCTTACAAAGGCATGTATTGTCCTGATGTGTTTTTCTGTAAGAAAAATAATTAATGGTAGATTGTTATCTAATTCTACTCTGTTTACAGGAAAATGGTAAATTTCCTTACTATTCCAAATATAAAAGTTGGTGAATGAATTGTTTTCAGTGGAATCCACTGAGGGAAATCCATTTTCCAATTTTTGTTACTAAAATTGCATTAGATCCATAATAAGAGATACAAGAAATACTTGATAAAACTCCGAGTGGGGGCACTATGCAGTGGTAAGTAGCACACTTTGTGCAGGCAATTTGATTACTCTGTGCAAGGAGGTTCCCTGAATTTTGGAGAGACCAGTTTTCAAAAATCTACAGATATTACTTTAGCAAGACAATACTTATATCTTGGCTCATACAAAGCATTTGATAATGAACTGGTAGAAGTTCTAATGATAAATTATTCTAAATTGTGTAGATTGAAAAAAACAGTTAAGAAGAGGCTAAACTATATTATTATGTTCAAGGTCAAGATTAAATTCTTCATTTCACAACTTTTATCCTAGTGATTATTCTAACAGTCCATGGAAATAATAAAATTTTAGTAAGGACATATCAAATGGAATGTCAATTTTATTTGAAAAGCAAAAAAAAAAAAAAAAAAAAAAAGAAAGAAAAAGAAAAAGAAAGTGGGAAAAGTTTTTGAGACATTTAAAGCATGCCTATTTCCTTTTGATTCTTTTGAAAGACTGTTAAAAGGTAGATGTAATTTCCTACCCAAACTATTATTTTTTTCACTCAGGCTTTCTCAGGCTTTTACTTCTTAAATGTAAACCATACATAGTAACATACTTCCTATTCCTCTTTAAGAATGGTATAAAATTTAATAATTATCTATTGTAACAATGACCATTAATGCTAGTTTGTTCAAGATACTGCTTTACATCAGAAGATATTTACTCAGATATATTAAGTAACTGATCCAAGGTTATTCACTTAGTAAGTGATATAATCAAGAGGTTAGCTTTTGTTTAATTTTTTTTAATACTGGTTTTTGAGCCCAGGGCACCTTACCACTGGTCTGTACCCCAACATTGCCCTTTGTAATTTTTTAAAAATTATTTTCAGAAAGGGTCTTGCTAAATTGTTGAGGCTACCTTCAAACTTGCAATCCTCCTGCCTTAATCTCCTGCCACTGGGATATAGGAGTGTGCCACTGAACCCAGCTATCTAAAATTCTTTTAAGACATTGCTTCCTGGATTGTAATATACTATGTTTGCTTTGATATTTGTTAATACCTAGGCTCATGAGGCATCATGAGAATACAAGATTTGTAGAAAAAGTAGGTGTTTTATTTTCCTATGGCACATTAAATTTTACAAGTATTTGGGCCTGTCTAAGTGTTGTATGAATGTTTTGAGTTACACCTACTCTTTTTATTCCAGTTAATGACAGTGCCATCTTTCCAGTTGCTCAAGTAAAAAGTTCACAGTTCCTTAATTGGCTCTTTCTCTCCTCATCTTCAACACCCACATCTTTTCTCTCAGTAAACATTCTGGAAACGACTGTGAATGTTCACTCAAAAGCTAAACAATTCTCCTGTCCTTCCTTAATATAATATCAGTAACAGATATTATCTCTCGTCAGGGTTGTTCTAGTAGTTTCCAATCTCTTGTCTGCTCTCCTTCTTCTCATCTCGCCCACATTATGTTTCTTCCTGAAAAGGTTAAATAGAATTATCATTAAACCCCATCACATTCTTCCTCCCTTCAATCCCTTCAATACCTTCCCTTCTCACTTAGAAGACAAAGTACAAAACACTAGCATGGCCAGAAAAGATGCACACTAACTGCATCCATCCCTCATACACACACAGCTACACAGACACATATTCCTGACTTAGTTTCTCCCTTCTTTTTTAGTTCTGTGCTCCAGTCACTATGATTACACTTTTTCCCCCCACTCTCAAGGCAAGCCAAGCAAACTCCTTCACCAGGAAACTTCTATTTATTGCTTATTTTTTCTTCATTTGTTATATGTACTGTGAACTTCTTTCTCTCATTCAAGTCTCTGGAAATGTTAACTTATCATTGCAGTTATTTAACACCCTCAAAAACATTAAAATAAATTATATAGTTTATGTCTTACAGAAGAGTGTTCCATGATTATCTGCTTTGATGAACCAACTCTTTAAAATTTCAGTCTTTTTCTTAATTTGTTCTAATTCATTACACATGACAATAGAATGAATTTTGACCCATAATACATAAATGGAGGGTAACTTCTTATTCTTCTGGTTGTACATGTTGTAGAATCACACTGGTCGTGTAATCATATGTGCATGTAGGGTAATTATGTATGAATAATTCTACTATCCTTCCTACTCCCGTACCTGCTCCCTCCATTCACTCTCTTCTGTCTAATCCATAGTACCTCTATTCTTCCTTAGCCCCACACAACTTATTGTGAATTAGCATATGCATATCAAAGAAAATATTCAGCCTTTGGTTTTTGGGGATTGGCTTATTTCACTTAACATGATATTCTCCAGTTCCATCCATTTACCAGCAAATGCCATAATTTCATTCTTATTTAAGATTGAGTAATATTCCATTGTATTTATATATCACATTTTCTTTATCCACTCATCTGTTGATTCCACGGAGGATTGCAGTTTTATCCATTCATCTGTTGAAGGGCACTTAGTGATATTTCACATCACTCCAGTCAGAACAGCGATTATCAAGAATTAAGCAAAAATAAATCTTGCCAAGGATGTGGAGGAAGAGGTACACTCATATGTTGCTTGTGGGACTACAAATTGGTGCAACCATTATGGAAAGCAATATGGAGACTCCTCAGAAACCTTGGAATGGAAACACGATTCGACCCAGCTATCCCTTTTCTCAGTTTATACCCAAAGGACTTAAATTCAGCATACTATATTGATATAGCCACTTCAATGTTTATAGCACCTCAACTCACAGTAGCTAAACTATGGAACCAACCTTGGTGATATTCAACAGATGAATGGATAAAACTTTAATCCTTTGTTAAATGATACATTTATAGAATAAAACAGAAATTTCATGACAATACATTGCTATACTACTTTCTAAGTACTTGTATAAGCTTTTTAAATACTGACATACGTTTTTGTACTTGTGTCAGTACACTTGTACCACACAATTACGTAGATCTTCATTGTGTCTCACAGACTTAAGGACACATGCTAAGTGTGGGTCCTGTTGACGTACACATTCTATCTTAGTACACATGGAATTAAACAAGAGATTCTACATTTCTAACTTGTTCCTTTATTATATTTAAGGTATGAGTGGACTGGAAAGCAAATCTTTTTGCAAATATTAAAGTGCCAACACTTCATTTTGGAGTTCTAAACTGAAGGGAGTTTACAGAACTGACTGCAGCGAGAAAGAAAAGATGAGCAGTGAGATATATGACTTCATCTTATTCCTTATGTGGAGTTGAAAGTGAAAAAAAAAAAAAAAAAAACATTATTTTTTAATGTGCATTCACAAGGTACCCACTGGTCCATGAAGATACCAAGAAGGAAATTAACTTGTAGAGAGATTAAGGAGGAGGGATTGTTTTCAAAGTTTCAATTGTCATACCATGAAGATGCCTCCTTCATGCTTTTGAGTTTCATCATCTGGACTTTCAGCCACCTCTCAGAAATCTGGACTGTTTACCTCATGGTGTTGTATGATGCCCAAATCCAAATATGCCTAAAACAGGGAAGGTATGGACAAAGAAGAAAATAGAAGTGATGTCTAAAAGGGCAGTTGAGGTTCTGTCCAATCTCCTTGCCAACAAATTCGTTGTTTAGCTTCCTCCTAAACTTATTTCCTCTATAATCTGTGATGGTATATCTACTTAGGCTGTTTTCCATTATTATAATGTATATAACTGAAGGCAAAACTGTTTTTGGCATCTGGTCTCCCCAAAATGCCTAAAACAAATAGTAGTTGCTAATAACTCTTTGGCAAATAAATTAATGTAACAGTCAATGAAAAAAGCACCTATCCTATGTAAAGAGCTTACCTGCAAAATGAAATAATTACAATGTTCTTTAATTTTTGTTATATAACTCTTTCCTTATCAAGAAGTGTTTTATGTGCCAATTCCTGAAATCAAGGAGTTGTACAGAAATTGGCCTGATAAAAGCTTTGGGATTAGCATTTCATTAGCACTGCAGTTTAACTAACGAAAGCCAAAAATTAGCTGGGTTTTGTTTGGAGCAATTTGCAGTAAGTATGGAGCTTTGCAGAAAATAATGCTGCCTAGATTAACAGAACATGTAAAATATTGATACACTAGCAAATATATTTTATTCAACTTTTATTATATTTTCCTTGATTTGAAAAGTAATTGCAATGATTTTCAATACTGTCACTACATTCTGCATTATTATTAATATCCCTTATTGTAAATGGAATCACTTTTATTAACTTCAGATATAATTTAGAATCATAATTTAAATTTATAGTTTCACCTTTCTCTACACGATAGATATGAAACAACTTGGAATATTTTGTTATGCACTTTAAAGTAGCTTATTTTCACATTGTAAATTAATATTTATTAGTGTATTTGATATTTTAAGTTTCTGACAACATGTCTACAGCTATCCTTTCATTTTGTTCAATGGCATATTTACTAGCTATTTCCTTTATAACCTTCCTATTTTCAGCAAAAATAGTTAGGGAAAAGTCAGTTTGAGTTTGTTTTGCTTTCAATTTCTAATGCTTAAAGATTCCTTTTATCACATTCAAAATGCATTTCATGCTTTCAATATTTAGAATATATCCCCAAATCACAGATCTTATTTCTCTACTTACACTCTTTGTAATAGGTAGAATCATTCCCTATTCATTCTTTCACTCATTTATTCATTGTCTATTGAATGACTGCCTCATAAATATTACTGTGTGTATCAATTCTAGGAAGAATAAGAACATTTTATTCCCTTCATTTTAATTTAGCTAAACAAGAGATCATTTGTCATTTAATAATTAGCATAATAAAGATATTTGATACTGCAAAATTACAGATCTCTTTCAAAGTGAAATATTTGTAATAAGAGTTGGTCAAGTGTTCTAAGGATATCCATAATATGCTGATTGGTGGTCTTCTATTGAGGAAAGGATAACTTAAACATACATGCTTATATTGTAGTGTTTTTTAACATATTTGTAATAAAAGTTGGTCAAGCGTTCTAAGCATATCCATAATATGCTGATTGGTGGTCTTCTATTGAGGAAAGGATAACTTAAACATACATGCTTATATTGTAGTGTTTTTTTTTAACATATCTCAAACTATAAGAGAACTGTAGACATAAAAATAGCAATTATTTGTTGCAATTATTTTCTCTCACAGTCCTTTCGTTTGCTACAGAAAGGAAATAGCAGAGATATTATAGATTATGTTTTTCTTCTGATGATTTTTATAATTATTTTATCTTTTATAACATAATTACAATAGTTACTTTACAATCATTTTCTCCTAATTTTAACATATGGGTCACTGTTTTTTCTCATTTATTGGTTTGTATTTTGAGAATGGGTTATATTTTCCTGATTCTTAATAATTCTGAATTACACAATGAACATTCTGAATATTATGTAGTAGTTTCTCTTGTATTCCTAAGAAGGGTTCCACACATTTTGTTTAAAAGTAGACAACTTGTGTAATGAAACTCATGCTAAATACTATTAAGTCACAACTCTAAACATTTTTTTTTTTTTATTTTAGGTAGTATCTGTCTGGTATGTACATGGTTCAGAACTAGACATATATTTATATGTGGGCAGAATATTTTAGACAGAAATTATCCTCTGTCTCATGGACTTTCATATTTTAGAATCCCCCTACTTCCCAGTGTCAACCTAAGAGTGATGACAATTGTCTTTTCTTTTTTCCTTTTTTTTTTTCTGGTACTGGGAATCAAACCCAGCAGTTCTCTACCACTGAACTACATCCCCAGGCCTTTTTATTCTTTAACAGTCATATTTCTGCCAACACCCTTCTTTTGTTCAATACTCAATGTCTCAGGGTATTTTTTTTTTTTTGTAAAACATTTTTTGAGAGTTTATTATAGCTAATATGAAAGGTTTGATTGGTAAGAGTTTACTCTTTTACACTGCCTATAGGCAGGAAATTATAAGGGAAAATTCAGATCTAAGAAATGAAAAATCAAAACAAACCTGCACAACTAAGAAGCCTCACATAAAGCAACACAATGTGCCTGTTTAGTTATGGATAAATTAAGATAATATGATGATGATATATAGCATATGTCACAATGTTTTATGTGAAAATTTGATGTTTAAAAATAAATATATTTTAATAGAACGTAATGATGAGGCATCTCAAAACCATCACAATATCTGAAATCTATGAAACAACTAGATATGAGAATGTAGGTAAAAATAAACTTAAATACAAGTGTTCACTGTCCAAGAGGGTTACTGTTAAGAAGAGCTATTTTAATTATAGCATTTTCTCTAGAGGGGAGAAAAAGAGTTTAAAATTGAAAAAACTTTATGGAACATTTTTCAAGAACTGTTTTGGTAAAATTTAATGATCTTGGCAAAATCTAATAATGAGCTTTTAGGAAATCGAGCAATTTATATGTTTATAATATAATTAATATCCTAAATATCTAGCAAGCTGACTGACTAGCTATTATCACATTTAAATTTCAAAATATGCATCAAAAACAATACCTAAGTTGTTTATATACATTTTCTTGACTTGCAAATTTAGGTAAATGATAAATATCATGTAGTTATATTTCTCAAAGATTCAAAACTAATTGTGAGGAATATAAAATGAAATAATTGGCACTTGGTTTTCTTAGTTGCTGTAAGACAAGTTGCTGAAATTATAAACTCTATCTGTTCAACTTTAATACTGTTTATAAAATATTATTATATTTTTTAAATTACAATTTCCCCTTATAATAAAAAACATATTCCAAGACTTATTTTATTTCTATTTATTTTATTTCTTCTTTCTTTCTTTTTTTTTTTTTCCTCCTAAAGCTCCTAGGATTATAGGCATGTGCCACTGTCCTGGCTGTATCATTTTTTTTTTTTCCTATTTTTTGTTTTTACATCTGGTTGCTTTTAAGAGTGTTTTCTTATTTTTTCTTTTAAAGATTTTGATTATAAGTTTGTAAGTTTTTACAGTTTTGTTTTGTATTGTTTATATCTTATTTTTGCATTGGGGATTGAACCAATGAAAGTGCTTAACCAGTGAGCCACATCTCCATTCCTTTTTCTATTTTATTTAAAGACAGGGTCTCACTAACTTGTTTAGGATCTCATTGTATTGCTGAGACTCTTCTTGAACTCACCATCCTCCTGCCTAAGCCTCCTAAATCTCCTGGGATTACAGGCATGTGCCACTGCATCTGGCTGTATCAGTTTTTTATTTATTTATTTTTTTCTTTTTTAAATACATATGGATTTTGCCCATCATTTTTGTCAAATATTTTTGTTTCCTTTTGTCTTTTGAGGATTTTGTATGTATTGGGCAATTCAAAATCTTTGCACAGTTTTGATGTTTTATGTTAATATGATTTTTGTCCTCCTCAGTCCATATTTCATTTTGTGTTGTCAAGTTCACTCATCTTTCCTTCTGCATTCTTTTTCTGTTGTTTGTACTTTGCAGAGTTTTTTTTTTTTTTTTTTTTTTTAATCTCAGTGATTGATTGTCATTTTGTCACTTAGTTTGGGTATTTTTTGAAATATTTTGTTTTTATATGATGCTTTCTTCTACCTCTCTGAATATCAAATATCATTACAATAACTGTGTTAACATCCTAACCTACTAATTATATCATTTCTGTGTCAATTTTGATTAATTTTTCACCTGCCTGTGGTTTCATTTTCCTACTTATTTGCATGGCTGGTGATTTTTAATTGGTTGACCAATATTGGAAAATATACCCTTTGGGATGCTGGATATTTTGTATTCACTTAAGCACATTTGGCTTCTATCAAATAAGTAAAATCACTGGGAAACAATATAATCCTCTCAGATATGACTTTTAATTCTTGAATCCAAGATCACTCTTTAGTTTTAATGATTTTGTTCACAAATGGGGTGGTATATTTCTGAGTATACATCTTGATGCACCATATATTTTGAGTTGTCTTCCACCCTTGCTCAAGAAACACAACTTCTTAAGCCTTCTGAGCTCTGGTGGCTATTCCAACCTCTCCTTTCTGGTGTATCCTGTCAATAGTCTCTTCCTGACTTAAGCATGCTTATTTGCAGGTATTTGCCTATAACTGCTCATCTGAATCTAAAAAAGAGTGAAAGGTCTGCAGATGTCCGGAACTTGCATTCTGTGTAAAAATCTCTCTATGCATTTCTTTCTTCTCAAATTTCACAAGGATCTCTTCTGTGAACTCTGATTGGTTTGTCTCTTCAAAAAAAACTTCTTTTCTGTTTGAATTATCCCTGCCAGTTCTGTGGCCTGGGAATTCTCTCTAGGCAGCAAACTGGAGCAACTGAAGGACTAACCTTGTTTATCTCCATTTTTTCATGATCACCATTAGTGCTACCAGTTATCCAGGGTTGGGAATTCATTTTTTTTGTCATATATTTTGTTCATTTGTGAATATGCTAAAAGTAAATTAAATCTAATCCTTATAATTCATCAAACCTGAAAAGGAAATCTGAAACTGTAATCAAATTTAAATTTATAATGGAATGATTGTTGAAAGTCACATTGACTTATCAAAGCTTCTCTATGGCTTATCTTCTATTAATTAAAATGAAAACATCATGTATAGTTTAAAAAGTTAAAAAGTTTATCTCTTTAACAGAAGGAGAAGGTCTTCAGCCTCAGGCACCTAGCAGGTATGGAAGGATTTTTCATTCCAATTTGTGTGCAAGTAAATATTCTTAGCTCAAATCTGTATAAGGAAGTCTGAAAATGCCTCAGGGCAGCTCTACTAGTTTAAGAATGCCCTGAATCAAATTATTCTTTAAGTTTGATAAAAAATGTGCAGACACAGCAAGGACCTATTACAACATTTATTATGTTAGCACAGTTGTTAGTGGAGACATTTTACCTTAGTCTATTTATGGCAACAGTAGCCTGCTTATATATCGTGAAAATTCAAGTTCCCTCCTATAATCCCTTTTCTAGGCAACCACCAAATGTTTTGTATTCTTTTAAACAACTATCAAGTCTTTTTTTTTTTTTTTTTTTTTTTTTTAACTATTTTGGTAAAATAAATCATACTGTATTACCTCCCTGATAAAACCCATGTTTGCTTATTTATATATTTAGGTTTTTCTCTCTCATGATTTTTTTTCTAATTAATTGATTGTATTTCATTTTATTGCAACTCCTTGTTTGATGATTGACTACACTTGTTTTTGTTATAAATGTATAATTACCTTATATTTTATAGGCATAATGTTTAATTTATCACCATCTTCCTTTAAGCTATATCCTACCACTACACGTATAATATGAGCACCTGACAACACTGCTACTTTTCTTCTTTTAGCTTTCTTCCAATTTTTAAAGGAAATGTGTGAGTGAAAATGAAAATATTTCCAAATAGAAGAAACTTGGATCTATACAAGAAAATGGAAAGCATTTGATATAGTAAATATGGGTTGAGGGCAAATATATTTTATGCAGTACTGGGAAATGAATTCAGGACTTCAAGGCCTCCAGCATATCCTGCAAGCACTCTACCACTGACCTATGTTCTTATGTTCCTAACCTCCAACCCACCACCTTGCTCTGCTTTATTATTCTTATTCTTATTCTTATTATAGTATTTTAAGATAGGGTTTTGTTAATTTTCTGAAACTGGCCTTGAATTGTAAACTTCCTGCCTCAGACTCCCAAGTTGCTGGGATTATAGGCAAAGTGTACGTGACTACAACTGGTAAATTAGAATATGTTGTATATGTGTGTATGTGTGTGTTTGTGTGTATGTATACACACATGCTGGTACTAAGGATTGCATCCAGTGGCATTCTATCACTAAGCTGTATCCCAGATTTTTTTTTAACTTTTTATTTTGAGACAGGGTCTTTCTGAGTTGCCAAGGGTCTCTTTAAGTTACTGAGACTGGCCTTAAACTTGTAATCCTCCTGGTTCATGAGTTGCTGGAATTATGAGTTTGTACCACCATTTGCAACTTGTTTTTAATATTTACAAAGATTTTAGAATAAACGATAAATGTAAAAATAAGAATATTGTCATATCACACTTCACTTTCAATACAGTTGACATAGGTTGCATAAACATACCAAGAATGTCCCACTTCAGGCTTTTTGAGACTGTTCTTTCTACCTGGAGACACAGCATTTGCACTCTATATGAAATTACACACATTTGTCCTGGCTTACATTTTTCTTTCCAAATTCTCAGTCTAGGTGTCATCTCTATACTGAACTTACCTATCTCATCTCATTTGACCAATTCCCTCATCTTGTATTCTTTACTTTTACCTTTTCAAGGATTTTTAATTTTATATTTGACTTGACACTTTTTAAAATGCCCCTTGATTAGTCCTATAAATTCCATTAAAATAAAAATATGGTTAATTTTTTCATCATTCATTTTCCGAATCTAAACAATATCTGTGTGATTTACTTATTGATAAATTGTGGAGCATCCCAAGATGTACTTTGAAAATTCTTCCTTAATTTAGTTTTCATAATTTAAGACAATTTTATAGAAGTCCTCAAAAGTGTTTTAGCTCACTTTACATGATGTAATGAATCATGTGAAGTTATTTAGATTTGTTATTTTGTATTGTGTGCTATCTACAAAATAAGTATTACAAAGTAGGCCAATACATTTTTTCAACATGTTTGAACCAAAAAGAAAGTTATCCTATCATTTTTTTTTTTAATATCCCTTGAGTTTCTTTGAAGTGACCATGTCAACATACCTCAGTGTTCCAGCACTCAAATTGTTTCTTGGCCTATTGCCAAAAAGAACACTACAGGGATTTATACTGGCAACTTCTTTAAAAATATATACAGAATATTTAAAAAAAATAAGTTGTTCCTTGGAGCAATTCAAATCACAGTGTCACTTGTAATGAAAAAGGCATGTGCTGATATGTTATTATACATAGTTTTAGGATTGATAATAGGCTGGATTTGACAATCAACTGACTAGTAAATCTATACAAAGAGATGTCAATGTATAACACAACCAAATAGTCACAATTCAGTGTGGCTTTTCAGTCAGTAGTTTCAGATGCTCATACACATACCCATGCAAACTATACTTTAGAAAAAGCTGGAGAGAAAGTTTAGTAAGAGACATAATCAAAAGGTATTTTCTTAATCTATTTTTTCTCTAAATACTGTTTCTCTAGTCATTATTTTTGCTTGTACATATTTGAAATATACACATCTTAAACATAAAAAAAAACAGATCTATGTATTTGATTTATATGTCATAAAGCAATGAGATTTGAAATTGCAAAAGCAGACTAAAATATATCTCAATGAGATTGCTTGAGTTCAACTATTAGGCACCAAAATTATCATATGTGTAGAGACATTTCAATAATGTCATGATCCATATGAGAAAATCGAAAAAAAATAAATCGAATTTTTTGTTTACACAGAGTTTGATAGTATTCATTTTACAGAAGAGTTTGCATGCAACATCTCTTCAAGATACATTCTGCTATTTCTACTTGAAAACATTTTCTTTTATCATTTAGAACTTCTGTGAAAAATATATCTACCAAAAGGTGGCTTAGTTGAAACTAATGCACAAATTGGTACTCTTGTAAAATACCTCATTTGGAAAAATATATTTTGAATTAATTAATTAATAATATATTAGCAAAGTTGAACTCTGGCAAATTTAAAATTACATGAAAACTTTCATAATGGAGCAAAAGTCAAAATATAAAATAAAATTTACATCTTGGTAATATAGGATATTATTAACACTTGAAATTCCATTCTAAATGCACCAATTATAGTCAAAGGAATGCATGTAACGTTTATTCAATTGTGAGTGAAGGTTGACATTCTCATAACTTCTATAAAGAAAGTGGAAGAATGACTATTTGAAATGGAAAACAAATGAGGTAGATCTTACCAAGAATGAACAGAGAACTTGTTAATAAAAACAAAATACACTAACTTAAGATCAATTTACCAATTGTCCTTCTGTCCATGAAGTGAAATCTTCCCACAATTTCACTACAGGCATCTGCAGAATACTCTGGGATTCAAATCAGTCACTTGCTGCTTCTACTTTTATTTTTCCTGACTACTTTTTACAGTGTTTATTAAGGGATTGATGAACATAAAGGACCTGCAAAACCATGACGTTGATTAGTTTTCTCCTCTCCTGAAAAAAGAAAATGAAGACGGAATTTTTATCATCCTTTGCTATATAGAAATGTTAGAGTTTCAAAAGATTAGAGAGGAAAAACATGACTCAAGTTAGCTTTATTTATGCATTTTAAAAGGAATAAGGTTCTTGATGCAATTTTCTTTCTTATGCAATGCAATCTATTAGTTAGTAATAAATTTCTAAAGCACAGACTCTGACCTTGATGAATGTAACCATTAGAAACAGGAAAAAAAAAAAAAATA
Organism: Tamias sibiricus; assembly: GCA_025594165.1. Classification (NCBI taxonomy): domain Eukaryota; kingdom Metazoa; phylum Chordata; class Mammalia; order Rodentia; family Sciuridae; genus Tamias; species Tamias sibiricus. Next base: position 27,808,972 of record CM046665.1, read on the forward strand.
CACTGTCTCTAGTATAAGAACTTGCATTCTTAAAATATCTCTATATTTTTATGCTTCTGAAATGAACTTTAACCTATTAAATTGGTTGTACAGGTCCAATTACAAATTCTATATTTGAAATACTGTAACTGTTCTAGTTTCTTTATGTTCTGTGATTTTATTATTCAATAGAGCCACAGAAATATGAATACTAAATTCTTACTTACATCATTACCTAAATTCAGTAGGCTTCTAACTTGATATTTGCAATGTAAATGTTTTAATATATATTTGTCAGAAGTTGTTTGGTGATATATTTATTTTTTCACTAGAGAAAAATAAGAACTTGTGATTCCATTATTGGTAAATGTATATTTGCTGTGCATTGATGATTTGGTAGATTTTTTTCCTTTTAAATATCTTGCCTCATTGTCTGAGCATTTGTTTTATTGCCCACAATTCAAAGTATTGTTTCACAATTTGACAGAAAGCAATGTAGGCCTGAAATAAATTTATATGGAAAAAAAAAAACTATTTAGAGAAAAATTGGGACAAAAATAAAGGCAAATCCTGGATCTGAGTATTTCTCAATATTTAATCTCTTGCTTAGTCTACAAATATATTTATATTTGGCTTGATTATGAAACTTAGGCACCATTTATTACCATTGCTGTTATATTATGAATTTTGAATTTTCTGAATTCTTCCAAATGTACTCAATTAGTTTAATGATATAACTCACAATGGGAATTTATGAGATTTTAGAAAGATTTAAAGAGATTCTAATTGGTGCTTGAATATGACAACTAGTATTATTGATGCTAATTTATTATCCTCAAAACGAATTTCCTGTAAGGACTGAAGGAAGACAAAGTATGAAAAAAAAAAAAAAAACTGTTAGAGTCAATAATATATCGAAGGATGGAAGGGAGTATACGAATTTAAATTTTCAGATTATTCATTATATGGTATAAGTGTGGAGATACTTATTAACATTTCATTCATTAATTATAACAGGTACTTAAAACTCTGAAAAACTACTAGAAGCATGAAAATTGAAAGCACAATGCAAAATAGGAAAGAAAAATTGAGAAAATTAAAAAAAATAATATTTTATCAAAACAGAATAAGACAATAGAAGAGAAGAAACAATCCTATATCATGAATTGAAGAAGGCGTTTCCATATAATAATATAATACTTTTTATGAGTTTTCATTGCTGTTCTAAGAAACACCTGGTACTTTTAGGAAACATGGAATTTATATAAACTTTATATAAAATAACTTTAATATATCACAAGATAAAATATCAAGTTTATGTTAAGGAAAAAAATCTAAGTAAAGTATAAATAAAGTATAAAGGTACCTTGTGAACTTGTCTAATTAACAGATAAAATTACAGTAGTCATATACTTGGAAAAAATAAAAAGGAAAAGATGGAGTTTTTGATGGGGCACTAGTGGAAACTTAAGTTAACCAAAGGATTAATAAGCTTTCACCATTATGTTTATCCCATAATTAATAGAATGTCATCAAAAATTTTCTGGGATGGTGTAAATTGAAAGGTCTTATATTACTCTGATAAGATTCCTCATTAAAATCATATTATTTTGATTAATTTTAGTAAAAAAAAAACAATAAAACCTCTGGAAACCAAAGAAATTAAATGCAAAGGACAGTTTGCCCTTGAGATCATTTTTAAAAAGGCATCGTACTACATCATGGTCCACACATAACCATATCTGAGTTCTTTTTAAATATTTCTTGATTTATAGAGTTTCTTTTCTTTGTTTATAATCACCTCCTAGCTACTACAAACTGTGTTCCCGGGCACTTTGTATGCACTGTCTACTCTGATAATGTAAATAGCCTAATCAGTGATCTTTGTGCTCTCTTTACAAATGAGGAAACCAATGATGACTATTTTAATGAAGGCTATATATCTTGAGAGCATATCAGCTCAAACTGGACAAAGTATTAAGGTTTGGGAAGACAAAAAAATAATTATTGAAAATTTTTTTTTCATATTTGGCCAGAAAAATAAAGATCAATGAATAAATAACTTAAAAGAAAATGGCCAGAGAGCTTCCTTAGGAATAGCTATGTAATGAGAGATAACTTTATATCAAAGGCAAAGAACCAATGGTCAATAATTAACACAGATATCAGGGATCTCTTAAGGCTAAGCTGGTGAAATGTTTAATATGCAAGCTTATGATAGATACATGTTAGATACATAATACTGTATGTAAGCCACAGTTGCAATAGAGCAGGAGTTATATAGAAATGTGGCATCTCTAACAAGCTTCAATAGAGGAGTGGCGGTGCAGGTGGGCCCTGCATTTCTGGAGCTCATCTTCACTGGAAAAACAGCTAGACTGTGGTGAAGATTGAAAGTCTAATCACAGGGGCAAAAGTGACAATGAAGTTCAGGCAGCTTATCCTAAGCTGAATATTATCAAATCGACTGATTCATATGTTGACACAGGAATATTATTATTCTGTATGTTGTAAATAGGACACATAACATCTCCAGAGCAGAAACAGAAGTCAGAATGCACTGAATAAATAGTGACCCAGACTTCTACCTTCTTCCTGTGCTCCCATCTACCCAACACTAGAAGGAGGGGGAAAAAATGAAATGAAATGAAGCCTTGACAATGGGAGGCCTGAAGCATAATAACTCAGTTGAGCTTAGGATCAGAGAAAGGGATGAAACAGAGAGATAGAGTATGAAATCTATACTAGATTGTCTGTTGTTTTTTGTTTTTTGTTGTTTTTTTGTTTGAGTGTTCAAACACAAGCATTCAGCAACTTTTCTCCATCATGCTCCTTACATCATGGTTTTCTGCCTCGTCTCAGGCCCAGAGCAATGAAGTCAGCCAATCATACATTGAACCTCTGCAATTATGAGCCCCCAACAAACTATTCCTCTTCTAAGTGGTTCATGTCAGATATTGTGGTTGCAACAACAAAAAGCTAACGCATGTATTCTGTCAGCCTCTGTCCATCTTCCATGTAAATGTTGATGAACAGCATTCATTTCTTAGGATAGCTCAATGTGCTTCATAGAAAGTCTTTTTTCTATCCTTTAAAATTTGGTTATCTTATGGGACTGATAAAGTTCCATTTTCCACTAATATCAAGAAAATGCATACCTTCACAAGTTTGTGATGGGCCCTGATTATTTAAGGTAAAAATAATAGATTTATACCAATTTCCAAATTTGGAAAGGAAAAATATTCAAATTGCTTAGTATTTAGGCATTATACTTAAGTAAAATGCCAATGATAACTTGTCTTTTGCAGAGTAGTTTATTATGCCCAGGACTATAGAAGTGTGTATGTTCAATAAAGAAAGAATAGATAATTATTTACTGATTCACTTAGTAATGTAAGCCTAGATACTATTCTAAAAGGGTCTAACATATTCATGTACAGATTCATAAATTTTTAATTCCATTTAGTAGAGTAGCATCTAACTTTGACCATTCCTGGAATAAAATACCAAGCACATAAGAATAAAGAAGAGTTTCCAATTTTTTTCCTTGAAAAGCATCATATTAAATGCACAGAGAAGTGCCTGACAAAGAGGGGACTTTCAATATTAGTATCTCCTGGAATGCTTTTAATTCCACTAATCCTCCAGGGATCTCAGTTATTACATGAGATCTATCTATTTATATGTGTGTCTATCTGTATGTGTATATGTATGTGTATGTACTTACATATTTAATTTTGTTAAATATCTCTTTAAAATTCATACTGACACAAAATAATTATACATACTTATAGGGTAGATTTAATGTATACTTTGTATAATGATAAAGTAGGGCTAATTAGTATATCTACCAGTTTAAATGTTTATCATTTCATTGTTGTGAAAATTTCAAAATCTTCCCTTCTGACTATTTAAAATGTGCAATGCATTATTATTAGTTGTGTATTGGTTAATGGTGAGTTTGTGTGTAATTAAGGGAGAGACAGAAGCAGAGAGTGAGAGAGAGAGAGAAGCAATAAGCATTAAAGAATAGCTAAAGCATAATACCACACTGAACGTGAATAGAATTATAAGAATTAGGAATTGCTGTTATTTTGTGTACTGTTTAGTTACACAAAATTGGAAATATTAGAACCTTTACCCTAGTAAGTATTCTGAAAATTATAAAAATAACATTGTTGCATATATATGTAATATATATAATGTTACATATAATATATATAATATGTTATTTAATATACACACATATATACATTTGTACATATATATGCATATACATATATATGTAAACATATATATGTATATGTGTGTGTATATGTACATGCACACACACATTCATATATTTTATTTAACCAGTTGGTAAAGTAATCATGGAAGTGTACATAAAAGATGTTTGCTTTAGACTAAAAGGAAATTTAAAATTCAGTAGTTTTATTCAACCTAAATTGTTAACAACAAAGTTACATTTGTTTTTTCTTTGATTTTCAAATTTTTCATATGCATTTTTACTACATTTGATAGAATAATAAATCAACTATATTTCTATTGAAATAAATGAAGTGTTGAGCAATTCAGTCCTATAATATTGCCAGAAAATTCAGAATGGATCATTCAATAGTCAACTTTACACTTTAGAAAGTATGTGTACTTGATTAATCCATGTATTTTTTAAATTTAAGTTTCTAAATTTTATATATTTTATCTGGCAATTTATTATTATTATTATTTTTTTTTTTTTTTTACTGGGGAATTGAACTCAGGGGCACTCGACCACTGGACCACATCCCCAGCCCTTTTTTTGTATTTTATTAGAGACAGGGTCTCACTGAGTAGTTAAGCACCTCAGCTTGCTGAGGATGGCTTTGAACTTGCGATCCTCCTGCCTCAGCCTCCCAAGTGCTGGGATTACAGGCGTGCGCCACCAAGCCTGGCTATTAATATCTTAATATGGAACATATGCAGTATAATTTAGAGGAAAATTGGCATATTATCCATAAATATTAGGAAGATTCCTCTTTGTGCATCAGATACAAATATAAATCTTTCAGATTTAAAAGTAAAGGGAATCTAATTTATTTATATACAGTGAAAACTGAAGCTCTGAAATACAGCCTGTACATCATACAAAAATTAAAATATGCTTTTAATTTTTAAAATGCAGTATACCCTTAATAGTATTCAAGAGAATAATGAGAAAATATTTCTATTTCTTTGATAGTTAAAAATAAATATCATTTTTTTTCTTAACGTACATTTTGAACTTTATATTATAACATCAACATAACCAAAGCAATCATTGCTTGAACAATGCTTGATAAAATTCATGTAATTGTTTTTATCAGGGAAAGCTCAAGGAAAAGGAAAGCTGGTGCAGGAGGAAATTTTATTTAAGATTTGAGGATGCTTTTCCACTCTATCAAAAGAGAGTCCCTCAATTCAGTGACTGAAGCCAATCCTTAAGCTTAGAGCAAATATGGAGTTTAATCATTGGCACAGGTTCCATATCAGCATATGCAGAGCACCCTGGCACACTTACAGACATTTGAAATCAGAAGTTGCTACTGATTATTGCAAAATCTGAAGGCAGACAGACTGGGTACCAGTCCCAACCTTTTCATTGTCAGTGGAGTGACTTGGGGCAAGTTCCTTGGCCTTTCTGTGCCTCATTTCCTCATTGATAGGAGGAGGATAACAATACTTCATAATGTTACAAAGATTACACTCTTTAGGCTTTAAACAAACAAAATAATAATTAGCATAGAGTAAGTCTTCAATAAGTGTTCATAATCATAGTTTTTCTATTCTTATTTATTTTTCTTTAATATTTTTTAATTGTCAGTGGACCTTGTTTTAAAATTTATTTATACGTGGTGTTGAGAATCAAACCCAGTGCCTCACACATGCTAGGCAAGCACTCTACCACTGAGCCACAACCCCAGGCCTTTTGTTTGTTAATGGTAATTAAGTCCCTTAAACTTGTAACGGTAAAAATACTCATAATCTCAAAATAAAATAATTTGATAGTACACAAAATATGTTCACTGCTTTAAACAAAAGAAATAAACTTTAAATGGGTACTATAATGAGGCAGAGTTGTTTCTACTGCTGACTTGATGATCCAGGGATTGCGTGTGAGGGACACAGCTGTATGTATGGATCCTGACCTAGAAATCAAATGTATGAAGACAGCCTGCTTATTCAGTCTTTTATCTGAATTAGATGAAAAGGTTAATCAGGTAAGGATATGAATAAAGCTGATCTTCTTCCTGTGTATTTACCTGCAGACAAAGTCAATGTGTATCCCCAGCTGATAATAAAAATTGAAGATAATAAATGATAATGGATTTCAAAAAAAAAGTTGTGTTAGAGCCTTTATCTAGTTTTTAGTCAATTGTTAGTAGATTGATTATAGTCTTTGAGATTTTTGAAGTATATCTTTGGTCCTCAACTTACCATGCAATCTGTTTCATTTACTTTGGAAAGAAAAAAATAACTGCTTTTCCCCCAACTTTATTAAGTGAAAAAAAAAAAAAAAGTCATAAAGAACAGCAAATAGACCAGAGTTTATTGAACTCATAAAACATTGCACCAAAATGTTACCATTGAAGAAGCCTCATTATCACATTAATCATGTGAAGAAATGAAAACAAAATCACCAAAAGTGTTTTTCCTCCCTGGTTAAAAGCTTATTTTTAACATGGTACCAATGAAATGTTCAGTAGAAACAAAAGCAAACATGGTTCATATGTGCATGAATGTATGAAGCTCCTCTATGGAACAATGGAGAAGATGAAAGTATATAACCTTAGTTACACAAGTTTCTCATATCCATGGTAATTCATTATAAACCGATACATTAATATGTTTTGTGTATTATCCTGAAGAATATTAACCCATATCACAAAGTAAAAAGTGTTTTGCATATTTTATGTGAAAGCCAATAATAGAAAATTATGAAGATTGCTGATGTTGATTCAGGTTTCTGAAGAATATTTAGATCTTGATAATATCAACATTTGACACCAGAAATATATTGTTAGGTCTCATTTTCCCCAGTTTACCCCCTGAGAGGATTCTATTGATGTTATTTGAATCCAGATGATTCTAAAACACTTTAATAATGTAGAATTCATAGACTTCACTGTGGCAAAATTTAGTGGATATCAAGGATATAGCAGAAATAATTAGGCATGTTCCACTTCAGGAGATTTACTCCCTGATGGCTTATTGCAAGAAATGATGTTGGAAACTAATTGAGGTTGAAATAAAGTCTTCAGTATCTGCAAATTTCTTACAGCCTTCTTAGTCATGGGTGTGATTAATGCTTAAGTCATATATGATCTGCAATTAGAGATTATGATGAAATTTTATTCAATTTAGCTGGTTTTCTTGGGAAAGTAAATATTGAATTCTTCTTGTAAGGATTTCTAAAAGAAAACTAGTAGGTATGGTTTTCAAAAAGCATGACCTTGGGAAAAAATTGTGTATGGCATCTTTTTTTAAAAAATTTATTTATTTATTTTAATTTGTTGTACATGATAGCATAACACATTTCAAATCATAGTACACACATAAAGCACAATTTTTCATGTCTCTGGTTGTTCACTAAGTAGAGTCACACCATTTGTGTCTTCATACATATACTTAGGTCCATCTCATTCCACCATCTTTCCTACCTCTTGCCCCTTACTTCCCCTCCCTCCTATTTGCCCTATCTAAAGTTCTTCCATTCCTTCCATGCTCCCTCCCACTCCCCTTATGGATCAGCATCCACTTATAAAAGAAAACTTTTGGCCTTCTCTTTTTTTTGGCATTGGCTTACTTCACTTAGCATTAAATTCTCCAACTCTATTTTTTTGCCTGAAAATATCATATTTTATTCTCTTTCAATGCTGAGTAATATATTCCATATATATATATACCAGAGTTTCTTTATCCAGTCACATACTGAAGAGCATCTAGGCTGGTTCCAGTTTAGCTATTGTGAATTGTGCAGCTATAAACATTGATGTGGCTGTATTACTGTAGTATGCTGTTTTTTAAGTCCTTTGGGCATAAACTGAGGAATGGGATAGCTGGTTCAAATGGAGGTTTCATTCCAAGTTTGCCAAGGAATCTCCACACTGCTTTCTATATTGGTTGCACCAATTTGCAGTCTCACCAGCAATGCATGAGTTTGTCTTTATCCCCACATCCTCACAAACACTTATTATTATTTGTATTTTAGTAGCTGTCATTCTGACTGGAGTGAGATGAAATCTTAGAGTAGTTTTGATTTGCATTTCTGTAATTGCTAGAAATGTTGAACACTCTTTCACATATTTGTTGATTGACTGTATATCATCTTCTGAGAACTGTCTGTTCAGTTCCTTGGCCAGTTTACTGACTGAGTTCTATTTTATTTTATTTTATTTTATTTTATTTTTAAAATTATTTATTTACTTATTCATAATGCACAAGTATAGTATCTTTTTACATACAACTGCTTGTATACAAAGTATATAAGTACCATTCAGATCTTCAATCATGCATTTAGGATAATGATATCCATCTCATTCAACCACCAATTTTTTTTCCTTCCCCCCCCCCTCCTTGCTCCCTCCTTTCCCCTCCCTTTCTTTGACCATTCTAGTGTTCCTCTGATCCTATGTACCCCCTTCCAACAACACTGTGAACTAGCCTCCTTATATCAGAGAAAATATTCGGTATTTGGATTTTTGAGATTGACTGATTTCACTTAGCATTATATTCTCCAACTTCATCCATTTACCTGCAAATGCCATTATTTTATTCTCTCTTATTGCTGAGTAAAATTCCATTTTGTATATATACCACATTTTCTTTATCCACTCATCTACTGAGGGACATCTAGGTTGGTTCCACAACCTAGCTATTGTGAATTGTGCTGCTATAAACATTGAAGTGGCTGTGTCACTGTAATATGCTGTTTTTAAGTCTTTTGGGAATAGACCCAGGAGTGGGATGGCTGGGTCATAGGATGATTCCATTCCCATTTTCCCAAGAAATCTCCATACTGCTTTCCATAGCAGTTGCACCATTTTACAGTCCCACCAGCAATGTATGAGTGTGCCTTTTTCCCCACATCCTCTCCAACATTTATTGTTGTTTGTGTTCTTGATAGCTGCCATTCTGACTGGAGTGAAATGAAATCTTACAGTAGTTTTGATTTGCATTTCTCTAATTGCCAGCGATGTTGAGCATTTTTTCATGTATTTGTTAATTGAATGTGTATCTTCTTCTGAGAAGTGTCTTTTCAATTCCTTAGCCCATTTATTGATTGGGTTATTTGCTTTTTTGGTGTTAAGTTTTTTTAGTTCTTTATATATTCTAGAAATTAGTGCTCTATCTGATGTGCATGTATTAAATATTTGTTCCCAATTAGTGGGTTCTCTATTCACCTCACTCATTGTTTCTTTTGCTGAGAATAAGCTTTTTAGTTTAAATCTATCCCATTCATTAATTCTTGGTAATAGTTCTTGCACTACATGATTCGTATTAAGGAACTTGGGGCCTAATCAGACATGTTGGAAATTGGAGCTTACTTTTTCTTCTATTAGGCGTATTGTCTCTGGTCTAATTCCTAGGTCCTTGATTCACTTTGAATTGAGTTTTGTGCATGGTGAGAGACAAGGGTTTAATTTCATTTTGTTGCATAGGGATTTCCAGTTTTCCCAGCACCATTTGTTGAAGAGGCTATCCTTTCTCCACTGTACATTTTTGGCGCCTTTGTCTAATATAAGATAGTTGAAATTATATGTATTAGTTTCTGTGTCCTCAATTCTGTACCATTGGTCCACCAGTCTGTTTTGGTGCCAATACCATGCTGTTTTTGTTACTATTGCTCTATAGCATAATTTAAAGTTCGGTATGCTGATGCCCCCTGTTTCACTTTTCTTGCTCAGGATTGCTTTGGCTATTCTGGGTCTCTTATTTTTCCAGATGAATTTCATGACTGCTTTTTCTATTTCTTTGAAGAATGACATTGGGATTTTGATTGGAATTGCATTAAATCTATATAATGCTTTTTGTAGTATGGACATTTTGACAATATTGATTCTACCTATCCAAGAGCAAGGTAGGTCTTTTCATCTTCTGAGTTCTTCTATGATTTCTTTCGTTAGTCTTCTATAATTTTCCTTATAAAGGTCTTTCACCTCTTTCGTTAAGTTGATTCCCAGGTTTTTTTTTTTTGTTGTTGTTGTTGTTGTTGTTTTTTGTTTTGATGCTATTGTAAATGGGGTAGTTTTCATCATTTTCCTTTCAGAGGCTTTGTCACTGATGTACAAAAATGCCTTTGACTTAAGGGTATTGATTTTTTTTTTTTTTTTTTTTTTTTTTTTTTTGTGGTACCGGGGATTGAACTCAGGGGCACTCGACCACTGGGTCACATCCCCAGCCCTTTTTTGTATTTTTATTTAGAGACAGGGTCTCACTGAGTTGATAAGTGCCTCGCCATTGCTGAGGCTGGCTTTGAACTCGCGATCCTCCTGCCTCAGCCTCCCAAAGTGCTGGGATTACAGGCGTGTGCCACTGCGCCCGGCAATGGGTATTGATTTGTATCCTGATACTTTGCCAAATTCATTTACTAGTTGTAAAAGTTTTCTGGTAGAGTTTTTTGGGTCTTCTAGGTAGATTATCATGTCATCAGCAAATAGTGCTAATTTGAGCTCTTCTTTTCCTATCTGGATCCCTTTAATTTCTTTCGTCTGTCTAATTGCTCTGGCCGGAGTTTCCAGTACTATGTTAAATAGCAGTGGTGAAAGGGGGCATCCCTGTCTTGTTCCAGTTTTTAGAGGGAATGCTTTCAATTTTTCTCCATTTAAGATAATGTTAGCTCTGGGCCTTGCATACATAGCTTTTATAATGTTGAGATATGTTCTTGATATTCCTAGTTTTTCCAGTGTTTTGAACATAAAGGGGTGCTGTATTTTGTCAAATGCTTTTTCTGTGTCTATTGAGATAATCATATGATTTTTATCTTTAAGTCTATTGATGTGATGTATTATGTTTATTGATTTCCGAATGTTGAACCAGCCTTACATCCCTGGAATAAACCCCACTTGATCGTGGTGCAATATCTTTTTGATATGTTTTTGTATCCGATTTGTCAGAATTTTGTTGAGGATTTTTGCATCTATGTTCATTAAAAATATTGGCCTGAAGTTTTCTTTTTTGGATGCGTCTTTGCCTGGCATTGGAATTAATGTAACATTGGCCTCATAGAAAGAGTCTGGAAGAGCTCCCTCTATTTCTATTTCTTGAAATAGTTTGAAGAGCATTGGTATTAGTTCTTCTTTGAAAGTCTTGTAGAACTCTGCTGTAAACCCATCAGGTCCTGGACTTTTCCTTGGTGGTAGCTTTTTGAAGACATCTTCTATTTCTTTGCTTGTAATCGATCTGTTTAAATTGTGTATAGCCTCCAGATCCAGTTTAGACAAATCATATGACTCTAGAAATCTGTCAATGCATTCAATATTTTCTGTTTTATTAGAATACAAGTTTTCAAAGTAATTTCTAATTATCTTCTGTATATCTGAGGTGTTTGTTATGATATTCCCTTTTTCATCACGAATGTTAATAATTTGAGTTTTTTTCTCTTCTTCTTTTCCTTAGCATCACTAAGGGTCTTTCAATTTTGTTTATTTTTGCAAAGAACCAACTTTTAGTTTTGTCAATTCTTTGAATTGTTTCCTTAGTCTCAATTTCATTAATTTCTGCTCTGATTTTAATTATTTCCTGTCTTCTGCTGCTCTTGGTGTTGATCTGTTCTTCTTTTTCTAGTGCTTTGAGGTGTTATTAAGTCATTTATTTGTTCTTTTTTTTTTTTTTTCCTTTTAAGGAATGAACTCAGTACAATGAATTTTTCTCTTACTACTGCCTTCATAGTGTCCTAGAGATTTCTATATGATGTATCTGTGTTCTCCTTTACCTTTAGGAATTTTTTAATCTCCTCTTTGATGTCTTCTTCAACACCTTGTTCATTCAGTAGCATGCTGTTTAGCTTCCAGTTGTTGGAGTACTTTTTCTTATTCCTTGTTTTGTCCTTGATTTCCAATTTCATCCCTTTATGGTCTGATAGCATGCAGGGTAGTATCTCTATTTTTTTATATTTGCTGAGAGTTGCCTTGTGACATAATATATGGTCTACTTTGGAGAAGGAGCCATGTGCTGCTGAGAAAAAAGTGTATTCGTTTACTGAGGGATGAAATATTCTATATATGTCCGTTAGGTCTAAGTTATTAATTGTTTTAAGGAGGCCTAAGGCTTCTTTGTTTAGCTTTTGTTTTGATGATCTATCCATTGGTGAGAGAGGTGTGTTGAAATCCCCTATAATAATTGTGTTGTGGTCAATTTTACTCTTGAACTTGAGAAGAGTTTGTTTGATGAATGTAGGTGCTCCATTATTTGGGCATATAGATTTATGATTGTTATATCCTGTTGATGAATGATTTCCTTAAGTAGTAAGAAATATCCATCTTTGTCCCTTTTTATTAACTTTGGCTTGAAGTCTACCTTATTTGAAATGAGAATGGAAACCCCTGCTTGCTTCTGCAGGCCATGTGAGTGATAAGACTTTCCCCAGCCTTTCACCTTCAGTCTATTGATGTCTTTTTCTATTGTGTGTTTTTTGGAGACAGCAAATTGTTGGGTCATTTTTTTTAATCCATTCAGATAATCTGTGTCTTTTGAATGGTGAGTTTAGGCCATTAACATTCAGGGTTATTATTGAGATGTGATTTTTATTCCCATCCATTTTTATTTGTATTATGATCTTTAGCTTGATTTGGTTTCTCTTCTGGTTGGTATTTCCCTTAGTTTAATATCTCCCTTTGTTGATTTTCATTGTTATTTTTCTCTTCTTCTTCATGAAAAATTTTGCACAGGATGTTCAGAAGTGCTGGCTTTCGAGATGCGAAACTTTTGCTTGTCGTGGAAGGTTTTTATTTCATCTTCGAATCTAAAGCTCAATTTTGCTGGATATAAGATTCTTGGTTGACATCCCTTTTTCTTCAGAGCTTGAAATATGCTATTCCAGGATCTTCTTGCTTTTAAGGTCTGGGTAGAAAAATCTGAACATAGTCTGATTGGTTTCCCCCTATATGTAATCTGCTGCCTTTCTCTTGTGGCTTTTAATATTCTCTCCTTGCTCAGTATATTAGGCATTTTCATTATAATGTGTCTTGGTATGGGTCTGTTGTGATTTTGTATGTTTGGTGTTCGGTAGGCCTCTTGAACTTGGTTTTCCCATTCATTCCACAAGTTTGGAAAATTTTCTGTAATTATTTCATTAAATAAATTACTCATTCCTTTGGCTTGAAACTCTGCCCCCTCCTCTACCCCAATCACTCTTATGTTTGGTCTTTATATGTTGTCCCATAATTCTTGAATGTTCTGTTCTTGGTTTCTTACCATTTTTGCTGTGTAATCTAGATTTTTTGCTAAAATATATATTTTGTCTTCATTGTCTGAGGTTCTTTCTTCCAAGTGATCTACTCTATTGGTGATACTTTCGATTGAGCTTTTATTTTGGTTTATTGCTTCTTTCATTTCTGGAATTTCTGTTTGGTTTCTCTTTAAAGCCTCTATCTCCCTATCGAAGTAATCTTTTATTTCCTGTATTTGTTTATGGAGTTCTTTGTCAAAATCACTTTCACCTCCTATATTTGCTCCCTCATCTCATTTTTGAGTTCATTCTTAAGTTCCGCTAACATTTGGAATATGTAATTTCTAAATTCCATCTCTCACATTTCACCAACTGTGCATGCCATGGAATCTACTGATGAGGTATCTTGATTTGTTTGTGTCACTTTCTTCTTTTGTTTCTTCATATTGCTTGTGCATCTACCTGCACTGTGGAACCATGTCTATTTTGATTTTGCCTTAAAACCTTATGTTGCTCCTTATGTGCTATCAGATCCCCTTATATTGCCTTTACACTTGAAAATCAAACACTTTCTATTCAGAGAATACCAGTTTGATCACAATGTACAGATTTAGTTAACCCAGGTATTGTTTCCAATTTACTCTGTACACTTCTGATGGGGTTTTATAGTTTCAAGTAATGGACACAGAGGTGATATGTTTAGGAATAAGGATGTGAGTGTATTGACTTGTTCTTTCTTAGAAAGTATGAAAAGAGAGTTCTATGGAAGTGGTTTAGTATCAGCAGATGAGAGAGGAAAGAGAATGGAATGAATGATTAGGTGGAAAGACCGATTTATATATAAACCTAACTTATGCAGCGGTTGAGAGAAGAAATAAAAGAAAGATGGAAAAGAAAAAAAGAAGAGAAAAAAAAATGACCAAGGAGTAGAAATTAGTGTAAGAGAGAGGAGAGAGAGAGAGTGAGTCTAGAAAATAGAGAATAAACTATATATAATAACACTTTGCTATATATTTCAATTGTACCCGTTCTAGAAATCCCAATTTCTGCGTATAACTTGTTTTTGCCTCTGTTGAGAATGCAATGGCAGGGTGTAAATAGGGAAGATGAAGGAAGAAGAAAAAATATAAAAGTGAGAAGGAAGAAAAGAAAGAAAAGAGGAGTGGAAGCACACAAACACTGTCAATCAAAACAAAAACAAAGCAAAAACAAATAAAAAACTCCCCAAGAAACAACAAAAAAATCAAACAAGCAAACAAAAACAAAAACGTTGAACCCAAGAACAAGTCTCAAACAAAATGGACCCTTGGAAGCCCTTGTTTTTTTCCCTTCCAGTTTAAGCCAATTGACCCTGATCATGTCCAGTCAGCAACCCTGTTAGTGGACTCAAGGCTGCACCTTTGGTCATTTGCAGAATGGCACAGTGGAATAGTGGAAGGGACTTATCTTCGGCTGGGCCCTGCTTACAGGAGCAGGGAGATGCTGCTATGGGCCCTGGAGGCCAGGCAAACTGGCGGCTGGGTCTCTCCTTCCAGCAGGCGGGTGCCTACCTCTTGTTCTGGTCTCAGCTGGGCAGGTCACACTCTTCCCGATAATGGAGGAAGCCCTTCCCAAGGTCTGGCCCTGCGTGCAGCAGCAGGGAGATGCTACTCTTGGTGTAAAGTTTTTTGAGTTCTTTATTATCCTAGAGATTGGTGGTCTTTCTAATGTGTGTGTGGTAAAAATTTGCTCCCCTTCTGTAGGCTCTATGTTCACCTCACTGATTGTTTCTTTTGCTAAGAAGAAGCTTTCTGTTTGAATCCATGCCATTTATTGATTTTTTTATTTTATTTCTTGCACTATAGGAGTGTTATTAAGAAAGCCAGGACCTGATTCGACATAATGGAGATTTGGGCCTACTTTTTCTTCTGTTAGGTGCAGGGACTCTGGTTTAGTTTCTAGGTCCTTGATCTACTTTGCATTGAATTTTGTGCATGGTGAGAGATAGGGGCTTAATTTCATTTTGTTGTATATGGATTTCCAGTTTTCCCAGCACCATTTGTTAAAGAGGCTATCCTTTCTTCAATATATGTTTTTGGAGCTTTTTTCTAAGATAATGTAATTGTAATTATGTGGGTTATTATGTACCATTGGTCTACAATTCTACTTTGGTGCCAATACTATGCTGTTTTTGTTATTATTGCTCTGTAGTATAGTTTAATGTCTGGTATATTGATGCCACCTGCTTTACTCTTCTTGCAAAGGATTGCTTTGGCTATTCTGGATCTCTTATTTTTCCAGATGAATTTCATGATTGCTTTTTCTATTTCTATGATGAATGTCATTGGGATTTTGATTGAAATTTTCATTAAATCTGTATAGTGCTTTTGGTAGTATGGTCATTTAGACAATATTAATTCTGCTTATTACAGAACAAAGGAGATATTTCCATCTTCTAAGGTCTTCTTTAATTTCTTTCTTTAGCATTCTGTTTGCATCATAGAGGTCTTTCACTTCTTTCGTTAAATGATTCCATAGTTTGTTTTTTTTTTTTTTTTTTTTTTTTTTTTTTTTTAGTCTATTGTAAATGGGGTAGTTTTCCTCGTTTCTCTTTCAGGAGGTTTCCCCCTACATATAATATGATTCCTTTCTCTTGTGGGTTTTAAAATTATATATTTATTCTATATGCTACGCATTTTTGTTATAATGCGTCTTGGTGTTGATCTGTTATAATTTTGTACATTTCATGTCATGTAAGCCTCTTGTATTTGATTCTTCAATTCATTCGTCATGTTTGGAAAATTTTCTCATATTATTTCATTGAAGAGATTGTGCATTCCTTTGGTTTCCTCTACCCAATAAATCTTACATATGGTCTTTTGACATTATCCCATAATTCTTGGATGTTCTGTTCATGGTTTCTTAACATCTTTACTATGTGATCAACTTTATTTTCAAGATTGTGTATTTTGCTTTCATTATCTGATAGAAGTTCTGTCTTCCAAGTGATCTAGTCTTTTGGTTGTGCTTTCTGTTGAGTTTTTTATTTTGTTCATTGTTTCCTTTATTTCAAGGATTTATGATTGGTTTTTGTTCAGAATCTTTATCTCTTTCTTGAAGTACTCTTTTGCTACTTGTACTTGCTCCTTTATCTCTTTGTTGTTGTGATCAATGGTTGCCTGTACTTGCTGTCTTATCTCTTTGTAGGACTTATCAATTTTTGCCTCTATTTTTTCACTTAGGTCATTCTTTAATTTGTAGATCATTTTAATTATGTACATTCTGAATCCCTCTCTGACATTTCATCAACTTCCCTGTCCATGGATTCTATTATTGTAGTGTCTTGGTTTGTTTGGGGCACTTTCCTCCTTTGTTTTTTAATGTTGTCTCTGTGTCTTCCTTTCTTACAGTGCAAATCTGAGCTATTAACAGTTTATACCCTATAATCTTACAGTGTCCCTACAGATTACCTGTACCTCATCTTGGTATTGGGCTTTTAGACCCTGTCTGGTGTCCCATGATACATGCTATTGAAACTAAAGTTCATGGTGGCAATAACAGAGATAACTCAAGATAGCTTTGGAGGTGTCCCAAGATGGATGCAACCACTTTCAGAGATGGATCTGAAAGGGTGGGCTGTAGGTTTGGAGATGTAGCTGCCTCCAGGCCTTATCTGTTGTCCCAAGGTGGAAGCTACCGAGTGGGTAGGTCTATGGTGATGGTAGCTGTGTCCCAAGATGGAGGTGGGATAGGCCTGGCTTCCAGTGTGGGTCTCCTGATGGGTAGGACAGTCCTGGGCTGGGGCCTGTGTTCCAGCATGGGTCTGCCTGTTGGCAGGGTGGTCCTGGGCTGGGCCTCAGCCTTGCTCCCATGCAGGTTGGCAAGGCAGTCCTAGGCCTGGGCTCTGGGGTGGGTCTGTCAGTCAGTGAGGATGTCCTGGGATGGAACCTGTACTCCAGCATGAATCTGCTGGTTGTCGGGGTTGTGTATGGCATCTTTAATGTTTAATCTGATATTTTTAGGTTTGGAAGTTTGCATACATAAGCACCTTATTAAGATGAGAGATAACATTTTAAGGTAGTCCTATGGATGTAACTTTTAGCCATCAAGTAAATATACAAACTCAGAAAGGCAAGAGGACAGACAACAAATAAATCAGGAGACCCTTGCATTGTACAGGGAGAGGAAAGAGAAGCTATAAAGCACGCTGATCTGGAGACAAAAAGAAAACTAGAATAGAATAAAGTCAAAGGGAAGAGGAAATTTTAAATACCCTATTGGGGAACAGGCTGTCTCTGGAAAGAGAGGGATGTATGGTGTTGAACACAGCAGTTAGAAGCAGCAGGGCTATGGAGAGCACTTTAGGTTTGACAACGAAGTGACTGAGATTTAAGAAGACAGGTAATATTAGATTTTTGATTAAAATGAGGATTGACTGTGAATGATAAAAATGGGAATAGTATGTTTCATTTTTCTAGAAGCTTAGGAAAAAAAAAGTGGGAAGAAAGATGAAAGGTGTATTCAAGGCAAGAACAGATTATTATTCTGTTTGTTCTTGGAAAATGCTTATAGACAAAAGGAAGAAGTAAAAAAAGAAAGAATAGTTCAAGATACCCCCCAATTTTTTTTTAAATTAACTAATAATGAGGGTTATAATTTAAGGAGAAAGAGAAACCATCCTGCTTCTAGGGGTGTGTCTGGTCAAGTAGAGAGCATTCAAGGGAAAATACCTTCTTCACTCAGCAACTATTTATCCAGGTGACTGTTTTGGAATGCTTTTACCTCATTCTTCTTTAAGTTTATAAAATATTACTACTAAATTATTTTACAATTAATTTCTGATTTAGAGATAACTGGTTTCGAAAAGGAAGTTTCTCTATCTTAAAGATTTCTACCAATTTCTCACCTCTAATCCATTCTCACTCTAAATTTGTAAGACAAGAAATATTTACCAAATACCTATTACAAGTCAGACACTATTCCTAGAAAGTGATATAAAAGACATAAAAGACAAGTGGAGTGTTCATCCACAATAAACTTATATTACAGCAGAGTCATGTAAAAATATGGTTTAAAAAAATAAAATATAAACCAGCAAAACGTTATGGCTTTGAGAAGTGTTATAAGAAGCATAAATGTTGAATGTGGTTGCCAGCAGCTGGAGAACTGTATTAGTTAAGGTAGGTTGGAAGCATTTGCCCTGAGAAGACACTTGGTTTAAGATGTGAATATAAGAAATGAAGCTGTAGAATTCAGTGGACAGTGCCTACCTGGAGAAATGAAGCATCAAGTGTGAATTATCAGAGAAGCAGGAAAAAAAAAAAAATAATGCTCAGAGTATTTAAGAAATAGAAAAAAAGTGCCACAGAGTTACTGGAAGATAATCATGAACTAGTTCAAAGAAAGTTGCCCTAGGATGAAAGGCGGGAGCCAGAACATGTCAAAACCACAGTTATGAAGACCAGGCCGATTAGAGATGTCTTTTGAAGTGAGGATCTAGGAGACATAGAGGCATCACAAATGATGCCAGGTTTTAACTGTATAGCTGGGCAAAGAGTGATTAAATTTAATGAGATGAGGAAGATACGGGTATATAGCATTTTGATAGAAGTTTTGGTAAAAACAAATAGTATTTTATGGACCTGTTAATCTGAAAATACCTCAGTGATAAATACAAAGAAGAGAAGAGAGAGGAAGATGGTTTGTTACTGCTGGAGAAGAGAATGTCAACAAAAGAGACTGAGGATGGACAGTGATATTTCAAACTAATAACAAGCTCTGCAATGTCATAAAAGAGAGAAACCACGTTTTTGGAGGTTAGGGTGAGGAGTGGCAATTCTTTCAAATGTCACTAAGACATCCATAAAGATGAATAGAAGTTTGACTATTGGCTTAATCATAAGAATGGGCACCAATCACCTGTTCAGAAGAGTGATGTAGAAAAGAGTCCAATTAAAGTTCACTTAGAAGGATAATAATAACTGGCAATATGGAATATATACATAGTTTTGAAAAAGTGCCTATGAACGTGTTATGCTTGGCAGAATTACCAAGCACATAATTGGTTGTCTTTAGGCTTTTGAAAATCATTTGTATTTCTTTTGCGTATAATGATGAATAGATATTATTTAAAGTAGAATTGAGCTTTTCAAATGGTTTTCAAATACTAATAATGCCAAACATTTATACAGCACTTATTATGTGCTAGGTACTACTCTAAATAGGTAAGACTTCTTACCAGTCTTGCCTAAGGTTTATAGTTCTACTAAGGAGGAAACTCATATATAGAAATTAACATTGTCCAAGTTTCTGAGGCTGGGTTGAGTGTAAAGCAGCTCAGCATCTGTGACAATCAAACTAACAAGAAAAGACAGGAAGAGAGAGTGTTATTTCATTGACTCCATGGGCCTACAGAAAGTCAGAATGAAAACAGGTGCTGAGAAGTGATCTTGGCTTGTTGCTGAGGGTCTTGGGACTAAAAAACACATCATAATTTGTGCCAAAAGGAAATTGAAGGGATAATGGTCAAACTGAATACTTATAATGTGATAGGAACAGAAACAGAGCCAAAGAAGAGTATAGTTAGAAACAAGATGCAAGAATTAAGAGTAGTGCATCAGATGAAAATTTTTAATGGACATTTTAGTTGTTTCCATTTTTATTTTTTAATGTCCTTAGTAAGAATTTATCTTGGCATACCAAGTTTCAAGTGACCAGTAAACATTGAACTGAAAAATATGAAACAAATATGAGTGATGTGAGAAAGCTCCAAAATGTAATGGATTTAGAAAAAGGGAAGCACTGTATGAAAGATGAGAAAAGTTTTCCCAGAAAAATTGCCAGTTAAGATGGGCATAAAAAAATGGATGGAGTTTTAATTACTAGTTATTAGAAGGACACGTCTCATAGACAGAGAAACCATTCTGGTACAACATCAAGCTATTTATTCTTCCATTCCTTCATTTCTGCAGCATATATTTATTGACTGCACAGCACTTTTAAAGTACTATAAACTAGAGCATGAATGAACGATTACAATACCACCATAATCTATTGGTATTTCATGAAACAATGCTTATTAGCAGTTTTATTCATATGATTATTCAGACTTAAAATCACATGTAAGAAAAGTTAATGTGGTGCAATAAAATACATAGCATAATTTAAGCTGAATAACATAGACCATTAATATATATAAGATGTATATGTTGAAAGATATATTCTATAAATATATTCAATATATTGATAGGAGGTGTAAATATTTTGATATACGTTAAATGTATTCAGTTCTTTGAAAAAGTATTTAGATCATACCTGAACTATGCTTCAATACTTAAAATATAATTAAATCTGTAGGATAATTTAAAACTACAATTTAACAATGCAGCTATTTATGTGATTATCATTTACATAAATGCATGCTCTTTTATGGGTCTCTTGACATTAAGTCTACTTACTACAGGCTCCCACAATGTTCAAAATTGATTAATTTCAGTTGTGGCTTAAGAACAAGTTTACTCAATTGCTTTCATTGTATCCAATGTTTAATGACTCTAATTTTTTAAAAATTAGATTGTTTAATAATCCACGAACAAGATTCACAGTGCGTTACTGATTTATTTACTTTGTGTTTCATCTCACTTAACAAGGTGTTTTAACCATTTATTCTATTTAATCATGTATTTGATTACTGGTGTTTTTTCATTGTATACTTAGGCATTCACATTATAGGCTGTAATTTCTCTTCATTGATGGAAGTATTATACTTACTTATGTTGTTTATTCATTGGGACAACTTAACTCCTTCTTATCAGGTACAATATCAGGATTCACGTTAAACTCTTTAAATTTGGTTGTATATATATATATATATATATATATATATATATATATACACATACATATACACACATATATGTACTCTTCCATATATATATATATATATATATATATATATATATATATATATAAAACCTTCCATAAAATGGTTTATTATAAGAAGTAAATCATGTAGCTGTTTTTACAGCTTTCAGTGTTCTCTTACTTAAGGCTACTTCACCCCCACCTATTGAATACTGCCCACTATTATTTATGCCTTTAAATTTTTCAAAAATAGTTAGATTTCATTATTAACCCATAATTCCAAGTAAATGGAGAGTAACAATTATTAAACTGTGTACACTGTTTATAATAATATAGTCTTTGATTGCAGTTGCCTGAAATTTGACACAACATTTTCATAATCTTGTTTCTTCAACAGGAGATCTTTCTTGTCCTGTCCTTCTACATTTTTTAATTCTGAACATTCCTCCTACCTGGAACTTCACTGGGTCTGTGGTACTGTTTTCATCTTCTTTTTTTTTCTTGGTGGGAGAGGCGGCAGGAACCAGGGATTGAACTCAGGGGTACTCAACCACTGAGCCACATCTCCAGCACTATTTTGTATCTTAATTAAAGACAGATTCTCACTGAGCTGCTTAGCACCTCGCTTTTGCTGAGGCTGGCTTTGAACTCGTGATCCTCCTGTCTCAGCCTCTAGAGCTGCAGGGATTACAGGATTACAGATATGCCCCACTGCACCTGACCTGTTTTCAAATTATTTTTACCCAAGACATAAAATAAGAATAATAGTTGTGCCTTTCTTTTTTTGCCAATGTTTCCAAATTACTTAGAAATATATTCACATATTATATGTATTCATCAATGTAGAAATCATTATTATTATAATAAATAATGTGAATTTACATCATATCCCACATATACTATCCATAATAGCATCAATTTAGAATTGCAGACTAAGAGGCAGGTACAGAAATATTTAGGATCTAACTAGATCAATTTACACTATTTTTATGAAAAGAAAAATAGCACTTTTAAATTTGGCATTAACATACATAGCTAGAGAAAAAAATGAAGGTAATTTAGAGCTCCACCAGCCTTCAAAGTGATTAGTGTAAAGTCAGGAATGTGCAGAAATATGGATGCCAGTGTCATTCTATGAAAAATAAGTCTGTAAGGATAGCTCTTAACTCAAGAGATAGGAAATACAGTGAGGAGCTTTTACCCAAGTTTTAGGGCTCTCCAGAGAGACAACTGATTGGAGATGATAGTATAGATATAGAAAGATGAGGGGTGATTTATTAAGGGAACTAACTCCATGATTATGGAGACTGTGAAGGCCCATTCTGGTTGGAAATTGGAAGCACAATGATGTTGATAGCACAGCTCAGTCTATGTCAAAACACCTCAGAACCAGGAAAGCTACTGAGGAAATTCTCAATCCAAAGTCAAAAGATTGACTACATATGGGTCTGCTGGTCTAAATTCTGGAGTTTAAAAAACAGAGACTCTGAAGTCCTGATGTCCAAGGGCAAGAGAAGGGTGTTTCCACTCTAGGAGAGCGTGAATTCACTTTAACTCTGAGTTTTTATTTTATCCTAGTTTCCAGCCTATAGATGGTATGGGCTCACATGGTGGGTGCATCTTTCCCACTCATTTGCAATGCAAATGCCAATCTCAATGCAAATGCCAATCTCAATGCACAAGCCAATCTTCCCTGAAAGAACTCTTACAGACGTATCCAAAATAATGCTTTGTGGCATTATACCTAAAATTAGCTATCACAATACATATGAAGAGAATAGACATTTGGTCCATTGCCTTCACAGTGTCTAAAAATAGCATGAGTGTACACATATTTGTGGTTTGGGAAGAATCACTGTGGATATGTGTAATGTAATACCTTGAATAATTGTTCCTACTCTTTGATGTATACAAGGCTATAGAATGGGCTTAATTTTGTTCTGTTTTGAATAACTGACAAGGCATAGGAAGCTCAATTAGTGTGGACTAACATTCCCAGCATGCCTAAAATGATAAATTAGTTTACAACAGGAGGTAAGTACCTTCTAAACACTTGAAGATCTAAATATAAATATAGATAGAGAAGTAAAATAAATCCACACTTTATTTTTTTTTTTTAGATTAGAATAATGTGCCTGTCAATTGAATGGTTTTAATGCTTAAGGAAATTTGTTATAGTGCTATAATCAGATCAGCAAATTAATATAACTTGAAATGCTATTGAGTTTATATTACTGATAATGATGAAATAATTTGTATTGGACTAATTCTCCTCCAATGGAAATTGTAAACTTTAGACAACAAGTAAATAAAGTTGATAACAATGAAACTTTGCATACAACCAGAGATATGTAAAAATGTGCTCTATATGTGTAATATGAAATGTAATGCATTCTTCTGTCATTTATAACTTAGAATAAAAAATAAATTAAAAAAATATAAAAGCAAGAAAAAACTAGAGAGTATTTGATTCTTGAAAGAAGAAAACTGGGGCTAGAGCTATGGCTCAGAGGTAGAGCACTCATCTTACATGTGTGAGACCCTGGGGTCGATACTCTGCACCACATGAATAAAATATAGAGATTGTGTCCACTTACAACTAAAAAAAAAATAAAAGAAAAGAAAAAGAAAAAACAAAAAATAAAACTGAGCTATGTAAGGTGAACTTAAATGACTTCTTACTTGAATCACCACTTACGAGTCCACATTGTATAAGGTAATTATCAGGCAGAAATACATATATAGCTTGAGAAGTCAGAGCTTGGAATCTTGGACTAATTGAGCTTCTGAAAGTGAATGGAGAAATTTGAAATCAAACACTTAAAACTACATAAAAACTCCACTGCTAAAATGTACATGTAGTGAAAAGGATCCACATTTCCTAGCAAGAAAGAAAGGCCAGAAGCCTGAATGAAAAGAATTATATCAGATGTTATCCTTTTCAGAGGTAACTGAGTTTAGAGTTGATTACAACCAAATTACTTGCTTGCTGTAACAACAAAAAATCAAGAGTTTTCAGAGGAAGACAATAGAATTCAGAATTCTTAAAATAAATCACCCACAATGTAACTTACGCAATCATATACTACTATTCAATATGGAGAAACAGGAAACTATGACTCAGCATAAAGAAAAAAGGCAGTCAAAGGAAATGGATTCCATAATGACCAAGATGATAAAATTGTCTGAGAAAGATTTTTAAGCAGAATTTATGAATATTTTTAAGTTCCCAAAGATAACTATAATCATTATGAAAGAAATGGTTAAGAATCTCAAGATAGAAATTGTAAGAGCCCTAATTAAGGAGATAGCTAAGATTGTGGTTAGCTGAGAGCCATAAAAGAACCTTTTTATGCCTGTGAACACTATGTGACGCACCTGTAAGCTCGAGCTGTAAGCACTTGTCCTTGTTAAAGCAAAATGTATTTAACTGGGTGAGGGTTAATGGTTGTTGGTGGTTGGAGAGTTGGATTTGTGTTGTTGGTTGGTGGTTAGAGTCTGAGTGGTTGAAGTTAGTGTGGTTGGAGTTCCAGAGGTTGCTGGAGCTGGAGAGAGAAGTTAGAAGAGAGAAGAATAAAAGAACTTTTTCATTTCCATCCTGCCTCCGAATTTTCTCCCGCAGCATCGTTGCTCCAAGCAGCAATCGCTTTAGGCAGCAACAAGAAATAGTATAGTTTTAAAAATGAAAATAATGCTAAGTGAAGTTAACCAATCCCAAAAAAAACAAAGTTTGAATGATCTCTTTGATATGAAGATACTAACTTATAAAGGCAAGAGAGAGGTAATGAGAGGAATGAAAGAGCTTTAAATAGAACAAAGAGGGGGAGAGGGTGGGGGGGGACAAGGGGATAGGAATAATGGCAGACTGAGTTACCCATGATTACCCTAAATACACGTATGAAGAAAGACACAATTGTTGTAAAAATACTTTATATAAAACCAGCAACTTGAAAAATTGTGCTCTTTGTATGTAATATGAAATGAAATGTACTCTGAAAATGTGTATAACAAATTAGAATAATAAAAAAAGAAAAAATGCAAATTCTATAATTAAAGTTAAAAATTAAAGTTTAATTTAATTTAATTATATATGATGGGGCCTATTAAGCTATTTAGTTGACTTGCTCTAAAAAAAAAAGATACCTTTGGGATATGAAATATTGTAGATTGATCAATGAAAGA
Source organism: Tamias sibiricus (assembly GCA_025594165.1). NCBI lineage: Eukaryota > Metazoa > Chordata > Mammalia > Rodentia > Sciuridae > Tamias > Tamias sibiricus. The sequence goes on from CM046665.1 coordinate 27,834,380, forward strand.
GCAAAATATCAAAGTATAATTGAAAGACCTAATTTTTCCAATTTGTTAACAAGTGCTAACTTTGGGAAACATAATCTGATTTATTCCAATAAAAATAATAAAAGAAACAGAAGAAAAAGAAAATCACACTAACTCACGCCACTACTGGGAGCATACTCTATGTGCTGGGACTCCCCTGTGGGTGTGATTACTCCACTGATTTACAATTTATTAACTATTTACCTATCTGTCGCAGTTCCTTCTTGAAGTTAGGATAACTATCTACTTCAGGATAGCCCTATTCCTATTGTTTCAAGGTAAGGGTTTATAATGTAATGTCTTGGAAGAGAAGAGTACAAAATACCCAGCAGGACATAATTCACAATATGACTAAGAATTGGAGAAGAGTTTGTGAATTATATAAACCACTGTATCTTTCACCTTCAAAAAGCTGAGGTCACTAACTACACACATGCTTCTGGGGAGGTTCATCATGCATGTATTTGAAGTATGTTATCATAATTTTTGACACAATGTTCATTTGATTATATTTTATAGCACTTAAACCATTACAGACACCATATTTTGACCTTGAAGTCTTGAGGCATTTCTATAAAGTGACACTTGGGTTTGTTTTGTTCAGAGGAAGGATTTGTCTTGATTGCTGATTTGCCTTTTGAATCATTTGATGTTTTGGAGTCTTGACATATCTGTATATTAAAGCTAAAGAAATGTGCTGATGTGGTGAAACACGTAAGTGTACGGCTTGTTTTTCAACTTTTATTCTATTTGATGCAAAATAAAAATAAGATTGCAGTTTTGTAGGATAAATGCATACTCCCCAGATGTACTTATTATAGAGAAAAGAAAAGCAGTTGATTTTCTACTGATTGACCAAAGAATTTTTCCTTAGGACAAATTTATTGATAAAATTTAGAAAAAAATTAACTGAATAATACAGATTATGAAAAAGACAACTTTCATAGTCAAATGAACTAAATAAGTTTTGTTTTCTTTTACATAAGACTTAATTTAATAACAATTTTAATTTACAGAAATATTGCTAAATTAATGGAAGTTTTTTATATTGCCCTCACTCCAGCTCTATTATTATTAATATCTTACATGACTCTGGGATATTTGTTTTAAGCAATGAGTAAATATTGGTAATTTATTTACTGAAGTATCTCATTTATTCTGATTAACTTAGGTTTTGCCTTTTTTCTTTTAAGATTGCAAGCCTTATACCACAGTTTTAGAAGTAATGTCTATTTTGCTTCTTCTAAGCTATGACAATTTTTCAGACTTTACTTGATTTTAACCAGGAATTCTAACAGAATGGGAATGACAGCTTCCTACTTCTTCATGTGTTGGACCTGAAATAGCAAGTTTAAATGATGTTTTCAATTCTTTTTTAAAATATTTATTTTTAGTTGTAGTTGAACACAATGCCTTTATTTTATTTATTTATTATTTTTATGTGGTGCAGAGGATCAAACCCAAACCTTGCACATGCTAGGCGAGCTCTCTACCGCTGAGCCACAACCCCAGCTATGTTTTCAATATTTTATTGATTAATAGCTTCAATATCACTCCTCAATATATGCTTAAAAAAATTATAGTTTTCCACATTGCTTTTTCAGTAATTTTTAATAAAATATTTATGATGGTGAGATAGAATTCTTCAAATGCCTTAAAACATGTAACAGCATGTGAATTTGTTTTAGAATTCATTTTTAATATTAGGTTGAGATGAGTGTGATGCTATTAAATGTTTGTGTAGGAACATTTTCATTGCATCTGTCATTTTACTGATTAGAAATATGTCTGAAAAATGTGAATTTGAAGGTTTTCTGTTTGCTTAGTTCTTTTTTTAAGTTAATTTATTTTGTATTCTAATTTGTTAGAAATGACAACAGAATGCATTACATTGCATATTATACTTATAGAGCACACATTTACATATCTCTGGTTGTATACAAAGTTTATTCACAGCATTCATGACTTCATACATGCACTTAGGGTAATAATATCCATCTTATTCTAACATCTTTTTTTTTCTTTCTTCTTCACCCTTTATTTCCCTTCCTTTCCCTCCCTCCCCATTGGCCATTCTAGTGTTTCTCTAATCCTCCCATGCTCCCTGTCCCAACCCAACTGTGAATTGGCCTCCTTATATCAGAGAAAACATTCTGCATTTGGCTTTTTGGGTTGGCTAACTTCACTTAGCATTATATTCTCCAACTTCATCCATTTACCTGTTAATGCCATGATTTTATTCTCTTTTATTGCGGAATAATACTCTATTGTGTATATATACCACATTTTCTTTATCTATTCATCTACTGAAGGGCATCTTGGTTGGTTCCACAATTAAGCTGTTGTGAATTGTGCTGCTAAAAACATTGATGTGGCTGTGTCCCTGTAGTATGCTGTTTTTAAGTCCTTTGGGTATAGACCAAAGAGTGGGATAGCTGGGTCATAAGGTGGTTCCATTCCCAGTTTTCCAAGGAATCTCCACACTGCTTTCCATATTGGCTGTACCATTTTGCAGTCCCACCAGCAATATATGAGTGTGCCTTTTTCCCCACATCCTCACCAAAATTTATTGTTGTTTGTGTTCGTAATAGCTGCCATTCTGACTGGTGTGAGAGTGGTTTTGATTTGCATTTCTCTTATTACCAGAGAGGTTGAACATTTTTTTCATGTATTTGTTGATTGATTGTATATCTTCTTCTGAGAAGTGTCTGTTCAGTTCCTCGACCCATTTATTGACTGGGTTAATTGTTTTTTTGGTGTTAAGATTTTTGACCAGAGACACTACTTCTAATGGAAGAAAAACTAAGGTTTAATCTCCAACATGTTGGATTAGGCCCCAAGTTCCTTAATAAGACTCCTGTAGCACAAGAATTAATATCAAGAATCAATAAATTGGATAGATTCAAACTAAAAAGCTTCTTCTCAGCAAAAGAAATAATCAGTGAGGTGAATAGAGAACCTACTAATTGGGAACAAATTTTTACCACATGCACTTCTGATAGAGCACTAATCTCTAGAATATATTAAGAATTGTTTGCTTAATTCAAAAGAAATGTTAATTAAGTACCAACAATTCAAATTCAGTTTAGGAAAAAAATATATACCAGTTTCCTAAAGTGAAGCATAAAACCTTGCTAAAGCAAATTTTCTTTTCTTTTTTTAGTGAACAAGAGGTATTAAATATGAGAATAATGTTAACATAAAAATACAATATATCTTCTGGGTTAAAATGACCTAAAATTAAATAAAAACAAATTGAATGAACATAGTTTTAAAATATTTTATATAGAAATAATCCTCTGCAAAACAAAATGATAAAATCAAATTTGAGTGCTGGAAATCCTGTGTGGAACAATATTATTTAAATTTGTAGAACAATATAATCCAATACATACTGAAATAATGTTAATATTTACTAACATATAATCATTCTTCACCAAATATTTATTAAGTGTATACTATATACTATTAAAATTATAAGACAATAACAATAGTCTTTCTCTAAATATTTATTAAGTGTATACTATATACTATTAAAATTATAAGACAATAACAAAAGTCTTTCTCTGATGGACCTTATGCTCATAGTTTCATAGAAGAGAAGCATCTAGGGATGATGTTAAGCAGAACAGCATGGAGCCCAACGCCCAAATTCATGGACCAGGAAACTGAAGACAAGAGAGTTATGAAATTTCCCTAAATTGTCATAAAAATAAATTTCAGGGTCTCTATTTCTTATTTCTGTACTGTCGTTGAAGAAAAAAAAATGCATGCATTTTAGAAAAACATAAACAAAAATATGATACAAGGGATAAATAAAATGTCATTAAAGAATGTGTGAATAAAATATTTTACTTAAAATAATACAAAATTCATTTGCATATTATTTTGAAATTACCACTTCAATCCTCAAAGTGATATTATTGCTTAACATAAGCAGATATACATATTTCAGAACTTAAAATATATTAATACTATCTAGTTATTTAAAGAAATAAGTGAGCTTGATTTATCATGTAAGCTTCCTACATGAAAAAAACTCCTATATTTTTGTCTCTATATCTTTCTCCTTATACACAGCTTCTGTCAAAATATTTCACATGTATTAACAAAATCCTGGCCAAATAACTCATACCTGTCTTCCATGTTTCTGTTCCAAAAAAGAACCAGTAACACTTATCAAATTTTTAGTAAACAATATGTTAGAAAAATCACAACACCTTCAGTAATCATCTGTTTCAAATAATATGGTCCCAAAATACCACTTAGTGAAATGTGCATAATTTTACTACTACTATGCTTGGCAGTAGGACTAAAAGTAGCATTTGGTGATAAAGTCATTTCTGGCAGTATGTGTAATCATTTTTTTGTCAAAGACAATGCATTTAACACCTTTACATTGTTATTGAAGAAATTCTTATAAAATATATACTGAGACAGAAAACACATAAGACATTGTGGTAGTAAACTTTCTTATGGCTCTGAAAAATTCTCTCCCTGGTATTCATAGTTTTGTATTTGTGAACTTAGTGATTTGCTTCTAATGAAAATAATATGGGAGGTAAATGTGATATATAAAACTTCTGTGATAAGTTAGATCTTGAGTGTCCCCCAAAGGCTCATATGTCTTGGAGGTTTGGCCCCCAATGCCAGAGGTGGGGTTTTGAGGAAGTGATTAGATCATTAACTCTCTGACTTCATATGTTCATTTAATAATTTGATGTCTTCTGGGGTGGTGGTAGAACATTTAGGAGGTAGGGCCTAAGTGAAGAAATGTGTCCTGGTCCTTTTTTCTCTCTGCCGTCCTTCCCAGCTGCTGTGAAGTTTTGCTCTGCCATTCCATTTTATCCTGATGTTTATCCTTGCCTCAAGCCCATAGGAATGGAACCCACTTACCATGCATGAGCCAAAATAAAATTTCTCTTCTTTAAGTTGATTTTCTCAAGTATTTGTCACAGCAACAAATAACTAACAAAGGACTTTGACTTCTGCTTTTTAGACCCCATCCCATTCTACCATTTCTCTCTCTCTCTTTGTGCTCTCTTGCTTGCCACTCAGGTAGAACAAGTTCCCATGTTGTAAAGCATCTATGGAAAGGACCATGTGTCAAGAAACTGAGTGAACAGCATCTGAGGTACTGAGATCTCAATTCAAAAATATGGGAGAAGTGAATCCTTCCAATGATACACTGAGTAAATTGAGAGTTGATTTAATTGGGTCTTGTGATAACTGAAGTGAAGCTGTGTATCTTTGACTCATAGAAATTGTGAGATAGTAAAGGTATATTGTTTTATGACTGTAACTTTTGGGATAATTTGTTCATCAACAATGAATAGTCCATTTCTTAATGAAAAACTTGTACTCTTGACAATGTCCTTCAAGATTTTATATGAAAAACTGATTCTTTTTTTCAATTGTTACCCTAGAGTAAATTGTGTTGCTGTATATCACCATTCTGAGAATCAGGAAAGTAGCAAATGTAGAAAAAAACTCAGTTTACAGACACCTTATTTCCAAGGTAAGTATTTTCATTAAAAAAAAAAAAAGAGAGAGAGAGAGAGAGAGAGAGAGAGAGAGAAAGACATTTGAAGTTCAATAAATGTCACTAAAATTAAATCTCTTTGGAAGCCAGCCATTCTTCCTTCCAAGAACCAACCTATCAGCCCTGATTGTGTGGCATACATGTACACTGAATTTTTACTAAGGAGGAAAATGTTTCTTGGAAGATGCCACAAAGGTTCTCTTCACTATGACAATGGCCATCTGCAAGTTATTTCAAGGTTCTGAATTTTCATCTCAGCGGAAAATTAATTATAAGAATATCTCAGCTTTTAATGGATTTTAAATGATCTAAAAACCCTCTCTGTATTTTTAATGTATAATTCTTTTATATTAATAGCAGAACAGATATGAGGAATAAACTTTATGAAGCATACAGCACATCAATAACTCTCCATGTATTTGAAGTTCTTCTGCTTACATTTTTTAATGTATGCTCTGAATATGATTAATTTTCTCATAGCTGCATTTGCAATCTAGTTGAAAATACTTAATAGAAATCTGTTATTTCCTTAGAATGAATGCTGACTAATTTTCCTTTTCTTGCTTGTTTAGCATAACTCTTTTTGTTCAAAATTCAGTTAGAAGTAATTTTCAAAACTGTAATACATATTTTCAAGCTTTAGAAAATTCTTTTTGTACTAATGTAAATAGAAAAGTTGTTCTAATTAGTAGTGGTATTATATACAAGAGTTCCAAATAAGTTGCAGAGTCAAAAGGAACATTGTAGAGTATGTATGGATAATAATGTTTTAGTAAAATGTTTACGTTAGATGTTATAAAATTGTAACATTCGACAAACCAACATAGATTTCACCAAATATAGATCAAAGAAATAATAAACTAGGCAGTTAGAGTTTGGGTTATTTGTACATCAGTTTTCCTATTTATTAAAATGGTGATAATATAGTAGTTCCCATCTTATGTTACAAGGACGAAATTAGTTGTTAGACTCTTTTTAAAGTACTTGACACATATTAAGTACTGTATGTATTGTCAATTATGATTTTTATCATTTGCAAGATTAAAATTCTGACAAAAAAATTAAAATGTTTTGTTTGGTACAAACAATACATTTAGATATATGTGAACCATCCAAATGAAGTAGTGCAACAACACAATTTTTGCTGTTTCATGTACTATTTGTCAAATGGCCAATTTAGAGGAAAAAAAATATGTGTATATTGTTCATTCAATAAATAAATAAATGTAGGGAGATAGAAAATAGGAAGATAGATGATAATTAGAAGCTAAACACACACACACACACACACACACACACACACTTCTCATACATATGATGCTTAAAAGTCTTTATAATTATCTTGATAGGCTAGTGTTCAAATTAATAGACAATCATCCTTTCTCATTTAGAGTTTGTATTCCATTGGAGGGACACATAAAATAAACACATGTATGTGTAGTATAACAGATGATAATAAATGCTATATGGTATAGGAAGGTGGGAAACAGAAGGACCCCATGTTGGAAGAGTGAGAGTGCATGCTACAGTTTCAAATAAGGTAATTTAAAAGGGCACTTTTGAGGAAAGAAAACCTTTGAATAAGGAACTAAAGAAGGTGAAGAGAAAACTCTGTAAACAACCAGGAGAAACCTTCAGACATAGCATCTCTTAATGCAGAAATCCTGGGATGAATGGTGTCTGGTTTCCTTGGAAATTTTAACAAAACAAAATTATTTAATATAAGATAATTGCAAGATTTCTGATACCACAAGTCACTTTTAGGTTTTGTTTTTCTTCTCAAATGTAGTTTGTAAATTTAAAACCATAACACTTATGTTAAAGATTGAGTGAATTTAATGTCAAAAAATATATGAACCTTTTTAAATTTGAATTTCATATTCATCATTGAATTTAACAGTCTCAGAAAGGTTGTAAAATAGTGTGCCATTTGAGAATATAGTAAGTTTCAGATAGGATAATTTGATCAAAGCAACCTAGTATATGAATGAAAATTTTAAACTATGGTCCTCATGAGCAACTAAAATTCTCATTTTTTCCCTTAATATACTATAGTCACACTAAAAAATTTAGATGCTTAATATTCATTGCATTTAAATTTTTAATATTGTCCTTTGTAAGTACAAAAATACTAAAACCTAGATTCTAAATGTTGTTATTTAATGTCACTTCATAACCCAAACTTATATTGAGAAAACAAAATATTTTGGAAACACATACCTACAGACTTAATGCTTTTTTTTTTTTTAAACTAGTATATTATCGTCTGACTTTCTTCTTTGGTAGATTGATTAAAATTCTAATAGAAAAAGAAGCACTCATTACAACAAAAACTAACTGGGTAGCTGAACACACACAAAAAAGCACAGACACACTCAATATCGTTTCTTCTAACTGTACTAGGTGTATGTCAACCTCCAATTTTCATTTTTAAAAAAGGAGGACAACATTCACATGTATAGAGAACCATGAAATTTAATCCCATAGAGTATCTTACAGCCAAGTAGATTTTATACTTGTCATAAGCTAAACTTGATTCACTCTAGAAATAAAAATACCATTGTTTGAAATTTCAAGCTATATAAGCATATGTAGGTACTCATAAAATTATATAATATGATGTGAAAAAAAGCTGTGGTGCTTTTCCTATAAGAAAATCTGAAATTTATTAGAAATCCTTAGATTTTTGATTATCTGTCAGAAAACAGTTATTATTTTTATATTTTTAATAGCCAGGTTGGGAAAATAGAATGTGCTATTAATTTGTCACAAGTACATTACTAGTCTCTATAAATTTTTAAGTTGCTTTAGTAATTACATTGTCATTAAAATCAATCAAATTTTTTATGTTAAATATTAAATAGAATATAAGTAGTAACCATTAATATCTGTTTTATAACTTCTTATTAATAGGAAAAATTACATGACTTAAAACTGATGTAAAATAACTCATTTAAGTTTTGGAAGATCTTTTAAAAGTATTCATGAATTCTTCTAAATAAAACATTTGCTTAGAATCAACACAGATTGCTATCATAGTATAATCCACATGTATGCAGTACCTTGAACTTAAAAAAAAAAAAATGAGCGTGTGCATTCACTGATTGAGATTCATTTTAGAAATCTCATCATGAATAAATGGTGCTATCAAATAACACCTACACAGTTAATCTACTATCACTTGACTTTCTTCTCTAGGAGCAGATGTATTACTTCATAAGGAAGCATTTCCATTATTTATTATACAGTTAAATAATGTATATTATTCACCATTGTCTTAGACAGCTGTTATTGTTTTGCTAACTGCAGTGCTGGGCATCTATTGGGTATTTCCTGCTCAACATACATTCTTTGTTCTACTGGGAACATATCCATTTTATTTTATAGAAACATCATCTCCCTAACTCTTGTTGTTGAAGGATAGGCAGGTGGGCTCTACCTAAACAACAAGATGCAATTATAAAGTATTTTCTGAAATTTTGGGAAAGATAAACATAGATTTGGAGATACAAGACCATCTGTCAATTTGGAATAAATGCCCCTCTCTGCATTGTTGAGAATAAAACCAATATAGGAAAAGTTGGATTACAATTTGAGAAAATACAAGATGATGCAGAGAAATTCAAGCTTCTGGAATGTGTCACTTATAAAGCTGAAACCATAATTTTTCCTCTCTAAAAACATTTAAATTTTCATTTTGAGTTTAGCATTTATCACTACAAAAACAGGGCTGGGAGTGTAGCTCAGTTCTAGAGCACTTACTTAGCTGGCATGAGGCCCTGGGTTTGATTCCTACAACTGCAAAAATAAACAAACAAAAACCTCCTCAATAGTTCAGAAAGATCACTTACTAAAAGTCCTTTAAATTAGAGACATTGTATGAAAAGGAAAAAAAAAATAAAAACCTCTCTCCAATATAAATTCTTCGGGAAGAAACTATCAAAAGAGTCTTTGTGTATTATAAGCTTTTAATTCTATGCTATGATAATTACAAGTGAACTTGATTTTTCAATTTGTGGATCAGTGTGGTTATAATTTGAACCACAATACCTTTGAAAATCTAATCGGTTTCAATTAAGACAAGATAAAATAAATCATTTCCACCTCTTAGATGAAAACAGAAAAATTGACAAGTTCCTTCAATCATAACACATAAAAACCACCCATAAAATATATCAGTCTCAGCATCATGTAGCCATATCTGATTTGAGTTTCATGACACTTGTGCATATAAATATCAATTCAGTGATGGGAATAGTCTAGACCTTGCAATCAGAAAGACACAAGCAAATCTTGCAAATGGTGTGAATTTGAACACTGCCTTCATACTTAGAATTATTGGCTTATTTCTATATTCTGATACTATTTAATATTCTCAGTGGTAGTTGTGACGAAAGCATTACATATGAGAATATTTTTAGCTAAATGCTATGCTAATATTATGTGTGTACATGTTTTTGCATACATATATGTATTCTATACACACATGTATATGAGAGTTTCACTCATGTTGAGCAAGTATACTTCACTTCTTAGTAGGTATATGATCTTGGGCAATGTGATTTGACTTTTTGGTAGCTGGGTTATCTAATTTGTATATTTTTTATAATAATTTAGTTAATACTCATAAAGGATATATAAGGATAAAATCTATGTCTAGAATATAATAATTATTATACTACTATAAGCTTAGTTTGAGTAATTACAAGGTAATTCTCTTTTGTAGTTGCTCATCCTTTGACTCAGATTTAGTTTTCTCAGATAAGATCTAGTTTGCATTTTCCATTCTATATAATCCAGGCAATACTCTGTAGTCCTTCCATTTCCCAGAACACAGAACATGCCTGGCATGGCAGTGAGGCAGAGAGCCCAAACAAAGCAAGTTTTCACATTCTCACCCCTGGAAATGATCTGGCTCCCTGGATAGTCAACATGGTTTATGTTTACCTGTTTATCAATGAGTCTTGTCTGATGATGAGTTCCTTGAGGGCATGGGACATTTTAAATTTACTGGAACAAACTCAGTGGATTTTCTGGCACTGAGGAGGAATGGAAAACTCCAAGGAAGAAGCCATCCATGACGAGTATGTGGAGAAGGATGTAGAAACTTCAGAAATTTGCACTAATACACTTGCCCATACACATTTTGCTGATGGTGATAATTATCTAAAAGGATTAAAGAAAAGAATATGAAAAATAGCTATAATGATTTAAGGTTTTAGTGGTTGTGGTATCAATGATGAAAGTAGAAATAGTTTTCAAGTTAAAAAGATGAACTGCTTGTCCATTGGGTTCAAGGTTGGCCTTGCTAATACAAAAGTTTGAAGCAATTGGAGTTTCTTATAGCTGCAATAGAAATCAGTCAGAGATATTTGAGATCATCAAAGAAAAGTAGAAATTAATTTATTTAAGAGATGCTGTTTCTGTGATGTCAGCAAAGGTAAAATATATGGAGGTTTACATTTATATTTAGCTAAAATATCTCTATATTTATCTATCATCCATCTATCTATGTCTCTGTTTGAACCCAGGTCCTGAAACAAAGCTCCTAAAATCCTTATAAAAAGTGTTGTAAGGAGAAATATTTATTCTATTTGGTCTTTAACTTTGAATCCTAACACAGAACTCCTATGGTCTTTAACTTTTCTGAGTGATAGAATTATGAATGGTAAAATCCTTTGGAGTTTTCTGAGTGATAAAAAACAAATAAAAAAACCAAACTCTTTCACTCTAAAGAATTCAACTCTGAGTGGAGTCCTAGATATCCTAAAAAGATAGAGGGACTCATAGTTGAGTTAATCACTAGTAGCCAAAGATTTAATCAAATATGTCTACATAAAAAATCCTTCAAAAAATCCCCACACAGGGTTCAGAGAGCTTTCAAATCACTGAACACACAGATGTAACTGCAGACTGGCACATCCAGAGAGAACTTAGATATTTTGCTTCTCCATACCTTGTTCTATGTATTTCTCCCATCAGAATGTTCATTATGTAATTTGTGATATTATTAATAATGAATAGGGGACACATAAATAAAGTATTCTAACTACAAACCACTCAGGTAAGTATATCCTACTCAAATGTGATATGTTGAGGAAGCCCTCAATTTATACCCACTAGTCAGAAATATTGGTGGAAACCTAGTACATGACATTGGCCTCTAAAGTGAGGGGCAGTCTTGTGGAGCATGGAACCCTCAACCTGAGGGATCTGACACGCTCTTCAGGTAGATGATATCAGAACTAAGTTATAGTACATTTAGTTGGTGTCATTTAGAGAATTTGTTGTTTGTGAAGAGAAGCAGTTACACATTTTGGCAACTAGAAAGATGGAAGTGTTCTGTGTCAGATTTCATGTGTGTTAGTTGGCTTCTCATCACTGCAACATATACCCAAGAAAATTAGCTTACAGGAGCAAATATTTGTTTTGGTTCATGGATTCAGAGGTCATCAGGCTCCATAGAAGAAGTATCAAGACAGAAGAGTGTGGGGTATCAAAGATGCTTATCTCATGGCAGACAGAAAGCACAGAAAGAGAGGAAGAGTTCATGGACAAAATCAACCTATAGGTCATGCTTCTAATGACCTACAATTATTAATTAATTGGCTTAATCCATTCATGAGGAGAGGTCTCATGATCCAATAATTTCCCAAAGCTCCACATTTGAATACAGCTATATTGAGGACCAAATATTTAGCACATGAGCCTTTGGGGACATTCCAGAGTCAAACTCTAATAATGTGAGAATAAAAAAAACAATTTGTATTTTTACAATTTTGTGGTATGGGAAAAACCCACCCACATTTGAGTAAGCATAGATACAGAATTTTCTGTGGACTGAGTGATAAAAGGAAATACACAGTTTGTGTTTCTCTTAATATATATATATATATATATATATATATATATATTTTTATATACACATATATATATATATATATATATATATATATCTACCTACATATCTATCTATGGGTAACTTGATTTAGTTTTCCTCCCTATGCATCACGTACATATAAGTCTACATGTTTTATAAGTGACTCATCAATTATAAAATAGCCCAGTTTTGATTACTCAACTTCAGCTCCACTTTTGTACTTTCCAACAATACTGCCAGCAACAACAAAATGATGACAAGCACAACCATCCTTAATACTGACGAAAATTTCCAAAGACTTAGAGGATAAATTTTAAGTACCTCAAGATATTTGATCTGATAAACTGAAGAAACAATGTTGACATGAACTAAGACATAGACAGTTGTGGGAGGCACATGTTTTAGTTTTTAAGATCAGAATTTCAGTTTTGGCTATGTTAGCACATTACCTTGTAATTAAACATGTCCTCAGGAGGAGACATTCTACAAGTCCTCCTGCAGCCATCTGTCCTTCCTCCTTATCATCTTAACTCCCTCGCTATCTCCACTCTTTTTTCTGTCTTTTCCTTCTCATCTGCTTCTCTTTTTTTCTATTTCTGATCCTTTTATTACTGAGTGAATTATAACCATAGGATTCATTTATAATTATGAAAGAACACTTTTGAAAGAATTGTGTTGTTTTCAGATTATTTTATTGACTTGAAAATAAGTATTGCCTATTAAAAATTTATCAAAACCTTGAAATTAATGATTCATAGGATTTACCTATATGATGTGTCATGTATACTTTATATTCTGTTTTAAAGTAATTAATATATTTGTGTGTCTATATATCTGTACTCTAGACAAAAGACATATGAATTAAGTATTTTTTTTAAATTAATTTATTCCTTAAACATCAAATCAGGTACAAACATATTGTCTTTTTGTGCATTTATCTACCTTCCCTTTTTTATGTTCCTTCTAATTGTTTTACATATCATATTTGCCTGGGCACCTAGGACTCTACATTCAAGTGTGTCATAATTTCCAAAGTATTTCTTTATTACCTCTTTTTTCAGATGAAGTTTGAGTAGGCCTCTTTTCTTTATATTTCTAAACACCATCTACACAACTTTACAGTAGCATTTTATATAATATTGTCATATTGTTAGCTTATTTGGGAAGTCTTTACCATTGGATGTTTATTTCACTTAGTAGAGGGAACATTTAAGCTCATTTAAATCATGAGCACTTCCACCAGATAACTTTAACTTTTTCTTTCTTTTAATGAAAGCCTAATAAACCTCTAGGTAGAATAAAAATTGAAATAAGTCATAGCTCCTAACATTAAATACTTTGCAATCCAATGGGATATATTGCAGGAAGTGCAATGACAAATATAAGGCACATAAATAGAAGCCATTTATTGATTTGAAGAATTAAAAACAAAGAATATGCTGACCAGGGTCACTGAATAAATGACATAGTAAAAACTTTTATAAGGCAACTTGAAGCAATGACCTAAACTTTTAAGTTTTTTCACAATGACCAAAATAATAAAATCACTGTGACAGACACCTTTTAGTTGTTAGGGATTCTTGGCTCATTCAACAGCTGTATAATTTTAACACTCAAAACCAATCAATTTCTTTTTTCTCTGAAATAATATGCACATATTTTATAAATACAATATTAATGTATTTAATATTATTTTTTAACAAAATAAGAAATATCATTTCTACTCTTCAGAATATGAATTAAGATGTAAAAACATATTTCAGACACTTTGTAAAGTCCTCAGTTTTATACCAGTCTTCACAACAAAATATTATAGTATAACTTCCTTATCATCTCATCATATTAATATTCTAGCATTCATATGAATTTAATGAATAGTTGTATATATTTTCTACTTGATTACATGCAAAATGTTATTTATCTAACTCACTATTAATATTATTATTTATATATTATTTATTCTTATTCTTTTCTTAGGGAAAATATTTTACCGCAGCAGCAAATGGTAATAGCATAAGCTAGTTCCACTCTAATGTGTAATGTATCTTCTGCATTCATGCTAGAAATTTAAAAAAAACAACAACAATCAGCAGAGAGTTAGAGTTTATGAGCTTTAATTATTCATTCTGTGGCATATAAATATATAGACTTAATTATAGCAAATATATTGGCAATTTCACATACACAAAGCTGTCACATATTAAAGGAATTCTAGTACCTAATCATATTTCAAACAATTTGATTTAAATTTAAGAAAAATGAAAATGTATATCATTTGACACTATAAATATGTTTAGCAGCTCAGCATTCAAATAGTACAAAATGGGGAAATAAATTAAAAATTTAAGCTAAATATTGTATTCTTCACCCTCATTATCCCCCAAGGATATCAGCTATGGGGGGATTATTAATAATTGCCTTCATTTCCATCCAAGGCTCAATTCCGCAGTATAATTCAGTGTCTACTCTGTGCTCAGGACTCTTATTAGGTGCTTGGATTATATCATTGAACAGAAAACACAAAAATTGCAATCCTAGGGAAACTTGCAGTTGGGAGTGAGAATAAATGAAAAATGAGAAGTAATTTGTATTACTAAAGGGTATAGCAGGGAAGCTGATTTGGGTATATGGGATGAGGATAGCCTGCAGCATTAGGAAAGGTAACAAACAGCATTTCAGGATGTTCCTATGTTGAGTATAAGGCTTGAGCCAAGACTAAAAGGCTTCAGGGGGAGACCTGGAGGAAAAGAATTCCTGGTAGAGAATCAGGTTGAGCAAATGCCATATGTGTTTGCAGATAAGATAGGCAACTAGAATGTTTGGATTGTTTTCCAGTTATTTTTTTTTTGCATCAGTTGGACATAAACATAGCTTCTGTATTAATTTTCCAAAGATTTATTCCAGTAGTAAGATACCCAAGTAAAACAAATTCTATGACTCAATGACAGGATTAAAAAAATTTAACTTGGGTGATGACATTTTGCTTCCACTATGTAGTTCCAATTTATTTTCTTACCTGTACTTCTTTTGATTATTTCTAAATACTAAGTTCAAGACATACTTATGGAATTTTTACATTTTATCAGGTTAACCTGTTTGTACTTTCATAGATGTCAGTTTGCTTTTTCACTGTGTAAAATATGTTTGCTCTGACATATGCATCAAATGACATGCTCACTTTGTATGGCATCTTCTTAATTATTCTTCAGTGATCTCTTGAGTATCAAGAGCCAAGAATTTTATTAGGCATCCAAAATATTAATGACAACTATTTCATGGCTTATACCATCTGAATTCCATTACATTTCTTAAAATGTGGTAGGGATCCATGGACTGGCTTTTGCTCTTATCTCATATATTCTGGCTTTCAGATTCTAATGGGGTATGACTTAATATATCTGGATATCTGTTTGCAATAGCTGCTGCCAATTACCTCATATGTCCCCCCTAATGTTGGAGAACTTCAAATGCCTCATCCCTGAGAACTCATCCTACATGCTGTATCTGAGAACCCAAATATTTTTACTTAGTAATTCAGCAATAGCACACTTTTCTAGAGATTTTTTATTCAAGACAAAAAGCAATTCTTTCTTGTCTCTCCCACATGACAGTTTCTGGTAGTCCCTTTCCAGTTGCCCACTACTTTTATCATTCAGATTTTCAATTTACTTGGATTTAAGTAATTAATACATACCACTTCTTTCCCAATTTATAAGTAACTGAGAGATGAGATGTCAGATTAGAACAGATTAAGCTACTATTACTGAGTAGAATGGTTTTGAAAATGGGACTTAGATGCATAGGCAAATGGCCTTATATGCTTATCTGAATTAGAATGAGAAACTCACCTATCCACTGGAAATCTCACACCTGACCTACAGAGCCAACCTCTTCACTACTTGGCAGAAGTTAAGACATGAGTGGATCCATTGGGAAAAGAGTATTCCTTACTCTTGATGTTCTATTCCACGTGAAAAAGCTTCTCTCAAAATACTCAAATGACTTTTCTCTACTTCTTTTTTCACATCTTCAATCTAGTTAGGTATTTTAGAAGGGAGGACTAATTTCTGATTCTGGAGTCCAGTTTCCCAGGTAGAATACGAATGCCATCTGTTTCTATACGGCAAACTGCCTGTGGAAAGATATCTGTAGTCCAGTTTGGTCACAGGCATACTGGGAAAGCATTTACTTATAAGTTATATTTTCCAGTTCCAGTTTTATCAAGTGAAGATAATGACAATAATAAAGCATATATCTGTAAAACTATGCCAGATGATGTAGTTTCTCTTCTCAAAACTTTCTAATTGTTCCCTTTTACAATCAGAATAAAATTTAAAGTGCCCACACTGGCCTTGCAGTCCTATGTGAGATGGCTCTGCTAGACCTGGGTACCCTTACCCTCCTCCTGTGCATTCTCTGTCACTGAGTTTCAGAATTTGTTTTACTTTGGGTATCTTACTACTGGAATAAATCTTTCGAAAATTAATGCTGAAAGTGCATCTACGTCCCATTGATGCAAGAAATGATTGGGAATGGAACAATACATAGAAAATTATTTTAGTTGTATAATTCTTAAGATTCAGTGTGCACAGAGATGATATGATAACTTCTAAAAATAAAGAACCTGTGGCTTCAGCCTCAGAGATTCATACTCATTTGCTCAGGGGTGACACAGATACCAGCATTATAATGAGCTTTGTGCATTAATCTAATGTGTTTTGTCCAATGTGTGTGCAGAAAAGCTACAATCATATAAATTACAAGTTTTGGGGGCTTAAATTTGAGGATAGTAATAAAAGAAGAAAATGGACTAAAGGGCTTGAGTATTCAACTATCAAAGAATCTACATGCATATACCAAAGAGGAATGAACAGTAGTTGTAACAATTCAAGCCCAGCAACGGAAAAGAATGTTGATGTTCTTAATGCAATTAAAAAACTAAGAACTACCTTTCAGAGCAAAAAGATGGATTTTGTGATAAGACACCTAGAATATAAGATGTCATGAAGAATGTAAAATGAAAATGCCCACTAGAAGAGCAGTGGAAGTTAGTGAGTTGTGTTCAGCAACCACCTACAAAGGCTTAACAGGTAAAGACATAAAAGTGTGAATGGAAAGAATGCAAAACTCCGAGAATCTATAAAGGAGGTGGGGACTTGGTCATGAAAATAATATTTAACCTGAGACTTTACCATTAAAATAAAATTCAGAGGGGTTAATTTGGGGGTGGGGAAGGAAAGAAAGCACAATCTAGGCAGAGATCACAGCTTCTGGAAATTCTTAGACTAAAGACAGAAGGGGTGGGAAAAGCCCATGTGTAAGGATAGCATTCAAAGGATTTGTGGCTGGAGGGAGAGAGGAGGCCAGGTTCTAAGGACTTTTGTCTTGTAAAGCAAGTGAAAATATTTTATCTTTATGGTAAAAATCAGTGAAAAGCTACAGGAGATTTTTAATGAAATGAAGGGGGATATCCTAGAACATGGTGCTGAGCACAAACCATAGATACCTTCATATTTGGAACAGGTATGAACTGTAGAATCAATGCCAGCCTGCAGTTACTGCCTCAAATATACCTCACAGTACAATGTGCCATTGTCTACCTTCCTGCGTGCAGATGCTGAGTCCATGCTACTCACTGTATTACTTTGGAAAAATTATTTAATTAGCCCTTCTCAATTCTGTTTGTGTATTGGAAGCATCTCAGAGGCTTTAAAATATATCATGCCTGGACTTACCTCTCATAGATTCTAAACTCAAGCATTAAAGTACATTTAAACATCCTTAGATGTTACTAATGAGTTTGCAGGACTGAAAATCATCAGTTTCCTCATCTTGAAAATTGACAAATATGGTATGAAATGAGACATATTTGTAAGCACTGGGAATAGACTGGGCACTGTTGCACAGGCTTGTTGGAGGCCATGTATGAATTATGGGTTTGTTTGAGCTATCACAAGGCAGGGGGGCCTGCTTTTCTGGGAACTCCTGGGTGAAACTCCCCTGGCTGGAGATTGTCCAGATTATGCTGACAACCTACCTTAGCTCACAGTCCTAGGTTCTAGCACAGCCACCCAGAGGTAGAGAAGGCAGGCCTAACTCGCTAAACTCCAACCTAGTTGTTTCTGCCACCTTCTTCCTTTTTTCTCAGGAAGTTCTTTACACTGAATCCCATTGATATTCCCACTCATTTAAATAAAGCACTTTGGAATACATTTTGGGGAGTTAAACCCAATCTCCATCAGAGCTGGTCCCCATGGGATTCCCCTTTTCACTTATCTTCATGTAGTGTCTTATTTCTTAAAGTTCTCATATCTTTAATATTTCTAATCAGACTCACAGCTCTAGCTCCCTAGCTTGGGAAAACTGAGTAAATGCCTGGGGGGGTTGTGACACAGGTTCTTCCTTGGAACAAATCCATGAGGAAAGCTTTTTCTTGCACTAGTGGTGTGGTACTTTATCTTTGGATGGTTCTTTTCCTTTGGTCAGTTGTAGAAGGCCTCTGTTTTGAAGTCTAACTAAATTCCCCTGCTTTCTGAGAACAGTTGAATTTTGTGTTATTGGTTAATCTCAAATATTTGGTAGACACACTAAAATTCATTTGTACCGGTTTTTCCATAGACATAACTGAAATACTGTTGAAAAACTGTAGTTTTTCCTCATTCTATTTTGAATACAAATCCCTTTGTCCCCTCATTTTTACTCTTCAATCAGTTGGCCTTTCTCATTTACAGAACATTAAAAACTGAAATGACAACAACAACAAAAAATTAGAAAGTGAAAAAAAGCAAAAAAAAAAAACCAAACAAAAAATAACAACAAAAACCTTATAGCAAGAAAAATAAAGCCATTATTTGGCTGGAAGATGATCCTTTAAATGCTAATTAGGTGAAATTTAGAAATGTTTTGTATAGTGATATGGATATAATGCATTTTTGTAAAATACAAAATAAATAGTGCTATGCAGAATAAATTTAGAGTCAAAATTTGAAGGTACATCACTGTCTTTAGTAGAACACAGTGCTTTCTGCCTAAAGCTACTCCTCATCCTTGAGTACACAAATGATATATGACTTTGAACTTGGTTGTCTGAGTAAAGTGTGGGTTGTAGCAAGCTCATTTTCCTGCCTGACTTAGATTCCTGTATTGATTCACTGTTAAGAGGTTGTAACTCAGTCACTAGGTTTCTCATTATAATTTGTCAACCATTATGATTTATGTCTCCTCTGCATTTGAGAATAATTTGTGTCCTATTATTCTGTGCTTTCTCAAGTGATCTTTAGTTATGTCTTATATGTATAGCTGGTATCTTTCTTTAGGTGCAGAACTATCTTACTAGGTTGATCGTGCACTAGTGGTAAAGTTGGTCATAATGCAACTGCCACTTTAAAAGCATACCAGGCTTGTTTTTAATTTACTATTCTATTGTGTGTCATTGTTTTTAACAATGTTGACACATGTCCTCCCAAATGAGTATTCAATTTCAGTATGACACAAACTAAAATGATCATAATGCTGACCAGAGCTTAGGTTGGGTTCTGCAGATTTGTGGTCACCTCTGTTTCATGAATATGCTGAGTTTTGTTTTTTCCAGTACATTGCTTAGCAATAAACATAAACTGACATTGATTTTGTCACATGAAAACTAAATCAAAAATACAACGTAAAATTCTAAAAAATCCATTTTTGATATTAGCCTACATAGTATGTTTTTGTCAGTTTTGTCTGATTGTTTGTTTGTTTGTGGCTGCTGTGACTAAAATAATTGACAAGAACAATTTTAGAGGATGAGAAGTTTATTTGTGGCCCACAGTTTCAGAGATTTTAGTGCATAGACAGCTGGCTCCATTCCTGGGGCCTTGAGGTGAAGCAGAACATCATGGAGAAAGGGTGTGGTGGAGGGAAGCAGCTCACGTGCCAATCAGAAAACAGAGGGAGACTCCACTCATCAGATACAAAATACATAATCCAAAGGCATGTCCCCAATGATGCATGTCCTATGGCCATATCCTCCCAACCTTCAATTTCCACTCAGTTAATCCCTATCAGGGAGTGAATTCTCGGATTGGGTTAAGGCTCTCCTAATTCAATCATTTCACCTCTAAACATTCTTGTACTCTCTCACACATGAAATTTTGGAACAAAACCATAATGCAGTACTGTTATATATTTTCATTAAATATTTTTGTTCTTTAATGTATTTTAATGGGTTTTAGTTTTCTTTTGTCAAATGAGGATTCAAAATGCAATGTTAGTGGAGAAAGTGTAAGGAAGTAGGAAATCTTGGCAGAAACATTTTTAAATGCCTCATGATACAAACACTAGAACTCCATTAAAATTATAGAAAAATATACAGTGTATTTGACTGTAGTTGTTATTTTCTGTTCTGCCTAGAAAAAAGGTAGGGCCCCAATTTTTCCAGTAATGCCACCTGACAGTAGCAACAGAATGAACTGCCTCTAGCTTTCAAAATTATTCTACATTATTCCAATGTAGAAAACTTTTGCATGATTAACAGTTACTGTTTCAGTAACAGCATTTAACTGGGTCCACCTCAGGCATCATTATATGGCTTTAGGAGCCCTTGGAAGGAGAAAATGCTTATTTATTTATTTATTTATTTATTTATTTTTAAACATCAACCTATTCACAGTGAACTTACCTTCATGTTGTTAAATGCAGATTTGTCTGAATCTAGTTTGAACTACATGACTTGGTAAATTGAAGCTAGAAAAGGCTGTTTCCACTGTCTAGTACATTGAATTGTTTCAAACAGCCACTAATTACATGTATCAAAAATTTTTGCACTGGCCTAGGTAAAGCAAGGGCCAATAAATTAGCTTTCAACAAACACTTGACCACTTAGTTTTATATAAGTCTAATAATGACTGTGTAAAGATTAACATATCTTCATTTCCTAAATAAAGGAAATATAGTCCTCCAAAATGTAAGTAACTTGCCCAACATTATGTAAAAGGCAGTGGCCAATTCAGAGCCCCAAACTCTGTCCATCCAACTACAGAGGCTTTGTTCCCCAGACAATTATGTGGCAACTTGCTGGTATAAGTCTTAGCAAAGGACAAATGGTCTCTTGCTCTAACTCAGAATTTTCAAGGAATTTTTCTAATGACTTGAATTTGTGAACATTCACTCAGGAAATACCACACAATTTTTGCCTCTCTCATTTTTTTTGCCTTTAAATCTTTATAAGTTCACAAACTCAGAAAAGAAAATATCCTCCTCTAGTTTCTTCTTCCACATATTTTGAAGCCATAACCAACATGGATATTCTTTACTGTCACTAGAATAATGCCATATCCGAAATTAATATCACAAGGTTCCAGAATGTTGGAGTTGAAAGCATTCTTGGAGATGATTTAATCTTACACTCCAGTTTTACAATTCAGGAAGTTGGAAGCTGAGCCTCAAACTCACTCATATGTAGGTTTTGATATAACTGCAGAGCTTATTAGAATAAGAGGCATAATTAAAAGTCGGGCTTCCTAGCACTTACCTTGGTATTTTCTTTCTCGATGTTATGGGTAAATGTACAAGAGTTATTTTACATTCCCTTTATATTTCTACACAAGTTTGAAGATATCTGCTCAAATTAATTAGGTTATAACACTTCTTAAAATAATGAGCCAAATTTAACATTTTCCTAACTTGGGATTTACATGGGAGCTCTGAATTGGGCTTTGTGTATTTGTGTGCTTCTCAGTTTAAACAACCTGATTTTTATAAAAGTCTTATTGTTTTTATCAGGCCAAAAATTCACTTGAGGTGATTTGAATGTCATTCATACAAGTAGTGTTTTTTTCATTGAATTGCTATTTAATTTTTACCACTTGATTTATTATTCTCATTGTCCCGATATGTCCAAAAACATGAAAAATACATTTAACTGTTAGGATAAAAGAGTTTTCTGCTAAAAAAAAAAAAAAAAAAAAAAAAGAAAAAGAAAGAAAAAGAAAAAGAAAATAAACCCAAAATGACTCTATCTCTATAGAAGCTAATTCAGAACTGTGAAAGAGTACTTCATTTTATGTCTAAACACATTCACCTCCCAATACTTTTTTGTTTAGTGGAGAATAAATTTTTATTCATTTTTTTTGACAGATACCAAATTGCATTTGAAAAAAACAACAAACATTCTCACTGTAGAAAATTGAAAATTGCTAATTTCTCACTTGCATAGATTTCTTTGAACATCTGATACTTTTTTTTTATTCCTTCCATGAGCAATAACATTGTAAATTGAGCTGTTAAACTGATTCATGCTTAGACCAGCAAAACAGGGCAGTAAGTGGCTCTGAATCTTTCATAAATTCTGCAGAAAAGATTTCAGTCTGTGCTTGCCCCTTACCCCTGCTATTTTGTGTCATAATGCATCATTACATACTGATGTTTGCTCTTGTGCAAGTCAGCAAAAAAAGGGATTACATAGTGTATGTTGGCTCTTTTCCTTGAATTAACTGTGTCACTTTTGATTTGTTATGTTGTTGGACTGAGTTTCAGGACTCTTTAGCATTGGCAGCTGTGGAACAAATGTACATAGTTATCTCCAGAGATTTCTCTTTTTTCATCTGCACCCTTAATGTTTTAAACATTTGTCTTCTGATAAAATCAATTTAAAAATTAAATAAAATTGTACTCACAATGGGAAGTAACTAATGATGTGCAAACAAAAGCGTATATTTTGTGTATTCACTTCATTGTGGAAGTTCAGTAGGCAATGCAGTTAATTTGGGACTCAGTAATAAAACAAATTTTTAAAAGTTGGGTATGAAATGTCCTCAGGCAGAATACAGTCTAATAGTTCTTTCTATTCTCAACTTTTTTTTTTTTTCTTTCCTCTAACAGCTAGTACCAGTAATCAGTCTACATTTTGCCTGGAGAGTTTCATTGATGAAGAATTCACTGACACCATGGATCCTTCTAAACGTCAAACTATTTTCCATAGTTGTTCAAATAGTCTGCATGTAGTTTTATCCATTGATCCAAAATAATAATAATAATCATCATCTGACAATAGTAGATGAAGTAGTAGTGTACTTACTAAACACTTTTACCTAATATCTTAAAGATTGGTAGTTTGGTATTTTACTAGGTTCCTTTTGTCAAGAAAAACCCAGTATGATTCTTTGACTTAAATAGGTTCACTGGGTGAGTATTTATACAGTTGCAACTCTGTTCTGAGTTCTAGGATTAGTTCTGGACACTACAAGGGTTAAATAAGGTCCAGTAGGAAGAAAAATAAATAAATAAAAATGTAAAAAGGATAAGAGTAGAATGTATTGTTTAAGAGAATAGTTACTTGTAAAATCAGAAAGAAAAAAAAAAAAAACTGTATTTAAGTTCAAGTTCTAATACATGCTCCCAGAATGATCTGGAACAAGCATGTGTATATGTATTAGAAGGGATAATGTGTTTAAAATGCTTTGTGTTGGTGAACCCAGAAGAGACTGTTAATCATTTAAAAGGTTGATGAGACAACTCTGATATGAGTACCAGAAATATTATAGGATTGTTGAGTGTTGGTTATATTAATTAGTGTGTGTGTTGAGTAAAAGACTATAAGCAAAGTGCCCATGACTTAATGGGAACTGCAAAACTTAGATACTAACTGCAGAACTTTGATAGACTTAAGTTAGTGATGTGAGAGTTTACACTCAGTGCATACACCCCAGACCTCACCCAGTTATCAACTGTAAGCACAACTAACCAGGACTTAAAAACCCAGACTTCAGGGAGTTGATGGAACTAACAGGAACTAGACAGAGAGACTGAGGCCTCATTTACTGTTGTACCCCTTGTACCAGTTTCCTCTGTCCCAGATAGAGTTCTGGTGATTTGGACTTAAGACACATCACAGGTGAATGTCTGGGATCTTTGGGTATAGACTCAGTTAGGACTTAAAATTAGGAAGTGTATCTGAAGTGTCATGACATCAATAAAATAGATTTGATTGAATCTAACTGTGCCTCAGACTGAGTCAATAATAACCACTCATGACACTCTGTTAAAAAATTCATAAACTTACCAAGGGAGTGGAACAATTGTGACATTGCCCATAGAGACAAGTCAGAGTTTAAGTGAGTATTTAGGTTCTGTGACAAACATATACATGCACTGAAATAAAATCTTTGAATATATCAGCTGGTAATATAAGAAAACTAAGAAATGGTGCTTATATTGCATACAGTATAAACACATCTTTATATTTCTTGGGATTAAAAATTTGAATTCTATAGGAAAAATATAACATTAAAATGTCGGAAAATAGGAGTTTAGATTCTTAAGTTGTTTGTGAAGAAGAGAAAAATGTCATGAAAGAAGAACTAATATTTACATGGCTACTAGGCATGTCAAATACTACATTTTCTAGAAAATGTGGTAATTTAAGGCTGTTTTTATATCAATTCGAAATTGCTGATATAAGGACTAAATTTAATTTTTCAGTCATGTTACAGATTTTTAAGAAGAAGAAAAAATCACATTTTTGAGACAAACAACAAATGGTGGGGCTAAGGATGTAGCTGAATGGTAAAGTGTAAACTTAGCATGCATGTGACCCTGGGTCCAATTCCTAGCACCAGGGGAAGAAAAATGCAAATGAATATCAGTTTTCCTCATTGAATGATGTATTGTCTAGAAGCCCCCCAACTTAAAAAAAAGAAAGAAAGAAAACCCACAGATTTAGATTTGACACAATCTCTAATATGT
Source organism: Tamias sibiricus (assembly GCA_025594165.1). Taxonomy (NCBI): domain Eukaryota; kingdom Metazoa; phylum Chordata; class Mammalia; order Rodentia; family Sciuridae; genus Tamias; species Tamias sibiricus. The sequence continues at coordinate 27,859,543 of CM046665.1, forward strand.
TTATAGAAAATAAGTGGTAAGTAAATGGAAGAGATAACCTCTTGAGGTCAAATCTAAGATCCAATAATTTAATATGCAAATGTCAGCTAATGATGACTAAAAAAGTCCTCTTCATTGCTCTCCCTTTTGTTCTATCCCTTTCTAACTTAATTTAATTCCTTCATGTGTAGCTGCAATAGGCTGTTGTCTAATTGAAGATGTTATAGATAATCAGTCACATGGAGAAGGGAAGAAGAGGCTGCTATGCCATCTCCCAGTTTGCTGAAATCATTAGCACAGGATTGTGACATGGCCTTTCTATCTTGCCTGTAGAGGAGGTTTGCTAGTAGGAAATTACAAGTGAAGATAAAATGCAGAAATGTCACATCATTTATGTTCCTAAAAGCTGAACTAATTTCAGCTTACACATCAAGACAAAGGAAGGCATGGAAATCTTTACAGATTTCCGTTTTTTCTCTCAGTAGTATTCATGGCCCTAATGCATTTACAAGATGTTAAATCACACAGTTTTAAAAAATTAGATTGAAATGGAAAACAATTTTCTAACAATATTTGAATCTACTTTTAGGACTAATGTAGACACTCCCCAGAACTTTTGTATATCAATTCAGTTATTAATGAAAGTTGGCATGTCATCATTCAGGTTTGTTCATTGCTCTGGTGCTGACTGTGCCAGCTACACAGGGGAAATATGAAGGAAACCAGTGATTTAGAGTCCTTTTCCCCAAATAACCTTTTGCTGTCCTTCCCAAAATTATGACTCAATGTAAAGAATGAATTCCTGATTAAAAATGGATTCCTGCAACATAAAATCTACATAAAATAAGAAAGAAACATATTTTGATTTTTCCAACAAAGACTTCAGAGACACACAATAATTGTCATATGGTAATACTCAATAGGTATAGATTGAAGGTGAATGGAGAGGTTGTTAAGTGAATAGTACTGAAGTAGTACAAGCTGCATGACAAAATTATACTGGAGTAGTGGATCACACACTCAATAAATTTAATGGGCCTGCAGAATTATTGGGAACTTCACTAGTGTATGTTTTTACACTTCAAATAAAAAAAAAAAAAAAAAAAACAAACATTCAATAATTTTGCCTAACCAAATAAAATTCTTTAAATAGTTAATACATGTAGAATACAGCCACTATATTGTTGTATCATCAATATCTTTACACTGGGAAGTTTATATCCCAGGAGTCACTTCCTTATGTGAATCCAGCCTAGAATGGATGAATACTTGGGAAGTAGCTGTGAAAAGATAGATGTGAGACTTAAAATGGGCATGTTATTTTGGAGAGACACAAAGAGATCTGCAGAGACTTTCCAATTTTCTTGTTTTTACATGCTTTACATCCAGTTCTACTTCTTGACTGCTTGCTTCAGCAGTAACCAAGTCTACCACACATGCTTTGTTGGAGATTCAGGAAAATAGAAGACCACCAAGAGCAAAATCCATCACCATTCTGCAGACTTCTGTATCAGTTCGTTTTGTATCATTACTCTAAAACCTGGATAGAACTAGCATTAATACTTCATGGAAAATTCTGAACATTTCTATTTATCTAATCCTTTTTGTGGGTCTTTATTTACCTGGATCATACTACAGTTGTATAGCATACAATTCCATTAATGATTTTGTTATACTATAATTTTCATAATAGTTCTTCTTTCCTGATTTTTATCCAGACACAGATGGCACAGTGCTGTTTCCATTGATGCTTTTCTGCAATAAGATTTACTATTTCTCCATCAAGAAGAGGAGACTCCTCTATTCCTTGAATTGGGGCCAGGGAGTCTGGCCTATGAGTAATTCAACTAACAGACTGTGACAAAATGGTGGTGCCATTATTATGCCCAACACTTAATTAGTCTGGCATTTTCTGCTTTTTCTTTCTAGGGAATCTAGGAAATTCTAACCACTCTGAGAATACCATGTTGTGCAGAAGACCAGGCTAGCCAAGGGAGAAAGCAATGTTGACAGCAAGGGATGATAAACCATCTTCTTGTGCTCTCCTGCAAAGGTCCAGATATTTGAATTTATCCAGTGTATTTTCCTTATATATCTTTTGGGATCCAACTGCTATTAATAGCAACTGCTTGAGATATTAGAAGCAATACTTGGTATCTCGGCTCAGTCTTTAAAAAGACCAAAAAGATATTATACTATACTTTTTAAAAATATACAATTTTGAGGTAGCTTGTGAACACAATACTAAATAATAAGAAAAAATGAGTTATGAGCACTCTGATCTTATTTCATCTCAGATTTTACCACTGCAGTCCATATTGTAAGGGATTCAGTAGTTGCTAAGTATAAAAGAATAAGCCATTTGAAGTTCAAGAAATTTTTAAACTTTTAATAATTTCATTACTGAGTTTAGTTTTTGTAAAATGAGACTATTTGATGCATAAAATTTGCAAATATTGCTCATTTGGCAAAATACTCCAATAATTTTTAAAATAAAAAAATGACTGAGTTCCATTGCTTCCTGTTTACAAGAAAAAGATATTTTGGCATAGAATATGCAGTATGCATCTAAATTTTGTAACAAATTCATTTTATATCATCACCTTTTATATTATCGAATAACACCCCCAAATGTGTTGATTTTTATTTTCCCTCCTCATGCATGTTGACAACTGAGATAGGTTAGAAGAATGTGTAGATCAGAGATTTTGGCAACATGAGTTTGGGTTTTTAGCAACTATTTACAAGTTATTTAAAATTCACTGCTGATGAACTAATTAGATTTCATTTGTACATAGGGAAGAAAGGAGTCTCAGTAAAGTGGTTATTGCCTAGAACTTTACTTTGATGGTGTGGCTTCTTGTTTTAATAAGACACAATTTTGATTTTTTTCTTTACCACTGATCAGGGTTTTTTGTTTCTTTGTTTGCAGGTTACTTAATCTCTTTCAGATTGTGTGCCATGGTACATAAAATAGGATCTATAAGAGCTACATATAAGGTTCCTTTCCTGTTTACTACCTGGAAAATCCTCAGTGAGAACTAGTACCTTTTGTAACACAAGTCCTACAACACTTCTGCTCTTCTTCTTCTTCTGTGGAAGAGAAATGTACCAACCTCTGTGTTCTTAATCTTTCCTTCCTATCATCATTCAAGATTCTGGTACACTAATGGAATATTGTACATTAATATGTCTTTTTAAATCTGAGTCTTAACATTTGCTATATCCTGTTTCCTTGACTTTGACACCTTCTCCTGCCTTTCTCCATTCAATAATAACTAAGATGAGCTGAGCAGTCATTCTGTTGCATTATCTTAAAGTATTTTTGAAGTTGTTTAATAGCAACCCATGATGTAAATATTAATGTGTGCATTTTAACTGTGGGATGGAGTGACTATTCTCATGTAAGTCCGAAAGCTGGTAAAGAGTCCCTTCAGCAAGGAAAACTATTAGCCAGTTAGTATTTTCTTGCTAAGAGTAGACTTTAACAATTTTAATGAAAAAACTTAATATTTTGGTTATGACACTGTTTCTACAAATGTGCTCCTTGATCAACTCTGTTCAAATGTTCTTAGATGCATCCTAAGATTCAGATTAGTGCGTCCCATCCAAGATAAAAGAGTAAGAAGCTTGAAAAGGGCAGAAACTCAAGCTGTAAATACGAGTTGTCAGTGATTCTTTGTATGGTAAAGTTTGGAATTTTTGTTTTAAGTATCTAATAAACAGAATGTTTTTGAATACTTAATGCTTATCTATATCTGTTCTTTAACTTTAGAAAGGTCAAGGTTAAGGGAAACATGTAATGGTCAGGGTTTAGCTTTATGTAGCCAACATAATCCCGCTTGATCTCCCAGACTCACACTGCCTGTATGCTGATTTGCCCTCTGCTCTCACATTCTCTCCATTTTTCTATGATCATTGATGTTCCGAGGTGAATTTAAGACAATGTACTTCCTTTATCATAATAGCCTACTATTTCATAATATTAATATTACCAGAATTGTAGTGGGCTAAATTATGCACCCTCCTCCAAAGTCCTGTGTTGAAGTCATGACTTCCAGTACCTCAGACTGTGACTGTATTTGGAGATAGGCTCTTTGAAGAAATATTCATTAAAAAAAAAAAAAAAAAAAGATGGTAGAATGAAAAGGATATTATTACCCTAAGTGCATGTATGAAGCCACAAATGCTGTGAATATGCTTTGTATACAACCAGAGACACGTAAAAGTGTGCTTTATAAGTATAATATGAAATGTAATGCATTTTGCTGTCATTTCTAACAACTTAGAATAAAAAATAAATAAATTATAAAAAAGAAATATGCATGATAAAATAAAGCCATATGGGTAGAATCCAATCCAGTATGATAAGTGTTCTTAACAGAAGAGATTAAGACATAGACAACAGACTGAGGAAAGACTATCTGAGGAAAAAAAAGTGGCCATTCACAAACTCAAGAAAGAGACCTGGGAAAAATCAAATCTGACAAAAGTTTTACCCTAGACTTAGAGCCACTAGAAGTATGAGAAAATACTTTCTTATTTAAGGCATCTTATCTGTGGTATTATGGTAGGAATTGTCATCAATTAATAATTTCATTAATTGATATTATGCTTGATAAACTAAATTAATGCTTAAAAATTAGAGGACATGAAGAATGATCTAATAATTTTCAAATAATAAATAACAGGATTTGAAGTAAAAGTAGGCAATCAGTTGGATTTGAAATTAAAATTGCATTTCATTAATAATATTATCCAAAGAGAATTTCATTTTTGTTAATATAATGAGTATAATTGAAGTAATATAAAATGAAAGAGTACATAATGATTATAGGATAAAGCAGAGAATTCAGGGTAAATAATTGTAGCTATAGGAAATTATATTTTTTATGAACTAAAACATCTTAACCCAATTATTATTTATTTTGTTTTGTTCAACACATATTTTGTTGGTGAATTATAATTATATATAATAATTGGATTCATTATGCTGTATTCATACATTTACATAAATTAGATCAGTGTCAATCCCTATTGCCTTCCTTACCCATCCCTTTATCTCTACCCCTGAGAAGCTCATTCTATTCCACTGATCTTCCTTTGACCAATATTATTATTATTAGTTTAATTAATATATTATAGTTATGCATATAAAGGAGATTCACTGTGATATATTATTACATGGATGTCACATGCTTTGGTAGATTTCATTCCCCAGTACCTACCCATGCCATCCCCTCTTCCATGCCTCATGATTCCCTTATTCTCCTCTCTTGGTAACCCCTTCTGTTGTCTTGAGATCTTCCTTGTAATTCATTGTTTTACTTCTCTATCTTTAGCTTCCAGATATAAGAGAAATCATTTGACCCTTGACTTTCTGAGTCTGGCTTATTTCTCTTAACATAAGTCCCATCTATTTACCAGCAAATGATACATTTTTATTCTTCTCTGTGACTCAGTAAAATTCAACTGTTTTCTTTATTTATCTGTTAACACACACCTAGGCTGGTTCCATTTACTTAGCTATTGTGAATTGCACTGCCAAAAGCATTGGAATGCATATATCTGTATAGTACACTGAGTTTTTAGTTCTTTTGGATAAATAAGGAGTGGGATAGCTGAATCACATAATAAGTCCATCCCTAATCTTTAAAGGAATCTCCATACTACTTTGCAGTGTTGTTGTACTAGTGTGTGGTCCCACAAAGAATGGATAAGTATACCTTTTTACCCCATCCTCAACAACATTTTTTTGCTGTTTGTATTCTTGATGACTGCCATTCTAACTGGAGTAAGATGACATCTTGATATAGTTTTGATTTGCATTTCCCTGATTGGTAAGAACGTTGGACATTTTTTCATATATCTGCTGGCCATTTGTATTTCTTCTTTATTGAGAAATGTCTGTTTAAATCATTTGTACACCTAATGATTGGATTATTTGGGTTACTTATTTGTTTATTTATGGGTGCTAAGTTTTTGATTCTTTATGTATTCTGAATATTAATGTCCTGTTTGTGAAATATCTGGCAAATATTTTTTCCCATTCTATAGGTTCTCTCTTCACATTCTTAGTTGTTTCTTTTGCTGTGCAGAAGCTTTTAAACTTGATGCCATCCCACTTATTGATTCTCTGTTTTGTTTCTTGAGCTTAAGAGTCATTAAGGAAGTTGGTGCCTTCACCAATATATTGGAGGGCTGACCCTAATGTTTTTGTTTTTGTTTTTGTTTTTTTTTTGTTTTCTAGCAGTTGCAGTGTTTCTGGCCTAATCCCTAGTCTTTGATCCACTTTGAATTGATTTTCCTGTAGGATGAGAGGTAGTGATGTAGTTTCCTTTTCCACATATGGATATATTCATTTTTTCAGCATCATTTGCTAAATAGGCTATTTTTATCAAATGTATATTTTTGGTCCTTTTGTCAAGAATTACATGACTGCATCTATGTAGTTTTGTCCTATATCTTATATACTATTCCATTGGTCTTCACATCTATTTTGGTGCCACTTCCATGCTGGTGTTGTTCTGAAGCTCTGTGGCATAATTTGAGATCGGACATTTTGATGCCTTCAGCATCACTCTTATTGTTCAAGGTTGCATTGACTATTCTCTGTCTTTTTTCTTCCATATGAATTTTAGGACTGTTTTGTACCTCCATGAAGAAGACCATTAGTATTTTGATGGGAATAGCATTGAGTCTGTATAACACTTTTGGTAGAATAGTCATTTTGATAATATTAACTGTATGTAAATTTAAAGGTTTTTGTTTTGTTTTGGTTTGGTTTGGTTTTTTGCTTTCTGATGCTGTTGTGAATAAAATGGTTTTGCTGATTTCTGCCTCAGCAGATTCATTATTGGAGTGTAGAAAATTTATTTGTCATTGTGTGTTTATCTTGTATCCTGCTACCATGTTAAATTTTTTTACCAGCTCTACAAGTCTTCTGATGGAATTGTTTTGGGTCTTCTAAGTATAGGATTAAATCATGAATAAGTAGAGATAACTTAACTCTTGTTTTCCTATCTGCATCCCTTTAATTTCACTCTCTCGCCTGATTGCTCTGGTTAGAGGTTTTCAACTGCTATACTGAACAAAAGTGGTTAGAGTGGACATTCCTGTCTTCTTTCCTGAAAATGCTTTCAGTTTTGTTCATTCAGAATTATTCAACAGATAATTTTTGGCCCCTATTCTTTCCCACTATTCTAGACATGGAATATGCAGCAACATTAAAGCTAAGATACATGGCTCAGATACCTGGAGCATACTTATTAGTGGAAAGGTAGCAAAAAAATATTAGTTGGTAAACAAAATTATACCAGTTACTGAAATTGCTTTGAAATGCTAGGTTATATGGGACATAAGTAAGAAGTGTATTTTAAAAGCAGATTATCTAAATTATTTTTAAAACCAAATGAATAAATTATAATATCGTCATTGTTCTTCTACATTACAAACACATCATCAAACATGGTAATAATGTCCCTGCAACACGCATTTGCTTTACCAGCAGAGATCTGTGTTGTGTTTATTCCATTTGACAAATGTAAATATGTTTAATTTTTCAAAGTCAACATTTACTATTAAAATGCTGCATACATAATATGATCAACATTGTGGTACAAATTATATATACTGAGAATTAGGTAATTTCAAATATTCTACATGGTACAGACATTGATGATCATGGAAGGATGGAGAAAATAGAAATAGGAAAAAAATGTCTTTTTTAAACGTTCATATTAGTTTTTGATCTTGATTTTCATTCCATTATTTTTAATAAAATAAGTGAGAGTTGAGGCACAGGAACATTTGATTTCTTGAAGTTGAAAATGTCCCCCAAAATATTTTGTTGCTTTTCAACAAATATCTCTGTGTTCTGTATCTTTTAAAAAATGAGATTTAAGGAAACTAAAAGAAGCGTATTACAGAGTCACATAATGCACTACAAAACACCAGGTTTGACAAAACTAAAACCTTTATATTGAATGATTGCTTAGTATATCAAAAGTTTAATGATTAAGGCAAAAAAATAGGCATCTTAATTATCTTACAATCTTAAGTTTACCTTTAAAATTAGATAAAACACCAGAGTCATTCAAATTTAAATAAAATATACTTTCATGTTCCAAGAAAATGACATTTTCACAACATCATCTTCAAATCTCTTCAGTATCAAAAGTAGTTTGTTTTATTTTCCTGATAAAAATTTGATTGAGTATTATTATTTAATAACTTTTCCATAAATGCTGGCTTATTGTATGAAATATGTGAAAACAAAGGGAAAAAAATAACACTTAATATGCTTTACTAATTAAGAATGTACATGTGTAGCTCATTTCTTGGAAGAACTGATATAAATTTTGCTGCTTTAGGGAGAAAATAGTCTAAGTTAAATTAATACTAATTATTATATATTTATACCCCTGCTTTCTACCCCAAGCATTTCTATATGAACCTCAAAGTTTAAATAAATCCAAGAACTATGCTAAGCATTATAGATTTATTCTCTATAATCTATTAAAACATCATTAATAGCTATTTTAGTTTCCTGAATTATCTTGCACATGTGCCTTTATGGTTAACCTGTAATGATTTAAATATTTTCCAGGAGAAGAAAGTGTTAGAAAGCACAATCTATATAAAGAGGCTTTGTTTAGAACTCTGTTTAAAATGAGAATTATATTAAAGAAAAATGTAGGCTTAAGGATTTATTTCTTATTTTAATTGCTTTTTTCAGTGCTAATATTGGATTTAAGATTCATTTGAATCTTATAAGCCTGCCAGTGTTATAAAGGAGAAACCATATTATTTATTTATTAGTGAATTAAAATTATCCATAATAGTGGGGTTCATTGTGAACTTATATGCACATAACACAATTTGCTCTATTTTAGTTTCCCAGTACTTCCCCTTTCTTGTTTCCCTTCCTCCCACTTATCCCTTTTCTCTACTATATTAGTTTAACTTTATTTATTGATCATTAATTGGTGCATTTATACAAGAAAGTAGACTTTATTGAGACATATTCTTACATGGACTTAGCATAATTTGGTTCATTACATTCAACAATCCTTCTCTCTCCCCTCCCCTCATCTCTCCCCTCTCCTCATCTCTCCCCAACAATCCCCTTCCTCTACTTTATTGTTCTCCCTTCTATTTTCATGAGATCCTTTTTTTTCATTCCTTGATTTTCCTAGCTTCCACATAAAAGAGAAAATATTCATATTTTTTATGAATATCATTATCAAAAGTTATATTTTTAACATCTGACATATTTGAAACCAGTGAGAATGCTATTAAGGGATGAATTGATTGCATGATCTTTTGGTCCATCTGTCTGTTTATATTTTATTTAACTACTGAACTATTCATTAATTGAAAGTTTTTTTTTTTTCAGAACAAATTAACTAATTTCAGAAAGAAAACTTTCTATGTATGTGGACGTTCACAATGAACTAGAATGTATAATTTTTCATTCATATTTTTCTTATCTCTGTTTCAAGGGAAGATGAATATTGACTTAACAAGTCACGCACTTTAGGGATCAAGACATAACTAAGCTGGATTATATATCTCTAGAGTGTTTTGATTATACAATTTGATTATCTTTCAACTTGAATCTCCCTATCCACATGTTATCTAAATTAATCTTCCCTTAAGGGCAGCTCATTTGGCCTTAATCCTACTGTTTGTATGGCCAAAACCAGATATTCAGTGTTTCAAATTTCAAATTATTAGTGACATTTTGGAAAAAATCTTAGAATTCCATTCTCTTTCTACAACTAAGAGTTACAATTTGATGTTGCCTCATTTTGAAGCTGATTAATGGAAAGGCTTTTACTAATTAATACATTCAGCAATGAATAACCCTGTGCTATTCTGAATATGCTTAATGTTTAAGCTTTAGAAAAATGATTCTTTCAACTGTTATTTATTGAGCAATAACTACATTTCTTACATTGTGATTTCAGGCTTTGTAATATTTTTTAATTAGATCATGGTAAATTTGTTTAACCTAAATTTCAGGGATCTCTGACTTTTTTTCTTAGTCATCTCTAAAACAATGTCTTGATATATAAAACTCTGACCAATATTCCATTCTCTCTTTCCCAAATTGTGCAAACACATTATTCTAATGTGAACTGCAGGAATATTTCATCCTCTGAGAGTTAGGGAACTGACATGCTTTTTGTCCAGATAATTATCTAAACATCACAGATAGAAGGTAGAGATTTTAAGTAACATTTTCTCTTCAATGTGTGTTTTATGAGAGGAAGTTAATAGATATAATCTACTATATTATAATTTGGAATCTTTTTTTGTTTTGTTTTTCCCGTATCTTATATATTTTTTAATTTATTTATTTGTTTATTTTTATTATTCAAATTTGTTATATACGTTTGCAGAGTACATTTCATTTCGTATTACATATGAAGAGCACAATTTTTCAAGTTGCTGGTTTAATATAAAGTATTATTACAACAATTGTGTCTTCATACATGTATTTAGGGTAATCATGGATAACTCAGTCTGCCATTATTCCTATCTCCGTGCCCCTATCCCTCCCTCCCCCCTCTTTGTTCTATTTAAAGCTCTTTCATTCCTCTCATTCCCTCTCTCTTGCCTTAAAAATATGGAACACTTCACGAATTTTCATGTCATCCGAAGCAAGCACATAGTTTGGAATCTCAACAGGCTCTTGTCCTGTGTTCTGAGAACCTAGGTCTCATCTGAACATAATTATCACTTTATGTTTGTTTTATTGAGGTATGGATTAAGCCATGAAGAAAATAAAGTTAGAGTTATGAATGATTAAAAAAAATCTAAAAGGGTCAGAAACACTGAAGCCACTATGACATGTTTAGAAGTAAAATTAAGAGTAAAGAAAATGGATTTAAACATTTGCTGTAAATTGGTTTGGAGAACTGAAACTCCTTTTAGTGTTGGCATACTCTGTAGCATGCACATGGAGCAATTTTCATTTAATAATTAATGACTGGAGACTAATGTCAAATTTAATTTTCTCTTCCCTCTCTCCCCTTCATTCCTTCTTTGAATGCCTAGAGATTATCTTTATATGTATCTTCTGAAGCAAAGTCATACTATTGCTAAGTCCTTCATTACACATCAACTCTAACTCATTTTAAAAGTAAGCCTGTTATAAATCAAAAAGTAAAATAAAATTATGTAAAACTGTATTGAATGGTTATTAAAATTACAAAATCTCAGCATAATGGCTGTATAGCATCAATGAGATTAAACTTTATTATTTACTTTTCACAGTACAAATAGGAAAAAAAAAAACAAACCAACTCATGTGTCAGCACACACACTCACACATGTGCTTAAGCACCACCTTTAGAAAATTTTTATTCATTTGTCCAGAATAAAGTCTGTGTGGGTTATGTGTGATGCATGTGTGTGTTTTTGCTTGTATGAGAGAAAGGACGGAGACAAAGAGAGAAAGAGAGTCTTTATAAATGAATGTTAGGATTAAAAACTACTGGATTATGTCAAAGAGAAAAGTAGACTAAGAAGTGAACAAAGAGAAAGAAGAAATTTGAAACTATGGCTTTTTAATTTTTGTTATGAATAGCCTTTATTTTTAGAACAGTTTTAGGTTCACAGGCTTATTAATGTGGTTTATTAAGTCTTGAAATCAGGTAATTTCAGTCTATCACTTTCATTTTTCTTTAATCTGTGTTGGCTATCTACATCTTTTGCATCTCCCTAGAAACCCTAGAACTATTGATACCCATTAAATAACTTGCACAGATTTGGAATGAGATTGCATTGAATATACAAATCAAGTTGGTGAGAACTAACCTCCTGAAAATATGTGTCTTTCTACCCAAGAACATGCAATATCTATTCAGTATTTAGTGTTTAAATTTAATTCATCAGAGTTTTTTAGTATTCCTCATATATAACTCATGTACATTGTTATATTTTTAACCTTAATATTAATTTGGGGGTGGGTACAAATATAAATAGTATTATGTTTTAATTATAGATTATATTTTTTCATTTCTGGTATATAAAAAAGTGATTGACTTTTGTCAAACTACCCTTGAATACTGTAAGCTTTTTATAATAATTTATTAGTACAAAGGCCTTTTTGTTAATGATTATCTCAAATTTTTTAAATAGAAAGTGATTTTTTTCCGTAAATATTTTATTCATTTTCTTGTCTTATTGCATTTGTTAGGACTTCCAACATAATTTTGAAAAAGAGCAGTGAGGAGTGTCATCCTTGACTTTTTCCTGACCTCAATGGGCAACATTTCAGTGTCTCTCCATTAAATATAGTAATAGATGTAGAACTTATTTGTGTTTTGTGTGAGTGTATGTGTGTATGTAGATATTCTTTTAGGAGAGGCGAATATTAGAGTAACAGGTTACACAGGTTATGTTTCTATGCCAATTGAGATAATATCTAAATAACAGAAGTATGAGGTATCTTGGCAACTATTGACATATGACTAATTTGGGGGTTTCAAGGAGATTTTTATGAGAAACAGATTCTTCAGGGACTTTGGTCCATGGACTTATTGAAGAACAAACAAAAATTATTATTGAAATTCTATATTACTGGAAAGAATACACCATTACTGGGAGAACATACAAGTAGATGAAGGACCCCACTTAAGATTACCTAAGATCTGTAGTCAATGAACTCAGGGCCCAGTAAAGCTGATGGTGTAATCAGTCAGACCCTAAGTCTGAAGACCCAAGAACCAGGAAAATCAGAGTTAAAATAAGTTTCAGAATGTCAGATTCAAAACCCAAGAACAATAATGTTTCAGTTTGATTTCCAAAACTAGAAATGATTAATATTCCAATTCAAAGCAGTAGGCAAGAGGAGTTCTCCATTACTCAGTGTTTATGTTCTACTCAGTTCTGCAACTGACTGAATGAGAGACATTTACATTAGGAAGTGCAATCTACTCTACTCATCCAGCCAATTCAAATGTTAACTCATATAGAAACACAACAGTATTTGACTGTTTCTGGTCACCCCATAACACAGTCAAGTTGATACCTAAAATTAGCCATCACATATGTATATGTATTCTATAAATTAATACAGAATCTCTCTCTTTCTGTTCCTCTATCAACTCTATTATTTAAAAAAACAAAACAAAACATTGTATTTACAATTAATAAAGGTTTCATTCAAACTACATTAAAATTATTCTCTACATGAGAAATATCAAGAAATAAACTTCAACATTTTATTTTGTTGGAGAGATTAAAAATGTGGGAGAATTGTCCTTTATTTTACTGTCACTAATAGACAAAATATTATTTAATCATAAATAATAATTTTCATTAACCACAAAAGAAACAAAGTATATTAACTGTCCTCTACATTAGCCAGAAAGTTACATCATGAGATATTTTGTGTTGATTTTAATAAGAAAATTGTTAGGTTGAAACTCAATAGGAAGCAGTAATTGTATTTAGAATTTAAGCTATACCTGGCATTTTAATAATGTCTGTTTTTATTTGTGATTTTATCTTTAATAAAATAAAATACCAAAATAGCACATTAAAATTTAGTTATTTTCATAAAATGAGTGTCAACTTACTAGGCTCTGAATCTCCCATAGTTTTACTAATATTTGGAGAAAAATCTCTCTTTCTCTTGCAAGCTAAGTTATAACAATTATGTACTATGCATGGTTATGATTCCTCTAAAGAAATAATTCACTCAAAATAACTGACTCTACTAATTTCAAGTTAGTGAAGTTACATTTATTATCTGTCAGTTACTATGGGAATTATCACTTACACAGAACACTCTGGCTATGGTGAGTACAGTCAGAATTTTGGTAAACTTATTTTTCAGTCTCCATTTCATACACATTTGTGTCACATCAGTCATGTAGAAAGGCAGAAATGCAGAAACATAATACATGGACTGTAAACATAAGCACTCTAATCATTGCCAAAGGCTGAAAACAGGTGAATCTCTAGTGGAAGTATATAAAGAATATATGGTGAGAAAATTAATAGATAAGGAAGATGGAAAATTATTTTTCCTAAAATGCTTGAGCTACTAAGGTGATTTACTTCTTACCCTATTCTATAAAACCACCACTTTTATTTTATTATTAATTCAATAAATATATATCTAGGAGAAAGACAAATCTATTTATTTAATAGTATGTAGAAACTTTATTTTCCTCTTTAGAACTATAAAGGGGCTATATTTTTATTCCTTCTATTGGTATCTGTATTAAAATTATATGTGAAACAACACAGACATATTTAATAGTAGATGTTATCCGTGGTTTCTTTAACGTGGCATTGCAAGTTATTTTCAAATACAACCAAATTTTAAGAAAGTTTTGAAATGTTAACTTATGTTTCTGAGTCCATGATTTGTACACAATGATATCCTTTGAAATACACACATTAAGGATTTCTGGAACTTAAGCTATAAGCATGATGATGTAGTCTAAAATCTTCAGAGGAAAACTGCATTTTGAATTTTCAAAATACTTTTCAATGTAATTGAAGTAATTAAAAATAAATTCATCTCTATAACCCACAAAATACTTTCTGTCATGTCCAAGCATTTGTTGAATGTATTTCTGTTATAATACAGCAATAGGAGCTTATACAGAAATTATACACAGGAAATAAATATAAAACATTATGCTTAATTTCAGGAAGTATGAAACTTGTCTGTTAAGATAATTAAAACTATGGTATTAATCCACTTTCTGCCTCTATAATAGTATACCATAGACTAACTAATTAGGTTAGATTACTTATTTCTCATAATACAAGAGTCTGGGAAGTCCATTGTCAAGATGCCAGCATCTGTTGGGGAACCCCTCTTGCTACATCATTAGTTGGCAGAGGACATCCTATGGGGAAAGAGCATGTGTGATAAAGAGGAGGGAACAATATCAAGTGTCAAAAGCCAAACTCACTTTTATGATAACCCATTTTCACAATAACTAATTCACTCCTGAGAGAACAGTCTTAATCCATCATCGTCCCTCATGACTCAAATACTTCTGAAAGGTACCAGGTCCCAAACATTCATAGTGGCAAGTTCTAAAGTTTTGCAAAAGACATTTAAAATATGCAAAAATGTTTTTGCATATAAGACCAAAAGTGCAAGCAACAAAAGAAAAATAGAACTATATCAAACTAAAAAGTTTATATACAACAAAAGAAACAGTCAACAAAATAAAAAGAAAAATGGATGGGATGGAAGAAAATTATGTGCAAACTATCTCCGATAAAGGTTAATTTCCAGCCGGGCGCGCGGTAGCGCACGCCTGTAATCCCAGCACTTGGGAGGCTGAGGCAGGAGGATCGCGAGTTCAAAGCCAGCCTCAGCAATGGCGAGGCACTTAGCAACTCAGTGAGACCCTGTCTCTAATAAAATACAAAAAAGGACTGGAGATGTGGCCCAGTGGTCAAGTGCCCCTGAGTTCAATCCCTGGTACAAAAAAAAAAAAAAAAAAGGTTAATTTCCAAAATATGTAAAGAACTCTTTAACAGTAATAAATAAGTAAATAACCAACTTAAAAAATGGACAAAGGTCCTGAAAGTACAGTGCACCATAAAAGACATACAGATGAGCAACAGATAAATAAACAGTGCTCATCATCACTAATTATCAGAGAAATGCAAATCGGACCCACAATAAGATGCCACCTCAGATTTAGGATGACTATTATGATTCTGATATAAGCCATATACCGAAAGACAAATATCATATGACTTTACTTATATGTGGAATATAAATAGTTTGACTCATAGAAGCAGAAAATGGAATTTGGGTTGCTAGAGACAATAGGGATGAGATGATGGCCAGATGTTATTCAAAGGGCAAAAAGTTTCAGTTAGGCAAAGCCTAAGTCTTAGAGACTTAATGGATTACATAGTGCCTATATTTAACCAGACTCTATTGTATACTTAAAAATTTGCTAAGAGGATAGATCTTATGTTTAGTGATTTTTGTACCTGAGCAAATAAAGTGAAAGATAATATCTAAAGAAAAAAGTAATAAAGCAATGATACACACACACTCCTCTCAGTCACAGCCTGCATGGTGCATGGGCAGGGAATAGGTAACCCTTAGAGGTGTGGGCCAGATGGAAATAAAAAGTCTGAAAAGTAGTATTAAGAAATAAAGAAGGGGACAGGGAAGATATTTATATTGAAAGTGGGTGCTTGACTGGTGGTAAAGACCTGATGGGTCTGGTCCTAACAAAGAGAAAAGCCTGAAATGCTTTATTTATAGTGAAACACACCAAAGGAATTTTTGTGAGGAGGGGTTTCTTCAAGGTAAACAAGAAGACAAAGGCTGTGGGGAAGCTGGTCTGAATGGGAACTTATCTATTGTGCTGTAATTCTTCCTTCTCCAGGCAGCTGGCCCTCAAGGTTATTTGGGGGCACTGGTATCTCTTTTCATCTCTGGAGAGTTGCATTTGAACCTAGGGCTGTCTGAAACAACAAATTCCTCTGTATCACAGAATTTTCTTTGAGCAGGACACTTGCCAAGGCAAGAAAGCAGTCTCAGATGGGTGAGATTACACAAAGAGTTCTTCAAAAGTGCCTACCTCTGCTTTAGAAGTGGCTCAGAGAGGTGCATAGTTTATTGGGGCTTCCAACACACTCCAATTTGTATGCATATTTCAGGGTACAAGGGAAGTTGATAGCTACATGTATTGAAGGTATATTTATTGTAACTATACCTGTACTCTGAATACAATAGTCATTAGTAACAGGTTATTATTTAATTTTAATTTAAAATTAATTAAAATTTTAAAATTAACTTCAATTATAGTAGTCAAATTTCCAGTGCTAAAACCCATGTGAATGCCCTTATTAAATGGCACAGATGTATAAAATACTTCATTTGTCATAGAAATATAATCTATAAGACACATCACATGCTTTCAAATATCAAATAACACAAAGTAACATTTTTCTGGTATGTTAAACAGTTTAAATTTTTAAAAAGACATCTCAAATGAACAATAAAAGGAATGGTCCAGCTTATAATTTGTTTACTAGAATAGCACTTAGATATGGAAGAGCTTCTGGTTACAAAAATGAAATGAAAGCGAATTTGAATAGACAGGTTTTTGGTTTAAATAAAACATGAAGAGTCCTTTGACAATACCCAATACCCAGATGCAAATTTAAATTTCAATTGATGAATGGATGGAAATTATATGAAAGAAACATGTAAATAATCAAAGTCAATTTTTGAACCTCTCAGGAGTTATTAGATCACTTATATACATGAAATATGAAATTTATATTCAAAATATTGTGCTAAGATACTATTTTGGAACATTCCATCTGATCCACAACCTCGCTTCTCTATAGCATCATTTAATTTAATTAATTTTCAATTGGTGAGAAGTGGAAATTACAGGCTTCAATGTACCCTTTTGTCAAAATTGCCCTTGTGTTTTTCAAGGTCTTTTTCAACCTAAGCAGTTATTTTAAGCCCATTAACATGCAATGATATGAAGCAACCTTACTTGCTTCAAAGTGAGTTAAATTGATTGCTTTCAATTTCAGTTTCTTTGGAATTGTTTAAAAGCAAAACAAAACAGCAAATGGTGCTTCTGTGGCTTTCCCAGGAGGAATACACCTGATGGTTGCTAGATTAATACTCAGAGAAATGCACCGCTCCATTTTTTTCCCTGAACTAGGTTACATTTTCTAGATCTACAAGCTCTCTAAGTTGTATTGACACATGAAGGAAAACATCTCACATCCTTCTATCATCTCTGCACATGAAAATTGGAGGACTATTGGTGAAGGAGAAGTGACATGACTGACTTGAAAGAGGTGGAATGATATTTATACTGATAGCATATACCTCCCAACAAGGCAGGAACCCTATAATTTATGCACTACCGAAGTCTCACAAACTAGCCGGAAACCCAACAAATGGTGCATCCTAAAAATTACTTTTGAAGTAATGTGAAATTTTTCATGTTGTTTTGAGCAACACAATGTATGTAAGTCTTATTTTGTCCTTTCTGTCAAAAAAGTTGCAAATACTTGTTTTGGTAATGAGATTTTAATTGGAAGACATGTGATGTCTGTCACATAATATACCCACGGCTTTTTAAAAATTGCATTTTTAGTGTTTGTATTTAAAAATATTATTTTCTTTTTTTTATTCTAATTTGTTATACATTTCTACAGAGTACATTTCATTTCATATTACATATAAAGAGTAAATACATATATAAAGACACAATTGTTGTAAAACTACTTTATATAAAATCAGAAACTTAAAATATTATTTTCAATCACAGAATAAATACTATTGCTGAAGAAGATACTATAAATTAGCAAGCTGAGAGTAATCATTTTTTTTTTTTTTTTTTTTTTTGGTACCGGGGATTGAACTCAGGGGCACTCGACCACTGGGCCACATCCCCAGCCCTTTTTAGTATTTTAGTAGAGACAGGGTCTCACTGAGTTGCTAAGTGCCTCGCCATTGCTGAGGCTGGCTTTGAACTTGCGATCCTCCTGCCTCAGCCTCCCAAGTGCTGGGATTACAGGCATGAGCCACCGCACCCAGCTTCATATATTTTGAAAAAAAAAAAAAAAAAAAAACTGTCTTTTCAGATTGAAATGATTTTAGACATGGAGATGATAAAAATGAGGCTAGGTTCTCTGATCAACACTATCTTCTGTGTCTTATCTCATAAAAATCAAGAACTTCAGAATGAATTTGACAAGAATTTAATAAATTCTATTTTTTAAAATACAGGAAGATATGAATAGATAAGGTCCTATGCTTTATATCTATTCAGACATGGAATCTGACTTTCACTCCACAAAATACGATTCCTGTGATTTTTCTCAATTCTTCCTCAATTTTACTTTTGTTTAAAATCTTTAAAATATATGGACTTATCATGGGAAGTAAGTGAAATAAAGCATTCTACAAAGCTAGGTGCCTTGTTCATATTAAATAATCAATTAAGTTTTATGATGATGGTCATTTCACTGTAATAATTTGCATCCAAATCCTACCCTTGAGAAATTCTATTATCAAAGATTAGCAAACTTTCAGAATTCTCTTAATGACACTTGTTTTAAACTTTGATTTTTAGTGATAGAAAGGTCAACATTTTCATTAGTTACTACTTAAAACTTAATTCATTAGAGTTCCTTTTCCTATTGAGCCATTTTAAATATCAATTTTGATTTTGCACTGTAGCCCCAATATGCATGGAACATATATATTTTTAAACTTTGCACAATAATTTGATTGTTAAAACATTTAAATCATGCTTTTAAGTTTAGGAGAGATTTATTTGTGTTGATATAAATATTCCTAAGAAGTGGGTTTTGAATTTAGCTTCTATTAGGCTTTGAGAACTCTTAGATGTCTTCCTTTAAATAAAAAGTATGTTTTCTCTATGACAGTGACCTTGTGGTAGGGAATAATTAAAGAGAAATATTCCATACTTAGCAGTTGAGAGGATAAACTGTCATGTTTTTGCAAGCAAAAGTTTCTTTGTGTCAATTCATATAATAAGTCCCAGTAGATTTCACCAAGCCACAGTCTCTTTATGAGATAAGAAGTGTGGGAAATGTTTCTAGTCTAGTTTTCTTTGAAATCCATCATTTTTATTGATCAAAAATTCACAGTTAATTTTAATTTCAAATCATTAATTCAATTCTAACAATAAGTGTCAGAAAAAATATAAATGATAAGCATCAGCTTTTTAATAATTTCCCAAGATGCTAGTTCTGTAATTCTTGGCAAGATTTCTTATCCCCTCAAGTAAAATCTTACTTTCCTTTAAAATATTTTTTTAAAATACCAGTTTTTCCAAGTAGCTGTGGGATTAAATGGCATAATGCCTACACAGTGTCTAACATTGTTTTAATATCCTTCTGCATGGTTGTGACCAAAATATCTGATAAGAACCACTTAACAGAGACTAGAAAAAGCTTATTTGGGCTCATGACTTCAGAGTTCTCAGTCCATAGATGACAGAACATTGCTCTGTACCCAAGGTGATGCAGCACATCATGTGGGAAGGGCCCAGTGGAGGAAAACTGCTCTTTCTTGGCAGGGACAGGAAGCAAAGAGACAGAAAGAGGTGTTGGGGAGGGGTCAGTTAAGATATATCTATCTGGGGTATAAATCCCTGACCCACCTCCTCTTACCATGCTCCTCCTGCCTACAGTTTCCAAGCAGGTAGTCCATTCAAGCTAGAGTGGACTGATTAGGTTGCAGCTCTCATAATCTAATCATTTTACCTTGGAATATACCTGTGTTAAAAGCAGATTTGGGGAGACACCTTATATCCAAACCATAGGAAACACATAACTTGAAAAATTACTGAAATAATTCTCTCTGCCTCATGTTACTATTATTTATTATTAGTAGTAGTATTATTAGTTTGGTATTGTGTTATCTGGTGCTAAAGATAAAAACATCATGCAGAAAATTGTCCAAACTCAGTATTACTTTATTAATGCAGCCTTTGTCGATTTTCTACTTATCTATTTTATTTTCTTCATTGAGTTATCAGTCTTTATTTACTAACTGCTATGATTGGACTATGATTTCCCATCCATTTTCTACTCATTCCTATGATACTCAGCCTTTTATTTTGTATGGTTCTATATGTCTGTCTCTGTTTTAGATTCTTAGATTATTGAGGCTATGTTATTCTCTGAGAATTTCACCTGTGCAGTGCTTTTTGTTCCATAATGGGGCCTCAGACAGCACCATGTACCTGCCGTGGACTCGAATCATTAAAGAAGAAGAAGGAGGAGGAGGAGGAGAGGAGGAGGAGGAGGAGGGAGGGAGGAGGGAGGAGGAGGAAAGGGGGAAAGGAGTAGAATTAAATAGTATCCTGGAAAGAAGAAAGCATGGAAATATAGAGGGACGAGAAGAAGTTTCCCTGCAATAGAAAAAGAATAAAGAACATTTCATGCATCTTTCTTTTTCCTTTCTTTTCAAATATTTTTCTTTTCCACTAAGATTCAAGGAATTCTAAAAGGAGTTTGGCCATAAATCTCAGAAAATTGATCTTCTTAGATAATATTTGTTGGAAAGATAAGATACTTGTTGCAGTAGAGTTTAATACATCAAGCGTCAACAATATGAAGTAATGCTGGAAATATGTATCATGTAAGATTTTTTTTTTGTTTATACTTTGACTTATTTTATTGTTGCTTTTATTAAAGGCATGATTTGCCCTTGTATAATAGTACCCTGGCATTGTTTATCCAATGGTAATTTCTTCTTCTCTCCTGATAATTGCCCCTTGACTTATTTAATGTATTGGTGATTCTTTTCATAATTCAGGAAAAATTGTTTTCAACCCCAGCCATTAAAAATGAACCTTAATTAATCTAAAACAAGGATGATAATTATTTCCTTATTTTCAATGATTAAATTATGTAGCTAATGTAGCCTGATTCTAACCAATGAGATGTTAGAGAAATTTTCTGGGCTTCTAAGAAATATATTTTAATTATTAATGAAAAAAGACAAACAAAAGAGTGTTCCATATTTTATCTCTGAATAACAGTGCATATTACTAGCATGATTGGAGTTGCTATAGTAATTAAGGGGCCAATAGGTAAAATTAAAAACCTGATAAGGCTGAGAACATAAAAAAGTTGGACAAAACATGGGATTCTGATGATATTATTGGGTTATAAATCTACCAGCAAGACTTCTTATTATGTAAAAATAATAAACAACTTGGTCATTCAAATATTTTACTTTTGGGTTTTTAGTTGCTTGCAAGTAAACCAACTTATATAACATTTGTATCTATAAACAAATAAAAAACAACATTTTAGCTAGTAGATATTAGTCTACAGAATTTAAAAGTAAGAAATTTATCTCTAAATTGAAATATCATTCCACAATTGAATTAGTTTGTTTACTGTATTTTCCTGAATCTCACTTTCCATCATATTCTTTGTTATTTTCTTATTTTTTTTAATCTTCAAAACCTCCCTGAATTTGAATCTTTTATAAGGTGAGAAATTTATAACAGCAGAAAATAAACTGTTTTTTTATTATTTAATACAATTTTTATAACATGTACAGAAGTAATTTCTGGGAATAATTAGTTTTAATAAATAATATTTTTATTCTTTAAAAGTTTATGTTAAAGAAATATTATATTTGTAACTGCTGCATGAAAGTATCAATTGATTAAAGATAACTTTAAAGCTCTTTTTATAAAATAGTCTATTATACCATAAATGAGATAACTCTAATATCATTGTGCTCTCCAAAGATAATATATTATATTATTATAAAAAAGTGTCAAGAAATGTAGTTATGTTTTAATTTATGCTTAGGCTACTAAAACAGTACATAGATATGAAAATATATTAAAACACGTGAATCACAAATATCATATAGTTAGTTTTCAAGGACAGGAAAGCAAAGTGGCAAATGGAATGTTCTTCCTCAGGCCCTCATCTGATGCAAATGAGATAAAGGTTGAAATCTTACCATGGCTGTGATGACTTGCAAGATCAATTTCCCTCGTTATCAAAAATAAATCCATTCCTGATCTGCAAGTAATTGACATTCAGTGGTCAGAATTTAATTGGAATATTTATTTAGAAAGCTAATTTTAATGAAGGCAAAGGGTCATATTTAGTAATCTTGAGTTAAAGGCATAAACAAAATGCAAACTAATGCTTACATTTTTCAAAGAGGAGGGACCTCAAATCATTACATTGGTTCTGAATAGAAAAGTAAAGGCAGCTGCTGCTAAAATTAAATAATGATTATAAGTATGGAATGTATAGCTTGTCAGATTTCACCTTGGTTATATGGTTAATTTTCAAAAATCATACTTAGAAAAAGTATTTAGAAGCAAATAAAGTAAAGCATCATTGTTTAATGTCTTCTAAAAATAAACTTACTCTATTTTATAATACAAGGTAAAATATGACCCTATCCACCATCATTAACTTTTTAAAATCTTTGGTTTTGAAATATATACATGCTTTTTTAAAAAAAATGTTTGCTGTATGTATAATTTAAGTTAAAAACAGATTCACTTAACACTTAAAAATTTTGGGAAAAATAAGAATTTCTATTTTTAATACCAATATGAAGTGTTATTTATTTATTTATTGGTACTGTGGATTGGATTCAGGGGCACCCAGCCTTTTATTGTATTTTATTTAGAGATATGGTCTCACTGAGTTGTTTAGCACCTTGCTCTTGCTGAGGCTGGCTTTGAACTCACGATCCTCCTACCTCAGCTTCCCAAGTGCTGGGATTATAGGCATGTACCACTGTGCCCAGCAAAAGTGTTATTAAAAATAGTATGTTTATTGAATAAGCCAATTTATGTTTATACTTGTGATATGAAGCAATTGGCTGCAGATGACAAAATAACTATTGTATTGTCCTTTTAGTGACCAATGGAAGCTGTCCTTTAACTGCATGCATAGTATAAAACTATGTGAAGATTTAATAGAGTCTTTAAGCACTTAAAAATGGCAGAAAATACTGGGTTATTTAAGACTTAATGCTACTATATGCAAAGCAGTTTTATTTTTCTGTTAAATGATTATCGTTTCTCAAAATTTCCATTTTTGGACCTAAACACCTTAATTTTAAATCAGTTTTTTGTGGATTGGGAGGAGGATTGTCTCAACTTCCTCTTTTTTTTTTTAACTTTTGAATTTTAAAAATAATTAGGGAGCTTAATGACAAACTTTTTCCAAAGGTGGCAAGCCTAGGAGGTTGATCATATCTATCATTACATTGGTTTGGTCATAATACTCAGCCCAATAGCTCTATGTGTGACAACCAGCTCTAAGAGCTCCTTGACCTAAAGAATACACATCAAAACCCATGTTACAGATAAACATTGACGATAACATATTATGAGATGATAACTTTGCTAATATTACCTAGAATAGGTATTTGGTCCTGGAAATCTTTCCATGTGGTTAGAGACATTTGCAAACTTTTGAGTTTCCTCTATTTTTGTCATTATTGGAAGTTCTATAGGAAGATGAATTTGGTCACAGGATTCACCTGATAATTGTTAAATGGCAGTAGAGTCCTTGGATAGTGGGTGGTGGGATATACAGTACAGAACTAGTGCCAGCAACTGTCTTAACTTTTTGTTACCAGAGTTGATGAAATGACTGATAATGTGGCAACCCAGAACCTACCATAAGATCTGATACTCTGTGACAAAAATTAACGTTATTGTTTTCCAAGATGTTTCTAGAAAGGTTTTATAAGTAAAGTAGAACACAGAATGAACTTTTCAGATTGGCAAGTTTCAGAATAAAAGATTTCTAAAAACTTATTTCCTGTGTAATAGTAATATACTCCCATGGTATCTTCTAAAATCATTTTCGACTACTTTAATCTCATATCAACTCAAACACACTTTATTCAGTGGCATAGCCATGGTCACATAAAAAAACAACATAACCCAGTTTAAAATGAGTTCCATCTTTTCTGGTTCACATGTTTTTCTATACATCTCACCATTTATGATGGAAAGAAAATTCCTTCTTGCAGAAGGGTAGAAACAAAGTGAATATTTGAGAAAAACACCAAAGAGGAAGACTTGAACTTCAGTGTCAGTGTAAAGACTTCAGCCTAATTGGGTGACAAATATTTTAAGGAATAGGAGGGCCCTGAAAGACCATTTGGGATTCCAGAATAACAATTATTTGTTTCTGGACAATTTGCTTAATATGGGGTTATCAGGTAAAATGCAGAAAATTCAGTAAAATTTGTAATTCAAATAAAAAAATGAATAATGCTCTGCTCATTTTCAGTACGAGTTACACTGATATATTTATGCTAAAACCATCATACATACATATGCCAAAAATATTTGACATTAATCTTATATTTAAATTTGACTGGTGTTTTAGTCAGCTTATTAGCTACTGTAACCAAAAGACCTGACAAGAACAATTTTAGATGAGGAAAAATTTAATTGGCAGTTTCAGAGGTTTTAGAGGTCTCAGTCCATAGATGGCCAATTCCATGCTCTGGGCCCCAGGTGAGGCAGAATATCAGCACAGAAGTTCATGACTAATGAAAGCAGCTTAGGACATGACAACCAGGAAGCAGAGCAAGCCCTGCATACCAGGGACAAAATATATACTCCCAAGTCACATCCCCAATGACTGACCTTCTCCATCCATACCCTACCTGCCTACAGTTACCACCCAGTTAATCTCTATCATCAGATTCTTGCACTGATTACATTTATGCTCCCATAACCCAGTCACTTCACCTGTAAGCTTTCTTGCATTGTCTAACACATGAACATTTTTTTTTTTTCTTGGTACAGGGGATTGAACTCAGGGGCACTTGACCACTGGGCCACATCCCCAGCACTTTTTTTGTATTTTATTAGAGACAGGGTCTCACTGAGTCGTTAAGTGCCTCACCATTGCTGAGGCTGGTTTTGAACTCGCGCTCCTCCTGCCTCAGCCTCCCAAGTGCTGGGATTACAGGCATGCGCCACTGCGCCTGGCCTGTCTAAAACATGAGCTTTTGATGGACACCTCATATCTAAACCCAAACAACTGGAAAACCTATATTTTTCTTACTAAATTTGAAAATCCTACTTTGATGGACCCTGTATCAAACATATATGTTTACTTAGAGAAGAGCAATTTCTACTTTCTCCTTCCAATTATTCCATCAACCTGAAAGATTAATCATGATCAGTTATGGCAACCTTGATTCTCTTGCCACTTTTTGGTATAAAGTGAATATAAAGTACAGTCTTTGAGAAACAAGAAAAAGGCATAGACAACCTTTGGAATACAGTTTTTCTTCTTGATAAAGGGGAGAAAATTAAGCACAGTGGTGGTTTCTGTCAACCTTGGAGAGATCAAACTACTTACCCCTGTCCTACTCACAGAAATTTGCTATGTTGTAGCACAAATGACATCACCAACACCAAGAGTAAGATATCAACAATTATAAAGGCTCACACCAGTGGGGAAGTGAGGCTTCACCAACCAGAAGATGTTTCTCACATAGCAGTTGAAGATGCAACATAATTACAGATGCAAAATATTTTTTTGTTAATTACAAGAAACTGCATACTTTTATGGGTTCACTCAGATGAATATGAAAGCTGACAGCGTAGACATTACCAAAAGAAATTTGTTTTTCCTGTACTTGTAAATGCATGTCCTGGGATCACACATGGAGTATCTAATGGTGGAAAGAAAAAGGAACAGGGAAAGATGACTTGTAAACATCTGTGGGTCAAAGGGTCTTCTCCATACAGTTTTCATTCAGATATCAAAAATGATTATGCTATTCTCAGAATGATGGTATAAAGAGAAACAATGCCACATCACCTTTTTGCTTCTTGTGATTTTGACTTAAGGATGTGATATCAGAAATGATAATGGTCAATCTTGTAGCACACTAAAAATCACAGAAGAAGTTGTGAGGAAATCCTGGCTTCCTTATATAAACACTGAATTGACATACCAAACCTTAAAATATGTACCTCTTGACTCCTTGTTATAAGAAAATACTCAAACATTTTCTCACTTTTATTTCCTAAACGTCAATGTATATCAGTAAAAGAATAAAGATTCTCAGCTCCTTCATTTCTCTTATTTCTAAGGGGGGAAAAACAGCATTAAGTACACCTGTGGAAGCCCGTATTTCATATTTATATAATGACTGCTATGTGTAATATGCCACTTTGCAAGCAAGGTCCTTTGCATTGAAATGGAAGCATTCAGGGTGAGAAAGAAATAAGGAACCCAGAATTTTCCCAGGGTACATGGGTAAAATGGTTAAAACTGATTGAAGGTTAAGTTTGGTAGAAAAAAAATCATGAATTGTTCATATGAATATTTAGTGATGACTTAGAAGTCGGAATATAACAATTATGTGGTAAGTTTCATCTATACAGTTGGATTCCAAGGAGACATTAGAGCTACAGATATACATTTGAAAGTCATAAGCACATAGGTGGAAGTTAAGTGTAGAGGAAATGACCTAGGAAAAGAATGTAGATAGAGAAGAACAATAAAAATAAGCAGGGACTCAGAGGTACTTTCTGAAATGGTTCAGAATTTAATGTCTACTCAGTAACAAAGACCAAGAGAATTATACAATCTAAAGCTTTTATTTGTTTTCTTCCACTAGCAACTGAAATATAGTTTAGAAGTAGTAAAAAAGAGGAAATTCCAGGGGCTCTATCAAAGAAATGGCCTTTGATAATAACTGATAGCAGAACAATTTTATTTTTAATAATATACCATTTTCCATACCTTTATTGTTTCATTATAGTTGCCTGTAATGGTAGGATTCATTGCTATGTGTTTATACAGAGAATAATTTTACAAGGTAAAATTATGTAAATATTATGAGATCAAATGTAAACATGACTGTTCAATTGGGGATTGAATAATAAGGCATCATATTTGATTGGATCCATTTCTAAAATGTGTTTTGAGCCAAGGCCACTCCTTATGAATGAAGGAAGAGGGAGAAGAGAAAATTAAGGATTCAAAATAGTAATCTGAAATTTTAAAAAACAAATTAATTGGAGACAAACCTGGCATTCCTGGTAGAGTTGCCAATTTGAGATTTATTTTCTTGATTTTCAGATGAAATTATTCAGTAAAATGCATGCTTTTTCTTCATCAACTTTTATTAGGTAAATGTTGGGGTTGAATTGTTTTTGAACAAAAAAACTTTTTTTTCCATTTAATTAAAATACTAGTGATCATTGAAAACCCTCATGTTGTTACAAGTTTGGAGTTCTTAATCTGGCAAAGAAACTACTACAATTGTGTTTAGATAAACAAAATGGAAAAGTAGAAGAAGGGGTAGAGTTTTGTGTTGGTTAGAAAGCAAGCTCTGAGCATGGCAGAGTCATTGGAACAAAAAAAAAAAAAAAAAAAAGAAAAGAAAAGAAAATCCAGCCGGGCATGGTGGTGCACCCCTGTAATCTAGGTGGCTTGGGAGGCTGAGACAGGAGGAAAGCGAGTTCAAAGCCAGCCTTAGTAATGGGAAGGTGCTGAGCAACTCAGTGAGACCCTGTCTCTAAATGAAAATACAAAATAGGGCTGGGAATATAGCTCAGTGTTCCAGTGTCCCTGAGTTCAATTCCTGGTGCCCCACCCCCCAAAAAATTACAGTCTGACTGTGAAAGTGGCTGAATGAAAACTGGAGACAAAGTTAAGGAGCTGAGATCAGTAGTTGTTTGATGAGTCATATGCCTGGATAATGCATTTTCAAGAATCACTATGTTGATTGCTGAAAGGCTGTAGAAGAAAATTAGGCTCAGCAATGGATCAATGATAGGAGAAATAAGCAGGAAGCCTGAGGTAATAGCAGGGAGATCAGGTAGGTGGCACTGGATCTGCAGGAAAGCATACCAATGGCTACATAGCTTTTGAAAGAGGAAATAAATGTAGCTTACAGGATGCAAAGAAACTTTAAACACTGTAGGAGTGAAAATAAAGAGGATAATAATGACAGACTCCATTTAAGGAGACTTGAGACAGAAAGTATCCTCAGAAGGTCCCATGCAATCAATTGTAAAGCGGACGACAAAATTTTTAATGAAAAAGTTAAGGATATGGAGACCTTTACTGATCACAGATGTGGAGTGATTGAGGGTAAAATCAAATGTTTTTATGATGTGCAGCACAGGTCAGAGAAAACTGTGTTAAACAAAGGGTTTTAGAAACCAAAGATGGAGCAGGATTATGTTAGTTACATGGAATTCTGATCATATTTCAGAGAGATGGACATAAGGAGGGATAAAGTTAGACCTCACAGTCCCTTAGAGGAGGGTTCATGCCTGACTCTTCCTAGTGATTTCTTCTGAAATTTACTGATAATATCACAGATGGGTTGGTTAAGGCTAATAACTGCCAGTAATTTAATGTAACCTCATTTTTTTTTTTTCTCAATGAGAGCGACTGTATGATTATTTTTTGGAAATATTACTGGTAGCAATAATGTCCTTGACATTTGAAAGCCCAGGGAGCCTTTCTGATGTAAAAAAATATATATATTCCCCACGATCTTCTGCAAGGAATGAAAATAAAAATAATAGCAACAACAATGAACAAAAGCTACACTAAGCAAATACTTAATATACACATTAATTTAATAATATCTATGTAGAAACCCCTAAAATTGTTATTCATCTTCCTGCTTACATTTAAGAAACATTTTCAAACATACACATATATACTCATAGACAGAAGTATGAGTAACTTATATACACTAAGAGTTTTAAAATCATTGTAGCATAGTAATTGGATATCATAATTTGAAACCAGTGCTGATACAATTTTGATGTGGCTTAAGAAATATAGGACCTTTATGACTCTATAAAAGTTAACATCATTTCATATTATGATGTGAAGTTTTATTGTGAGATCATTACCTAAAAACATCAAAGATCTCTTTTATTACAAAAATTTGGATTTCATCCAGAACAATTACATTACTTGAATCCACAATGCTAGTCTCATTTCTATTTAATTTTTACATTCAAGGTAACATGGGAGATGCTCTTAAACAAGAATTGGCTATATTGCACTGTACTAATATGTGCATTCAGTGTCAACTTATATGTGAATCATATACTTTGACAACTCTTCAAAATGTTATACATTGATACAAGGATATTGTTACACTTTTGAGTTTAAAAATCAATAAGCATGTGTTTTGTATTATGTTATGATACTGTCATGCCTAATTTAAGTCAAATAACTACAATTTTTGAAGTAGCTAGTTGCAACTAATTGTAAAATGTTTTAAAATATAATAATGGCCTAGAAACTTGTTATTTAACTAAGAGATGAAGATAGTAATCCTTAAATTTTAAGTAGTTGCTGTTTATTATTGTAGATTCTTCAAGAATTAATTCATTTAAATCATAAAATAACCCTAGAAGACAGAAGTATTATTATTGCCATTTTACAGATTAAGAAATGGCAGTGAAAGTTGGCCTAATTTGTTGAATATTGCTAATCTAATTAATTATATACCAGATCTGAACTCAGATAATCAAACTCTAATGCTCATACTTGTAACAATGTCACAGCTGATTCCAAAGGGACAACAAATTTAATGGTTTTTGTGTTTTTGGATATGACATGTCCTCTAAAAGATCTTATTAAAGAAGGAATTTTCAGAGGTGAAATGATTGTAATATGACAGCTATCACCTAACAAGCCCATCCTAGTTTGAATGAGCTGGGCAGAAACTATAGGTAGGTGGGGTTTGGCTGGGGAGGTGTGTCATTGGAGGCAGGAAAAGGAAGGGTTGTTCTTCCTGGGGCCCCTTCTCCTACTCCCTGTCTCTGTCTCCTGACCAGAGCTATGAGCTGAGCCCCTTCCTCAGTTGAACCCTTCCTCCATGATATTCTGCCTCACCTTGGACCCAGAGCAATGTAGTCAGCCATGTATAGACTGAGACCTCTGAAACTTTAAGTCTCAAATAAACCTTCCCTTTATAATTACTCTTCTTCTGGTATTTTTTGCCACAGAAACACAAACACTAACTAAAATAATTACCTTGACTTTACTTTATGTGAAATATTAATTCTTATGAAATTAAATATAACTGAGCAAAACAAAGTGAATTGACATTCTCTTTTCATTAGCATAGTTACAAACTTATATAACTCAATAATAACCCAGAGAAAAACAGTTTTTAAAAAGTACTTTTTTCAAGTTTGCAAATATGATATAAAATTATCATATTAAATCCTTAAACTCAAAGATAAAGCAATGCCTGCTTAACAACTGAATGTTCAAACAGAATATAAAGTATTTGTGGATTTTCTAAGATGTTTTATTCATATATTAGTAAGTGAATACATAACTATTTGAAAACACTTTTGTTGTTGATATGGCATACATCTTGGAATATAGCAGTTTTTTAATGCAAGGGGCAATAATAGGTACAGGATTTTATTTATTAAAAGAAAGAAATCATTATTATCAACATATTTTATCCTTTTTCATATTAAAAAACTCAACTGAATAAAATCTGTTCCACAGTGATTATAATTTTTTTTGATGAGTAACAATAATAAATTTTTGAAGAGATAAATACATAAAGCAGCTTATTCTTAGTATGAATTTAAACAGTCTCAATACACTTTTAAGGATGGTTTATTTTTCATAAATGTTAATGAAGACAATTTAGTTGCTCTAAATTTCAAGTGTAATGAAAATGATACGAAATCAAATCTAAAATGTGGCTCAGGAATATAGTATTCTTCAAAGTGTCAGAGGGATCAATATATCCTATGTGCTCAGGGTTACCAGATAAACTTCAGTTTGCCCAGGTATTGGAATTTTCAGATAAATAATGAATACCCTTTAATATAAATAGGAGATATTTGAGTCTTACAAATATTGTTTACCCAAAATTCAAATTTAAATGGACATCCTGCATTTTTATTTATTGAATCTGATGACTTTATAATGCCACAGGAATCTGGGACTTGGTTATATTATTGGACATTAATCTATTTTTTTCATACTAGCTTCAGATTTAAATTCTGTGAAATTCTGCTTCAATATATTTTCCTAAAATAGTGAAGTTGCCCCATATTACTATGAAGAGTCACTAAGCAAGTATTACTGATGAGCAAATGTATTATGTGCTTGAATACATTATAAAGACTAAACACTGATACTTATGGGGATTAGTTCTATCTCTAAGTATCCACATATGTTCTGCACACACACAAAAAAGCAGATGTCATTTACCATATGTAATGGTAAATGAAGAAGCTGTTTTGAAAAAAATATTGTAGAACTATTTGCATAAAATTGTTTGTGTGTATATAAAAGGATAATTTTGCTACAGAAACTTAGGCTTTTTTTTGCTGTTTAAAATTTTATTTTTAGCTTGTAGTCATTCACCCTTTCATTCAATTCTCATTGTTAATTTGAACAGATAATTTAGAAAGACTGGTGAAGCACAAAATGTATTTGTCTTGTTAATTTTGTTAACAATTGAATCTACAAGAAGGGTACATTTTTGTAAATAGCTGTGACAGTTTCCTAGTTAAAAACATGAATTCTTCATTCAGCAAATGTTCTCCAAAGTAAAGACATAATAATCCCTTTAATTTTGAAACTCTTTGCTTAAAAAGAAAAAAAAACAAACTATCCAAACATTTCCTAAGATAAATAATATCCATTTAAATAATATGAACTCATATCACTTTTATCTTGGGCTATTTAGTAAAATTGAGAAAAGAAAAAAAATATGTAGACTGTAAATACATTATAATCCTATAAAATATTATAACTCTGAAAAGACTTCAAGATAATATTCAATCCTGCCTCCAGGACCATCTAGATTATACAGCCCATATTTTCTTTCTGAAGAGGGAAGGGGCTCTGTGATTTGCCCCAACACATCACCATTTTTTATAGGATGGATGATGAAGTTATCATTGCTGTGGTCTGAATGTATCCTCCCAAAGGCATGTGCCAGAAACTCAGTTACCACTGTAACCCAATTAAGAGATAAGATTGCTGTAAGGGGATTTGGCCATGAGAGCTCTGCCATGCTGTTCTTACTGCTGCCTTTTGAAAAAGAGTGCTGCTTACCTCCTTAGGATAGAGTGTTCAAGACGCCATCTTGGAAATGGAGACCAACTGTCCCTCAGACACTAAACCTGATCTTGGGCTCCCCAGCTCTCAGACCACAGAAATAACATTGCTTTGCTTTATAAATCACTAAGTCTCAAGTATAGTATAACAGCAACAGAAATTAAAATAATCACATTTGAAACATTATCTTAGGCAGACTTAATCCTTTTGTACTATAAATTCTGTCAATAAAAAATTATAAACCTAAAACACTGCAGTTTTAATAGCTTTATCTTATTTTTTTTCCCTTAGAGCCCCTCCTATTTTAGGTTCTAAGTGTCATTTTTCACTATAGAAGTAACAAGATTAAGAAAATTAAAAACAACAACAAAAAAGGAAAATTAATAAACCTTTGAATCTGTATCCTAATAAAATAAAATTTAAAAAACATATTTCTTGTAGCTCATTTCCTAAGTATGTAGCTATGTAAGTATATTCAAGTCACATTCATTTTATTACACACTTAATTTTCATTTTGTGATTTAATGAATAATTAATTATGCTATGAATTATTGGTGTAATGGGAAACCCAGTTAAGTGTTTTTCTTTTAAAAATTATTAATGTCCATTAATTCATTTACTTTAATATCCACAAGGTGAATATCTGGAGCTTGTGGGCATTTTGAAATTTTTGGAATGGTCAATGTCAATTCCTTTGAAAGATTTTGTTTTAGAAATGATCCTGTACTATTTTATAAAACAAATGTTAGGTCCACTCCATTTTTTAAACAAAATATTCAAAAAAAATTCATTCTATACCTAAATGCAAACGTTTCAAAGTGAAATGTTTGGTGTTCTTTTAAGAAATGTAAACTGGGCTCATATGAGACTGTACTCCTAAGTCAGTTAGACTGCTAAATTCAGTTTAGATTTTGACTAGTATTTAGTGTCCACCACAGACGCGGTTCAGATTTGACTAATCGAGAGTTCAAGGATGTTTTATTATGATTATGTGGAGCTGAGGTTGTTCTAGGAAATAATTTTGTCAGTCATCTCTGGATGGGAATAAATAGATCTTTGATTAGCATTTACATGATGCTTTTGCTTCTTCTTTAATAGTCATTGGACATAAAGTGGGCCTCTGTGAGATTCCTCTAGTACCAATTGGACTCTTATATAATTAGGACTTATGAGGCACTTTCTCCTCACATGTAAGAATTTTTCTACACTGTGGCTGGTTAAAGCAAATATTTGGTAAAGCCTGGCAGTATTTTAAAGAGCTGAACGAGAATTATATTTATATATTATGGGAATAAATATGACAGAGCACCCTAAAGAACTTTAGTACCTCTGGTTCAGCAAAGGTAATACAATGAAGAATAATCAGAGACAACAAATGAGGACTTATGTGACTGATTTTTAAAGCATGTAAGGATGAACCCCAAGTTCAAAAACCATTCTAAAAAAAAAATCCTAAAACATTTTAACATCTTCACAAGATGACCACACTGGTAAGAACAATTAAAACTAAAATTTTTCATTTTACATGTCTTTATTCTAAAATATTTCCATGAGAGAAATTTTTATTGTCATACTAACAGGTGGCCAAATTTTATTTATTTTAAACATGTTTGCATTCAGGCCAGGTGCTGTGGCACATGCCTATAATCCTATCTGGGCTCAAAAGGCTAAGGAAGTTCAAAGCCAGCCTCAGCAACTCAGCAAAGCCCTAAGCAACTCAGCGAGACCCTGTCTCAAAATAAAAAAATATATATTTTTAATAAGGGGTTTTGGAATGTAGCTCAGTGTTTAAGCACCCCAGGGTTCAATTCCCAGCACCCCCCAAAACAATGCTTTCTAGACAACTTTCACTGAATAAAAATATTTGCTACTTAAAACCTAAAAAAAACACATTTACCTGGGCTCAATCAAATATCAAGTTTTCAAAAATAATTTTAATTCGAAGTTCAAAATACTGCAAAGTATCATGGCCATAGCATCTTCAAAATAATAAAGTGCTTTTATGAGAATCTTTTAAAAAGTGACATTAATTACAATTACTATTCCTGTTTTCCAATGTTTTTTAGGATATTTTTATTCTTGAACATATACTCATACACTTATAAATATAGGAGTTATCCAAATATTTGAAAAAAAATAATTTGTTTTTCTTTAGACTTTTAGAGTCACAACAATATTATCTGATAGAATTGAATATGAGGTGTCCCACAAAACTTACTATTAGTTAAGGAGATTTAGGAGTGAAATGAGTAGATTCTGAGAGCTGCAAACTAATCAATTCATCCTAGTTTGACTGGACTAAGTCAGTGGTAACTGTAGGCAGGTGGGGTATGGCTAGTAGATGTGGGTCACTGGGGAATGATCTGGAATGGTTCATCTTCTATGAAGCCCCTTTCCCTTTCCCTCTCTGTGCTTCCTGATCCCACCATATGGTGAGCAGCTTCCCTTCACCATGTCCTTCTATTATCATATGCTGACTTATCTTGGGCCCAGAGTGATGGAGTAGGCTATCTATAAACTGAGACCTCTGAAAATGTGAACCTCAAATAAACTCTATCTCCTGTAATTTTTTCCTGTTGGGTGTTTTGGTTACAGCAATGCAAAAGTTCTCTGAAACAGAAATTGATACTGAGAAGTGAGGTCTTTGTTATGACTATCCTGATCATGTGGTTAAGAAACTTTTTAAGCTGTTTTGTGTGAGGAATTTTGAAAAGTTTAGAGTTGCAAAATGAAAAATCTTTATAATGTTGTAAACTGAACTTAATGAGTGATTTTTGGTGGGAGTTCATAAGACCATAATGCCAGTAGGAATGTGGACGCTGCTCAGGAGGTTTCAGATGGAATTGAGGAAGCTACTGGGATTTGGACTAGAGATCACTCATGTCATTTTCTGGCAAAGAACTTGGCTACATTCTGTCCATGTCCTGAGATTTTGCATAAGACTGAATATAAAAGTGATGGACTGATCAATCTGGCAGAGATAATTTCAAGATAACACAGCATTCAGTCACTGCATAGATGTTGCTAACATCCAGGTTTACTGTGAGAATTAGAAGTGAAGAACAGAGATAAAGATTTTTAAAAGTTGCTGTATGACCAGAAAACTACTTGAAAAGCTGGGATCAAGGAAGTTGTTCTTGTTGAAGAGATTTCGGCCCCTAAAAAGATGCTAAGTATTTTGCTCATGATGATAGGAAAGATGACTTAAAGGCATCTTAGGAAATTTGAAAGACCACACCCATTGCAGGCTTTAGGAAACAGAAGGAAAAAAATCTATCTGAGAAGAGATCATGGGGATAATCTCCTTGTGCAAGGTGGCCTAAAAGGTGTTTAACCATGCTGGACGTGGACTAACCTTTCGGCAATGTTGGAATTGTTAAGACTATGCTACTCTTGGAGATGAACTAAGTGCATTTTAAGTTGTGAATTGACCATGAGTTTTGGGAGGTCAGAGATGGAATGTTATAGTTTAGATACAAGGTATCTCCCGAATAAAACTTTCAAGCATGCACTGGAAATGTTATTTTTCCCAAGGCCTTTACCCTGCCCCCCTCTGATTTCTTGCTGAAGTGAGTAGCTTTCCTTCATTACATCCTTCCCCCTTGACATTCTGCCTCACTTTGGGCCTAGAGCAATGAAATCAACTATCTCTGAAACCATGAGCCCCAAATAAACTCACCCTCCTCTAAATTGTTCTTGTTGGGTATTTTGTTACAGTGATAAAAAAGATAAGTAAAATACCATATTTGCTAGTATTAGGATTAGTGAGCATACCTTTCCTAAATATGATGTTCAAAATCCCTAACTTCTATTATTTTGTCATTTATTTAATTTCAACAATTTTTTATAACCTGCTTACTAATTTCATTCTGGTTCTGGCTAAAACACAGAAGACATAAAATTAAAGCTTTCATTCAGAAGAGATGACCTTTAAACATAGAGTTAGATAATTAGAAAATTGGTGGCAAGTAATTGCCAAATTTAATTCAATTATTTACAAATTTAAACTTTATTGGGCTGGGGATATAGCTCAGTTGGTAGAATGCTTGCCTTGCATGCACAAGGCCCTGGGTTTAATCCCAGCACCACAAAAACAAACAAACAAACAAACAAATAAATAAATAAAATAAAAAACCTTATTAATGAGAATCTCATTTTTTAGTCCTAAATTACATTTGGTTCTGTAATATTGCTTTTATAACATCTTGCCCTAGGAAGTTTAATTCAAATGTATAGTCTCTCCAATTCCTTTTAAATCAAACTGTCTCTTCCCTGCCTGTCACCCTTCACTGAGTATATGGAAGATGCCACCCCCATCTCTATTCCATCCCAACTTCGGGTATATGATAGCTTCACTTTCTTTGAAGATCATTATGAAGCACTTGTTCACCATCTTCTATGACTTTTTAAATCAGTTCATAGAAATTATAACACTATATTTGGGTGAGTGTTGTTTGTGTGCCAAGAAATTTGCCAGTGTCTTGCTTTGCATCATTTTCTTGAATACTTTATAGGAAAAAAAAGTAATGTAAATTCTGCACTTTTTATAAAAAACTGAGTCCTGAAAATTACTATACAACTTGGCAAATAATACACCAAAGTTAGTGAAAGAGCCAATATTTGGTCCTCACTCTGTTTAATTGCAGAGCTTGAACTCTTTAAAAATCATCCTATTCTGTATATTTTCTCCACACCTCCAAACAGCTTTTAAACTACCAAAAATAGTCTTTCTGGTTGAGACACATGTTGCTACAGTCACGTTTTCAGCTGTTGCTCCACCAGGGGACAGTCCCCACCAGGTAACTTAGTGGTTGGTGTTTTTATGAGCTCAGGTAGTGGCTGCTACCAGATTCTGCATATTCCTCAGCATTCTACCTCTTCCTACCAGATACTGACTTTCACTGTGTGAAATATCTAGGTTGCTATATGCTACTTACCCTCTTCATGAACTATGGAAACTTATGGGCCAACATCATCTTTTAGCAATTGTAGTTAAATATCAAACTATTTAATTACGTTGAGAAGAGTAAAAGACTCAATCACATCCATGCATTCAATTTATTTTATTAAAAGTACTCTAGGTTGTGTAACTGTGAAGCAAGCTTGTCTGACATTGTCTTCAAATGCGAAAATTAAAAATTTACCACTCAAGAGGAGAAAAGAATAGCAATATTAACCATCACTACAACAAGAAAAACCCTGTTCTTTGGCTGGCTGGCTGATTTGTACTCTAAATTCCCATCTGTCCATCAACTAACACCCCAGTAGCTGTATTTTTGCACTGTCAGAAAATAATTTAAAATTTTTTCTGCCTGCGTGGACACAGTGCTCTCACACTTATAAGCCTACAATTTACATACTTTAAGAATTAAATACATGACAGATTGCAGCAGGGAAAGTGATGTGAACTTCACAGCATTCTACAAACTACTGCTCTGAGACTTGAATAAGGGGTAGATGGTTCAGTCCTTTCTCATTTGATCGTAAGAATTTGCTCTGTCATTCAAAAATAATGCACTGGGGTACAGGAAACTCAATCTGCAGCTGTCAGCATATTAATTGCATAAGCTGTGATTTGCAGTCTGGATAAAAAATAATATTTTGGAATCATAGTTGGAATTAGATATTTGGCAGTTTTATTGAGAAACAAATTCAGTATATTAGGAGATTTACTTCAATCTTTACCTTATAAAATATGTCTCTCAAAAATAATTATGCAATTTTTTTGGTGGTGGGAGAAAGTCATTTACACTTTAAAATATTCCTGTTTGTAACTTCAATCTTCAATGTTTAGTCAAGTCATGTCACATTTATATATAAATGATAAGTTTTAGGTGAAAAGAAAAAAAGAGTATCATAACTCAAATGATTACCTGTATAAGTATCAACTTATTTTCAGGTAAGTTTAACTTAGGTACAGGAGGCAGAGATAGTTAGTGGAAGTCCTGGAAGCAAATTCAATTTCTTACTTGAAGTCATTCATTAGCTCCTCAAGAAAGCAGGTAATAGTTGAGAATGGAAGAGTCTTTTGTGTACTGTCTCATTCAATATATTTTCATTTACCCAGTTTGAAGTATAGTGGGTATCTCCACAAGACTGAACTATTTGCTCTTTTTTTTAATAAATCAAATATTCTAATAGAGGCTATCCATCACAAAATATTTGTCAGCAGTTCTGATTTCATTTAGATGCTCTGAATCAATTTCCTCTTCTTTAAATGGTGGTAGTAGAAGTATCTACCTCACAGGTTTATTTAAAGGTATTTTGAAACAAAGATCTATAAAGCACTTGGACCAATACCAGGACATGTGATAAGTACTACACATAAGTGTTATCACTACAGTCTCCTTGTTCTAGAAAAGAGTGAAAGCTTAACTGTTGACATGTGGTGCTATTAATTAAACACAAATCAAATGGATTTTCTCCCTAAGTCAGAGAGCTAGTATTGTTTCAGTTTGGAATGAACCAAATGTCTTAAAAATACAACTAGCTGTTTACAAGGTTGCTTTTCTAATATAAAATTATCTTGAACTATGATTCAGTTGAAATGTGGATACATGATGAAATGAAGAAGTCACTTGTATGACTTCAACTTCTGCTTGTCAATGAGTCTATGCTTCCAGGTCCTAACTTTTCATATAAGATTACTTTTATTTTGAGGAGGAGAAGAAAGGCAAGAAAAACATAGGGAATGAAAATCCTCATTAAATTCACTGAGTGTTATATTACAGATATTTTCATGGAATATTGGCATCCTGAAAATAATACTTAAAGAATTTCCCAGCATGGCACAATCTATGCCTGCACATATTTTGCATAAGTTATTACTTTCTACCAAGGAATGAAAATGAGAATTGTTTAAAATGGGTATGCTTGATAGTGAATCAAATTTCCCTAGTATGTAAATTATTTCCTGGGAGTGAATAAGGCACATTGGGAGCAATTTAATAAATGATACCCTGGAGGTCTGAATGGATTAATGAAGCTGATTATCCTTTTCCTGCAGAAGGAGAAAACTGTCACTCTGCAGTTAGCCTAAAATGAGCTCTCCATAGTGTCACTTCAAGGTATTTTGTGGGGAGAAAAGAGATAAATATAGGTGCCCCATTTAATTCTTCTTGGGGTAGAGCGACTTCACATGATTACTTTCTTTCTCTCTCAGTATGTTGTCATTAGAAAGAAGCATATAGTCTTATTGGAGCACTAGAATGAACAGGTTCTACTTTAAAAAGAAAAGAAAAGAAAAGAAAAGAAAAGAAAAGAAAAGAAATATGTATCTACCCTAGTGCTATGAACCTTGGTCTAAGGTGAATGCCATAGTCTTTATCTTCCAACTATATTGCATAAGGCCACACTTGGCCTCCTCTGTACTGCTTCAGAAGTATTTTTCTACAAAGCACTTCTATGGAGTGGGCATAGTGATTTTTAACATGGCCACTATCAAATAGTAACGAGCTTATACATCCAAAAAGAAAATGAGCCTTTTATTCAAAATACCTGTGCTAGGTTAATTTTCTACTGTCATGTGGCAAATGATCCTAAATAGGAGATAGATATATCCGATGTGTGTGTGTGTGCAGTTGGTGCTGGTAAATTTGGTACTTGGGAGGGCTCTCTTGCTTGTTTTGCAGCTAGATGCTTTCTAGCCGCATTCACACATAACAGAGAGAGAAGGAGAGTTTGGGTCTCCCCCCCCCCCCCCTTACAGGGACACTGATTTCTTCATACTGGCTTTAACTTCATGACCTCATTTAAAGCTAGTTACTTTCCAAAGACTTTGCCTCCTAATGTCATCTCATTGAGAGTTAGGGTAGCATAATACGTATTTTGCAGGGACACAAACATCCCATCCATAAAACAATTTTCCAAGTCTGGCCATGAATTCATTGATCAGGGTTCTTCATTCAGGGGGAAATCAAGACATCTATTGGAGCTAAAATCGCATCTGTGTCTC
This sequence comes from Tamias sibiricus, assembly GCA_025594165.1. Classification (NCBI taxonomy): domain Eukaryota; kingdom Metazoa; phylum Chordata; class Mammalia; order Rodentia; family Sciuridae; genus Tamias; species Tamias sibiricus. The sequence continues at coordinate 27,900,101 of CM046665.1, forward strand.
AGCTTTCTCTTTCAAGCACATTCAGCTTGTTGGTGTTGGTAAGATTATTTTCTATGAAGATGGAGGAGTGAGTTTACCATTTTCCTTTAATTGTTGTCCAAGGATGTTCTCAGTATCTAGAGATGGCATTCAGGCCCCAGCCATGCAGTTCATGGCATCTTGTCCACAAATAAAGAAGTCCTTCACTTTAAGGATTGACTACCCAGGCATGGTGGCTCACTCCTGTAATCCCAGTACTTGGGAGGCTAAGTCAGCAGGATCGTGAGTTCGAAGCCAGCCTCAGCAATGGCGAGGCACTTAACAACTCAGTGAGACCCTGTCTCCAATAAACTACAAAAAAAAAGGGCAGGGATGTGGCCCAGTGGTCAAGTGTCCCTGAGTTCAATCCCCGGTACAAAAAAAAAAAAAAAAAAAAAAAAAAAGGATTAAGGATTAACTGATGAGACTCAGTCCAGTAGGATAATTATCATTAATTATCATTTGATTAATTCAAAGACAATGGATGAGTGACTTAAATTCTTCTGCAAAACTCTATTTTCCATATGAGATGAAATAATCACAGGTGTATATTCTCATTATGCTTACAGGACTTGTAATAGGATTAAACATAGTATGAGTCATCGTTATATCTAAATTTTGCATATTTTATCTATATCTATATATATATGTGCAGATCCATATGTAGTCATGCACAGATCTATATGTAACATACACAGAATACATACATTAAAGAAAAATTTCTAGGCTTCCACTGGAAATCTTTCCCTTCCCAGGTAGTTTTATATTTGAGAAAAAAGAAAAAAAAGTGTGTGTGTGTGTGTGTGTGTAAAAATGTCTTGATACCTATCTAAAATTTACATATGATGTATTTAACTATACAGTAGAAATAAATCATGAATCTATATTTAATGGTTCCAAAGCAGAAAATAGACCATATTCAGTGCCATAAGAAGGAAATGAAAAGTTATTTTATAATAATAAGAAGAACAGATTTCAAGGGATTTTTCAAAGGAAAGAGGAAATCTTAGAGACCCCCTGCTGAAGGAAAATTGAGACTTGAGCCAGGTTTTTAAGTTGTTTAAGATTTTATCTAAGGGATTAAGAGTGAAGATTTGTGGCATTTCAAATTACTCGTTTAATTAATCATTGTTTATTTAACTTTATTGAGCACTGAAAATGGATGAGGCACTATGTTATTGAGTGTCAAATATACCCCCAAACATGTGGCTAAGAAGGCTGGATGCATGAACTGATTTAACAGAGAAAGAAAATCTAAAGAGATTTCCTAAATGATATTGTCCCTATGCTGAAGGCTTTATAGAAATTGGCAACATATTAAACATTAGGTAGAGAAATCATGTATAGAAATCCTCTAGGCTCTAGAAATCAGGGCATGTGTGGGAACTGCAAGTTGTTCAGTTTCACCAGAAGCTAACTGGAGGTTAAGGGAGTCCAATAAGAAAATATAATTATTTTATGTGAATTACGAAAAGCTACATCCTCAAATTGGTAAAATTTCAGAAAAGATGCTTTTCCCTTGGAGGATTCTTTACCAAGGCACAGAGCTTAACGTGAGGACTGGAGACTAAATTCCAGGTTTTGTTTGTATTCATACCAGGATGCCCAGAGTGATTGGCAACAAGTTTATGCAAATGTTATGAATTCAGAAATGGAGTTAAAACAAAGCAGTTGAGTAGAAATCTGCCAATGGTCTTTGATAAGGAGTTTGGTGTTCCAAAATGCCTAAGTTCATTATAAAGGGAAGTAATGCTAAAATGTGCAAAACATACATGGATATAAGAGTAAGCATCTATGTCCTGCTTCTTAGCTGGGGTTCTGGAATGGATAACCTGTAAGAAACTTGAGGCACAATAACACTTAATAGCAGATAAGAAAAAACAACACTTTTAGGAGGAAATCATATAGGACTGAATACAGAGTCCTTGTAGCCCCTACTTTAAATTTTCTGTGTTTAAGAGAAATATGCATTACCTGGAGAACTATCAAAGGGACATATACATAAGAGAAACTTGCAGTCAGGATAAGTGAATATTTGCCAAAAATAAAAAAAATAAAAATAAAAGCAGCAATAGACAAGTCTCTACTTTTGAGACATCCTTTCAAATGTAGAAAGGATGAAGGAAAAATAAGTTGCTGAAACTTAGATTCAACCTTCATGAAAAGACAGTTGAATTTCAAGTTGGATTCATTAGAACTGATTTCATTTCATGGCAAAAACAAAAAAAAGATGAAATAAACAGATAGTAAACAGTGTTGCTATGAAATCTCAATGAATTGAATAGTCTCTATGTAAATTTAAAGTTAAAAATAAAAACCAAATTCATTGTATAAAAATCATTCATGTTATAATTCTTCAAGACATGAGTTCCCAACAGAATATTTTTGACAGGTAAGACAGTTTAAGTGATAAACTGTTATTGGACACCAGTTAATCCTTAAGGTACAATACATAAATACTAAAGGGTTTGTATTTTATTGTGAACACAGGACTATCAACAAATAATTTAAAACAAAATTATCACATGATCAAATTTTTATATTTACAAGTTACTTGAATATAGTTGAAATGATAGCCTAAGAGATATTTTGATTGAAGATAACCTTGAGTAATGGATTGTTGTTGGTACTTTGAGTCAGATGATGTAGAATGAGTGTCAAAAGAAAACAGTATCATTTTATTTTACCTTATTACAAATAAATAATTATTTATTTATTATTTTATTTATTTATTTATTTATGTATTATAATTATGCATTTTAGTAGGAAGGGTAGACTGGACCAGTAGTAGAGGTGAGAAGCCAGGGTTTGAAGTATTTGTGGGCCATCTAGAGGGAGACAGAGGTGGTAGTTAAAAATGTGGGATGAAACGACAAACAAAGCATAAAACGTCTACAGGGAACCTAAAGATCTAAAGAAAACAACAACAACAACAACAACAATAACAACAAACATTTCACAGGAGAAAGATTGAGGCAGTTCAACTTGGAAACACTTCTTTCCTCTGAGACAAGGGAGATGAGTTTCAAGAAGGAAGTATTGGCAATGTAAAACACCACATAGAATTCAAATAGACTAAGAACAAAGTGTTTACAGTTAAAAAAGAATATGCTGGTGATGACTTTTGTGAATGATTCAATAAATTGGTAAAAAGAAAAGATAAACTGCATGCATTTAAAAATGGATGGGAGGGAAGACCATAGTCTTGCAAAAGGGAAGCTGGAAGGTAGCTGGAATGGCAAGGTGGACACAGTGAAGAGCATGTATTCTTAGAAGGCTAGAGCAATGTCCACCAGAAAAGGGAAAATTAGTTTTTTTTCTAGAAGGTACAGAAATTTAGAAATGTTTTGTGTATAAATCATTAAGATGCATATACTACATAAATTGAGTATATCAGTAACATAAAATTCCGTAGGATATAATTAGGGGGAAAAATTTGCAAGTTTCCTTAAGAGGACAATGCTATGTTATCACCCACCACCACCATCACTCTACTACTACTGTTAATAATAAAGATCAAGAAGTACTTATGTAAAGTAGCCTTGTTTGCAGAAAAAAAAAATTGAAAGACAATAAAACAATTTATACTAAAAATGTGGATAATGGACATGTATACATGGAGATGGATAGATAGATAATGACATAGACATTAATAGAATATTTGTGTGAAATAAGATGAATATGGAATAGGTGGCAAAATAGTGAAAACATAATTAAAAGGATTGTCAGGTATTTGCATAATTAATCTCATTAAAAATTAATAACTAGGATGAAGTCTCTGGTAACATGTCTATGATTTTTTAAAATAATATTAATCAAATATGTGTTATGTTTGGTGGAATTTTGCCATAACATAGAGAAATGTCTTGGTAAATAGTGTAAATGGAGGTATAAAATATTTAAGCCAAAATAATTACAATTTATTTCCTAAATTTAAAACTTTTGTTTTAGTTACCTAAAATCTTTATGAAGGTATTACATACTATAACTTTTTGTTTGTTTGTTTTGTTTTTGTTTTTTACAAAAAGAAATATGTTGATCTTTAGCTCTTCTTGTCACAGAGGTGGAGCTCATTACTCCACCCTGGAAGGTGATTTTATTTTTCTATTTCCTTATTATTTGTGCTATCCTTATTGAATAAGGTGAAAACAATGATGTCGTTGCACTTTGGAGTCCAGGCAACAGAAGGCCATGCAGCTTCCACTGTTGTTATTCTTAGAAATGCATGAGCACCATGTGAAAATTAGTCAACATGAGTAACTAAACAACTTCCTGACATGAGATGTGGTACGATATTGTTCAGTCATCAGCAGCCCACAGCTAAAATATCCCATGAAAACGTTCAGCAAAGATCAGCCAAGACCAACAACATAGTCCACTCTAGAACTGTGAGCTAATTAAATCTTTGTTATTTTAGGCCTCAACTTTTTGAAATTATTAGCGCAGCTATACTAATGAAGTGAGCAAAACAATTTAGAATTTTGATTATAATACTCAACATTGGACACCTAAATGATGAAGGTGCCAAACCAAAGGAGCAAAACAAGGAAAAGGACAAATTTGCTTATTTGTTATTAATTAAAATTGCTTAGTCTTAATTCATTAAAATAAGGTGTTCCAAAACAATGACAGATAACTATTCTAGGTTGATTTCTCGTGGCTACACTATAGAGAATATGATATTAACTTGCAGTGCAATACTTTCATACTTTTAATTTATTACTGCAAAGAAAGGTAGTTAGGAGTGTACTCATGGGATAATTTTACTCATTTTCTACAGCTTGGTGATAAGAAAACTTAAAGAGAACCTAATGACTTGCCAAATACCTGAAATTTAACATGTCATGGAGGATGGAATTTACAGGATGCAGTACTCTAAAATGCAAAAAACAACCCAAGTTTTATATATGGCAATTATGAGTGTCATCTAACAAAAGCATTCTACCAATTTAAATTCAAAAGGGAATAAACTAGGTTAATTGTTAAAAAGACTTCCCTGAGAGTAAACCAGTTATGAGGTAAATTTTGGACTATAAATCCCTTCAAACACAGATATTGTCATATATACTTTCTAAATAAAGTGGGAGAATGAAATGTATGATCTCTTTGTTGATCAACAAAAATATCAACCATCTACAATGCTGAAAATATAGTGGCATAAAATTATGAACATGTATAAGACTCAGAGGAAAGAGGAAGAAATTTGAAAGGGTCAATTTTTGACCCTATTTTCTTCTTTTTTTGATGGTTATTTGACAGGAAGGAATTGAGTTTGCCTCGAATGGTTCTCAACTCAATTCCTTTGGAGTGTGCATGTACCAATAGTCACAAACCTGAGTCCCAATACTAGAGCACCAAGTGATCAGATGATGGGACAAAGCACTTCATAACCAAATCCTAGATTTATGCTACATAACTTAGAGGATCTCAGAAAAATACAAGAATTATAAAATGTAAGCCTCTACAAATTTTTTAAATAAAGTGGGCCTTGAGATTAGCCCTAATGGGTAAACAGGAGACACATTTAAATTCAATTTTCTAATTATTATATGTGCCCATCAAACACATTAAAAACTAGTGGTGGTTATGGAACAAAATGGTGCAAGTTTCATTCATGTATTACTTCACCTTTAAACTCACACCTATTCAAATAGGTATATGTCCATTTCCTCCCCATTTTAGAGTTAAGAAAACCAAGAGTGAATAAAACGTCTAAGACAGTTTGCTTAATGTTACACAGCTAAGAAAGTGTAGATTCAGTGGTTAGTCTTATCCAAAGAGACACCAGATCCCAAATATTTAATTGTAATAGCACTCTTCAGCATGAAAACTGATCAAGATGCTGAATTAAGGATTAGTGCAGGACGCAGCACTAATTGTTTCCACCTGAAATTCTAAAGACTACCATAAAGTAAGAGAGACCAAAATTGATAAAACTAGTATAATTGAAGAGAGAGTTTGATAAGTTTTTCGATTTATGTATAGGCCAAATGCTGTAGGACTGTACTAGTGGGTAAGATTAGTAGAGCTGATGAGATTGGGGACAACTTCCTAAAGGAGGCAATATTTAATTTTGATTTTGAAGAACAGAAATATTTTTGAGCATTTTTATCGCTCTGATACTTTGGAAGAGACAGATGATGTTTTGTTGCTATGGGTTGAAGCAAAAACTCCAGTGGGAATGAAAATAGTATTTTTTTTTTCCCTTTCATAAGGCAAAGCATGCTCTGCCACCAGAAAAGAAAAATCAGGTACATGATGCTTTCAATCTTTTACTAGGAGAATGCTTTGTTTCATGCATAGCATTGCACTGTGTTAAAGTATACTTCACATATGACTTTCTTTTAATCATGTATGAGTTTAATATAATGCAATGGTGACCAGTGGATTAATAAAATTAATGTTCTAAGAGTATAGCTATATGCTTCATTGGGTTCTTTTAAAAGAATCTGTAGAAGAAATTAGACTAACATTATTTTGACCTAAAATATATTTTGTGGTAAGTATAGAAAAGCAATACACAACATACAATTTTTAATCAATTTGCTGAATGATCTTTTTTAGTGTTTCCATATGATCTTACCATCAGACATGGGTTTCTTTTCTTAGAATATCATCTGACAGTAATTCCTGAATCCACTCTCAAAACTTGAGTCCTACTGCCTGCATCTATTCACTTTTAGTTAAAGCTTTCATAGACGGATACATTATTGGCACCAGTGTGTGATGTCTTCCAGCTGACTGAGTCTTTCCTGAAAGTCCCAGAGTTTTTTGGGTCAGTTGTTTTACCTGCTACCAGCCCCATGCATATCCCCAAAGTACACCACACTGTCTAAACCTGGACATCTCTTACAGAACACCTCATGCTCAGGGATGTCTCCTTTGCAGAAATGTACCTTGGACAAGGTCAAAAGGTAGATAAGGATAGTAGAAACAGAAATAATATATAAACCTAACAAGAGGAGAGAGCTAATTCTTGAAATGTTGCAAATGTCAAGCTGAAAATATGAATTTTATTAAGTGAATTATTTGAGTTTATTGAAGGTCGGTGCCATTCTATTACATGGTAATATCTGCTCTGTTATGAACAGTGTAAAACCAATGCAAAGGGTGAGAGCACAAAGGACAGTAAACTGATTCTACTGTAATGGTTCAAATATGTGGTGACAATGTCCAGAAGCACACAGTTGAAGTGAGAATTAAGATTGTGAATGAGAGAGGCAGCTGCCATGATAGAGCAGATATAAAATGATGTCATAGCTAAGGGATGGGTTGGTACAGAAGGTAACTTTAAAATGTTCAGCCTGGGTGGCTGTCATGTTTAATTCACCAAGAAAACCTTCCTGAATCTCAAATGTGCTTGCCTCAGAAAGAGACAAAAGCCACAATTATTACCATAAGGTAGGTATCTAACAGATCAATGGTTAAAACAATAAAAAAATAAATAATAATGATAAATAATAGAAATGCAAATTAATCAATTAATTTTAATTGCTCATAGATGAGGATATGAAGTGAAAGTGTGATATTCAGGAAAAGTTTAAACAATTATGTGAGTTATAGAAGAAAAGCATGTGCACCTTTTGTGAACATAGTGGATGAAAGAAGGTATGTTTGGAATAGGGACCAATAACTTCAAAGGTAGAGCAATGACAAAAACTCAATTTTGCTGTGCATGCCTAGTAATTGAAGTTTAGTGGGGGAAAGTGAAAGAAAAAGTAAAATACCCATTAGTCATAGAACTTTTCATGAAAGACTTCTGTGGATATTGCCTTGAATCAATCAATGGAGAACTGTTAAAGGATTTTAATCAGGAGAGTGCAATGATCAGATCTGTGTTTACAAAAGCCTGTGATAACATCATGAAGAATTGATTATGTGGTGACCATAGAGGGGCTAGGAGAACAGTCAGGAAATGTTGCTGTAAGAGAGGGGAGGAGTAGTGAGGGCCTTTATTGATCACAGGTAGGGTCACAGGGAATAGAGACTAAAACAGATTCAAAATGCTTTATCAGGGGATGAAAGCAATAGTACATGATGATCGAACATACAGGCTGAAATTTTACTTCCTTAGAAAGATCTTTCTGTGTATACCCAACTAAATAATGGCCTATGGCAAAGATGTCTGCCTACTCTGATTCTTTCTCCAGGCTCCTTAATGCACAGCACAATCTCATTTACAGTGGTAGTGAAATTGACAAAAACACAGCATCCCCTTCAGCATCAGGTAGCCAATTAGAGTTAAGTGAACTTTTTTTTTTTTTTTTTTTTAAGAGTCCAGAAATGTTATTAGAGTTGTCAAAACCTTCAGTATTTGCCTCTTTTTTTTCTCTCCTATGCTTGGTGTTTCCTTTTGCCTGGAACTTAGACTCCATAGCAGAAATCCCAGCTGCCTTCATGAACTGAGATGTGACCTGAACTTGAAAGTCCTAAATGAGACTTGTAGCAGCAAGTTACTGCAGCATAGCTGAAGACATTGATGCCACCATATAAGCTCTAGACAGCCCCAAAATGGATTTTCCATGTAATAAGAAGAACACAAATTTCAATGTCAAATCACTGTTAATTTGTGTTGGCCAAATCTAAACATAAAAATATATACCCTTTTTCAAATATGTTTATTATACTTTGTTATTCACCATAATCTAAAACCATATTTTTAGTTTATTTTCACTTATTATTTGTCATCCTTTCCCCTGTAGTTCATAAGCACTATGAGAGAAGAGTTATTATTTATTTTGTTTATCATCATACCTTCAGCATTTACAAAAGTGCCCAACATGAAACAAAAGGGAGAACAATGTGGGTAGGGGATATAGATGGCAAAGATATCAAATATCAGTTACTGACTTTGAAGGATATCCAGCTGATGTGATTGATATAAAATATAATTTCCAAAATGCAAGAAAAATTGTAAGTGTAAGGAAAAGAATGAGTTCAATTTTTATCCCCTTGCCCCTGAGTTTCCTGTATCATAGTCAGGTTGACTCTTCCAGTTTGAAGTGAGGTTTATTGACTTAAAGATAAAAGACTGTTCTTGGCTTGATAATCCTGGTACTATCAGTGCACAGATGACAATTTGAAGTTTACGGAAGTGATGAAGTTGTATAAAGCAAAGCACTTAAAGCCAAGCCCAAGAAATGCAAACATTATGTGGAATAAGAGAAATGTTAGGAAGCTATGATGTGGAAGGGACATACATTCCACCAGCAAAGTAAGAGTTGGAAGCAAAAAAGAGCAGTAACCAGAGACAGCTACTGGACTTAAAAAAGGAGAAAAAGTTAAATAATGCATTGGATTTTACACATACAACATACTTTTAAGTATTAGGACAGCAGTAGATTTTGTGAGGTGAAAAGACAAAAGTACATGAAAAAATGAGACACGAAATATAGATGCTTACCTGATAATCTCTACCAGGAAAGCAGTAAGGGTGATACTGCAGTATTGTGAGAAAACCCAGGAATAAGAGTGAGAGGTATTTACTTTAAATGAAAGACATGATATATTTTAGGATGTGAAGAGCACACATCTGCAAAAAGAAAAAAAAGTGAAAACTCACAGAGAAATGGGAACTGCTTATAGAGTAATATCTGTCCAGAACCTGAAAGCTAGACTTTTGAAGCGAATATTTTTAAATTCTAACCATACATGTAGAGAAGAGAGATTTATGATTATGGACTGAAATTTTGACTCACTTCTTGGTCTCAGTTTTTCACTGACTTTTCACAAATTGTAATGGAAATGTTTGGTTTGACTTTTTATCTAAAATGGTGCTTTTTCTTGAATTTCTAAATAACATAAGAGGTGACTGGCTCCCTTCCTTGAGGTGGAGTCAATATTTCCAAAATGTCACCTATGAGACAAAGATGCTATGTAAACTAAAGATTACATTAAACTAAAGATAATTTCTCTGAACTGGGTGGATGAATCCCCAATTTTGAAAAAAAAATTAATGTGGAATATGAATGTGTAATTTTTAAGATATTTAATTAGTAATGTAGAAATATGAAAAGTGGTAGGAGTCAGATTATATTGAATGTCTTCTGTTCATAATATTTTCATCAATTTTTACATATGCAGAAATAGTAATTTTACATACTTTGGTTGAGAGGTTCAGGAGCTTACCCAGAGTACATTGTCACAGTTTAATGTAGCCAATATGCAAACCTGATCTCAAAATTGATGCTTTTCAAGTATACCTCACCATCTCTTTAAAACAACTCCCCATGAAAATTATTCATTGTAAAGCAGTGTCAAGGTGTGTGTCCATCACATCATTCCTTGTGTAGAGAAAAACACTTATTTATATTATTAAGGGTAATTTCTGAAACCATGTTATGTGGAAATTGGACCAAGCAAAACTAAACAGCCCAAGATGTTTTATGTTAATTTATATTTAACATGCTAACCCCACCAACAGGCTATTTCTTGCTAATGACTGCAATTATGTTCTTTTTTTTTTTTTTTTTTTTTTGGCAAAGCTCTCAAATAATAAATACTGGCAAGATGATGTATATCCTCTAGTCTCTATCATTGTTCTGATTTCATCTATATTCATCACACTGCTTATCTGATGGCAAGTATTATCTTCAGTCAAATATTACACTTTTAAGGCAATGATTTTGTGAAATACTGTCTCAGCATTTGGAAAATTCTTTGGGCTCTAAAAAGGTACTTAGTGATTTAAATAAATGAATTAAAGAGACAATTTCTAAGCAATTAAACATGCTTAGAAATTTGGTATCTCATGGTACCAAAACTTCCCTTCTTCAAAAATGAGATGTTATGATTTGATCTTAATTAGCTATTTTTACCTTTTGATGAAACGACTTTGCAACTTTGCCATAGGTTTAAGAAAATTACTTTAAATTGAGAAAGAACACTGATCTCTAAATATTAAGCAAAGAAAATATTGTTGTTGAAACTGTACAAAATCTTAAAGGAATGAAGTGATATGAAAATGTCAAGGGTTGCTATTAAGTATATTTTTGAATCATGTAGACAAAATAATATTTGAAAATAGTCATGTAGACTAATTGTACAGAATAGAAGACATAGAGACAAACCCACATAAATACAGCTATCTCATATTAGACAAAAGAGCCAAAAACATACAATGGAGAAACAATAGGCTCTTCAACAAATGGTGATCGGAGAACTGGAAATCCACATGCAGCAAAATGAAAATAAACCTCTATCTCTCACTATGCACAAAACTCAACTCCAAATGGATCAAGGACCAAGGAATTAGTCCAGAAACCCTGCGCCTAATAGAGGAAAAAGTAGGGCCACATCTTCATTATGTTGGATGAGGCCTGACTTCCTTAACAAGACTCCTAAAGCACAAGAAATAAAATTAAGAATAAATAAATGGGATGAAAATTATCTCTTAATGCATCTTCTTTCTAGTCACAAATTCAGCCTATCTTTTAAAACTCTGAAATGTACAATTATTGAAATATTTGGGTTTATATATTTATTTTTGCATCAAGAAAGACATCTTTTCTATCACTATCAAAATTAACAATGAAATGAAAATGTTAGCAGCTAGAATGCAAATTCTAATGAGGATTTAGGTGCACACTACATGATATAACTTACTGGAAGATTAATTGCAATAAAGATAGCACTTTTTATTGTTTTTTTGTGTTTTTGTTTTCTGTGTTAAGGCTTCTGTCAGGAAGATCCAAATATGGGTCTTCATACAACAGTTTTTAGAAATAAAACAGAGATGTAACTTTGGCTGGTTTGATCTTTGATCTGACCAACTCTATGCTGTCATTCCATGGTAACTATGGTTGACTTAATGATGTGGCTTAGCAATAAACTCTAAGATGAATCATCAAAAAATCATGAAGTTAAAAAAAGTGATATTTTAGGAAACTCCTATTTAAAACTATTTCAGGTAAGCAAGGCAAGTCCATTTAAAAATTACTTTAAAATTCCAGTTTAAAAACAATTAATGAGAGCTCAATACTAATTCCATTTTGTATAAATGGAGAAAAATGTTCTATAACATCTAACACATTTCTTCTAGTCCAATCATCCTGTCATAAATGACAAATTTCTTTCAAATCATCCTTAAAATATTTTATCTATAATACTTGCTACTGTTTTGCTTCTTTGATTTACTTGAAAAGTTTGTTTCTAGTTAGCTATATTTTGTGTTACAGTAAGTACATATGACAGTACAATTATTTAAGTAGATTTTTAATAAAATTCTTCCTTAGAAATATCTTGGATTTTATTTCTTTTCTTTTTAAAATTTTTCCACTGTGATATCATCTGTTGTTAAAATTTGCGAGATAAATGCCTAATAAAGAAGATCTTTCATATTCCATTTCTTGAGTTTATTTATACAAAGTCAACATTTTGAAACAAACAACTGGCAGAGAGTATATATCAAACATCATAGACACATGTAGTATGTATATGTGTATATGCTTCTGTGTCTATATAGATGTATAGCTCTGTACCCTTTGAGCAAAAATATTTATTGTTTTGAACTGAGAAGTGTTGGAGTAATCTAATGCACTACAAAGGATGCATTCATTTCAGTTGGTTAATACAGTACTTTGATACAAAACCACACAGAGGTGCTTTTGGCAGTCATCTCTAAATACTAACATTTTCACAATGTTAAAACTGATATTTTTAAACTTCCAGGTATAGTTGGTCACTGTGCTTCTGTCAAAGAACCACATGGTAATATGGGTATTTAATAGATGTTTGCAGTATAGCTATCCCTTTTTTTTTTTTAGTAGTGCTGTTAGTATAGGTTATATTTTCAAAAATCTTAATTTCATCTCAGTTAGTACTTACTGGGGCCTTGTATAAAAGGTCTCTAAACATATTCATGTCACAATAAAGGAGTCAAGGTAATGTTAAGTGACCTGTCATAGATAGCACTAATAAATATTGGCAGAGAAATATAGTGCTGTTCCTCATCTGTATTTTTTTCTCCCTGATTGAAGGACAGTTGAAGAAAACAACATGTAATCATCATCAATGTTATTATTATCATTCACCATCTTATTCCAGTTTAATGAAGTGACATATTTGACACACACTAAAATCATTTTATAAAGAAAAATTTCTTAGAGCAAATATGTAAATCAGTATGAAGTTCAATTGATACTTGTGAGCTCTGGAAATTTTAACAGTTAAGAAATATAGCAAAACGTGATTAGTTGAATGTTTCATTATCTACTCTAAAATGATTTCAAGGATTGTCTAAAATCAATTGCCAGAGAGAGCCTCAGAGACACTATTGGTATACAATATTGCTTAAAAGCATGTTAGTCACATCCCCAGCACTCCCCACTTTTATTTATTTATTTATTTGTTTGTTTGTTTGTTTGTTTGTTTATGTTTGAGACAAGATCTTGCTAAGTTGCTAAAGACTTTGCTAAATTTCTGAGGCTGGCTCTGAACTTGAGATCCTCCTTCTTCAGCCTACAGAGCTGCTGGGATTATATGTTTGCACAGTTGCAACCAGCAAAGCACTGTTTAAATAAAGCTGATTCTTATAGCTTCTTTTGATTAAGTCTGCAACAGAAAAAATGAAAGTGATTTTTCAAGGTCAATTTCACAAACATATGGCTCCAAATACATAGATTTCTGACTATCAACTAGATTCATTGATGAATCCTTACTTCACTGAAGTTAAAATTTTACTGAATAGTCTTTAACTGATCTTCTATTCATATTACTTCTCTTATCTACTTCTAAATAAGAGTTGAAAATAGAAGTTAGAATTGATAACACTTTAAAAAAAATGTGTTTACTATCAATGTAATCACTCTCTGCTTCTTTTTCAGAAGAATTTTTTATTTGCTCATTTTACTTTTACATTGTTTGCGGTTTGTTTAAGGCACAGAGTGTTACTTGACATTATACAAGTAATATAAGCATATTACTTTGATACAAACAAATATTGCTTTAGTTTATGCCTAGCAGAGTCTTTGATAAATACTAGGCAGTAAATAACTGTTAGTTCCTTCACAGTATCAGTTATGAGAACTCCAATTAAAGGTCCATAGAGACATATGGTTTTTAAAAAGTAAAACCTATCATCTAATATGCATATCCCCTACCTATTTTCTTTTTCTTCCTAGTTTTTTTCTCTTTTAGTTCATGGTAATGGGTGATTGTTATTTAAATATCAAAACCTGACACATTGATGCTGAAAAACACAGCAAGTTATGATCTAAATGATGGGGTGGAGTGCTAAAGTGATACTTAGTGAAGGAATTTTGCAGTTGGGTAGAATTTTCAGGAATGTTGCTGATGAGTTTTTAACAAAGCATTTTGCAAGAATCTCTAGTAGTGAAGCAATAGGTATAGATTGTCAACAGGGACATAGGCTGCCAGAGACCTGGGGGCTCTATTTTAAAGTGTGTGTGTGTGTGTGTGTGTGTGTGTGTGTGTGTGTGTGGTCAAACGTGAGTAGATTTAAATATGGGGATTTATGATTTAAATTTATGATTTAAATATGGGGAATATTTTCAACAAGTAACATAAAATTATATCTTTAAGAGTGAAAGAAATAATATTTGATAGACATATTTACTTTGTACTTGCTGGGGAATTTAATAAGCTTCTGTATGTCTCTGAGGAAGAAGTTAAATTAGAATTTGAAAAATGTGATTGCAATAGGAATATGCAAATGGTTTGAAATAAAGAGACAAGACAACTTATCTATGCTCTGAACTTTCTCTTGTAACACTGACTGTATCCCTTAGTTTTGTTTTACTTTTTATTTATTCATTAGAGGAAACAACGTCTCTGGTATGAGAGAAAATTACCCGCTTGTGCCTTAATAAGAAATACTATGCACATATTATCTAAACATGAATTCTATAACACTAATTTGAATTCATTGAAAAGGCTAAAGACGTAGATGATTCACTACTTTCAGGGGAGTACAAGTTCACTTTTTTATTGGATCTTCCTCAAACATCAAGAACACTAATTAAATAATATAAGCAAAATTAAGTTTGAATTCTCTCTCTGAAATGTTCAACTCTTCCAAAGCAATATTCTATAAATGCACTTGTGCATTCATCTAGGTCCTTAGATTCTACAAAAGGTTAATCATTTTATTGGATTATAAGCTAATAAAATGTAAGTAGATAAAAATTGTCATCAAATATATACAGGGAAGGACCAAGAAAAAACTTAAAAGGTAGAAAGATAAACAGACCAGTATCCTGGTAAGTTATTAAAGTTGATCTTCAAGCACCATTTGATATTCCAGAAATTCAAAATGAAATGAATATCATAGTCATTAATAACTCTCAATATTTTGTGTTTTACAAGACATTTAAATTTCTTTTAGGAAAATAATTTTTCACCCCTAGAGTTGAAGTCTACAAACATTTTTTTCAAAGTGTTGTTCATATAAGAAACAACATAACAAAACCAATAAGAATAAAAATAATTTAAATCAATTGGTTCTCACTATGTACAAAGTCTCATACTAGCCATATTACATATATCATTTTACTATGAATTTGTTTATATATTTTATTTTATAAATGATGACAAAAAGCAAAAATTTGAAAGTTTATCCAATATCAGAGTGCTAAAAATGACAGAAGTTAATATTTTTCTTATAGTAAACAACATAATCAGTTGTATCCTTATAAATTAAAAAATATTATTTATTATTATTATTATTATTATTTTTATTTTATTATTAAAATATTGCAGTTTAGAGTGCTTCCAGAATTTTCCAGTGGAATTATAATATTAAAAATTAAAACAAACTCGGGGTACAAGCCTAGAGTGGCAGAAATAAAACTTTTTTATGCCAGTTTTAAACTAAAAGAGATCTTCATTACTTAAACAATTCTTAACATCCATTACCTATAGAAAGCCACTGAATACATTCTTAATAACATAATAGCTTCATGAGATTCCTTCTCTCTGAATTTTAAACATCCTGTTTGAATTATTGTGTTAGTGATCTGTTTCCCATTCTTCTGGAATCTTCAGTCTGAGAGTCTTTTATTCTTTTATTCTTCTTCAACACATGATTGTTGATACTTATACATTCAGAAAGTAGTAAATTTATAAATGAATGAGTGGATGGGTGGATGAATTCTTTAGAAAATATCTTTAATGACTTTGTAGTGATACAAATGTGTATTTCCTAAGGAATGCACTCCATTATAAATAAAAACTTCAGAACTGACTTTTGAACTTATAAAATGAAAAGTAATAACAGAAAGCACAAATAAGTATGTGTGTATATACACACAAACCCACACAATACATATATATACATACACATTCAAATTTTGAAGAGAATGAGCAGATGTAAAAAATAATGGAGAGAGACATGGATATCATAGTCAATGTTAACATTTTCAAACATCTCTGGCAAAAAAGCTTGATGTGGACTTGGAAAGAGCCAACCACTATTCAGGTGACAAATTAATAAGTTTAATATAGAAAATGCTTTTTGAATTGTGCTTTCATTAAGAAACCAAAGTATCTAGATCAATGAAAATTAAATGATAAAACCTATTTAACAAAGCATGGCATAGCCTCCTCAAAATATTCATATATTTTTGAAACATCTTAATGAATCAAATGAATGAATAAATTATGCAATTTCTCAAATCAAATCTACAACAGATGTATTACATCCTGAAATGTAATGGAAAGCCAAGCATCATACATCAGTGTGTGTGTGTGTGTGTGTGTGTGTGTGTGTGTGTGTAAAGTTTTTTGGAATAGTTCAAAAACTCACAAATATCAGATATAAGATATGGGAGAAGAAGATGTCATTGCAAACCATAAGGATTTTACAGATATTATCACATGCATAAATTAAAAGCACATTCTCGTCTTTAGGTATTGTGCATTTATAATCAAATGTTTACCAGGACAACCATAATTAAGAAATGGAGCTTTAGGCAGGCACAGTGACACATGCCTGTAATCATAGTGGCTGGAGAGACTGAGTCAGGAGAATTTCAATTTCAAAACCAACTTCAGCAACTTAGCAAGGACCTGAGAACTTATTAAGACCCTGATTCAAAATTAAAAATAAAATAAAATAAAAACAAAGACTGGGGCTGTTTCTCAGGGATTTATTGCCTCTGGGTTTAATTTTTAAAAATTTAAAAAAGAAATGGAGCTTTCCTCCTTTCCTTTGCAGAAATTCTAGAATAAGAATGCAATCATTTTATCTCTTAGATGCACTTCCTTTGATTACAGTTAACAATTTTAAGCATTTGCTCTCTTCAATCTTCTAATTTGTGAATTTAAAGATATTGTTCCCATGTACTGCAATACCAAAATGATCTTTCAATATAGTAATTTAAAAAAAAAAAAGACAAAAAAAAAAAAAAAAAAAAAAAAAAACACCTTCACTGTCTTATAACTTTCTGGGGGTCAGATATTTTTTTAAAAAAAATATTCAAATATAATTTAAATTTAATGAGTTTCCATTACATCACATACATCTCTGGAAGAGACAAGCAATCCATATCTCATTTAGTTTAATCCTCATAGCAATCCATTGAAACAGAAATAGAAAAATGAAGTTCAGAGAAGTTAATCAATATTGCTTACATTTTGTGGTTATCAAATCATTGTTTTGAGCTCATGCTTTTTTTCACAACCTTCTCCTCCACTATTACGAAGTGATTTCACTGACATTATTGGGGAAAAATATAATTTGAAAGGAATATGATTATTGAAATAAAGAGATTTTTTTCATTATCTTGACTATTCTGTCTTATTTCCATGACAATTACCCTTAACTATATATTTGAAATCTTGAGATTTGTCTTTTCACTACTATGTAATACTTACTCAAACCACAACCTTTTACCAGGAAATTGGTAATCAAAAAACAAAACAAAAAAAACAAAGAATTATTCATGGAAACTCAAGTAAATTACTCTATTATGTATGAAAACTTATATAAGAAAAAATATTAGAATTCAGAAATCATAAATTAAAACATACTGAAAAAGTTTATTTTCTTTAATAGATATCATCTTTCTTTTCTTCATGAAGCTGATTCAAGGCATAAGAATATATTTTGCCTTCATTTCAAGATTGTGAGCTTCATAAGAATGAGGTGAATTATGTTATGTGCATTAATTATGGAACAATGACTCCCACTCCTATGTATAATTGGAATGCATCGATAATTATTGCCCACGGAAGGTGCACAGGGTGATGCTTTAGAATTACATTGTGATAGCATTTGAGGGAAAATTCCATTATATGGCACTCTGCACTTTTTATTATTGATATTCAGCACAATATTATGTGTACCCAGACCATGGTATGAGTGTTCAGAAAATGAGACAAGAAATAAGTATCTTGGTATTTGGGGAATCTAAAGACTATTCAAATGGTTCTAATGGAATCTTTACCATTCATTTGTGATTGAAGTGAATTCAAGAGCCACAGATATCATCAGAAGAGAATTTAGAACCAGAACTTGGTCAGTAATAAAGGGTATGAGCTGGCACTGAATGAGTTTTGAGGTGAGAAACTAGAATGTTGCCAATGCAGCTGAAATAAGGATTTGGTTATTTGGGGAAAGCTGACAATTTTTTTCTGTGAACATGATGAAAAGTCAAACACTATGCTCATTCCTCAAAATGCCAAAATAAATTGATAAACAAATAAATATAGTAGGGTGTACATTGCAAACTTTGTGGTTAAAAAAAAAAAAAAAAGCTTCTGTATAGAAAGAGTCTAATTGTCTTTTGGAATTCTAATTTGGTTATCACTTGAAATCCATGGTGTGGCTAACTTCCATGCATTATCTGTCAAAGACCTTACCATCACACAGGTAGTTGCTATTTTGAGTAATTAGTCTTTCTCCCTGGTCATAAGAGTGTTTTTTCAAATTGTGGTTTTATCTTTTACTTGGAAAGTACAGAGCATTAGATTGGATGGACCAAAAAATGTTCAGAAAAATAACTCTGCTTTGATAGGATTAGATGTGTTAAAATTTTTAAAATCAATTATAACTTTCTAAAATTCATAAGCATCAGAGTCTCTGTGGATATCTGATGACAAAAATTGATTTAATTTTGGAAGGATAGAAATATTTTCATCTCATTGAAATACAATGATCTCATTACCGGGTATACTTAACTGCAGGAGCACAAGTAGTGTGTCAAGTAAATTTCATCAAAACAAAATTACAAGACAAGAAGCTCTTATTGTATGTCAAAATGGACTATTGATATTTCCATCCATGTTGATTATTTGGAATTCTTAATAGAGTCAGTCCCCTATCTACAAACTTTCATTTTAAAAAACAAATCCTTTATTTAATCATCTACTGTCATTTACAGAGTCAATCACTACCACAAATGCCACTTTATATAAAAATCTATTTCTAGGGACAGTTGAAGAGAACCTGTTGCTGTTGGAAGCTTTTCTCCTATCTACCAAAGTAACTTTGGTCATACGTATGCAGATTTTAATATCTATTGAGTTATCTATTGAGACATACAAAAGAAAATCTAAAAATCACATTCCAAAAGACTTATGGTTTATGACTCACATGAAAATTACATAGTAGGAGGTAAAATAGTTTGTGTTAATAAATAAGAATTTAAGCAATACTCTACAGCATAATTTTAAAAGGGAATAAGCTGAACTCTAGATAAACTTACTCAAATATGAAATTTTGAAAAGCTTTCTATTCACTAATGTCTTTTGTTGAATTTTTTTGAAAGTCTTATGATAAAATATAATTTATACTGTTACTATGATTTAAAATTTTACCTGTCAGGTTTTGGAGGAGTTATATGGAACTGAACTAGAATTTTAAATTAGGAGAGTTTGACAGAGAAATAAACTTTTAGGTTCAGTGTTTTTTGTTTTATTTATTTATTTATTTATTTATTTATTTATTTATTTATTTATTTATTTGTGTTGGCAAGGGATTAATGTACATATAAATAGGGCCATCCCAGCAAACCAAGGGTTCTGGTCATGGTGGCAATTTGAGCAAAAATGCTGAGCATATAGCACAGGTAGAAAATGTGACACAAAGATACTAAGGAAAGAAGACAGAACTTAAAACTATAAGCAATAAGTTTCTTGGAGGGTGAATAGTGAAAATTATTTAAAAATATGTATCATCAAAAGAAAATACTGGAATACCTGCTCACAATTCTTTTTTTTTTTTCTTTCACAGAGGCCACATATGACATTTAGAATGATTTAATAAGATGGGCATACACACAGGAATGCACTAAGTTAGCTGAATGATGCAAAAGTTGCATAACAGAATACATGCTCTCAATAGGAGGTAAGATTGAGAAACTTTGTAAAAGGTGCAACAGGGAGAGCTTTACATAGTAGCAAGGTGGCTGAGCTTATGACTAGGTAAAGGGCATTAAGAAGTTGAGGATTTGGTAAGGTGGGAGGTGTTTTGTTTCCAAATGATACCTCAAATTTTATATTGACAGCGATAATATTTGTTAATTGTATTTTTAATAGTCAAGAAATCAGCAATTTGAATACATATCAATTGCCAAATATGTCATATTTTTTTCAAATAATTAAATGGTAAATTTGCATAAAGGCAGAATATCATGTCAGAATTGGTTGGGTATAGGCATCAACTACAAACCACTAATATGGCTAATTTTCATTTCTTAAACTTTATTTTCCTAAACTCTTCAATAAAGCTACCCTGTGTTTTTTTATTGAATTTTTATGATGATAAATAATATACATTAAAGAAAATATGTGTGTGAATATATCTATGCACACAGCATTTGCAATTACAATGGAGATTGCAATATGATTATCACTCAGGTCAAGAAAGAACACACCAAAATCTCACCCCCATGTGCTTAACCCCAAAGATGAGCCTCTCTTTGGGCATCTCTACTTCCTTAGCTTTTGTGATACTCATTTTCTATATCTTCCATGTATGGATGCCTACTATGTTTTAATTTTGCTGTCTTGTATTTATATAACTAGAGCCATACTGTGTATGTGTGTGTGTGTGTGTGTGTGTGTGTGTGTGTGTGTTGTGCCTGGGCTTTTTCACCCACCATCAGGATTATAAGACATGTCCTTTGTGTTAGCTAAGTTTTTTATTCATTCATTATTGTTGTTTTATAATATTCTTCCTAATACCCATGTGTTATGTGTCCAGATTACTTTTCACAGATATAGTGCAGTTTTCCATTTGTGATACAATGAACAATGCTACTGTGAGCACAGTTGATGTATGTGGCATGATGTGATGTCATACTTGCTTCTCCCAGGCATGACAGTGGAGCTCCTGGGTAACAGGATGTGTATACTGCAGATTTTATTACGTAGTTTCAGACTATTTTCAAAAAATATGCAGTGTGGAAAACTTTCTACTACACTATAAGTAACAAAAATAAGATTTTCTCTTTTATTTGTTATATATAACAGGAGAGTGCAATTCAATTCATATTACACAAACAGAGCACAATTTTTCATGCCTCTGGTTGTACACAAAGAAGAGTCACACCATTCATGTTTTCATACATGTACTTAGGGTAACGATGTCTGTCTCATTCCATTATCTTTCCTACCCCCATTCCCCCTCTCTTTCCCTCCCTCCCCTTTTCCCTATCAAAAGTTCATCTATTGCTCCCATGTTGCCCCCACATCTCCATTATGAATCAGCAGAAAACGTTTGGCATTTGTTTTATTGGGATTGGCTTACTTCACTTAGCATTATATTCTCCAGCTCCATCTATTTACCTGCAAATACCATGATTTTATTCTCTTTTAATACTGAGTAATATCCCATTATATGTAATGGGATATTATATATATATATATATATATATATATATATGGATATTATATATATTTTATACACACACACACCACATTTTCTTTATGCATTCATCTACTGAAGGGTATCTAGGTTGGTTCCACAATTTAGCTATTGTGAATTGTGCTGCTATAAACATTGATATGGCTGCATCACTGTATTATGCTGTTTTAACTCCTTTGGGTATAGACCAAGAAGTGGGATAGCTGGATCAAATGGTGGTTCCATTCCCAGTTTTCCAAGGAATCTCCATACTTCTTTCCTTATTGTGTGTACCAATTTGCAGTCCCATCAACAATGTATGAGTGTGCTTTTTTCCCTAAATCCTCATCAATACTTATTGTTGTTTGTATTCTTAATAGCTGCCATTCTGACTGGAGTGAGAGGCCAACATCATTTTAAATGGAGAAAAATTTTAAGCATTCCCTCTAAAAATTGGAACAAAATAGGGATGCCCCGTTTCACCACTTCTCTTTAAAATAGTTCTTGAAACTCTAGCCAGAGCAACTGAACAGCGAAAGAAATTAAAGGTATACAGATAGGAAAAGAAGAACTCAAATTAGCACTATTTGCCGAAGATATGATTCTGTACCTAGAAGACCCAAAAAATTCCACCAGAAAACTTCTAGAACTAATAAATTAATTCAGTGAATTAACAGGATATAAAAATAAATACCCAGAAATCAAAGACATTTCTGTATATCAGTGACAAATTCTATGAAAGAGAAACTAGGGAAACTATGCCATTTGCATTAACCTCAAAAACAAAAAAAAATCATGGGAATCAACTTAACGAAAGAGGTAAAAGAACTTTACAATAAAAACTACAGAATTTAAAGAATTAAAGAAGACTCATAAAATGGGAAGATCTCCGTTGTTCTTGGATAGGCAGAATTGATATTGTCAAAATGACCATACTACCAAAAGCACTATATAGATTTAATGCAATTCCAATTAAAATCACAATTACATTCCTCATAGAAAAATAAGATTTTCACCACAAAGAGCAGTCAGATAGTGAAACCATAAAGATCACATTAACATATGTTCATTAACATCTGGTAAGAATTCTAAAAACGTAGTTAAATAAATAGGATGGCTTATTTCTTCTCTCTGTGTTTTAAACAATTACTAATAAAAGTTAATTATTAATAATTATTTTCTATTTACTGAACATGCACTTATTTTTCAATATATTCATTTCTTTAATAGAACTAAGATTACTTTCCTCAGAATTAAAAGTACTCTTCCATCTATAAAAGTATATAACACCATTCACAATAGTTTCAAATAAATAATTCAAAAATTACTTTTTATTATCACTCTACTTTTCTTCTCAATGAATAGCATTATGTGTAAGAGCCTTAATGAGGAGGTAGCTAAGATGGCGGCTGACTGAGAGCCAAAGAGAAGACATTTAATTGTTTTTTCTTGACCTTAATGTAATCTACTAAGAATCTTTCTGTGCCTATGAACACTGTGTGATGCACCTGTAAGTTGAGCTTGTGACACGTGTATACTTGTTAAGGTGAAGAGTATTTAACCAGGTAGGGTTGGAGTTGAGTGGGGGTTGTTGTTGGAGTTGGAGAGAGAAGTCAGAAGAGAGAGCAGAATAAAGAACCTACTCATTTCCAGTCTGCCTCCGAATTCTTTCCCGAGGTATTGTTGCTGCAGGCGGCAGCAGCTGCAGGCAGCAACAATTATGGAATGTTTTTCTCCATCACTTTCAACACTTGCTTTCAGTTGTTTCTTTCTTGGAATTTACATTCCTAGTACTTTTCCTTGTAGGACCTGCCTTTGGTCTCTCAGTTTTTGATATATACTAACTTTTCTGCTGATGATTGTGGAACCCCCTTTTTAGCCCCACACTGCTTTTTAGTTTGCTTCTTTTTGCTTCTGTAAAATGCTTGGCTTAAAGATAATAGGAGTAAAACTGCTGTGACTCCATTTTGTAATCTGCTGCCTCCATTTAATCAGCCTCTAGCCATTACAAGTCTCTGGTCACGGGGTACAAGGAGAGAACAAGCCCGGGCATGTGAAGCCAGCCTGTGCACAATAAGACCTTATAAGGTAAAAGCAGGACCCTGCAGTGAGCTTGAGTAACAACAGTCAGAACATTCCATTGCTCTGAGGACAGCCTCCACCAGTGAGAACCCCCTTAGTAATTCCCCAATC
Source organism: Tamias sibiricus (assembly GCA_025594165.1). Taxonomy (NCBI): domain Eukaryota; kingdom Metazoa; phylum Chordata; class Mammalia; order Rodentia; family Sciuridae; genus Tamias; species Tamias sibiricus. The sequence goes on from CM046665.1 coordinate 27,924,117, forward strand.
AATTTAAAATGTGCTTGGTGTGCACAGGCTCCCCTGGCCAATTGCAATGTGACAAGACACCCTAAATGTAAAGATGGCCAATCATGAAAATCCCCTCCCTCTCCTTGTTTCTATTCCAATAAAAGAATTGCCCCTCCTAGGTTCAGGACTCTCAGTATGGATCCACTGTGTTGGTGAGGTCAGAGAGTCTGAGCTTAAGCCTGAATAAAGGCTCTTTGTTTTTGTATACACTCTGGATTCCTTTGTGGTTTTTGGGGGTCAGTTCTCTGGGCATTACAATGATCTCTATTTCAACCTTCTCAGCATTTCTTTTTTGCTTACTATTTGAATTTTTACCTTCTTTGATACATTTGCTAATTTATCTATTATACTCTTTATTTACTTGTTACAAAAAAAATAACATCTGATTTTCAACACTACATTCATAAGCTTTTTAATAAAGCCATCATATTGATTTCTAGAACACTTTTACTACCATAGAATGTGTGTGTGTTATCAGTTCCATTTTTCTCTATATTGTACCTTCTTTTCTCCTAATTTTTGCTTAGGGGAATTTTTCTTGCATCAAGAATAAGCTAAAACTTGGTATAAAGGGATTTTCATACAAACCTTTCAAATGTATTTAATAAAATATCTCCTATAAGATAATTTTTAGGCATTCAGTTAGTAATGTAATATATATATTTTCTATATTTCTATTCTTACTTCTAAAGGAAAAATGAGGGAATCAATTTAAAGTATGAAATAAAAGTATCTGACTTTTGTATTTTAATTATTCTTTATACTGAAAATAATTACTTTTACTAAATTAAGTTTAATTTTAAGCTTGTGTGATAAGGCAATGTAAATGTTCTCTTAAAACATCACAGCTTGAAACAAAAAGAGACAATGTGAACTGTGATTGGGTTAATTAAACGTTGACTTCCTATACCCTTGGTTCTTCTGGAGCTCCATAATTAGTATTATGTTTTTAGGTTTTGCTGCCCAACCAAAAAAAAATTTGCATGTTATCCTTTTCCTTTTCAATTGAAAACAAAAGTACTACTTCATGTTTTGTGATTTCAGGCAGTGATTTTAGAAGTTTATTAAATAAGTGATGCTTTAATAGTGGGAACAAATTGCAGAATTCCTTTATTAAAATTTCATATACATCTCTTAGAACATTAGGACAGCATTTGTTGTTTTTGTTCGTTTGTTCTGGGAGGACTTTTTAAATTAATTTGAAAGATTATTTTCAGCTTTTTTAAAACTTAACCTTTGTCTTTTCTTTACAAAAACTTTTTTGTTCTCTTCTTATTTTGCAATAATATGTGCAATATTTCATGAAATCAGGTTGAGCTCCTTGATTGTGCCAGGATGGGTGTCCAGGAGATATAGATTCAGCATGTGCATTCCCATATGTCCTTTGTGTGTTCTCTATTTAAGCACTCTGGGATGAGCTGTATCCTTTGAAATGTATAATCTATTTTCTGTTACAGTGGGGAGACACATATGGTTTAGAAGGTTGAGATGGAGGTTGTGAGTTTCAGTAAGAAATATCTGAAGGCAATCTGATTTTCAAATTATGATTATTTGCTTATCTCCCCATTCCCTTGTATTCTAGCAAGTATATAATCTACTTTTTATTAAAGTATAATATAGATTTTAAAATATGTGAAAATAAATCTAAGCATTTAAAAATTATTTGCACCCAAATCATTTTCATTATATAAAACCAATATTTTATATCTACTATATTTTCTTTTCAAAAGAGCTAAAAGTTCAGGTATAAAGTAAGTTTATCTAATAATAAATAATTTTTGTCTTTTTATTGTTCCTATGTATGTCTAAAACATAGTACAGTACTATTGAAAAATAATTAACTTTTTAAAATCTGACATTATAACCTGTGAATATTTATGATGAATATTTTAACATACTTTTGTTAAATAACCCAAATTTTTTATAATAAGAAAGCCATCAAATTTCCTTCTCTTCTTCATCACTAAATAAGCATTAATAGTGTGTCATCCTAAAAATGAGAGTTGCTGACATGAGGTCAGAACCTTCTTCACCTTTAACCATCACAAACACCTTGGCAGGTGAGCTCTGCCTGCATGAAGTGTTTATTGAATTTCTGCACTACATCTAGATGTTTGGCTCTCTAAACAATGAGTCACACATATTTTAAGATTGAATGAATTTTCTTCTATTTTTTTTCCGGGATTACAGGTACTTCTTATCCCTGAAAGAGCTAGTCTCAAAGAGAGGAAGAAAGGAAGGAAAGAAGGTAAATGATGAAGAGGAAAGCCCCTGACATTGAACCAGTTAATCAATTCTACGTTCAATTAGTTGATATAATAAAATTTAGAATAGAAAATGGAGACAAAAAAAAAAAAAAAAAAGTGTTCTGACCTTAATAGCATTATTAAGCTTTTCCTGTCTCTTCCTTTCTCTGGCTCTTTCAATTTCTTAACATACAATTTCTGACCTTTGTACACAGAAGATATTTTTTAGAGTCCTTATAATGAAAATATTCTTCCAGGCACCATTTAGATGAACTTTAGTAGGGGACATAAAAGTGTATTTAGTTCATTCTGTTTATGCTTTCTTAAAAACCATAATGATATGAAAGTTAATTTTGTGCTTATGACAACTGGTTAATAAACCCAGAAAGAGAACAGTTTATGTTAGTATGCATGTGTGTGGGGAATCTTTCTTTCTGACTATTTCTTTAATATTACATCAGGCTCTAACTTCTGGCTCATATGAAATTTGATGGTATTGTGAATTATTGCATGGAATCCAGGCTTTAGAAATTCTCCCTGGATAATTTCACATACATAAAACACCTATGTACAAGACTAAGCTAAAATAAAGTAACTGATAATGTACTGTGAAGAGCTGAATCTCTGATTTTATTTAAATATTCAATAATACAAACTCTTTCAGGGAAAGAGTCCTTGTTCCTTTCCCAGCCCAAATCTGAAAACACTGTGGGAGCAGAGGTAGTAGAAGGGTGGTCATGAGAAATACCAAAAGAAAAAGCAGGTCAGGGGAAGCAAGGTGTACTGAGGGGAGAGGAAATGATGCTGAAGTTGGAGGAGGATGAAAATGTGAGGAAGGAAGTCTTTGGAGTCCTCAGATGTGGCCAAGGCAGTAGGAGATTCTGATCCTTTCCACCTCCTGCATTTGCACTTTCCTTCAGTTCTATGTTCTGCTTGAAGCATCCTTGGTTTCAGCAATTGGTTTTCTGGCTACTTTCTTACATTGCAATAAGGACAAACTTCTAGTGCATGACTTATTGTCCCTTTTTTCCTAACAATTCCTTCGAAATATCCAGTTACCTGTAACATCATTTCTGTGTTATACAAGTTGCATTTACTGTATATGTGTTCCCTAATTGTGTATTCTACCCTTCAATTGATGAGTAACAATAAAGGGATAAAATGTGTCAGTGGTATCACTTAAGCAATAGGACACAGGAACAAACTAGGAATTCATATACAAACATAAAGATTGTTCCTCCTTCTGGTAAATATATACAGAATAGTTATGGTTGTGCAACATTAATTAAATTAAAGCATTTACAGCAGTATTCTTTTAACAGTAAGAATTACCATTCTAATTTTAAGATTTTATGCATATGCAAAGACGGTTCTTATGTAGGAATATTATGGAGTTATATATCATGACAGCATTTGATTTACATTCGGCAATTATAAAGATCTCTCTCAATCCTCTGTTGACTTTATTAATTGCTTCTGTGAAATGTAAGCAGGGGTTTAATAGGTTATTATACTGCAAGGTCTTTTTCAGAGAGGTCTGTGCTTGTTCATCTCAATTCATCTTGAATTTGTGTTTATTATTTTGGAGTTCAGTGTGTATCTCACTCTGATTAGATTGGAATGTGTTTGGTGTTTAAACTGTTCTAGATGATAATTGGTCTTAGCAAGACAGCATCTAAAAATAAAATCAGAAAATCAAATAAATCTCCAGCTCATTATTCTAAGAAAAACTGTTTTATTTTTAAAGGAGAAGAAGCTCAAACTGTCATTCTCTGCGTTATCTGTTATCTATTTTTATGATCCACAATTTTGATATTATTTTATTGAATATATAATTAAAGAATTTTTTTCACAATTTCTGATTTACTGTATTTCTCTTTCCAATGTGTCCCTACCTTGTAATATTTGCTACTTTTACTTTGGTTTTTCATTTTGTAATCAGTTTAATGTTTGTTGTTGTTGTTTAAGATTAAATGTATTTTGTATTACCCTACACAAAAGGGTTCTAAATGCTCAAAAATCAGTTAAAATTGCCTATTTTCTTCAAGTTGTCCATGGCCTACCATCTGATATGTAATCTATAATTATTATAATTCATAAATTATAATAAGAGGGGAATTCCTTCAAGTCCTATATTCTACCATAATACAACATGAGATGTGACTGAAAATATATATTTCAGTGGATCTTTAAAACCATCCTTTTCCTGATTTTCATCTATTTCCTAATAGTTTAATGTATTTTACTTTACAAATTTTAATCTATCATATCTATAATCTCAAAATATTTGCTATTTTCCCTTCACTAGATATACAATGATGTCTTTGTTTTGCCCTTTCTTGTTTAACTTGTCAAGGAATTCACAGAGGGAAAGACAAAAAAAGGAAAAGATGGAATAATGAGGGAGCAGGAATAATGAGTAGCAGGAATGTGCCAGAATTATTCAGAACATTTTTAGGGAAATAGCAATATTAAAATCAACCTTCTATGCCAATTTGTCGTTTGTCTCACTTGGAGCTGAGTTTGCAAGTGAATAATACCTAGAGTATGTTTATAATCCTCGAATTTCAAGATTTATGAACATTTTCTGGTCAATTCATGTTTTGAAAAATATTTACATCTAATTTATACAAATGAGAGAGTTGATTTTTAATTTTGAATGTGAATAAAATATTTAGAGGAATGTGTAGTAGCGTGCTCAAAATATAAATCAGTGAAATGTTTAGAAGAGTCATTAAAAGTGTATTTGATTCATGTATCCATTCAATAAATAAATCAATGTTTATTAGGTGGTTCCACATAAGCCAATTTTTCTGCCATATTTATTGAGTTCAGTATGAAAGACAAGTGTGGTAGATTTTATTAAAGGCTTCAATTCTTCATCTTATCTTTACCTTATATCACATGAATTTTTTTCTTTGACTTTGTGTTTGGGCATGTGACATGTTTTGCACATGTGATATTAGTACATGTGACAAAAGTAGAGGTTTGAAGTGTCCTCATTTCTATACTAATGAGAAGTATACAGCTTCTTGATACAAGAGTTCCTCTTTTCCAAGAAAACTAAAAGATACATGAAACATACATCTGGACTCAAAATACATTTGGAACCAATTCCATTTTTGGAAACAAATAGTCCCAGTCCAGGTAACCTTAATATCTGTGAATGAGAATAATGACTTCCTTTAAGTCACTCAGATTTGCCATGATTTGTTGATGGCATCACTTATAGTGAAGAGATACAATAAAGAGATATTATCCTTAGCGTTATTAAAGGCTATGATGGGAATATGTAAGAATGATCTGGGGAAAAAAGGAGAGATTCCCAACTGCTTTTGATATGCTTAGAGAATACCTGAGAACAAGAAACTTCTTACCTCTGCTTTTAAAAAAAGATAGCTATATAGCCAAAGTATGAAAATGAGCCCATTTTGCACAGAAATAATAGTTTGCAGAAAGTTGTGAAATATATGAAATGAAATGCAAATTTTTAAAAAAAACATACATATTCCTGGGTGTGTAGAATAGACTATAAATAGAGTAAAGTGATGTAAGATCAAACATAAAGCACGATTAGTTGAAATTTACATTATTTTCTAAATTCTAAACACAGATTATCCTCAATTTGTGATTGAGTTATATCCTAATAAACCTGTCTTTGGTTGAAAATATCCTAACTTGAAATGTATTTCATACACTTAACCTGGCAAACATCATAGCTTAGCAGCAAACTATATTGCACATAATTATTTATTTACCCTTGTAATTGTGTGGCTGGGTGTTGGGCCTTATGGCCATTTCCCAGAATCTCAAGAAAGTATTTATCACATATCACTAGCCCAGGAAAGGTCAAACTTAAAATCTGAATTATAGTTTCTATTTAATACATATTACTTTTTCATCATTATAAAGCTGAAAAATCATAAGTCAAATCATCATGTTGGGGAGTGTCTGCATTACATTGATAATTCATTCTTGAATGAAAGATGTACTGAATGTTCCATGTTGAACAGTTTTTAGGCACTAATACAGCAGTGAATCAAGTCAACTGGGGGGGATGATATTTATTAAAAAAACAGATACATATGAATTACTCTAGTGAATAATGGTAATACAACTTATTTTTAGTTGGTTTCTACTTCAGCTTAAATAACATTCTAAAATTTAGTGGTTTACAACAACCATAGGTTTACCATCTCTTAGGCTTTGTTGGTTGACTGGATTCTGCTGGCCAGTTCAGAGGCATCTGACAACAGCTGGGTTGTGGGTATCTGCGAGCTCCATGAACTGGAGAGATTCTACTTGGCTCACTCAGAATTGCATTGCTTTTTTGAGGAAGGTGAAAAAGTACACTTGGCTGGGCCCCTGGGATCACTGGGATTCTCTGACTTTCCCTATCATTTCAGAGTCTACCCTACTCAAACCCAGTCTTTGCAAATGATAGCTCCATGAGGTTTCTCTAGGAGGAAAAACAAATGTTTTCCAAGGCAGCTGAGGTCCCCCAAAGTTCAAAACCAAAAGCTTCCAGGCATTAATTTGGAGGCTCAGGATCAACACAGTGTCTCTTTTGGTTAGGTTTTGCTGTCAAGGATAGGACATTAGAATTAAAAGAATTTGGAGTTGTAGTCAGGACTGAAATCATAAAAGACTTTTCAGATCTTGATAAAATTTAGAAATGTATTATAGAAAGAATAGAAAATTAATGGGTTGGATTTTATTTCTTAGGCATAGGAGTAGCGTGGTTTGAGTTTTATTAAAAAAAAAAAAAAGAAAAAGAAAAAGAAAAACAGTCTACTTGCATTTGGAGTCAGTGTTATAAGAAGAACAAGTGGGAACAAGGAACCAAATTAAAAAAAGAAGAAGAAGAAGAAGAAGAAGCCGGGCATGGTGGGGCACACCTATAATCCCTATAATCCCAGAACTTAGGAGGCTGAGGCAGGAGGATCGCAAGTTCAAAGCCAGCCTCAGCAATGGTGAGGCATTTAGCAACTTAGTGAGACCCTGTCTCTAATAAAATACAAAAAAGGGCGGGGAATGTGGCCCAGTGGTTGAGTGGCCCTGAGTTCATCCCCGTACCAAAAAAAAAAAAAAAAAAGAGTCAGAGGGAAAAAAAAAGGTAATTACCATTACCATAATACAGGCAAGAATTATTAGTGGTTAAATTTTTGATGGAAGCAACGAAAATACAGAGAATAATTTCTAGGCAATGCTAATATTACTTGCTTATGGATTTACATTCAAGGGGGTGGATAGAAAAAAGAAATCACCATTTTCCACTGGATATTTTGTTGGTGGATGTTGAACATTATTAAATGGTAGGGCAGTCTTAAGTGTCTGATTTTTGACACTGGACATCACATTTTAACCCATTCTTATGAAGGAAGGTTCCCTGCCTTATGAAAGAAATGACATGTCTTTCCATAGAATCAGAGTGCAACACTACATTTCTTTATGAATCACTGTCACAAAGGGCATAGGCATTCATCCTAGGATATCTTTAGCCATGTTGTGTCTCTGACTTTGTCTTAGATTTAGTGAAAGGAACAAACTGTAGCAGCCAACCCAGAAAGCATGTTCAAAGCCTCAACAGCAACCATTCCAGTAGAACCAGGAAGTGCTTGATGTAAGCCTGAATGGCCCAGCAAATGACATAGTGTGTTCCTGGTAGTGACAACACATGTCTTCACGAACCATGTACTTTGGACTTTCTTTAAAGGAACAAAAGACATTTTCATAAAACACAACACACAACAAAATTGGGAAGATAAATCCTATCAGCAGGTCAGAATCTTCAATAAGTTTGGGAAAGTTCAGTGATCTGGGTACATTATAAAATAAACTACAATGAGGAGAGTAATTAGTGATTATTTTTTCTCTCTGTCACTAAGACCAAGACATAATGCTTCTTTGGATTTGAAAAACAAATTAGAAAAACAAAGCATCTTGCTTGAACCCATTTCTCATGTGAACAAAAATCTTTTGACTTTTGAAAACAATATAAAGTAAAAAGAAGGCTCTATGGCTCGTAATACAGTAAAGCTAGCAACTCTACCCCTTAGTCTTTTTAACCCAGGCAACAAAATCAGATGAAGTATCTGGATACATGTGGAGACTGTGGCAAGTCCAGCAGGAAAACATGTAAGTTCTTTAGGGTTTTGTTCCACTTTGAATTCTCCCAGTAGAGGCATACTGATAATGAGACCTGATGGTAGGCATCCCTATGTCTTGTACTGTTCATCATAAACTAACTGCTATCTGATTCATAAATCCATAAATTTTAATATATTTCCCATATTAAATGGAAGTTTGCATATAATATTATCCCAACATGTTACCGAGGGAAGGAGTGAATACAGCTGAATAGGTTCATAAACTTCTTGTCTGCTTCTCCCATTCTGTCATGGTTTACTTATACTAAACATATAGTTTTATGCAGAATTCTCTGTAACCACTTGACCAAGATGGAAAGAAAAGCCTTGAAAATTCTGATACATTGTATAGTTTTACCTGAGTAAAGTAGAATTCCCTTTACAATATTTAATCTCTGCTAATTGGAGAGAAGGAAGACACCCAGGATACAGACTTACTGTAGTACATCAGGATATCCTCATTGCTAGGAATGACAGATGACTGTAAGTTACAAAAACCAACATACAGCTTTTTTGTTAGAAAATAAGAATGTTAGGAAGTTTCTTGTAAGGATTTTTGGGGAAGGGCTATGTTATGGTTTGAATTATGTTCCCCCAAAAGAAAAGGAAAAAGATCAGATGAAGTCCTACCTTCAGTACCTATGCATATAAGCAGAGTTGAAAATAAAATTGCAAATTATTAAGTAATTATGAGATCATTATAAAGGGACCTAATTCAAGGTGACTGATTTTCTTTGAAAATGGGCAAATTTGGACAAAGAAATAGATACACTGAGAACATTATATGAAGATGAAGGCAGAAATTGGGAAGATAGATCTACAAGCCAAGAAACAGTAAAAATTTCCATCAGCCACCAAAAACTCAGCACAGAGCAATAATACAAATTCTCCTTCTTAGCCTTTAGAAGGAACCAATGTGATAGTACCTCCATTTCAAAATTCTGGTCTACATAATTATAAGATAACAAAGTTTTGTTTTTCAGTTCTTCTAGACTATGTTCCTTTGAAGTCTTAGGAAGTTAATATAAGACATATGAATTCACACAAATAGCATGGTGTATTTGTGACTACTTAAGTGTTCCTTATGGGAGCAACATTTGTGGAGAAAGTTACAATTAAGTATAAAGTCAATGTTCTCTGTGAAAGTCAGTCATTTTTTTTTTCTTCTTTCAGCTCTAGTAGTTAATGAAGTAAAAAATAAAAATATTCAGATGGTGTGTTGGATTACCAAGGTGCCTTAATAAGTAAACTGCCAAAGGTCCTGTGAGATAGCAAAGATTAATATAGCCCTACAAGGACATAATAATCCAGAGATACAAAGTATGCCCTTGGTGGTAGGTGTTGCCGCCTGAAGCGATGGCCGCTTGGAGCAACAAAGCCGCAGGAATAAGTTCAGAGGCAGACTGGAAATGAACAGGCTCTTTATTCTGCCAGCTTCTCTCTCTGGCTCCAACAACACCCTGACAGGCCATCCACGCTCTTCCAACAACCACAAAATGGCCCCGACTACGACCCACAATCCCCCGGGCCAAGTCTCGCGGGATCATGCAAATGGCGCAGACCCAATCCGCAATGTCCTGGGCCAAGTCTCACGAGATCATGAAAGGTGGTAATGCTTATGGCTCACAGCTAACCGCAATCTTAGCTATGTCCTTTATTAGGGATCCTGCAGGTAGGTTTAGTGCATTAAACTTCATTTTGTCAGGGATAGTAGCAAAACTTTATTTTCATCCAAATGCTTAATATAAATAAACTTACTTCTTTGCTAGTCATGTTTTTATAGCACTATTTCCATGTACTTGCTATGAACAATATCCATCATCATTAAAGCAAGCTTAACAGCGTTAAGAGATGATTTCATGAACTGAGGGTCATAGTAGTCTAGTCTTCTCATATGTCCTCTTATCAGAAGCAAGAGATGTAAAATGTCATATTGAAGATTAAAGGCTCAATGTTGTATTGGTTGGTGATCAACTCACATGTTTGGGAAGAGGAGCTTCTGGTTTTATCTTTGCTATGTGGAGAATATTCTCTTTAAGAGGCCAAAATTCTTTCTTTTTTTTTTTTTTTTTTTTTTTTTTTTTCCAATTGCTCTTATAGCTAGGTCATAGTAATATGATCTTGGATTTGCTAGCGAGATATGCCAACTTTTGAATTCTCATATTAATTTATAGATTCAAATAACCATACAAAGTAGATCTAAGCAGTAGAAGCATACTAAAAACAGTGTTGGTTGTATCACTATTTCAGGCCCTGGGTCTCTGAATTCTTCTAGAAATGTAGCTCTCTTTTGCTAAGGATGCCTAGGAAGGAAACACTAATTTATTAATGTTATACATACTTTGTCCCCTTTCTTCAATTTTATCATATTTTTATATTCATGAGTTTCATGAACTGAATGTTTGTGTTCTTCATAAAATTCCTTTGTTTAAAACTCTAACCCCAAATGGGATAGTATTAAAAGATGGGGCAATTGGGGAGGAAATTAGATTTAGATGAGGTCATGATGATAGAGCTCCAATTATGGGATTAGTATCATCATGGGAACAGAAATTAGTGTATCATCTGTGCACGCCTCCCCCCACAGCATGCGTGCATCCTCTCTTCCTCTCCCTCCCTCTTCCTTCTCTCTCTCTCTCTCTCTCTCTCTCATAATACTACTACTAATAATAATAATAAAAGAATGCAGCATATGTAAATAATGAATCTGGTTCCTCACAAGGATCAGAATGGTCAGCAACTTTGCTGGTTCCAGAATTGTGAGGAATAAATTTCTGTGGTTTATGCTTCTCTCTTTGGTAATTTTATCATCACAGCTCAAACTGACTATGACATCAAAATATTTTCAAAGATCAGAACATTCTTCCTTTTGCAAAACTTTTACCTGTAGCTATTAAACTTCACAAACACTTGTGTATTATGACCACCACTATCAAGGAAATAGCATCTTGGACAGAATAAATGTTATTTTATCAATGACAAAATGATTCTGAATCTGATGTTGATAAGAACATGGATAAAGAATATAAGAAGAACTCTATGAAATGATGACTCTGTCAAGTAATTTGGCCAAGGAGAAAAACAGTAGTGTACATCTGAAAGAATGGCTTCTGAAGCCCAATAGCTGGCTTGAAGTCCCAGTTCAAGTGCTTAAGTCTTGCATTGTCTTTGATAAATTTTTATACCTTAATGTATCACCTCTAACAATAGAATTTAAATTATACACACATTATAGGGGCATTAATAGGATAAAGTGCTAAAATACCTTTAATCCTTTAAGAACAATATAATTCATAATAGGCAATCTATATTTTCAATTTATATTAGTGAATAATGTAAATACATATTTTGTAAAATTTTATCTCATACCTTGAATAAAAAAATCAACTCTTCCATCTAAAACTTTTTTATGAGTACAAATAAAATCACTCCAATAGAATCAGAAGAGGGTGTAAGTGCTGACTCTCACTTTATAATGGAAGAAGTGATGTGAGCAAGGCTGTCTCAACAGTAGCTAGGGTTAACTCTTTTACTCCACTAGCAATAAAAAAGACAAAGAAAAATCCCATCTGTCCATATGACAAGTCCAAAATCAGACACCTGTGTGGCAAATATGCATAGCAGTGAGTACCACAGATGCTCTAAATTTAGTACAAACCATATGCTCAATGATTTACTTAAATTGGATTGGGAGGATGATCCACTATAGAAAAAGTCCACAGAGCAATTAAGGAACAACATGTTATGCTGCTCTCATCTCATCTTCCCTCCTTTAGTCCCAGATGTTACTACCACTACAGAGACATTAGTCAATTTGTTAATTTATTGTCAGATTGTTAAAGGTTTATGAAGATTTTTGACCCATTTTGCTACATTTCTTTTGGCAGGAAGATTAATTTAATTATAACTGTCTTGGGGACAAAAGGAACACAGTAGGATATCATATGTTCTATTTAAATGGCTTGTTGCTTTCACCAGACTTTTAAAGCAATGTGCACACCTCGTCTTCAAGTGTATGATTGCCTGGAGAATAGAAAGATTGCAGGGAGCTAGAACCCGTCTACATTTCCTATGTGACATTGCTGGATCCTCAATACTCATATCTAAAGGGACGTCCAACAATTTTCTGACTTTCCAATAACTCTAGTATTTTATTCAAGTTTTTTTTTTTTTTTTTTTTTTTTTTTTTTTTTTTTTTTTTTTTTTTTGTATTTTTGCCCTACTTTAAAAAATGGCACTTCATAATTAGAAAATTCAAAAATAATAGCAAAGTTCTAACTCAAGCCATCAGTAGAATCCTTTTGTTAAAATGGAGTTTACTTTTTCAATATGTATTTGGAAGAAATAAACCATGGCATGGATTTCACTCTAATTTTGCTCTAAGAGGCACCACAAACATGTTGATTCAATGAGGTTGCTGAAGACATATATAGGATTCCTAAGTCTAGACATCTTCAGCTACTAAATGGGTATACTCAAGGTCAATAATAGGTGATAGAGTAATTGTATAGATCAAACAATAATTTAAATAAAATGCTTTTAAAATTATAATGGGCAAAGATCTATTGGGATTATTGTTTTTTATGTATCTTTGTCTTATCACTCCAGGTAGAATCCAATTTCTCCAAGGTTAGAGAATATGATAATAATACAGATACTTCTAATACAGATTTATACAGATTTGAGACCTGGTAAGCATTCATTAAACATGTGTTGCATTGAATTAACATCTAGTTACATACTCTATGTAAATAACAATTAGCAGGCAGAAATAAAGAAGTGAAAATAATTAATGACCAATCATTAAGGAGTTTGGGGAAAAAAATACACCTAGTCCGTGTCTCTAAAAATTGTTCTCCAGACCAGTCACATCAGAATCACCTAGGAACTTGTGAGGAAGTTCACAAATCTCTGGTTCTAACCTGGTCAATCAGGAACTCCAAGAACAGAGCCAAGCAATGTGATTTCACAGGACTTCCAGTTGATTCCGAGTTATGTGAAAGTATGATATGTACACTAGACAATAATTGTATTCTGGAAACAATTCTTTTTTGTAATGATACATAGAATATCCTTTAGGAGTTTGGGGGTATGAAGGCCAACATTGTTCAATAGCAACAAATATTTAATTACTATACTTTAATAAAGGAACAGCACTAAAATGTTTATGAACAAAAAAAATCCCATAAGAGTAAGTCTTAATCCTCTAGTGCAGTACACTCCAATAGAGTTTTATACAATGATGGAATAGTCTATATATTTGTAGTTCAACTGAAATCTAGCTAGTGTAATTAAAAAGAATATTTAATGCTAGTTAATTTTAAATAATTTCAATTTAATTAGCCACCTGTGGAAAGTGGCTACCATATTAGATCAACTCCAGTGGCTCTACTGCTAATGGAGGGTATTAAAGTTGCAAGAAGCTCTTTCAGTGTTAGATAACATGGATAATTTCTTAAACTGTGGGAAGTATAATGATAGGGTTCACATTTTCAAGAAAGTAGCCTTTGCATTGGGCCTTTGTGAATGGGATGAAATTTAAAAGAAGAAAAATAGGAGATGTTTATAGGCAGAGGTGATGACATATTTGAAAAATACAGTGGAGTACAAGGTGCAGAAATTGTCTAAATTGGTTTGTACAAAATATATGCTGTAAAATTGTGGAAAATAAAAATGGAATCTTCCCTGCATCCAGAATATGAAAGGCTGAAAATCTTGAACTTTATTCTCGATTCCTTAAAATGTAATGAATATTTTAGACAAAGGAATGACAGAATCTGGGACATGCTTTGTTATGCAAAATGAATTAAGTGATGGAAGGAGAAGAGGCAAGAGGCCCAGTAAAATACAGGCACTGAGGGTATTCACTTAGGCATGTTGCAGTTTCATTAAATAATTTAGTACTTATTAAAGATCTAGGATTGGTTAATACATCAAGTATCAATGTCCATTAAAGTATGTTATACTTTGGCCAAAAACATATGAGATGTTGATTTAACAAGGTATCCCTTCAAAGTCACTAAATCAGAATCTCCAAGTGTGAGGCCTTAAATCTATAAAATATCCAGCAATTTCAATGGTGATTGTTTATAGCACAACCATTTTAGAAATACCAGGCAAGTGATAAATAATAAGAATTCAATGTTGGTGGATAAAGTATACATTTAGGTAAATATATAGTATTTAATGATTTGTCTGCAACATTTGCTGACCTTGTGCTTGCATTAATTTTTATTTCTCTATTGTACCATGTTCATAAAATTATTAGTACTTGAGAACCAGCTGTGGTAGCTTTTACATCAATGGAGTCATACAAGTGATCTGTCAAACTAAGTCAATTGTCCCTGTAATTTAGCCTAAGATCATTTTCACCTGAAGTAGTCAGATATTTAGGGAAGATAATTGGGCATTAAATAGTTTAAATGATTGAATCAGTTTGATACATGACCAAATGATCAGACATATCTCTAATAAGTATTTCCAATATATTAGCATTTACCATTTTAAGTGTTAGGAGTCATTTTCCTATGTAACTGGGATTGTCCTTCTTTATTAGTAGGTGACACTGCGTGGAGTACTCCTTTCTATAGGCATAGGGCCCAAAACACTAGTATAAAGATATTTATAGGTCTATCTGATCGTAAAGTTAATTAAGAATATGAATTTAGGGGCTGGGGTTGTGGCTCAGCGGTAGAGTGCTCACCTGGCACGTGTGCGGCCCAGGTTCGATCCTCAGCACCACATACAAATAAAGGCATTGTGTACAACTAAAGCAAATAAATAAATATTTTTAAAAAATAATATGAATTTAAATCAAGCATTTTCCTATTCTTTATACCTTGCAATCTGTTAGCCAGTTAAGGAGTTATAATAAAGAAAAAGGTTCTTGCATTTATATCCCTTGCAGCTTATTAGAATCCTAGAAATTGTTCATGTCAAAGGAGCAGAAAAGGAGTGAAGAAAGAAATTGTAAATGGGCAGCAATTCTGATGTTCTGTTTGAGGTAGAAATGAGCAAAATGGTAGGAGTTGTTTCTTCCTTCTCAGCTGCACTGCAATAACTTTCTCTGTTCAGAGCCCTTGTTTTCAAGGTAAATGACTGAATTATGAAACATGGACATTCTCCCAACTTCATTTTACCAGCGATGAATTCTATTTCCTGCATGGTGAAGTAACTTTTGTTAAAATATTGCTTTTGATGTATGAAATGAGGGTAATGTACATACTTTATAAAAAAGAATATATGCATTCCCAGTTGGTATATAATATGCTTTTTCTCTTACTTGCTATAATTGATTGAGAGTAAAATATCAGTATTCACTGGGGAATTTTAAGCACTGTAAATTTCTCTGGACCCCATAGTGTGTTAAAGATCTTTCTCCCTATAATTTGTCTGTTTACTATTTACATATTGCTTAAGCATTGTGGATGCTGAAAAATTGGTATTCTGTAGTCAGAAAATAATGTATACACTAAAGATTCATATTTCCAACACTAAGTATTTATAAATTTAAAAGACTAGTAGGCACTTCTTCCATTTTTAATTATAATCATGAAGGAGAAAACTGTTGCTATGTACTGAAATAGTTTTAAAAAATAAATGATTATCATTTGTTATCATTTCTTATCACAACTCTCTGGTTATCTTTATACAATTTTAGAGCTCAATTGTAACAATTAGAGGGGAAAAATCCATATTTCAAATAATAACAACAAAGTGTGCAAAAAGTCCCATATAAACTTAGTAAATAATAATCTTTTAGCCTTCACGTCACCAACTTATGAAGGCACTTCCATCCAACTTAATTTCTGGATATATAATATATGTGAGTGCCAGAAGATGGAAACCACCAGGAATTCAGCCCCCAAGGCTTATCCCATGATGAGGAGGCCATCTTGATACCACCCCAGTGGGGGGTATATCTGATTAAACTTAGATGATTAGATGAGAATTCCTGGAGGGAAAGTCACCAGGTCAGTTTATACTCAGCAAGGGATGGTCATAGACAGACATGAGAAGCCATAAAATATATTAAGCAAAGTTAGACAAAGAATTATTGTTTCTGGAAAGGTAAATTTGGGTA
Source organism: Tamias sibiricus (assembly GCA_025594165.1). Classification (NCBI taxonomy): domain Eukaryota; kingdom Metazoa; phylum Chordata; class Mammalia; order Rodentia; family Sciuridae; genus Tamias; species Tamias sibiricus. The sequence continues at coordinate 27,940,616 of CM046665.1, forward strand.
AGTCTGATGCAGCAGTAAAAGACCCAGGAGGACACTTTATATGGCTACTATATGAGAAAACTAAGTGAACATTTTGTGAAGAAGAACAATTTGTCTAGAAGTTTGCAGGGAGACTTGATCAAGCCAGCTTTATACAATGCAGGAAAAATACTCTCTTAATGGACACATATCTTTCCATTGTTAAATGCTTTATAAATGGATATATTTTGGCTAGTATTATTTTTCTAGCATTTATGTGTTAATTGTTAATTGTTAATTGTTATGTGTTAATTGTTAATGACTACTATACCTGTTTGCCAAATATCAAGAAGTAACAATGCAAGGAAAAAACTATTAACAAGTAGGAAAAAGCAAACATCTTCAATCCCATAATAATATTGAAGACATTCTTTATTAAAGGAAACACATATGAATCAAAAGATCAATATTCCGATGAGGGATAAATTCCCTGCACGGAGTTCCTATACAATTTAGTCAAACCAATGGGGAAATGAGAGCAAAGAGATGCCACACCTTTACTTCAGAATCGAAGATTTCTTTCCAATAAGAATTGGCTTCTCTGGGGATAACATTCAGATGAGTTACCCCATCCTACTTATCTTGTTTTGCTTCTGTTGCTGCTTTAACCTGAATATGTTTCATAAGTACTTCAAAAGAAATCTAGAGAAACTGAAAGTGTGTCCTTTCTTTTTAAACATATGGACCCTACCAATGAGTCCTGGAATTGCATTTCATATCTGTTTTGGAACTTCGTTCTTGAGAACCGAACATAATCATCCTTAATCCATTTGGCTGCTTGCTTATTACTTTGAAGAGTGGGAAGAAAGGTGCCTCTATTGGGTTTGCTTTCCAATCCGTGCTTCTTTAAAGAGTACAGGTGAATAATCTATATTTCAAAGAAAGATGACCTTTACTTGATTTAATGGAATCTCTCTTTCAATATCTGAAATGAGAAAGTGATTAAAGCTTTAGTTGATAGGCAAGATGTATTTTAGAAATAGATAAGCATAAAGGTCAGACACTGTCAGAAAGGATTTTAACTTTCTTTAATATTTAAGTACTTCTTCATATGAATCATGGTTTATGCATTAAGAGTATATTTTTTAAGTTGGATTGAAAGTCCCATATGTTTTGTGTAATTGGCTTCTGACATATGGCAAAGATATCTGGCAAAACAGGTATATTTTTGTTGGAAGTTTTATAGATACTGGATCTATTATATTTTCAAAAGACCACATGAGCAGATAATAGGCATTTGACACACTGCTTCAGAGAATTAAAAATTCTGTTTGATTTAGTTTTAAATTATAATTAATATGGATTTCAATAGCCATATTTTGGCTATATTTCTTATATTCAAGGAATTTCTCTCTACAAATTAACAGGAAAATAAATATCTAACATTTATTAAGAAATAACTAGGTATCAAATTTTTTCAAGGTATAATATTATTTCATTTAATCTGCACCTAGTCCAGTATCTGACCAACATAAGATTTATTGAAAGAGGCCAGGTACCATGGAGCATGCCTATAATCCCCGTGGCTCACAAGGTTAAATAGGAGGATTACAAGTTCAAAGCCAACGTCAGCAATTTAGTGAGGTTCTAAGGAACTCAGTGAGACTCTGTCTCTAAAGTATTACAAAAACCTTGGGATGTGGCTCAGTGGTAAAGTCCCCCTAGATTCAAACCCTGGTACCAGATATATATATTTGTTCAGTTCCAGCTGAACATATATATGTATATGTTGTCTTTGATACCATTATATTATATATACATATATATATTTTATATATATACACACATATATGTATATGTATATATATATGCATATATATGTATATATGTATATAAATATGTAGATATATATATATATAATATATATATATTTTAAGGAAAGAACAAACAACTTTATGAAGCAGGTTTATTTATCACATCTATTTTATAGAAGGGGAATCTGTGGCAAAGATAATTTAAATAGTTTATTTATAAATAAGTAAATAAGTAATGGAGCTGAATTTCTACATTGGTCCAAAATAGAGCCTACACTCCTAACCATAATTCTTTGCCATGTGTTCTTAATACCAGTAATAGCATATAAAATATATTTGCATAACATTTATTTTTTACAAAATACTCACTTTTCATTTATTCCTAAGAACACTGTAAGATATGTGTATTATCCATTTTGTAAATATTCCCAAGTGGACAAATTGTAATTTACACTTCATAGGTAAGTGTTTGGATGATTGCCCAAATAGATGTAGTATACAGTAGAATACACATGAAGTGATGGAGTAAGTACATAAAAGCAATTTTTATGGTATTTAAAACAGAGGTTATAGTCCATTTCTTCTATATTTTTTAAATATAAACACTGATGTGAAATTCAACAACATAGTCTTAAGGGTTTTTTTACAGATCCCTGAGTCTGTGACACCATTTGCTATTGTGGGGTTCCAGCATTCCCATCAAGGTAGACTCCTGTTCAGGAGGTGTGAGCCACCTGAGAAATAGAAAGTCTGAAATAATTAGTAAGAAACAAAGACAGAGCCAAAAATTAGATATAAAAGAAGTGGAGCATATGATGGGTCTTCCAGTTCTGATAGGAGCTGGAACTCAACAACCAAAAATTGGCTCTGGTTCTTTATTTCAGACTTCAACACAGGGGTAAGCTTTCAGTGGGAGGAGTCTTGGTAGTCTTGCTTGGTGTTTGCTTCTCAATGTGGCAGGGGTCTTGCAGTAAACAGGTTGATTAGCATTTTGACAAGCCACACCCATCTCTGAGAGGCTGTGTGGCTCTGTGGCTCCAGCAGGTCACCCCATCTCCAATGCAGAGCTGAACTTAGACAGAGCTAGGTAGGAAGTCATATGAATTGGGCATTCTCAAACCAGCAGGGTTGCCACTAGGAGTTTCCATTACTAGACTTTCCTGTCTAAGGGTTTCCACGTGACCTGGTTCACGCACAGTTCATGAATGGCTCCCAGCAATTGGCTTCCTTCATTAACCCTTTATTCCGCATCTTGTAACATCCAGGATATTAAAATTATGTTGTTTGGTGAGATTTTTGTCAGATTAAAAGAGCTTTTAAATTATACTATGCATGCATTATGATAAAAATGTCACATATTAATTTCATGTACAGTGTCACCATAATACAAAATATTTCCTGTATTTAATCTTTTTTCTGCTCTTATAAGTAGTGTTATTGTCCCTGAATATAGAATCAGAGCTTCAAAATGTTCTAATAACATATGTAGATAGTATTCATTATGAATCAAGAAAAATATTTAGAAATAAAACAGTAATAAAACCAACAGTGTTTTAGATATCTAAGGGAATAGAAGAAATCATACAAAGACAATTTGAAAAAAATATTGGAAAAAAAGCCCCTGACAATATCTGCTAGAAATTGAACTGAAATTTGAATCAAGCACTGTCACAGGTAGTAGTTCAGAGAGGGCCCTCTGCTCCAGCAGCTGCCCAAGCTTCCCTACTCAGATCACCTGAATGGGATCTGGCTCTGCCCTTGCAAAAGGTCCACATTGTTCCCTGCCTAGACATCATCATGGATAACTTTGTTATGTCCTTATTCCTGTTCAAGTCATCACCACCAAAAGCCCAGGATTGCTAGGTTATTTACAACACCCATATTCTAATTCCTAGAGAACTGTGTACAATTGCTGAAGGCCAGCTTTAGCAAAGATGTCAAGGTCTGCCCAACTGATGCTGGAGGGGAATGTTGATGAAATGGGAATAATCCGCACATGAGACAGGTTGCAGAAATCCTTCTAACTTTACTTTTCTCAGCAATGTTTGTTATATATTCCAGCAAACACAGCAGTTCACAATCCAACTATTGGGGGTTACATTAAGGAATCTCAGGAATTTTACACTTTGGCTATAGGAGGTTACATTAAGGAATCTCAGGAATTTCTGAGGTCTATAATCAGGGGAAAAGTCAAATATTTGTCCTAAGTACATACTACTGATTAATCCTATCTATCCTAGATTTGCTGAGGGGTAAGGAAGAGCCTTTTACAGACACACAAAAAGACCATTAGCTTTTCAATGGAGAGAAGTTTAGGCAATGGGCAATGTGGCGCCCTGTAGGGAGGGGTTATTTGCAAAAGCTAATCTTTAGCAGAAAAAAAACCTGTCTTGCTGGTTCAGCTAGCTTCTGGCTAGATTCGACAGGGCCATAGAACTGGTTTTATTTTTGATAATTAAATGTATTAGAATCTGGTGGTCATACAGTAGAAATACATCAAGAGCAGTGGAAATACATCAAGAGCATATACAGACAAAATTAATTCCTAATATAGTCGCATAAAAGTGGCATCTCATCAGCAAAGAGGAGCCAAGTTCAAACTTCCAGGCATTTAACCGGAAGGAGCTTGAGTTCAAACTCATTTGCGTAACCAAGGAGAACTCAGATTATCGGGCTTAATCCCTGGTTAGGGAGAACTCAGATTCACAGCCCTGAACTAAAGGGTTGGAGATCAAGCTCAATCCCAGGTTGGGGAGAACTCAGAGTCACAGCCCCGAACTAACGGGTTGGAGATCAAGCTCAATCCCTGGATGAGAAATACTGCATACAATCTATTTTTTAATTAATTAATTTTATTTACCTATTTCTCAATAACACTTCAAACTTGATTATCTGGAGAGCAAAGTAATCAGCAAAATTTCCTGGTGCTTAAATATTTTCCTGAAAGTTCCTTTTGAATTATTGCTTATTCTGGCTATCTCTATCAGGACTTGGATCCCTCTAAAGCCCCCCAAATACCTGCTGGCTATTTCTTTTCCCATGATTCTCATAGCACTAAGCTAAGATGATAGCATTCTTGCACTTCATTCTCATTTACAGACTATTTTATATCTTCACTCAGTAAAAAGAGACAGTGTTCAGTCTTGAGGTCACAGAAGTATGTCATACTCCTGGCTCCTTGCTTTAGACATGTGCTAATCTCAAAGTCACTCCCAAGCTTGGCCTGAAGATTTTTGCTGGTGCATGGTTTCCTTGTCTAATTTAGATTTGTCTGTGTCAGCATCCTCGTAGCTCACACTATCCGCAACCTATCTCTTGGTTCCTGCACACACTTCTTCTCCTCTACTTGTTTTGTTCCCTATCTTAACCACAACTCCTCATTTCCCAAGACTCACTAGAGGACATTTCATTACTGATAACCAAATCTCCTCATAATCTCAAATTCAAGCATTCTAATCTGACAGCATCTTATTCATCCTGATAAGTCAGAGTTCCAGACACCAACAATCCCTTTAATGCTCAGAATTTTAGTTTATTTCTTTTTACTCTTCATGCCCTCTTACCTTGTTCATGCTCTCACTTGGTTATCCCACTTTACTTCTTTGCTTCAGCCATATTTAAATCCTGATTTTTCTGTCTTTTCACTCATCTGATACTCATGAAAAATATCCAGACCTGCTAAATAGCCAGCTTACCATCTGCTCATGTAAGCATGTCAACTCATCTACATTAGATTACTACCACTCTTCCCATTGGGACCTTATTGCTGCCTTAATTCCATGCTACATTTTTCTTAGCCATTTGTTCACCCATGTATGGACATCTATCCTAGCTGGTGAACTATGCTGGCTTCACAAATCTGACTATTCCAATAGCTTAAGAAAATGGTGAAGAAAGCACACAAACACACAAACGTACCTTTTCAAAATCCAGGGATGGCTCTGTAAACGGCTGTAAACGGCTGTGGGCAAGTTATTGTTTAAAGCGGCGAAGCTGTGGAAAGAACTCAAAAGACAAAATAGAAAAGAAAAGATTAATTTAAATCTCCCAGGCAAGATCCCACTATCACGCGGTCTGGCAGGAGAGAGAATGGCGCCTGTTGGTTATTTCCTCTGGTAAAAAGTTTTTTCTATCTCTCATCAAGTCTCGTGAGATTTTAAGGCGAGCGAGATCCGGAAGGCATTTCCGATGTAAACAAACGGTCTCTGCCAACTCTTTAATCAGGGCTTCTGCAAGTTTTCATTATCATTTCCTTGATTGCTAAGAGTGTTGAACATTTTTTTTCATTTATTTATTGGCCATTTTATATTTTCTTTTCAGAAATGTGTATTTGATTCATTTCTTATTATTGACTGGATTACTGGAGGTTTTGGTGCTAAGATTTTGATTTCTTTCTGTATTTTGGATATTAATCCCTGTTGGAATAGTAGCTGACAAAGATTTTCTCCTCTTCTGTAGGCTATCTATTCACATTCTTAATTACTTCCTTGGCTATGGAGAAGCTTTTTAATTTGATGCCATCCCACTTATTGTTTTTCAGTTTTATTTATTGAGCTATAGGAATCTTATTAACAAAGTTAATGCCTGCACCAATATAGTAGAGTGTAGATTCTATGTTTCCTTCTACAAGTTACACTGTTTCTGGAAAAATTGCTAGGTCTTTGATTCAATTCAGGTTGATTTTTCTGCATGGTGAAAAGTTGATATCTAGATTCATCTGTCTACATATGGAAATCCAGTTCTCCAATGCATTTGTTAAAAAGGCTATATTTTCTCCAATGTATCATTTTTTTTGGTGCCTTTGTCAAGGATAAGATGACTGGAACTGTGTGGATTTGTCTCTGTGTCTTCTTTTCTACTACATTCTGTTTATTATATTTTCAAGATGGGAAAATATTAGGATGATTATGTGTAGGTGGGAATGATACAATTGAGAGGGAGAACAGATTCCTGAATCTTTAGGCTTATTAAGTAAGAAAATATGAAATATCAGGCGTAAATAGATGTGTTGACCTTAGACAAAACCACAGATTGAAACCATGTTAATAACATGAGCTATAGGATTTAAGTCAGAAAGTAGTGGTTTGTTCTTTTATGGTTTCTTATCTTCTGTGTGTTTCTATTTTCTTACTAAGGCAGGAAATAGGGTAATATCCTGCAGATGAAAAAAGAAGATGAAGTTGTGATGGTTTAACAGAGAGAACAGAAACTTTCATTATAATGTAGGAACATGAGTGTCAGGAACCACTCTGGATGTACACACCTTTAAATCCATAGCAAAGAGGTACTGAACAATTATTGCACCTCACAGTACATTGGATCTTACCTCTGCTTGGATAATGAAGTATGGCTCTTGGAGTAGGTGTCACCTGATGGGGTTGAGTAACATCTGTTCCTTTGTAATCCTACCCCTATTCCCTTTTTGGGATAGAATGATCCATGTAACCTCCCCTTGTGAGGCTGCTATATAAGAATAAAGAATTCCAGTGGCGCTCTCTCATTCCACAGACCCCTAAGGTTAGAGAGCCATGCAGAAGCCCTGATTAAAGAGTTGGCAGGAGACATTGGTTTACATCGGAAATGCCTTCCGGATCTCGCTCGCCTTAAAATCTCACGAGACTTGATGCGAGATAGAAAAAACTTTTTACCAGAGGAAATAACCAACGGGCACCATTCTCTCTCCTGCCAGACCGCATGATAGTGGAATCTTGCCCGGGAGAATTAAATTAATCTTTTCTTTTCTATTTTGTCTTTTGAGTTCTTCCCACAGCTTCGCCGCTTTAAACAATAACTTGACCACAGCCGTTTACAGCCGTTTACAAAAACTACATTAAGATTTCATCTCATCCCAGTTAGAATGGCAGTCATCAAGAATACAGACAAAAGCTGGGGAAAGTGATGAACGCCTGTAATCCCAGCAGTTTGGGAGGCTGAGGCAATAGGACCCCGAGTTTATAGACAGCTTCAGCAATTTAGCAAGGCCCTAAGCAACTCAGTGAGACCCTGTCTCTAAATAAAATATGAAAAAGGGCTGGGAACGTGGCTCAGTGGTTGAGTACCTCTAAGTTCAGTCCTTAGTTAAAAGAAAAGAATACAAAAAATGATAAATGTTGATGTTGTGGGGGGAAAGTTACACTCACAAATTGTTGGTGGGGCTGCAAATTAGTACAACAACTTTGGAAAGCAATATAGAGATTCTTCCAAAGACTATGAATGGGGCTGTGGTTGTGGCTCCGTGGTAGAGCACTTGCCTAGCATGTGTGAAACAGTGGATTTGATTCTCAGCACCACATATTAATTAATTAATTAATTAAAAATAAAGGTCCATCAACAACTGAAAACATATTTTAATAAAGACTAAGAATGGAACTACCATATAGCCCTTCTATACCATTTGTTGGTATTTATCCAAAAGAGCCAAAATTAGCATATTATAGTGATATATGCATACCGAGCTTATAGCAATCCAAGTCACAAAAACTAAGTTAAGGAACCAGCCTAGATTCCTTTAATAGACAAATGGATAAAGAAAATGCGATATATACCCACAGTTGACTTCTACTCAGCCGTGAAGAAAAGTGAAATTATGTCATTTGTTGGTAAATGGATGTAACTGGAGATCATCAAACATGCTAAGAGAGGTAAGCCAAACTCAGAAAGTCAAAGGTCAAATGTTTTCTCTTATATGCAGAAGCTACAGAGAAAGAAGGGCAGGGAGGAAAAGTGAGGGAAATCTCATAAAATCAGAAGGCAAGCCAATAGAGAAAGAAATTCAGAGGGGGATGGAGGGAGGGTCTGGGGAACTACTGAGGAATTAAATCTACCAAATTATACTGTGTCAATGTATGAATATACTACAATGAATCACATATACTTATATACATATACACATATATATGTACATATATAAATGACTCATTTATATATACATAAACATATAGTCATATTAAACTAATTAAAATAATATGAAAAATAATAATAACAGAAAGGAGATCAATAGAATAAAGCAAGTGAATCAGAGAGAAAGGGGAGGAGAGAAATGGGAAGGTACTGGGAAATGAGATTGATCAAATTATGTTATGTGCATGAGTGAACATGGCATAATGAATTCCATTGTTGTGTATAATTAAAATATACCAAATATAAATAAAAAAGAAAACATATTAAACAAATTCATTTTGAGCTTATATTCCTTTGCAGTTATCACTCACATTTTCTCTGCTTTCATTCATAAGCAATGATCTTCTGAAAACAATAAGTGTACTTGAGATCATTTCCTCCACAGCCTTAAACTGGCTCCATTCAGTCTAGCATTAGATACTTTTTTTGTCAGAATCAACAATGACCTCAACTTTGATAAATAATGTGGGCAATTCTCTGCTCTTATCTCCATTGACACAGCAAAAAAAACGACATAGTTATGCTTTACTTCTCTCGGCATACTATTTTGATTTCATAGGGAGAAAACAAAACGAACAAAAAAGTCCTACCATTTTCCTTCCTCCCTTGTAGAGTCTGATTAGTTTCCATCTTTCTAACACTGAAATACTCAGAGAATGTTTCCTCGACATCCTTTGTTGTAACTAATACTCAGCCCTGAGAAACTGGAACACTCTCACAAAAGCATACATATAAATGAAACCCATCTTTGAAGTTACATACAATTATTTATTATCTGCAATGAAAAAACTAGGGAATGTTTGTGTGTGTAGGGTGAGGATCGTCAATGTGCAGTGGCTAAAGCAATTAATTTCTGCTGTTGAAATGTTTTAACATCAATCTGTAAGGGAATAACTAACTTTTTTCTGAGGCCTTATTTCCTTGACAGCCCATATATGGTAGTAAAAAGCAAACTGGGAGAAAATTCAGCAAATCCAGGATTTGATTCCTGTGTTGGCTAATTATTAATAGTCTGGGCCTTAGATTTTCTTTGAGATACCTCATCAATAAAACATGGCTAGGGGAAAATATGCTGCAGTTTTACAAGTGATGAAGTCAGACTTTGGCTTTTATCCAAGTTCTAAGAATGAATTATCTCTTCTTCCTGCTATTCAAAGACAGTCATTCCACCTGCTCTCTTGACTCATCTCTCTGTCCTCTCTAGACCTTGAACCATCATTCACTTGTTTCCCTTCTCTTAGTTTTCCAAAAAGGCATTTACTCTTCTTGCTTAATTCCTTCAATCTCAAAAGAAATCTATGCTGGGCATCTCCTGCAGAATGCACAAACCAGTGCCTTAACATCAGGAAACTTTAAATCTATTTACATATTATCCATTAAATCCATTATCTTCTGGTTATTTCCATGTCAATCTTAAGCATTCGTATTCAGTCGCTCACCCAATTTAGAAATCTACAATTGCCTGCTTGACTTTACCATCTTCCATGTCAATCACATCCAATTAGCTAGCAAGCTTACTTGTGGCATCTCCTACATTTGTCTTAAATTTATACACCTCCTTTTCATCTGTATAGCCATGACTATAATTCAATTTTTGATTAACTATTCCTCAGAATACTATAAAAGTTCTTTCTTATCTTACTGATTTGACAAGCCTTATTTATTATGCCTCTTGTATTCATATTCTTATGGAGCTTTATAACTGACAATCTCAGGTCTCTACATAAGTAGGTCCCTTCTCAACTTGTAGTAACTTCTTAAACTTTGCTAGCAATACACTCCTAATGGTCAAAGAATGACACACTGTTTAGAGTTTTTGCATTTATTTCCTAATATCTCTGTTTTTCCTAAGGTTAAGAAAAAATAACATCTTAGAATACAGTTAAGAAAATCTTCCTATCTATAATCCATTCTAATTTTGTGCTTGTGAATCTGACACCTCCATTAGACTGAGAACTGCTTTGTGGCAGGGGATCCTTATTCATCTTTGTTTTCTCAGGGCAGTGTATATTATCAGGTTTATAGAAAAAACTCAAGAAAAATGAGAACACTGAATGTGTACAAAGGACAAAGGTTATGGTTGACCCACAAAATGTTCAAATCTTAAGATAGAAATCACAAGTTCATGGCTCAGATTGAACCATATCTATTTCTACTTCTCTCATTTCTGCCTAATATGAGGGTGGCAATTATTGTGACATGGAACTCTGCTAGCCTGCATCTGTTTCTTTATGATGCATATTATTGGTTTCCTTGTTGGTGTTCAATGTAATTGCTTCTTTCCTTTCAGGTTGTCTCCTTTATCATGATCTGTATGCACCTTTCCTTTCTACCATACAATCATAAGTGACAATTAAAATGATTTGGAAGATGCATTTAGTATTACTCTAACATATAATTTCAGTACTGCATTATTAAACAAATGTCTAAGTTTGGGGCTGGATTCATGACCACTGGGAATACAGATACAGTCCCCAGTTTCAATTACAAGCTAGTTGTAGCCACAGGACTAAATTTATTTTTAATAGAAATTCTTTGTGGGAATTTTAGTAAATGACCTTAGATGAAGAACACACCCCTTTTGATCTCATAATAATTCCTGATAACTGGAATGTGGAATGGAGGGAGGGACATGTAGGAGTCTTGGCAGATTATGAAGAGATATAAATTTGTTGATCACTATTGAATCACTATCCAGCCATTGGATACTACCTTGAGACTCAATTTATAGGGAAGAATTGCTTTCTGTATTCTGTATGTGACTATTCTCAGTTTTTTGCCTACATTTTCTTTCCCTCTCTCCCTCTCTTTCTTTTTTTCTTTCCTTCTTTCTTTGTTTTTTCTCTACTAGAGATTGAACCCAGGGACACCTAACCACTGAGTCACATCCCCAGACTTTTTTATGTTTTATTTTCAGACAGTGTTTTGCTAAGTTGTTTATGGCCTTGCTAAGTTGCTGAGGCTAGCCTCAAACTTGCGATTCTCCTGTCTCAGCCTTCAGAGCCACTGGGATTACAGGCATGCACCACCAAGCCTGGCTGCCTGTTGTTTCGTAACATATTCTAAATCAATGCATGTGAGGAAAATGTAACATATTAACAGATGCCACCCTCATATATTTAAAACAGGGACTGTAATGTAAGGATGTCTTTCATTTGAGGAGAATTCATCAACATTAGAAAGAAAAGTTTAAAAGAGAGAGAATGAAAAAAGAACATGGAAGAGAAGGAAACCCAAAGGTCTTCAAATAGCATAGAACATTTCTAATACTGTCTATGGTTTATGCTAGCATGACAGAGCTCTTAATAGAACTGAAAGGGCAAAAGGTTTTCAGTTCCTTCAATTGAGGCACAACTAAAGCAGTTAGGGCCAAAAACCTGAGAGGAAAAAAAAAAGATTTTTAGGGTTTTTTTTTCTGTAACAGGGTAGCATTTTATAAATTCTATAGGCCATAAAATTCAGATTCAGTCAGATATAGCCATATGTATATATGATAGAGGTGTTTGCTGCTTATATCAAGTAATAAACACTTGTATTTAATTCTTATGATACAAACTCTCTCTCTCTCTCTCTCTCTCTCTCACACACACACACACACACACACACATACATACACAGAGAAAAAACACTAACAAAGACATTTTCTTACTTATTCAATAGGATCATCTGAATCCAAATACAGTCTATACAGTCTTTCAACATAAGACCAAGGAGAAACAAAAAATGTTTTACAAATGATTCATACTTTCAGCATAAGACAGTGAAAAACAGGACCTTCATATTTCTTGTTAGTAGAAAACTAAATGACACATTTCAGTACAGCTAATAATGGAGGTCTGTGTCACTGTAGCCTTGTATATACAAAGAGCAGTGAAAGCAGGCTGAAGAAAATCTGAAGAAAAAGGAAAGAAAGGCTTAGATCCACATAGAAACACTGGCAAAATGGTCCCCAGAAAGAGAAAGGCTCCTGCTAAATATTAAATAATGAACAAAGATCTGAGTCTAGGTAATTCCCAACGCTAACTGCAGAGATGTGAACAGAACCTCTAAGTAAAGTCAGCATTGAGAAATTATTGATTTAGAAGTGAAGGAGTGAAATGGAGAAGACCTTGTGTCATTTGAAGACATTTGTGTGAAAAACTAGAAAAAAATAGAAGGGAAAAACTAGAAATCTTTTAAAAATAAGAAGCACTCACAGGATAAAAGATTTGCTCCTCCCCTCTACATCAATTTAAACAATATCATCCACTAAAGGTTCTACACTTGACTAAACTAATCAGATCTCTCAAATTAGACCTGTCAAAATGGCAATCATCAAGAATACAGGCAACAATAAATGTTGGCAAGGATGTGGGGGGAAAGGTACACTTATACATTGCTGGTAGCACTGCAAATTGGTTCAACTACTATGGAAAGCAGTATGGAGATTCCTCAGAAAACTGGGAATGGAACCACCATTTGACCCATCTATCCCACTCCTTGGTTTATACCCAAAGGACTTAAAATCAGCATACTATAGTGACACAGCCACATCAATGTTTATAGAAGCTCAATTCACAATAGCTAGACTATGGAACCAACCTAGGTGTCCCTCAATAGATGAATGGATAAAGAAAATATGGTACATATACTCAATGAAATATTACTCAGCTTTAAAGAAGGGTGAAATTAGGGCATTTGCCAGTAAATGGTTGGAGTTGGAGAATATCATGCTAATCAAAATAAGCCAATCCCACAAAACCAAAGGCTGAATGTTTTATCTAATATGTGGATGCTAATTCACAATAAGGCGGGGGAGGGTCACTAGGGAAAAGTAGTGTTAAATTAGGTAGAGGGAAGTGAAGGGAGGGGATGTGGGGATGGGAAAGATAGTGGAATGAAACAGACATTATTACTGTATGTATATATGTGACTACATGACCAATATGATTCTGTAACATGTACACTTTGAAAATGAAAAATTACATCCCATCTATGTATGATATATCATAGTGCATAAATGCATTCTACTGTCATGTATAACTAATTAAAACTAATAAATTTTTTTAAAAAGAATATGGAATGTCAAAGTGGGAAAAACAAACTAATTTCATTGAAAGATACTGTTGAGAAAAAAAAAAAATAGAAAATGAGAATCAAAGTGTTTTAGGTGATAGACATTTTCTCCAAAGATCCAAACAAATGCTAAAGGAAACTGTAACACAGTAATCCAATTCTGTGGGGCTGGAGTTGTGGCTCAGTGATAGAATACTTGCCTAGCATATGTGAGGCACTGGGTTCAATTCTCTGCACCACATAAAAATAAATTGAAAAAAATAAAGGTATTTTGTCCATCTACAATTAAAAAAAAATAAAAATATAATCCAATTCTGTGCATTTAGAAGTAGGAACTTAAAAAGCAAAATAGGAACAGATTTAAAAGGAAATGAATAAGTGAAATAATAATTATTGTAATTCCACATTAATAATAGACAAAACCATCTCAGAATTGAAAGATAAATTACAAAGGGTTGAAGAAAGAATAAATGTAAAATATAATGAGACATTGAATAAAAGCAGGAAAACAGGTACAGGAATAGAAATGAAATTTTAAATAAAAAATACAAGGAGATCATTTAAAATGTTGCAGAACAAAAAGATCCAAAATGCATTTCTTTGGAGATTATGAAGAAAGGAAACACAAGGATGCACCAAAACCTAGTAATTAGGCTGTAATCCAGAAAAACTTTCTAGAAACATGAGAAACCCTCAATGTCATGGGCCTAATCCATATTTGGCAGAATTGATATGCAATGATTAATTCCAGCACATACCTGGTAAAAGTTTTAAATTCAAATATAAAGAAAAAAATTTCAGGACTATCAGAAAAAAAAAAAAAAAAAAAAAAAAAAAAGAAAAAAAAGATAAAGAAAAAGAAAAAAATGTGAACTCTAAGGGAAAACAGACTTGTGAACAGAAAGGAGGCCATGAAGCAGCACTTGAAAGGCAAGTCAAGAGTAGACAATGGAGGTGTCATATCTAGTCACAGTGTCTTTCAAGTATCAAGGCCATTAGAAAACTGCTTTAAAACTGCAAAAATTCAGGGAATAGTACATTCTCATTCCCTACCTGGAGTATCAACCAATGGATGTATTTTATCCTATTAAAAGACAATAGGGAAAATGTTAGCCAAAACAATCAAGATATTTAAAATTTTCAATTTTCAATCAGATAGCATAATTTATTTATTTATTTTTAATTTTAGATCAAAGACAAAAATAAGGCAAAGCACGGAGAGAAGAGCACATAGGTTTTATATATGCTGATAAAGTTGGAAAAAACAAATGCCATGCAACTGGGAGGAGAAAAAAGAGAAACAAAGGGAGAAGAAGAAAAAGAGCATTGCTTGTTGGAAAGATAGCAGGAGATTGTCAAAGGGTATCATTTAAAATTGAGAATACAGGTTGTTAGGTTTAAATATATGAAAAGGTGATTAAAGGCAGTGACAGAAGAGGTTGTCTAGGCATAAACTTAAGTACTAATGAAAAAATACCAAAGGGTATATAACCTCTCACAAATATAATTCCAGATATACCAGATCACGATCACATACACATGCACACACACACACATACACACACAGGCACACACAAAGTACTAAATTAATTTAGGAGAGTAAAAGCTGACAACATGGTGTAACTATGGAGAAAATTCTCTACCTGAGATGAGTGTAGGAAGGTATTTTTATGTATTTCAGAATCCACATATAATACTTTTGGAATGATTTATCTCAATGCAGCATCAAAAATCTTGCTAGCAAAAAAAAAAAAAAAAAAAAAAAAAAAATTGTCCTAAGGAGAAAAAAAACAATTAAGAGTATTTACAATGTATGTTAAAAACAGAAGGCGAATATTACATATATATGTTAAATGTATGTATTGATATAATTTTACAAATAGAGAGTAACAGAAACCTCAAAAGAGTAGTGAACAAAAGGCATGAACCAACAATTCAAACAAAAGTGCAGCAATAACTCCAAACATGTGAAGAGATGCTCTACTTCATACATCACAGGTGAAATTCAGACTTCAACTATAGTGAAATGCCATTGCTCACCTATCAAATTGGCAAAATTAAAAAGCTGAATTTCACACACTATTTACAATCTGTGGGGGAACTGGGCACTCACATGCTTTGCTATGCAAACAGAAATTTATAAAATCTCATCAGAGTAGAAACTAGCAATAACTAAAAATAACTATGTATGCATTTAGGCTTTGGTCCAGCAGCACCACAATATCACAACAAGGAATTTATCTAAAAGGTATACTACCAACAAAATAAAAATAAATATGTATAAGGTTATAGATGGGAACATTATTTAATTTGCAAAATGTTGAAAAATACCTAAATGCCATATACAGTTGATTAAAATATGGCTAAGTGTCAGCAGAAAAGAACAGTATGTAGCTGCACAAATAAAAAACAAAATAGAAATAATAAAATTCATTCACTCATATGAAGTTGAATTCATTCATATATTAAGGGAGAAATAGAGTAAGACAGAAAAGACACTCTATAAAAAATAATAAGAAAATGTGCAGGTATCTACAGCACACAGTCTGTATAATTTTGGCTGGCACACTTCTTCACTAATGCTGTGTCCTTCTCAGGGCATCAAAACAGAGACCTACAATGTGTATTTGGTTATACTAATTTTGATCAGTAGGTTAAAATCTTGTTTATTTTTATCCACTTCATAATTACTACTTTCCCTTCTGTAATTAATAACTAATTTAAGGATTAATCCTTTGAGAATATTTGCATGTTTGAGAATATTTGCATATTCTCAAATGACCCCTCCTGCTGATTAAGACTTTATTAACAATTCCTACTTGAATCAATTTTTATATGTTTGCTTTAAAAGGTGATTAAACTTATTATTTATTCTTATTTATTAATTGAATTTTTATTGAAAGGAAGAATTTTCATTCCAATTAATTTATTAATTATTTTGCATGTATGAATGTCTATGTGGATGCATTTATTCACAATGACAGCTGATCAATTTTTAATTTAATCATGAAAATAAAATCCATTAATAGAATTACTTTTTTTTTTTTTTTTTTTTTTTTTTTGGTGGTGGTACTGGGGATTGAACCCAGGGACTTGTGCATGCTAGGCAAGTACTTTACCAACTGAGCCATATCCCCAGCCCAGGTTAATATTTTCACATTAATATTTTAAGGTTCAAATTGTGCCTTTTTGGCTAGTAGGAACTGCTTGAAGCTGACTGTTCTTTTCTTTTGATGTGTCCTGTTATTTTTAGTTACTCACTCTTTGGAACATCAAGATATTTCTCTCATTTTCTAGATTCCCTGTCCAAAATCTCAAATCAGTTATTTTTCTATTAGTTCTTGGTTTCCTTTATTGGTTAGAATCTGTTTTAGTAATATGTTGCTGTCTAACAAATTACTTCAAACCTTATTTGGCTTAAACAATTGATAAACATACAATATTTTTGGTTTCTGTAAGTCAGGAAGTCAGGGAGTTCTGTCTTCTTATGAGGTTTCTGAGGCTATTTGCTAGGTTCACAGGAACCTGAAAGTTTTATGCACAGGGAGAGAATTGATTTGAAGTCTTATGGGAGAAGTGACACTTTTTGACTATGTGTGGTATAATTCTGACTCTCTGAATCAATACACTCCATATTTTTTTAAAAAATAATTAATTAATGGAAAGGAAAAAAGTGAATACAAAGACAAATGAATACAACTAAATTTCAAAAATACTAACATTCAAGATGGAGATTTTTAAAGGAAAATAACAAATCTTATTAATATTTGGATAAACTACTCCATCTATGTATACTGAAACTAAAGGAAAACAGAACAACCAACTTTATCTCATCTCAGTAAGAATAAGCATATAATTTTGAAACTCTTTCATGCACATTTAAAGACTTTTCAAATGAATATACGCCATATTGAGAACATTTTATAACTTCAAATATTTGTAAAATACACATTTACTATATACATATGTCTAGATGTGTATATGTACCTGTGTTTATTTCTGTGTTCAGTGAAAAAGCTTTGGAGCAATGTTGCAGAGGGTAACAGAATTAGAAATAAGCACAGAGTGCTACTGTTTTTTTTTTTTTTATAAATTTGTGTTGTAATCAGCATCCATCTTTGATCCTGATCATTCTTATCTTCTTCTATTACCACCTTTTTGTAGTTCTTTCTCATATTAAACCAGAGCTCACCTGTACAACCAAGAGATGTTGCTAATCTGAGTGTGTGACTCTCAAGGCTAGCTCATAAAAGCCATTCACACTTCATCTGGTTTTCTTGGACTGTTTACTATGGAGGAAATCAAGCCCATTATCATTAGAAACTCAATTCATTCTAGGTAAACATGTACATTGGAGTGGAATAAGGCCTCCCACAAACAACCAGCAAGAACCTGTCTGTCACAGAGATCCATGTATATCCTTATGCCCCAGTAAGATCTTCAGATCATTGAAGATTCAGTGGATTTTTGACTAAAAAACTCATGAATAGCCCCAGTCAGATCTTCCCATGCAAGCATTCCTGGATCTCTGTTGCAGAAAAATTAAAATATAATAAAAATTTAATATTTTAAATCACTGAGTTTTTAGCAATCTAATTATACAGCAATTGATCACTAATACGGTTTTATAAAGAAAAGAGGATTATTTTGGCTCATGGTTCTTGAAGTCCAAAGTTGAAGGGTTTCATCTGATGATGGTCTTCTTGCTGGCAAAAGACTGAAGTGGTGCAGACATCAAATGGCAAGGGACAAAGAATGTGTGTGTGTGTCCTTTGTTCTCTCTCTTCTTATAAACCCATCTATATTCAATCATAAGGGCTCCACCTTCTAAAGGCTTCACCTCTGAACAACATAAATGAATTAACTTTAATACCTCACAGTGGATATTAAACTCCAACATGTCTTTTGAAGGGGACAAACCATATTCCAACCATAACAAGCATGGAGTCAACTTGGCAGGGTTTTAACTAGCCAAATAGGTTCAACTTAGGAATAAGACACATAAAGGTGTTAAATAGTATCATTGAACAAAGAATCTAGGAGTTTACAGATAGAAATTAGTTGAATGTATACATGTATGTATGTGTGAGTATATTTATACATAAATAAAATAATGAGTATTGAAAAAGGGAAAATCTTGCTTTCAGCAAAATATCAGCTGATAAACATATAGATAATATATTTATATAATTACCTTTATAGCCAACATTTTAAAAACTGATTGTTTTAAGAATCATCAATACATTCATAATCAGCAGGAGGACATTTGATGAACAGAATATTAACATATTCTCAAAAAAAAAAAAAACTCTCATCAAACCAGACACTAATTAAAAAAGGAAGAATAGTAATTATGAAATGGATAAAATTTTAAATACCTGATCAAAATTAACACCAGCAACAAATTGCAAACAATCATCCTAGGCTTCCATTTTCATGCCCTGAAAAGGACAAAGCATCACTTAAGAAGTTGCCAGCCAAAAATGCATAACTTGAATTTAATCATGAGGAAACATCAGACAAATCTAAACTGAGGGATAGTCTATAAAATTACTGGCTTGTTTTCTTCAAGAAATGTCAATGTCATGAAAGTCAAAGAAAGGTTGACAAACTCTCCCAGACCATAGAAGACTAAAGAGACCTTCAAACTTTATTTATTACGTTAGCTGGGCTGGATTCTACACTGAAAATCATCCTTCACAGGATGGTATTGGCACCATTGAATAAATCAGTAAACACTGCAGATTGGAATAAGGATTTATACTATTCTCAAATTTACTGAATGTATTAGTTTTATTATAGTCATGTAAGAAAATATTCTTGTTCTTAGTAAATGAAATGTAGATTTCAACATTAAAAAGATAAAGTGTAACTATGCCTGAAATTTACTCTCATATCTGAAAGAAAATACATGCATGTATTTCTCATTCACAAAAATAAGAGAGAGTGCACAAAGAAAATGGACTAAGAACTAGTAAAACTGCACGTTAGATTTTATTCTTGCAACCTACCTAATGTTGGAAACAATTTCAAAATTTTTAAAAATTAAATTTATTACTGGCCAGCTTCATTCATGTTAAAACCAAAATCTTACAGAAATTTCCATTCCTTTAAACCTGTCATTTCAAGTCAGTGACCTTTAGAATGGAGAAAATGGCTAAAACATTAGAGGTAAAATGTAATTCAATTATTGGTAGTCAGAAGGGAGAGAAAGGAGTCACCTTCTGAATCAGGACAACTAGTGAAAATTTCTAGGAAAGAAGGACAAAATCATGAACATGGTGAAAGCAGGGAGAAGCAGAGGGAAGACTGTAACAAAGATATTCATCCTGGAGCTCAAAGAGTTAGAAGAAGGACTAGATCCTTCCATCTAGACAGAGATAAGCAAGTTATAATTTTTTTCATTCTCTATTTTCATTTTGATTCTCTAGCAGAGTTGGACATTATTGTAGTGCTACACATTTCAACTAAATATACTTGAAATGTTGAATTTAAAAACTAGTATCATTTTAACTGAACCTAATTGCAGATTTTCAATCTTCAGTTTCACTTTTTTAAAGTCCAGTGAAGGATTTTTCCCTATTCATCTGTTCTCATTCCCTAGTGGTGATCTAAAGAGTTGAGGGTGGGATGAGAAGGTGTAAGAGAAATCAAATAAGGGAGATGGAAAGTGGTGACTGATATTCTTACCTTCCCAACCTTGGTTTAGACCAGCAACCCTTTCCAGTTCTTTAGACTTTATTCCCATATCACCTCCAGCTGAGTTGTCACTGTTTCTTAAAGGACTCCAGACATTCCTGACAGTGACATTACTTTAACAATGCCACCTAGTTGTTTTACAGACTTTCCATCAAATCAGTGAGGTTCTTCATTCTCTTCATCAAACCTAAGTCTCCCCCAGTTCCACTGGCTTACGGTCAGCCGTCAGTACACTTTAGAGTAATCTTTTATAGTCCAGTTAGAGAGTCATCAGAGGTGGTAGGGAGGGGCAACACAGGTATTTTCTGAATAGGCAGGTTATTCTTATATTGTAACTACATTCCCCATTTTTGTTTGTTTTTAGTACTGAAAGATTGAACCCAGGGGTGCTTTATCACTGAGTTAAATCCCCAGTTCTTTTTATATTTCATTTCGAGACAGAGTCTCATTAAGTTGCTGAGGCTGGCCTCAAACTTGTGATCCTTCCATCTCAGCCTCTGCAGTTGCAAGTATTACATGTATGCAGCACCACAAGAGGCTAAATCTTTCTTACTATGCTGGGGGGAACATGAAAGCCTTTCTTTATTGCACCATGAGCTTCCTTGTCCTTTCTTCTTTTGTATAATCTTTCAAGAGATCTGCCTAGATTATTTCCTTCTGGTTGAAAACATACTTCTAAATAATCAATATATCCCTTCCCCATACTGAGTACAACACACACAAACACACGCACACAAGCACAAATGCTCTTTTAAAACATAAATGACCCTCTGCCTCCACACTCTGAATCTTCTGGATTAAGTAAATTCACTTTCATTCTCAAAATCTTAAATCTTGAAAATCTAAAGTCTCCTGATACATCTCTCAGCATTTTCAGTTTTCTCATAATTATTAATGTGTTCCATGACTTTCTGCCTATTTTTTCCTTTGTGTGTGTATGTTCTTTTTTCTTTTTTCCTAGAAAATAAAATCTCTTTACCGATGAGAAATGATTCAGGCAAGAAATTGATTCAATGAAGGTTTGGAAGCAAAATATCAGAAACAGCAGCAATAAAACTAATTTTGCCAAGTTTTATCTCATTTCTCAATTTATAGTTCCTATTTGTTCCATCAATGTCTTTACGCATTGCTACTGCATGCAGGCAATATACAAGGCACATTTGGGTAGATAAACCTTAGTTTCTGTTCACTTGGTATCTATGGTAAATACAAATGTGGTCATAGGAGTTCAAAGGGTGGATCTTAAACTAATCACAGTCAGGGAGTACTAGTGAGGTTCAGCTTAGTAGCAACTTCCAGAGGAGTTCTGATACCCTGGATTTCAGGCAAGATTGTTCTGGAGCAGCCACTGTGCCCTGAGCAGGCTTTGTGCATTCTGGAAGTTTCTTATAATCCATATGATATATGGCTTCAGAGTTTGTTTCATCAACCTGCCTCTGAGCACTACTGAACAGCAGTAGTAACACTGCCACCAGAAATACAGTCCTTTAATATAACTGGCCTGGCAACATTGAGACAATATTCATCACAGCACAGTTCTACTGAGCTGCACATGTGCAGAAAATAGAAGACAGCAGGAAACTCAACTGCCGCTGTAAAGTGAGCTGAAATGGGGGTAATCACAAGCAGAGAGGGCAGCAGAAACACGTTAAAGATTCATAGAAGCACAGCCTCAAGCAATGTAGCATAACTGAATATATGAGAAGGGGCATGTTGGTGAAAGAATCAAAGAAACGGTCTCTTGAAGAATCTGTTTCTGACGGCACAGGATACAGTATTTTGTACCTCTATGCAGCTTTACTCACTTCTACTTTTACTCACTTCTAAATAACAAAGATTAGTATAGAGGTCAAAAAACCATGGTAGAAAGTATATGTGCTAGTGTATTTGAGCACTATTTAATTCTTATTTCCAAGATAAATTAACAATGGTTTTGCATAGCACATCAAAAACCAAATTCTGTTAATTTCTTAAAAGCTTATGCAAGTTAGCATGGAGGGGCAGTGGGAATATTTACATACATACATTCTAGACCCTGACACTTTAATATGTGGTTATTATAATATCAGTATTATTCCTTAAAAATTAGGAAGAGATCTAAGAAAGGAAAGGATAGAGGTGAGATTGCTTTTGCTTATATTGCACAGCATAAGCACAAAGTAATGAACCTGCTTTATGAGGGTGGCTTATGGAAATCATTCTCATTATTTCAGGCATATGTATTTATTCATTCAGTTCATTGAACGAGTGTTTACCCAGTGTTGTATGCACACACCGTGCTACTCACTCCTGTAGACAAGGGAAATAGAATCTATTGGCATGCATGTAGGAGCTTTTGCTTTTCCTTTTAGATTTGAACTCGAGGTAGGGAAAGGAAGCACACTTATTTCCATGCAGGCAGTGTTGCTCACTCCATATAACAAGAAGTACTTAGCTCTCAGACTAAAGTTCTGGCAAACATCCATTGAACCTTAGAACAACTTCCAGAATTACAATGACTTTAGATACAGAGTCAACAGTACATCATTATGATGAAAGTCCTCTCTCATTTTTTTTCTCCTGCCTGTAGAAAATTTTGTGACAAAGGTGAGCTAAATGGTTAGAAATAAAAGAAAATGTAAGGGAATTAAACAGCAAGTAAATAATTAGAAGGGATAATTTAATTTAAAAGGATTACAATGGCACACGGAGGCTTGTCAAGGTCAATTCTTTAGATAGTTCATTTTCAGTGTATTTTTTTTAGCTGATTCGATTGAGGTCATTTAAAATTTTGCAAGTTGGCTTTCTTTATTCTCAAAAGAATTAATGAGGTACAGTTTAATTGAACTACCTGGAAAGTTAGTGAATTTGATTATAAACGCACATAGACAATTACTCAGTTTATATTAGCTGAACACCATTCACATCAGTGATGATTTTATGCACATTCCTAGTTCCCTTTTAGCTGTGTTGCAATGCCTTCACTGGAAATGTTTACCAATTTCTACTCAAGAGAGGAATTATCCAAGAAGAGAAGAAACAAGGGAAGGGGTAGTTTCCTCTTGTCAGACTGTAATCCTGGGGACTTGCTTACAGTAGCTTTGAATTAGCTAAAAACATAACATGCCCACATTATTTTTAATAAAAGTAATTGCTTTCATTTCCTAATAAAACTTTCGTCCATCTCCACACATGGCAAACTTTGCAGATTCTGCAAAGATCAAAGGTCAAGATGATAAATCATTCTTTGTTTCAGTTAGTCTCCATCGCCTGTAGGTTTTACTAGTCAGTGCCTAGCAGAATTAACAAGTACAATTTTTTAAAATCCTAAAATTCTAATGAGACAAAAATCACTGTTTAAATGGTACTGAATTTTTATTTCCTTGCATGGATTTCTTACTAATTACTTATTTATTTATGCATAAAGAAGTAGTGCTGATTCTGCTTTCATTCCACACATCCATACAAAACTACTGTTTTGGAATATAAGACTTAAGAATAAAAAAACATCATTCAGCTAAGCACTTTTTCTTGAGTTTCATGTTTATGTCACTTGAAAGAGATTGCCATCCCTGAGTGAAGCAGATAATAAGTTAGAACCTGCCAGCCTTATTAAATTTGGTTAGTCTCTTTGCTTTATTGCTGAATGCTTCCTGGTTGAAGTCAACCCCATGAGAATAGGGATTATTCTTAAGGTGATTGCAATAATAAACTTTTGTGCTAGCAAGCTTTTACCCTATGGTGCTTCATTCCTTAAGTGAAAACCAAATTTAATTTAGCATTGCAACTTTGAAGAAACTATTTGAGTATAAGAAGATTATGTTTACAGTTTTTGTTGCCTGGTCTCTATTAGTAAACAGAGAAGAAATCTTTCAGTATTTTGGAAGTGTAAAAAAATTCTATGCACTGTTACAATTCCATTTAATTTTTCTTTTTAAAGAATACATAGACTAACATAGACTCTGAATCATCACTTCCATTGTAAGAACATTTTATGTGGATATATTTTAATACTCAAAGCTCCAAAATTTCTTGAAATTTCAGAAGATAATACATTGTTCAGTAAAGTCTTTGTGAATATTCATCCCATATTGCTCTTATTTTTATTGATATCCTCATGTTTTTAAATATTTATTTCATACTCAAGTGAAATGGTATTGTCTTCAAAAATGGATGCAAATAGCTTTTCATTTCTATCAGATTTTAACAATAATGCCATTTCCGTCAACTTTGTCTTCAGTTCTTATCTTTCAACCAAATAATCATTCATTTTGTCCTCCTTTTAAGGCATTTCATATTCAAATCAGGCTCCAACATGTAACTGATAAGAGAATACAAAACTCATAAATGTATCTATACAATTCTAAACAACATGAGAGACTTTCTCAGAAAAAATTGTTTTATCCTCTTTCTCATATGCATTTCTAGGAAAATGTATATCTATAATATTCCAAGTAATGTTCCTTACTTGCTGTTAGGATTTATCTGGTACTTCATTATCCATCGCTTTAAACAATGGGAACAATTCCCTAAAGTGCTATCAGCCCCTCACCACCATCACTTGCAACCTTTTCTCATTCTATACTTCTCATGTACTGAGGTTGCCAGGGTTCAATTTTCCCCATGACTCTCTGCCAAATCCAGGGTAGATCATTATCCTGGCACTCAAGGTTAAAACTAACCTCTGCCAAATCTTCCTTTCTAATCTCACTATTGAGTTCCTTTCTGCAAATTTAACATGCACACAGACATATCACACAACACACTGCTTCCAAAGAACCCCAGGCCTTTCCCACAGTACTTTTCTCTACCTGGAAATCACTATTATGCATTTCAATCTGTCAATTCACAATAGCGAGGTTGTGGAACCAACAGAGATGTCCCTCAGTAGAGTGGATAAAGAAAATGTGGTATATATACAAAATGGAATTTTAATCAACAATAAAAGAGAATAAAATAATGGCATTTGCAGATAAATGGATGAAGTTGAAGAATATAATGCTAAGTGAAATTAGTCAATCTCAAAATTCCAAATACCGAATGTTTTCTCTGATATAAGGAGGCTAGTTCACAGTGTTGTTGGATGGGGGTACATAGGAGGATTAGAGGAACACTAGAATGGTCAAAGGGAAAGGAGGGGAAGGGAGGGAGCAACAGGGGAGGGGGGGGAAAGGTGGTTGAATGAGATGGATATCACTATCCTAAATGCATGATTGAAGACCTGAATGGTACGAATATACTTTGTATACGAACAGTTATATGTAAATAGATGCTATATATGTGAATTATGAATTGTAACACATACTACTATTATAAATAAAAAATAAAAAAGCAGCACATTTATAATATGAGCATCTTTTGAGGATAATATAGGGCATTGGGACAGCAAAAATGTGAGATACAAAGCACCTGGCTTATTTTAACAAGACAGAGTGTACAATACCCAATTCTTATTTCATAGACTTTTTTTTCCATTTATAAGACAATTTAAAGTAGCATGATATAAAATTAAATATAAGATATAGATAAAATATCTATATAAATAATAATCACCTGAACGAATTATCTAAATTTGAAGTCTAAACTGCAACAGGAGTAAGCAATTGGTCATCTTAGAAAATTGCAAGAGGAAATAGATTTCTGTGTAGAGTGGAAAATCCAGTGTTTTAAAATTAAGTACAATTAACAGAGTTTTCTATTTGAAAACTACTGACAGAAAATATATGAAATCAAACTGAATTGTGCAGTATTTGATCTTAATGTGGGGAGAACAAAACATTAATTTTTTAAAATATTTATTTCCTTTAGTTGTACACAATGTGTTTATTTTTGTTTGATAGATTTGGTGTATATGTTGTGTATTTCAATAGAAATAGAAAATGAACATAGATAATATATGATTAGGAAAAATATGAAAATAGAAGTCCAATATTTTTTAAAAGGATAACATTACTAATATATTTTCATACATTTAATAATAGTATCATTTCATTTCATGATTAATTGTCCCATACTTGATTATCCATGCACCTTAAATTATATTTGGCATCCATCCAAAGTTTGGAAAATTAACTTTACCTTTTTTATGTATTATTATTATTTTTTATTGCAATGCTGGGGATTGAACGAAGGCTCTAGAACATGTTGGCAATACTCTAACATCTCTATCTTTATGTTTTTATGCATATCTGATGCATGCATTAAAATAATTTAAAATGAAAAAAAAAAGAATTACTACAATTCCACCAGAACTTTCCACAAATGTAATCCATGCTGATATTTCCTCCAAAAGGATTACCATTTTCACATTCAATCTCCAATGTTTTGTGTGTGACATATAACATTAAGTAAATTATATTTTTCATGATCTAAATGTAAATCCCACTTTTTTTCTCACCTGGATATTTTCTATAGGTAGTGACAATTGTTCACTTAATTATTTTATAACTTTTAATTTGTATTCTGTGAATAGTGCCTTTGAAACAAATATTTAGACCAAATGAGTTATTTAATTATTCAGAAAATATTAGTGAAGTACTAATAAAATTAATATCATAAATAATATTACATTAACAATAATATGAATACAATATTAATAGTACATTTTCAACTGTTATTTTGTGTCTGAAAGTGTTTTTAATTATTTATATGTATCAACTCATAATTCCTCTAAAAAATGAGATGATTAGTACTATCCCTATTTTACAGGTAAGGATATAATGTCATCTTTTAAGGGGAACATACTTAATATTTGGAAGAGTTAGTTTTCAAACATTTATTTTATATCAAAATTGTATACTGAATTATAATCCAGAAAAATTACACATATTCATTAATAATTATTTATTGTGAATGTATATGTTAAATCCCAGGTAAATAAATCCATAAATACTTGCTCAAGTAAATGTACAAAAGTCTAGAAGATGAAAAGTCAATGTAAATTTAATGATCAAAGTCTTCATAGAGTATATTCATATTTGTTGGGGATTTGAAAAAATGGGATTTAAATATAAATAGGAATATGATAAGTAGGTTCAAAAAGGAAAAAAACTTTCACTGTCATCGATTGCACAAAACAATGGCACAGACAACTAAAGATAAAGCCTGTCCATGAACAATGACTGATCCCACTATAGATTTGTAATTAGTCTAGCATGAATTTGGGAAGATTCTTTCACCCTAAACAAAATAATAGAGATATTTCACCCTTATACATTTTGACTATGGTCCAAACATAGTTATATCTCCATTCTTAAAATTTAGATTTCATCAAACTATTTTGATAATGTTAATCTGACTTCAGTTGGATAAGTCCCGTGTTATGCTGCTCTAGCTACACCATCATCTATATATCATAAACAACAGATAATTATATTCACATAATTCTGGAGGCTACAGATCTGAGATCAATGTGATAATACTATTGATTTCTGGTGAGACCTCAATCTGGCTTATAGAGGGCCACTTTCTGTGGCCTTCTGTGGTTTTATCTGCATGTCTAAGTACACAGGGAGTGAGTTCTGGTGTGTCTTTCTTTTCTTATAATGAAAACATTCCTAAAGCATTAGCAATTAATTAATGGGAGTTACCTCCTTAGTGGTCCCATGGCCAGATAGATAAATTCAGTACTTCAACATTTATTTTGAAGTGGGACACCATTCAGTCTACACAAGTCCATTTGTCAAATGCTTCCTCTATAAGATACTACAGTTTTGTAGAATAGTCATTTCTTATGGAATCTATATATGTATACTCTCTATTCCCATAAAACATGATGAGAAAACTTACATATCAAAAGATTAATAGATATCATCTGAATGTATATTTGTTTAACAATGGTTCATACTATAAGACTCAAGGACAATAAACATACTTTAAAAAGCCCAAATTAAGCAATGATTCATTATTTAGAGTCAAACATTTAAAATATCTGTCTTTTTAATATTCAGAAATCCTGTCTTAAAGCCTGGCATTTATCAATAGATATCAAGAAGTTGCATGACTATTTGAAAAGGCCACTATGTGCATACAAGTATTTAGATTTTTCCTCCATCATTGCCAAAAAACTTAGAATAATGGTAGAACTTCTAATAATACTTGTTGCTTATAAATCAAAACTCATGGACACCCTAAACACACACACACACACACACACACACAAAAAAAAAAAAAAAAAAAAAAAAAACAATAAAATAATGTCCATGCAATTATGTAATATGGAAATGTATTACCTTGTAATTTTAGGGCACCGATTCCAATTCATTTTTCCTTTTCTTCTCATTTATTTGCTAAATTTAAAATAAAATACTAATATGAATACATATTTCAGTACCAATGTCTTTCTAATACTTTTAACTATTAAAAATCTAAATCTTACTTTAGCCACAAATAAAATATGCTTTGTTTACTCACATATTGAAAAAAAATCAATTTTTTGAATAGCTCCGATGTTGTCCTCTATTTTAAGAGTCATAGCTTAATGGTATTACCAAAGTGAATGGAACTAACAAGAAATCAAGTGTTTAAATTAAGCTGCTTAGTTTTCCTTCAGAGTCCAGTGTCTGATTTAATCTTATTTCACTCTATTGAAACAAAAGATAAAAGAAGTATAACATAGCAAGAACCTTAATTTGATGCTGATTTTCAGTGACATTTTATCAATACATTTTTCTTTTCCTTTCTTTTCTTATTAAACCATTATTTCTAGTTGTATTATTTGTTTCATGATTAATTATAATCACCATTTTTAGGATGCTTCTGTGCTAACGAAAAAATAAGAGTAAGACAAAAAAACGTTAAATCTGACTAGTCTTATATTTGACATAAATTAGGCTAAGTTTAAAGAGTTTCTCCTTAGTTTAACCAATTTTCTTTACCAAAAAAAAGTACATAGTAATAAAAACATAATTAAAAATGGCAATGCCTTATGTTCACAAGAGAATAAACTACTTTTTAAACATATTACATTCTAGTTTTTTCTCTTCTTCCTACACAATTTCTACCATAAATAAAAATATTTCATCTGGCAATGTGTGAATATACACACACAAAAATTTAACCATATGAAAATGGTATGTATCTTCAAATAAGTGTATGCTGTATATTTGAATTTGTATAAATTTATGTTTCTTCATATATATAACAGTTTTACATATAAAACTATGACATATTTATATGATGTATATAAATACATTACTAAGATACATATATGACAAAGTAATTTGCTACCTTTTCTACTGTTTATTAAATTTAAAACCCTAAGTCTAAAGAAAATAGGTATCTTCTATGTTAAGAATAGATTCATAAATTGGTCTTTATTAACATTAATAACATTTTTTCCATCAAAATATTTCATTAGGAAAGTGAAATACTCAAGCCACACAATGGAAAAGAAAATTTTCATAGGTAAAGCCTAAAAATGACTTGTACCTAGATTATAAAAAGACCTTTGAAGAATAAGCAAAAATTACTACCAAATTCAACTAAATCTTGAAGAGGCATTGCACACTGAAATGCCAAAATATCTGAAATAGTTGAGGTGTGCTCAGCATCATTACTCACAAAAATGTGTAAATTAAAACACTTGCTTAATAAATGAGAGGAATTAATTTAACAAATAATCACATGATATACACTTACAAGAATGACTAAATATTGGAAATATCAATTTTAGTCAAAGATGTTGAAAAACTAGAAATTTTATATTATTTGTAGCAGTACAGTTTGACACAATTATTTTGACATTATTAAATAAAATAATTAATACACATATAAGGCCCAGCAATCTTAGTGCTCGTATATACCCCAGAAAAACATATAAACATTTAGTCATGACAAAAACTCATACTCACATAATCCATAACTGCTTAAAATTAAGAACAACTTAAATAGTATTGAATAGATAAAAAACTAAATACACTAGTTTTTTTAATTGGAAGAACCAGAAAAATAAAATTAAGAAAAACCCTTCTGATACATGCAACTAAATGGATGAATCTCACAATGTGATGATGAGAAAAAGAAGTCAGACACAGTAGAGTAGAACCTGTATCATTTCATACAAATTATAATTTAAAGTATAAAAATGTTTTCCATGCAACAGGGTGAGAAGAGTGGTTACACTTGGAGAGGAATATTGACTAGGAGGATCATGAGGTGCATTGAAGAGCATTAGAAATATTCTATGTCTTGATCTAAGTGTTGTTTCCATGGGTTGTGTACCCTTTTCTGGCTATATATTGAGTTTGATACTAAGGATTTCTATATCTCTGTCTTTCTTTCTCTATCTGTCTATCTATCTATCTATCTATCTATATTTCAATTGAAAAACAATAGGAACAATTCCTAAAGACTTTCATTAATTAGAGGCATGGGATAAACTAAATATTAACATGAAAAAGACACACGTGTATGTATGTATGCACACACACACATATCTATCTATATATACAAGACATATTTTTATCTTTTCCTTCTTTTTTCATAATTAATTTTCATCAATTTTATCCATTTGGTCAAGGGCATTGTACCCAACATTACTAAATATTTTTCTCAAATGATTATTTTCTTGTCACCTGAACTTTTATGCTAATCAAATTAAATGATAGAACATTCACATTTGCTGAGCTTTCGGTATGTAACAGTTACTATCGTTTAAGTGTGAGCTATATAACAAATTTGATATGTGTTGAGAGGATGACATTTATTAAAACATTCTCAACTTTTTTCCTATTTCTTCATGATTTTGTTCAGTTTCTTTCCTTCATATTTCTCCCAAGAAACTCCATCATGTTTAATCATATCTTTTGTGCTTTGTGACACAGAAGTGGGATAAAGAAGAGGTCGAGTGGAAAGACATTGGGGAAAAGGAATAAGGATGTTGGAGAAAATTACAAAGAATTTTGAAAAACGACCTTGAAGGCATTAAAGATTCCTCAAAACTCAGAAATGATTTTTTTGTGTGGGTATGATCCCAATTTGTTTGCAAGTATATATAAAATATGACTGGAAGGATACACTCCAAAAGGTTAATAATGAGTAACCTTAGACTATGAGATTACATAATCACTATTCTTTCCTTTATGTTTTACCAAATTTTGCACAATGAATCATGTATTTCCTCTTATCTTTTGAAAAACAGTTCAATAAATACTTTTTTTTAAATTAAAAAAGAAAAACAGAAATGATCTTTGCTATGGTCTTCGCGTATCATTAATGTTGTTTGGGAAATGCAAGGCAGAACCTGATTATATGGAAATTTACTTAATGGTTGCTGAATTCTCTTCCTTTGAACATAACACTGGTTTAATATTAAAGCCTAGCAGATAACCATTTACCCACAACAAATCTGCAAAGAAATTATTAAAAATTCTACTTTTCTGACAAAGCATTTGAATCTCTGAATGTTTTAATAATAATTCTAAGATTATTTGGCCAACACAAGGCATTTTTAACTCAGGTCTATATATCTCTAAACACTATTTTTGTTGAATGCTTTGTTTAAATTGTTTCATAAACTGCAAAGTATATACAATACTTGCTATTTTCCTCAAGAAAACAATGATTAAAAAGAAAATTAAACAGGATTTCTTGAACAATTTAAAAGTGTTCAAGTGTTTACATTATGATTATTTGAAAAAGCGGATGAGAGGATGCTGGTGGGAGCTAATTGTGTGTCCTCATAAGTAAAGGAGGCAATGACCCGTACACAACACACTTCCTGCCTGCCAAGGCAGCTGAGGATTATTATGGCAATTTAGAGGCTGTGCCACTTAGTTAAGAAAAAATAAAGTAACTTTCTTTAAAAGGTGATACATATGTGTGCAGTGTTTTCATTAAGAATAATTTCGGTTTTGCATAGGGAAACCAAAATAAAATGATCTACAGAAACCAGGATTAGAAGACAACCAGCTGTTGCCATATTAATGCTAAGAAACACAGTCTAGAAACTCGCCAGCTCAAAATCACAGATCTGTATTCATGAGCACACATCTGTGCCTCAGTGGGGGTCAGCAGCTCAGTAGGCTTTACTCCCTGTGGAAGATGAGGTCTCTTCCGCCTTTTGTGCTCCTAAAGACAGTGAATAAAGCAGGTCATGGCTATGACAGACAGAGACACCAGGCCCCCTTCTGACACATTATACCCTCTGCCTGAATCAGGGCTGCCAAAATCACAAGGTCATAACATACTCACATGGCTACTCTTGGTAGTAAAGGAGACTGGAATATGCAGTTTGGGTTAGATACTCTGTCTAGCCAAGTACCTGAGCCTGGCTAATGACAAAGAGGAAAGGAAGCAGTCAGCAGTCAGAACCATGTTGGCTGATTCAGGTCTTAATCATGGAATCATCTACACATACACAAACCAGAAAGTGCTGGATAATGGGAAAATCATGCAATGTTAAAATAACAACAAAAATGTACCACTGTTGAGATACAAATGGTCTGTTCTTAGGGAGAAAATATTTTGATACTAGGAATAAAAACTGAACAAGTACAAGATTTTACTGTTTGATATTATAAGAATTGTGGGAGTATTATGTTTCAAGGGATTGAGGGGTTACTGATTTATACTTTCAGGTGATGGTGGTGGTGGTGGTGGTGGTGGTGGTGGTGGTGTGTGTGTGTGTGCGCATACATATAAGATGTACATAATTATGTACATTTTTATTCACACTGTGGTATTTTCCTGGATAATCTGTTCATCTTATGTATCTTCCTGATCATTTAATCATTAACGTTTGTAAATCTGTTCTTTATGGGTAATATCAAATTTTTCCACAATAATCTGACAGTTCAAGGTCTCCCCATTACATAGTTCTAGGGTATTCCAACCACTTAATTCTACTTAAGGGGTTGCTGTACAGCATGAATCGAATCCTCCTAGACTTGTGCAATTCTGGGCTCCTAAAACTAGAGAAAGACATTCTTATTAAAAGAGTGGAAGAAATACTGTTCATTCACCACCAAAAAGAAGAACTTGTAATTCATGAATAAATTTTAGCTTGAGTTGTGCCAGGCTACCAAACAAGGAGCATAATGATTCTCTATGGAAAGTATGACAGAAATATTTGGTTATCCTTCAATAAGCTCCATCATTGCATTCCCTGACAATCAAAATGCAGGACTCATTTTTTTTAATTCCCAAGAACACACACCACACACACACAAACACACACACACACACAAACACACACACACTACACAGTGCACAGTTATCTTGTGAGATGAGTTTCACATGCCACAACCACTCTGAAGAATATAAATAAATTTATATTGTGATGTTTTCCACATTTTTTTCTCATATGTGCTAGAAAAAGAGAATTCACTGCAGCAAGGTATTATACTTAGCTTCTGTATGTTTCCCGTGACAGCCTGGCTCTGAATTCTCCTAGTGTGGGAATGAGGAGAGAAACCAGATGAGCATTGAACTTCTTATCCAATTCCTCCACATATAAATCTAGGTATGGAGGCGTGCATTTCAGAGAAGACAGACTTATGTTATAAATATTAAATTTTGTTGTTTTTATTCACTACTATACTTTTTATATATTTATTGTGCAGGTGTGGCTGACTCACTCAAAATATTGGAGAGAGTTCTCTATAATGAAATCTCCTAGAAAACATTTTCTTAAATTTTACTACTGGAACACCTCTGAACCACTGGCTAGTTTTAACCCTCAAACATAGTGGTTCTTTTAACCACTTATGTTTCTGCTTTTCTTGGATTTCTAGAATAAGAAGAGATAAAAATGTGGTCCATCTTTGGAAAAATGTTGCTCCATTTTTTCTCCTAGATTAACTTTAGTCAAGACAAAATTGCAGACATCTGAAATATCATTTTCTTTGTTTTTCCTTTCCATTTTTTTTCTCTTCTTTCTTCCACTTATTTCTTTACAAAGATATCTAAAACTTATTGGTATTTTTAGAAAATGAAAAATAAATAATATGACTGGTAGAAATAGCTAATGCATGAAGCACATTGCTAAATGCTTTGTGACATCCTTATTTAATTATCTCAAGTCTTAGGAATGTCCTATATTTTTCCACTTTTATAAAAAGACATGGAATTCAGAGATATTATGTAACTCACTAGCATTTGCAGAGTTTACATAATGTAGAGCTGAGTCTGGTATCCTGAATTATGTGCATACAGATTCAACCTTGGAACAATTATACTATGATCTCTGTCAAAACTTTGATTATCAAAGTGCTGGTATCTTAAAATAGTCTTTTTATATTATTTTGTAGTGTAGAGGGATGAAAAAATACAACATGAGTGTTGATAACCGAGATGATTTATTTACCATTGTATGGAAAAAGGAAAAAAGAATGTCTTCTCGTCAACTGCACACATTCTATAAATGCAACCAATATTTAAGATGATAATCTACCTCTGTTATATAAGATTCACAACATATGAAACTTTGTTTTGTTCAGAATTGAGTTATCTGTTGCTAAAATCAAGATAAAGTTATCATGGAAAACCAATTAAAAGGTAATATTTCCAGTCTTTTACTGGTAATTCTTTATCATATTCTAGAACTTTTTTCAGAAAGCAATGAGGGGGGAAATTTGATACCTCTGTTTTCAGGAAAAAGTGTCAATCCACATCCGCATTCCAAATATACATATTATCCACCAAAAAGCAAACAAACAAAAACACCACAGCAATATGGTTTCTATACCTTCCCAAAAGGTGCTGTGTTAGTCTTAAATGTTTAGAATACAAAATATAGCTGAGAAATGAATGTTTGTGGTTAGATGACAGAAAGTACTTTGCTCCTGAAACATATATTTGAGGGCCAGCATTGGTAGAAAGAGAAATTCTCATTAGAAAATAGTGAAATAAGGGAAAAAATGACAATGTTTACTGAGTTCTTAAGGAAGACATTGATAACTATGTGCCCAGCACTCATTTTCCCCTTCTTCCTTACAAACAACAACAAAAATATCTTAATTATGCTTCCATTACAAAAGTGTCCTACTGAAAGTTTTTTGCATTCTCAGTGTTCTTTGCAAGTAGATTTGATCATGAGACCGAGTTCCTCAATGAGACATGAGCAGAATTAAATGGGCATGGGCTGGAGACTCTGAGAAGCAGACACTGAGAGTAGAATGCCTCCTCCACATTTCTCTGTTATACTTATGTAGAATATGAAAGGTAATTCCTGTGGTGCACCAATCATGTTAAGTCTGTAATATATTTTGGTAGAAAAAGATTAAAATAAAAAAAAAATCATGAATTCTTGAAAATGAGTAACTGCACCCTGCCTTAACTAGATCTTTTTGTTGTTGTTTTTGTTGTTATTGTTGTTGTTGTTGTTGGTGGTGGTGGTGGTGGTGGTGGAGGTTACTGGGTATTGAACTCAGGGGCACTCGACCACTGGGCCACATCCCCAGCCCCCTTTTTTTTTTTTTTGTATTTTGTTAGAGAACAGGGTCTCACTGAGTAGCTAAGTGCCTCGCCATTGCTGAGGCTGGCTTTGAACTGGTGATCCTCCTACCTCAGCCTCCCAAGTGCTGGGATTACAGGCATGCACAACCGTGCCTGGCTTAACTAGATTTTTTAGGTACTGTTTCATAAGAAAAATAATTCATACTTAATCTTTACATAATGCCTAAAGTATTTTTAATTAATACATTGTGTCAATTGCAGTCCACGAGAAGTACTGCTTTTATCCCTGGAGTAAGTTTGAACATTATTTTGTTGATAAAAATATTCACTTAAGAAACAAAAATGATAAATAACCTTGGATTGAAGATATTTGGAAAAAAAAATTGTGAATGAACTGAACCTGCACAGATTTTTCTTGTTATTCATAAACAATACATTTTAAAAATTATAAAAAAAGATGATAGATGACCATTTTTTCATTGTTTGCCTTTTTTTAATTCTCAAATTTTAAAACTATTTCATTGAAATAAACAATTTTGAAACTGACCGGTAGCCTAAGTTTTCTAGTTTCCATTTTCGGCCTCAGTCATCTTTGGCAAGTGCATGGACTCTAATTTGCAAGAATAAAATGCACACAATAAGTACTCAATTCACAGAATTACTGTAAAAACCATGCGAAGCAAAGAATTACAATATAGAGAGCTTTATGGAATGTTGCATGCTTATTGCCAATAGAATGTATGTCGGATTCGGGGGAAGATGGCCGACAGGAGGGAGGTGCTCTCTGGATGCAGTTGCTGAAGGACGCGGAGTGGGAAGTTTGAGCGCTTTGCTGGCGGTTCTATCTCAACTGAAAGGGAGCCGAGACATTCCTGCACCTCTGGACAGTGAAATACAAAGTTCTCAGGGCCACAACAACCAGGGACAGAGTCCCAGCGGTCCACAGCCCGAAACAACACTGTCCGTGCTGCAGGCGCAGGGGCCAAGACCATCTATCTCGGCAAGGAGACGATCCACCCAGCGGCTTTGAAACTGACCGGCAAGGAGGGATAAAAAGAGGCCCAGAGGCGTGGGCGGTGTCCACATGGAACTCTTTCGCACTGCTTGCCAAGCCGACCCCCCCCGCACAATCTGGACTGACACAAGGGTCTGCGGAGCAGCTGCTGAATGGGAGGAGAACGCCGCCATCTTTGAGAAGTGCAGTGGCTGACCCAGACAAAGGGGAAAAGACGGAGGAGACAACAGCTGCAGACATCCAGGGAGCCCCATCGCTTTGAAGGCAGCGCACACCTGGGTGAGACTCGGGTAACCAGCAGGGGAGGGCGTGTCTGAGGCCAGCCCAGCGGCCACAAGAAGCTACAACTGTGGGTGGGCGTGGGGAAAGGGTGCCTTCTGGAGGGTCGCTTCCCGGTCCCATTCATCTGCTGACACACAATCACCCTGAGCCAATCTTCCCCCTGAGCGGCCGCTGGCATAGGGTGCAGAATTGACTTGCAGACTTTCTGGACGTGATCCAATGCAGTTGGCTTAAACTGGAAAGGGAAAAGAGAAGGGGGGCTTCCCAGGACCCGTTTTGTTTGAGACTTGGGGTTCGACGTTTTTTTTTTTTTTTTTTTTTTTTTTTTTTTTGGTTGGTCGGTCTGCTTGTGTTATTGGCTTTTGTTAGATTGTTTATTGATTGTTTATTGTTCTTTCTCTTTTTTTGGCTTTGTTCTGTTTTGCTTTTTTTTTTTTTTGCATTGATTGTCAGAGTGTTTGATTGTTTGCTTCTGCTCCTTTTCTCGTTCCTTCTTTTCTTCCTTCTCACTTTGGCATCTTTTCTTTCTCCTTCATCTTTCATATTTGCACCCTGCCAGTGCATACTAAACAGAGGCAAAAACAAGCTGCACGCAGAATTTGGGATTTGTAGAAACAGCGCAATTGAACTGGATAGAAAAGAGGTGCTATATATAGTTTACTCTCCATTTTCTTGATTCTCTATCTCCTCTCTCTTACACCAATTTCTACTCTTTTATCATTTTTTTTCTTCTTTTCCATCTTATTTTATATATAAATTGGTCTCTCCACCTAAGTGTCTACTCCATTCTCTATCTTCTCTCTTCTACTGATACTAAACCACTTCCAGTAAACCACGTCAATAGAACTCTCCTCTCATACTTTCCAAGAAAGAACAATTCAAGACACTTCCTTCTTCTTAAACATAATACCTCTGTATCCAATACTTGAAGCTATAAAACCCCATCAGAAGCATACAGAGTAAACTGGAAATAATATCTCGGTTAACAAAATCTGTACATTGTGATCAAAATTGAATTTTCTGAATAGAAAGTGTTAGGTTTTAAAGTGTAAAGGAATTATAAGGGGAGCTGATAGCTTCGTACTACAGGAACAGCATAAGGAATTAAGGTAAAATTGAAACAGTCAAGGTCCCACGGTGCAGGAAGAAAAGACACACAAGCAGCATGAAAAAACAAGGGAAGAAAGTGACACAATCAAATCAAGATTCCTCATCAGTAGATTTCATGGCAAACACAGTTGGTCAAATGCCAGAGATGGAATTTAGAAATTACATATGCCAAATGTTTAGGGAACTTAAGAATGAACTAAAAAATGAGATGAGGGAGCAAGTACAGGAGGCAAAAGATCATTTTGACAAAGAACTCCAAAAACAAATACAGGAAGTAAAAGATTACTTCAATAGGGAAATAGAGGCTCTAAAGAGAAACCAAATAGAAATTCCAGAAATGAAAGAAGCAATAAACCAAAATAAAAGTTCAATTGAAAGCATCTCCAACAGAGTAGACCACTTGGAGGAAAGAACCTCAGACAATGAAGACAAAATATTTGTCCTAGAGAAGAATTTAGACCTTACAGCAAAACTCGTTGGAAATCAAGAACATAACATCCAAGAATTATGGGACAGCATAAAAAGACCAAACTTAAGAGTGATTGGCATAGAGGAAGGGGCAGAGTTTCAAGCCAAAGGAATGAGTAATCTATTTAATGAAATAATTACAGAAAATTTTCCAAACTTGAGGAATGAATGGGAAAACCAAGTTCAAGAGGCATACCGAACACCAAACAAACAAAATCTCAACAGATCCACACCAAGACACATTATAATGAAAATGCCTAATATACTGAGCAAGGAGAGAATACTAAAAGCCACAAGAGAAAGGAAGCAGATCACATATAGGGGGAAACCAATCAGACTATGTTCAGATTTTTCAACCCAGACCTTAAAAGCAAGAAGATCCTGGAATAGCATATTCCAAGCTCTGAAAGAAAAGGGATGTCAACCAAGAATCTTATATCCAGCAAAATTGAGCTTTAGATTCGAAGATGAAATAAAAACCTTCCACGACAAGCAAAAGTTAAAAGATTTCACATCTCGAAAGCCAACACTTCTGAACATCCTGGGCAACATTTTTCATAAAGAAGAAGAGAAAGATGATAATGAAAATCAACAAAGGGAGATATTAAACTAAAGGAAATACCAACCAGAAGAGAAACCTAATCAAGCTAAAGACCATAATTTAAATAAAAATGGATGGGAATAAAAATCATATCTCAATAATAACCCTGAATGTTAATGGCCTAAACTCGCCAATCAAAAGACACAGATTATCAGAATGGATTAAAAGAAACGACCCAACAATTTGCTGTCTCCAAGAAACACACCTCATAGAAAAAGACATCAACAGACTGAAAGTGAAAGGCTGGGAAAAGTCTTATCACTCACATGGCGGCGGAAGCAAGCAGGGGTTTCCATTCTCGTATCAAATAAGGTAGACTTCAAACCAAAACTAATCAAGAGGGACAAAGATGGATATTTCTTATTACTTAAGGGAACCATTCATCAACAGGATATAACAATCATAAATCTATATGCCCCAAATAATGGAGCACCTACATTCATCAAACAAATGCTTCTCAAGTTCAAGAGTAAAATAGACCACAACACAGTTAGTCTAGGGGACTTCAACACACCTCTCTCAACAATGGATAGATCATCCAAACAAAGGCTAAACAAAGAAATTTTAAGCCTCATTAAAACAATTAACAATTTAGATCTAACGGACATATATAGAATATTTCATCCCTCAGTAAACGAATACACTTTTTTCTCAGCAGCACATGGTTCCTTCTCCAAAATAGACCATATATTATGTCACAAGGCAACTCTCAGCAAATATAAAAAAATAGAGATACTACCCTGCATGCTATCGGACCATAAAGGGATGAAATTGGAAATCAACGACAAAACAAGGAATAAGAAAAACTACTCCATCAACTGGAAGCTAAACAACATGCTACTGAATGAACAATGGGTTGAAGAAGACATCAAAGAGGAGATCAAAAAATTCTTAGAGGTAAATGAGAACACAGATACTTCATATAGAAATCTCTGGGACACTATGAAGGCAGTAGTAAGAGGAAAATTCATTGCACTGAGTTCATTCCTTAAGAGGAAAAAAACCCAACAAATAAATGACTTAACATCACACCTCAAAGCATTAGAAAAAGAAGAACAGACCAACACCAAGAGCAGTAGAAGACAGGAAATAATTAAAATCAGAGCAGAAATTAATGAAATCGAGACTAAGGAAACCATTCAAAGAATTGACAAGACTAAAAGTTGGTTCTTTGAAAAAATAAACAAAATTGATAGACCCTTAGCGATGCTAACGAAAAGAAGAAAGAGAAAAAACTCAAATTACTAACATTCGTGATGAAAAAGGGAATATCACAACAAACACCTCAGATATACAGAATATAATTAGAAATTACTTTGAAAACCTGTACTCTAATAAAATAGAAAATACTGAATGCATTGACAGATTTCTGGAGTCATATGATTTGCCTAAACTGGATGTGGAGGCTATACACAATTTAAACAGATCAATTACAAGCAAAGAAATAGAAGAAGTCATCAAAAAGCTACCAACAAGGAAAAGTCCAGGACCTGATGGGTTTACAGCCGAGTTCTATAA
Source organism: Tamias sibiricus (assembly GCA_025594165.1). Taxonomy (NCBI): domain Eukaryota; kingdom Metazoa; phylum Chordata; class Mammalia; order Rodentia; family Sciuridae; genus Tamias; species Tamias sibiricus. Next base: position 27,981,411 of record CM046665.1, read on the forward strand.
GACTTTCAAAGAAGAACTAATACCAATGCTCTTCAAACTATTCCAAGAAATAGAAAAAGAGGGAGCTCTTCCAGACTCTTTCTATGAGGCCAATATCACATTAATTCCAAAGCCAGGCAAAGACACATCCAAAAAAGAAAACTTCAGGCCCATATCTTTAATGAACATAGATGCAAAAATCCTCAACAAAATCCTGGCAAATCGGATACAAAAACATATCAAAAAGATAGTGCACCATGATCAAGTGGGGTTTATCCCAGAAATGCAAGGCTGGTTCAACATTCGGAAATCAATAAACATAATACACCACATCAATAGACTTAAAGACAAAAATCATATGATCATCTCAATTGACGCAGAAAAAGCATTTGACAAAATACAACACCCCTTTATGTTCAAAACACTGGAAAAACTAGGAATATCAGGAACATATCTCAACATTATAAAAGCTATATATGCAAGGCCCCGAGCTAAAATTATCTTAAATGGTGAAAAATTGAAAGCATTCCCTCTAAAAACTGGAACAAGACAGGGATGCCCCCTTTCACCACTGCTATTTAACATAGTACTGGAAACTCTGGCCAGAGCAATTAGACAGACGAAAGAAATTAAAGGGATCCAGATAGGAAAAGAAGAGCTCAAATTAGCACTATTTGCTGATGACATGATAATCTTCCTAGAAGACCCAAAAAACTCTACCAGAAAACTTTTACAACTAGTAAATGAATTTGGCAAAGTTGCAGGATACAAAATCAACACACATAAGTCAAAGGCATTTGTGTACATCAGCAACAAAGACTCTGAAAGGGAAATGATGAAAACTACCCCATTTACAATAGCATCAAAAAAAATAAAATACCTGGGAATCAACCTAACGAAAGAGGTGAAAGACCTGTATAACGAAAATTATAGAACACTAAAGAAAGAAATTATAGATGAACTCAGAAGATGGAAAGACCTACCTTGCTCTTGGATAGGTAGAATTAATATTGTCAAAATGTCCATACTACCAAAAGCACTATACAGATTTAATGCAATTCCAATCAAAATCACAATGTCATTCTTCAAAGAAATAGAAATAGCAGTCATGAAATTCATCTGGAAAAATAAGAGACCCAGAATAGCCAAAGCAATCCTGAGCAAGAAAAGTGATGCAGGGGGCATCACCATACCGGACCTTAAATTATACTATAAGAGCAATAGTAACAAAAACAGCATGGTATTGGCACCAAAACAGACTGGTGGACCAATGGTACAGAATTGAGGACACAGAAACTAATACATATAATTTCAGCTATCTTATATTAGACAAAGGTGCCAAAAATGTACAGTGGAGAAAGGATAGCCTCTTCAACAAATGGTGCTGGGAAAACTGGAAATCCATATGCACCAAATTGAAATTAAATCCTTATCTCTCACCATGCACAAAACTCAATTCAAACTGGATCAAGGACCTAGGAATTAGAACAGAGACAATACGCCTAATAGAAGAAAAAGTAAGCTCCAATTTCCAACATGTTGGATTAGGCCACAAGTTCCTTAATAAGAATCCTGTAGCGCAAGAATTACTACCAAGAATTAATGAATGGGATAGATTTAAACTAAAAAGCTTCTTCTCAGCAAAAGAAACAATCAGTGAGGTGAATAGAGAGCCAACTAATTGGGAACAAATATTTAGTACATGCACATCAGACAGAGCACTGATCTCTAGAATATATAAAGAACTCAAAAAACTTTACACCAAAAAAACAAATAACCCAATCAATAAATGGGCTAAGGAATTGAGAAGACACCTCTCAGAAGAAGATACACGATTAATTAACAAATACATGAAAAAATGTTCAACATCGCTGGCAATTAGAGAAATGCAAATCAAAACTACTGTAAGATTTCACTTCACTCCAGTCAGAATGGCAGCTATCAAGAACACAAGCAACAATAAATGTTGGAGAGGATGTGGGGAAAAAGGCACACTCATACATTGCTGGTGGGAATGCAAAATGGTGCAACCATTATGGAAAACAATATGGAGATTTCTTGGAAAACTGGGAATGGAGCCACCCTATGACCCAGCCATCCCACTCCTGGGTCTATTCCCAAAGGACTTAAAAACAGCATATTACAGTGACACAGCTATCTCAATGTTTGTAGCTGCGCAATTCACAATAGCTAGGTTGTGGAACCAACCTAGATGTCCCTCAGTAAATGAGTGGATTAAGAAAATGTGGTATATACACACAATGGAATTTTACTCAGCAATAAAAGAAAATAAATTAATGGCATTTGCAGGTAAATGGATGAAGTTGGAAGACATAATGCTAAGTGAAGTTAGTCAGTCTCAAAAATCCAAGTACCAAATGTTCTCTCTTATATAAGGAGACTAGTTCATAGTATGGTTGGATGGGAGGGTACATACGAGGACTAGAAGAATACTAGAATGGTCAAAGGGAAGGGAGAGTAAGGGAGGGAGCAAGGGGGGGGGGAGAGGGAGAAAAGGAAAAAGAAAAGAAAAGGTGTTTGAATGAGATGGATATTATTTTCCTAAATGCATTATTGAAGACCTGAATTGTACGAATATACTCTGTATGCAAACAATTGTATGTAAAAAGATGCTAAATACATGCACTATGAGTTGTACATATTTAAAAATTAAAAAAAAAAAAAAAAAAAAAGAGTGAAAAAAAAAGAATGTATGTCACAGCATAGTCATTCAGCATATTCCATTCTAAATTTAAGCCAGAATGAAATATATGTCATTAACACCAGAGCAAGAGTGATTCCAGTGTATCCCACAGTTATGCTATAATTATATTTCCTAATTTATTATTCTGTAGTACAAATTGTCAACATGAATACAACCAGCTCAATGGTTCCCTTTGCATTGTCAGAATAGTCATGATTCTGATGAAGAAAAAAAGGACATCTGTGCACATAAATGCCACAATGTGCGCTCATGTGCCTTAAACCAAAATGTACTAGAAACAGCGTCATGTCTCTTTAGCGTCATGTCTCCTAGTTTGAAGTCCTGGGAGTCATAACTGGGTGTGTTTAAATATCTCAGAAGATTGGGAAGATAACAGATCTGGTCACCTAATGTATAGCCCTACCAAAGATGCTTGGGCACTTACGTTTAATGGTAGCATGTGATCGTAAAATCAGGTATATGAAGGAAATCTTAAACCAAAATAATAATAAGGAGAAAGAACAAGAATAAAAAGTAAATTGTATACAGTTTTCTCAAGTTGTTTCATTACACTTAAAAGATACTTACGCAGGCCTTGGCTGGTCTGAGCATCTCACAAAAGATGATGATAGCGAAGTTTTTTCTAATCCTCATTCTCCAAGTATTTTCAAGGGGAAAGGGACAGGACAATATCTAGACAAGCATGTTCAAAGAGCTGCAAAATAAAATTTATGAATACATTGAAAGGTGAAAAATGTAAACGCTTGTGTAAACATAAGTCATTCCCAAAACTGTTCTCAGTCTTTAGAAAAGCCACAAAACATTCTTGCTCCTTATTTTGTCTAACTTACAAAACCGGGTGGCTGACTACCCTTCCCCTAATGGTCAGGCTGACCCAAAACTCAAAAACAATGCTTTGTATGTAACTTTATATGTTAACCAATCAGAAGAGTGCTGTAAAACCCCCCTTCACTTGTATTTTATTATAAAAACTCTGCTAAATCTGGGCTCTGGTCACCGGTTACCCAGTGTGCGGAGGACCAAGCTTGAGCTTGCTAATAAATGACTCTTTGTTGCTTGCATTGACCATGGTCTCTGGTAGTCTTCTTGGGGGTCCCAAGCCATGGGGCACAACACCATCATATTTTTTTTTTTCTGAAGTGCAATCTACTCAATGGAGATAGTGAAACCTAGGTAGCAATTATTTTGTTGTTTTTAAAGGGTCAGGCCTCTGGGAACAACCATATTTCCTTCTCATGCTGAATTTAGACAATTTTAATGCGTGAATACGTGCTTCTCCTCAGTGTTACCTATTTTTCTTGAAAATCTACAAGAAATCCCATAGAAAGATAAAAATTCCATTAAAGATTTAGGGAAATAGAGGATTCACCTTCTAGAAGAGTTGTTCTTAAGCAACTAAGAATCTCATTAAGTGTGGCAAACTTTCCCTGTGGGCAGGAAATCATCACAGATGATTCCACTTCCAGAACCTATTGTGAATATTTTATTCAAAAATTGAATTATGTGAGCATCCTCCTTAAAAAATATAAATAACATATATTACTAATAGACTAACAGAGACATGATTTCACACACCTCTACCCTTCAAGTTATTGTTTTAGCAACCTATACACTTAACTTACTATGGGACTTTATTCTGACCATCCAATAATTGATTTACAAGTAATTTCCTTATAATGTTTATGTTATCCATAGGATCAAAACTGTTATCCTCTTGTGTATACAGTCAGACATCTGTATCCATAGATTCCATATCCATAGTTTCAACCAATCACAGATAAGAAATAATCTAAAAATAAATAAATAAATGCAACATAATACAAAGTTTTAAAGAATACATTATAACAACTATCTACATAGCATTTAAATTGTATTAGGTTTTAAAAGAATCTAAAGATTATTTAAAGCATACAAGAAAATGCATGTAGGTGAAGTGCAAGTAGGGGAATTGAGCACTCTTGGATTTATATGTCCTCTGGGAGTCCTAGAATGAATTCTTTAGGAATACTAAGAAACAAGTCTTTCATATTTTTCAGTGGTCTAGATTATTTGGTGAAAAGTTGTTGTATCAGTCAGCTTTTCATTGCTGTGACCAATATACCCAACAACACTAAGTTAGAGAAGGAAAAGTTTAGTTTTGCACATGGTTTCAGAGGTTCAGTTCATGGTCAGCCAACTTCATAGCTTTGGGCTAGCAGAAGAGCATGGCAGAGGAAAGATGCTCAGTTAATGTCAGTCAGGAAGAAGAGAGAATTTAAATGCAAGGAGCCAGATATAACACAATCCCCAAGAGCACACCCCCAGTGACCTATTTTCTCCAGCCATGCCCTACCTGCCTACTGTTCATCACCCATTAATCCATTCAAGTTATAAGTCTATAACATGGATTAATCCACCAGTGAGCTGATAGTTTAATACTCTAGTCATTTCACTTCTTAAACTTTCCTGCATTGTCTTACACATGACTTCTCTGGGGACACCTCATATCAAAACCAAAACAGATGTATAGTCATTTCAGAGGCAATCATTAAAAGTGTTTCACAGGAGCAGAGGAATATTTGTATGCAATAAAACTAATAATTATAAGGATTCAAATAGACTTCATGGAATTTCTTAATGCATGTTGATGACTGAATCCCATTATTTCTTGCCTTTTTCCTTATACAAAGCAACACATAAAATTACACGTACACTGTTTAGATTCAAAACAAAAGAGAAGATGACAAGCAAATAATAGGTAAAAATATTAAGCAACTACCCATCTACTCAAACTAGCAGATTTTTCTGTATCCTGTGGTAGTTTTTTCTCATTTTGAAAAAAAAACAACAACAAAAAAAAAAAAAACATTTAAGTGCATCTAGCCTCTCAGTAATTGTTTAATTAATCAGTTTTTGTTGCTGGTGATGTGTAAATATTACCCGAGTGACTGAAATCACATCAGAATCACATTTGGTAAAACTGTAATGGGAAGAAACTATTCAGATCCCCCACATCTGTGTATTTATCAAGGAGGCAAATGGCATGCTGTCTCCCTTTTTAAAGCAATTATCTCCCATTTCACTTCCCTGAGTGTATTCCCTCCTTAGAGAAGGGCATTTGAAAATTGATAACACTTTCTTCATTCCCTTAAAAATATAATACTATGGGTTCAGGAAAATAAATTGAATTATTGACAGAGTGAAAAATTAAGTTTATAAATGAATTTTTCAAAAAACCATAATAAAATTGAGTTACAGTCTTGATTCAAAGAGTGTGTTCATTTAACACATTTGTTTAAGAATATATTCTAACTTCACCCTTTTTTCTAGTGAAATGCTGTTCAGTTCATAGCTTTATTAAATGCATATTCAACTTATTAATTCTCAAGTCCCCTGCACTTCTCTCCAAGATAAGTAATTTGTGTCACAGAAGGTTTATTACAGAATCCTCATTTATATTAAAAATCTGATTCCAACTCTAATGTTTTAATTACAGCTCAATATCAGACAAAAATCTCTCTTTTCCATTATACTTTGTATTAATATAATACATTGCTCTGGATGGAGCTGAACAATAAATAGAATAAAAAAGGGTGATGTGTTCCCAATAACCTATACCATGGTATGTTTCTTTGTGACATATATCATCAAATTATCATTATTCAATTACTTATTGCAAAAAATATATATTTTAAAGTAATTACTCTTGGATTTATATCTCCATACTAAAACTAGCTGCCCAACTAGCTGAGGATCCACAAAAGGACGACAGACACCTACCCCAGTATACTTGTTCTTCCCTTCCTACCAATCCCCTAAAAATTCGCTTCTCTCATGTCCCCTATACCGACTCAGAAAAATCTTTTCTGTCTTTCTTGTTCTGAGCCTTTAACCAGCTTCTCCTTAGGGATTACCTGTTAGGTCTCATCACCTCAGGGCAAATTCATCTTTTTGGCGCCGACCTCCTGGGAATCCTTTTCGCCTTCAAGCCTGATCTACCTGTCTTGTGATATCCCCCCATAACACCCCACATCACCCTGTTTCAGCAGGAAGTGGCCAGACCTACATAGGATGTCCCCCTTCCTAAGAAAACAAAAAGGGGGAAATGATAGATGGGCTACCCTCCCCCACAGAGGTTTCCATATCCTGAGCAAAGCAACCTTGTTTCATTTTCCAGGTAGGAGCCAATGGGATTAAAGGTCACTCTGTTCTCTGGGGCAGGATGTTTCTTCCCCAGACAGGATGTTTTTTCCCCAGGCAGGAGCCAATAGGCTTAAAGGTCACCCTGTTCCATGGGCAAAGACCCAATGGCCTTGGGGTCACTCTGGTGCACCCCCCACCAGAAATCCCTATATAGGGTCCCTTGGAGAGACTCACACAGACACAACAGCTCATTCCTATGGAGAGGAGGAAGCCACTGCACCAGCCTTAGACCCATTGCCTCCACCTGACTGCAGCTCCCCAGCTGACAGCTCCAGCCTCCAGCTGGACAGCAGATGCTTTAGCAGACATCTCTGGAGATCCCAGCCAGTGCAACCAGGCACCCACCTTCCATTCAGAGCTTGCACACTCCCCTCTCCCTAACCCCTTCCTCCCACCAGAGCTTGCACACTTCCCTCTCCCTGACTCCCCTCTCCCAGCACCTCTTTGACCGTCAACCAGAGCACCTCTTTGACCTCTGACCAGCCACAAAGGCTGTTGAATAAATCTCTTGGCTGCATGGTTGTCCCCAGTGTGATTTTTGCCCTTCAATCACTATGTTGACTCTACAGGTTCAGTATGGAAACTTAGATGTGGTTATCAGATTTAGAATGCTGAATTGAATGTGGCTGATGACATAACATCTCTTAGAAGTCAGCATCAGAACAAAAGTATGATAATAACTTGATCCTAAAAAACAGATTTCTTAATTATAACACAGGTATGGAGGTTGTATAGACAGTCCCCATGCACAAGGATTCAACTTAAAATTTTTTGAATGTGCAATGGTGCAAAAGTGATACTCATTTAGTAGAAACCATACTTCAAATTCTAATCTTTTCCCTGGCTAGTGAAATTCAATATGACACTTTCTTGTGATGCTAGGGAAGGACAGTTAGTTACAACTCCCAGGAAGCTATGTATTAAAAGGGGAAATAACTGGTATTCTACCAGCCACAGGTAGCCTGATGTTTGGGGATTGTTTTATGATTAAAGGCTTAAATGTTACCCAAAGGCCCATATGAATTTTCTACTCATTTTCTGCAATGGAATAATGATGAAGATGACCCATAGTAGTGAAAACTTCTTTTTTTTAAAAAAAAATAATGATCTTTATGTAATAATCAAAGCTATATATACATATGCATGTGCAATTATGTTTTCTGGCTGAAAGTACGTGGAGGTTCTACCATCCCACATATTTGACTGAACAATATGTCACTGATTGTCCTCCACCAAGAGGTGGGTTTAGGTCTCCTATTTTGGGTATAACTGTAACTATAGTGGATGTGGCCCTGTGAATTCTAAGTTAAAGTCATTATTGTTGATAAAGCTTTGTCACTTCATCTTGAGATGATTGCTCATGGAAGTTAGCCATGCCACAGGAAACCCAGAGCACATAAAAATTTGTATCTATATTTTTTTAATAATTGCAAGAGCTGAATTCTCAGACCACAACTAGTAGACATGACAGTGAGGATTCTGAGAGCCACCAACTCTTCACCTGACACGAATGGTGACACTGAGAAAAAATCACCCAGGAATGATCAATCAATTTTTCAACTGTAAGAGATGTTAAAAAAAAAATGGTTCTCAGACCTGTGAGGAGGCCAGGCAGGCCCAGGACAGCCATGCTGACACCACAGTCCCTGGAGGAGCACTCATAAACAACACCTCCCAAGCCTGTGGGTGGAACCTCATGACCTGACTGCACTCTTGTGTATTTGTTCCCCACAAAATGTATCTGTGGGAGGGGAGTCCTTGGGTTTGACCTGTAGGACATTGGATTGGATACTCAGCTCTTGATGAAGACAGAAAGATATCTGGTAAAGCACATCCAGGACAGTTATAAAAGCTAGTGCCACTTCTGTTTTCCACAAGATGTAAGAGAATAACGTAGCAGAAAACCCCAAGTTTATTCTATAGTATCAAACATGATGTGTGCACATTTAACACTGAACGGGGGTGGGGATGGAGAGGCCCAGCCCCAGCATTTTCTACACCAGTGAAGTTACCATGCCAGACTCCCATCAGGCTGATTCCTATATCATGGGAAATGTAACTCCCATAGGAATTGCCAAGAAATACCTCTAGGACATATCCAAAGTGATAGGTAAGAAAACTCAATTGTTTAACTACAAACATCCATTAAACAGGAGAGAAGACAGTCCTGTAACAACATGAGTCACACTGAATCAAACTTGCCCTGGCCTCCCTATAAGGACACAAGCCACTCTGAACCATGAGATCACCCTGGTCCCTTAGGACCCCATCTTCGGTAATCACATCCTAACAATGCCATTTCTGACAAGACACTTTATTCTTAGGTGTGGAGGTTTGAACCCACACGTGTCTGTGGGGGATAGCATCTGATCCCTAACACTCCCTGGTCCTACCCAGCTGAGAGTTCTTTTCAACAGGTGTTCAATTCTGTCATGTCATTATTCTACATGAATCCATACCATCATATGTCTTTCTTGGCTTTTCAATAAAGTGAATTGTATAGGGATGTTTGTGTCTACATTCTTAGTGGAATTTGGTCTGTCGATTTTGGGTTTCTTTGATAGTTTTATTCTGGCAGCGTCCTTTCTGGTTTGATGGTCTGGCAATACCAGCTTCACAAAATACATTGTGTGTTGTTACCTGTGCTTCCACTTCCTGAAATGTTTGTATACAATTGGTCTTATTCTTCTTCAATGTGTGGCAGAATTCTCCAGGGCCATCACCTATACCTGAAGATCTTTTTGGAGCTTCTTATATTAGGAGCTTTATTTCCTTGATGGTCACTTGGCTTTTATGTAAGTAGCCACCCTGAGATGGTTTAAGATCTCCAGTCTCCAAAGCTCACATGTTCATTCTCCATAACCTTTAGCAGCAGCCAGGAGGAGATTTTGGGTTTGGAGGTGGCAAGGTGTGCCGTGCCACACCCAGCCACTGCTGCAGGCAGGCCCACCCCTGCCCACTGGCCTGCCTCTGGGTTCTCTGCAACATGGGATTATGGAGGGGAATACCACAGAACACTCTGGAGTCCAGTGCCTTTCCAGACAGTCTTCACTAACGCCTGCCATACACCCTCTGCACACATCTCAGGGAGGGGCCTGAAGACCAGGAAAGGGATTCTTTCTGGCCAAAGCAATCAGCTAAAACAGATTCGAGTCTATAGAGGTTCAAGAAGAGAATCTCTGTCTACACAAGGTCAAGGTACCACTTTCACTGCTGTCTCTGCCCTAGTGAGGAGATGGAGGGCTAGTATCACATGGCTGAAGCCCCCCTTCTCATGCTCCCTCAGAATCTGGTAATGGTCATTGAGGGCCTACTATAGCAGGAGCTTGGCCCCTGTGGCCCTACACTATTCTCACTACTCTGACAGAGCATCCTAAAGCTGGAACACCAACACTAGCTAAAAAATATAAATAAATAACAAACCCAAACAAAAAAAGAAAACAATAACCAAAAGACAAAAGACAAAACAAATAAACAAAAGCCCAAATCAAAAAAAAAAAAAAAAAAAAAAAAAAAAAAAAAAAAAAACAGCAAAACACTGCAACCACCAACTACCAACCACCAGCCACCAACCACCAACCACCAACCATCAAACGCACTATCTGGGAGTCCAACAGGTCACCACCAAGAGCTTTCTGTACATATGGACAAAAAACCCAGCCGCAGCCTCCCTCTTATATGACCCGTGTTCCAAACCGCATCACAGTGGCTCCTTGTGAGATCAGAGCAAGTGGTGACCTGGTTATGCCTGGGCATAATCCCCAGTGGTCATCTCACTCTGGGACCTCTGGGACCTTTTCAATTTTCATAATAAGAATAAGAAAGAACCCCTGAAGATTTTTGTTTCGGCGGGGTATGGAGAATGATAGTTATACATGTGGACAATAAAACTTGTGGGGCACGTCAGTGTTCTTTTCACTTGGATTCTGATGAAAATCCATAATACCTTTGAGCTTTAAAGGCTTCATTCTACCCACACTCCAACTATTCAACTCCTATTGCTTCCAACTCAAAATGATTGGTGTCAAAGGGATGGGAGCACTTCGCTCTCTTGGTGATGCTACCACAAAAGGCTCTGTCCCCTAAGAACCTCTAGGGCCTGATGTGAACATCTATGGGGTTGAGAGGGTCAGAACATTGTTTATCATCATTTCCCCACAAGGTTTGCAGATTTCACTCTAGAAACCCTGGATCACCAAAGGCAATGGATTGAAATGTTCAACAAGAGAAAGGATGAAATATGGAAGCCCAGAATCCTAGAACCAGCAAATGTTTCCTTCCAATATGGGGAGAAATGGAGCCCTTCCCAGGCACCTGGGTCCCTTCCTGCTGTTGAAACAAAGTCCCTTAGACTGTGTCATTTATTAACAATGAAAATCAATTTCCCACAGGTCTGGAGACTGGCAAGTGTAAGGTCAAAGCACCTTGTTGCTGTATGCTTACATGATGGGAGAGGCAGAAGGTTTGGACTCATTCCCTCAAGTCCTGCTTTCTGTTTGTTCCTTTTGTGTTGTGTTTTTGTTTGTTTGTTTGTTTTCTTGACATACTGGCCATTGATGTTAGGGCCTCGGGTATGTCAGGCAAGTCCTCTACCATAGACAACGACTACTACTTCTTCTTCTTCTTCTTCTTCTTCTTCTTCTTCTTCTTCTTCTTCTTCTTCTTCCTCCTCCTCCTCCTCCTCCTCCTCCTCTCCTCCTCCTCTCCTCCTCCTCTTCCTCCTCCTCTTCCTCTTCCTCTTCCTCTTCCTCTTCTTCTCCTTCTCCTTCTCCTTCTTCTCCTTCTTCTTCTTCTTCTTCGAGACAGGATCTTGCTTGGTTGCTCAGGTTGGGCTTGCAGTTGCGAACCTCCTGCCTTGGAGTCCTGAGTAGGGAGGATTAGAGCCTGTTAGGGTTTTTATGTGGGGTGCCCCCCTGACCATAGGTTCCTGTGCTAGTGCAGGGATATTCAGAGGAAAAAATGGTTGGATGGGGAGAGCTGGAACTTCATCCCACTATAGGGAGAATGGACTGACTTGCTGGTCACTCTAGGCAGGGGGCACATGGCTGGTTACTTCTGGCAGTGGCTCACTGGGGTCATATCGTGGAAGAGTTCTTCATCCCTGGAACAATTGCACCACCTGCCTTCTCTCCCTGCCTGTGTCTCTGCCTCTTTGCTGCCCTGACGAGTGAAACTTTCCTCTGTTGGGCATTTCCCCCATGATGGGATGCCTCACCTTGGGCCCAGAGCAATAGAGTCAGCAATGTATGGATGGAGACCACTGAAACCATGACTCCTTGTCAACATTTCCTCCTCTAAGTGTTTCTTGTTGCGTGTCTGGGCCAAAGCCATGATAAAGTTAGTTAAAACTCAACCATAGGCTATTGCTCCATGTTAGACATATATACTTATGTGTGTTTGTGTGTGTGTGTGTGTGTGTGTGTGTGTGCGCGCGCACATGCACACTTCTGGGACATGAACCATGTCCTTGAGCATGCTGAAGAAGCACTCTTCAACTACACCTCTCCTCCCTCCACTGGATCAAACAACCACAATAGTGCATGCCACAGAACTGCTTCTTTTAACATATTGCCCAGCAATATTGCCTTCCCCCTCTACCTAACCTGACATTCCCTCACTGAAAGCAGCCTCCTCCATCTTGGGACACCTTCATCACCATATTTAGTTTGGGCAACTTCCAGATTGAAACACTGGTGGGCCAGGTACAAATAGTCCCCATTTCCCCACTCTTCATGGTAGCTATTAACCCAGAACAATGACTACCCAATGCAAAACAGCTCTACAGGACAGGTGTGGAGCCCCCAGAGCAAATCCCACAAGACCTCCAGAGACAATTGTTCCTGATTAGGAAGTAGAAAGCCAGGGGGTGAGTAAGATAGAGTTTAGAGACTAAATTAGAGGCCAGGAACTGTGAGGTCTACAGGGGACGTAAGTGGATAAGATCAGACACCCACATCACATGAGTAGGCCCCAAATGAGATCTTGGGGTGAAGTCTCCCATCAGGGACCTGCAGGTTCCATACTCCCCTTGCAGGTGCCTTGTACCTAAGACCAACCCTTCCACCTTGGTAACCTTCACCATCCTGAGGGTGGAGATACCAGCAAACAACAGACATGAGAAGGGAAGCAGAAAAGATACTGATCTCCAACAAAAACTATCGTTGTTTCTTCCTTCAAGTTTTTTTTTTTTTATTCTTATTTCTCCCTCTCTATATTCTCTTGCCCTTACAACCCCAGCAATTGTGAAACCAAGAACTTTGAATTAGGATATGGAGAACTGGGATGTTTGAATATTATATTACAGTTTTGTTGTATATTCTTTTATCTCCTATTTATTTGTACTCTACTGTCTTCCCACTTACTTGTCTCCCCAAAATCACTTTCTCTCTCTTATCCTGCTACTAACCATCTCCTTTAGATTCCTCTTTCACACTACCTAAGATCTAATAACTCTATGTCCTTACCTCCTACCCCCTCAAAATTTCATCCTACACTTCAATCCTGGTTCTTTGTCCACCATCAGAAACTATAAATCTTTTGCAAACCTACTGTTTATATTGTAGATAATAAATGACATCACCATTTCTGTATATTTTGACAAAACTGTAAACATCTTAATAGCAACTATTTTGTTTAAGGTTGCATATTGTTTGTATTGGATCTGTTAAGATTGTTCTTCCCCACAAAGGAGAGGTATTGTAATTCTGCAGGGGCACTATAAACATATAGGGTAAAAAATATAATGCCTCAGATCCCCAGTGATAAAGGGGAAAACACATGAACAACATGAGAAAAACAATGGAAAAAAGTGCACAAAACAAATCAAGATACTACATTGTAAGAATGCATTGCTGGCACAACAGAAGAAATGACAGAGAAGGAGTTCAGGAAGTACATAAGTAAAATGTTCTGTGAATTCAAGGATGATGTAACAGAGCAAATACAAGCAGCAAAAGATCATTTCAATAAAGAGCTACATAAGCAAACACAGGAAGCAAAATATTACTTCAATAAGAAGATAGAGGTTCTGAAATAAAATGAAACAGAAATCCTTGAAATGAAAGAAACAATAAATGAAATTAAAAGCTCAGTAGAAAGCATCACCAACAGATTAGACCACTTAGAAGAATGGACCTCAGATAATGAAGACAAAATATGTAATCTTGAAAAGAATGTAGAACACATAATGAAGATGATAAGAAACCATGAGCAGAACATCCAAGAAATATGGGATAATATAAAAATACCAAATTTAGGAGTTATTGGGATTTAAAAAAAGACATAGAGTTTCAAACCAAAGGATTGAAAAATCTATTCAATAAAATAATATGAGAAAAATTTTCAAACATGGAAAATAAATTGGAAAAAGAAATGTGAGAGGCTTACAGGACACCAAATGTACAAAATCACAACAGATCTACACCAAGGCACATCATAATGAAAATGCCTAGCATACAGAATAATGAGAGAATTTCAAAAGCCACAAGAGAAAGGAATCAGATAACATATGGGGGAATGTAATGTAATGCAAACAGAATAACTACAGATTTTTCAACCCAGACCTAAAAGCTGGAAGATCCTAGAACAACATCTACCAAGCTCTAAAAGACAATGAATGCCAATCAAGAATCTTATGTCAGGAAAATTGAGCTTTAGATTTGATGATGAAATAAAAACCTCCATAATAAAGAAAAGTTAAAATCAATTACAACTAGAAAGCCTGCATTACTGAACATCCTTGGCAAAATATTTCATGAAGGGGAAATTAAAAACAAAAAATGAAAATCAGCAGAAGGAGTTATTACACTAAAGGAAAAACTAAGAAACCAAGTCAAGTTAAATAAAAAAAAAAAAAAAATGGATGGGAATACAAATCATGTCTTAATAATAACCCTGAATACTAATGGCCTAAACTCATCATTCAAAAGACATAGACTGGCAGATTAGATTAAAAAAAAATACCCAACAAAATGCTGCCTCAAGAGACTCATCTCATAGGAAAAGACATCCACAGACTGAAGGTGAAAGGTTTGGGAAAAAATATATAACTCACATGGACTGCTGAAGCAAGCAGGGGTTCCCATCCTCATATCAAATAAAGGAAACTTCAAGCCAAAGTTAATCAAAAGGTATAAAGAAGGACATTTCATACTGCTAAAGGGAACCATATATCATCAAGACATAACAATTAGAAATATATATGCCCCAAACAATGGAGCATCTACATTCATCAAACAAACTCTTCTCAAGTTCAAGAGACAAATAGACCACAACACAATAATTCTGGGTGACATTAACACACCCCTTTCATCACTGGATAGACCTTCCAAACACAAGCTAAACAAAGAAACTATAGAAATCAATAATATGATCAATAACCTAGACTTAACTGACATAAACAGAATATTTTGTCCATCAATGAGCAAATACACTTTCTTCTCAGCAGCACGGCGTCCTTCTATAAATAGACCATATATAATGCCACAAAGCAACTCTTAGCATATGTAAAAAAGAAGAGATACAACTCTTCATTCTATCAGATCACAAGGGAATGAATTGGAAATCAAAGGTAAAATAAATAATAAAAGCTAATCAAACACCTGGACACTAAATAATGTGCTATTGAATGAACAATGGGTTGCAAAAGACATCAAAGAGGAGATTAAAAAATTCTTAAAGGTAAATGAGAACACTGATACAACATAACAAAATCTCTGGGACACTATGTTTGAAGTATAAGAGGAAACGTCATTGCATGGAGTTTATTCCTTAAAAGAAGAAAAAGTCAACAAATGGCCTAACATTATATCTCAAAGCCCTAGAAAAAGAAGAACAAATCAGCACCAAGAAGAGTAGAAGGCAGGAAATTATTAAAATCAGAGTTGAAATCAATGAAAATGAAACAAAAGAAACAATTTTAAAAATTGACAAAACAAAAAGTTGGTTCTTTGAAAAAATAAATAAAATTGATAAACCCTTAGCCATGCTAACAAAGAAAATGAGAGAGAAAACTCAAATTACTAACATCCATAATGAAAAAGGAAAGATGACAGACAGTATAGAAATACAGAAGATAATTAGAAATTATTTTGAAAAATTGTACTCCAACAAAATAGAAAATATCAGAGGCATCAACAAATATCTAGAGTTATAAGATTTTCCCAAAATGAATCAGGATAATTCAAGTTAAACAGCTCAATCTCAAGCAACAAAAGAGAAGACGCCATCAGAAGCCTACCAACCAAGAAAAGCTCAGACCCATATATATATATATATTATATATATATATATATGAGTTCTATAAGACCTTCAAAGAAGAATACCAATACTCCTCAAATTATTTCATGGAATAGATAAAGAGGGAGCACTTCCAAATTGATTCTATGAGGCCAATATTACCCTGACTGCAAAACCAGAAAAAGACACATCAAAGAAATAAATCTTCAGACCAATATCTCTAATGAACATAGATGAAAAAATTTTCAATAAAATTCTGGCAAATTGAATACAAAAGCATATTAAAGATATAGTTCACTACGATCAACTGGGGCTCATCCCAGGGATGCAAGGTTGGTTCAACATATGGAAATCAATAAATGTAATTCATCACATCAACAGACTTAAAGATAAAAATCATATGATAATGTCAATAGATGCAGAAAATGCATTTGACAAAATACACCACCCCTTCATGTTCAAAACTCTAGAAAAACTAGGGATAAGGAACATATCTCAACATTGTAAATGCTATATATACTAAGCTCCAGGCCAACATCATTCTAAATAGAGAAAAACTAAAACATTACCTCTAAAAATGGGAACAAGACAGGGGGGGCACTTCACCACTTTTATTTAACATAGTTCTTGAAACTCTAGCCAGAACAATTAGACAGAAGAAAGAAATTAAAGGAATACAGATAGGAAAAGAACTCAAATTCACACTATTTGCCGATGACCATGATTCTATACCTAGAAGACCCAAGAAATTCCACCAGAAAACTTCTAGAACTAATAAATGAATTCAGAAAAGTGGCAGGATATAAAATCTATACCCATTAATCAAAGGGATTTCTGTATATCAGTGACAAATCCTCTTAAAGAGAAACTAGGAAAACCACCCAGTTTACAATAGCCTCAAAAAACAAAAAAACAAACAACAACAACAAAAATTGGAAATCAACTTAATGAAAGAGGTGAAAGAACTCTACAATGAAAATTACAGAATTCTAAAAGAAGAAATTAAAGAAGACCTTAGAAGTTGAAAAGATCTCCCTTGTTTTTCAATAGGCAGAATTAATACTGTCAGAATGATCATACTATCAAAAACATTATCCAGATTTAATGCAATTTTAATCAAAATCCCAATGACATTCCACAAAGAAATAGAAAAAAAAAAAAGTCATGAAATTCTTCTGGAAAAATAAGAGACCCAGAATAGCTAATGCAATCCTTAACAAGAAGAGTGGAGCTGGTGGCATTACTATACCAGACCTTAAACTATATTACAGAGCAATAGTAACAAAAACAGCATAGTATTGGTGCCAAAATAGACTTGTAGACCAAAGGTACAGAACAGAGGACACAGAGACACACCCATATAATTACAGTTGTCTTATATTAGACAAAGGTGCCAAAAACATATATTGGAGAAAAGAGCCTCTTCAACAAATGGTGCTGGGGAAACTGGAAATCCATATGTAGCAAAAGGAAAATAAACCCCTATCACTAACCATGCACAAAACTCAACTCAAAGTGGATCAGGGACCTAGGAATTAAACCAGAGACCCTTCACCTAATAGAAGAAGAAATAGGCCCAAATCCCCATCATGTCGGATTAGGCCCCAACTTCCTTAACAGGACTCCTAAAGCGAAGAAAAAATAAAGAATCAATAAATGAGATAGATTCAATGTCAAAAGCTTCTTCTCAACAAAAGAAACAATCAGTGAGGTAACTAGAGAGCCTACAGAATGGAAGTAAATTTTTATCACACACACATCAGACAGCATGCTAATCTCTAGGATATGTAAAGAACTCAATAATCTTAACAAGAAAAAATCAAATAACTCAGTCAATATATGGGCCAGGAAACTGAACAGACACTTCTCAGAAGATGATATACAATTCATCAACAAATATATGAAAAAAAAAAAATTAACACTTCTAACAATTAGAGAAATTCAAATCAAAATTACTCTAAGATTTCATCTCACTCCAGTCAGAATGGCAGGTATTAAGAATACAAACAACAATAAGCATTGATGGGGATGTGGGAAGAAAGGCACACTCATACATTGCTGGTGGGACTGGAAATGGGTACAGCCAATATGGGTAGCAGTATGGAGATTCCTCGGAAAACTGGGAACGGAACCACAATTTGACCCAGCTATACCAATCCTTGGTTTATACCCAAAGGGCTTAAAAACAGCATACTACAGGGACAAGCCATATCAATGTTTATAGCAGCACAGCTCATATTAGCTAAGCTGTGAAACCAACATAGATGTCCTTCAGTAGATGAATGAATAAAGAAAATGTGGTATATATACATAATGGTGTAAGCTGCCTGGTACCGTAAACCGGGATAAAAACTCTCGGGGGCAGAGTTAAGCTTTTACTACTTTTACTTCTACTTTCTTAGAGCTTAGAGAGGGAAAGAAAGATAGCTTAGAGAAAAAGATTAGAGCGAGCTTTTAAGAAAGATAGAGCTTAGCTTCTTAGCTTAGAGTAAGAAAGATAGAGCTTAGCTTAGAGAAAGATTAGAGCTTCTTTCTTCTCTCTTCTTTCTTCCTTCTTCTTTCTTCTGTCTTCTGTCTTCCTCAGGAGCCTCGGCCTAACTCTGACCAGTCATTACTTCTTCTATCTGGTTTCTCTTCTGTCTTCTATCTGGTTTCTCTTCTGTAACCGCTCTGCCTAAGTTCCGGTCGCTCTGATTCTTCTGACCGACCGAGTGACTGCCCGGCTGACTGAATGAATTCGTTCTCCTAACTCGGACCGCTTTCACCCGGTTATATACCTTCAGGTTTGCGGGTGCCTACAGGTGCGTCACATACATATCAGGTGGAACCCATGGCTTCCAGCTAGCTACAACAGCCCTTCCTAATTAGGGCTCCTTCATAATGGAATATTAATCAGCATTACAAGAGAATAAAATCATGGCATTTGCAGATAAGTGAATGGAGTTGGAGGATATAATGCTAAGTGCAGTAAGCCAATCCCCAAAAATTCCAAATGTTTTCTCTGATATAAGGTTGCTGATATATAATGGGGATGGAGGGGGAAGCATGAAAGGAATAGACAAACTTTAGATAGGGCAAAGGGTAGGGAGGGGAAGGAATGAGGCAAGGGGTAGGAAAGGTGGCAGAATGAGATGGACACCATTACCCTAAGTACATGTATAAAGACACAAATGGTGTGCCTCTACTTGTGAACAACCAGACACATGAAAAATTGTGCTCTACATGTGTAATATGAATTGAATTGCATTCTGCTGTCGTATAAAAAATAGGGTAAATAAATAAAATAAAAATTCAAAAATAAAAAAAATATTCTTCTTATTTTAAGCCACCAAAATTTAGGGTGGTTTGTCATATCACAATAGCTAATGTAAATAAGACATGTTATTTTTATTTTTGAATTTAATTATTTCAGTTTCACAGCTTCTATTCATATGTGCTTGATTTTAATTCCTTAATCACATTGTTTTTCTTATTTAAAACTTAAGGAAAAATATGTCCTTATATTTATTATGCAACTTATTCAGCAGACCTATGTACAAATTTTCAAAACTATGTAATGAAATACAGTATTTCAAGAGAAATTTGAAAACTTAGAACATCAGTGAAACTAAAAGTACAAGATGCTTTACTGTCATGATCTGACATGAAATTCTTCTCATTATAATACCAGTGATTATAATTATAAATATCAACCAACATCTGATTAAGCTGTCATAAGAATCATGAGAAAGCAACAAAACTAACTGAACAAAAAGGAGATGCTTACCATCTACTATACTCTTTCAGTTTTATTCAGAGAATTTTTTTCTACTTAGAAACTTTAGCTTGCCATCATATATGCCTCATTTTGCAATATCATCGTTATTATGGCTATGCAATTCATCTGGGTGACTTGCATATCTATCATTTATTCTTTTAGCCCTATGCTATTCCATTATTAGGAGTTACAAATTGAAATTGAACATATGTGTTATTTCCCAGATACTTGTTGAAATTGGATTTTTGTGTTGAGTGTTTATGACTATTACTGCTATTAAATTCCTTTAATATCTTTTAGTACACTCACATGTGTGTGCCAATGAGAGGATTACTGGGTCTTATCCTCACTTAGCTACGTGTTATTGTGAAGCAGTATTACAAAATTGTACTCTAGCTTATAGAATATGGAAGTTTAAGTTGCTCAGCACACGTGACAATGCATAATATTATCAGTCATTTTAATTTGAGCTACACAGGTTAATAAGTGATAAGTCATTCAGCTTTTAAATTTTATTCCTCTGATAAGCAATTACAATAAACATATCTTAATTTCTCATTTTGTCATATGTATATCCTCTTTTGTAAGGTCCATGTCTAGTATATTATCGATTTATCATTCAGATCTATGCATATTCCTTATATTTTTAATTGACTACGTCTATGTATTATATATGAATTTAAAATATCTTCTTTTACAGTGTGATTTACCTTTTTGTGGTAAACTTTGAATTTTAGAAATCTGAACTTTAATTTCATCAATATATTTTTCTTTGGAGTCATGACCTTTTTTTTAAGTATGGGCATCGAACTCAGGGGTACTGGACCATTGAGTCACATCTCCAGACCTATTTTGTATTTTATTTAGAGA
This sequence comes from Tamias sibiricus, assembly GCA_025594165.1. Classification (NCBI taxonomy): domain Eukaryota; kingdom Metazoa; phylum Chordata; class Mammalia; order Rodentia; family Sciuridae; genus Tamias; species Tamias sibiricus. Next base: position 28,002,161 of record CM046665.1, read on the forward strand.
CAGGGTCTCACTGAGTTGCTTAGTACCTTGCTTTTGCTGAAGCTGGCTTTTAGCTCATAATCCTCCTGCCTTAGCCTCCTGAGCCTCTGGGATTACAGGCATGAGGAACTGCACCTGGCCTAGAATCATGACTGTTTGTGTCAAATGTTAATTGCTGAATATTTTTGTAAACTGCCTTTCCTGTCTTTAGTTTAGCACTCTAGATACTGTCTAAAGACTATATGATAGGACTGAAGAAAGTGTGCAGAGTAGACCCTAGGGCAATTATTGGTACAATGAGATAAATTCATCATGAAGAGCACTATGGTAGCAAAAGAGATGAATGACATGGATGTTGGAAGAAAGAGAAATTTGTTGCTTGGTAAGAAGCTGAGATTAGCAACCAAGAAATGGTGGGGTGTGTGTGTGTGTGTGTGTGTGTGTGTGTGTGTGTGTGTGTGTGTGTTGGCCAGAAAGCTGTGATTTAATAAATGTAAGAGGATGGTTAGGGTTATCATAGATAATGATTTATGTTTAGGATATATTAAGTCCACTTAGTAAATATCATAGGCTCATTACATATACAACCCTAGGACTCAGAGAAAAGTTTAGGGTTGGAGATGGAATTTATAAGATCCCAGAATTTGAATAAGTCCAAGATTGAATGTTATGGTTTTCCAACCTCTATAATTCTAAAATTAGAGAAAGAAATAAGAACAGAAATACAGAACTGTCCATTGGTAAAGTACAGGAACATGCTGTTATAGTAGTTAAGAAGAGAAAAACTTAGAAAAATCAAGGTTACTCTTCATAACAATTTTGGGCTTTATTATTTATTTATTTATTTATTATGTGTTCTAATTAGTTGTACATGACAGTAGAATGCATATGAACATATCATACATAAAGGGAGTATAATTTCTCATTCTGGTTGTACACAGTGTGGAATTACACTGGTCATGTAGTCATCTATGCACATAGGGTAAGAATGTTCGATTTGTTCTATTATCCTTCCTACACCCATATCACCCCCTCTTCCTTCACTCCCATCTACCTGATCCATAGTAAGTCTATTCTTCCCTAGCCCCCACCCATTGTGAATTATCATCCACATATCAGGGAAACATTTGGTCTTTGTTTTTTTGGGGATCGGCTTATTTCACTTAGCTGGATATTCACCAGCTCCATCCATTTACCTACAAATAGCATAATTTCATTCTTCTTTAAGACGAGTAATATTCCATTGTGTATATATACCACATTTTCTTTATCGATTCATCTGTCAAAGGACATCTGAGTTAGTTCCATAGTTAGGCTATTGTGAACTGAGCTGCTATAAAAATTGATGTGGCTGCATCATCACTGTAGTATGCTGATTTTAAGTCCTTTGGGTATAAACTGATGAGTGGGATACTTGGGCCAAGTTCATCTTTTTTTGAAAAGTGGCTTAGTATAATAAGGTGGTATCTAAAGGTAATATGGTTAGGTGAAAAGTTGCTTTCTTAATAAAGGTGAAGATAATAAAGTTCATGATTTAGGCTAGGAGCATGATCAAGTTCAGTGGAAGAGAGAGTGTTGGCAGAGAATACAGCAAAGATGAATTGGAGTCCTTGACAGATGGTCAGCATCTGAAACCCAAGATAATGTGCTGGCTTTTGAGAAAGACAAGGATTGTTCTTTCAATTGTAACAGGAGGGACAGTGATTCAGGTCTCTGCATAGACTCATGGACAGGAAGACAAGGTGCTTTCTATTCCATTTGACCATAGCAGAGATCACAAAGGGACTTACATTCAGATGAGTCTGGAAAAGGACATGTAAGAATTTTAAGAAAGGGAAGAGACTGCCAAAACCTCCAAGAATGACAAAGTGATGCTAGTGGGTAAATAGAACATTGTTCAGGTAATATTGAGAGATTATTTGATGTCCATGACTTAAAGTAAGTCTAAAATTAAAATATTCTGCTCAGTTTTGAGGTAATTTCTGTAAAGTCTAATAGCTTGGGCATATGCATAGAGAATGTAAACACATAAATCATTAGTTCTTTGGGGCTTTCAGATTTCCAAGACCAAAGTAAGAAAATGAGGAAGAGGAATGAAAATGGCTTGTAATCAACAGACTGTGATAATGGACCATGAACACAGAGTGATGGCAACATTGTCTGGGGAGCCCTGGAATAGAGTCTTGATACCATAAGCTCTGAGTTACATCATGGCTGCATAACACAGTAAGTAATAAGAGGAACCTTATGTAACTTTTTTTTTTTTTTTTTTTTTTTTTTTGTTTCTGTATGCACATTGCTATGGTTTGAATCTTCACCCTCAAAATTCATGTTTTGTAATTCAGGTATCAATACTGAGAATTGAGGGCTAATAGGAGTGTTTTTGTAAAGGGGACAGAGCCCTAATGAATGGATTAAGGACTTGCTTTTAAAGACCTGGATTTGTTTCCAGAAGAATGGGTTATTGTAAAGCAGGGTTGCCCCTTGTGTTCAGTTTCTTCTTCTATTCCCACTTGCTCCTTGGCTTTCTACCAAGAATTTAAGCAGAAAGAAGCTCTCACCAGAGACCAAGCAGATGCCAGCCAAGTGCTCGTGTACATTCCAATCTCCAGTACTATGAGCCCAAACAAAATTATTTTCTTTAAAATTAATCCAATAGTATAAACACTAAAATATAGAATATTCATACAACAAAAATGACTGTGCTATTTAAAAATATTATTGTATAGAAATATGATGCAGCAATTTAAATTAAGATGTTAAATCTCCAATATTAAATAAATATATACTTAAATACACCATTATTTAAAATTTCCACATGTGAAATTATAAAATAGTCTCAATGTAATGACAACTAATCAATATACAAAATAGTCATTTAAGCATTTTATATGTGTTAATTTATAGAACCACCAGAAATATACATGTACACATAATCATACAATTATGTTTCCTATCATATCTCTCAGAAAATTGAGCCTCTGAGCAGCTGTCATATGCTCAAAGTCACAAAGCTAGGAAGGATATAGCTATGACTTTAAAGAAGGCTTTTTGGATAAAGGAGCATGCTTCATTTACATTTATAATAAATAAGCAGAGAGAAAAGTCTGAGAGAATTCACTATTAAAATAATAACAATAGTTGCTTCCTTCTATTTGATGAAACTTTAAAGATTTGGTATTTACCCGAATGTTTTGATGATTTACAAGTACCATTGATTTCAAGTTATAGTACATAAATTTTAATATTATAGATATATATATATATATATATATAATGAGTTTGTGATCTTTCAAAAGCAAACAAACAAAAAATACCAACACAAAGCACCTTCTTAGTTCAGAATTTAAGATTTGGGTGACAATTTCTAAATTAAAATGAAAATTGCAGGCCTATATTTTCTCTTCAAAGAATAAGGTAGAATTTATTATGTCACTATGAAGATTACATAATACCTAATAAAAAACTAACATAATATTAATAGAGTGAACATTCACATTCTACCCATTGACTTCAATTGAATGATCAGTCCTAGTAAAAATATTGCTGTGACATTAGAATTTGTCACAGGCAGGTTATCAGCATGATTTGCTACTTGGTTATCTTGTTCTTCACCTTTCTAGTTCTTTTGTTTTTTATTTGCTATATATTTACATTCACAGATTGTGATTCAACTTTAACTATCTGGAAAAATTTAAGTGATATTTCAAAGACAGTTGTTCTAAAAAAAAGCTATGTATTTGAACAATGATCAAAGGAAACACAGTGACAATAGTTCTCGTGTCAGGACAACTTCCTTATTCACTCTCACCATGTGACCTTTCACATGTAACCCATCATGAGGGCCTCACCAGATGCCTTTTCTTTATAAAATATTCAATCTCCGGTATTTTGTAATAACAGCACTAAATGAACTAAGAGTCATATTAAAGAGTAGAAGAGTGACATCCTCAATCCTAAGACCAGTACAAAATTTCTCTTACACAGCTGCAACTAAAACTAAAGGTGACTTCAATAATCTCATATTTTATTTTAAATTTTTTAAAGTTGTAGTCAGACATAATACCTTTATTTTATTTATTTATTTTTTTATGTGGAGCTGAGGATTGAACCCAGTGCCTTGCACATGCTAGGAGAGCACTCTGCCACTGAGCCACAACCCCAGCCCCCACAATTTCATCTTAAATGTCCATGTGTCCTTCTGTTTCCGCAGTCTGAACTCAGTGATACAGTTCAGACTTTTTTTCAATACCTGAATCTTAAATCTCAGCCAGATGTGGTGGTGCACACCTGTAATTCCAGTGGGTCAGGAGGCTGAGGCAGGAGGATTATGAATTCAAAGCCGGCCTCAGCAAAAAGCAAGGCCCTAAGCAACTCAGTGAGATGTTGCCTCTAAATAAAATACAAAAAAAGGCACTGGGAATGTGGCTCAGTAGTTGAGTATCCCTGAATTCAATCCCTGTTACCAAAAAAAAAAAAAAAAAAAAAAAAAAAAAAAAACACACACAAAAAACAAAAAACTTAAAACTCAGTATGTCAATAGTCTGGTTAATAATGATCTTACAGCATTACATAAGAGTGATTGAATCAGGAAGAAATAAGAAATGAAATTCTATATTCAGACTGATTTCAACCTGAATGAGAATATAATAATCATTATGAAAGGTAGATTCTAGAAATAGTATGCATGAAAAGAGTAACCAATCATATCAACTGTCTATTGAAGATGAATTATAAAGTGTGAGTTTGGTTACTTTAATGTCAATAGTGTTCTTCTAAGACAAGCCAGATGGAAACATTTGCAGAGTAAAGTTATGTCTTTGCTATTCAAAAGGAGATAGTTCATTTACACTAATGCCCTAACACTTAGAGAAGAAATTAATGAATAAGAGAGCAATTTTTAAAGAATTCTTCTTTTACTTTCAAAATCAGTATTGATTAAATACTTGGTTTCTTTTAATGTTGATGAAAACATTTTACTTAATAAATGAGATCTCAGTAATTGTTAATAGAAAAATGCCATTTCTCTGTCCCAACATGTTGTCTCAATTTTTCCCAAATTAATTATTATAGTCACTGGTGCACATGGAGTTATCATGGTATCACTATCTTTCTTCGTATATATTTAAAATCTGCATGCAGTTTTGCAGTTCTATTGGTGAAGGGTAAAATCCATTCATAGAAAATTTCTAAAATAACATTCTCATTCCTGAGAGTATAGCATAAGGCACACAGCCTTGACTTGAAAACTTAACTCCAAGTCCATAACCCAGGTGAGCACATTGATGTTTTCACTTTAGTTTTCTACCTTATAACTCATACCTGCTCTAACATTTTTACATATATGACAGTTTCAAAGTCTATAACAGATACAAAAATTGGGTTGATTTGCATTTATTTTTTTTTGTTCACCATTCCTCTGTTAACATTTTTAAATTTGCTATACTTATGTCTCTTTAGGCAGAAAGAAGATTTTCTAATCATAGCATTACAAATGTGGAAACAGATATAGAAAGAATTGCTCAAGGTCATTGCCACAGGTGAGATTAAATGACAAAAGGGATCTATGGAAAGGAACATTAAGTAAATGTTAAAATTCTAAAGACTATAAATAGTGGCAAAATAAAAAAAAAAAAAAGAGTCATAGTTGACTTCAAAAATCACTGTACTCTGATGAGGAGACAAAGGGAGTATATTGTAAACTTGAATGAATATATATAAGTTGAAAAAACATATATGAATTCCCTGGTTTTCATTATAATGCTTCACTGGAAACTTAAGCTACTTACAGAAAAGCATGGCACACAGCAGACTGACTCCTCAGACACTGTAAATCTCAGGCTGTTTTCCTACAGATATGAAAGCAAAGAGATATGAGCCCCCCCAAAAACATTAAAACCAAAGCAGAAAACTGATATATTTCTATTATCAATACCAATGTAGATACTATGAATAAACGTGTGTATGTGTGTGTGTTGTTTAACATCCAGGATATATTCTGTGGAATGCATCATTAGGAGATTTCAGCATTCTGCACACATTGGGTGTACTTACACACAGAAGGATAATATAAAGGTCAACCCTTTGATGTGGGCTCTTGATGTAATCAGGATATGTGGTTGAGAGAGATGAAGCTGCTGTCAGTGTAACACATTGTACAGTTTCACAGGAAATTTTTTTTTTTTCTTTTTTTTTTTTTTTTTTTTCTTTTTTGTACAGGGGATTGAACTCAGGGGCACTCAATCACTGGGCCACATCCCCAGCCCTTTTTCTGGTATTTTGTTAGAGACAGGGTCTCACTGAGTTGCTCAGTTCCTTGCCATTGCTGAGGCTGGCTTTGAACTCACGATCCTCCTGCCTCAGCCTCCCAAGTGCTGGCCACCGCGCCTGGCCAGGAAACGTTTTTTCTAATAATTAGGATCACGCTTTAAAATAATGAAGAAAGAGTAAACTACAGTAAACAGATAAACTATTAACATAGTTGGTTATCTCTTATTATTGGCATCAAGTATTATGTACTGTACATCATAAGTAAACTGTTATACTTTTATACAACCAGACACACAGTAGTACTCTTTGCATCATCATCACCATAGATTTGGGAGTACTGTGTTGCCATATGACCCTGTGATAATTATGATGTCACTAAATGATAGGGATTTTTCAGCTACATAATAATTTTATGAATCCTTGTCCCTGGTCTTATAAAAATTGTTCATATGCACATCTGTTATTGAATAAAATGTCATTATGTAGCACATGACCACAATTGCAAGTGAATATAACAAGTCTTTAAAACCAATGAAACTTAGTAATATTTGTGATATTTTTACAAGAGCTTTTTGCTATGTGAACAAAAAAAGAAATTAAGCTAATTTTTTTCCAAGCCTGTGCTGCGAAAAGTCATATATGTTATTCCAGTTAGGTCTCATAAATGTTCTGGAAATTATTAATTCTACTTTAAAGAAAAAACAATAGTGACTAAGTAAAGTATTAATAAAATCAAAAAAAAACTTCAATCTTGGATTGAAATTTGAATTTTCCATAATACATATTCTACAAAGAGTTTCATGAAATATATCTTTCTGATTTGTCATGAATGAAAGAAGGAACCTCTAATCATAATGTGTCCTATGATTTCTCCAGGGTCCAGAAGGGATTATCATGCTTTCCCTCAATCTGAACCACCAACAGGAAAATAATTTGGCACTGGGGGCAATCATTTTTTACAAAACCTACATGTACAGTGCAACTGCTAATATAATAGATTCATGGGGGAAAAAGAAAGAAAAGATTCAGAATGAGTACTGTTTTCAGTATGTGCCAAGAGCTAACTGATAATCTGCTTCAAATAGAGTAATGTTATTACCTTTCATTTTATTTCTCCTCTAATACTGCTTTGAATATTGGATTTTCTTGTGATAAGGGTTCCATGTAAATGATCAAAGTGTACTTCATGAACCAAAATGATTTAAACTCAGCTTTCAGAGTAACACTTCCTAAAATGTTCCCCTGAGATTCAAATTTTCCTGACTCAAGATATTTCTATTTAAGTTCTAAAACCACTTTTAAGGGTAATAGCTAAGTAAACACTATTATATTTTGGTTGATTGAATCTGCATGAATTATTTTTCATTAAATGCCAAAATTTAATTCTATGGAAAAAAAAGTCTTGTTAATTGTTTTCATAAAGATGTACCCTGGGGCAGCTGCATTTAGGTTTTCACTAACTATGGGTTTCAGAAAGCTTTTCAATTCTGCCAAATTATTACTTGTTTGTATTATTCATTGAAAATGAAAAATATAAAAATGACCTTTTATGATGAGCATTTGTTGAATGTATTTTTCCTTCCAGCTAAAAATCTTACCAGTTTTGAGTATTTACCTGTATTCAATAAATGAAAAAATACACGGAAAGCAAGCAGACCCACACTGATGGAGCATTTGCCAATAAGTGGTCGACAGTGTCAAGTCGTCAACTTGCTCTAGAGAAACCTGGGGCCCTGGACTCCATGCTCAGTTCCTCTACTGCTAGAAAGAAATGGTCCTGTTTGGAAAAAACTCAGAGCTCTTTGGAGACCAAAAGTTCTATTTATTGCAGATATTTAAACTCGCACATATAAAATTGGTGTCTACCAATATAAAATTGATGTCCACAAAAATTGCTTCAAGAGAGAAAGAAGGAATAAACCACTGTACATTGAAACTAAGCAAGATACATATTCACTGGTAAAGATCTAGGGCAAGGATCCAAGGCAGGCTGATTACTCCTGTAGTCTTAAGGAATTTGTAGTGTGCACACACATACATAACACATATTGGAGAAATAAGGTAAAACATTGTGTTACTAATATTTTAATTTTAGCATTTTATCTTCACCAAACCACATGTTCTTGTAGTATTGCACCACTTATAAACTCCTTTCATTTTTACTATGGTCTAGAATTTTTTTTGTTGTAGAATGGATCAATCTTACTTGAGCTTACTAAATTACTACAAAATGGACTTGATTCCTTCAACGTTTCTGCTTAAAATGTCACAAAGCTTTCATGACCAGGGCAGAATGTACTTTTTCTTTAGTACATATTGCTCACATGCCTTATTTTGTGTTTCTTAATTGAGAAAAAAATGTCAATGGCTGACCTGAGTGCTTTTACTAATAAAAACTCAACTTCAGATTCAAGTAATTTTACCTTTCTTATAAATGTTCCTTCATAAATTAAAGTAGAAAATCTTCTGAAGTTTCAATAACAGTGCAGCCTTGGGTTATCTCTGCATTCTAGGGACAGCTGTATATACTAAGCTATAAATTTAATACTACATAATATGACACATTGAAATACCATGTTAATGATATCATTATATCCTATGAGTATATTTATTTGCAAAAACTTTTTAACTAAATGACAAATATGAAATGTCAAAATTAACATGGACTTCTTTATGTAATTCAAGGATATAGTAATAATTTTATTTGTAGGCTATTATATTCTATTTATTTGCTAATGAGCATCATGTGTTTGTAAGAATCAAAATATATTCTAGCATCTATCAATTACTAAAAATTATTCTGGTTATTTAGTATAAAGCAGATTACATAGATGATTTTATACATACATTCAACTTTAAAAATTAACAACAATCCTATTTTTAAAAGGTATTCTGGCAAATCTAAGAATCTTGTATAATTTATAAAAATGAAATAATAAATCCAAACTCAAGTTTGTTCTTCTCATCCCAAACATGTGCTATTCTATACATAATAATAAAAATAGAGTCCTTCAATTAATTGAAATAATCTATTTTTGTAGAAGAAAAGTGAATGTATCAGGAAAATTGAGTTCAGCTGTTGAAAAGGTAAAATTGGAAATATCAGAAGGACAAATTTTATATTAAGAAAAAAATAACTGATTACCCACATAGCATAACTGGGAATAAATCTATAAAAGGAACTTTTTTTTTTTTTTGAGGGAATGGCATAGATCTACATTTATCTTTTTCTGTAAACTTCTAATTTTGAAAACTTGCTCATGTTGCCAATACACAAAAACAAGAACAGTTCCATTTTCAAATTTGGGAGAAAACCCTAAAAATAAAAATTAAAAATTGAGAAATCTAACCCAACTGCATTTTAAATGTATAACATAATATCTCTTTAAAAAGGATAGGAAGAAAAAACTAGCCTAAGTATATATTGAACTTATTATTTTAACTATGTGAATTTAGATAAAAAAAAATAATTCATTATTAAGTTTCCTCTTTATGGGAACCTAAGCTAGTAATTCTCTAACTACATTTTTATTTCAATTTAAAACAAATAAGTAGATACATTGTAAATCATGAGAACCAGTTCTGTCACCATTAGAGAAGGAAATTATAATGTGGAAAGTGGAAAAGAGAATAAACATTGCGTTGAACTGTATTCCAAGTTACCACTGAGAATTAAGAACTTCTAGGTTCAACATACATAGATTGTTGGAAATTAGAAGTAGAAACAATGTGCTTATGTGTGTGCATGTAATTTCCAATCTCCATCAGTTAAGGTTTAAAAGCAACACAAACCTGGGAGCAATGAGTACATAGAACCCAGATCTTCTTATCTAAATATTATTGTCTACAAAAAGGAAAACGAAGAAATGCCTGAATCTAGAGATACAGCTAAAATATAATAAAGTAATTCTAGAATATCCTGTTGTATAAGTTAATAAGAAAGTGTTTTTAAAAAAATAGTGGAAACTAGTTATAAAGAACAAGAATCAACTTGAAGGGGCTGAAACTGATAAGATCTAGAGCAATTTGAGACTCAAAATAAATGACAGCAAGACTCTGAAAGTGCAAGAAGTAAAATCAAGAATCAATAAATGGGATAGATTCAAATTAAAAAGCTGATTCTCAGCAAAGGAAATTATCAATAATGTGAGGAAAGAGCCTATAGATTGGGAGAAAATCTTTACCACATGCACCTTGCACCTCCAATAAAACATTCATCTCTAGGATATATAAAGAGCTCAAAAAACTTAACACCAAAAAATAAAAAAAATAAAAAACACAAAAAACAAACAAATTACCCAATCAATAAATGTGCTAAGGAACTGATCAGACATTCACAGAAGAAGAAATACAATTAATCAACAAGTATATGAAACATTGTTCAACATCTCTAGCAATTAGAGAAATACAAATCAAAACTATGCTAAGATTTCATCTCACTCCTGTCAGAATGGCAATCATCAAGAATGCAGACAATAGTAAATGTAGGAGAGGATGTGGGGAAAAATATATACTCATACATTGCTGGTGGGACTGCAAATTGGTGCAACCACTATGGAAAGGAGTACGGAAATTCCTCAGAAAACTTGGAATGGAACCACCATTTGTCCCAGCTATCCCACTCCTTGGTTTATACCCAAAGAACTTAACAACATACTGCAGTAATGCAGCCACATCAATGCTTATAGCAGCTCAATTCATAATAGCTAAACTATGGAACCAAATTAGGTGTCTTTTAACAAATGTATGGATAAAGAAAAAAATATATATATATATATATATATATATATATATATATATATATAGTATATATATATATATATATATATTTCATTCAATGGACTATTATTCAGCTTTAAAGAAGAATGAAATTATGGCTTTTGCCAGTAAATGAATGGAGTTGGATTTTATCATGCTAAGTGAAATAAGCCAATCCAAAAAATATCAAAAGCCAAATGTTTTCTTTAATATGCGGATGCTAAATCACAATAAGGCAGGGGACACTAGAGAAGAATAATGTTGCCTTAGATAGGTAGAGGGAAGTGAAGGGAGGGGAAGGGAAAGAATGGAGTGATAGGAAAGATAGTAGAACAAAACAGACATTATTACTTTACGTATGTATGTGAATGCATAACCAATTTGATTCTACAGCATGTACACTCAGAAAAATGAGAAATTATATCCCATCTATGTATAGCAAAGTGCATAAATGCATTCTACTGTACTGTATAGCTAATTAAAACAAATTTAATAAATAAAAAGGTAAAATAAATGTGAATAAATAAGAATAAGGATTATAATGTGTTCAATAAAATAATTTAAGAATCCACACGTTTAAATAAAAAATGGATAGGTAATTGTTGGAAGATGTTCCTATCAATAAAAATTAACTAATAAAAGTCAAAAGAATGATACACTTGGCAAATAAGTCCTATTTTTGACAAGTGTGTTAATCCTGATTGAGCCAAGAATCAGCCATTATTAGATGCTGAAATAGTGAGTGGCATTTTGAAGAATAACAAGATATTTATATGATTTCAAAATGTTTGTGGGAATCTGAGCTAGTAACATTTGTGTTCAATGTTTTCAAAGAATATTTATTAATTTTAAAGTATAACATAGTAACTTTACATTGAAGACAACTGGCATATTTTAACTAAGTAGTAAAATTTACATCCTTATAATTTTTAAAACACTAGCATTCTATGCCTATGGATATGTGGCACTGAGTAGGACAGAACATCTCTTATTTGCAATTCCCTCTTAAAACTGCTCAACCTGAATCTGGTCATGAAGAAATACCAGATAAACCCAAACTGAAGGACATCCTACAAAATACCTAGGTAAAATGTAAAAATGTCAAATACCAAAATACCAAGAGATACTCAGAGACTGTTTCAGACCAAAGGAAACTAAAGATCTTTGACAAAATAATGTGATGTAAGACACAGTATTTAATTTTTCTACCATGTATTTTACTTTATAAGTGGACAAATCTGTGAATTTTTACTTGAATAATAACAGTATCAAAGTTGAATTTCTTGAATTTGACAATTATAATAAGGCTATGTTAAAATAGAATTTCTGTGCATTTAGATAATATACAGTATATTATTCAGGGGTAAAAGACTATTATATTTACAATTTCCTGTTCTGGAATTTAGAAAAAATAATTGTATACCCACAGTGATACCTAAATAGATGTACACAAAGAAGACATAGAAAAGATAAAACAAATTGAGCAATACTTTAACCATTACATTTGTGGGTACTAGTCTTGCAAACTTTCTGCAAGTCTAATTTTATGTTAACATGATAGTTAATTTTATGTGTCAATTTGATTTGGATGAAGGGAGTCACAGAAAAATGGTAAAACATTATTTGTGAAACATTATCTATGAAAATGCTTCCAGAAGACTTTAGTAGAGTGAACAAAGAGTATATTCCTTTGCTAATGTGGGCAGCCATTATCTGGTATGGTTTGGATCCAGAATTTCCCCCAAAAGCTAATGTATTGAAGGCTTAGTCTGTAATGCAGTAATGCCCAGATGTGGGCCCTTGGAAAAGTGATTGGTACATGAAGCCTCTGAACTCAGCAATGGACTAATCCATTGAAAGCTTAATGGACTACTGGGAAGAACAAGAGAAAACAGAATATAGGAGAACAGTATCTTCAAACTATAGGCAGCTGGGGCATGGTGGAAAGTAGAAGGTAACTATGGATGTGCCCTTGAGGACCATATTTTGTTCATGGCCCCTCTGCCTCTCTCTCTCTCTCTCTCTCTCTCTCTCTCTCTCTCTCTGTTTCCTGGCTGCCATGAGGTGAATAGCTTTCTCTGCCATGTCCTTCTGCAATGATGTTCTGTCCAAAACTATGGAGTGAGCTGATCATGGACTGAAACCTCTGAAATTGTAAACCAAAAGAAATCTTTTCTTGCTTGTTTACATCAAGTATATTGGTCACAGTGACTAATATATCATCTAACCTATTGAAACCTTCAATAGGACAAATTTTTGGCCCTTTGACATCAGACCTCCTGGTTCTCAAGTCTTACACAATCTGGCTTCTTGGGGACATTAAGAACACGTCAGCCGAAAGAATAGAAATTTAAGTCAAGGAAATGAAAACCTAACTCTCTGGCTGTCTCCCACTTCCTGATACATGGACTTGGCCTAGCCCAGGGGTGTTGCCCTGACAGATGACGAAAAATCAAACCACCACTAGGATAGGTAGTGGCTGTTCCTCCAATGTGATCTACTTGTGCTCCCTATGCTCCCCTATAACCTTTCTGCTGATTGGCCCATGTCTTCTATAAAGGCCGTCCAACTTCCTCAATAAACTGAGCTCGTGCCTTGACCGGTCTCCCTGTTGCATCTGATTGTCCTCCAAAAGGAGGGCTGGGTGCAGGTGGTCAGTCGGCTCTTACCTTTCCCAATCTGTCCTTGTTGGGGCGTGCTCCTCCTTCTCTTGTGGGTTGAGAGGAGTTGAGGGCTAAAAACCCCAACACTGGCTTTATACCAATGGCCCTCTGGTTTACAGGCCTTCAGACTTGGACAGAATTACACTCCCAGCTTTCCTAGATCTTTAGCTTGAAGATGGAAAATGACGGAATTTCTTGACCTCTATAATTACTTGAAGTGATTTCCATAATAATTCTCCTCTTATATATCTGGGTATATACTAATGTTCCTGTTTCTCTGGAGAACTCTGATTGATAGAGTTGATATATGTTTTTTAAATTAACAACAATGTGACTTAAGATTTCTCAACCTGAAAATTCATGATGATCTCAAAGAACCTCTGTAAGTATAAATTTCTCTAATTCAATAAAACATTTAGTCAGCATTGGACTTCCTTGGTATCAAAATTCACATGGGTTCCGATTCTTAAAACTGTATTCCAAAGTTATCCTTATACTAAACTGACTGTAATAAGGCAAGAACAATGAATTTTGGAAACTAACTTTTCTTAGTAATAAGATACATGCTGTGCCTGAATTTTATTAGATGAATTATGCTTTTCTGCTGCTTTGTTAAATGCTTAATATTGCCCTAAAATTAATGAAATTCATTACAACTTGCTTTTTTATTGTTCCAATTCTTATTGTAGTGGAATAACTCATGTAAGGATGGTCCTTAGCAAATTAAAATAAAAATAAAAAATACAACACATGTGATGTGTGTGTTTTTTAAGGAAAATTTTATCTGCCCATAATAATTCTATTTTTGCCTTCAACATACCTTGGGAGCTTTGGAATGCACTGTGTACAGTGGTGATTTCTTAAACCCTGTTTGAATGTCTTCAGATTTGATTCATGAATTCAAGGTCTTGAAATGATCAGAAAACAAAGCTCATTATTCTCTCAATATTTCTGCTTAAACTAGGTCAATTTTATGTGAAATTACAATTGTTGATATTTGTTGATGAATTTAAAAGAAAAAAGGTATCTAGGCAGCTTCAACTCCTTGAGAGGAAAATGAAATAAATAAAAATATCAACTATGGAATCAATACACTTGCTATATGATCCTGAATTTGTTGGTACAGAATTCATTAATATATGACAAATGATAGCATACTATTGTAGCATGTTTCCTTGTGACTATATGCCTTTCTTTTTTGTTTGTTTACCTTAAATTAAAAAACATGTAGAACTTTAAATTAGCTATTTGGACAGGTAAACACAAAATCTTCTTTATTGATTTTTTGGGAAACAAAATATCTATAACCAATGCAATTGCAACAGATGAAATTTTTCAGAATAGTAAAATTCAGAATATGTATGGAAAGAACAAACAAGCTTAGAGAAAATAATTGATCTATATTCTTAGATATACTAAAATGCACATTTGTCTCCATAGACTATCCAGCTCACCCATGATCCAATTTGCTTGGTTTTAAAGCCTAAGATAAAATTACTTTGCATAACATATTTCTTTTAAAGCTCAACATTGTACAAAGTCCTTTGGGAGAAAGAGTCCAGCAGTATCTTGGCTGATTTCCAATGGATTGAAAAATGGAAGAGGACATTTCTGAAGCATTAGTGGTGCTAGTGAGGAGCAAAGGGAGTTAAGCAGTAGCAGAAAGGAGAGAGGAACAAACAGGTCACAGTTGAAAAAGTTCCAAGGTAAGTCAGATCTGCACTAGTATGTTTACCCCTTTACTTTGATTTTGATTTTTTAAAATATCTCTGCACCAGTTTCAGTTTGCTCAGGACAAATAATTTCCATAGCAATGTCCTCTCCCTTATGGCTTCAGTCTTTGGCACAAACAGGAAGGTGGATTGAAATTTGTGTAAAGAATTGATCATGACCAGTGTCCCTTAGCACCCTGTATGCTGCCAGCAGGATATTAGATAAAAATCATCCTAATCAAATTTCATTGCTTATATTGATTCATCTGATCTACAATCCTAGAATTTTGGTCAATTTCTTGCATCAATTAAGCAGGATTGTGTCAGGATAGTACAGAGAAAACAATCAATGGTGGTGTTGGGATGTGTGTGTGTGTATGTGTGTGGGGGCAGGGTGGGGATGTACAAGGGTAAGACAGAGGACAAATTGAATTATTTGAGAAATGTGTTTATGGTGATTGTGGTGGAGGTGACAATCCAGGCTGCCAAATAGAAACAGAATTTTTATTGGGAGAAGATTATACATTTGAGGCAGAGTTCCTTCCTCAGGAAACCATCATCTTTGCTCTGTAGGCCTTCAACCACTTCGCTGAGGCCCACCTACCTTGTCATGGGTAAACTACTCAAAGTAAACTGATTGAAAATGTTGATCACAGCTATATGTACGTTTGCAGCAACAATAAGACTAGTGTTTCACCAAACTGGGCTTTATAGCCCTGACAAGCTAAAATGTAAAACTGACTTGTGCAACAATATTTTCCCCAAGACATTTTATAAAACACTGATGAAGATATTTTCCTTTACCAAACACTAGCCCAGAAACCTATGAGACTTCATACATAGTCCTTACCCTTGTTTTTAAAGGCTTGAAGAAACCATAACATAGTTGAAGGCTACAGCCCTAGGATGACCAAAACTCCGAGGAAAGGGCTGGCCTGAGAAAGCTCAAGGTGCCAAAAGAATTTACTGTTTGTTGCAACCAACATCTGTAGGTGAGGTCCTTATCTCCCTGCTTCTATGGGGAGGTGGTTACCTTAATTCAATATGGCCAGTTAAAGAACAAAGATGCATTTCACATGGACCTAACTTCCCTCCCCATTTTGAAGTTTTTTTTTTTTTTAATTTACTTTTTTTTTTCAATTGTTGATGGACCTTTATTTTATTTGATTATTTATATGTGGTGCTGGGAATCGAACCCAGTGCCTCACACATGCGAGGCAAGTGCTCTACCGCAAGTGCTCTACCGCTGAGCTATAACTCCAGCCCCTGAAGTTTTTTTTTTTTACTTTACTGAACCTCTACTTTCCTGATCCCTGACAAACTCCTTTTCTCTTCCCTCATCCTTTCTCTAAAATACCCAGTCACATTTATACAAATAGAAATTGAGTTAAAGTGTTTAAGGCAGACTTTTAGTCAATAATATACTACTGCAATTGGGAAGAATATAGAACTTTGCCACAGAGTATAGAACTCTTCCCAATTGCAATAGTATATTATTGACTAAAAGTCTGCCTTAAACACTTTAACTAGTGTCCAGTTTTATTTGTCTTTGATGCCACTCTCTTTTAAAAAATATCATTGAAACATTAAAAACTGAGAATATATTAACCAATTAATGCGACCTAGGAATCTTTGATTTAATTATATAATTAGAAAAAAATTAAATACTAGAATATAGGAAATGAAAAGGTTTGTTAAACTAATCCCAAAATGAAAAATGAAATGAGAAAGAAATGAGTATTTTTTATAAAGCCAAACAATATAATACATATTTGTCAACAGAAAAATTAGAAATGTCTAAGATCCTACTTTCCTGAAATCCCATTTGTCACTGTGATTATGTGGTTGATATAAACAACATCTCTGGCTCACTAAAGTCCCCAAGTCCTTGACAATTTAGCCAAGGATTTCTTCCTCCTTCAAATATTATCTTTCCACACACTAATAGTTATGCCTAAACTTTCTTGATTCAACTCAATGACCATAGTTGTTTCTATTTTCCATCCCCTTTACAAAGCATCTACCAGTTTATTGTACTCCTTCTGTATGTTAAGTCTGTAATGACTCAGGACATCAAAGATCACATATATCTTCTCACACAATGAAATTCAAGCAAATCACAGTTCAACCTAATTCACTTTATGCATGCAATACAGAAGACTATATCGATTGCCGCTGCTCTTGAGCTCATAACACAGAGCAGAATTTGCCTGTACTTGTAATTATTCTGGATACTACTCTAGACTAAATATTGTTTAGATTCTATTTAATGAAAAAAATTTAAATCATATCCTTTTCCCTTTGTAATGAATCCCTAATTATATTTGCCTTCATTTATTTTCAATAGAATGTATAGTGTATAAATGTGTTATTATATAAACATATATATGTACATACACACACACATATACACACATGCACACATTATACATTTTGGTAAGTTTTCAGTTAATAATAAATTCCATGTCTGTAACCTCTGAGGAAGTAAGTGTTCCTGCATACATTTCATATGGTAGGGAGAATGGAGGGTAGATAGCAGAAAAATTCTAAAAGAGTAAACATGCATCCAAAGACTGAGTTGAACACAATAATACTGTACTCAACTAGAAGATATCACCTTTAATTGAAGAATTTAGTTTTCAATTTTACATCTTACCACCTGTCTTTATCAACCGGAATAGGAATGGCAGAACAATGTCCATTAATATAATCTTTTAAAAATAAAGGAACACTTAGAAGTATGAGAGCTAAGTTGAACACATTGTATGCCTTCTTCAAGAACATACAAAGCTCTTTAAATCTATGCTGTCAACAAATCCTTCAATACCATCTCATTTATGCACCTAGCACTTAATTCCCCACACCACCCTGGCAATAGAATTCTGTTAAGAGTATTTTTAAAAATCAGAAAATCGTAATTATGAGAGAAATCCATTAGGCTGGAGTTATTCACATATATAAATATCCCAAATAAAAGAAATCCCACATCATTTCATGATGTAGACAACTGGGTTCTGTTATAGAATATTTTTGCTTTTGTTCAGTTAAATTTGATTTTTCTTTCACTAGTGAAAACTCTTTTGTTTCTAATGAAAAGACAGGAAAAAGAATCAGACACAAATTTTGTGTTTGTTAAATACTCAAAAAGAAAAGGAAAAGCCAACCTCAGTCTATGCTAATGTTTTCATATAACTAAGAAGGTTTCCGCCCTTTTCTATAATTATTATTTTAAAAGTTGTTAATAAATTATTGTCAAGATAACTGATTTTTTTTTTTTTTTTTTTTTTTTTTTTTTTTTTTTTTTTTTTTTTTTTTGCCACAGAGTAGGGTAGATATTTTGCCACAGAGTAGGGTAGAAAATATAGCACAATTGCTGTTAAGTGACTCAAGCAACAATAGCCATTTCATAGTGTTTTAAAGACAGACTTAGATAGTGTAGCTGCCTGCTGCTGCCACTTGCAGCTATGATGCCACGGGAGAAAATTCGGAGGCAGGATGGAAATGAAAAAGTTCTTTTATTCTTCTCTCTTCTAACTTCTCTCTCCGGCTCCAACAACCTCTCAAACTCCAACCGCAATTCCAACTCTCTTCTAACTCCAACCACTCTCACTCCAACAACACTACAAACTCCAACCACAACTCCACTAACCCTCACCCGGTTAAATACATTTTGCTTTCACAAGGACAAGTGCTTACAGCTCTAGCTTACAGGTGCGTCACACAGTGTTCACAGGCATAAAAAAAGATTCTTAGATGAATGGATGAATATCAGGTGAAACTTGAACATCTTTTATGGCCCTCAGCTAACGCAATCTTAGCTATCTCCTTAATTAGGGCTCCTACAAGATAGAGCAACCAGATTTTAGTTTCTAAACTGACCACTGGTGATTATTGCTAAGTCTCTGTGCTTTTCAAGGTCCAGATTCCCATCTCGAAAACAGAAGAGACTCAAGCAGTTGAGTCCCTAAGTTTTTGATAACAAAAGTTTGATTTTCAAATTCTTAAGCAAAATATTCACATTTTTGATGCTTTATTCTACAAGTTAGGAACAAACATTGAAAATTAAAGAGATTTTTCAAAGTGATGATATTTTCTTCATTACCTGGATGATAACTTCAGCTGCTTTATAAACTTAATTAGATTGACACCTAAAAAAAAAAAAAAAAAAAATCAACATAAGACCAGAAAACATAAAGAAAAGATTAAATTCTCAGGGGAACTGAAAGATATGCCATGATATTAAGAAAAACAATTATGAACAAAACATAGTGTGAAATGAAAGAGTCTAGGGAAGCAACAAACAAATAAAGGAAAATCTAAGGGACAGTAAAGAACCTAGGTATACAAAGAGAAATATTGTTTCAAACTGGAGAATGCCTTGTTTATTTTATAAGCTTATAAGTTTGACCACAGGGAAAAATGCAAACGTCTGATCAATTGTAGGGGTGTTTTTATTTTTTTTAAATAAAATGTGGGGATTTATCTCATGTTTTTGTTGGAAAAACATGTAATCAAAGGGGTTTTTGCTGTTGTTTCTTGTTGTTCTACATTTTCTCAGCAATTTGACATTGTGGTCATTTTCAAATAAAATACCTTATATTTAAATTCATTTAGAAACAACTATTTACATGAATTCAAATGAGAAAATTTGGTTCACATAAAGTTTTAGAATATAGATACAGTTTGGGGATAAACCAGAGCATAGAGACTGATTTGGTATGCTCCTGGGTTCATTTCCTCACTCTTAAAATTACAGAAAAAATGCAATCAAGCAGAAGAACACTTTCTAATTCATTTGACTGAGTTGAATAGACAACTAAATGAATAAGAGTTTCTTTTGCATTGTGTAGCATTATATTTATTAAAAGAGCAAGAGAAATTCCCCTTTTGACTTTGAAAAAATAACCTATTACATCAGAGTGATATAATAAAAAAGCTTTCCTTATGGTGAAAATTTATTATTTAAAATGGAATTGTTCCTCTCCATATGCCCTCCAATGGAATCCAGGGATCATGAGAAAGAAAGGAAACCCTCCCTTAGCAGAGTCCTGCCTAAGGAATAATCTCAGAGAACCAGCCCAGCGGAACAACCTGCCCTACCTATGAGAATATTTTTACCTTGCAGTTGGCTGAAGAATTGCCAACTATGAAACTATGACTGTAAGATTAGCTTTACATAGTTACTGCTGCTACTTGCCAATCAGAGCTTTCCAGCTTCTGCAAGAACCAAAAGTGCCAAAGACATTGAATTGAAAATAACTTGCATAGATTTCTCTGTCCTGATGTGACCTTTCTCCTTTGTTATCCAAACTTCCCAGCAACCATCCTGCCCTGGGTACATGTGTCCCAGATTGCATTCATATTCTTTATTCTCCAATAAAAATGTTTTTATTGGAGATTCAACTCTATTTTTTAAATTTTTGACACTGTCACTAAGTTCATTAAATAAAAAACTTTAATCACTTGCTTAATCTCAATTGCAAAATCGTATTTTAATCTTTTTCATATGATAGAAGTATGATAAATATTATTTAGTTTCAGTATCTTAAATGGCTGTTAAATAGGAATTCATGAAGAGACAAGTTTCTAAGAGTAAGTTTCTAAGAATTAAATAAGCACTATTAGAGTACTGATTTTTATAAATTCATATCCCTAAGACATTTTGATTCAGATTATAGGTAGAAGAAGTTCTGTTTATAAATAAAAGTGATTAAATGGCTATTTTACCTTCTGTTCAAGAATTCTTCAATTGCTTATAAAAATAAAATAAAAAAAAAAGAATTCTACAATTGCATATTCTCAATTGTTCTATTGCAAATAAAACAGTCCCATAATTTCTAAGAAAATAATTTAATTTTTTCTACTTTTTTGTTGCAAGTAATATCATGATATAATTATAGGTGTTAAAATAGTAGTTTGTTTAATTGCAGGAGACTCCAAGGGATTTATGTATTTCTACTCCATTCCAGCATATTCTGTGTATCAGGGTATTCCCTTGAGTAAGAGATAGAATCATATTCTGGAGTATTTTTTTTTAATTTTAATTTAATTTTATTTTTTTAAATCATGAGCTAAATCAAGCAGTAGACCACAAAACAGAAGTGCTGAAAGAAATGAGGCAAAGGCATAATTCTTAAAAATATTCTTTCCTATTAGGAAAAAATGTAATAATTACTATATTGGCTAGAAAAAAAAACCTCTGAGAAAATACACTGATGAAATGTGATAAACATCTTTGATGATTTCACAAATATTTACTGAATATCTGCTTTGTGGTGGAGATAGGAATATAATAATCAACTTCAGACCTCACAAAACATACTTACAAAGCCTGGCAATTACATAGAATTGGAGAACAAAACAATTTTTTTTTAAATACTTGAGTAATCTTCCTTATTAAAATAGTTAAGAATTTGCTAATAAAAAGAAGTTAGAACAAATAACTAGGGAATATGTAATCAAGAAATAAAAAACATGTAATTTTCAGGGGCACAGTAACAAAAAAAAAACATAAATTCAGGTGGAAAATAAATCCATATGTGTTCAAAGGATTGAGAAAAGTATTCTAGAAGAATTAGTAACTGAGAAACTGTAGTAGAACATGGTTGGACCTACTTGAAACAAAAACAGCATAGGCAGGCATTATTCACAGAAGGAAGAACCTAAGTGAAGGAATGGAAAGAAGACTGAATTCTGCACAAATAAATAGTAAAGTATCTCCTCAGATCTTGGCAACTGTTTAGATGTATGAATATTTGAGAGAGACAAGCACTAGATAATTATCTTCCTTACACTTAACAGTGAATTCATTAATTTATATCTCATAAATAACTAATAAAGAGCTATTTGATTCTATACAAATAACTTTTGTCTTCTTTTTTTTTTTTTTTAATGGCACCCATCCTCTTTGTCTATAGTTGTTCTTACAGTACAGATTTATGAAATTTATTTCACATCTGTGTATTGCGCTCTACCATATTTTGATGTAGTGTTTCATACCTGTCAACACAAAAATGACCAGACTGTGTTGGCTCTGATAGTTTAGAGCTGAGGTTACGAGGGTGGAAGATAGCACAATATTTCAAGTTAAGAGGCACATAATTGTGGAATTTTTGTGAGTTAATGCCTTCATCTTTGAGAAATTCTTTTGTAGAAACAAATTTGAAATTTGAAAAAAAAAATTTCTCATGATATAGTTCAATTATTGATTAAGAAAATGTAATTGTCATGGAAATAAGCTTTGGTTTTTGAATTACAGGAGTTGCTACAATCTTTATGCAAGACATATGCTAATCTCCAGATGGTCAAGAGCTTGAAACACACTGTCTATATAAAAAACACACTGTACTATATAAAAAAAAAACTCTTTAAATTTTAAATATATATCTTTATTACATGAATTGGAAATATTTATAAAAACAAGGATCTTTTATTTCATTAGAAGAAATTCAGTACTGAAGAAAGAAAAATCCAGAATATCAAAAGTTAGAAGGAAAGCTAGCCATTATTTCCCTTTTGTATCCCCAAGCACCCTGATTAAATAAAAAAAAACACTTTTAATGCACTCATAGTGATTTAAAATAACAAAAATTATATAGAGAGATGTATACTCTATGTTAAAAGTATGGAAGATAATATATTTCAACATATTACCCTATTGACATATAATTATATACCAACATATCAATGTATTATCTTCTACACAATATCTGTATTGTGTGTAAAATAGTGTGAACTAAGAAAACGGTAGCTAACAATTTTATGCAACATGTTGCTCAATAGATATTCATTGAAATATACATACAAATAAAAAATTTTCTTTTTGATAATTGTTAATGTCTTATATATGAATTTAATGCCCAGGGTTTTCAGGAGCAGCAAATGAATTATGGGTCTTTGAACTGCCCAAAGACAGAGGTGACATCTCCCTTGGGAATTTCTCTGAGTAAAGGCTCTAGTCAAAAACTGCCCCATTGTATGGCGACACCCTGTTCAAGCAAGGAATTTTATTAGTTCTTAATGTGGGGTTCAAACATCTGAGGCCCTGAGGTAGAGAACTACAGGTGTGAGCTGATAAGTTCTAATTGGGCTGCTTTTTCCCTTAGCTTCTGTTTTGTTTATCTTTTTTTTTTTTTTTTAAAGAAGCTTTCTCACAATAAATCCTTGTAATATTTAAGCCTATATAAGAAACATGCAAAGTTTGCTCACAGTCACTCTTTCTCTACCAGAGGCAGGCTGAACCACCAAGCCCTGGCTTTTTCTTTACTTTTGAATCTGTTCATTTCCTAAAAATAAACAGAATTTTCTTTTTCAAATTTAAAATTTGTTTCTACAGAAGAATTTCTCAAAGATAAAGGCATTAACTCACAAAAAGACATCCCCCTCATCGACCGGTTTATGTAGTCCTAAACAAACTGTCGCGAAGGATGTGACACAAGTTGAATGTTTTATTGCCAATTACAAATGTGAAAAATATTAGTGATATTGATTAAAATGGTGAGAATTTCATATATGTGTGTGTCTCCATCTTATATATATATATCTCTATATATACATATATATATATATATATATATAATACTTGTATATACAGAACATTTTCCAGAGCATTTGTGGTCTCAGAACAGCTTAAAAAAAAAAAAAAAAAAAAATAAAACTTAAAGTGTTATTGATTCCTAAGCAAGTATTTTGAAAAGAATCTACATTATATACCATAGAGTAATTATTAATAATATAATATCCATTTGTAGAAATGCCTGTATGATAGACACCACAGTGCTCTATATTAGTTTCCTATTACTACTATAAAAAATATCACCATAGATTGTTTATCTTAAAACTCTGATGGAAAGAATTCCAAAATGAATTTTGCAGTGATTAAGGCAAGGTGTAGGCAGAGCCACATTCTTGTTGGGGACACACGCAAAAGCACTTTCTTTGCCATTTCTGCTTTCAGGTGCTTTCTGCTTTTCTTGGTTTATGCATTTTCTTCCATCTTAAGAACACATAACTCTAATCTTTGCCTTTGTAGTCACATTTTCTTATACTATATACATAATATTAATATTTTGCTTATTTTAGTCTTTCCCACTAAGAATTAGGAATTAAAAAAAAAATACATATTCTACATTTCAGACTTCCCATTAGTTTTCAAGGTTGTGTAATAGGATGATGAAGCTCATGGTCAGCTCTACTCTCTGTTTTGTCATCTCTCCCATAGCTCCAACAGCAACATTTCTGAACTTGCAGAAACTCTGGAGAAGCAGGTGGACAGTAGCAACTGTTGACACAGGGACTTTCCAAAGCTCAGACTCACTCCCTTCTGTAGTGACTTCTGAGTTGCACTTCCTGGTAACATATTTTTAAAGCCTCCTCTGTCTCTTATCTTCTGTCTAGACATTTCTGTGGAAAAAGCACTTTAAATTTGCTGTTTTAGTAACTACACTGAAGTGTTGTTCTTTGAACAGTTCCTGCTGAGCCCTCTGGTGGTCGCCACAGGGCAACACAACCCCTTCAAAAACCTATCCGATGCTGCCTGAATTGTATACTATCTGACAGCACTTTCACAAATCAGCCCTTGGCTCCATTCGACTATGACATTAAGTGGAATATAGCTCTTAAAAGACTTGGATCCTTGAGTAAGCATTAACATCATTCTCCCATGACTTGCCCTTGCCACAATAATGCACAAGAATAATAATGGAAAACAAAATCTAGGTTAGACTAGTCTATTCCATTATTACCTAAAATCAACATTCCAGTTCAACTCTAACAGTAATGTGAACTGTGTGTATGTGTATGTATGTGTCTGGGTGAGTGTGTATTTACATTAAAAACATATACCCAAATGCATGTACATATGAGCACACACATATAATTGGATGAAAGCTAGCTTCATACAATTAACCTCAACTGAGTTAAATCTACGTGGACCACAGCTTTTATCTCAGCCTGGTTATCCTCTCCTGGAATGTTACACCCTCCTGCCCTTTCCTTAAGGCTACACAACTGCCTTAACACAACTCTGTGGATGCACTTGTTCAACATTGTCTGCTTTGGTTAATCCGCCTGACTGAAATTACACTATAAGCAACTTGAGAGGACAGTTCATACATTATTCATCCACATACCATATATAATTTCTGAAATATGACAGAAGTTAAAAAATAATTGGCTGACTGTAACAGGTTTTCAGTCACACTGTAGATACCTGAGGTCAAGGCCAAATGTGAAGCCTACTGGGGAATCCAATAAGTCATCCAGGCTAGCTCTGTGTCCTCACCCCATTATTGGAGAGAGGCCTTCATCACATGAGTAGATAGATTTCTGCACTGTCACTCATTTGTATCCAATTCTAGCACCTACTTTCCATTCTTGTTTTCTATCGCTGTAATATTGTTCATGGAAATCTAGAGCTGTTCAAGTTTGGGGCTAGAAATTGAAGAAAATAGTTAAAAAAAATTGGTAGTCTATTATGAAGCAACCCAGAAAATAAGTTAAATGAATAAATAAATATTTATTTTCACAGTCCCTATAGAAAGACTTTTGAAAAGAAAATATAAACTGAAACAGCAACAACAACAACAACAAAAAAGACAAAATGAATGCATACTGCTACAGAAACAAGCAGGCAAGCAACAAACCAACCTACATCTGCATTCTTTTTGTTTGATAGAATTGCAACTTGAGAACCCTGCTGGCCAAATGAGGCCTCACACAGATCCCATTATGTAATTCACTGATTACTTGGTTCAACCCACTTGAGGCACCAGAATCTTGGCCGTGATATTAGGTTGGTTGATTAGTCAGGTAGCTTTCTTTAATAATACCTCAAGGGGTTGTGGCTTTTGGCAAGAACAGAACTATTTCCAGCTTAATTGTCACATAAACTTTTCCCGAAAGCACAGTAGCCACTGACCTTATGCTGCTTCCTGTGACACACTTTTTGACATCCCTCCCGAGTGTAATAACATACCCTGAGCTTGCTGTTTAACAGCTTAAACCCACAGTAGACAGTCCTGTCACCACTGTCATTTTACTTTTCCTACAAGAAGAAAAATAAAGGTCAGGAGTGTCCCTCAGACCTCTGAACCCCCATTTTGTTCTGTCTGAATCAACCTCCAGTAGCTGTCTTTTTTCCTCACAGAATGGAGATTCTTAGCTCAGAGCAATTCAAACATTCATCTTCTCCAAAGTCTTCAAAGCCCCTCACCCTCGTGTATTCTGTTTCCTTCAAACTCAAAGAATTCCACATGTATGCTTTCTCAAGTACATGTATGTTATTTTTTCCCCCTCCCACAAGTTCCTTAAAGTAAAGAACATGTGTGTACCTTACTGTTCACTGTGCATGGTAACACCTCTATTCTGTCCCAATTCACTTATCAAAATGGTGGTTCTAAGAATCCTATGGTATGTAAAGTCACCACAATACAATGTATAACACCATAAGCTCCTACGGTAGGTGATGAATTCTGGAGAACCACACATCATTTCAACAGTATTTTCACATTTTCAAAAATCCAAGAGCGTTTAGTCAAAATTTTTGAAAAAACGCTAAAATTCCCAAAGATCGTGACTTAACTTCATTGCTTTCTGCTCTTTGAAAAATGCAGAATGGATTGGACCTCTCTGGCTGGAATTAGTTTTGTATAAAAGAGTCTCATCTGGAGGCTCTTTCCAATTAGCCATAGCCAAATTAGCCAGGTGTTCTGCCAAAGAGTGAAGGCATTCTCATCTGTGTACAGGTAATTCCTTTAAGAACTCATGCCAGAATGAATAGCAGTGATTCATTGCTCAAATATGTTGGCCTATTTGTCTTAAAATAAATCACTGGAATAGAAAAGAATCATAGAAAAGAGAAGAGGACTGGATTTCAAAGATGTGTTTGGTCAGATTGGAAGTACTGAATTTAATAATGACCCACATTCCCAATAGATATATTTAAATAAAATCATGTATTAACACATCAAATAAGTGTAAGGAATAATGACATAACTCTACCTGCCTACTTCCTTATTCCTTATTGTGAGCATGCCAAGTCTTTTAAAAATAAGAACTAGGAAACTATCTAAAGTTGATTTAACCTTAATAAAAAGGTGCTCTTTGCATTTGCCAATTGTATGATCAGGAATTATAAAAAAGTATGGGAAGAGAATATGACAATAACCTTCATTTATTTCACAATCTTAAAAAGTCTGATGAAGAATTAAATTTGATATTATGTTTGGCTATCCTCAAAATATAAAGTAAACGTAATCTCACTCCCTATTTCTTACATCTCTTCTTTGTTAGAAGATTGTCCCAGACTGGGAGTGGTGGCTCGTATCTGGCATCCCAGGAACTAGGGAGTCTAAGGCAGGAGCTTTGAAAGTTCCAGGATCTCCTGGGCAACTTAAGTGAGACTCTGCCTTCAAATATAAATTGAAAGGGCCTGGAATGTATCTCAGTGGTAAAGCACCCCCGTGTTCAATCCCCACTACCAAAATAATAATAATAATAATAATAATAATTGGGTTGTCCCATCAGCCTTCTTAGCTCATATCCCTCATCTTTTTTTCTATCTTTGTTGTAGTGGCTATTAGAAATTGGAAAAATTGCAGGGGTGGGGTATACTAAATGTCATATGCTATAGTAGACATTTTATAATGTGGAATTCTTAGAATAAATTAAAAAATCATCACCTTGATATGTCTAGGTAGTGATTCTTATTCAGGATCTTTATGGTTTTGTCTAAAGATAAGCCATCGTAATGGTTAAACATGGTGACATCGTACAGTGCAGGACCTGACGTATAATAAACAGACTTTGAACTCAGGCCCACAGGTTGCACAGTGATTTTTAATCTGCTTCACCAATAGGCCAGCTGGATTTTAGTCATGATTCTTACATGTCATCTCCCCCACCCCACCAAGTTATCTTCTCATATAACTTGAATTTCTGTGTAGCAGGGAGGATAAAATATAAGCAGGGAGTTGAATGAAGCATCCAGAAGTAGTATAACAGTACTCCAAGTTCAAAGCGTACCCTTAAGGTTTATACTCCAAGAAGAAGGCATTTGAAACTTATATACAACACTCTATAAAGATTGAGTTCAGCAATATTTAAAAAGCACAAAGTTATGTAGGCAGGTAGATAATAACATCCAACTATGAAGATTGGTTGTTTACAGGTAAATCATTCAGTATCAATTACAGACATTCATCCTATTTCTTATTAAGGTACTAACTTTTACCAGAGTCATGAAGTTTTTGAGTGTTCAAATGTATAAGACATATTTATATGAATTGTTTTTTTTTTATATTCTCAATATCATTCCTCAAATACCCTCTAAAAGCTATTAGATTTTATTAAATTACTTATTGAGCAGTCAAGCTCCATCTTTTTACCATCTTACATTCTAAGTGCATGCTATATTGTCTTTACCATCTTATGTTTTATTCACTTTGCATGCATAGCTTATTATATTTATGGATTGACATTTGCATATGTGATCAATTACAAACCACCAGTACACAATGCAATAAGATACCTTACTTTAATTCAATTTCACTTTCAATTGGTTCCACCTTAAATATTAATTCAGTTAAATGTGAGTGCACAATAGTGTAATTACTTCAAGCAAGAACAGACAATCTATATTTGAACATGTAGAAGATATGCATGTCTACTTTCTGATTATAAAAAAAAGTACTGAAAGTTGTCAAGCATTCAATGCTCTTTTTTGTGTTCCTCTAAGTCACTTCATCAAGAAATAGATTGTCATAGTTTCAAATAAATTTTCACAGAAACATTTGGTCACTTTCCAACCCATAAATACAAAATCAAGCCTCTGAGATTATTCATGGCAGAGGTTGAAAATTGTCTACAAATGTGACCTGGAACTTGTCTCTGGATGTGCTTGGTTTATGTGACACACACCAAAAAGGGGCCTGACATTTTAATAATAGATCATTTACATAAAAGTAAAAAGCAGACATCTTGCTCCTGGCCCACACTCCTGCCTGGCAAAAGTTGGCTGGATTAGGTGGCAGGAGACTGACCCCATTTTAACGGAGGACACATAGGCAGTTTGCTATAGCCCTACTCCATTTTCTAATATGGTACTTGCGTGATAGCATATATAATATACTATATATAATATAGTATATTATGTATAATATATTATAGTATATTATATATATAATATAGTATATTATGTATATACTATAATATATATATATATGATATATATTATGTATATATATAATATATATATAATATATATATGTATAGTATATATAATATACTATATCCTGCCTAAAGGGACAATTTGTGTGTGCTTTGCTTAACCTATAATATCCATATTGCGGAAAAACATAAATGCAGGATATTGAGGGGAAGAGGAATTGTGCCATTGCTTGCTGAGATGCTATACTAGAACCATGTCAAGCAGAGGAACCCTTCTAGAATCTGTGCCTCTTATCGGTTCCTATGTTTATCAAGTGAAAATGTCATGCATTTTAGTCAGTTTTGCAACACTGTGACCAATATACCCCACAAAAACAGCATAGAGGAGGACAAGTTTATTTTGTCTCATGGTTTCAGAGGTTCAGTCCATGGTTGGTTGACTCCATAAGTTGAGCCTGAGGTGAGGGAAAATATTACAGTATAAGGGCATGGCAGAGGAAAACAGCTTAGGACATGAGTGCCAGGACACAGAGGGAGAGAGAGCTCCACTCCCCCAGGACAAAATATAAACCCCAAAGTCACACCCCCAGTGACCTACTTCATCCAGCCACACACACCCTACCTGCCTTGATTACTGCTTAATTAATCCATCAGTGGATTGATCCACTGATGAAATAACATTCATAATTTAATAGTTTCACCTCTGAAAATTCGTGCAAACTGTTTCACACATAAGCTTGTGGAGAACACCCCATAGCTAAACCAGGACACCATGTTTGTTCTTCAGAATGCTTCACTGGGTCTAATCAACCTCCACCCCTACTTTCTTCAACTCAGTTTAATAAGGAACACTGTATTTAAAAAACACATTGTATCATTGAGCCAATACCAAGTAATACAGCTAAGGGAATTTAAAAGAAATGTTTATTTTTTGCCTCCAGGAAATTGCAGTAGGATACAAACAGAAAACAGGAAATATTTTACATCAGGAAAATGCTTGATTATTGTACTGTGTTTTTCCTCAACTCATTACATATTGAAGTGATTTGGGAGAAACTTGTGCATATTGGGTTTTTCAATAAACAGCTATGAGTCTACAAGTCCATTACACTGCCTGAATGAGCTTCAATTTCCTTTTGTTAAAGAGGTGTCTAGTGCAGGTTTCAAGAGCACGGAGTAAGAAAGGATGGGGTCTGGGTTGGGCTCCAGCTGTGCTATTAGTTTTTAACCCTGGTGCAAGGCATCTACTGTCTCTGGACCCTGCCATCTGACCTCTTAAATTGAGACAACTACAAAAGCATCTGTTTCAGAGGATTATTCTACAGATTAAATAAGCTAATATTGTACAAAACTCAGAAATGGGGCTGACATATAATTAGTATTAGGTAAGATCTTGTTAAAAAATAAACAAAACTGTCAATAAATTCCTCAGTATACCTAAATAAGTGATCAGTCTTAAATTTTTATCTTTGATTTCAGATTCTGACTTGATAAAACCAAAAAAATAATTAAAATGCATCCTTAAATGTGTGATAGCAAATAAGTCATCATTCTTAACATTTATTTTATTTTATTTATTTACTTATTTATTGGTACTGGGGATTGAACTCAGGGGCACTCAACCACTGAGCTACATCACCAGCCCTATTTTGTATTTCATTTAGAGACAGGGTCTCATTGAGTTACTTAGTGCCCTGCCATTGCTGAGCTGCCTTTGAACTCATGATTCTCCTGTTTCAGCCTCCTGAGCTGCTGGGATAATAGGTGTGCTTCACAGTGCTCAGTTTAAAGTTGATTTAATTTTTAAAAATGTTATTAATACTATTTTTAGATGAGTCTGTATACCAGTTTTAATTATCAAAAATAGAAACTTATACATAGAAATTCATTGTCTAAAATTATGTCCCTTTATTAAAGTTTTTGTTCAATATTTGAAACATAAACAGTGTAGCTTATAATTTCCAATATAGCATAGATTAAGAAATTGGAGATTTTATGAAAAACTTATGCTGAAAATATATAGTGATAATCAGAAAACAAAATCTCTCATCTGTCTCATCAGTGATTATCCTAGCTCTTTTCTAAAACAATTCTAATGTAAACTTCATCAACATTTTAAAAAGTTACTAATTATGTTGTGTTCTTTATGGAGACCCAACTTTTAAATAAAGTGTTACTTCTTTAAAACTGTTCTCACATACTTTGTATTTAACATGGTTTTGATATCCTTACATATTAAAAACATTCTTCCCAGACAATTTTAATTTGCTGCTTAATTCTAGGATGATGAAATGTCCAAAAATATTGGAATGCCTTACAAAAACCAGTGACCTAATTCCATATGGAATTATAATTTTAAACTAGTGCAGCTCTGATCTAGAATATATTTTTATGTTTTCAATTTTAAACTGAACTCCGTGAATCCTTAAGAATTATTTACAAATACGACTTAGTTAAAAAAAAAAAAAACAACAAAAAAACAACTATATAGCTGAATACATGATGGAGTAGGAAAATAATACAGACTATACCTGTTCTAATACCTTTATTTAAAGGAAAAGAACTTTAAAAACCATTTTAAGTTGTCTGAAGTTTATTCAGCAAGGCAGTGTACAACTTAAATTGGATGCAAATGAGTCTACTGCCTAGTTCGTCATTAAAAATATTTAATGTATAATGGAATGTTAAACAAATCTCCAGTCCAGAAACTAGAATGGTGTTTGGATACTAAGTATAGCAACATCTTTTCACTACTTCTTTAAAACACTGGAAATCATTAATATTGATGACCTCTTAGTAGAAAAAACACTAATCATAAAAATTTTATTGTCAGCTTAAAGAGTTCTACTGGCCCATAGATTCATAATATTTGCTGCAGTTATTTTTAATATTAAATATTGTACACTCAGATATCTCAATAAATAAATCTCAAATTGTTTTTAATTGAGGACCAGTTTTATTCTTTGAAAATACTCCAAATCTAGCTTATTTTCTCATTAAATACAGCAATCATTTTCATATGTTCTACCACATCTCACGATTTTTTAAGTAGACACACACACACACACACACACAAGCAAACTCATTGTTTAAATAACATATTGGTCATTCAGAGATTAAGTGGAATATGAAGAGATGCTTTTCATGACAAATGATCTTTGATGTATCATAATTTAATAAAATATCATGAAATATAGGGAACCATAAAGAAATTTAAGTTAGTTCACTCTCTATCCACCTGCTGATAGCACTATAAATATTTTGCCAATTATTTTCTCAGCATATTTATCATCTATGTGTATTCCTGGATATGTCTCTCTGTGTATTACATGCTAATAGAGGATGATCTAGTAAAATCTCAATGCATGACAGTTGACTTCTTTCTTCAAGGAGAATATATATACTTTTTAAGACTTGAAATAATTTCTGGAAGATAAATATACTTTTTATACCACTTTAAAGGTTGATTCATAGTTGTTTCTGTCTGTTAGACATTTGAACAATTAAGTTTTTATAATGTTTTACATTTAAAATAATGGGATTTGTTTATATTGTTTTACTTACAGATACAACTGGCCACATTTTATGAATTTATAATTTTGGTCTAATAATTCATTTTGTTAGATACCCACAACACTGTTCTCTGGGTGACATTGGACCTCCCAGTCTTCCCTCCTTTCTTGCTTGCAGTTCTCAAAAGATAGCCGAGTTGCTGGGAATGCAATATCCTCAGATGAGGAGACTGGCTGCAGCACCCTGGGTTCTATTATAGTAACCCCAATCCTGAAAAGCGAGTAGACTGCAACACTTTGTCCCAACATCTCATATTGCATAAAATCCAGGGTGAAAAACTTTCTGTGGTCTCTCTGCTGTGGTACAAGTGGGCCATCTCTAGATGAGATTCTTCCTGCGTGAGTCAGCTTTCCTTAGCCTTGAGGGACCAGCTTAAGAATAAATCTTAGGCTTTTGTTGTTGCTTACTATGTATCTGTAAGCACTAAATCTACTTCATGTAATGTGTTATCAGTATGTGTCTTTTGTCTTTGCAGACAAGTTGGTAACCATTGCAGTGAATCTACTTCACCATATCAGGAGACTTCTTTTTATTCATGGGTTCAATAAATATTTCAGTGTCTATAGTTTATGAAAGTAATTTTCCTAGATAATGAAATTAAAAGGAGATTAAAACAAACAAATAAACAAACAAAATGAACAAATACTACCAGAGCAACAGTAAACACTTCCTTATAAGAATTTACATTCTGATAAATATATATGATAAAGAACAAGATAAGTTAATATATGATATAGCATCAAGGAATGATTAGTACTATGGATAAAAAATGAGATAGAATGAACTGTAAAGAACTATCAAAAAGCATTGCTTTTGATGAAGTAGTTAAGAAGACTTTCTAATGAGACAACATTTGAACAGAGATGTAAATGAAGAAATGAAATTAGCAATATATCTACCATGAATCCTACAGTGCCATAGAAGGCAATGGTGGTAATAGTCACATAAATTGGAAGCAGATGGTTTTTAAGTAAAGTCTTCAGGAAAGAACCCAGCTCTGGCTTATATATTGGTTGCCACTTTGTGAGATACTGGTCAAAGGACCAAAGTAAGGCAGACCTAGATTCTGGACTCATAGAAAGTATGGTATGAGGATAAGAATGTGACTATCTTACAATACAATATTTGTGATAATTTGTTACACAACAATTGGAAGTTAACACACATCTTGTCACCTGGAAGTGGTGAATTAATATAACACATACCTAAAAATGTGGAAGTGGCATTGGAACTAGGCAATGGGCAGAGTCTAGAAAACATTTGAAGAGCATTATATAGACATACTAAATTTCCTTGAGTGAATCATTAATAAGAGTATGGTGGGCTGAGGGCTCAAATCATCTGAGAAATACTTTTTATATAGTGACAGAAAGCTTAGCAAAATTGCCTCCTGCAGTTATACGGATAAGGAGATTTCTAAGCAAAATATGGAAGGTGCATTTAATTTTTTTTCTGAATACAGCAAAATGTGAAAATCAAAATATAACTAGAATAATTAGGAGAAAAAAAGCAGTTCTTGAAAGATGCATTTCAGTTCTTGAAAATGGTTTTCAAAGTATTCTGCCTCTCAGGTGGCAAAAAATACTAAAATTCAGAAACGTCTTCCAAAATCATGGCATAGTGAAACCTAAGGGTGTAAATATAAAAATCCTTTCACTAGAACTTCAGAAATATCAAAAGGTCAGTGTATTCAGTCATACCAAGGGTCCTTACAGAGATTAATAATGTTAATAATTAATATTATTGAACATTAATAATGTTTAAATCAGTCCAAAGATGGAGTGTCTTATCTTTCAGCATTCTGATCAGAAGGTAAAAGGGAATTACCTCAAAATTTCTGTGAGTGCATTTTTTCTTTTTTTTTTTTTTTTTTTTTTTTTTTTTTTTACTAATGAACTAAACACCACTAAAATCCATAGCAGATCCAAAACTTTCTTGAGAAAACTATTTCAGCAGAAATATTGCCAGCTTAGACCACAAGAGACAAAATGATTATAGGAGAAAAAGATACTGCTGAATCCCCAAAATTCTACTGACAAAAAGCAGACTACTCAGTTACAATCACATGCTATCTTTCCTGAGAAAGGATGACTGACAAAATGGAACCAGGAGACCAGAGGGTGGAGTGGAAAGTCGTGGAGAACTAGTCTTATACCTTGAAATCTAACAGAGAATGTCCAACATTTTCCCAGCTGGACTTCTCTAGAAGTTATTAAACAGGGACTCCCTGTTTCCCCCTCCCATTTCCCACTTCTTCAACTGGAACATTAATAGCTCATGTTCAATGTCTGCCCTGCCATTGAACAATGCTCTGTTCGATGACTGATCTCTTTTGTTTCATATGCCCACAGGTAGAAATCAGTTTTGTTCAGGAGCTATACTTAAATAAGTAGACACATAAACCTCATTTTCTCCACCTTGACTTATGTGATGAATTTTAGACTTGTATCTGAAGCAAATGAAATGAGGTTTGGGGAAATCTTAGGATTTAGTGGCTGGATTTTGAATGTGGGAAGAGTGCAGATAGATCTATTCCAACGAAGCAGGACACTGGATTTGGGTCCGTGCCCATCCAGCCTCTCTTTCCTACCATCTGCAATAGTTAGAAAATCACTGAGCTATATTATTGCTAACTCCTTTAGTTTCAAAAGTTTAACTTCCTTTTCAGAGACTCATAGATTTGCAAAATAAAAAAAAAAAAAGAAAGAAATACATTTACAAAAATGATGACAATATGATTCTAGCTTTTAGTAGAAATACTGAGTTTGATTACTAACAATAGCTACAACATTGTTAGTCTTTAAAGTCTCAAAATTTAAGTGTTGTTTAAACAATTAAAATAATTTTAGATAGAATGCTGAACTTGAAAAAGGGATTGCATGTAGTAAGTACATGATGCATGTTGGGTATTGTCATATAATCATTGTGGTTACACGATAAATCCCACAAATTACTTATTCTGGAAATTTAAGACTTTGATCTGAAGCATACTGAAATGAGATTTGGAGGAACCTTGGGAGATAGTGGCGGCATTTTGCCTGTGGGAAGAGTGTGGATAGATAGGGCCATCATCTCAGTGTGAAAAATAAACACAAGATAGGATGAGTCTCCATTTAAGCCATTTAGAAGCCAGAAAATATGATCTCATTATAATGATGTATGTCACTGAAAAATCTCTCTCTTTAAATGACTTACATTTTCCCTGAAGAACCTAACACTTTATCAAGTAAATAAAGATGGTGGTCAAGGAGGAAACTAATTCATGGTGTCCTTCTTACTTTCCTATTTATGAAAGTATTTTATCAACCTTTCAAGGCACTATACCAAATCTTCCTTCTCCCTTGAGAACCTCTTGGCCGCTACAGTAACAACTGTTCCCAATTAACTCTAAACCTATTGCACTTTTTCCTTCTTTCAAAGCATCTATCACTTTCTCTAATGTAATTAATTGAGTTACTGAGGTAGATAACTCAATATCAGTGAACATGTAGGGCAGGGTCAGTTTTGATGTATCTTTCTCTCACTATACACAGGATCTGACACAAGATATATACACCAGTGTTTATCAGTTTGTCCTACAATTTGTCTAAATAGCTCATGCTTAGGTATTTTCTATATGTTGTTGTAGTAAATATTAATTTCAAGAGAAGACATAGTTTTTTTACTCATTTTTTTTCTATTTTCTACATCACACATTATAGTACCTTTGCAATATTACCTCTCTGTAATTCCCTTGCACCATTGGTAGATGATAAAATGACTTCTTTCAGAATAAGAAGGGGCCTAGACCAAAAGATCCATTCAGTTTCCTGCCTGTCTTACATCTTCGATACCTGAAAATTTTCTGAATGTCACCTAGACAATGTTTCTTGAAATAATCCAATCCTTTTCCATTATCCACACACACACAAAATAGTAAAAAGATTTGAGAACAATAAAAGTGAACTTCTTTATGTATTCTTCCAGGATTTCCCATTGACTTTATTGTAGAGGGAAATATTTCAAAAAAAAAACAAAAATAGTGATTACATGAAATTACAAAGTTATAGGATTGACTGCTGAAGAGAAATCCAACACATTCTGAGTTTAATTTGAAGGAAAAAATAAGGGTTCAAAATAAAGAAGACAAATAGATATCAAGCAGATAACTGAGGTTTATTCAGCGTGAAGAATGCTTGACAAGTAAACATTCTTCAAGTAGAGCAAAACTCTTGAACTATAGATTTCAAAAGTGTTCTTAGGAATGTGTATGACACTATGCCACAAAGCTGCTCATTAGCAATTTAATTCTTATGTTATGGTATTTGGTCTGGTTAGATGACTAAGGCTTGACTATTTTTAGTCAGTGAAGAATTTTGCAGTGTTACAGTGAAGACAAATATGAGCAAGACGAACATGGAAGAACTTCTTATCTATCAGTGTATTAATATCAGTACTCTATATCTATATTCCCTTTCCCTTTCAACATTAGCAGATGAACATATCTTATTTATTTTATTTTAGTAAGAATGCTCTTGACATAAGATCTATGCTCTTAACATATTTGTAAGTGAATGGTACTATATTATCATTTCTAAATAAAATGTTTCACAGCATATCTCTAGAATTGCTTCATCATGCATAACTGAAATTTTATTCTGGGTGTTTAGAACGTGTGTGACTACTTCAAGCTTATTCATCTTCCTATCTTAAGTGTAACTATGTTATATAACATAACCATGGTAGTAAATGTTCATACCATTTATCAGTTTCACCTACATTTCAAGGAGAGATCATTAAAGGCTGAGGTCATTGTGGATCATTCTTGGAATTCTGAAGAACGCAATAGGGAAAACTATTTTATCATAGCACGAATTTTTGATCTTTCATTCAATGCTAAAAGGAGGCCATCAGTTGTTTGTATTATATATACCAAATGTTACATTAAATAGAGACGATAATAGTACTTATGAAAATTCACACTGCATTTTCCCACAAATTTACATTTTTATAAGCCCCTCCCAGAAAACTTAGGCAATTTTTATTACAGCTATTTCCAGAGATAGCTGGAACTCAAGGACTTTAAATCAACTCTCCCCAAGTTATGTAAGTGATGAAAAATTATGTATTCAAAGACAAGCCAGATTCTAAATGCATTATGTTTTCTTTTACACATAATTATTCATTATAAAAAGTGTATTTTTACCAGAATAATTGCTTTCCCCTATGGACAGAGTGGATTGAGTTTTAATGCCTCATGGTGCTGTTTGAAATATAAATATATGAGCTACAAATAATGTGAATATTAAAACAGGGATATTTCCAGGTGCAGTGACACATGCCTGTGATCCCAGTGGCTGGGGAGGCTGAGGCAGGAGGATCACAAACCAGCCTCAGCAAAATTGAGGTGCTAAGCAATTCAGTGACACCCTGTCTCTAAATAATGTTGAAAACAGGCTGGGGATGTGGCTCAGTGGCCGAATGTCCCTGAGTTCAGCCCCCAGCATCCTTCCTACAAAAGAAAAAAAAAAAAAATCATTAAAATAGGGACATTGCCCAAGATGAAATAAATCATGGCTACCTGCATCTCTGAAGTAATGCTGGTGCTGAGAGTTTGAGCCAATTCTTGGCTCTTCTTGTCATTGAGAGCACTGTCCTCTTTAGTAAGTTCTTCAGCTGCTTGAGTTTTGAAAATCAGACTCTCCTCTTTGTGAAACACCTGCAAGCCTCTTCTGACCTACTTAGATTTCTATATGGGTTCCTTGGTGTTATATATCAGGAGTTACATCAGGAGTACAACAGTACCACTGCTCATACTCCTTTAACTGGCCCACCGACTATGCTATTTCATTTCTAAAGAATTGTGCCAGTTTCTTTTGCCCTTTTTTAAAAGTTAGTTGACTATTATAAAATAGCTTCATTACATGAGAACTGAATAAATGAGGCATCATTATATGCAGATCCTTAGGGAGATTGAAATAGTTTAAGACAACACAATCTCTGTTTCAGGACGAGATTTTTTAACAGAAATTTCACCTCTGGCATTTTTGTGCCAAGTTGAAAAAATTTACAACTTTAGTAACTAGTTGGCCTTAATACATTTTGCTTGCAAACCTTGTACAAGGAATCTCAGTGATGGTCCACAGGAAAACTCCACTTGAATAGGATTTTAGATTTCAGTAGTTCAAGCTATGTCAATTTTTGCATGTTGGTCTTCTGAGAAGGGAAGAATGTGTTCTATTCCATGTACTTCATTCTTATTGGCTCCAGAATTTCTCACAGAGGATAATGTCTCACTGTTAATATGATTACATACTACCATTTTCTAAGAATTCAGATGTCAAATGAAGGGTCTTACAGGAATTATTGAACATTATTATATTTTTAATGGAAAATTAACCATATCTAAGAGCAAGGGAAGCATAAAGCAAATGACAAGGAAATATGATATAAAAGAATAAAGAATATATGCATACACACTAGATTGAGAAGATCAGTAAAAGAAAGATAAAGTTGCTAACTTCATGCTATTTCAACTTTCTGAGATTCTTAAGTTTAGTGTGGCAAAAATATTTACTGATATTTTTCCTAAATTTTGATATTTGAATAAGGAAGTTAAAATCAGTTACTTAGGGATTAAGTAGAATACTTCTTCAACTGTGGCTCATTACAATTACATGCACACTTGGTTTATATAAGTACATTTGAGACAACAAGTCTCCACGCGGACTTACCTTCTCACAAATATAAGTGGAACTGTCCTCTCTGAAAAGCAGTTATTTGAAAAGTAGGGTAGAAGAATTCTATTATTTTAAAATGTATACAAGATATATATCAGACATGCTATTCATGCTTATATGTTATTATAATTATACATATTTATATATTTACATGTAGATATATTTTAAATGTATGTAATATATATTTCACACATACTATTCATGCTTATAACAACAAAACCTCCTCATCTTTGTTAGAAGGATTTTTTAAAAAGCCAGTAAAACACTAGACAGACATTGATTCTGCTTATAAATTTTTTGACCTGTGACTTTATATAGTTCAATCTATGAAAAAATGGATATTTCTGAAAATTAGTTTTTATCTAAGGAAATAAGGCAAATTTAGGGGGACCTCAATGGATTCTGGCATCTTCTAGGAATGTTAGGTTGGTATAATGGGGAAATATAAAAACCACATTGACACTTTTCTTTAAAGCCCATACAAAAGTTTCTAGAAATCATAGTAACTTTCTAACCCTTTTAGATTTCTCTCCTCCATGCAGCTACATGATGATGGGGTGGGGGGTGGGGGAGAATGGGGGGAGGTTCCTGTGGATATATCCTCTGGAATATGTGGCTTCTTTGGATGATGCATCGGGGGTAAAAATTCGCCGGTTGATCTTGCATGAATGTGATTTGCTTTGGGATGGAAGTGATTCGTGACTCTTCCCCACACTCCTTTGTGGTCACAGTTAGTGACACTCTCATATTTATTCAAGAAAGCTTGTAGAAGGCAGGTGAACAGTTCTAGAAATTCTAGTGAACACTGATTATACCCAGCATATTCCCTAATAGTTCTAATTCATTTTAATTATCTTATGACTTAAAATTAACCAAGGAAAAATATAGGACTATGACAATTTTACCAAAACTAAACCTTGAGACTTTCATCATTTTAAATCCATGTAAACCCATTTTCTTAGAACACAGGCACTAAGAAACATAGTCTTGAAGTTAAGTATGACAGATGTCTTTCCCAAATCACAACTGAAGAAATTAAGGAACAGCGTAATGAAAGGAAATAATTAAATGACATTGAAAACTTACACCCACTTGCTCAGAAACAAAGTCTATAATTTAATTTGAATCCTAGTCAAAAATTCTCTTTCACAGGACCATGTCCCATGCAAATGTAAACAACTGGAAAATCCTAAGAGAACTATTATTGAGGAAAATCAATTTGAGAGAATGTTCAAGGATATGACCAAAACCAAAAGTTTCACTTACTTTTTTAAGAACACCGATTTCCCAAGTGGAAGTTATATTTCATTCTTTATCTGCTTATTCTGGAAGCTAAAGGCAAGATGTGATATGATTTCTGACTGAGCTGCCTGATGTGGTCCACTCACACTCCCCATTCAAAATCTGAGTCTCCTGGATTGCACACAAATAAGCCTGTACCCCAGTTCTTGATACAAATTTTGAAGTACAGCCTATTTAATTTTGAATCTGGTTTCTACCCACTTCTCCAGATGCATAGAAAATATTTGTGTGTGTACGCATGACAATATACATTGAACCTAGTGTCTCCTACATGCTGAGCAAGTACTGTACTACTGAGATAGTCCCCAGGCCTTTTATTTATTTTTATTTTATTTTGAGAAAAGGTCTTACTAAGTTTTCTTGACTGGTCTAGAACATGGCTCCTCCTGTCTCAACCTCTTGAGTAGCTGGAATTATAAGCATACACCACTATGCCTAACTTCATCAGCAATCTGTGCAGTCCATGCCACAATCACAAAAAAAAAAAAAAAAAAAAAAAAAAAAAAAACATGAATCTCCTCACACAGGATGGGATTTCACAACTCTGTGCTTTTGCTGTTGGTATTTGCTGTTCTCTCCCTGCCAGTCTTTCCAGGCCCTACCCTATCATTCCTCATCTCCAATGATGCCCACCGATGAACACTCTCTCATGTTGCTGCAGGAAATTTGTGTAATCCTATAGAACATCATTCATATCACAATTAAAGTTTTACTAAAAACTACTGCGATTTTCTGTTTGCCCCAATAGACCCTTGTGGGCAGGCTGCACAGTCCATGCATCTTCTTTCCCAGTGATGCCATAGTATCTGATCTTAATAGCTACTTAAAACATTTTGTGGAAGATTGGAAACATTAGTGATTTGGAACTCTTTGCACTAACAAAACACTTTACAAACACAAATCACTTTTTGCATTGTTTTATACCAAATCCTCATCACAGAGTACCCACGTATTTTTAATTCTTACACATTCTGTTGGTTCTGTGTATAAGAGAAGGTGAAGGATTTGGGAGTGGGTATTTTAAAAGAGTCCCATAACTGAAGAGAACTGCAGGTAATTGGAAAATGGTTAGCATTTAACCTACTCTCTTGACCCACCTGTGCCTCCTAGTGACTTAGTTGTGTTGCTCTCTACTTCTGAATGCCATGCCCACAGCTACACAGCAGTAACCCAAACTAGCAGCTAGACACATTTTCTCAAACTGTAGAAAATGAGGATTTCAAGGCTGCACACCAATTTCCCTTTGTAAGGTGTTTCACTCATTATGTTCACTGACCTTATTTCCACTGTGTTAGTTTATATTGCTCTCTGCTTGAGGAGTTTAATGAGTGTTGAATTCCACTGGGTATGCTGATTACAATATCCCTGCATATGTGCACCTTTTTAGGAGAAAACAGATTAGCATGGGTCTAGAACAAAAGTGGGTTTTAGGGGGGTTTCCATATGAGTTTGCTAGTTTTTCTTTCAATTATGGGTTTCTCAACCTGAATTATAATATTTGGGACAAATAAGCTGGTATGTCAAGAATAAATTCATGTATTCTATTTCAGCCCAGCTAGAAGTGGAAAGAACATGAGATTTTGAGTGAAACAACTAATCGCACCTCCATTACTTATATTTTGTTTGACACTGGGAATTTCTCTAACCACACTTAGCCTCAAGTTCTTCCTCTGATAAATGGGGATACTAATTAGGAACAGATTCTGTTAGATTCATGAAAAGAGATAGATGTAAATGTGCCTTTTCATATTCAAGGATGTATATGAATTTCCAAATACAAAATTATACATACACATTGTCATCAGTTCTTGATAAATCCCATTCAGGTATTGACCTGCTGCCTCTGAATGCAGTCACAGAATATAATTAAGCAGGTCTGACATCTAGCTCTGGCTCTTTAATAAGGAGCCTTAATGGGTGACATTGGGCAGCTGACACTAACCTCAACCAAACCTGTCTCCTGTCTTTAGAATGAAGTGCTTGGGGAACTCCCCTCGTTTCGGAGTACCTGCATATAAACGCATCACTGCCTTTCATAGTGACTCTTTTCCTTTGCTTTATGTTTTTGTTTTGATTCTTTCCATGACTCTAATGCTGATCCTACTTTTACTTCTACCTTAGATGTATATTTTATCATTTTCTGAAGATTCTGTTAATACCCCTGTAATATGATATTCAACAGGAAAATGTTGACCCAATCCTAAATTGTAAAATCAATAAAGAATGAAATCTAATGTGAGGTTTACTACTTATGTGACAGACATTCCCAAATTCATTTACCATTTATCAAGAATTCTCTGCTGCATTCAGTAACAAAAATAATTACTTGCCCACTGGACAACAACTTCTAGTACACACATATACTTCAGAATCTTCATTCAAATGTCCCCTTTTCCCTCAAACTTTGCCATTCTACCATATTTCCTATTTTAGTGAGTCATCCTGGATTCCTCTCACATTGCATGACACAGTCAGAGGGAATATATCTTTTTAACTACCCCACCAATTCTTCTCGTTGTTCCCTCTGTCTCTGCCTTAGTCCAAGACTTCTCAATTATTCTGCACATGGTTCATTACTTCTTTGTCACTCATGATGACAGTCCTGCTCCTTTCTTATTGCTCCTCTTTATAAATCATTTTCAAATACACAAATATGATAAAGTAATTCTCCTATTTAAAACTCTTCAGTGGCTGTTCATAGGTTTGAGATTTTACACAGTTTAGCATACAGATTCTTTGTGATCTGACTTCTGCTACTTCCTGCATTATCTCCACCATTTTTCCCAAAGCTTATTCTCCATCAAACTGTTCTGACACTTTTGTCATTTCTGAACAATTCTTTTGTCTAAGAGACTAACAATCCTATCCTCTCCAACTGTACTCATTCTTCAAAATTTGGTAATTATTCATAAATCTTTGTGAACTCAACCATCCTTCCTGTTTTTCCCATTTCATGCTCATCTTCCAGAATGTTAATCACC
Source organism: Tamias sibiricus (assembly GCA_025594165.1). Classification (NCBI taxonomy): domain Eukaryota; kingdom Metazoa; phylum Chordata; class Mammalia; order Rodentia; family Sciuridae; genus Tamias; species Tamias sibiricus. The sequence continues at coordinate 28,046,284 of CM046665.1, forward strand.
ACAATTAGACCACTTGCACTCAAGTTATTTTATCTATCTATTCCTGTGTTGGTGTGGGACAGTGTGCCTGTGGCAGGCATTGTTCTCGGTACGAAAGATATAACCTCAAACCAAGAGGTAAGATCTTTGTCTTTACTAATTTATTTATCAGTGAGTGAGATAGAAATTAAACAGTAGCTATAGGATATATAACTAGGCTAAGATACACGTAGCTGAATTAAAATGGATCAAGGGAAGAATAAAAGAGCATTAGGTTATATGTACTGGAACCTAGTAAGAACTTTCTTTGGAGATGACACTTGATAAAGGATTTAGGGAGAAAAATTTCTAGACAAGAGGATCCTTAGCCCTGAAACTGGTGGATGACTGGATTTTTTGAGGGAAAGCAGAGGCCAATACGGCTTGGTGGGGAGATCCAGAATTAGAGTGATTTGAAATAAATTCAGAAAGATATGCAAGAAACTTTAAGTTCTTATTTAAGTAACAACTTTCCCCCCCTTACCAAATATCATGGTCCAGGAATTATAAATGCCATCAGATTGTACACCTAATTCAAATTCATTTAGTCAATTAACCAACCCTAAGATCTATAAAATGATTTGTAGAGTATAAGTATAGAAAACACCAATAGCAAAGAGTTTTTAAATAGAATAATTCAGAAAGCTTACATGTGTACTCCAATATTTGGGGAACAAAGAGTGCTCTGCTTTGTTCATGCCTGTGAGGTCCTGAGGGAAACAAGCTGCTCTTCATTGATAATAGTGAAATTATGGCCAGCTGTGAGCCTTTTGGCAGCAGACTTTGAGTGACATTAAGGAGGTCCTAGCCTAACTGGGTTTTTTAAGGAACATTCATTAGAAAGAGGCTGAAAATGATTCATCTTATATAAAGTAGGCCTAGGTTAGTTGGGGATGGGAAGAAGTCAGGAGGAAACATTGCGCATGTCAGGGAATTGAAAGCAGGGGTCCCTAATTGTACAGCAGGGTAAAAAAATCCCCTGAAATACTCCACAAAATTCATTTTCCATGGGGAAAATAAAAGAGCTTCCTGCTGTAGGGTAAATACACTAGTACTAAAATGAGAATAAAATATAATTTTATTTATTAATGCATGTATTTATGTTACCTTGGCCCCTTCAAAATTTATTCATGCCACTGAGTGAACACTGAAAAGTTTCCCAAACTATTAGGCAATAGACAATGCTATTCCCTCTTGGTGGTGCAAATAGGACTTCCATTTATAAATTATCCCTTTGATGATAGTAATGAATAACTATTAATTATAAGAAATCCCCAGAAAATACACAGTCTTCCCAAAGCTATCGCCTAAAATTGGCAGCTCTTGGCATTTGCAGAAGAAGCACAACCTTTCTGTCTTTTCTCCCTGATTGCAACCCCTTCACATTAGGTGGAGAAGGTATGAGGTATGGACTGCATGGGCATAACAGGAACTAAAACAGTCTTTTCTAATTGGTTGTTTAAAAAGTACCTTCTCTTGGCAACTCTTTGTCATAGTTCCTATGTCTGGAGTATATGTATCTCTAAATTAGGTGCTCTTTCTATTGCCAGTCATCTGGCACTTTTTTTTTTTTTTTTTTTTTTCCAGTTTCTTGATGCTTGAGTCTCTACTACTCTAGATTCTTTTGGATGGGACACTAGTCAATCCTATGCCAATTTTCTCTCTTGAAAGTTCACCATTGATATATGCTCATGTGATCCAAGTGACCCTGAAAGGACATGACCTGCTCAATCAGCCAATATCTTCCTTCATGTGTTCTTGGTTGCCATTAGTCTTCAGTCCATTGTGATCTCAAATTCAAGGATTAAAAAATCAAAAATCAGGCTCAGGCTTTTTCAAAAAATACAAAGAAGTGATTTAGAAGAGAAAATCATGGAGAGCCTGATTTTGTATTTAAAAAATGAAAAAAAAAAAAAAAAAAAGACCTCTAAATCAGAAGATCAAATAAGACAAATAAGAGATCTAAAAAAATTTAATCCACTTTCTCAGATTATATGAGCACAACAAAATGGGTTTTGAGCAGAACACTATTTTTTTTTTTCCTCTATCATGCCTACTTAAATTTATTGGGCTTAATCTTTGGTTTCTAAACTTAGATGAAATCTCATAGATTTCAGGATCACAATTCAGTATCAACAAATAGTCTTATTTATTTGGGCATTAAAAAACCCAGGTCATTGGAAGAATCTATTTCTCCTTTATAATATTCCTTGGCTGAGTCCTGATTCAGGTCTGGAAGGCCATACTGGAGACAGAGTCTTTTCGAACTTGTGTTGTCTTCCTCTCATTCCTTCGGCTCTGTTCATTAGCTCTTCTTTCTCTCTTGTCAAAGAAAGTTCTTTGTTAATTTTAGAGGTATAGGAAAGTAAGGATTTCAGACTAAAGGGCAATATTTCTGAGGTTGATGAATTTATAGTACTATGCAAGCTGTGGAATAATCTGTCAGACACAACAAACTTTTAAATGGTAGCTCTTGTTCCTGTGGAGTGTGTGTGTGTGTGTGTGTGTGTGTGTGTGTGTGTGTTTATTCTTGGGGATTTTTGTGGTCTGCATTTCATTAAGTTGAGAAATATCTCCTTCTCTAGACATTTTGACCTCTGACTCCTCTCAGTGCTTGGATTTTAGTGGTCTACTCTGTACTGAATTTTTATGTTGAAAACTCCACATCCTTCTGGGGAGGTCTTTGGGGAAGGCTTTCTGCAGCCTCAGGTGTGGCATGGAGCCTACATCTAACCCACAGTAGCCACCTACTGGCTTTTGTGCTTCCTGGGTGGTAGGTGAATTACCATGTTGCTCTACCCTCCCAGCTTTCAAAATTGTTCCAGATTCACTCCTGCTTTTCCAAATGTTTTTAGTTTCACTAATCTCTAAAATCTGTCACATAATTCAAACACATATAGTTAGAGAACAAAGAAATCAATGCCACTTAAGGATGTCAAGATCCTTGAAGAGGGTAGGTATAAAATTGATAGATGCTGGACAGACCAGTATGAAATAGAGGAGACCTCCGTGAGGTCAGAGAGCTCAGATTGGGTTTAAGAGTGAACTGTACCATCGGATAGAACTAAATTTGAAGTTAATGCATGAGATATATAACCTGTTTGAATTTAAACAGGCACTTTCATTTCTATAGTCATGATCTGTGTTCTATAAAAGGAGACCAGTATTTTGCATTTCTTAAGGTTATTGTGAGTATTAAATTGTTTGAAGAATGCAAAGACTCAACACTTAGTTTATAATAGATAGTCAATAAATTATAGCTTAATATAAAATATGATAGAGCATAAGATTCTGCGGAGTTAGAAATCTTAATTTGTATAAGGATATGAAAAAAAATAGAAAATAAATATTATTCAACAATGAGAAAGGGACACTACATTTGATTCATAATGGCCAGTTTCTATAGACCAGGTGTTCCTCTAATATGTTGTACATTTGTTTTGATAATCTGGCAGTCACTGGTCTTACTCAAAAGACCATGAGCTCTTTAAATCATACACTACATCTTGCTCATCTTTTTCTCAGGCTCTGGCACATTTAAAAAGGATTTTCCCAAATGAACACATTAAGATTTTGTGAAATGGTTGTCCTTTAAAATTAAAAATTGGCACAATTATTAACAACAGTTATCAGACAAGGACATTAAAAATGAAAATGGTGAATTGGAAAAGTGGCCCAATGTTTGAATGTGGAACAAATTCAATGAAATAAAGTAATTATAATAGTATTTCTCTAGATTAAATCTATAGTGGTTGTAACCCAGACAAGTTTATAGTGTTGGATGTAAAAATGGAGGCAGTCTCTTCAAGAGATAGAGAAGAGGAAGAAAGACATGACAGAATGTTAGAGGAAATAAAGGAAAAAATAATTCCATAAAACCATTCCCTTCAGGATTTGGATAAAAAGCAGTGACAGTGTTACTGACCTACATGGAGGAATTGGGAAGTATACTGACAGAAATAAAAGTACTGATAGTTAAATTTTAAGACAAGTTTCAGGCATTTAAGTACAAATTGCTCTTTCCACCTTTGGAATTATAGAGGCAAAAGATAAATTACATTAAAATTTCAATTTGTCGATTTATAGCTAAAGAAATGATAGTGATAACATGACCCCAAATTAATTGGAAGAAATTCTATATTTTTCAAAAACAAGGAAATTGACATGGAGCTCCGAATTTTTATCAGACTCAGAGATTGGAAATATTACCATTTACTGAGCATGCAGTATTGCCAGAGAGAGAGAAAGAGAGAGAGAGAGAGAGAGAGAGAGAGAGAGAGAGAGAGGAATGGGGTTCATTACCCTAAATGCACATGACATGAATAGTGTAAATTTACTTTGTATACAAACAGTGATATGTAAAAAAGTGCTCTGTATGTGTATTATGAATCGTAATGCACGCTACTATTATATATACAACAACTTTGAATAAATTTTTTAAAAAAAGAAAGAAAGGATAAGGAGGTTGCCTAAGTTCACCTAGCTTGTAAATGTTTTCTAAAGAAAGATCAAGGACAAATCTTAACTCTATCCCCAAATTTACTTCTCCCTACTAATTATAACAAAGGTAACACAGATGGAATAGTCTGAAAGAAGGAAGGTAAATCCAGGTTTTAAAAGAAATGAGTGTCTTAAGAATATATTATTAAATGTAAAGGTTGAAATGAGGAAAAATGTTGAGAACAATAAAAATAAAAAGTAATAGACTGACCAGGGTTCTGAAACTGTCCATGACTAACCATGATTGAAAAGTTGTATCACAGTGCTTTCTTGTCATCATCAGTAACACTTTGGTATCCATATCTTTTCTAATTATTAAAGTTCTTAGTTTTTATAAACAGTTTTCCCCAAAAGTGCTTCTAGCAAATTTGTCTTGAAATATTTCCATAGCCCTGCACATTCAAGGTCTCATGTAACTGACAAGATAATGACAGGGGCAATTTTAAACTATTAAAAGACTTTGCTGTATTTGATCTTTCCCAGTGCTGATTTCAGCAAAAGAGGGGAAAATGTTCATTATGTCAAATAGAATGTAAAACACAAAATACGATGCCAGTTTCTGAGATTTCCCCATCCAAATGTTCTCCTAATAAACGACAAGAATGTGTCAAAAATATAGTCAAGGGAAAGGAAGTAAATGTTGGTTGATCTCAAACTAAGAAAGTAGTTACTGTTAACAAGCATTGCAATATCATAAATCCTCATTTATATATAGCAGTACATGATTTTATATTAGCCAGAAAAGATGACAGGAAAAGGGGTAATAGTGCTGCAATAAAAATGATCTTTTCTCTTATGAGGCAGGTTTTATTCTTTGATTTTCAATTTGATTCAATGCTCAACCTAATGAAAATGCTACAGCAAATAAAATGCATTTCCACAGCACAATCATTTGCAATTTTGTTTGGACTAGCTATGAATAACTTCAGCTATTCATAAATGAAGATTTAGTTTCTCAATATTAAACTGTTTGTTGTATTGCTAACAACAAAAGATAAAAGGTTAATTTAAAACAGCATTAAGAAAAAAAAATCAGCAAGGGAAAATGCAAGGTTTAGTCAAAATAAGACATTTGGGTACAAATGGCAAAGAGCAAAATACACTAATTGAAAATCAGGTAGGACATTTTTTCATTTCCTTCTTTTTCAGTGCATTGATTTAAAAAAAAATAGTTAATTAGCACACATCACCAGATCTACTCCACACTGGGAGTTTAACCTTGTAGTTTTGTCATCTTTCTGAAGATCAGAGTGTTTAAATAAATCAGCATTAAGTTACATAATGATGTGTATTGTCAATAGATGAGAGACCACTGAAAACATTCTTGTGAAAATTTTGCATGTTTCTATCATTTGTCTACCACTTCGTGTTTGTTAAGTGCTTTATTCTTGTTCAAAAATGTGTATTTTTCAAACTCATGTTGATAACATTTTGCCCAAAAGCTAGTAGAACACACAATGATTTTTTTCTTAACACTTTATATTGTTTATAATATTTAACCACAACTACTCTTAATTGTATAGGAACTTTAACTTAATTATATAAGAAAGTGCTAGAAGTCTAAAACACCCACTAAAACTCCCTGATTCAATAACTATTTATTGGTGGGGGTTTAGCTTAGTGGTAAAGCATGAACTTACCTTTTGTAAGAACCTGGGCTCAGTGTTCAGCACTGCAAAAACAAACTTAAAATCCAAATTATGAATCAATTCTTATTATGTGAAGCATAAATGTAGATAAGGATCTTTAATTTCCAAGGTTTTCATAATCTTCTTTGGGAACCAATTTTCTATTCAAGTGTGTTCACTAAAACAAGGCAATAAGAACTCATATGCACAGACTCATAATGATATAGGATTTTTTTAGGACTGTCCCCTGGCATGCATAACCACATTCAAACTGTCCTCAACTCTTTATTACTCAGGGAAGGGATAACTGCATGTGTATGAGTCAAAATAATAAAAGACAACAGTAATTAAATTAAATGTATATTCTGTTCCAGACACTTAAGTATGCTTATGAAGTATTTACCCATTTTGTCTCATACACCATAGCCAGTAATTTTCAGAGGAAAATACTGAGTTTTATAGAGTCTAAATAATTTGCCAAACATTATATAACTGGTTAAGTTGGAACTGGGATTCACATTCCTGGAGGCGTACTGTAGACTCTACACTTTCTACCCAGTAAAACACACTTTCTGTTGATCACATTAGGGAATTGGGATGCCTCAGTTGCTACTTACACAATGCTTGTTTTAGTTTAAGTGTCCTCTTACCTCCCTAATTTTAATAAAGGGGTCAAGCAGTGCCAGCACTTTCCCATTGGGTGGAAAGAACAACTTCCCACATATTCCTGTCTGCCCACAGGGATCCCTCCCACACCCTTTTACTCATGAGGCACCTGAGCCAAGGACAACAAAATAAATAAAATAAAATGATCCAAGCAGAATCATTTAAGCTTTGCCTAGCTTCTGTATATAGTCAGGAGGGCAGCTGTTTCTGTAATGGCCACATTCTCTAGGGAGACCTTGACTGTGACTGCCCATATGATTACAATTGCATATTTCAGTTTGGCAGAGAGAAAACATATTCTGACCAGGGCAAGTGAAGAGAGAGTCATGCATCCAGAGTATTGGAGAATTATAATAGTTCAGCATTGGAAGTGCTCTGAAGGGTCACTATCCATCACATCAATAGTGTGTCTGACCCATGCAATAAAATCATTAAGTATGCTATCTCACCCTCAAAAGGGGGAAGCCTTTGTGAAGTGAATTGGTCAGAATATTCTATTAATTATTTTAACTGTAATGTCTGGTTTTCCTTTGTGCTCTAATTTTTAAGGTGTTGCAAACGGTGAGATTGAAGTCACACTATTTTGCATAGAAAGGTATACACCATCTGATGTTAGCACTGACTTAGACATAAATACCAGGTTGTGCTGGGCCTGGCTTTGTTTTACTTGAAATTAAAATTTTATATTTTTTAGTTGTAGATGGACACCATATCTTTATTTTATTTATTTATTTTTATATGTTGCTGAGGATCTAACCCAAAGTGACATGCACTCTACCATTGAGCTACAACTTCAGCCCTTACTTGAAATTTTGATACATTCTTTTCTAAAAATAAGTTCCCTCTAGGTATACCTTGCCAATATTAACAAAATTGGCAGCATTATTTTGAGGTCCACAACAGCGTATGAAATTCCTTTATTAGCCCATTATATTGTTGGTGTTCACAGATGCCCACAAGTGAAAAAAATTTGAGGTTTCCAATCTTACCAAATTTTATTCCCTTGTCATTCATTTATACCTTGCCAGCTTCATTTGGTCTTTCACATGGAGTTTCCACATGGGTTTCCTTAAGGAAAAACTCAGTTTTTCTACTTTAAATTTGAGTCTTGCCTCATGGGGTTTGATGATGACACAACTTGATTTCTCCTAAAAGTTGGGCTTTAGTCTTTTGATGACCAATTCATTTTTATTGATAGAGATTTGGCTCAGATGGGCCCATCACATCTCATCAAGACTCTTACCCTTCATTTGCAATAATCATACTTTCAATTATACTATATTTGCCACATTTGAGCATTTGCAATGTGAACAAGACCAAATTGGTCAAGAGTTCCCTTTCAGACAGGTCTAATGGTGAACTTTTTGAGGCCCTCTATAATGGAAGACTTTTCCTAAAGATGCAATCCTATATTCTTTTCTCCTAGTCATCAATCATTTTGACTTCAGCGTGCTTTGTGGTTGCTATTCTTCCAAATTGATAGGAGGCAGCTTCTTATTATGCTTCTTTACTATGGAGCTTGTCTTTGAAATCCTCCTGGACATAGAAGGATGATTCAACTTCAGTAAATATCCAAAAAAAAAAAAAAAAAAATGTCAGACAGAAGCATAGTCCCCTTAGAAATTATAACAGGAATAACTCTTTCATTTCCAAATACATTTCCAATATTTTGGAATAATCTACTTTTTGTCTTTAGGAAAATCCTTAATCATATCAGCTAAGGGGATGTAATAGATGGCTTTTAAGCCGAGATTATTCAGAATGTAATCTATTTAGGAATAAGAGTAATATTAGGAAAGTGGTTGAAGAGGCTTTACCTGGACTTTCAATAGTGCATCTGTCTCTGTACACTCAAAGAAATGAACTGTCTTTATGTAGTGTAATGGCTTTTAGAGGCACCCTACTAAAAACAACAGTTCTTTTCAGTTATTTGATGTATTAAATGTATTTATGCTCCAGTAGTTTCATGTTAAATTTTACCTTTCTCCTGAATTGTTTTTATATTTGCATATATAACTTTATATCTATAGACATAGTATATATTGTACAATTAAAGAAAAAGTATTTTAAATCTAGAAAGTTCAAATTTAGTTCCAAGTGAGCTTATAATGTTTTCAAATGTGTTTTTCTAATTCAGGCTCTTGTTTATTTTAAATTACATTTATTTTATTACTGTCTGTTTATATAGATTATTTGCTCAGACACTTTTTCATAGAGTTACACTTAATCTTTAATATTTAATGATAGACCCAAGTCTTGAGTGTCCCTGTGATAGACGAGAGACCTGAGAACTGCCCAGAGTCCCACCACACAGAATCCAATCTTGTGCCCTGGCACTTCTTGATGCCCTTTCTTACTGGGATGAACTGGCTTCTCATGATTCAGGCCTCTAGGTCTCTGGGTCCTCAGCTCTGGATCCTCCCAGCACTACATGAAGCTGCCATTTCAAGGATTTTACCATGCAGATAACAGGCGATGGTGGCTAATTTAATGAAAGACCTCCACCAAGAATCATTACAAGTCTTCTCTCTACCCAAAGTCATGGAAATATGGCAGATGGTGGTGCTTCCAACAGATCTATGCCTAAGTGACCTGAGGTTGGAGGTGCCAGGCTACCCCAGTGGGGTATCTCATCCACTTGGAGGTGTTTTGATCAGAGGAGATCTCCTCCTCTGGAGGAGCTTCAAAGGCTGTGTAGCACCTTAGGCCAGCAGCTCCCCACTTGCCTCCTGTTCAGTACCAACCTGAGATACTCCCTACCCAACAATCTTGTCCATTTTGACCTTTGCCAATGCTATTCCTTTGGCCTGAGACTCCCTTCCCTACCTTTGGCTCTGCCACCTCCTCCTCATTTTCTGGTAGCATTTAGATCTTCCCCATCTGCATTCATATAACTATGATGATGTTGTTCTTCCCTCTCATCTGGGATATACATGGGGAGGGAGGTCAGTGTGTCTTATGTGAGGTTCAAGTGACAGAAATGAGGACTCTGGTGTCCTATCTGGATCTCTCTATCCCAGGTAGGGGTTGAGATAGCAGATAAAATGAGACTATGGAGAAGAAGTAGTTGGACCATGAAGAACTCCAGTACACTGGAGAAGGATGAAAGTGCCCCTAGGACGGTCTCCCAGTGCTGAGTGGATGGAGTATGTGGGAGACTATCTCCCTTAGCCACCAACTAAAACACTATCACAGCCTCTATTTTCCGCCATTGCAGCTCAAGAACACAGCTAAGCCATCTCCTATGGTTCCCTGAATCACATTGCCCTCATTTTTTACCTACACTATTGGCTAATGGAGCTTCCTAATTCTTCCTATGGGGTGAGGTATGACTATCCACAGGCCCAGGATTTCCAGATAAGGAAGCACCCCTGCCTGAGCCAGGGAGTGGTAAGCATGGAGGTGGGAACATTTCCAGACAGAGCTGGGCCCTTGGTCATATTCCACTAGTCCTTTAAAGTAGCTACGATTAGAGATTTAAGTTAACATATGGAAAACTAAAGAAAAGAGAAGTTAGATAACTTGTACATAGTTACATAGATGAAAACACAGTGTCCCAGAGATCTTGCAGGTAAGAGTCAGATATCAGACCCAGCTCTCAAGTCAGAGCTCATTGTGTTAGCTTCTGTTTCATCTTGTCTTAGCTGAAGTTCAGATAATCTGAATAACTCACTCAGGTCACCTAAATAATGTTGGATTATAGCTGTAATTTCAATCCAAATCTTCTAACTTCATTCTGGCATGATATCTGATTAATGCCAATAAAACTATTTATAATGAAGTGCTTATCATATGGAACTATGGGACCCCTGTCATGGTCAGAGCATCAGCATTTTTAAATACTTCTGTACAGAATGATCTTAAGATACCTTTGCTAACTCTTTCCCTGCTGTCAATACATGTAGATATCCTCCATGGAAAGATTCACTGGGAAACATTTTTTTAAGATGGAAACTTTGCACAAAGAGAAATGAACCTAAATGGGAAAGAAGGAAAAACATTTAGTTTTCTATTTAAGTGATATATTCTGGTTTGATCTTTCCTGGTTAGTAGATAATGTAGGTACTGGAGATAGATTGGTATATAAACTAGGTTTTAGAACGAGTTAAAAGCAAAATATGAGTATGCAAAATAATAGAGTTATTTCTTTTTTGTTTTCAAAGCAAAACATGACTTTTTAGCAATAATAACAAAACCCAGCACCTGTGTTCTGTGCAGACACAATATGACATTCTTGTACTTAAATGTCTAGTCTATGATTAGGCATTATGGTAAGCACAGAGTTGGAAAGGGAGAAAAATGGAATATAGATTTTTCTCCTCTTTCATTAGTAAGATTTCAAGAGGGAAAACACTGTCAATTTGGAGTAGGCCTTGCTATTCTGGTAGAAGACAAGATGAAACTGAATAATAACTTGTGGACCTTTTGTCTACTGGCTGCAGTAACTGAACTTTATCTCTCTTCATCTCCTTTTCTGGTTCTTTCTTTTTTCCCCAACCTCCCATTGTAGGATTTATTTCTTTAAGAATTTATTCTATGTCTCTAACTTCTAATTTTGTCTCTAATATAGAACTTTCCTCTGTATTCCCTTTCATACCACCATTTTCAATTTTGATAACTTTCCTCTGTACTCCTCTTCTTACCACCTAATATAGCCAAATTTGCATTCCAAAATTTCTACCTCTTATAGCCCTCCTGTTTATATGATAAAAATCTCATTTTTTCCCTTTTCTTAGTTAAAAAAAAGGCCCTTCATCTCCCTAAATACTCTACCTACCTTTGCATGTAATTTATCTATTATGCTTATGATACTCCAACATATAAATTGCATGTCTATCACTGTCTTAAACAAGATACATAATTTATTTAATTTAATCCATATAGTAATTTTACTATGTTGGAAGTACATAATTCTTACCTTAAAAAAGGGAGCATTATGATATAAAAAAAATAAGCATCTTACCAAATTTATATTGCTAATAAGTAGATGATCTGGAATTTAAACGGTCTGACTTGAGATACTGTTATCTTAAATACTATATTGTACTGCTTCTAGGAGGCCACGTGTAGCTTATTGCACTATAATGAGTTCTATGCACGGTTACCATGGAGATATTCTGGAAAAGCATCTAAGGAAGGAAGGTATCAGCTTGAAGTTTAGGAATTGGCGAGGAGGCTTTCCAAAGAATTAGAAGTTCAGTTTGGAAAGATGCATTGATATTAGGGTTAAATAATTTAACAACGAGTATGGTGGACAGGACCTGACACAATACACACAGACATAAAGCGTGGCATGGAGGGAGAACTGCATTAAGTTGCAATACTCCTAGAACATAAAATATGAAGTCATAAGAGACATATATGCTGTCATTTGTAGGTGATATGAAAACACAGAGGGATATGAGGCAGTCATTACTGTGTGAGTTTCCCTGAGAAAGGAAAATAACTGAGAACAGTATGCATGTGAAAGTGTAGGAGGGTAAACAGGTGGTGAAGGAGAAAAAGAGAATGATGGAGGGTAGAATGTCAAGTCATATGTAGGGTGAATTTGGTCCAATTTCACAGGGGAACTCAGAACAATGAAAATCGCACCTCATAGCTTTCTGCATCTGAAGCAAGGGAGTTGAGGTATTTATACTCCTGTTAGTCAACAATTAAATTCTGAAGCCCCTTAGGGCAAAAGTGCCTAGATTAAAAATTTAGGAAAGCTGAGCATAAAAATAGTGAAAGGAATTTGAGTCACAAGGATGGAAGTCTTACTGTTTCCACAGAGCCATAGGCTCTGCAGGGGTTTAATTGATCTCCTACTTCATTTACATTTATGAACAGAACAAGGCACTGGCTCAGAAGAATCCTATCTTATAGTTGTTTAGTGATCATCCTTATCATAATTTATTTAATCCTCAAAATTGTTGTATGTATGAATACAACCATAATGTCAACTGGATTTCAATATTTTTCATGCTTTAAAGTTTTGAATTTCTATTCATTTCAACAAACATCTATTAAAATATATTATGTGCATGATACCCATCTTGGCGTTAGAGTAATTAAAACTGAGGATTTCACAACCCTTTACATATTAGAAAGGTAGCAAGAAATAAAAATTAATTAACCAAAACAAAGTGACCACAGTGGAGGAAAGAATGTTCTAGGTGATTATTCTTGTAAGAAAATTCTTCTTGATCCTTATAGTGACTACACAGTTTAGCTACTTTATTCCTCCATATTTCAAGAAGACCACATTTCATTGTGAGATTTGGGAATTATCCCTAAAGTTGCAAAGTTGGCTTGTTGCCAGACTTTCCTGATTTGCTGCTCATGTCCCTGCTGCTACAATCTAGTCACCTACTTCATTATTGAAAATCTAGAACCACAGGTCACTTCTCATGTGTTCAATAAAAAGTTTGGTCTACCCTTTATGATTACCATAAGAAGAATAATCATTCATAATTGGCTTTCTAGTAAAAGATGCAAATGAAGTACCTGTATTTACCTTCTAAAATATTCTATGCAGGCTTTATTAAACAAAATATGTATTACTAAAATGCATGAATCCTGTGGAGAGTAACATGTTAGGCTACTACTTATGTGGGGAAAAATGCCTATGTAATTTGCCTTCTTATGGCCATAACTTTTTCAAAGTCAAACCTATAAAAGTCATCTATGAGATACTAATGTGTAATGAACAGAGTGATAAATAAGCTTAAGTAATACATTAATGGAAACCAGTTGAGGTCCTTAAGATGGAGATTTGTTTTCATTCCCTATGAATTGGAGAAACATAATTTGCGAGTAGTCATTGTGGAATGAGTAATATTTTGGAAACATTTAGTAATTTATATGGGATTACTAATCAGCAAAATATAGTAAAATCTGACCTGCCAACTCTAAAGATTATTGTGAAGATCAGAAGGTAAAAGGATGTGGAAAAAATAATATTGTAATATATATTAAGACTACTATGCTCTTGTCATTCGTATTTTACTTTTGCTTGATGAAGATAAATGTATTTATAACATCTTGTTTAAGCTGCCCATACCATTTAGAAATTTCTATTGTAGATCCTCTGATCATATATTTGTATGTTTGCAACAATATGCACTTGTGTGTATGCAAATATAAATGTAAATGTATACATGTTTATGTGACTATAGGTTTTCATTTTTTTTATTCATGGTGGTAGGCAGAATAAATACCCTTCAAAGGTTTTCTATGACCTAATCTCCAAAACCTGCAAATATATTATGTGACAAGGCAAGCAGGCATTATGGTTAGAAATGGAATTAAGGTTGCTGTTTAGCATATTTTTATATTTTGAGATATAGATTATATGCTGATTATCTGAATGGTTTAAATATAATCAAAAGGATTCAGTAAATGGAAAAGGGACATAGAAGAATAAGTTATACAACAATACAATATGTGAAAGATTCAACAGGCCATTTCAGGCTTCTCCCTTAGAGAGACAGAGGGAACACGACCCTGTCAAAGCCTTGATTTGACCCCAGTAAGACCCATTTTAAATGCCTGACCTCCAAAGTTTCTAAATAATAAATATGCACTTTTTACAGTTTGTGTTATTCCATATAACGTCTACAGAAAATTATTACACAAATTATATTATATATTGCATGCAAGTATATACTTGAAGAAAATAAAATTTTGACAATGTGTTAGCATATAAAGAAATACAAAATACATGATAACCATTCCACTAAGCTAAAGAAATAAAAACAAAGGACTTTAACATCTTCAAAGGGAATGGGAACACTGCACTAAAGTTTGAATGAGTGAGTTATTTTGTGTAAAATTTGTCAAACTCTTTAATATAATATTTTGGATATTTTGTTATTATTATTCTTTTGGGGGAGAAGAAATGCTTGTCTGGAAAACAATTCATATCTTTTACTGGATGGTATATACTCTCTTTACTTTTCCCTTCAAGCTTTAGAGGATTTTTTTTTAAAATTACAGTTATGAGGGGAATACAAATATACATTCATTTTTAGTTACCATATTAGATGCAATCCCAGTTACTGGTGAGAAAAGAAAATTCTGCATATTGTGAGAAAAGAGAATTGTCAATGTTCAAAAAACCACGTCTATTCTTTTTTGGTTGTTTCCAAGCCAATAAAATATCCAACTGTGATGAGTTTGGATGTTGTTAACATAATGCTCAAAAAGAATTAGCACTTCCAACCACAATAATTTTGTCATAAATGAAGGAGTGGGAAGGGGAGGGGGGAGAGAAAGAGAAGGTGAGAGAGACTGAAAGAGACAATAGGTTCTGGCACAGTCTGTCAGAATGCT
Organism: Tamias sibiricus; assembly: GCA_025594165.1. Lineage (NCBI taxonomy): Eukaryota > Metazoa > Chordata > Mammalia > Rodentia > Sciuridae > Tamias > Tamias sibiricus. The sequence goes on from CM046665.1 coordinate 28,061,409, forward strand.
AATAGTTGCTTCTATGGCAGCAGCAGGTTTAACTCAAGGGAATCAGGCATTTGGATGATTCACTGTTGCATCAGCTCTTGTCATTTGCATTTTACTTTTGCTCATTATCTTTATTAGGTAAAGGCACTGAAAATCATGTTGTTTATGCAAAGCAATTATTGAGGGAAAAATATAAAATCTGCACATAATATTTTAGAGACCAATAAATGACAAAGGCAAAAAGAAAAGATGCACATATAAAAAACATATAAAAACATTTTCATTTTGTCATATTTTGGAATTAAAATGTTAGAAATAATGCAATCTGAAGATGAGAATTGACACAGAATTGAGGTTGCTTTAATAACTGACTTCCTTTTCATTAACATAATATGAATTGTGCTTTGAAAATGATCAAATTTTTATGTCACATTATCAGCTCACCTTTCCTCCATATTAATTATTCTTTCATAAGATGACCTTTATGTTATAAGTGGGATGAGCCAGTAATACTTCTTGTTGGGCATGTTTCTGTACCTATCTGAAGTGTCCATCTCTAGGATCATCATAATTTTGAAGCTAGGCTTCCTAAAGGAAGAGCCTATTTAAAAATTACTGCATTTATAAACTTCACTGCTGTGAAAGATCAGTGTTAAGTAAAGAGAGGTAAAGAAAGAAAAAAAGATGGCTGAACAATGAGATGTACAGAAATTGAATATGAAAGTAAAGATGGAGTGGCCAAGAGACAGTCAAGTAGGTGGACAAAATAGTATGGTATTATATGATTAGCAATATAATCAAATAAATTAGGGGTAAAATAAGCATCCTTCACCAATCTACAACTCCCTTACCTATAAAATGATCCATTGTGTTGTTTTTCTTTAATAGATTGTAGTTTTTATGTATTTAAAAATATATTCTCAATTATCTCATTTAATCTACATATCAGTTTAAGTGATATTCCCTATCTTTTTACTTCTGTTTCAACATTTTTTTCATACAAGCTACTTCTGCACTTTCCTTTCAAAGATCAGTGAAACATAAATGTGTGCCAATATTTTCAGTGACAAGGGCTGGTCTGAATTGCAAGCATCTTCTCAATATGGGATATGGTGTATATATATGTATTGTATATGTTATACCCCATATATATATGCATATATATATATACACCATTATATAATATATGTACAGATATGTCATAACATAATTTGAAATACAATAAATGTCACCTCTGTGGCCATTGAGCCTCATCCTCAAAAAGGCTAGTAAATCATATATTACCAGACTATGCCAGAGTATGCACTCGTTTATGCAGGGTAATCAAAGACATCTATGTATGCTTTATTTTTTTTTTCTCTGTAGTCCTGATATGAACTTATTTATACTAGAGAACCAGGTGTCTTTCCAGATTTTCAAACACAAAGAAATGTGCATTTCTAAAATTAAAAATATAAGTGTTATGTTATATAGGTTGAGCATTCTTAATGCAAAGCTCTGAAATCCAAAATGGATTTAGATCATCTTGGATTTCATATTTTTAGATTAGGAATGCTCAACTAGTAAAGTCTGAAAATATTCCAAAATATGAAATACTTTGTTACCAGCATTTCTGATAAAGGCTACTCAGTTTATGCATCCTTAAGCAAACTTAGATTGTGTGTTCTTAAATATCCATAGCAATCCAGTCTGTGATGCCCTCCTGTAGTAGGTACCCAGAAAAGATAACAAAGTGAACTAATTCATTTTGATGTATTTTTTAGCCAGTTCTAAATGCATTCAAAACAAAACCAAAATGAAGAGATTAATGGGTAAAATAGTTACTTAGTTGTATGAAAAAATGAACTACACACATTTACCAACATTTTTTTTCTTATATTATAAGACACAGTGGAGGCCTGTTCTTCCAATATATTCTGACAACATTTTGCTGTAGATGGTCTGACCCCTAAGGCTATGAAAAATAAGGCTAAGTAACTGACACTTTTATTTTATTCAAAAATAGCACTATGATGCTATTTCTGTGTAATTAATTATGTGTATACATAGAAGCAAATATGTATAAACACTGAGATCCATATATGTGTTTGCAAAGGCATGCATATACATATATATGTACATATATGTTATACACACATATATATTATCCATATATTTTACACACAGAAAAGAAAATGAATAGCAGACAAAGTCTTCAAATATGTAATGACTACATCCATTTACTGTAAGAGTAGTCGCAATTAGCCTTTCAGGAGCATAATATAGATGCTTAAAGGATGTAATTGACCAATTACTATGATATTCTACTGTGACTTTTTTATTCTTTTACTTTGCATTTTTGTGAAGCTAAAGATAATTTCTTTTGCAACAACACAATTTCATCTCCTTCAAGCAGCTATCCCAAGTATGCTATCCCAAGACCAAAATGTGAATTCTTAAATTTGTAAAAACACAGTCAAGCAATCATATAGTTCTCCAAAATAAGGAAAATAACTTGTTGGGCTAATGGGAAAAGATACAATATAGTAAATTATTCCATTATAGTAACTCTGTGTTTTATATATCCTGTGTTCTCTCATACTGCAAAATCTCTTGGACTCCAATATAGAAGCAATGTTTTACCTAGTCAGTGGGATTTTCTAATCATAGCCCTGAGTGAATTTCTTCAGTCTACCTCAAAAGATCCTTTTCCTTTCCACTGAACTGGGGTTCAGTAATATTCGTCAAGTTTTCATTTAGAGTTCATCAAAATAACATGATTTTTGTTTCAGCATTATTTTCTGTCTGAGCTAAGCTGTCCAGATTATTATTTAATGAGGGTTGACTATATCAGAAACCTACTTAATGCATTTTTTTTTCATTTCTTCCTGCCACCAACTTTACCAAGTGGCTATTATTTCTATAGTAAATACTTTTTAAAAGGTCATTGAAACAGTAGCTAACAGCTTAAGTTCTCTTGTTTCATAAATTGTAAATTTAGAATTAAAACTAAATCAGGGTCATTTGTTTGTATGTTTAAGTCAAACTAAAAATATGCACCTTGCTTCTCCCTCCAACTTTCAGAAATTTTGAAGCACATTCTTTGAAGGATTCTCTCTTTGGGACGTGGAACACATCAGAGGCAGTACTGTTATGTCTGGACACTCGTATTATTTCTTTCCTTTAGGGTGTTTTCAAATACTATCCTCCAATTCACACCAACATGGGGTTGACCAGATACCCAAAGAGCCCTGAACCACAAACCAAAGGATTAGAGTTTCCAGATTATGGTCTGAAAAGCAGATGTCTCTCATTATTCAGTATGTCATTCATTTCAGAGCATGACTTGAAATTGTACTACTGGAATAGTGATAACACTCTGATTTGGGGTTACATTTAGTCATTTTAGACACGGGGCTAGAACAATCCTCTGATTTAGAGTCCATCAGTCAACTTCAACTTAACAGTTCCTTCCTCTTGCCTTTCTGTGTTCTTACATGCTAGTCTACAGGGATTATAACACAATGGGTTATGAAAATATCATTTTTATTATGAGTCCCCACCACTGGCATACAGGACATTTAATTTACCCAATTTTCAGGTTCTCTGCCATATGTCAAGTAATCTTCTCAAAGAGGTCATACCTATCACTTCTTATGGCTTATAAGATCTTTTCTTCTTATTACCTACAGATCTTTATGATTAATGTTCTTTCTTTTTTCTCATCTATGGGGAAATATCATACTCTCTAGGTTGGACTTTAGCATGCCAGGTGAGAGAAGGATATTTCCTGCAGAAATGGGAGTGGTGTGTGAAAGGAAGAAATGTGGTCAGTATTAAAAGAGATCACATTCTAGAATGCAGAATTTAATGCCCAAAGAATTGAAGGATGTGTTATTCTATGTTTTTTTTTTTTTAAGAAATTCCAAATGGTTAATTTTGCATTGCAGAAAATAAACCATTGTTCACATTTTCCTTCATATTGCAGGCAAAATTTGCACTTGCAGTCTTTACCACTAAAGCCAAGTAATGACAAATGGGAGAATCATTGTTAGCCAGGAGTTTTGGTGGTTTAATATATCATAAGTATATATAACCAGCACCAAGTTACTTACATAGGTAAGATCTTCTTTGTTTCAACACAAACTAGTTTCAAAGAACCATGTGTTTGTGATTAATAAGAGTGATACAATCATTACTCTAATAAGAGAGATGAAATTAGCCAGGAATTGTGAAATCAACACATGAATTTGTGATTAATAATAGGGCTAACATATTTTCTTACAATGGAAGATATGAAATTAGCTAGAAATTGTTAATGCAACTAAAACTAACAGGAAGAATGTTGGGTCCAGGATCAGGAAGTATTGGTGTTGAGGCACTTTGATTGATCAGACTAAAACAAATATCTTTTTTCTATTATTCTAATCTTCATTGATAAATCACTATCCCTCACAGAAATGCATACATTTTAATATTTTTATTGAAATTGCTTACATAGACTAAGGCCCCATAAAAAATTATTTGCCCAAGGTCTTGCATGCCTTACTTGAAACCTTGTCCCAGGAATTTTATTGGTTCTATAGTTTCTTCTGTCTTATGGCTCACATATGTGCTCCTCCATTGATGCTAATTCTACCTTGTAGTTATTTACTTTTCTGTACACCAGTCAATATCACTTAAATGGAAAAATTGTTGCAAAGTTCATTTATGATATGCTGTATTCTATGGGTTGCAAAACACTCAGACATCTTTTTTATCATTAATATTTTGAAGATGATTTAATGAATAAGCTTCCTTTATGATTCCTACCTCCCCTCCCCAGGGCTCTGTTTTATGTCTGTTACCTAGGTCAGAAAAAATAAAAGAAACTAAGTAACACATATATTATTTTGTGGTTGCCTGGGAAATATTATTGTAATATGAAAGGTTCAAGATATAAAGTCACACTATTTTTCACTTGATTTCTGAATCAATGTAGAGGTAAAATAAGACAGATGGAGATAAACATTTCATCTGCATTAATGGTGACTCTTAAGTAAAATGTTACTAATTATAACCTTAGAATCAGGAAAAATTATTGATCCTCCCTCTGGTAAATAACTGCAGACAATCTTTCAACATGGCAGAATACCTTGGAAACAGGACATGACATGTCTGTTTCCTGAAGCAAGCTGTCTCCAAAGCATAAGGCTGAGGTGCAACATGCTTAGCGCCCTAATCCAACTCATTCCTCTGCAATCTCAAGCTTTCCCTTGAGGAAATCCTGTGAGGGTCAGGAGGGGTGAGGAGCATTACTATATGATGTCACTCTAAGGGATTTCATAATTTCCATTCACAGAATATCAAAATATTTTAATAGAAGCACTAATAACTAAACTAAAATGTACTCAAAAGTGATAAAAACATACACAGCTTTCTTTTAACCACAAGAAAAGGACAAAGTAATTTAATAATTTTTGAGGTTTCCCTTTAGGGAAACTTACATCTGGGATAGAGCCATATGTCTACCATATACATTAATGAAGTTGTGAAATGATAGAATATATGCTGAAAAACTGTCTAAAACTAATGTAAGAAGAATTTTACTGTGATAAAAGAAGTTCTCAATCAGAAAGTTTTAAGGAAAAATAAAAGTGAAATATTACTTTAAATTTCACATTCAAAATAAAAATGTGACCATAAAGTATGCAGTAACATGTCAGAAAAGAAAGAAGAAATGTGATTGTGTCAGGGAAAAGAAAAAAGCTTAAATTATAGGTACCAGCTGTCATTCAAAGAATCCTTCTATTGACTGATTTATCTAGCATAATCCTATAAATCTTACATCAAAGCTAATGTCTAAATTTTGTAGAGCTACATGAGAAATTAATCAATAAATTATAGGAAATCTTAATAACAGAAAACTTGCAGATATACCTGTGGCCAGTCCTATAAAATTAAATGTCCCAGTAGCCCTAAAATACAGGTAAAATTTTGTCTACTATGATTAAATCTGCAAAAAAGGACTTAGTCAAAATTATGCTTTTTTTTTTTTTTTTTGAACCTCTGTGCACCTGCTATCAAAAGCTTGCTAGTGAAAAGAATCATCAACATTGTAATTGTGGTTCAACAAAGAATAATTACCTAGAAAATACATTAAATGGTTTTGTTCTCCTGAAAATACTTTTCTTTTCAAGGCAAGTTATTTTTTCATCACAGACTGAGAATTTCAGTGATTGTCTTTGAAAGCTTTGCAGTCCTAATAGTACCATTGAAATAAATCACTATACATCTGGGTATGATCTGTTGATTCCATTCTAATAATCCCAAGTTTCATATTCTAATGGTTGCATTACAGGATATAAGTATACAAGAATACTGTTATAAAATGCAACACAACATGATTGAGCATGAATTATTGGTAATGAGGTCATCCTTCATTTTTTACTTTTTCTACTTGGAATTTTAAAAAGACACTTTATCATTTGTAGAAGAAACACAAAAGCTGAGAGCTCCTACATTGGAAAAAGTATATCATCAAATGAAAGTATATACTGTCTGTATTATAATATCACCATGATGTTGAAGAGTTTACCTAGATAAAAATTTTAAAAGGTATTTGCAAGCACACTGATATAACTCTATTTTTTTTTTTTCCCTAAAGAAGCCATATACCGAAAGTAAGATTAATACAGTTCCATCATGCTTGCTTATATCTCTCATGCCTGGTCACTTAATTGATATTTTAAACTTATCCTGAATTCTGTTCATTATGTAATTATTTTAAATTAAATATAAATTAGCACAGGTTAATATTATCATAGCAAGGTATTGCATGTGAAACCTCTAACTGCATTTTTATAAATTCTCCTATCATATGAATCTAAGTGAAATTTCTATCAGAAAACAAACATGAAATAAAATAAAATATTAGGGTTTGCTTATTACAGAGAATTTAGATATAAAATATAATAACAGGTGTTCTAGCTTGCAAAATAAATTTAGAAAATTCTCAGGAGACCTAGCCAATCTTTTGGCTTTTTTATAGTACCAATTGAAAGAAATATTAATAACTTTAGAACATAAGTAAAACCTATTTTTAGACACTCAGTTATAATATTTTATAAAATTCTTTCAGTACATTGAAAATATTTATGGATGATTTTTCTTACTTCTTGTTATTTTATTATTCTTAGCCTTAAATAACAAATTATATTTCATTACAAAGAATAATTAAGAGTTGATTTGTAAAAAGCATAGTATCTCCTTTCTCTCTTTTGTGGCACCAAGTTACCTAAGAGGATTTTTCTAATATGAAACTCTTTTGACTTATCTCCTTTCATTTCACATCTTTAAATCTCTACCCCTACTTCTCAGCAGTTATAACTTTAAAAAGATGGGGGAAGAAGGGTCATATGATACCCCACCTCCTCGATCATCCATTCTTATTCTTACCAAAAGAGAGAGAGAGAGAGAGAGAGAGAGAGAGGATTTGTTGAAAATCTTACAAGTCATCTGAATCCCCGCCAAGTTTAAGAGTGAAGGCTAGATCTGTAAGAATACTGGCAAATCGTAAGAAGGCTGGACCACCTACTTCTAACCCCATCTCTCTGACTTATAACCTTCTGTTTCCATCACCTGCTCTTGTGCCATTTTATAGTAAGCACTTTACCAAAACTTCCTGCCAAAAATGTTATATGGTTTTTGTTGTTGTTATTGTTTTATTTCATTTTTGTTTTTGTCATTGAGATACAATATTCAGATAGACAAGTTAAAAAGGTAAGGAAGACTTTATTCAAGACTATTACAATAAGGAAAAAAGTCTGAACACACCTCTATTGAAACAAAAGGAGGGATAGTTTTAAGTGCTGCAGTAATCCACCACCTAAAGTACTGGAAGGCATTAAGGGTGAGAGATTTGTCAATGGGATTAGACCACTTGTACTTGCTAGTTGATGCTTCTGTAAGTTAGACTCATTTCCCATAGTCACATAATAGACAAGACATTATCCTTCTTGATGGTCAAATTTTAAAAGAATCACTTCTAGTTCTTTGAGAAAGATATTTCTGAATTGGAAAAAGGCCAAGAATTGGGTAGAAGATTTGTATCTATAATGATTAATTTGAATTGTCAGTTTGGATTAGCAGAAACTGATGATTAAGAGGTTTATGAGTGTGTCAGTGAGGGTGTGTCTAGGAATGATTGGCCTGTGGGGTGGCCAATTGAAAGGGACAGACTCCTTAAGCATGGGCAGCACCAACCAATAGGATGATGACTTGGATGGAATAAAAGTTGGAAGAACAAGGAAGCCCCAGTGAATGCAAGCTGGATTCTTCTTGAACATCGTTTTAGTTTTTGATTTTTGCTGCAATTGTCTGAGAATATTGGACTCCAGCTTCTTGACTCTTCCAAAGTGGACTCTGCCAGTGATTGCCCAGAAGCCTTGGGTCTCAGATTAGGGTAGCATTGTTAATTCCTCTTGTTCGGAGGCTTTAACCTCTTGGACTCCTCAGCTACTGGTTCTTCCAGCTCTCCTGCCTGCCAATGACCATTGTGGACTATCTAGCTTTTGGTCATGTAAGCCAACCTAATAAGTCCCCTTTTCATAATTATACTTCCTGTTGATTCTATTCCTCTAGAGAACCCTGGTGATACAGTATCAAAAAAGGCTGACAAATAATTTTCCAATTGCAAATTTCCCAAAGTAAATGTTCTAAGTAAAGTGAGATCAGGGACCCCAACATTTGGGAAAAATATCTGTCTAACTTTTAGTCAAGCTGCAGGGAAGTAATATTAGAAGTTGCTGCAGCTATCTTGGACCATGAAATAAAGAACCAGTATGAGGAGAAATGAGGATGGAAGAGAGAATCTGGATCCTCAAACATTTCTTTGAATATTTGTCTGTCTAACAATATCTAAAGACATTCTTCTCCAGACTTCCCAATAATGTGAAGCAATAAATTTCACTTTGCCTTCACATATTAACTTCTTTTCTTTTGTCATATGAAAACAAAAAATAATTAATAATAGCCACTGTACAATACACAAGCACAGTCTCATGTGTGATACTGTCTTATGCCTATATCAAACTGCAATCCCATTGTCTCTGAAAAAAGAAAAAAATATAACAGAGACACTTGAAAAATATTTGCCTGATTTCTTGTCTCCCAATCACATCTAAAAGCAACAATGCTATGTCAAAACCTAGGTTACACTATATGTGTAGGTGAAAGCCCATAATCAGCAACCCTGGAGACTGAGGTAGGAGGTTCACAAGTTCAAGGCCAGCCTCAGTAATTTAGCAAGGATCTAAGCAATTTAGCAAGACCTGTTTCAAAAATTAAAAATAAAAAGGGCTGGGGATGTTGCTAACTGGTTAAGGGCCCCTGCGTTCCATCTCAACATCCGGACAAAAAAATAAATAAATAAAAATAAAAAAATAAAAGCAAATTCTAGGTCAGATCAAAAGATATGAAGAGAAATATTGATTCTCTCTCTTTATGATTGATGTATTCTTAACATATGCATCCTGGATGCAATAAAAATAGTACTGTAAATGTTTTACCCAAAGCCCTATCAGTTCCCTTTCTGGATTCAACATCATCTTTTAAGGCTTACTGGGGATAAAAACAGCCCGTTAAAATGCATTTCCGAACTATAATAAACTTATCCCTCACACACAGAGAAATATAAAAGGGAAAAAAAATGACTGTATAAAATCAATCAAGAATTTTTGCTATACTGACATACTTCATAAGAGAAAGAACTATCAGCTTTTATTAACCTTTGTCCAAAGTTAACGTCTGCATCTGCATTGGGATGGGCTTTGTTTTGCTAGTTAAAATATAAAACATTTAAAGAATATATTATATATTTATTGAATAGAACATCATCCTTAAAATACATAATTACAAGTACTCTATGATCAGGAGAAATATGATATCATTGATTATAATGCAAAATAAATGTTGGCAAGGACAGCACAACTACCAATGGCACCCAATGGAGACACTTCTTATGTCACAGATGAATGACAGAGACAAAGGGAACATTTTCAGGTTGGGAAATGTCAAAAGGTAAATTAGGGAAGTGTCACTCAACAGAGAAAAATCAGAATCCTCTGGGAGAAATAGGAATAATTTTTAATCAAGTCAAACTACTTTTAAAGGAAAAGGATTGTTTTAGTTGTTATTAGATTTAATTGGTGAGTAGTTATTATCACTTTTATCATTTTTTCCAGTACTTGGCATTGAACCCAGGGACGCTTTATCACTAATCTATATCCTTAGTCCTTTTTATTTTTATATTTTGTTTAATTTTGAAATAGTGTCTTGCTAAGTTGTTGAGGGTCTTGCTGAGATAATAAAAATGGCGTGGAATTTGCAACCTTCCTGCTCGAGCCTCCTGAATTGCTGGGATTACAGCACCATCAAACTCAGCAGCTATTATTATTTTTATCATTGTATGAACACTTGTATTCAATTGGTTTTGTATTAGTGCTTGCCGTATGCCTTTTTCTTACCACAAGGGACACACTAACAAACAGAACATATTGAAGTGTCTCTCTATCCTCATATAACTATATCCTAGCGGAAGTCTACAGAAAACAAACAAATAAATATGTTAGGTAATGATAAGTGATTTTTCAAAAAATAAAACTAGATAAAATAATAGAGAATGAGAAAGTAATACTTTATTTTGGATTAGGTACTTGGCAATGATATCAAAGCAACTCAATGTGAACAGAAATCTAAACATGTGAGTGACTGGAATATATGAATATCACTTCTGAAATCCAAGGCAATGGAAAAGGAAGCACTGAAAATGTGACAGATGTTTGCATAACAAGAAGATTGATAGGACCATAGCAGACTGATCAAAGGAAAGCGCCATAAGGGATCAAGTTGCAGTGGTACTTAAGGACTGGTCACCTGGTATCCTTGTTCTCTTCTGTGTCACTCACCTGTTCCTCCTCTGGTTGTGTAAACTCATCCTGTAGATGAAGATTATTGTCTGTATATGGAAGGCTGTGCAACATGCTTGGATATGTTAGCAAAAATCTGGTCCTTGTCCCCAAGACCAATATAATAATGAGAACAAGGTTTTGAGCAAAAGCTAAAAGAATTGTATTGCTTTGATAGCAAAGGAGAAATACAGGGGACTCTGTCCCAGATGCTGTGATTCTGATCATCACAGGAACAGGGGGCTTTAAAAGAGGTGATTTAAAGGTTACATTCCAGCTGTGCCTTGTCAGGGGTCATGATTCACTGGTAGACTTGAGAGAGTCTTTAGGAAGACTCTTTAGGAAGAGATTCTTTCTTAGGTCTTTAGGAACCATCCCCAAATTCAAATTACTTCCTTCCTGTGGTGTGTGTGCTTAAGGACAGATAACCCTACCTAGAATGGCAGGAAGGGTAATCTTGCTTCTCCCAAGGTTATGGAGGGAGAGAAGAAGAATAGAAAGGAAAACAAATTTTTTTTTTTTCTAAAGCAAATTTTAAAATAAGTCACAGTGGCAGAGCAGCAAGGGTTATGATCAAAGCATGAAATGGTCTCTTACAAATAGGAACTCTACTGAGTGATTGACAGGCAATGTAAAGACTACCATCCATTAATAATACCATCTGAAGCAGAAAGGAAAATTATATTCTAACTCTTCTTCCCCATAATCCCAAATGCTGATTTTGAAGGGTGATTTTCTGATGGTTTTCCAGTCTTGCTCTGTGCAGGCCTTGTTTCTCAGCTTCTCCAGCCTGTGGATTCTTTAAGTTAGTCTCGAGGTAAGAAAATTCAATATAAAAATAGCCAGTAGCCCTACACTGTGGCTCATGCCTGTAATCCCAATGGCAGGGGAAGCAGAGGCAGTAGGATCTCAGGTTCAAAGCCAGCAGTTGTGTACAATGAATCAAAATGCATTCTGCTGTCATATACACCTAATTAAAATTAATTAATTAATTAATTAATAAAAAATCCAAAATAGGGCTGGGGATGTGGCTCAGTGGTCAAGTGCCCCTGACTTCAATCCCTGTTACCCTCCCCACAAAAAATAGCAGTGGATTTCTAACTCTGGTAGGTAAGACTCTGTTTATTTCCTGTCCTTCCTGTGAAACAGTGAAGATCTGTGTCAAAACCTCTAAGCTGAGCAGGGATAGAACAGGGAAGGGATTTTAATATGTGCAGAAGCTCAGAAAGTGCAGCACATTTATTAGCACCATAATAGCATTTTTAACATGTATTTACATAAAATTTTTGGAAGAATACAAGTAAAATAATTAATGTAAATTATCCCTAGTTAGTTTCTCAAAGGCAAACAAATATACCTTCATGCCTATTTTTTTCCAGATTTAAAATCATTTTTATATATTAATTTTAAAACAATAGCAAAAATATTTCAAATTTTTAAAATGCAAATTAAATGTAATACAGAATATCCCAATGAAATGAAATTACTCTAAAGAGTTGGTGGTAAGGGCAACAGATATATACATTTTTAATCAAGTTGTAATGTGTTAATAAATTTATAAATTTAAAAGGCAGGTAAGCTAAGGTGTTAGTTCTCAGCAGTTTAAATAAAAAACACTAACAGAAGGAACAGATGTTGCTAATATTTTATAGATAATGTTTTTGGATAACTTTGCAATGTACATAAAATAAAACTAATTCACACCAGACAACACACCACAAAACATTTTAATAATTTTAGAACAACAGAACTTTACTTTCTACTTTTCTTTATAAAGTATATATATTTAAAGCTGTTATATATCCTGAATTCTGTAATATTTAAATGTAATTGTTTGTACTAAGACTTTCATATAAAAATAACAATAACAAAAACAAGCCACCCAAGTAGGTGAAGATATAAAGAGTTCTTAAAGTTTCTATAAGACATTTCTGAAATAGGGGGAAAAAAAAATAAAAAGGAACTGGCTACTTTTGTGCAAAAGTGACCTGCAACCTACTAATGTCCTCCATCATATAGCAATGAATCCAAGATGTACACATCCAGATATAATTTCAGCATACCATCTTCTGTTTGAAATTTCATCTTCTCTCATCTCTTACACGCATCACTCCTCATATGTCTCTTTTTATCTCCTTCTCTTTTCTTTTGAGCCTCCCCCCATTAGCATAAAGCATGCTCCTTACCATTGTCTTCAATATTTAAAATTTCTTTCCTTCAATACTTAAAAGAGGATGATGCTTATGTCTAAAAAGACAGACACCTGACCTAGGTTGAGAGTACTCCATGTGCTCACTTGGGTAAAGATATGTAGAATTGTCTCATAGAAGCCTCAGGTAGCCATTTTGTTATTGTCATCTCTGCTTCACAAATGAATGACCTGAGGCTTAATGAGTTAAAGACACTTGGCCAAGATCAGATAACCAGTAAATGGCAATTCTCAAGTTTTTGTTTCTCACTACAAAGTTAAGCTTCCTGTTTATAGCACATGAAAAATATATGTGTACTACTTGGGAGAGATAATTACAAATATCTCCACTTAACAAAATATTTATAGTTAAATAGACCTGATGCTAACATCTAAAAGCCTTCCAGAATAAATTATCCTCAAATGGGTACATTAATGATTCAAATATAAAACCTGCTATAAAAGAAAGAAGACCAATTTGTAAACTATTTTTCAAAGGTAAAAACATCCTTCTTAATATAGAGAGTATTAAATTTTAAAGTTCTCATTAAATATTTAAAAGTTATAAAGTGAAAAGAATTCCCTAACTCTTTTAGCAAATTGAAGAACTATGTCAGAGATAACTAGAGGACTCAAATAAAATGAGAAATTATAAAGGGTTAACTAATTCATAAATGGAAAAGCGTTTTCAAAAATTTCACATTTTAATGTTTACATCTTAAATGAAGCATGTGTACTTTTAAGACATGTGAAATTTATTATTAAAAAACATAAAAATGATACCATCTCATGAGAAAAACTTGTAATATTAGAAATGCACATATGTAATATAAATCACTAAATTTCCTCATTTATTTAAATGGAATTACATTGAAATAAGATTGTTTCACAAATCTCATAAGCTAAACTTGTATTTTGCCACAGGCAGCAAACAATATCCCACAAACAAAAGCAAAGATCATGCAATCACCATGAGAAATTGACTATAATGCTCTTTTAAATAATCCAATTGTATAATGAATAAACTGTTCTTAATTTTTCAGAAACAGATAGCTATGGGAAATCCAGTGGAAATTTTCAATTTTCACCATATAAATTTTTATCCCAGATATCAAGATATGAATATTAGTTTCTTATGGATGCCCATGGCAAATAATATTTAATTTAAAAACTGTTATCCCTGATATGAAGTCACTGTTCTTCTTTTACACAGAAAGCAAAGGCAAATTGCATTTGTATGAAAAAGTGCTGAAGTTATGCCTAATAAATGATGCAGCAAGAACATAAGTCAGCAGACTCATATCTGAAAACTTTCTCCACCACCTCGAGCAGGTTGCTTCCCATCTCTGTGACTCAGCTTGCTCATTTATTGAATAGATTGCAGCAGTTTTCAAGAGGATTACATGAAAATGTAATGATCAAAAAAGTAGAATTTTTTAGTGCAGGCTCAAAAACATTTTTTGGTTTAGTAAATATAGCTATGATACTCATTAAAATATAATATTTATATGGTAAATAAAGATAGTTTCCATCTACAACTAAATAAAAATTAAAAAAAAAAAAAGCCGGGCGTGGTGGCGCACACGCCTGTAGTCCCAGCATTTGGGAGGCTGAGGCAGGAGGATCACGAGTTCAAAGCCTACCTCAGCAATGGCGAGGCACTTAGCAACTCAGTGAGACCCTGTCTCTAATAAAATACGAAAAAGGGCTGGGGATGTGGCCCAGTGGTCGAGTGACCCTGAGTTCAATCCCCAGGACCAAAACAAAACAAACAAAACATAAAAAAGCCTCAGGATGTGGCTCAGTGGTAAAGCGCCCAGGGTCCAATCCCTGGTACCAGAAAAAAGGAAGAAAAAAAATTGGTGATTTTTTACATCTTAGGATAATAAATCTCTACTTCTTTTTGAGACTGTCCCTGTAGATTGAACTGACAACAGTGATTTATGGTCCTGGAGTTAACTGTGTAACTCCTCCCTTTGTAATTATTTCATCATTTTAGTCATTCATATTATAGACAGTGTACTGAGATAACAACTCGGCTATATTTCTCTAATATACTTGCTGTTCATAGAAATCGTAACCCGAACACCTGGACTAGCAAAATGAGGTGGTAATTCTTTTTTCTTATTCTAATTTTCATTGTTTAAAACAAATATAATATCAATAGGTGATTGTAATGTAATAAATATACTATCTAGCAAGATAGGAAAATTATTTAATCCCATCCTATTAGCCATAGGCATAGATTTAGTTGGGCCATTGGAATGGGAGAGTGATAGCATCCTTTACCATTAAGTGAGTGAAACCTAAGCTTTGGGGACACTCAATTGTATGGCCCCTCTGATCACAGCCTTGTGATCTACTTATGTATAATTTTCAAATCAGTTAACAAAATTAGTTAAGGCCAATTGATTTTTTTTCTTTCAGACTTTATTTCTCTACCATGTCCTTTGTATCACATGGAAGAAAACCATTTCGAAGATTACACTTAAAGGAGAATTTCACTCAGTTACATTTAGTTGTTGTTTGCAGTCAATTCCACTGTGACTCTGTTATTGCTAGCCATGCTACTATAGGAATAATCCTCACCCATGCCTCACTCTCCCAAACTCTGCCAACTCACACAGCATCATGGTTAACAATGTAGGGAATGAATTTTATTGCTAAAACAGTCTGAATATTGATACTTCCAAATCATATAATTCAAACCATATAAGTAGAAAAAAATTGATATAAACTTCATAAATGGACAGTAAACACATTTATGGCAAAAACAAACTTGTAAATTATTACTAATTGGGATAAAAAAATCTTTCATTTTTCTCTGTAGAAAGTATTTTAAAAATGGTCATTCAAAGCAAAGATAAAACATTATGTAAACCCAAAACACAGGAAAGGACCTTGTAAGAAAACACAATTTTGTATTTAGTATTACAGCATGTGCTATTTCAGTGATGTGAATGGTATTTTTGTGTGTGTGTGTGTGTGATTTGGAGATACTTATGTGTTAGTTTCGTAAAATTATATTTTGTCTGTAATTTTATCATCAGAAATATATACTATTTTGGAACATAATTTTAAATCTATTATTTCCAATATATTTTTGCTTGTTAAAGAAGTTTTACATTGTATAATATACAAACCCCATAATATTGGGCATTCCCTGGATATAATAACTCCACCTCTCTGGATCCATTTCCTCGTTCATAAAATAATAACTATCTCTCTGTTTCAGAGCAAGAATTTTTTAGATAATATATTAAAATGTGTTTAACAAAGGTCCTGAGAATCAGTAAATGTTGATAAATGTTAGTAGTTGTTTTGCCATTACATATATGTTCAATTACTATTTATATTCTAATTCTTAACATAGGGCTTACTACTCCATCTAGCCCAACATCTGCCCAGGAAGATAACTTACATCAAAAATCAATTTCAGATGGTCTTCAGTGGAAAGCTTTACAGGGATCCCCAATTTCTCTAAGGTTGCTGTAGTTCAGCTACCACCTGCATGTGTCACCACCACTTTAAATCTCCATATGTATCATCTTCAGAGACAATGCACTTTGATGTGTTGGAGGAGCAAGCCATACCCTTTTGCTTTTTCCTTCATTGTACTTGAAATGGCGTCTTTTTGAAAAGTTTTTCTCTCTTTCTAAGTTAAAGTTCTACACAGCCCTTAGCAAACATCTAAAAAAAATGACATTTTAAAATAATAAATTATAGCATAATTAATGAGGATTTGTACCTTCCTTACACCAATCATAATGCCCTGAAAGAGAATATTACTAAATACATGAGAAAACTTGTGTAGTCTCATATTAACCAGCAGTTCTACACCTATACCTAGAAACTATGCAACTCTTTATTAGGAAGATATACTCTATGTGGCATTTTTGTGCAGAAGAATGCTGAAGGCCACACAGGGGAAATGGATAAAATGTGTTAGAAGTACACAAAGAAATAATTTGAAAAATTAATCAATGCATCTGTTCACTTTTATCATTGAGTGAAAATAGTAGAGTAAGCAGTTCAGTATATAGCATCAATCAGTTTTATAAATGAAAGCACACTCAAAGCAAAACTTTTTATTTGAGGACACAAATACTATATTCACTTGAATGAGCACCTATTATAAGGAGAAAACTAAGGCAGTATTGAAATGCTACATAGAATTTCTAATGCCTGCACTCTCCATCATAAGATTATTTTCTTCTCCATTTTTATTTATCTTCTGTTTTTCAGTACATTTTTATGGGGTAGTACAATATAGGTAGTGTTTCAGTGTGTTGGTGATGCTGTAACAAAATACCTAAGACTGTGTCATTTATTTTCAAATGAAATTTATTTCCTCACAGTTCTGAAAGCTTGGAAGGTACAAGCAGGTTCAGTGTCTGCTAAAAACTTGTCTCTGCTTCCAGGATGGCTCTTGAGCACCACCTTTACAAGGCAGAAGAGCGGAAGGGCAAAGTAGGTCCAAGATCATTGTCTAGAACATTTTCATAAGGCATTAACCTTCCCGAAAGTCCCCGTTTCTCAATACCACCACAATGGGGATTGTGTTGCAACTGATTTTAGGAGGCACACAGTCAAATCATAGCAATTAGTAAGCTCAGTGTTTTTTAAGAGATGGTATTCACAAAAACCCTGTCATTCTTATCTGATAATACATGTTTAAAATGCCAAGGGTGAATTTCAGAACTAGTGAGTTAGATGCTGTTCTAATAGAGCCAAGAAATGTATCTTTTGAATAAGAAAACAAGGTATTCCTTATGGAGAAACCTTGTGAAAACCAGTGACTTGAACTGTGGTTCTTGTGAAGTGTCAAGAGTCACAGGCATCCAATGTACACAACTTCTCCATGAGATAACAGTTTTGATGAGAATGATTGGATTAATGAATGAATGAATGTCATTATTTCATAGAGAAAGCAAAACAAAAACATATTTGAAAACCAAACATATCTATATCTAGAGAGAAAGAAAACCTTAATGTACACAATAAGAGAACTCTAAATTATTTATTAAAAATCTGCACAATTTATATATGTACACATATTAATATACATATATGTGTATGTATATGAGAAATTTTTCTAGTCTTTAATAAAGTAAATCAATAGCATGCATGATTCCAAAACACTAACTGGTAGAATAATGGAATAGATTTTGCCTGCTGCTTACATGCACAAAATTTGTGTGAGTTTTTTTATCCAACTTTTCTTAATAACATTTTTCATCCATTTAGAGTAGATTGGAGCCAGACTTTGGAACCATAATCTGCCCCTGACTATGTAGGTCAAATTCGCTTGGGAATTGCCCCAGTTAAGGAAATTTGAAAATGTTTTTTCATTCAAATAGCTGTGTTCAGGCAGAGAGCATGCTGGGATTTGCCATTTTGGCTGCCATCACAATTACCCCTATCAGTGTCTATGCACAGATGCTGAATGTGGGTAACTATTACTGGCAGGTTGTTCTGGCTGCTCATACAAATGAATAATCATTGGCTCATGATCACCTCAACTCCCTAGATCACTGCAATGGCCCAGCTGGGCTGAGTAGGAAATCTAGCTAACGAGAGAGATTATTTTTTCTCTTGTAGCTATAATGCATAATATACAGGATTTCACACAGCTGTCTTTTTAAAGATAAACTTTTAAATTTTATTTAAATGTTTACTTTCTTACCTTTTTTAAAAAAAAAAAAAAAACCAAAGGCATTATGCATATAAGGTATAAGAGAGCCATGCAGTGATGGATTTAAGATTTTGAAACTTATAGTTAAATGGAATATTACTTTTTCCTATGATACGTTGTACTATTGCTAATGAATAGCATCAGTCCAGCTGCTTACTGTGTAATTGCCACTCTTGCACCATGCTTGCAATAAAAAAGAAACACAAACACTGTTATTAAAGCAGAACAGATATTCTATTTTTGAGTGCTCCAATGTAATCTAATAGTGACTAAGTAATGAAGTAAACATCATTAGTGAGGCTTTTCAATGTATGTTTACATTTTGCTACCTTTTACCCACCTTGTTATACAAAGTTTCCAATGTTACAGCTTATTTTTTAATATTTAAATTGTCAATCTATAATTTACAGGGCCATTAGCATCAAAAGGATATGTGTACTATATTCAGCAATTGCCATTTTACTCTAAAGTACCAGGTAGGGAAGAATGGGAAAAAATATGGCTTTAATGTGTCCCCATCAGAAAGGATGATAGTACAGTTTTCCTAGATCCTGTGAGACTGAGGAACCTTAAAAAAAAAAAAAAAAAAAAGAGAGAATATACAGGATTTGACACAGCTGTCTTTTTAAGATAAGCTTTGAAAATTTATTTAAATATTTTCTTTCTTATTAATGAAAAATAATGGCATTATGAATATACATTTTAAAATGGCCATTCAGTGATAGATTATGAATGTAACCATTTAGAAGATACATGACACATGAAACCAAAAAACAGTCAAGCAATTTTTTTCAGCTGCCTTCAAAATTTGTTAGTCCAAGATCCTTGATTTACAGAACAACATTTCAATGTTTTAAATTTGAGATGGAGTATAATGCAAGAGATTTTATAAAGGCTTTTTTCTTGGATTTCTAAATATATCTTAAAGGGAGATTATAATTTTTAATTGGAAAACCATTATGAATTTTCCTATAAATCACATTCTTCCTACCAGAGGAGCACTGCATTTTTCATGAATAATATTGCCATCTCTGGATCCAGACTTTTTGCTTTCTTCTCTCAATGCACAGTTGTCTACATGAGTGTCTAAGATGTGTCATTATGCCATTACTCATTTCATATGCTCCCTTCATGCACTTTGCTCAGGTCATCTATATTAATACTACAATCATCAACGTCATATTTTTGTTCTTTTTCTCCAGCTCTGAGCTAAAGAGCCAATAATGGGCAATCCAATCTGAGATTCCAATAAGCCCTAACATTCTCTTCCATTATTCCCTCACCCCTGCCTTTCATCTTTTCTCTGAAGTTCTATCATATAACAGAATCACTATGTATCTAGCTCTATCAGGAAAACTTAAACATGTTATTGATTCATCTTGTTCTCTCAATCTACACACCAAATCAACCACCATGTCAATATGACTCTTGTCTACATTCCACTAGTTCATTTTCTCTTAACCTAGTAAAACGCCAGCGACTATTTTGTACAACTGTATAACCAGGATGCCTGACTTGGTCCTGACACTTTTCAATTTGTTCTCCACCATGCATCAAAAATCATCCTCTTAGTTTGATTTTACAATTCCACTGTAATGACACAGAGCCCTGATGTCTCCCTTGAGATGAAATCCAAATATTTCAGTATGGATTGCAAAGTCTTTCCACATTTTCTTGCTAACTTTTTTCCTTGTACTGTTCATCCCAGTTTGAATGAGCTATTTTCAGCTTTTCAGATAATTTATTCAATAACTTAACATAATCTTTGAGTGGAGGAAGACCTCCCTTGAGCTCCTACATTTCATACAAACTCAAGTAAGTATCTCTTCATTTTCATCCCCCTAGCATTTTGAATTTCAATTCAATTTCACATTTTACTGAAAATTCTTGGGTGTGTTGATCTTACATATTGCATTAACTTCAGTGAAGAAAGGGTTTGCCTCTGAATGTTTACATTAGTATTTCCAACATAGATCCATTTTATATATTCATATGTCCCTAATATATTCTGGATTAATATATTCTCAATATGCTCAATATTATGTGTTACATAAATACACATTTTGATGTCTTATTCCTTCTTTAAATATCTTGTAATCTAATTGATTATTTTCTGTGGCCAGAGATACCATCTTTTAAAATTAGAGGTTTTGCTTGTATAGGATGGACTCCTTCTGTTCAAATGGCTTTTTGAATCCACTTGATAAAAATACATAAGTTGCTTTAAGATGTGTAGTATCTCTCCATCCCTTGTCCTCTGTGAGAGGAGAAGAAATAAGGCCAAAGAAGCTCAGGCAATTTAGAGCAAAGAAGGAATTTGGGGAGAACCAGATACTTTTATGTCATAAAAGCAAACGCCTGCAAAACATAAGATGCAAAATAAGAAAACAAAAAAATAGCTCTACTTAAGTATTAAACAAATTAAATATAGTTATATTGGAAAATCCCAAGAGTCTCAAAGGTAAGGAACTGTATTTATATTCATTTGACCTAATTTTATCAATCATAACATTATCTTTCTAAATATTTAAAGTAATCACATGGGACAGAATACCGTTAGCCTTATTATATGAACAATTAAATTGAAATGAAGTGTAAAATCTTGAAAGAAATCATGAAGACAGTAAATGCGGGTGCAACATTAATACCCAGATCCATAGTTCTTAACTCTGTTCTAGGTCACAAGATACATCAGCACATGCCTAATTAGAATGGACTGTAATTTCAGCTAGCATTATTTCCTGAGTTAGATTCTCTCCACTGATCATTCATGTATTTAAGTCCAAGTTTCTTTATGGTATAACCATGTATAATAATTTTTCTCTTAAATTCAGAATAATGGTTTGTTTTGATATTGTAGGGAAATCAACTTTTACAAATAAGTCTTTGCCACACTGGCAGGAGATATAAGTGAGAACAGTATTGGAGCAAACTGAACTTTCAGAATTCTTTGGCAACCAAATAATGTTCATACACTTTCAAGGGAGTACCCTCACAGTTGATATTACCCCTCTCCAATCCATCTTCAATGCTATAAGATGTTTTTGCAAAACTCTGAGATTATCACCCACTAGTTTATAAAATGTGAATGGTCTTTCATGGTATGATAGTCACTCTCTGTTCCTTATCTTACATCCATTTTTCTCTTATATGCCTGTAATTTCCAAATGAGAATGGGTTTGCCCAGTGAAGGAGCCTTAGCTGCGTATGGAAACATTTTTGGCTTGTACAAATGAAAAAGACAGAACTGTCATTTGGTAGGCAAAGGCCAGAGAAGTAATTAAACATCCTCAATACATAAGACAGTCCCTCAAAACAGAGAAATATATGGCTCAAAATGTCAGCAATGCCAAGATTGTGAACCAACAATACATCAGTCAATTTATGTCACTAATGAAGTCACAAGATAAAAATCAAATTCATCAAAATTAGCCTGCAAAATGTTTCATGATTTAGTCCTGATATCCCAACAGTATTTCTTGTCACTCTACTTCCTGGTTCTGAATTATTCACCATTTACAGAAGTCATTTTTGTAACCATCAAGATCAGCTGAGCCACATTGACAGTCGCCTCTAAAACGTCACTAGCTTAAGGCACAAAATTTATTCCCTATGCTGCATGCTCAATGCATAGTGATGCATGGTCTCATGTTCTCATCGTTCTCACTGGAGACTCTGGCAGAAGGAAACTGCATTGTTGTGAGGGGCTTTTCTTTCAAGCTGAGTTTTCAGGATTCATTGTGCCAAGAAAAGAGAGCATGGAACATTGCACAATGGCCATTAATTGCTGCTGTCCGCAGTCAAAACAGGTCATCTCCACTCACATCGGTCACATCCACTTGGGAAAACAAGTCACAGGGTCCTGCCTGCAGTCAAAGAGAATTTTCTTTTTGGAAGAAGAAAGTAAGCTAAAATTCTTAGTGAACATTAATAGTGCCTGTCTACTCCATGCTTTTTTCCCCCTTATTTTCAGAGACTCACATTTCAGTCATACTCACATTTCAGTTTAATTTGATGAATGACTTTTTAGATAATGCTGTTTTGATTCATTTTCTTCCTAGACTTTGTTAGATACCTTTCCTTTGTCCTATTATCACATTTGGACACAGATCTCACCACAGTTCTGATCACTATCTGGCCTCCTCTACATGAAGGAGATGAGGTTTCTTATTTGGTATATTTATAAAATGATCATTCATAAAATACCTAATTAAATGTTTTCTTACAAACACAAAAAGCCCAATTATCCAAATTATACAGTGGAATATGATTATTTTTATTTGAAGCAAGAGCCGCTTGCCTCCAGGTACCTGATGACTCCCTTCCTTAAAGCCCCGGCCACACATCCTCCTTCCCATGTGAGGAAATTGGTCACATATCTTCTTAGAACCACAAAATATAATATGAAAGCATCGTAAGAATCATGTTGTATATATTATTTTAATTTTATAAGTACCCTGGGCAATATTTTCTTTAAAAATGCCATTACCAAGTAAAGATAAGAGAAAATGTAGAAGCTAGTCAAATTCTTGTTCTACCTGATTACCTTCAAACAACACAAGAATCATGAGTCTTAACTGCAAACAGCTTTTAGCATACCCTGAAGAAAAAATGATCAGGAAAACTGTAGTGAATCTAATGGGTCCCAAAGAAACCTAAAACAGTTTGAGGAAGACAGAATTTTCTCCCTACCAAAGATACAGTTTTTTCCATATTACTGTGAGAAATATTTACTTCATCACTGTGACAGAATAGACTTACTTTATTCATAAATTGGAATTCTCAACTGAATAAACATAGCTGTATAATTCAAACCATGGGAATGTTCTCTGGACTCAGGAGACTTAAATTCTTTTCCAGATCTTACCAGGTTTAGTCAGGTCACTGACTAAGTAAGATTTTTCTGAGTCTTAATTGTATTTTTGTATTTTGTTGTTTTTATCCACAAAAAAGATGTTACAACAGTTGTCTGATTCATTTCAGTTGCCAACAATAAATAGTTATTTTAGTTAATACATGTCATAAAATACAAAATAAAACGATATAGCCTGTCACCATGGTACATGCCTGTAATCCCAGAGGCTTGGGAGGCTGAGGAAGGAGGATCCTGAGCTCAAAGCCAGCCTCTACAACTCTAGTGAGGACAAAGCAACTTAGTGAGACCCTATCTCAAAGTAAAAAATAAAAAAATAAAAATACTGAGGGTGAGCTCAGAGGTTGAGAGCTCTTGAATTACTTCTGGTACAAAAAATAATAATATGAAGTTTATATTATCATTGATTTAGCATAACAAAATAAATTGGTACACCTAGCAATATAAGTCACTTAAAAACCATTAAAAAGTATTCATGAAAACTAGCAATATATAAAATTGTTAGAAAAAGTAATAGAATGTATAGCTTGGGGCATAATATATGCTAAAAATGGTATACATTTAAAAATATGATTCACTGAGGTGAAGATATAGTTCTGTGGTAGAATACTTGCTTAACACAGGCAAGGCTCTGAGTTCCATTCTCAGCTCCACAAAAAACAACAACAACAACAACAAAAAGGGACAAAACAAAAATCTGAAAAACAAAACCAAAAAACAAAAAAGGATTCTATGAAAATATGACAATATTTCAAAAATAAGCTATAAACAATGATAAACATAACTTTTGATGTTAAATAAATTCAAGTTCAGTTAATATTTTCTAAGGACTCAGGAAGAAAGAGAGATAATTTGATTTCTTTTTTTTTAATATTTATTTATTTACTTTAGTTGTACACAATGCAATGCATTTATGTTTTACGTGGTGCTGAGGATCGAACCCGGGCCGCGCACATGCGAAGCGAGCGCTCTGCCGCTGAGCCACAACCCTAGCCCGATAATTTGATTTCTTTTGTGGAAACTGAGAACATCTTCTCTGGAGCACGGATAGCAAATCTCTTTTAGATTCAAAGTCATATTATTCTGCCATCTTAAGAAAAATCTGAGGTCAAAGTAAATTTCATTAAATTTAAAAAGAATACAGAAATATGACACTTGTAAAACAGCTAGGCAATTTAATAAATATATGCAGTTCCTACTTATAATAGACACATTAATTTTTTTGCACATGTAGGTGTATTCAGTGTATTTTTGTTTTCTTATATTTTCAATTTACAACATGATTATTTGAATATAACCCATCATAAGTCATGGAGCATATGCATCTAACCAGAAAGCCAAAAAGAATTCTATGTAAAGTAAAAAATAGATGGAAACAAAATAATTTCAACAAAGAGAACCAGCACTAGTGAGATTTAAACCTGAACACTTTAAACCCTGAACCTCACTCTAAGGAAAAGAAATTATTTTTAATGGGTGTTTTCTACCATGCCAAGGGAAATGGTATTTTGCAGTGCTTTTAAGAATGGACACTCTCCTCTATGCCTAAATACCTACATAAGAGCCAAGTAAAAATAGCTAATATTGCTATTGCTATTTTGGTGAGTCTTACGATTTGAAAAAATCTTGATTAATTTACAAATAAGAAAGAGATCTCTGCTGTTTATTCTACAGCTGTAGTCTTCCAGTCTTAGAGATGAGAGATTAAAATAAAGAAAACAGAAAGCTGAACAGACCTGGGTATTTCCTAAGCTTGCTGGACCTCACAGGGTCCTGAAGCAGGAGGCAGAGTTTGGTGTAGGATTTCAAAATCTTTTCATTAAATATAGTGCTTGTTCAAAAGTATCCCAGGCCCCCTTATGATTTCAACTACTCAGTAAATACTAAATGATCAATAAACTGTTAACTTCTCTTCTTTCTCCCTCCCATGGATAGAATGGAAGGGTTCCTTGAAGTCTACTCTCAGAAATCCACTGGCTTGAACCCTCTCTTCCATTTCGGAAGGTTTCACCTACTGAGATGTGTCAAAATGCTAAAGACCCGTCTGAAGCCAATGCATGAACCTCGTCTTTTCTTACCACAGTCCGCAAAACAACTACTACTGTTATTTACCCTTGGATTTCTAGTTCTTTAGATGAGTTTTTGTTTGTTTGTTTGTTTGTTTTTTGTTTTTTTTTTTTGTCCTTGGTGTCCTCTACATGTAAATATCAAATTGAGATAATTTATCATCTCATATGATTCTTATTAAACTAAATGTGTTGGTAGGGAGCCTAAAAGTCAGAAAAAAGAGGAAGGATAGTTATTTGCTAATTGGCATCACTTGAAATAAAACTATAATTGAGAAAATTGATGATTTTCTTTCTAAAATCCCATATTTATTTCAAAATAAAATTGGGTGAATTGTATTTTGCAAAAAGTGTTACATTTTACAATTGCATTACACACACACACACACACACATTTATAATTGATTTTCTAAAAGAGAAAATCAGGTCAGTGTTGGCATTTTTTTTTCCTTAGGATCAGAGAGTATGCATATGCTTTGTGTGCTTCGTACAGTCATAGCTATGTATTTATTCTTTGTTTTATCTTTCTGTTTATTTGTTTTATAACTCTTTAAAAATGTAAGAATCATCTGAAACAAGAAAGCC
Organism: Tamias sibiricus; assembly: GCA_025594165.1. Taxonomy (NCBI): domain Eukaryota; kingdom Metazoa; phylum Chordata; class Mammalia; order Rodentia; family Sciuridae; genus Tamias; species Tamias sibiricus. Next base: position 28,087,720 of record CM046665.1, read on the forward strand.
ATACAAAAACAGGCTGATGCTAAATAGGGTTCTAAGGCCATACTTAGCTCACTTTTAAATTAGAAACTATATGTACCCTAAAATAAGCATGTGAGGGTGAAGATGCAGAGTAAGAGGGATATGTAGAAAAGATAAGATTTTTCTTTTTTTTCCTCTGATATTAAAAAATAAATCAATGAAAAAGAATATATATTGTAAGTATTTACACTTTTTTTGCCATCAAGACTATATCCTAAATGATCCACAGATTTATACAAATATTGGGGTGAGCAGCCTCTAAAGTGGCCTCCTCCCCACTTACTATATTAAACTTCATAGGTGGTCCCTTCTCCTGGAATGTGGAATACATTTACTGATACACTTCCAAAGCATAGAATATGGCAAAAGAGACAACACATCTATTCTGAAATTAGGATATGAAGAGACCATTACTTTCATTATGGATGTCTTTTCTTATTTTCTCTATCAGTTCCCTTGACCTGGGAAAATGAGTTGTTATGTTCTAAACAGACCTTTATGGTGAGGAACTGAACTTTTAGACAATAGGAATTTGTTTTGCCAAAACACAGGTGTGTGAGCTTGGCAATGGATGTTTATCAAGTCAAGCCTTGAGATAACTACAGCAGTACGATAGATAATTAATTTTATGTTTCAACTTGACTGAGTCTCATACCTACCTACATACATGGTCAACCATTATTCTGGATGTTTCTGAGAAGGTTTTGTTGTTTGTTTGTTTTTTGTAATGTTAACATTATACTCTGGATTTGAGTAAAGATTACCCTCCATATTGTAGATAGGCTTTATCCAATCAGTTGAAGGCCTTGCTAGAACAAAGACTGCTCTCCCTAAGAAAGGAGGAATTTCACCAGTAGACTGTCCTTGAATTCAAACTACCATGCTTTCCTATTTACACCTGCCTGCTTGGTCGATCAGAATTTGAACTTGCCAAACCTCTATAATCATTTTGGCCAATTTCTTAAAATAAATTTTTTCTCTCTCTTTATTAATATACACTCAGTGGGTACTCCATAACTGCAGGTTCTGCTTCTGTGGATTGAACCAATTGCAAATAAAAAATGTAGTTAGGGTTATGTTGGCTATATTGGTAATATACATAAAGACATTTTTCCTTGTTATTATCCCCTAAATAATACATTATAGCCACTGTTTACATAGCAACAGTTTGTATTAGATACTATAAGTCATCTAGAGAAAATTTTGAAGTATAAAGGAGGATTGTATAGGTTATATAGAAATACAACTATTATATCCAGCTATACCATAGGTACTTGAATATCTTTGGATTTCTGTATCCATGGGAGATCCTAGAAACAGTCTTTAACAGATACTGAGGGATTATCACATGCATGCGCACACGCACACGTGTGCACACACACACACTACTGGGTCTATTTCTCTGAAGACCCTTGAGGAATACAAATCCCATCAGAAAGCTTGACTGCAGCCTAGTGAAACGTGAAGTACAAGCAACCAGATGCACCTGGATTCTCCATCCAAAGAAAATGTGACATCATAAATATTTTTATCTGCTAATTTCTATTACATAACTAACACACATATACTTACATGTGAATAGATAAAGCTTATTATTTTTGCACATGTGTTAATTCCTTCTACTGGGAAAGCACAGCCTCATAATATGTTCTCCCCTGGCATCTAAAACATGTGTCAAGAACGTATAGATGCAAATAAGCATTTTAGTTGTTTGATCCATCAACTTACATTTGGAAATTTAGTCAGCTTTTGTTCTGAAGTTTACTTGAAGTTGTTTCCTTTTTGACTTCTGTATACTTAAAAAAAAATAATCACTTAACAATATCTTGAGCATATTGCTCTCATATAAACTATAACCTGGAATCTTTTATGGCCTCTAGAATATACTGGACACCATTTTTTTTTTCCATTTACCCTAAACAGGATAAGGATATCTTGAGGCAAAGATAGAACCAAGTGACAAAATCTTATCAGGCCTGGTTTCTAAGAACCAAGCTTCATTTTATTCTTTTATCTTACCCACAGTGCTACAGATTGTGTCAATACTTTGAATTACTTAGTAATCAAAAAAGGATCAGCTTCAAGTAAAATGAATCAAGACAATCAAATTCATAATAAAAGATAAAAATAAACTCTTACATTTCTATGCACTTATACTACCAATATTTGTTGAATATCATCAATAAATATTGTTGGGCATTTGACTGCTGACAGGTATTTCAAGGCTATATAAGAGATAATTCCTGCAATTAGGTATCTCATGTTTTAGTATGGGATTCAGATGCAAGTGAAAGGGTATCGTGTGAGACTTTTTATACTGCTTTGGAATTCTTGACTTGAGTCAGATGAAAATAAAACTTTGTTTAGTCTTCTGTGCAGACTATCATCAGTATATGATGGTTTATCTCATTTTTTGACTTTAAAATGGTGCAAAATTGATGCATGGTCAGAACTGCACTTTTAATTTTCAATTTCAGTCTTTTCCAGGGCTATTGATATGTAGTTAATATATTTTATTTTTATTTTTTTTAATGTTTTTAGTTATATATGGACATAATACCTTCATTTTGTTTATTTATTTTTATTCTAAATTGTTATATATGACAGTAGAATGCATTACAATTCATATTACACATATAAAGCACAATTTTACATATCTCTAGTTGTATACAAAGTGTATTCACACCATTCATGTCTTCATACATGTACTTAGGGCAATGATGTCTATCTCATTCTAACATCTTTTTTACTCCCATGTCTCCTCCCTTCCCATCTCTCCCGATTGTCCTTTCTAGAGTTCATCCAATCCTCCTATGTTCCCTGTCCCAACCCCACTATGAATCAGCCTCCTTATATCAGAGAAAACATTCAGCATTTGTTTTTGGGGGATTGGCTAGCTTCACTTAGCATTATATTCTCCAACTTCATCCATTTACCTGCAATTTATTTTTATGTGGTGCAGAGGATTGAACCCAGTGCTTCACACATGCTAGGCAAGTGCTCTATGACTGAGCTACAACCCCAGTCCTCTTGTGATGTTGCATAGTGGTAGTGAACTTCAGCTCTCAAGAAGCCTTGCAATCCAGGGTAAACAACAGATTCCACAATACTGTGTTGCACAATACTCTGTTGCTAAGCTAGAACATTCTGTAGGTTAGGCATGTGAGATACATTTTAATATTACCACATTTTCAACTTACCATGTGTTTATCACCTGGTCCCCATCATAAGTCAAGAAGCCTGGTATTCTAAAATACCTGCCAAAAATTGAGACTAGACTTCACCTCCAGCCTGTCTATGAGGCAGTCAAGCTAGCTTTTCTATCCTTATCACTCACATCAATGTTCCAGTCTATTTATAAAAACAGCTTTTGAAGAGAAAGAAAAGTGTCAAAATCTTGGTAGTTGGTCTCCGTGAAATACAATAGCTTTCCACCCTGACCTTACCACTAGAACAAAATGAGCTAAAAGACACCAATAAAATCTCTTGAAGAGATTAGAGGATATCAAGGGAAGGGAAACTCCCTTTTCATCTTCAGGTTCATGTTTGCTGAAGAGCAAAGAAAGCAGTCAAAACTGTTTCTTTCATAAAACAGAGTAAGTATGGGAATAAAGATCTTGGGAGATTCTTGGTTGATATATGATTGAGATATGACTCAGGTATTTGAAATATATATTTGACTGTTAATCAATGCAGGTATATAAAAATCAGGAGACTTGCTGGAGATGTCAATAAGATAATTGGTTTGGTATCCCTTAGGAAAATGGAAAAAAGGAATTCCCACATAAATCTCACATAGCCTTCAGCAACCATAGATAAGTACACAATGGTTCACCTGTCTTCATGTGAAGAATCATGAACTAATGAGCTAGGAAGCTAATAAGGTAGCACCCAGCAAAGTGAATCCTTGGTTCTAAGGAGGTATTAAGAGGAATGGATTCATGGTATGAACTAATGGACAGAACTCTCTGAAAACATCCTTGCCAATGATGTAAACAATATAGATGAGTCCTGAAAAGCCACATACACCATGGATGTGAAGAATGGCTCTAAAATTAGGACCCTGGAAGTATAAGCAAATAGATATCATCAACTGAGTAAACAAAGAATCATATAATCTCTCCAACAAAGGACTTCTGGATTTATAAGGAAACTTCCACCATCATTCCCATCCCATCTCCATACTCTCAATACAGGCTGTGAGGTAGGGGACTATACATCCTAGAAGCAGACCATAAACCTCATTCTCTAAGGTGTTAGAGTGAGAGGAAGAAACTAGAAGCAGGGAGTGGGGCTGAAGCTACCAACATTATAATGGTGAGCTCTGGGCTAGTAGCTGATGGAAGTGGCCAGGTCTAATGAATTGGAATTAAACCTGTCTCAAGAGAAGGAAGCATCAGATTCAAACTTAATGCTAAATCCAGAGAGTACAGTGATATTTATCTGTTCCTGAAAGGAATCTGGAAATAGCGAAAACTGACCCTTGTCTCTAACTTAACTTATATAAAACTCTATATTCCAGAAAGTACAGGGAAATTTGTTTTCTTGGCAGGAGTATGAACCAAGCTTCCCAGTGGCTCAAGGGCTATATCTACAATCTCTTTAATTTCCTCTAAAATAAGGGCAGGTTGAGCCACCAAAAGAGTTGAATTTGAATAGCATTTAACCCCAGAGTTGCAAAAGCCATAGCATACTGTCTTCCAATTATAAAGAAAGAAATTAGATGACTCAATTGAGAAGATTTCAACTCACAAGCTTTTTGACAATTTTGTTATTCTTAGTAGTGGCAGGCCAGGATAATAACAGACAGCTGCCCCATGCCTACAGGCCAGGAAACATAGAAGACATAATGTGTGCCTCCTGTGTAGATGGATTTCTTTGGATGTTTTATGAGTATTTTCAATTTACAACCAAAGTCACCTCATTTTGGTCCTCACCTAAAGACTGGAAGCAAGGGAAGTTGCCAGTTTTCCATTTCCATTTCCATTTCCTTTGTTATCACAATCTCTAGGACCATTTTTATCCCACTTCCACAACAGCTCACCTAAGCACTGACTAGTGTTTACCCCAACAAATATGGATGAGAGTCCCTGTGTGAAGAAAAGAGGCAAACATGCAATCACTACAGAATTGAAAACAAGGAAAAGTAGAACAAAATAAAACTTTTAGATTTCCCAACACCCAAGATGAGCCTGTGTATTAAAACTCTAAACCCCAGAGGGGGAAAAAAAAATTAGAAGGAACGAGGAAAACATTAAGTGCATTTTTTCACTCTAAGTGAAAAGGAAAATAAGATACAGCACTGTAATAATGGCTTTAGAGTAATATAGAGAAAGGAGACCAAAAAAAGAGAGAATATTTACATTAAAAAATCAGCAAAATATAAAGCAAATAGAGTAAGAAAATATTTCTATGTAGCTGAACATAAAAATAATTAGAAATATTTGAAATGGAAAATGTAGCATTGGGTTTGTTAAATTCAATATCTGTTATAAGCTTTAGATGTAAGAATTGGTGATTTAGAATATAATTCTTAGGAATGCACCTAAGCATAACACAGAGAACCAAAGATAGATGATATAGATAAAGATAGATGATATAGACAGCTAGATATCTAGATATAGAAATAGTAAAGAACAATTTGTTGAGTGAATGTCCTCATTTTTGTGTTTTTTCTAGGTTTCTGAATCTCTGTAGATTGTAACTTCTTATTTGAGTTTATCTTTCCTTCCAAGATGTGTGTAGAACTTCTGTGATTGATAAATTTGGAAAGAATACCTGATCATACTCTGCTCCCTTTCCCTGGGGTAAGGGCATCACAGGTTTCAGAGATCCAGAAGTCCCCTTTGCTTCTCCAAAAGCCTAAATTTCATCTTCCCCAAGGCCAGTACTTTCAGGTCAAGATGGGTAGTGTGCTAAATTCTTCAGTACATTTTAACTCAATCCACGTGACTAATGCACATGGACATGTCTAACTTGGCCTCCATCTGTAACAGAGGAGTTCTTCATCATCTTTATGTTTTATCTCCCAAATTCTTTAAAATACAGGCAGAAAAACAGATGCAATTTTAAAGAAGCATGCATGCCATAAATCCTATTATTTGCATGGATACTGTGTGTATGTGTGTTTGTCAGTTCCACTTGTTTTTTTGTTTCTTCCTCTTGTCTACATTTCATGGAGAGTTTTTAGTCAGTATTTTCAGAAAACTAAATCTGTTGGTTTCTTGATGGGACTGGAATAATATGCATTAGGACACTACTGGCAGCCTTGTCCACTTTTTCTGAGAACCTTGAGGATTAGATTTGTCAGTGGTTTGATCGTTCTCTGTTTGGCAAGTAAGATTTGACATAGCTTAGGATGCTGTGGGATCATCACTGTTTGGATTTTTGGACTCAACCACCTTCTGTTAAAAAGGATTCAGACAATGCCTTTATTTCCCAGTGTCTAAAAAATGAGATTTTCTCTCAAATCTACCTGGATTTTTTATGACAACTGACCCCCATCTTCTTGATGTTATGTTAAAAGAAAAACTTCAGACAAATTAAATATAGCAGAAAGTATTTGAGCAGAGACCCAATTCAAGAATCCAGTACATTCTGGGCCACCAAAGATAAAGACAGCACCATACAGCAATGTGGACAGGCTGTATTTATAGACAGAAAGAGAACTTGCAGATAGAAATAGGCTGATTGGTTAGAGCTTAACAGTTTACCTCATGGGGACGTGTCTAATCAGTTTGCAGCTTGTGATTTGCTGGTAGCTCACACAGAAAATCAGTGACTTTTACAGGAATGTACTGTTAGGTTTCAGTTTTCTACATACTAAGTGAGGTTACACCTTGATATGTATTGTCAATTTTAGGGAAAACTTAAATAAGTTTTTTTTTTTTTTTTCACATTAGCATCCACTTATGAGAGAAAACATTTGCTACTTCTCTGAGTTTGACTCACTTTCCTTAATATCATGATATTACGCTCTTCAGTTCCATCCATTTTCTTGCAAATGACAATTTTATTCTTCTTTATGGCTTAGTAAAACTCCATTGTGCATATATGCCACATTTTCTTTATCCATTCATCTGTTGATAGACATCTAGGCTGACTCTACAACTTGGCTATTGCAAATCATGCTACAAACAAACATGGTATGCATGTATCTTTAGAGAATATTAAGTTTAACTCTTTGGGAAAAATACCAATGTGTTATATAACTGGATCATATTGTAATTCTATCTTTCATTTTTTTGAGGAACCCACATACTTATTTCCATAGTGGCTATAATAATTGACATTCAAACCAATGGTGTATCAGAGTTTCTTTTCTCCTACATTCTTGCCAGTATTTATTGTTATCTGTGCTCTAGATCATTGACATTCTGACTGGATTGAGATGGAATCTCAGGGTAATTCTGATTTGCTTTCAAACAATTCACTTTTATGTTGAACACAGCAGGGATCTCCAAAGCTAGCACTCCTGAAATTGTACTCCACACTTTTGCATTTATATCCCATGTTTAAGAAAAGCAGAAGGCATGAGTCCTGAATCATGCTGCTAGCCTTACAATGATTCTGTATCCCTAAATATATATTCATACAGATGTTGTATGAGACTAAAAACTTCTACCACAAATTGATCCACAAAAGATTAATTTATGGCATGATCATATATTCATTTAGATATGTATCTGTATGTACATGACGCCCTCTATTGTATCTTGGGGACCCATCAGCATCCCTGCCTTCTCTGGGACAGCCTGCTTGCTTTTACCAAGTGGCTCTTGCATCAGAGCCCAAGTTGATTCTGATATGCAGCCTTCATTTTTAGTCATGACCTCAGCCAAAGACAGGCTTGGCATGAAGGAAAAAACAGTAACATGTGCTCAAACCAAAGAAAAATGTTGATCTTACTCTGCAATGTGTGTTGTTTTAAAAACAGACTTAACGTAAACTGATAAATAAGAGTGTTGGGGTATTTGATAAGATTACCTATAGAGTTAGACATAAACCATCTTGGATTTCATTCTGACTTTTCAATGAACATAACTAATGAAACTCAGCAAACTAAGGTGCTAAGTGTTATCATGTGTTTTCCTTTTTGGTTTCTCAGAAATGAATGATGAAGAAGATATTATAAGCAAGGGAAAAAAAACTATAGATGATGACAACTTCAAACAAAGGAGTAAGTAGAAAATGTTCAGGAATTTGACATTTGACTTAAATAACCAATATTAAAGATACATCATTCTAGGTGAAATTACACACCTTCTCACTTTAAGAGAAAACTAAAGAAAAAATAGCTATCACAAACAATTTACTACATTATTCCTTTTGTTTCTGTGTTTTTTTTTTTTTTTTCTTTCTTTCTTTTTAATGAGGACTCTGTGAAATGAGAACTCAGTTTCCCAGGCAAAATGTAGAAACTAACTAAATATATTTTACTTATGATTCATTTATGCAGGTATTCTCCTTTTACCTCTGTTCAAATTTCCCTCTTATTATAAGAACCCCAGTCATATTGTATTTACAGCCCAATCTTACCTAGTATGATCTCATCTTAATTTGTTTATATCTACAAAGGCCTTATATCTATATAATGCTATATTTCTAGATGCTTGGTGGACATGAATTTTTGTGAGCTCTGTTCAAACCACTGGACTTGGTATACAAAAAAATGTGAGCTATTAGAAATTCCAGTGACCCCTTTTGACATTGGAAATAATTCTAGCACCTCTTGAACAAGTCAAGTTGGAAATTTTCCACACCTTTGTGCAATGCCTTTGGTCGACAGTGAACAACCATCCTGTGATTCTGAGAATCATTCCTCAAAATTAGGAGAAGCAGGAAGATCAATTTTCACAAGACTTCATGGATAATATTGCAGATGGAAGGAAGGCACAAAGAAAGCAAGGTGACTGCTGTTCCCTGATTACTGAAAGTACCTGGTGGTGTAAAGAATACACTTTGAAATCTTGCATAAAGCTTGGAGAGGCAGATGGAATGACATGATAGAGAAACACATGTTAGAATAGGATGATAAATAGGACCCCACGGAGGGATTACATCCATTCTTCCCAATCCCACTCTTAAAATACCACAAAAAAACAAGAAAACTTTGAAACGTAGAAAGAAAAAGGTACACCACAATGCCTGGGATTCTCTGTACTTGAGCAACATAGCAGAAGTTCCTTGATTTCCATATTCTCCCATGTTTCTCAGGGAGCTCTAGGAGCTTCTAACCAGAATTTCCAAATACATACACACACACACACACACACACAAAAAAAAAAAAAAAAAAAAAAAAAATCAAGAAAAGACTTTTCCCTCTGGCCAAAGGAGCTGGAAAATGGTGGCCTCACAATAGGAAACTTTTCCGGCAATACCTACCTTACTCCAGCTAACCTCAAGTGGAATGTCACTGCCCTTACAGTTTCAGCACTGCCGAGAGAGGATGATCTTCTCTTTTCCCTACCCCTAAATGAAAATAGGCAGCAGCACTCTAGACCTTCCATCCCCAGCTCAGTGGAAGAGAACCATGCTCCCCCTTCTCTCTCAAGGCAGTGACAATGATTGTCAATGCTCCTATTTGGTAAGGAGTTATGCTTTAGATGCTGGGACTCTGCACCATTCTTCAGGGAAAAGTGAGTCAGTGATCCCTTTTCACACTCTTCTCATGTAATCAGAGGGGTGCAGTAGGGAACTGAGCTTGCAAACCCACTCAGAGGCAAAAGTTAACTGTGTACTGGTGTTCTACTCTTACTAGATTTTAAATTATTAAATTCATTCTTAACCTCCCACCCTAAGGCAGTCTGACTCAACTAGCCATTTTTGCTGAAATGGTATACCTAGGTTTGAAAGGAACGCCCATCCATCCCCAGTTTGCTATACCTGATCATGGATACCACTTTCTATGAAAGAATATGGAAATATTCATCATCTCATAATATAAAATCTGTTGCTGAATGGGCTAAATAATAGAGATGTTAGAGGATTGCAATAATTAAGCTTTGAGAATTTGTTCATATTTTCCCAATCTGAACAAAGGGAAAAAATAGACCAAATAAATAAATAAACAATGGTCTCCAGCACATGAACCATAACAAAAGAGAGATGTTTGTAATATTGGACTTCTGGATTAAAAGAAGAGAAAGAATGAGAATGAAAGAGTGAAGAAATAATTGCTGAAAACTTCACAAACTTGTAGAAAACAATACAAAAAGGCAAGTAAGAAACCAATGGGATATATCTCAATAAAATTCATAGGAAAGTATATTCTAATTAAACTTCTGAAAACCAAATGACAAATAAGACATTTCCAAAACAGACACAAAAGATGCAGCTCTTGTGGGAAACCACCACTTCCAATGACAGCAGACTTCTCATCTTCTGGAAGGAAGCAGCAAAATCATTTTCAAGTATTGAAAGAAAAATGTATATATATATATATATATGTATATATATATATATATATATAAATGCATATATATATATATATATATATATATATATATATCCATATAGTTGTAAATTCTGTAAAACCATGCATGAATTCCTGGAAATATTCCTCAGGAATGAAGAGAAAATAGGAAATAGAGACAATTCTTCAAGCAAACCAAGATAATTTGTTGCTAGAAAAATTCACTCTTAAAGAATTGCTAACTAAATCTCTGAATAAAAAAAGGACTTATAATAAAAAAAAGCTTATAATATCCAAAGGGGGGAAATAATATTGGAATGGGTAAAAAAATATTAAATCAAATGATTAAATGTCATATAAATTCCATATTCTTATTGTTAAAAGAAATGACGTGCTGGGTGAAGGGCAAAAATCATATCCGGGATGGCCATGCAGCCAAGAGATTTATTAACTGGCCTTTATGGCTAGTTAAGGGTAGAAAAGGAATTGGGAGAGGGGTCAGGGAGAGGAAAGTGTGCAAGCTCTGGTGGGAGAAAGGAGACAGGGAGAGGAGCGTGTGCAAGCTCAGGTGTGCAAGCTCTGGTGGAAGAGTGTGCAAGCTCTGAACAGAAGGTGAGAGTCTGGTCATGCTGGCTGCGCTCTCTGGAGTTATTGGCTGGGGTAGCTGCCATTAGGCTGGAGATGGTGGGTAAGTGTGCTGTGGCTGCCTCTTCTCCGTCTCTGTTGTCTCTCTTCTCGTCGACTCTCTCTTCTTGTTGTCTGGCCCTCTGTTGTGTCTCTGGCTCTTCGTCTAGCTGACTCGTCCTCTCACTGGCTCTTAAACTTCGAATGGATGGGAGTTTATATAGGGATTACTGGTGGGGGGTGTACCAGAGTGAACTTTAAGCCTATTGGCTCCTGCTCCTGGTGAGAGGGCAGTCTTTAAGCCTATTAGCTTCTGCCTGGGGATGATGAAACATCCTGCCCAGAGAACAGAGCGAAATTTTGACCCTCTGCCTGTGTACCAAGGTGAACTTTTGATGACCTGAAAGCCTATTGGCTCCTGCCCATGGGGTGAGGGCAGCCTTCAAGCCTATTGGCTCCTGCCTGGGGATGATGAAACATCCTGCCCAGAGAACAGAGCAAGCTTTTGGCCTCTGCCTGTGGAACAGGGCAAACTTTTGGCGACTTTTAAGCCTGCCCATCTAACACCGGACATGTTGGCACATGCCTGTAATCCCAGTAGCTTGGGAGACTAAGGCAGGAGGATTGTGAATTCAAAACCAGCCTCAGCAAAATCGAGGCACTAAGCATCTCAGTGAGACCCTGTCTCTAAATAAAATACAAAATAGTACTGGAAATGTGGCTCAATGTTTCAATGCACCTGTATTTATTCCTAAGTGCCAAAAATAAAAAATAAAAAAATGAAAGAAATGCTATAATTCTCCACTTTAATATGATGTTCAGTATATTGTATATGTGTTCTATATATTTGCACATATTTCTTGTATATTGTTGCACAGGCATATAAAAAGAATCTTAAATCCAAACAATTCAGATTCTACATAAAAATCCAAAACAATTAACTACATTTATCTGAATATGAGCTTTGAATTTCTCCATGCTTTTAGAATACAATTCCAAACAGGAACTCAAATATAAAGACTTCTGAACATCCACAATGTCTTGTCATAACTTTCCTTTATATTAGGGCTCTGATGATCTCACATAAAAGTTTTATTTTACTCTTATTGAAAGTAGCTCTTAACAAACTTCATCTGTTTCATTTTCAATATTCTAGCAAATTATAAAGTACAAATTGAGAGGGAATGGAAGGTGAAGTAGGATAGAGATCTGAGTAGGTGATTTTTAGACTAAATCTTTTTTTTTTTTTTTTTTGGTACCGGGGATTGAACTCAGGGGCACTCGACCACTGGGTCACATCCCCAGACCTTTTTTTTGTATTTTATTTAGAGACAGGGTCTCACTGAGTTGCTAAGTGCCTTGCTGTTGCTGAGGCTGGCTTTGAACTTGCGATCCTCCTGCCTCAGCCTCCCAAAGTGCTGGGATTACAGGCGTGCGCCACCGCGCCCGGCTTTTAGACTAAATCTTAAAATATGATCATGTGAAGTGGTATGACCAAGAATTCTTCATAGAAAAAAAAAAAATGCAATGCAAAGTGTACTTAACTATGGGGAAAGATAACATATTGTTCTCCCCTGCTAAAATATCTCTACATAGGACAAAATTTGAGAAAGTCTGAAATGCTCATAATTTTGTTTTCTGTGTGACTACAAATCTATGGGGTTTGAAAATTTGGCTTGAGCATGAGATCTCCAGGAGATACTATAAATTTCTATTTTAAAATTTTATAAAAAAAAGAACATTTTAAAGAGAGGCTCTGTATTTTGATTGTAGAAAGTGTAACTAAAGGAGTTTGGAACCCTAATATAGAGCCAAGGTGATTTATAAAAATTCAGTCATTTTTACTGAGCTTTAACTGTTATATAGCTGCTAGGTAAGCATTGTCAGAGAAGACAATGGTCAATCATCAATTGGTAGGCCAGCCTTCAGTCAATATGTTTAGTGGCAGAGGTGATTTTTTTTTTCTTTTTCTTTTTGCTTTTGAGTAGTGCAGTGAAAATTTATGGAAAATATAAAAGCATCACTCATACTTTAAAATCAGAGTTGGAGGAGCCATATTTGTGTCCATGTTTTACATAGTGACACAATATATTACTTTCCTAAGAAAAATAAATGACAGATTTTAGATTAGGACCAACATACATGACATATATACCAGACTGAAAACTGTGTGCATCTGGCCCTATCCTGGGATAACTCATATTTTTAACACACACACACACACACACACACACACACACACACTGACATTAAAATAAATTTTATGTATTTGCCTACAAAGGATATATGTAAATCCCTATCATGAGAACATAAAGTGTTATATTTAAGCTTTATCAAGCCCGATATTACAAAATGCTAGTTAAAATATATTAGGATTTTGTGTAAATTCCCCTTGGGCACGTTTAACAGAGAGTGCTAAATCTGGTAAATGTGAATTTTAAAACTACTTTTCACACTTTATTCGATACCTTATTTCTTGCTCTGCTAAACTGCTAACAAATAGCTATGATACTCATTTCAAGAGTAACTTTAGAAACCAGTTGCTTTTGATTTATCTCTTTAAACATACCCCAGAGCTTAGAAAATACATTTCTCTGGTAAGAACAAATCCTTTTCTGGATTTGAGTACAAGGATAGTGAGAGATCTTTTCACTGATTAAGTAGAGTGCATAAAATCCTTATCATGGGAGTCTCCTGCCTGGACATAGATATGATCTTTAGGAAATGAACCTGAAATGCATGAATGCTGGAGAAACACTAATGTATTAATGTAGCACAAGAATACAATTTATATCAAACAATCATATAGTTTCCTATTTACATATTTTGTTCATCCAAAGAATCAAAACAAAAGATTTGTTGGAAAGAATGGAGACAATAATAGTCAAAAAACTAGGAGACTAAGGATGTGAGAATGGAAATATAGAATTCCAAGAGAAACATATGTGTGTGTCAGGAGCACAGGCGCATGGCATAGCATCCAAATGGTTAAAAAAACAGGAGTAATGCAGCTGGACATCTGTAATCCCAGAAGCTTTGGAAGCTGAGGCAGGAAGCAGTTTCAAAGCCAGCCTCAGCAACTTAGCAAGGCTGTAAGCAATCTAATGAGAACCTGTGTCAAAATAAAATAAAATATAAAGGGCTGGGGGTGTGGCTCAGTGGTTCAGTACCCTTGAGTTAAATGCCTGGTACCAAAAAAATAAAAAAAAAAGGTAATATTAATGTTTGAGGAAGAGAAGGAATGCTTCTCCATTCTCAACGTTTCCTTCCATACAGAGTATAACATCCCAACAGTTCTCACTTTTCTCACCACTCCACCTATTGCCACCACTTTCTAAGCAGAAAGAGTAACTTATGTGATATGTGATGTGGAAAAACAGATTGTTCTGTGTAATCAAATACTGCCTCTCTATCAGATATTTCCCTCTTGGGTAGAAGTCATCTACTGTGTCTGCCCACGAATGTCTGATGGACCACTCCAAATAAAATTGGTTTGTATGTTGATTTATATTGTCTTTTTCTCTCCCTCTGTCTCTCACTCACACACACGCACGCGTGCGCACACACACACACTCCGCAGGAGTAAAATGATAAAGTAATTTGCTAACATAATGAGGATTTCTGGGGAGAATAGGGCAGGATCCTAGGCAGTTTCTTAAATGAGAGAGCCAGAATTGGAGACTATATATTTTTTTCTTTTATTGTAGTCAGGATCAGCATAAAGTAGAGAAACCCCCTGTGTACATGTACAAGCCAAGGATGGTGGGATTTTGCCAAAAGATGAAGGACTAGACTTTTTTTTTTTTTTTTTTTTTTTAATCAACTTACTCAAATGTGGAGAAAGAGGGGAAGAAGTTTAGGAGCTTAACACCACATACATTTATTATTTTTAAGTTTCTGTGAGTAGGGAGTCTGGGCCTTGCTTAAAGGGGTTCTATGCTCAGAATCTCAAAATTAAGAGACATAGGTCTGCCCAGGATGCATGTCATTCTGAAGATTAGTGTTCTCCTCTTGGTCATGAAGTAGTTGGTAGAATTTACTATTTCTGAACTTGACAGAATGAGATCCTATTTTATTGCTGGTTGTTATCTAGATGCTGCTCTTGGCTCCTAGAGGTCACTCTTAGTTTCATGCTACATCACAATCGCACAGGCCCTCTCATAAACATGGCAGCCCACTTCTTCTAGGCCAACAAGAGAATTTCTGCCTATATTCTGTTAAGAAAAAAATTTACATAAGGATGCTTAGCTGTGGCTGTGACTGCTCCATCACTTTTGCTATATAACATAATCTTAGTTACACTCAAGCAGAGGGGGTTATAGAAAGGTGCCACTAACTGGGGATCACCTTAGTGTACATCTGCAGCACATAGGTAAAGAAGAACCATTTCTTAAAGAAGAAATTTAGTGATATACTGATACATCTTTTTTTTTGTAAAAATTATATTAAATCCATAATTTTTTGCTATTTGCTTAATAGTCCCCAAATAAGAACAATTATATTAGTCAGTGTTTTCTAGAAAAGCAATAAAATGTGTATATATGTATATATACACATCATATTGTGAGAAAGAAAGAGGAAAAGAGATGGTTCATTTTTGAGTCTGAAGGAGTCCAGAGACAGAATTTTTTTTTTTCCTACCTCCGTGACCTCTCTTTTCCCTCTCAGGGACTTCAATTGACTTGATGAGGTTCATCTACTTTAAGGAAGTTGATATACTTTACTCACAGACTCATAATTTAAATGTTAATCATATCTAAACTATATGTTCACCACAACATCTAGATTGATTTTTTTAAATTTTTATTCTAATTTGTTATACATTCTTGAAGAGTTCAATTCATTTCATATTACATATAAAGAGCACAATTTTTCAAGTGATTGATGTTTGATCCAAAACTGGGAACTTCGTCAAGTTAGACCTGAAATCAACCATCACAACTATTAAGGAATGTTCCTCTACCATTTGTATGTCACATTATATTGCCATCCTACATTGTGCAGGGCAGAATGAAGGAGTGATACTGCTTTACCCATCCATCCCCATAAAGGACAAGGTGGTACTTTATGATTCTTTTATGCTGATTTTGGTGATGATGTGCTCATAGAATCAGATGATCTCTTAACCAACTAACTCTAGAAACTTCTTAATCACTTCTCTCCTGTTGCCAATGAAAATAGAAAATGCTCTATAATCTAAAAATATAGGAAGGTAATTATTAAGGAAGGGAGTTGAGTGATGTAGATACCTCAAGACTTAAAATATTTCCCTCATACCAGTGGGGCTTTATGATTGTGACAGCTGTACCATTGCACATTTATGGTATTTCACCAGATGATGGTTTCCATTAAATATGGAATAAACTGACATATTCCTTTTCTCAAAGTACTGTTTGAAATATAAGACAGGACTCTTACTGAAAAATTTTATAGCATTAATGCATTAATAAAAATTATTTAAATTGAAATATGTAATATTAACTGTGTAGATCCTGATAACAATGGAGTAGTTTCAGTGTTTAAGTAGTCACCTGAGCTAAAACCACCTGTGGTAATTACGTTTTATAAATTCTTGAGTTGTCTTTCCTTAATTTTTACTTTTATAAATTTTCTATAGCTACAATTTAAATGCTATGTGGCTATATTCTCAGATACATACCTATTACACAAATATACATATATATTAAATACCATTAGTCTGGTATTCATTTCTCAAGGCTAGCCTTTTACCATAATATGTAAAATTTGGGAATAAAAATAAAACTTTTCTGGATTATTCATTAAAAGAACCATCTATTTTCTTTGCAAACAAAGGGACATAAAGAGGAAAACAAAATGAAAATCCTGACTTCCAACTTCAAGAATGATTCTAATTTAAGCTCTTTAAACTTTTGTTGCCTGTCAGGCGCACAGTCAGTAGATGAATGATATGAACAATATTTCATTTTTGCTTGGTTTCAAAGACTAAAACAGGACCTACTAGCTAAGGCATATAAAAAGACCTAAACAATCACAGAGTAGTATAAAGAATCTCCCCCATATTTATTCTGAGGATAAATTGATATCAGTCACACTAAACCCTGAAACTGAGTAAAGATCAATTATGTTTTTTTTTTTTCTTGGATACTATTTGCATTCAAAGGAAACAATGTATTAGTGGTCATTCCTATCCATCTCTGGCATATGGTTTGCTCATTGTATTATTCAGAACTGACCATCAAGACAGAGGATTGACTGGAAATAATTGTATTAAAGGGAAAGATGAAAGATTGAGAATTTAGAATAAATCTAGTTCAGTTTCCAGGGACTTTGTGTCAATGAGAAGTAATTGGGAATTAGAATGAAGGATGATGTCATGGGAAACATTTTGAAAGACTTATTTCATATAGAACTATCTTCTTGGGACTTGAGAACTAATATTAAATAGATCATTCCAAAGGTTGGAGAAATACATTAAAGGTCAAGTACACTGTGACTTTGAGAGACAGCCAAGTAAAATGGTGGCTCTGGCAACATCAGGGCAGTAGCCACTATGTTTTGGCTGATTTCATTGATGTGCCTTTAGAATATCACAAGGTAGTAAACACACAAAATATTTACCTGTGGAGGCATCCTAAGGATAGGTCAGCAGCATTCATACAACTCGATACCTTGTATAATGGTAGCAAAAATACATTGGTGATGAGAATTCTAAGGGCATGCAAAAGACAGAACTCATGGAAGGAGTGGTGTGTGCCATCTGACATGTGGAGAGAGACTCATTTTTCAAGTTACAGGCTAGGGAGTAGGTACAGGAGCAGTAATGGTACCATCTCAGTCTTCACAAGCAGGGAACATAAATGCTTGCAGCCCAAAGCCCTTACATTAGTATTCACTCTCAGTACCTGAACAAATGAACATTACTTTCTTCAAGTAATTAGAATTTAATATGCTATAACACAAGTTAGAATAGGGGTAGGAGACCGTGTTATGGTTTAGATATGTGGTATTTTGATGTCTCTCAAAAGCACATGTGTGAGATAATGCAAGAAGGTTTAGAGATGAAACGATTGAGTTATGAAAGCCTAAATGCAATCAGTGAATTAATCCCCTGATAGGGATTAACTGAGTAATATCTGAAAACAGGTAAGGTGTGGCTGGAGGAAGTAGGTTACTGGGGGAATGCCTTTGGATTTTATATTTTGTTGTTGTGAAGAGAGCTTTCTCTCTCTCTGCTTCTTTTTGCAGTATCCGGAGCCATTTTCTTCCACCACACTCTCTGCCATGTTGTTCTACCTCAACTTGAGCCCCAAGGAATGGAGCCAGCTTTCTATGGAAGGAGACCTCTGGAACCATGAGCCCCAAAATAAAATTTTTCCCCTCTAATTGTTCTTTTCAGGTCCTTTGTTTGCAGCAATAAAAATGTTAACTAAAATAGATGTTAAATAGAAAACAGAAAAAAAAAAGCTTATTACTATTAATATCATCCCACTTTTTAAAACCCAAGAATTGTGTGGTCTAGGAAAATATGGGGTAAATTAGACCTTTTAAGGAAATAAATATATCAAAATGAAAACTAAATTGTGGCAATTGATCATTTGCATACATGAGGTTCCTTAAAGATTTCTTTTCCCTTCCACATCTTGTTGGCACAGGTGTAGTTTCTACCTATTCTCTATACTTCCTTTCAGGACAGCATAACATAAGCAGTGCTAAGCTTTTTTATTTGGGCAAAGCATTGAGGAAATTGATCAAGTCACTGAATGCAAATGTGACTAGATTTTAGATAATGGCAAAGCACATTTATATAAAAAAAATACCCATTCAAATATCAGCTGATTTTGTGCCCTCTCTTCTTCTCTTCTGCTGCTTACTAGGCTATCAGATATCACCATGAGCTTCATCATACAAATTAGCCATTGTACCATATTATATTTTAGTGTTTATTGTTATCATTTATACAGTATGCCTTTATTCTTTCTCTGGTTACAAACCCTTCTTTCCTCTAGGAAACACAGATAATTCTACTGGGAAAGAACATCAAGGGCTCATAATGAAGACCTAATCAACAACAGAACCCTCATCATCCTGACATGGGAGTCTTTTCATGGATAGGCATATTACATAAACTAGCCAAACCAAAAACCTACTAGGTCTGGAGGGCTTTTCTGCCCAAGCTTTAGGAAAATATTCTTTCTATGAGGTCATTACAAAGAGGATGAATGTCACTGGCCACCATTGAGTCTACCATTGGAAGAGAGCCTATATGAGATTGGAAAAGGTAAAGAAGCAACAGTTCTGAAGAAAGTACTTGAGCCCTGCATGCAGAAATGCATAAAAGCAAAATATTGTGGAATTTTTCCATTAATTAAACTAATAATTTTTGTGCTTAGGCTACCTTGGGCTGGAATATAATCTTAAATATACTAAGGAATGAAATCTCACATCTTGTCACACAAATCCACATTCAGTGCCTCCTATGTAGAAAAACTAAGAAAATATTAGTTTTCTTTTATCAAATATAGATTTGAAAGTGGCGTTTATCTTTTATATTCCTTGGTTTCTGTCTCCTACAATACTTTTCACACTAAGTTGAATGCAACATATTTTGAGTAAAGTTTTCTGGTTTTGTTTTTCTTTTTGTATTTTAATTTCTGACATGAAGGAACGGGCAGCAAGGGAAAATTTGGAAGTAAGCCATGGCATGGGAGAAAAGATTGAGTGTGCTTAACATAAAGTTTGAAGATAACATAGCTAGAGATTTTATGGAAGGTGAAACTCTACCCCAAAATAAAGTGAACAAGTAGTAATCAAAGATAAAATAAATATTAGTATTGGCAGGAGAAAGAAAGAGGTTATATGATAGTACCTATATATTAAGAATTCTCAGACATATAGGCAATTCCAGAAATTTCAGAAACTTATGACATTGAACTTAGAGAGGATATGCAGTACCATTTGTGGCTTTTACCATCTTGTATAAAAGTTTAACATTAGGTTTACAATGAAAGTTACATTTTGGAAATTGTGAAGAAAGTAAAATATTCAAAGAAAAACATGTTAAGTTTTGTCCAATGCATGTCATGCCAACTATGAGCACATTAGTTATTTTATGTGTTCATGAAGAAAAGCAGTTTTCATTGAGCAGCCTTAGGCCTGGGCCCTTCTGTATTATATATTTTGCTGTTTCCTCCTGGAAAATTAGTGAGTGAATAAGGTGTATTTACAAGCACAAAGAGAATTCATCAGTCTGTGAAGCATATTTTGTCAGTGTTTTGCTGGAGTGAGAACAATTTTCAGAGGCCTAGAGAGTTCTAGTATGTGAGAGATGGACGAGTGACTACATCAGAGAGGCTGTGAAAAGGTGTGTAAAAAGGAAAAATAAGAACTAAATATATCAGCTCCACACTTGTCTTTTTTACTTTCCTTTGACAAGGCGGAAGGGGAGAGGAATGTGGTTGAGGACACAATGCACTTTTTAAGTGCTATGTTTCTTGAAATACATCAAAGTCTGAGAAAAAGCAGAAAACTCCAAATAGACTTCAAGAGAGCATTTTTTTTTTTTACCCCTATTAAAAACATCGGCATCTATAAAGGAAATAAAAGAACTGCATTAGACCTAAATGATCTCAGAAAAGTGTCAGAGGAACTGACAGGTAAATGAGCAGTCTATCATTATTTTTTTATCATTCTCTTCTTGGAAAACAAAAGCAGGGAAACAGCCATCTTTGAGCCTATTCCAGGAAAATCACAAATTGTATTCTCTTATATTTTATCATGTGGGAAGACTGTCTTTTAAGCAATCAATTCTGTAAGTGTAAATCAATAAGGCAATAGATGGCACCATTCAAATGACATTCACCAAGGATCTATTGCATACCATGCATGGGGTGAGACTCTACATGGAAGTTAAGTTACAACATAGCTCCTGGTCTCAGGAAGGTCAAGATAATTAAACCTACATAATTCAAGACAAGATATAATTATTCAATCAGCATGCTCTGTTCCAGATGTCCATGCTCAGTATTGTTTATTTGCATTACACCATGCAGGGCCAAACTGGAAGGCTAATAAATATTTAGTTTTCAAAATGTATTTATTATTCTAACCATTGAATCTTGAAAATGATTTAGTAGTTGAGATTCATTTTGAAATGGTTTACTTGATCTTTTTCTTTGTGTGCTGCTAGCATGATATTGCCATAGACACTCAGGCAAGAAATCATGGTTCTAAATCTGCTCATGAACTTTGACTGCGCTCCATGCAAAAGTAAAAACTGTTTGACTTGTACAAGGAGAGCGAGCAGAGACATTAATTACTGACCTGCTTTATTCTCTGGTAGGTGCTAGTATTATAAAGAAGAATTTAGAAGAGCCCTCATTGTCTAGTAGAGATGCTTGTACAGAGAGTAGTCATTGATCAAAATTAACACAATCACCAAAAAGGTAAATTGCATGCAGCATTTCAATACAAAATACTCCAGGAAAATTTTCCAAATCTGCTGATTGTTTCTTCTTATCTACAAAATTCATGAGGATTAGAGGCCCATTTTTATTACGTATGAATGATTATGAAATATGCAGGTGGTGTGAAATTTTTTTCCTTTACCCTAAAGCTTATCAGAATTTTTTGACCTATAGCTCATCTTCAACTGATTTTCAATATATACAACCTTAATAACCACATGTCATGGTAGCATTCCCTTTATTTATTCCTTGGGTACAAGATGCAAGCTATTTGAGAGCAGCAGAAACTGTCAACAATCAACAAGTGTTTTTTTCCATAAATGAGTATATTTTGGGGTCACCTTTCCTAAAATGTCACTTATTAAATTCAGAGGAAAAGGAAACAACTTACTTTTTATTTTTACAGTCATATGGATAGACATAAGAATCAAATTAGTTTTATTCAACTATAAGAAAATTTCAAATAGTGTATATTCCCCTCATATAACTATTGTAAAGATTTTAAACTTTGATTTGTGTATCAAAAAATGCCTCTATTTATGCTATAATTATTTTTTAAATCATTGATTTATCAATTATATGATGAATATAATAATAACAGTGGCATAGAATTTTTATCTCTAATATAAACTTTTTAATAGTATATAAGGGCATATCATATTTAATCATGTCTATGCTTTTGTGTGTGCATGTGTGTGTGTGTGTGTGTGTGTGTGTGTGTGCGTGCACGAGATGTATTAGGTTGCCTGCCTTTCTCCTATCCAGTGTCAGAGAATAAACTCTAGGCATACAGTTTATTTGATTAAGGGTTATTCCCTCACTGAAGCGAATCTGTCAGATTCTGTCACCTGAAAACTGAAAAAGAGATACAGTGACACTAGTCAGTCTTCATTTTGCTCTTGAAATGGGGAATTCATTGGTCTGGTTTCCCATTTGTTCTCACTCAGATGGAAAAGACTGAACACCTGTCTGTTAAAAGCATGCAAATGTGTATTGATCAATATCCAGGAAGAAATTGCCTTGTTTTAGTGAGGCTTTCTGCCTTTTGAACCCAGACCCTCATGAAACTCAGCATCCTTCCTGCCCTTGAGCTTACTGATGCTATATATTCTGCCAACAAGCAAGACATTTTTCTTAAGTTAATTTGAGTAGTATTCAACTATTGTGTTGCATTGATAATAGTCTTCCAAATTATATTCAATAAAATAAAAAATATGGATTGAGGGCTGATTCTGTGTTGTGTACTATAATAAAATTTAGGTACAGATGCAAAAAATATACCTTTGAAGAACTCATTTTGGAATGGAAGAAATGCACACTCTGATTGAAAAATCCCGTTTACATGGTGTGTCATTATAAATAGGCAAATAGCATCCTTATTAAAGACTGAGCTGCAGAAGGAAATAGGATAGTTTCAAGGAGAATCCAGATAATACTGGAGTTAAGTATAGAAAAACAGCCAGAATTAATCAGCCAAGGAGTGAAAGAAGTACAACATAGTCAGAAAGAAATTATAGGAGCAAAGACTTGGAGATGAGAAGTACTACATTCACTCGTTCATTGAACAAGATTGTACAGCACACACAATAGGCAAGCCATTATTCCAGATGCTTTGGGAGCAGTACTTAACAAAATAATAGGAAATCTCTCTTTCATAATATTGACATTTTGAAGAAGGAAGCATAGACATTATTTATTTAATATATGAATGGACACACATATATTTGAATATACGTAGGTGTCTATAGACACACACATATATGCACATATTGTATATGTACATATATGTGTATATGTATATGTATATAGATAGATATAATTTCCTTCTGGAACTCAATCATTAATAAGGACTTCACTTTTTACCTTCAGAAGATTTTATGTCATTTATAATGACACTTCATATATATGTATAACTATGTATAAATGTAAATTTTATAAATATATTATTTTAATATAAGATAGAAACATGCTATAATAAATATAATTAAGTATATGAATAAAATACATAGCACAGTTATTTTAAACTTCAGCATGCATCAGAATTAGTTGAAAGGCCTATTGAAAACAAAGATAGTTGGCCTCAAATCCCTGCACTTTTGATTTATACTCAGTGATTGAAGATTGAAGATTTTTATTTTTAATAAGCTCTCAGGTGAAGATGCCACTGTTAGTCTGAGCATCATATTTTGAAAATCAAGAATAGCCAGTCAGATAGCAGTAAATGTCATGGAAGTAATAAGTCAGGATGTTGAAAGTGGTTTGTCATGTTCAACTGTATGTTTCTCTGAGAACGTTTGGGGGAAGAATGGAACCAGGTATGCACAAAATACATGAGAAATATCATTTGGGGCAGTTCTTTAGTTTGAGATGAGAAGTTTCTGTGGAGTGAGAAAAACGTGACTATCTGGCATGATCTACTCTCTATAAACAGAGTTACTCTAGCTGCCTCATTGAGAGTAAGTGGAAGTGAAAGGAGGCACAGAAAAGAGAGTGGCAGGGAGGCTATTGTGAAAATAGCATGAGCGATAATGATGGAAGTTTGCACCAGGGGGGAAACTGAGTCACTAGTGAAAGCATAGCAGAATAGAGGTGGCAAGATATACTTTAAAGGTGGAAGCATCAGATTTAGAAATGATTGGATTGGATATGGAAAAGAAAAAGAGAGCATGGTCAAAGATGATCCCTAGAAATTTGAATAGATCTGACATGAACTGAGATTGAAAATATTATGAAAGGAAAAACATTAGGGAGGGAGGGAGATCAGAAGATTGATTTTTATTATGTTCACTCTGAGACACTTGGCAAATCACTTAGGGATAGAGAATAGGAAATTATACTTAAGTATGTAGAGTTCAGAATAGAGGTCCAGGTATAAACTAAGAGTCAACAGTCTTCCTGTTCATTAATAGAAAAAAGATGGGATCTAAGAACTAAGCCCCAGAGTAAAAAGTGTGTGAGGAACTGAGGGGGTGCAAAGTGAAAAGGAAGACTTGCAACCAGCCAGTGATGTAAGCAGAGCCCAGGAGCAGTTCTGTCCAAGAAAGAAGTATTGCAAAGCAGCCCGAAGAGTAAACACAGTCATACTGAACAGTAAACTGTCATATATATGCAGAGTTGAAGGACAAGCCGAAGCAAAAATGGCTATGATTGGCAGAATTAGGTTTGGAATTGATGTGGGCATAAAGGGAAGAAAATTCTTCAGTTTCATCTTTCTCCTACACAAGTGGTCCCAGGTATTACCTCCTGAAGAGAAAAAAGCCACTTCCTCAGAGATGAAGCTAAGAAGTTGCTATGTGTTTCCCTTTAGAAACCATCTATTCTGATGAAGCTAAAACTCTTTAGCTCTGTGAATATAATTTATTTAATGCCCAGACAGAACATAATGCTTTGAGTACAGGTGGTAAACACGACTAAAGGAAAGAGCTTATTTCCTAAGATAAGTGGAATAATTATGGACATTTTTTTACATCCAAAAAGCAGGTTCCATCTCCAATTCTTGAAATCAACAATGTAGTTAGCTTTTTAAAAATGAAAATAATAATGCACTTTGAAGCAGACCTCAAAATTATCTGTCTTTAATAGAAAGTCATTATGTAGTTTCACATAATGCTAGAGCAAGTGCTGACTGACATTTCCAACTGGGAAAAGTTAAATAGTATCCTATCAACTGGCAAATAGCAAGTGAGTCTTATGATGAAAATAATTATGACATATTATCTATAATGTGTGCATTCTTAAAGGAAGGTGATTTACTTGGGATCTATAACCAGAGAACATTTGGGGATGCAAATAGCTCTCTTCTAAGATGACTGTTTATCCTGTAATATTAAGTTTCCATTTGTGGTAAATGGGAAAGCAGATGGCTAAAGAAAAATATTTTGTCAAGTTTGTAGTATAAGCTACCTAGTTGTATGAAAAACATATTTTTCATCATTGGAAAGAGTAAGGAGTGAGAAATAAACATAAATAGACTGATTTTTCTGGGATAGAGTTTCTCTTTGGATTTGGAACACCTATTAATTTAAATAGCTCTTCACAGTTAACTGAATAGTCAATCATGCATATATACAGCAGATATTTTTTTGAGCTTCTGTTATAGTCATACACTGTTTTTGCTGCTCTGGAGATACTAAAAGTTTTTGGACATAAATTTTGAGTTTTAGATTTTAATTATATGGTAGTAAAATTAAGGCATGTACTTAAATTCATTCAGCACCAAATATTTTTAATTGCTTATTCTGTCTGCGGGAAATACCAGTATAAATAATACATGGGGATACAAAAATGAGTTAGATACTTCTAAATTAATATGTAAATTGTAGTTAATATTAATATTTAATAGTGTTTTCTGCTATTGAATGAAATCACTGGACAATATAAAATGTGTTTCTTTTTACATTTCATGCTTATGTATTAATTTTTAGTAAAGCACATGAATTATTTTGTTACTTTTATCATATAAAATGTGTTTCTTTTTACATTTCATGCTTATGTATTAATTTTTAGTAAAGCACATTAATTATTTTGTTACTTTTATCATTACTATCAATAATGGCAATGACTGTTATTTGTTCTGTGATTTCATTATGTCAGCCCTTATATGCATTTCTCATTAAATTGTCAAAAGAACTCTTGATGAAAGTACTTATAGTAAACCCAATTGATAAATATGAGAATTGAGGCTAAGAGAAACTAATTACCTTGCCAAAGATCTCCTTCAGTGGCAGAGTCACGTTTGAACCCTTCCTGTTTGACTAGAACACTATATTTGAGCTTCTACTACACACATGCACAAAATAAATGTGTGAAGTGAAGGAAGAGTTTAAGTATACAGTAAATGGAAGAGGTAGGATTTTTATTAGATTGTTTGCAATT
Organism: Tamias sibiricus; assembly: GCA_025594165.1. Classification (NCBI taxonomy): domain Eukaryota; kingdom Metazoa; phylum Chordata; class Mammalia; order Rodentia; family Sciuridae; genus Tamias; species Tamias sibiricus. The sequence continues at coordinate 28,114,096 of CM046665.1, forward strand.
ATGGATGCTATTTTAATAGAACACCATAACACAGACAAGACACAAACAAATAGAATTTGATTGGAATGTAGAATTTCAAATGAGATATTTATGGAATCATATTAAACTTATTGAGGATGCAGATCATGGAAAGCCTCAAAAATTAGGTAGATTACACCATTCAACTTTTATTCTGTGGGCACTGAGGAATTACCATTGGATTAATCTGGCAGCAGTCTGTCAAGTGCACTAGAGATGTTAGAGATGCGATGGAAATAAAATGGCTGCATGTCTATTGCTATATTATAGATCAGTGCTTTTCAAATTGTTATGTGCATATAAATTCCTTCTAGATCTTGTTAAAATTCATATTCTGATGCAGTAAATCAGAGTAGAGCCCTAGAAACTCTATATCGAATATCCTGGTTCTTGCTTTGTTGCTGTGCCAGAGAACATTAATTTTCGTAATATATTATATTAATACACATGTATTAATATTAACATATATTGTATATTATATACATGCACATATATATATATGTACACAAATATATATACACAGAGACAAAATATAAATAATATAAGCCCATTTAGAGAGAAACATGCAAAAAATGGTTCTCAATGAAGGACATTTTGCCTTCTCCAGGGCATTGGCAATATCTAAAGACATTTATGGTTGTATAAGTTACTATTGCCATCCAGTTAGTACAGGCCAACAATTACTGCCAGAGGCTAGGGATGATGCTAAAAGTTCTATAATGCACAGGATTCTAGTCCCCACAACACAGATTTATTCAACAACAACAACAACAACAACAACAACAACAAAAAAAATCAGTAGTGTTGAAAAACCCTGAATTAAAATCATATTATTTGCTGAAAGAAATTATTTTGGGGCAAATGTTTGAAATGTTTGCAGAAAAGATATCTGCTTTTCTTTTACTTGGTGGAGAGAGGATTACAGAGCTATAGGAGGGACAGAATTTTGTCAACTCTAATCTACTGCTTCTAATCAAATAATTTAACACTAACATTAAAAAATTAAGTTGAACACATTTCTTCCAATCAGAACGTTTTCCTCATCCTTGCTCATCTTTCAAATTACTGTGACTCCCTCTAAATTCTTTGAAATCAAAGAGAAGTTGGCATGAATTATCTTAAAACCTAAACTTTCACCAATAAATAGATCATAATATTCACCTTCCATTTCTGTTCACTTCCTATCCTGGCGGAAGATCTTCCTACCACTTAATCCAGTTTATCTACTTCAATATTTACTCTAATACTACATCTACTGATATTTAGTTATTGTTTTTTCTACCCATTATTCTTCCCTTTGCCTTTCCTGCTAACATAGCCTTAATTTTTTGTGTCTATGTTCATAATTATTCAAGGTTAATTTCTACAATGCCATATTTCAGTATTATTGGCTTCTCTGTTCAAGAACTATGTTTACATATTTATAATACCAGTTCTGATCACTATTATTTGCAGTCTACAGGAGAAATCTCTGGGAAGTTTATTGCACTACCCAAATAAAATTGCAGGGATTCAGATGTGGTAGTCTCCTTCTTCCCCCTTTCAATATTAAAATAATGGCAGGAGATTCAATAGACCTCTTGCTGTCAGATGTCAAGGAAATGGGCCCTTCTATTACTGAACCACTGAAGAGAAACTGTAATCTACTGGAATTCTTGCTGTACAAGATAGATGAATCTCTATTTGCTTAACTCGCTGTAGTTATGTTTTCTATTTATTGCAACAAAAAGAAATTGTACCTGATATATCTTTCTTCTCTATATCTTCAGAGTCAATGGCCCATCAGTGTTCACCTAATTCTACACAATTTTCAATCATTCCCCCTTTAGACTAATTTTCCTAAAACTATATACTTGCTCTACTTTCTTCTTCACACACACACACACACACACACACACACACATATATATATCTATTTACAGAGATATTAATACACATAAAATAATATATGCAAAAGATATATAAATATACATAATATGTAAATATATAAGCATATATAAAATATATAGTATATATAAAGTTAAAATATTATATATGCAAATATATAAATATATGTAGTGTTTTATTGGTGTATTATAGCTGCATGTACTACTAGGGTTCATTTTAACAAGCTCATGCATGGAATATAATGTGCTATATTTCAACTTCCAGTACTTCTCCTTTCTTCCCTCCTACCTCCCTCTGATACCTGTCCTCTACTCTACTGGTCTTCCTTGTATTTATTTTTAGTGGTTTTTGATTAGTGCTTGGTGAACATACATACAGGTGAAATTCACAGTGGTATAATCATATATGCACATAGAAAATAACAGCAAACCCAAAGGTCTATATATATACATCTACATATGAGAGATATATTTACCTATTTATCTGAGCATTATTTAAATTTTAAAGCAGAATTCTTCATTTGCTGCAGTTTTACAATAATGGGGATAAATGCTTGAGTGTCTCTTCAAGTTATGTATTCTCTTTTTTCATTTGAAATAAAGATAGGCTTCTCCAAATTTCTAAGTCCTTCCCCTTTAGTTTCAAACACTACATAGTAGCATAGTTAATCTTCTGAGAACAGAATATAAAATATATCTTTTTTTTTCTTTTTCATTACTACATGTTATTTAAAAAAAAAAAAAAACCTGCAATCTCCACAATACATTTTCAAGTGCAGTATATGGAGTTAATAACATCCTTTTGCAAATATCTAAAAAATATCATGATACAGTGAAGAAAAAGAGAAACTTTGAATTCCTCTAATTTGAATTCCTTTGTCAGATCTACTTTTCTAAAATCTATCTTGTGGGCATTCTTTCAGATTTCTTAAAATTACTCAACAATGCTTAGGTGATTGAGAGGCATTTTCAGAATGCTACTGGTAAATTTGAAACATTCTCTCAGATCCAAAATAGAATAACAAGCTTGCTCCCCACCATCGAGAAGCTTACTAACATAAGAATTGTGCAAACTCTCCAGATGCTGATGTTCCCACAGGGAACTGAGCTGGTGCTTGCTACCTTTTTACTTGTGGCACCTCACATAATTAGGAAAATTACAGTTATGTTCCTTTCTCCAAGACAGGGAGCAAAAACTATCCTTGGACACTTTCCAAAGATAAATGGGTAATAAATCTCTCTGATTTCTTTCCTGTTTAAGAAGAACATAACAAAAAAACATACAGGCATTGCACTATATATTTTTTTAAATTTTATTTATTTATTTTTTTAGTATTAGGAAATTTTTAATTTATTCCTGAATTCCCTTTTGCTCTCATTTGGGATGATATGGTAATGATTATATTAACATATTCTATCTAAGGTGAACTTTAAGCCATACAGAATAAAAATGATTATGAACAGTTAGGGACCATCATGGGAACAGAAGACAAAAAACTTCAGGGTCTTAGCCTCTGACCTCTCATCCGTTAAAGGAAAGGTATGCAGAAATAATGGGAAAATACCAGAGACCTCAGTCCCTAAACAGTCATTCCTTAAAACTGGCATACACTTTTTTTTTTTCTTTTTCTTACCTCCTACTCTGTCACATTTTCCAACAATCTTATAGCAAAGCAGGTGTACCATAAAAGCCAAAATATTGTTACCATGAAGTTTCCACGAAAAGAAAAAAAATAAACAATTAGTGATCTCTACTGTCCAAATGGAAGACATTCCTTAAAAAAAAACACACTTATACTCAGCGGAAAATTCCCAGACACTAGCTCACACCAGCAACTCAATAAAAGCTGGTCCCTTCCTTTGGGGAGCAGTCATATCTGTCTGTCAAAGCTGTCTCCCCTTTTCTTGAGGTAACCTCACACCTACTATCCATTAAAGCTTTGTTTATGTATTCATACTTCTTTACTCAATCTTATTTCTATTAATTCTGGGTCAGAAATTTCCACCTCTAGCATTATAGAAGGTAAGGTCCCAGGGGCTTTGAATGGAGCACAATGGTAGAAGGTGGGCTTAGTATGTGTGAGGTACTGGGCTCAATCCCCAGGACAAAATTTAAAAAACAAATAAATAATAAAAGAAGAAATGAGATTTCTAGAGTATTCAAATGTAATATATTGAATCTATACGTAGAATCTCTCATTTCTAAAAATGAGGAAAAGCAGAGTTTTGGTACCAAACTACTGGTTCCACTTTGGTATAGCCCAGACACTATGTGCCACCTGCTTTTATTTTCTACTTGGTTGACTGCTTTCTTCAGTTTCTTGTGTTAACACTACCATTCTCTGTTGAGTTTCACTTTACTGTCTCAGAGCAATTGTGGTAATCACACATTATTCTTCACATCTTGCAATCTTTATTTTAAGATCTTGGTCTTTGTCAACTAGATTTCCATAGGTATGATTATTTATTTCATTATATCCAAACAGTTCAAGAAAGAGCTTTGTTTTGTTTTGGACACAGTAAGCTAAACATCTGGCTTGAGTTCACTATGTTTGTTTGTTTGTTTTACACTAAGGGTGCATCACCACTGAGCCACATTCTCAACATTTTTGATTTTTAGTATTTGAGGCAGGGCCTCATTAATTCTTAGGGCTTCACTAAGTTGCAGAGGCTTACTTAAATTTTGATCCTCCTGCTCCAGCCATCTGAACATCTGGGATTACAGGCCTGCGCCACCATGCCTGTGTCCATGTTCACATCTAATGATATGCCTCAGTCTGCATTTTTTTTTCTTTTTCTACCTGAGAACTTTGAGTTGGTTACAGAGGTAGGAAATAGGCAGAACTAATGCTTATTCTTCTTTGTTTCTTTTTGAGGAAGCACATGGCTTCAATTTTATAGAGCCACAGAAATGGGTACAGAATCCATGAAACCCCATGTTCTTCATTATTAAAACTCATATCATTTGTACCACATCTTCATTTCATCAAGTAGTCTCAGTGTGCATTTGACTACTAACTCATGTACCTGGACACATACCATTATGATTATTTTTTCTCATATTTTTAAATATTTACTTATGACATAGAAGGATGTGTACACTGAAAACCAGAATGCCCAAATATGCTTCTTTGGACTTCAAAAGCACTGGGGAGCCACAAATACAAGGAATAATTTTTTTCTGAAGTCACCCTTATCTACCTAAGCCAGTTCTGCCCAAATTCCTTTGCAAAATTCATACTGTTGCCTTCTGTTCCCTCCTTGTTGATTCATCAACCAAGAAACTTATGTTCAGAGTTAAACTTATGTCAGAAAGACTGGGAGTCAAACATCAGATCTCCAGAAAAATTTTGTCCCAGGGCATTGTCTATTCTTCTGGCACATTTATCTCCCCTAAAAATAATTTCTTTTTCCTCTGCAATTGTCTATAGTCTCCAAATCCCTCCCATATTAAAAGGGTGCTTCAACCATCTGAATTTCATATTTTGTATAATCCATATTAACAAATAATACATTAATAAATCATTAAAATTTGTATTTTTCTTCTATTCACTAGTTCATTGTCAGTTTGTTATGCAAGCCCAAATTATAATAACTTTAGGGGATAGAAAAAAATATTCTTTTGTCCTACAAGTGAATGCTTTCTTTCACAAATAAACGCAATATTATTTGTATAAATAATAACATAAAATTATCCAAAACATCAAACACAACTAAAATACTCAGAGTATATATATTTTGTGTGTGTGTGTGTGTGTGTGTGTGTGTGTGTGTGTGTTTATCTCCACAAACCATAAATATATATGGCTCTTTCTCAATTACATGCCAGCACGGAAACAAAATTTGACCATGATTGTTTGTGAGCACTTCATGAAGAACTATGTTAAGCATGTGCAAGGAGTTACCCCTTGGGACAGAACTAACTTTATAGAAAGCTATACTTATTATGAGCCAGATTAATATGCTATGAAAGTACTAAAATTGGTGCTCTGGGGGGGGGGGAGAAAAACATAAGATTATTCATGTACTAACAACTGAATATATATAAAAAGGAGTCCAACACAGCAAAGTAAAAGGGACTACTATAATGGGACATATAAAATACAATGAATATTGGTATGTTTAAAGGAGTATGAGGTCATAATTCTGAAAATTTGAATTAGTAATAGCATTAGAGAGATAGGAGCTTCTTTCAGTGATGACTGCCTCATTATGCGAAATGAAAAACAGCACATTTACATTAGGGGGAGATGTGCATTAATGTTAAGAAATTATCTTTGTTGAAATTGTCCACACTATCATGTACAGAGTGTGGTTTTACCAAATGATACCAAACAACTTCATAAAGGCATGATTACTTATCTTTTATGTCATGCTATTGAATACAATATCTAAAACCTGTAACAACTTTCTCTAACTCATGTAGCTAAACATTGCTCTTCTCATAACTGTACCAGAGTATTCATCTTACCAAGGCTCAATAAAAAAATTATTTTTTTATTTAATTGATATTGACTTTCAGTTTCCATTTTGACTAGTAACTCAATTTCACATTTTGTCATTAAAATTGCTCTCTTAATTTTGACATCTAGCATGCGTCTATAAAAAAATGTTCAATGGCTAAGGATGTAACTCAGTACTAGAGGAGCTGTCTAGTATGTAAAAGACCCGGGGCTTGATCTCCAGTACTATAAAGGAAAAAAAAAAAAGAAAGAAAGAAACTGCTCAACAACTTTTGTACCATTTTATGCCTATACTTTTTAATTACATGAATATATAAGCCTAATATAATTGTGATATTTTTAAAAAACAAAAATTAAATACTACTACTGGACTTCACTAGCTAAAGTTGGTGAGAAGTTCAATCTGAATTCCCCCAAAAGCTTTTTCTCCTTCATTTCAATTGCATTAGAATCTTGAACCTAATGTGATCAAGAAAATAAGGACAGAATTGCGGATTTTTCCCTTTGTTGCAAGTAGTAAGCTTTTTAAAATTTATTTATTTATTTATCTATTTATTTATTTATATATTTAAATCAGTTATATATGACAGCAGAATGCTCTTCAATTCATTGTACATAAATGGAGCACAATTTTTTACTTCTATGGTTGTACACAAACTAGAGTCACACCATTCATGCAATCATACATGTACCTAGGATAATGATGTCTATCTCATTCCATCATCTTTCCTATCCCCATGCCCTCTCCTATCCCTTGCCCCACTGCTTTGGCCAATTCAAAGTTCCTTCATTCATCACAGCCCCCAACACCTGTTATGGATTAGCATCCACTTATCAGAGAAAACATTTGGCCTTTATTTTGGGGGGATTGGCTCATTTTGCTCAGCATAATATTCTCTGACTCCATCCATTTACCTGCAAATGCCATAATTTTATTCTCTTTTATTGCTGAGTAATATTATATTGTGTATATATGCCACAGTTTCTTTTTCCATTCATATATTGAAGGGCATCTAGGTTGGTTCCACATTTTGACTATTGTGAATTGTGCTGCTATAAACATTGATGTGGCTGTGTCCCTGTAGTATGCTCTTTTTCTTTACATTTTTTAAATTTAATTTAATTTTTATACATGCTTACAGAGTGTGATTCCTTTCATATTACATATAAAGAGCACAGTTTTCCAAGTCACTGGTTTTACACAAAGTATTTTCACACCATTTGAGCTTTTATACATGCACTTAGTGTATTGATGTCCAACTCCTTCTGCCATTATTTCTATCCCCTTGCTCCCTCCCCTCCCCCTTCCCCATGTTTTATTTAAAATTCCTTCATTCCACTCATCCCCCCTCCCTTGCCACTATAATTCAGTATCATCATAGCAAAGGAATTAATTGATCTTTGGTTTTCTGGGATTGGCTGACTTCACTTAGCATTATTTTCTCCAACTCCATCCATTTACCTTCGAATGTCATGATTTTATTCTCTTTTGGTGCTGAGTAGTGTTCCATTGTGTACATATACCAAAGTTTCCCTATCCTTTTATCTATTGATGGGCATCGAGGTTGTTTTCACAATCTAGCAATTGAGTGTAGTATGTTCTTTTTAAGTCTTTTGGGTATATACCAAGGAGGGAGTGGAATAGCTGGGCCAAATGGTGGTTCCATTCCAAGTTTTCTAAGGAATCTTATACTGCTTTCCAGATTGGCTGCACCAATTTGCAGTCCCACCAGCAATGTGAGTATGCTTATTCCTCCACATCTTTGCCAACGCTTATTGTTGCTTGTATTCTTAATAGCTGCCATTCTGACTGACATGAGATGAATGCATTTCTATACATCAGTGATGGAACCTCTAAAAGAGAAATTAGGAAATCTACCTTTTTTGCAATAGCTTCAAAAAGTTAAATAAAATACTTGGGAATCAATTTAACAAAAGAGATTACAATGAAAACTACATAACACTAAAGAAAGAAATTGAAGTAGATCTTAGAAGAGGGAAATATCTCCTGTGCTCCTGGATAGGCAGAAATAATAATGTCAAAATTGCCATACTGCCCAGAGCGCTATACAAATTCAATGTGATTCCAATCAAAATACCAACGTCATTCTTTATAGAAATATAAAAAGCAATCATGAAATTCATTTGAAAAAATAAGAGACCCAAAATAGCCAAAACAATCCTTAGCAAAAAGAGTGAGGCAGGAAGCATCACAATATCAGACCTTAAACTATACTACAAAGCTATAGTAACAAGCAAGACCAGCATGGTATTGGCATCACAATAGAAATGTAGACCAATGGTACAGAATAGAAGACACAGAGACAAACCCACATAAATACAATTATCTCATACTAGACAAGAGCATCAAAAACACACATTGGAGAAAAGCTATCCTCTTCAACAAATGGTGCCGTATGCAGCAAAAGGAAAATAAACCTCTATGTCTCACTGTGCACAAACATCAACTCAAAGTGGATCAAGGACCTAGGAATTAGTCCAGAGACCCTGTGACTAATAGAAGAAAAAATAAACCCAAATATTCATCATGTTGAATTAGGCCCTGACTTCCTTAACAGTACTCCTAAAGCAAAGAAATAAAATCAAGAATCAATAAATGGTTTTGATTCAAACTAAAAAGCTTCTTCTCAGCAAAAGAAACAATTAATGAGGTAAAGAGAGAACCTACATTTTTGGGAGCAAATTTTTGCCACATGCACTTCAGATGGAGCACTAATCTCCAGTATATATAAAGAACTCAAAAAACTTAACATTAAAAAACCAAACAACCCAATCAATAAATGTGCTAAGGAGCTGAACAGACACTTCTCAGAAGAAGATATATAATTGACCAACAAATATATGAAAAAAATGTTCAACATCCCTAGTAATTAGAGAAAATATTAAGCTTTTTACAAGGCTTCATTCTATGTGGTCTATTCACATTTGGAAACCAAACTCAGTTATTAGGACTTTTGAAATTTCTCTAATGTCAAAAGTTATGAGAGAGAAAACCAAGTATGAGATGTTTCCATTTCTCAGAATACCATCTTAAATAATAGTTTATTTTTCCAGCATTGAAGTTATTCTATGGTCCTTTTTTCTAAACTCTGAGGATCCACTAGGCCAAAACCTCCCATCCTCAACTTCCATTTTACTTCATCTCTTCCATATAATTCTAAGGACTGTGAAACTTTTAAGTAAAAAACAAACAAACATACATAGAGATTTTGTTTGGAATAGGTCTGTCCCAGTCTGACAATCTCATTCTCTCTCTCTACACAACATTACCATGGCTCTAGAATGATGGAACTTGGATAGCTAAAACAAGCAATAACAAAAGCAAAAATCTGATCACTTACAGAGACAGTGAGAAGAGGCAAGAAACTTTTTTATCTATTTGCAATTTATTAAACCAGTTCTGTAAAGAAAGCAAGCAAATTAGATCAAAGAGTAAAGTAGTTCTTGATATTAAAATGGTAGTAAGGCATGTTTTTTTCATATAAAGAGTTGTGTGTGTGTGTGTGTTGAAGAGAGATGAAGAGAAGAGACAAGGAGTTTTTTTTGGGGGAAAAACTTCTTTCAAGTATTTGAATTAAGAAGAGTTTTACTATTTATTCTTCTTTTGAGCAACATATCTATTTTCTTAGATACACTACAAATTATAAAATAAAACAAGACTTTCTTTTCCATACAATTTTACTTTTGTTTTGTTCTATTTTGTAGACTTAGATTCTTTTGCAAAAAGGATGGACTACATTGTCAGATAAACATGAATTAAAATGCAACCTGTTCTCCTCAAAATTCAAGGGCATTCTGTAGCTCATTTTTTTTTTAAATTTTGACAAATTCTATTCTTTATTCTTTCATCTGAGCTTACAAAAAGTCTTGAATATTATATGTTGCTTTTGAAATCAGCATTCTTTTTTTTCAAATTTATTTTTTATTCTAAGTTGTTAGAAATGACAGCAGAATGTATTACATTTCATTTTATAGTCTTAGAGCACATTTTTACATATCTCTGGTTGTATGCAAAGTAGCTTATTTTTTGAGACTGACTTCAGTATATGCAAAACAGAGATCATCATCTTCAGTTCATAGAATTGTTGTGAAGATTTTGGAATGAGTATAAACCTGGGTAGTTAAAAGGGATCCTTAAGTTTCAGCTTTATCCACTATTTTAGTGAGCATTTTTGCTGCTATGATCAAAAGACCCCATGAGAACAATTATAGGAGCAAAAGTTTATTTTAGGGCTCTAAGTTTCAGGGGTCTTAGTGCATAAATGGCCAACTCTATTCCTTAGGGCAAAGGTAAGGCAGGACATCATGATAGAAGTGTGTGGCAGAGAAAAACAGCTCAGGGCATTGAACCAAGAAACAGAGAGAGAGAGACTCCACCCGCCAGTGGTGGTAATATGTATATGTATGTGTGTGTGTGTATATATATGTGTGTGTGTGTGTGTGTGTGTGTGTGTGTGTGTGTGTGTGTGTATGAAGCCCTATCAGGAGATTAATGCATTGATTAGGTTAAGGCTCTCATAACTTAATGATATCACCTCTAAATCTTCTTGCATAATCTTATACTTAAATAAATGAAGGTAAAGCTAGAAAACAGTAATTAAAATGTTTCAAAAATGATATGAAAAATCATACCTATGACAGGTATTTGCACAGTTATAGAATTTACTTTAAGTTTAAATAATCTCAGTGAAGACTTATGCTTATGCTAATTATTTTTAAAAAGGAAATAATGTCTTTGTCTTTTCAGTTAAAATTCTCGCATGCAATCATTATTTTCCAGCATATGCAAGACAATATTTCAAATTGGTAGGACACTTTTTTTTTTTTGGAAAGTTTTTGAGTTCAAGGATAATCATTTCTTCCCAAGTTTTATTCTCCTGTACATAATGACACTGAATTGCACACTTAACAAAAGGTTCAAATGTTAACTATTATGTACATTTTATAACAAATAAAGAACAAGATATAGGAACAACATTTTTTGGCAGAAAATACTATTTTCTTTCTTTTTTTATTTATTTATTTATTTATTTATTTTTAATTTTAGAAGTACTGGTGACTGAACTTTTAGGGCCTTCTCATGCTAGGAAAGGGCTCTATCACTGAATTACATCCCCAGAAGAAAGTATTATTTTGTAACACTAAAACATATTTAACATTTTTTAAAGAAAAAAAATTCTTGTGCTTTATCTTTTTTATGTCTATATTTTAAAAACATTTCTTAGATTATTTTCTACTCACCCTGTTTTTTTTTTTCAAATTATAAAAATTTCCTGTAATTATACACACCAGAAAATATTAGGAAAAAAATTTACCCTAAAAAAATCTTAAAATAAAAATTGCCCTAAAGCAAACATCAAAAAATAAAATTAATGCTATAAAGACCATAATCTCTAACCATAATGTAAACAAAATAAAACTCAATAATAAAAAGACAATGTGAAAATCCACAACACACTTCTAAATGATCTTTGGGTGAAAAAGGAAAAGTCAATGGAAATGATGAACTATACTCAATTGAATGAAAATGAAGATAGGCTATGATATTGGGTACACAGCTAAATCAAAACTGAGAAATAAGTTTTTATCAATAATTGCATATATGAGAAAATAGGAAAGAACTTAAATCAATAATCTGAGAAATTACCTCAAGAAAACAGAAAAAGATCAAATCCAAAGAATCTAGAAGGCAGGAAATAACAGAGATAAGAGAAGAAATCAATAAAATGATAAGCAAGAAAGCAGCACAGGAGCAAATGAAAAAAAAAAAGGTTTTTTAAAAAATAACTTTGTGAATAAAATTGACAAATCTCTAGGAAAATGACAGAGATGAGAAAGCAGAGGAAAAAGCATATGTACCAGGAATTGAAGAAAAGAGAACCATAAGAAGCATACTGAAGGCATATAAAAATAAACTTATACTTATAAAGTCAGCAACTAAGAAGAAATGGATCAATTTCTAAAAATATAAAGCAACAAACTACAAAATTAATCAAAATGAAATTGATAATAAAGATAATTTATATAACCATCAAAGCAATTGGATTTTTTATTGAAAAAATCCCTAATAAGAAAATCTCTGTGCCTATATGGTTTGATTGGAGAATTCTATCAAGGATGTAAAGAATCAACACTGATTTAAAACAGTATAATTTTTTAAAAATGAAAGAGAAAATACTTAGTTCATTTTATGAGAATACATTATTTTTATAACAAAACTAGATAATGTACAGAGAAAGAAAACTGCTGACCAATACCTCTTATTAATTTAGATGCAAAACTTTCAAAAAATAGAATCTAACAATGTATATAAAGAATTTTATACCTTGTTAAAGTTGGGTATATTTCAAGTATGGAAGGCTGGTTTAACATTCAAAACTGAAATAATACAATACACCATGTTTGCAGGCTAAAATTAATGATCATAATAATTGATGCCCAAAAGCATTTTAAACAATCAATCCGGGTGGTTAGCACATGCATGTAATCCCAGCAGCTCAAGAGACTGAAGCAGGAGGATCACAAATTCACAAGCCAGCCTCATCAAAAAGAAGCACTTTTTTTAATTTAGACACAGTCTCTAAATAAAATACAAAAAATAGGGCTGGGGATGTGGCTCAGTGGTTGAGTACCCCCAAGAAAAACACTTCAAACCTAAAGTCTCCCAGCAAACCAGAAATAGAGGGAAATGATCTCAACTTTTTAAAGAACAACAACAAAAAAAACTTCCAGCTAAAATTATATTTATTAATTAAAGGTTGGTTATGTTCACTATAAAACTGGCAAGAAGGCAAAGATATCCATTTCACTACTCTTATTTAACAGAGTATTGGAACTTTTACACACTCCAATAACGCAAGAAAAATTTTTAAAAGTAAACATACTTGAAAAGAAGAAATAAATTTGTCCCTACTGCAGATGGCACAACTGTTTATGTAGAAAATCGCAGAAAGGGTGTGATGTAGCTCAATGCAGAGTGCTAGAGTGCTTATCCTGTATGTGCAAGGCTCTGGGTTTAGTCCTCAGCCCCCCATCAATCAATCAACCAATCAAAAAGACAAGAAAAGGGCAAAAACATAATGTAAACAAAACAATGAAGAAGGGATAAGCAAATTAACAACATTGCAGGATATAAGAAAACCCAATGCTCATACATTCCTAGTAACAACATAAAATGGTACAAGCATTCTGAAAATGCTTAGTGGTTTCTTACTGGTTTCTTGGGGGTCAGGATGAAGAGTTAAGACAGGAAGACAGGGAAATGGGCAACTTCGTGGGCAGCTGCTCGTTTTTTCCCTGAGAAACTTATATAAAAGTTATTTTTAAATCAGAACCTATGTGATGTGGAGTCCTTAGGAATTTGGGCTATATGTGACCTGGAGTCCTTGGACTCTCCAAAGAAGTAAAATAGCTGATCAATATTCTGATTAGACTACAGGGTACATGGATATCTTGGAGACACTGAGTGCCTTAACCTGGATTTGGGCAGATTTGGGCAGGGGTCTAACTTCTTTAATCCTACAGATTCAAACAAATCCCTAAAACATAGCCATTTCCTGGCCACCTTCTTGAGTGCCATTCTCCCCAGCCATGGGAGCATTGCTTTACTTTGATTCTCTTTGCTTTAATAAATTCTTTCATTTTGCTTTTACCCACTGTTGTTCATGAATCTCATTCTTTGAATGCACAAGATAGAGAACTCATTTAAGTCCACACCATGTGTTACACTTGTAAAATTAAACATGCTCTTCAAACATCTGCCATATATATATATATATATATATATGGCAGATGTTTGAAGCAAAGCATATATATATGGGCAAAACAAATGATCCCTGAGATGATCGCAATCATTAATAGTAGTAGAAAGAGGAAGCCTTATATTCAAATAATGAGAAATATATATCAATGAAAATTAACAATTACAGATGCTCCTGGATTTACCACAAGTTTATATCCCCAAAAAACCTCTATAAATTGAAAATATCATAAGTGGCAAATGCATTTAATATGCTCAAATCATGGCTTATACTAACCTATCTTCCACATGCTCAGAATGCTCACATTAGCCTACAGTTGGGCAAAATCATCTCTTACTAAAATTATTTTATAACAAATTGCTGGATACCTCATATGATTTGTTAAATACTGTATTAGAAATGAAAAACTGAATGATTCTATATTTTGCACTGTTTAAAAGTAGAAAAATCATAGGCTGAATCATTGTAGGTTAGGATTCTTCTATATTACTTCATCCAATACCAGATTAACTTCACAAACATAATGTTGAACTGAGGAAGATAGGCACAAAAGGCTGCAGTGTGATTCCATTCATATGAAGCATGAAAAGTCAAAAAATGAATCTGTGGTTTTAGATGTTTAATTTACCTGGAACAGTGGTTAGAAGCAGAACTGGGGAGGCTCATGGGGAGTGACAATATTGGTTTTTAATCTGAACCCAACTCACTGGGTCTTTCATTTTACGAAAATTTATTCAAGGATACTCATGTTGTTGTATATGTTATATGACAACAAACATACTTCTTGAAAACAAAAATAAGCTCTGTATTCTGCTTTCAGTTTAGACACAGCTAAAATTCTGTCACCTTTACAAATTTTTACATGTGAAAAAAATTAATGGACTGATAGTGGTAGAATGGCAAAAAATAGAAATCACTGAAGATAATAACTACCAAAACATTAACAAAATAGCTTTCAGAAAAATTCAAAATGAGAACTGAAACAAAATTTTAGCAGTTTAATTGAATTAAAGGAAATTTTTTGAATGTTTCATTTAACAGAATTTTATTATGCTATTAGAAAAAAATGGCATTATGTTTCAGATTCATCAATTGTCATTCATTTAGTGATCCAGCTATGTAGGTGTGCATTATTCTATATTCCTGTTTTAAACTGTCTATGAAGCTATTGATTTATTTATTCTCTTTCCCTTTTCTTGTGTGTGTGAGGGATGTTTTGATGTTAAATTATACTTTATTAAAATTTGATTTATAAAAAATGCCATAATACATTGAATGGGTATAGCCTAAATTATTTCATCCAGGTCATGGTCAAAGAGTTTCAATCATATTTTCTTTAGGACATATTCCCTGTGGTGACAGTAATTGGAGAGTTCAACTTGGACTGTAAAACCTTTCTTTCTACTCTAATCCTTCGCACGTGGCATTCACACAAAGGCTTCAGTTTTCAGAAACAGCCACTCTTTGCTGAGACTAGTACAGTTTGTGCTTCTCTCTTCCAGGTTCACTTCATCCTTGCTGTCTTTGATCAAAAATCACCCTGCTTTCAGAATGCCTCAGGCAAGGTGCTTCTGACAGTCACTGTTGTTTTCCTAAAGCTTCTCAGTTCCTCTCCTTCTTTTGAAGCCACAACTTATCTTGCCTGGGAAGTAAGGTACTTTAGTGTGCCCTCTCCTTTTGGTCCTCTTTCATTTGGCCTAGTCACACAGCTGATGGAATGTCACATTTACCATCCTGAAGAGTGTCAGTATGCTTTTGTCCCTTTTCCAATCTTCAGTGGCAAGACTTGCTTATCCAGTGAGATGTGCTGGGATACAAACAGCATCAGAGAGTGAAGTCCTGGGCAGGGATCAGAATGCAGTGTGCACCTGCCTTATTCCTGGGTAGGCATTTGGAAGACTTCACTGCTGCTATGAAAGGGGATTCTAAGGGAGCAACCAACATTTGGTAGGAATCTAATTCACACAAGATTCATCTCCAAGGTGTGCACCACAAAAAGGAACTCTGTGGTGGTCTCATGGCAGAGACCGACTAGGCCACTGTCCTTAAACACCAGGAGAAGAGGAGGTTTCTCTCCTTATAAGCTAGAGCCAAACCTAAGTTTAATGTTACTGTTTGATTTCAAAGTGAATATTCTATATAACACGTGTTGAGTGTTCACAGGGCGCAAAGCACTGTTTCTAAAAATTATTTTATCTCATTGAATCCTGTGATAAAATCTGAAATATAAAATTAAAAAATGAAATTATGTGCCACAAATAAAACAAATCGTAACTTTTGAAACTGGGCTGGCAAACCTGACTCTGCATTCTGAATGCTTGGGCTAGATGTGACTCTGGGTGATGAAGGAGAAAGATGCATAGCAATGCTTAATATCCCCTTTATGAAATAAGAAATGACCTGTGAAATTCCTAAGAAATGTAGTCATTCCTTGCTGTATATATGCATCTCCTAAAGATCTCCAAATAATATCTTGAATAATCAAGTCCCTGATGTAAAATGGCATGGTATTTGCATAAACCCATACCAATCCTCTTTTATATCATTTCCAGATTACTTATAATACCTAACACAATGTAAGTACTGTATAAATTGTTGTCATTTGTTATTGCTTAGGGAATAATAACAAGAATAAAAGTGGGTTTATGATCAGTACAGACATAATTCTTTATTATTATTATTTATGATTTGAAATTTGTTGAATCAATGGATTCTGGATTCACAGATGGAGGGAGAATCACTATTATACTGGAAACTTAAACATAACAAAGTTCCCCTCTATTAGCTTTCCAAGTGCTAGTGCAACAAAGTACCATGGAGTAGGTGAGGTTCAACAACTTGGCCAACATTCCAGGCATTAAAGGTGAACTCAGGTTTAGAACCCAGGCAGTGTGGCTCCAGTGCCCTGTATCTGGGGTTCCTGTAACTGCTACAAATAATAACTTCACACTGAGTCATTCAAAACAACAAAAGTTTATTATCTCACAGTTTCAGAAACTGGGAGTCCAAAATCAAGGTGTGGGTAAGTGTTGCCGTCTGCAGCAATTGCCGCCTGCATCAACGATACTGCGGAAAAGAATTCGGAGGCAGACTGGAAATGAATAGGTTCTTTATTCTTCCTTCTTCTAACTTCTCTCTCCAGCTCCAACAATCTCTCCAACTCCAACCACCCCCTCTAGCCAACCTCACCCGGTTAAATACTTTTTGCCTTAACAAGTATACATGTGTTAACAGCTCAAACTTACAGGTGCGTCACATAGTGTTCACGGGCATAGAAAGATTCTTAGATAAATGCATGAATATCAGGTGAAAATACTTAAACACCTCTTATGGCTCTCAGCTAGCCGCCATCTTAGCTATCTCCTTATTAGGGCTCTTACGTTTCCCCCCTTTTGTTTTAAAAGAGGGAAAAATAGATGGGTGAGCTCTCACCACATCAGGATCCACTGTGCCTGTCTTAGATGTCTACATGTGCAACCAACATTCTTACCCGTCATGGGATAATCAAGGCTGTGCCCTTGACTCCTGTCTTAGGTTGATATGTTGGCCACATGAGACTGTCCCGTTATTGACTACCAGCCGTCCAATCATGAGGAGTTGCTCCGGTTCTGAGGCGGCAAGCTTTTTGCTGACGAGCCAAGTTCCATAGTGTATCGAGTTCTTTAAACAAATCAGCTGCCCTAAGTTCCATTAAGTAACGCACTGAGTTTGAGCTTGATCTTTAGCTATTTTGAAGCTTTGTTGTAAAGTAGTACTATTAACATGAAATTGAGAATGGAACGAGGTAGCTTGTTGGACTGCTGAAAATATAAAAATTGTTTGAGTGAGGTCATCGGCCTTTAGATTACCTTCATGGAGAGGACCAAGCAAATTAGTATGAGCTCTGATATGTCCAATAAACAAAAGTTTTTTACGTTCCCATAGAAGATTTTGAATTTGAAAAAACAAATTAAAGGCTGGAGTATGAGGTGCTATTGGACCTGCTAGCTCCAATTTAGGGACAGCATGTACAATATAGTGGCTATCTGAAAAAAATATTTATGGGCTGTTCTTTAAAACTTTCAAGAGCTATAATAATAGCTTCTAGCGCAAATAATTGAGCTGATTTATGGGCAGTAATATGAATCATATTTTCTTTTTGAGTGACTTCTGCAGCAGTACCTTTAGAGGACCCATCTGTAAATACATTTAATGCCTTAGGAATAGGTTGATTTTTTATTACCTGTGGAAATATAATGGGATGATTGATACAAAAAGATAGTATAGGAGACTTAGGAAGATGATTATCAAAATTTGCAGAAGTAGAGCATCTAGCTACAGCCCAATCATTATCATTGAAGCATAAATATTCAACCTGTGATGATGAATAGGGAGAAATAATAGTAGCGGGGTGAATGCCAAATATTTTAGTAGAAGTCTTAAGTCCTTGAAGAATAATTTTAGCCACCATGGAGGTATAAGACTCAACTTTACTTTTAGGAGAGACAGGCAAATGTATCCATAATAAAGGCCCCTGTTGCCAAAATACTCCTGTAGGTGTATATTGTGAAGAAATAATGATCAATATCAGCAGTTGAGCAAAATCAGTTCTATCACAATGGGATCCTTCAATGGCCTT
Source organism: Tamias sibiricus (assembly GCA_025594165.1). Classification (NCBI taxonomy): domain Eukaryota; kingdom Metazoa; phylum Chordata; class Mammalia; order Rodentia; family Sciuridae; genus Tamias; species Tamias sibiricus. The sequence goes on from CM046665.1 coordinate 28,132,862, forward strand.
TTCTACCAACTTTAAAGCTTCCCTAGCATTAGGAGTCAATGTTCGTGGTGAAGATGGATCAGGGTTCCCACGAAGGATATCACATAAGGTTTTTAATTGGCCAGAAGTGAGGCTTAGTGTAGGGCAAAGCCAATTAATGTCTCCCAGCAATTTTTGAAAATCATTAAAAGTGGCCAAATGTTCCTTATTCATTAAAATTTTTTGAGGCCTAATACAAGTATCCATAATTCGGAATCCTAGATATAATATTGGAGATCTAGTTTGAACCTTTTCTTCAGCAATGTTTAGTCCATATCGTTTCAAGTTTTCTGATATATCATTAAATATGGTGAATAAGACTTCTTGATTAGGATGAGCAAGCAAAACATCATCCATATAATGGAGGCACATAAGCTCTGGGTATTTGTTCTTGATAGACCGAATAACTTTATCTACATAGATTTGACATATAGTGGGGCTATTAGCCATTCCCTTTGGTAAAACTTCCCACTGAAATCTTTGATGAGGGCCATTATTATTAATAAAATAAACTGAAAATCAAACCTGGGGGCATCCAGAGGATGTAGAGGAATAGAAAAGAAACAATCTTTTATATCAAGAGTTATAAGATGGAAATTTTTAGGAATAGCTACAGGATTAGGAAGTCCAGGTTAGGTAGGGCCCACAATTTGCATGGTTTTATTGATTTCTCTAAGGTCATGTAACAATCGCCATTTTCCTGATTACGAATATGGGGGAATTCCAGGGAGAGGTGGAAGGTTCTATATGTCCTGCTTCTAGTTGTTCTTGGATTAATAAGTGGGCTGCTTGTAATTTCTCTCTAAATAGGGGCCATTGAGGGACCCAAACTGGCTTATCAGAAAGCCATGATATTTTCAAAATTGCTTTCTCAGTGGCCCCTAAAAAAATATCCTTTACCTTTTTGATGATGTTTTCCTTTAAGCTTAATAGGGTTAGGATTACCCTGTAGATTTTTATTTTTAACACCTGCAGGCTTGGTTGCAAGGTGTACTCCCATTTGTTGCAAAATATCTCTTCCCCATAAGGTAACTGGAAAGCTGGACAAAACATAAGGCTGAAATGTTCCTTTATGCCCTTCATCATCCTCCCATTTTAAAACTGTTGCACTTTGTTCTGGGCTGTTAGTATATCCCAAGCCTCTTAAACTGGTTGAAGCCTTCTGCAGAGGCCAGTGCTTGGGCCATTGTTGTAGACTGATGATGGAAGAGTCAGCCCCAGTATCAATCAATCCCTCCATCTCTATTCCTTGAATTTTTATTTTGCACATAGGCCTCTGTGAATAATCCTGAACCCAGCAAGCCATAGGTTCCGAGCCAGTGGAACCAAATCCCCTATTTTTCCTATTTCGAGGCATACTCTTAAATGAGTCATGTAAACTGGGAAGGTGAAGCAGCTGAACAATTCTGTCTCCTTGGTTAACAGAGCAAATGCCTCTAGGTGAACTAAGCATAATTTTAATTTCTCCTTGGTAGTCTGAGTCTATTACACCAGGAGTCACTTGAAAACCTGATAAGCTATTAGAACTTCTACCGAGAATAAGTCCTACAGTTCCTGAGGGAAGAGGCTCACTGACTTCCATGGGAATCAGTTGAACCCCCATTTCAGGTGTTAGCACTATTCGGGTGGTGGAACAGAGGTCTAGTCCTGCACTTCTAGTCAAGGGAGTCAAAGGATAAGAGGGATTGTGTCGAGGAATCATCTGGATGGATGTTGAGGATACTCCTCTTCTAATGCCTCGTACATTTGTGGGCCCCAAGGCATTGGGCCCCGTGCCCCGTTTTTTTTTTTTTTGAATTCCTAGACAAAATGTTCCCCAAAATATCTGTTTTAGATCTGCACTTATTGGCTCAATGGTTTCCTTTTTTACACCTGGGGCAGCGGCCTGGGGCATGATATGAGTTTGGTCTTATTTCTCTTTGGGGATATTGCCTAGAATAACCTGATTGACTATAATAATTTTTAGGTTGAGCTTTTTTTGTGAAATTTTGAGGGAAGCACCTCTCATTGCTGCTGCAATCACATTTCCTGTGACAAAGGCGTCATTCATATCTTTGCATAATCTTATATATACAGAAAGATCCCTTTTAGATTTCCAAGGTCTGATAGCGTCTTGACAATATTTGTTGGCATTTTCATATGCCAGCTGAACGACTAATGGCATGGCTTGATCAACATCTCCAAACACTCTGCCTGCAGTTCGTACAAGCCGATCAGCAAAGTCAGCATATGGCTCATTAGGTCCCTGAATTACTTTAGACAAGCTACCCTGTAAGTCACCAGTTCCTTGTAAAGTTTTCCATGCCTTAACAGCTGCAGTGTATATTTGAGAGTAAACACCAGGATCATACTGAATCTGAACCTGTCAATCAGGAAACTGCCCTTCTCCAGTTAACATGTCTATGTTATGGTCTGGAAATCCTGCAATCACATTTCTTCTAGCTGTTTCCACACAAAACTCCTGGAATTGTGACCTCCAAATCAAGTATTGTCCCCTGCTCAATTCTGCCTTACATAAGCCTTTCCAGTCTGAGGGGGTTAAAGTTAAAGTGTTAAGGGACTCCAACATGCTCAACATGAAAGGAGCTTAGAGCCCATATGTCATTATTGCTTCTTTGAAATTTTTTTATAGTTTTGGAATCTAATGATTGGTGGTACCTCTGTCCATTTTCATTTTCAAATACTGGCAGACCCCAATGTCCCTGTGAGTTTTGACATTCAAGGGCATGCAAGCACTCAGAAAGACCATAAATCTCTGCTTCAAGGGCAAGCAAGTGCTTAGAAATACCCCTCATAGTTTCTGTAATTGATTCAACCCATGGGGGAGCAGAGGGCACAAGTGGTTCCTCTAGTTGACGGTCCTTTATGTTGGTCCTCTTTAATTTCCTTTTGCTACTATCCTTACTGGTCCTAACTGACTCAGCGGAGGCTATACTTTCATAATCACTTTTACTTGATTCCTCACTACTGCTACTCTCACTGGCAGTAACATCCTGAGTCCCAGGTTCAATCGAGAGCACATACCCTTCAGCATCGCTAATAAATATCGAATAGCTTTAGCAGCTCGGATTTTTGTCATTTTTGAGCCCATTTTGAAAATTATTTCCTCAGTTTTCTTACCATGCTGATTCAGAACTCCCCGTACGGGCCACCACTTGTTGCTGCGGGCAGCAATTGCCCGCAGCAACAATACTGCGGAAAAAAATTCGGAGGCAGACTGGAAATGAATAGGTTTTTTATTCTTCCTTCTTCTAACTTTTCTCTCCGGCTCCAACAATCTCTCCAACTCCAACCACCCCCTCTAGCCAACCTCACCAGGTTAAATACTTTTTGCCTTAACAAGTATACACGTGTTAACAGCTCAAACTTACAGGTGCGTCACATAGTGTTCATGGGCATAGAAAGATTCTTAGATAAATGCATGAATATCAGGTGAAAATATTTAAACACCTCTTATGGCTCTCAGCCGCCATCTTAGCTATCTCCTTATTAGGGCTCTTACAGGTAAGACCATTCAACCTCTGAAATCCTTGGGGAATTCTTCCCCTCTTCCTAGCTGCTGGTGGTTTTCTGGCCATCTTCAGCATTCCTTGGCTTGCTGCTATGTAAGTCCCATCAATACCTTTGCTGTCATATGGTCTTGTCTCTATGTGCCTGTCATTACATGACCATCTTATTTATAAGGACATCACTTACATTTGATTAGGGGATTATGCTACTGTAATATAGCCTCACCTTACCTAATTACATCTGCAATGACTTTATTTCCAAATAAGGTCACATTCTGAGGTACTGGCAATTAGGAATTCACCATTATCTATGTGGTGTTGAGCAGAGTACACTATTCAACTCATAATATTTTCTTATACCTCAATCCAAGTCTTTTAAGATATATCAATCTTTTTCTTGTTACTATATCTCTGTTCATATGTCTTATCTGCCTATTAGCATTTGAGATATAAACAGGTTCATACTTACAACATGTTATATTATTACCCTTTACCTATATCTTGTATTCTATCATGTAACCTTGTATAATTAATATATAATTGAATGAACAGGTGAATAATTTTGATACATGCCTATATTAGGTATATATTTTTGAATAGCATTCTATTCATACTTAGCAGCTTAAAACACATTGACTGTCTCACAGATTCTCTAGAAAAGAAATCCAAATGAACTTAAATTAGGTCAGATCTTTCAATATAATATTATTTAAAATTTACTATGCAACCATCTATAAATATGAGCCTCAGCAACATGATTAAGATTTTGAAGGGAGAAAAAATGGATTTTTGAGTGGTGGTTGTTGGATTCCAGGCAGGAGGCCGCGCCTCCCAGGCAGGAGGCCACACCTCCCCAGGTGCTTTGTTAAAAACTACACCTCCCAAGATCCTCAGCGTGACCAGAAAACCTGACCAGCAAATGCCCTGTCCACTACGCCCCCCCCCCCGACCTCTGATAGCCTATAGGGCAAAGACTCACTCCAAGGGGGTTTTATGACCCCTACTCTATTTAAAGCCAGCCCCAGACTAAAATCGCTCTCTGTTCCTGCTCTCTGTTCCTGCTTGCCCCTGCTCCCATCCATCCCTTCCCTACCCCCCCACCCTTGCCCACGTGGCACCCCAATAAACCCTTTTATTTCACTAACACAGTGTTCCCGGCTAAGTTAACTATGTTCAGCAATTTTTCTAACAGTGGTAGCATACAAAACGTACTCTGAGCTCCATTATACACAAATTTGATTTAGTTAGTATTTATTACAAAACATTGTAAGGGATGTCAAGAAGGTAAAATACTGTCTCTCTTTTATGGAATTTAGAGATTCATGGAAAAAGGAAAGCATATGTAAAGGAAAGAAATAATTAAAATAATAAAATGCCAATAGTCATCATAATTATTAATTGTAGTAAGAGTTTTGAGAATCCCGTTGTACTAACCTTTCCAGTTCAGTTATCCCAGTAAAGTTTCTATTTGACAAACATTTTAGTTGGAGAAGACACAATATTTAAATTCCTAAACATCAAAGACTTCTCTGAATACCTTTTAACTCTCAGTCCATTTTTTGACATTTTGTGTCACTTCATTGCTGTTTCAGATTATTATTACATGACAGATGTTTTTATAATATTAAATGAAACTGATATCATGTATCATTTCATGTGTCTGTACCTAAGCATCATATTCTTACTGGAAGCTGGTTCAATAAATACTTTATAGATAAAATGAAGGAAAAATTTATATTCCTGACATATTTACTCTTCCTAGCCTTAACTTTCTATTCCTATTTAATATTCTAATTTTAGAAGTGGAATTTAAAAGATTTAAACCTGTGCATGGTTTTTCAATGTATTCTTTGAGTACCTGTTAACATGTCCTAGACATTTGCTAAGCAGAAAACAAGACAAAATTTCCTCTTTTATGGATTAGAGCTTATTGAAAAAAAATCAGGTAAACAAAATAATGACAAGCAACAGGGGAAAAGGCCAATGGATAAGCCAAATACTTGCAGTAAAATGCCCCCAGAAAGTTTGTACATTAAGGAACTCAGTGAGTTCTGAGGAATCTCTTCAGGAAGATGGGAGTGACTTCACCTTTACCTAGCACAGGAATTCTTACTGTTGCCCTAGTGAAATTAGACTCCCTTTATTCTAGTATTCTGTTTCAAGGAAGAATCATGTTATACCTGTTTAAAGAAATCATGTACCAGCTGGGTGTGGTGATTCATACTTGTAATCCCATAAACTCCAAAGGCCTTAGGAGGACCACAATTTCAAGACTAGTCTCAACTACTTAATGAGGCCCTAAGGAATTTAGTGAGATCCTGTCTTCAAAGACAAAAATCAAAAGGGCTGGATATGTAGTTCATTGGTAAAGCATCTCTGGGTTAAATTTACAGGACTCTTCCCTCCTCCCCCCAAAAAAAAAGAAATAAAAAGAAATCATGTTCCAAAAAAACATAAAAGATAAATAGTTAATAGACATATTGTTAGGACCAATTATAATGAAATTCATTCACTTAACAAACTGTTGTAATAGCTAGAATTTATTGAGCAGCTTACTGTATTCCATATCCCAGTCTGAGTATGTTGTAAGGATTGTTTAACTTAATACTCATATTTTATCTTATTAAATAGATATTATTTCATCCCTGGTTTATAGAAGAGACCAATGAGGTTTGTATAGGTCAAAAACCTTGCCTTTTACCATATAAGTCATTGCATGAGGCTAATATCCTGCATAGTTTGAAACTATTATCTTCTTTGTTAAATACTATGCTTTGCAAAATAGAATGTGGGTACAATTCTCCTGATATTCATAAGCTCTGTTCTATTCAATTTGTATAGAGAACTAAACTGAAAGATAAACATCAGCTAGGACAGTAGTAGTTTTTATACAAAATAGTCAAGAGAAAGCTTAGAAAATGGGTAATTTTATCAAGCTTGTTGGCACATAGAATAGGAACCTAGAACATTTGAATTTGTGTAGTTCTCCTCCTAATTTTCTGCTTTCTGCTTTATGAATGCCATTTGATTGTCAAAGAGCACATTTTTGGAAAATATCTTTTATAAATCTGTTTGGTGTTCTCAAAAGAGAAAAAAATAAAATAGCAAACAAAAAATGTCTAAATAGATCATCCAATGATCAATAACAAAAATGTAGTTTATCAAACAGAAATCTACATTCAAAGCATAAAGTGAACCAGTTACAAACATGCACACATGTGTACATACTCACACACATGTGGAAGCACATTTATATTACCAGTATATGCTCAGTTTTAAATCATAAATGAGAACAAAATATTGAGAAACTCTTAGTTATTAATCAAGTTTTGTCCATTTGGTCCCAGTAATTGCAAAATTTATATTTCAATTCTGGATTATTACTTGAGATAGCAGTCTGATTTCCTACAAGAATGACATAGTAGGTTGCCTTTCAGAGTTGGTTTTATGGGCTAGTGGCTGCAGTTTTTGAGTCAAAATTTAATTTTTTTATATGGTCCTACTTCTCTCTATATACAGTCTTACAGCTACTTGTAGGGAATTCTTTCTTTCCAATTAAAAACTGAAGAAATTGTAAAAGGTTGCAAATTACCATGTTTAAAATTAAAGGTAGATTTGCAAGTTGCTGTTTTTAAAATTGTGTGCAGCTGTGTCTATAATATCTATGTTGTATCCTGGTAATGGTTGTCTTTTGAATCTAGAAATTACTATCTTTTCACAAATAAAAACCTGGAACTTTTGCCAATAGAAGTTCTTATAATGGTAAGAGTGTGTTTCCCCTGCTAGTAATAATGTTTGACTCTTTCAGTTTTTTTATTATGCATTTTTCCGTCTTTGCAGATTATAGAAGTTCACAAGGAGACAACTGCCAAAAAGAAGGAGGGATGCATAATCGGATTTCACTTGTCCACTGAAATCGAAGGTATTATATTCCCAGAGGCTCTCTGAAAAGTGGCAAAATTCTAGGCTTTATGAGCCTTGATTGTTGTAATTAACATATGTGAAGTCTTGCAGCAAGTGTCTTCAGAAGCAAGTGTGTCTACTGAAAACTACCTTCAAGCAGCTTTTAAGCAGAAGGAAGATGGGATGCCCAGCTATTATCAAGGTCATGGGTTAGTGCATAATAGTTAACACAAGACTAGGTTTTTTTTGAAATGTGGATACTTGACTGTGAGAGGATGGAAACTATGTATTCTTTCTAAGAGTAATTTTGTTACTTCTCTAAGGAAATATATATGCATGTATATATGCATGATGCAGAAATTGGTCTTAATAACAATATTAAAGAAAATGCATCATTCATAAGGAATTCACTGCCACCTCTCCAGGAATTTAGAGCTTTTTGATCACATGCGAACCAGGTACAGACAATTTACCTTATGAAGAAAAGCAAGAGGAACTGGGGAAAATCCTTTATTGATTTAGCAGTCAAAGGGCCTGAGCTGTAGTGATTATCTGACACTGTCTGCATAAGCTCAGCCTCCCTGTTTGTAAGTAAAGCAATTATGTTTGATAACTTTTAATGCTCTTAAAGATTTCTAGAGGTTCGTTTTCTTAAAGAAATTATAAATCTTAAAATTATTTTAGAATATTGAAGATTCTTTCTTCTACAAATCATGATTCCACAGTATCTATTTTCTTTCCTGTGTTAGTCATATTAATAAGAATTGGACCAATGAAAGACAAAACAAAATATATAAAAGAAAAATTCCTTCCTCCCAAATTAAACTCTAGTTATGTGCTACATATAAGTAATATAATATAATAAATATATTTATGTGTATAATTCTTGTAAACAAAATATGGTTTGGGCACCATTATGAAAATACCAATAACCAGGATAGAAGCAGACCTTGAAGGGATCAGCAAGCTTTCCTTTATTCTGCAGCACAGTCAATCAATCAGGCAATAGAAGAGCTAGTTTTCTTCACATAAAAATGGCCACTGGTTACAGATGGAGTCTGAGGTTTTTTTTTTTTTTTTTTTTTTTTTTTTTTAATTTGCTTTAGTTGTACACAATGGGTTTATTTGTACGTGGTGCTGAGGATCGAACCCGGGCCGCACACGTGCTAGGTGAGCGCTCTACCACTGAGCCACAATCCCAGTCCCTGGAGTCTGAGTTTTATAGTATTCAATAGGTGTGGTTTAATTACTGGAGACTGAAGCAGGACATGTTGGTTTGGATAGTCAGGAAAGAAGTTGTAAAAAGCCTGAAACTCATTGTCACTGGGAAAAGCACAGAAATTGGTGTTCACTGCTTATCTTACCTTCCTTTGGGACCCCTTGTTACCTCCAGGTTCACTATTTGCTTTTCTCCTTCTGAGACTTATCAGCAATGGGAAAGGGTAAAAGTCCAGGGCCCAATAGTATCCACCACCTCCCTGTAGGACCCATTGTGGTTGGGAAAGGAGTGAATGTTTGCTTTTGTTGGAGATGCTGGGGTTGAACCCAGGAAGGGGTGAAAGTTTGCTTTTTCCATAGGGGGCCCATTGTTACTAGGGAATGATTTACTGGGAGAGGTTTGATGTTTGGCTAATTTCCCCTCCTCCTCTGGAGCCACACCATCTTTCCTTTTATCCCAGGGGATGTCTTGTAGGAATACTATTTCCCATAACCCTTCAGTAATAACCTTTACAAGCAATATTGTATTCATCATAAAATAACATATCAAAACTAAAAATAAGTTCAGAAAATAAAATTTAAAAATGTCAGGACCAAAATATTTATATTATTTTGACAAATGAAATATAACAAATAAAAAGGCAATTTAACAGTAATTTGTTCTTTTTGTAGATAATTAAAATTTAGATCTATTTTGAAAGGAATGGATTTCAATGCTTGAAACAAATGCTCTTACAATAAATGGACCTTTTGTTGCAGAGTACTATGTCATATATTCCATCTTGTGGATGTATCACTGTGTTTATCAGTTCTTTTAAGGACATCAGCTCTGCTTCCAATATTTGATTAATAGGCTTAAAGCTCATATATATTCTTATCCACTCATTCTTCAGATAAATGTTTACATACATACATTCTTTATACCTTTTTTTTTTTTTTTTTTTTTTTTTTAAATCTGTTCTTTAAGGTTTACAATATAAGTCTTAAGTTAGAATCTATCTTCAAATAGTAGTATCTTGCTTCAGGTTCTGGCAGAATTTCACAGCAGCATAAGCAAATTCCCTTCCTCGACCCTGTATTATGGCTTCACTTTTACATATGTTAAGACACACAGTATATAACCATTACTTTATCCTCTGAGCTTCTCTGTCTGCCATTAACTTTAAAACTATCATTATTTGTTCAAGTATTTTTCTCTGTGTTATTATCCTTCACTCTATGGAGGATTTCAATTATGCATACTTTGGAATGTTTGAAGTACTTCCACCTCAATTAAATGGTACTTTTTTTTTTTTTTTTTTTTTTTTTTTTTGGTCTGTATTTCAGTTTGTCCTGTCTTTAAGCTCAATTATTCTTTCTTCGGTGGCATTGAGTCCTCTACTGAGCTGTTGGACATTTTTTATTTCTGTTATGTGCTTTTCTCTTTCTTCTTGTCCTGAAGCAATTCAGCCTAAACCAGTTTTTGGATTTAACTACTAATTTTGGCCCCAAACAACCTGTGTACATAGAGAGTTGTACCCTGGATTTAGGTGTGAACCAATTCCAATGTAACTTAAAGGTGACCTTTGTAACCAAGCCCCTGAGCCTCAGGCAGTCACAGTTGTTGAGTTACAACCAATCACAGCTGTCAACTTATCAAAATATGTCCAGGGAAGGAAAGTGCTAATTGTTTTTATAAACATTGTTTCTATATGTTACTTTCTTTTCTCTTCCTATAAATATAACTTGTGTTAAGATTTTTGCATCAGTAACTTCTAGAACACTTTTCATGCACAAGTAACTTTGCTAAATTTAACTGGTTTCAGCTTTTCTTTTTACAATTTGAACCCCCTTTTTACATCCCATAAGTCTACTAAAATTATCAATCTGGTCTCCATTCCTTCATTAGAGCCTTCAATGTATTAATCATATTTATTTTAAATTTCCCCACAAATAATTCCAATATATGTGCTATACCAAATCCAGTTCTGATGACTGTTTCTAAAAAATTTTAACCACCAGATAGCAGTGATTGTTTCCCTCCCTCCTGTTCCACACATTAAAATTTCTTTCTTTCTTTCTTTCTTTTTTTTTTGAACAAAAAAGGATAGATTAAGAGAACAGTCTCATCTCAACCTTGACTTCAGGTTTATACCAAAATTAAAAATATCTCAGGATATTTCTCTGTCTTTTCTATAAATGCTTAATGGTATCATTAGAGAACAACCCTGACAAGTATAGAAACTCCCTAATGCTGTAGTCTCCAGGTTTCCAAGGCTCTCATCTTCCTGCATTTGACATTTGTAAAATTATCAACTCTTCTGACTTAGCTTGTCATTGGCATCCAGTTGTGTCTATCTGAAGCAGTCTAATGTTCATATCTTCTTTCTTCCCGCAGTCAAGGTTTCTTGGGACTGTTATTTATTCTTCACCTGCAGCTTACTCTTGGGTGCATGAGAAGTCAGTACTTGGATATTAGTCATACACTGCTTCTAGATCTCCACATCCTAGAATGGATGTTAAATATCATGGGCTTTCAAAGATAAAATAGGTAACAGCAAGAAAAAAACAACAATAATAACAATAAATATCCACACTTATATGGTGAGTGCTTTTCTAAGTGCTTTATCTATATTCTCTTTTTATCATCATGGTAATAACATAGAGTAAGCAGTACTATATCTATTTTCCAGACAAACTGAGGAATACTTACTGAGTATATTTCATTTATTCAAATTGCTACCTGAAGAGTAGAAGTTTGACCTGAGTACTGACAGAGAGTCCATAGAAATAAGCATTAAATGTCTTTGGTTTCTATCATATGAAGAATCATGTAGATGCATCTAACATTTTATGATTATACTCAATAGGTATTCAACCAACATTTTCTCCCTTTCTGTTATTTTTTGCTTCAGGTTCTGGCTGACATTTATTGTCAACTCAAGAATCTCAAAGTCCATCAAAAATAATTCTTGGTTCTTTTTGAAATGCTTTCCAATAGTTTTTTGTTTTGTTTTGTTTTGTTTTATACAGTTATATTGTTTGTGACACATTTTATTCAGCAGCTTGAACATTTTAGTTTACAAATAGAATCTAAGTCATTATTGATTTCTTTTTCTTTCTTAGGGGGAAATCAACTTTGCAACCTGTGTTTATTTTTAGAGGTTAAGAATCAGGTTGAGTGGCTAATGGGGATGTTTGCTTCTTGTGGTTACTGAGCACAAGGCTAAAGCTTCCGGCCACTCAGGAAGGCTTCCAAAGTTAAGGGTGTGCTATTTCCACTTTTGAGGGAAAGAAATGAGTACACAAGCAATAAGGAAATAAATAATCAAAGAGTATTTATAGGAGTTACACTATGCAATTTTGACCTAAGATTTCCCAGAACAGCATCTCAGTCTCACACTGATGATTCATAAAGGCTTAGATTGGCCTCTTGAAACCACAAATCTGTGATACTGATATTTTTAATTTCCTTTTGTTCTATCCTAGGATAACCCTGTCATTGTCAAGCACCAACAGGTCACAGGAAAATAAATGCAGGTGGGAACATTCAATTTACCCTGATACTATTTTCGGAGACCCCCCTCTTGATCCAATCAGAATTCCAGACATTTTTCTTTAGTTTTGTCTTCTAATCTTGTCACCAGAAAGGACTCTCGAAATTCGCATTAGAACAGCTCAATTTTAATCTTTTGAGACACAATGGACTTTGATTAATTAATAAGCTAATGGATGCTAATCTTATTTTATTCATTTTGACAATCAATGCATGGACTTCCAACTTTGATTTGAATGGCTTTTCTCATAAATATGCCAATCTCCATGGATACCCTTCTGGTTTTAGAACAGTCTTGGTTTTATAGGTTCCTTCTTAATACCTCAACTTTTTTCTTAAAATTTAGGACCACTTTCAAGGATTTTTCCTCTCAGAGCAATATTTTACTATATAAAAGTTATTTACCCAAATCTAAATAATAATTGCATATACAGTGTATGAATAAAATGATCATTTAATAATTTTTTAAAGAAGACTTGTATAGGAGGAAGAATTCCAAGATCATCCCAAATAATAGTCACCCTTGTTTAATCTTCCCTTATGTGAATGGAACCTCTGAATGCAATGAAATGTCACTTTTGTAATTACTTTAAACTATGGCATATAGGTTTTAGTTACCTCCAAATTAATATGTTGAAGTCCTAACTGTAAATTGATAGCATTGGTGTCATTTCAGGAAGTGATTAGGTTATGAGGGTTGTCATGAATGAGGAAGTGATATCTCCCTAGACATCCAATCTTTTGGTGACTTGACTTGAAATTCTCTAGCTCCAGAGCAATAAAAATAAATTTATGCTGTTTTTAAGCTACCCAATCTAAGGCACTTTGCTATAGCAGCCTGAACTAAAATTGTTACCTTCTGTGGCATAAAGGGTTTTGAAATATAATTAAATCTCCAACTGACCTGAAGTTAGAGATTGTCTATGTGGACCTGACTAAATTACATAATTCTTTCAAATATGCATTTGGAAATCAAAAGTGAAGGAACTTAGAAATTTAAAGCACAAGAATGATTTGAAGTACCATTGCTGGCTTGAAGGTTAAATGTGGCACAGGATACATGAGGGCAGCCTCAAACAGTTGAGTCACTCTGCAGTATGCAGGGAAATGAAGAATGCACATTCTCTAACGTCAAGGAACTCAATTCTGCTTACAAGATGAGTTTGGACTTGGAATTTCTCCTGACCCTTCAGACAAGGACTCAACCTGACAACTTCATTTCACTGGAATGATACCATAAGCAGAAAATGTTATCACATCATCTTGGACTTCTGACCTACAGAATTGTGAGTCAATAAATAGATGTTGTTTTAAGTTGGTAAATTTATAATAAATTATTTTATGACAAAAAAAGTCTATTCTTCTGTTATATTGAAGAGTCATTTATCTCATTCTCTTCTTACCACTAATAATATTAGTATTCTTGTTATTTGGTAATTTAATTATTTTAAATAAAAATTATCCATTAAAATAAATCAGCAAAATAGCTTTCATATAAATCATAAATTTGTCTCACAGGATAAGAATCTCTGCAGCATTTAAAGACCTTTATATTTCCTAAAAGTTAGTAAATATGTTTATCTCATACATTGTATTCTATAATGATTAAAAGTAAATAGAAAGGATATAATATGAAGTGAAAAAAAAAAACTAAAATAAGAAAAGCTCTTAGGTATGAAAGAGTATAAAAAAATTGTAAAACAATATTAAAGAGCTACAAAGGGTAGTCTGGGGTCACTAAGTCTCAACTGTTCTAATTTTTAAGAAACATAAGGAAGATCTGCCAAGCAGTGGGTGAGTTTATTAAGAATCCTCAGAGAAAGTGAATACAATTAACTACCATACTTCCTTTGTCACTTGAAACCCTGAGATTAATAAAGACCCAGAGACATCCTTATTTATTAATGGAATTTTAAGTAAACTCTATTTAACAGAAACTCTGAAGCCAGATGTATAGCCATTGTCAAATATATGTCATTGTTGGGCTGGGGTTGTGGCTCAGTGGTAGAGCGCTTGCCTTGCATGCATGAGGCACTGGGTTCGATCCACAGCATCACATAAAAATAAATAAAAATAAAGATATTGTGTCCATCTGCAGCTAAAAATATAAGTCATGGATACTTTTTGCCCTTGAGATTCTGGAGTTGGTTTTTATCTGAGCTAATGTAGTCTCTCCTAACAAAACCTGCTCCTTCCCCAGGATTCTTTACTTTAGTTCAATCCAAGCTCCTGAGAGAAATGGCCAAATCCAATATTAGTTGAAAGAAGAAAAAAAAAAAGTGAACAAAAAATATATTATTTGTCAGAGACAACAAAACTAAAAACTGATTATGATGTGCTAAAAAGATACAGGAACTGATGTGAAGGGGCTGCTACTGTACAATGGGAGTGTAAGCAAATGTAATGGCAGTGAAGAAGTATGATGTTTGTGTGTGTGTGTGTGTGTGTGTGTGTGTGTGTGTATGATGTGTAAGATAAATGTTTAATGACTAATACCTAAATTATAGTAAATCACACCCAGCTAATTCAACTGAAAAGATTTTAATGAAGAAGCTATTTAGGAATTGCTAATAAGTTTGTCTGAACCACAAGAGATGCTGAGGTATTATGTATAAATAGCAGTAGAAAGACCTGAATAGACCTGTAGAGGAACTAGACCTGTAGACCTGTAACTGGAACTAGATGAGAACGTGAACTGTAGAGCAGAAACTAGTGTATGTTGCTGAAGTTGGGAAAATACCCGAAACAGAGAGGGAGTAAGATCTGCTTATTGGTATCTTGTTGAAACCTCCTTTTAATCACTATAGGCAAATGTGTCCAGGTGACATATAATATATGTCACCTCCTCGCTGAAAAGGTGGTAGAGATAGGAACTGGTGAAGCTAATGACAACATTAGTACAATGCCATCCCCTTCCATAAATCCCAAGTAGCTGGAAATTACAGTTTAATCTATTTCCAGGATTTGATTAAAATTTTCTGTTCTAAGTCATCTTGATTCTATTTCATGGTCTGTTTAATTTTTCATAGTTCTGGAACATGAAAAATCTTTCTTATTTGATTGGCAGGCAAAATCCTTCTATTTGTTCAAATCTACACCAATGACTATTTCTATTTTAGAGTATTTTTAATCTATTATAATAATATCTTCTAGATAATCAGATTTCCCTTGACTTAATATTTTTTTCCTCTTTACACGACACATAAAGTAAAACAGAGAGAAAAACAGTGTGACAAAACTGAGGACATTTGTGTTAAACAGCTTTACATTACTGTGAAGAAGTACCTTAGAAAATCAACTTAAAAGGTGGCATGGTTAATTTTGGCTTACTGTTTTGGAGTTTTCAGTCCACATTCACTGGCTCCATTACTTCAGGCCTGTGTCAAGGCAGAATAGTACAGTAGGCTATGCAGGCAGAGTAAACTACTCAACTCATGGTCACCGGGAATTAAACAGAGGGGAGAGAGATCTCTGTTCCAAAATCCTGTCAAGTGCACACCCCCAATGACCTAACTTCCTCCAACTAGGCCCCCCATCTTAAAGGCCCCATCACCTCCCAATAGCTCCATAGGATGATGACCAAGACTCTAGCACATGGGCATTTGGAGGACATTAAATATCCAAATCATAATAATAACATATTAACTTCAAGATTAATTCAATCAGAAGTGCACAATTTCCACTTCAGGAAGCCTAAAATACTCTTATACATCATTTTTTTTCTTCTCACATATTATTTTCAATGAGCATATTTTAATATCAGTCATTTTACAAAAGAAAAAGTGGAAAGAAACACCCCCAGTTGACACTATTCCCTCTCTAGACATGTTCTTTGTTATAGCAAAACTGTAAAAATCATTGTCACAACTTTCCTTCCTCCAAATATTCCTTAACAATATGATTTGGTAATTTTTCTTACCACTTTACAAAAAAAAAAATTTTCTTTAAAGTCATCAGCCATTTCAAGGCTAGTAAGTACATTGATCAAGTTTAATTTCATTTTAACAGTGTGAAACATACATCAGCATTCAATCCTTCCTTGGTGAAGAAGCTATTTAGCAACTGCTAATAAGTTTGTAGGAACCAACAAGAGATGCTGAGGTACTAGGCATAAATAGCTGAATGGACCTATAGAGGACCCTTTGCTGCTATAACACCATACCCTCTTGTCTTCCCCCATGGCAACCATTGGGCACATTTTCTCAGTTTCTTGTCCTTATTTGCTGGACCAGTCAACTTTGTGTTGACCCAGACTTTAGACATTGCACTTTTCTCTATCTTTGCTTTCCAATATTAGAGCTTTAAAGCTTTGATTCTGAGGCTATGTTCCTGAACTCTTCAACACTATAGCCAACTCTGTATTTGATATCACTAATTACATAGGTATTTTATGCAAATCTATATGTATAATGATAAATACAGAGTGCTATTAACCAACTATGTCCAGGATTTTAGGCACATACTAAAAAATCATCTTTAGACCCACTTGAATATACATGTGAGTATACATTTGACGTTTTTTGACAAATGACCATGGGTCATTGGGAATGATCCCTCCAAGAAGATTAGGGAACTGTAGTCTCTTTCTCATTCTATTTTTCATATCTGTCCTTGAAATTAGTGGACTTCCTCCATCATGAGCTTCTACCACAATGGGATGGCAATGTCTCAGATCTAAAATCAATGGGAACAACTTTCCATGGACTAAAACATCCAAACTGTGAGCAAAAATAAAATTTCTTCTTTTTAAGTTAATTATCTCAGGTATTTTGTGACAATAATAGAAAGCTGAATGACATATTCTCCCATACTTTCCTTAATTTGTAATTCATCAATAAATATCATAGCATCTAAAACTATCAAATTCTAATACTTCCAGAATTCCTGAATTCCGGAATAACCTTTCTGCCTATTATTTTTTTTTTTCCTCTTTGGCCTTTATACAATCCTACATCTCATTTATTTGTTTGTTTATACCTCTATTCTTTTTATAGTCTCTTTGGCTTACTAGAATATAAGCTCTCTTAAAATAGGAAAACGACTAGCACAAAACACATGATTATTAAATTTTTGGTGAATGATAGGTGAATAATTATTTGAGATTGTTAAGTACAGGGATGGAAAATAATTTTAATTTTAAAGGTCCTGTGTTGTCAGTTGTCATTTGATACTTCAAGCAATAGACATACAATTTAGATCCTGTCTGAGAGGGAAAGTGTCATGGTGGCATAACAATATCTTCTATTAAATCAGATGAATTGATATTGTTAGACTCTAAAAATTCTCCAAAAAAAGTAAACTAAAATATGATTTTGATATTAAAACTTAACCTTGGCTTATCATCAGAGATTTAAGTAGATTGTTCACTCATGTGGTAGTCATGGTGGTAGAAGGGTACTCTTCTAAGAGTTTCCAAAATAAGAGTGGTGGCTCTTTCACATGAAATATAGTTTTCTCTTTGTCTTTGACTTCTCCTCCTTTTTCTCTGTTCATCTGAATTTTTCACTTCCCAGCTTACAGTTTTTTATTTTCTCATGAAATGATTTTATTGCATTCCCAGGTGCTATTTAGCCCAAGTGATAGCAACATCAGTTAGTGATTTTTTTTTCCTTCTGTTCTCTTTCAATCATGTGTATGATCAAATTGCCACTCATCTTTAAGAAATTAATTTATGAATGATGCAAATTTCTAAAGTTAATGGTGTATGTCAACATGCTTCTGTCCTAAAATAAGCCATTAAAATCACAGAATGATTCCAAGTCTTCCTTTATGTGTATGTTAGCACAGTGCTGTACACATAAAAAATAAGTATTTGTTAAAAATAATTTAAATATATATCAGCAATCTACTTGATCCCAAGTTTTCTTTCTTTCTTTCTTGTTTTTTGAGATTTGCAACAAATATTAATACATTTTTTTTTTAAAAAACCCAAACCAAAAAAAAAAAAAAAAAGATTTCATTCAAACTATGTTTGAAACTTAGGTCAGATATCAAATGAAAATTATCAAAAGTCATACTTTTAAAAACAATAGAAGTGATATGCAGATTCCACAGAACTAATTTTCTAAAAATAATTTTTGAAAAATGGGAAAATACTGTTATCCTGTAAATCTAAGAAGAAAAAAAATTCTTAAAAATGTAAAATAAACATCCCATTTTTGTATCAACAAATACATCAACAATGATTGCATTACAATCAGCTCTACTTTACATAGCACAATGCAACCCTCTAAGTGTCAGGATATAGAAAGGCAAATGGTAGAACTATTAGCCAGCAGGATCTTGGCCCTTAAGGAATCTATGGTCTGGCAGGAGAGAAAAACATGTAAACCAATTGCCTAACAAAGTACTGTGAAGCCCAAAAGCCAACAGAAAATAACTTCAGAAAAACACCTATGTTATTGAGCTGAAAATGATTTAATTCAAATTTCATTCCACTCAGGATTCCAATTACAATATTTAATTTAGCCCCAATACTTTATATATAAATAAGGCCTTGTGTGTGTTGTTTATTTCTTTTAACACACTCAGAATTGTGCTTTTTTGTTTTAACTGTATTTTGCACACATAAAATAAGCTACATTTTTAGAATATTTCAAGAGTGAAATAAACTCTTTTGCTTTCTACAACAAAGCCATAGCTAATCAATTAAGTTTGTTTGCTCTTGTAATTCCATTTTCTAAAGTTGGGCATATTTCTTTTGGATTTGTGAAAAGATTTTATAATTTAGAAGCTTTGAGTATGATTATGAAACAGCATTAGTTTAAACACTTTCCTGACAAATATTATAAAATGACTTTGAACACAAACAGAGTAAACATGGGAGACTGGCAAAAAAGATAGGAAACAGGAAACCACTGACTTTGAATTTAGGGAAAGACATTATCATTTTATACTTGAAACACTTGAAACACATTTGAAAAAATACTGGTTATCTTCTTTTAAACTAGTAACAATTTATCTATAAAAAAACTGTTTTAATTTCATACATTTAGATCAACTACATATTTAATTATTTTTAATCCTGTAGCTTTCAAAGTATAAGGAGGGTTGGTTTTCTTTAATATTTTTTAAAATCTGCATGAAACTGATTTTACATTTTACTTTTTAATTGTATCATTAAACTTTCTAAAATATTTTTCTGACTGAATGGTATTCTGCATTACAGATGTATCACATTTTATTCCATTATTGCTAGATTTTTATATTTCCAATTTTTCTGTATAGCATTCTTTTGAATAGCCTTTTCCATGAACCTGTGTACATATCTGACTTTATTTTCCTCCACAAAATTTCATACAAGAATTATTAAATGAGAAGTTTCCTTTTATTTTTTTTTAAATATAAATTGACACATTACTTTCAAGAATGGTGTTACAGAATTATAATAAATGATGGAGGTGGGATTTGAGTCCATATGTACTTAATTCTAAAACTCATGCTTTTCTTCAACATAAAGAAGCCTGTGTGTGTGTGAGAGAAAGAGAGTCTGTGTGTGTTTCTGTTGTGCATGTGTGTTTGTGTTTGCCTTTAATGTACTCTTAACTTTCTTGAGGGACTGAGTGATGTCACAGACATGCTCCTAAAAACACTACATTTAAGACAGGAATGCATTTATATTTCTGTCTTCTTAATTAGTCATTGAAAAGTAAAAGACATAATCTGAAAGTGTTTTCTAGTGAATGTAATTGTCATGGAAATGGTGCAGTGGTTACCCAAGTATGTGTATCTTGTATAGTGAGCCTTGAAATGGAGAAGAGACTTGAACTGAGATAATTTAGATGAGAAAGTGGATACCATGTGTTTTAAACTATCTTTCCAAAGTTTACTTACTAAAGGTAGGCTTTGTAATGAGGAGAAATATAAATAGCTTATAGTTATCTACTCTATTGAGTGCATGAGAAATAGTGTTTTATATTGCTAAAACATTTCACGTTTCTACAATTAGAGCAACTCGTAGTTGGCACCCAGTATATATTTGATAAATGTAGAATAAATAAGGGAAGAAACTCACCTTTTGGAATCCAGACAGAACAATGTCATGACTGAAAATTTCAAAGTCTGAGAGTGATTAGTTTGATTTCTTGATGGGAAATCAGTTTACAATCATCTCACGGACAGTTTGCAAACCACATGTAAGTATGTGTTTTTTCAGATACACATACATGTAAAATGTGTAAATAAATTTAACATTCTTTTGACAATGAGAAGCAAAAAACCAGCTGGGAGCTGTGCACTGTTAACTAATAGAACTGAACCTCATAGAATATTTAGAAGATATTTAGTTATCACATAGGGTAGCCTAAGGGAAAAACTGTGGATCTCTAAGTCTGAATACCTGGCTTCAAGTCTTTGATCTACCACTTAGTCACTTTTTAATCTGGAAAAATTTCCTTGAATTTCCTCTCCTGTAACATGGGAAAGTTGTGAAGTAGAAATAAAATCATAAATGGTAAACATTTTGATGTGTTTAGACATATGATTTTTAGGAATATTATATATGCACTTGTGGTGTTATTAGCTTTCAATGTCATTAGATGTACTTCTTAATCATTTGCTAAGAGTAATACAGTGGGAAATTTGATGTACAACTGAACCATTCACAGCATCCAGCAAAAGAGAAATTAGAATAAGCTTCAAAAGAAATATACATGAATTTGGGGCTGGGGCTATAGCTCAGTTGGTAGAGAGCTTGCCTCGCATGCACAAGGCCCTGGGTTTGATCCCCAGCACCACCAAAAAGAAAAAGGAAAAAAAGAAATATACACAAATTTTATTATGAAAAATATGCCTCACAATTTTTCTAATTCTATAAAAAATATTTGCAGACACCCAGCTCTGTGCCCAATACTGATGTAAGTATGTAAGTAATGGGGTGCAGCAATGAGAGAAAGACATAACTATTATTGTTCTCACTATTCTTACATTCCAGAAGAGAGTGACATAAAATAAAAATGCAGAACACAAAATAAATGGATTATCGATAGGTAGTCTATTAGGATTGTCTGGACAAATGAAGTGAATAGGATGCATAAATTCATAGAAAGAGATTACTTATGAGAAAATGTCTTGAATGTTTATGAAAGCTAACAACTGCCATAATTAGCAGTTGGCAAGCTAGACATGGAGGAAAATGAACAGGGTGGTTCAAGTCCAAAGGCAAGCACATTTGCAACCCAGAAAAAGCTATCATTTAAGTCTGAAGGTGGGAAAGAAGCAGTGTTCCTGCTTACAAGCAGTCAGGGAGGAGGAATTACCTCTTATTCAGGAGAGGTCCTTATTTTATTCTATACAAACCTTCAAATGATTGGGCAGTTCCCACCTACTCTAGGGAAAACTACCTACTTTAATGTGACTGCAAATTTCAATGTTAATCTCATCCCAAAACACCCTCACAGAAACACACAGAATAATGTTTGCTGAACAATCTGGGCATCCTGTGGACCAATTTGACACATGAAATTAATCATAACAGGTGTATGTGTAAGTAGATAAGTAGATGAATTTTTGAAGTCTTAACATGTGAGAAGTTGCTTCAATAAATAAAAATAAATAAATAAATAAATAAACAAACTGAAGGAGCTAAGGAGAGAAGGACATACTCTGTAAAACTATCTGGGGAAAACACCCAATAATAGGAGGCAGTTAGTGCAAATGTCCTGGGATTGTTGCATACTTGCTACTCTTGGGAAACACAAAATGATCGATGTGATGGTGTCAGTCAGTTTTTCCTCACTGTGACCAAAATACCTGAGAAGAACATCTTAAAAGAAGAAAAGTTTATTTTATTTCACAGTTTCTGAGGTTCAGTGCATATCAGGCAACATCCATGCAACTGACTGAATGCTGTGATGCCTTGAAATTTCCTCTACCAGATTAATTAGTTCATCACTTTTAAATTCAACCTCACACGAGGTCTCAGAACATGGTAAAATGTAGTCAATTTTTTTTTTCCCAGAATATAATGAGTGGCCTCTAGTCCATTTCCCAATAGACTCCTTAATTAGCACTGAAACTTCATGAGCACAATTCACATTCTGGTTGGCATTCTGGTCTTCTGAGCTCCCACCAGAATCATAAAATAAGCTCCAGCTACAATATTCTGAAGCTTTTCC
The DNA here is from genome assembly GCA_025594165.1 of Tamias sibiricus. NCBI lineage: Eukaryota > Metazoa > Chordata > Mammalia > Rodentia > Sciuridae > Tamias > Tamias sibiricus. The sequence goes on from CM046665.1 coordinate 28,155,160, forward strand.
AGCTTTCATCTCTAAACTTTTCAAAATTCCTCTGGCAAACCAGCTCCACATCCTCCTGAACCATGTTTGATTAGACACAATAACTTCAGTTCTCAATACCATTTTCTCTTTTAGTCAGGTTTTGCATCACTGTGACCAAAATGCGTAATAATTTAAAAAAAAAAAATAAAAACTTTAATAGTGTATTTGGAGTTCATGGTTTCAGAGATTTCAGTACATAGATGGCTGATTCTATAGCTCTGGGTCCAAGGTGAGGTAGCATGTTATATGAGAAGGCCCCAGTGGAGCAAAGCTGCTCAGGTCATGGTGGGGCCATAAAGAGGACAGGATGAAAGAGGCCATACAGAAGATATACCCTTCCAGGGCAAGTCCCCAGTGACCCAGCTTCTCCAGCCACACCCCTCTTGCTTATAGGTACCACTCAGTCATTCCATTCATGGTAGAGTAGACTCTCTTTATCTAACTCTTACCTCTGAATATTCAAACATCAGTATAGGACCTTTGGGGGGCCACCTCATATTCAAACCATAGAAGAACTGAAGGGAGCCTCTGATTCACAGGTCTTACAAAACTGAGGCCTTCAGTCCAAAGGCCTCAAGGAACAGAATCCTGGCAAAAGCAAACTGAGTGAGGCTAGAGGCAGATCTCCAACTGGAGTGATCAGATTAGATCCCAGCCTCAGCTTACCACTGACTGCAGCCTTTTGTGAGAGCTTAAGTCTAAACCACAGCTCTGCTGTTGATCCACACACATTATGAGATAATAGCTTTTTGTTGTTTTGAAGTAATAATTTTTGTGGTCATTTGTTTAAGCACTAAGAAATTAAAATTCAGTAGGAATGGACTTTAACATAATGGACATAAATGTGTCAAAAGATTTAATGGAAAATATGCAAAAAAATGAGAGAAGACATTAACAATTTCAGTCAGATAACAGAAAATCTAAAAAAAAAAATTCAAATGGGAATTCTGTTAATATATATATATATTATTTGGTTTCCTTACAAACTTCTAATTCTATATTTTTGAACTCTGCTTGTATTATGAAAGCAAATTGATTTTTCAAATAGCCTTCCTAGGTTTTATTTAATTTTTCATTAACTAAATGTAAATAGTAAACAATTTAAAATTGAATTTTTTGTCTTAAATGAATTATTAATCTAAGAGATTCTTTTAGTGTTGATAATACTGTGTTTGTGAGTGTGGGTCAAGATATCTACCAACCTTTCTTCCCATATGCATGATTTTTATTATTATTTTTTCTACTTGATAATAAAATTAATACATCTAAATTAAACTTCCTTATACAATGATAATCTTATTGACTTTTGTAGCATATATTTCTCATATATATGTATGTATGTATGTTAACATATAAATATGCTAACAATCATCAAATTCCAAATAACAAGAACCTTCTAATAACAAAGTTCCTATGATTAGATAATCAAAAATGTCTGTTATTTAAAATATTATTTGATCCATACTATCTATAAAATCGTATAAATATAGGCATAAAGACATTTAATAAGCTTTATGGAAGTTAAAATTAAAAGTACTCAAAATGGCACCAAGAAGAACAAATAGATGTTCTAAGACCATACACTACATCATGTTCTGTCATCCTAGAAACTGTTGCCAGCTACTCATTTGAAAATAATTGTGTTTATGTTAGCCAAAATTATATACTTTTTTTTTTCAAATTTAAAGACGTATGAAGAGAAGAGACTAAAAGTTAACAAATAATATTCTATTTGAAAAAAAAGAGAAAAGCAGGAACACTTTATAAAAGTACGCCCAATGTTTAGAAATTTTTGTCAGATTTATTAATGAAAATGTATATTTTAATTGTCACTGGAGTCTATTACACTTTCATCCAAAATGCTTAAATTATTTTATGCAAAGTAATCAATGAATAAGGTAATATCTTTATCTAGATAAAAATTAAACAGCAAACACACTGTAATAAAGCTCATTTTCATAGAGTCCTCAATTACTTAGTACAGCACACTCTTTCCAAAGGTCAATACTTTTTCATCAAAATATCTTCAGTTGGCACTATATTGATCATCTAAATATATGATTTCATTAGGTTTTTTTTTAAACTATGACTTGTCCAACATGAAAAGTCTTCAAGATACCTCATTAACACTTATTATTTCATCCCTACCAAATCAAATTACATATCTTAATGTGATATCAATTGCTAATATTTTATCTCTGTTACTGTTGGTAAACAGATTCAAGCATTAACAGAAGAAAGAATAATCACCTATCATGCAAATTTAGTGAATGGCATTGTGTATCTCTTTTTTAATCTGATAAAGCAATTATATATTTATAAGTATTTTTCTTTTAGCAGAAGGCCTATGCCTGGGATTTGGGCATTTTAATTTATGCAAAATATTATGACATAATTAAAGCAAAACAAATTTAAATTAATATCAACATCTTTGTGAACTTGAAAAAATAGAAAACTTTCCTGGGAACATTTAATGAATGTAATTCTAAAGCTTCTGGTAAAGGAATTTTCTAATATAGTCAAGAGAATATATTTCCAAAGATTAGTAAAATAAAATTTTAAGTTATCTTTCTCTTATAATGGGAATGAGTTTTCTTAATTTAAGAAAATTCCTTTTATATACAGGGAAGGTATCCAATTTATTCTTTTCTTTCTTTCTTTCTTTCTTTTTTTTTAATTTGCTTTAGTTGTACACAATGTGTTTACTTTTACGTGGTGCTGAGGATCGAACCCGGGCCGCGCACCTGCTAGGCGAGCACTCTACCACTGAGCCACAACCTCTGCCCTCCAATTTATTCTTATTGGTGACTGAATTTACAGGACAATCCCTACCTTAGATGAAGAACCAGTTATTACATAAACAAACTCAATTATACTCAATTAAGTTTGGAAGATGACAATAAAGACAATTCTAAAATGAAGTCACATAAGTGAAAATGCATGTTTTATTATTATGTGTTCATGGCTTAAGTTGTTAGTATGGAATATTAGAGGCACAGAATAATTTTGGATTGGTTTATCACTTGGGCATTAATAGTTTTCAATGGTGAAATCTAATTTTCCTCCTTAGCGACTGCCACTTTCACTAAGACTAAGAGAAGAGCAATGATTAGCTTCGTATGAGTTCTTTAAAACTCTGATGTTAAATTGGTAAACACAGGCCAAGTAAACATTTCCAACATTCATATATTCACCCCAGATAGCCACAAGCACTTCTTAGATTTCAAAATGGATTTTCTTTCTGTTCAATAATGTTATCTAAGTACACCACAAAATGCTAAGTGAGAGTCAAAAAATCTTCTTGGCTGGCTGGCACACAGAGTCAAAGCTCTTAGATTGCTCAATAGAGCATGGTCAAAAAACAGATTTTTGTTCATTTGTTTGGAATTCATGTCATATAAGCGTTTATGATTTCTACTAGTTTGTTAATAAATTTCTAACCATTTTTACACATTTTTAGAATTGTGATTGTAATAATCACCATTGTCAATGTAATTTAGGGTTTAGAGAGTTAATCATTGACTACTCTGAGTAATTTTCTATGTAGCATGTAGGGGTTTGGGAGCTTAACCTAAGAATACAAAATTAAGAGGTGGTATAAAGGTGTCTTGATAGCCAAGAAATCCAAATAATTATTCCATCACTATAAGTGAGGTTTGCATTTGGTAACAAGCAAAGTCTTTACATCCACATTAGGCATAAAACTCTAATGGAATAAATTTTTGTAAATATAGATGTTATTTGATGTTATAGATATTTCATTTCATTTATTATCTATTCCTTGAGGAAAAAAAAAAAAAAAAAAAAAACTTTCCTGGAAGAAGACGGAATTATCTAGGAAAAAAAAAAAACAAGTGTGCTGATATCAAAAGAGGAGCCCCAATAAGTGTCTCCAACACTACTGTGTCTTTGGCCCTTGGAATCAACCATTTAATTATTATTTTTGCAGGTACATTTTTTTCAGTTCCTTGTCCAATTTTAATATGAGTGAATGTTACCATTAATAATGTGAGATTATTGGGGTATTACCATGGAGGTAGAAATTGATCAGTGGTAGAGTAAACACTATTATTCATCTTATTATATTTGCTTCCTTCTTTATTTTTTATTCCCCCCCCCACTTGAATATTTACTTCCACACTTGTCATTGTATTACTGGATTTTAATTTCTCAGTAATAAAAAACAAAAACTTTGGTTTTTCTTCTGGATTCTGCAATTTAATATTTTCCACATGAAAATGAAAAAATAAAAGAATGGAGATATGCAACATTAGGTAAAGCAGTGTGCTCTTATTTTTAAAGGAAACTCAAACATGACAAGTGCATATGACATTACTCCCTTTTCCATCATGGCTCAATGTTTGCCATATATTCTCTTGTTTAAATGCTCCTGAAGAATACAGATGGGGTCTTGGGTTATAGCTCAGTTGGTAGAGTGCTTGCCTTGCATGTACAAGGCCCTGGGTTCAATCCTCAGCAGCACACACACACACACACACACACACACACACACACACACACACACAGAGGAATATAGATGTTCTTTATTAATAAAACTTCCCCATATTACTGTAAATAATTACTGAATACAATAGTCATTGACATTATTTAATTTGGGGGGACTACATATGCATGCATTTGTGGCTAGATGGATAGATAGGTAGATAGGTCCATAAAGTTAGTAGTTAAGGACATCTGCACTTTATTGGTCTTTTAATAAAGATAAATTAGGAAAACTCTGATATCCACAGTGCCTGCTTTCAGCCTCTGTGCTGCCACTCTATCATTCATGAGCACAATATACCGTATAACAAAGTATTGCTTAGGAAAAGAAAGAAGGATCTATTTTGTACAGATTGTGCTCCCATTTTATTCTTATTTATGGAACAGCTGAGGAGAAGTGTGGACTTGGCATTGAAATTATAAGGCATTAAATTTCAGTCTCTCAATTTTGAAGCTTATTTGAAAAAATCACTCTCTTACTTTGTAAAATGGGAATAAAATAGAACTCACACAGATATATTTAAGCAATCTATAAAATACATGTAAAGTCTTAGTAGAAAGTAAACGTTAATTAATATTCTTTCATCATTTTTTTCTGGCTATGATTTATACTGTTAATTTATAAACAAATATACCCAAAATTTCACTTATACTAAGATATAAATAAATGATAAAGTCCAATATTTATTGTGTTATAGGTATTCGACTTACACATTATAAAAAATATAATTCAAGGAAAACACAAAAAAGAATGAGTTAATTCAGATAACATAATTCTCTACCAAATATACAAAGATGCTTCTGAAATCAGATCATAGAATAGACATTTGCTTCACCTCTGTGTAGAATCAATCTAGAATTTAATCTAAATGTGTAGCTATAATTAATAATACCTTCTATATATTTATGTGCTCATAATAAATTAATTATTTAGATAATTTGTGTCAAATATTTGACATTTGTTTATTGATAAATGATAATATGTAAACCTCACATATAAGAAAATTTGTGGGAAACTTGCAACCAGATATTAGAACTATAGAGGTTTATATACAAAATCCAGATCTCAAATTCAGATTTAACTACAGCTTTTCCTGAGATTACTGTTAAAATACAAGGGCAATTGATAATAATAATTTTCATTGTCATAGTCTCTCATATATGTCCTATTTTTGCAACAAATTAATAGGGACTTAATTAACAATGTCTGATTTGCATTATTCATCAGAAAGATACAAATCAAAACTGCACTGAGATCTCATCTCACTCCAATTGGAATGGCAACCATCAAGAATATCAGTAACGCAGGGCAATACACATCTGTAATCCCAGCAGCTCTGGAGGCTGAGGCAGGAGGATCATGAGGTCAAAGCCAGCCTCAGCAATGGTAAGGCACTAAGCAACTCAATGAGACTCTGTCTCTATATAAAATACAAAATAGGACTGAGGATGTGGCTCAGTGTCAGAGTGCCCCTAAATTCAATCCTCAATCCCTGTTACCAAAACAAACAAAAAGAATATAAATAATAATAAGAATTGTCTGGAATGTGAGAAAAATGTATTTTTATTCATTGTTGGTGTGACTGCCAATGAATACAATTAGTTCAAGCTGTATGGTGATGCCTCAAAAGACCGGCAATGACAAAATACACTCTACTGTCTTGTATATCTAAGGAACACTAGAATGGTCAATGGGGAAGGGGGGAAGGGAGGGGGAAAGGGTGAATCAAAAAAAAAAAAAAAAAGATGGTAAAATGAGATGGATATCATTACCCTAAGTGCATGTATGAAGTCACAAATGGTGTGAATATACTTTGTATACAACCAGAGATATGTGAAAATGTGCTCTACAAGTATAATATGAAATGTAGTACATTCTGCTGTCATTTCTAACAACTCAGAATAAAAAATAAGTTTGAAAAACTAAAGATAGTAATGGAATTTGAATTTAAACTCTTTTGTTTACTAATACTAAGAAATGTCTCCAACTATAGAATGTACTTTAAAGATCATTTAAAATCTGCAATGTGAATTTGAATATTGTGTAATATTATGTTAACTCTATTGGGGACTTTGAGACAAAAATATAGTACCCCAAACTGTGAAGGTGATAATTTTAATCAATAAAGATTTTTTGTTAAAAAAATAAAAAGAACAATTAAAAAAAAAATTAAAGAATAACAATGAAGACATCATTTGACCAGCTCAGAATTTATCCAAAAGAACAGAACTAAACATAGTATAGCAACATATATGCATTCCCATGTTTATAACAGTGCAATTTAGAATAGCCAAGTTTAAAATCAGCCTAGCCATTTGTCAGCAGATGAATGAATTTAAAAAAATGTGATATATTTGTAAATGAACACACATATAGACACATGCAAAGGAGTTCTACTAAGCCATAAAGAAGAACAAAATTATGTCATTTTCAGTAAATGAATAGAACTGGAGAAAATCATGCTATATGAAGTAAATCATATCAGAAAATCAATGGTCAAAGGTTTTTCCTCATATATGAAAAACAGAGAGGAAAAAAAAGAAATTAAAGGGAAAACAGTAGAGGAAAGGTAAAGTATTAAGGTAGACAAAAAATCAGAAAGAAAAAGGTAGAACTGGGGATTATAATCAACCAAATTATGCTATATGCATATAAGAATATAGCACAATGAATCCCAAAATTTTATGCGTGATTACAAAGCACCCATGAAAAATAAAATAAATTTATTTAAAGAAGTAGAAAGAAGATCAGAATAGTAGTGGATGGGGTGGGTATATGTGAAGGGAAGCACAGAGGGAAAGAGGAAGTACTGGGAGATGAATAGAAATAAATTATACTTTGTGCATATATGAATATGTCACAATGAATTCCATTATTACATACAATTACAATTCACCAAAAAATAAGTAAAATTGACTAACCAATTCAATACTGGAACACTTTAGAATTAACTGGGAAATAATATGAAATATCTATGCTGGAATTTAAGATGCTGGGAAAAGAAAAAGTAGATCTTTTAAAATGTAGAATAAATAAAGACACTGGACCATCCAGTTCTATATTAGGATGAGCATAAAGTGTCTCAGAAATTAAGAAAGAAAGGAAGGAAGGAAGGAAGGAAGAAGGAAGGAAGGAGAGAAGGGAGGAAGGAAGGAGAGAAGGGAGGAAAGAAAGAAAGAGAGAGAGAGAGAGAGAGAGAAGAAAAGAAGAAAAAAAAAAAGAATGTAAGTTAACAGAGTTGCATTTCTAGCTTCAGGAACTCAAAGCCAGGGATCCAAAGCCAAACTATTTGACACCTTATTCACAATAGAAATTTAATAATTTTCTGTTTTAAATAATAAGTGAATGAATGTATAAATGAATGACCTAAATAGAGGCAGACACACTGATTTATTAAAACACTTATTAGGGGATCCTGTTTGGTTATGATAAATATGCTGCTTAAGTTAATATAAAGAGAGCAGAAAATAACTGTATGCAGATAATCTGATGACCAGAACCACAGAAGATGCAATTACCATGGGGTGAAAGAGTATGAGAAGGCCACCCTTGACAAAGACACTCAAGTGTACACCAAGATATCAGACACACAGCTTCTCAGAAATGTGAGAAATGGGAATTTTTCTGGGAATTAATTCTGGGCAACTAAAGCAGGTCAGAGACTCACAAATTGGATACAACAAAATAAAGAAAAAAATCCCAGTAGTGCACTGGGAAATGCAACCTCATCTGTGCTAAAATAGTGGAGTTATATGTTAATTAAAGCATTTCTAGGAGGTCTGAGGCATATTGGGATAATGAAAGATCAGAGCAAAGACACTACCTGACTAAACTAAAAGGTGTCCTGCACAATACGCTTGTGTGGGAAATAAGCACATCTACCCCAGTTGCCAGGGAAATAAGAGGAATGAATATTTTGCAATTACAACAGGAGGAAACAATAGCTGGGAGAACTGAATATTAAAAACTGTGCCTAACCAAAAATACAGGTTAGACAAACTCACATGGTACCCCATAGTGTGTGCCTAAGTGAACAGGAGAAAATCAAACACGGAGAAGGGTTTATACAGGGAAATATCATTGGCATAACACAGCATAGACATAGCATTTGTACCTCTTCCAAACAATTTAGGAAAAATAGATAGAACTTTACAATGGAAAAGCACATACGTTTTGAAAATAAAATAACATACATAAACTTTTTCTAAATTAGCATGATTTGGGGCTGGGGTTGTAGCTCAGTGGTAGAGCACTTGCCTAGCACATACACGGCCTGGGTTCGATCCTCAGCACCACGTAAAAATAAAGGCATTGTGTACAACTAAAGAAAATAAATACATAAATATTTAAAAATAAAAAATAAAAATAAATTAGCATGATTTGATGCAGTGTAGATTATGACACTATCAAAAATTTATAAAGAATTCTGAGATTTATTTATGAACAAAGTTGAAACAGATAGTCCAAAATATCTTGAATAATACTAGGATATAAAAATACTATAATGATAGAAATCACACTTATCAAGGTATCTTTAATGTAACATTCTATAAATAAATGTATATAAAAGAATAAAAATGAGAAATGCATTCCAATCCCACTTTTACATGCCCTGTACATTTCTTTCTCCTTGAATATGGGTGGAATGGTAAAAATAATATGATATCACTCACATGATTGTTACTACTCAGTAGATTGTGAGTTCACCAGAATGGAGGTTATCTTGAATAATACTAAAATGTTTAGGCCAACCTTAAATGTGGAACTGAGAGCTTTAAGAAAAAATAATATTAAAGACAAAGATTCTCCTGATATCTTTGATTACAAACTGTCATATTGAGAAGTACATCACATAATTAGGACTTCAGGGAACACTCAGAAGTCTGAAGGCCATAAGAAACAAAAAAAATATATATATAAAATAACAAAAGAAAAGGAAATAAAGGGACCAAAGTCCCATAAACACAAGAAAAATTAAATGAGTTGGAAACAAATTCTTTCTTAGTCATATCTCTAGATGAGAAACCAATATAAGCTTGGACACTTTGACTTTTTCCTTGTGAAATTGAGAAGAGGGTCCTGTTAAGCCATTTCCAACCTATACACTACAGAATTTTGAGATTAAAAATTAAATTATTAAGTTTGAGATATTTAGGAATACAGAAATAGAAAACTACATACTAAAAGACTTACCAAAATCTGTATTTAATAAACCATAAATCTTCAATAATAAAAAAATATTTTCTTGTGTGAAATTCAATTTAGAAATCAATGACTCTGATTAGATATTCCAGAAATAGATGTGCTTTATGTATCCAAATTTTATTCATAAAAATGCAAATTCATAAAAATTAGCTACATAATAAACACTATTCATTGAAAATCAAGACTCTTCTCTGGGTGGTCTTGTACTGACCCAGCAACCCGGTAGCCTATACTTCTCATTTGTTGTTCCTAAAAATAACCGTAGAATATGCTGGAATACAATACCCTGAGATGATAAGATACTAGCTGTATCAACCTTGGCTCTATTCAAGCTCTTGCCAGAAACAGAATGTTCTCCAATGGAATCAGCCTATTTGTCACATTGCTCTAAGGTATAAAGCCCCAAATTGGCTGCTGTCGAGGTCCCTCAGCTATGGTACAAGCAGGGTATGTGTAGTCAAGACTCCATTTGCAAAAGACAACTTTCTTTAATCTGGGAGGCCTTGCTTGCAATGACTCAGTGGCTTCTGTTATGCCTTACTTTCTATATGGAAAGAATAAATCTACTTCATGTATTAGCTGAGAGTATAGTGTTGCATTTATCAGACTCAGGTAAGTCAGTAGCAAGTCCAAAGTGAACAGCTTCAAAAATAGTATCACAATTTTTTAACTTTTTCAATGTATAAATAAGCATCTATTTACATTATAGATTCTAAAATATATTCCAGATCAGTCAAAAATCTAAATAAAAAAGATGAATTGACAAAACTAGTAGAAAATAAAGGTGTGCAATCTTTGTGATCTCAACAATGATATACATTTTCATTGCATAATATAAATTTCCCTAAAGAGAATACATAAATGGTATTGTTATAAATGTTTTGGAACTTCAATGTCTGTAATAAATAAACTAATTTGATATTTTTAAATTATTTGAATTCAAAGCATTTTAATCTTAAAGACAAAGAGGATCATATGAAAACATAATATTTAAGAACATAGGAACACAATATAAATTGTGTATGGCCAATAAAAATTAGAGGCAAAAATCCTTACATACACCTAATTCATAACCTACTGCAGCCCTTCAAAGTGAACAGTTGCACTCATTGCATTCTATCACAGCTGTCTTATGTACAATGATTATCCACTAGAAGGCCCTGAAAATTCTACCAGAGATTAACATCTAACCCTTGGGTTACATAAAAATATGTAATGTACTATTTCAGATAGAAACTTTGTTAAGTTAAATTCTTTGTAAAAAGTAAAAAAATTCTCCCCAAAACGCTAAATTCTTTTAAAAGAGTTAAAACCTTTTAAAACCAAAAGAGACTTCTTTTTCTTTTGTGATCATTGAACTGAAGTTTCTGGCTTTGCCTTTTTATGATCTTGTGTTTAGTGAACAAGAGGGTAAAGTAGAACAGAACAGACAATGGAAAGAGAAGAAAACATACAAGAGAGTGGTGAAAGATAGATGAAAATGTAGAGCTATGAGTCAGCACATATGATTGTGCTGTGAGAGATGTAGAGAAGAAAGGCAGTGTGCCGCTGAGGAGGTGGGAATGGACACATCACATTCAGAGAATAATAAGAAGGACAGGTGAAGAACACTTACAGGAGCTAGAGAGTGGCCCTACCTAGAGTTACTTGGCAATAGAAAGTTTGATTCAAAAGTTATTTGTCTGAGAAACAAAATAATAAAGACATTATAAAAATGTGAGAAATTTTTTTTATGCCTTCTGGGTAATCTGGATCCATAGATTTGTTACAGAAAATAATTACCCAGGAGAGTAAGACAAAGCTTGTTTCATTTTTATGCTTTCTTGTGCCTAAAGAGGAAACAAAGTTAAACTACAGTAGCTAGCTTTCCCTGGCCCAGTTAAATTTTCATCAAATTCATGGAATTCATAGGGCATTTTGAAGCATGTAAATCTTCTATTTCTATTTATTTACCTTTTACTTTCTTAACTCTGTTGCAAAGTTCTATTTTAACACTATTTCACAGTACTCAAATTTGACGCATTTTTCACAGTTCTTATTCTTTAATCCTGACTCCTCTTCCTCCAGTGCTCTAAGGATAAGGTTTTAGTACTAGGTTTGTCAAGGAAATATGTATTTATTTATTGTAGTTAAAAAGATGCTTTTTTAATGATGCTATTTTGTTTTACTTTTGCATTGCTCTTCTTGGTTTTCAGAATCAAGGGATCAGATAAGGAAATTATATCCAAGTAAATATTACAGTGGTGAAGCATCCTTAAATCATGGCAGAAAATGAGGTTGTTTATACAGGTATATTTGGGGCACTGGTAAAAATATACCAGAGATTTTATATTTGGAAGAAATATTTTCCTTATGCTTTTCAATATTAGGGTATTTATTCTGTTTTTATTAAAAGTATTGCTTTTATTTTGTGACTCTTTTCTAATCCGTACTTCATTTTTATTGTGTTAATGCCTTAAAATATGATGTAAACATTAAATTTATTTAAACATAAATATTACAGAAAAGAGAAAATCTAAGATCTTGGAAAACATCCATATTATCTGGTTAAGCTCCTTAATTTGGGGAAAATTTTAAAAACTAATTTTTATGCAATCTAAACTAAAATTTTATTTTATTACATATCTTTATATTAACAAGTTCATCAAGCCAATGTTTAAAACATTAATTCACTTGCTCTTTTTCTTTTAAAAGATGCAAAATAATAAAATATGTGTTTCTCTTATTCTTGTGTCTAGCAATAACAGAGAAGCTAATAAAATATAGGTAAGCTAATAACTATTAAATGAATGAAAAACATAACTAAAACTTCAAACAGTAATTATAAAGCTTTGCATCACTATGACCAGAATACCTACCTGATCAGATCAACTTGAAGAGGACAATTTTATTTTAGCTCATGGTCTCAGAGGATTCAGTCCCTGGTATGATAGCTCCAACACAGAAACAACATGGTGGAAGGGAATAGTGGAGGAAAGCTGATCGTATCTTGGAAACTAGAAAGGAGAGGGAGAGATAGAGAAAGAGAGAGAGGGAAAGAGAGGAGACAAGGAGTCAGGTACAAGATATAGTCTCATGAAACACATACTTAATAACCTTCTTTCTCTAATGACAATCCACCTGAGTACAGTTACCACCCAAGAGACCATACAAATAATCAATCTATCAAATAGATGAATCCAATGACAAGGTTACAATTCCATATCTTATCTTTTCATCTGCAAAACTTGCTGCACTGCCTAACACATGAGCTTTTGGGGGAACATTACAGATCTGAACCATAACATTCTGCCCCTGTCCCTCAAAAGCTTATGTTCCTTTTGGAAAAATGCATTCAGTCCATCTACAAAAGTCTACTCGGTCAACATTTATAGCATTGCTCAAAAGTCCAAGACCAGGGCTAGGGTTGTGGCTTAGTGGTAGAGCACTCGCCTAGCACATGCGCAGACCGGGTTCGATCCTCAGCACCATGTAAACATAAATGCTATTGCACTGTGTACAACTAGAGCAAAATATATATATATATATATATAAATATATATATATATATATGGTCCAAGTCCCAAAACCAAAGTTTCATTTGAGATGTCAGGCATACTCCTGTGAGTCCTTGTAAAAATCAAAGCAAGTTACATATGTCCAGTAATCAATGACATAGATTTAACACTTCCATTCTAAAAGGGAGCAATACAGGCACAGAAAAAAGAGATGACATAGAAGCAAAACAGAAACACAGCTCCACAGACAAACATTATAGATCTGTGTCTGGCATTTGGTGGAGAGATGTGGGTTCCAAAGGACTCAGGCAGACCCAAACTTATGTCTTCTCTCTTAGCCTGAATTTGCTTTCCGCCTGGATCTTTTCTCAGCCGTTGTTCAAGTTCCTTACATCTCTTAATTACTGGGGTCTCCACCGTAGCTTTGGCCATATGTTGCCCTCTCATAGGCTGCCTGAAGGCATTTCAATGCTATTACTCTTTGCCTGGCTTCCAAAATCTTCTTTTGAAATCTTGAAGGAAGGCTCTCTGATTCCCCAACATTAGCATTCTACATTCCTGAAGAACTGGAAACACATGAATGATGCCAAGGTCCACTGCCAGCTTGAGCAGTAGCAAGAACCCTTTAAATGATGACTGTCATGGCTTCGGTTGGCTGAGCATAGTGAAAAGAATCCCAGGAAAATAACATGTTAGGCATCCCTGTAGGAATAGGGCAAACCCACAATATTTTTTCAAATAAGGTTTCACTTTTACATTCTTGATTCTGTGATGGATGTGATTTTGCTGATTCCTGAGGTGCCCTTAAGAAATCCTACTATTGTTCCTGTGCAAGGTATTTAATTTCTCTTCAATAGCCCTAATCTCAACAACTGCACCTTCCTTGACCCCAATTTTACGTAGACTTTTCGGACCAAACTGTATGTTTTATATATCTTCTTCTACTTTGCTCCTGATTTTCATACTAAAACTGGCTAAAACCTACCATCAATACCCATATTGAAAGATATGCTATATTGAAATTTTCTTTATCAGATTAACTTTTTCCGTCACTTTTAAAATCAGCTGCAGACAAGGAAAAAAATCCAGAAGAGTTCTTTGATATAATGTAGCACAAATGGCCTCTATTCTGGTTATTATTTGTATATGAGGCATCCTTCCAAAGTTCCCATGTTAATACAGAAGTCAAAATGATTAGATTTTAAAGTCATAATCTAATCAGTGATTTGATCCATTTGATAGCATAGTAATTTGAAAGGATTGTTGTGCCGGGGTCCTGCCCCAGCAGGGTCGGGGGTCTTCCTGGTCCAGGGGATGTGACGAGGTAAACAGCGTTGGCGATGGATGGACAACAACCACACAGACTCAAAGGCCGGTGCAGAATGCTGACAACTTTATTGATTTTTCACACACAGTTTTTATATATTTTTTAAAGCATATCATGCCAAGAAAGTAGTTACCGAAAACCCATGGAACTTTTAGTACAGAACAGGCCTATCGGGAAGTGTAATTATATGAGTTAATGACCCCCACCATATTTCCTACTATTGTTCTAAATCTATGAATATGATCAGTAAGATAGATCTGAAGTTCCCATTCCTACCTAAATGTACTTAACAATATTCATCACCTTATGTTTCATAATAGTAAACATGCCAGTCCTTTGACTCTATTCTTGCCTAAGTTAAACTTTAAGTTCGGGTAGGTCAAGAGGGCAGTGATCTCAATGGTTGCCATGGCAAGAGTTGGTCAGGAGGGTAGTGACCTCAGTGGTTGCCATGACAAATTTCCTTGTAGCTAATTGCCATATTGTTTAGTAAAGTAAATCTTACTAGAACGGGGTCACCAGCGCCAAAGGGACTTTTTCTCATGGGGTCTCTTAAACGGGAAGTACTTTGATATATTCTGTTTCTGATTACTATCAGTGAGACTAAGTGTTTTTTTGCATATTCATAACTGGAGAAACAGGTGGCTCTGTGCCTGTTCTCACACATAGCAATACTTGTTTAAAACAATTACCCCAGGAAAGGACACATCACATGGTGGCAGGAAATTATTTACTATTTGTGGTGGGGAAGGGGCTATGGTTTCTAATATTTTATTAATATTCTCAGAAAACGCTGTAGTATTCCCCTCACACCCAGCAATCACCACTAGAAAATTTATTGAGTATTATATTATTAAGAAGATATTGCAGAAAAGGCACCAGAACCCAGAGGCAGACATCTGGCATTTTCCAGAGATGATGAGACCTTGCAAACATCATTCTCCCAGTGGATCCTTGTCAAACACTGGTTGGGTTGCCAGGTGCCCCCCGCATTGTTGAGTGGTAACTGTAGGTAGGTGAGGTATGACTGTAGGAAATGAATTACTTGGGAGAGTCCCTGGGGATATATATATATATATATATTGTCCCTGGTTCCACATGTGTGTGCACTCATTCTTGCACGTGCTCTCTCTCCCCACCCCCTCTCTCTCTTCCTTCCTGACTTCCAAGAGCTGAGCAGATTTCCTCCATCATACCCTTCTGCCATGAATTCTGTATTACCTGAGACCCAGAGTAATGAAATTGGTCAAGTATGGACCAAATCCTCTGAAACCATGAACCAAATTAAACTTTTCCTCCTCTAAATTGTTCTTGTCAGATATTTTGGAAACAGTGATGGAAATGTGACTTATATGGGCCCCATTTCCAATATAGTTCTCATTTCCATCTTAAACTTTATGAGCACAGTCTTACTGTCCATATCCCTATCTGCTTCCTGGTCTTCTAAGGTCCCACTAGAATTGTTCATTAAACTCTACTGGCAGCATAATAAGCCTTCTTTATCCTGAATCTCCAAGTATTTCCAAAATCTCTTTGCAATTCAGTTCCAAAGCTTTTGAAGCATATGGTCAGGTATAACAGAAGCAATGATCTCTCTCTTGGCACTACTTTCTGCATTAGTCAATTCTGTGCCACTGTGACCAAAATACCTGACTGTATCAATGTAGAGGAGAGAATATTTATTTTGACTCATATTTTGGCTCACTTTTAAGAGGATTCAGTCCAAGGTTGGCAGATTCAATGGCAGAAACATAATGGTGAAAGGAACTTGTGGAGGAAAGACGCTCAATTCATGACAGCTTGAAATCAGAAAGAGCAAGGAGGAAGATACAAGATGTAGTTCCCAAGAGCATGTCACCAATAATTTACATCTTTCCCCCACACCCTATCTGCAAGTAACTACCAAAGAGTAGTCCATTCAAATTATTAATCCATAAATAGATTGATTCAATGATGAGGCTACTATTCTCACAAACCAATGTTTTCAATTCTGAACATTGTTGCATTATTTAACACATGAGCTTTGGGGGGAATATTCCACATCCATAGCACACTTTATCATAAAAACTTTTCAAAGCAAATATTTTTTGCATGTATATTCCACTTGGTCTTAAGTCTGGCTTGAGAGTATATTCTAATCTGGAAAATTACTGAGTATACAGGTTTTTACCTCTCTTATATGGCATGATTGTAAGAATTAATTGTAATCAAAATTGAAAAAATATATAATTTTTGAAGAAAATGATTACCTGAAAATGGATGAATAATAATATCTGTAGTCAAAAGATGGGCTAGACTTGAGAAAAGGAATGAACCATTTGATATTCCAATGAAATACTTGGCATATTTTTGTTTTTAAAGAGATAAATGAAAGAAGTTCAAAAAGCAAAACAAGGACAAATAACCCACTCTAGTTTTTGCAAGAAAGATAAAAATTAAGTATAGAAAAGGAAAGAGAAAAAAATAAATTTTATTATTGATTTTTTTAGACTTTGGAGTCTTTGCATTGGAAAATGATGGTGTGAATCTAGTGTATTACAATAATATATTATTAATAATATAGTGTATTACAGTAATAGCACGGTTTTTTAGTTGTTTCTTATCTATATACTAGGAGGAAGAAGATGGTGCACAATGTAAAATAAGTATTAGGGTTTTATACACTACAAGATTTCAAATGCCGGGCGCGGTGGCGCACGCCTGTAATCCCAGTATGAGGCAGGAGGATCACGAGTTCAAAGCCAGCCTCAGCAATGGCGAGGCACTTAGCAATCAGTGAGACCCTGTCTCTAATAAAATACAAAAAAGGGCTGGGGATATGGTCCAGTGGTCGAGTGCCCCTGAGTTCAATCCCCGGTACCAAAAAAAAAAAAAAAAGATTTCAAATAACATTTAATAATAGTAATTTTATTAATAAATATATTTCACTTTAAATCTCACACAGTTACAATGATTAAATGTAGAATCTAACATTTAGTAGGGATTTGAATTTGCTATTTAGTAGTGATATGAATCATCATATTATAAATAAACAAGTAATAATATCAATAGATATTTGATTTGGACCATGCAATGTGGGATAATTAGAAAAGTTATTTTAAAAAAACAATTTTCTTGAATAATGATATATAAATTTTTATTTTTATTGCTATTTTTCTAGGTTCTTTTTATTTTTTTTTTAATCTAGTATGTATTTGGCTCAATAACTCCTCTCAATTAGAATCACATTGAAAGACAGATATATGAGCACATAATTGTATATAAATATAATGACTATTTTTTATAACAAAGTTATTTACATTCCAGAGTATTATTTGTGAAGAATAATTCCATGCCCATATATTTACTTCTTTTTAACTTAAGACTTAACCGGATAGTCTGGCAATGTTAAGATTGGAAATAAATATATTACTTTGAGAATGACTCCATACTTCTTGAAACCCTCAAAGAGTTATTGTTTTATATTCATTTTATGTAATAAATATCCTCCTGTTTATCTATTTCCCTGCACTTTGGTACAAGTACTCTCCACATATTCCCAAAATTGTGGTTATATTTTTATCCTTTCTTTCATTTTTTCCCGGAGAACTGCTATTATTTCAGAGCTAACATTGCCAATGGCAACCAATTTAATGTAGTTAAATTTTTATCAAATGTCAGGACTCAATTAACAAAGAAATTTCTGCAAATTCCATTTGAGTCCACATTCTATTTTATATACAGACTTAAAATTGTGATTCATTCCTTAACACCACATACACAATTGAAAACCAGCAAAAGCAAGTATAGAGGGCAGAAATGATCAGTTTGAATGCAAGGAATAAATATTTTTACCTATAGGAAGTCATCCTATTTCTTGCTTGAGGGAATTGAATAGGCTGGAACATAATGTAATCTTTAAAAGCACAATGGCACAGAGACATCTATGAATACAATGTACCAATTCTGACATTGACAAATTGTCCAATAGTTGATGAAATATAAATAGGACTGACAAACTTTCCAATTCCACTGACATTTAGGTACCTTAAAAATCAAAGAGCTCAAATCATTTCAATGCTAGTACTTGTGAAAGACTTATAAAGCCTGTTTTTTAAAGAGATCTGAAAATATACTATTACATTTGTTATTATACAAAGTTCCAAGATAAAAATCTAATATAAATCCAATCTTACAAGAATCTCCATTCTGAGAATAGAAACATTGATTTATTTATTAAAAAAAAAAAAAAAAAAAAAAAAAAAGCCACATTGGCTATTGCACCAATGAAAAAGGAACCATCAGTCCACAATGTCTTCAGAGTTCTAAAACAACTCCAACAAATTTAACTTGAAATATTACTGTCTTTATTCCTTCATTTCCTCTGTATCCCTTCAAGAACAATATTCTGGCTTCCAGTATCTGATTTATATCATTTTGCTAATGCCTTACATAATTAATTATTATTCATGATTATCCTTTTTCTACATTGACTGCTTCACATGAAATATTTAATGTATTAATATCCCAAATACCTCTTTTTACTCAAAACAAAATTCTTTACTTCTGCTTTTCTTCTAAATTCTGAGTATTCTATTATACCATCCTTTCTTTTTCTCCATATAAATTCATTGGTAAGTGATATCCCAGTGATAAATTTATTTGAAAACTATATTTTTTGAATATTGAAAAGTCTACAGATGATACTTAAATCTATGAGTATCATAAGCCTATGTAGTGACTAGAATATTTAAAAATATAATAGTCACTTACTCCATCTTAATAGAATACAATTTCTAACTTAAAATTCCCCAAAGTAGTAAAAATGGTGTGTCTTGTGTGTGTGTGTGTGTGTGTGTGTGTGTGTGTGTAGAGATAGCAATAAAAATAATAGTACTTGGTGCATAAATATGTATTTTTAGTGAGGGGGATTTTAGTTTTGGAAAAACAGAAAAGACGCATTTCTAGAAGACAAAGGTAAAAGTTTTCAAGTTTTCAAATATTCATCATTAATTTCACAGCATTAATATACATAGAATCAATGTTTTCACAAATCTATTCTTTTTTAAATTTTTTTCATTTTAAAAAATTTTTATTTTTTTTTAGTTATATGTGACAATAAGATGTATTTTTATTCTAATTTTTACATATGACAGCAGAACACATTATAATTCATATTATACATATAGAGCACAATTTTTCATATCTCTGGTTGTATACAAAGTATATTCACACCATTCATGTCTTCATATATGTACTTTGGATAATTTTGATGTCTATCTCATTCCACCATCATTTCTAACCCCATGCCTCCTCCCTTCTCCTCCCACCCCTTTGCCCGATCTAGAGTTTGTCTATTCCTCCCATTTGCCCCTCCCTACTCCACTATGAATCAGCCTCCTTATTTCAGAGAAAACAGTCCACCTTTGATTTTTGGGGATTGACTAACTTCACATAACATTATATTCTCCAACTCCATTCATTTACCTACAAATGCCATGATTTCATTCTCTTTTGTTGCTGAGTAATATTCCATTGTGTATATATACCACATTTTCTTTATCTATTCATCTACTGAAGGGCATCTAGTTTGGTTCCACAATTTAGCTATTGTAAATTATGCTGCTATAAACATTGATGTGGCTCTGTCCCTGTAATATGCTGTTTTTAAGTCCTTTGGGTATAGACTGAGGAGTGGGTCAGCTGGGTCAAAAGGTGGTTCCATTCCCAGTTTTCCAAGGAATCTCCATACTACTTTCAATATTGGCTGGACCAATTTGTAGTCCCACTAGCAATTTATGAGTGTGCCTTTTTCCCCCACATCCTTGCCAACATTTATTGTATTTATTTTTTTTTTTTTTTGGTACCGAGGATTGAACTCAGGGGCACTCAACCACTGGGCCACATCCCCAGCCCTTTTTTGTATTTTATTAGAAACATGGTCTCACTGAGTTGCTTAAGTGCCTCGCTATTGCTGAGGCTGGCTTTGAACTCGCAATCCTCCTGCCTCAGCCTCCCAAGTGCTGGGATTACAGGTGTGCACCACCACACCCGGCTATTGTTGTTTGTTTTCTTAATAGATGCCATTCTGACTGGAATGAGAAGAAATCTTAGTTTTTATTTGCATTTCTCTAATTGCTAGATATGTTGAACATTTTTTCATATATTGGTTTGATTGATTGTATGTCATCTTCTGAGAAGTGTCCATTCAGGTTCTTGGCCCATTTATTGATTGGATTATTTGATTTTTTTGTTTGTTTGCTGTTTAGCTTTTTAAATTCTTTATATATTCTAGATATTAGTGCTCTATCTGCTCTGTGAGAAGCAAAATTTGCTTCCAAGATATAGGCTGTCTGTTCACCTTTTTTTTTTGGTGAGAAAAAGCTTTTTAGTTTGAATCAAAAACTTTTATTGATTCTTGATTTTAATTCTTGCACCATAGGAGTCTTATTAAGGAATTTGGGGCTTAATCTGACATGATGGAGATTTGAGCCTACTTTTTCTCTGTGTTCTGTATCATTGGCCTACCAGTCTATTTTGATGTCAATACCATGCTGTTTTTGTTACTATTCCTCTGTAGTATACTTTAACGTCTGGTATAGTGATGCCACCTGGTTCACTCTTCTTGCTAAGGATTGCTAAGGATTGATTTAGCTATTTTGGGTCTCTTATTTTTCCAGATGTATGTCACGACTATTCTTTCAATTTCTATGAGGAACGCCATTGGGGCTTTGATTGAAATTGCATTAAATCTGTATAGTGTTTTGGTAGTATGGACATTTGGATAATATTAATTCTGCCTATCTAAGAGCAAGGTAAATCATTCCATCTTCTAAGGTTTTCTTTGATTTCTTTATTTAGGGTTCTGTAGTTTTCATTGTAGAGGTCTTTTACCTCTTTCATTAAGTTAATTTACAAGTATTATATATATATTTTAAGGCTATTGTAAATGGAGTAGTTTTCCTCATTTCTCTTTCAGAGTATTTGTCACTGATATACAGAAATGTCTTTGATTTATGGGTGTTAATTTTATATCCTGGTACTTTCCTGAATTCATTTACTAGCTCTAGAAGTTTTCTCATGAAACTTTTTGGGTCTTCTAGGCATAGAATCATATTATCTGCAAATAGTGCTAATTTGAGTTATTCATTTCCTATCCATATCCCTTTAATTTCTTTTGTCTGTCAAATTGCTCTGGCCAGTGTTTCAAGAACTACGTTAAATAGAACTATTGAAAGAGGGCATCTGTGTCTTGCTTCATTCTTTAGAGGGAATGCCTTCAATTTTTCTCCATTTCCAATTATGTTTGCCTGGGGCTTAGCATAGGTAGCTTTTATGATGTTGAGATATGTTCCTGCTATCCCTAGTTTTTCTGGTGTTTTGAACATGATGATCATATGATTCTTATATTTAAGTCTATTGATGTGATGAATTACATTTATTGAATTCCATATGTTGAACCAACCTTGCATCTCTGGAATGAATCCCACTTTATCGTGGTGCACTTGCTTTTTGGTATGTTTTTGTATTCAATTTGCCATAATTTTATTGAGACTTTTTGCATCTATGTTCATATGTTCATTAGAGATACTTGTTGGGCCTTAACATTGTCTGCCTAGGGGATGGAAAAGCTCTGGCTTTCTGACTGATTGCCACATTACCATGCCCTGTTACTGGACCTAGGCTAAGCAGGGGGCGTGGCTGTGAGAACTGAAACCACCCCAAGGATAGGACAATGGCTCTGCCAATGGCATCTGCCCATGCTTTTTATGTGTCCCTATGATATTCCTGCTGATTGGCTGATGTCCACTATAAAGCATTGTGCACCCCTTCAATAAAACGAGTTCCGGCATTCTACTGACTGGGTTCCCCCACTCGGCTCTGAGTCTTTTGAAGGTGGGGGAGGAGGCGTCGGCGGCCTTTACTTTCCCAATCCAATCTCATCATTGAGGTAGGCCCCTCTGGCCTCTTTTGGTAGACAAAGAGGTCCATCCTGGGTATGGGGGGTGCTATAGACCTCAACCCCTTATAATATTCTGACAATACTAATCTAAAGTTTTCTTTCTTTGATGTGTCTTTGCTTACTTTTTGAATCAGTATGATATTGGCCTCATAGAATGAGTTTGGAACTGATCCCTCTTTTTCTATTTCCTGAAAGAAATTGAAGATTATTGGTATTAGCTTTTCTTTAAAGGTCTTGTAAAACTGGGCTGTCAATCCTTCTGGTCCTGGGCTATACTTGGTTGGTAGGATTCTGATGGCATCATCTATACCATTGATTAAAATTGGTCTGATTAAATTTATGTATATCATCCCAATTCAAATTTGGCCAAAATTTGTTGATGCCTTCGATGTTTTCTATTTTATTGAAGTACAAATTTTTCAAAATAATTTCTAATTATCTTCTGTAATTCTGTAGTGTCTGTTGTGATGTTTGCATTTTCATCACATATGTTAGTAATTTGAGTTTTCTCTCTCCTTCTTTCATTAGAGTAAGTAGCAAGGGTCTCAATTTTATTTATTTATTTTTCAAATAACCAACTTTTTTGTCAATTTTTTCAATTGTTTCTTTTGTTTCAATTTCACTGATTTCAGCTCTAATTTTAATTATTTCCTGTACTTTGATGCTTTTGGTGTTGATATGTTCTTTTTTCCTAGGGCTTAGAGATGTAATGTTAGGTCATTTATTTGTTGGCTTTTTCTTCTTTTAAGGAATGAACTTATGCAATGAACTTTCCTCTTAGTACTGCCTTCATAGTGTCCCAGAGATTTTGATATGTTGGTTCACTGTTCTCATTTACCTCTAAGAATTTTTTTTAATCTCCTCCTCGATGTCTTTCACAACCCATTGTTCGTCCAGTAGCATATTTTTAGTCTCCAGGTGTTACAATTTTTATTTTTTATTCTGTCACTGATTTCTAATTTTATTCCATTATGATCTAATAAAGTGCAGGGTAGTGTGTCTACTTTTTTGTATTTGCTAAGAGTTGCTTTGTGGCATAATATATGGTCTGTGTTAGAGAAGGGTCCATGTGCTGCTGAGAAAAAAATTATATTTTCTCGTTGAAGGATGAAATATTTTATATATGTCAGTTATGTCTAAGTAATTGATTGTTTTATTGAGTTCGATAGTTTCTTTGTTCAGCTTTTGTTTGGAAGATCTACCCAGTGGTAAAAGAGGTATGTTAAAGTCACCCAAATTTATTTTGTTGTGGTAAATTTGACTCTTGAACTTCAGAAGAATTTGTTTGATGAATATAGATGTTTCATTGTTTGGGGCATATATAATTATATTTGTTATATCTTTTGGTGTATGGTTCCCTTGAGCAGTATGAAATGTCCTTCTTTATCCATTTTTTTATTAACTTCAGGTTGATGTCTACTTTATACTTTATTTGATATGAGGATGGAAACTCCTGCTTGCTTCCTCAGTCCATTTGAGTAGTATGATTTTTCCCAGCCTTTCACCTTTAGTCTGAGTATGTCTTTTCCTTTCAGATGAGTCTCCTGGAGGCAGCATATTGTTGGGTCTTTTTGTTTTTTAATCCAATCTGCTAGCCTATGTCTTTTGATTGGTGAGTTTAGGCCATTAACTTTCAGGGTTATGATTGAGACATGATTTGTATTCCCAACCATTTTCGTTATTTTTGTTATTTGACTTGACTTGCTTTTCTCCTTTGATTAGTTTTTTTCCTTCAGTGTAATTCCTCCCTCTGCAGAATATCATTGTTCTTTTGGTTTTGGTTTGTTTTCTCTTCATGGAATATTTTGACAAGGATGTTTTGGAGTTCAGGTTTTCTAGCTGTAAATTCTTTTGACTTTTCTTTATCATGGAAGCTTTTTATTTCATCTTCACATCTAAAGCTTAATTTTGCTGAATACAAGATATTTGGTTGGCATCCATTTTCTTTCAGAGCTTGATATATATTGTTCCAGGATCTTCTAGCTTTCAGGGTCTGGGTTAAAAAATCTGCAGTAATCCTAAATGGTTTTCCCCTATTTGTAATCTGATTCCTTTCTCTCATAGCTTTTAGTATTCTCTCCTTATTCTGTATGTTAGGAATTTTCATTATAATGTGACTTGGTGTGGATCTGTTGTGATTTTGTACATATGGTGTCCTGTAAGCCTCTTAAATTTTTTTTTTCCAATTCATTCTTCATGCTTCAAAAGTTTTTTGGTATTATTTCATTGAATAGATTGTTCATTCCTTTGGTTTGCCACTCTATGCCTTTCTATACCTCAATAAATCTTATATTTGGTCTTTTTACACTATCCCATATTTCTTGAGTATTATGCTTATGGTTTCTTAAAATTTTCACTGTGTGGTCTACATTCTTTTCAAGATTATATATTTTGTCTTCATCATCTGAGGTCCTGTCTCCCAAGTGGTGTACTCTGTTGGAGAAGACTTCAAATGAAATTTTAATTTGGTTTATTGTTTCTTTCATTTCAAGGATTTCTGTTTTTTTTTTTTTTTTTTTTTTTTGAACCTCTATCTCCCTATTGAAGTAATCTTTTGCTTCCTGTATTTGTTTATGTAGCTCCTTGTCTAAATGATCTTTTGCTGCCTGTATTTGCTATCTTATATCATCCTTTAATTCACAGAACATTTTAATTATGTACATCCTGAACTCCTTCTCTGTCATTTCTTCTGCTACGTTGGCCATGGATTCTAATAATGTGGTATCTTAATTTGGAGCACTTTCTTCCCTTGACTTTTCATGTTGCTCGTGTGTCTTTGCTTCTAGCTCTGTGGGTCCAAGGTGTTACCATTTTTACCCTATAGGCTTATAGCACTCCTATAGGGTTCCAATTCCTCTCATTTGTGGGGAAGGACAATGTTAACAGATCCCCATGTAAACAATATACAACTTAATAACAATTTGTTGCTATGAAGATGTTTACAGTTTGGTCACACTGTATATAAATATTGAATTTTATTATTATCTATTAAATAATCAATAGATTTGTGGACAATGAACCAGGGTGACTGACAATGAAGCATAGGATGATATGCTGAGGAGGCAGGATGTGAGGATATAGAGTTAGTATATCTTAGGAAGTTTGAAAAAGAAATCTAAAGAAGAGGGTTGGTAGTAGGAGAATAGACATAAAATAATTTTGGGTAAACAAGTATATGGGAAGATAGTAGAGTACATAAAACAAAACACACACACACACACACACATATATATATATATTAAGAAAAATAAAGGCTATTAAAATTGTAAGTTAGAGGAAAGAAAAAAATTAAAAAAAGGAATATACAGCACAACTATAATATGCTATTCACACATCCCAGTCCTCAAAATCCTAATTCTTGCAAAGTACTTGATTTCACATATGTTGGGGTTATGAAGGCAGGAGAATAGAGGAGGAGAAGAAAAAGAAAAAAAAAATCTTTAAGGGAGAAACCAGGACTGTTGATTGTTTGGGTTGGAGATGAGTATCTTTCCTGCTTCCCTTCTCATCAGATAGGTGGGGTTGTCTGTTGTTAGCTGGTATCTCTGCCCTCAGGATGGTGAAGGTAACCAGGGTGGGAGGGCTGGTCCTGGTGCAGGGCAGCTGAAAGAGCAGTGTGGCACCCGCTGGTTCCTGAAGAGAGACTGCACCTCAAGGGTCTCTTTTTGGGGCTGCTTCTATGATTTTAGCACCTGGTCTTATCTCCTTATCTTGCCTGAAGATCTCCCAGTTCTGGGTCTCTGTGTTAGTTTCTAAAATGTTACACCCTCACCCTCTCCCTTACTAGTTCCTAATTCAGCAAACTTTCTCACTGGGGCTTTTGTGAGTGGTGCTTTGTTCACACTACACACCTGCCCCACTGAGGCTATTTTGTTTTGGACAGTTACTGTGCCAGGTTACCAGCTGTTGGGGAGAGGGGGGAGTTAGAAACTGGGTACCTGGTCAGCTGGAATTCCAATCTGGGAATTGCCTCCACTAAACATGGTGATAAAGGTGACCCAAGGTGGAGAGAGGCTGCTTTCAATGGTGCGTTGTTAGGTCGGTTGGGGGGGAGCCAGGTGATGACCTTGTGAAATGTGTTCAGAGATAAGCTCTGTGGCGTGCAATGTTGCAGCTATTGGTGGTCTTCAGAGCCTGTGGGACATCCCCAGGTGCAGGCAGACTACCATGCATAGGGGACTATGGCAGTAGTTGCTGAGTCCCAAAATGGAGGAGATGGGGGGGGGTCCACACAGGAGGGGCAGCCAGAGTTCCTGTGGGTGGGTAGCAACTGAGTGTCCTGCATTGGAGCACATCTGGGAGTTCTGCTCTGGTTCTGATGCCGTGGTCCTACAACAGCACTCAGCACTTCGGAGCCCTGTGTGGGCTAGTAGTCGGAGTTGGGAGACTGGAGTCCTGCTCTAACGCTGTGGCCCAGAGCCCTGTGCATGGCCACAGTTGTGGTGATTTCTATGTGGGAGCAGCTGTGTAGGGGTCCTATATCACTCTCAGAGAAGCAGTATTTCCCCTAGTTGAGACCCGGGTCATGGAGTTACACAGAATGCTGCCTCCCTCTGACCCACCATCTTAAATCCCCATTCCAATGTGTCCATAAATCTATTCTTGAACTTGTCAAAAACCTTTCAATTGTTGTCTTAAGAAAACAACTGTAAGGAGAAAAGGAAGTTCAGGAATATAATTGAAGCAAAAGAGCTATAATTCATACTTAAAATATGAAATTTTATTTTGGAGTTAAAAAAATACAAACAATGTGACAATCTGAGAGGGACAAATTGAAAAATAGGCTAGAATTGCAAAGCAGAATTACATTTTAACTAAGAAAATATGAGACTTTTGTTGAATAAAATTATGTATCTTGAAAAATGATAAATACATTAGTTCTCAGAGATTCTATTACTGTGTTTGAAAATATCTAAGCATGCACACTCATAGCAAAGAAGTTCTCAATAACTTCTCCTAGACATCTATTTTGTTCCCATAAGTCATCTCAGAATCAACATGTCAAAATTCATCATCTCTCTTCACAAAGGAGCTTTGTCTCTGATGTTCCTGTCAGAGGTAATATCACAGTGATGCTCCAAGTTGCCAAAACCAGAAAATATTAGATGTTTGACCAATACAGTTTTTCTATGTGGATATGTTTTCCTTTAAAAACATTCTTTATATATCTTCCAGTGAAAATTCAATCCTAGTAATAGAATTGCAAGAATGATATTTTTGAAATATTTTGATTGGCAAAACAAATAATCTTTTCTGATTATCCTTAAAAGATGCTTATGACATTGTCAGTTGTATACATCTTTGTAGATTTAAAACTGACAAAGAAATATAAAAATATAGTGATATACTTTTTTATTTTTTTTTTTTATACAGATATATTGTTTTCCAGGGCAATCTTACATGGTCATGTTACAATTATAACATTTTACCACTCTGTTCCATTTTGAAGAATTTTCTCCAATAGATCTTACTGCATTCAACCTATTTTATGAAGCCTTTTATAGGAGCCCTAATTAAGGAGATAGCTAAGATTGCGGATAGCTGTGAGCCATAAAGCATTACCACCTTCAATGATCTCCTGAGACTTGGCCCGGGACATTGCGGACCGGGTCTGCACCATTTGCATGATCTCACGAGACTTGGTCCGGGACATTACGGATGGGGTCAACACCATTTTGTGGTGTGGTTGGAGGAGTGTGGATGGCGTGTTGGAGTTGTTGTTGGAGCCGGACAGAGAAGCTAGCAGAATAAAGAGACTGTTTGTTTCCAGTCCTCCTCTGAACCTATTCCCGCAGCGTCCTAGCTCCAAGCAGCAACCGCTTCAGGCAGCAACAGGTGGTGGCCCATACAGGGAATTGGCCTGCAGGTAAGAACTTAAAATGGGAGTGAAAATAACAAAAGGTCGGATAATAAAAGCCATGGATGAGTTTTTCAATATCATGGACTCAGTGGATAGTGAGGAAAGTGATCAAGAAAGCATAGCCTCTGAGTCAGTTAATGCCAGTGAGAAGAGTAGTGGTGTAAATTCAAAAGTAAGAGCTGCAAAAGCCATCAGAAACTTATTAAAATTAGCCAAAGAATATGTACTCTCCTTAGAAGCTGAAAATCAGAATACTAGTAAAAGTGATAGTAGTGAAGAGGAATCAAAAAGTGATTCTGGGTGCACAATCTCCAATAAAAAAAGAACAACAAGAAATTAGAAGGGAGAAAGGACCATCAAGTAGAGGAACCACTTGTGTATTCTACTCCCCCATGAGTGGAATCCATTACAGAAAATATGAAGGGTATTACTAGGCATTTGCATACTCTAGAAATAGAAATAAAAAGTCTTTCTGAGTGCTTATGCGCTCTCAAGTGTAACTCACAGATACATTGGGAACTGCCAGAATTTGAAAATAAAAATGGACAGAGGGTCCACCAGTCAGTAGATTTCAAAACAATAAAAATCTCAAAGAGGCAGTAATGACGTATGGGCCCCAAGCTCCTTTCACATTGAGTATGCTGGAGTCCCTTAACACCTTTAACTTAACCCCCTCAAACTGGAAAAGTCTATGTAAAGCAGCATTAAGTGGGTGGGCAATACTTGGTTTGGTGATCGCAATTTCAAGACCTTTGTATAGAAACGGCTAAAAGAAATGCAGCTGCAGAGATTGGAGACCATAATGTAGAAATGCTCACAGGAGAAGGGCAGTTCGCAGACATACAGGCTCAAAAATATTATGACCCAGGTGTATATGCTCAGATATATACAGCTTCTTAAAGGCATGGAAAACTTTACAAGGACCTGGGGATCTACAAGGTAGCTTGTCAAAAGTGATTCAAGGACCTAATGAGCCATATGCTGACTTTGCTGATCAACTTTTGAGAACTGCAGGTAGAGTGTTTAGAGACGTAGATCAAGCTATGCCATTAGTTGTTCAATTAGCATACAAAAATGCTAATAAATACTGCCAAGAAGCCATCAGGCCATGGGGAAATAAACAGGATCTTTCCATATATATACAACTATGTAAAGATATAAATGATGTCTTTGTCAGAGGAAATGTGATTGCAGCTGCAATGAGAGGTGCTTCCCCACAAAATTTCACAAGGGCTCAACCTAGACATTATAATCAATCAGGATATTCCAGGCAAAATTATCATAATCAATCAGGCTATTCTAGGCAAAATCCCCAAAGAGAAATAAGACCAAGCTCTTACCATGCCCCAGGCCGCTGCCCCAGGTGTAAAAAGGGAAATCATTGGGCCGATAAATGCCATTCAAAATTTGACATCTATGGAAATCATTTTTTCAGGAATTCAAAAAACGGGGCACAGGGCCCAATGCCCCGGGGCCCACAAATGTAAGAGGCATTGGAGGAGGAGTTTCCTCAAGCATCCACTCATATGATTCCTTGACACAACCCTACTACCTATCCACTCACTTGCCAGTGGAACAGGAGGAAATGCAGGATTAGACTTCTGTTCCATCGCCCAAATAGTGTTAACACCTGAAATGGGGGTTCAACTGATTTCCAAAGGAGTCAGGGGACCTCTTCCCACAGGGACTATAGGACTTATTCTCGGGAGAAGTCCTGAAAGCTTATTAGGTTTGCAAGTGACCCCAGGTGTAATAAACTCAGACGACAAAGGGGAAATTAAAATAATGTTTAGCTCACCCCAAAGTACAAGTTCTGTTAATCAAGGAGATAGAATTGCTCAACTGCTTCTCCTTCCAAATTTACATAATTCATTTAAAATGAGTATGCCTCAAAAAAGGAACAATAGAGGATTTTGTTCCACTGACTCAGGATCCATGGCTTGCTGCATTTGGGATTGTTCAAGGAGGCCTATGTGTAAAATAAAAATCCAAGGAATAGAGATGGAGGGACTGATAGATACTGGAGCTGACTCTTCCATCATTAATCTATGGCAATGGCCCAAGCACTGGCCTCTGCAAAAAGCTTCAACCAGTTTAAGAGGCTTGGGATATAATAACCTCCCAGAGAAAAGTGCAGTAATTTTGAAATGGGAGGATGATGAAGGGCATAAAGGAACATTCCAGCCTATGTTTTACCTAACCTACCGGTTACTTTATGTGGAAGAGATATTTTGCAACAAATGGGAGTACACCTTACAACCAAGGCTGCAGATGTTAAATGTGAAAATCTACAGGGTAATCTTAACCCTAAAAGAAATCATTATCAAAAAGTACAGGGTAATCTTAACCCTATAAGAAATCATTATCAAAAGGTACAGGGTAATCTTAACCCTAAAAGAAATCATTATCATAAAGGAAAAAGATTTTTTTGGGGGGGAGGGCACTGAGAAAATAATTTTGAAAATACCATGGCTTTCTGATAAGCCAGTGTGGGTCCTTTAATGGCCCCTATCTAAGAGAAATTACAAGCGGCCCACCTACTAGTTCAGGAACAACTAGAAGCAGGACATAGAGAACCTTCCACCTCTCCCTGGAATTCCCCCATATTTGTGATCAAG
This sequence comes from Tamias sibiricus, assembly GCA_025594165.1. Classification (NCBI taxonomy): domain Eukaryota; kingdom Metazoa; phylum Chordata; class Mammalia; order Rodentia; family Sciuridae; genus Tamias; species Tamias sibiricus. The sequence continues at coordinate 28,186,134 of CM046665.1, forward strand.
AAAAAATCAGGAAAATGGCGATTGTTACATGATCTTAAAGAAATTAATAAAACCATGCAAATCATGGGCCCTACTCAACCTGGACTTCCTAATCCTGTAGCCATTCCAAAAAATTTCCATCTTATTACTCTTGATATAAAGGATTATTTCTTTTCTATTCCTCTACACCCTCTGGATACCCCCAGGTTTGCTTTTTCAGTTCCTTCCATTAACAATAATGGCCCTGATCAGAGATATCAATGGAAAGTTTTGCCACAGGGAATGGCTAATAGCCCCACTATGTGTCAAATCTATGTAGATAAAGTTATTCAGCCTATCAAAAATAAATACCCAGAGCTTATGTGCCTCCATTATATGGATGCTGTTTTGCTTGCTCATCCCAATCAAGAAGTCTTATTCACCATATTTAGTGAAATATCAGAAAACTTGAAACAATATGGACTAAACATTGCTAAGGAAAAGTTTCAAATTAGATCTCCAATATTATATCTAGGATTCCAAATTATGGAACACTTTTATTAGGCCTCAAAAATATTAATTAATAAGGAGCATTTGGCCACTCTCAATGACTTTCAAAAATTCCTAGGAGATATTAATTGGCTTCGCCCTACACTAAACCTCACTACTGGCCAACTAAAACCTTTATTTGACATCCTTCGCGGGGACCCTGATCCTTTTTCACCGCAAACATTGACTCCTGATGCTAGGAAAACTTTAAAGTTAGTAGAAAAAGCCATCGAAGGAGCTCATTGTGATAGATTTGATTTAACTCAACCGCTGATATTGATTATTATTTCTTCACAATATACACCCACAGGAGTACTTTGGCAACAAGGGCCTTTATTATGGATACATTTGCCCATCTCTCCTAAAAGTATAATTGAGTCTTATACCTCCATGGAGGCTAAACTTATTCTTCAAGGACTTAAGACTTCTACTAAAATATTTGGCATTCACCCTGCTACTACTATTACTCCCTATTCATCATCACAGATTGAATATTTATGCTTCAGTGATAAAGATTGGGCTATAGCTAGATGCTCTACTTCTGCAAATTTTGATAATTATCTTCCTAAGTCTCCTGTATTATATTTTTGTATCAATCATCCTATTATATTTCCACAGGTAATAAAAAATCAACCTATTCCTAAGGCATTAAATGTATTCACAGATGGGTCATCAAATGGTACTGCTGCAGTAGCCACTAAAAAAGAAAATATAACTTACATAACTGCACACAGATCAGCTCAACTAGTGGAACTGGAAGCTGTGGTAAGAGCTCTGGAACATTTTAGAGAGCAGCCCATGAACATTTTTTCAGATAGCCACTATGTTGTATATGCCGTCCCTAAATTAGAGCTAGCAGGACCAATAGCATATTTGTATATTTGCAAAGAAAATACAATTAGTGTGTCAAAGAGAGATCTGCACTTTCATGTTAATCATAGCACTATTCACAACAGTCAAAAAGTGAAAACAACAGCAGGGCCCAGTGATACACACCTGTAATCCCAGCAGCTCCTGAGGCTGAGACAGGAGGATCTGGAATGCAATGCCAGCCTCAGCAAGGGCGAGGCACTCAGCAACTCAGTGAGACTCTGTCTCTAAATAAAATACAAAATAAGACTGGGGATGTGGCTCAGTGGTCAAGTTCCCCTGAATTCAATGTCTGGTACCCCCTCACCCCCCACAAAAAAAAAGTGAAAACAACTGAAGTGTCTATAAGTAATGAACAAATAAAGATAATGTCGTACACCTACACAATGGAGAATTCTTCAGCCACAAAAAAAGATTGAAATCCTGTCATTTGTGGCAACATGGATGGAGCTGAATATGACTGTGTTAAGTGAAATAAGTCAGGCACCAGAGAGTCAAATACTGAAGGTTCTCACTCATATGTGAAATCTAAAAGCGTTCATCTCACAAAAGCTGAGAATACAATGGTGGTTACTAGAGGCTGGGTGGACTAAGCAGGAAAGTGAGATAAACAAAGTGTGATCAATGAGAGCTATGTTAGCTTGAGATGAGAGAAAGACATTGTGGTGTGCTGTTATACAGGAGGGTAACTACGACAACATTGTGTACTATACATATTTCAGAAAGATAGAAGAAAAGATTTTAAATATTCTCCCCATAAACAAATGATAAGTATTTGAGAAAATACATGTTCCACATCATCTACGTGTTATACAATCTGTCCATGTATCAAAACATCACCGGATACCCTACAAATATGTATGCAACATTATTTTTGTTTTAAGTATCAGTTGAAAAATAAATTAGAATAAATAAGATTACATTTAATATAGGACTCTGAATGTAAAAAGATAAAATTTTACATACTATCTTCAACAAAAGAAGAGTAAAATAAAATGTAATGTAAAATATAAAGGTGCTTACAAAATTAAGGTTATGTTTAAAAAACGAAACAAAAAGTATGAAAAATAACCAAGTGATTGTTTCCAAGTATGTGCATGAAAGAAAATCTAGACAAAATTACACACCAAAAAGTGGTGGCTCAATTTAAAAAGGATTTTCATAAGTTAGCCAATCAGCACTACACATGAGTAAAGAGGTAGATTAAAAGAAAACAAGAGAAGTAATGAAGAAAAGAAATTAAAGCATATATTATAGCGACAGAAAAAGTAAGTTGTAAGGAAATGTGCATGCCAAAGGAATTGGATGAGTGATAACTTTTTTTAAAAAGTTAAAAATTTCACATGAAGTTAGTTTATGTACATTCTTATAACATTAATGTATGTTTATATTCATACTACTAATGATAATTTTTACAGATTAAATGTGCATGTTCGTTTTTCTCTCAAAAGGTATTTCCTTCTGTAGGAATTAATAATAAACTAAATTTTGTTCTTTCCCCATGCCAATGAATATAGAATAGCAAATGTCACAGAAGTTTCAAAAAGGGTTCTGTAACCCAAAATAGGAGTACATGATAGATACAGCACATCTTCAATAGAACTCCATCAATAATTCAATTTCCACACACCTATGGTGCTGCAGCAGCTTTTAATAAACTCTCCAGTGCATACTCTGTAATGGGTTTTGCACTGAAATAATGACTCAAGAGGAATAATGCTGAGGGGAAAAATAGTACAACTCAGTTCTTGGTGAATGATTCAAGTAAGGAATTATTGAATCATTTTTCTTTCCAGGATGAAAACAGCTTTTGTTTGTACTGCTCTACATTTTTATATCATAAGTAAGGTTTGCCCTTGTGTTTGGAAGAGTTTTCTTATTCTGACAAATACTCATTGGAAGTTTATGGGAAAGCAGAGGAGAAGATGTAGTAATTTTAGAGAAGAAACAAATGCAATGACAATGACTTATGTTTCTTCAGCAGATATCTGATTCCTGAGAAAATCATTCAAACAATTTGGTCCTGCTGAAAACCCATGGTCTTCATAAATCTCTCTGCTTATAAGGATCTATTTTACTTATTTTGCCATGCTTACCAGAGTTGTTAAATTACTTCTCATCATTTCTTTGTCCTTAGAGATGAGAATTATATAGAGTTAGTAGATTTTATAGAAGTGCTCTTATTATTATTATTATTTTGGTCTAGTCAGACTAAATTTTATTCCTACTCTCTGGCCCAATACATCTGCTTCTTCTCTTTTTTTTTTTTTTTTTTTCCCCCCTTGGGTCTTATGTCATTTGACACTTTATACTCTCACATTCCATATGATATCCAAATACCATAAATTTTCCAGAACTACATGAAATTTTATAAGCTAATATTGGAATGAGGAAAAGAACAATGTGAGGCTATGGAAGTGAAGAAAATAAATATAGTAAAAAAAAGAAGTGGAGAAAACATGACAGGATTATGTGATAGAATTTAATATGGTGTGGGGAATAGAACAATCAGATATTAGCAGAAAAGAAGGGAAAAAAATAATGAACACCTTAGGAAAAGAGGGAGAAAATAGGAAAAATAAGATCCATGATGTAATATTTCTAAGGTTTTGAGGTGAATCGAAATATAATTTTTTCAAGTAATGGATTGCAAGACCATAAATATGTGTCAAAACTTTAGAAGTCATTCTTATCTTCTCAAGAAGGGTACTGATTCTGCTCTTTGACTTACTTTAAAAAAGAAAGAAAATGTGATAAGAAAAGAGATGTCAAATTTCTGGGAAATGCTGAACATATCAAGTTCGATTATTTTCATAGAAATTTTTACAATTAATAAAGTGGTATGAGTCTTTTTAGGCAAGTGAGTGGGAATAGCTAATTACACACTCACTCTTTTAGTTATTTGATTACTCACTCATAAATACATGCTATTTATCAGGCAATATATATTGCATGAGTATCTGAAGGAATACACATCCCCAGGTATGAATGTGATGTGTACCTCAGATCTGGAGCAGTGTTTTTGCATAAATACAGATGACTATGAATGAATTTTATTGGTAGAAGACAATATGTTCTCCTGATGAATTAGGTACGGGGTGTATATTATAGTACACATTGATAATTAAAATGTGTAAGTTATGACCACAAGCTAAAGTAAGTTAGGAGTAAAGCTAACAAAAGAAAATAATTTCATAATGCAAAATTCAAGGCATTGGACATATAATGTATATATTGTTCTTTGTATGTACATAAAGATTATAAAAAATTTAACACATAGTGTTATGGTTTGGATATGAGATATTCCCCAAAAGCTCCTATTCATGCTGATCCCAGCATTTACCTAATTCAGAGGTAAAATGATTGTATTATGAGAGCTGTAACCTAATTAGTTCATCCTAGTTTTAATGACAGGGTGGTAAGTATAAGCAGGTGGGATGCGACTGGATGAGATGAGTCATAGGGGCAGGCCCTGGAAGGTTCCTTTTCCCCTCTAGGCCCTTTCCCACTCTCTCTACCTCTGCATGCTGATCCTACCATGAACAGAACATTTTTCTTCTGCTGGGCTGTTCCACCACTATGTGCTGCCTCACCTTGGGCCCAAAACAGTGGAGTTGTCTATCTCTGGACTGAGACTTTTGAAACTGTGGGCCCCAAATAAAACTTTTATCATTTAAGTTGATTTCTCAAGTATTTTTGTCACAATGAAGAAAAAAACTAAAAATAAACACATAATACTTGAAAGTATAACTAGGAATTAGAAGCTAAAACCAACTAGATATAATGGGATGTGATCCAACAGTTGTTGGATCATAACTGCATTAGTGTGGGATGAATCTAGATAATACTCATTTGGAAGTTGAGAGTGTTGAGATTAAAAGAAAATGATCTAAAAGAGGTAATGGGGACAAGTATCCATGTGTTATCTCTCTAGGGTCTGTGGTATGAGAAATGTGGGAGAAAAAAACAGCTGTCACTTAAGAAGTCTAAAAGGCAAGCAAAGTTTGCAGAAGTAAGCCAATTTTTTTGTTGTTGTTGTTGTTGTTGTTGTTGTTTTTTGGTACCAGGGATTGAACTCAGGGGCACTCGTCCACTGGGTCACATCCCCAGCCCTTTTTTGTATTTTATTAGAGACAGGGTCTCACTGAGTTGCTAAGTGCCTCGCCATTGCTGAGGCTGGCTTTGAACTCTCTATCCTTCTGCCTCAGCCTCCCAAAGTGCTGGGATTACAGGCCGCACCCGGCGTAAGCCAGATTTTTATTAGAGCAAGAATAAAGGGAAGTTTAGAGGAATAGATCAGGTTATAGAAGATTGTTCTGATGATGTCTTGTAGCAGCACATGACTAAACCAGTCAGGGTCACTCCAGGAGAACTGGGCTGGCACTAATTAATGACACACAGACAGAGAAATACCTCTTCCTTTGGGTTCTATGACAGCCCCTCTGACACAGCTCCCACAAAGGAGGCAAGGCAGGCTAGAAATAGAGGGAGCAAGCCCCAAACCCGGGTTTTATTGGGGAAGGCTGTTCGAAAGAACATTCAATCCATATAAGGCAGAAGGGTAATGTTATAAGGGGCAGCCCACTCCCACTGAATAATGCCCACTCCCAAAGCTGTGCTCTTCTGCTGATCAGAAATGGGGATCTACCGGTCTCCTGATCAGGGAAGCCAGTCTCCACAATTTCCATCACTCAAAGCTAGGGGGCGCTCAGCTCATATGTGGCAGCTCCAGACAATGTCTTATAAATATGAAGAGTCCCTTGGGAGCTCGAAACTGATGTGGAGAGGAATTAGAGATGTATTCATGTAAGAGTGAAGGACATGTCATTTGTTCTAAAAGATTGCAGGTTCCAGTGTTTTCTGATATCAAAAGTAATAATGGACATAATGAGACTAGTTATGTTAAATTCAAGATAGACAGGGTTTATAAGTTTGTTTTGAATGGCAAGGAGAGGTAGGTAGGCTTTTGATTTTTCCTCTTCAACCTTGTTGATGTGGCAGGGTCTTAGGCAAAATGTGCTGATGCACTGACTTTTGGGAGATCCAAGACTTTTGATAAGCAAACATTGTTAAGAGTTGTGCTATACTGTAATGCCCATCCTTCATCAACAAGGTAAAGGGAAGAAGGTCTGAGGGAGGTATGGTCTTTAGTCCTGAAAGATGGAAAAATGCAAAAACACTTTTGTAAACACAAGTCCTTCCCAAACTGTCCTCAGTTTTCAGAAAAACCGCAGAATGTCTCTGTTTCATATTTTGTCTAGTCTGCGAAAGACCACCCTTCCCTTATGGTCAGGCTGACCCAAAACACAAAAACAAAAATGCTGTGTATGAAACTTTATATGTTAACCAATCAGAAAAGCGCTGTAACCCCCCCCCCCCCCCCACCTTAAACTGCTCATACTTCATTATAAAAATTCTGCTAAAACTGTGCTCGGGGCCTCTTAGCATCACCGGTTACCAAGTGCGTGGAGGACCAAGCTGGAGCTTGCTAATAAATGACTCTTTGTTGCTTGCATTGACCAAGGACTCTGGTGGTCTTCTTGGGGGTCCCAACCCGTGAGGCACAACAGTCCCTGTGCCCAAATCTGTGCCTTGCCCTCTGAGGCTAAAAGGAAGCATGGCAATTTTTTCTAACCAGTCATTAGTAATATCAAAGGATTAACCAAGCTCTTTCAAACTGAATATTCTTATAATATAGAAATGACAATGTGTGTTTGAACTTGTGAATATTTAATTTTATCCAACATGGGTATAAACAATAGTGCTATTCAAGTTATTTTGAAATATAACCATTGATTTTGGGAATGGCCAGGGTGAAATATTCAAACTGCCCATGTACTATAAATGGAACACATATTTTAGTACAGCCACAATGTAGTACCTCTTCTTTTTTTTTTTTTTTTTTTTTTTTTTGATATGCAAAATTAGAGAAAGTCTATGTTGACCATGAATTGGGATTTTTCTTATTTTCTCCATCAGATTTTCAACACTTTTAAGATAAAATGTCAAGAGGTGGTAAGAAATTGTTCTACAAAGAAAGGGATCTGATACACCATGAGCTTTTCGAGTTTCAAATCAAGGAGACAAGATGACATGGCTGAAGGTTGTCCTGTTCTATATTTTATGTCAGGAAAAAAAAAATACTTTAAGGTGTGGAAAAATTGGTTTGGTTACATGATTTTGAATAAAATGCCATGAATGTTCTCAGTAAGTTCTGACATCATCAGAGTTTACTGCAAAACCATACTATATTGCTCAGGGCCCAGATCTAATTGTACAGTGTGATGCTGGGTATTCTAACATAGTTTTAACTTTGTGCAATGTTGTCCAGCACCAGACAGAATGATCAATGAGTGAATGAGCACCCCTAAAATTGTCACAGAGCAGAACAGACAATAATTCCATGGAACCCATTGATCTTTTGGGCAAACAGTTCTCTAGACAGCCAACTTCAGCACTCCCAGTTACTTTGGTGTCAATGTGCAGGAGGCTAAAATCTTGCACAATTCAAGAGTGGATTTTAGAGGACGACATAAGGTATATTTTGACTCCTGAGATTACCTATAAACAAATTATTCCAAAAGATGTTACAGTTTTATATTGATTTTATAGGATAGTTGATATTTGTCACATATAGTAATGATCCTAAAATTCATATATTTATTACATTTTAAATGATGGTTCTTTATTTATGTGTGTTATTTTTCTACTGGCAGTGTGTACCTTGTTCAATTTTGAATTCTTAATATCTAATGTAAGTGGCAAACACCTACAAGGCCATTAATTAAAATTTATGGAAATAGGCCCAAAATTTATAGCTCTCGGGATTCTCACACTCAGCTCTTACACATGAGAATTTAGCACTGTTATGGAGACCTGGCTCTAAGATATTGAAAGAGAAAACCACATGCTGAGTTTGAATTTATATTTTCAAGTAATTATTTCATAACTGAATTCCTAAATTAATCAACAAATGAATGAACTCTATGTTTACACAAACAGAAATACATACTCTGTTGCGTTATAACCTATAACTTGGCACTATTATTTGAAAACAATTAATTGATAAGAAGATTTATCCCTAGCAGGTAACTGAGTTTTTTTTTTTTTTAATTAGAAAATTCATAAATATATTGCTTTGGATATTCTTCCAATGCTAATTTTTAAAGGGATAATTAAAGCTTGTGTTAAAGTAATGAGATTTATGTCTGTCAGAGAGAATGAAGTAACTCTTAAAACAATTGAAAATTTATGCAAAAAAGTCATTATTAGTCATCTCACCAAAGAAACTATATAGATAGTAAATAAGTACATTAAAAGATACTTGTGATATTCAATTTTCCATTGCTGTGACAAAATACCTGAGAAAAACAACTTATAAGGAGGAAAGATGAAATTTATTTTGGTCTACGGTTTCAGATATTTCAGTTAATGTTCACTTGCTTCCTGCCCTTGCTTTTGGGCCTCTAAAGAGGCAGTAGTACATCATGGCAGAAGCCATTTGCTACTTTCCATGTTGAAGGAAACATCATCACCTATTGTGACTAGGAAGCAAAACTGGATCCATGACCTTATTTCCTTACAATAGGTCTCACTTTGTAAAGATTCTACCATCTCCCAAAGGCCTACAGGCTGTAAAACAATCTTTTAACACAAGAATTTTTGGGAAAACTTCAAATGCAAACTATAGTAATGTTCGAAGTCATATAACATTAGGGAACTGCAAATTAACAATGAGATACCATTATGCATTTTTAAGAATAGCTCAAGCTGGGGCGGGTGGTACGTGCTTGTAATCCTAGCAGCTGGGGAGACTGAGGCAGGAGGATGGTGAATTCAAAGCCAGCCTCAGCAATGGTGAGGCACAAAGCAACTCAGTAAGACCCTGTCTTTAAATAAAATACAAAATAGGGCTGGGGATGTGGCTCAGGATTGGGTGCTCCTGAGTTGGATTCTAGGTACCCAACTTCCCCCCACACACAAAAAAATGAATAGCTCAAGTCCCAAACACTGATAATACCAAACACTGGGGAGGATGTGGAGCAAGAAACATTCTCATTAATTTCAGCAGCCACACAAAACCTACAAGCAAATGCATTTATCAGCATTATTCATCAATAACAAAAGTTGGAAATTACTAAGATGTCCTTTGAAGATAGATAAATAAATCACAGAATCAACTAGTACTTAGAAATAAGAAATTAGCTTTCAAGCTATGAAAAAACATGAAATGACTTTAGTTGCATATTGCTAAGTGAAATGACCAGTCTGAAAAGACAACAAATTATAAATTCCAAAATTCTAATAAAAAACTCAAAATTATAGAAGCAGTAATGGTACATATAAAATATAGCTTTCTCTATATTCTAGAGGTAATATAAATACAAAATATAATAATTTTAATGTAATTATGTTATTATTATATATGATATGTAATGTGTAAATTTACATCTTCATGACAGGCACAGTGAATCACACCTGTAATCCCAGTGGCTCAGGAGGCTGAGGCAGGAAGATCACAAATTCAAAGTCAGCCTCAGCAAAAGCAAGGAGCTAAGCAGCACATTGATACCCTGTCTCTAAATAAAATACAAAATAGGGCTGGGGGTGTGGCTCATTATTCCAATGTCCCTGAGTTCAATCCCCAGTATCAAAAAGAAAAGAAAGAAAGAAAGAAAGAAAGAAAGAAAGGAAGGAAGGAAGGAAGGAAGGAAGAAGGAAAGAAATTTAAATTTTCATGATCTCTATCACTGCAGAATATTAACTAAGGGAAAATCTAGATTGGGGTAAATATCATTGGTGTCATCATCCCCTAATGGAAGCTGTAAAAAGCTAATGTATAAACATGACATATTCCACAATTGTTAGTCTTTCTATTTAATATCCCACAATTTGATGTTTCAGTAAAGGATTCTGTCTTCTTGCCTTAGTGATTATAGATTTCATGATTCACTTGATTTCATAGAAGCCATTCCCTGTGACCAGAGAATGACATCTTGTAGAGATCTCAATAATCTCGAGTCATTGATATGAACATCACTAAATTTCCCAGATTTGTTTTTGCATGATCTGTAACCATCTTTTCTTTATATTTCTCTACATTTCACATTTTGTAATCTGCTATCTCAAGTGATCTTTGAGGGAGGTGAGGTCTATATTATAAATTCATGAAGCCATAGTAAATTTTAATACAATATTTTATTGACATTAATTGGCAGAATATAAAAATCTCTAACCATTGTTTTTATTTTTTTCTGGTAAGTTGTAAAAATTCCATCCCACTTCTCATTTTACGGGGAACTTAAATGAGAACCCCTTTTAAAAGACTGGGCTGTAAATGTGGAGTATGGTGATCACACACTCTTAGCTTTACATACTCTCCTCCACTTCAGTTTTCACATCACTTTATTTATTTAGCATTTAAAAAAACTGTTCATAACAACTTTCAAAAACAAATGTCAAAAATTTTAATAATTTTAGGCAAAATTTGAACTTATAATTTCATATTGTATAGAGTTGCTTGGATTGTAAAACAAACCCATATTTAGATGAAGAAATGGTAAAATAAATTTTAGTCACATAGAAAAAAGAACACAAATATCAAAAAAAAAAAAAAAAACTGTTCGTAATTGATTAGGTTTTCAGTAAAATTAAATACACCTATTTTACCTTCACATATGTTGAAATTTAATTTTTTTTAAAAATGTGGAAATTGTAATAGAAGTAGTTATTTAAATTTATATATACAATTACATATGCAGAGAACAATCTATTTACCTAGTTAGAATCCTGTTGTAAAAAAAAAAAATCATTACTTTTTAACAAGTATTTTGCTCCCTATGTCATAACTAGTAGAGAAATGTTATTAATCACATTAACATTACTTATATTGAAACATTATTCATCTCGTTTGATGAAAGTTCAGTTTTAACAGTCTCCAAAGTCCCATCTTATTACTATCATCATCACTCAAACCTGACAATTATTGACATCCATATACAGCTCCTGCTTACAGACACATTCTTTATAACTAAAGAAGCATACGAGAGAAGGAATATCTTAGGTGTCTGTGACAAAAATATAATAATTTTAGAGAGAGATCAGCAATTTTTTCCCCTAAAACAGTGCATTCTTGTCTAAGTTAAGAACAAAAGTCATTTGGGCTTCTATTTTATAAACTGTTGCCTTATGGGCAAAACAACAGCAGAACTGTTTCTTGAATCCATTGAAGTAAAAAACATGAAGAAATTCACAGAGGCATGTGAATTCCTTTCTAAATGTTATACAGATAAATAATTATATTAATTATTGGGAAGAATTAGAGATTTTTTAGCAAGTAATTTATATTTATTTCAACCTATAATTTTGCTTGTGCTGACAAAGCCAGGATAAAAAGCTTTTTTTTTTTTTTTTGTTTTGGTACTGGGGATTGAACTCAGGGGCACTCCACCACTGGGCCACATCCCCAGCCCCCCTTTTTTTTTTTTGTATTTTATTAGAGACAGGGTCTCACTGAGTTGCTAAGTGCCTCGCCATTGCTGAGGCTGGCTTTGAACTCATGATCCTCCTGCCTCAGCCTCCCAAGTGCTGGGATTACAGGCGTGCACCACCACGCCCGGCCAAAGCCAGGATGAAAAGCTGTTTTTTTTTTTTTTTTTTTTTTTCTTTTTCTTTTTTCCTTCTAAAACCTCAACTATCAAGACAGGGTTTTATGAATTTCTAGAAATATTATGGAGCTTATTTATAAGGAACACATACAAAAGTGCAATCCATTGATTTGGATGTTTCAGATGTTTAACCACAGCATTTGTTACTAATTCACTGAATACCTTCATTAGAATTATGCATCAAATAAAAAATACTTTTTTAGTGCATTATAACTCCACTCTCATTCTTTAGACTCCAAAGGTGATATTTGGTCAGGCGGGCACAATTTATGTGCATATTTCTTAATCCTTTTCCCTTTTTCCTACTCATTTAGGTGTTCATTTCTCTATGTATCTAAGTATTCAGTAAGTGTTTTTGAACTCCCTACTATGTAACAAAGCATTGTTTTAGATTCTGGATACACTACACATCACCATAAAATAAAGAGAAGATCTATTCCCATTTCTGAAGAAGTTACTCAACCTGGTATTATTTCCATAGGTGAATCTTTGAAATTCATACACTCTAGATTACTCTGTTTTACTTTACTTTGGTTAACACCTTATATGGACTAGTCTGTTGATGATCACATTTTATGAACTGTTTTCAAACATTTAAAAAAGAAGGCATAAAGCTTGCTATTGGACGGAAACTTAAAGAACTGGTTACTAATGCTATAGACCAGGAATCGGAAAAACATTGTTTTTGTTTAAAAAGTCTAGATAAATAACATTTTAGGGTGTGTGTGAGCACTATTTACATTGTCACAACTACTCAGTTCCACTGATGCAATGTGAAGGTAGCCATTAACGGTGCAACAATTGAGCACAGTAAGGTTGTATACTAATAAAACTCCATTATGGGCATTGAAATATGAACTTGATATAGTTTTTGAGTCATAAAACGTTAACTCTTTTTCATTCATTTTCAACAATTAAAATGCAAAAACCATTTACCTGCAAGCTATAAAAAAGCAGGAGATTGGATCTGATCCTCACGCTATAGTTTCTCACAATATAGATATATTGTATATGTTATGGAGACACAAAAATCATTTCCATAATTCAGTTACACATGAGATGATAGTATGATGTAATATAAAATACAGAAAAAATCATTCTTAATTATTTAGAGATGGATGTTTTTGAAAAAGTATTGAGCTGTTAATTAAAGAAACTTTACAATTGAGAACAGAGGACAAGAAATTAAAAGGTGGTATATATAGAAATATGTTGTGAAGTAAAAGAAAAGATGCAGAAATGAACATAATGTATCTTGATTGTTTGAAACTTGATTTGGAATCTGACATTGCATACCAATAATCTCTCAATTGTTATTCTACATATTTCTTAGTCAGTTAGCTTATGCCAAGTGATAAAATGTTCATTTTAAAAATTTAATTTTAATAACAATTAAAATTGTTTTTAATGTTTAAAAGCATTATATTGATTTCCAAAAAATATCTAATAACTTTTTTTTTCTGGTACTGGGGATTGAATCCAGTGTTGTTCTATCACTGAGCTACATCCCCAAACCTTTTTAAAAGGTTTTTAAAATTTCGATATAGGTTTTTTCTAAATTACCCAAGTTAACCTTGAATTCACAATCCTACTGCTTCAACTTCTAGAATAGCTGGGATTAAACTTGTGTGCCACCATCTCCAGCCTCCAATAGCTTTTCATATTCAAAATAAATATAGATCTTTTATTCATTTAAATAAATAATTATGTTATCTGTTAGTCATTATGATTTGATATCATTGATTATTTTCTGTTTTTTTCTCTAAAATTATATATATAATAAATATAATTTTATGTATACACACACACACACACACACACACACACACATATATATATATATATATATATATGTATTTGACTTCCATGTAAGCAGTTAAAAAGTAGTAATTCTTAGGGACAATTCTGGAACATACAATCTTCACTTAACATTGATATAGATGACATTGCATTTAAAATGAGGACATGATGACTTACTGGGCCATAGTCTCTTCCCAATATCATACATCCTGCATAAAAATTGTTTTCAGTCTCTGAACTAAGCTGTGTTATTGCAGGAAAAATTTATTGCAGTTGTTTGGCCCTGAAAAGTAAATCCACAAATTAAGAGGAGTCTTACCTTCAAAAACTGACCTCCAGCACACAGTGTAAGCAAACTGAACCATGGGTTTCCTTGAAGATGCCAGCATTTAAATTTGTATTTAATCTCGATAAAAGGTTGTAATTCTCCATAGAGTAAATTTGGTTCAGGTTTTAAAAAGAACACTTTTTCCCCCCCAGAACTTAATAACAGTAGCTTCAGTGCTACAAAAGTATTTGGTATAGCTGGCATGGTGGCACTTGCCTATAATCTTAGCAGCTCCCGAGGCTGAACCAGGAAGATCGAGAATTCAAAGCCAGACTCAGCAACAGTGGGGCACTAAAGCCGCTCAGTGTCCTGTCTATAAATAAAATACAAAATTGGGCTGGGGATGTGACTCAGTAGTTGAGTGCCTCTAAGTTTAATTCCCAGTACTCCCCCCCCCCACAAATACATATATATATATATATATATATATATATATATATATATATATATATATATACATATATATATGTAGCAGAATATCTGAACAGATGAGACCTAGCAGATATATATTAAAAGAAAGATAATAAATAATTCCCAAATTTATAAATTCCTATGGTTGAATTACCCTCTAAAACTCATGTTAAAACTTACTACCCAACATTTTTAAGAGGTAGCATTTTTTTTAGTTGTTGTAAAATTTTATTTTATTTATTTATTTATATGTGGTGCTGAGAATCAAACCCAGTGTCTCACACACACCTGGCAAGTGCTCTACCACAGAGCCACAGCCTCACCCCCTTAAGAGGTGGCATTTTTAAGAGGTAATTTGCACTTGAGGTCTAATGCTTTGAGAATTAAAATAAGAGTTTCATAAAAGATGCTTCACTCATGTGGAATTTGGCAGGTTTGCACTTTTACCTTCTGCAATATGAGGACAGAGTTTTCTCCCTCCAGCTGTCACCAGACAAAAGAATCTACCTGCGCCTTGATCTTGGACTTCCCAGCCTTCAGAAATCTGAAAAAACAAATTTATATTCTTATTAATTATACAATATCAGGTATGTTTCTATCATGGCAGAAACTGGAATAAAACAGAAACATATACTTTGAGAGTAATAGTAGAATTCCTGCCCTCCAAAAACAGTTCATTTAAGTAAAGGTTGTGCATAAGCTATTTATGGTGCCAAGTTCCAAACCAAGCCTAATGCAAGAGTCCTCACTCGTTACCACTATTGAAATATTCATTACTCAAGAGGTAAGCCACGCCAATTAGTTCATCCTCTGTAAATTTTCCCACCAAAATACTTGCAGAGCAGACAATCTGGGAATTTACTACAAATAGTACTTAATCTGGTTAATTTCTGCTTAATTTACTTAGTGAATTTTATTTACACTGAGTAGAAAAATTTTGAAGTCTAAATAATATGCTAAGAATTTAAGAGTTGGAGAATGGTCCTAGCAGAAAAGGAAAAAAATAATATGTTGAGAATGTAGAAGGACACAATATTTTCCAATTTTCTAGTTGTTTTATTGGTGGTTTAGAAACACTCACAATTCCATGTAGCATGATTATCTTACTGGTGTAGGAAAGCTTTCTCCATGATACTGGGAATTCTGTGTCACAGAGATCCTGAAATATTTTCCACTGATGCTGAGATGATTAAGAAACTGTTGCTATCTGGTGACTGGTAGTCACAGAGCCCGAGTGTCAACAGCCTTACACTGCTGTAAAATGCCCCTTACTTGGGACAAAGAATTCAGATTTTCTAGATTTCACTTTTTATTATCTATACAGCTATCAGTGCACTGGTCTGAACCATCTTTCTTGTTCTCTTTCTTATGTAAATATATGACCTTCTCAAGAAAATTGTGAACACCCTAAAAGTAAATCTATTTTGACCAAAATGTCCATGTGTAGTATGTATTCATTCATTTATGTGCACATTAATGATTCATTGCCTCAGCAGTAGTTGCTTCTCAGGGAATTTATACATATGTGCGTGTGTGTGTGTGTGTGTGTGTGTGTGTGTGTATACACACATATACACACATATATGTAAATATATATACATGTGTGTATGAATGGTGTATTTCAGTGAATTTCAATTATAAAAATATGGACCCTATAAATATGACCAAAATCCCAATCTTAAACAATTTTGTAATTTTTTCAAGTATTTTTGGGCTAAAAGTAAGTGCCTACATTTTAGAGACGTCCTATATTATTCTCTTGTTACCACAAGATGCTCTCTTTATAATGTCTTAAATATTTACTTTCCCTAATATATACTATATATGAAAGTATATACAGCTATTATTTTATATAATTATATATTTAAATAAATATGTTTTATGTGAAATTATATACAATATGTAAATTAGTTTATACTAAATTACTACATTGTCCTTCAATAGTTCTTTTTTTGTGTGTACATTTCAGAAAGTTTATAACAGCCAAGCTTCTTCTGAAATATGAAGTTCCCACAGAGTACGCTAAAGAGACTTTTCTGATGTGTCTAATCGAGTGCCAAGTGGGCATGAACTGGGTAATTGTTCTCTATAGCATTTACAGCCTTTTAGATGTTCAAAACACTTCTAAATGATGACAGTAGTAACAATGTCCCTTAGCCCCAATAGGATGTTCCTTCATTTGCTACTCTCTTCTGGGTACATTACAAGATCCATTCTCACAGTCTAAATTGCTTGGATTGCGATTCTTTGTTTCCATGCTTTGGCATCATTTTTTTAAACTATATTTATTGGTATTTTGGCATTTTGTCTACTCAGGAGATATGGAATTGGTTTGTCTCTATGCTGTGCTTAACCTCTTAAAAATACCTCACAGCAAACTCATACAAAAGTTCTTAATTTCTATTATTTTAATGAGGAAATCTATTGTTAGAATTAAAAAATGCAAGCTTCCCTTTTCTCTCAAGGTAGAAAAAAATTATGAAATGAAAACCAGAGGTTTCATTCAACTTTGGTGTCTTGAGATGTTATTCAATTTCTATGCCGACTGTAATAAATCACAGCCATATATATTTCCATTCCAATAGATCACCAGAAAGCTGAAGAGAAGCTTTTACATTACTGCAAATTCCCAATAGCTTCACCATAATAAACCCTCGCCTACTAAAATTCCTGATTGCTTCCTTCCACAATTTAACATGCTTGCATTATCTAATTCATGCAGTCACTCCTGAGATATGACAATAGCACTAATTATTTCATTTTATTACTTATTATGTTGTAGATATAAGTTGTCCCTCAAAAGCTCACATGTGAGACAATGCAAGAATTTTCAGAGGTGAAATGATTGCATTATGAGAGGTGTAATCTAAGAAATGAATTAATCCAACAATATGGGTTAACTGGGTAGTAACTATAAGCTAGAAATAGGTCACTAGGAGTGTACTGTTGGGGTTTATATTTTGTTCGTGGTCAGCAGAGATCTCTTTCTGCTTTTTGGCTGTCATATCCTAAACTGCTTTCCCTCTGCCAGATCCTTCGTCCATAATGTTCTGCCTCACCTCAGGCCCAGAGCTATGAAGTTGACCAACCAAGATCCAAACCTCTGAAACAGTGAGTCAAAATAAGCTTTTTTTACTCTGCATTGTTTTGTCAGGTCTTTTGGTCACAGTGATGCAAAAGTTGAGTGAAACAAGGATAATATAATAACTAATATTTATAGAAAGCTGATTTTATTTAGGTATCAAATGACAAACTTTTGGAAAACAATAAAATTATATATTCCCGTACATAAAATGTCACAAGTACATGGACAATCCCCCCAAAAAGTTGTGGCAATCAGCTTCATCATCTAGTATTTCCTCACTGATGTCATGCAATTCAGACTTCTAGCCTTTGAGAATGAAAACCGACTACAGAAACTCAACTTTCAGGTCTGTAACAAGGCCTATAGATGGACTGAGAAAAATAAGGCCTTGCATCATTCAGAGTAGGTGGTTGGATAATATATTTCATGATACTTATATTATTATTGAAACTGTTAGTTCAATTTTTACATTAAATTGCACTAATCATACCTTTATTCAGTCTACTGCCATCTTTTCAGGTGGTGAGAAAATGAACAAGAAAATATATTGAGTGAAATAAACTATTATTTCTGGTAATAACTTAAACTCCAAATCCCAATATATATCTGACAATATAAAATGAATCAGGTGGAAAACGGTGTTGGATTACTTGTAGTATGAATATCTAATATCTACTTAATATATTTCTGTTATGCTAGTAAACATTTTACATTTCATTTCATCTTTAATGCAACTATATGGAGTTTTATTATTACTAGTTTACAGATAAGATAAAAGACTATAGAGATTAGTTGACTTGTTCAAAGTCATTTTGTATCAATAAAAAATTCAAGATTCTGATTTAGGTTTCAGATGCAGTGATCCATGAGTCTAATGCAGAAAAATGGTTTAGGTAGTCTCTCATACATAAAGTATCTTAAAATTTTCCTTTGATTTTTCCTCAGTAAGTCAAATCACTACTGGAGTTCTCTGTATCTTAATCCTGTGTCAAGGTAAGTTACAAGTAACCTACTCTGAGCCAAAGCATGCCAAAGGGAATTTATTCTAATACAGGGGAGGTGATTCTCATTTCCCTATTGCGCTTTTTATGAAATCTTGAGTCCAAATAATACCACCATTTTTGACACATCTTTTACTCTGTTCTTATCTGGATGTGGGGTTAGAAATAAAAATTCTAGATAATAGCGTGGAGGAGAAATTGATGAGTTGCCCCAAACTTTTCTAAGTGACAATGAATACTAAATCTAAATGCAAAGCAAAAATTAGGAATGATTGCCAAACTAGATTAGACATAGAAATAGATTAGTAAATCTTGACTTGAGTGAAAATAAGAATCCAATTTGCAGTATGCAAAACCTAAGTAAAAGCTACAATTATTTTTTTTTTATTTTTGAAAGAATAAGATTTATGTGGTATTGGTTTATTGATTCTCTGCCCTGATAATTTTATATATATTTTTATGTATTTTTCAGATATGTATATGGAAGGAGATTTTACTAATATGCTATAGTACTTTAATGTTTTGCCTTCAAAAGTGAAGTTATCAACCACAATGCAAGGAATGATTATAATGGGGTCTATATCTTCTAGATCCCTTATACCCAAAAGGACAAATTTGTCAAGGGCTTATCAATGTTTGGTATTGAGAAATAGTGGGAAATCACAGATAAGAAATGTGAGACTCAAAAAACATTGCCTGGAAGGCTTAGCTCCCTTCCACATTTGTGTGAAAATAGAATCAAATTCTTATTTCTGTGATAGGTTCGGAGGAACAGCATAATTTCAATTTTTTCATTAGTGAAACATGACCAAAAAAGAACATTTTTCAAGAACTTTTTATGTGCATGAAAGTCCAGAAATTTAATTTAAGGAGTCATATTAAAGAGAAAAATCATTTACTGCATTCAGAGACTTGGTTGGAAGTTATATGCATGAATAAAGGAGTTATATATAGCCATATAACATTTATCTTTCTATTTACACAATAATTTTATGGATTAATAGGATTCTTTGATATTTCCATATATGTGTATAGCATACATTGGTTATATCCAACCACCTTTCTTCCACCCTGGTCTATCGCCAAGAGCACCCTTTCTACTCCCTAGTAATTACTATTCTCAATTCAGATACACACTCTTGTTTTTGTAATGCAAGTACCAAAGAACCAGTGGATATTTTTGAAATAGAAGATATGAAAAGATGAGAGAAAAAGCATGTGTATTTCAACACTGAATCCACAGCAGAGGAATTCAATAAAATATGAATAACAGTTGTGATGTAATGTTGTGTAGGTAGACTATAAACCCAACTCAGAAATATTATCCAATAGCATTGTCATCCAAGGATTAGGATATATAGAACTCTTTGCCTTCAGGAATTGCTTCAAAGCACTTCACATCATTAAAAGTGCATGCACTGTTTCAGTGTAATTATTTCCATGAAAATGCATTACATGAAATTAATTTGCATTGCTAGACAAATATTGACAAAATTGAACTAATTGTTCATATTGGCTTAGTATAAATGACTTGAAGTTGTGAGTAAAAATAAAAAGATAACTCTAGTGACAATGGCCTTGTATGGAAAGTGTTCTATGTCAATTCTATAAAATGTTGTACCAGAACAAAGACAAAAGGAATTGTCTAGTCATTTCTAAATGTCATGATAACTCTGTATGTTCATTACATCACCTTTCAAATATCAACTAAGCCTAAAGACTCTGCATTAACTCAAAGGAACAAAGAGGTAAAAGGACAGATTTCTTTCTGTGCGAATGGGTTAATCCTTATTCATCTTAATTTCTTATGTACTATGTGGAAGAAGGTTCATTAATAAAAATACTCAGGCTATTCTTTGCTTATGCATTCTTTCATATACCTACCTATTCCTCTTATGTTACTAAGTCAATTACCGTGTTTTTTTTTTTTTTAAGTGTTGTGTACTAAGTGAATACCATTGAATAGAATTACTCTCTATATACAGTTAATGATAAATATGTTTTGATGACATACTTGGTCTAAAGATTCTAGGCAGTTTTAGACTTTATTCTCTTTGTTGACATCTACGAGAAAAGAGCATAATTAATATAATTCTCAGTTTACTTACATGAAGTTTTAGTCAGATTTTTCACCACTGTGACCAAAAGACCTGACAAGAACAATTTTACAGGAGGAAAATTTTATTTGGGGCTCTTGGTTTCAGAGGTTTCATAGTCCATAGACAGTCAACTTCATTGCTCTGTGCCTGAGATGAGGCAGAATTTCATGGCATAAGAGTATGACGGAGGAAAGCAGCTCAAGACATGGAACCAGGAAGCAGAGAGAGACTCCCTCCATCCCAGACAATATTTATGTCCCAAAGGCACATCATAAATGGCCCACCTCCTCCAGCAACACCATACCTGGCTACAGTTACCATCCACTTAATGTGTATCAGAGGATTAATCCACTATATAAGGTTAAGGCTCTTATAACCCAACCTTTTCACATCTAAGTTTTCTTGCATGGTTTCACATATGACCATTTGGAGGACACCTCATATCTAGACCGTATGAAATGTATGTAATATTAAGAATATCTATTTATAATATAATGTTAGTAAATGAAAAAAAATGATAACTTTGTTACATGAATTAAAATAACACATCCAAATGTTTTGTAAAGATGCTAGTATATAGTAAACATTTAAAAATTATAGATCATATTATATATATCATTGCAAAAACTTTACTTTAATAACTTTTATTTGGAAGAAAACCATGCTTTCACTTTAAAAAAAGTGAGTAACACAAATCCCATGTAATTTTGTACTCTTTGTAAAATTCTATAAAGTTCAAATACGTGGATGAAGATTAGTTTAGCTGTACATCTATGAAAAATAATTAGATTGTTTTTTTAGCTATTACTGTAATTATAAGTACCAGTGTTGAGATAAAACTGCATAGCAAAATAGTTACAGACTTTAAAATATATTTACTTAATTTCATATTTCATAAATCAGATGGCAGAAAAAATGTAAACAAAATTTCGCTAAATACTTCCTAATTTCCTGTGTAAAGTCTGTACCTATTTACGCTCGCACTAATGGCACTTGAGTATTCCTGATTCCCTGATTCCTCATTATCATTTCTTTCAGGTATCCAAATTTGCTAGGTAAAAAATTATTCAACATTTTAAATTGTTGTTGCCTCTGGTAATTAAGTTAAATATTTTTTCCATATAATCATTGGTCATTTGCCCTTTATTTCTTCACTGTAATTATTAGTAATTTAGCAGGCACTAAGACCTATTAAAAACTACTTAGCCTTTCAGTACTTACTTATTTAATTCATACATAGAAAACCAATTTTCTATTATTACAATTGTCAATTCTCTGGAATAGATTTTTTCTTTGCCCTATTTTGGCCTAAACATTCAATGCCAGGTCACCACCACCTCTGGTAGCCCTGAAGAACCCTCACCTCAGGCAAACTCTGCCCCTTCTTGGACACACAGAGAGGCACTGTCACCCTGCTTTAGCTCCTGCCCATCACAACTGGATTGCTCATCAAAATAGATGCTGCTTGTTACCCGTTTGGCTTCAATCCTGCTCTACACCTCTCCTCCTGTTTTGGATTGTTTATTATCCCATTTGGGATCAATCTAACACACTTGAGGAAAACTCCATGTATACATTCTCAGGGTCCCAGTTCATTTTCCCATTGTATGATGCACATCCCTTACAAGCCTGTCTTCAATACAGCAGATGAGAAGCCTTGTGCTAAGCCTCCAGCATCATTGTGTGCATGTGCTCACAGCTCTTAAGCCTTGACAATCAGGCTGCCTCTTTTGAAGGGCCCTTACTCACCTATATTAGGCTTCAGAAACTTACAGAAAGGCCCTAATTATACTTGCAAGAATTAAATTTGCAAAAATAGTTTCTTCAAGAATGTTACATACATAGGTCCTAGGAATCAGAATTGATCCTATTAAGTCTTGGTTTTGGCCTTATTGAGTTGGACCATTCAGGTTTGCCATTAATATCACATTATTTTAGGCACAGAATTATGCTTCAATTCTAGGTTTATTTTAATTGCAAATACAAGAACTTCCTTAATTGTCAACAACAACAATAAAATAGCATTTTCAATAAGCTTTCCTTCTCTTTCTGGATATGATTAATATCACTTCAGCATTCTGTGATCTCTGACAGACAGGTCCAAAGTAACTTTATGTTCCTGGATTTTTCCCCCCTATTTCTGCTAAGCTTATGAATTGTCGAATACCTGAGGAAAAACTGCAACACAAAAGTCCAAGTTTTCTTCCATTTGAATACTTTCTAGAATTTTTGCTTGGGGAATAGGCTATGTTTCTATTAAATTTAATTTAAACTTCATGTAAAACAAAATTCCCTTTGTAAAAAGATCTAAAGAGAATATAACATTATCATTAGCAAAATAATTTTAGTTTCATGAAACAAAATAGTTTTGAGAACATGTTAGAGGTAAAAGTATATTTAGTAGATTAAAAGTAATAGAGCTTATATAAATTAATGGTTAAAACTGAAAAAAAAGTTGATATTCTTATAATTTTATTTCAAACCAAAGCCATCGTTTTAATTTTGGAAAAATTCATTCTGTGGTTTCAGAGATGGAATAACTATATTGTGAGATTATTATCAGTTTGATCTAAAATATTTATATATTTCTACACTAAGATACTTAAAGTATTGAGAAAATAGATGTGATAAAAGCTGAGTCATTGGTGTTGAAAAGTTTTTGAAGTTGTGTCCTAAAGTAAGGGGGAAGGAAATATGTTGAATATAATAAGAAATTAGATGGGAACCTTAGATCTTTATCTCATTCCCAAAAAGCCATGTATCAGTAATTTTTCTAGTTTATAACATGCAAAGTGAATCTATCAGTATATATATATATATATATATATATATATATATACATATATATATTTTATTTTCTGTAAGAAAGTGAATGTTCACTAGGAAGGAGAGGAGAATGAGGCATAGCAACATATTTTCAGGCAAATAACATACTGACAATTATCTTTTGTATTTTTGAATTGTCTTGCCTTATTTTGCAGCAAGACAGTGTATTATACTAAAAATATATGTATTATATAAAAATATAAAATAGATCCAGTCTGATTTATACCTATGCCATTATCTCAATAATATCTATTATCTGTCTAAATTTTTTTAAACTGTCTTATTTTATTATTTTGGAAAAAATCCTATTTTCTGAAGTAGATTAACTTCAAGAAGTTTAATGGGTGTGTTCAGAACTTACAATGAGATGTTAAAACAAAATATTTTAGCTTGAATATCTTATAATTTAGTGTAATTTATGGTGCCCCAAAGCACTGCATAAACCTTAATAAAGAATAAGTCTTTATGACTCACTTCAATAAAATGTTTCTAAGCAGAGTAAAATGAGGAATCATTACATGCACTGGTGGAAGCAGACATTTAAGCTACAGTTTTGTATAATTCCTGTCACCTTACTTATGACAGCTATAACAAATAAAGAAACTGAGGATGGATTCATAGGGATAATTAAGCAGTGTTGATCTTAGGACAGTTGTCTTTTCAATGAAACACTGATTGCATTGTTCATAACAAAACTATCTCTGCATGACAGAACTAATTAGTGACCATCTGAACTTACTTAGCCAAACGAGAAAAGCAATTAAAAACGCCGTCATCACTGGATCTACCATTGAACAGCTGGTTATATTGATAAGCAATCCAGCAAGTTAAAGCTACTTTAGAACACAATGGAACATAATCTGCTTCCTGAGTAGTAATTAGAGAGCAATAAGAGAATATGAGATTACTGTTGAGAAACTGTAATTGTAATGCAAACAACTTTTAAAATACATTTTTCCTCCTGAATTGGCATGAGAAAAATGGATGAAAAACTGTATATTCTCTGAAACATTTTATATTCCTATGGGATGTACAGATGAAATTGTAAGATTAATCAACAATTAACCATTTTTGAGACAGGATATATTATATGACACTGCAATTGATTACCCAGAGCAGGTGAAGGTTGTCTTTAACTAGGAATCATTATGACACAAGTTTCAGAGACAGGTTATATGGCATTGGGTTATAAAAAACTACAGGGCAGGAGTAAGTGTATTTATTGCAGTATGTAAGAAACAAAAGCTCTGAAATGTGAGTGTGTGTTTTTGTGTGTGTGTGTGTGTGTGTGTGTGTGTGTGTGTGTACATAAGATTTTAAAGTCCCTGCATTGGAAGTTAGGGGTGTAACTCAGTTGTAGAGTGCTTGAGTCTCAAGCAGTGAGGCCCTGGTTTCAGTCCCCAGTACCACACACACAAAATAAGTAAATAAATACATAAATAAATAAATAAAATTTAGTAAAATGGTGATTTTCTTTTCCAACATTCCTGCTGAAACTTAATCATCAAAGGCATACATTAACGGTATTTGGAAGTGAGCTTTTTGGAGGTGATTCAGGAAATTTTGAATAAATAAGGTCATGATTGCATTAGTGACTTCAAAATAAGAGTGAGTGAAATCCAAGTCAGTAAGCACACACCTTGCTATAGGCCCTGTGCCACGTTGGGACTGTATACAGGGTTCCCAGCAGCAAGAAGGACCTCAACAGTTGTTGCTGTTCAATTTTAACATCAAGGCCTTCAGAACTGTGAGCCAAATAAATCTTTACATTTTTTTAGTAAGTTATCCAGTTTATGGTAGTCAATAATAGCAGCAGAAAAAGGACCGAGGCAGTTGCTCTTCCTAGTTATTTTTTCTTTTAATTAAAAGTTTGACTTTTGCTATAGGAATGTGAGAAATAAGACCACTTCTTATCAATCATATTTGGTGCACAATCCATATAAAAATAAATTTGGAAAAGCGTTAGTAGTATCTCAAACTCATTAAGCAATTATTGCCTCCTGAAAACTTTACTTATTATCCATACATTGCTTGAGTCCTTTCCAGTCTTCATAGCTCTCTAACCAAAACATGTTTCTATCCACACCTCCCCCCACAAAAAAAAAAAAAAAAAAAAAAAAAAAAAAGGAAGTAACATTTGAGCATAAGATTTTGGGAACAGAAAAAAAAAAAAAAAAAAAAAAAAAAAAAAAGACATGTACTCCAATCCTGTATGTACCATTAACTTGTTGTGTTAAAAATAGACAAATTATTTAATTTTCAAATCTGAGGTTGTAAATCATCAAATTTGGTTGGGAAGTGATACCAATAGCTCACACACACAAACTCATTAAGATGAACAATAGCCACCCTAAATACAAAGAAATGAGGT
Organism: Tamias sibiricus; assembly: GCA_025594165.1. Lineage (NCBI taxonomy): Eukaryota > Metazoa > Chordata > Mammalia > Rodentia > Sciuridae > Tamias > Tamias sibiricus. The sequence goes on from CM046665.1 coordinate 28,212,099, forward strand.
CCCAAACTCTGGATACTGTAAAATCATTAATGTTAATTTATGAGAAAAAAGCTTTTTGAAGATGTAACTAAATTAAGAATCCCCAGATGATATTGTCCTGGATTATCCAGGTAGCTTCCTAACACAGAAAGGCAAAGGGCAATTAAGAACATCTACAGGTAGGATGCAATGTGACTCTGAAGACAGAGATTGCAATATAGCCAGGAGTCAAGGCATGGTGCTAGCCACCAGAGCTGGAAGAAAGAAGGAACATATCCTTCAAATTCACTAGGATCTCTGAATCAATGTGGCTATGGCTACAACTTGATCCTGTCCTATCCCAGTCCTGATAAATTTAGATTTCTAGCTTTCAGAAATATAAAATAATTTCTATTGTCTTAAACTCCTTGGTGTGTGATAATTTGTTATAGCAGCAACAGAAAACCTTTGTGTGTGTGTGTGTGTGTATATATATATATATATATATATATATATACATATATATAGATACAGATATAGATTAATAAATATAAATGCATAGACGTGTATATATTTTGTAATATACATTTCTATGTGTTATGGTTTAGATGTGGTGTCCCCCAAAAGCTCACATGTGAGACAATGCAAAAAGATATGGAGGAGAAAGGATTGGGTTATAACCTTAACCTAATTAGAAAATTATTCCCTGATGGGATTAACCGAGTGGTAACTAGAGGCAGGTGGGGTATGTCTGAAGAAAGTGATTAATTGGGTGCATGGTTTTGAAGTATATATTTGTATCTGGCAATTGAAGTCTCTCTCTCACTCCTTTCTGGTGATCATGTGAGCTAGTTCTGTCTGCCACACTCTTCCACCATGATGTCCTGCCTCACCTGGTTAGAGCCTCGAGGAATGGAGCCTGCTGTCGCCGGATTGAGACCTCTGAAACTGTGAGGCCCTAAATAAACCTTTCCTTTTCTATAGCTGTTCTGGTCAGATCCTTTAGTCACAGCAGTGAAAAAAATGACTAAAACAGTATGTAACATATATTTATGAATAATTTGCATATATGGATGTTCCTTTATTTTTGCCAATGGTGTTACATTCCAATAAAACTGAGATAAGTTTAAAATATTGCCAAGTTGAAACAACATTTACTCTACAAACCTGCTGAATATGATAGGCTCGCTGCACTGTAGAGTACCTGTTTCTTCCCCTTACAGTCACCTGGCTGACTCAAGCTGCAGCTCAAGACTGCCGCTCAGTATCTCAATATCTTACTACATATTGCTAGCCCAGGATAGTATTAGAATTTAAAACTAGTAGTATGGTTTCTATTAAATATATATCCTTTTCAATCTTGTAAAACATTGAAAGTCAATCCATTATAAGTTGGGTGGGGTGTTTCTGTCTTTGATCATCTGCCTTTTTTAGTAAAAACTGTCCTCCCTGCCTCCACGTAGCTAAAAACCAAACATAATTGCTGTGACTTTTTACTTGAAAAAGAGGAGACTTACTATTTTTCAATAGAGATACCAGGGCAGCAGGAATGTGTCAGTGAAATAGCATCCTGTACCTTAACTACCATCTCTTTGTCAAGAACTGCATATATATTGATGGTCTGGAATGTGTCAGTCAAGGAACAGAAATTAAAGGAATCCCAAGGTTGGTATTCTGATGGAGAGATGATAGAGTTACAGTACCTGAACTCTTGGCAAATTCCACAATTTCTTCATTTGAGTAGATTAATGGTCTCGGCTGAACTGCAAGCCCCTCACCATGAAGGAAGTTCCAGTCATTGTAGTCAGTGTAAGCATGTGATAAACCTCCTTCTGTTTCTAGCAAGCCAGAAGTGGTTTGTGAGGTCAGCTTTTGGCTGAACATTAGACAGATTCTCTGTATCACTAGTTGGCATCATCACCTGATAAAGAGAGGATGGTTCCTGTTGCCAAGAAACATGTATTCATTAGAGAACCACACCACTCTTCTTTAATTTATTTCACAAACTATTTTCTTAACATCTCTTAAGATAAAAAAACCAGGGCCATTTCCCTTACAAATTGAGGGTTATTATGTCATCCAGGGAAATTAAATGGAAACACTAATGTTCTGTAGGGCCTTGAAGTAGGTTCTTGTGGTTTGCTTCAGTCAAAAAATAATATTCTTAGAGTGTTCAATAATAATATTTCTCTTTTACTATATATACAAAGAAATCACACAGCCATTTAGTTTTTATTCTAGTATTAGAATTTTATTACAAATCCTTTCAGTAAGTTATTGTTTCCTTTTAAATATATGCTTTCTTAACTATAAAATTTTATTGTTCTACCCAAGCTTTAATATAAAATATATTAAAATTATAAAGTATAAAAATGGCTAATGTTTTAAAATATGTAATAATCACATGAGGATTTGAAAGAGAATTTACTGCATACATTATAAATAGCAAATAGTAGAATTTAAGATTTTAATCTTAATGTAATTAAAACTTCTGAAAGAATTTTAGCTGATTTATATATACATTTGCACTCAGTTCTTGGATTTTTTTATTTAACAGTTCTTGAATGTCTTATGTATTTAATCACTTTTATAATACTCTTGAAAATTATGGCTCATTATCACAATATTACAGAGTGTTAAATCTTCAGAAAGAAAAATATCTAAGTTTCAAAATATCAGATAACCTATTCTTGGTTCTCAAATAAAATTTTTATCTTTTTTATAAAATACTTTGTTAAGTGCATTATTTGGTCTTTATTTTTTAAAATCTGTTTGTTTCCAATTAAAATGTTTTAAAATTTCCACACTTATGGAAATTAAAAGGCAATATTCTAGGTTATTCCTTTAATTATTTGGCATTCATATCACAATTGCGCCTCATTGAAATGATTTTGTGTTCTGTGTATATGTTTTTGTGTGTGTGTGTGTGTGTGTGTGTGTGTGTGTGTGTATTTACACGTGTATGCATAGGGTAACTCAAACTTTAGCCCTTCCAGGTTTCAAATCACATGGGAGGTATGTGTAGAATGAATGAATGAAAAACTATATATACTGGTTTGTAGAGCCAAGTAATGTAAGTTGTCTTTGTCATCCCAAGAGGTTTGGATGATCTGTTTATATGAAATGATGTTTATTTGATGTCTTAAAATTGCAATTTTGAAAGTATAGATTCCAATAGAAATCCCAATGTTCACTGCTGTAGAAGGGGTGGGGGTCCTTTTAAGGCTAAAATTAGCAAGTTTAGGTGGACTCTATTGGTTGATTGTCATGAATTATGATTGGAGGAAGAATTTACTTCTATATCTCTTAGTCTGCACAGACAAACATAGGACATTCCATTTTCAGAAAAAGCTTTAGTTAAGGAATGGGGTTGTGGCTCATCTGTAGAGTGCTAGCTTAGCACGTGCACGGCCCTGTGTTTGATTCTTAGCACCACATAAAAATAAATAAATAAAATAAATGTATTGTGTCCAACTACAACTAAAAACTAAACATTTAAAAAAAAAGAAAGAAAAAAAAAAAAAAAAAGAAAAAGCTGTAGTTAATAAAATCCTCAGTATTTTCCTTCTCAGAAAATAACATTTTTTGGTATGTCATCAGTTTCACAGAGTGTGCACCACAGCATAAGGTGGAGTCTGTGTCATAAAAATGGAGTCATTGCTGCTGTCAACATTTTTTCATACCTGTAAGGTGGTGGTGGTAGAATTTAGGTATTCAATTTGAGGAGATGGAATTATCCCAACACAGAAAAGAAAAATTTTCCTGAGTGAAGAGAGTTGTTCTCAAGTTAGAAATAAAATTATAATTTATATGAATTAAAGCATAGTTAAAAGTATTTGGCATTTCCACTTTCTTACGTCTTTTTCTTCTTTTTTGAACTTACCACACTCACAAAGGTGGAGAGAAAATAGGGACATGTTGATCAAACAATCCATTTTGACAGAACTTATAAAACAAATAGTCATTGCTTTCCTATTAAACTTAAAATACTTGATTTAATTTGTCAATGTTGTTAGGGATTTGTTTTAAAGAACTTTCTCAGTTTTTCTTTTCTGATGTCATTCTACACTATGAAAGAAAAGCAATGATTAGAAATTATATTAGCTGATATGTCAATATAAAATACTTCATATTAGATGTAAAATATTTGGCTAGAAATAGTAATAGCCACTGTATAGACAGCTATAAAATGCTTTTTTCGCCCATTTTTTGAAAAAGGAAAAGTATCCGTGATTAATAATTAGTTTTTATGTCTGAATGTAACTTGAAGATCAATATGTGCTTTAAACACTGATCCTCCCAGCAGGTTTTCTGATTAACTCCTGTGTCTACTGGTGTTCCTCCTTTCTCTCCAAATTGACTGCAGTCAGCCCCATACATTAAAATTTGCTTAATTTCTGTATTGTACTTTATATTATTCCTGACCACACTTGTTTTTTGAACTTTAAATCAAAATATTAATCCCAAGTAGATTGCTTCTATTTCTGAAAGAATCTTGTTCATCTCTCAGTGTGGGGAGCAATGCATGGACCTAGCAATATTTGAGCCATTAGCCAGGGAAGCCTGGTATCAGGAATACCCAGTAGGAATCCACTGGTCCAAGAATGCCTGATTCATTTGGCTCCTGGCCTACCTCACCCCTCAAGTTCTAGCATAGCACCTGAGATGGGAGTGACCGCTAAGAGTCAAAAAGCCAGCTTACCCCCACTCACATCCTGTTCTTGGTGAAGAAGCAAGCACAGAGATAAGACTCCTCCCACACTGAAACCTGAAACCTACCAATCCCTTTTGATCTGTAGGGCTATAAATAAAGCAAGCCTGGATTCCATCTTTGTTAGACTCTTTATCCCTCTTGTTGGCTTAACCCGTTGTCACTGCCCCTGCTCTGTAATACATATTTCTGGCCTTTCATGTCTACTTTCAGGTACTACTTTCATAGCTTTTATTTCGCAGCCAGTCCATCCCTCCAATGGGAACGCTTTCCCTTGCCCACCCGGAACATGAGCCAGATCCCAGTGAAAATTAAAATGTTGATAAACTGCTAATGTCATAGAAAAACCATTGTCATAAGGCCTTGTTTTATAATATCACAATTTTAATAATCCATCAGCTTGAAATACTCCACATTTCAACAGTGATCTCAGGATAGTTACTTAGCTATTCACTTTATATACACATTTATCATAGACTATTTGAAAACAAATTTGTATGTTCTGTGAGAAGCAAATATAAAATATGCAAAGTATTTGGTTCATGGTATGCACTAAAAATTATCTTTGTTATAATGAATCTAGCGTTTAATATATTAATAAATGCTGTATTTGTTGTGTTGGCACTTAATGTTATCAATTCATCTTATGTGTATTATGAGAAAAGAGGTGTTTTTCTTATAGAATTTTGTTTTTGTTTCTTAAGATAAAAAATATTTTAAAGTGACCTAAATGTTACCTAGATTGCTTTTTTTAAGAAAAGAACATTCAGTAACCTTTTGAAAAAATTCTAACTAGAAGCTCTACATGGTTTCTTTTTATGACTAGGGGTTCTTAATTTTTCAAAGCATTCTGCCCTACTGTTTGATGATTCTAATTATTAGAATTTTCTTTCTTATTTTGACTGCAAGAAAGTGTGTTTTACTCCCATTACCTTCAAATGCTAGGTAATTGTTTGCTTTGTGAAGCCAAATACAGCAAATCTATGTCCAATTCCAAATAATAGATTTGTATGAAATTACAAGAAAATGTTAGGTGGACCGTCTTTAGATGAGATTGCGCAACTAGGTAGGAATACAACTAACTCTGTCATCAGCCCATAATTTTTCATCTTATTCCTTGAATTATATGAGATTTTATGAAATGAATTACCAAATGTAAATAGAAACAATAATTTTGGAAATGAAAGTTTTCTCAGAAATAAGGGATAAATATTTATAGCATTACCATTATTACAGCTAATAACAGTATAATATACTAAGTGTAATCAGTTGGCTCACTTATCCTTAGAAAACACAAGTTGAATTATAACAATATTTTCCCTTTTTTTATTTCTTTTGCATTATATTTTAAAGGCCTTTGACAACGGATCTGAGATGACATTGTAAAATTGTCAGAATATAATAGGTGAAAATATCTGTTTAAAAATGCTAATATGATAACTATATCTTGGGCCATCATTTGCCTCTTAAATATTATTTTTTTTTTCTATTTTTCTGATTATGTCCTTTTTTTTTTAATTCCACTTTTTGGAAACTAAAATTAGTCAAGTAAGAATTAAGTGAATCTGCTGATATAATTGGAAAGAGAATAGAAATATTTCATTCAGTAGAGATAAACTCAATAGCTCAAATCATCTTTCTTCTCTCCCTTGGAAGGGGAAAAGCAAAAGGCTTGGAAAGAAGGATTTGTAGGGTCCCAAACAGGAGATAAAATGGAACCCCTTATTTGCTAGACCAATATGACTGAAGGAAGAAAAGTAATTCATAGGTAAAAAGTACATGAAAGTATAAAAGCAAAAAAGATAATAATAAAAAGAATTGTACATCAATACTAGTTTCAATATCTTCTGGCCTAATAAATTTTTGTGCAGATTGAAACTTTTATATAATTGTAATTTATGTTTCTATTATTTTCTACACTTTAATATTAGACTTTAGGGTCTAGAGTAAAAAGATTTTGACACATAATGCTTAATATATTTAATAAAATCAACCAAAGTATGTGTAACTTTTTTTTTTGTTTTATGTTTGCCTTTATTTTAAAATCAAATTAGGATTAATGTACACCAATGGATTACTAAAAAGTTTGCTTGATATTATGTATTTTGGCATTCAATATATATATATAATTTATTTTCCTTATATGTATCTTCATGCTCCCCTTCAAATAGGACACAAATATGGTTTTATAAGTGATACTAGTTGAAATAAAAATATTTCTAAATTAAATTTATCTCTATTCCATCTCTTAGTTACTAGTACTTTTGCAGGACTTCACATTAGATTACAGTAATCAGATTTCACATTAATCTGCTAAAACACAGGTGTGTCTCATATTTCTGGTGCTTATTTCAAAGTTATTATATGAAAATGATATTTGATGCAATATCTTCAATAAGTAATTCAGCTATTGAAAAATTTGATGATTTTAGAATATATTTTCTGAATAAAACAAAAAAATAGCAACTCTGATCAATTCAAAAATATTTATTGGATATTCACTCTTTGCTAGGTCTGCATTAGACACTTAACTGCATAAGTGGATTTTGCCCTTTACTTCAAAGATTTTTCTATGACCAGAAAAAGCAAGTTAGCCAGAAGTTTCTCATTCAGCTTCTGATTGGAATCAGCCATCATTATGAACAAAAGCACCCACTGATGCCTTTGAGTGAGAGTTCCTCATTACACTAGGTTTCCCTGTAGGCTGATCTTTCTTTCAGACATACTTGGCTGAAGCCCAGTACACCTGCCTATAATCCTACTGTGTCTACATATTGCATCCTTATGGTCATTCCTTCAAAGACACTTACTCTGATACTCCATAACTCGGCTAATGTCTCTTCTTAAATATCTTCACAGTGCTCTTCACCCATTGTGATTTCTACAACTTAGTTGTGTTTATTTAATACTATCTTGACTGATAGTGTGTAAGCTGCCAGAGAACATGACCATTCTCACCTAATTCACTTCTATATCCCTATGGTCTAGTGGAATGTCCGATAATAATCATTGATTTTAATAAGTGAAGGATTGGTTAAGGCATGGACTAATATTATTTTGTGAACTTTGAGATAATTAAGTTAATGTTGTCATTCGTACTTTTTTTCTAGTTTTGCTTATTATTAACAGTTTGTCATGTGCTTTTCTTCTCTCCCTCCAACAGTCCTTATAATTTTAACATATATCTTCAACAAACAAGGGCATCCTCTTAACAAACTTTAACAAAATGATCTCCTCACTGAATTTAACTGATAAAATATCATTTCCTTTATGAAATCCATTTTCATATTTCCTACAATTTGTTTTTATATATAGTTTTTATAATGTATGCTTCAATCAAGTAACAGATGCTTGAATTGGTAAGGGTGTATTTACTATAATTATTATTTTATGGAATGATTATTTTGTTTTATTCTTTTGAGACACAATACTTACTTAAAACTTCTCCTTTGAAAAATATGGCTTATTTAAAACTTTTGAACTATTTTAATTTCTCTAGTACATAAATAAGGAAATGAATGGGAGGCCTCAGGGCAAAATTTACATATCTCTTTATTTATCCTACTGGAGTAAGAATATTTTAAATCTAAGCTTCAAAAAGTCATTACTAATGGTACGGCATGTCAATATTAAAATATTATTTCAACAAACAGAACTTTCGATGCTGACTGAACATTTACATAGTTCTGAAAAACAAATTAGAAAAATTTCCAATCTAATTTTCTCCTTGAATTACCTTCTTGAATCTAGCTTACCCTCAGGGTCTTATGAAAAGTAGGGGGAAAGAACTGTCAGAAAAATCATGCAATATAAAAAAAAAGCATTAGTTTTTTTATTTTTAATACTACGAAGTGTTCTGATAGAAATCAATGTAGAGGAGAGACATCAGAAAAACTGTCCAAAAGAACGTAGGCTATTTTAACTCAGCACCATCTTTTAAAAAGCTGCAAGAATAAACATTGTTGCTTTGAAGAAGTATTTGTAAGAAGTGAGAATAGATGTTTCAATCTGGGCCCATTTCACATTCACTGTGAACAGTTGGATATTATTGAACAGGCTCTGCCCTTTACTAGTAAATCCTGCCGCTAATCTTATTAAGAACCAGTGGAAACGGAAGTTATATAGAAATCAGAAGTCAGCTCCACAGTAGTAGGTTCAAAGAGGTTTTCTTTTTTGTTAAATGGTTTTTCTGTGCTTGATTTTGGAAGTTAGCTCATTGAGTTAATTATATTTCAAGTATTTTAAAATGTAATCACATTGGTTACATACAACAGTTCCCCCACATAGATACACTGGAAGACTCAATTTTATCACACACAGACCAGTTTTCCTAGAACATGCTTTGGGATAATTTTTAGGCACTTTAATGATTTTTTGAAGAACATAAACAATTTACTTAAAATGATTTACCTTCCCTGCTTAGATAACTCTGATAGAGGAGGAATGAGAAAGTCTATAGATTCTTGATAAGCTTCAGAGTCCTGTAAAATTTTATATCTGGGGATGTGCCAGCTGTGGTTTGTCCCAGGCAAATTAGTAGCCAGTAGCTGACTAATGGAAGACAACAGATAACTAGACACTGCTGTTGGTCTCTTTGTGCCTTGGGTCCATTAATTATTTAAACCCTCCTAACCTTGGTTACAATGGTGGAATAGGCTTGGATGATTCTGAAAGGTCTAAGGTGATAAAGTCATATGTTTTTCCCCTTCGTTCTTCAAAGTTTTCCTATTTCACTCAAAATAAAATAAAGTGTTCTTAAAAAGGCATTTCAGGACCCTCTGCAATATGTCTGTACCTTTATGTCTAAATTAAACTCCATATACTGCCTGCTTCCTTCTTACTACTGCCACTCATGGTTTTAGACTTCTATTTTTCTCCAAGATTTTCCTTATATGTTATATTCTTGCTGAAGACAACCTATGCTGGCATCCTTTCTTTTTCTTTTTTTTTTTTTTTTTTTTTCAATTCCAGTCACTGTCACATGCACTATTTTTCCCCAATACCATCCATTATATATTTGATTCATGACATATGGAAAATAAGACAAGGGAAAGATTGAAATTGTTAATTAACATAAAAATCATTTTTAACAATTTTGTTTTTAATGTGTCACACATATTTAATAAATTTAGAAAATCATTGCTTAGCAGGCAGGGAGTCTGAGCTTGACCCCTAGCACTGCAAAATATAAAGGAAAAGAAAGTTGGAAAATCAGCTGTTTGGTTGTCAAAAACATAATAAATTTTAAAAGGAAATTCACTTGAATTTGAAGTAGATTATCATTGAGTATGGTATAGAAAGTTATATAATTATCAATACATTCAATTTAATTAGGGTTTAACATTAGAATGGAAGGGGAGTTCATGTAATATGCTCACAAAATCAGATCTATAAAGAGCTGCTGACATGAAAATGAATCAAAAGTTTTTCAGTAAATTGGATGTGATATCTATAAACACAAAATCTCACTTAACATTAGTACTAACTCTCTTTAACTAAAAGTGGTTATTTGTGTATGATATTTCTAACATTTCCCTTAGCAAATTAATGTACTAAATAATTGGGCTTGCAGGTAAATAATTTAAGAGCAGTTATAAAAATGAAGGTGGGCAATCAGGAAAAGAACTTTGTTGGTACTACAGATTGATCCTTGGGGATGGTTCATGTTAAAAAAAGGAAGGATTAATATATTGGTAAATATCATTGGTTAAAAAATAAAACACAAAGCATGGTTTATACTTACTTGGAAGTGTGTTTGTCCCCATTAGGTGTGTTAGAAACAAAGATGTAGCCAATATTATTAAACCTATCGAAGGTAAAATTCTACTTTCTGATTTTACTGTTCTTTGGAAAACAGGAAGTATGATAAATTTATAAAACCATTGAGTGAATATTACTGACTCTAGCAGAAGAAGAAAAGATTGAAAAGCTAAATTATACTTATTGACTGAATCCAGAAGTATTAGAAATCTTGAATAACCTTTATATATCATTAAGGGCAAACAAAAAGAAATACAACTTTATTTATTTCTGTTATTAATATCTGCAATATTTGTGAACAAAAAAATTAAAACAAATAATTAAGAAGAAAATTTGGATGAGTATTTGTGGTGGTGGGGCATGTAGTTGAATGGAATAGAGAGGATACAACCAGGAAATTGAATTGAGACATTATAAAAGGTATATGATTCTCATAGTTTTTTTTTTAAATTAATGTGTGCATTGTTAATACTCCTAATCTTATTTAAAATGACAATTCTAATGTTTGTCTTTCCACTTTGTGAATCAACACATGTCCTAAGCTATTTAGATTTAAGAAAAATTCTAATATATTTATTAAACATATTACCTAACATAATGATGTATACATCCTGCCTCTGTCTGCCTACTCAGTGGCTTAACTATCTCAAAAACACACACACACACACACACACACACACACACACACACACAGAGCAGAGGTTCCATGGGATGTTTCCAAGAGAGCCTGGGGTGTTTAAATTTGCCAATTTTCTATGACAATCTTTCTGTCAAAACTGTTTCTCAAACTGCCAATATATCCTGAGCCTCCAAGGATTAAGTAGCAAAAAACCAGCTTCCAGTTCTTAACAAGATTTTAGAGAGATTTAGTTAAAGCAGACGGGAAACACAAGAAAATATCTCTCTCTCCCTTTAAAAAGTGCCTATTGTTATTTTCCCTTTGGAAAGTCATTCTTGATTTCCTCAAGTTGACCTTTGTTGTCAAGGCCAGTCCCCTCCCCTCACCAAAAATGCTCAGGACAAATCTGTTCCTGGCTGGACAGGTTTGACTGCCTTAAAAAGAGAATATTTTTCCCCCTTTATATCATTATCTCCATCCTCATTTCATTCCTTAAAGAAGGCTCTTTGAAGATAATTCACAGTGGGATCACTCAATGACTTCCTGCAATACTGAATCTTCTAATGACAAGGTTAGAATATCTTCTCATGGCTCAAGACAGGTCAATTAAAACACAAAACATTGTTCAACAATATTTTCAAATTATGTTACTTATAAGACAGTAAGTGACCAGTCCACACTAAAATGTATAGTATCTAAGCTTTATTCTAGGTTAGGGTGAGATATCCTCCATTTGAGATTAATATGGTTCCTGCAATGTTTTGTCTCAATTTACCTCCTGTGAATATTCAAATAAGCAAACATCAACAATTAAGAATACAGGATTGTTTACAGCCATCAGAAAGACTGATTGCTCAGAGGAAAAAGAAATGCTTTTTTCACTACATTGTTAGGCAGAGAGGCAGCTCCTTTATTAAAAAAAAAAAAAAAAAAAAAAAAAAAATGAGTTATATGACCAAACCAAAATTTAGTTTCTAAAACATCCGTATTGATTACTTATCATTTTTAAAATAGCAAAAGTATTTGTAACATTTGGGAAAAAATGATATTATTTGGGAGAGAGAGAAAGAGAAAGAGAAAAAAAAAATAAGGAAATGTCAAAAAAAAAAAAAAAGAAAAAGAAAGAAAAGAAAAGAAATGTCAAGGTGTCAGTGGCACAGGCCTGTAATCCCAGTGGCTTGAGAGGCTGAGGCAGGAGGCTCAGGAGTTCAAAGCCAGCCTCAGCGAAAGCAATGCACTAAGCAACTCAGTAAGAGACCTGATGTCTAAATATAATAAAATAGGGCGGTGGATGTGTCTCAGTGATCAAGTGCTCCTGAGTTCAAACCCCAGTATCTAAAGGGGGGAAAAATGACTGAGATTTCTCACCACTACAAGATATAACATTTTAGTGTACATACCTATGCTTTTTGGCCATATGTTTCCATATGCATAGTTAAATAATGACAATTGGTTGTAAAAAGTGGAAAATTTTATGACATATTTTTCTCTCAATAAATGAGGAAAGGTTTTAATCATCCTAATCACTACTTAAATAATTTACCCTATATTATTTAGATATGATTTTGAGTACTGTAAAAAGTTTACAATTTTTGTTTTATTTACTATCTCTTGCTACCATGAGTATATATATATACATAAAGCTTTGTGTAAATTCTCTTAATATCCTCAAGTTAGGTTACTGAAAAAGGATTGGTGGGATGAAGGTATATACCAAATTAAAATTTCAGTTCCCTTAATGTTGTGTACAATTATAGCTCCATCAGCACCACAAGGGGATGCTTATTTCTGCATGATTAAAATTTTATGTGGTGAATTATATGGTTATATTTTTGTTATAATTTGTTACCATAATTAAGAAAAAGACAAGCTATCACATTTTGGCTTACATCTGAGCCTTAAACTAGTTCTAATGAAGTTGGTCGTTTTAATGAAGAAAGCTGGTTGGGTAAAAAATTGTGTTTCCACTATTTCTTTACCTTCTTTTCCAGTTCATTAACCTTCTCTTGCTCCTGCACCCTGCATGATATGCTCCATTCTACTAAATGTTTCACTTGAAATTGATGATGGCAGTGGGAAAAACTCGGGCTAACAGTGCTGCAAACCTGATTTGACTATGAAAATCTGTATGTTCCTTGCTTATATGTTTTCTCTCTTTTAAAAATGTGTTTACAAGAGGTTCCTATTAAACTTCTTCATGCTTGTGAAATGCTATATAATTTATTGTTTATTCTTTGTCACAGCACTTGAAATCTTGCTTTTAAAACTAGCTTTACAGCTGATAAATTAACATAGAACACACAAAGAGATAAAGCACCCTTGGTGACTTCCCAAACCAACAAAAATAGCCAAACTCAGAGGTTCTCAGAGGTTTGAGTATATATATATATGTACACTATATAATGTCATTGGTTCTATGCTGTATATGTTTTAGATGGCATTTAAAATCCTCTTAGGTCAAAAACATATCCCTACTTAACCTTATGGAGAGGCAACAAGGCACTACAACAGAAGAAACACTGAATATTAAAACTGGGAGAGAAACTTGGATATCTGCCCTTTTTGCCTTCTATTGTAAATGGAAGAAATGAGATATATTAAGAAGTTAATTATATTGAACTATACAACACAGAAGCTGCAATTGGAGTCTTAATTCTTCTAATGTGAGTGTAAATACACTGCTGCATGTCACATGGAACAAAATTTATTAACTATAGAATAATTGTGTATAAAATTAAATTCCAAACACATCAGAATCTGTACTGAGTGGCAACAAATAATTGTGGTGGCATTTAAATAGTCATGTTTCAAAAGATAAAAAATGATAAGAATAATCTCAAACATTTATTTGAGTGTTTTCCAAAACTTCTACTTGGCTTGAAAAGTTTGTCTCATATTTTTAAAGTCATATTTAAAGATTTGAACTTTGCTAACATAAAGGTATTATTTTTTTTTAATTTTTATTTGTAATAGTAGTATGTATTAGCATCTTAAACCAACTCATATACTTCAATTGGTCATATACTAATATATTTTAATCCTCTAAGGTAAGTTACTTGAATCTAAATATTTTGAACTGAATTATGTGTCCTCTGATGCTTAATGTGTAGGATTTTGGTTTTAAAAATAGAAGTCCATAACATATTTGTAAGAATGTCATGTTCAGACATATTATCTTTCCTTTGCTTCTGACAAGTTCTTTTTATACCTGAGTATCTAAAGGTAAATTTGTTTTGTTTTGTTTTTCTCAATTTTACTTTAAAATAGGTAGACAGTCAAATGACAATGAGAATAATCAATCCTGTGTATAAATCCTGTCTTAATTTACCAACATATGGTTTCTACAGAGGAGTCATTTGCCAAATCTGGACTTCAGTATCATTTAGATGCAGATGCAATCATAACCACATTTCACTAATAGGAAATGGACAAATACTTTCAAATGATTAATATTTTATTCTACCTTTATCATTTGGAGAACAAATCCATTGAACAAACTGGTGAGTGTCTTTTCCTGGAAAAGACTAGAATTATTTATAGAAGGAATTTATAAAAATAGAATATTCATTTTTTGACATACCTAATTAGTTCAAAAGGACAACAGATGTGGGAAGTAGGCAATGTTGGGAGAATAAATATTTTCCTAATTACTTAACTCTCATTTACTTGATATCCTTTTGCCCATGGCAATGCAGTTGTCTGGCTATTATAGTACAGAACACAGAGCTCTTTTTTAAAATTGTGTATATATACAATTTAAAATTTAATTATATATATATATATATTTCAAACTATATATGAAATAAACACATAGAAATTTTAATTGTATATATGTAAGGAGTACAGTGTTATATTTTAAAATCTACACATATTATTATAATAATACATATATATATATAGTAAAATCAGACTGGGATAATGAACATATTTATCACCTCATACATTGATTATTTCTTTGTATATAGGATATTCAAAATTTTTTCCCAGCTATTTTTAAATAATTAATTGTAAACCATATTTTCATACTATAGAACATTATAAATTATTATTTGTATTCACCTTTACCCCTATTCCTGCAAACATTCCTCCCTTCCTTTCCCTCTCCTTCTCAGCCTCTAGTAACCATATTTCTTCTTTCTGTTTCTTCTTCTCTTCCTCCTTTTTCTCTTTCTCATTCTTATTCCTCTTATTCTACATTTGCTGATTAACACATATTATTTATACATATTTATGTGTACAGTATGAACTTTGAACATATGTATACAACATGTACTGATCAAATCAGGGTAACTAGTATTTATACTTCATTATTATTTCTTAATTGTTGAAGATTTCAAACTTCCTTCTTCTAATTCTTCATAAAATTATGATATGTTTTTGTAGAACAGCGTTTCATCATAAGGAATATTTTTAAAACTCACATCTTTTCATTTCCTTGAGAATTGGTTAAATAGAGGAAGATACAAAATAAAGAATAAAATGATCAGGAATTTATTGCCCATTTTCTCTCTTATGTTTTTGGTTTGGTAAGCAGGAGATAAAATACATAATAGAATTAAGAGGAAGGACAGAGGTGATAATAATATCCCTTCCTAGTGAATAGAAGAGTTAACTCTTGGATCATCCTTGCATGAAGCTGAATATAGCAAGAATGACTAGGTAATTGTTCTATAGACCCAAGGTTAATTTCTCCAGTTTTTTAAGAGGCATGAGTGCTGAATTACCAGACAATTACCTTTCCTGGGGCTCATTTTTCAGGAATATAATCTCAAAAGGACTGAAAGAAGATGGCCCAACAGGAACATATCAGTCTGAGTCAGTGAGAACCAGAATGAAACGGAATTAGCCAGACTGTAATGAGTTCTGTCAAGCCAAAAGTTGTGCCTTCTTCAGAACTTAGTCAGGACTACCGCAGCCAAGATGGCAGGTGGATGAAGGGTTCAAGATTATGTAAGCCATATTATCATGATAAATATCCTCTGCTGCTTTACTCTCATCAGGAAGAGAAAGCAGATGAAAGTAGTAACTACCTTTTTAAAATATACATAAGGTGTAATTCAGCATGAAATAGTCACTTTTTATCTGAACCTAGGTTTACCGCCCTTTCACTATACTCCATATACCCATCAGAACCTGTGTAACCTGGATCAGATTACACGATCTCTAAATAGTTTTTTCTGTCCCAAAATTCTGTGAAAATGCTTTATTCATATTTATTAGGGATGAAATGAAATGTTAGAAATAATTCTTGTCCTTATAAGTTCAGAATTCAGGAAAAAACAAAAGTGAATAGACATGTAAAAATATGAAGACAAAATTAAATATAAATAAATACAATAATCAAAGAAACCTGAAAAATAGAAAAGTATAATTATTTAATATGAAATACAGGAAAACGGGAATTAAAATTCCAATATAAGAATAATTTATTAGTATTTGAAGTACTGTTATGCAGTGGAGATAGAAAAGCTACTAAATAATAAATAATAGTAACAAATGATAATAAATAACAAATAATAAATAACAAATAATAATAAATAATAAATAACAAAAAGAAAATCCTGTTCTTGTGAAGTTTATAGTTAAGTGTAAACAAGAAAAGTACCATAAATAAGTCAAATAAAAAACGAGTGGAATTAGGATGTTTTGGAGTGGTCATTATAGGAAAATGTCATGAACATAATAATTATAAATATAAGACTGGAAGATTGGGAGACTAATAATTAATAATGGAACAAAACAAAATTTTTTAAACAGAAAGTACTGAGAGTTTAAATTGTAAACATTGTCATCAGCCAGAGTTTTCAGTGTGTGAATGATTGGGTTCTGAAATTTGGAGTTTTTGTAGGGTATAGAGTGAAATCCTGGACAGTGTCAATTGAAGGAATGAAATTTTGAAAACCTTCCTTTGGGAGGAAAAATCTAGCTAACTATCAGAGAAGAGTGAAAATGTGCATAAAATGTAGGTGCTTCATGAGCCAGGTGGATTTGCATGGCAAGGCTTCAGTGAAGATTGTGTGCTGTATTACTGAAAGGCCCCTAAGAACTCAGAAGAAGAACTTTTTGTCAGTAGCTACAAGTCTTATAGAAAAGTTGGCAGGATGGGTAGGAGGGTAGAAATTAAGATGATGATAGAACACCATCTTCCCTCCCAATTATTAATTTATTTAATTGACTTAATCACTTATGAATTTAGTCACAAAATTTTTCATGAGTACCTACAATGTACCAGGGATATAGTAAATGATAAGGACCCACAATACTAGATGAATCCTCTTCCCAGAGGCACAAAATTCACACACTCATTCCTTCAGTGTGATAAGGAAATGAGAGAAGTGTGTTAGAAGTACAAGAGGCAGAGAGCTGATTCACTCTATTAAAAGGAGGGAAGAGAGTTGAAGACTATTACAAGAAAATGTTCATTAAGATGATTATTTTAAAGGTAGAAAAGGGATTTAAAAGAAGAGGAATCAGGTAAAAAAAAAAAAAAAAACAAGGAATTTAAGAGAGATCATTGCAGGTGGAGGGAACGATGACAGGAAAAGTTTGTCACTCAGAAATGAGTTGATAACAGTTTGTGTGGAACAGTTGTTGAAGGAATAGACAATAAAGCTTTTTAAAGGAAGTGTTAATAAGACATAATCATTAAGTCCTCCCTAGCAAAACCAAGCATGGTGAAGTAAAACTCTGACAGGTCAAAGTGAAGACCTACCTCCTAAAATTGAAGTGCAGTGCCTGGATCTTTGAAGTGGGATCAGTCATGGAGGTGTGACTGTGGGAGACAATACATGGGAAGGAACATAGGACAAAGATTTTTCTATGTGTTTAAATTATTTTTAAATTATTTCATTCATTTCACTCCCCAAAGCACTGGAATTAAATTAAGTGAAACTTCTAACTAGATTTGGCACCGAGGTAAATGAACTGTATCTTATTTGTCATTATTAGGTCTGTTCGAATTACATTGCTATTTTTTAGATTATAAACTTACCTTTTTAACATCAATATTTCAGAATATCCCATGAGCTGAAGTGGCCAACAATGAACTTTTCCCTAGATATTTTTGGCTTATACATATATAGTTTGAGATTTATTCTTTTCCTTGGTAGAAATAATCTTCACAACTAATGAAATTATGATTTCCTAAAATGAAGGTTAAGCTACTAAGGGAGATCTCATAGGCTTGCATTGGAAGAAAATTCAAGGCATTTTCTAATTTGAATTACTTACATAACAATTGTCTTGAGAACATTTTACAGGTTTTGAGCTGTTCAAAGGTGGAGCTGGACTTCTGGAAGTGATGAGTTATGCAACAAAGAGGAAGAGAATAGATTTTGAGCATACAGTGACATTTAAGAGTGTAGAACTCTAAGGGGAGGTTCGCTCAGTATTTCTAAAGTGATTGGGAAACAGTTTGTCTAATTGCCTGTGTAATTAAAGACATAATCATTAACTCTGCCTTTTGTATCAAAAATCTTTAATAGTGGTCCAAGTTATGATGTAATTTTTCATAAAGCAATACTTGGTAAGCACAAATGAATTTTGACTCTCAAATAAACAAATTAATAATCTTTCATCTCCATGGCTTACAGGAAGTTCAGGAGGAATTAACAATGGTTAAGTTACCATTCCATTGTCATTATGCCAGAAAATGTTTTAGGACTAGAAGTCAAAGTGCTTTTAATCAAAAGAATCACTACAAACACAGGTTGTACTCTTGCTTTAAGGTACCATGAAGCTGTAGTTATTCTCTCAGATATTTTTACCTCGAAGCAGATATTTCTTGGAACTGACCTGTTAAGAGATGTCCTTGGGCTGATTTAAATCTTCTGAGGTTCACGTAATGTGGACATATCTGCCTTGAGATTGCTAAAAATGTCTTCTCCAGCTGTTTATTTTGGTTGGTCAACTGCTAGCCAGAGAGCAAAGTGACTTATGGAGCAGATGTTTAGAAATATTTTGTTTACTCCAGTGTAATAAGCAATTCATGAACAAAGCATGCTAGGTCAACTAATAACTGCAGAAATGATCTTAGAATGTAATCTCTAGAATGTATTTTTTAGTATTACTGTTCCATTCATCCAGTCAGCAAACATTTATATGTACTCTTCCAGGACGTAGCTAGGAAAACAGTGGTGATGATTCCATTTCAATAGCAGAACCCAATAACACAGACATAAAATTAATGTTTCTTTGGAAAGTAAAAATACTCTTCATGGTACTATAATAAGGGATATATGTCATTATACTTTGGTTCAAATCCATAAAATTTTTAACACCCAGAGCTAGCCCTAATGTAAACTATAGACTTTTAAATTATTATAATGAGTCTATGTTTCTTTATCAATTGTAACAAACAAAGCTGTCTGAAGAGGATCTTGATAATGGGGGAAGGTGAGGTTAGGGGAATTTCGTTCAAATTTGCTATGACACTGAAATGCTATAAAAAAGTCTTAAAAACATTTACAGCAAGTAATCTGAATTATTTGGAATACAGTAATGTGATTCTTTGTCTGGAGTCTGTTACATCTGGATTGTCAAATAAAGAGTTCTTGCTATATGACTTGAGATCAGAATGATGAGAAGGATGATCTTCGAAGAACTGGAGATGTGTAGGAACTTTCAAAAATGTAGACACATAAAATGCAAAGGATGAAAATATGGTTGGTCATTTTCTGAGAAATAAGAAATAGAGCAGAGAGTGAATAAAAAGAAACTACTCCATTGTAACATCTCAGAGAACTAGAAAACAACATCCTGTGAAAGAGGAAGGGGTTATTTAAAGAAATTCAAAGTGCAGTTGATAATTTGAGAAAAAAAGATTTTATTGTCAACAGATTTGCCAAAATGAAGTTATTGCTGGTGACTCATTGACCTTAATCAATAACTCAGCTACACTAATTGAAGATTTCAGACTGAGAAACCTTGGTTAACCCCTGTATTTAGATTAGTAATGCACAACCCCTGAATTTAGATTACTAATGCAGGAAATGTAACATAATCAGTCTATTCATGGACCAAAATTCCTCCCTAAGTTGGCACAAATATTCTGAGATAAAGATGGCCAAAAAGAATGGGTTTTGATATGCTCAGGGACACCAGCTTGTTCTAATTGACCTTATATTATTGTACAAAGCCAGTGATCACACAACTAATTGGGGGTCTTCAGTGAAAACTGGACATCATATTTAATTTGTTGCATGGGAGTGTTTTGAAGGTTGAAACTTCAAATAGCAAGTGGCTTTTGCAGAATTCAGCTTTACAAAAGAAGGGAAAGATGTTGCGGTAGCTTGTATTTTTTCTATATCCTATTTTCTGTATTTTCATGTGTTATTTACTATTTATGATATTAATTATCAAGTGCAAAACAGTAAACTTTCTTATTCAGGGTAACATAATTGTGAGAGAGAAGACTCAAATTAGCCTATTCTGAATATCAATCAATAAACCATCTGACACAAAATACCCCCATTAAATAAATGTAAATATTTCTAACTTGAAAATATATGGAGCCTATCCAAACCTATATTAAATTATAACTAACAAGATTACCTTCCCTTGGTACATGTTGATCAAATATTCTCTTCTGTAGTTACCAATTTTAAGGAATCCTGGAGATTGCTATATAAGTGCAATATAAATAGATATATTGGTCTTTTGTTAAAAATGCTCCATTTAGCTGATTTTCTTTTCAATTCAGAATGTCACTCTCTACTACCAGCTTTCAGTTTTTTTAAGGATGCCACAATGAATTTATCACATAGCTCCTGCTGCTAAAAAGTAAATTTGAGGAGCAGATGGAGTTTGTAGCACACCTGCTCTTTCCACATGGATGAGAGCTCAGACTAAAACAGAAAACAAATGATGGGTGTGCAGGGATTCTTGCTCTCATTCTGACTCTTTTTGTGATCCCTAGTAAGTCACCTCACCTCACCAGGAGTCACTGTCTAAAGTGGTGAAGCCAAGAGGGAAAGGTATTGGTTTTCTATATCTCAGAGTCAGGGAGCAAAACAGTAATTGAGGTTTTTGAATGGAAACAAGAAGAGGCTATTTCTTTTCAAGTAAAGAATGTAAATGACTGCGAGTCTGGAATATTAATCTTGCCTATGGAATTCAAAGCTTTTGTTTTCATCTAGAAACATGTATAGCCCTATTGTATTGAAATCAACATAAAAGGCACAAGCTTCCTATGAAAGCATAAATGTGTAAAATTTAGTTTGTTTTATTATAGTTTGGATAAGTGTCTCTCAAAGACTCATGTGTTAACCACTTAGCCCACTAACAACAGTGCTATTGGGAGGTAGTGAGACTTTATAACATGGGGGTTAGAGGGAGGTCTGTGGTCACTGGGGACAAACCCCTTAATGGGATATGGAATGCTAGACTCTTTTTTTTTTTTTTTTTTTTTTTTTTTTTTGTCTTTTGCCACCATGAGTTAAAGCAGCTTCCTCTACCACATGCTTTCATATGATGTGCTCTCTCCACAGGCCAAAAAGCAACAGTCCAACTGACCAAAACAATCCTTTCCCATTCTAAATAAATTATTTTAGGTATTTGTTAAATAATGGGAAGTTGGCTAACAAATTTCAGAGTCAATAGTTTCCTAACTTATTTTGTTGCATATTGCCCTTCCTATAATTTATGTCTGAAATTAATATTTATTTTACATGAAATAAAAATCGTTTTATATGTTGTGGAAACACTGGCAAAAACACAATTGAGTTGGCTTCCTGTTGATCTCTGCTGGTAGCCCCAATACATTTTAGATAAGAATATGAACATATTCAAGTAGACATTTGATAGAGTATATTTTAAATTATAAAGTTAGTAAATATATAAGCTATTTACCATTCTTGCATCCAGATGTTTCTTTGCTTAATCCATTTTAAGTAAATGTGGTCTTAGACTTATTTGTAAAGAAGTTAATAATAGCTTGTCATTAACCATTCTCTGCTTTGTATTCCTTACATTTAAAAAAATCTTAACTATGAAATAATTTTCTTATGTTTCTTAATCTTTATCCTGTTTGTTTTTCTTCCTTCTATAGGCAACCTCTCATGATTTGTATTTGAATTCCTCCATTCATACTTATCTGAATGTTGGCCCATTCTGTCAGAGCCTTGAAGTGGTGAATTATCCATTTCCCAGTAATGATTTGCTGGTTATTTACAAAGCATGAGTCATTGGCTGTTTTGCAAGCATAAACATAGCTTCTTCTGTTGAGGAAAGTATAGTATAAGGCAGCAAATGAGAAGGTAAGCATGAAACTTTAATATAAGTCATCTTGGAGGCTGTAAATTACTTAAACTCAAACATAGTAGATAATAAAGTGCTCTGTAGGAATTCACTAATTATTGAAGACCATTATATGATTCAGTGGAATATGAAAGCATTTTGAAAATACAAAGGCCTTTATAAAGTGAAGTTGATAGTACACAGAGTTTTGGTACAAAGGCCTATTAAGTTTGAATTGTCAAAACCTTTGATATAAGACAAATAAATGCAATTATGATGACATATTTCTATTATTTCACTCTTCCCTTCACTTAAAAGAAAATCCTTACTTCAACAGCATCACTCTTCAAAAAAGCAGAATATTTAAGTACCTTAATTTCTATTTGCAACCCAACTATGGAACTGAAGTAAAATTCCAAGAAAATAGTAGGTTTTTCCTCAACATTTGTACTTTATCTGTTGTCTTAAAGTAATGAAGTAATTGGTACATTTTAATAATCATGCCTGTGGAGAAAAAAAAATAAAAACAGAGACACAGAGAGAAGGAGACATCAAGGATATATGGTACCTTTCAAATCTTATGTTTCATGGATGACTGACTACTATGCCTTTTTTAAAAAATAAATAAATTCAGGAATGTTACAGGATACAATATCAATTTTTAAAAAATCAGAGATTTTTCTATACATTGACAATGAACTATCTGAAAAAATAAAACAGGAAAATTATATCATTAACAATAATATCAAAAAGAACAAAAAAATACCTTGTAATTAAATTAAGGAGATGGAAGACTCACATACTGACTCCTGTGTTGAAAGCAGCAGCAATTACTGTCTTTACTAGCAATCCTTATTGTAAGTGATCATTGTGCACGTTATGGAAATAATGGATCTGTTAATTGAAAGTCCATGAAATAAATTTCTTCAGTAGTACAAAACCTCACAAATCTTGAAAGTAATAGTTGTTACTCAAAAAAAAAAAAAAGGGGGTCTGGAGATGTATTCTCTTTTGTAGAATACTTGTTTAGCATACATGAGACACCCACCTCTAATCCCCAGAACCTGCAAGAAAAAAAAAAAGAAATAAAACAAAATATTATATACAGTATGAGGATATTTGATCACACATAATCCTTTTAGTAACAAATATGCAATCATAACAATATTCATCAGCTACTGAGAAACACAGTAGTGAAAATACAGAACATGGTCATTTGAAAAAGATTTTGGAGTGACTAAGAAGACTAAATTGTTCCCGAATCCTCATATTTTTGAGTTGAAAGTAACCAACTTTTTAATATACCCTTTTATAATTAATGTCACACAGTCGTAGAATATATGGAATATATTCATAAAATAATTATGGAAAATAATGCATCAAAATCCTCAGTGCATGGTGTTGAGTAGTGACATTGCAACTTTCATTTTGAGAAGAACTATAGTTTGAATTTAATAAGTTTTAAAATGTATGTCATATGAAGTATATTACATTTATTATTTAATGTTAAAATTAAATAGCACTAATATTTCTCTGAAAGAAATTATATGGGATGATATATAAGCAGCTATATAGAATATCATTAAACTTTATATTTAAAAATTTTCTCTATTTTATACTGTTACATATTTATCTTTACTTTGCTGTACTCTGGGCATTCACTCTGAAGATTAATGTTTATGACTTAATAGTTTGTTGCATTTTATGAATTGGTTCATATTCTAAATCATAGAAAGAATGCCTGGTTTCTGAGCCTTGAAGGCTTGTTCCAGTTTATAGAACAAAGCTGTTTTCATGCCTCTAGAATATTGTATTACTTTGCATTTATTATACAATATTTAGAATTTTATCCAAAAATTTTTAAGATGATTTCAAATCATTTCACCATACAGTTATTCCTCATATAATATTACTGGCCAAGTGTAAATTTGGAGTGAGGTTCTTATAAATTAGGAACTATTATTGAAGATACTACAATAAATTTTATTTTGGAGTGATTGCAAGAGTTAAGAAAAATATAAAAAGAGAAAAAAACTTTCACTTCATATAAGAAGATACTCTAATATTTTTGTGTATTGCTCACCAAAAAAAACTATTTAAAATTTTAATTTATTTAAATCTTGAAATCATCCTATATTTAAAATTATCTTTTTGGCTTTTTTCACTTAACAATAGCAATTTCCTCTTTACAGCACTAAAAAGCCTACATATAATCATTTTAATGATGAGAAAAATTCCAACATCTGGAGAAAATACATTGGGACGCAAAAATCTCAATATACGGACAAATTATGATTAAAATATTTCATATTACTGAGAATTCAATATACCCCCAATGTTTGTTTTACAAATTATATTAAAATAACTCTTTTGCATGAACTATTTTTGTGCTAATGAGTAGGATTTGAGAATCCATAGATGTCTTAGCTTTCCTTCCTAAGAAAAGAGGGCCTACTGCATAACTTACATGCTGATGTTTTCATTGAAGGCATAATCCTCTGGCAGCAAGTGAAAGCAATTGAAAATGATGTGAGAAAAAGTAGGTGAATTCAATGTGATATATGGTTTCACATGAAAACATAGCTACTGTACTGATCATATAGGACATTTCTAAGAGGCCATATGGAAGAACTGGGCTACAGAATAGACCTTCAGAGAGTAAAAAAGAAAACAAATTATTTTGATAATAATTTCCTTCTGTTTCTCATTGACCAGTGTGTGTTCATGAAATGTTAAATTCCCCAGATATCCATAATGTATCAGATAGTTCTTAAGAAAAAAGCCTAGTAATCCAAGGCTCCTAGTTTCTGATGCTCTTTTGTTTGAATCCAGAATTAATTCAAGCCATTGTACTCTTGGGGCATGCATAGTAGGAAGAAGATATGGACCATTTAGTGGCTTTCATCATGGTGGGCAACACAGAGTCATGTAGCATAAATAAATGTATCCAGTATTTTTGTTCTATTATTTTCTTACTAAATCAAAAGCTTTTCTAAATAGATTGAATTAAACTTACACTTGTATTTCTAGAGCAGTTTAAATTATTCAAGTTTATTCATCTGGACTTGCGACTGCTTTATATCTGTATAAATATTTCCTCAAATTATTTAAATGTGCTTTTCTCAGAAATCTAAAAATATAAAATTAAACCCCAAAGAATAAACTCATGTGCATACAAGCTTGTGTAAATCATTTTTCTTCTATTTTTGAACCAAGTTTCAATAAAGAATTTTATACAAATATCAAATATGTTAAAAAGCATGATTAAAAATTAAATACCTTCTAGTTTTCAACCAAGTTTCAATAAAGAATTTTATACAAATATCAAATTTGTTAAAAAGCATGATTAAAAATTAAATACCTAAGAATATACTTTTGAAATATTTATTATAAAAATATTAGTAACAATTACTTCAAAAGAAATGTGAACAAGTGAAAAGACAAGTATATCCTTTGTTTGAAGGATTCAGTTTACTAAAGATGGTACTTATAAATAAGTGCTGTCTTTCAATTAAATGCTTTAACAATCCAAGTAATATTTTTTAAGTTAATAATATAAATGTAACAAAATATTAAGACAACGATCACTTGACAGTCATGCTCTAGGTGGTTTGTGGGTTTTTTAAATTGCTCTTTGTGGGCTATCAGCAAGGATGGACTCTGGTCACAATCAAATCTAGGTATCTTCGTTTTAGACCTGGCTGAAGCCAGAGCCACCTGAGGTGTGTCTTCAGAAGCGGACATCAGAAACTCAACAGGGGCCTCCTAAGACCTGCATCAGAATTCAATATTCCATTTCCATGTACATTACATTGATTAAATCAAGTCACACAGACCAGCTTAGTGATGTGGGAATTTTACACCACTCACAGTGAATAATGGTGAAGTCAGGCAGGAAAAGAACACCAAGCTAATAATACATTTTGTCACATATAACTTCTTTGTGATTTGTTTTCTTCTTACTTTTTCAACCTTATCTTAATCTCTTGCTCTTTTTTTCTTTACTTCTAAAACTCATGAAATTATTTTTTGCCCTCAAAACATTGCACATATTTATTCCTTTTTATCAATGCATTTTTCTCTATTTTCTGATTATGTTTTCTAGATTTTGGCTTAAAATCACTTCCTTAAACATCACTTAAGCCTAGGATTCCTATAAGATCTTGTTGTCTTATTTTATAATTCATATCATGAGGGCATTTAAATAATTTAGCAATCGATTGTTTAATGTTGTCTTTATTGCTAGGCTAACAATTTTATGAAAGCAGGGGATTCTGTTTCTCTTTATCATTATGTCCATAGGACCCAGTTCAAAATCTGTTGTAATGTAAGCTTTCATGCACATATTAAAAAGGTACAGGAAGTAATTTATATTATTTCCTTTGGGAATTTTCTTTATAGATACATTTCCCAATTCTTCATTTGGCAACCCTATCTTTCCTAGCAATTTTTATACACTCTGCACATGTAGGCTATATTCTTCTTCTCTTTATTCTACACGTTTTACCCTGCTGACCTCAAATTGTTGCTTTACTTTTGTTATTATTTATGTTCCTTTGTTCTTGATAAATAAATAAAGTTCATATAACAGGAATTTTTGAAAAAAATGATAATTAAAATTAGAAACACAAAGAAAAGAGAACAAAAAGAATCAAAATAGCAAGTATTTTGGGGGATAGCCAGATATTTTAAAAGACCTATTATAAAGTTGGTAAAAATAGAGAAATAATTAAAATAGGGAGATTCCACTCAAAATGATTCCAAATGCATTTAGATAGAGATATAAATATGTTAAGTCTGCAGAAGGTTGATATGTGTCATAAAACAAATGAAAATAAACTCAATATTTGAACAAATTGAAGAAACTCTGACAGGAAGAAAACTTTTGATTGTGTATCTCTGCCATTTATTTTAATCAGCTACCTTTTGTATCAGTACTAAAGAATGAAGCCAGTGACTGACACATACAAGGCAAGCATTCTATGAAATATACCTCCCGTCTTTTTACTTTAAGACAATTCTTGTTAAGTTCTGAGGCTGTCCTCAAACTTGGATCCTCCTGCCTCATATTTCCCCATAACTAAGATTATAGGTCTGAGACACCCCTGCATCCCCCCCCCCCCATCTCTGTGCTCCTAACTGACCAGTTAACTCTCAGTTAACTCTTTGGATCTTCTTTCTCCTCTTTCTATTGCTGCAGATACTTGTTTGTTAAAGGAAGCACAAGGACTTTAGATAGAATAAGTATCAAAAACCTACACTCCCTAAAGTTATATTATACTGTGTTTTGTTTCCTGGTGATTGATGATTGGTCTGGTAAAGACTGAGAAAAGAGTAAGAAATAATATTAGAGTTTATATAATAAATATCTCTTTGAATAAAATTTTGAACTGGGATTTGGCTAATTTCCAGGGAAAAGCAAATGTCATGTAGCCAATATGTGTCTACAGATAATTCTATTTGTTTCCTTATACTTGGAAACTTGGGGAATGAACATAAATCATCTTACCTTGGCCAATATTTGCATTATTTTCAAATGAAAAATATCTGCATCAATACAGATACAACTGAATTTTGCTGACATTACAAATTATATCTACTTTCAATCTAAAAATATTATAAACCTGGCATGGTGGCACCTATCTGTAATCCCAGTGGCTTGGTAGGCTGAGGCTGGAGGATCACAAGTTAAAAGCCAGACTCACCAATTTAGTGAGGCCCTAAGGAACTCATTGAGACTCTGTCTCTAAATGAAATACAAAAATGACTGGGGATGTGACTAAGTGGTTAAGCACCCCTACATTCAATCCCTGGTACTGGAAAAAAAAAGAATTAAAACTTTTTCCTTTTTGTTAGTATTGCAAAATAGTTTCTAATATTCAAATATGATCATTCTACATTTTTCTTTAAAATGTCAGTGGATATTTGTTCCCTTAGAAAAACTTCATTAGGATTATATGAAGTCCTTCATGATCTGAAGAGCTTCCCTACTTAAGTATTAATACATTCTGTGTTCATAAATACTTTCAGTTTTCCTATTCTCTCACTAAAGTTATCTAAAGGAATTATGTATTCCCCTAAGACTGGCCCCAGTGCCTATGTTAGAATGACTTTTGAGATATTACTTTTGAATATACACAGTCTTTCCTCTCTCTCCCAAGCATCATAGTCTTCATAACTTGAAAAGCAACGTAAGTAATCATTTGATATTCTGGCAAACTAGCTCTCATAAACAAGCAAAATGATCTGATCCATAGTTTTTCTAATATCCATGGTATAAAAACCACCATCATAGTTAATTTCAATCTACCAATATGAAGAAATTGAACATGGAATTGGAAAGACCTGCACAGTCAGTTTTCACAAGCCAGTATCAGCTGAATGCAGTGCACCAGTGGAAGAAGTCCAAGTATATCTTATATTTACCTTAGTTACCATAAAATCATGAGACATTCTAGCCATTCCTTGTCCTCCAAACTCTGGTATCACTTAAGTTAATTCCCTTTCCCTGTTTTTCCAGGGCTTTCAAAACTATCACTGTGACTCCTTCTCCCAATTTTGTTAATTTCCTGAGCACTTAAGTTTTGCTTTCTGAAAAATATTATCAGAAACATTTCCTTTATTCTCAATCTCATTTATAAATCATCATTTCACCTTTCCCATTAACCAAATTCTGCTGAGACTATAACATCTGCTATGTCCCTCTACACTGGGTCTTCTTTTATCTATTTCTAGGTAAAAAGGGATAATTGAGGTCCACCTATCTCTTCATTGACATTTCAAGCCTTCCATTACTTCTTTCTAAAAACACGTGGCATTTACAGAACATGACCACTTATTTTGACTTTACCTTAGTAGATTGCTACCATATCACTACAATCCCAACAAGTGTGAATAAAAACTTTCTATTCAGGGCTGGGATTTGGCTCAGTGGTATATAATTTGCCTAGCCTATGTGAACTCCTGGTTCAATCCCCAGCACCATTAAACAAACATCAAACAAATAAATAATAGAAAAAAAATAAGTTTCTCTTCTATCTTTTCTCTTTTCAGTATTATGGAGATATTAACCAGATGTGGAAATAGAGCATTTGAAATGTGGAGAGTGTAACTGCAAAACTGGATTTTTAATTTTATTTGATTTTACTTATTTATTTAAATAATCACATGACTAGTGGCTACCATTTTAAATAACACAGCCTTTGCTGGAATATATCATTTGTAATCTGAATAATTTTCAATAATTGTAAATGTCAATTTTATGCCTTCCATTCTCTGACAATATCCCCATTACTTTATGTTTACTCCTTTTTATTTCACAGTGAATGTCAACATTTTCAACACCGACATGTTGATCACTGACATTTTGCCTCCTTTTAACTAATTTATGTTCTCTTTCCCTTCTGTGTCTATTAGGCTACATGGTCTTCTGTTGTCATAACTCCATGATATACAATCTGAAAACCTTCACACTAATCCTCCTTCATTATGCCTGCATGATCATCACTATTAGATGTTTTCACTTTGAGTTACTAGGGCCAGCATAGCTGAATATGATTGTTACAATACAAAGAGACTGATCTCACTAGACATCCACTAATATTGGTCTCAAAGGTGTTCTTACTGCTTTACAGCCCTTGAACCATTCCTTCTGCCGTTTTCTGGATGACTATTTCATTACCTTTATTTTTTCCTTCCTCAAATTTCTAGTACATGTTTCCACTTTCTAACATTTAGCTCATGACTGTATCCCCTGTCTCACTGGTAAACAGAAACAATCAAAGGAGAACTTGCATGTCATCAACCTACCTGTCTTTTCTCATACCTATCACCATCTTTCTGTGGTCACGTGTGAGTTCTCTGTGATCAATAGGCCAATCCCAGTGCTGGGACATTGGATCACATATGGCCTCAGCTAACTAAAGGCTGTGCTCTAATAAACCACTTCCTATTCTCCATCATCAATCTGCTCTTCAATACAAACAAACATTCCTTATTTCTCATATCCTGATGAAAAAAAAAAAAAAAAAAAAGAAACTCACTTCACCTCATGTCTCTTACCAGTTGCTAACCTGCTTTTGTTCCTAATAGAAAACTTTTCAAAACAGTAGTCAAGATTTGCTGACTCTGATGCCCTTTTCTTACCACGTATTTCATTCAGATTATTGTTCCTGTTTCTCCATTTAAACAGCTTCTGCTCATGTCATCAGTAATAGTCAGGCTTTAAATACCATGGCAAATTTCAGTCTTCACTAGCTATCCTGTCAGAAGCACTTGAAACATGATAATTCTCTTCATTTTGAGACACTTTCATATTAACTATTTAGAGATATTACTATTTCTTGGTCCTCCTCTTCCTGTATCATTTTATTTTCTTGAAACTTCTCTTTTTTAGTTAGCATTTCCTCAAGTTCTAAAGTTGAGAATGACTCACACTTCAATCTTCAGGTTTATTTTTTTTTGGTGGGGTGGGTGGGTAAGGGGGATTGAACTCAGGGGCACATGACCACTGAGCCACATCTCCAGTCCTATTTTTTATTTTATATTTTAGAGACAGGGTTTCACTAAGTTGCTTTGCACTTCACCATTGCTGAGGCTGGCTTTGAACTCTCAATCCTCCTGTCTCAGCCTTCCAGGGCCGCTGGGATTACAGGCAGGCGTGGGCCACTGTGTCTTGATCAATCTTCAGGTTTCTATTGCTTCTCTCTATTCCTTTTTCTAGTAGTCTCATTCAATAATTTGGCTTAACGTTAAATTTATTTGTTATTGACACCTAGATTTAAATTACCAAACCTCTGCCATCAAATCACACAAACCATTTTATACCCTTCTAATGATTTGACACTTTTGTCTGGCTGCCTAATATATGTTCTAAAATCTGACTCTTTATTCCTATCAAATTCTCTTCCACAAAAGAAATGCAAACAGAAAACCTGGTCAGTCTTTTACATGTTAAATAAAAAAAAGTGACTTTTTTGTCTGACTTATTTTTACATCAAATACTTAAACCAACCACAAATCCTTTTGGCTCTACCTCCAAATATTTACAGTACAATCCCGAATATGGCCACTTATTTTTACCACTTTGTTAGTAACCTTGATCAAAGCCTTGGTAACCTGGCTTATTCCAACAGTTCCAACTAACACAAATTCCACTGGAGCTTGACACAAAATCCACTCTGAACAATACAAGTACACACTCATGATTCAGTATATTTTAATGAATTCTTTTAATTCTCATTTATTATATCCTTTCCCTGTGCTACCTTAACATTAATATATTATTACAACAATTGTGTGATATGATGGGTTTTATTATGGGCCCCACTGTCTACCCCAAAATTCATGTATTGAAATGCTAATCCCCATAAACCTTAAACATGACCTTGTTTAGAAATAGAAACATCAAGTCTAATTAGTTAAGATGAAGTCATTCAGAAGCAGGGACTATTCCAGAGACTGATGTTCTTATAAAAGGGGAAAATTGAGCATATTCTCTCTCTGTCTCTCTCTCTCTCTCACACACACACACACACACACACACACACACACACACACGGATAGCATGTCAAGATGAAGGAAGTAATTGAAGTAATGAAGTTCATGCCAAAGAACCAAAAAATTATCATCAAACCACCAGAAGCAGGAAAGAGAGAGACATACACACAAGGCAGGTTTCTCTCTCACAGACCTCAAAAAGAATCAACCAGACAACATCTTTATCTTCACTTTTTACCTGCAGATTGAGACATTGAGTTAATGTTAAGAAATCCACTTTGTGGTGCTTTGTTAGGGCAGTCCTAGCTAACTAATAAATTCGTTTTCCCCTACAAATTAGAGGTTCTTCTTTTGTACCCCTCTGATATTTGTACCAATCCTTCCTCCAACTCTGATCAGTTCCACAAATCAGATATAGCTTCAGTGGAATGAACAAATAAGCACAAGAATAATTAAATGAATATACGAGAGTGGAAAAAAAAAAAAAAAAAAACACTGAAATTATTACTGTGTCTAGAGTTTGTAAGGAAACTATAAGATACCTTTAGAGACATTGCAAGAGATACAGACATAACAAAATGAGGTGAAAATACTTCCACTGAATATCTATGTAAACATTTCAATTTCTGCTACTTCATTCAATACTGTGAGCTCTCATTTTTATTTTACATACCTGAACCTACTCTTTTCATCATAGTTGTTTCAACATGACCCCTTTGCATCAAAATCTTGTCTAAAAATAATTCTTTTCCTGAGTAATTACACCAATCCAATGGCCTATATCCAATTTCCTATGTAAACTCCTGTGATAAATGTCCTGACACGTCTGTCTATTCACATTGATTAAATCTCTCTATTGTCCTTCTTCAGTGCTTATGAATTTTCATTTGCTGAAGGACTTGAACTGTAGAATAATGCCTTCTGGGTATTTTTATTTTTGCCTCTAATTTTAGCAAAAAGTAAATATTTTGATCTGATTTTATTCTACCTTCAGGAAAAAATAAATAAAAAGAATGCAGAGAGTTTTAAAAGGGTCAAGACCAAAATGTTATTAAGAAATAAAATTATAGCACCTGAGAGACTGAAAGATTCTAAGGAGAAGTAAACAGACATTAAAGGGAACTGCTCTGTGCTAGATTTTTCTTTGCCCATGTATGATAACATTTTAGATTGTTGCTCTTGGTAGCAATGTGTACAAAATTACTTGTAGCGGAAGCCTCCAATTCATCAGAGGGTCATATAAATGAATTAGATTGTACTTAGGTAAATGATCAAGCAAGCCGATTGCTTGAGACTATTTCAGTACTAGAACTATGGAATGCTCATGCCTTACAAATCCCATTTCACCCAGTAAAGCACTATGTAAAGATTTGAAGTCAGATCCCTTGCTGATCATAACAAATATTATTTGTCTAGGAAATCTGGCAGACTTGTACCTGGACTTTAACAACTGCAAAAAACAGAGTGTGCAGGCTGTGGGGATCATGGCCAATTTCATTTACTTCCCATTGTGGAGTCATTGCTAACAGGCAGTACCTGGATTTTAAAAGTGTTGTATGCGGTCATTACATTCTTCTACCGCCTCTGATCAATTCTACCTCATTTTTACTCAAGGAAGTGTTTGGGAACAAGTGAGATTGCTTTCCTTAATTTTTATCATATATTTCTAAATCAGGAAGTACATTTATGATCATAACAAGTTCATATGCATTGTATATTTTAAAAATAACCATCCTTTGTTAAATTTGTATTTTTAGGGAATAAAAAGCTAGTACTGTAGTAGTTTATGAAGTAACTTTTTCACAGTTATTATAAATTATTAGATGCTCAAGAATTATATGTCTTATATAAAACTATACCTTAATGAAGTAACTCAAGCCTAACTTAATGGAAAATATACAATAAAAAGTCTACTGCGAGAAAATTATTTGTATAATTTTGCTTTATATAATTATCATGTCACACAGCATAAAGACTGCTGAGTTCTCTCATTTAGGGGTTAAGTGCTACATCAATACATGATGTTGTTATTTTGTCTTAAAACCAAAAACTGAGTATAGATGTTTACTGAAAGCTGGTTCTGAAATGTAACTAGAGAATAGATGCAGCTCTAAGATATTAGAAAAGGTTCTATCGGCTATAGGAAAAGAAAACTGGAATAATATATAAAATCCAAACAACACTGGGAGAAGTTACTCAACATACACTCAAGAGTATTTTCAAAATATCGTGTTAGTCTACTGTTCATCCACAGTTCTATGAAATACAAATAACATCATGAGAAAGAAGTAAGTCTCCATGCTCTGCTAAGTTGACTATATATTCTTTCCAAAACAAAACAAAACAAAAAATATCTGCGCACACAAATAACACATACTTGTCACAAAGAATGGTCTAGTGGTCTAGTTATAGCAACTGCAGTCCAAGTCTTACACAGCTACCCAACCAAACACTTATTTAATTGGCACCCATTTCATAGTGAAATAGGCACCAAATAGTAAACAGGCAACATGCCATCCTAACAGATGGTTGTGAGTATTTGTAGCCAAAAGACCATGCATGAACATCCAATGTGTTTGCTGAGGGCAAGTGTCCCAATCAAAAACGCCCAAACAGCTGTCTATCCTAAGGTTATGAACCCAGATTTGAAGGCATCTGCCATTCTGTATCCATCTCTTGGTGAGATCAAGTTCTCTTAAACTTAGAAATTGTCTTCTTCCTTTCATGGCAAAAATCTCATAGGTAATAGTACTTAAATACTGAACTGTATGTGTTTGTGTTCAAAGCAATGTTTTACTTTACATCTCAAATGTATGTCCAAACGTTGTAGCCTATATGAACTCAGAACATTGTCATGATCATTGTTTATAGTCTCAGATTTGTCTCTAACCATAAATGACCTCTTTTGTATGGATAGGAAATGCCTCCATACATTTTGCATTGATCTATTCTTGTCTAGATCTATATACCATCACCTTTTAAGAAATGCCACAGAATCAGAGAATAATAGTAATGATCTTATTTCTTAGAAGTTATATGTAGCTCATTCACAGGTTACAGTGTCCATATCTTCTCAGAAAATATCATTGAAAAAAAATCACAACCACTTATATACACACACACACACACACACACACACACACATACATATATATACATACAATTTTTTTCTGGTGAATAACTGCATCTGATGGTCACCTATAGGATAACTGAAAATACATATAAATTATTTTGAATAATTTTTGAGATATACCTTCAGAGTATTTATAATTGAAGGCACTTTTACAAAGAAATTCAGACAAGATGTCAACAGGCAAATATTATTAAAAATTATTAATATTCTAATAATATTTAAAATATATCTAAATAATTAAGTTATGTGATCTTTTAAAAAGTGTGTATGACATTTTATCAAAATTTGAATTTTCTTTATATCATTAAAATATTTGGGTCAGAGTACAGGCCCCAGACCAGGACCTCCTCGGCTGACTTGCGTGGGAGGCCAGGCACAGGGTAGGTCCATGCCTGCCCCGCTCACCTGGGAGCCTAGGCCTAACTTACCTCCGTCTTTGAACATGTCAGCTGTTACCAATAGCCCTCCCCATGCAGTAACCTCCACCTTGCAACAACAGACACAGTCTAGAAGCAGCTGCATATCAGAACAGCCCAGAGCCAGTATAAGGCCCACCCTTTCAGCCCCATCTCTGAAAGAGGTTGCATCCATCTTGGGACTCCCCCACTGCTATCTTGAGTTAACTCCGCTGTTGCCACCACCCACCTATACTTACAGTAGCATTCATTGCCGGTCACCAGCAGGGTCTGGAAGCCCAACACCAAGGTGAGGTACAAATAATCTGCACAGATACTAAAAGATTATAGGGTAGAAACTGTAATACCTCAGATCTGCACTGAAAGAAAAGAAGACACATAGACAATATGAAAAATACTAGTAAAAACCATGTCCCAAACAAACCAGGATACTACAATAACAGAATCCATGGACAGCACAGTTGATGAAGTGTCAAAGAAGGTGTTCAGAATGTACAGAATTAAAATGTTCTGTGAATTAAAGAATGACCTAAATGAGCAAATACAGGCAAAAATTGATCATTCCAATAAAGAGATAAGAGAGCAAATAAGCAACAATTGATCGCACCAAAAAAGAGACAAGGGAGCAAATGCAAGGAGCAAAAGATTACTTCAAGGAAGAAATAAAGATTCTGAAAAAATTAATCAGAAATCTTGAAGAAAACAATAAATGAAATAAAAATTTGAATAGAAAGCATTATCAACAGACTAGATCACTTGGAAGACAGAATGTCAGATTATGAAGACAAAGTACACAGTCTGGAAAATAAAGTTGACCACACATTGAAGATGGGCAGTAACCATGAACAGAACATCCAAAAATTATGGGATAACATCAAAAGAACAACTATAATAGTTATTGGGATAGAGAAAGGCACAGAGTTTCAAACCAAAGGAATGTACATTCTGTTCAATGAGATAGTATCAGAAAATTTTCCAAAGATGAGGAATAAATTGGAAAATCAAATACAAAAGGCTTACAAGACACCAAATGTACAAAATTACAACAGATCTATACCAAGCCACATTATAATGAAAATGCCTGGCATACAGAACAAGTATAGAATCTTAA
The DNA here is from genome assembly GCA_025594165.1 of Tamias sibiricus. NCBI lineage: Eukaryota > Metazoa > Chordata > Mammalia > Rodentia > Sciuridae > Tamias > Tamias sibiricus. Next base: position 28,248,540 of record CM046665.1, read on the forward strand.
AGACTGCAAGAGAGAGGAATCAGATCACATATAGGAGGAGACCAATTTGGATCTCAGCAGGTTTTTCAACCCAGACCCTCAAGATCAGTAGATCCTGGAATAACATAAACCAAGATCTGAAATAAAATGGATGCCAACCAAGAATCTTTTGTCCAACAAAATTAAGGTTTGGACTTGATAAAAAAAATAAAAACCTTTCATGATAAAAGTTAAAAGAATTTACAATTATAAAGCTGCACGTATAGAACATTATCAGCAAAATGTTTCATAAAGAGGAATTGAAAAATAACAATCAGCAAAGGGATTTGTTACACTAAAGGAAAAAACTAATCAAAGGATAAACCAAGTCAAGCCAAATACCAAAAATAAACAAAAGTGGTTGGGAATGTAAATCCTGTCTTAATAATAACCTTGAATGTTAATGGCCTAAACTCACCAATCAAAAGAAATAGTCTGGCAGATTGGATTAAAGAAAAAGACCCAACAATATGCTGCCTCCAAGAGTCTCATCTCATAGGAAATGACATCCACAGACTGAAGGTGAAAGGCTGAGAAAAATCATACCATTCACATGGACTGCAGAAGCAAGCAGGGGTTTTTATCCTTATATCAAATAAAGTAGCCTTCAAGCCAAAATTAATCAAAGCAGATAAAGAAGGATATTTCATAATGTTTAAGGAAACTAATCATCAACAAGAAGTAACAATAATAAATATATGTGCCCCAAATAATGGTGCATACATGTTCCCAAACTCTTCTCAAGTTCAAGAGTCAAATAGACCCCAACATAATAATTTTGGGTGACTTTAACACACCTTTTTTGCCACTGAATAGACCTTCCAAACAAAAGCCGAAGAAAGAAACTATAGAACACAATAATACCAATAATACAGGCTGGAGTTGTGGCTCAGTGGCAGAGTGATGGCTTTGCACATGTGAGGCACTAGGTTTGATCCTCAGTACCACATAAAAATGAAGAAACAAAATAAAGATATTGTGTCCATGTATAACTAAAACATAAAAAAAGAACTCAATAATATAATCAATAACTTAGACTTAATTGATACATATAGAATATTTCATCCTTCAACAAGTGAATACACTTTCTTCTCAGCAGCACATGGGTCCATCTCTAAAATATACCATATATTATGCCACAAAGCAACTCTTAGAAAATACAAAAAAGTAGAGATACTACCCTGCATTCTATCAGATCGTAATGGAATGGAATTAGAAATCAATGAAATTAGAAATCAAAATAAATAAATAAATAAATAAAAGCTACTGCAACACCTGGAGACTAAACAATATGCTACTGAATGAACAATGGGTTTCAAAAGACATGAAGGAGGAGAATAAAAAAAATTCTGAGAGGTGAATGACAACACAAATGCAACATATCGAAATCTCTGGGACACTATGAAGGCAGTACTAAGAGGAAAGTTCATTGCATGGAGTTCATTCCTTAAAAGAAGGAAGAGTCAACAAATAAATTATTTAACATTAAATCTCAAAGCCCTAGAAAAAGAAAAACAAATCAACTCCAAAAGCAGCAAAAAACAGGAAATAATTAAAATCAGAGCTGAAATCAATGAAATTGAAACAAAAGAAATAATTGAAAAGACTGACAAGACAAAAAGTTGGTTCTTTGAAAAAATAAATAAAATTGACAAGCCCTTAGCCATGCTAATGAAGAGGAGAGAGAAAACTCAAATTAATAACATACATGATGAAAAAGGAAATATCTCAACAGACACCACAAAAATACAGAAGATAATTAGAAATTATTTTGAAAACTTGCTCTCCAATAAAATGGAAAATAATGAAGCATTGACAAATTTCTAAAGTCATATGAATGGTCCAAATTGAATTAGGATGATATACACAATTTAAACAGATCAATTTCAAGCAATGAAATAGTAGATACCATCAGAAACCTACCTACCAAGAAAAGCCCATGACCTGATGGATACACACCCAAGTTCTATAAGACTTTTAAAGAAGAACTAATACTAATACACTTCAATTTATTTCAGGAAATAGAAAAAAAAATGAGCACTTCCAAACTCATTATATGAGGCCAATATCACCCTGATTCCAAAACCAGACAAAGACATATCAAAGAAAGAAAACTTCAGATCAATATCCCTGATGAACATAAATGGAAAAATTCTCAATAAAAATCTGGCAAATCAAATAAAAAAACATATCAAAAAGATAGTGCACCACAATCAAGGGGGTTTTATCCCAGGAATGCAAGGTTGTTTCAATATATGGAAATCAATAAATGTAATTAATGACATCAATAGACTTAAATATAAGAAACATATGATCATCTCAATAGATGTAGAAAAAACATTCAACAAAATACAGCACCCCTTCATGTTCAAAACACTAGAAAAACTAGGGATAACTGGAACATATCTCAACGTCCTAAAAGCTATCTATGCTAAGCCCCAGGCCAACATCATTCAAAATGGAGAAAAATTGAAGGCATTCCCCCTAAAACCTGGGACAAGACAGGGATGACCTCTTTCACCATTTCTATTTAACATAGTTCTTGAAACACTCACTGGCCAGAGCAATTAGACAGAGAAAAGAAATTAAAAAGATACAGATAGGAAAAGAAGAACTCAAATTAGCACTATTTGTTGATGATATGATTGTATACATAGAATATTCAAAAAATTCCACCAGAAAAATTCTAGAACTAGTAAATAAATTTAGCAAAGTAAGATATAAAATCAACACCAATAAATCAAAGACATTTCTGTATATCAGTGACAAATCCTTTGTAAGTGAAATAAGGAAAACTACCCTATTTACAATAGAATAAATTTTAAAAAAGTACTTGGGAATCAACCTAACAAAAGAGGTGAAAGACTTTACAATGAAAACTACAGAATCCTAAAGAAAAAAATCAAAGGAGACCTTAGAAGATGGAAAGATCTACCTTGTTCTTGGATAGGCAGAATTAATATTGTCATAATGACCCTACTATCAAAAGTACTATACAAATTTAATGCCATACCAATCAAAATCCCAATGACATTCCTCAACAAAATAGAAAAAGCAGACATGAAATTCATCTAGAAAAGTATGAGACCCAGAATAGCTAAAGCAATCCTTAGAAGAAGAGTGAAGCTGGTGGCGTCACTATACCAGAACTTAAAGTATACTACAGAGCAATAGTAAAAAAAAAACCTGCATGGTATTGACATGGTATTGACACCAAAATAGACTTGTAGACCAAAGGAACAAATAGAGGACACATAAACTAACTCACATAATTACAGTTATCTTATATTAGACAAAGGTGCCAAAAACACACATTATAGAAAAGATAACCTCTTCAACAAATGGTGCTGGGAAAACTGGAAATCTGCGTACAACAAAATGAAATTAAACCCCTATCTCTCACCATGCACAAAACCAAACTCAAACTGGAAATAGGACCAAGGAATTAAACTAGAGACACTGCACCTATTAGAAGAAAAAGAAAGTCCCAATCTCCATCATGTTGGACTAGGCCTCATCTTCCTTAATAAGACACCTATAGCACAAGAATTAAAATAAAAAATAAATGGGATGGAGGATTACAACTAAAAATCTTTTTCTCAGCAAAAGAAACAATCAGTGAGTTGAATAGAGAGCCTATAATTTGGGGAGAAATTTTTACCACACATGTATCAGATAAAGCACTAATCTCTAGGTTATATAAAGAACTCAAATAACCCAAAAGAACAAATAGCCCAATCAATAAATGGGCCAAGGACCTGAACAGAAACTTCTCAGAAGACGATATACAATTGATCAACAAATATATGAAAAAAATGTTCAACATCTCTAGCAATTAGAGAAATGCAAATCAAAGCTACTCTAAGATTTCATCTCACTCCAGTCAAAATGGCAGCTATTAAGAATACAAATAACAATAATTGTTGGCGAGGATGTGGGAAAAAAAGGCACACTCATACATTGCTGGTGAGACTGCAAATTGGTACAGCCAATATGGAAAGCAATATGGAGATTCCTTGGAAAACTAGGAATGAAACCCCCATTTGACCCAGATATCCCAATCCTCAGTCTATACCCAAAAGACTTAAAAACAGGATACTGCAGGGACACAGCCACATCAATATTTGTAGCAGCACAATTCACCATAACTAAATTGTGGAACTAATGTAGATGCCCTTTGGTAGATAAATGAATAAAGAAAATGTGGTACATATACACAATGGAATATTACTCAGCAATTAAAGAGAATAAAACCATGGAATTTGTAGGTAAATGGATGAAGTTGGAGAATATAATGCTAAGTGAAGTTAGCCAATCTCCAAGAACCAAATGCCAAATGTTTTCTGATTTAAGGATTCTGATTTATAATGTGTGGTGGTGGGGGGACATAGGAGGATTAGATGAACTATAGATAGGGCAAAGGGGAGGGAAGGGAAAGGTGGGTGCATGGGTGTAGGAAAGACGGTGGAATAAAATGGACATCATTACCCTAAGTACCTGTATGAAGACACAAATGGTGTGACTGTACTTTTTGTATAACCAGAGATATGAAAAATTGTGCTGTATATAATATGAATTGTAATGCATTCTGCTGTCATATAAAACAAATTAAAATTAAATAGAATAAATAAAAAAGAATACAGACAACAATAAATGTTGGCGAGAATATGGGGGAAAAGGCACACTCATACATTGCTGGTGGGACTGCAAATTTGTGTAACCACTCTGGAAAGCAGTATGGAGATCCCTTAGAAAACTTGGAATGGAGGGCTGGGGTGATGGCTCAGTGGTAGAACTCTTGCATAGCATGTGTGAGGCACTGGGTTCAATTCTCAGCACCACACATAAGTAAATAAAAATAAAGGTACATTGACAACTAAAAATATCTATATGTAAAAAAAGAAAACTTGGGATTGAACCACCATTTGATCCAGCTATCCCACTCCTTGGTTTATGCCCAAAGGACCTAAAATCAGCATACTATAGTAACACAGCCACATCAATGTTCATAGTAGCTAAATTCACAAGATTTTAACTGTGGAGGCAATCTAGATGCCCTTCAATAGATGATTGGATAAAGAAACTATGGTAAATATACATTATGGAATATTACATTAAAAAAAGAGTAAAATTATGGCATTTGCAGGTAAATGGATGGAGTTGGAGCATATCATACAAAGTGAAGTAAGCCAATTCCAAAAAAACCAAAGCCCAAATGTTCTTTCTGATATACATGGATGCTGATCCATACCAGGGAGGGAGGAGGCATGGAAAAATGGAGGAACTTTGATTGGGCAAAGGAGAAGGAGGATAGAGAGGGTGCATGGGAGCCGGAAAGAAGGTGAAATGAGATAGACATCATTACCCTAGGTACATCTAAGACTGCACATGTGGTGCAACACTACATCATGTACAACAAGAGAAATGAAAAGTTGTGCTGCAATTGTGTACGATGAATCAAAATGCATTCTGCTGTCATATATACCTTAATGTAAATAAATAAATTAAAAAAAAAACGGTCAGACAAAAATGTTATTTGGCAAGAGGACTCTGAATCTAAAATTTGCAACATATTTGGAGTATTCTTACCAAAAACAAGAGGAAGACAAGGAATATGTATAAGAGTTTGCATTGTTCTACATTTGCACTTTATAATTAACAACATGTTGACATAAAAGAACATTTTTAAAAAGATAATATTATTATTTAGTTTGTATTATTTAAATTTTAATAAATAATAATAAATGGAAAACAATAGAGTACCACATGGTTAATATACTTATTTATAAACTAATTTAAATTCTACATTGATATGAGGCAATTAATAATATCATAGAATTACATATACTTTTGAATATAAAACTTCTTAATATCCTATAATTGGGAAGGAATATAGTTAAACACACAAATTAACAGATGACTATTAAATAATCAGAAAAGGAAGAGGCTGAACTTTGAGATGACAATTGTCTCAACAACTGTATATGAATTACTTGTAAGTTAATAAATAATTCTAAAATTTGTCTGAAAATTTAAACTGTGAAAATAGCTAAAAATATTCTGCAAATGAAGAATAATGAGAGAATTCACACTCCACAGGATAATCAAACATGTCCCAAAGTCAGCATAACTTAAAATGTGTAATATTGTTATAGGAACTGGCTTGCCCACCAGTGGGGCAACATATGCCCATAAAGTCAAGTCATGTGTTTAATGAATTCTAGATGATGATAAAGAAGATATATCACAGCAGTGAATAAAAATATTAATGTTTAATTTAACAAACTAGATAATTAGGTATTTAAATGTAAAAGGAAATAGGAGAAAATATAGTATATCAATTTTACTTCTTTTCCATACACATAGAGACATATTACAGAGAGATTAGCTAAACCTGAAATGTAGCAGCTTAAAATATTGCACAGAAAAATATATCTCTAATTCAGTGATAAGAAAGCCACTTTTACAGATAGCATCGAAACTACTGGAAACCATAAATAAAATGGAGCAATTAAAAAATAAAAATCCTTACATTAGTTAAGTTCATGCTAATTTCTTCAAATAACAATCATAAAGCAATTCAGCACATAATGACATTTAAGTCAATCATGTATATCTCCAGGACAGTGGTTTCATGAAATTATAATGGACCTTAAAATTTTCTATACCCTTGTGTGGTCATAGCTGTCTTAAGTTCATAGAACAATGAATGCATTCCTCATTTTTTTTTGATGCTGATGTAAACAAACCTACTGCTCTGCCAGTCATAAATGTCTAGCACACACCATTATGTACATACATAATACTCGATTGATGATAATAATAATGGCTGCAGCTGGTTTATATATTTCCTAGAGCTACTACTCTTCAGAATTATTTTAGTGTGTACTCTTTTTACTTAAACGTGAAAATGTGTACTATAAAACAGCATGCTGCGAGAGGCCCATCAGCTCAAACATTCAGACCTAAAAAAGACCCACATTAATTCTACTCATGTGATATTGCTTAAGTTCATCACCTACTCTTATAACTCTCAGCTTGATTCAAAGTTGCAGTGAAAACATAACTACTGCCTGGCCAGCTGTTGCTCTCTGCTGCACATATGATTAGTGAAAACTTAGACATCATCTCTCTCCCACAGCATGAAAAGATTTTACATCCACATAAAAATATTGCAAACCACAAACAGTGGAAATGTGATCAATACACGTGACTCATGGATAAAAACAAAAGGATCAGTTAGGAAAATAGAGAAAGCACTAAAAAATAAGCCAAAATAGGAAGAATTATAGTCAAAAATACATGAAAATACTTTGAAGAACAAGTCAATTTTTTAAAAAAGTAAAATTTAGCAGGGCATGGTAGTGAACACCTGTAATCCATCAACTCAAAAGGCTGAGGCAGGAGAATCTCTAGTTCAAGGTCATCCTGGACAATGTAATAAGACCCTGCCTCAAAATTATATAAGAGGGTCTGGAGATATATTTCAGTGGTAGAGTACATACTTAGCATGTGCAAGGCTCTGGGTTCAATATTCAGTACAGCCAAAAAATAAGCAAAAGGAAAATTGAAGTTCTTTGATATATTCTTTTTCTTGATCATGTTGGTAAATATAGCTATCTAGAATTAGAGAATGGATTGCATCAGCTTTCATGAGACAATGAATTTGCTTTTATTTTTCACCCTTCCAAACGCACACTGAAACAGGAGAGAAAAAAAAAAAAATATATGCAGATAAATGTTCTTCAATCATCTTACTATTATCTAAAGAGTAATGGTGAAAACTATAAGGGTCTTCTTAGGGCTCTATAATTTCTGTTATATTTTTAAAATTTTTGTTTCTTTTTAAAATAAGTGCATTGATATTGTAATTCAAACAGTGTTTTCAATATAGTTAATAAAAAATTATTGAACTACATAGAATGATGTAAAAATATTGTTTTAAATATACTAGGGTTTGCTAGGTTTAATTGAATACTCTTTGAATATCACCTTAAAAAAGTCATAATTTGTGGATTCTGATGAAATACAGATTGCCTAACTCCATTTGCTGAGTTTTCAATCAGAATATGCAAGAAGTAAGTCATGAATATACATTTCTAACCAATATTCTGGATGCTTCTGATGCCAAAGATCTCTATGGAACTCACTTTAGAAGCACTGAATTGATAATTTTTTTTTTTAATTAAGAGGAAAAACTAGAGTTTCTAGTAATTTTATTTTGATTGTATTTCAATGTACACTCACCACTTTCAAAGGAAATTTGCAACACAGTGAATATTTCCTCTTAATCAGATTTCTCTAAGTTGTGATGTAGAAAGTATGGACACAGTTTCAATGTATTCATAACATCCATGATACATTAAAGATTTGTCACACTCTCATAACAATTTTCTCCAGGTTTCCCTCTGTCTTACTTATTAATCACGAGTTTTGCAAAAAAGATGTGCAACATTTTACTCACTCATGGATACATCTTCAATGTCTTGCACAGGTTTGGAACACAATAAGTGTTAAAAATCACTGTTCATTATGAACGGAGAGTTGAAAGTATGAATAGATGAATCAATTCTGTTAATAATACATTGTATATTTTCATATATACAATCTGTTTCTTTTAACTAGATTCAGAATTTTGAGATAAACTTTTTCTTTATAAATTTAAATAAATTCAAATGCACAGAAAGATTGCTTTAGAGATTAGCAAGAATAAAATTCTACCCAATATTCTGTTGAAGCTTTTAGTTTATTTTCTTACAGGAAAGATAATCAATCAATGGAAAGACTCAGAGTGTGGTTCAAAGTTAGAATTTTGAATTGGACTTCAGGGGTTTGGATTCTAATATAAAAGCATTTTAGTTGTTTATTTTGGGAAATTTTCCTGGATCATTTATGACTTCATTTTCTTATCTGTAAAATATAAATGCAAATAATATATAAGAGTATCACTAGATTGTTGCAAGGATTGAGTGAATCATGTGTAACAATGTCAGTTGTATATTAAGCATTAGTAAACCATTGCCATATAAATCCTGGGTGATATCAATGCAGACTCTTTCATATTAATTACAATAATCTGGGTCTAGAAGGTACAATGAGCTCATTAATTAGGAGTCCATTTGACAAGTAACAGGCCATAGTATCCATGTCACTTTCAATTCATACCTTTCATCAATGAAGCTATTACTCTGTGCTTAAGGTTTTTGAGATTCTTTGGTACCAGTCCTCTTTTTCTTCCAGTATTTTTTTACCACTGTGCCATAGCGTAATTCCTAACTTTACAGACTTTAAGAATATTACTTAGGAGGAGAAATGCAAAACTATGTAACTAAATGTGTACCCAAATTGTGTATATAATGCAGAAAATGATACAGGTAAATACTAAGGTGGTATGAGTTCTCTGTGTAGAAATCCATTCCCTTAATTGCAAATTTAAGTTTGAAACATTGGCTTTTCTATTTGTGTGCTTAGATATCAGTTAGCTAATGCTAATAAATGACCTTCTTTTATTTCTATAGTACTTGTAACTCTAAGAAAATGACAAATAGTAAAACTCTCTTAGTATCAAAAAGTCAAATAAAATTGCTGACTGAGATTTTTAAGAGTATAATACTAAACTCAAAGAAGATCAAATATTTCTCCAGTTTCCACTTTTTTTTTTTTTATTAGTGCTTTATGGATATACATATTAGATGGGTTCATCCTAATAAACTTGTACATGCATGGGCATCAATTTAGGTTAATCATTCCCCTTTTTCCCTTCCATTCTCCCTCCCCTCTTTTTCGTCTTCCATTATCCTACTAGACTTTCTTTCCCTTGACTATTAATTTGTACTTGATTGGTTCTTTATGTAATCTTATCCTTCCCTCACCTTTTCCTTTATTATTCTGAAGCTTCCACATTTGAGAGAAAACATTCAACTTTCGAATTTCTGAGTTTGGCTAATTTCGCATAGCATGATATTCTCTGTTTCCATCCATTTACCAGAAGCTTCCATAATATCATTCTTTTTATTTATTTTTTACTCTAACTTGTTAAATATGACAGCAGAATGCATTGCAATTCATATTAAACATATAGGGCACAATTTTTCATATCTCTGGTTGTATATAAAGTATATTCACACCATTCGTGTATTCATACATGTACTTAGGGTAATGATATCCATCTCATTCCACCACCTTTTTTACCCCCAAGCCCCCTGCCTTCCCCTCCCACCCCTTTGCCCTTTCTAGAGTTCATCTAATTTTCCCATGCTCCCCCTCCCACCCCCATTATGAATCAGCATCCTTATCAGAGAAACCATTCAGCATTTTTTTTTGGGGGGGGCCTTGGCTAACTTCACTTACTATTGTGTTCTCCAACTTCATCCACTTACCTGCAAATGCCATGATTTTATTCTCTTTTATTGCTAAGTAATATTCCGTGTGTATATATATACCACATTTTCTTTATCCATTCATCTACTGAAGAACATCCACAGTATAAAAAAAAAAAGAATTTAAAAACAGCATAATACAGGGACACAGCCACATCAGCACAATTTATAATATCATTTTTTTAATGGCTGAGTAGAACTACACACACACACACACACACACACACACACACACACACACATATATACATAAAATTTCTTTATCCATTCATTTATTGAAGTGCATCTAGGTTTGTTCCACCGTTTAGCTATTATGAATTGAGCTGTTATTTTAAGTCCTTTGGGTATATAATGAGGAGTAGGATAGCTAGGTCAAATTGTGGTTTCATTCCAAGTTTTATAAGGAATCTCCATACTGCTTTCCAGAGTGGTAGAACCAATTTGCAGTCCCACTCTCAATGTATGAGTGTGCTTTTCCCCTACATCCTCGCCAGCACTTATTTTGTTTGTATACTTGATAAAAGCCATTCTGATAATTATGGCACTTGCAGATAAATGGATGAAGTTGTAAAATATCATGCTAAGCAAAGTAAGCCAATCACAAAAAACAAAGGCCAAATGTTCTAATAAGTAGATGCTGATCCGTAATGGGGGTGGGAGGATGGGCATAGGAAAAATGGAGGAAATTTGATTGGGCAAAGGGGAAGGTTGGGAAGGGAAGAGGTATGGGGGCAAAACAAATGGTGGAATGAGATGGACATTATTACTCTAGCTACATGTATGGCTGCACATATGGTGTGACACTATATTGTGTAAAACCAGAAAAATGAAAGTTGTGCTGCAATTGTATACAATGAATCAGAATGCATTCTGCTATCATATATACCTAATTAAAATAAATAAATTTTAAAAAAATGTCTTAATCCATTTATCTATTGATGGGAATCTAGGCTGATTCCATAATTCAGCTATTGTGAATTGTGTTGCTATAAATATGATGTGGCTGTGTTGCTGTAGTATGCCGATTTTGTATCTTTTGGGAAAATACCCAGGCATGGGATAGCAGGGTAATATGGTGGTTCCATCCTTAATAAATCTCCATACTGCTTTCCAGAGTGTTTATACTATCTGCAGTAGCACCAACAATGTATCAGTGTTCCTTTCTCCTCACAACCTATCCAGCACTTATTGTTGTTCTGAACGAAGCAAGATAAAATCTCAATGTAGTTTTCATTTGCATTTGTCTGATTGCTAGAAATGTTGAACATTTTTTCACATATTTATTGGCCTTTTGGCTTTCTTCTAGTGAGAAGTTTCTGTATAGTTCTTTTACCCATTTGTTGATTGAATTATTTGGATTTTTGGTGTTTTTTGTGTTCTTTTTAATATTTTGTATATTAATCCCTTATCATAGGTGTAACTGGTTCTCTCTTCATGCTCTTAATCTTTCCCTTAGCTGTGCAAAAACTTTTTGGCTTAATGGCATACCACTTCTTGATTCTTGGTTTTATTTCTTGTACTTTGGGGTCTTGTTAGGAAGTCAGTGTCTGCACATTTATGACAGAGTGTTGACCAGGTTTCTTCTAGTATTTGCAAGGTTTCTGGAGACTTTGATCCATTTCAATTTGAGTTTTCTGCAGGGTGAGAAGTAGGGGTCTAATACACACACACACACACACACACACACACACACACACACATTCCAGTTTTCTCAGCACCACTTATTACAAAGTCTATCATTTCTCCAAGATGTGTTTGTATTTGGAAACTTTGTCAAATATCAGATGACTATATATTTTTGGATTTGTTTCTGTCTTCTGTTTTGTTCCATTGGTCTTCATTTATAATTTGATGCCCATTCCGTGCTGTTTTTGTTACTACAGCTCTGTAGTATAATTTCAGATCAGGTATTGTTATGCCTCCTGTTCCACATTTTTTGCTTAGTATTGCTTTGACTATTATGGGTCCTTTGTTCTTCAAAATGATTTTCTGAAGTTTTTTTTCCTAATTCTGTGAAGAACATCACTGGTATTTTGATGGGGATTTCATTAAATATGTATATTACTTCCAGTAGTTCAGTCCCCACTATTCTAATAGAGAGAAGAAAAATCATTTGAAAGCCTGGGAACATATGTTTCTTCTAATAATGGACAAAAATAGCCTCTTTTTTTCTTACCAATCCCACTTTAATTCTGGAATCTTTGAAATTTCACACATTTAGCATATAATCATTCACCAACAACCACTTCCACACCGCATTCTGCTAGGTGCTAACACCCAGTTTTCACCTACCTGTAACAGGTCAGGAAACAGAGAAGGAGGAGGAAACACAGGAATAAGGCTGTAAAAGTCCCTGATACCTATCTATCTATCTCTATATGTATATATACATACATACATATATATATATATATATATATATATATATATTGATTTAAACTTACAAAAGCTGCATTTGCTCGATTACTTTTAAGATAGTTATTGAATTCTGGATACCCATGCTTTCAAAAAAAGACAAAATAATACATAAGGAAAGACAAGAAATTGTAAAGGCAAAACTATTCTTTCTAAAAAATTTCTCATGACAATGTTATTTGTTGCAACTAATGTAGAGCATAAAATTTCCATTCACTTTTAATATTTTGTCTTTATCTCATGTAGGGTTTTAGATTTTAATGATTTATCAAGTTTCTAGTATTCATAATTTGGGAAGCACTTCTTAGAAGTTCAGCTTTCCAAATAGAAACAAAAGATATATGTGGTTTACTAAATGGAACTATCATTTACTACTCCTGATGTTGTTTGAGTCTACCTTCCATCAAAATTGTCCCTTTAGAAATACTTGAAGGTGTTTCTGTACAAAAACAAAATAAAAAATAAATTAATCTCAAAGTGAGTATATTGAAAAATGTACCATATAATGTGTTTCTGATTAAGTTATTCCTCATTCAATGATTAATTTCTTCTTGTTCTTAGTCCAAATGATGGTTTGTTTATTCTAGTTGAGTTATTTTTATTATTTTTGTCTTTCTATTTTTGTACTTTATTTCAATATTTGGTACAGCAATGGTTTGAATGTTTTTTTTTTTTTTTTTTTTTTTTTTTCCTTCCAAACTCAAGTTGATGCATGGTCCCCAATTTAAGAGTTTGGGGAGGAAGTGGGACATTTAAGAGGTAATTACATAATGGATATGGCACACTCAACTAAAGTTTTAATGTAGAGTCTGCCAGAGTTAGTTGTATTGAGAGAGGGATGCTATAAGAGGTAAAAGGGATGTTATATGAGAAAGATATGTTTGACTTATTGAGCTTGCTCTCATTTCCCCTCTCACCATGGTCTCTTTAATATGCACCCCTCACTTTTCATTTTCTACCATAAGACAGCACGAGGCTATCATCAGAAGAGGAACATAAGCCAGCATCATGCTATTGAACTGCCAGTACTGTGAGCTGAAATAAATCTTTTTTTTTTTATAACTTAGCCTGCCTCAGGTATTTTGTCATAGCAACACAAAATTGACTAAGACAGGTACTTTCAGGCTAGCAAACAATAACTCAGTTTGACACTTTTAGGAAAAAATTTGCAGCCTTCTCAGTTTCTCTCTTCAGTTGTCCAAAGACTAATACACATACACTTTCTACCTTGACAGAACTCAGCAAGTATATTTATAAAAACCCATGTTTTGATTAATTGGACCAAAATGTGTGGTATGAGCATTTTTTGGTGTGTGGTTCTCACACAGATACACATTGGATGCAAATCCTTGCTTTTACCTAGAGAAAGTGTCTCTAGAACTTGGTGATTTTAGATTGAATGTTTCCAGAAGACTCTCCTTTACCTCTTTGGTCTCTCTAAGGCATGTGTCAGGTATATTTTCACTCTGTTATAAACAGTATTGGCTTCCCTGGGCTTTGCTCTTTAGCAGATTGTAGGCACTCATCTTAGTTATGTGATAAATTGTCATTCATCTGCATAAATTCTTATGCAATAAAAATTGTCATTAACAGAAAAGTAACTAATATTGCTAGCTGGATATAAGTTAGCAATTTAGAGTCAGAGGAATTGAACAAGAAACTGACATAGATAACTTGTGAATGAAAATACAGTCGTCATTAACAAGTAGTTTACCTGGAAGTAGTTTCTACGGCAACTTTGAAAGCCTTTTCTTTACAAATATTAGACTAATATGATTTTTACTAAATGGTATACATATTTAATCTCAATTAAGTCCTTTTAATATTGCTTTTATTCATTAAATGTTTACTATGTGCCAGCTTCAGTTCTATGTGATGTATGTGTGTTCATGTGCATATATCACCTAATATAATTTTGTTATTTGATTCATATTCATAAAATAATAGTGATGGTTATGTTAGCCAATATTAAATACTGATAGTATCAAATATTAGCTGACATGACTATACTATTATTATCTCTCTTTGTCAGTAAGTATTCAGAGCACAAACCCAACATTTCATAGAAAGCCAGTAGTAGAGTTAAGCTCCAAATCTATACATATGCTACAAAACAATATTCAACCAAAAAAATCCTTATATATTAAAGTATTTCTATCTATAAATTATTTTAACAATTTTTATATGCAATGTGACTAAGAAAAGTTGATAACTTTCTTGACAACACTTATTAAGAAAGAAGGAATAGAAACCCCTGGTTAACTAATCACAAGACAGTTTATAAAACCAGAGCAACGGAATAATAGATCACATGAACACTTTATAATTAAAGGCAGGAGGGGGATACTTGTACATTTAAAATGTAATTTAAGGGAGCAGAATTTATGGCATTAAATGAAGAGTAATATTTAAATGTTAAATATTTTAAGATCTCAAATTTATATTTAATTTAAAAGGAGAAATGACTATCAAAATTAATTTCACTAGCACACTGGTAGCTCTCTATTTCATTATTAAACTAGTAATACTGTACTACACTTAACTTTGATTCACTCCACAAATATTTCTTTATTCCTACTATATGTCTTAACTGGGAAGAGAGCAGAAAATATTCCTGCACCCACAGACCCACAGATTTTTATTCCATAGGGAAAGCAAACAAAAAATAGTCAAAAAAAAAGAAAGAAAGAAAGAAAGAAAGAGAGAGAGAAAGAGAGAAAGAAAGAAAGAAAGAAAGAAGGGAAGGAAGGAAAGAAGGAAGGAAGGAAGGAGAAAAAGAAAGGAGGAAGGGATTTTCAATGGGGCTGTACTAGCAGTAATTCAGTTTTACTGAAAACTATGTGACAGACATTTTTCTCTACTATTTACGTGTGTCACTCCAATTGATTTTCATAACCACAATGTCAGGTAGAGGATATTAGCATTTGCATAGTGTCATTATTATTTTTCAAGTGAGAAAAGTGAGGCACAAATATATTAAATAGGTTGTGGGATTCAAACCAAATTATATTTTCCTTAATACAGCTCATTAATTTAATTTTGGATTCACAAAAAATAAACGGATAATATAGAGAATCCCCATACACCTCCTCTGAACTTTACCTCTTCAGTTTACCTTATCATTCATACCTTGTGATATTATATTTGTTAAAACTGAAACAGTATTGATATATTACTAGTAACTACATATTTATAACCAACTAAAGTTCTTAGCTTATATATTATGATTTTTCTTAAGGTTAAAAAAAATATAGAAATGTGTGTATAATTTTGCTGCACTGCAATAAAAACTAACTTTAGATAAGAATACAGATTTTTTCCTTTGGTTTTGTGATTGATCTTGTATCCTCATTATTTATTATATTTATAATCTTTAAGTCCTGTATTATTTAATTTTAAAAATGGGTTATGGATCATGTGTAACTAATTAAAACAAATAAAAAAATTAAAAAATGGATTATGGAAATTTATTTAGCATTTCAAAGTCATAAACATATCAATATGCATAACAGGAAGTAAATTTTATAAAGTCAATTTGAATTAAAAAAATTAGGAATACAATATGTATAGAATGATGCATACCTGGGCAAATTAAAAAATAAAACAAGGGCTAACAGGATCAAGAAAAGTAGGGAGTTTAGGGGTACAGATCAATGGTAGTATGCATCTTAGCATGCATGAGGCTGTGAGTTTAAACCACAGTACTACAGAATAAATAAAAATGAAAAAAAAAAGATAAGTATTTAAATTATTATCATAGAAAAAGAATATAAAAATATGTTTTGAAACATTTCATCATGTTATTGTTTTTGCTTCTATATTAGCAAATAAAAAGAAAGTAAGTAAAATCTAAAATAAGATAAAAAAAAAACTAAATAATATTTGCCCCAGAAATGCAGCAAGGATCCATGGAATTTCAGAAAAAAGTATTAATGGCCAAAGTCAGTAATGGCAAGATGATAATCTTTGATGTTTATAACTTTTATAAATCCCATAAAATAATAAATAAAATATTTAAAAATAGAATGTATTATAGCTAAAAGATTAATTGATTAGTTATATATTTCATTTAAATAATAGCCATGTTACCCTATTTGATCTTAAAATATAACATTAGATTGTTTAATAAAAAGCCATTCTTTTTTACCTTCAGACAATTTCTACTTTCTTTATATTTAATGAGTATTATACATTTTGATATGTAATAGTACAAAGACTGTGTTAATCTTAAAGTGCTCCTACAATAAAGGAAATAGCATGAAAATGTACATATAAACTTTACCTTGTACACATGATTTTTAATGGTTTCTTCAAAGCCAAATAGTTGATGTATTAGATCATTATCTAAGTTGCTTCAAACTTAAGTGCAAAAATTGTTCTGTTTGCTTTCTATGATATCAAAAATCTCTGATGTTTTATATATATATTTTTTTTCTGTGAACTCCAAGAGGCCTCACAAGAACTAGAAAACATAATATGCTCATTTGACCTACTAAAAAAATTTGTATTTTGCCTAAGTGAAAATAACTACAAGTCATCATTAACCAAACAATTTTTCTCCAAGAACTAGACTAATTTAAAAGATATTTAAAATTATGAAGCTGAAGCTGAGATAAAATAAATTCTATAGTGTTTTCTGGGAGTTATCAAAAACTTAAAATGCATTGTGCATTGATAACCTATAGTTAATTCAAATAGTAAATTAACCAGCATGTCATATTCCCCAAAAATCTGTACACATGCATTGTGCTAAAAAATAACAGATCGTGCTTCCCTTAAAAAAATTCCACATTAATTTATTTTAATATCAATAATTATTTAATATTACTATCAAGATAATTATTTGGATTTGATGCATCTTTTCCAACCTATTCACATTACTATCCAGCATTCCAGAAGACTGCTGTGAACTTTCCAGGTAAGGACAAAATGAATCTGGAAAGTATCAATAACTACTTATAACCATCAGCATAAGACCCAAAAATAATAAGCATTTACCACTTGGATTCACAAAGTAATTTCCAAGATTCATATCAAGTGCCCAGTTGTTATAAAGTAATTTGTCTAATACTTTACATTTTGAAATAATCTAGATAAATTTGGTCCACTAAAATTCCACTTGAGCCTATTTAATTTCCTATGATTTGGTTACATTAGCAAGAGGATTTTGTTTGGGTTTGGGGTTTATGATTGAATAAGAATCAAGTTAATCATTTAGGTACTTAAGAAAACTCAAGGATTTCTCCTGACCCTCATTTCAAGAACAGTTTTATATTCTACAATTCATCTGTTCCACAAGAAATAAATGCAAAGATATTTCATTCTGCTTAGATTTCTTTGCCTCATCACCAAAATGCATTTCTTGGGAGTGATTTTCATTTACAAAAGTCCTATATCCTGCATAGATTTAAGCACCTATACTTCTCAGCTAAAGGTCAAAGGATGTTAATCATACATCCATAATTGTTCTCAGCCTTCATTAAGAGACACCATATTAAACTGATGGAAAGCCCTGCTTAATCAAGCTTTGCTAAAATTACTCAGGTAAGTTATCAAGATGAAAGAGCAGGGGAGCTAGAATGTGCCTGAGGGACGATGTGCCCTGATGATATCAATCTTTCTGACACTGGGAACCAAGGTAGCACTGATAGATATTTGGGAGGCAGAAGTTCAGATTTACTGCTATATTTTATTTTTAAATATTAGAGGTTTATTTATACTAAAATTAAATAAAAGTTTAACCTGCTGCAAGATAGTTTTAGCAAGGACATCCCATTTCTTCAAAGACAGTAATAATCTTGTAGTTCAATACTTGACATGTCTAATGTAATTTGCATTTATGTAGATCATTGTTGGGACATTCTGGATGCTGTCTGCCAAGGGGATGGAAAAACTCTGGCTCTCCTTGCTTACCACGCCCTGTGGAGGACTGGGCTAAGCAGAGGGCGTGGCTATGATGTATCCTGAGAACTGGAACTGCCCTGCTGGTCACTGATTGGTTATGTTTGGGCCTTTTATAAGTACAGACCACCCTTTAATAAATGAGTCTTGGCACCGCTTCCGCTTCCGACCAAAATTCCCCGGCGTGACCCTGAGTCCTTTCTGAAAGGCTGTGGAGGGGGCGCTGGCGACTCTTGCCCTCTGGGCCTGTCTTCGCCAGGTAGGCTAACCCCATCCCTCTCTGCGGGTCAGAAAGGGATTTCTTCTGGGCCCTGAAGGGGGTTGGCTAAAGACCTTGGCCCCTTTAATGTAAGTAACGCAGCAGACCATATTGTCTGGCATTAAGTCCCTCAAAAAACATATGTGTGAGATAAAGCTTGAGTACTTTTTTTGGAACAGGCTTTGTATTATTAATATGTACCAGACACATAATTCCCTAAATTTACATTGCGTTAACATGGTTTTTTTTTTTAACAATTGTGAATATTATGAAACAAAAAGAAGAAAGCATCAAAATGTCAATTACTTTATTTATACTTGCATATATATTTATACATATTTAAAATATTTTTGTAATTTAAAATGTATATATAGTAGGTAGGAGTTTTTGTATACATGGTGAAAATACTGTCAAGATTAACAGTTACTCAATTCAAATTAAAATTATTTTCATGTGGTACTATAAAAGATGATAAATACTGAAAGACTATAAAAATATAAGAAAGCAGAGTTCTCTTAAGTTGTTTACTGTTAGGGCTCTAGAAAGGAATGTCCCCCAAAGTCTCATGCATATAGACATGGGACTTAAAGACGAATATTGGATCAAGAGAGTTCTGACCTCATTAGTGGATAATTCATTTGATGGATTAATCCATTGTAGCTGAATGGACTATTGGAACTTGTAGGAGACAGGTCACTGGGGAAAGACTTAGAAGGGTTTATCTTCTCCCTAGCCCTTTCCATTCTTTCTGTCTGCTTCCTGGCTGCCAGGGACTAAGCAGCTTTCCTCCAACATTCCTTTCTGCCATGATGTTTGCTTCACTTCAGGCCCAGAACAAGGAAGTCAGAGGACCATGGACCAGAACCTCTGAAACTGTGAGCCAAGTAAAATTTTCCTCCTTTAATTGTGTCAGGTACTTTGGTCACAGCAATGAAAACTGACTAATAGTTACTTTTGGAGGATACACGCACATGTAACAAAAAAACAATCAGAATAGATTGCATTGTTTTATTGATATGAAATATTATGAAACTGAAGATAAATGAGTAGTTAGTTTTGGCAGAGGAGCCAATCTTTGAGTCAAATATTTCAGATTGTGTTGAAATTCTTATTAATGGTATGGGGCAGCAGAATTTTTTTTTTTCTATAGTGAAGTACAGTTTGTAGAAAGATATTTGATATCAGTCATGCACAATTAAATATATGAGAAAGTCTTTTATAAACTACCGGGGCATGGGGAAATAAACAGGTGGGGGGAAAAACAAACCAACAGAATGCAGATTAGAGCTGACATTTCCATGAAGAGATAACAGGCATTCAATAATTAAAGTGTAAGTATTTTTTTTAATCATGAATGCTATTAGGGGACATTGAAATATTCCATACAGAAGATTAGTATGTTTCCCTTTTAATTTCTAATCACTTAGGCTGCAGCTATGGAGTATGTACAGAAGGATAGCTGTCATTAATATTTTGAATGGTAAAACTGGAAGATAAATTTGGATGTTGTCATTGTAAGCAGTTGAAATACAGAATGATCTAAGGTAGTGAAAATGGTAATCAACAAGCCTGGAACAGTGATAATAAGGAAATAAGAAAGATAGAATTTTATTAGATATGTTATGACAAGTACAAAGACAGTATCATTCCAAGTGACAATGTTCTATTATTTGCTATAATTTTATTTCTTGTATAGAGAACACTTTGTTTTTCTTACTTCTATCACATGCCTAATCTTATATTTCTGGATCATCATTCAATCACAAAAAAAAAAAAAAAAAAAATTGAGAGAATGGAAGACAGACAAACAAAAATAAAACAATAAGACTGGGTTCCCAGTATTTTTATCATAGGAATATATTTTTAAGCACTTTACTTATCTATTGAAATCATGTGTCCATATTTATTTAGGTGAGAATTCTGTATGTAGAGATGAATGTAAGATTGTTAACCACTGTAATCCCAAAGATCTCTTTTCCAGTCTATGAGAATATTCATGTCAGAAATTACTTTATATATTTGCCTTTCAATTTAGATGAGATGTTTATCGATCATCAATATATTCATCAGTATGACCTCACTAATTAACAATGTAAAAACCCTTCAGCATCTGAAATTGTTTTTATAATTACATATAAATTGTCTGCTAAGTTAATAAGCAAATGTATTTGTTATAAAGTTGAATGTGCAAGAATAAGTTTTGATATAGTGTCTATGTATCAAAATAGCACATTTCATGCTACGTGATAAAATTTTCACTACTGTCAAACTCAGAAAAATAATATCTTAGCAGGTTTACAAGAAATCAAAATATGCTTCATTATCACATTGAATATTTCATGAGATCAAGAAAGTATGTGTTTTCCAGGGAAGAATCTGTTTCATTACTGAGAAAAACTTGTTTAGGTTTGAAAAGGTCAACATTTCTGAGATAAATGTTATATTTTCACTTAAGAAATAGAATTTCCAAATTTTCTTAGAGTGAAAACCTGCAATCTAATAGTTGCAATAAAATTGCACTTGTAGATATTCCATTCTAAATCAATATTTTGATTGAAAAATATTGCACATTTTTTAATTCAGGTAAGAGAAACCATTGTTATGATACAAGACTAATTTTAGAATCTCATATTGTGCTGAAACCATCTGAGCATGATCTATCTCAACTTGAATCTATAATCTCCCCATCACTGTGCCTAACTTTTCTAGGTCTTCACAAGTAGTTGCTAGAAAATAGCATACAAAGTACTGCAGACAGAGTGGTTTAAATCAGAGAAATTAATTTTCTCACAATTTTGGAAGCTGGAGGTCCAAGGTCAAGGTGCTGACATGATTTCTTTCTGTTTTGAAGACTCGTTTTTTGATTTGTAGAAGTATGTCTTCTCTTACTTCTTCACCTGGACTTTACTTTTGGGGTTCTCGTCCTTGTTGTCTGTCTGTGTCTCTTTTTCTCTTTCTCTGTTCTAACCTCCTTTTCTTGTAGGGTTACCTATCAGCTTGGACTAATGATTTCATTTTGATTTAAGCTATGTCTAAAGGCTCTGTCTCCAATCACAATTACATTTTGATGCATTAGAGTTAAGGTTCTTCAGCACACAGAGTTTGAGGAGACACATTATAGTCCAGAACAGCCCTAGTTTCTTCAGAATATAAACCAGAGTCTTCATTTAAAAAACCACATGAATATCCACATTGAAATACATTTTAACTACCAATTCATCTTGGACCAAGAGAAAAATTAAATGAGACTTTAATATAACTAAGAGAAAAAAATTCTGAGGTTTTATGAGCAATAACAATTTTCTTTTTTCATTAGTAATTCTTATGAAACCAATACTTAATTAATTCCAAATATATCCAAAGTTATTCACAGCAGAGTAATATTATATTGAAACACATTTTCAACATCAAATAAGAGTTAGAGTTACCAAATATTCTAGTTTTTACCAGGACATATCTCCAGTTGTTTTTTTCAGTTGATTGACATTTGGCCAATTCCTTATTTCATAGGACTCCTCTTATTGAGAAATATTATTTTGTTACTGATATCTATACCACTTGGAGAAGATTAATTATTATTTTAGTGTCAGAAATAAATAAAATTTATTTTATTTGTAGCAGACAAATATCTTAAATACATGACAAGTTTCAAGGTAACAATGGGAAGATACTTTTTTTGTGTATTGAAGAAAATCCATATCCAGTTTATTGCTAATAGAGAATTAAATGTTGACTTAATGAAAATGCTCAAGCTCAGTACTATTAACTATTTAAAATTACTCAGGACAGACTGATCAATTCATTAATAACAAGAAAGAAAGCATATCTAAGAAAAAATTTTAGAAATAACCTTATTTGAAAATGCATAATTTTTAAAAAATGAAATATTGATGGAAAGAAGGGAGTTTATACTATAATTTTTAAAAATTGGATTCATGAAATATTATTTGTGCAGGCAAAACTCATAAACTATCTTATAAATTATGTATAGAATATTTTCACATCTGCATTGTATTTTAAATGTGCTTATATAATATATAATGTATGCATATATGCACACATTAAAAATATAGTTTTTTTAAGAAATAAACACATCTTTCACAAATATAATCATGATTACAAGTTTTAAAAACATTGGTTTCTTCAAAATTAATTATATATGTATAATACATTGATAATCAAAAGTGAATTATTTTTAAAATTTTCAGTGAAAAATCAACATGTAGGAAAAATTATGAAAATTCAGGAAAAGGGAAGACCATAGAGAGAAATTTCCTCAGCAGAAATTAAGGTTGATATTAAGTTTTCAATTGCTAACCAACTATGTTCATATTTACAAAATAGATTATTTATATCCCTAAATATATGCATATATGGTGAATAAAAACATACATATGTATAAAACATATATATACACACACAGTATGATGAAGAAAAATAAATAATTTGAGACTAAAATATACAAAAAATAATTTCGGTCAAGTGGCTGTGTAGAAAAAATTTTATATGTCTGCCCTTATACACAAAATAAATTCCATTATGAAATAACAAAAAGCAATTATAAATAATTATTCAGATTGGTTCTGAATTCAGAAAAGCTTTAGTAGAAAAAAATGCCAAGGAAGAAATAGTACAAGAAAATTCTGATAGGTTCATTTATACAATTTCATTCCTTAGCAAACCCTATTTATTAACTTTACCTCCAAAGAATGTTACATATTCATTTCAATTTTTCTGTCAATACCCCAAAGTAGTCCACAGTTGATTATTACAACAGCTTCCTACATTTTTAGTTGTATAAAAGGTTACTCCCATTCTGTAGGCTCTCTCTTCATGTTATTGTTTCCTTTGCTGAGAAGATTTTTAGTTTGAATCCATCCCATTTATTGATTCTTGATTTTCCTTCTCGTGCTTTAATAATATTGTTAAGGAAGTCAGATCCTAAGCTTACATGGTGAAGATTTGGGCCTACTTTTTCTTATATTAGACAAATAGTCTCTATTCTAGTGTTTAAGTCTTTGATCCACTTTTAGTTGAGATTTGTGGGGGATGAGAGACATGGATTGATTTCATTTTGTTGCATGTGGAATTCCAATTTTCCCAGCACCATTTATTGACTAGGATAGCTTTTCTTGAGAGAAAATTTGGGTGCCTTTGTCTAGTATTAAATAAGTGTATTTATGTGGGTTTTTCTCTGAGATTTCTATTCTGTACCATTGGTCTACTTGTCTATTTTGGTGCTAATACCTTGCCGTTTTTGTTACTATGGCTCTGTAGTATAGTTTATGGTATAGTATTGTGATTCCTCCTGCTTCACTCTTCTTGCTAAGGATTACTTTGGCTATTCTGGTTCTCTTATTTTTCCAAATAAATTTCATGATTGATTTTTCCACTTCTATGAAGAATATCATTGGGATTTTAATAGGAATTGCATTAAATTTGTATAATGCTTTTGGTAATATGGACATTATGACCATATTAATTGTGCCTTTTTTTTTTTTTTTTTTTTTTATCTTCTAAGGCCTTCTTCTTCTTTCTTTAGTGTTATGTAGTTTTCATTGTATAGGTCTTTCACCTCTTTTGTTAGATTGATTCCCAAGTATTTTATTTTAGTTTTTGGAATTGATTGTGAATGGAATACTTTTCCTAATTTCTCTTTCAGTAGGTTCATCACTGGTATATAGGAACACATTTGATTTATGGGTGTTGATTTTATAACCTCATACTTTGCTGAATGCATTTATGAGTTTTAGACGTTTTCTGGTGGAATTTTATGGTTCTCCTAAATATAGAATCATGTCATTGGCAAATGGTGATAATTGAGCTCTTCTTTACCTGTTTGTATCCATTTAATTTATTTCTTCTGTCTAATTGCTCTGACCAGAGTTGCAAGGATGATATTGAAGAGAAGTGATAAAAGAGGACATCCTTGTGTTGTTCCAGACTTTTTAAAAAATTTATTTATTTTTATTCTAAGTTGTTAGAAGTGACTGAAGAATGCATTACATTTTATATTATACTTATAGAGCACATTTTTACATATCTCTGGTTGTATACAAAGTATATTCACATCATTTGTGTCTTCATACATGCACTTAGGGTTATGATATCTATCTCATTCTACCATCATTATTTTTTCTTCACCCTTTTGCTCCCTCCCTTTCCCTTCCTCCTCATTGGCCATTCTAGTGTTCCTCTAGTCCTCCTATGCTCCCCTTCCCAACCCCACTGTGAATCGACCTCCTTTAATCAGAGAAAACTTTCTGCATTTGGCTTTTGGGAATTGGCTAACTTCACTTAGCATTATATTCTCCAACTTCATCCATTTACCTGAGAATACCATGATTTTAGTCTCTTTTATTGTTGAGTAATACTCCATTGTGTATATATACCACATTTTCTTTATCCATTCATCTACTGAAGGGCATCTAGGTTGGTTCCACAGTTTAGCTATTGTGAATTGTGCTGCTATAAACATTGATATGGCTGTGTCCCTGTAGTATGCTGTTTTTAAGTCCTTTGGGAATAGACTGAGGAGTGAGATAGCTGGGTCATAAGGTGGTTCCATTCCAAGTTTTCCAATGAATCTCCATACTGCTTTTCATATTGACTGCACCATTTTGCAGTCCCACCAGTAATGTATGAGGGTGCCTTTTTCCCCATATCCTAGCCAACATTTATCTTAATAGCTGCCATTCTGACAGGTGTGAGATGAAATGTTAGAGTGGTTTTGATTTGCATTTCTCTAATTGCCAGAGATGTTGAACATTTTTTCATGTATTTGTTGATTGATTGTATATCTTCTTCTGAGAAGCATTTGTTCAGTTCCTTGGAAATGAGGAAATATACCCCGTTTACAATAGCATCAAAAAAGAAAAATACTTGGGAATCAACATAATCAAGCACATGAAAGACCTCTATAATGAAAACTACAGAACACTAAAGAAAGAAATTATGGAAGACCTTAGAAGATGGAAAGATCTACCTTGCTCTTAAATAGGCAGAATTAATATTATCAAAATGACCATACTACCAAAACACTATACAGATTTAATGCAATTTCAATCAAAATCCCAATGGCATTCCTCAAAGAAATAGAAAAAGCAGTCATAAAATTCATCTGGAAAAATAAGAGACCCAGAATAGCTAAAGCAATCCTTAGCAAGAAGAGTGAAGCAGGTGGCATCACTATACCAGAACTTAAATTATATTACAGAGTGATAGTAACAAAAACAGCATGGTATTGGCACCAAAATAGACTGGTAGACCAATGGTACAGAATAGAGGACACAGAGACTAACGTACATAATTTCAGTTTTCCTATATCAGACAAAGGCACCAAAAATGTACATTGGAGAAAAGATAGCCTCTTCAACAAGTGGTGCTGGGAAAACTGGAAATCCATATGAAACAAAATGAAATTAAACCTTTATCTCTCACCATGCACAAAACTCAACTCAAAGTGGATCAAGGATCTAGGAATTAGACCAGAGACACTATGCCTAATAGAAGAAAGAGTAAGTTCTAATCTCCAACATGTCGGATTAGGCCCCAAGTTTCTTAATAAGACTTCTGTAGTGCAAGAATTAATGTCCCATGGCAGATGAGTGGATAAAAAAAATGTGGTATATATACACAATGGAATTTTACTCAGCAATAAAAGAGAATTAAATAATGGCATCCACTGGTAAATGGATGAAGTTGGAGAATATAATGCTAAGTGAAATCAGTCAATCTCAAAAATCCAAATACCGAATGTTTCCTCTCTTATAAGGAGGTTGGTTCACAGTATTGTTGAGTCGGGGTACATAGGAGAATTAGAGGAACACTAGAATGGTCAAAGGGAAGGGAGAGGCAGGGAGAGAGCAAGGGGGTAAGGGGGGAAGAAATAGTAGTTGAATAGATGGATATCATTATTCTAAATGCATGATTGAAGACTTGAATGCTACGAATATATTTTGTATACAAACTGTTTTGTGTAAAAAGATGCTTTATATGTGTAGTATGAACTGTAATACATACTACTACTATAAATAAAAATTTTTAAAAAAGAATCAATAAATGGGTTCCAGATTTTAGAGGGAATGCTTTAAATTTTCTCCATTTAGAATTATGTATACAACTCAGATACAGCAATAATCTCCAGGATATATAAAAACTCAAAACACTTAACACCAAAAAAAAAAAAAAAAAAAAAAAAAAAAAAAAAAAAAAAAACGATCAATAAGTGGGATAAGGAACTGGATAGACACTTCTCAGAAGAAGAAATACAATCAATCAACAAATATATGAAAAAATGTTCAACATCTTTAGTAATTACAGAAATGCAAATCAAAACTACTCAAAGATTTCATCTCACCCCAGTCAGAATTGCAAATATCAAGAATACAAACAACAGTGAAGGTTGGCAATGATGTGGCAAAAAAAGGTATATTCATACATTGATGATGGGAGTGCAAATTGGTGCAAACATTAAGAAACAGGTTGTGGAGATTCCTCAGAAAACTTAGAATGGAGCCACCATTTGCTTGAGCTATCCCACTTCTCCATTTATATCCAAAGTTCTTATAATTGGTGTATTACAGCAATGCACCAACATCATGTTTAAAGCTGCTCAACATACAATAGCTAAACTATGGAACCAACCTAGATGCCCTTCAGCAGATGAATGGATCAAAAAATATTATATGGAATATAAAAAATGGAATATTAGTCAGCTTAAAATAATGAAATTATGGCATTTGGCCATAAATGAATGGAGCTGGAGAATAGCATGACAAACAAAATAAGCCAATCCCAAAAAAACAAGAGCATAATGTTTTCTCTGATAAGCAGATGCTAATTCACAATGGGGGGCACTGGGAAGAAGAGAGTTACTTTTGATTAGATAGAGGTGAATGAAGGGAGGGGAGTGAATACTTGGGTAGGGAGGGTAGTAGAATGAAACAGATCATTACCTTAGGTACATACATGTCTGCATGACCAATGTGATTCTACAACATGTACAATCACAAAAGTAATAAATTATCAAATTATGATTAGAACAAATAATTTAAAAAAGCAAAGAAAGGGATTAAGAAAAGAAAAAAGTGAGAAATTATACTCTATTTACATATGATATATCAAAGGCCATAAATGTACTCTATTGTCATGTATAACTAATTAGAACAAATAAAAAAGCTTATTTTTATTCTCAAAACAGCCAGTTAGACTAATACATAATATATTTATTTCTTAATGATTTTTGAACACTTATTATGGGCCATGTACAAATTACAAATGTACCTCTTTGGCTATAATACAACATTTATTTCATATTAATCTTAATTTATTGTTCTCATTTTTTTAAAGAAAAAAAATGTGAAATAATTTAAAATTTTATTGAATAAGTATTTATTCACAGAGGTGCAGAATGGCAAAATAAGATTAAGACACAAGAAGTTACATCCAAAACATTTAGTCTAACTTCTGAACTACACTTCTTCTATAAAGCAGACTTGTAATTAACATAGAATCATTTTTTTTCATGTAAAGGCCTACCTCAGGTGATAGCCTGCCTCCTTCCTAGCTCATTTTATTGGAAGTCCACCAGTCATCCACCATGGCTCAGCTAAATTCCTTGACTTACCAGGCTTATTCTTCCCTAACTTCTTTTGCTTTTGCATTTTTTTCTCTGTAGGCCCTTCACAGTCTCCTTCAAATATTAATTCATAGGAGTCATATTACAGTATATAGAGTAAGTCATGCTCTCAACACATATATATTCTAGGTCTATTGCAACATCTTGTTTATTCCTCATAGCCCATTATTTTCAGGCTTTTCTTTTCTGTTTGCAAATTAATTTAATTTTAG
This sequence comes from Tamias sibiricus, assembly GCA_025594165.1. NCBI lineage: Eukaryota > Metazoa > Chordata > Mammalia > Rodentia > Sciuridae > Tamias > Tamias sibiricus. The sequence continues at coordinate 28,277,364 of CM046665.1, forward strand.
TTCTTGACATTAGAATAAAATCTTTATGAAGTCAGGTGGTGTGTTCTTTCTGAACAGTTATCTATCAAATGACTTAATCAGTATGTAACAGAATCATCTCTTAATACATATCAAGTTTATAAAGGTATAATTAGTGCCAGAATAAATAAAGATGCAAAACTTCTGCATGCTGAGAAAATGCCATTAGAATATTTTATTCCCACTCAATTCTGTAAACCTAACATTTATCAAAAATAGTTTATTAATTAAGAATTCAAAATAACAAAGAAAAAGAGAAATGCATTTTATGCACTATATGGAAAACAGTTAAAATTTCTAAAATTATGCTATAGTTTAGATCTTGAATGTGCCCCAAAGTCCATGAGTTAAAAGCTTGGTCAACAGGGTGGAGTTATTTGTTGGGGGGTTGTGGAGGCTCTTGGAGGAGATTCCTTGTAGGAGGAACTTAGGTCATTAGGGGTTTCTCTTTGTAGAGGACTGTAGAACCCTCGTCCCTTCACCTTTTTCTTTTGCTTTTGGCCATGAGATGAGCAGTATGCTCTGCCCTGAGCTCTTGTCATGGTGTGCAGCTTCATCAGAGGGCCAGAGGACTGGGACTATAGATCATGGATAGAAATCTCCAAAACTGTGAACCAAAACAAATATTTCCTCTCTAGATGCTAATTATCTCAGATATTTTGTTAATGTAGCAGAAAGTTAACACGCTGTGAAATTTTAGAATTCATATAAAACATCAAGACCTCAATTTTAAAAATGTGTAGAAAACAAGGAGATTCATGTATTTGGAAATGCAAATAATGAAAGTGCATAAGCTAATTTAAATTGCAAATTCCTTCAGTGTAAGATCATGTTATCCTGAATGAGATGGACAAAAATCTCATGAATAGATAAATTTATACCAACTTATAAATAAACATATCTATAATAGGTCAGACAATAAGAATTGATTAGAAAGAAGTGAGAGAAAGATACAGAATGCCATAGATATTTAACAAAATATTGAAAACATTTAGTAAGCATTTATTAAAAGAACTATAAAATTTGTGATTAAATCCATGTACTACAATGAAAAAATTTTTTTATATCCTATAATTCTGCACATGAAAACTGAGGAATAGAGAAGTGAAGAATCTAGCCAATTCCACAAGCAACCAAAATGTAGAACCTAGAATACAAAGTTTGAAAACCACCACTCTTAAAAAAAAAAGTTATTTCCTCAATAAATATTTGGTACCATGATTAGTTATTACCTCAATAAATATTTTATACCATGATTAACTGAGAAAATAAGTGACCAAATATTTTCTACTTGACCAAATTCATTAAAATATATTCAAAATCACTACTCTTTAAGATTCTTTAATTCATAAGTACAGTAAAACAAATCATATCCATATGAACTAATCCTTACTTACTCTTTGAAATAGGGGGAAATTACACTGTATCCAAATGAACACTTAACTAGTGAGAGATATTAATTTACATATATTTGTTTGTATTTTTAAAACTCTTATGATGAAAATTTTATATGATAATTGAAAAATTATCATATAAAATATCAGGTTAAGCAGTATTTTCTTGGAAGTTTGTACTTACATATTTGAGTAGAGCACAGTCACCTCAATTGACCAATTTATTCATCATTTTATGAATTTATTCCTGTGTTTATTCTGTCAGTAATTTTATTAGGGAAAATACTGAACATCTGAGGCTCATGGTGGGAAAAATAGCCCATTTCTACTTATAATTCCCTTACCCTCCAATCAGAGAATTCTGCAATATGATGATATAAAAACAAAAAGTAAAAAAAAAAAAAGTGTCTGATATATGCACACTTATTAGAAAGATGAGAAACAAGATTTTTGTTTCTCAAACATCTAGCTGTTTTTCAGAACATGGCTTTTCCCCTACTAAATCCTGAAACATCCATTTTTAAAAAAATGTTACTATTAAAACCTGGATTGTGTGTCTTGGTGTTGGTTTTATAAATGAATATATTATGCATTTCACTGAAAGAGTAAATTCATTAATAAAATAATGGGATAGAATGCCACACTTAATGAAAGCCTCATAAATAAATACAAATTATTTTTATTTTATTTCAGGTATGGATCAGATAAATTCAACATCCATCATCAAAATTCCAAAGGCAAATATATGCATGTGGATGTATACAGTATGTATATTTATATATATATATATAGTATATTTATATTATATAGTATATTTATTTATATATATATAAATATAGTATATTTATATTATATAGTATATTTATATATATATACATATATATAGAGAGAGAGAGGCATGTGAAATTTTATTTTATCACATCATAATTTTATCATATTTATAATTAAAATATTTAATTTGACTCTTTTCTTTTAGTTGTAGGTGGACACAACATCTTTATTTTATTTATGTGTTGCTGAGGATCAAATCCAGGGCCTCACACATGTGAGATGAGCACTCTAATGCTGAGCCCTAGCCCCAGACCCTAATTTGACTCTTCAAAGAGAAAAACTGTTAATGCATCAGATGCACTTAAGAAGGAATACATACATACACACATGCATGCATAGAAATTTTTTTTCTAACATGTGGCCAACCTGATAAGAAACTATCAACAATATAGAATTGTAATGGGATAGTTTCATGATGCTGAATTCATTAAAGAAATCAAAGATCTCCATTTTGTTATTTTCTGTTAACAAATAAGTGCTCTTTTATTGTTATTTCCTTAGCAAATATTTACCATGCTAAAATGAAACTTAATGGCAATTGCTGACCTTTGTATCTCATTTAAACTTTTTTTTTAAAGATTGAGATTTTTCAACACATGCTTTTATTTTCTACTTTTATTCTTGTAAGAAATACTTATGAATATCAACCTATAAATACAAGTGACAAATTAGTAAGACATTTTTTTTGTCCTTTACAAGTTCAAACATTCCATTTATTACCCCAGGAATCTTAGTCTACCTATAACCCAATATTTGAGGGAAATTCATGAATATTTACTGGAATGCAATGAGGGTCAATTTAAAGCAAGGTAATGGACCAGTACTCCCAAGTCCTCCCTCCTGTTTGTAGGAGTGGATCCTTGCCTTAATGAGGCATTTTACATAATAAGTTAAGAGCAAGGGTGCCTCCTTCCTCCCACTCACCCTCCAACTCACCCTCCCTGTGCAGGCAATGGCAGAGTGCAGTCTTAAAACAAACATTTCTAACTGAAAATGCTTTTCTCTTTATCTTTATAAACAGTAGCAAATATAACCAAAAATAGACATGCTAAACACACTTTCTTGTTCATGATATGAACAAGATATGTCTGGTATTTAACTCTTGGATCACTATCAGTCATCACTCTTTTTGGATAATTTTATGGTGGTAATTTTTTTTCTGTTGTTTTTTGCTGCAGGTTTCTGTGAGTTTGCCTTTGGAACATGATTGCTGCCCTTAACTGAGATGTGCATCTACCAGGGGAAAAAACTTGATTCTGTCATTAATACTTCAACTGATTCTTTCATTAATACTCACTTCAACTGTACCCAAAAACTCTATTCAGGCCTTTGTCTGAGCTGTTCATTCTATACAAGAGGTCACACATCAAGGACTTTGCAAGAAGCTTCAAAATCTGTTCTATAACAAGTCATTGAATATTTAGTATATCAATGAATAAATATACAAGCAATCAATCCTTCAAAAAATGGTCTAAAGGAAATTCAATTTTATTATAAAATAATTGAAGTTAAAGAATCACATTTTCTGATATACTACTTTTAGTTTTAGTGGAGAGTATTAATATTCAGAATGGCATTAATGGAATAAGTTGATTCTTTGTTCATATTATAATTTAATTTTGAAAGCATAATTTGCCTTAAATAGGCAAAGCTTACAATATGACTCTAAAATACTGATTTTTAAAAAGTGGGTAATGTTGTCTTTTAATTTGAAAATTTGTGAATTTGTAAATAAATCCAGAATTATTTAGCAATGCCTTTTATTGCCTTATTGAAATTTTTAATTTTTATTCTTTATACCGTAAAATTCTGCTGAATATTGCAGTGTAAATACATGTAAATACTAGAAATTATCTATCATTGTAAAGAAAAAAAATTTTGAAGGGGGCATAAGTTAAAGACATATATGCTTAGTTTCAAGAGGGTAAAAGAGACATGGTTTTTATAGTGTTTATGTGTTATAGTTTAAATATTAGGCATTCTCCAAAATCTCATTTGTAGGACAAAGCAAGAAGACTTAGAGGTGAAATGATTGGGTTATGAGAGCTTTAACCCAATCAGTGAATTATTAATTCCCAATGAGGATTAACAGATTGGTCACTGAAGGCACTGAAGGCAGGTAGGGTGTGTTTGGAGGAGGTAGATTATTGGCGGCATGACTTTGGATTATTTGTATTGTTTCTGACAAGTGGAGTCTCTCTCTACTTCCTGATCATCATGTGAGCAGCTTGCCTCCACCACATCCTTCCACCATGATGTTCAGCTTCATGAACATCTGGAGCCCTACTGAATGGAAGCTCATGGAGTCTATGGACTGAGACCTCTGAAACCACAAGCCCCAATATAAATGTTTACTCCTTAAAATTGCTCTTGTCAGGTCTTTTCATCACAACAGTGAAAAATCTAACTAAAACATAAAGCATAGCTAAAATAGCAGTAACACCAATACAAAAAGATGGTTTATAAAAGTACAAGTATTTGTTTTAAATTTTGTTCTAATTCATTCTATAATATATTGAAGATCTAAATATTTGTTGTCATAGGTATAGACCTTAAGAGAATACATTATTCAACAAAATTAAAGAAATTAGTGTTCTTCAGCCATTGTTTTTCAAGTGTGCTTATTGCCTACAATTTATGTTTAAACAACTATTTCTTTCATGTGTAATTGCTTTATTTATTTTCAATACCTGGGAAATACATTATGCTATGGAATGAAAAAGTAAATGGGGTTAGGGAAGGTCAAGAATATACATTGCTGGTGGGAATGCTAATTGGTACAACCATGATGGAAAGTGGTATGGAGATTCCTCAGAAAACCAGGAATGGAACTATTTGACCCAGTTCTCCCACTCCTTGATTCATACACAAAGGACTTAAAATTAGCATACTACAGTGATGCAACCATATCAATGTTTATAGCAGCTCAACTCACAATAAACTGTGGAACCAACCTAGGTGCCCTTCAACAGATGAGTGGATAAAAAAATGTGGTATATATATACAGTGGAATATTACTTGGCCTCAAAGAAGAATGAAATGATGGCATTTTCTGGTAAATGGATGAAGCTGGAGAATATCATGCTAAGTGAAATAAGCCAATCCCAAAAAAACAAAGGCAGAATGTTTTCTCTGGTATGTGGATGCTAATTCACAATGGGGGGGGGTGGTTAGGGAAGAATAGAGTTAATTTGGATTAGTAACAGGATAGTGAAGGAAGGGGAGGGGCATGGGGGTAGGAAGGATAGTAAAATGAATCAGACATTGTGACCCTATGTGCATGTATGATTGTATGACCAGTGTGATTCTACATCATGTACAATCAGAAAAATAAGAAATTATTCTCCATTTATGTTTGATGGGTCAAAGTGCATTCTACTGTCATGTATATTAATTGAAAAACAGTATAATTAAGTGGAAATGGGAATTCTCTTGAAAAATGTTTGCATTAGCCACTATTTTGTTGCAAATAATGAATGCACTTAATATTTGGTAGCTATGCCACACAAATAGAAGACTCTAAGCATTCAAGTGAAAAATAATAAATCTGACCTCCAGAGCCCAATAAAACTATTTCATTTTTATTGAAAATAAAAATGAGCCCTAGCCGAGAAAAATAGAATCTAATTACTTTAAGTGTTCGAAATAAAAGCACTCATTTAGTTCATTGAGTCGGGCCCTCTTCTGTTAATGTAATATCTGAAAGAGTGTTTATCTGACTTGTATGCAGATATTACATTATAATCTTACATATAAATTAGTAGTAAGTACATTAATTGAGGGCTTCTATCATAAGCTTCTGAATTTCACATCCAAAAGCACATGTTTTTATGAAGTCATATGAGTTATTCTCAGGGATTCAAATACATTGTATTTAAGCAAATATCTATCTCACATCCCATGACACTTTCTTAAAATAGTAATTGGAAAGAAATCCATTTAGCTTGGTTGTAGAGCCTACAGCTCTGGAAGGAATTAAATCTCTACAACTTCATCCCACTTAGAGATACCAGCAAATACTGGTATAGAAACTGCCTTTGAAATGGGCCCCCTGGGTAACCAGTGCCATGGGACTGCTGTGAGCTAAAGAATGTGAGCCTTCTTATTGGAGGCTGCCATTAAGAAGGGGAATGGGTTAGAGCAGGACAAGAGCCTGACACTGCCAGGGGTTGAGGTGCCCTTTCCTCTGATCCTCCAGAGAGCTATTAGGTGCCCAGGCATGCCAAGGAACTATAGGAGCCACCTAGGTTCAGGCCAGTGGTGGGGCAGAACAGACTTGAGGAAAAGTAGCAGGATTCAATTCTATGCAGTTTTTGAAGGAGAAAGCTAAGTAAGATGGGGGGGAGAAAACTTAAATATACATCTGGGTAACCCAATATAGATGCCTGGTGGGGTTGCTACCCCTACACAGAGAAATATAGAGGACAAGCTGAGGAGGTGTGGGCATTTACTGAACCTCCCCAAACTTGAATGGGAACAAATCTGGAAGGCCCAAGAAGAAATCTCTCCATCTCAGAGAGCTCATCAAGGTATATTTTTAGACTTTAAAAGTTAGGTTTTTCTTTTGCTGATATTGTCCTTTGTATTGATTTGATAGATCCCCCATTTATTTGATATTGAATATTTTATTACAATTTTATATGATTTTAATGTTTCCATATCTTAATTTGATTTATTCTTTGTTTTTCTATTTCATTTTTATACTCTACCCATTTTTATTCCTTTCCTTTCTTATATTATCTGCATCTGTTTCTCTCCCATTTTTTAAATTTATGGTTTTGGCAGCTAATGCTTTTTTTTTTTCTTTTTCTTTTATGTTTGTCATGCCCTACACGATCTAATAGTAATTGTATTTTCTTTTATGCCTAAATTCTTAGCAAACTGGAAAGTGTTTTTCCCCTTTTTCATTTACAGAAGAGTGGAAATGAAATAACATTTTCAATAAGTTGTTATGGTTTATTAGTATGTGTATTGTTCTGTGATGATTGTAGTTACTGGTGATTATTATCTCCTCTCAAGTGTTAGGATTGATCATAGCATGTGATTATGTTGGGTGATCCTGAGATACACTCATCCAGGGCACATAGTAAAGTGAAAGCAGCTCACTAAAGAGATAGTAAAAGAGATATCCAACCCAACAGATATGCAAATGTGAAAATAGAAATGCAGGGAATATGAGAAAACAAAATAATAATATGTCTCCAAAAATTTGTAACACTCTACTCACTGGTTCCATAGAAATTAAAGGGGAAAAATGCCAGACTAATTATTTAAAAGGTTGATTGTTAAAATGATCAATGAATTAAAAGAAGAGATAAGGAATTGTTGAACAGAGAGAAAATATGCAAAAAAGAAAGAACATTTCAATAAATATATGGAGATTCTGAAAAAGAACCCATTGGAAGTCACCAATGAACTGTGGGTGTGTCTTAGCTATCTCTAAGCAGAGGTGTGCCCCTTAGAGAACTCTCTGTGTCATCTCACCTGAGACAACTTTGTTGCCTTGGCAAACATGCTGCTTAAAGATAATTCTGTGATACCATGGAATTTATTTGCTCAGATAGTCCTCCTGGGAGTTGGAAAGAGATATCAGTTTACTAACTAACCGTGAGGCACCAGTTGCTTGGAGGAGGAAGAATTAGTGCAAGTGATGAGTGCCCACTTAGGCCAATTTTCCACAGTGTCTGGCTTCTTGTTTACCTTGAAGAACCCCTCCTCACAATAAATTCCTTTGATGTAATTCACTACAAATAGAGCATTCTTGGGCTTTTCCCCTTCCTTAAGATCAGACCCATCAGGTCTTTTCCACCCATCAAGTCCTCTTTTTAAAAAATATTTTCCATGTTTTTTGCTTTATTTCTTGATATTACTTTTTCAGCCTTCTATTTCCAGCCAGCTCACACCTCCTAGAGCTACTTATTCCCTCACCATGCAGTCCACAGGTGAGAAGAACCTGCATGTCTACCTTTAGAAAGGGTGGGAGACAAAAGGAAACAGATAAAGAAATTTGAAACAGCCTAATTTAACCCTAATTTTTTTATAAAAAAATTTTTCCCCCCTCTGGTCCTTATGACATGAACTTTTAAAACCATGGATTCAAAACAAAAAAAGAAAAATTTAAATATTCTTATTTTTCTTGGTTGACAAAACCCGAAAATTCTTTCCAAAGTGTTTTACATCAAGAGTACTGCTATTTCTATTCTATTTTGGAGTCTCATGAATATTTGGTTGCAATGTAAACCCAAAGAGATTCAAAGCTCTAAGTTACTACTCAGCATCAACCTAAGTTCCTCAGATGATTGCCAGCAAGAAAGCAGTACCTTTCATGAGTGAAAAAATAAAAATGAAAATAAATGTTGATATTTTCCTGACATATATTCCCAATTTAGTGGAAAAGTTTTTTGAAATAATCAAATCTGTATTAGTCAAATATACAATAAAGGATTAAAATGATTATTTTGAAGTATAATCAAGCTTTACTACGAGTTCATAAGATCTCTTTCAATGAAAATCAAGATGGCTTCTAGCTTTGCAAAGCTTGATAAAGAGTTTTTGCTATCTACCCAATATATTTTTTCTTTTCTTTTCTTTCTTTTTTTTTTTTTTTTTTTCACTACATGAAAACTTCATTTTCAATATACTATGATCATAGAAATCGTTTTTAGGGGATTGTATACAGAAAGTCATATTATTTACCATTACATTTTCAGTGTTTTTCCAATCTTCTCTCTTTTAATCAATTATATCAGTCTGTAAAATGTTCTGCCTGCCTCCTGTTGCCCTTGCCTTTACACTTGCTCATCCGCCATCCTGAGATGCTTTTTCCATCCATTTTTGTTAGATATTGAAATCATTTACATTCATTAAAACACAGCTCAGAGGTACTTTCCTCTGTGAAGTATTCCTTATTCTCCTAGACCACTAAGGTTTCCACTTATGATGCAAATTTAAAAGTACTGCGATAGTACTTCTATACCTGACATTATTGTAGCTTTATATGTCTCTCTCTGCCTCAGGAGATGAATTATTTAAAAGTGAGGACACAGTCCTATTCATCTCAGTATCCTCATTCCCCAGCAAAATGCCTAGGATACTTTGTCAATGTTTATTGAACAAACTAAGTACCTGATAAAATTCTAGGCATGTGCTTTACTATTTAATATCCTGTACTTTTTCTGGGATGTTTTGGGAGTGAAATGAGCAGATACATGTCATTCAGGTTCTTTAATCCCTTCATACCAGACAGCAGATAGAATTAATATGGAAAATATTTGTAATGAGTAAATATATTTATTAAAGAATTCATTTCAAGCACACTGATTTTACCTCTATGTGATGATTACCACTTGATAAAGCACACTGGAAGTACAGGGACATTTTACTCTGAATAAAATAATTCATTTTTCCTTTAAGGGTTTATATGTCTTTATTTATATATTTATTTTCTACTCTGGTTTTAAGTCTAATACCAATAATACAGTAGATATTTATTTGTAATTGAAAGGTGTTTTCCTTGATTCCTTGTGATGGATAAATGAAATGCAATTGCAATATTTAGAGAATATTAAAAATGTGTTACACTGCTGAGTCCCCTGAGTCAGACAGCCTGACTTAAATCCAAGTCATGAAATTTACAATGATGGTAACTTTGAACAAGGTAACAAATGATTTTGTGTTTTTTTCCTGATAATAAGTGTTGGACTTTTCATATGAAACAGGCCATAAATATTTGGAGAAAATTGTCAGATTGAAAGAATAACTATGCCTGACACTGTCTAATATTTCTTTTATATAAGTGTCCACTCATTTAAGCATCTTACGTCTTAGAATGGTCAAAGCACTGACTAAAAATTTTACTTTATGTACCAATTTGAAAGAATTTGAATAATAATAAAAATAAGGAGTGATATCAGCAAGAATATAGAGTTGGAATACCAACCTTAATCTTTCTACACAAAAAAAATCAACATTAGAAAGTCATCCACTACGTGAAGTGATATGTTCATGAGTAAAAGTCAGTCGAGAGAGCTCAGTAGTTTAGGAACTTCAAAAACAAACTAGAGAGAAAATAAACTTGAAATAATAGGACAAAAGTGATAGAAAGGACAGATTCATTTTGCCTGCATTATCCTTTACTCCAGCCTGATACTACCTACCAAACTCCCTTTACAAGGCAAAGGAGAACATTTGAACACCAGCTTTCCCAGACTTTTGGTTACTGCCTGAAGGACCTAATTCCATTCTAACCCACCCAGATTACTGGGAAACCAATATAATTGACAAGTCTGAAGACAGCAAAGAACTACAGAGAAAGGTGAAGGTTATCAGTATTAGTGACACAGCAGAACTTGGCATACTACCTGGTGAACAACGCTGCAGAAGACTCCTCTAGGCTTTCCTGCAAATGACTACAGTTTTCACCTTCACTGACTCCAGTTGCCTGGACCACCACCCGCATCATTCTTTCATCTCTGAATCTGCCCTGGCACATCGTACATCTATTATGTGTGTACACCAACATACAGCTAGAGTTCTGATGCTGCTCCCAGTTCTTTATGTTCACAGTAGAACAACACCATGAATGGCATCTTTCAGTACTCTACAAGTACACGAAACCAGCACTGTTGCTGTGTAAGGTGTATGTCACCATCCTTGGGGTTGTGCAACTGCACATGTGCATGCAGGCAACCTCAAATCCTTTTATTTGCCTGCACCACATTCATGCCTTCACCTACAACCTGCAGGCTTATATATTCACATAGCCTCTATAAACATGCACAAATTTATTTATCTAGGTTCCACATCCAAGCACATATATCACCCCTTGGGTGTCAGTCTAGTCACCGTAATCCCTCACCGTGGGATTGCTTCTGATAATTCCAATGGCAAATGTAGCCACTGAGGAACACTGCAGCTCTTACCACCATGAACTACATAGTTGCCAACATTGCACACTCAGATTATGCAGCTGATTAGATACCATGTGCCTAAGACCCGAAGCTGTACATACCCCTGTACTTGGTATCTGGTGCCATAGCACACTCTCCAGAATGCCATCTTCCTCCTTTTACCCTCCTCCACTTGATTATCTTTTCTTACCAAAGTCAGTCCATAAGTCAGAAATGAGTGACTTCTTCAAATGCACAGACACCTATGCAAGATGAGACACGTATAATTATCATGAAGAATTAAGGAAACATGACACTGTCGAAGCAAAACAATAAATTCCCAATAATTAACGACAGAAGTAGAGATCCATTAAGAAAGCTCAGTATCTAGAGGAGAAAACTAACAATTTAGTTGAATCAGAAAAACAATAACAGAAAATAATTAAATTTCAGCAAAGGTCGAATATATACAAAATGAACCAAATAGAAAATTTAGACATCAATAATGTGGGATAACTCTGAACAAGACAGAGATCTGTTTTGTGTTTTAATTTACTACTAATAATAGTGCTATACTTTTCATACTAGCCATACCGTTCATGTTTGGAAGAGTCACAATAAAAAGAAATGATTTCACAGAGGAAGCCATTTTGAAGGAATAACTGTGCTGCACATTGTCTATTTTTTTTTTTCTTTTCCTTTCTTTCTTCTTCTTTTTTTTTTTTTTAATAATAGAGATCTTTACACCCTGACTTGGTCAAGTGGAATAATTAAAAAAAGAAATGACTTTATTTGAAGTTATTCAGTAGAGGAGAAAAAGGGGAAAATTTTTAAAAATAAGAAATTTAAAAAGAGAATACATTTTAAAAGCCTATGGATTTATGAGACAAAATCAAGAGAAGTTACATTCATACCAAATGAGTTACAGAAAGAGTTGGGAAGCTTACAAAAGTGTTGAAATCCTCCTTAATTGAGGATAAATATGGAAACTGAAATACATGAAGCTCAAAGGTCTCTAAATTCAAGGCAAAAAATATTTCAGTAAGACTTATTCAATTATCAGAAATCAAAGACAAGAGAGAATTTAGATCAGATCAAGAGAAAAAGAGTTCTTCACATACAGAAAACGCCTCTTGATTTGTCAGTAGATATTTTGGCAGGTTTTTTAGAGTTAGATAATATAGTCAAAGTATGCAAATATGATTACCTCTCCACTTAGAGAACTTTACTTACAAAGTAAATCTTCAGAAATGAATGAGAAATAACACTTTTTTTAGATAAAAGAATACTTAAGTAATTCATTACAACTAGGTAAGCCTCACAAGAAATGTGTGAGGTAGTTCTTCAAAATAAAGCAAAAGATCACTAATTAGTAACATGGAAAGGTATGAAGGTATAAAATTTACCAATAATGTAAGTTCATATTCAGATTCAACGTACTCTACATGGTAAAAGTAATGTGTAGATCATTTATATCTCTTGCCTGAGGTTAAAGTTAGAATAATTAAAAGTATCTATGATTAAAATAATTGGTTTATGAATACACAACATAAAAGGTGCAAATTGTTTTACCAAAAGCTTAAAATGGGAGGAGAGTACAAGTGCAAATATTTTTATATGAGGTTAAAGTGAATTATTATCAGTTTAAAACACACTTTTGTAAAGTATTAGATGTTTATGGACCCTTTTGTTACTAGAAAGAAATAACTTAGTAACATAAAATGTTAATAGAAAGAAATCAAAGCATACCCCTACAGAAAACCATCAAATTACAAAGGAAGTCAATAAAAGAGAAGAAAGATAACATACAAATCAGACAGACAATTGAAAAATTGCAAGAGTAATCTGTATCTTTCAACAATTACCTTGAACAAAAATGGAAAAACCTATAAAATTCTTAAATCAAAATGTATAGCATAAAATAGATGGGATGTGGTGGGGGAGACACAACTATATGCTACCAGAAGAGACACATTTCAGTTTTAAGCAAACACAGACTAAGATCAAAGTGGTGGAAATAGATATTTCATACCAGTGAAAATCAAAAATGAGAAAGGGAAGCTATGTTGATAACAAAAAATTTAAAAAAGTCAAAGTCTGTAAAGAAGAAAAAAAGTCATCATGAAATGATAAAAGTGACAACTTATAAAGACAATATAACAATTTAAAATATATATGCACATAACATCAAAGTTCATACATATAGAATGCAAATATTAGTAGCTCTGAGAGACTGCACAAAGAGAGAGTAGAAGACTTAAATACCTAATTTCCACAAATAGATCAGACAGAACATTAGTAAGGAACAAGGGGTTGGAATAGCTTTGAATAGCACTATGCATCAGATTTCATATATCTATATACATATGTATGCATATATGTGTACATGTATACATATGTCTAAGTATATATATTTCCATCCAATAGTGACAGAATACATATTTTCCTCAAGTGCACACAGGATGTTCTCTAGGACAGATTATATATATATAAAAAATAAAAATGCATTAGCAAATTTAAAAATGTTTGAAATCATATGATGTCATTTCTGACCACAATGATAGGAAACTCTAAAGTAATAAGAAGAGGCAAACTGGAAAATTCACAAATATATGGAAATTAAGCAACATGATTGTGTGATTATGTGATTCTTGAGGGAGCTAAATTCACAAGTGTCACTCATAAGTGGGTATCCTTCATACCTTTTTGTTACTAACTAGTGTAATTGGCACTGCCAATATCTCAAATCAGGGTTTTTTTGATAAAGCTGGTTTGGAGTATGAAATTAAGGCTTTCCATAGAAGAAGGGGAAATGGCTACTGAGACCTAGAAGAAAAATAACCTAGATTATGTGCAATATCAAGGGAGTTTTTAATAATCACTTTACTCCAAATAACTCTACTCTCACAAATCCATAAATGGAAGAAGTTTTCAAAGATAAGAAAACATCTGCACTTTGGACTGCACTTAAGGAGTCCAGACTTGTCGCCGCCTGAAGCGCTTGGAGCAACGGAGCCGCGGGAAGAACTTCAGAAGCAAACTGGAGACAAACAGCTTTTTATTCTGATAACTTTTCTCTCTGGTTCTAACAACAACTAACACACGCCAAACACACCACTAAAATGGCGCTGACCCGATCAGCAATTTCGGCCAAGTCACTCGGAGATCCCGCAACAAACCCGTGAGACTACGGGTGGCGACAATGGCCAAATCTCCACGGCTCATAGTCAACTGCAATTCAAGTCAATCCCCAAACAGGGCTCCTGCACAGACTAAGTCATGAAATCAAAATAATGATATTCCGTCCTCTCAGGATGAAGTTAGAAAGGCAGTGGTCAAAAGGGATGGTAACATCTACAGAACCTCTTGTATTTGATTCTATAAGTAATCTTTAATTGCTAGGCTGAGAAGTGCTTGTAGCTAGGTATCAAACAAAAATATCAATGTTTTTTCTTATCCCAATCATCTTATATTTAATAAGGTAGTGATAAATACTCCCAAATGCATAGAAAACAACACAGAATACGGTGAGATACATTCCATAAAACTAAAACTAATTTTCAAGGTAAAATAGATTTATTTAATACTTGATTTGTACATAGGTAAATTAGTCTGAAAATCCTGGTATGAACATATCTGTTAGGTAAGAAAAATGCAATGAAAAAAAAATAATAATAAATAATGTGGTGCAGATTAGGAAAAACTTTTTTGCATCTCTCTCTTTTTACTTACTATATTTGAAGGATTACAAAATCTTTCCAAATTTTTATTTTGAATTTTTTTTTCAATTTATTCACATTATAACCCTTACTGGTGCTTATCAAGATTCTCATTGGATCTCAATCTAATTATAAGTTCTAAAGAATAAATTTGTTCCATCTTGATTCATCTTTATAAACACCAATGGCTACCAATCACCACTTAGGAAGGTGAGGTTCTTCATATTAGCTACGACCTGTACTGCAAGGAAATCAGTAAACCGTCGGGGGTGTGGGCCAGCTGAAAATAAAAGGCTGAAATAATAGTATTAAGAATAAAGACAAAGGACACAAGAAGTATAATTTAGGCTGGGGCTTTATGGGTGGAAAAGACCAGAAGGGTCTGATCCTAACAAAGAGAGAAAGCCCGCCAACCTTTATTTTAAAGGGGAACACATCAAAGGAATTTATTGTGAAGAAGGGTTCTTTAAGATAGACAAGAAGCCAGAGGCTGTGGGAAGTAGGGCTGAGTGGGGACTTAACCACTTGCGCAATAATTCTTCCTCCTCTAGGCAGCTGGTGCCTCAAAGCTAGGTGGGGCACTAGTACCTCCCGAGAGTTGCAGGAGTTGCGTTTGAACCTAGAGTTATCTGAACCAATAAATTTTGTGGTTTCACAGAATTCTCTTTGAGCAGACTTTGCCAAGACAATGGAGCGGTCTCAGGTAGGTGAGATGACACCAAGAGTTCTCTAAGAGGCACACCTCCACTTAGAGATGGCTCAGACAAGCCCACAATTCATTGGCAGATCCCAACCCTTTATGACACAGAAAAGCCCTGTATAATTAATAATGTCAGTTTGGCAAGTCACATTTACTTCAATTCTTTGTCTTGCACGAGACACTGCAAGGGTATTAATCTATTTTCTGTTCAATCGTTTTGGAAGCAAAGAGTTCACAGTTTTCTTCAATTGGATGACTCTACTGAAAAGGTTTTCCTGAACATCTCCTACTTGTCGAGTAATTATTCATTTTGTTGCATGAATTTCTAATAACTTATAAAGTTCAAATTTTTATAATACTACATATTTTAAAATGAATCACAGAAATGTGAAGTTATATACTTGAAACTATACTTCTTCTAGCAGCTGGTAAAGTTCAATGTCAAATACCATTTTGGGGTGCTACATTCCATTGCCCAAAACATTTTAAGGGTTCTGGTAAACTAACTTATTATATTTCATTTGAAGCAACTTTGAACTTGATTTGCTCCTACTGTATCACAAAAGAAAAGATCCATGATGTCTACCTGACCATACCATCATCCCTGAAGAGAGGACCAACGGCACATTTATTATGACTATTTGCTGTGACTCAAGAAAAAGTTTTGAACCCAAAGGCAGATGAATGTTTTCCTAATTGCTTTTGTAGATCAATATGTATGTATTTGATCTATAAAAATTCATTATTTAATTATTCTAAAATTTTATATAATCTGTGCTGACTCATTCTTATAATTTAATTATTATAAATATACAATTAATGTGCATATACACATTTATTTGCAAGTAAGAAAACCATAATCAAATATTTTGCCAAACAACAGAAAACTGGTTAGAATGAAAACTAATTTCTTAATTTTCCTCACATATAACTAAGATTTCTTTTTAATATTTCCCTCTTTGTTTATATTCATATTTCTTACCTCAAAAGCAGTACACCAAAAACACATGTGAAATGTGTTATTTTCGCCTTCAAAAGCTGGAATCTTTTCCTTCCCTCCTTTCTTTTTTCTTCTCTCTCATTTCTTTCTCTCTCATTTCTTTAAAAATGTATACCAACAATTCTCTTTTTTAAAATTTATTTGCTAGCTCCTCCTCAGAATGAAAATAATAATATATAAACAAAACTATACAATTATGTTTTATATTTTCTAATATATACAAAATATGATATAAAATATAATGAGTGTAAGTTGTATCCCCAAATAGCAGTTTTATTGGGATGTTTAATAAGATACTATCCCAAGGATAAACAAAGAGCATAAGACCAACAAAAATGAAGAGAATATTGTCAATACAGTGATTTATTGCTTTCCATTTTATACTTTGTTTTCACTTTTATGATATAATCTTAAGTTTTTACAAATAAAATTATATAAGAAGTCTAGAAGAGTGAAATGTCTAGCTTATCTTTATTTTATTTCCCTAGTTTGATGGAAGAAAATGCCATATTGAGCTGTCTATTAATATATTTGTTAGCCATTTTGACATTTTTCAAGTCCCCATAGAAAATTTTTTCTTTTGTGGTGTCTCATTAAGCTCAGCACCTTTTGAAAACTTCTAATTCTTTCACTTCTCTTTAATTATCATAGGTCACCACTTTCCCAGTTACCTTTCTTGATTGCAGAAACCATCTCATATAAATTTGATCCTTCCTATGTGCAATTTTCAGGCCTCCACATACACTCCTATTCATTCAATGATGGTGGCACCATTGGGATCACAATAAAACCTGTGGGCTCAGTCTTTTCAGGACTTTCATAACACTAACATATTTCTTTAGAGTGCTTGCATATGGGATTAATGACATTGATTCTTTAACAAAATATTATCCATTTTTTTTAAAGCATTGGAACCTAGAATTCTAAGTTAGCTTAAGAAATACAGTGTAAAAATGAGAGGTGTTGGGAAAAATGTTCTTGAAGTAAATAGGACAACAAATATCTTGAGCCACATTTGCTATACAGGTTCATTTCTAATCTCTTCTGCTATTTACTAAGTCTGAAATAGCACAAAAGTAGTAAACACTTGCTAAGTGTATTTTTTTATTCTCCCACTTCTTTAAAATAATAATTATGTGGGAGATGCCATCTCGGCTCAGGATGGCAGGGGAACGAGCCCTGGCCTGCAAGAGTTCCAGCTAGGCTTTCTGGTGTGCTTTCCAAGCTCGGCCTGCTCACCTTGGAGATGCCATCCCGTTAGGCCTGCCTGAAAGCGTTCCAGCTCTGCCTGCCTACAAGCGTTCTAGCTCAGCCCACTTGCTTCTGTTCCCTGCCCTGCCCACCCACTCAGGAGCCACAGGTATTCTCCACCTCTGCCTACATGTCAGGGAAAAGGCCCCAGGCCCAGGAACAGTGAATATTACATGGGGATACCTATCTTTTGTTTCACCTACTAATACCCTAATTCTCATGATTACCCTCTCACTAGTCAAATAATCTAATACCTCTGTCTTCTCACATCCTACCTCACAAACGTTTTACCCAGCACATAAGTCCCCCCTTCTACCATTAGATACTGTGAACACCACACAAAAATACTGACTAAATGGTAGAAGATAATTGATCTCATCATTTGTGGTTAAAGTGTCAAAATTATAAATATAAAAATAGAAACTAACTGATATATGGCAATACTTTAGGTACTTTGAATGCTGTAATATTGATCTTTCCATTAAAAGTGAGGCATTGGGTAACCTGTATGGAATATATAAGTCAATAGGACAGAAACAGTAGTACCTCAGACTTACACTGCAAGAGAGGAAAACACATAGCTATCATGAAAAAAAAGGAAGGAAAATGTCCCAAAGAAACCAAGATACTACAGCAATAGAATCCATAGAAAGTACAGTAGGTGAAATGTCAGAAAAGGAGTTCAGAATATGCATATTAAAATGATTTGGGATTTAAAAAATGACCTAAGTGAACAGATACAGGCAAAAATGTATCTCTCCAACAAAGAGATAAGAGATCAAATACAGGCAATCATCCATCACACCAACAAAGAGATAAGAGAACAAATACAGGTGGCAAAAGATTACTTCAAGAAAGAAATAGAGAGTCTGAGAAAAAAGCAAACAGAAATTCTTGAAAGAAACAATAGGCCATTTAAAAAACTCAATAGATAGTATCAACAATAGATTGGATCACTTGGAAGATAGGACCTCAGACAATAAGGACAAAATATATAATATTGAAAATAAAGTTGACCACATAGTGAAGACGGTAAGAAACCATGAACAAAATATCCAAGAATTATGGGATACCATCAAAAGACTGAATATAAGATTTATTGGAATTGAGGAAGGTGCAGAGATTCAATTCAAAGGAATGCAAAATTTCTTTAATGAAATATCAGAAAATTTCCCAAACAAGAAGAATGAATTTGAAAACCAAATACAAGAAGCACACAGGACGCCAAATGTACAAAATTACAACAGATCTACACCAAGGCTCATTATAATGAGAATGTCTAGCATACAAAATCAGGATAGAATTTTAAAGGCCATAAGAGAGAAAAATCAGATAACCTATAGAGGAAAACCAATTCACATCACAGCAGATTTTTCAACCCAGATCCTCAAAGTAAGGAGAGCCTGGAACAATGTATACCAGGCTCTAAAAGATAAAGAATGCCAACTAAGAATCTTATATTCAGCTAAATTAAGCTTTTGATTTGATGATGAAATAAAAACCTTCTATGATAAACAAAAGCTAAAAGAATTTACAACAAGAAAGCCGGCACTACAGAACATCCTTGGCAAAATATTCCACAAGGAGGAATTGAAAAACTTCAAAGGGAAGAACAACAATAAAGTAAAACTAACCATAGGAGAAATCAAGTCAAGCTAAATACCAAAAATAAAATAGAATTAAATAAAATTTAAAGTGACTGGTATTACAAATCATATCTCAATAATAACCCTAAACGTTAACAGCCTAAACTCACCAATTAAAAGACATAGGCTGATAGATTAGATTAAGAAAAAAGACCCAACAATTTGCTGCCTTCAAGAGACACATCTCATAGGAAAAGACGCCCACAGACTGAAGGTGAAAAGATGGGATAAAATATACCACTCACACGGACTATGTAAGCAAGCAGGGGTTTCCATCCTCATATAAAACAAAGTAGACTTCAAGCCAAAGTAACCAAAAGAGATAAGGAAGGGCATTTCATACTACTTAAGGGAATCATACATCAACAAGAAATAACTGTCATAAATATATATGCCCCAAATAACGGAGCATCCACATTCATCAAACAAACCCTTCTCAAGTTCAAGAACAAAATAGACTACAACACGATAATTCTAGGTGACTTTAACACACCACTTTCACCATTGGACAGATCTTCCAAACAAAAGCTAAACAAAGAAATTGTAGAACTCAATAATACAATCAATACCTTAGATTTAACTGATACATATAGAGTATATTATCCATCAATGAGTCAGTACACTTTCTTCTCAGCAGCACATGGATTATCCTCTAAAATAGATCATATATTATGCCATAAAGCAACTCTAAGCAAATATTAAAAAGTAGAGATACTTCCCTGCATGCTATCAGATCATAATGGAATGAAACTAGAAATCAATGATAAAATAAGAAACAAATCTACTCCAACACCTGGAGACTGAATAATATGCTATTGAATGAACAATGGGTTGCAGAAGACATCCAAAAGGAGATTAAAAAATTCTTAGAGGTAAATGAAAACACTGATACAACATATCGATATCTCTGAGACACTATGAAGGCAGTACTTGTTGCTTCCTGACTTGGAGCAACAACGCTGCAGGAGAAAAACTCGGAGGCAGAATGAAGATGAAAGAAGTTTTTTTTTATTCTTCCGCTTTAGCAATCTCTCAAAACTCTAACACTGGCTCTTTCAGCAACCTCTCTGACTCTTTACTTCTTCTGACTACTGACTCTTTACTTTACTTTCTTTTACTTTTACTTTCTTAGAACTTAGAGAGAGAGAGAGAGAGAGAGAGAGAGAGAGAGAGAGAGAGAGAGAGAGAGAGAGAGTTTTTCTTCTTTCTTCTTTGGCAGCCTCAGCCTGACTCCGACCATTAACTACTTCTTCTCTCTATCTCCTAGTCTGACTCCTCACCCAGTTATATATCTTTAGCTTTAACAAGGACCACAGGTGCGTCATATAGTTCACGGGCATACAAAGATTCTTTCAGGTGGAAACCAGAACATCTCTTATGGCCATCAGCTGGGAAACCAGAACATCTCTTATGGCCGTCAGCTAACCGCAATTAACCATCTCCTATTAGGGCTCCTTCAAGTACTAAAAGGAAAATTCATTGCATGGAGTTCATTCCTTCAAAGAAGAAAAAGTCAACAAATAAATGAATTAACACTACACCTCAAAGCCCTAGAAAAAGAAGAAAAAATTAACCCCAAAAGCAGTAGAAGATAGGAAATAATTAAAATCAGTTCTGAATCAATGAAATTGAAACAAAAAACACAAAATTGAAAAAATTGAGAGAACCAAAAGTTGGTTCTTTGAAAAAATAAATAAAATTGATAAACCATTAGCTATGCTAACTAAGAAAATCAGAGAAAAACTCAAATTACCAATATATGTGATGAAAAAGGAACATGACGATGGACACTACAGAAATACAGAAGATAATTAGAAATTATTTTGAAAATCTATACTCCAACAAAATAGAAAATAATGAAGACATTGACAAATTTCTAGATATATAATATGCACAAACTAACTCAGGATGACATACAGAATTTAAATAGATGAATTTCAAGCAAAGAAATAGAGGATGCCATCAAAAACCTACCAACCAAGAAAAGCCTAGGTCCAGATGGATACACAATCGAGTTCTACAAGACCTTTAAAGAATGACTAACACCAATACTTCTTAAACTATTCCATGAAATAGAAAAAGAGGAAACCCTTCCAGACTTATTCTATGAGGCCAATATCACCCTGATTCCAAAACCAGGCAGAGATAAATCAAAGAAAGAAAACTTCAGACCAATATCACTAATGAATATAGATGTAAAAATTCTCAAAAAAAATTCTGGCAAATCAAATAAAAAAACACATCAAAAACATAGTACATCATGATCAAGTGGGGTTCATTCCAGGAATGCAAGGTTGGTTCAACATAAGGAAATCAATAAATGTTATTCACTACATCAATAGACTCAAAGATAAAAATGATATGATCATCTCAATTGATGCAAGGAAAGCATTTGACAAGATACAACACCCCTTCATGTTCAAAACTCTAGAAAAAATAGGGATAACAGGAACATACATCAACATTGTAAAGGACATCTACGCTAAGCCCCAGGCCAACATCATCCTATATGGAGAAAAGCTGAAAGCATTCCCTCTGAAAACTGGAACAAGACATGGATGTCCTCTTTTGCCACTATTATTTAACATAGTTCTTGAAACCCTAGCCAATGCAATTAGACGAAAGAAGTAAAAGGGGTACGGATAGGAAAAGAAGAACTCAAACTATCACTATTTGCAGATGATATGATTCTATATGTAGAAGATCCAAAAATCTCTACCAGAAATCTTCTAGATCTAATACATGAATTCAGCAAAGTGGCTGGATATAAAATCAGTATCCAGAAATCTAAGGCATTTCTGTACATCAGCAACAAATCCTGAGAAAGAGAAACTAGGAAATCCACCACATTTACTATAATGTCAAAAAGAATAAAATACTTTGGAATCAACCTAACAAAAGAAGTGAAAGACCTGTACAATGATAACTACAGCACACTAAAGAAAGAAATTAAAGAAGATCTTAGAAGATGGAAAGATTTACCTTGTTCATGGATAGATGGAACTAATGTTGTCAAAATGACTATTCTACCAAAAACACTATAGATTTTCAATGCAATACCAATCAAAATCCCAAATGTCATTCCTCAGAGATATACAAAAACAAATCATGAAATTCATCTGGAAAAATAAGAGACCCAGAATAGCCAAAGAAATTCTTAGCAAGAAGAATGAAGCTGGTGGCATTACTATTCCAGACCTTAAATTGTATTACAAATCAATAGTAACTAAAAAAGCATGGTATTGGCACCAAAATAGACCAGTAAACCAATGGTACAGAATAGAAGACACAGACTAACCCACACATCTACAGTTATCTTATATTAGACAAAGGTGCCAAAAACATACATTGGAGTTTAAAAGACAGCCTCTTCAACAAATTGTGTTGGGAAGACTGAAATCCTTATGTAATAAAATGAAATTAAACCTCCTCTATCTCTCTCCATGCACAAAACTCAACTCAAAATGGATCAAGGAACTAGGAATTAAACCAGATACCTTGCACCTAATAGAGGAAAAAGTAGGCCAAAATATCCAACATATTGGATTAGGCCCCAACTTCCTCAATAAAATCCCTATAGCACAAGAAATAAAACCAAACATTAATAAATGGGTTGGATTCAAACTAAAAAGCTTCTTCTCAGCAAAAGAAACAATCAGTGAGGTAAACAGAGAACCTACAGAATGGGAGCAAATCTTTACCACATGCACATCAGACAGGACATTAACTTCAAGGATCTATAAAGCTCTCAAAAACCTTTACACCAAGAAAGCAAACAACCCAATCTATAAATGGCCTAAGGAACTGAACAGACACTTCTCAGAAGAAGATATACAATCAATCAACAAATATATGAAAAAATGTTTAACATCTCTAGCAATTAGAGAAACGCAAATCAAAACAACTCTAAGATTTCATCTCACACCAGTCAGAATGGCAGCTATCAAAAAGACAACAATAAATTCTGGTGAGGATGTGGGGGAAAGGGCACACTCTTACATTGCTGGTGGGGCTGCAAATTGGTACAGCCAATTTGGAAAGCAGTATGGAGATTCCTAGGAAAACTTGGAATGGAACCACTATTTGACTCAGCTATCCTACTCCTTGGTCTATACCCACAGGATTTAAAAATAGCATACTACCAGGGACACAGCCACATTATTGTTTATAGTAGCACAATTCACAATAGCTAGATTGTGGAAACAACCTCGATGCCCATCAATAGATGAATGGATAGGGAAACTTTGGTATATATACACAATGGAACATTACTCAGCACTAAAAGAGAATAAATTCATGGCATTTTCAGGTAAATGGATAGAGTTGGAGAAAATAATGCTAAGTGAAGACAGCCAATCCCAGAAAACCAAAGGTCGACTAATTCTGTTGCTATGAATATACTGAATTATAGTGGCAAGGAGAGGGGGTATGAGAGGAATGAAGGAATGTTAAATATAAATATGGGGGGAGGGGAGAGAAAGGGGAAAAGGGATAGAAACAATGGCAGAAGGAGTTTGACATCAATATACTAAGTGCATGTATAAAAACTCAAATGGTATGAAAATACTTTGTGTAAAACCAATGACTTGGAAAACTGTGCTTTTTATGTGTAATATGAAAGGAATTGCACTCTAAAAGCATGTATAACAAATTAAATTAATTAAAATAATAATAATAATAATTGATTAAATATGTGAATCTTCTCAATGTGCCTTTTTGTTTTCATATTGTTTAGGTATGGCTTCATCCTGACCTATTAACACCAAAGAACGCTGTCTTATATGAAAAAAAGAAAAAGTGAACACATTCCTTTTCTAATGTTAATGCAGATTAGCTATTGAAATATACTACTTTCCCCATAAAGGTCATGATGTTAAATAAACTTTTATAAATATAAAAATAATAGCAGGTCAGATATGTATGTTCATTTTCATTGTTAAGAACAATTATTTCTTAAATGGATTAGAAATAACAGATATATCAACATAAAATTTTAGGAAAACCAGCACAAAACAGAACTTCATGTTAAAATTATGAAAAATGTACTTCAAAATTAATCTGTCTATAATGTGAGGAACATAGCTTGTTAAGCACAATTCTCGCCACCATATGGGATGCGGAAAGCAAAGAATGAGGGTTGGATAATAAAGCATTTTTCTTACATAAAAATTCAATAATAATTTTATTACAATAATTAAGGTCTGCTTTTAAGTAGGTCATAGAATCAATTAACCACAAGGCAGCAATTAACCAAGGCAGACCAAGGTCTCTTGGTCTCTGCTGATACTTTACAGAGAGTCAGAATTAGAGAGTGTTATAAGGAAGGACAAAAGAGTGCTTATGTCAAATCAGATCCACAGTGAATTGTCTCTACAGACTGCCCTGTCTTTTATAAATCATCTTTGGTGTTACAAATAAAGCTATAACACCATCTACCTCAATTTGCTTCGTTCCACATTAACAATATCTGATGATAAATTCATTAAAATAACATATTTGAATGACACTTTTAAAAATAAGTATTTTATTATTTTTTTGTCTGCATGTTCAGTATCTTGTTTGCAACCCATGATACTTATTTTTAAATTACATAATCCAATTTTGTCAATATGTTTTACAATAAGGAATATATAATATGTAGATGCTTGCTAACATTTTATTGTTACTAATAACTACTAATAATAATTAAAAATTGTGTTACTAATAAACTCATTATCTCATTATCATCAGGGTTGGTTCTACAATCTAGCTATTGTGAATTGTGCTGCTATAAACATTGATGTGGCTGTGTCCATGTAGTAGTCTGTTTTTAACTCCTTTGGGAATAGGCCAAGAAGTGGGATAGCTGCGTCAAATGGTGGTTCCATTCCCAGTTTTCCTAGGAATCTCCATACTACTTTCCAGATTGGCTTTACCAATTTGCAATTCCACCAGCAATGTAAGAGTGTGCCTTTTCCCCCACATCCTCACAGCATTTATTGTTGTTTGTTTTTTTGATAGCTGCCATTCTGACTGGAGTAAGATGAAATCTTAGAGTACTTTTGATTTGCATTTCTCTAATTGCTAGAGATGTTGTACATTTTTTCATATATTTGTTGATTGTTTGTATATCATCTTCTGAGAAGCGTCTGTTTAGTTCCTTGGCCCATTTATTGATTGGATTATTTGTTCCTTTGGTGTTAAGGCTTTTGAGAGCTTTATAAATCCTTGAGGTTAGTGCTCTATCTGATGTGCTTGTGGTAAAGATTTGCTCCCATTCTGTAGGTCCTTATTAATAATCTTCATATAGTTTCCCATATTGTATTGAATTTATCGATTTTATTATTTATATTGATAACCCTTGGGAGTGATCTAATACTTGAGAGTGATTTTACAGAAAGAATATAACCTGCATAGTACATTCATAAGAAAACTTAAACCTTACATTATATACTACAAGACAGTGTGATTGTTGTTTCAAGGACATTCAGCCCCCTTGAACACTCATCATCCTGATATTTCATTTACAATCCTTATGTTTTATAAGTGTATATACTATCTAATTTCTTCATTCTTTATTCCAAGAGAAATGCTAATAAAGATTTTAAAGTGTGGACATAAACCAATGAAGTGATTCAGAAGTGAGATATTTAAATTCCTGGCTATAATACACAACATCATTTGTATTTAAAATAAATATTATCAGCCTGTGTAATTGAAAATTGCCCCCAGACATACCTATTACTCTAAAGAGTAAAAATAGAAAGAAAATTTTTCAAAAAATCTAATTTTCTTTATTTTGAAAAATATGTATAATGTAAACTGGTTTAAAAAACATGTAATATCCTTCAAATTTTTGTCATTCTTATTCAAAGCAATTTATTTTGCCTGTAAATATTAGAAAAAATATATCTACAAGAAGAGAATTGGTAATTTATAAAATAAGATAAAAATAGAGTTTATTTATATGATTCATTCAAAAGTTACACAATGTACTTTAAAGAAAATATATTTTTTGCAAGTCTGTTTAAATTAAAAGGGGGTGGGGAGATCCATTAAGCTCAGACATAGTTAACATACTCCATCTTAGAACACCTGAGTTCTTCAGAAGCAGAATTGAAATCACCCTGGAGCTGATGAGGAATTTTTGAAGTGCCAATCAAGGGGCTGTTCCCAGATCCTCTCACATGGTTGAAGTCCTGCTGTCAAGAACATATTGGAAAGTTGTTCATTCACTTGAGGTGACAGATACAGATTGTGACAAGCCTCATATTGGGACTACATCCTGAGGGGGTAACATAGAGTGAAATGAGGAATACAAAATTAATGGAGGAAAATGTTCCTTGCCAATCTCTGATCTCACAGCTTACTTCACTTTGGGCAATAGTTCACAGTAATTATTTTGAAGGAGGAAACAGTTGTATGTGAAATTTTTATTTTACATCTTAGACTTGAAGTCTTATGATTCTTTTATTAAATAACTAAAGATCAGTATGGAATTGGTTTAAGTATTTAAATTAATGGTAGCTTTTTTCACTTTACTGAATATCAAAAGTACTTAGTGATGATAACATTAACTTGGGAAAAATTGAATAAGGAAATTATATATTAAATTTTTACACAAATGGAAGACATACCAAGAATGAATTGCAACTATAAATGCTAAACAAATATTTTTAAATTAAATATTTTAGGCTACATAAAAATTTAAAGTATATAGTGAATATTTAAGAATGACTAAAATTTTCCAGGAAAAAAATGGTTTAATAAAGGAAATTTTCCTATGGGGAAGTAATGATTATTATGCATTCTCATTTCTTAACATAATGTGATTCTGATGTAAAAATGAAAAGTTAGATTAATAGAATAAAAAATGGGATATGATAATTAAAATTAATGTTGCAAGACCTAAGTCTGTGTTGAAAAACATTCATTAAACAATGGCCTGAAGACTGATTATTATTTTAAAATTCAAACCTCGATCTTTATATAATAAATAATTTTAAAAATTCAAAATGTTATTAATATTTTTTCTTTATGTTGTATTTCTCTTATATTTAATGTTAATGAAAAATAAAATTATATAAAAGTGACTTCTTTTTTGTCACTCTGCAACAAATTTTAATTAACCCTTCTTAAGTATATGCCTCATAAATATATTCCTTCCTCATATATTCTCTAGCAACATCAAAATAATAGTCCAAATAGAAACTAAATATCAACAAACTCTTTTATAATGATGACAGATGTACAACAGCTACAAACATGGGAACCTGTAGCAATTTTTCTTGTATAATGGCATGTTTTGACTTTATATTCACTGATATTCTGTTAATGAGACATATACCAAATGTTGATTTCTCTGCTACTTTTCAGACTGCATCTGTCATTAAAATACTACTAATAAAACAACTTTTGACAAGAGGAATGCAAGGTATGTGACTTTTCTCAAGTTATTAATCGAGGACTTTTTCTTTCTTCCTATGGTTGTTGTAAAGAAATAAATAGGCTCCATACCAACAGAAAACAATTGTACATTAATTTAATGTATTATACACCTGCGTTTTTTTTTCTTCCAGGTGTTGCTTTGAATACTTGGTGGTGGGTAGATGGAGACCAGCACATGGCTAAATGTAGTGGTGGATGGAGAGAAGGGGTTAAGACAGAGCGCACAGGGAAAGCAAAATAACTTTTTAGTACTTTGTGAAAATTGTTAATTTTCTTGTTCATTTATACTTCTTGTGTGTATTCTCCACTCCCAACTCCCATCACAAAATTTCTTCCCCAAATATATGCATCCATATATATCTTATCCCCCTCTCCACTGGGAAAGGTTCAAAGGTAATAACAAGTATGAAAATCATAAGTTTTTATATATATATATGCATATATTTATATACACAAATGTGTATATATCTTATATGATATATAAATATCTACATATGTACTATATATATCTTAATAATAACTTATGTGTATGCATTTTTGTGTGTATATGTTTTAATAATAACATGTGTGTATGCATATGTATATATATATATGTATATATACACACACACATATCCTTACTTAACATCATTAAGAAAATTGTAAAGATAGCTTTCAAGTAATGGTAGCTTTACTTGAAATATATTCATTCAAATAACTGTGTTGGAGACAGGAATTTATATGTCTGGGGCTGTGGATCATTTTCCATAGAATATTATATGCCCATGATCATGGAAACTAGTTAAACTAACAGGAGCTAAAGTGATATAATTTTTGAGGATCAGAATAAGAAGGTGTGATGAGAAGAGAGGAGTTCTGATTCAGAACACACCTTTGCACCCCAGATGGTGTTAGTCACTCTACTACTAGAAGGAGAAGAAAATAATTAGAAGGCAATAACAAATTAGGAGCCAATAAGTAGTTTGAAAGTCATTTTAAATGAATACTGTACAGAAAAATTTCCATCTTCACAAATGCAAATTAGTGTATATCTATCTTCAGTATTTTCCTTAATGAGAGGTTAACAAAATGTTAGATATTTTAAAAGTTCACAAGTTTGGTAATGTATTTTTATCCTTGGAATAAAACAAAATAAAATTTGATCTAGAAAATAGGTAAATTGTAGAATAAATCAATATTCAGATGAGGTTTTCTTATATAAATCTCATAGGCGGATCAATTTGTTGATGGATTAATTTTACTGCAAGTTAAGTTTGAATGATAGGCACAAAATTAATCAGATTCAACAGACATGAATTTAAATTGAACTGGTAAAGTATATACCACAACAAAAAATTAAAATGTACTTGCATACATATCTAACATGCACACATGATATAAATTTCAATATATGTAGATAAGAGAAAGACCTGTTTATTTGAAGAAGGCATAAATTATCTATTGGAAACTTTCAAAATTATTTTTGAACTAATTTTCAGATGTTGAACTAGTAAAAGTAATATTTTTAGGACACATCTCCTGGGGGGGGGGGCAATGTATGTTAAGAAAGATGTAATAGCAAAATCACTGACTCAAGAGGCAAAGTTGCAATTAGGAGATAGAACTAAAGACAAAGGAGTAATCAAATATCCATTTTATACTTTCCTAAGAGCAAATTTCTTCTTCTTTGTATCCTCCCTACAATGACTCAGCGAAAACTCTAATTTTGTACTTGGTTCTTGCCAGCATGCTCTATGGGAGACATTAGTTTCCAATGTATGTGTTAATTTTTGTCACCAGGACCAATATCCACAAATTGTTTCACTAGGTGTGGGTGGTGATCTTTGTCTAAAAACCATTGATAGGTCAAGAAGTTGCATATTGTGTATAGAAGTTTTCCACATATTAAGTTAAAACAGTAAAATTTAAGTTAAACTTAATTAATATTGAAGTTATTGTGATATAGGAATTTTTTCACTTAGTAATCTGTAGAACCCTCCTCTTTCAGCCCCAAGCCTCTTTTAAGTTTAACTGATTCTTTTTGCTTCTGTAAAATTCTTGGCTTAAAGACAATAGAAGCCAAACTGCTGTGACCCCATTTTGTTACTAGCTGCCCCAAACTGTTGCAAGTCTCCTGTCACAAGGCAGGAATAAACCCAGATATGATAAGCCAGCCCGGGCACAATAAATTAGGGCAATGGCAGGGCCATACTCTGGGCATAACATCCTGCAAACGTTTTTTTCTGGATTATTCTTTGTAGTATCCTGACTTCTATATTTCCTAGTTCAATAGGACTGGTAATGCTATCAATTTTTTTGTGTCATTGGATTCATTGTATCTCTTCTAACTTTACATAGTGTAATTCCATTATCTATCATATTTATCTCAAATTCCACTTCATTTTATTCATTGAAGGAAAAAAGCAAACTCAGTACAATCCCTCTACTCTCATTAGCAATAGCTAAGTGCAGTTGGAGAAAAAAAGAAAACAAACATGGGGACCCTTTCCAATTAACAGACCAATAATATTATGTAAGCTCTGATGTTTATTAATCCTACAACATTCTATGATCCATTACTCTCCCATTCTTTTAGAATATTCATTTATATCTTCAAGTCTCTTCTCAAATCTCCAACACTATATCCCTCAACCTTACTTTTAATTGATTCCTAATTTACCTATAAAATAAAATAACCAAGAAGGCAAATTTCAAAAGCTACCATGAGTACATCTGAATGCATTTCTGAGCATGTATTTTGACTTCCCTTATATCTATGTCTGGCCTGTCTGGATTCCTGTGAAGGGTCAAATACTACCAGTTCACTAGCTATCATCCATATTTGCTGCTAAAGACATTGTCCCTGTAGTTCCCATTTGAAAATTCTGCTTTACAACTGGTTTCTCTTTTTCTATTAACACCCACTTCCATGTTGTTTTCCTTCAGGTCTTTAAATTATTTTATATACTCAATTTTTATTATACTTAATTATGCATTTTCCATATTAAGTTCAAATGTTTTTAATAATTATAGATAAACTTATACAGCTATTAGCTCAATGTCTTTTTTTATCTATTAGTTATCTCAAACATAGTAGGTTGTAAATGAATTGTTAACATTACCTTGAAAATATGCACGGCTCATGTAACCAGCAAATGAGCTGATATATTAAAAATGTTAATATAAATTATGGTTTTGGTATTAGGTTGCTAAGTCTCACAAACTGCTTATACTTTTGTTTTCATGTAGCAATTGATGGGGAGAATGGTAGATCATTTTGGAGAATGAGGCAGAGGCCACAGTAAAGATTTTGTATTTTGAATAAAGTTTAATAGGTAATCATTGCAAAATTTTAAGCAAGGGTATAGATGAGAAAATATAATTCCCTTTGCTTTGTTCCAATAAACCAAGAGAGACTAGGATGCTGGTATGGCCAAAAGGACAAACCAGGGCATTAAAGAAACTCAAAGGGTTTGAAAAGCTGTCTCATGCTTTAATAAATAGCACTTGATTTTGGAATAAATGTAGGTGCTCAGGAAGAAGGTGGTGTCCCAGAAGAGGAGGAGGGGAAATATGAATTTCTCAATATGCATATGAATAACAGGAGCATAAATTGATCAATCTCTGGGGAAGAAAAATTTAACAGCACAGTTAAAAGTTAAAATGTACAAAGCCTTTGAACCAGTATATGTATTCTTAGTAATTTTGAACATGTGTGTGGAGATATAGATAGATATAGATAGATAAATATAGATACAGATATCTTATAAACTTAACATTTATTTATTTATGGTACCAGAGATTGAACACAGGGGCATTTAACCACTGAGCCATATCCCCAGCAATTTTTATTTTTTTTATTTTGAGAAAGGGTCTAACTAAGTTGCTAAGGATCTTTAAGTTGTTGAGGATGGCTTTGTATTTGTGATCTTTCTGCCTCAGTTTCCCAAGGTCCTGGGATTACATGTGTGCACCACTGTGCTCTGCCACATATATATTTATTATAAATGTATAATTATATCAAATATTACATATACTTAAAGATATGAGAATTATATATATTCACATATAAATATATTACTTTAAAATTTATGAAATATTGCAGGTATGAGAAATTCATTGAAAGGTTTTGCATAGTATAAGAACAGAAATATCTACATGTACAAACTTACAGATTATGGAAAAAATTTATCAAATGAATATTATTTAATCATTAAAAAGAAAAAAAAAAAACTAAACCTTGCTGACATAGTAAGATTCTCAAAATACATTACCTAAAATGTAAGGGACAGATGTTTGTATAGCTAACTGACTTTCATATTATCTCTGGACTTCATTGCCTTATACACGTAAAATGCAAAGTTTAATTTCTTAAGTTAAAAGTATTTAACTTAAAAAAGTATTTACTGAGTTTATCTTTATTGTTGGGGACATTAAGAACACGTCAGCTGAAAGAATAGAAATTTAAGTCAAGGAAATGAAAACCTGACTCTCTGGCTGTCTCCCACTTCCTGATAGGTGGACTTGACCTAGCCCAGGGGTGTTGCCCTGACAGATGACGAAAAATCAAACCACCACTAGGATAGGCTAGTTGCTGTTCCTCCAATGTCATCTGCTCTTGCTCCCTATGCTCCCCTATAACCTTTCTGCTGATTGGCCAATGTCTTCTATAAAGGCTGTCCAACTTCCTCAATAAACTGAGCCTGTGCCTTGACCAGTCTCCCTGTTGCGTCTGATTGTCCTCCAAAAGAAGGGCTGGGTGCGGGCAGTCAGTTGGCTCTTACCTTTCCCTATCTGTCCTTGTTGGGGCATGTTCCCCCTTCTCTTGTGGGTCGAGAGGAGTCGGGGGCTAAAAACCCCAACACTCTATGAAAATTATTCTATGTTCAAAATATAGAGCAGTGGGAAAATATCAACCATAATTTATGATTTCTTTTTATTAATAATGATGTTGAGGGTGTCACATGTAGTTAGCTTAGATTATACCTGCCTTTTAATTTTAAAATGATTTTGGGATTTTCAAATTCAGAATTTTACATTATATGACATCTGTATCATTCTTACCTTTGAGGTTTTACCTATGATAAATAAATAAGAACAGAGAGAAAATGATAAACGTTTTGGTAAATTCTTATATGTACACATTTTTTAAAAAAATATATTTGTTTTAACTAGTTATACATGACAGTAGAATGCATTTATGCACTTTGATATATCATACATAGATGGGATATAATTTCTCATTTTTCTGAGTATATATGTATATGTTTTTAATACAACTCTGCATTACAATTTCAATTTCAAAAACATAGTTCATGACTTTTACTCATTCATTATTTAAGCAATATTGTACCAATGCCAGAATTTCATTGAAACTAAAATAACTTCTGTAGTTATAATACTTTCAAATCTTAAATGTTCAACTTATCTAGATTTCAGAGACCTTCCATACATATTGTTTCCTCCTTACCCCATTCATAAAGAAATCTAAGTGGTTATAACTCAATCGGATATATTCAGGAAGATGCAGAGATTTTTCACCTTAATATTATATATAGTCTTGGTATTTTCTGTATTCTGTTTTGTTCTGTTCCCATAGTTGCTATAAACAATCTCTATAAATGATTATTTATTTACATTTTACTCTTCATCTCAGAATGAACAATCCATAATTTAAAAGTAAATGCAGCAATTTGTTAAAGAAGTAACAAAATTCCATGTTTTTTAATTAAAAAAAAAAAAAACATTCAGTAAGGGCTGAAAGTGATCTCTGCAGAATTTTTTTCCCCTTACTAATGATATTTTTACTCAGTCTTTCTCATTTTTCATATAATCTTTTAATTAAGAAGAATCAGTCTTAAAATATTATTTGTTAGAGATAACACATCTACAATTAGGAGTATAATATTTCTTAAACTCTAAGCTTAGAATTTTATGCTAATAAAATTGTTATTCCATTTAATAAATATTAATTTAATACATATATCAGGCATGACTATGTACTAAAAATTATAGTATACAAAGTAGACAAAATCCAGTCATCGTTCCTAGGGAATTAAACATATGCTATTGCATGAATGTATGTATTCACCCCAAGTGTGTTATTCTGAAACCTAATCCCCAGTGTGACGGTATTAAGAGGTAAATTTGGTAAAGTCTTTCAGAGGTTATTAGATTTTGAGGGCACAGTTCTCAAGGATGGCATTGGTGCCCTTAGACAGGAGCCTGCAGCTTGCCTTTCTCACCATGTGAGGACATGCTGGAAACTTTCATTCATGTTTTGCCTATGCAAAACAAGTGAATGGCAGCACTTTTACCTGTCTAGTTTCCATCTCCGTGTGGCAGGGAAAATAACACATCAAGTAAACAAATACTGAAATACATTCATATGCATTTCCAAATCATGATGAATTTTAAGTACAAGAAACACATGGAGCTATGCGATATTAAATTCCATCCATGCATTATTTTTGAAGCAATTCAGGTTGTGTTAATAACAATCTGTGTCCAATTTGATTCTTTTCTTTTTGGCAATGAGATAAGACAGGTATTTTTAAATACACATAGTGCTTTAACCAAAGAAAGGGGCTGTTCGCATTTTAATCCTAAAGCCATCTAATATGGCATGGCCATGGGCACATCAGGGCAGTTAACAAATGATCTGGAAATGATAAAGAACCATTATGCCTTTCATCATTTTGACTGTAACATTGTTTACATTTCCCAACAAGTTCAGACTTATTATAAGATGGATGCAATGTCCCATTTTTTATCACCATGGTGTTTTGTGAAGTTCAGAAAATATACAAATACTTTTTTTGGAAAATGACATTAGCAAGATTCAATCACCACTGACCCT
The DNA here is from genome assembly GCA_025594165.1 of Tamias sibiricus. Taxonomy (NCBI): domain Eukaryota; kingdom Metazoa; phylum Chordata; class Mammalia; order Rodentia; family Sciuridae; genus Tamias; species Tamias sibiricus. The sequence continues at coordinate 28,312,076 of CM046665.1, forward strand.
TAGAAACAAAAACCATACCATTTTCTCCATCATTAAGTGAAATTCTCTTACATTGATAGCAAAATAACTTTTTTTTTCTATTTTAATAAACCAAGGATTTTTTTTTCTCTATTTATCATTAAAGAAAACCAGAACCAAATAGCAATTAAATGAACTGTTGCAACAATGAAAAATAGAGACCACAATACAGAACCTGGCTCAATTCTGAATATAACCAGAAGCAGGATTTATAGCCAAGGAGCAGATGGGGGATATGTGGATGGATATCAGTAAGAGAAAACTTCTCAGGTAGGGTAATTCTTGCTAAACTGACCTATCGGTTCTTCTCAATGAAAGATGAATTCGGCCAGCTATTGAGCATAATCCAGTATCAGGGGCAGGAGTAGTAGGATTTCTTTCCAAAAGTGAGTGAAGCAAGTCCAACAAGGATGGACACTGAAGCTCAAGAAAGAGGCCTAGTGGAGAAATGTGTGCACTCGGGGAGCTTTAAGAAAGTGTATCGAGGAAGGCTCTATGTAAATGGATCACCCCTGCTTTTAATGTTGATGGTTAATAGAATGCTTTCCTAGACAGGGATGGAAAAGATCACCACACATTAAACATTTTATGAAGAAAAACTAAGCATGGTCACATTTTCCTTTTAATGTAATGTTTTGAATCAAGATTTAACTATTTCAAAGTAATGAGGGTATACCCAGTTTGGGGCTAATAAACTGCAGTAGTAACTACTTGATAGCCTGTTACCATGCCTTAAGAGAGACACTGTCAGTGGGAATTGTTTTCCCAGAATGGCCAGTCTGATGGAATTTTCAGATGGCAGGCCTCCAGAGAAAGGCTTAAAAGAATTTAAAAAGCTGAATCTAGAAATAAGAAGACACATTTACTCATTCTTAATAGAATCTCATTAATTTAGTGTGAAAGAGAAAATGAATCGCTAATATCCTGTGTGAAACCATAACCTACTTTGTAGGAAAGAGGAAACAAATTTATGAATATAAAGTGTTATTTAATTACTACAGCCATCCTGTGAATTGTTTGATGGTACCTTTTTTATGCACAGAGAAATAGAATTTATTCAAAGCAAAAATTTTGCTAAAAACTTCTTTTTCTTATACAATAAATTTGCTATTGTGTGATTGCTATGGCCAATGTATTAAAATGTTAGCTTATTTGTTTTCTTTAAAAATGAAATTGTGTTATTTTTTCTCACTGTGATGGAAATGCCAGCTAACAGTGACTTACAGGAGGTAAAGTTTACTTTGGTTCACAGTGTCAGAGGTCTAGTACATGGTGGGCCAATTCCACAGCTCTGGGCTCAAGGTGAGGCAGAATCTCATAGCAAAAGGACATGGTAGAACAGTGCTGCTCCTTTCATGACAGCCAGAAAGCAGGGAGAGTTGGGCAGGAGTCACAGGGAAAATGCACCCTTACTGAGGACACCCTTAGTGACCTACCTCCAGGCACGCCCCACCTGCCTACAGTTACCACCCAGAGAGTCCATTCAAACTTGGATAGAACAATTATGTTAGAACTCTCACAATCTAATCACTTATTTCCAAGAATCCTTGCATCAGCACAGGTGTTTTTGTGGGACATCTCATGTCCAAACCATAACAGAAATCAAGTCAAAATCACACTGATTAATTTTGTTCTGCATGATATACATTGCCATGATTAAATTTTAAATGTAATTAAATGTTATTCTTTCCCTTGTCAGTTTTATTTTAAACAGGGTCTTTGATATTAAATAATAGTCTCATTGTATGTGTAATAACTTTTGCCTGAATATTCTCTTCCACTAATTACTTGATTTTAACTTTCAATTTTTACTAGATCTCAAAAAGAGCTAAGTAAAAAAGATGAAGTAGAAACATTATCTTTGACATTATTACATATAGGGGTGTAGTTATAAACGATCTTTACTTCTTCAAAAACTAATTATCATTCATAACCAAAGGAATGCTTTCTTCTAATCTAAGAATATAGTATATTTTCAGGAGAATTTATAGCCTCACAATGTAAAGTAAACTTTTAGAGAGAAATTAAATTCTTATGTTCTGTTTATGTATTTGAGAGGCATTATTTTCAAACTGTTCCCTTAAGTATTGTATTAATTTATTGTTTATATCTAATAACACAATACTAGACTGAGTGAATTTTAAGGAAAGTGCTTAATTTTGGCTCATGCTCTGGATGTCTAAGATTAAGAGGCTGCATCCGCAGATTCCCAATGTGGCCAGACCAACACATGGTGAGAGACAGAGCGCAAGTGTATGTGAGTCTCCTGTGATCTCTCTCCCTTTTCTTTTAATTCAATGCTGGGGACTCTAATTCTATTGCCTAATCTAATCCTACCCAGCTTCCAAAGGCTCCCACCTCTAGATATCCTAGTCAGATTAAATTTTCACTCTCTTAATATTTCACAGCAAGGGTTACATTTCAACACATGAAATTTGGGGGAACATACTCAGACCATTGCAACTATCTAAATAATTCAAAGGAAAAAGCTATAATCTCACAGATGTGAATAATTTATCAAATACTGTGGTAGCCTAGTTGCATATTAAAACAATTGAGAATGTGTATTATACAAATTGTGCTAATACCTCAAACGTCTAATTTAAAAAATGAAATGGAGAATAAGACACTATTGTTTTGAAAAAGAGCCTCATTGCATGGCCATCTTGAAGTCTTGTTATGGGATTAATTAGAAATAATGAGATTTGTGTGAAAACTTTTTTATTGAGTCTCAAAGGAATTGTAAATAATAGAAATCTGGAGAGCTAATAAGAAATGACAAATGTATTACATTATATGGAGAAACACTAAAGAACAATTGTTTTTTTTTTCCCAATTATGTACACTGAAAAGAAAAAGAAGATACTGTCACAAATTTTCTTTCAATTACAATAATAAAAAAACAGCATTTTAGTTAGTTAATTGCTATTGTGTCTTAGTGTAAAGAGAAATTGTTTAACATGAGCCAAGGTGGGGCTTCCACAACATAACAACAAAAATGTTGGCTGAAATAACGGGCTATCTCTTATTAACTCAATTTAAAAGAGTGATTCTTAAAGATAGAAAAGTAATTTCACAAGTGTGTCAATGCCAGAGGTTATGTTTTGAAGTTTCCAATTATAGGACATGTCTGTTAAAATAATTAAAAGTGAAGGAAAATAATGTAGTCTGTTTCTGTTGAAATAAATCTTCAAAGACAGATATATGTTGTTTTTGCTTACAGGAAATAAAAGCACTCCCTTTCACTCATATTCCACAGAAGTCAGTTGACTAAGCTGATAAGTGAGTGCAAATGTGTCCCCATCCAGTATAAAGTGCCTTCTGTCATATACAGTATACATAATTTTCTGTCATCTGGGTGATGCAGAAAAGCTGAGTATAAAACATAACAATGTAACAAACATTTTAAAGTTTACTCATCAGAATCATAACAGCAATGATATCACAGAAAAGAAAGAAGATGTACTTGACATAGCAAATCCTCAAATATATGATTGACAACAACACATGCTAGGTTTTTTAAAGGAAAATAAAAATGCTAAGTTATCGAAAACAATTTGGCAAACATTTTTTTTCCCCTTGGGGTTTTGGGGGGTGGTTTGAACTCAGGGGCACTGGACCTCTGAGCCACATCCCCAGTCCTTTTTTGTATTTTTTTAAGAGACAGGGTCTCAATGAGTTGTTTAGTGCCTTGCTTTTGCTGAGGCTGGCTTTGAACATTCAATGCTTTTGCCTCAGCCTCTGGAACTGCTGGGATTACAGGCATGGGCCACCATGCCCAGCAAGATGTTTTTTTCAATTTCTTTAATATGCAAAATTGTTTTAAAAAAAGAAATATAATATATGGTATTTTCAAAAGTATTTTAATATTCTGACTTAAGCTGATGATTAAAGCATAGTATGAATAAAAACAATCATTTTTTTTTTCAGTATTTAATTTAGTCTCAAAATTCTTTTTGTTTTTATTTGTGGTAGTGGGTATTGAACCCAGGGCCATTTTACCACTAAGCTACCATCCCAAACTTTAATTTTAATTTTGAAACAGGTTCTTGCTAAGTTATTCATGGATTCACTAAATTTCTGAGGCTGGCCTGGAACTTGTGATCCTCCTGATTTGGCCTCCAGAGTTGCTGGTACAGGTCTGCACCACCACACCCAGCTATCTTCAAAATTCTTTTAAAAATATCTAAACAGACTATCTCACCACATCATCCTGGAAGAGTCACTAAACATTCATTACTTCATTCATTCCACATGTAATATATGGAATATATACTTACAAATCCTGTGTTGTGGAACTAAAATTCTCTGAAGAAGCTGCATCCATGTTAAATATCCTGCAGATTGTTTGACCTTGGCTGTGTAGAACATTGTAATGGTGGAGAGATGGAAGGTCACAGGTCAAGAGCCAAAATATTTTTTGGCTATGTTAGCCCCTTTGGTAGCCATTTGCTTTCAGCCCGTGTATCAAACTTAATATCCTTGTGATTATTAGGTAAATCTCTTGGAAAATACCACTGAGCTTAGCAGACCTCTATTTTTCACCAATTGTCAAACTAACAATTCTGTAACATTTGACACCTATGATAAAGATTTTCCTGCTTTGCTTTAGCCCAACTACATAATGCCCCTACCAGTATAGTGGTGAGGTATTTATTTATAACCTTTGTTCTGTTACTATGAAAATTTATATAACCTCTTCCTGGTGGAACATGTCATTCAGAGTGACTTGAATGCATATACCGGGGCCATGTTTACTTATGTATGGCTCAGAATAAACTATTTTTTAAAGCATAGTTATCATTTTGTGCTTCCTCTATAATATTTAAAGCCCAGTGCAGATTTACTCACCAGGGTTATACTAATGCATGAGAAACTTGTGGTCTCCTTTTTAGGGAGACATTAAACAATAATAACTTGATAACATTAAACAAAAAACCAATATATTGATAAAACAAATTTAGATAATGAAAGGTACACAAATGATGATGTAATGGATGGAAATTGAAGGTGGCCTGGTGATGCTATGCAATGGATTTATGGGGAAATAACTTTCTGAGGAATACAGAATGAAAAGCATTTTGATCTGAGAGCTCAGTGTGCCTGCTTTTGATCCTAGAGATAGGTATACATTGAAGATTTGTAACACCAAGCTCTCTGGTCTATTATACGTGTATTTTGCAGAATTTGGTTGCTAGCAGAAACAAGTTAAAGGATAAAGTGTGTGTGTGTGTGTGTGTGTGTGTGTGTGTGTGTGTGTGTGTGTTGGCTTGGAAACTCAAACTGACTGCTAGTTGCTCATATTCTTTGATTCAGTCAAATTACCTGTTTTAAAAAAAATCAAGATCCCTTGTAGAACCTACTCTTTTTTATCACTTAAATGCACATTCGCTTAAAATTTACCACATATATACTGAAATGTGAACCTGGATACTGGCATGGAAATACCTTGGAGAGTTTTTTAAAAATGTAGGTTATGCATTGCTATTCCAGAACTAATCCATCAGGTTTTCAGAGGGTAGAATGTGAAGAACTAGCATGTTAACACATTCCCTTTGTGGTATATAGGCACACTAAATTTGAGAACCTCTGCCCGAAGCCCTTCATGTCTGCTACTGTATTTGCTGCCTCAAGTGAATAGTGAATTTAGGTAATAATATATGTGTTACTTCAGTGCCTGATTCTGCCAGCATGGTTAATTAAAAGTAAAACATAAAACATATTTCCTAATTTTGATAAGATCTTATTTTTTGTTTCAATTTAAATTTTCCTTAAAATAATGTAAGTAATGTTAAATTTGTAAAAATATAAAGACTTAAAACAAGAATGATATATGTGGATAGGCAGCACCTAATCATTGTCAGGATTCTAGGAAATCTCCTTCTCCCTTTGCACACTGAGGAGAATAAGAAATTGCTCTGTATACCAGCTCACCATTCCTTACAGGAAGAGAGAGCAAAAATGTCCCAAACAGAATATGGGGACATATTAGGTGTCTGATTCTCTGTGAGAATTTTGCAACTATATAGAATAAATTTAGACCAGTGCTACTCAAAACATGGTCCATATACAGGTGCTAGTCTGTGAAATTTGTTACTGGTCCACCAGGAGATAAGAAACTTGTGCCAGAAATACAAACAAATCAATGCTTTCTTTATCAAGCAAACCATGTTACCACCACCTGCACCCATCCCAAACATTTGAACAGAGCTCTCCTGCGTGGTTTGTTTACGGCCAGACTTGATTTAGAATCTGGTACAAGCTCCCAGTCTCCTCAGAGAGCAATTACAGATAGTTGTAGACCAATTGCTTCGAGCAGCACTAATTAGGACAGTCATGTGGGCCGTATTCAGAGAACTCTCTTGGCTTTGACACATTTATGTTCATGTATTTGAAATTGAGATGTTCACTTCTGGTAAATTTTTAACCTTTCTTTCAATATGGAAAATACATGGACATTTTTCAATGTTTTTTATATGTATATTGAGTATGGTAATTTCAAAATGATAGTAATTATTATTCTGCAGGTAGGTAATTGAGTCCATAATTCTCATTACTAAATAACCTGTATAAATGGAAAAAAGTAGAATTTAAAGAAACTAGTGACTTTATATTGAATATAAGATCATTTAATTGTTGATTTATAACTGATAAAGCAAGAAATTTTGCTTTTTTTCCCCAGTGATGTTTGTTACTTTCTGATAATTCATTAATAAGTTTTGTGTTCATTTTAATAATAGAATATAGGGAATGGTATTTACATGATTGATAAGGTAGGAAAAAAAGTAACAACATCATCTATCTAAAGAGACAATAAATGCCATTGATAAAAAAATACATTCAATGACATCTTCAAACTAGTATAGAAGTTTTGACTTTTATTAATTAACAGAGCATACTATTTTGCAATTTGTTAAACAGAAAAAAATGGGAACTTAAATCCTGCTTCTGACACCTTTTTGTTATTTAATCATGAGCAAGTAATGCCTCAGAATGAGTCTCAATTCTTTTGGGGGGAGGTACTAGGGATTGAACTCAGGGTCACTCGACCACTGAGCCACATTCCCAGCCCTATTTTGTATTTCATTTAGAGACAGGGTCTCATGGAGTTGCTTAGAGCCTCACTTTTGTTGTGGCTGGCTTAGAACTCATGATCCTCCTGCCTCAGCCTCCCAAGCCTGTGAAGTCTTAATTCTTTAGGAGTAAAAATATGAATAGTGCCCTTAAGTGGTCAAAGACATAATAAATGCAAATTACCAGCATAGGTTTTGGCACATAGTACGTGCTAAAAAGTCACATGTATTTAAAGCAATTTGTATATATATATATATATATACAGACTGTGATTCCTTCCACCAGTCCTTCAATAAATGAGAATTTTATTGAATATTAAAGGAACAATTTGAAGCACTGAAGATATTGTGACAGAGATGGAATGCTTGTCCATAAAAAATCATGAGAGAAGTACAGTTTATAATTAAAGTAATATGAAACAAGACAATTCTAGTAGTTCTAAAAGAACAGGACAATTTGATTTCCTAAAGTAAAGATACTTGGAGAATTATATTATTGTCCTTGAAACATGGCAATGTTATCTAGAAAGGTTACCACTAAGGCTAACAAAAACATTGCTATCAAGAGATCTATGATTCATTCATTCATTTATTGATATCCCTGCTTGTAGAAACAACTAAAAATCTGCCTTAAGGCATTCAGGGCAGAATTTTATTCCCCTGAGACCTCAACACATGGAATTTGACCCGTTTTAATTTTAAATGAGTTTTATGCCAAAAATTCTGAATGTCTTTGAAAGCTACTTAGATAATTTATTACTATGCTGTCTCAAATGTTCCCTGTTCCGATAGCAAAAGGTAGCCCTTTGGTAGGGGCAGGGGGCGGGCACAGAAAGAGAAAGCAGGAAATTACAAGGATTATCTTTCCTTCCCTTAGAGGTTCTCTTCATTCCTACCTCCTGGTGAATATAGTATAGTATGTTTCTTGTTGATATTGCTGATTAGTAATTAAAGAAATCCTAACTAACACTCAGAAACTCAAAGGGATGAAAATAAATGACTGCACATTAGTTTAGGCAGAAATTTGAGGATGTAATTTATTTATGAACTAATGAATTAATTCATGAGAATCTGGATGTGGTTAGGGGATTAAGGTCCTTTACTCTGTAATCTTTGCTTGGAAAACATATAGTTTAGAGGTTTTAGTCAGCTGGTGATTAAGACCATTAGACGAAAGCCAAGCTGGTTTCTTTTTTTTAATACTCACATTTACCTCAAAGCCAAATGTGAGGTCTACATTCTATCTGTCAAAATTGATAGGCTTTTGAGAACAAACATATTTTGTAGAAAATATTTTTACCTTATTCCAAACAAACTTCCTGGTGGTTTCCCAGATCAAGTATTTTTCTTCAATACATAAGCAATAATATGAATATGAACATATGACAAAATAATACACTCTTAGAAATTATAATTTTAAAAAATTGCAAAATATCAATTTTTTGAAAACTAGTAACCATACAAACATGCATACATACATCCATGCATATAAGACTACTGTTGTAAAAGTCAATTTTTCAAGGATGTTATATAGATTAGATTTTTTATAAGAAATATATATATATATATGCATATATATATACATATATATATTAGGATTAGAAACCATCAAAATCCCCATATATAACAAAAAGTGACTAACGATTTATATTAGTAAATGGTTTGAGTTTCTGCTTCCATACTCAAGATTAGATCTTTAAACATCTTTACTTGAAATGCTTCATTGACAAGCAACTCTTAGAAACAGTGCTTAGCAAGATCATACTATGCCTTATCTGGGTTCCCTCATCCTGAGGATACAATGAAGATGGCCCTATAATTGACATTATTACATAAAAATAGATAAATATAAATAATCAATCATGGAAGGTAAAATTCAAAGTTCTGGCTTTATATAAAAATCCCTATTAATATGCTTATTATTAATAATAATACTCTTAAGTTCTATAGAACTTTAGCTGTACTTTTTTTAATTTATTTTTTTTATTCAAAGCTGTACTTTTTTAGTCACACTTTTGCCAGTAAATTGTGAGTGTGAAATATTTATTGGTGCATATTTATATACTCAACAAGTCAGTTCCTTGAGGAATGTCACCTGCTCTTTATGTCTATCCCATGGAAATTATTACATATGCATTTTTGATTAAACTAATAAAGAATGGAGTAGAACATTAACTAACCACTGCAGCTGAGTTACAAGTCTACAGTAATTTGGCTGGTAGTTGGTCTTTGGTATAAGGAACACACAACACATTTATTTTTTTATTTATTTATTTATTTATGTATTAAATTCAAAGATGTTGTATTTATATAATAGTAGTATGCATTATAATTCATAAAGAACATATAGAGCATCTTTTTACAAAACACTGTATACGATGTATATTTGTACCTTTCAAAACTTCAATTATGCATTTAGGATAATGGCATTTAGGATAATGACATCAATCTTATTCAACCACCTTTTCTTTTTTCCCCTTCATCCACCCTTGCTCCCTTCCTTCCCCTCCCTCTTCTTTGACCTTTCTAGAGTTCCTCGAATCCTCCTATGTACCCCAACCCAACACCACTGCGAATCAGCCTCCTTATATCAGAGAAAACATTCAGCATTTGGATTTTTGAGATTAACTAACTTAACTTAGCATTATATTCTCCAACTTCATCCATTTACCTGCAAATGCCATTATTTTATTTTCTTTTATTGCTGTGTAAAATTCCATTGTGTATATGTACCACATTTTCATTATCCATTCATCAACTGAGGGACATCTAGGTTGGTTCCACAATCTAGCTATTGTGAATTGTGCTGCTATGAACATTGAAGTGGCTGTGTCACTGTAATATGCTGTTCTTAAGTCCTTTGGGAATAGACCCAGGAGTGGGATGGCTGGGTCATAGGGTGGTTCCATTCCCAGTTTTCCAAGAAATTTCCATGCTGCCTTCCATAGCGGTTGCACCATTTTGCAGTCCCACCAGCAATGTATGAGTGTGCCTTTTTCCCCACATCCTCTCCAACATTTATTGTTGTTTGTGTTCTTGATAGCTGCCATTCTGACTGGAGTAAAATGAAATCTTAGAGTAGTTTTGATTTGCATTTCTCTAATTGCCAGTGATGTTGAGCATTTTTTCATGTATTTGTTGATTAATTGTGTATCTTCTTCTGAGAAGTGTCTTTTCAATTCCTTAGCCAATTTATTGATTGGGTTATTTTTTTTTTGGGGGGGGGGATTAAGTTTTTTATATGAACTAGAAATTAGTGCTCTATCTGATGTGTATGTATTAAATATTTGTTCCCAAATAGTTGGCTCTCTGTTCAACTCACTGATTGTTTCTTTTGCTGACAAGAAGCTTTTTAGTTTGAATCTATCCTATTCATTGATTCTTGATATTAATTCTTGCACTACAGGATTCTTATTAAGGAACATGGGGCCTAATTTGACATGTTGGAAATTGGAGCTTACTTTTTCTTCTATTAGGCGTATTGTCTCTGGTCTAATTCCTAGGTCCTTGATCCACTTTTAATTGAATTTTGTGCATGGTGAGAGATAATGGTTTAATTTCATTTTGTTGCATATGGATTTCCAGTTTTTCCAGCACCATTTGTTGAAGAGGCTATCCTTTCTCCACTGTACATTTTTGGCACCTTTGTCTAATATAAAATAGCTGAAATTATATGTATTAGTCTCTGTGTCCTCAATTCTGTACTATTTGTCTACCAGTCTGTTTTGGTGCCAATACCTTGCTGTTTTTGTTAATATTGCTCTATAGTATAATTTAAAGTCTGGTATGGTGATGCCACCTGCTTCACTTTTCTTGCTAAGGATTGCTTTGGCTATTCTGGGTCTCTTATTTTTCCAGATGAATTTTATGACTGCTTTTTCTATTTCTTTGAGGAATGTCATTGGGATTTTAATTGTAATTGCATTAAATCTGTATAATGTTTTTGGTAGTATGGACATTTTGACAATATTAGTTCTACCTATCCAAGAACAAGGTAGGTATTTTCATCTTCTGAGGTCTTCTATAATTTCTTATTTTTAGTATTCTATAGTTTTCATTATAGAGGTCCTTCACCTCTTTCATTAAGTTGATTCCCAGTTTGTTTTTTTGTTTTTTTGGGGTTTTTTTGCTATTGTAAATGGGGTAGTTTTCATCATTTCCCTTTCAGAGGATTTGTCACTGATGTACAAAAATGCTTTTGACTTATGGGTATTGATTTTGTATCCTGCTACTTTGCCGAATTCATTTACTAGTTGTAAAAGTTTTCTGGTAGAGGTTTTTGGGTTTTCTAGGTATATTATCATGTCATCAGCAAATAGTGCTAATTTGAGCTCTTCTTTTCCTATCTGGATCCCTTTAATTTCTTTCGTCTGTCGAATTGCTCTAGCCAGAGTTTCAAGTACTATGTTAAATAGCAGTGGTGACAGGGGGCATCCCTGTCTTCTTGTTCCAGTTTTTAAGAAAATGCTTTCATATTTTCTCCATTTATGTTAATGTTAGCTTGGGGCTTTGCATAAATTGCTTTTATGATATTGAGATATGTTCCTGTTATTCCTAGTTTTTCTAGTGTTTTGAACATAAAGGGGTGTTGTATTTTGTTGAATGCTTTTTATGCATCTATTGAGATGATCATATGTTTCTTATCTTTTAGTCTATTGATGTGATGTATTATGTTTATTGATTTCCGGCCAGGATGTTCAGAAGTGCTGGCTTTTGAGTTGTGAAATCTTTTAACTTTTGTTTGTCATGGAAGGTTTTTATTTCATCTTCAAATCTAAACCTCAGTTTCACTGGGTATAAGATTCTTGGTTGACATCCCTTTTCTTTCAGAGCTTGAAATACGGTATTCCAGGATCATCTAGCTTTTAAAGTCTGGGTTGAAAATCTGAACATATACTGATTGGTTTCCCCCTATATGTAATGTGCTTCCTTTCTCTTCTGGCTTTTAATATTCTCTCCTTGCCCATTATATTAGGCATTTTCATTATAATTTGTCTTGGTGTAGATGTGTTGTGATCTTGTACGGTTGGTGTTCGGTAAGCCTCTTGCCCTTGGTTTTCCCATTCATTCCTTAAGTTTGGAAATTTTTCTGCTATTATTTCATTGAATACATTACTCATTCCTTTGGCTTGGAACTCTGCACCTTCCTCTACCCCAATCACTCTTAAATTTGGTCTTTTTATTTTGTCCCATATTTCTTGAATGTTCTGTTCTTGATTTCTTACAATTTTTGCTGTGTAATCTACATTTTTCTCCAGGGTATATATTTTGTCTTCGTTATCTGAGGTCCTTTCTTCCAAGTGGTCTAATCTGTTGGTGATGCTTTCAATTGAACATTTAGTTTGGTTTATTGCTTCTTTCATTTCCAGAATTTCTGTTTGATTTCTCTTTAGAACTTCTATCTCCCTATTGAAGTAATCTTTTGCTTCCTGTATTTGTTTTTGGAGTTCTTTGTCAAAATGATTTTTTACCACTTGTATTTGCTCCCTTATATCATTTTTTAGTTCATTCTTAAGTTCCATAAACATTTGAAATATGTAATTTCTGAATTCCATCTCTGGCATTTGACCAACTGTGCTTGCCATGGAATCTTCTGAGGACATGTGTTGATTTGTTTGAGTAATTTTCTTCCCTTGTTTCTTCATCTTGCTTGTGTGATTTTTCTTCTAGCAGTGTGGATCCTCGACTATTTCATTTTTACCTTAAATCCTTATGATGCTCCTGTAGTACAATGTTATCAGATCCCCTTATAAATACTTTACACTTTAAAACCAAACACTTACTATTCAGATAATCCCAGTTCGATCACAATGTACAGATTTAGTTAACTCGGATATTGTCTCCAATTTACTCTGTATGTTTGTGTTGGGTTTTATAGTTTCAAGTGTTGGACACAGAGGTGATAAGTTTAGGAAGAAGGAAGTGAGGGTATTGGGTTGATCTTTCTTAGGAAGTGTGAAAAGAGAATTCTGTGGAAGTGGTTTAATATCAGAAGACAAGAGAGGAAAGAGAGTGAACAATTCAGTGGAAAGACCAATTTATTTATACACAAAACTTATGCATCCGTTGAAAGAAGAAAAACAGAAAGGTGGAAAAGAAAAAAAAAATAGAAGAAAAAAAAGAGAGATGACAAAGAGGTAGGGATTAGTGTAAAAGAGAGGAAAGAGAAAGTGAGAAAAAAAGAGAGAATAAATTATATATAACACCTCTTTGCTGTATAATTTAGTTGCCCCAGTTCTCGAAATCCCAATTTCTTCATATAACTTGTTTTCGCCTGTGTTGAGAATGCAATGACAGGGTGTAAATTGGAAAGATGAGTGAAGAAGAAAGGAGACAAAAGTGAGAAGGAAGAAAAGAAAAATAAAAAGAGGAATAAAAGCAAACAAACAAAGCCACAAACAACAACAGCAACAAAAAAAGAAAACCAAAGTCGAACCCAGGAACAAATCTCAGGAACAGATCTCAAACAGCGCCCTGTGAAGTCCTTCTTTTTATCCCTTCCAGTTTGAGCCAGTTGTCCCAGATCACATCCAGGCAGTTATTGAGAACCTGGGAAGCTTGCAGACCGGGGCATATTCTTCTGCTGTCCTGTTGTGGGATCACCTTTCTGAGGTTGGGGGCTGGGAAAGTCTGCTGGTGGGGGCCTACCTGGGAAGCTTGCAGTCCAGGGCTTTTTCCACTGGGGTCCCGCACTGGGATTGCGTCTCCATGGTGGGCAGGCTGGGAAAGTCCTCTGTAGGGCCTAACTGGAAAGCTTGCAGGCTGGGACTTTTTCTGCTGGGGTCCTGTGCTGGGATCGCCTCTCTGTGGATGGCGGGCTGGGAAAGTCTGCCAGTGGGGGCCTACCTGGGAAGCTTACAGGCTGGGCCTTTTTCCACTGGGGTCCTCTGGTGGGATGGTGTCTCTGAGGTGGACAGGCTGGGAAAGTCCTCTGTAGGGCCTAGCTGGAAAGCTTGCAGGCTGGGACTACATCACAGTTTTTATAGTAGAGAGAAAGTTTGGAAAACAACTTCCTGAGTGCATTTCAGCTTTAGAGGTTTGATACCATGAAAGCCACAACAAGGACTTCTGTTTCCTGGGGTGAGGCTGCTGAGGACCTGAGCATTGGAAATAGGAGTACAGGAATAGGATAAAGGCTGAGCGATGAAGCTACTTCACCTATTTTACAGTTTTTTTTTTTTTTTTTTTTTTTTTTTTTAAGTTGTCTATGAACATGGAAGTTATGGTTTAAATATGAGGAGTCCCTCAACAGTTCACATGTAAGAAAATGCAAGAAAGTTTACAGGTGAAATGATTGGTTTGTAAGAGCTTTAACCAAATTGGTGCACTAATCCAGTGATATGGATTAACTGGGCATTAACTATTAGCAGGTAGACAATGACTGAAGGTGGTGATTCACTGGTAGTGTGCCTTTGGGTTTATATTTTGTCACTCCAAACTGGAGGTCTCTCTGTTTTGTGATGACCAGGTTGTCCTGATCTGCTTTTCTCCTCCACACACTTTTGCCCTGATGTTCTGCCTCACCTCATGCCCAGAACAAAGGAGTTGGCCATCCATGGATGGTGACCTCTGAAACCATGAGCCAAATAATGTTTTTCTCCTCTACATTGTTACATCAGGTCATTTGGTCACTGTGACCAAAAAAAGCTAACTAAAATAATGGATTTCAAAAGTGACAAAAATTATCTGATAATATATGTATAATTATAATAATAACAAAAGTTATATATCATATTTATTATCTCTTAAGCCCTGAGCTTTCTTGCCTAGATAAATGCACTGCAGGTAATTTTATTTTTGTTTATGTTAGGATGAATAGAACCATGTGATCATTTCCAAGACCTCATGAGTTTTGCCTGCAGCAACATGCAATCTCTTATGACAGCAGCAATACAGCATATTGATAAAGAGCATAGCCTCTAGATTTGGAGCTTCTGGAGTCCATCATTAGAAGATGAACAACAGGGCCAACATACATCTTAGGTCTCAATAGCTGAAATCATATGTGAAGAAGATTAGGGTTAGATTTGGGGCTGGGGAGTTGGAGTCAACTTCCCTGTAGGCATGTAGAAGGAAGGTGGATATTGTTCAAATTGCTATGAAGGACTATGAAAAATGAATGTGGGGAAGCAACCAAAAGTGTGCCCTATATTCTGCCTGTGACTTCTCAGCAGGGCAGGACTCTGCTCATAACAAGTATTAATCACCCAATGGAAGCCTCCAACCTACTATCTCTGCACCCTCCATTTTCATGATTTCCCGTGAAAAACATTTTTTTTTCTTTTTTAAAATTGTAATAGTCTATGTATACTTGTAAGTAACTTGGTAAAGAGATGAATATTTGCTTTGCTTCTTTTAGTTTGCTAAACCTTCCTGACTGAATTACCTGTTATAGTTTGCAAAATAAGCCAGATGGTTGTTTCACAGGTATTCCCTTCTTCCCCCTAAAGGATTTACACTGTTTGATAATACAAGGCATGAAATATTCTCATCTTGTACAGCATCAATGCTTTAATCTTAATTATACATTCCATCATATCACAGTATGGAAATATCTTTATCAAATCTTTCTCCTTAGTCTTTAAAATACAAATACAGGACACACACATTTGGTTCAATATGCCTTTGTAGAAAAGCGTTTGGTATTTCTATAAGCATATCTTCCATCTCCAAGATATCACTAATGTTTCTATTGATATTTTAACATAAATTAAACATAAACATAAATTAAAATAGCATGCATATATTTTCTTAAATTTATTATAAAATACAATTTTACTTTTATATATGAATGAAAGGCGAACAATGAATGTTAAACTTCCTCCTTATATTTTGTTTGGTGCTTACTAAATTATTGAAAGGCAATACTTAAAGCTCATAATCCATTAGCATATTAAGTTAAAACATTTTATCAATTAAATTTTTCATGCATATTTGCTTGATGTTAAAATCCTTGCTGACAAGAAGAAAAATATTATTTAACAAAAGGTTTGAAAGTGAGAATTTTAGTGATCATTTATTCTAAATGCAGAAATTTTAAGCTTAAGTACCAAGAAGTAGAATTTTTGAGTCTTTCAATCAATAATTGAATATAGCACCATTATTTTTGTATTAAAAGCACTTGCATTGAAGGTTTCTGTACACAGCACCTCATTATTTACCCCAATAGTCTTCTGTAGCAGGTGACATTATTATCTATATTTTATATATTATTTTTAAAACAAGAATGTATAGTGTAGTTTGAGAGGTTCTGCTTAATCACATTCAGACACAGGCACAGGGCTTGGATGTTGAACCCAGGGTGAATCTGACCTTCATTCTCTTGCTTAATTTCATATTAAACATTGAAGACATGCTTTTGTGTTACACCAAAACAAACAAACAAAAAATGGATTGTGGTCACTCCGTGTCTGCTCAATAAAAATTCATACATGATCTGCCTAATTAATGCAAACCATATATTTCAATTCAAAATACATGCAGTAGAAAATGTAATGATATGTCCCCCAAAATAAATAAGTATATAGCTTTTCATTTTACTGTGCCATAAAAATTGATTTTATTTCTCTATTGTTTAAATCAATTCTGGCACTCCTCTTCTCTTTTGTTTACATTTAATAATATGAAACATTACAGTAAAATTTACTATACCATCAATAGTATGCAACAGAGAACAGCATCCGTCTCTGCCTCTCTCTTGCATTTAAGCCTGGTTTGAGGCAGGGATAGAGTGCAATATATCCACTGCTTTTTTACTTATCTATTCACTCTGAGACTCCCTGATCACTTTAAGTTCCAAAACCAGACTCTTTTCAGTGATGCAAATGTCATTCCCAAGAAATAGACGAAAGTAAACACTATTAAATGTTTTTTGAGTGTGGCCTCCTAAGGACCAGTATACCTCTTGTGAAATATAGAGCACAGAGAAGAAAGAATCTGTGCTTCCTGCAGGTAGCTTACTTCCAAGAAAATAGTTGATATTTTCATGTTGTTGTTGCCATTTGTTTATTTCATTTTTAACACAAAATCATATTCATATTAAGTCAAAATTAGTTCTCAAATTTGCAATGATGAATAGGTAGAAAGAGACAAGAAGTACTGTGATAGCAGATATGCCTTCATGTGGTGAGTGGTGCTATTAATAATTACTCAGAGGTGGATTGTCTTTAAATGCAAGTGTATTTTGATCATACCAATCATCAAATATAAACAATTAATGCAAAATTGTTGGGTATTCGGGAACACCCTAACTAGCACTCAATACACATTAATTAAACACTATAATTGCAATTTGGTATGTTCTTTATACATGTCCATGGAGCTGTGCTTCCTATCAATCATAACCAGTCATTGCTAAGCATGTCTATGGCTAGTGCCCCTTATAGCTCTTTATCAATTGCAAGCAGACATGAACAAGCAGTTCAATGGCTGCCATTCCTTATAGCCACCAACTTAGTAAGTCCCAGTGTGTCCCAGCATGTCTATGGCAGATGCTCCTTACACGTCACAAAGAAAAGAACCTAGGAAGCAAGAAAGATTGTTCCAATTTTGTCTTACTCAGAATGCAAAACACTCCAGGACAAATGTCTTCTGTAGAGTTCATCCTTGCTCTCAGGAAACACACCCATTTGACCAATCATGGCTGTGACTCCAGTTACTTCCCAGCCATAGCTCTACTTTGTTGTGCCCCAGGCCACCCTCTTCTCCATCTAAGGCATAAGGCATTGGTCAGCTTGCAGTCCTGTCATACAAAATATTTCCAGCTTCCTAATGAAGTTTCCAATTGAAACCTTTCTCAACCTTTTGGTATAACTCAAGAGAATTAGTTTCCTGTAGACCACAGAAACATGCTCATTCTCAACTTTGCAATAAGGCTCAGGTGTCCTAATTTCCATTTCAGACAGTAAGAATAATCAGGACACATAAAAAAAAAATCACTCCCCAAATTATTCAAATGAGCATTCCAATTTAAAAGCATCTCATAGAGTCCATCTACATAAAAGTCAGAGGGCAAGTACAGATGTCCACACCTTCTTTCCTTAGAAGAAAGCTCCAAAATTTTAAATTGACTTACCCAAGGCCACAGAACTAATGCAACAGGAAGCCTGAAGCAAAAACTAAAATTTTTTATCCCTAAAATTGAGGAATTTTCTGTTTTATCACAATGACTTCATATCATAAAACCTATAAGATAAAAGCTGGAAGAGATTTGCTGGAAGCAGATAAAGAACATTTATTTCATGTCTTCCCTTTCATTTATAATTTTGACATCTATGTGAAAAACAAATTAGGTATTATAAGGGATGCAAAACTGTATTTACTCTTGATGTCTTTTTGCTTGCTGTTCCCTCTGGCTGGTACTCCATCCGCATGAGTCAGTTCCTAACTTTAAATTCAAATTTTTGCTGAAATGTTCCTTATCAGCAAGATTCCATGTCTGGACAACCTAAATAAAACCACTCTCTCAAAAACGGACTATACAATTCCCCTTGTACAGCTTCTTTTTTTCTCCCTAGCCTTTATCATCTTATACATTCTTCATTAATTTTTTATTGTCTTCCTATCACAACTAGAATATCAGTTCCATCAGGGAAGACTGAGTTTGTTTCCTTACTGTGTCCTGCAGCAGCAAAAATATTGGAGTCACAGGATGAAAGCTCATTTAGATTTATTGAATAAACGAAGGGATGAGGGAATAAATAAATGAATAGAAATTTCAATCTAGTCTAAGAAAATAAATCATATATATGTTAACATAATAGAAAGCAGAATGGTAAAAATGGAATAGGAAAATATATTTATGGAATGACTATAAGGTATTAAGTTTAGTGTTTAAATGCAATTATTGTAGCATTTATTAAGCAGTGATAATAGCACAATATGGGAAATCAGATGGAAATTAGTGAAATAACGCAGAAGTTTAGATTTATACCTAAAAATTGACACATAATTGCAAAGCAGTAAGACAGATATTGAAAGCCTAGGCTTGAGGGAAAATCCACCTGGGATTCAAACACTGCATCTTTCTTTCATTAATAATGTTATTTTCTTGTATACATACTGCCTCTATAAAATATGGACAATATTAATATGTACTATGTGTCATGATTGTACAGGTGTGGAATCTGAATAAGACAATACAGGTAATGTGCTTGATCTATAATAAATGAGAGATAAATGTTTAGTTTTTCTTGTTTTGTTTTGTAATTTCACATAAAATAATTTGTCTTGACCTGGACTTGAACATGCACTTATTTTAAAAAGCATATTTGTATATATTTCTCCATAAATTCAGAAGTATCAAATGATAGATCCAGTTATACAACTAAAAAATTTTGTGTTATAATGAACAAAATGTTATGTAAACTTTTAACTGTGAAACTTCATGAATGCTAATGAAGTCAATGTGACATTACCAGACTGGAAAAGATATTTAATTTTTATATAAGTATGTAGCTCTCAGATAATATTTGGGTATTAAAACAGATGCATGAAATCATGTTCTACTACATTACAGCATTAAGTAAACCCTGTTGTACTTGTTAATTAAAGCCTTGAAAATGTTAACACCAGACAGTTTAAGTGTCAGCAAACTATGAACATGGCTAATTAAAATTTAAGAGGAATATTTGCATGATGATTTTCACAGGAAACATGTGTATTCTTAGCACATAAGCAAAAATGATATTCACCTAGAATGTACCATTATTTACAGTTATATTTTATCCTCAATGATTGATGTTATGTCATATATATACATATATATATATATATATATGTATATATATCCTGAATTCAAATAGGACATCCAAAATCTCAGATCAATTTTAAAAGAGAAGCAAAACATATGTGCTATTATAAAATAAATTTCTAATCATCAATATTTTCCCAAGATATGCAATTTTTGAGCACATTTAGACATTGCTATTTCTTCCCATAGGATATGCTGAACTATAATATGATAATTTTAAATGGTAAAACCAAATAAGACCATTTATTTTTTATATTTAAATTTTATTTTAAAGTATTTGATAAATTTTACTTCTTAGATTTATGTGAAAAGTTAAAAAAATTATTTTGTACTAGATCTTATTATTATAAATCTAATCTTGCAATATGATAACAGCCATAAAAATATTTTGAAATATAGAAATGCTTAAAACCATAGTAGAACCTGGGCACTGTGGTGCACACCTGTAATCCCAGTGGTTTGGGAGACTGAGGCAGAAGGATGGTGAGTTCAAAGCCAGCCTCAGCAAAAGCGAGGTGCTAAGCAACTCAGTGATACCTTATCTCTAAATAAAATACAAAATAAGGCTGGGCTGGGGATGTGGCTCACATCACATGTCTTGTGCCCCTGAGTTGAATCCCTGATACCAACAACCCCACCCCCCCAAAAAAAAAATTAAAAACATAGTAGATATGGCAGAAATTTTATCACCTTAAGTGGAACCAAATGATTTCTACCATCTATTTATTTGTTGTTGATGTGCAAAAATCATTGTACTATTTCATTTTTGCTTTATACATAGGTTTGGATATCAATGTTTTATATAGGTATCTTAACAAGATTCCTCATATTTTTTCTCATATTTCTTAATTTAAATTTGTCATCAAAATTTTTCCATATTGTGTCTGACCTGAAATTTATATTTTAATATAGGAAAGTGGAATGTACTTAAAGAAAAGAAAATAAAAAATAATAGGAAACAATAAATAAAATAAGAAGACATTATAATGAATAAAAAATAAGGAAAATTCTAGCAATAAAAGGGGAATTGGTAATAGCTTTAGACAATATGTGTCTTACCTCATGATAAACAGAATATTTTATTCATACACAATTTTATGTATAGATAATCTACCTGCTTTCTATTTACAATAAAGTAAGTATATAGAGCTCAGAAAGTATATATCGCCTCTGACCACCCTGTTAATCATTTATGATTGTAGCAAATGGACACTCATGTGATAAATTGAATCCTTAATTCTTGTCTTGAAATTGCAGTCTTGATTATGTAATTCAAAATAATATATATATATATATTTTTTTTTCTTTTGTAAAACCTAGTGTAGAACTATATCAATCTTAATCTACTACAAATCCAAAAATGCTCAAATGTATTTGGAGACATGGCAACATCAATTTTAACATGAGGTATTTATGGAATTGTAATTGCCAGGCAGAACAAGTTGAGGAAGTAATCTCCAAAATTTTATATTAGCACATTGATTTTAATTTTTAAATTAATGTTTCTTACACATCTTTTGAAATGCTAAAATAGATTTAAGAAATAAAATTTGGATTCTACAAAGCAAGCAGATATCATGAAATTCATGTAATTGTTTTAGACAAATGTTACCTACATTTAAAATAACTTCATTAATCATTTTTTACTTTGCTGTGTATAAACCGTGGCAAGTTTTTGATCCATGTTAGGTATACTAGGTAATTACATTGCTCATATAGAACATTGAACCAAATCTGAATTTCTTTGGCTGAATTTCTTGGTCTTCTGTGAATCTCTTTTTAGCTCCAATACTTGCAGTTGACTCCAAAAGTCTCTGTCCTGTGGTCTTTTATAGTGGCCTGTGTTATGTTATTGTACTACAAAAGACCTTCATATTATTCAGAGAAAATTCGTACTGTTCTCAATGTGCCTTCTCATGGAAAACTTGTGGAGATATATCTTTGGGATAGGAACATTTCCTTATAAATATGTTTGAATTCATTCTAAATCTATTAGAGGACCATACTAATGGACACATGTGCTTGAATAAACCAATTACCTGATTTAACTCTCTGAAGCAAAATATTTTATAAAGAGCAAATATCCTGAAAGACATTGATTTTTAAAAGACAATTATGACTCCATTTTCTTACTGTTTTTAAAATCTAAAAGTTTTTTTTTTAAATGATTCATGTAACACTCATGTAACACCTTTAGAAAACCTCTTTCGTTATGTATCATACATAGATTCAAGCATAAATAAAAATACAAATGAATGAATAACCATTTTGGTAGCAAATGTCAGAAATAGAAACTCAGCCTGGCTTAAGAAAAAAAATAAGTTATTTCAAGTGTCAAAACTGTGACAAAGGCAGGGCTAAAATTATTCTTTAAGATAAAATATTTTATAATAATATGTTCATTCTAAGTCTTTCTACACAGCTGGAAGCATGGACACCTATAGTAACTAAGCATACATCTGCCACCAGACAGTAGAACCTAAGGGGAAGATAAGGAGGTGCTGTAGTGCAGATCACAGATCTACTCTCAATCAATAGGGTGAGCTCTGAATGGGTGGAGGCTATATATTTTACCTATCCTCAACTACAATCCTAGACAAATAATTGAATCCAGAGAGCCTAGTTGAGAAAGAATTTGACAAAGCCCAGTAAGATCACTAAGTTGATGATAGCAAGGCTCATTTTATAGAAAAAAATGGAATGTCATTGAGGAGAAGCACTAGCATACATGTGCCTTTTATTACAGACATTGAAATTATATGCTTTTAAGCAATGTGTTTTCTATTAGATTTAAATTCTGATTTGTTGCTTACTCAACTTTCAAACATTGACATCTACTACAGAAACTGGCTCCTATGTTTGCTCAGTAAATTAGATATACATTTAAGAGATTATATGAACTTTTTAAGATTATATAAATTGTTTCTGTAATAGTGGCTTAAATATAATTTAATTATTGACACAACATGTACCCAATACTATTTATTTCTTAACTCTGGGTAGTGTAAATTTTTTGATTTATATGATATTTCAGTACTACCCTTGTTATCAATCATCCTAAAGAGACTAATTTTTCATTATTCTTCAGGATATAATCCAGTGATGAGTTTACATTTCAGTGAACATCTAATTTTTTCCAGTCTCCAAGATTTGTCTAATAAAAAATACTAAAATAAAAATAGTCATCTTTTATGTCAACCTCCTATCTCAGCCTGTAACCATCAACCGAGGTTTTAAATAGGAATACCTTACAAGGGAGAATTTGTGCTTCAAACATATTTTCAGGCATATTAAAATATAATTCTTAGCAGTGGGGAAACTTTACCAACACATATGTGTAGTTAGCATTTAATAATAATTAAATGTTCGCTAGAGCAGGTTACATTATGAAGTAATTAAAAACTTTCACCAAGGAGTAGTGAGATTTTTGCCTTGTTAATTTCTTTTGCTAATCTCTGAAGAAAGGATTAGCATTATGTTTCTAAATAGCTTTGTAATTGCAGCATTCTTTTCTTCTAAAGCCTGAGTAGTTTTAAAGGCTACAGATGTTATTTTGTTTGTTCTTCCTTGTCATTTTTTTTTTTTTTTTTTGCTTTAAATGATGCTTAGAACAAATTTGAATTATATAACATATTTTTTTAAAGATTTTTATGTTCCTGTTTGCTTTTATTTTTTTCTATTATTGACTTTTTCATATATAATTCATAAATGAAATGATTTGATCAAGACTTGCTATCAGACATTTTCATAGACATTTGACATTTGTGGCAAACTCATCTGTTGGTATTTAATAGCCCTCTCCTCATTTTGCAAATGTGGTGAGGGTAAGTGTCTGAGTTAAGAATTACCTTACCTAATTCTCAAGTGGGAACAGCAGCAAAGAAGTGTCTTGAGTTTGTCGACTTCACTAGCTATATTTAAAGTCGTATTTTATCCAATTCTGCTTTAGCTGATGAAGATATAGAGATGAATATCACCTAATGCCTGTGGGTCAGTTTGCCTAAAAAACAGGTAGAATCTAAGGTGTGAAAAAGATCAGAAGATCTTTGTTGTACACATCTGTGTTACCAATGTGAATTTCTTTTCACTATATAAAATGTTTTTTTAAAAATATTTTGTAGTTACAGATGGACAGAATGCCTTTATTTTATTTGTTTGTTTTTTTTGTTTTTATGTGGTGCTAAGGATCTAACCCAGTGACCCTCACACATGCTAAGCAAGCTAAGCAAGCGCTCTTGACACTGAGCTACAGCCCCAGTCCTCTCTAAAATGTATTTTTTAAATGTAAAAATTTTTCTATTATTATTCTCAGGGAAAGACATATCCTTTTAGTATTTGGAGCTTTTTATTTTAGGTCTTTTTTTATTATAACTTTGAACATTTAGATGTATTATGTTTAGCCAGGTTATTTTAATTTGTATATTACTGTGTTTCCCCCAAACACACATAAAAAATCAAAGTATAAGATTTAAAAACCATAGTGCAAATTATTTGAGACTGGGATTTCTGGTGGAAATGCTGGTGTGGACATACTCTATGAAGCAATATTTCTGGACAGGAACTAGCCCTCTGCATATTATTATGGAGAGCAAAATTATCCTTCCCCTGGCACATTTGCAAGAGGCAGCTCTTAGAAAGTAAACTCTCTCTGCAGGCTATTGAAATGAAGCACACTGATCTCATGCAAAGAGCTATGCAGCTGGTGCCATGGGAGAAGACAGTCAGATCCTTTTTAATGGAAAAATGAAGTCAGACCAAGCTTGCCTTCTTTCTTCACAAAATGTAATTATGTAAACTACAAAGCTCCATTATAGAAAATGTTTATAATTAGCACTATTTTCCCCTTAATTTTAAATAAACCATGTAAGTTGTGAATGTCATGCCAACACATTTTCTACAGATGCTATAAACAATGAAGAATCAGAAATCCATTTGTGTTGTTTTTGTAGTTATTATTTCAAATTGTGAAAACTCATAATAAAAATCAATGTAATGAACAAACACCATTATATGTCGATAAACATCATACTCTTTCAATTTTAGACAAAGCCAATGAATATTAATCAGATTGTTGACTGTAAAATGACATCAAGAGGGATTTCCAACACCTGTTAAGTTTCTCTCATAGTCCAATTCTAAAAAGATCACTGAAGTGATTTATTACATCGATAGCTAAAAAGATTTTAGAATGATGTTACCATATTTATAAAATGCAAAATGTAATAAAATACTAGTTTGGTGTGGAATTGGCTTTATATTAGGACTCGACTAGCCCTCAAGTCAATAACTCAAAATTTCATGAACGTATTACATGAGATTCTGAATTTCCATCTCCTTTGGATTCATATAAAGTATAATTTTAGGGAAATTGAGACAATTTAATGGGGCAAGATGTAAGTGGCAAACATGTAAGTGCAGATTTATTTTTCAGATTGTAAACAATAGCAAACATTAATTTGATTTTAGAAACAGCTGCCCAGTCTAGATAGCAGTGACTGTCCTTTATCTTGACTTAGGCCTATAATTTCTGTAAAATTGTGAACTAGTATTTCTTTGTGTTTATTTCTTGGTTTTCTCATCTATAAAATGTTAAACCTTAGCAGTCTTCATGATGGCTTCTTACTATATCATTCATTACCTATGCATTTCCATAGACATAAGTTACTTTACAAACTTTGGCTACATTAGAATATTAGAATTTTAATCCTTACCTTTAAACTTATTAAACGAGCCTCATTTTTGTTCCATTAGTAACAGGGTTCATGGAATTATGAAAGAGAACTCTATTGTTATACTAGAGGTGTGATTCCCATATTAGCCAAAGTTCAAGGATTTTTTTTCATTTTCTTTTTATTATTATTATTATTAGAGCTTATAGTTATATGTAATAGTTGGTTGATCCTGACAAACTCATATACACATGCATGGAAACTGATTTCAGTTCATGATTCTCCTTTTCCCTCCCCATTCTTGTTCTCCCCCACAAAAGTCCTCTATAATATTCATATTTGCTTCTTGGTTTTCTCATCTATGAAATATTAATTGTTAGCGGTCTTAATGATGGCTTCTTACTGTACCATTCCATTACCTATGCACTGACCTTGACATAAGTTACTTTATAAACTTTGGCTACATTTGAATTTTAACTCCTTATCTCAAAACTTGTTAAATGAGCTTCATTTTTGTTTCATTAATAACAGGGTTTATGGAATTATTTTCAAACATTATTTTTTTTCAAATTTATTTTTATTCTAAGTTGTTAGAAATGACAGCAGAATGTACTTTCATATTATACTTATAGAGCACATTTTTACATACCTTTGGTTGTATACAAAGTATATTCACACCATTTGTGACTTCATACATGCACTTAGCGTAATGATATCCATCTCATTCTACCATCTTTTTTTTTCTTCACCCTTTTGCCCCCTCCCTTTCCTCCCTCCCCATTGTCCATTCTAGTGTTCCTCTAATCCTCTTACGCTCCCCATCCCAACCCCACTGTGAATCGGCCTCCTTATATCAGAGAAAACATTTAGCATTTGGCTTTTTGGGATTGGCTAAATTCACTTAGCTTTATATTCTCTAAATTCATCCATTTACCTGTGAATGCCATGATTTTATTCTCTCTTATTGCTGAGTAATACTCCATTGTGTATATATACCACATTTTCTTTATCTATTCATCTACTGAAGGGCATCTAGGTTGGTTCCACAGTTTAGCTATTGTGATGTGGCTGTGTCCCTGTAGTATGCTGTTTTTAAGTCCTTTGGGTATAGACCGAGGAATGGGATAGCTGGGTCATAAGGTGGTTCCATTCCCAGTTTTCCAAGGAATCTCCATACTGCTTTCCATATTGGCTGCATCATTTTGCAGTCCCACCAACAATGTATGAGCATGCCTTTTTCTCCACGTCCTCACCAACATTTATTGTTGTTTGTGTTCTTAATAGCTGCCATTCTGACTGGTGTGAGTTGAAATCTTAGAGTGGTTTTGATTTGCATTTCTCTACTTGCCAGAGATGTTGAACATTTTTTCAAGTATTTGTTAGACCAGAGACACTACACCTAATAGAAGAGAATGTAAGCTCTAATCTCCAACATGTTGGATTAGGCCCCAAGTTCCTTAATAAGACTCCTGTAGCACAAGAATTAATATCAAGAATCAATAAATGGGATATATTCAAATTACAAAACTTCTTCTCAGCAAAAGAAATAATCAGTGAGGTGAATAGAGAACCTACTAATTGGGGGAAACAAATTTTTACCACATGCACGTCAGATAGAGCACTAATCTCTAAAATATATAAAGAACTCAAAAATATTAACACCAAAAAAACAAATAACCCAATCAATAAATGGGCTAAGGAATTGAACAGACACTTCTCAGAAGAAGATATATAATCAATCAAACATTATTTTACTTGTTTATAGTCAGTCAATTAAATACTACCAAACTCAAAGACTCTTATTTAAAATTTGACCAGAATTTAACATAATAAAATTAATATAAATTTAAATATTTATTTCTGTATAGATACATACTTATTTTATATAATATTTGGATTACCAGCTTATAAGAATTCAAGGTTGTAATTATATTACTTCTTTCCTTTTATTTCTGCCTGTTAGCTATTTCACTGTTCTTTAGCACTTTTCCCAATAAGTGATTGGGGACAGATAGAAGAGGTGAAAATTAAATCATTCAGTGTTTCTTCTTATGTTAGCAGAACTGACAAAAAGGGTTTGAAACTATTTTCCAAATTGAGTTCATTGAACATCTATGATTTACACCTATGTGAAATTACACATATGTCCATTTACCATAGAATTTCAAGACCCAGATAAATCATGATGGGATTTCTATATGTATGTTTGAACAGAACAAGCATAACATCACACAATTGTTACTAATCTACCTGCTTCATCAAATTTTTATGTAATAGTAATAATAACTTATATGTCACTTATTATGTGGTAGTTGCCCATATGCTATGTGCACACAGTTTTGATTCTTCTTACCCTTTCAATAATATGAGCTACAAACTCCTACTTTTTTTCTGTCTGTGTGGTATTTCTTAATAGTTTATTTAATAAAAATGATTGTATAACACAATAGGAAAAATTAGAGGAGGCTACACCTGGTGTAGAATGTTGGCCACTATCCTGCAATATAAATGGTAGCACACCAGTTGGGAAGCTATGCATGGTGATCCAGAGGAGATAAAGCATGCTTACTTTGGTGTCTTTCTGACCACTTGTGAGTTTACAACATGCCCACATGCAAAGTGATTCTTGGAAACCTTCAACATCTTCATTAGACATGCCAGAAAAAGTCAAATTTTAATTCAAAATTAGGATGATAACTTTGTTTCACCCTTGATCCAGGGACAGTTACAATTTTTAAGATCCAGAGAAAAAGGGGGTTAGAAAAAGTGAGTTTCTCTTTATCTGTTGTTCACTGCTTTGATGAACCGGGGCAGTCATTTCACAAGTTTCCCAGCTTTTGTAGCAGAATATAGTAGGTACCTGGATTGTGAGTAAGAAGCTCCCACTGAAACACCTGTCAACTACACTCTTCTCTGACACTCTATGACGATATAGGGATGATTGCTGTGCCTTCTCCTGTTAGTTCATGAGTCATGCATCTAACCTACACGCAGGCTCCCACCAGGGGCATCTTGGTGGACTAATCCAGGTGCAATCTAATTGTAGGCATGAGTGGGGGGCATCTATAATTGCAGCATATCTGGAGGAGGTAGAGTAGAATAAAGCCTATTGTGTGGGAAAGTTGCAATTAGGTAACAAAGAACATCCTAGGAAAGATGGGGACAGCAAGAAATGGCCACTTGAGGAATGCTTCAAATTCCCAGTGCATGCTCCATGGTCCCATTGAAAACACACAGTGAAAGATAAAATTATAAAGAATTTCCAGCAGAAGTAGAATATTAATCTCAAAGCTCGACACCCTTCTGATGTTTGGACCCCTTGTGACTACATGACTATAAATTCACTTGTGATAATCAAAGATACAGAAAATAAATAATTAACTCATGACCATACATATGATAAAAGTCAGGGTCTGTTTTTGGCTTTAACACCTATATCCTTTTACCCTGCTACCCTGATTAACTGACAAAATCTAACTATGTTTCTAATTATACTCGTTTTCTCCATGATCATATTTATTTTACATAGGCTTTCTCCTTAGTGAACATAAATAGAAATACTGTATTTCTGTTAGTACAGAATCTTTGTGAGAACCATTTGATTTTATTGATATCTTGCATTACCTTAAGAAAACAGAAGTAGCTTATTAATGAAAATGAACACTTTTTTTTTTTTTACAAAGCAAATTGGTCTCAAATATAGTTTCAAGCTGAGCATAGAGAATCAGTAAATTTTATCTCCACTTACTCTTTTCTGCATTCCTCATTTTTGTTTCTTTTCAAATTAACATTTATTTTTCCACCTCTCTTGAGTTAGAAATTGAATTTATTAGATGCAGTGTTCCTGAATTCAATATCACTGCTCCAATCAATTCTAAATCCTTGAGAAAAAAACTGATTGGCAGATCTTAGAATAAAATCACCTAATCGCTACCACTCAAGAGTATGTATGTAGTCAAAGAAATATAACATGGAACTAGCTTAATGGAACTGCTCATTAACTATATGTGAAGACAACCCTTTGTAGGAATGAGAGCTTAGCAAGGAACTTCTAAGTCTACCATGGATGGCTAATCTCTGTGTCATAAGACCTTATTAGATTTATTATAAAATTTGTTGGTATTATCACTTATTTCTCAAATTCAAGTATGTGGCAAATGGATTTTAGAAACATCACAATGAATACACTCTATTTCTCAAAATAAATCCAAGAGTCTGAGTGATTTTAACTAAGCTCCACATCAGACCCTATTCATATAAAAGCAAAACTTCTGTCAGTTTTCATTTGTGTTTTATTTGTGACCTGACAGGACTCCCATCCCTCTCGATGATACATTTTATTGAAAGAGTGAAAATGCTGGAAGGTGAAATACAATGCAGACCATCCCATAGCTGTCAATGTCATTTTATTTCCTGCTGGGATTTCAGTTTGTCAGAAATCTCCAGAAGTCAAGAGAATTATTTAAACTATGTATAGCCTATGCACCAACTTGGGCCACTGGGTACCCACAGTATGTCTAACGGCAGTGTCAAATGTTTCATGCTACTGCCAGGATGTTAGCACTGTCCAAGGAGAGCTACCTGAAAGGAATTGTGCTCCTGGGGTCTGTCTTTATGAAAACCACGGCCTCTGTGAACCTGAATTTCATTTGCTTATACAGAAATTCAAATTGCATACTTCTCTAGATATGTTCTCAGGCTTCCCAATAAAAGCTGAGTTCTTTGTGATGAAATTTGAAGCACAGTCCAGATATTTTGACAGAAATTAAGTATCTTTAAAATTTTGTGCTCTGTATTTATATTCCATGGGCTTAAGTGAGCATATTTTATAACATGTCACCTTCTCCATTCATAAATTTTGTTGAAAGAAAAATCTGCCTTTATTTTGTGTAATAGTTGCCTGCATGGTCTTGATTTTGGAAAATATCTTGTATCTTTATGCCATGATTTACAGTATCATAATTCTGTAGGCACTGAGGGGAATATCAAAATTTGCTCACATACCCAAATCATGCCAGGAAGATAGCCAGAATCTCAGATCCAGGGCATGAAATTTTCATAGATTTGCAGGAGCTGAGTAGTATTTTTTATGTGTAAAATTTACAAGTCATTTTTGGGTCAACCAATTTGATCTACAAAGAGGCAGTGAGTGAAAGATCAAAAATTAAACCATCTACAATTCATTGTTGGATAGATTAGAATTCTAAGTCCAGTCCTTACAGTAACTAATCTATGCTGTTTAATAATATATTTACTTTTATAATTTTCCATCACTAAAGTGGAAGACCTCATATTATATATACAAAAACCAATCTCAAATGATGGATTATAGGTGCTGATTTTCAGCTATTCAACACTCTTGTGCATTTAAGTTGACACAAACACCTTCTTTCCCTAGTTTTTGAAGTCTATGCTGTAGCACTTGTGAAATATTTTGAAAATATTTAAATGTCCATAGCCACAATCTTAAGCAATCAAATATTGAAAATCAGTCAAACACTATGCAAAAACAATAATGTTTATTTCATTCTATACATTCAAATTAAAAAAATCTTAGAAGGATCTTTGAGGTAAATCTCTCACCAGCAAAACAAACAAACAAACAAAAACATACACCAAGATATGAGTTTAAATAAGTAATTCTGTATTAACTTAAATATTACAACTGATGTTGCACATAGCAGTGTTACCTGACTTTTTTTTTTTTTTTTTTTTCTCTATAGGGTATCATTTTTACTCTATAGTACTGATCCTGGTAACTGTTAATCTTCCACTAGTTGGAAAAAGAGTAAAGAAGAGTATTTTAAGTTTGAAAGACTGACTCTGAGATTCATAATTCTTTGTCATGTTAAATAGTGGCTTTATTTAAAACCTAAGGAGTCCTCACTGTATGTTATGGTTTGGCTCTGGAATGTACCCCAAAGAGTCATGCATTAAAGTCTTAGCTCCTGTTTTATCAATTCAGAAGTGGGACTTTTAGAACATGATTGGATCATGCAGACTCTTCAGTGGATAATCCACTGACAGCTGAATGAACTACTAGAGGTGGTGGAAAAGGTAGGCAGATGGGGTATGGGTTGGAGAAAGAAAGTCACTGAGACTGGGGGTATGTTATTGGGAACTATATCATGTACCTTCCCCCTTTCTTTCTGTTTCCCTCCCTCTCTCTTTCTTTGCTTCCCGGCTGCCATGAGCTGAGTAGCATTCTTCCACAATGCCCTTCTATCATGATGTTCTGCCTCACTCAGGCCCCCCAAAATGAAGGTATCTAACTATGGACTTAAACCTCTGAAACCATGAGCCAAAATAAATCTTTCCTCCTTCAAGTTGTTTATGTCAGTTATTTTGGTCACAGTGATGAAAAGCTGATTCTCACATTATGTATTAGTCCTGCCAAGTATTATATTTATATTTTTTAATATTTTAATTTTCAAACAATATATGCCATAGTAACACTAATTTCCCCACTTTGCATATCTGAGAACACATGTTTTATAAATATAACCATACTTGGCAAGGAGTTTACAAGTATTATAGAAGAAATGGGATTTAAATCCAAATATGCCCAAAACAAAAGAAATGCGTTTTTTTTCTAAGTGCTGTTGTTTCACAGTGTAATACAAATGGCACTGTTTTTAATATTTAACTTATTTTGTAAAATATTAAATAATTGGGGGCATCATTGTGTGTTTTTTAAAGAAGACAGATTATTTTCTATGTTTCAGTTTAACAAATTCTGAAAAAGAAATTGTGAACTTTCCAGTGCAAATATAAAAGTGAGTTGAAGCTATTACCTCTTTCTCTCTAAAACTACAATAAGATAACAGTAAAAGGATGTATGCTCAAAGTGATAAGCAGGAAGTGAAAAGAGAAGACAGAAGACAGGAAATATTTTAAACAATTCATTTCCTGAGATACTAAGTAGTTTTTCCTAATGAAATTTAGGAAGTTCCATCTATATTACAAGCATCTATGACTACTTTTCCAATTATTAGGTCAAAAATTTTGACACTTTTTTCACATCTCTTTATCTCATACTACAAAAATATCCAATCAAATACTACTTTCTCCAACTTAAAGGCAAAAACTCAAAATTTCTCCTCACTTTCTTCATTGTCACCATCATCCAAAGCACCATCATTAATTGCTTAGGTGATGAGATTTACCTCCAAGCTGATCTCACTCTCAGGGCTCCCACCAACAGGCCTTGCCCATTCTCAGCACAGCAAACTGAATAATTCCATTAAAGTGTTTTCCCTATCATATCATATTGACTCAAAACCATCCAATGGCATGAATAATGTCCATCCTTCACAGCCATTCTTAAGTTATTATCAGTTTTCCATTAACTGATATTATAAAATATGGATGTAAATACCAAAAGATAAACACATATGTTTAAAATGTAGCTGAAGAAGAAAAAAAAAATGGATTGAGAAATAAATGGAGAGTTTATATTTAAAAAGCATCACTTTGGTTTTTGAGTAGCTGTGTAATTTTTTGTGTAACATACACATTGTATGCATCTTAGTTTAATTAGTTATAGGTTTCTATGATTCTATCTTTTCAAAAGTTTTGTCTTTTGCTCTAGAAATCCTTTATTTACTATATAGAAAATTACTTATGGTTTGCTAATTTTTGCATTATCATTTTAAAATAAAGCATAAATCTAAAACATTATTTCAGAATTATAAGCCCTAAATTTGCCAATTCTTTGCAGATACACTGGAGAAATTGGCTATCACTGTTACTTCTTAATCTTATGGACTTCTAAATTTTTCTTATAACTTTAGCATATCTCTTAGAGCTTCAGTTAAACTTCTAATAATTCCCAATTGCCCTTTTCATAGTTCTTATCTAAATATTTCTTTATTATTTTTGCTTTAACGTATTTATTATTTAATTCATCCTCTTTCCACCCGAAGCCAGGTCTTATCCTACTATAATTTGTGTCAATCACATCACTGTTCTCCAGTCACTCAAAA
Organism: Tamias sibiricus; assembly: GCA_025594165.1. NCBI lineage: Eukaryota > Metazoa > Chordata > Mammalia > Rodentia > Sciuridae > Tamias > Tamias sibiricus. The sequence goes on from CM046665.1 coordinate 28,345,572, forward strand.
TTTCATGTTTACCTTCCAACATTTTGTTTTTCTTCCAAAGAAATTATTCCTTGATGGGGTATCTGTCTACATAGGCCTAGCATTCTTCTTGACTAAAGATATGGTAGTCAGGGCAGAATCTCTGTTTATTAGATATACTCAGTTTATTCAAGAGACCAATGTGTAAACAATTACAATACAATGAGATCAATATCAAATTAACAGTAAATTGATTTTTAATAAAGCAGTATATGGACATAAAGACAGACAATTGTTTCTGTTCCTTTGGGAACATCACATACATTACCTCTATTTAGCTCTCAGGTCATTATTAGAGCAGACTTTTTGCAGAGGTGTTCTTAGATCAACAATCTAAGTTAAAGGTTCAATAGTTTCCCTTTGCCAAGAGAACTGAATAAATTCATATTCTGGACATTCAATACACTTAATGTCCAGCTTTAGCTATTTTTCAAGACTTACAGACACTACCACTCCAGTCAAAACTAAAAAGGTACTTTATTAAATATTTGGTTTTTTTCCTAATCCTCATGTTTTCTTTTATCCATGAATTTTCACCATATAATATCGAAACTATAAATAGTTTTATCTTTAAAAAGCTGTAAAAACAACCAACCTTCTGAAGTTATCATGCTTACTACAATAGAAAATAATGTATGACTTTTCTTAACTTGCATAGCAGTTTCTACACATCATTTCTAAGACACCACATTAGCTTTTGGCATATTTGATTATGTATCTTTCCTGTCAAACAAAATGCAGTTATTGCCGATGGTTAGTATCATTACCTATAACTTCTGGGGTATTGATCCTAGTGACTCTTGATCAAATCTTCTTTTTCTGCTTAAAGCATACTTAACAATAGACATTAATCCATTATTCTTCCTCACATTGGCCCCACAGAAGGATATAATAAATTGAGGTTTCCAACCATTTTCTCAACTAAATCAAACCAAAAACTGGGTGTAAGCTTTTCAACAAGATACATTTCACATTAGTGCAACAAATGAAAGAAAGAATGTTCACAAAGGCCTATGGGAAAATGTTTTTGTGTATATATATATATATATATATATATATATATATATATATATATATATATATATATATATATATATGTATATTTTTTCTTTTTGTTGTTGAAATGAGAGGGGCCTGTTCATTGACCCTTTTGTGCTCTTTTGAGAAAAGGATTTGTAATTGGCCCTTATGACAGTTAAGTGATTTTGCCATGAAGAAGAATAAAAGTAGACATACATTTTTCTCCAAGTCAATGCTCAATTTGTGAACAAGCTTTTAAGTCCTGTACAAAGAGGAAACCCCATGCTACAGAAGAACTAGATATTTCTCCTGGGGAGGGGGGTGAATGGAAAGTAATTTAGCTTAATATTATTATTTGAGGTAATTTTATTTATTTTTTGAATATTTATTTATTTGCTTTAGTTGTACACAATGCCTTTATTTTTACATGGTGCTGAGGATCGAACCCGGGCTGCACACGTGCTAGGCAAGTGCTCTACTGCTAAGCCACAACCCCAGCCCTGAGGTAATATTAAAAGAGAAGGAAGAATAAACCCATTATATTAAATTTTTTATTATAATTTTTCCTAATTTAGTTGAATGAAAATTCAGCCTATCCCAGTGATAGAAGTCACTTCTGATTTTTTAAAATATATTTTTGAATTTTAGTTATTGATAGACCTTTATTTTACTCATTTAGTTATATGCAGTGCTGAGAATCAGACCTAGTGCTTCACACATGCTAGGCAAGTGCTCTACCACTAAGCCACAACCAGAGACCACTTCTGAGTTTTTGTATTACCCAAACCAACTACCAGGATGCCTATTGTATATAGAATGGACACACAGTAATTGATGGTAGGAATGAATCTGTTAATTAAAGAGAATCAAATAATAAATTTGGCAATTAAGTCTATATTTACTTTTTCTACTTATATTTGGGGTGGAAAAAATGACAATACCACCTTCATACAAAAAATGTTGATTTTATTATACTTGATTTTTAAAAAATCATATCTATATTATTTTGTTTATTTTTGAAATAGGAAAATATGAAATATTTAATCATAGATTCTAAGTTAAGACATTAAATATTTTGGAAATATAGGCACTTAAGGGCTTTTTTGGGGAAAAAAACTGTATGAATTGATCTTTTTTTTTTGGTCCATATAGTCCAAGGAATCAGAATTCGTACTCTGACTCCACCTACCCCATATGTAAATTAAACAGAAACACACATGGTGACACTAAAAAAAAAAAAAAAAAAAGAAGCAAAGACACAGAGAAACACACAGAAGAAACAACATGAGATATGTGTTAGAAACTAGAGAGGACTTGGTGGTTCCTGAAAGGAAAGTCTAAGTTACATAAAAGCTGCTTTGGTCATCCCTGTACTATGTACTTGGTTTGTAGTCCTATGAGGTTCTTATCACTTATTTTATCTGCTTCTGAAATGCTAATTTAATCTTTAGCACCCTCAGTCCTCTTGGAACCAAAAAGAGCTTTTAAGCTTTCATTTTCTAACTTCACAGTTTGCTTTTGAAGAAAAGTCTATTCCGTATGGAATACAGGAGTTTTTGTACACGTGGGAAACATGATGGACACTTTTTAAAATCTGTTTTGGACCCACCTCTATCTTGATCAATTTGTCAGCTGTGCCAGTCCCTTTGAAGTGCAAAACTGTCTTATTGCCTCACTTTTGTTTAGAGATTAGGGCAGTCTCATTCTATAATGCTTGAAAGCTACAATGAAACTAGCATTAATTTGATTATTATGAGCTATTTTTCCAAATCAAGACCAATTATTTTCATCATGTGGGGATAATAGATAGTATGATCTTAGAATAATGGTATAAATTAAAACTCTGTAGGAATAACCCTGTATTTCACTATAAAATAGAGATTAAATATTGCTTGTAGCCCATTAAGATCCTTATTTAATTTTCTAAATAACAAATGAAATATCTGTTGTAATTTGAGAAAATTGTGTGTGTTTGCATAATGTGGAACATTGTTTTCTGAGATGCAGTGTTTTCCATTTACCTCATTCCAGAAGAAACTTTTGTCCTTCCTGTCATACCATATATCAGTTCATTTATTCATTCCACTAATACATGCAGCATTTATTAAGAATAAGCCAAATGAAAATTGGAGGATTTTGACTAGAAACTCAAAATACAGTAAGGATAACTTTTCACTTCCAAAAAATAAAAAGGGAAATTCACAGCATTGTAGCAGCTCCACAGTTCTTCAGTAGCAAACTGAGGTAGGAAAAATGGGGAGGAAAGAAGGAAGGCAATTCAGTGAGTTATTAGTCAGAAGAAAATTAATGAATGTCTAGTCTAGGTTTCAGACTACACAGAAAATAACAAAGGCAACAGATGGTGGCATTGTTGGACATGATGTGGATCAATGAGAGAAGAAAAACACTCCTCCCACAAAGAAGAAAAAAAAATTTCCACCAAACATAAGAAAAACTGATGCTAATCAACAAAAAAGAAATTTGAGTAGACAACAAACTCTGAAAACATGGGCTGTGCTTTCCAGGGAGATAGTCCTGGAGATCTGTGGATATAGACAACACTAGTGATCACCAACAAAAGTATTTGAGTCTCCTTAGCAGAGGTGGTTAGACCAGGGTAACCACAGACCTTTTGAAGAAACTCAGTTTTCCTGGACTTCCTGAGTCAGCAGACTTGGAATTTCTGAAGCTTACCATTTTTATTTTTCCCTGAATGTACTGAGTCCTGTTCGTTCGTTGGTTCATTCTTTCTTTTCTCCCCCCCCCCTTCTCTTTTCCTCTCATTTTCTTTTCCTACTTTTCATTTTTTTGCCCTGTACTTGGTATTACGTATCTTTTGAGTATCTAAGTAAAAATTACTTATGCTCCACTTTTCACTATATCACTGGGTTCATATACGAAGAATCTATCTGAGCAACAAGGGAGTGGAGATCCTGCTGAATATCTGCAGAGTGGAGAACAAACATTGCTTTCATTTGAAATTGAAAGACTGATCTGTGTAATAAAGAGTGTGGATGACAGGGAGTAGGGACCTGGGCTAGAAAGTTCCACCCCTTCTCTCACCAGTACAGGAATGACCAAAAGATAGACTGAGACTTTCACATATCTCTCTTAAGCACACAGACAGGAACTTTCAGCATAAGTGATGAGATTCAAGTCAGATCAGTTTATGCATAAAACAGGTGAAGAAAGTGATGAATAACCAAGTCATATTTGCCCTCTCACCACCCCTGTTTTCAAAAACAAAGACATTCCGAGAATGGAAAGAATTTTATCATCATTCCACCCCCATCCGAGATGGTGAGGCAAGGAGGGGGGAATTTTACATACAGACTCATCTAATAAGTTTGTCCAGTTTGGATTAGAACTGAAATTGGCATTTGAATGACTTCCACACAGTTGCTTGTTGCTAAAATGTGAAATCCAGATACAACAAAATCTATTTCCAAATTTTTAACAGCAATTTTCAGTGATTCTGTATGATAATGCAATAACTGATCCATATTAACTAATATATGTCTCCTAAATACATTTATTCCACTTCAGGCTCTACTTCTGCAACCAACTTATTCTTCCCATTTTAACATCCATTTCCCACCCTCTTTCTCTCTCCTTTTTTTTTCTTTTCTTTGTTTATGTACTTAATTTTTCCACCTTCAAATTTGACCTAGTGTATCATTATTAATGTTTAGCCCTTTCAGTCTATTCTAACTTCTCACTTATATTCCTCCTGAGCAAGAGAGTTGTAGAGATCATTAGTATTTACATTTGGAGCATATGTTGGTATATTGTTTACTTTTAAATTACCACTGCTACTAATAGCACTCATTTCAAAGAGGCATTGAACATTGAAATTAACACTTGGATTACACTGAGTTCATGTGTTGAAGCTAGCATATACTCTCAGCACAGGATTTATTATGAAGTAATAACTACTACCAAGGGCTTCCCCATAAAAGAGGCATGGATTCTATTTCAAAAGATGCATAATTCTAGGACCTCTGAAAATATGTGGAAAGAGGCAAACATTTTCGCATCAAATTTGCAACCCCCCAATAAAGGAAGATGCAGATACTGAAGGGCATGAAATTCCAGAAAAAGTCAACAAAATATTGATTATTCAAATATTAGCAAACTAAAAGAACATGTAAGAAACGAATAGAGAAAGTACAGGAGAATAAAGACTATTTCAACAAAATGAAATTTTGAAAAGAAACCAACCAATCAGAACTCCTGAAAACAAAAGACACAAAATATAAAATACTAAATTTTGTTGACAATTTCACCAATATGTTAGATTATGTGTAAAACAAAATCACATGCTTCAATGACAGTATGTAACTTGAACACTTAGCAGTAAAGAAGGAGGAGGAGGAGAAGGAAGAGGGGATGAAGAAGAAGAAGAAAAGGAGGAGGAGGAGGGGGAGACCACAATGAGAACATACAAGAACCCAGAAGCAACATTAAAAGAGGAAACTTAATAATGGGAACTGAAATGGTGCAAATTATATTACATGCATGTAAAATTATGTATACATAAACCTCACTGATACATATAAATGTAATACACTAATATGAACATTTTTTTAAAAAAGAAATGAAACTTAAGAGACATTGGAAATGAAGAGAATGTGGAGATATTGGCTAATGTCTTTAAGAAATTTTCAGTGAAATAATAATGAGATGGACAACACTATATAAGATACATAGAGAACACCAGATGACAAGATCAAAAAAGAACAAAAATGTTTATATGTCAGAAATTAATAATTTATGATTTCAAAACATTGCTTTAACAAAACAAATAGATGAGTGAGACTGGGAGATACTCCAAATATTTCTAGCTGACCAACATGACTTTTAGAAAATATATAAAAAAAAATTTAAAACCCAATTTAAAAAAATACAATCCCTCAAAAGAGGACAAAATAACTTGTAGATACATCCTAATATAAGATAAATGGTTTAAAAGTGTTCAGTTTTATAGTCATTCCTAAAGAAAGTAAAATCACTGTTACAAATCATTGCTTATACCCAGCAGAACAGATGAAATGAGAAACTTCCAAACCCAAGCATTGCTGAGCAATCAAAATTCTTATCCCTTGGTGACAGAAGAATAAAATGGTTAAATCTCTTTGAAAAATTCTCTGGCTGTTTCTACTAAAGTAAAATGCGTGCCACCTTATGACTTTGAAATCCTTTTACTTATCCACTGTAAAAGGATAATTTGGACTAAATAAATGAAAACAAAGTCCACAAATTTTTTTTACATGATTATTCATAGCAGCTCTATTTGTTACAGCTGAAAACTGGAATTAGTCCAAATATCCAGCAGCAAAATAGATATACAAAATGTGGTACAGAGAATAAAATATTACACTTACACACAATGAAATGAATGAATTTAAAAAAAAAAAAAACTTATGCTGAGTAATTATGCTGCTGATAGCCCCCCAAAAATATGCTTCTTTTAAAGTATGGCATGAGAGGACAATTTGCATGACTTTCATAATGTTCTAGAAAGGGAAAAATTAATCTATAGTGACATAAATCCAAATAATGATTTCTTCTAGTAGACAAAACAATTGGCATGGAAGGGAAATTCTGAGGACACAAAAACAGTTCCATTATTTGATAGGACTATGGGTGAAACAGGTGTATTTGAAAAAACCCTTCAGTCTACACATTTCAATCCTTTAATTTAAATTTAATTAAATTATAACAAGCCTATATTTCAGTAGTTTTTAGTAAATAAATACAATTCACATGTAAAATTATTTCCCCTAAATTCCTAAAGGCTTACAAAGCTATATATTTTTATAGACTACTATACTCAACTTATTAGTCACCTATTGACTTGGAAATTACACGTTTATTAAATATAATTTGCATATTATGCCTTGTTTTTTTAAACTTACTATAGTGTTTTTAAAAGTTAGAAATGAATTTGAAGTAGATTTTTTATGTTGTATACAAATTTGAATTTTTCATTAAATTTTCTAAATTTAGTAATCTCTTTTAAGTCTGTGACAAATCCATCTTTTTCTGTAGTCTATTTTGTTGCAATATTTTTGAGACAAGTGTAGGTTTCCCCAAGACTGACTGCTCTGGAGAACTTCCTTTTGAGTTCCGTATTCTACATGAGTTTCTACATACACTACATATGTGCATTAAACTCAAAATAGATTTTACATAATATTTTGTTATACATTTGTGTTTTCATAAATACACTGTAGATTTAAAAAATCTAAAACTAATGCAAATATAAAAACATAAAAATTTACTGTTTCCATTTAATAAACATTCCAGTATAATATTACATTATTTAGCACTTTATCTGTGCCAGAAACTATTCCATGTTCTTAACATGCATTATTTCACCAAATACTCTCAACTAGTACTTGAAGGAAAACTAATATCACTCTCAGTTTGGAATGAGAAGCCCAAAGAGATTAAACAATTTGCACATTTCACCTAGCTAGGAAGGGGCAAATTTAAAATTCAGACCCATGTTGTTTGACTCTAAGACCTAGGGGTGATTCATTTGCAGGACATCATCTCCAGAATTATTTATGTGTACAAAATGTTTAAATAAATATAGGAAAAATGTTGTATTTTCAGAATAAATAAAATTAAAGCACAGATAGAACCTTATATGCCATTCACAGTAAAAGCTAAGAAATTTAAACCTATAATCTCAGTGAAAAAATGAAGGTACTAACAAATAGAAGAAAATTTTTTCTTTTTTTTCTTTTCTTTTGAGAAGAAAATTTAAAGCCAAATTTTTCTTATTAAATTTTGCTTTGGCCTTGATTCTAGACTGCATCACAGATTTTTTGTTTGTTTAAAGAACCAGAAATGGGTGTGGGGAGAATTGATAAAAGTTCATTTAAAAATTAAGAAAATATCTTGGAAGAATGGCATCTGTTAGATGTAGAGGACTCTGATGTTGCAGAGCAGATGTGAGAATAAAAATATGTCAAAAAGACTTCTATGGGCTGCATTTTCCAAGGTCAGACAAATTGGAGAAAGGAAGCCTCAGGAGAGAGTCACAGTGTCAAATTGAAATAGTTAGAAGCAGTTAACATATATTTTATTTTATCATTGCCATTTCACCAAAAGCTATTTCTGTTCAGTTCTGATTTTTGTCTTGTTTGCAAAAAATATATTATATAAATGTGACAAGGTCTCTGTCCTACAGCATAAATGAAATATCTGCTTTATTTTATAGCTGATTTTGTAAAACTTTGGCTTATTAGAGAAAAAATAATGAACAAGGAGGAGGCAAACTGAATAATTTAGTGGCTGACATACTCTTATATCCCTACTCACAATGAAGTCCCACCCATCCACTCATCCAGTGCACTGCATACAAAAATATGCCATAATAATTTTCAGTTATTTGTAAAATATGAAAATCTGTATCTTTATATGTTTTATAAAAAAGAAACATGTTCATTATCTGAATATTAGCAAGAAAACAATTTTTTAAAAATTTTTTCCTAGTACAGAAAAACATATTTTCAGGCCTAAAATAAGTAATAGGAACACAGTCAGAAATTTTATTAGAATATTAATCTCTATGTTAGCTTTGAAATGTTGGAAAGAAAGCAATTTGTTTTTCTCCCATCTCCATCTGTCTGGAGTTTTCAGTTCTACATTTTCTGAGATTTTTGTTATCTCCATTTTTTTTTTTTTTTAAGTTTGAACTTTAGTTTTTTAAGTGTATGATGATGGACAATTTTGTCCATCCATGTGGGATGTGATAAAACCCATGCCTGGAGATAAGAATGGGCCCGAGAAGACATTTTTCTTTTCAAAATGGAGAGTGGATCTGCTGGTTCTTTTTTCCAACATAGTCTCTGTTTTAGTCAACTTTTTCAGTGCTGTGACTTAAAGACCAACCATTACAACTGTAGAGGAGGAAAAGTTTATTTGAGTGCTCACAGTTTCAGAGGTCTTAGTCCATAGAAGGCTGGCTCCATTTCTCAGGGCTTGAAGTAAGTCAGAACATCATGGCAGAAGAGTGTGGCACAGGGAAGCAGCTTGCATGATGATCAGGAAGCAGAGAAAGAGGTCTCCACTTGACAGATACAAATATACACCCCAAAGCCACACCCCAACCCCACCTTCTCCAGCCACATCCTACCACTTTCAGTTAGTAGATTAATCCCTATGGGTGAATTAATCTACTGAGTGGGTTATTACTCTTAAAACCCAATCATTTTTCCTCTGAATCTTCTTGCATTGTCTCAGACGTGAGGTTTGGGGGGACACCACATCCAAACCATAACAGTCTCAAATGGGTAACTGTGCAAGGAAACAACTAAGCTGTCTATGGCAAAGTTGCTTACAGAGCAGTCTTGGCTATGGTGTATTAATGGTGACCAGTGTAGGTCAAAGACAACAAGACTCAAAAGTTCAGAAAGCCAAAGATCTTGGATGTTTACACAACCATAGAACTGGTTGGGGAAGAAGCCACTTGAAAAATTTTTTATATTTTTGTTTTTTCCTAATGGAAATGGAAACACAGACTTAGATTTAGTTTGTTCAGAGAAGGAGGGATATTGTAATTTAAAAATATATCTTTGAATAGTGTTTGTCATTCTGGGGTGTGGGATATAGTAGCTCTATATTTTTAAATGAATACGCACTCAATACTAGGTTGATAAATAATTGCAGAAAATTATCTTGTTTCCCTCATTCTCCATGTCTCTTTCTTACTTAGACAACTATTGTTATGTATGATTTCAATCACCCCCATACCCTTCTACACCTGCTGCCAAATTCATTAACCATAATGTGCAGAAGTATTAGCTGTCAAAATGCTCAAATTAGATACACAGTACTTAAATGGTTGTGTAGAAAAATGGGATGGAGAGGGATTTTCATTTATGTTTTAAACATGTAATGCATGGATTAACAACATGTTTTCACTTGGCTTTGATCCTTTAGAGGTGTGATTATGTTCTTTAATTTCTGTCATCAAAGCACAATTTTTCACATCTAGAAAATGAGATTTTGCAATAATATTTCTATTCTCAGACCATTCATATGATCTACATATTTTATGAGTGAATAAAATATAAATTTTTAGTTATGATTTTGATATCACTTGTTCTCATTGAATGGAAAGATATGGGAAAATATTTTGGAATGTCATATGGAATTTTTAAGTCAATAAATTAAGGTTATAATTTTATTAAGAATGTGTCATCATTAAGAAATCTTTCTGGTTAGTCAGACTTATTATCAGAAGCTGCTACTCTCTGAGATTCACAGTTAATGGTAGAATGAGGTTGACTTGCCCCACTATTTAACTAATGTTAGCTATCTTGCCTTTTGTTTCAGTATTATTGCTTTGTGCATACTCTTATATAAATGAGCCAAAGACAGCCTCTTTGTATTTGCTCCAGGCTTCCTGCAGGGCAAGAACCATTACCTCAAAGGCCAAACTCAAAATTTTATACACTGTATTATTTTAAAACAAGAATTTCAGCCATTTAGAATCTGTTTGTATCACATATCCAGGGAAACCTTAACCCATAATAGTTAAGTCTTGAGTTTTCAAGACCCAAGCTGCTGCTCCCTCTGAGCTTTCAGACTCACACTCCCTGACATGCTGAGGAACATCACCTAGACCTGTCCTCTCATCTTTTCTTCACCTTCCAAGTTCCCTTGCTCCCTTCAATGAAAAACATCAAACTTACGTTCTGGACAATAAATGTGAATAGTCAAAAATAAAAAAAAAGTAAAACAGAGGGGAAATTGTAAGAATCTATGTTTGATTGCCTACAAACTAATGAAGCTACCAACTCGGCCCTCTTTACTTTCATTCTTATCAAACATCATTTGAACTTTCAAAATTATACTCGGAATTTTATGTCACCTCCTGCAGTCTGTGAAATCCCTTCTTTTTCATTTTGGTATTCGGATATGAGCTTCTTTTATTACATTGTGTTATACTATTATAAATGATTTCTTGAAATCTGTTTTCTGTTTTAGTCCATGACCTCAGAGGATTCCTATGCTGTCCATCTGTTTTTTAATACTTGATACACATTGTATTATATAATAGCTTCTACATAATTATGAAGTGTCATTATATATACTAACATATATGTAATTATATTATATGTACATAATACATGTATATGTATTTTTGTGTGTATATATATGTATATATACACATATATACATACATAGGTGATGGTATATATACATATATACATACACACATACACACATATCCTAAAAAATAAGTGCAGATGTTTTAATTTGTTTTAGATACTATCAGCAGGTAAGGGCTTTTCATTGAAATGCTGATTTCACATTCATGTGAGCCATGTGTATTTTCTTAGTAAAAATGCCTTCATTATGATCATTAAATTTGGATTTGGTTAAGTGCACTAGGAAAACTAACTCTGAATAGGAAGAAAACAAGACAGATTTTTTTTTTTTAAATATAATTTAAAACATTATGATAAGAGCATATTTCTTCTACTAATAACTTGTATCTAAGAATTTGGATTGTGGTGAAAGTTCATTAATGTAAAAAATTACAATATAGATGTTATACTAGCCAAGTTATATGATAGTTTCAGTGTGTTTCTCTTACTAAAAAAAGATATGCTTTTGAAAAAGATACATGGCATATAATTGGGCATAATGTACATAAGATGGAGTATCATTTTTTTTTTCTGTTTACTTTGGACATTCACTATATGCCACATGGTAGACTTCAATTCAATTTTGAATTGCATATTAGTTCATAACACCATATATATTATTTAAATAGCACTGATTGACACTAAGTATCAGAAAATTGGTTGGAATATGGCTGATCAAGTAGACATCAAGCTTAAAAGCTGAGTGTAACTAATAATTGCATTCAAGTAAAATGTGAAGGACATTGAAAAAACCCTGTTCACTTGGAAACATAAGTTTTCACTTGTACTGGAATTATTAGATTAGGTGAAAAGAGGTATTCAAGACAAAGAAAAAAATTAATCAAATATAAATTAAAAGGAGAAAATGAGATGCAATAGTTCAGCATCATTTTGATATAACTAGTATGAGACTTAAAATATTAGCAACAAATTTTAACTTATATTTATTTGGACCTTGATAATTGTATCTCTCATTCCACTAAATTATACCTCTGGTAAAAACAAATACAGAAACAACAGTGTTTTATAAACAGGGATAATTTTGAAAAAAATAATAGAGCAGTTGGTATTTGAAAATGTCATTTGTAATACATGGAGTATCATAAAGTTACAATATTTCTAGTACCGTGGAACAGATACTAGAATTAACCAATAAGTTGATGCAGAGGAAAATATGGCAGTCATTCTCCAATGTAATATTGAGCTTTCTATATGTGTATTTATAGAACTATAGTATTATGCAAAAATTAGTGAAGAATGTATTTTCAGTTGGTACACAGTTTGGGGTGAAAAAGAAGTGATGTCAATAGAAAAGAACTTCACAGAGGAAGTAATATGGAGAGAACTCTTTAACAATGTGTAGGTTCCAGCCAACAAGTAGTGGAAGGGCTCATAAGTAAGTATCAGCAGGCATGTTGTGCCATGTAGCAGATGGCAGAGATTGATTTTCCAGTGACTGAAACAAAAGGAAAAGCCAAAGAAATCAGTCATCAGTTTGGCATGACTTATACTTACACAAACTTAAAAAATGTTCAAAGACAAAAGTTATTCCGTTCAGAACTTCCTTGAAATATTGTCATGGCATTCAATGATTCATGATAAGATCCAAAAGACAATGTCATTTCCCTGTGGTTTTATATGTCCACTGCCCCATCCCCAATAAAAAATCTCTGAAACCTACCAGCATTCATGTAAATCATACAACTTCTGAATTAATGTTAAAATTAATGAGATGACACATTGCTAAAATAGGTTACTCTAACTTGCAAGATAAAGAGAGAAAAGAAAAGAAGGAAGGAAAGGAAGGAAGGAAGGAAGGAAGGAGAGAAGGAAGAAAAGAAAAAAGGTAGACTACTTGTAAGGTTGTAATTTAGCTGAAAACACTTAAAAATAATTTAGTCACTATGATTTATAATAATGACACCTACGGCTTGAACACTCAATTTTGCCTTACTAACTTCAGCAATTTCATGAACCCCATCCCAGTACAGTCCTCACATTTTAAAATCCTAAAGGCCAAGAATACTATTAAATGTATTGACTTTTATCTTTATTTAAAATTATATGAATGGCCTCTAAAATTGACAATCAAATAGGTATAAAGTTGCCTCCCACAAGAAAATGCACACAGGATATATTAAAGCCAGTAGAAAGCCTGAAAATATCTTTGATAACACTTCAGTCACTCAGCAGGATAGCTAAGCCTCAGAACATTTGCTAATTCACATAAATTATCTTTAAAATATTCTAACCTTTGAAATAAAATGAAAATAGCTATGAGCTTTATCTATATGACATGTCTGGGTTTCTTTTAACATGCAAAATAACAACAGAACAAAACTATATCTGATAACAAAAATTCTTCCCAGAATCTCAATCTCAGCATGAAACTCTGAGTGGATTTACATCTTTGTATACAAAGTCATTTATGGGCTAAGTTCCAAAATAAATGAGATACAAATTAAATGAATTCTTTTATGGCTCTAAATTGGAAGCCAGTAATGCATATAGAGACTTAGGTACATTGTTCTGGGAAATAGTGCAGGGTCTGCACATTATATTGCATGGAATTTTCTTTCTTTCTTTTTTGAAAGGAAGATGATATTTAAGTGGGCTTTGGAAATAAAAATAGGATTTAGTGCACCTCCTATGGTTGACTGTATTTGCATACACTTCACATTTGTTATTTGATAGATTACTACTATTTTGATGAGCATTAAACAATTTTGCATTTTACCTATTAGACTTAAATAGATTTTTGTAACCAATAAGTCTTTGATTATCATAACTGTCGCACAAAGTGAACAGTTTGGACTGTTATTTTTCAGTGACTGATATTCTTGGGTTCATTGTAAAAAAATACTATACTTCCCTTTGCCCACTTCCTGCCAACCCCAGGATCAAAAAGAGTTTCATTTATTAGATATTAGATAGCCAAGTCTCTGGGTGGTGCCTACTCTTCATGCATGTCTTAGCATTTTATGCTGTTTTTCAGTTACAAACTCATCTTCACATTTTTGGTAAGGGAGCAAGACTTAATTCTTTAGTATTTAATCATTCGTCATTTTCATCTAAGATAATATTTATTAATTCGTAGTTGTTAATGTCAAAATGGACAGGGCATCTATATGACAAATCTCATAGAATTAAAATGAATTCAATATATTGTAGCAAGAATGGTATACCGTGACTCAGGAAATCCTATTGCTAATTGGAATATTTATACATTACCAGAGTCCTTATTCCTACACCCAACAACATATACTGAAATACAGGTTACAATTTGCAGGTTTAATATGAAGAAAATGATGGTTAATATATATGAATATAATGTTTTCATTGCTATTTATACCAATTAAATTTCTACATATTTGCTTGAAGTCATTTTCTCTTTGAAGCCATTTTCTCTCTGTTTTCTATATTTTGATAATAAGTATTAATAATCAATTAATCAATATATTGTATATTAAGTATCACAATTTAGAGATGTAAAAATCAGCATAATAGTGCTGATGGATATCCTGTTTGACTTTATACTTTTTTTTGTTACTGTTATTATTACTTAAAACCTAATAGTAGTTCCAGTATAGTCAAATGACTAAAATATTGTGAACTATTGTCATTTCTATAAAACCAAAGCCAAGTAAAAATCATATGCAATTTTATGCATGAATTGTGAGATAAGGTTTAATTTTGCTATTTTAACAATAAATTAAGTCAATTAATTCAAATCATGTGTTTACTGATCACCTCTTATATGTAGTGAATGCTTCTGTATAATTAAAAACCTTTAAGCCCTAGGGGGACCACTATGCTCACCTGTTTGTATGAAAGTATTTCCTATTAAATGTGTTTTGTCACCTGTTTTCTTCTATTAAAATTGTAAAGTTGTTTATTTCAATAGTCTCACTTTTTCAAAATGTGAAAATATGTGTTATGAAACTTTGAATAATTTGAGATTTCAATCAATACTTGTAAACTAACAAATTATCCAAGAATGCTGGCAAGAGGTACAGAAATTATCGGTAGGAAACAAAAGCTTCATTACATTTAACACCACAGGGTACATGAGTGTCATGGTTGCATTTGTTTCCTTTGTTCTCTGAGGTAGGTGACCATTGTTACTCTACATGCAGTGGTTTTGTTTCACAACTAATTACTTCCAGGGGCAGGAAACTTGATTCCTTTTGCAATAGGTTGCTTAGAAAATATGCCTTTTCACCCAAAGGGTGACACACTTTCTATCATCCAGGGCTGTCTTCTTTATAAATATATTTGAAATGATAGCCCAAAACAGAAGATACTCAGTACCTTTGTTCATGAGACATTTGAAAACATGAAAAAAACATGAAGAATTATCACCCAAGGTATTATATCCAGAAATATGAAAAAAGTATACTGCACCTGAATTTGAACTATGATTCTGTTTGCATGTATTAGTAAATACTGCTATACTAAGCAACTCCAGAATCTTCATTTAAGTTACATGTCCAAAATAGTTTTGCAGGGGGCTCCCATGTTGACACATTTCATAGGAAGAGCTGAAATGATAAGCCACTTGCTTGTCTCCTAATGCTTCACTTTGGAAGTGATGTACCTTACCTCTACACACATTTCATTTACCGCAGGAAATCACAGTCACATTTAACTTCCAAGGACTTTGGATAGTACAATCTCAACATGTGTCTGGAAGATGGTCAGCACTAATGACAAATTTATGTGTGCATGGAGGGAAGAGAAAACTCATATTTATAATCAAATCTGATCATGACCACAAACCACTTCCCTTGTAATGATTTCATAGTGGTCAATATATGAGGAGAAACAGAAGGCAATTCTTGTTTAAACATAGTCTATTTTTTTGGGAATGAGAAAATTGTAAATTTTCTTGCCAATTACTTTATCTTCTTATAGGGCCACAGGGCTAAAACTTTCCGCCATAGTAACATGTAAATACTGTAAAACAATCAACTGTTCAGAATAAACATCATAATAGATATCAGTATATTTTAATTAAGATGTGATACTATATTCTAGTTTGCTCTCATTCTACCCCTCTGTTCCTCTACAGCTGCACCTTGTCTCCATCCACCTTGAAGAAATATTTTAAAGTAGAATTCAGATCTGTGGCTCTGTTTTCAGCTTCTGTTTTTGACTTAAATGAATGTTCAAGGCAATAGTTAAGCAGATTTGTTGTCCTAAATTCATGTTAAATATAATAAAATGTATTGAACTACTCTGCCTTAAAAATATAAGCAGAGAGAAAATAGCACAAAAATGATGAGTTTAAAAATACAGAAATCATTAGTAAACTGATGAAAAGGTATTCCTCAGGCACAGCATTTTATGGAGTTGAAAAGATTTCAAAATTGTTAAATAGTTACAGAAAAGTCCTAAGAAGTTAGAGTCATAAGTAAAATAATAACATATATTTGAAGCAGTAAATGCACAAATAGAAAAAAAATAATTTTTGGTTGTTAATTTAGAATATTTGATAGATTAAAACTGTGCTGTTATTATTTTGTTTAAATTTGGGGAATGTCTTGGTTCATCTACAAAACAATAAATTATGCAGTATATTTTGTAGTAAGAAAGAATAGTGTTTGAAAAAACAATTAGGGATTGCTGAAAAAATAAGAGACAATATTAAATTATGTTTCCAACTTTATTGAGGCATAATTAACAAATGAAAATTGTATATATTCAAGGTGTTCCACTTGGTATTTGGTATGAGTATAAATTTGAAAATATTCACCACAATCAAGCTGTAAAGTATTTTAAACTAGGGTACAATGGAGTAAAATAAAAATGCATTTAGTTCTCATTGAATATTCCTAGGGGTTAAGGCTTATAATCTTCCAGGAAATTTGAAATAGCAATAAGCACATCAAAATAGTTAAACAATAGTTCAACTATTATGAAGCTGAAAAATTCTATTGCTCTAAGGCAAACCTTGGAAATCATTTCTTTCTCTTAGCCTCTTTTTACCTTTCTTGCTCATCTTCTTTGCCTCAAACCATTCCCAGATCCTCTATTTATTTATTTTATTTTTCTTTTTTATTTTTTTCCTTTAGAATTATTTTGTTAAATCATAAATATATGACAGTTTCTTAACTCTTCAGATGCACTTAAAATTTTTAAAGGAAAAATGTTCTTATTACACCATGATCCTGGCTAACAGCTTTTCAAAACTTTGAGAAAAATCTTTAAAAAGCTTTCATGTGTCCACTGAAACTTACAAATTTAATATTATCAAAAACATGAATACTTCTACACTCTTACAAAGACCACTAGATAGAAATAACAATTAAAAAGCTAAGAAACTGTTTCAAAGGCATTTTTTAAAATTTTTACAATCCTTTTTCATAGTGAGGTAATGTTAATAAATAATCCAATCCATTCACAAAATGACTCTTGGCATTGCTCTGGTGTCTTCCACCATATCACTGCACATTTATGAATGACTGAGATAAGATTTTTTTTTAACATTTTTATTCCATAACCTGAAGCTGCTCTGTTACCTCTGAGCGCTCATCCTCTCCCTTTTATATAGTGAAGCCCATGGCAAATAGAATAAAGCTCAGTATTGGCTCTTCCCATCATAACCCCAGTGCCTTCTGGAGCATAATTCCCTCCACTGTATGGTCCCTCCATGAGAGCTCCTCCCCATGGGACCAGTGCTTGTGCTACTGCCATCCTTTTTCTTTTTGCAGGATGCTGTTCTCATCTGGTATTCTCACATTTATAGTGCATGAACTTTCCATTGCTGAAGAAAATCCCCCAAACTGGGTGGTTTGAAACAACAAAAATGTATAGTAGCTTACATTCAGGAGGTCAAAAGTAAAAAAAAAAAAAAAAAAAAAAAAAAAAAAAAAAATGTCATGGGGTTAAAAAAACAAGATTCAGCAGCGGTGCTCTCCTTCTACAGGTTCCAGGCAAGAACTCATTTCCTTGCCTTTCCAGCTTCTTGAGGTCACCCATATTCTTTGGCTCCTGGCTAACAGTTATCAACTGCATTGCTCCAACCCTAACAGTCAGTCATTATGTGTTGTTCTCTGCCTTCCTTTTTACTTATTAGAACCCCATGATTCCATTGGGCCTATCTTGGAAATATAGAATCTGCAATGTCTCTTTTGCCATGTTCATAGATTGTGGAAAGAGGACATCTTTGGTAGGTCACTATTCTTCCTACCATATCCAACAAAGTGCATTAGTCAATATCCTCAAAAAAAGAATTAATTGGATGTGTATATATCTGTGTTTCCAAGTCTGTATCTATATCTATGCCTTGGGCTACATCTGTTTACATATCCACATAGTGAAAGATTTATTTTAAGGAATTGAGTCATGTGATTGTGGAAGCTGGATAAGCTGAAAATCTGCAGAATAGTTATAAGCACATTAAAGCCACTAGAATTTGTAAGATAAAAACAGACTGGAGACACAGCAAAGAGTTGTAGTGGAAATATTCTAATTCAGTCTCCTGGCAGAATTCATTCTTACTCAGGGAATTCAGGCTTTGTTTTATTCAATTTTCAACTGATTGAATGAAGTCTATTCACATTATGGAGGGTAATCTACTTTATTCAAAGTCTCGTAACTTAAATGTTAATAGTTTACAAGTATAGCCAGAGTAATATCGGACCAATATCTGGGCACCAGCACTTAGTAAGTTGACACATAAAAATAGCCTTCATAAAGCATTTCCTTAATGAGAAAATGCACTACCTTTATATTAAAAGCAAGTCCTATTGGTTGTTGTATGCAGGCTCACCACCATTACTCTCCTCTTCTTCAGTAACAATTTGTAGGCTGCTTGTGGATCACATGGGTAAACCACTGATTCTAGATAATACTGTCTCCATTTGGATAAGACTGCCAGAGTCTCTGAGGTGGTCCGAATTCATGGTGTTCTCTGGAGCATTTTCAGCATTATATCTACATTGCATTATCTACACAAGCAGGGACAAACCTTTATTCTGCCATTTACAGACATGTATCAAAGGAGCCGATGTCACAGTATCATACAAAGTGTTAATTGAAAAATAGCCCATTCCATTTTTTCCCTTGTGCTTCTCTTTCTCTAATATGACTCAGACAGAAGTCCATGGGTGGTTAGGCTCAAAGACAAATATGAGTGATGAACATCATGCTGTACTCAGAATTGCTTCTGTTAGCTGATAATGAAAGCTTTTTTAAAAGCCAAGCTTGACTGCCCAACTCTTCCTTTATGATGAGCTCTCTCCCAGATGCTCCTCAGGGGTTTATTACAAGAGCCTTCTGAAGCATGCTACAAGACATACAGGGACGTGTCTAAGTACGACACATGGACAAAGTCGGCTGCAGATTTGACACTTGTCCTTTCCTCAGGCCTCTCCCAAGCTTCTCAAAACTGATTTTATTCCCTAAAAACACTTGGCAAAATTTAAAAAATGAACACTGTTATGTTTCAATCATAGCTTCCCAGAAAAATTAAAAAGTGATTCTGGCAATATTGCTTGAGAATACAGAAGAGTAAACATAGATGCATGTTCTTGAACATGAGAAAGGAAAGGAAGTTGGTGCTGAAGTACCTCTTTATTTAAAGAAGCAAGGTAGCAACAAGAATGAGAGTCTGCGGATTTGACATTATGGCAGTTTAGGAATCTCTTATAATTTCAGTATTTATTTTTCACCCATCATTTAAAACTTTTCCATTATTTAATATTCAGCTCCTGGAAAACAGAAGTGGGGTTCAAGACAGTGGTTTATCTTTATCCAATTTTGGGAAATGAGAGCACTCAAAAAAGTTACTGATGGAAAACATGAAACATAGTTTAAATTGCATGATCTTCAAGAAGAAGCTTTATAAATATCTACAGTGAAGAAATGATAACTTTAGCATCAAAAGACCTTAATGGGGTTTCCAGATATTTGTTTCTGTGAAGGTACATGTGTAGAATTTAATATTTGTCATCAATAATTGAAGGTTTGTCAGTTGAATATATTTGAAAATATCTACAAGCTTTTGGTAGCAAAATAATGGAATGTTTATTACATATTCCTAGGCATTTCTGATTTTACTTTTTTATCTTTTTTATTAGAAATGATCACTGCAAAATAAGAAACATTTTAAAACCACTTAATGATTTTGCATTATTGGTAAATTGCTTCATTGATGAACTGCTGTATTTCATTAATGTTGAATTGGGCAAATAAATTGTAGTTACTGTAAGACACTTTCATTTGCCAAAGTTTTCTCAAAGGCTGATATTTCTATATCTTATGAAATATATAATTCTGAAGTATATAATTCTTTTCTAACATGAGCAAATGAAGAATGTCAGTGGAATAAATTAATACTCATTGAAGCGCAAATATTTTCAGTAAAAAATATTTGATAAAATATTAAGAGCTTTTTGACCTGCTAGTTATAAACAGCATTACCAACATTAAATAGCTGGTTCATGATAAGTCTCACTGATGTGTTGTTACAGTATTTAACAAATGACTAAAGCTTACTGTGTTTAAAGAAAGCCAAGTTACTTTCTGACTTATCTGATTTTTATATAATGACTGAAAATTTTTTAGAGAAAAATAACCTGCTGTATATTAAAGTTGGCAAAGAAATTAAAAACATGCCACTGTACATATCTATCTCTATGAGAGAAGTTGTAAAGCAAGTAAAATCATGGTCCTGAGAATGAAACAAATTGGCTTCAAGGCATGACTTGCCATCTCTTGAATAGCCGATAACAAAATTACTTCATTTCTCACAGGTTTACTTTCCTGGAGAGTAAAATGTGGGTAATAATAGCATCTGTTCCTGGCATTTGCATGAGTCAGCTCATTGTACCAAAATAGAGTACCAGGGACTGGGTGGCTTAAACCATAGAAATCCATTTTTGCACTGCTGGAGGCTGGAGGCCAAGATCAAGGTGTTAGCAGCATTATATCAGCTGAGGCCTCTCTTCTGGCTTGTGAAAGAAAAGGCTGCCTTATCACTGTACCCTCACATAGCTTTTCCACGCATGAACCCTGATGGGCTTCCACTTTGTATATGAACATCAGACCTATCAGATTAGAGCCCACCCTTAAGGACTCATTTGACTTTAAACTAGGGGTTAAGGCTTTAATAAGTAAATTTTGGAAGACAAATTAAGGTTATAACAATTTATTGTGGTGATTAAGATATTAACGATACTCTGTTTTTATTCATTTATTTATTTATTTTCCAGTACTGAGTATGGAACCCAGGGATGCTCTGCTACCAAGCTACATCCCCAGTGTTCTTAATTTTTTATTTTGAGACATGATGTCCCTGAGTTGTTGAAGCTAGCCTGGAACTTGTGATCCTCTTAACTAAGTCTCCCAAGTTACTGGGATTGCAGGAAATCACCAATGCACACAGCTATCAGCTTTTTTTTAAAATTTTTTTTGTTTATTTAATTATTTATTTACTTATTCATAATGCACAAGTATAGCATCTTTTTACATACAACTTTCAATACACAGAAAAACTCAAAAGTTGTTAACTGTTCTGTTTTAAGGTCATCACCTAAGAGTACACTTTGGTCCAGCTGTTCTGGAAGCATAAGCAGGTAGAATATCCACATAGATGAAGTAGCCACTGTGCATTTCACATACTCATCTTATCTGATCCTAAATAGTAGTTTATTACCAAGGAGGTGAACTGAAAAATCCTCTGTTCTCAAAGACTATATTATAGTTCCTTCTCTTTGGTCATTTTATTCAGAATTTCCAAATCAGTTCACCACCATTTCACAAATCTCAAGATCTGGCAGAAATCAAGAGTAAAATTTCAAAAATAGAGCAAAACAGAAAAAAAAAAAAAAAAAAAAAAGGAAAGGAAAGAAAATGATTGGCTATGCTGACTATGACATGCACACACCATACATATAAAGACAACTCACTTATTTTTGGCTACTCTCTTCAGATTTCACATATATTTTAAATAAAATTTAACTTGATATTATTTAATGGTTTTCATGTTTCATATCTTGTTTCATTATATCTTTTATAGTCTCTCAACTGCATACATATATGCCTTTTTTGACTATTGAACTTTTTTATTATTCATTAAGAATATCAATTAAAGACAGTTCTTGATTTTAAATTATTTTATGCAAATGTTGCCTACACATGTAAGTTTATTAATAAACAATATGTGTTTCATTCTCAGTTGCATTAATATTTTACACCTAAAATTGCTGTTATAGCAAGTTTAAGAAAAATATTTTATGGCTAGAATTTAAATCAAAGTACAAAGAATACATTTACCATATTGACTTAGGAAGGTTTCAAAGTGGATTATATTTTTAGACTAGATATGGAAAATAAGAAAAATAAGTTCTGTATCTAAAACAATATCTTATAATAACATGTTTGTTACTTTAAAAACTGATGAAATGATGAGTTTTGTGTACTCATAAAAGAAGGCAATTTTTGCCATAGTCACAGGAATAAAATAATTGTATATACAAAAAAATTAACATGATCCATTTAAGAAAATCCTGAATCAATGTTTTTGATAAGGTAAATAATATTTTATTCAATTTTAAAAACAGTGAACTTAAGTTTTAAACATTCATGCTGATATAAATTTTATAAATAACTATTTTTGAGAATTGTCATCTATTTTTAAATATACTATGTTGATAATTTCACATTGTACTTGTATAGTTTTTTAAAAGTCCATTGTATTTATACTTGATCTTTAAATATGATCATAACAAAATGGTTGAGCATCTACACATGAGACAAAGTAATACAAATGTTTCTGTCTTCTAGAAGTTTATAGCCCAGTATTTCAGCTCATTTGTTGATCTAATTCAGATCTCACTTCTTCATCCCAGTTCCTGCCTTAGGTCATGTTAACACTGTATTAAGCATCTGTGTGTTTCAGAATGCAAAGTGTGTGGGAGGCAGAAATAAGTAATTATAAAAACAATTAGATAAGCTTTTGAAACTTTCAAGTAGTTTTATGATAATATTTCTTCATTGACACATGATATTTGATATTCAACTTCCATGAAAATGTCAATAAGCAGCAACACATAGATGAGAGATAATCTTTTATTGCATTAAGAAAAGTTCAAGTAATTCAAGACTTTAGAGCTGAGTGGAAATTAGACAGCATTTGTTAGGCTGGTAAAATATAATTCATTGTTTTGTTTTTCCTATGAGGTAGGCAACACTTTATGTGCTTTACATGTCTCCTTAATATGCCAGGAGTGGGTACTATTCCTTTTTCAAGGATACCCAGCTACAGGACTGGTTCACAGTGTGGTTTAGTCAGCTTTTTTGTCGCTGTGACCAAAAAACTTGACAAGAACAATTTTAGAGGAGGAAAAATTTATTTGGGGTTCATGGTTTCAGAGGTGTCAATCCATAGATGGCTGACTCTATTGCTCTGGGCCTGAAATGAGGCAGAACATCAGGGCAGAAGGGTGTGATGAAAGAAAGTTGCTCAGGAAATTACAACCAGAAGGCAGAAAGAGAGAGCTCTGCTCTATAAACCTGACAGGCACGCCCTCACTGATCCACCTCCTCTAGCCACATCCTACCTGCCTACAGTTACCACCCAGTTAACCCATTCAAGTGGCTTGATACACTGATTAAGTTAAACGATCATTTCACCTCTGAACTCTCTTGCATTGTCTCAAACACAAGCTTTTGGGAAAAACCTCATATCTAATCCATAATACAAAGGGAGTGGGTTTCTATAACTGGAGCTGCTGATCATGGTATTAGTATCGTTGGTTGAATGGATGTCATGAATTGAAAAGGGTGTTTATCTTCAACTGAAATTCAGAGGCTGTCAAATAATTTTCCAAAGAGGAATTTCATAAAATATATTAGATTTAGTGGGATTTTTTCTTTTTCTTTTTGTGTTGGGGCAGGGGATTTTGGTGTCTCATTCCCTGACTTCTGTTTCAGGTGGGAGGAACGCTAATAGAGTAATGCTACTGGACTAACTCCCTCCTCTACAGGAAGAATGGATTATAGTCCCAACAATTTGGATGGATATAAGCAATGAGGCTCTTATTTGGCTCGTCCTTTCAATTCTAGTACAACAGACTTCTTTACTAACATGTTTTATTTTTCATTCTCTAGAATGGAGGCAAAAGTGAGAAATAGGCCAGAATATCAGAATTCGTTTAGTAACCTTATTAAATCTACTTTTAGTAAAACATTTAATGTTTGGGACCCTTTTTACACATTTCTTGTGGTTCTATGTTGCTACCAACATTTTTGCTACCATACTGGAAAGGTACACCTATGAAGTAAATAAAAAAAGAACAAAGTATAAAAGGGAAATTCAAAGGGAAGAAGCAAATTTCAAGTGTCTAGATTTATGACTGCAGGAAGCAAAACCCAGTGCTTAAAATTTCATGTTAATTTATAAATTTTTCTAAAAATATTTTTTTCCTACTTTTACTTGGGTTTTCAGCTGGTTTGATTTTGATTCCTTATAACTTACACTTGAAAGAGTTAACATTGGTAAATAAGATGAAGTAAATAGCTCAAATAGAAGAAAAGTGAATGAGAAAAGTAACAGTATGGAACTAGAAAAGCCAATGGTAATTTATGGCATATGGGAGAAAGAGAAGCATGAGAGAGTGAACAGTGATTTTTAAGTTTCCATTTTGTTAAGGATGGTGCCAGCATCAAGCTAAAATAGGAAATAAAAGAATGGGAGCAGTTTTATGGAGTTTTATGTTATCTGTCATAGATTTAAGGAATGAGTTGGACAGTTATGAGGTGATGAGTAGAGGCAGTTAAATTTTGTGATTCTAGTTCAACTGAGAGGTTTACCACAGCAATATTTATTTACAAGTAATCAGGAGAGTTATAGGGAAAGTCATGACACCTGATCACTAAAGGCCTTATCCCCATAGAGGAGTATATAACTAACCTGGGGAAATATTTGTACTTAGGAATGAATAGAGAAAGAAAAAAAATACTGATGAAAAAAAGAGTGATCAATTTATAGAGATTTAAAAAAATAGAACCAGAGTAAAAAAAAAAAAATTAGCAATTATTGAGGAATGAATATAATGTTTTGAGGCATTTTCCATGTTATCTCATTTATCCTCAGAACTCTATGAGAAAGACATTACTATCATCATTTTACCGTTGAGTGAACTAAAACTTGGCATTGTTAAGAAAATTGGCCAAGATCCCTTGGCCAGGAAGGGCAAAGCTGGAATTCAAACACAAGTCTGTCTGACTCCAAAACCCAGCAGCAGCCACCTCCTGCTGCTGCCCTCAATAAAGGAGTGCACTGTTGTCAGAGCCAACAAAAAATTAATTGCCAGAAAGTGTGCAAGGCCAAGTGCTGGGGAAAGCATTAATAAGATGCGGACTTGTTTGAGATAAACTAGTTCTCCTATTACTTTGCAGATGGGGAAATAGAAGTTAAATGAATTTCTGAATAATACTATGGTTGACCAACACTAGAGCCAAAACAAGTGCTCAGCTTTCCTGACAGCCACTACAGTGCCACTGTTCATCACTCCATCACCACATTCAGACTCCAATAGTTTTTTTTTTTTTTTTTTTTTTTTAATACTGGGGACTGAACTCAGGGATGCTTTACCCCTTAGCTACATTCCCAGCCCTTTTCATTTTTATTTTGAGACAGGGTTTTGCCAAATTTCTTAGGGCCTTGCTAAGCAGCCCAGGCTGGCCTTTAAATTTGTAATTCGAGCCTCAGCCTCCGAATTTCCTGTGATTACAGGTGTACACCACTATGCCCAGCTATAGTTTAAGTTTCAGTATATTCAATAAAAACTAGAGCCTTTAAGAAGAGTATCTGGGACATTTGGGCAAATCTACATCATTTTGAATCCTAATCCATCTTGCCTGATACCTTAAGCACTTTACCCTCCATTGGATTAAGAATACTACACAGTGAAGAATTAAGAATACTCAAGTACTGGGGAAACACAAGTTTCACTGATGAGTTTTGTAAAATTTACTTAACTTTAATACTTCAGCTTCTGGTAATCTAACTGGTAATAAGGCTTGTACACATCTGGTAATCTAACTGATAATAAGGCTTGTTACACATGAGACTTGTTAATTAGTAATAATGAAATGGGCTTTTCTAGTATTTCAATATCTATCTATATATCTGTCTTGGTGTTCAATTTGACCATATGTGATATATCACAAGTATAATCATTCCATCAATGCTAAGAAGTGTGAAGGAAATAAAATACAAAGTAGCAATTGACTATTTTGGCAGGATGAGGTAGTCATTTCTTTTTTTTTATTAATTTGTTTATTTTAATTAGGTATATATGACAGCAGAATGTATTTTGATTCATTGTACACAATTGCTTTATAGAAAGATCAAGGAAGGCAACTAGGAGTTCAAGATAATGAAGAGTCAGCCACATGATGATCTCCAAGGAAATGAAACAACAGGGAGAGAAAAGCAACAAATGAAACAACAACTAAATCTGAGCTGGAATTCCAGTATTATAATGGAGAAATAGGAACGTTGGTGATAAAGATGATACCTCACAGCCTTGGGCAGAGATTGCTTGGGTTTTGGTTCATTAGCTTGTTTCTACAGAAAAAGAGCTTCTGACAGTCATGGAGACCTTATTTAAACTAAGAATCTATATCTCCCTTTCACCTTTATCAATAAGATGGAAATAACTGTCCATGTGTTGCCAAGTAGCATTGTTCCAAGAAATATATTTTAAGTCTATTACAGTCCTCTGATATTTTAGGCTATAGCCCACATAACTAGAATCCACAGATTAGGACAATAAATTATGGCCTTTAGGATAATTAAGTCATAATATAAAGCTTAATTGTTTCTTTTTACTGGCAAATAAAGAGAGTGAGAAAATGTGTAATCATTCTAAAAATATTCTTTTCCAACTCTTAGGACAACAATATGCTTAAATTCATAGGTCTTAATCTTTTGTATGAGCTGTAACCCTTATTCAAATCACTTCCCTCCAGAACCTTTGTTAATAGGTCAGACAGGAATCTCAGCACTTAAAAAAAAAAAAAAAAGTAAATTTTATTTCAATGCATAAATCTAAAGTAGGGTGACTTAGGCTAGGCTTAGCTGGCTGGTTCTGATCTCCACTGGGCTCACTCATGAGTATGGCTCTCAGCTGAACTGTCTGGTAATGTGGTTGACTAGATCACGTATCTTTCATTGGTCAATAGCCTGGACAAGGAGTGAAGCCAGAGAAGCCAGAGAATAAGCAGAAACATAAATGTCCTTTTTCAAGCCTCTGTTTTCACTCTTTGTCAATAGACTATTTGCTAAAGTAAGTGGTGAAGACAAGATATGAGGTAACCTTGAGGTTTCAAGGTGTTGGAAGGATAAGAGAATTATTGGGACATTAATACAATTAAACTCTGACATCATTCATATCCACGGTTCTAACAAACACAGTATATATTCACTTTAGGGTTTACTCTGCCCCTGCCCTCCTATTTTTAGCTCTTTAACTTTACAGGAACAATGAGCTAATGAGGGACTGAGGAAGGAAGGTAGATCTCCCATAGGAAGACAGGATAAGGGCCTTGGAGAAGGACAGGAGGGGAGGAGAACATCATGCTATCCCAGAAGGAGACAACACATCTGGAGAAGATCTCTTTGGATGCTTCTCCAGAAGTCTTCAACCACAAAGGCTCCTTAACACCTGTTACTATTCCTAACAGCTTCAAACACAATAAATCTCCCTGAGCAACCATTATCCCTACTCCTAGCAATGGCGCACCACTCAATCTACCCTTACCTCAAGTGCTTCTTCTCCCCTATAGACATTCAAATCTACAAGGTTGAACTCATTCTCTTAATCATGTAAATTGAAATCATGTACTTCTGATTGGATTATTGCGCTCAGATCTTAAACAGCTTGACTGGTCCATGTTAGCATCCCTCATTACCATAGTCCCCAAGGATCACCTATGCTGGGACACTAGATATGCCTTTCAGAAACCACAGGCAAAGAGCAGCCAGTAGGTTTCCCCACTTCTGCTTTAAAGAAATCTTGCTACTCTACCCTCTACTTGTCTGTGAATCTCATCCTTTGAATTTGGGAGGCATAGAACCCACCTGAGAGTCACCCTCCATGTTATACTAGGCAATTAACTGAGCTACCACTCCATTTTCCAGCAAAGTAGATTCAACTTGGACAGTTTTGCTGTTTAGAGAGAAACTAGGGGTAAAATCAATGTGAACAAGGGAAAATATTTTCAATGGGCTTTTTTTTTTATTTTATTTAAATCACTTTCACTTTTGGGTTTTCAGGAATGAGCACTTTTGACTCCACACACCTTCCTTGAACCCTGCTGAGTTTTCTATATCTCAACTGAAAGGCTCCTCCCCTGTTTATTATAATCTGATATTCTAGTCCTATTAAAATTATTCAAAATCTAGGTTCTAATTCTAAGTTTGGTGACACATTATAACTCACTATGTCCCATTGTCCTACATATAGGTTACCTATAAAAACTTATAAAATCTTCTAGGATAACTATGAAATTGCTTATGTTAAGTTTTTGTATGTCCTGTAAAGGTATAATATAGGTTTTAATAATTTAAATATACAATTATCTATTCCAAAATTGTCTTTGTCTACATACCCTGTATGTGTTAGAGAGATTTTGAAAAAGGCTGAGCACATCTCTTCACTTCCACTTAGACATCATTGAGATAAGACTACTGATGCACAGGAAGAATTGATATTTCACTTGGGGTTGTGGTGCCATTAACTGCAGCATTTTCTGGGGATATTGTTTTTCTCTGCTACCCCAACAGGGATATTGGGTTCCAGCAGAAATTTTAAAATACATCTTATTTTATACTTTTCCTTGGTTTCCATGCAAAGCCCTTGTTTTTTCTTTTATTTCTTTCTTTTTTCTTTTTTACACCTTTCTAAGTTCAGTTCTGATATATTCTAGCCAATCCAGAAAAAAAAAAAAAAAAAAAAAAAAAAAAAAACATTAAAGTGCTGATCAACTTTTTTCAAAATGTAAGCGGTTTCCAAAGTGTGGAAAATATTTATCTCACAGGTTAACTTTTTTTACTAAGCTCATCTCATCTCCCTTATTTCCCAAAATAGAAAGGCTAGAACTTGAGAATAATCTTTTCTACTGCAATCAGTGTCCTGGATAAAAGGTGACAGCTATATAGATATATTTATGTCAAAGTAGTGTTTGTAAAGTTAGAGGACTATATGCTGAGCTATTATAAATGATTGTGTCTTGACAAGAATGATCAAGTGTGTTTCTGCAAGAATATAGTGGTGCAATAAGAACGGAAGTAGGGTGACTGTACACAACGTTTTGTTTCTCAGGTTTCCTCTATGGAACAAAGTTGATATGTTGATGCATAGAATTCATGATATGTTTCTGTAGAAAATTTATTTCACACTCTCATAATGTTATGCAAGTCATTATTCTTAACGATTTAACCAGCTGCTATGCCTAACTATATTTCTCTGTATGAAAACTTGATGATTAATGTGACTAATGTAATGATACAAGTACCACTTACCTACTTTTAAGTTAAGAAATTAAATTCTCTATTCAAACACATTGAGATTACAATATTCTCACATCAGCTTGCAGTTCAGTGTTTCTATCCAGCAGATTTCTCTAGAGATCTCTGATTAACTGCATCATCCTCACAAAGCTTAAACATTTTTTTTTATTAGATGTATTTTTAACAGCACCCAGGAGTGTGGGAAATTATTTTTAAGGTTAAAAAAAAATTGAGTGTGTTTACACACCTGTTCATTAGAGACCTAATTAGCTAAGTAATTTAAATAGCAGAAGTTGAGAGTTTTATAAAATACAGGAAGAGTGGCTACCTTGTAATCGTTTCCACAACAAAAACACTCTTGAAGTGGTGCTTGATTTTATAAGTAAACCGTTTCACAATTGAGTTTAAAATAGTACTTCCATACATGTTTTTCTAGAATTGTGTAAAACTGACCTTGGAGGGGAGTGACAAATGATAGTCTATGAACTTTCAGAACATCACTTATTCTGTAACTCAACAATTTAATTTACTCCATTAAAAGATTTAATTTACTCTATGAAAATATTTCTTTCAGTTTGTTCTTCTCACCTGTATCATGTTTGATGTTAGCCAAGCTAATTTCTCCTAGAAGGTATGCAAGGGATGAGAAGATACACTTGCGGAAGGAGAAACACTCAACCCAGAGCATCCTGTACCCAACACTTTTAGCATCGCCAAAAGAGAAATGTAAGCCCTTGCTGTGATTACTCCTATCCTGAAGGAATACTAAGTGCCCTGTGTTGGACAATTTCAAGGTGTCTTGTAATGTTAGTGATTTCAAACAGAGTATTGATGCTCATGGTTTAGGCCCTTTCATGTCTCTCATTGGGTCAATAAGGCTAAATCTTCAAAACTGGAAACTGACACTTCTCTCCATGTAAGGATAAACATAATTAGATCCCCAAATCATAAAATTCCAACATCATTTGCATCGAAGGCCTCCTAGTAAATATCCCTTGTCCACTTAAACAAGTAGAAACATTAAGAAATACCTCAGGTAGGCAGATCAAAATATCTTTTCTATTGAAAAAGGTGTACAAAGAATATGATGTAGAGGAATTGAAACGGTCTTATGTATTTGTGCTAATTTTACTTCTTCCCCAAACCTTCCTATCAAAGGCAGACCATGTTACACTACATTGCCATAATTTGCAGAGACAAAAAAAATTGTATCTTCTCTGCTGGCTGCAAGGTCTTGAAGCTCAGGCACAGAAGTTGCTGAACCATATCCTTCAATTGTATTCCCTGGGAGAAAGTCAGTGGTCCTAAAACCTGAATGTCACACCAGAGGTAGTTCCTTTACATGCAGACATGAAGAAGGAGAGTTGATGCTTCTGAAAGCTGCTGATTGTTTGTATGTAAGCATAACATGGAATCATATTTTTGGTTTTCAATATCATTAAATTAATAAATGTAACATACTTAAGAAAATAATAAAACTCATCTTCTGCCTGAAAGAAAAATGGCAGAATAAAGTAACTGATTGTTTAAATGACCAGCATAGTTCTATTCTAGCACCATTTTGCTACTTTACATACATAATATGTCAGGTAGAGAAGGCAAAATTTAAGGGCAGGAGAGTTCCACTACCTTGATGCCTTTTTCCTCTTTGGCCGCTAAGGAGATAGGCCAGAAAGTTATTCTTGTAATTTAAATAAGAGACATGAATGACTTTTTATGGTGTCAGCTGAGGCCATCATCTCATTTTAGGTAAAACACCAAACAGCCATCAGAAGTTAATGAACTTTCTTGATTAGCATATTGGGAGCATTTAAACCAGTGATCTAGAGAAGAAGAGCTCTTCATACCTGATCATAAATTTTGGTGCTCCCAATCACCTTGATTAATATTGTCTTCAAGATTTGGAAGAATGGTATTCAAATGTATGTGTACATTAGTGATTTCAATTTTTGTGGCATGTTTCATTATTATTTTTGGAAGTAAGTCAAATAATTTTGTTAATCATTCTTATTAACATAAATTTATTTTGGTTCTGTATACTACATAATACTTTCTAAAATTATGTGTTTGTTGCTTAAAATATAAAATAGAATGAATATGAATATTATAATCTTGATATTTTATAAATATGGTTAAACATTTATTAAATAAACAAATATTTTAAAAGTAAACATAAATTTGATTACATGATTACATCTCATATTGAAATATAATACATCCAGAAGATTCTTCTTCTTCATTCCAATTAACCTTCCACAAAATGAACATCATTTTGACTTCCATCTCTATAGTCTACTTTTCCTGTTTTTGAATGTTGTATAAATGGTTTTATAGGGCAGATGTTATTCTACATATTTCTTTTGCTTAATAACTTGTCCATAAAACTTATTCATGCTGTTGTGTGTGATAGTAACTATTTTTCTTTTTTGTATGCTGTTTCATTGTGTTAACATTTATTTCTTCTACTTTTGATGACATATACCTGGATTTTTCTCATTTATTTGCTATTATTATATTCTTTCTATTAATTTCTTTTTCATATGAGGAATATATGTATATACCAAATGTATATGTACTGAAGAATCTCTGGAGAATGTATGTGCACATTGCTACTGGCAACATACTCAGGAGCAGAAATGCTGAGTTTTGGAGACCTTTTAGGTACAGTTCAGTAAATCATGTGAAATAGGAATCTTATGTAATATTCCCATGTAGTGTATAAGAGTTCTAGATCCAGCCATTGCCAATGCATGGCTATGGTCAGTCTCGCACTTTAGTCATAGGGCAGAATCATTAAGTCTTCCTATATGTTGCTGAAATTTTAGCTTATTTTTAGCTTTATGTTTTTCCTTGCAAAAGCTTATTCATACATTTTTTGCAATCAGAATGTTCTCTTTTCTTTATGCATATTTAAATGCCTCAGTCAAATTATGTTGATTTGCCTTTTTATTTATTTTATGAAAAGTCATACATATGAATGATTTGTCAGAAAAATGTATTGAAACTATCATCTTACACTGTAGCTTACTTTTATTCTCATAGGGATATCTATGATAAAGTGTAAGGAACCAGACTTTCCTTTATGATTAATGCTTTATATATCAAGTTTAAATAGTTTTTGTTTATCCAATGTCATAAAATATTTTTCTATAATACCTTCTAGAAGCTTTATTGTTAGGATCCATCCAAAATATGATTCTGTATGTATATGGTGTGACATAGGGTAAAGTTTTATTTTGTTTTTTACCAAAATATACAAATATAAAGCAATCACTAAAATGCAATCAGTCTCAAAGTTTCAGTGAACCCTTTTTACTATAAATCATAGACCTTCTATCTGAGGGTTTTCTTGACTATCTAATCTGGCCCACTTATTAATCAGTTCCCCTCTGATTTAATTACTATAGCTTTATAATAATTCTTGAAGTGTGGTCATGAAGCTCTCAAGCTTTGCTCTTATTTAAAATTATCTCTGTGGTTATTGATTTTCAAATATATTTTAAATTAGCTTCACAATTTATGGACACATAAATACACACACATGCACATATACAAAACCCTGGCAAGGATTTTTGAATGAAATTTCATTGTATCTATAAATTAGTGAGCAGAGAAAGACCCTCTCTGCAATATTGGATAGATTTTAATTAGTCTTTTTTGTTAAGATATATTCCTCTATATTATAGTCACAGATTGCCCTAAAGACCTCTTTCTTTTATATTCATATAGTTATACCATCTACTTTTCTATTACTCTTCACAAACTTCTTTTTTTAAATTGAAATCTTTCTAAGTTCTTATATTTTAGTCATTTATAATTCTCATGTACAAAGAATCTTTTAAAAATTCAGTCTAACAAATTTATAGAAGAATAAATTTAAAAAGTAATGTAATAGACACGTTCACTTCTAACAATAGCTACAGTAGCTGTTGTTATAATAACACATTAAAATGTTTATACCTGAAAACAATTAAATTCATAGTTTTAGGAACAGAATGGGAAACACTTAATATATTCATTATACTTTCTAGAATATGAAACAAGTTGTCATTTTTGAGCATATTTAATAAAAGAAGAAACCAGTCATAATGTGATTCCAGTTCTTTATACTGGAGTCTCCATATGTTCATTTTGAGTTGTCCACTCTTTGTTCTTTTTAAAATATTTTTGTCTCTATTTTTCTTAAAATGTTTTTTTCTTACATCTAATATTGCCCCTTCCTTTAATTATTTATGTCTTATGTAGGAGAACTTCGTGAATAATAGCAGAAAGGTTGTAATAATGTGGCTTTTCCCCCTCCCACAGTACCTCTATGAATTAAATCAGCAAGTACATCATTTTTATTTATTCATTTATTCCAAAACTTTCATCTTTTTTTGTATCCTCAAAGCCACTTGTATTAAACAGGATCTAATCAATTCTTAGAAAGCTTTCAATAGGCTACTCCCTTATTATTTTTATAGCCATTTAGGAATAAGTATGGAACTTCTATTTCTGAAGGAATAAGAATCAATCTTGTCTATTTGCCATCAACTTTAAAGCTGGATGAAATATATGGAACATCATTTTTATGGCATTTGGCAGCAGAAGGCTAAAGACTGTCAACCATAGGATCTGTAAATAAACATGAACAAAGAAACCAAGTTCTATATTCACTTTATGAACTCTCTAAATCGGTATTGCAGAGCTCAAACTGAGAACAAAACATTCATAGTCAGAGGAAACTGAAATTAATATCAATATTGTGCAGCTTTAATTTACAAGATAAAATATCAAGTAGGTGGGATTACATACAAAGGAATTCATAATAGAATATTTTAGCAAATACCGTGTGTATGTCAGAATGAGATTTTGGCAAAACCTAGCAGACAGCAGCTATCAGGAAACTCAGTCTCAGCCCACTTGGCTGCTATAAGAAAATATCATAAGCTGAGTAGCCAATACACAAGAGAAATTTGTTTCTCAAAGTTCAGAGATGGCTAAGTTCAAAATTAAGACACAAGCACATCTGATGTCTGGTAAGGGCCTGCTTCCTGATTGATAGATAGTGCTTTCTAGCTGTGTCCCATCTTAGTTTAAGGCAACTCTGTAGGTCCTTGTTGAAAAGGGTACTCATGAAGGTTTCACATTTAAGATCTAATTGATTCCCAATGGCCCCACATCCTAATAGACATTTGTGACCAGATTTCAGCATATAAACTTAAATGGTGCACAAATATTCAGACAAAGGATTCTGGAGCTTGTACAATATTGAGAAATGTTGGCTATGGTAAGCAAGAGTGGAGATACATTAAATAACTTGCCAGAAACATAGCTTACCCAGTAATATCATAATTTTAAATGTAACTACTCTAAACTCAGATGAAATGCTACTCTACACTCA
Organism: Tamias sibiricus; assembly: GCA_025594165.1. Classification (NCBI taxonomy): domain Eukaryota; kingdom Metazoa; phylum Chordata; class Mammalia; order Rodentia; family Sciuridae; genus Tamias; species Tamias sibiricus. The sequence goes on from CM046665.1 coordinate 28,380,688, forward strand.
CCCCAGTGAAGTCCAAAAGCAATACTGGATAAACTGATGCTTATCTACCACCAACTGGTTGCCAAAAACATTAATGATATTTCAAAGGAAAAAACTCCATAAATTCAGAATTTATCACTTTAGAACTCAACACAAAGTAAATTGTCAGCATAAAGTAAATACTAATAAACATCTAAATAAAGGGGAAAATATGACAGGTAATTATTTTAAAAAACAGTTAAAAATATACTCAGTAATCACACAAATGACAGAATTGTCAGCCCAGAACTTACATAGGGCTGTAGTAAATACTGTGAAAAATTTGATAGAATTTCTAGATGGCTCCTCTACCTACCTACTGGTTTATATATGATATAATTCATTCTCTTAAGTCTAGATAAGACTTATGAATATGATGAAAATCACTAAGGGGCTAGGTTATGTTATATGGCTAAGATGAAGAAATTATGCAGATGTGATTAAAGTTCTTAAATAATGTGACTTTGAGTTGATCAAAAGAAATTTTTGTGTAGGCCTGACTTAATAAAATGGAATAATATTTTCTTCTGAAGAAGAACATATAAATATTTCTAAAAGAAGAACATACCAATACTTTAAACTTATATAAGAAAAACATTGTCATAGAACCATATTGAGAAAAACATGTCATAGAACCATAGGCAATTTCACATAACTGAATATGGCCTTCAGCTAAAGACCAGTAAAAATTCAGGACCTTTATTCATATATGTCAGAGAAATTAATTTTTCTAATAACATGAAGGGGCTTAAAAAGATAATATTTTCCCTGGGACACCCTTCAGATGAGAATATACTCTAGCAACTTTGTGGGAAGAAGACCCATTCTTAATGAATATTGAAATAATAACTCTGTGGGGTTTTATGATTTATAAATTTACAAGAATTATTTTCATCATGTGAGACATAGTAATAGAAAATCACCGCATATTTAAATGCAGATGGGGATAAATGTCTGTATAGATAGAAAATGTCAGGAAAAAATGATATATGAAATTTCAAAATCATGGGATTGAGATTGAGCAAATATAAGAGTAGAGAACTTGAAAAGAGAGCAATAAACATCTCAAAATAAAGTATACAGAGAAATAAAAGCCTAAAAATATTGCAGAGAATCACTGTCCTGCTGGAATATTAAGCAATGAAATTCAAATGGAATTGAACCCAGAACAAGACAAGAACAAGACTGAATGGAAAAATAAGAGTTTTGATGCTACTATGGTTCACTCCCTACAAAACACATATTAAAATTTGATTTCAAGATAATGATGTTAAGTGGTGTTGGAACCATTTAGAGGTGTTTGGGTCAAGGGATTCATTCCTCCCTATCCCCGCTTTCTGAGAAATGGATTAATTTTAATAGGAGCATTCTTGCTCTCATGAAACTGAATGAGTTACTGCAAGAGCAGATTGTGATAAAATAGAACAAGTGCAACATATTTTGTCTCTTCTGAATGTGTTCCCTTGCTTTTCCATTCTTTCACCATCTTATGAAGCAATCCAAAGTCTTCATCAGATGTGGCTCTGCAATCTTAGGCTTTAGGCTTCCAGAAGTGTAGAAGCTAACCTTTGTTTTCTTTCTTAATTATCCTGTCTCAGACATTTGCTATTGTAACATAAAATGGATTATAAATTATATAATGTCTGAAAAGTTACCCTAAAATTTACTATAAAAATTTTCAAATGACAGAACACAGAAATTAAACAAACTCTAAGCAGGCTACACAGATGCAAAAGAATCATACCTACGTTGTCTTTAGTAAAATTATTGAAAACTAATAGAAAATGGAATTAAAATTAAACATTAATGTAGAGGAAAAAAGAACCTTAAATACAGCTATTTAATAAAAGACATAAAAAGAGAGAAAATAATAAGAAAATAAGTGACTTAAGAGTCACTACTGACTTTAATTAGAAATAATGCTATCCAGAAGATAATGGAATGGTATAAATGTATCACTGAAAAAAATCCTTATACTCTATATCAGAAAAAATATTAAAAATTAAATTTATTAAGGAGATATTTAGGTGAAGATTATCTAGGAGGACTTATCTACCACCAAGCAGAATACTACAAAAAACATCCAGAAAAATTTTCAATTTGTAGAATAAATATAAAGAAGAAAACTCAAAACTACACAAAATATTATAGCACACAACTAGTAACAAGTGAGTAGATATAAAAATGATTTTTATTTAATTTTGAATTATTCAAAATATAATTAATTACTCAAAATTTAGTAATTATAATTTATTGTGAAATTTAGAAAATATGTGGAAAATATATAAACAAATTAGCACAAAGAACATAAGGTAATAAATGGAATTGTATTATTCAAGCAATTTTAAGTGGTTTAAGTGAATAGATTATAATTGAAGTATTAACTCAAAGAAGGTTGAGCTAAGAATACATATTTCCTAGAGCATGCAATAGAAAATGGTATAGCTAAAAACGAGTAAAAAGGAGAAGTTAAAAATCTGAAATAAATAGTAATTGATCAAAAGAAGGAAGTAAAGTGAACAAAAAACATGGGAAAATCAAAACAGGGCTGAGGATGTAGGTTAAGGTTAAAGTACTCAACTAGCATGCATGAGGTCCTGAGTTCAATACTCAGCACCACAAAATATAAATAAATGAAAAAAAACAAATGATACACATAAAGTCGGTGATAGCGTTTAAAACACTGAATACATATTTTTAAATAAAATTATATAGGTTAAATATAAAAAGATAGAAAATAATTATAAACTAAAGCTACAGTGACTGTATAGCCGTAGTCATATGTGATGTCCTAAACTTCTAGAAATGAATATAGCTAGAGAAGAAGAAGCAGATTCAGTGATGGAAACATCAACGTATAGGAAGAGAAATGCATCCATTGTGTTTGTGCACATGAAAACAAGTTCAAAATGCAGTAAAAATAAAACTGATATTTATATTTGCTGTGTTAGCAGTAACAAGGATAAATGCAAAGTCATAGTCTACCATACAAATTTGTTTTTCAGTTTCTGAAGAACAAGTAGAAGAAAAAATATATTAAGCATTAGGAAGAATTTTTTAACATTACCTACAATTTTACTGTTTGCAAAACCTGCATTGCAAAAATGTAGCAGAACATATATTGATTTCGAGGACACATGACAGTTTTCATAGACATTATGCTCTACCATGAAACAAGCTTCAATAAATGTATAGATTAAAATAACAATATTAGATTAATGTTCTTTGATTACAATAGAGAGAAATTTAAAATTTATAATAAATATAAAATTCTCAAACATTTAAAAATTAAACAATAAATTTTAAATAGCCTATGGATCAAAAAATAAATAAAATATTTAAAATATATTTAAAATTTGATGATTATAGAAGCACAATAAATTTTTCTAGATTAAGATAAAGGATATTTGTAACTTTAAATATTTACATCAGAAAAGAACAATATTTGAAAATCAGTAATAAATCTTCCATCATAAGATCCTGGAAAATAAAGGAAAATTAAAATTAAGTAATAGGAAGGAAAAAAATTAGGTCTAAAAACCTTGTAGTAGATATTAGATAAATAACATAATGAAATAAATACTTGGTCATTCATAAAACATAAGAAAATTGATAAATCCATTTCCAGATTTATTAAGGAAAAAAGAGAAGACAGTACAAATTACCATGTGCTACTGCCAAGATTTTGACCTGAATCACTTATGTAAATACAGATTTATTGTGCTTTGTTTATTTGCATTATCCTGTTTTGCTCAATTGTTGCATACATCATACTGTATTAAATCATTAATGAAATGTATATTCTCTGAAAAAAAAATTCTATGTCTTCATTATGTGTTTTCCTTTTGTTAAGTTAACCAGCTTGTAAACAACATTTCAAGCTTATATTTCAAATTATTCATGAAGTCATCCTTCACTACAACATCATAACATCATAATTGGAACTTTCTCTCTTGAAGTTAACTAATACATTCTTTAATATATAACTCACAACTCATCATACGCTGATACATATTTTTCTCAATCTGTTTTATTCACTATTAAAGATTAAATTCAATTAAACTTTCAATTATTGAAGCACTTAAATACTTAGAAACACAAGAAATCAGAGTTTAAAACACAAAGTGACTTTGGGAAAACATAAGCAATATCATGCAGTTTATGTGTTCCAGCAGACAGTGATGGCCATGGGAGTTATAGGGTGTTCGTATTAAAAAATAGGAAAAAAATACTTCATTATTTTAATACACTGATCAGGTGCCCAAAGTGAGAGCAACTGGAAATTTGAGAAATAATTTAATCAACTCAGGAAACCCTAACTGTAGTTATCTTCTATACTAATCACAATCAGATTTGAAAATAAAGATATTTTATAATATGTATAATTTTGAAAGGCTATCATAAGAATAAAATGCACACTGAAGGAATTAAACTACAGAAATGTACTGTCTCACAGTTCTGGTGACTGGAAGTCACAGCCAACAGGGTTGATTTCTTCAGAGACCTCTCTGTGGCTTACAGAGGACCTCCCACTCTGGTTTACCCACATGGTCTTTCCCCTGTGTATCCACTCCTGGTGTCTTTCTCTCTTTCTCTCTGCCTCATTGAAAGAGCACCCATCCTTTATAATTAGGGTAGTACACTCTACAAACCTCATTTGAATACAGTTGCTCTTTAAAAATTTTAATCTCCAAACACAATTACATTTTGAATTATGAGGAACATAGTTTAACCTATCATGGGGAACATAGTTTAACCAATATAACATACAACAATGTACGCTTAAGCCAATGCAGTTTGTTTAGGTAACTGTTATGGTTTAGATGTGAAGTATCCCCCAAAAGCTCAGGTGTGAGACAATGCAAGAAGATTAAGAGGAGAAATTATTGGTTTGTAAGAGTTTTAACCCAATCAGTGAATTAATCCCCTGATAGGGATTAACTGAGTGGTAACTGAAGTGGTAGGGTGTGGCTGGAGGAGGTGAAAATTAGGGCATGGCTTTGGGATAGATATTTTTATCTGGCAACTGGAGTCTTCTCTGCTTCCTGATCATCATGTGACTGCTTCCCTCTGCCAAACTCTTCCGACATGGTGCTCAGCCTTACCTTGAGCCCCAAGGAATGAAGCTAGACTTCTATAGTTGTTCTGGTTGGGTCCTTTAGTCACAGCAGCAGCAAAAAAAAAAAAAAAAAAAAAAAAAAAAAAAATAGCTGACTAAAATGCTAACTTTCTAAATTTTGTCTTTCTTGTATAATATGATAAAGGAAACAGACCCATAAATTACCAGTATGTTCTGTTAAAATACTGTTTCAGATTTTGTACATAAACTTTATTTTTGAGCAATGAAACACTGCTTATAAGAGTAGATGGAAGAGAATAGCTTGGCTAGGATTATGTTATTGTGAGAGATTTGGTTTGATTGAAATATTATAGAAATAAAATGAAAAGTTGGTGGTCCTTAAGGTGTATCTACAAAGAAAGGAAATGAACAAAGGCAATTTTGTTGGGTCTTGTCTGTGTGTCAATTTGTGGATGAGGAGACTGGAAAGATGAAGTTGAATAGTGACATGCCACACTGGACTAGAAGTATGTTTTTGTTTGTTTGTTTGTTTGTTTGTTTTTAGTCTGGGAAATATGTAATTGAATGGAAAATATCTGTACAGAATAGCCCTGAGTGAATCAACGTTTCAGAAACATCATTTTCAATAGTGGCAATATATGTGGTGGACACTAGTATGAATCAGTTGGACACATGAAGGGATGATTACAAATGTTCAAATACAAGACAAGGTTATAAACCAGGACAGCAGGGCAGTCAGTCTGTCTTCACCAGAGTTAACTTTTGCAATTGTCAGCCTGACACGCACTTCCATTAATTGGTTCAGATGTATGAATCATAGCTTTCCAAAGAGTTTATAAGCTCCTTGAAGTTAGGTACCCAGGATCATGTTTCTTTTAAATGAGAAAAACAAAGAAAAAGACTTGTCAAATTCTCAGTGAACACTGACTACAACTTGCTCAGCATAGAACTTGCTAGAAGGATAATATATTTCAAGTATAAACCTTTAAATTATTTACTTGTTTTTATTTGAACTATTTCTTTTTTAAGTCCAAAGTTTGAATATATTTTTAAGATGTTGTTTTCTTTTCATAACAATTAAATATTTCATCTTAAGGATTAAAATTAACTTAGTCACTAAAATTTAAAATCTGCAGTTAAAAATGTGGTTGAATCTAAATTTCAAGATTGCATTTTTAATATATGTTATAGTTATAGAATCACCAGTGATACAATTACTTATAAAATGTATTTTTAAAATTTAAAGGTCTTACTTACCTAAAAAATAAAATATAAAGCCTGCCATTCCTTCCTTAATATTTTTAAAATAAAGTTTGAACCAAATAGTTCTGTTTACATACATGAGTTAGTTTTGTTATTTTTGCACATTCTGTAGGACTTTGTATTTGGTCTTAAACTCTTTTTATAATGAAATATGCTTATACTATTTCTAATATGTAATTTATCCAGTTGTCAATTAGAAACTGTGAATTTTAGAAGCTTTTGTATTCTGTTTCATCAAACATGTGGATTAATATGACTAAATGATAATATTAAAAGAGAAAAAAGATTGTTTTCACATCAATGTCCTAAAACCAAATGAGCTGGTATGAAGGAAATCAAATAGCTAATTATTCGAGTAAGGAAAGTCAAAACACTAGGAATGCCAAAATCAATTTCTTTGTGAAAAAATTTGTCAGATGAATCAGAATGCATGTCATATTATAAGTTATTTTAAAAGATTTTAAATATCATTGATTATTTTTTTGTTATTGGTTCTATTCAAATTTTTTATCCTTTGATTTTCTTCTTATAATCTTATTTTATGATTTGATGGGTATCTTCATAAAGTTAGGATTTTATCTCCTTTGTCTCCAGAAAGGCATGAGCCTTAGGTCTCCCAGGCTTCTATATAAAATCCCATAAACTGAGTAAGTTATAGATGGCAGAAATTTATTTCTCACATTTCTGGAGGCTGGAAAGTCCAATATCATGGCAGATCCAATTTTTGAAATGGACCCATTTCTTGGTTCATGGATGGAACCTTCTAGCTGTATTATATTAATCCAATGATTAAGTAAAAGCTGAATATAAAGGTGACTTTTAACCACAATTTTCTCTAAAACAAACAAGTAAATATAAAATTTAAGGTCAAGATATATTTTCTTATTTTCCACCAAGAGATGCTTAGAAAGGGAAGAATCACAGGGAGGTAGGGGACTGAATGATTGTAATAATGACTTTATTTTATTATGGGCCAAACTTTATGTTCTTTGACCAGACAAAATTCATTTTACCCTGAGACTCCATTTCACATAGAAATGCTTTTCCCATGTGAAAACTCCATGTCTGTAACCCACCTCTTGCTTAGCACACTCTGTTTAGCCATCCATAGCAGCTAAAAAATGTTTCTTTTATTCTTATACAATGTATTATTAAGAAATGCTTTTGTAAATGTTCTCTTGTTTTAGTTCCCATTTTTCTTAGCCAATATGCCCTGACTGTACCCTGAACTGTGTATATATGTATACACACACACACACACACACACACACACACACACAAACAAACACAAAGGCATGAAGAAGAATGAAATTATGTCATTTTCAGGAAAATGGATGGAACTGGAGCACACCATGTTAAATAAAATAAGCCAGACTCAGAAAGTCAAGGGTCCTATGTTTTCTTTCATATGCACAAGCACACAGAATAAAAAGGATCTCATGAAAATATAAGGGAGAGTAGATGGGTAGAGAAGGGGGAAGCAGGGAGAAGGAAGAGGGAAAGAAATAAAGAGTTACTTTTAAATTAAAATGGATAAAAAAATCATCAAATTATCTCATGTGCATGTGCAAATATGCCACAATGAAATGCATTATCCTTGTAATTATTTTGCACCAAATAAAAAAATAATTATATATATATATATATATATATATATATATATATATATATATATATTTATATATCCCTAGCTCCTAGTACTTCAGACTTTGAATGTGTTTACACCTAGGGCATTTAAAGAGGTGGTTAAGTTAGAATGAGCTTGTTAGGGAAAGTCTTAAACCAATCTGATTTATGGTCTTACAAAAAGAGGAAATATGGACACAGAGACACACAGGGGTGCACATGAACAGAAGAAAGGCTGTGTGAGTAAGCAATAAGAAGGTGACCGACCATCTGTAAAATTAAAAGTGAAATTAAAAGAAACCAAACTTGCCAACACTTTGATCTTGGACTTCCAGCCTCCATAATTATGAGAAAATTATTTTCTGTAATAAAAGCCACGCAGTCTGCTACACTTACAAAATGGTACTTTTTGCAAACAAACAAAATATTTAACCTGCGGAATATTCTAAAAGACATGCTTTCAAAATTTAGCACCATATATAGTTTCCTTGTGACGTAAATGTTGATGAAAAGTAACTCGAAGTATTAACTCAATTAAGATTTTTAAAAACTGTACACAAATAAAAAAATAAAATATAGAAAACTTTAATAAAATTTATGAAGTAAGCACAAATCAATCAGCTGTTCAAACAACAGAATTTAAGAGAGGTATAAATACTTTCACATACCATGTGATGTAGGTGTGTTACTTTTTCAAGTAGCTTGGATATAAAACTAATCATTAGTATATATTACTTAGGTACCAATTGTAGGCAATAAAGGAAACAACTTTTCTTATTTAAGTATGTAGATTGACAAACTGTCACTATTCTATTACCTGAAAGAAATGAGTTAATATAAAAAGTCCTTGTTCCAGCTAATTGCATTAAGTAAGTCATTAGCATCCCAAAATTCAGAATCTGACTCATTTTTGTGAGCTGGCTCCAACAGATAAAATGATTTGCTGACAATTTTTTCTTAAGACTTAAAGATAGTAACAATTCCATTATTTATTCATTTCTATATTCGTATTCATTATGGCATTTTGGAAGGCTATCTGTGGAAAGCATAGAGCAAAAAGAGTTAGCTTAGTAAAGCATATGACTAGGTATATGCTACTAGAGTAGCAGCATACTAGGTGAGTTTCTTAGCTTCCCCTAGCTGAAAGCAGAGGTAGTTCTGTCAGTGTTGTTTCTGTAGATTAATATAGCCACCTCTTGTTGATGGGCTTGCAGAAGAGAAAGGCTTGTTCTATGAAAGGAAAGTGTGAACGATTGGTCACAGAGAAACTGTACTGTTGGTAAGAAAAGGCTGTCCCCACCAAGAGGAGGCAATTTATTCATCTACAAAAGGAACTCACTAGTCAAAATTGAAAAATTACAAGGATTGACACCCAATATTATAAGAGACCAGGAAATAGAAAGCACTGTATACGTTGTTTTATTTACTTCCCTTATATATAAATATTTATATTTTTTATTTACATATATATATGAATGAAGAATGAATTTACTATTTGTATTAAATTATTCATAATTTAAAACTTGTAGCTATATCCCTCCTTATACATATGAGGACACTAAGGCTCAAAGCAACAGGGGGAGATTTAGAACCAAAACTCTGATATTCTTCCTCTTTTTTTCATTGACAATGATGACTTCATGTGAAAGTTTAAAAGTACAATTTAAACATTAGGTGATTATAATAACTGGTTTTAGATACTTGATATTCCTTTTAGTCATATGTTTTTTTATTAATTACAGAATTTTACATGTTTATTACATGCATAATATGAATTAAACAGTATTAATTTTCTATTGCAATATCACAACTTACTATGAATTAAGCAGTTTAAAATAATACCTGTGTATTAACAGCCAGTTCTGTGGGTTAAAACTTCTTCACTTTTGACTGGCTTCTGTGCTCCTAGTCTTAAAATGGCAGTGTGCCTTTCTGGAACATAGGGCTCCTTTTAGAAGCTCACATCAATATTAGTAGAATTCAAGTCCTTGCTTCTGCAGAACTAAGACCAATGTTTACTTGCTGGATTTAGAAATGGGCCTATTGTCAGCTCCTAGAAGCAACTAGAAATTTCTTACCCCATGGTCCATTTTCAGATACCTTCTCAGGTGCAAATATCTCTGAAATTTTAAGCATCCTTCTTATTTTCAGAAATGAACAGATTTGCCTACCCAGATAAATTCTGTTATTGTTTGGAACTTAAAATTTTTCCCCAAAGCTTACATATCGAAGCCTTGCTTTGGTGAAGTGATTGAATCACGAAGGCTCTGAATATTTTGGATTGATAGCTTAATGGGTTTTGAAGCAGGGACTTTGTTATAAAAATGAGCTCTCTCTGTGCTTGCTGGCCACTAGCTGAGTAGCTTTGCTCCACTCTGTGCTCTCTGCCGTAATGTTCTTCTTTGCCAAAAGTCTAAAAGCAATGGAGCCAACAAACCATGGACTAAAACCTCTGAAACTGGGAGCCAAAATAAATCTTTTGTCCTTATAAGCTTCTCACTAGACTTGTCCCCAACCTAGGACAGGAACTGTGAGACAAAACAAAATAAACTTCTTAGCTTTACAACTTCATATGTTAGTCAAAATACCTGAGAAAAACAACTTACTGGAGGAGAGATTTATTTTAGATCACTGTTCCATAAGTTTTAATACTTAGTCACTTGGTCCTATTGCTTTAGGCCTATGGTGAGGCAGAACATCATAGCAGCCAGGAAATAGAGAGAGAAACTGAGAGAAAGGAATGGGGACAAGATATACCCTTTTAAGGCATGCCTCCACAGACGTGTTTTCTGTGACTGGACCCCAATTCATTATGAAATAACTCATCCATGATCTAATCTATAAGTAGGGTTAGTGATCCAGTCATTCCCCAAAAGCCTCAACCCAGAACATTGCTGAACTAGGGACCAAAGTGTTCAGCACATGAACTTATGGGGAATATTCCATGTTTAAATCATAACATTTTACTTCATCAGAGGTATTGTATTAGCAACATAAAAGTTACTAAGACACTCAACAATAAAAAAAAAAAAACTACGCAGTATACAAAAAGAAGTTCTTGGTATTATGGATTTTTCAAACATTTGGGACCATTTCAAAACCCTCATTGGACTCTTGAAGAAGAGCATATGGGTGCGTTCAGACACAGACACCTTTTTTCTAACAACAAAACTAGATTGTCTTGTTAGAATGCTTCAAGGAGCTGCACACTTAAACCCATCTGTTCAATAGCTGCAAGGTGAGACTTCCAACTGACACATTTGATTGGTCTCATGTAGATTTGCCAAGGTTTAAAAAGGAGACTTCCTACACTTGGCTGGTTACCTGGAATTGAAGACCAGATTTGGTTTACTGGAGTTCCTGAATCTGAGACTGGTTATCTTCAACTCTTAAGATAATATTGACAAAAACTATATTAATAATAATATTAGAATGGGGGAAATGTACAGAAAGGCAGTAGAACATTACATTCTGACACTATGAGTGGGGCATTGATTGATTTTAGGTGGTGAACAATGGAATCCAGATGAAGCATATAGCTTGGAAATAATCTGGAAACAATATTTGTTTGCCACATAAATGGAATTGTTTTCACTTATGAAGTTTTTAACCATTCCCACTGATATATATTTTAATAATATAATAATAATATATTACTGAAACTGCATAATATATGGCTTTTGCAAATAATTGTTTTTTGAAATTAATTTTTATGAGAAAAGCCTATTAAACAAAGATATTTTACCTCCTAAACAAAAGATATCTTAATACAATAGAATTGGCCCTTATATCTGCATGCTAACCTTTTCTCCCTCAAACAAAATAATGATTATAAAATATTATGTTTTCTCCTTATATTCACATGCTGGTGAAAACAGGTGTGTAGAAGTCATATGATCATGATTTCTAATTCACTTTTCCATTAAGGGAACATTGCATTTTGTTACAGAACCTCAATAATGTTACTTTTTCATGCTTACATTATTCTGTTTCATCAATATTTCAAAAACAATGCCAAGACAATTTTCTACTCCTTATTAAACAGGTAATGAAATTTAAATCAATAAGCACTTTAGTACTAACACACGTCACTTGGGATTAGGAAGAAATGTGGTATGAGTTAGTATCCTCCCTTTTGATGAAAGTCTCTTTCATTAAAGAAGAAATTCATATGCTAAGACACCATAATCTATTGGAAACCCTGTAATAAGAAGACAAGCACTTACACTTGCATAGCAATGTAATGCTTAGGGAGCAAGGGTACAGAGTTAGAAAGCCAGTTTTATCAAAATTGTTTATTAATAGTGCAAAACACTGATTAAACCATTTCCTATTTCCTGGAAAATATGAGAACCTAGAATACACCAATAGAAACTCCAAGGGCCAAAGAAACACTAAGGTTGTAACATAATATTCTCTGTATAGAAAATATTCATAGCTATTATTGTCTTTGTTATTTTTTCTAATCATTTCTGGTTATCAACATGCAGCTAGATCTATTTACAATAAAATAAATATGTCTTATGTGTCACCAATTCCTCCCAACTTTATTGTAAGTATGCAGCTTACAGCAGATACAGTTAGAACTACATATGAATTAGAACTCCTACATTTCTAGTTTCCAATCATATCACAAAATGCGTAAGAAGACAATAGATGACATTTTCCTCTATTACCTGACAATCTGCCTCCCACATTTCATAGCCTTCTCACTGGAGACCTAAGTTTCCATTGCATATTAAATGCACAAGAACTTTATGGATAGAGACAGAAAAACAAATGGAACCTAGAGATAGAAATTGGGAAACATAAATCCACATACATAATAAATACACTCTAGAACCTTAGAAAAAAGCAAGTAACATTTTAAAACACATGGGACAAGAGTTCAAAATTACACTTTGAATATTACTACTCTCAATACTACTGAAAATTTAAGCTCATTTTCTAAATAGAGTAGTGTATATTCAATTTTTGTACTGACTATGGTGTGTTGATATATTTATAAGAAGACTTAGGTAATTCTTGACTTCAGGTTTGTCAACATGAACTAAAATAAGTTTGTTTAAGGCCCCCTGGGGTGGAACAGGATTTGGAAAAAATAAGGTCCATGACTACCCATTGTGTTTTCAATCTCCCTAGTGTTTATTTGTGATATAAAGTAAACAAAAATGAATTTCTTGTCCCCAATATCTGCTTTGAAATTCCCTTGATTCTGATATTCAGAACTCTCAGTGAGTGTGTTATGTAGAGAATGAACTAATAAACTGTAACTTTGAGACAAAATACTAGTTTTGGTTACTGAGCAGCACTACTGTGTATCCCAAGACATTTCTTTCATTTAAGTGTTCAGGAAATCGAGGTAGACATTGAAACTGCCTCAATCCTGACAAATGCTGAATTATTCATTCTGCATGATGTGACACATCACAGTGCAGATACTATAAAAGAGGCATGGGGGCACACACCTCTAATTCCAGAGACCCAGAAGCCCAAGGCAGGAGGATGATAAGTTCAAGGTCAGCCTGAATAACTAGGAGAGGCCCTGCCTCAAAACCAACAAAACACAAAAGAGAATAAATTTATGGCACTTTCAGGTAAATGGATGGAGTTAGAGAATATCATGGTAAGTGAGTAAGCCAATCCCAAGAAACCAAAGGCCAAATGTTTTCTCTGATAAGTGGATGCTGATCCATAATTGGCGGTGGGGGATGGGAAGAAAGGAGGACCTTTGAATTGTACAGAGGGTAGTGAGGGGAGGGGAGAGGGTATGAGGGAAGGAAAGATGGTGGAATGAGGCCAGTATCATTACCATAGGAACATGTATGATTGCAAGAATGGTGTGACTCTACATTATGTACAACCAGAGAAATGAAAAGCTGTGCTCAATTTGTGTACAATGAATTGAAATGCATTCTGCTGTCATGTATAACTAATTAGAACATTTTTTTTTAAAAAGCAGATATTATATTGTTTTTGCTTGGCAGTAGGGTCTGGTCTTTATGCAACTGGTTTTTCTACACTTGCTTATAGCTTCTGCTATGTATATCAGTCATGGTGAAGCTGCTCCTGTTTTGTGCAGATACAAGTTTTATTAGGGATGTGCATATGATGGAAGTGTTTCCTTGCTGCCTGTCCAGAAGCTTGAAGGATATGTTTAGTTTCATGGGGAGTTATGCTCCATTTCCTTGATGAGGAAATACCTACATAAATTTTGGGGGATTCTTTGGCATTGAAGATTTATTTATTCTAAAAATTACTTATGCATTCAATAATTTATATCAGTGCAGACACAGGAATATTTATTATATTTTAATTTAACTCAACATTTCTTAATTTCATTGCACAAATTTTTCCAGATTTGGCCTTTAGAAGTTCTTTCAGTTGCTTCCAATGCCATACTTACATTCAGGAATGATGTTGCTATTTCTGGTTTGGTTTTTAAAACACATCCATACTTTCATCTATACCACAAGGTGCTGCTGGTTCATCTTTTGTTTTCTCTTAGACCTAGAATCAGCCATTTCTCCAAGGATGCATGGCTCCTTTTGTTTGAGAATAATACTAAAAACCAAGATTTGGGCTTTGAGAGTGTTTGTTGTGCTACTAAGGTATTAGTGCTTCTAGGGCCTTTGAACATACAGAACTTGGAAAATACAGGTGTGCATAAAAATAACATTTAAGATTATTAAGAAAATGTCACTGTGTATGTGGCAAAAATTCCATAAAATATGGTCTCTTAGAATTAAGCAATTCACTAGCTACACATGTACATTGCTCTCATACAGTTAATACTACAATAAACAATACAAAACTTGGAAAATAGTAGAAATAACTTATTTACTACCAGTATAGGCTTTTTCCCCATTCACATTAAAATATCTGCACAATTAGATCTAATAAAAATTCATTCAAACACTACACACACACCCCAAAATGTCTTCCTAAATCTTCTATTTACTTCCATTATGATTAATGTTTAGCCTAATATTAATGAGAACATCAATCATCATAACTCATAGATAAATAAAAAGCAAGCATAAATAAGCCTTAGGATCTGCTGTCCAACATCGCCCCTATAGTGAAAAATACTGAATTGTACACATAAAAACCTTATTAAGAAGTCATAACTCATGTTCAGTGTTCTTATCTCAATAAAATAAAGTTACTCACTTTTGTTCTAGTGCTGAGTTGAGAATGAATTTTGACCTCTCTCCCCTATTGTGATTGTCTTGAAAAATGTCATTTATTTGGCTTTGGTTTTGTGACTTTTACTTTGACAGTTTGATATCTCAATAATTGTACAATGCAGTAATTTGTGGCTCAACAATATAATGTGATTCTAGAATGTCACAGTAGATTTGACAAAGTTTGGATCCAGAGAGCAAACTGAGTCAGAAGAAGGGAATGGCCAACAATAAGAAGCTTAGCATCAAATCTAGTAGAAGGTGGATAATTCAAGAGTTTTCATATTGTGATATGATTCAAAATAACAGCAACATGATTCTTAATGAAATTGCTTTGTCCCAAATTTTGTAATAAAACAATTCCTAGCAAGTGGTGGTCAATGTAAAGACAGACTCTTTCCAAGTGGGAATCTGTAGCAGCTTTGTTATTTAGACTATTTTAGAAAATGGATGGATCAGCTGTTTGTATTAACCATAAAAAGAATCCTCTTACTTGTCCAAGTACCAAACTTATTTTTATCTTCATGAAAAGTTAAAGCCCTAATTGACATTTGGGTTTGTTGGCTTTTTGCAATAATAATCTCCATTCTGATTTGGTCCATTATCTAATTCTCGCTCTCTACTTTCCTTATCCATAATCTTGAAATAACATTACATGGTATTATTGCCACAATTAAATAAATTAATGTGTATAAAGTGCTTAGTATGGTGTTTAACATAGTTAAAGCTTGTGCTAGACAGTTTTTGTCACTGAGATCAAATACGTGACGATCACAACTTAGAAAAGGAAAAATGTATTTGGGCTCATGGTCAATCCACGGTCAACAGATTCCTTTGATCTGGGTCTGAGGTAAATCAGAACACCTTGGTAAAAGGGAACTTCAGAGGAAAGCATCTCAGCTCATGGCAAGCAGGAAGCAGAGAGAGAACATGAGAAGCCAGGAACAAGATATATAATCTCCTATGGCATGTCCTCAGTGATCTACTTCCTTCAGCCACACGCACCTACCTACAGTTATGACTCAGTACAGTAGTCTTTTAAAACCACTAACCTGTCAAATTAATTAATCCACTGATTAGGTCACAGCTCTCATAATCTAATCATTCCAGCTCTGAATATTCCTACATTAGCACTTGAGATTTTTGGGGGACAACTTATATCAAAACCATAACAATGTACTATAATTATATATTATCATTATAAATCACAGGTAAATCTTAGATATGGGAAAGAGAATATTCTTTGCAGTTTTTTTTTTTTTTTTTTTTTTTTCTCTTGGCAATGTGGAAAACAGTAGGCTACAGAATTTTGCACTTACCCCCATCTCATTCCTTACAACTAAATCTTGTATAATATTTCTAAATCATTGTTCTATAAAATTTTAATCACCTACTTAATGCTTAATCAAGAAATAGCCTATTTCATTTGCAAACTGAAGAAAATTATTTATTCCATGTTGCATAATATAGAAATATATTTATGTTCTTTATTTTTTCTTTTTTCAGTAAGATACATTGAATGCAACCAAAGAGCTTATAATTCAAAAAGCATGAAACTCTCAGGATGGCTGTTTGTATTCAAATAATAAAAAAAGGTAAATAAATCTTGGTGAATAATGATACTGAAAGATAGGCTCTATTTACAAAAATGGGGCATCATTTTGTTTTGTTCTTAAATAAATTACAATAAGTTATATTTGCTATAAGTTAATGTAGTCATTGTACTCCATCTCTGATTCATACAGCATTTTATATTAAATCAGAAAAACAGACAGACTTTTCTTTGATGTGTTGTTATTCTGTGTAATAAAAAAAACTAACAAAAAAATCCAACTAAAATATAGCTTTAATTTTGATTCACCATACACTCATACTATATCTAGAAATCTATGATCAAGAAAAACTATGCTATTTGAATTATTAAAGTTAAGTTGCTCTGGGTCTATGATCCATTTCTGTATGTCAAAAAATAATCAATTGTTTAAACATGAACAACCTAGTATCCCCTGTAGTGTCAGTAAAAAATTTATATTTCATAAGAAAACTGTTTTTATAAATTCAGCATCATTGTATAAGCAATATAAACTTACTAGTCTCTGAGGTAAGGTTGCAAAAACAAACAAAAAAATAATAAAATGATATTTCTAAAAATCTTACGTGCTGTTTCTTTGACGCATCATTTAAAGAGGCAGCATTTGCATGCTCTGAATACGTTCCAATAACACTACAATTCTCTCAGCTACAATTAAGTTCTTACTTTGAGTTCTGACATCTTTCTTTTATGTCTTTTGTATTTCTTAACTTTTAAAAAGAAAATTCTTACAGGGAGAATCAGTGCAAAGTATAAATTGCATTGTTCGTGATTCAACTAAAGAACTCAGCAGGCACTGAGTATTTCAATCCAACAAAAAATGTGTGAATTAGCCGGGCGCGGTGGCGCACGCCTGTAATCCCAGCACTTTGGGAGGCTGAGGCAGGAGGATTGCGAGTTCAAAGCCAGCCTCAGCAATGGCGAGGCACTTAGTAACTCAGGGAGACCCTGTCTCTAATAAAATACAAAAAAGGGCTGGGGATGTGGCCCAGTGGTCGAGTGCCCCTGAGTTCAATCCCTGGTACCCAAAAAAAAAAAAAAAAAATGTGTGAATTACATGTGTGTGTGTTAGGACACCATTGTACCCTTATTTTTGGCATGCAATGTGGATCACTTCGTTTGAAATAGTCTGTAAGGGTATATTAAGCAGTAATTAAAACAAAGCTTTAGAAACGTGCGTAGACATTTTGCCCAATTATTGATGAAACATCAAATTATTGAAGTTGCAAATTAGTATATCTATTCTCAGATTTAAGGCCAAATGGTGTTCCTCCACATGGGACTGCAGAAGTATTTTCTGTTTTCGAAATAGGAGCATACCTCTTATTCTCACAGCCAGACAAAAAGATATATCTATGCAATACTTGGGATCTGTTCAAATCTTCCTATCACAGCACAGCATATTTACTGTATTAGCATTTTCACCAAAAGAGCTTTTACCTTCTTGACTACAAGTGATTTATTTGAGATGTCTCTTCTATGACCACATGATCCCTAAGAACTCAGTCGCTTCAGAATAACTTCCCTTGGGTAGTGAAATAAAATCTTTTGGCTGCCTTTATTCAGGAAGGGAACTTCTCTTGCCAAAACCTTCGATAAAATCCTCAGCCTTATCCCTAGGTTCTACTTTCAACTAGTCTCCCAAATTGAAGAGGCCAAAACATCCTGGACATCATCTATCTATTGGGGGAAGACCTCAGCCTTTTCGAAGCATCTTCTTTCTGAGAAAGTTTTAATCACAGCCTCCCCAACCTCCCTCTTTCCATTCCTATTTTTTGTTTGTTTTGTTTTGTTTGGCTTGATTTCTGCCTGGGAGTGAGTGACATATAAGTTCACTCAATTGAATCAAATTTATTTCTTCAGTTTTTCAGTTGCTTCTATCTTGGGCTGGCCCTATCCAGCTGAAAACAACAGTCCAAAGCCTGAGTATACTTACTACTTATATGTACGCAGGAAAATTATGTCAGATTCACTCCACTGACTTTCCTTTTCCTATCACACCCTTTCCCTTCATTCCCCTTTGTTTAATCTACTGGTTCCTTATCTAAATTTTGTTCTACAGAGAACATACTGCTCCAATAGGAGCATAATAAGAGCCACGTAAGTACCAACTGCCTAGGTAGCTTTGAGCCCCAAAATAGAATACTAGGATAACACCTCTCTTTCTCTCTCTCTCTTTCTCTCTCTTTCCCTCTCTCTCTCTCTTTTTCCTATTGTGGTTGTTGATTTCTAGTTTTCCTTTCCAAGCACCAATGCCTATTAAAGTAGGCATGACAACATAGGCATGACAACATGAATGTATAAAACTAGATGATTTATTAGCAATGACCCAGAATGAAGAGGTGAGCCATACTTAACACACTAGAAAAGTGGGAGGTCTCTTGCTTGAATAATCCAGCTGAAGTTCATTCTTTAAAATATTAGTTATGGGCTGGGGTTGTGGCTCAGCGGTAGAGCACTCGCCTGGCACGTGCGCGGCCCGGGTTCGATCCTCAGCACCACATACAAATAAACCCATTGTGTACAGCTAAAGCAAATAAATAAATATTTAAAAAAAAATATTAGTTAATTTCATGCTGTATAATGTTTGGCAGAAAATCCTCCCCAATTTTCCCATGACCATACTCTAAGGAACAAGTAACCAGTCCCCACCTAGTTCTTACTGGCCATTTACCTAAATTACCTGCTTTTTTTTTTTTAATCAGCATGATATCATTAGCAAGGTGGTGGTTATGTTGCCAAGGTGACCAAGATGCTTAGCTGTCCTTGGTGTAATCCCTACTGTGTTTTTGTTGTTCTTACTTTTTTTCTTTTTCTTAAATAAATAATTAAACATGTTCTTTGTTCATAGTACTTTCTTTGCTGAGTCTGTCTTTGAAAAGGTGTATTTCTCCCTTATTCAAGTATTCAAGTCTTAATAAATTGTTTTTCATGCATGTACTAATTTACTTCATTTTATACTAGCACACTTTAATGACTCTTACCTTCTTCCATGTCATAAATATTTCCTTCAAATATTATTTATTACTCATAAAGATTCAGATATTTATATTTAAGAAATGGATAAAATTTAAAAAAGAACAAGAAATGTGGTGTGGGAAGGAGTTTCCAGAGTTTGGAAATGTAAATCAAGAAGGCAACAGATCCCAAAAGCAAGGAAAGAATCAGGACAGAGGAATGATCAATTTTCTCAAATAAGAAAAGCCATTAAGAAGTAGGCTTGAAGCCGGTGCATACCTGTAATCCCAGCACTTGGGAGGCTGAGGCAGGAGGATTGCGAGTTCAAAGCCAGCCTCAGCAATGGAGAGGCACTTGGCAACTCAGTGGGACCCTGTCTCTAATAAAATACCAAAAAGGACTGGGGATGTGGCCCAGTGGTTGAGTGGTCCTGAGTTCAATCCCCGGTACCTCAAAAAAAAAAAAAAAAAAAAAAAAAAAGAAAAGAAAAGAAAAAGAAGTATGCTTGAAGAAGGAGGACATTATTGTAGAATAATTTAAAAGTTTAAGACCAAAATGCTATAATTTTCACATATCTGCTTCATATTCATTATTCTCCCACATTCTTCCAAGGCATAGCTGTTTTATTCTGACAGAAATTGAGGTGGTAAATGTTTAATCTAAAAACTAATACAAATCAAAGTAAACCGAACCAAACCAAAACCATCACTCCAGAATCAGGTTAGGTATTTTACATTTCATCAGAACATTTAATTACTAAAATATCAACTAATTTAAGATGAAGAATTAGTAAAGGAAGCAGAAATTGACAGGAAGCAATGCCACTAGGAAATAGATTGGAGGCTGAAAATATTTTGAGGCAGATATTGGCAAATTCAGTCATATGTATTATTTCAGGTAAATGTAATATTTCTTCTGAAGTAGTCAGTGAACATTTCAAATGGTTTATAAATTTTCAGAATATGTAAGCTACTCTCTGAATATGCCAACTTTCCTCTTGCCCAATAATGCCTCTCTGTTTTCTCACCCTTGTAGAGTCTTCTCTCACTTTGAAACTGGGCTTGACCGAGCAACCAAGACAATGCCATGCAAATATTCAGTGCTTCTAAAGTTGGGTCATGGAACCCCTTTAGCTTCTGCCTGGATTACTTAGAATCTCAGTCCTGGGGCACAGTCTGCTGGAAGCTAGCCACCATGTTCTGGGAAGCTCAGGCCACACAGAGATATATATAGACTTTCCAATTAACAAGCCCAGCTGAGCAGCATTTTGAAAGCCAGCATCAACTTTCAGCCACATGAGTGAGCTTCCATGCTTCCAGCATGCCCAAGACATCACACCAAAGCCATCCTATCTAACTGTTTACAACTGCTTGAGAGACCCCAAGCAAGTTCCATTCACACAATCACTAGAGGTAATAATGCTTTACTATTTTTAAGCTGCCAAATTTTGAGTATTCAGATTATGCAAAAACATAAATATAAAACATATCTATTTATGCAGTGATTACCAAAACAGAGTTCTTAATCAGTGCACCTTGCACACTGCAACTTCTCTCTGACATTCAATTCCACACCTCATTCTAAGAGAAAACAAAAGGACCAAAAGATCCATTTGGACTTGCATAAGACCTTTCAGGATTAAACTGCATCAATGCATACACAAGCTGTCATTTTATGGCACTTAACCTCAGTCAAATTCTCTTGAATTATATGAAAGAGCATCTGGATGGATTAGAAGTCAGTTGAACTAGGGTGAAGTTGCAAACAGCTACTTTTAGTGTCTATTACAGTGTAAGTTCCCATTGCCTTTTCCAGAATAATAAAATCAAACATTCTTTTATCTTTCTGTTGGATGTTGGATAGACTATGTCTGAGCAAATTTCCTTCAGGGATTTTGTGGACACAAAGCTTCTTCTCTCTTTCTTTTTTTTCTTTCTTTTCTTTTTTTTTTTTTTTTTTTTTTTTGTTGCTTTCGTTTCTATGATCACATGTGATGTATCTTCATGGAAGAAAGTACAGATATTTAACATTAGATAACAAGAATTATAGAATGTAATTTCCTAGCAGAAAACATTTAATAATATCTAATTTTTGAGAGCATATACATTGAGTATCATACATTATTTGTACAAGTTTTTATTTTGCTGAGATTTTGCTCCTAAGAGCTTTATATATATATATATTAAAAAACATGAAGTTTTCCCTACATAAATTATGCTATCATATTATAATTTTTAGTGACTACACAATATTTTATTTAATGAATACAGGAAAATGTATATAAGAATTCCAACAGGTTAATATCACTACAATAAAATTGGTTAGAAATTATCAAAATTCGCATTTCAAAATGAATTTCAAGCTGGGTGAGGTGGTACATGCTTGCCTTTATGTAATCCCAGCAGCTCAGGAGTCTGAGACAGGAGGATCCTGAGTTCAAAACCAGCCTCAGCAATAGTGAGGCACTAAGCAACTCAGTGAGAACCTGTGTCTAGATGAAATACAGAAAAGGGCTGAGGCTATGGCTCAGTGGTGGAATGCTCCTGAGTTCAATCCCTGATACCAAAAAAAAAAAAAAAATTCAAGTACAAAATTAAATAATTAGCTGGAATACTTGTACTTCAGGAGTAATTACTTTGTGACTAATCAGCCCTCTCTTCTTCTTTAAAAGAAAACAGAATATATACCTGTTAATTTTAAAATAAATGTGTTCATTCTCTTTTGTCTATTCTAAGAACACTCATTGCATTGATGAATGCAGGAATTATAAAGGCATATTCTGTCTCACTTATTCAATCAAAACACAAAAGAAATGTACTGTATTTAGTCAATTGAAATAAAGGGCACAGAAGAGGAAGATAAGTGAATTGGTCTGTTGCAGTCTTTTAGAACAAGAAATTAACATTGAACCGCATACACATTTTACTTCTAGTGTGCCAGAGAAATACTGAATCAAAATTTATTTCTCTGAAGGTCTATAGGAATAGGAATTAAGTCATTTACTAAATTATTAAATTGTATTCTAAGAGTCATTAGCTTAAAAGTTTATTATTACATTAATATATGCTACCACAGGAGTCTTTACATATTTAATATTCTTTTGAGACTCTTTTCACACAGCCTCTGACGTTTATAACAAGCTTGAGAATGATCTCATGACAGGATATTTTCTGTTTTGTTTTTGTTTTCTTAAATAATTTAGTTTAGTTACAGGATAGAACTCTGTATGGGTAAATCAGGAAAAAATACTTCAAAATTTCACACATCTACATTATAGTAATCCCTTTTTTGTGATACTCAAATGAAGCAGTGGGAAATTTAATTACATGTATGTTAGTAAAATGGATGGTGTTCATTTCATGGCTTAGTTTGTTGTATATTTATTTAGACCATTGTTTTAGACAGATATTTTGTTGCTGTGATCCAAAGAGCTGATAAGAATACCATAGAGGAGCTGGGCACAGCTGTGCATGCCTGTAATCCCAGTGGCTATGGAGGTTGAGGCAGGAGGATCAAGAGTTCAAAGCCAAACTCAGCAACTTGGAGGTGCTAAGCAACTCACTGAGACCCTGACTCTAAATAAAAATTACAAAATAGGGCTGGGGATGTGGCTCAGTGGTCAAGTGCCCCTGGGTTTAATCCCTAGTCCCCTTCCCCACAAAAAAAAAAAAGAACACATAGAGGAGGAAAAGTTTATTTTGTCTCACATTGTCAGAGGTTCAGTCCATGTCTGGGGCACTCCATAGCTCTGAGCCAGAGGTGAGAGAGAATACCAAGGCAAAAGGATATGACAGATGAAAGTAGTTCAGGACACAGCAACCAAGAAGCAAAGAGGGAGTGTTGCTCACCAGGGTCAAAATATAAACTCAAACCATGCCCCCCATGACCCATAGTTCCAGTAATAGCCTACCTGATTGAAATTACTGTGCAGTTAATCCATATCAGTGAATTAAGCCACCTATCGTAATTAGGGGTCTCACAACCATAACCTTACCTCTGAATGTTCTTGCATTATCTCACATGTGAGCTTTTGGGAGACACTTCATATCTAAATCATAACAAATATCATCCATGATTCTTCAGCTTATTATAGTGGCTTTATAGAAATTTGGTAAAATTTCAATCACTTCACTGATAGTTTGCATATAAAAATTAAGTACTAGTTAAACAAAATTTTCTTTTTAGATCAGAAAGTCATGCATAGGTACTCTTGATTATGTCACAGTTACTCATTGCTAAAATCCCTAAATCTGAAACCATAATATGTTCTATTGTTTGCCTTTCCCTCTTTCATCTTTATGAATGAGAGTCACTGAAGTCAAGACCACCTTTTTTTTCTGAGTAGGTTAATATTGTTTCTCTAACTTTTAATCTAGTATTCCTTCTTCCCAGTATGGTCATATTCTACCGCATTCCTCATCGCATACCACATATTATTGTGTAATACTGATAAATTTCAATTCTATTTACAATAAATCCAAGCTTAAAAGTATTTAAGTATGCTCTAATACAGAAGATACAATTCAAAATCTTTAACATAAAATGGATCTTAATCAGATGAATTTACTTAACAGTTCCTCTAGTACTCTTTATATGCAGTTTAATCAACATGATGCTTAGCTGTGGCTGTAAAGATAAAACTTTTAAAAAACAGACATTCAAAGAAGATATTTTATTCCTCATATTCACATAGGAGAAGTCTATTAACCTGCCTCCCAAGCTACAGGATTGAGGAAAAGGCAAAAGAAGTTATATTGCCTCTCTAAGCATTCTCCAAGATGGCATAAAGACTGATCTTTGATTGTCTATCTTTTCTTGCAACCTCACCTGGATTTAATTAAGAACTAAATTTTTGGCGGTTAAGAGAAGAAAAAGAATCATTAACAGAAAAATAGAGAAAGAAAGAAAATTAATATCTAATAGGCAACTGAGATTCTGCCACAGTCCCTCTAATCTAGACCCATGGGAAGATTTCATGGAGACCCACAGTGCTCTGTCCAGAAAACCCTGTTCTGCCTTTCTACCACTAAAGTCTGCATATTCCCCAGATACACAAGAGTCTCTCCAGAATCTTTCTATGACACAATCTTATTTGCTAGTATATTACCCTATTTATACTCATATTATTATCACTTGTCACTCTAAGCCCTTTATAAAAACATTGTAGTTTTACAAGTATAGTGAATTTTTGTAAGTTATTGCTTCTGTGTAAATTGTGTTAATAATTTTATTCTTGTGTATTTAGGCAAAAATCAGGAAATTTTGGGAATATTATAAATGTAAGCATATGTGAGATACTAGAGAATAATATGGGAAGAGAATTTTTCACTCCAGTGCAAATTGGAGAGAAAACAATAATTAGGAATTAACAGACAATAAGTACATTGACTGAAGCAAATTCTGGGCAATGATATTTTCCATATGTAACCTTTTAAGTCTCACCAGTTTGTATCCTTATATAAATAAAAAAACAGCCATACATTTCATTGTTTTCTGGATAAAATAAGAGCTGAACTCTTTTGTGGCTCATTTTATTTTTTAGTTCTATAATTGTGATGTGAAATTAAAACCCCCTAATGTATTTTTCTAAATTAGAATATATAGAAAACATAAAAAGCTCTTGTCAAATGGTGTTTATAGCCATTGAACATTTTTACATGATTGCTTTATTTAGTTTCAGAAGCCCAGCTGAAGAGAAATACTTGATTATGTTTGATTGCACAGTATATCTTCCTGGAGAAAAAGCTATTATGCTGCCATGGATGGCCATTCATGAAATGCAGGATCCATCCTGACTCTAAAACTTAGACTCATTGAGCTGGATAGAGAGCAAATAGATATATAGTGCAAGGCAGGTGCTTCTAAAACCAAGATGGAGATGGGTAGCAGTAACTTTGTTAATATGGAATAGGAATGTGACCCTGCCTCAAATATGTTACATCTAGACACAAGAAAAACAAAAAAGCATTTACTAAATACTCATGTATGACCAGAACAGACTACTGTGAGCAAAGAGGTTATTAAAATTCTCTTACAAGAATAAAACGGCATTACTATAAAACCTATACTTCTGCAAGCTACTAATTTTAGGAAGAATGTTAATACTTGTATTATTAATACTACTCTTTTTAATGTTCAAATACATAAATGTAAGGAATGAATCCAACTCAGACCATGGGTAAATTCTGCTGTTCTTACACATCCTCCAGCAAGTGCATTTTTGTAAGTGATAGATGTGTATCCTCTCTAAAGTTTTCTCTTTGGATTCTTAACATCTTTCTTTTCCATTTATACAGACCTTATTAGTACTTGGTATTCCTGATTTGTAATATATTCTTCTGTAAGCATTTTATTTTTTTTAATTTTCACCAAAATAACTAGCATTAGAAATTACCAATGTGAAAAGATATAATATGGAATCCAAAAATACCCTTTAGTCAATTTTATTATTGGCCAAGACAAAAGAAATAGCATGAAAATTCCTTATTTAACCTAAGAAAAGTAATTCTAAATATGAGAAATTACTATTATATACATCAACATCATAATTTCAATAACTGTGATTTGGTAAAAAGTAAATGGTAATAGGCCAACTTGAAATTTAATTTATAACTGCATTTTAATGGGATAAAATGGTGTAATCAATGACCAAAATAAAATATTTTCACGAGATGATCCCATGACTTTGGAGAGCAAGGCACACTTATAGAACATTGTAAGGTTTCTCTTTATATATTCTAGACCAGGAGGACATGCAAATAAATGTCATTCTGATTAATTGCAAGCCCTTTAAACCTGGAGAGTGAAGTGTGGATTGTGGTTTGCAGTGTCTCTGTTGATTATAAAGGATCTACTACTTTGTAAGTGTACAATCTGAAGCATGTTTTTTAATTCTCAATATTTTAACCAGAATGACTCTAACTAGTTTGAACTAGTTATTATATAACTTATTATACAGTCATTATACTATTTGTTATATATAACTAATTATATTTTTATATATCCAAAATGTTTTTGCTCTTTAGATCACCCTTATGAAAAATAGTTGTCTATGCTATATATTCCTCTTTCTCTTCTACTACTACTAACCCCAAATAATCATTCATTGTCAGAATTTTGAGCAAATCCACTATGTGAAAATTTTTCATCACAATTTACTCCGCATTTATATAATGATGTTAGGAATAATTTTCATGAAAATTTGACACAAATGTTTCTATTTTGACAACTGTTTCTGTCACCTATTATACAGTATATAATTACTGCATAGAAAGAGATCGTACTGTACCTCCGATATTTCAATCAGGAAAAAACAGGTTGGCCTCTGAAATTCAAATGAATACTTATCAATGCATTCCATGAGATATAACAGTTGCCAAATAACATATTATGATTTCCTCATACTGTTCACACCTTTGGGAATATTTCCTTTATCAAACTATCCTCATATTAATTTAATTATATTGTTTATTATCTGCTATGACTCTGATTGGTAAAGAAATTGTTACCTGGAGAGGTACCATGCTACCAGCTCTTGAAAAATGAATTTGGTTTGGTTTTCTCACATATTCAAGGAGCACAGGGATAATCCCATTGCTGGGGGAAATGTGACACATGTAATTCCTGGCATACAGTTGCATTATGATTATTCTAATCAATCCTGGCATAATATAGAATGAATTGCAGAAGGAGGGCAAGGTCATAAAAATGTAAATTGCTGTGATAATTAGGTGCCATGGTAACAAGGATAAATACAAAGACAGCATCTTCTGACATTCCCACAGTGCATACATAGGAAAAAGGAAAACATAAAAGTTATAAAGACGCAAGTTACAACATGTGCAGGAATCAAAAGACCTCCAAGGCAGCTTTGAAGGGGTTTATACTCACCTATAGCCACCAGTGGAATAGCTGAGAACAGGGAAAATCATTACCATTTCAGTTAAAGGATAAATCCTGCTAAATCTCAAATGCAAAAGCAGGGGTGGGCAAACTATGGCTCTTGGGCTACTACCTAAGTTTTATAAGTAAAATGTTATTGGGCCAGGCTCAGTGGCACATGCCTGTAATCCCAGCTGCCAGGGAGCCTGAGGTAAGAGCATCACAGTTCAAAGCCAGCCTCAGGAATTTAGTGAGGCCCAAAGCAACTCAGTGAGACCCTGTCTCTGAAAATATATAGAAAAGCCTGGGGATGTGGTTCCCTAGTTAAGCACCCCTGGGTTCAATCCCTGGTATAAAAAAACTAAATAAATAAATAAATAAATAAATAAAACATAGGCAAGATTAGCTTACATATTTATGTCTGCTGCACTACCATGGCAAGGTTGACAAAGCTGAGTTGTAACAGGGTCCATAAAATATTTCCTAACTTTCCTTTAGAGAAAATGTATGTTACCTTTGTGCAATGGAAAGGACACTTGAATAGAAAAAATGTAACCCTGAGAGAGAGGATATAAATAAGGGTATGTAAATGTAAATGTAAATTTCAGCAAATGTAAATTTGTCTGAGTAAAGCTAACTTCACGAACTATCATTGTCTGTGAAGGCAACAACACACCTGCTTTTAAGAAAACCATCTCATTCCTACATAAGAAGCTTGGGATACGAAAGCTGTTGTCGTATTAAGCACTTCTGTTATCTGCCAGGTAATAAGAGTAACATAACCCTGAAGGAATAGCACAAGAGCACAATGATTTATGTACTAAGAAAAAAAAAAAAAAAAGTTTAGAATATACCTTTCACTACTCAGATCCTGTTGCTCATGCACTGGAAGAGAAGTTCCACAAAATGGAAATAAAGGGTTCAACTGGGAAAAATTCATTGTCATAGGTACACTTGTATGTGTTTTGAGATTCCATTTATTGGTTTGGTCTATTGATACCAATAATCACTAAAGTGGTGACCTATAAAGAATAAAGTAAAACTGTTGGAATTTCTATTGCATACTAGAGCAAGGAATTTCAGGATTCATAGAATGACAATGTGGGCATTCCTCTGTTTTAAGTAACCTAATCAGCCACCTGCTAACCATAACCCTCAAGAAGTACCCACTATACTCCCTTTTCCATGGCATTAAGAAATGCATTGACAAAGGAAGTTTCAGGCAACAGCTTTTTTTGACAAATTCCATGATGTCTTTTCTGTAGAATGGCATGGAATTGCAAGGATTAATGTCATGAGAAAAAAAAGGGTGAGTCCTATACCATTCCTGTTTATTGTTCTGGCTAATTAAGCTATGAAACTGAAGCACAGAAAATGAAGTAACTTTCCCAAAATTGCCCAGCTGGTTTAGAAGCAGACAAAGAATCTAATCCAGCTGGTCTGAAACCAGAATCCTGTTCATAGCAAATTCACAATACTACCTTCAAACAGCTCTACAGATAGTCAGTGGAAATTGTGTCTGTAGCCTCAGAGGAAAGAGCATTTTAGCATATAAAAGGGTCAAATTGGCTAGTGGGGAGGAATAATGTGTTTTAATTGTAAAACAAGAATGAAATATGAAAGATAATTAGGAATTTCAGATAGTTAACATAGTATTAGTTCAAAAAATAAAAGTTGGTAAACTTGTAAGTCAATTTCCTTTTTTTGAGAGGGAACAGAACAATTTTCTGAGTTTCACTGGTATATCAAGTCCCCAACTTGATTATTTGAGCACTTTTAGCAAAATATCATGAAATGTGTTGTTCCTTTGAATCATCAGTTCTTATGAAATGTCAGGTAAACTGTGCATATGTAGTATTGTGGGTGCTGGTGATTATTAAAATATAAGAAGTGAGATATTTTAGCATGAGAAATAAGAAGGAATCTCAACTAACACCTTTAAGAGTGCAGCACCTCAATACACAGCAAAGGATTTTGCAAGACTGAAAACTTCACATGAACTCTCTCATGAAATCTCAACAGGAAGTTTCTGAGTCATCATGTTTTATCGTTACAGTATTCATCTCTAAAAAAACTGAGGCTCACCAAAGTTTTTTTTTTTTTTTTTTTTTTTTTTTTTTTTTCTGAGTGACAGAACTTCTCAGATATAAAACAAGACTTTCATGCCAAATTTCCCTAACTTAAAAAGTGATTTATCTGAATGTTACTACTGCTTCATTCACATAATGTTAAAAACCAATTCTTGAACCCACTTCAGCATTTGGAAGGAGAGCACAAAACTTTGTTCCTAGAATATTTTTTAACCTTGAAACCAGATAGTGTTCAGCATGTATCTGACCACATTACTTGAATGTATTTGATTCTTAATATTTTAAATCTTGTGCTATTTGTAAGCACATTTTTATACAAAACCAATTGTGTCAGATGTGTGAGCCTCAGGGGGGAAATACCATGTCGCTATTCAAAGAAAAAAAAGTGCATTTAGTTTAAAGAGATGATATTGAATTACCATGCCTATACAAACACCATACAGATGACTTGTATACAACTACTGCTGTCATATTTTTAGCATGTGAATCACAAAATTACCACTTTAAAAATGTGGGAATAAAGATATTCATTGTGTACTCTGAAGCAATTTCTGCCACTTTAGTCATATATGCTGCATTATATATTAAGCAATCATTTTTACTGTCTTCTTAGCTACTTTACTAAAAATTTTTTATAAACTTATTCTACAAAAGATGCACACATTTCCTTGCCATAACTGGCTATATCATGCTAAATCATTATTCAGAATAATGTATTATTATTCATAGCATTTGGTCGCCTCTGTCCAAGTGCTTATACATCTCGCTGTGCATCTTCTTTGGCAGCAGAGGTTATTTAAAGGGGAACCTTTTTTATTTGCCATAAATAGGTTGATGAAAGGAGATACAGTATAATTGTGTTTTGATTTTTTATGTAAAAATGATGAGAAACCATGATCAGGAAACTGATTCTCTACAAAATGTGAAATGAGAAGAAAATGAAGCAAATATCAAGGTCATTACTGATTTATTTTCATCTGCATTGAGAAATCCAAATCCAATTCTGGGCATTTTAACTTATGGAAATGGTAGCTGAGATTGAGA
Source organism: Tamias sibiricus (assembly GCA_025594165.1). Lineage (NCBI taxonomy): Eukaryota > Metazoa > Chordata > Mammalia > Rodentia > Sciuridae > Tamias > Tamias sibiricus. The sequence continues at coordinate 28,411,426 of CM046665.1, forward strand.
GGGAACTGGAGAAGATAACAAATTAATGAATACTTTAAGTACCTGGAAGGTTTTCTTTTTTAGGAACTTTAATGTAAGAAGGAAAGGAGGGAAAAGGAGTTAATTTTGTCATTAACACTCTTACATAGAATATTAAAGATTGAACCTTGTTCATTTTCTGATATCCCCTGTCATTACTGTGTTGTGGTAAACTCAGAAATTCAGGAGTCACAAATTTGAAACTAAGCAAATATGCCATCATTTTTTGTTTATTTGTCCCATTGTTCCTAAAACAAATCCTTCATAAAACCACTGGGATAAGCATTTGCCAAACACAATAATTTTTCCCTCCTTGTGAGGATGTGAAGTGGGAAGAATAATTATTTCACCTCATTATTTGAATTAAAACTGGGATTAAAAACTTCCTCTGGAAATAAATGTATTTGAAAAGAAAATGAGAATAAGATAGAAGCAAACATCACTCATTAAATAATTGAGTTTTCCTTTAAAAACAAATGTACTGTGTCCACAGGATCTCAGGAGTAATGCCAGCATACCTAATACTTGTATGAATTAGGAAAATATACCTCTTCTGGATTAAAACACCTCCCCATAAACCCCATGAGAAGAGCAGGGAGAAGATGCACACAGATGGCCACTAGCTTTTCCTGGACAGCAAGCTGCAACACTGTGAAAATGGCAAAATGATATAAATTCTAGGACACCACCTTCTGTCTTTACCAAAGCATTTTGTTCATTTGTTACTATATTCATTCTTGGTTTGGTTTTCTTTTATGAAGAAAGGAACCAGGAATAACCAGTTAAAGTAAAAAGATGAAAGATGACCATCTTTGTACATAGTAATTTGTTATTGTCAATTTAAAATATTTTCCAACAATACGAATAGACAAATCTGATATAAATGATTTTAGATAACCAAATTAAATGCATCCCACAGACATCAAATCCCAGCATTGATATACATAAAGTAATTGTTTCTGCACATTTGATAACTAATACCATTGTCCCATGGGAGGTACTCAATTTACAATTTTCAGCAGTGTACTTGATGAAGATAATATATTCATTTAATAAAGTAAGAAAATGAAAAGATTCTTTAACTAGATTTTGAATGTTGGCATTTGCCAGTTTCACTCTCAAGTCATTTATAAAATCTATATTTGTAACTGTGTTTATTTTAATGCAGTATTGAAAAACATTTATTTTTTTTAAATCGGTCTGACTTGGTTTAAGAAGGCAGTGATATGTAGTTGGCTGAAAACAAGCAATTCAATGATACAATAAAATATTTAATCAATTTCAATGTGTCCAATTTTCTAATTTTCTTAATAAACTAATTCAATGTTGAGCTCCTACCATGTTATCAGGAATCAGGTTTGACTTTTGGTGTTCAGGGATTTTAAAAGTGAATAAAACTTAACCTCTGACATTGAAGAATATACAATTGGCTCTTGACTATCTAACTTTTATCAAAATAAGTTCCTGAGCGGAGTAAGAATGATCTTTGCCCTAATGTTATACTATAGGAAATTGGTTACACAGACTATGGCCCTATTTCAACAGCCAGTTTCAACAGTACCAAGAGCTAATTAATGGTCTATTTATATATCTTTCTTGGTTTTCTTACAGCTATAGTATACATATTCTATTTTTCCTTTATTTATCATATGTATATACATATATGTGAATATATGTAAATATTTCATTTATAAATAACCAAAAAAACACAAGTATCTGAAAAAATAATCAAACTTAAAAACTTTTCTACCACCATTACTAAAAACGAAAATGAAACATATCAAGAGGAAATCATTACGGCCATTACCTATGAAAAATGCATAGTTACTTTAAGGATCTTTATTCAACTCTAAGTCATCAAACCATATAAATAGTATTCATGGAATTTTATTGTTCTAAAAGTATAGTGTCTTATACTATGTGAATTTTCTTTTGGAAAATACAATGATGAAAAATTCATAAAAATAAATTAACAAATTTTAAAAGTGTACCTCTTTTTAAAAGTAAAAGGGCACATAGGCCAAGAACATATAAATGCTGAGAGAATGATGAAGGGATGAAAAAAGGCTGTTGACTTCTGCCTGTGGATCCAGGCCACATTCCTAGGAGCCGCAGCTTTCACAGTACTTGAGGGTGTTTCAGTGGATAGGATCCCAAGAACTCTTAAACCTAATGCTTTACCCAAAGCCCCAAATAGTGATGGCAGTAATCCAGACCTTTCTTCAGAAACCTTAAATCTTAATGTAATTTTCAGGCTTCTGTCTTCAGAGATTGGGTAACTTTTGCTTAATTGCACCCTGAGGCTATAATCTGGTTCATGGCTATATAAAGTGATAACTCGAGAGTGGTATTTTATCCTGATGTTGAATTGTCTTGAATGGATTTTCATAGTGTGAATTTGTTATATGATCCTACTTCTCTTTCTCATAGTTTCATTCTTTAATCCAGGAGAAACCCATATTGATATTTTCTATTTTTGTTTATTTTACCAGTTTCAGCTAACAAAATTTTAAATATTATACTTTATTGAAGTTTTAATATTGTTAGGATTTATGAACTTGAATTAATAGCTTATGTGTAATACAGGCACTGGCCATTATTCTTTGCCATTCCACCTAGAAAATGCCTCCTACTTTTTATAACTTATCTCAATTCATGGAAGTTTCTAGACACATGAAACATATAAAGTGTGTCATTGTGTAGAAGATGAAAGTATACGATAAAACAGAAAAAGAATAAATTTCCTATCCACCTCCTAAAGGAACAGGGAAAAAAAAAAAAAAAAAACGCATCTTTAAAAATACTCTTATGGCTGGTTTTAATATAATTAAAAATTCTACTCTCATTTGAAAGACTTCAAAATGAGAATTCCCTAAAATCACAGGTAGTAAGGAGCTAAAGAAAAAATAAGAGTTTTCTACTGTGCAAATACAGAAATATCAAAAGCACCTTCTCCAAAATTAAACTGAAGCTTTATATTTTTGGGCAAACTGTTCTGTGATTTGGCAAATTCTAATTGCCTGTTTTATTTTCTTTTATAGGACCAAGATTCTTTTCATTTTTTCCATGAATTGTATGATACTTAATTTCCCTGAAATTTGTTACAGAGATCCAAAGATAATTATTGTCTATCCTTATCAAATATGACCTTTTTTACATTGCTCTTCTAAATCTTTTATCATAAGGAGTAACGTCTATGAAACTATAAAAAACTTCAGAACTATTTTTATTATTATAACCTTTAACTGAAAGGATATTCCAGAGGTATTTTTGTTTGTTTGTTTGTTTCTTCTAGTTTTGGACAGAGGAATAATTATTACACCCCTCTTCCTAAATATGATTTCTACTTCTAATCACAAAACAGCTTATTCATTTCTATTGTAATTTGTCTTCTATAACCACCCTGGGTCTCTTTTGACATAGAACACAATTTTATCTGCCCCTAGAAGGTCCCAGATTATTTTCCCCTAGATATTTTATGTGGTTTGCACTTTTACAAACTGACCCTGAGAATGTGCAAACTATTTGCTGCAGCTGTATTATTTTTGCTTTCTTCACTCTGTTAACCTATATCAACTTAGAATAATCTAAAATATTCTCCCAGAATCCTAACAATAGTTTCTATATTTCTTTTACTTGCATAATGCAGAATACAATTTTAAATGTCTAGAAAAAAATCAAGTTACAAGCATAACCTTTTAAAATGAGAACTGAATTTTAAAGTTATAGCTATATAATTATTGTGAATATACTTTTTAAATATTTTACAATGTTTTCAAGAATTACATATTATGTAGTGAAACAGTAAGCTGTAAATTGTAGTTCATAATGCTTTCTTACTACATGAGAACATTCTTTCTCTTGAATGTATGAAAATATCATTGCCAGGTTAGAAAACTAAATGCTTTGCTAATTGTAATAAATTATACTAGCAGATTCTTGTTTAAATTGTTTGTACCACGACAATATTTAGAAAATATATTTGTTATCGGTTTAAATCTATCACAAGATCTTCACATTTTGAAGCAGTTTTAAAGTTCCCTTCCCTTTTTATACCAAGATTCCTTAGTGGCTTCATTCGGATCCTTTACATTTGGAAATATTATTCCCATTGATACTTTGTAGCCATCCTTCTGCATTGCTTTGGTTTGATGGTGAAGGAAGGGATTTACTTGAAGAAAGCCTTGGTGCAGTTATTTTTGACTCTATATCCAGTCTTCCGTCTCCATTTCTCTCTATTCTACCTCATATTCCACATTTCCTGTGTAGTCTTAATACGAATTTATCTTCTATTAGCCCCTTGGCCTTGGAAATTGTACAAGTTTGCTAGAGCTGCCATAACATTAGGTAGGTTAAACAACATAAATTAATTTTCTTATGATTATGGATGGTAGAAGTCCAATAACAAAATATCTAAGGCCTCTGTTCTTGGCTTGAGGATGACTGACTTCTCACTGTGTCTTCACATGGTCATCCTTGTGTTTCTGTGTTATTTGTGTCCTAATCTCTTTTCTTATAATGTCACCAGTCATACTGGAATAGGGGCTAAGAAAACAGTTTCATTTTACTTTAATTACCTGTTTTATGATTTTCCTCAACTTTGGTCATGCTATAAAAACAAAAGCAAAAAAAATAATAATAATAATAACAAACAATAAAACAACAACAACAAAAATCTTCAAAATGGGCAATTAAAAAAGGAAAGATATTTGTTTAGTTCAAGTAGCTGGAAACTCCAAAATCAGGCAACCACCCACATCTGAGGACCTCATGCTACTTTATAACCTGGTGACAGAAATAAGGGCCAAGCCAGCACCTGCAGAGGAGACATAACACAAGGGACAATATTGCTTTATGACTGCTCTAATGGTAATTGATCCATTCCCACAAGAATGAGAATTAACCCAGTCCTTTAGGGAAGACATTAATCCCAACTAATGACCTAATTGCCTCTTGAAGATGCTACCTCCTAATATGTACAGGACGGCAGTCAAATCAGCATGAGTTTCAGAAGGAAAAAAACAAATGCCAGCCATAGCAGGGTCTCTGTGACAGGCTGATGGGAAGTCTTGAGTCTTCAGACAGCTCAGTCAGATTGTGGAGAGAAAGCTAGAGCTAGATAGAGCTAGATCTATTTCAAGAAAGAGTAATAGAGAGGCCTTAGGTTTTTCTGCAAGGATTGTGGATTAGCTAGTTTAAAGAAAATACTTGCAAGGGAAGAAAGCATTTACATGACTTATGTTCATAATTAGGTTATGGTGATCAGTAACTTTTGGATGTGTTGAACTTGGGGGTGTATAGGATGAGAGAAAGTGGGATATATTGCAAATAACCTCACGGAGTGGGCAAGTCTTAACTAGGCAATGGTAATAAGGTAGGACTGGGTTCTAAATAACTTATATCAGGCCTAAAAATGAATGCCGCAGCAGCAACTTATTAAACAAATCTATGACAACTTCTATCTCACATATAACCATATTTAGATGTATTGGACCTGAAGACATCAACATATGAATTTTGTGGAGACAAAATTCAACCCATAACAATTATTTCCCAAAGCAGGTGACCTTTCCAATCTGACCATAATGTGTCTTTTTGTCCTCATCCTTGGACTGTCCACCCCAATCCATTCACATATATCTGACCAAATTTCAGTGAAAAATTTTCTGCCTGAATTGCTTTTACCACTTCACCTGAAAAACATCTACTGTTCTGCAAATAATTTCTCAAATGCTACCTCACATGCCAGTGTGATCTTCTATATTTGTGACAAAATAGTTACTCAAAGTGAAGTAAAGAGTCGAACATCATTAAAGTCATAAAAACTGGCCTCATTACCATTTTCATTTTATGTCTCTTTCTTTCTGTTTTTCTATCGGCCCCCTTTAGTTTGGTGCTATTTTTATATGTATCACTCTAAATTGAATTAAGTACTTATTCAAACAAGATGAAATATACAGATATTGCGAAATATAAAGCGCCTATGCAGATATTGGGCTTAATGCTGAGAAAGCAAAAAGTCTCAAGAAATTTATGCTTGAAATGAAAAAAGAAAGTGGCATAATTATATTATAAAATTTGCCATGATGTTTTAATTTAGCTTATATCATGTATATTTATGTGTCTTTAGCTGGACTGTAATCACAAACATGAAAAACGTTTATTATTCATCTGCTCATCTGTTGGAATCACGTGCTATGGCTGTAATAATAAATATTTATTTTACCAAAAACAAGTTATGTTAAAAGTGAGATAATTCCTTCCTCATTGGAAAGAACAGGCAAATAATTTATTCATTTACATAATTGATCTCTGGCAGATCAGAATAAGAACATTTAATTAATTTAGAGTAAAAATTTTAAAATCATGGAATTCGAGCTCCTAGGGTCAGCATGTTCTACTTCTTAAAAGTATTGACATCTTTCTTTCATGTTTGTCAATTTTTAGGAAAAGAAAGCTTTCATACATAGGCCATTGTATTGTAGACTCCTTCAAAGGTCACTCTACCCCTGTGTACAGTAAGTAATTGGATCAAGCATTTTAGTACATGGTTGTTACTTAATCACTGTCATTTTGTCTCACAGTATGTCAATTTATCTTGCTCATTCAATTTCACTGTGACAAGAGATAGTATGATTATCCAAGGGCCTGTTTTCTGCCATATTTTAGCAGTGTTAAAGCCAATAGGTATGATGAATGGGTTTCCTGGTACTGCTTCTTACATGGTTTCAGTCCTCTGGGTTCTAATTTAGTCTCTTTTCTCTACTTACTTTATACATCTCTCTGAGCATTCATCTACTCTCCTGAATTCAATTATATTCTGTAAACAGATTATCTGCAAATTTAAATCTGCAAGAAAGACCATTCATTTCAGATTCTAATCTGTTGATTCGATTTCTGATTTCACATCTCCCCACGCCCGCCATGTCTAATAGGGAATATCGATGTCTCTAACATCATGATCATCTTCTTTGGCGCTAGCAATATGTTCGTCTTCCTCATCCCCTGTTTCAATAAATGTTACCACTATTATTACTGCAATGGCTGATTGATTATTCTCCCCTTTTACTCCCGGCTAACCTGCAATTTTTTTTTTTTCTTTCTCGAACTGATTAGATCTTTCTAAAATGCAAAGCAGAATGATTAGTTTCTCTGTTTTAAACCCTGCATCAGGCCCCATTGCTTTCAGAATAAAATCTGAAGTACTTTGCATAATTTACTGTGCCTGTGAGTTTAGCCAGTCTTGCCTCCTTTCTGATAAGTATGCTGCAGTTCACACACATGCATGTGCATGCACTCACACACACATACTTTCTTCTTACTCTTGTGCCTACTGCAAACATATTGAAGATTTAAAGACCACTGAGCATTAGTCAGTAAAAGAGTCATGCTGTCTTTTTCTCTGTATCTTCATAAGTGCTAAGAATTTTGCATAGAACCTCAAACTCTCTAACCTCTATTTATTTTTCAGATTTACCATTAAACACCACTTGTTGGAAGGGCTTATTAAACTGTCTCTTCTAAATGAGATGACTCTTAATCATTTTACTACATTTGAACTTCTATCAATGTTCACAAGCATGTCTTTGTGCCACATTTCAATTTCTACTTGTCCTTGTTGCTGGAGCTATTTCTATTTGAGTAGGTATTCTATTTTAAATACGTAGCCTGGCTCTATTCACATGATGAAGTAGATACTTACCATTCATTGGATGGAAGTTAGTTGAATAAAGAAAACATCTCTAATACTTCTTGTTCAGGACAGACCTAGCTAAAAATGGCAGAACTTGTTATGTTGAAATTAACAGCCACTCAAACTCATTGTTCTTATTAAGGACAGCTAAACTTGTTTAAAATTTGTAATCTTAATGCAAAACTCTAACCATGCATGAAAATACTCTTCATCTTTCCTGTTGCTGCCTGAAGCGGTGGCCGCTTGGAGCAACGAAGCCGCGGTAAGAAGTTCAGAGGCAAACTGGAGACAAACAGCTTTTTATTCTGATAACTTTTCTCTCTGGCTCTAACAATGACTAACACGCGCCACACACACGACCAAAACGGCGCTGACTCGATCAGCAATCTCGGCCAAGTCACTCAAGATCCCGGGCCAAGTCCCGCGAGATCCCAGGCCAAGTCCCGTGAGACTACGGAAGGCGACAATGCCCAAATCCTTATGGCCCATAGTCAACCGCAATTTAAGCCATCTCCCCAAACAGGGCTACTGCATTTCCCCCCTTTTGTTTTAAAAGAGGGGATGCTCTAGGACGTCTATGTGCAACCAACATTCTTACCCGTCATCAGATAATCATGGCTGTGCCCTTGACTCCTGTCTTAGGTTGGTATGTCAGCCACATGAGACTGTCCTGTGCGACTGTGCCTATCTTAGGTTGTCCCCCTCTGGGGCTCTTACCCGTCATTGGCTAACCAGCCATCTAATGGAGCCCTTTAGGATCGACTGTGTATGATGACTAACAGCCATCCAATTGTGAGGAGATGTTGCGGCATTAAGGCGACAAGCCTTTTGGTGATGAGCCAAATTGCATAGCATATCAAATTGTTTAAACAAATCAGCTGCCCTAAGTTCCATCAAGTAACACACTGAATTCTCTAGACAAATACCCGCAAGGCATTGTCCCGTAAAGTCCCAAACAATGAAAGATCAAAATGTCCATTTGTTATAACACGTTGATGTAGGAGGCCCCATGCATGTAGAGCAGAGGCCACACTGTTGGTGAGGTTGTTTGATGCTTGAGCAGCAGGGATGCTTGCGGCGACCTGCGATCCCTGCAGCGGTAGCAGCAGCCGTCTTTTTTATGTCTAGACAATGTCACCGGCAAATCTTCAGGGCCCGCTACCTAGAAACTCAAGCATCAATTATTAAAGGAAAGGCAGTGCTATTGCAGCACTGAGTCAAGAGGCGAGTTGTCAAACTACAAAATTGAATAATTAGATTAGAAAATTAAAGTTGATTTTTGTTCATACACATCGCTGGTTGAGCTTCTACAAACATAAGTTGGAAAAATATCATATTTAGAACAAAACAAAGAAAGACTGAGGGTAATTACTGCATTTAAGATAGATTAAAGAAAAGGTAAAGGCACTTTGGAGAAATAATTTGTTAGCTGGAACCCTTGAGTCTCTGTATACAGAGCAATCTTTTACCTGTTGAGATAATTGAAATTAATGAGCTATTAAACAAATGAAGTTAATAACAAATAAACAATCTTATGTCAAAACACTAAAATATAAGGTTATATAGCACTAGTCATATTGTTTGCTAAAGAGAAGTCCCAGGGACACCTATAAATCAAAATTGAAAGTACCTTCATTTATAAAATTATTTACTCTTAATTGAGTACTCTTAACCTAAAATGAATTAAAGTTATTTGGATCCATATATATATTTTTTTTTTTCATAAGCGCTTTATTATTTGGGACGTCACACTGGACAGACGCACAAACATACAAACATATATCTGTGACGTCACATTAACATGAAATGTAGACAAATGTACAGACATAAAGACATGTATAAAAAGAAAAAAAAATACAATTGTGTGCACACTAAAGAGAGATCTCCTCTTCCCGGCCGGGAGGAATGACACTTAAGTTGTGAATTATTTTGAAGGACTCTTTTGAGGGAATCATTCTATACCTTCATCTTGGTCCTCTTGATTTTGTACCTTTTTTATTAATCTTGATTCTTCAACAACTTCATCTTGATCATTTTGATGTGGTACCTGTTTTATTAATCTAGATGGTATCCATATTGGAGAGGATTCGTGTTTTGGAAAAACACAAACAGATCCTCTTCCCCAAATTAATACTGGATCTGGACCCTTCCATGTACCTGAAAGAACATCCTTCCAGTAAACCAAAAGTTTATGTTTTTGGTGTGGATTCTATGTCTGTCTCCAGCAGAATAACCATTAGAGTCTAAAGTTAAAAAATTTAAAGTAAACAGGGCAACTGCCAATCTGTCCTTAGGACTTTTCCAATTTCCTTCTTTTTGTTTTAATAACATAATTTTCAGTGTGCGGTTTGCTCTTTCAATAATGCCCTGACCCTGAGGATTGTATGGGATGCCTGTTTTATGGGATATATTGAATTTCGCGCAAAACTGTTTGAAAGATAAGGACGTATATGCGGGGCCATTATCTGTTTTAAGCATTTTGGGGATGCCCAATGCAGCAAAAGCTTGCAAACAATGAGATGTAACATCTTTAACTTTTTCTCCAGAATGTAAGGAAGCAAAAATCATGCCTGAGCATGTATCTATGGTCACATGAATAAATCGCAATTTTCCAAAACTTGGCTCATGAGTAACATCCATCTGCCACAAATGATTGGGCATTAATCCTCTAGGGTTAACGCCTAAATGAGGATTGGGCAAATGTGTCATACAAGATTTACATACAAGATTTACAATTGTTCTGGCTTGCTCCTTTGTGATTTTAAACATACTTTGCAAGGTGGTGCTGTTGACATGAAACTGGGAGTGAAATAAAGTAGCTTGTTGTAGCACTGAAAGTATAAATATTGTTTTTGTAAGTTCATCAGCCTTTTGATTACCTTCATGGAGGGGACCGGGCAAATTAGTATGTGCTCTAATATGGCCTACGAATAGAGGTTCTTTTCTTGCCCACAAAAGTTTTTGTATTTGATAAAACAATTTAAAGTCTGGAGTATGAGGTGCTATTGGTCCTGCTAACTCTAATTTTGGGATGGCTTGTACAATATAGTGGCTATCTGAAAAAATGTTTACGGGCTGGTCCCTAAAATTTTCCAGAGCTCTTACCACAGCTTCCAATTCCACTAGTTGAGCTGATTTGTGTGCAGTTATGTAAGTCATATTTTCTTTTCTAGTGACTACTGCAGTAGTACCATTTGAGGACCCATCTGTAAATATATTAAATGCCTTAGGAATAGGTTGATTTTTTATTACCTGTGGAAATATAATATGATGATTAATACAAAAAGATAATATAGGAAACTTAGGAAGATGATTATCCAAATTTGCAGAAGTAGAGCATTTAGCTATATCCCAATCATTATCATTGAAGCATAAATATTCAATCTGTGATGATGAATAGGGAGTAATAATAGTAGCAGGATGAATGCCAAATATTTTAGTAGAAGTCTTAAGTCCTTGAAGAATAAGTTTAGCCACCATGGAGGTGTAAGACTCAATTATACTTTTAGGAGAGACGGGCAAATGTATCCATAATAAAGGCCCTTGTTGCCAAAATACTCCTGTGGGTGTATATTGTGAAGAAATAATAATCAACATCAGCGGTTGAGTTAAATCAAATCTATCACAATGAGCTCCTTCGATGGCTTTTTCTACTAACTTTAAAGCTTTCCTAGCATCAGGAGTCAATGTTCGCGGTGAAGATGGATCAGGGTCTCCGCGAAGGATGTCAAATAAAGGTTTTAGTTGGCCAGTAGTGAGGTTTAGTGTAGGGCGAAACCAATTAATGTCTCCCAGTAGTTTTTGGAAATCATTGAGGGTGGTCAAATGTTCTTTATTTATTAAAATTTTGGGGGGTCTAACAAAAGTATCCATGATTTTAAATCCTAAATATAATATGGGAGATCTGGTTTGAACTTTTTCTTCTGCTATATATAATCCATATTTTTTTAAATTTTTTTTACCACGTCACTGAATATATTAAATAAGATTTTTTGATTAGGGTGGGCCAATAAAATATCATCCATGTAATGTAGACACATGAGGTTTGGATATTTATTTTTAATGGGTTGGATAGCCTTGTCTACATATATTTGGCATATGGTGGGGCTATTAACCATTCCCTGTGGTAAAACCTTTCATTGATATCTCTGATCAGGGCCATTATTGTTAATAGAAGGAACTGACAAAGCAAACCTGGGGGCATCCAGAGGATGTAGGGGAATAGAAAAGAAGCAATCCTTTATATCAAGAGTAATAAGATGGAAATATTTTGGAATAGCTACAGGACTAGGAAGTCCAGGTTGAGTAGGGCCCAAACTTGCATGGTTTTATTGATTTGTCTAAGATCATGTAACAATCGCCATTTTCCTGACTTTTTCTTGATCACAAATATGGGGGAATTCCAGGGAGAGGTGGAAGGTTCTATATGTCCTGCTTCTAATTGTTCCTGAACTAGTAGGTGGGCCGCTTGTAATTTCTCTTTAGATAGGGGCCACTGAGGGAAGAGGTCCCCTGACTCCTGTGGGAATCAGTTGAAACCCCATTTCAGGTGTTAACACTATTCGGGCGGTGGAACAGAGGTCTAATCCTGCTTTTCCTATTGTTCCTCTGGCGAGGGAGTGGATGGGTAGTAGGGATTGTGTCGGGGAAGCATCTGAGTGGATGCTTGAGGATACTCCTTCTCCAATGCCCCGTACATTTGTTGGCCCCGGGGTATTGGGCCCCGTGCCCCATTTTTTGAATTCCTGAACAAAGGATTTCCATGGATGTCAAATTTTGAATGGCATTTATTGGCCCAATGATTTCCCTTTTTACACCTGGGGCAGTGGCCTGGGGCACGGTATGAGCTTGGTCTTATTTCTCTTTTGGGATTTTGCCTAGAATAGCCTAATTGATTATGATAATTTTGCCTGGAATATCCTGATTGATTATAATGTCTATGTTTAGCCTTTGTGAAATTAGGGGAAGCACCTCTCATTGAGGCTGCAATCACATTTCCTGTGACAAAGGTGTCATTTATATCTTTACATAGTTGTATATATACGGAAAGATCCTTTTTAGTTCTCCATGGCCTGATGGCTGCTTGGCAGCATTTATTAGCATTTTCATATGCTAATTGAACAACTAATGGCATAGCTTGATCAACAATCTCGGCCAAGTCACTCGAGATCCCAGGCCAAGTCCCGCGAGATCCCAGGCCAAGTCCTGTGAGACTATGGAAGGCGACAATGCCCAAATCCTTATGGCCCATAGTCAACCGCAATTTAAGCCATCTCCCCAAACAGGGCTCCTGCACTTTCCATCTTTGCTTATAGGTAGATTTGGCTACATGACTCAATTGTGGCTATTGAGACCCAGCAAGTAGAATTTTTCTTTGAGAAGCAACAATTGTCATTTCTTTTCCTTAAATACAAAAGAATAATAGAAAAGAACTTATTGTTCTTTCCTTATTGTTTCTGTTCTGAAAGCAAGCATTATTCTTGAAGATGTGGCATCTATGGTGGAGACCTGAGGTGATGTTCACACAGGAGAAAATCTGCAGCTAAGCTGAGAAAGGAGATTATTTTCAGTTTTTAAAGAAATTATTGAACTACCAGAACAAAACTATTAATTAGCCTTATGTTTTCTACCACATGGACTCTAAATAACCTCAGTCATATAAATCACTGTCCAAAGAATATTGTGTAATTTTATTTCATAATAGATAAATTAGTTGTGTTAATCAGCTTGCCAGTACTATAACAACATAACTGAGAAAATAAAATTATAAAGAGAAAAGGTTTATTGTTTTTCACAGGTTTACAGGTTTTAGTCCACATTCAATTGACCCCACCACTTTTGGCCCTGAAATAACTTTGTGATAAGATTGTGTTGGAACAAAACCTCTCTGCTCATGGCCTGAGAGAATAAAAAGAGAGAGAGGAAGACAACAGGGTCCCACAATTATTTCGGAGGGCACACCCCCAGTGATCTAAAGATTTTTCACTAAACTGCACTTCTTAAATGTTTCACTATCTTCTTATAGCACAGTGCTACAGCACCAGACCTTTAACACATGAACCTTTAGGGGATATTCAAAGTCAAAACTCTAACACTAATCCTCTGGCTTATTTGATATAGGATATAGTAGAGTTCCTAGTCCATAGTTAATATTAAATACAATGTGCTGAATAAAAAAAATATTTTAAGACACTTCATAGTTTTGTACAATCATTACCATTTAAAAAGAAAAACTATAATACATAATACATACACATGATTCTAGTCCAGTCATTTTATTGACAGTTCAATGATTTAGACACTTTCAAGTAAGTAAATAAACTAAGCAGCTAGCTAATTCTGAGTTACTGGCACAATTGAGTCCAGAGAAAACCAAAATCAATCCAATTGTGTTTTAAATAATTATATATTCACACTTATGATAATGATTGTATTACTTATTCTTAGGTGTTATAATTTATATATAATAAACTCATTATTTTAAAGCATAGAAGACTGCATTCCTTCCCAGAAGTTTTATATGAAATCTAATAATGATGTAAATAGCACTTAATCTAAAGTTTGCAATAATAGCATTTTGCATCTGCATGGTTCATAAAGGTGACTTGGTTTGCTTATAGTTTGGTAACAATTTTAAATAAGATCTCAATTTTATAACCACTTCTCTTAAAAATAAGATGAATAAGATGAAGTCATCAGGAATAAAAGCTATGATTTGCACTAAGAGCAGAAACTCTATGTGGTCGTATCTCTATTGCATAAATTGTCTCAAGTCTCTGAACACACAAATAAACTTCTTTTACATACACTTACATATTTACATAGAATATTAGACTGCATACAAAACAATTCTAGTAAATGTAAACACAATTCTTTAAAGTTGGAATTGGTTTTGGAAGAAATTATTTTGAAATGTTTGGGTATCAGTTATTTTATGTTCTCCAGTCTGTAAAGACTCTAAAAATTTCTATTCTTGGAGACAAAGAAGCGCCCTCAATATAGAACACATCCTGTCTGTTTCTAGAAACAAATATTTTCTCCTTTAATTTCTTTGAATATGTATGATAAAATTTAAAAGTGAGGCCTTTTTCATTGCCATAGCTGAGAATGGTGAGTGAAATAAAAATGTGGAGATCAAAATGGAATAGCTGAAATGCTGGTTTATGTCAGCAGTTTTTTTGTGACAGTATTTCATCTTTGCATACAATTAAGATTAGAAGGTGCTAGATTAAACAGGCTTTTGTTCAAGAAGATTGTTAGACATGTTGCCAGCTAGTACCAACATTGATACCTTTAAGAATGCAAAGATGGGCATAATGTATATATATATATATATATATATATATATATATATATATATATATTTTTTTTTTTTTTTTTTTTTAAAGAACACATGTCAAAAACAAGGTACTTGTCTTTCTCTTTATATAATGATATCAAACTAAGGTACAAAGTAACAGTTCTATAGAATAAACCATACTTTCTTGTCTGGGCTTTTCAGACAAGAAATAACACAGTGCTACTCTTTCCCGGAAAAGCAAAAGAGAGCATAAGTTGTGCACACATGCACACACACACACACTCTCTCACACAAACACACATACACAAATAGAAAAAGATTTTTCCAACACGTCATAAATGTAAATTTAACATTTTTGTCCTTAAAGATGAAACCTCAAAAAAAGTCAACACCTAAGATCTACATATCACCTTGTGAAAGACACAGCACCAAGAAAACAAATAGGATATTATAGCACAAAGTTACACTGTGTTTCACAAGTTTTCTACTTTGAAGAAAGAATAGCTACTCAGACAATGGAAGTGTATCGATATAATTTTTTACCAGTCTTCTCATGGGAAGGAGTGATCTTTCTTTCTCAAAATAATTTATTTTCCTTTGACTTTCAAATTTATTTTCCCTTATAATTGATGCTAATAACACCACAGATTCTTTTTCTTGTCTTTACTCATTTTAATATTGTTGCTCTGTGCCCACATTTGGTGATGATGAGGAGAATGGTAATGAGTATGTTACATGAGGGTTTGCCAGTGTTTTGAATGCCTTACACATTTAACACTGTTCTTTGAAACATTGTATGAAGTACTGCTGCTATTTAGTGATGAGTAAAGGAAGACACAGTGCACCGCAAGAACATCAAAGGGCCTTGATTCAAATCTGGGCTTTTAGAGTATGTTCCTGTCTAAACACAATCCTGCCTCTTAGTAATATGTTATCCTACATTTAAAATTAGCAATAATAAAATGAAATCCAAAAGTTTAGAAAAAAATTGTATAGTAAAAATTATAAATCTAAAATTAGTCACACTTTTCATTACCTACTAGCTCTACTACATGGGCAATTTACTTACTCCTAATCGTGGAGTCTCAGTTATCTCAAGTTACTCAGGAATAATATTTTTTTTTTCAAAATTCTCCAAGAATTGTTAATAATGCATCTATTCTGCCTGTCAAAATATTTTTCAGTATTTTCTATTTTTTCTGAAGTGACCATAATTACAAAAATACATCAATATTGTTAAACTAAACATAGCACTTAACATGTAGGAAAAGTTAAAAAATGTAGTTACTGTTTAAAATAAAAATAAATATTTCAGGGCTTTTCTTTTTCTGAATTAAACTTATTATTAGCTAATTAATAACAATGGCAAACCAGAGCCTTGCAAAAGATACAGACAGACTATCAATAACTTGAAATGCAAAGTAAAAATTGGAGGTGCCTTGTTTTACTTCACACGGCTATCCCCTCTATACAGTCACTTGATTTTAGACAGAGGCTTAACTTCAAAGTATTAGCTGTTTACCTTCTTCCAGATTTCTTTTCCCTTCATTAATAATGATTTTATACAGTTACTTTATCATTTACTTCTCAAGTTATGCTAACAAACAACCTCTAGATATTTGCAACAAGTTGTGTGGCAAACTGGGTTAATAATTAGAAAGAGTAATTCCAAGTTGCTCAGTCAATATTGTGCTACCAAATTTTGCATTAAAAAACTGAATACAAAGCCAGGGTCAGTGGCTATTGTCTGTAATCTCAGCTCTCAGGAGGCTGAGGCAGGAGGATCCTGAGTTCAAAGCCAGCATCAGCAACTTAGCAAGGCCCTAAGCAACTCAAAAATAATAAATATAAAAAAGGGCTGGGATTTGTTTAGTGGTTAATTGCCTCTGTTTCAATCATAGTACAAAAAAAATTACAAAAGATGCATATGGCAATTTTAAATTTTATCTCATTGAAAATAAATTAGTATGTTTAAACACCCATCAAACAGGTAAGATTCTAAGAATATTATTTATTTGATATATAGTAACTAAATACACACACATTTAACATTTTATGCTCATACACTTAAACATATTTAATTATCTTATATATAAAAATGTTTTCATACATGTTAATCCATACATTAATTTTTGATGAAATAAGGATAGATTTAAAAGTTTATCAGCTGAAATATGTTGAGTTGTCAACAATAAAAATCCCAAACTTCAAGTTTGGATATTTGGAAAATATTTCATTTATTTTTTAAAAATGTATGCCTTAAACAGAAATTCACCATGATAATTTCAACTTACTTAAAACTTTAGAAAACAAAGTAATGTATCATAAGTTGCTGAGAGCTTTGCAGGAGGACCCCAAACACGAAGAGTTTTTCTGAACTCCTTTTGACCCACTTCAACAAACGCCTTTGCCTACACTTAAAATTCAGCAGCACGTCTTTCACGGTGATATGACTTTTTCTTCACTGAACATTATACATTACTTAATCTAAAAGATAAAGGGAAAGCATTGTTCTGTAAAAGACAAAATGAAGGAATTTCAATGCAAATGTCAAGTTGTCTGTGTTTAGGATATGAGGATCTTATACCTCTGGATTTTCTTTTCTTTCATGGGTTCGTTAATTAAAAATAATGTTTAATTTGTTACCAAAGTCACATATGACTTTTTGAATGGTTCCATCAGTGGCACCTAAAAGCCATACTTAACATTAAGTAGAAAGACAGGATCATTGATTACAAGGTCTGGAGAAAAAGCCAATCTGCAAACCCAGAGTGATTGTACAAATACATTGTAACAACTTGGACAATTGCCGGAGTTAGAGAAGAGTATAATAGTTACAGACATGCATGAATGGAAGTAGATGGACTCATCAGGAAGCACTTATATTTGTTCTATTGTTTTAGAAAATTTTCATGACTTCCAATAACAGACAATTTTTTGTCCATTTTTCTTTAGATGGCATTGAAGAGTCAGATGTTTGCAATATTGAGATTTTAGTTGCAATTACAGAAAACTTAGTATGTTTAGTCAACATTTCATTTTCAAAAATTTTGAAGTGAAAAAATTATACATATTCATAACAGAGAGCTGCTGTTTTCTTCATATCTACTGCTGAATTTAATGTTACATATTTTTCACCAATATTCAAATCTATTGTACACTTATGATGGAAAGGAGAAATTAATATTGAAAAAGAGCATTGAAACCTACAATGAAAAATATTGCTGCTCTAATATATTAACTCACTGTTTACATTATTCATATTAATATTGCACACATTTGTATGTCTCTATTTTCCCTTTCAGAACAGCAGAGATGTTGTGTCACGGTACCATCTTGGGTGATCTAGTTACACTTAATTGAGAGACTCAGTAAACCTAGGCATGTTATTGACATTTTACTCTTCATGGCTCACTAATACTCTCCCTCCTTCCCTCCCCCTCTTTCTCTCTCTGCCTTCCCTGTTTCTGTCACACACTAGTAATCAAAATCTGTTGGTGGAATATGGAATGGATTTGAAGGTGATAGGAAATAGGTTGTGGTGGTACAGGGTATTTATCTAGGACCTCACATATATTAGGCAAGTGTTTAATCTTGCATTACATTCCCTACCTATAGTATCAGTTTAATAGAACTTAAAAGAAACTTTCAACTCAATGACCCTCTTTAATTGGAATTAAAACAAATCTTCATGTACTCTGTACAATATCTTTGAAAGGCACACATAATGTCATTAGAATGGAGAATGATGTCGATGTTCTTAGCAGATGAATATTCATCTCTTGATTCTGTGTTTAGCAGTGCTTAATTTACAGATAGTCTCCATAACTTTATCTCAGAGCAGGAACAAAATTTTCTGTGTCAAACAGAATCAGGTGTATTCTCATTGCACCTATTAAATTTGACAGATAATGAGATGATGTTTTTAGGAGGAGGGGAGAGAACTCATAAAAGTTCAGAGACACTGACTCCTAAAATGACTCTGGAACCCCCTAAACAAGATCATGTGATGTTATTTTTGTACCTATTAAAATACATAGATCTTCTGGGGTGTAATTGGTAATTCATAGCTTCTCTCATGAAAAATATGAGTCACTAGCATCTTTGGTTTAGGTGAAAACAGGATTTTCTTTTTACCCACTGACTTCTAACACCTTGGTTTCTTGTTTCCATTGCACATCACTTTGAATTTTAATAATCATCACTAATTTAGTCTTAATAGTAACTTTGACTTTTATCTTAAAAAAGTATTTAAATCTGTAAGATTTTTAGATATGTTAATTATAATATTCTTTACTATGATTACTTTTTAGCTTACTAATACTTTTAGAAAAAAATTTGACACTTGAAAATAGACAAAAGCCGGGCGTGGTGGCGCACGCCTGTAATCCCAGCATTTGGGAGGCTGAGGCAGGAGTATCGCAAGTTCAAAGCCAGCCTCAGCAATGGCAAGGCACTTAGCAACTCAGTGAGACCCTGTCTCTAATAAATTACAGTAAAATGGCTGGGGATGTGGCCCGGTGGTCCAGTGCCCCTGAGTTCAATCCCCGGTACCAAAAAAAAAAAAAAAAAAAAAAAATAGACAAAAGACATTATGGGGTACTTTGAGAGTCCAATACTATATTGATTTTTGGTGGGAAGGCTATTTAACAGTTTCATAGGGCATATAATTTATAGATTTTTGGGCTAGCATATATACAAATAATGTTGGTTTGAAAAAAATATTAACGTTTTCTTACCTTATTAGATGGTAATCAATGTTGCCACTTAGCCCAAAATTTGATCCTCCTATAAATAACCAAGTTTCTCAATACTTTGTCAGTTAATTTTAAGCTTTCCTTATTCCTTTCATTAATTAAAAAATTGAATAAAACTATGTAGCCTGTGTTCATGTTATATTTGCATGATTGAGAATCCTATAACAGTGCTGCAAAAATATATTTTAATAATTTATTCATTAAATTCTATGCTCTATGAAAATAGAAATGATGCATTCCTCAAATATTTTCAGTGTTTAACACATAGATATATATATTAGTCAAGTGATATGTATGTCATTATTAAGTGTATGAAATATACATTAAACATAATGTAAAATATAATAAGTATAATGTTAAATACTTCCTTATAACATGTAGTCTATACTATACAAAAATACTGTTATTAATTCTAGGTACTACAGCACTCATTTCATGATAAAAGGAAAGATAATCTGTGATAATATAAAAAACTTAATATGTTTAATCATGCCAATGAATACACTGAGCAATAATATAAATGTTGATTTATTGATACATATTTGAATTAAAATGTACACTCACAGGACAGCAGAATTTTATTTCATATTCACACAGTTGAGTGTCAAACGTAGACAAATCACTTCTGAAAATTCACAAATTTGTTTGCATAAATGTTTCAATAATCCAAACTTATTTATACTTATTTAACATTAATGCAACAAAACTTTTTGGAAGTTTATTATGTATCTCTCTATATAACACTCATTTATGATAAGAGGAAGAGAATGAATGTATGATAATCTCAAAAACTCAATATAGACAGTAAGAAAAAAATTATTACTTAATATTATCAAAGTGCAGATTATGCATGTTTTTCTGAGGTAAAAATTTTAGTTACATATATTAATGAGGAATAATGATCTCATATCATCATGAAGTTTAGAAGTACAACACATTCTAGCTGTATTATTAAAACACTGAGAATATAGAAAACCAAATATTACATCATTCAATATATGAAACATTCTATACTACTGAAATGATTGTTCTGGTGTTACAAATACTATAAAAATATGACATTGATGTCACATAACTTTAGATCACATTGTGACCTACGCTGAAAAAATATTTGATGATATTGACTGGTAATGTCACTGCCGAATTAATGATTAACCTAGGCAGAAAACAGATTCAGAGGTAATCATCTATGTTGGAAATTGTGGTCAGTCCTGTACAGAAAAGGAAGGATATACAGCCAACACACATGCATTGGATCTACAACTTTGTTAATGATTCAGAAAATATTGGTTAAGACGAATCTCTGATTCAATTTTATACCCATCCAAGTGGCAAAAACAAATAAATAGATAAATAAATAAATATATACTGAATCTAATGATATTAAGCATTGGAAAGGATAAGAATTTACAAGCTGTCTTAAAGCACAAATTATTAAAATTGCTTGGAAAAATTAAAATTTAATTAAATTTAATTACAGATAAAAATTATATTACTCAAATGAGGAAACAAGTATATAGCACTTCTTACACAAAAAGTAAACTAACCAACAATGTACTTATTTCATTTCTGATTGAGCATATTGGTAATTGATATGTATTTTTTACATATCTACACAATTTATAGATTGTGTTATGATTATCAATAAATATAAGGTATTTGACATCTGAGAATCTTGGCTGTAATCATTGGATTGAATTAATTTTTAATTGACATACCAAAATCATGTTAAAATTAATTGATTAATTTACTTGATTTATTTACTTGTCAAACAGTCCTTTTCATGAGAGGAAAGCTTGAAGATTCACATTTTCTTTCAATTTAAAGCCCTTTATTTTGGAATTAGGGAATAATGATACATATTGTTTCATGAGTGAAATATTACAGAGAAATGAAAAGTTGTGCTCTATTTGTGAAGCATGAGTTGAAATGTGTTCTACTGTTGTGTATAACTAATTAAAACAACAAAAAAGTAAAATTTTAAATCCATCAAAAATATCTTGGAGATACTAAAATAAATAGTTTTGTTTGGGAGTACCATGAATGTATTTTTGCAATACAATATTTTACCATACCTTTAAGATTCTACCCACAACTTTATCTAATATTAAAATTGTTATGCAGTGCTTTTTATGAGTGAAGCTTTATATTTATTTTGAGAAGTGACAGCAATCATATAATCCCAAGCAGCAAAACAAAGAAGCACCATGCAAATATGGATTTGTTTCACTAATTTTTATGTCCTTTTGTCCTAGGATATTTCTTTTTAAAGTTTTAATAAAACAATGTACTCTAAAGAAAAAGTTTGGATGCTGTTGACATCCAGTCCTTTAATGAAAGCAGAATTTACTCTTAGCACAACGTAATGTCCTTCCCTTTGTATCTTTGTCTTTGCCCTTTGATCTGGGGACATCATTCTACAGAAAATGTGGAGTATATAAAGAAATAGTTGACACCTTATTATACTAACATACATATATATTGTCTTTGGGCCAAGGACACCAGAATAAATTTGAATCAGTTAAGCTGCCTATTTAAAAAAAAAAGATGATATTTATTGTTAATTATTAGCAGATTAAACATCCCCTGAGTTTTCCTGTCATGGCATGTCTTCCAGAAATGAAGTTTGGAGTCAATTTCCATACACATATTTAGAGAAAAAAATTTAGATATATAAAAAAAAAATATATATATATATATATATATATAATTCTAGCTTTTCTTCTTCTTTCTTTTTGAAAGAATATAGATGAAAGTCATGAAAACAGGAAACTAGATAATTAGCAAGTTGATCACTGAACTTCCTTGCAATTTTCTGTAGTCAAATTTGGGAAGAACACCGTGGCTCTTTCCCCAGAGTCACGCGGTGCCTGAGTTTTATGACTGAGTTCCATCTGGGTGAGCAGCCAGCTTATAACAATCTTGGAAAAGCTTGCAGCTTTCTCAAAAAACCCTCAGGTACTTTTTTTTACAAACCCCAGGGCTTTTCTGAGATTTGTTTTCTCAGGTTGGTTTGTCTCAAAACTCATTTTTTTTTTGAGCCTATTACAAGACTTATGGTGTGTCAAAGAATCAAATTAAGTTTGGTTTTTTTTTTGTCAGATAACTTAGCATACACGATATCAATGAAAAGGTACTTATTTCTGGAAAACAATATATATTTTCAAAAAATTATGGGTATATTTAAATTTTTTTCACACTGAATGATTGTATTTGTATTTTCCTTTCTTTTTGTGGAACTGATATTCAACATTGAAGAACAGACTAGACACAAGTTGCTAAATGATTCTCATTTTACAATTAATATTGATGAATTGAGTATATATTTTTTAAAACATGTAATAGGCAAATCATTAGTTTTGACTCAATTTTAATTGCCAACAAATAAATTATTTTTAAAAGTAAAATTAGTAATGCTTCCATTAAAAAAGCAAAATATATTAAAATACATTAAATTGCAGTATTTCCTTATTAATATTGGGGCAAAAGTTACTTACAGTTTTGTGAACTTCAAATAGTATTGTCTACTTCAAAGGTACAGTTTTTGCTTTTGAAAAAACTGTACCTTTGTACAGACAGATCACTTGTTAAAATCATGCTAACATTTCTAAATTTATGAATATAATCATGTCTATTCTTATGTACTCTCTAACACTGCACCCCAAAACTCACAAAACAGAGAAACAACAAAATGTCTTGAATATTCTGCTCTTTATACACTGAGACATGGTACATTGCTTACATCTAGCTTCAGCAGTCCTTGAGCACAAATAAAAAGCCATAATCCCTGGGTTTGAATATTGGTTCTATAAATTACTTGCTTTGATTCTTTAACTTTCTTTTAAACTTTTGTACCAGCTGTTTTTTAAAACTCTTCTTTTTGCTTTGAATTATTTGGCATTCCTAGTCTCATGTATGTTACTTACAAAATAGGATATAATAAAACATTTTATATAAGTGCATAGATAAAACATATTATGAATTCATGCTAAAGTACTTTGCATAACACATCATGTATTTTTTAATTTGTGGAATATTTATCTAATATGCTTAATATCCTGTTAAACTGAGTAAAAGGAAAAGAAATTAAGAATAATGTAAAATATAATAAATATTGATTAAGTTATTACAATTTAGTCAAAAGGGGAGAAGTGATCACATAAACAAGTCAAGTACTGACACAAATTAAGGCAAACAGCATACAGTTGTGCTCCCCATTATTAATGAATGTGGAAAAGTATCACCAAAGTTCAAAGACCTGGGTGTTCAATGTGTCATAAAACTGTATGGAAATATATTACAAAGGTGAAAAACTGAAGTTGAACATATAAATATACCAGTATAGTTGGGGCAGAAGCACTTTAGTAGCTGATGATAGCACATATTTTAGATGAGTTGACAATATAGAATCTTAGAAGATTGATAAACTGGAGTTCTTTTCAGAAGGGAATGGAGTCCCAATGGAGAAAAAGTCAAAATGCAACTAGGTCCATATAAGCAAATAAAGTTATCATGAAAATGCAAGGTAGATTTGTCAGGAAGTATGAGGATAAATAATGATGAGTCTATAATCCAAGTACATTAGTTTTGGATCTTTAGCACAAATTTCATTACTCAAAATTAACCTTTCAAAATTAACCTTTTTTTTTTTTTCCTTTTCAATCTGTTTTTATCAAATACATTATATAAAATTTGACCCAATCTGAAAATCATACACATCCTGAAAAAGCAACATTTGACTAGGGAGTAAGCAACAAGGAATTTTGTGCATATATATTTCAATGATTTATGATTAATAAATTTATACTAATTAACATGGCATTTTATTACTCTAATTTCATGTAATTCTTCCAGAATAAATTATTCTATTCCAATGCAAACACTCCATAAGTTATTATGATTTTTTTTATTGGAACAGACATTATATAGTCATTATTCTGATGAATGAAAGATTATTCTAGATTAAGGAGGTAGGCTCATGCTTTTCTCAATAATTTACCATGAGAAAAGGAGTTATATAACTGAGTAAATGATTTTTGAGTGGAATTCTCATAAAGTTCTCTTTTTAAACACAGGTAAAGTGGGAAAAGGAAACAACAGTGTTATGGTTTGGATCTGAGATATCCCCAAAAAGCTTATTTGGGGGACAATACTGGAATATTCAGTGGGGAAATGATTAGATTATAAGAGCTATAACTTCACCAATGGAATAATCAATGGATAATTTGAAAGAATTACTGTACTGTGTGGTAACTGTAGACAGGTGGGTCATGCTTAAAGGAAGTAAGTTACTGGGGGCATGCCCTTAGGAATAATAACTTGAACCCCAAACCCTCCCCTGTTCTCTCAATTCCTCTTTCTGCTTTCTGGCTGCCAGGAGCTAAACATCTTTTTTTTGTTTTGGCCTTTCTTTTTTTCTCCCTCACCTCCAGCCCAGAGCAATGGAGTTATCCAACCTATGAACTGAGCCCACTAAAACCATTAGCTAAAATAAACTTTTTCTCTTCTAAGTTACTATTATCAGGTATTTTATTTACATGAATGAAAATCTGCCTAACACAGAAGTTAATACCAACAGTTGGGTTATTGCTGACTAACCTGAACATGTGGTTTGGGAGCCTTTAGAACTGATTTGCAAGAGAAATTTGGAAATGTTTGGACATGCAGGACATGTCAGAACATTGTAAATAGAGCATAATGTGCAGTTCTTGTGGGAATTCATAACACTAGAATACCAATAAGAAAACAGACAGTAAAACTGAATCCCTGAGGTTTCAGAGGGTAATGAGAACTCCATTGAAAACTAGACTAGAGGCTTCTAGAATACAGTTTGGTAAAGAACTTTTTGCACATTTTGGCCATATCCTGAGACTTTGTGTGAGGCTAAGTTTAAAGTTGATGGACGAACTAAACTTGTGGATGAAATTTCAAGGCAACACAACATTCAGGTGGTAGGACTGATATTGCTGGCACCTTTTAGGTAGGTTTGCTACAATAATCAGGAACAGAAAACAGAGGAGAAAAATTTCAAAACTTGCAGTTGTACCAGAAAAGTACATGTAAAAAAGGGGACAAAGAATAAATGATTGCTGAAGAGATTACTGCCATGAAAGAGAAACTAAGTATTTTTCACATTAAAAACAAACAAACAAACAAACAACAACAACAACAACAACAACAAAAAAAAAAAAAACTAGGAAATGTGCCTTGAGGCTATCTCAGGTATAAGCAGACATACATATACCAGGCTCAAGGGAATAAAAATAAAAGCTTATTTGAAAGATATTGTTTTGAGAAGACAGCACATAAACTGTTTGAAAGAGGTTTCCCCAGGATCCATTTCACCCTGCTCTGCTGCCCATGCTCTCTGAGTTCATTGCAGCTGTGTTCCAAGTGTGTTCAGCTATTGTTTGTGCTGAGAGTATAAATTGGTGTCCTCCACAGGTGCTGGTTCTGCAGAAATGTAGAATTCTGCAGTTAAGGGATCATAGAATTTTCCACCAAGACATTAAAAAATGGTCTGGGATGCTAAGCTAAGTGTAGCAGGTTAAACTTCGCAAGCCCTGAGAGAGATGTGAGAAAGAAGCCAAAGCTACAGTGGAGACCCCCAGAATTAAGAGATGACAGAAACATTAAAAAGAAAACTGTGGGTTAGGGGCACACATTCTAAGAGGTCAGATGGACTTCAACCAGCAAGATCATAAGGATTGAACTGCTCAAGCCCTTTGGGGATCAGATCTTATTACTATGTCCCCTGGATGCTAGATCTGGAGCTGGAGGACCAAATATTTACCTGGTTGTCTTTCTGTCTTGCTTTGGTACCATCCATTCTTTCCATACCCGTATACCTCCATCTTGGAAAGGAAATGTTTACATGGTGCCATTGTGTACTGAATATGTGTAAGTGTCTTTTGGTCTTCACAGGGGCTCACACCTAAGACTTCAGCTTAGGCTTTGGCCTTGTTTTTTAGGCAATTTTGGAACTATTAAGAGTATAGCAATGCTTGGAGATGTACTAAATGCAATTTGCATTGTGAGAGTGACATGAGCATCTGGGATCAGGGGGGGAATTTTATGGTTTACGTATGAGATCCCTGAAAGCTCATGTAAGAGACAATGCAAGTAAAATGATTAGATTATGAGAGCTGTGTTCTAATAATTTTAAATAGTAATAATAGCAATAGTAAACTATTTTTAATAGTAAACTATTTACTGAAGGGTCACTATAGGCAGGTAAGTTATGGCTAAAGAATTGGTCACGTGGAACATGCCCATGGGAATTATATTTTTTGGCCCTCACTCCTTGTATGTCTCTCTCTTTCTCATTCTCTGCTTACTGACTGCCATGAGTTGAGAAACGAAACATTTCTCTGCCACACACTTCCACCATCATACTCTGTTTCACCTTTGTCTCAAAACATTGGAGTTGGCTAACTATGAACTGAATATATGAATTATGAACCCCAAATAAACTTTTCGTCCTTGAAGTTATTCTTCTCTGATATTTAGGTCAAGACAGAAAGCTACACATACAGATGAAATGAGATAAAGAAAACAATCTGTGAAAGAAATATTAAACATGATAATCTAATCATTTTATATTTCATTTATTGAGCCATTTCATGAGAGAGCTCAAAACACAGCACACAGATATCTGTGTTATCAAGTAGCTTGTCAAATGCATCAGATTTGTTTATTTTATTCTATTTCATCAAATCTAAAAATGATGCCTATGAGACTATTTAGATAGCTATGTAAACATTTGATGTAAAAATAAAGCTGGTAGCATTGATTAAATTTTGTCACATATAAAATATAAGTTTCGACTGTCTTTGATATGCTCAGAGTAAATGATAGATATATATAACACTAGAAAGAATCATTAAGAATTATATGTGGGGAATCCAAGATGGCGGATTAGAGGAAGCCGCACTTCAGGGCAGCTCCGTGGAAAGAATCCAATAAAGCAGATAAATTGCCTTTCATCATATATATATAGGCTGAAAATACCGATCTCCTGGTTGGTTTGATTACCACTACCAGAGAGAGAAAGAGACAAGCTGTCTGCAGCAGCTGGAGCCGCGAGGCTTCTGCAAAACCGCCTCGGTGGTGCACAGGCCGTGCGAAACAAAGCAGTGTGGGGAGACCGCGCTGTGACTGCAACCCCAGCCACGCTCATTGCACACCAGCGTGAAACTGGCGATAAAAACCAGCGATAACAGCCGGTGGAATTGGTGCTGGGGGACCACGGGAGACCACGGGTCGACAATACCAGTTCGAATCCACACTCCACCGGACACGACCCTCAGCAGTAGGGCCCCGGAGAGAGTGGCACAGAGACCTGCGAACAGCAAGCAGGGGTAGAGTCGGAGCGGTCCACAATCCGAAGCAGCGCTGTCCGCGCCGCAGTTACAGTTGTGGCTTCCCGGTGCCACTCCGGCAGGGAGACATCCACCCAACGGCTTTGAAATCAATCGGCGAGGACACAGGAGTCTGCAGAGCTGCTGTTGACTGGAAGGGGAGCACCGCCATCTTTGAAAGGTACAGTGGCTGACCCAGACAAAGGGGAGGAGACGGAGACCGAAGACTGCAGCCATCCAGGGACCCCCCAGCTCTCTGAAGACAACGCACACTTGGGTGAGTCTCAGGTGGCCAGCAGGGGAGGGCGTTTCTGAGGCCAGCGCAGCAGCCACAAGAAGCTGCAACTGTGGGTGGGCTTGGGGAGGAGGTGCCTTCTGGAGGGTCCTCTTCCCGGTGCCATTCATCAGCTGACACACACAATCCCCCTGGGCCACTCCTTCACAGAACCGTTCAGTCACTGGCCTAAGATGCAGCCTTGATTCCACTAACAGGATTGCAGACTGTCCAGACGTGATCCAATAACAATTGGTTTGAACTGGAAAAAAAAAAAAAAAGAGGGGGGCTTCCCAGGGCCCGTTTTGTCTGAGACTTGGGGTTTGACTTTTTTTTTTTCTTTTCTGTTGGTTTGCTTGTTTTGTTGGATTGCAGGGAGGTTTTTTTGTTGTTGTTGTTTGTTTGTTTGTTTGTTTATTTTTTCTCTTTCCTTTTTTTGACTTTGTTTTGTTCTGCTTTTTTTTTTTCTTTCTGCATTGATTGTCAGTGTGTTTGTTTGCTTCCACTTCTTTTTTCTTTCCTTCTTTTCTTCCTTCTCACTCTTGCATCTTTTCTTCCTCCTTCATCTTTCATGTTTACATCCTGCCAGTGCATACTAAACAGAGGCAAAAACAAGTTATACGCAGAACTTGGGATTTCTAGAACCAGCGCAATTGAACTGGGTAGCAAATTGGTGATATATATTGTTTACTCTCTATTTCCTTGATTCTATCTCTCCTCTCTCTTACACCAATTCCTAATCTTTTATCATTTTTTTTTTCTTTTCCAACTTACTTTATATATAAATTGGTCTTTCCACATAATTGTCAACTCCATTCTCTTTCTTCCCTCGTCTACTGATACTAAACCACTTCCACTAAACCACTTCAATAGATATCTCTTTTCATACTTTCCAAGAAAGAACAATTCAAGACACTTACTTCTTCCTAAACATAACACCTCTGTATCCAATACTTGAAACTATAAAACCCCATCAGAAGCGAACAGAGTAAATTGGAAATAATATCTGGGTTAACCAAATCTGTACATTGCAATCAAACTTGGATTTTCTGAATAGAAAGTGTTAGGTTTTAAAAGTGTGAAGGAATTATAAGGTAATCTGATAGCATTGTACTACAGGAACAACATAAGGCTTTAAGGTAAAATTGAAATAGTCAAGGTCCCACAGTGCAGGAAGAATAGACACACAAGCAACATGAACAAACAAGGAAAGAAAATGACACAAACAAAGCAAGATACCTCATCGGTAGATGTCATGGCAAGCACAGTTGGTCAAATGCCAGAGATGGAATTTAGAAATTACATATGCCAAATGTTTATGGAACTTAAGAATGAACTCAAAAATGAGATGAGGGAGCAGGTACAGGAGGCAAAAGATCATTTTGACAAAGAACTCCAAAAACAAATACAGGAAGTAAAAGATTACTTCAATAGGGAAATAGAGGCTCTAAAGAGAATCCAAACAGAAATTCCAGAAATGAAAGAAGCAATAAACCAAAATAAAAGCTCAATTGAAAACATCTCCAACAGAATAGACCACTTGGAAGAAAGAACCTCAGACAATGAAGACAAAATATTTGTCCTAGAGAAGAATTTAACCATACAGCAAAACTTGTTAGAAATCAAGAACATAACATGCAAGAATTATGGGACAGCATAAAAAGACCAAACTTAAGAGTGATTGGCGTAGAGGAAGGGGCAGAGTTTCAAGCCAAAGGAATGAGTAATCTATTTAATGAAATAATTACAGAAAATTTCCAAGCTTGAGGAATGAAATGGGAAAACCAAGTTCAAGAGGCATACCGAACACCAAACAAACAAAATCTCAACAGATCCACACCTAGACGCATTATAATGAAAATGCCTAATACACTGAGCAAGGAGAGAATACTAAAAGCCACAAGAGAAAGGAAGCAGATTACATATAGGGGAAACCAATCAGACTATGTTCAGATTTTTCAACCCAGACCTTAAAAGCAAGAAGATCCTGGAATAGCATATTTCAAGCTCTGAAAGAAAAGGGATGTCAACCAAGAATCTTATATCCAGCAAAATTGAGCTTTAGATTCGAAGATGAAATAAAAACCTTCCACGACAAGCAAAAGTTAAAAGATTTCACAACTCAAAGCCAGCACTTCTGAGCATCCTGGGCAACATTTTTCATGAAGAAGAAGAGAAAGATGATAACGAAAATCACCAAAGGGAGACATTAAACTAAAGGAAATACCAACCAGAAGAGAAATCAAATCAAGCTAAAGACATAATTCAAATAAAAATGGATGGGAATAAAAATCACATCTCAATAATAACCCTGAATGTTAATGGCCTAAACTCGCCAATCAAAAGACACAGATTATCAGAATGGATTAAAAGAAATGACCCAACAATTTGCTGTCTCCAAGAAACACACCTCATAGAAAAAGACATCAACAGACTGAAAGTGAAAGGATGGGAAAAGTCTTATCATTCACATGGCTGGGCGGAAGCAAGCAGGGGTTTCCATTCTCATATCAAATAAGGTAGACTTCAACCAAAATTAATCAAGAGGGACAAAGATGGATATTTCTTATTACTTAAGGGAACCATTCATCAACAGGATATAAGAATCATAAATCTGTATGCCCCAAATAATGGAGCACCTACATTCATCAAACAAACGCTTCTTCAAGTTCAAGAGTAAAATAGACCACAACACAGTTATTCTAGGGGACTTCAACACACCTCTCTCACCAATGGATAGATCATCCAAACAAAAGCTAAACAAAGAAACTTTAAGCCTCCTCAAAACAATTAACAATTTAGACCTAACGGAAATATATAGAATATTTCATCCCTCAGTAAACAAATACACATTTTTCTCAGCTGCACATGGCTCCTTCTCCAAAATAGACCATATATTATGTCACAAGCAACTCTCAGCAAATATAAAAAAATAGAGATACTACCCTGCATGCTATTGGACCATAAAGGGATGAAATTGGAAATCAACGACAAAACAAGGAATAAGAAAAACTACTCCATCAACTGGAAGCTAAACAACATGCTACTGAATGAACAAGGGGTTGAAGAAGACATCAAAGAGGAGATCAAAAAATTCCTAGAGGTAAATGAGAACACAGATACATCATATAGAAATCTCTGGGACACTATAAAGGCAGTAGTAAGAGGAAAATTCATTGCACTGAGTTCATTCCTTAAGAGGAAAAAAAAACAACAAATAAATGACTTAACATCACACCTCAAAGCATTAGAAAAAGAAGAACAGACCAACACCAAAACAGTAGAAGACAGGAAATAATTAAAATCAGAGCAGAAATTAATGAAATTGAGACTAAGGAAACCATTCAAAGAATTGACAAGACTAAAAGTTGGTTCTTTGAAAAAATAAACAAAATTGACAGACCCTTAGCGATGCTAATGAAAAGAAGAAGAGAAAAAACTCAAATTACTAACATTCGTGATGAAAAAGGGAATATCACAACAAACACCTCAGATATACAGAATATAATTAGAAATTACTTTGAAAACTTGTACTCTAATAAAATAGAAAATGCTGAATGCATTGACAGATTTCTAGAGTCATATGATTTGCCTAAATTGGATGTGGAGGCTATACACAATTTACACCGATCAATTACAAGTGAAGAAATAGAAGATGTCATCAAAAAGCTACCAACAAGGAAAAGTCCAGGACCTGATGGGTTTACAGTCGAGTTCTATAAGACTTTCAAAGAAGAACTAATACCAATGCTCTTCAAACTATTTCAAGAAATAGAAAAAGAGGGAGCTATTCCAGACTCTTTCTATGAGGCCAATATCACATTAATTCCAAAGCCAGGCAAAGACACATCCAAAAAAGAAAACTTCAGGCCCATATCTTTAATGAACATAGATGCAAAAATCCTCAACAAAATCCTGGCAAATCGGATACAAAAACATATCAAAAAGATAGTGCACCACGATCAAGTAGGGTTTATCCCAGGGATGCAAGGCTGGTTCAACATTCAGAAATCAATAAACATAATACATCACATCAATAGATGTAAAGACAAAAATCATATGATCATCTCAATTGACGCAGAAAAAGCATTTGACAAAATACAACACCCCTTTATGTTCAAAACACTGGAAAAACTAGGAATATCAGGAACATATTTAACATTATAAAAGCTATTTATGCAAGGCCCCGAGCTAACATTATCTTAAATGGAGAAAAATTGAAAGCATTCCCTCTAAAAACTGGAACAAGACAGGGATGCCCCCTTTCACCACTGCTATTTAACATAGTACTGGAAACTCTGGCCAGAGCAATTAGACAGACAAAAGAAATTAAAGGGATCAAGATAGGAAAAGAAGAGCTCAAATTAGCACTATTTGCTGATGACATGATAATCTACCTAGAAGACCCAAAAAACTCTACCAGAAAACTTTTACAACTAGTAAACGAATTTGGCAAAGTTGCAGGATACAAAATCAATACCTATAAGTCAAAGGCATTTGTGTACATCAGCGACAAAGAATCTGAAGGGAAATGATGAAAAATACCCCATTTACAATAGCATCAAAAAAAAAATAAAATAAAATACCTGGGAATCAACCTAACTAAGAGGTGAAAGACCTCTATAATGAAAATTATAGAACACTAAAGAAAGAAATTATAGATGAACTCAGAAGATGGAAAGACCTACCTTGCTCTTGGATAGGTAGAATTAATATTGTCAAAATGTCCATACTACCAAAAGCATTATACAGATTTAACACAATTCCAATCAAAATCCCAATGTCATTCTTCAAAGAAATAGAAATAGCAGTCATGAAATTCATCTGGAAAAATAAGAGACCCAGAATAGCCAAAGCAATCCTGAGCAAGAAAAGTGAAGCAGGGGGCATCACCATACCGGACTTTAAATTATACTACGGAGCAATAGTTACAAAAACAGCATGGTATTGGCACCAAAACAGACTGGTGGACCAATGGTACAGAATTGAGGATACAGAGACTTATACATATAATTACAGCTATCTTATATTAGACAAAGGCGCCAAAAATGTACAGTGGAGAAAGAATAGCCTCTTCAACAAATGGTGCTGGGAAAACTGGAAATCCATATGCATCAAAATGAAATTAAACCTTTATCTCTCACCATGCACAAAACTCAATTCAAAGTGGATCAAGGACCTAGGAATTAGACCAGAGACAATACACCTAATAGAAGAAAAAGTAAGCTCCAATTTCCAACATGTTGGATTAGGCCCCAAGTTCCTTAATAAGAATCCTGTAGCGCAAGAATTACTACTAGGAATTAATGAATGGGATAGATTTAAACTAAAAAGCTTCTTTTCAGCAAAAGAAACAATCAGTGAGGTGAATAGAGAGCCAACTAATTGGGAACAAATATTTAATACATGCACATCAGATAGAGCACTAATCTCTAGAATATATAAAGAACTCAAAAAACTTTACATAAAAAAACAAATAACCCAATCAATAAATGGGCTAAGGAATTGAGAAGATACCTCTCTGAAGAAGATACACGATTAATCAACAAATACATGAAAAAATGTTCAACATCTCTGGCAATTAGAGAAATGCAAATCAAAACTACTCTAAGATTTCACTTCACTCCAGTCAGAATGGCAGCCATCAAGAACACAAGCAACAATAAATGTTGGAGAGGATGTGGGGAAAAGGCACACTCATACATTGCTGGTGGGACTGCAAAATGGTGCAACCGTTATGGAAAGTAGTATGGAGATTTCTTGGAAAACTGGCAATGGAACCATCCTATGACCCAGCCATCCCACTCCTGGGTCTATTCCCAAAGGACTTAAAAACAGCATATTACAGTGACACAGCTATCTCAATGTTTGTAGCTGCACAATTCACAATAGCTAGGTTGTGGAACCAACCTAGATGTCCCTCAATAAATGAGTAGATTAAGAAAATGTGGTATATACGCACAATGGAATTTTACTCAGCAATAAAAGAAAACAAATTAATGGCATATGCAGGTAAATGGATGAAGTTGGAAGACATAATGCTAAGTGAAGTTAGTCAGTCTCAAAAATCCAAGTACCAAATGTTCTCTCTTATATAAGGAGGCTATTTCAAAGTATTGTTGGATGGGGGTACATAGGAGGATTAGAGGAACACTAGAATGGTCAAGGGAAGGGAGGGTAAGGGAGGGAGCAAGAGGGGAGGGAGGTGGAGAAAAGAAAAAAAAAAGGTGGTTGAATGAGATAGATATCATTTTCCTTATTGCATGATTGAAGACCTGAATTGTACGATTATACTTTGTATACAAACAGTTGTATGTAAAAAGATACTAAATATATGCACTATGAGTTGTACATATTAAAAATTATAAAAATAAAAAAAATAAAGAATTATATGTGATACAGAACATATGGTATGGTTCTTTAGCACTTCTTCCTAATAAAATTTCTTGTAGAATCTTACTCAATTAGTTGTAAAATTCTGAAAAACTTAACAAAGTCTAAGAAAAAAGAACAGCTTATTATTGTCACTTATGATAAAAAAATTCTTATATAAAAGCATTCTAATGATATTTTATAAAACATAATATCCACAGACAGAATATAACAAAGAGTTTAGAATCTTCTGGACAGTCCCACTTCAGTTACAAACATAGATACATAGAATTCAAATTTTATTTATTATAGTTTTATGCTATTTCATGGAGAAAATTTAATGCTTTTCCCTTTCTTGCCTTAATTAGATTTGGAAAAGAAGGAATTATGGTCAAAGAAAATTCTGACTAAATACTTCTTTAATTCATCTTTAGTTAGAAAATTATAGAGTATAGGCCATACGCAGTAATTCAAGTTCTATTTCATCTGTTTTCAAAAGTAATAAAGAAAGGAATCCACTGAGCAAAATATTAAAATGCAGATTCTGATTTAATTAGCCTGGTATGGTGATCTCTGACATTCTTCATTTGTAACAAGCTTCAAGATGACCAACTTTGTTTTGATAGGTTATTATTGTAATTTTGAATACATGTTTACTTGTTGGAAAAATAATTTTCTTAGTGGTAATTTCCAAAACAAAATAGAAACTTCTTGAAAGCCAGAACTTGATATATTTATGTGTCACTAATCCTGCCTGGGAGGTGTTCAATACATATTTATCCTAAATAGTGGTGATAATGAATTCAGTACATAGATTGTTTTAGCTTCTAAGCTCATAAATCTTGTACTAATTGCTAGGTTTCAATCTTCAAAACATTTTAAAATGATTGTCTATGTGCTGTACTTTGATTCTGAAAGTTGGAGTCTGAATCCTGGCTTGGTCACTTTTGGATTGTGTCACCTTGGGAAGGTGGTCCAAATTCTTTGCATTTTTTCTTAATGTTAAGTTTAAATTTTTAATATTTAGTTAATTACTTTTTAAATGTGGTGCTGAGAATTGAACCCAGTGTCTCACACGTGCAAGCTAAGTGCTATAACACTAAGCTATATCCCCAGGCCCTGCAATTGTTTTTATTTTGTTTTGTTTTCAGATAAAGTGAAGATAGAAGTGATTTTTTTTTTTGAGGTTTACATGAAATAATATTGATTGCATGCCAAGAAACATATGTTTGGAATATTGTGATCTCGATGAATGCTAGCTATATTGATTCCTCTTATCATTTTGTAAGTGATCTGTACATATCCATGATGTATACATGAAGCTATTGCTAATTTTAAAAGTTTATAACAGATTGCTCTCTATTGTGTTTAAAATCTGGTGATATAAATCTATACTAATTTCTGTAAGTTAACAGTATCAAATATGTTTCAACATTGTACTCTTGTTTAAGAATATATAATACTTACAAAAATGCAAGGTGTTATAATACTTAGGCAATAATTCAGCACTTGACATGCTATTCATGAGCAGCACTACTGACATTTCATTGTTCATAATATCAGTGGAACATTTCCAAGAGTTACACCCTTCATTTAGCAGAACAGCATGTACCACTATAAGCAATAGTATATAGCTTACTCAAGATTAACTTTTATATATAGTAGAGCACTCATGTCCTCACAATCATGATTCTTTATATAATTATAACTATTAAGTTGTATATAAATAAGATTACTGTTATATTAGTCCTATGAAGAAAAATATCAGTTTAAAGCCCTTTAGAATTAAAAACAGAAAGAACAGGAAGAAATTTCTTTCCAAGTTTCCTTCATTCTTTTCTTTTACAATGTGCACTTAAAGGAACAATGAAGCACATCAATACATAGAAAAGCTGAAGAATTTTTCCTTAAAAATCAAGAATCGAGAAGTTTATGAAATTTAACTTTTGAATTTTCCATAACCTGTTAACCCAAGGCATCTATTCTTCTAAAATATATCTAGTCATTCACTCAACAAATAATTATTTAGTACCTATTATATTCTAGGAGTTGAATGTGAAGCAAACCACAGACATGAAAAGAATAAAAATCTGCTAAGTGCACTCTGAAAGCACATACCTATGTCTCTTAATCTAGGCTTGAAAATTTGTGGAGAGTTCATAAAAAAAGCAAGTGCAGACAGCACCCATACTAGATGATAAAACCCCCAAACACTCTCCTCCACAACATTTTTTCCAGCATTTCAATGCATAACAAATGTGTTTTTTCTTATTCTTTTAAATAGGTTAAATTTAATTCTTCAGTCAGTACCCAGATGAGTGTTTCTCTGTATGTTTATTGTTAATGAAATAGATAACAAAGATATCATAGTCAATTAAATAAAAAATTGACATCAAACTCCTCTATATCAGTTAGTAAACAATTAAAGTAGGGTAAATTTTTTAGTATAAGATCAAAATTGTGGTTATTAAGTATCATGTGGTAATATTTTTTTTTTCATGGCTGAGGTGGGTTAGCATTTTATTTTTTATTTATTCATGGGTGCTTAAATAAATTGTTTCAGACTATTCTTTCTTTGTTTTAATAACTTATTGACATTTTTCCATAAACAAGGCAAATACAATCCTGCAATTTCATATTCTTCATTAATAAAATATTAATTATGTTTCAAACGTTGAGAGTACATACACAACTCCATTTGTCCTCTAGTCTCCTAATCTGAATGATAGTAGTAAGGCTATCCTTAGTATATTTCTTCCTTCTACTCAGAAGTTTATACTAAGGAAGCTGTGTTTCCTTGGGATCAGTCTCAAATGCTGCCTTATGAAAGCCAACTGCCTTTTCACACTGCACTTCCCTCTGAGGACTTATGGAAAAAGGCTTCAGGATTCAACCTGTCCTTTCTTTATGCCCCACCCTATGAGAGTTATGGTGCCAACCTAATAAAGACTACCTGCCTCTGCATGGGTATCTTTCTCTGTAGAGAAGATCATTTCATGGTCATCATTTCATGGTCAATTGATGCTGTGGTGAGTGAAAATGAGAAAGACTGAACAGATGGGCCTTCGTTTTTATAATTGGTAGTTTGAGCAGCCTCTTACTTGTAGAACATTGTGATGTACTCTTATTTTTTTCCCTCAGTGGTGAGACTCTGTGTAGAGCTTCTAGTCAGTAATAAGATGAGCTTCAGGATCCTGAAGTCCTGAATGGTGGGTTTGGAGAAGAATATTCTAAGTTGGGCATGGGTTGTCCTCCCCAGGTAGGTACTGGAATGTTTTTCCAGGGACTTAGAATTGGCTCCGATTGATCATAATATTTTTAGTAGATTATAAAAAATGCCAGCAGTGTCTAGATCAAGCTACCTCTTCTTGATCACAGTATGGGTTCCCACAGGGTCAGTGGTGTTTTTTGATCTACCAGCTACAGACTTGCTTGTGATATTTACCAATTTGGAAGGCAGGGAAACTTTAAATATTTAAGAGCACTACACTTGTCTTTCAATTACTCTTCATTTTAGGATTATAAGAACTTTGAGAAATAGCAAATTTTTCTTTTCAAATTTTGTTCAGAATATAAGATTTCAAATTTTTACGCCTTCTAATGAATTTGGGTGATCATCTACAAATGTTTTGTATATTCAGGCAAATCAACTTTTCACAAAACCTCAACTATGTATGAAATATTCAGTTAATTATGTAGGTAATATTTTATGTTCATGTTTTAAAACTTAATGGTTGCACATGCTGGCTATGGAGTCAGGTAACTGAAATTCAAATGAACTCTATTTAGCCCACTTCCATACTCTTTTAAAATTCAAATAAGTAGCTAATATATCATTTTTTCTTGCACGTGAATGTTATTAACTCTTTGTGTAATAGTTTTTGCATGCACACAGTTAAGAATCTTTCAAAAAGTATACTTTCAAAATTATTTTCTTGGTAAATTTTGCTGCATTTTATTCTTATGACAAATTGCTGTATAATCTTGAGCAATTTGTTATTATACACAATGACACTTTTTTTCTTTAACTTTTGTTTGTAACTTTTGAATAGTGTTTTAATTGAAGTTCAGCAAACACAGTAAAGTGCATTGATCTTCATTGTGTAACATGGTGAGTTATTGTATACACTCTTGTAAAATTAATATACATCTAACCTTCAGGGGCTGATAGCATGTCAATGTGTGAAGAACACAGAGAGTTTCATTCATTCTAAATTATGTATGAATATTCAACTCTATTTGAAAATGAATTGTTAGATATTAAAAAAATGAATGTCTTTTATTTATTATGGACATTATTTCACTGATAGCATGTGATGTCAACCTACATAATTAAGTGATCAAATATATTACAAAGTTTTCAAATATTTTTCTTGAATTTTATCTGAATTACCCTACACAAATGTATAATCTACTGCTTTAAAATGTAGCTGTAAGTTTTATTGCCCTATCAAATGACCCAGTAGCTCATTTCTCACAGAGAAACATAGAAAGGGTTGACTTTATTCCACCTTTTCAACAAGCAACCAGGACAAAGGCAAAGATCTTGATTTCAAAAAATAATGACATCAATCCTCAGGTAAAACAGGATACTGATAAATAAAAATCAGCTAGAATATGAAAATCTGTTTTGCCTTTCATTTGGCTATCATAGAAGAAACAACTAAAGCTCATTTCAGAGTTAATAGGCAACAGTATTTCTCAGGAGCATGTGTTATAAATATAAAGTGTCAAAACTGTTACCTTCTTCCCAGTGACTTGTTTTCTTTCTCACTGAGAAACCTTCCTGTTTGAAATTATTTATGCATTCTCTAATGCTCTTCCTTTCTTTATGTAGATCCCGGTTCCTGACCTCTATCATCTTTCCTCCCTCTCAATTTCTTTTAACATTTCTTAGAAAGTAGTTCTACTGCCAAAAGATTCCCTCAATTTTTGCTTATCTGATAAAGTCTTTATTTCTCCTTAAATTTCAGATGATACCTATGCTGATACAACATTATAGGTTTGCAGTAATTTTATTGTGTTGGCTATTTTTCTTTCAATATTAAATATTTCACTTTACTCTCTTCTTGATTAGGTTGTTTTTGAAGAGAAGTTAGATATAATTCTCATCTTTGCTCCTCTGTATGTAAGGTGATCTCCATCCTAGCTTCTTTCAAGTTTTCTCTTCATTATGATTTTCTAAGTTTTGAACATAATATGAGTAGGCATAGGACTTTGGGGTGTTTGTTTTATTTTGTTTTGTTTTGTTTAATTTATCCTGCTTGGTTTTCTCCAATGTTCATGGAATTGTGGTTTGCTATCTGCCATTAGTTGTGAAATATCAGTCATTATTGCTTCTAATTTTGCCTTTATTTCTTTCCATTTTACTTTTCTTTTTGGTATTCCCCATATGCATGTGCAAAACATTATGTAGTTGGACCATGGCTCTTGGACATTCTATTTTGATTACTTTTTTTTCTTTTTTATTTTTTCTCTTTGCACTTCAGTTCTGGAATTTTATGTTGTTATACCTTCAAGTTCAGAGATTCTTTCCAGGCCATGTACAGTCTATCACTAAACCCATCAATGGCATTCTTTAATTCTATTAAAGCACATTTTCTTAAAATCTCTAGCATTTCTTGTTGATACTTTTTTTGTGTGTGATTTCCATCTGTCTGCTTACATTATCCATTTGTTCTTGAAAGCTGTTTATTTTTTCCATCAAAACTATTAGTATATTAATCACTATTTTTTTTTAAATCCTCATTTTCTAATTCCAGTATCTTGCCTTATCTAAGTCTGGTTTTAAGCTGGCTCTGCCTCTTTAAACTATTGTCTTTTAGTATGCCTTTTATTTTTTGCTGAAAATTGGATATGATGAACTCAATAAACGTAATTGAAAAAATAAAACTACAGCAATGTAATGTAAAATACGGGGAAGTAAAGTCGTCTATGGATCTGTAATTAAGTTTTAGTCTTTCATGTTCCAGGACTGGAAATGTCATAGGTGCTTCTCAGAACCCCTAGCTCCTACTTTATGTGGGTCAGGATGAGACTATCAGGGACATGAACACAGAGTACTGGAGTTAGGGCATTTCTCTTCCTTAGTTAGGTTAGATTCTGATAAAGCACTATCAAATTATATCTTAGTAAAATATTCCTCATGTAACCAGGCCTTGTTAAGAAGAGTGTGCTCTGTAATCCCAACTGCTCAGGAGGCTGAGGCAGGAGGATCAGGAGTTCATAGCCAGCCTCAGCAATGCTGAGGCCTTAAGCAACTCAGTGAGACCCTGTCTACAAATAAAATACAAAATAGGGCTGGGGATGTGGCTCAGTGTTTGTGCCCCTGAGTTCCATCCCCAGTATCACAAAACAAACAAACAAACAAAAAAAAGAAGAATATGCTCTGATATATTTAAAAATTACTCATTCCTCCCTGTCCCCAGATACCCAGTTGGAAGAAGGAGGGATTTGTCCCTGATATTCTCATACAGATGTGTCAGAGATCCCAGAGGTAAACCTCACAAAGTTTGGGGAATTCTTTGACTGGATCCTCTGGAGTTTTAAACTTTCAGATTTGTTCATTCTGAGCTTAGAATAATTCCTCAAATACAATTTAGATTGGCCTACGCTGAGCCTGATTCCCAAGGAGGTCTGTGTTTATGAGTTCCTGCTGCAGTAAGATATGATGTTCTGTATCTGCCTCCCTGTTTGTTTTTCCAGTTCTGGGGCTAGCAGTCTTCCCTGTGACCTCATTTTCCTGGTGGATCTAAGAGATATTGATTGTTCAGTTTATTCAGTTTTTAATTTTTTATTAGGCTGTAGTGGTGACTTCCAAGTTTCTTATATGCTTGGAGAATTAACTTTTGTCAAAGAAAAATTACATTGTACAAGTTAAACTGGTAAGAAAGACAATGGTGCTGAATAAACACCATTACAAAAGAAGAGAGAGTTTAAACTCAACTGTGCTAGAATAAGGCACTGAAACATTGAACAAGGTACTGGAAAAATAATGGAGGACACTGTGTGGAGGGTGATCAATGCTATCAGTCCATCCATGTTTACACTCATAGCTTATTAAAGTTAGATTCCTGTCAACCTACAGGGACTAGAAGATAGGACCACTATTTGCTTAGATGATTACATTTAGAAGGGATGAATTCCAGATCCTTGAGAAAGGCATTTCTAGGTCATAGCAGATGATACATATTTCAAAAAGACAAACAGAATTTGCAATTCTAAATTTTCTGAAGAAAGCAATCTGATAAAAAGGAGATTGAGTATTCAGAGGAAAGAAGAAGTCAGTCTAAAGTTTAGTCAAGTTTAAGAAAAGCAAAAAGCTACTTTGATCATTTTTTCAGATTCATTATATACAATTAAGTAATACAATTAGTATTAGCAGAGCAGAGAGGTCAGCACTTCATATTGGTTAAAATAAATAATCTAAAAAAAATTTTAAAGTACATTACAAATAAAGTAAATTCATCTGCTTTTGTGTAAAAAAAAATTTTGAACATTAAAGAATGGTAATCTGGGGTTTTGATTCAGCTGCCTTTTTTACTAGCTGTATATTAAATAACTTCCCAAAAATTTTTTGTCCCATTGGCTATTAAGATTAAAAAATGAACGAAATTGCTCTAACATTTCATCAATTTCCTTTATTTTTTGTAGTTAAGGCTTTGACAAAATTTAAGCAACACTGAATCCTTTAAAAAAGATATATCAACAAGCAAAAGTCTTATCTTCATAGTTGCTTGTGAATATTGAAAGGTTATTATCCACATTTATACTTATTTATATTCCTTTCTAATCTCATAATATGTATTTTTACACGAGTTGCTGAAAAGAATTTTAAAATGTATTTATATTAATTCTATAATAGCAAAATATGACTGAGATAGTAACATGAAA
The DNA here is from genome assembly GCA_025594165.1 of Tamias sibiricus. Classification (NCBI taxonomy): domain Eukaryota; kingdom Metazoa; phylum Chordata; class Mammalia; order Rodentia; family Sciuridae; genus Tamias; species Tamias sibiricus. The sequence goes on from CM046665.1 coordinate 28,454,093, forward strand.
GATAAGCAGAGAATAAAAGCTATATACTAAACAAGCACCATGTAGTAATCACATCTACAACTTCATTTCAAAAGAAAAAATAAAACAAACATAAGCTGAAAAAGAGCCACACGATAATATTTGTTTTATTATTTTAATTTAAAATACCAAAATACAAAAGTATTTAAAGTACATGTGTGCAATTTATAATATTAATATCACCAAATATTTGTCTACTACTTACAATCTAAGATGTTCATCCCAAATACACCTTCATCATTTCCTGCCTAATATTTTTATCGACATTTGTATACATATATTTTTTTAAATTTTTTTTTGCAATATATATACATTTAAAAATTGTTCTCTTCCTCAATGTATTTTTCTGTCATTGCATACGTGTTGACATATGAAAATTAATTCTTTCATTTTTAGTATTTCTAATATAGTGTTAAATCTATTATACATGTTATAAATATATTCTGACAGATTTTTGAGTTTTACTATTTTGTTAACAATTTAAAAATTTTTAATCATTTAATGTTTATTTTGATAAGTAGTTCTTTATCTTAATTCAGTTAAAACAACTCACTTTTCTTTATGTTTAAATGCTTGTAATTCATATTTGCAAGTCATTTATAAGAAATATCAATATTCTAAGGACAAAAGATAATTTTCTATATTATTTTTGAAAATTTAATATTTTTTTCTTTTACCAAGTATCTTTTAACACAAATGGAATCAATGTTGGGCATATAGTGTGAAGTATTTTACTTGTAGTAATCTATAATAACACTCAATAATTTCCAGACTAGTTGTTTAAAAGACCATCCTTCTTCTCTAAATTTCCCTGATTCTTCAGTCAATTTAGAAATCCAATATGCATGGCTTTGTTTCTTGGTTCTCTATTATACAGGGTTTATCAATATTCAAATTCCAATTCCACGTTGATATCTAAGTGTCTTCACAAATATATTAGGCAAGTTTAGTTTCTTTTGCCTTGTTGTCTGATTTAGGAATGTCTTAGTAATATTTTACCATTTGTTCTGTTATGTCAATTTTACAATGAATAAGAAAAAAAAACCTAATAATTCCTATTATGTGGGAGAAAATAAAAGGCAGTTCTACATATGATCTTTCAGAATATAAAAGGAATACGTTGCAAACCATTTTTAGAGATTAGTGTTACATAGTAATAATTTGTTATGGAATCTGCAAGAAGACATGAGAAGAAAAGTACTAACCAATATTCTTCATTGGAAGCAAAAAAAAATCTTTACAAAATATTAGGAAAGAAGTGAGGATTATTCTGAACTTTAAAAACATTCTCAATCTAGTATAAGTTACCATGTGAAAAATCTATGATTATCAATATAAACCCTGATCAGTACCTTTAGATAAAGCACTTGACAAAATTTAATATCAGATTCCTGATTTCAAAAATATTAAAAGCTTTCAGAAAAATGGAAATAAAAGAGAACCTGTTTCACCAAATAAAGGGTGTCCGTGGAACACCTACTGGTTACATTATAATTAATAGTAAAAGAATGAATACTTTTGCTTAAGAATAAAATAATACAAAGATGTCCATGCTTATCTTTATTATTCAACATAATATTAGGAGTACTAGCCAAGAGGCCATAAAAATATAAAAAGCATACAAATTGGAAAAAAATAAACTATCATTAGACAACATGTAATATAGAATAAAAGCATCCACAAAGTAGAGACTTGATTTAATAAAGTGAAATGACAGGATCACATGATACAGCATCAATTACTAATATAATGCCTTTCTGTATATTAATAATTAACATAAATAGAAATATAAATAGAATTGAAAGTATCAAACTTTCACATCTAACCATGATGAAGGAGCAATGATTAGATTGATCTGTTGGCTTAAAACCTAAATATAGATAAGAAAAAATATATTGTAATATATAGTACAATAGACAGCCACATGTCAGTTATACCTGAGAGAGTGAATTAAATGAGTAAAGGCCTATGACTAAGCCAGGCGCGGTGGAGCACACCTGTAATCCCAGCACTTTGGGAGGCTGAGGCAGAAAGATCAAGAGTTCAAAGCCAGCCTCAGCAATGGCGAGGCACTTAGCAACTCAGTGAGACCCTGTCTCTAAATAAAATACAAAAAAGGGCTGGGGATGTGACCAAGTGGTCAAGTGCCCCTGAGTTCAATCCCTGGTACCACACACACACACACAAAAAAAGACTATGCCTGTCTCAGCTTGGTTCCTAGAAACATTTCCCAGATCATTGTTTGAGGGGAAAGGGCAGTAGACCAAAAAGAACCAAGCAGTCAACATGAGTTAATGGGACAGAATTTATATGGGCCAAAGTGTTTACTATTTGCAGGGTAGATCCACAGAAAGGAGAGAGATACATAGAATGAGAAACCTCTGGAATTCTACAGTTTCTGCCTTGGGCCTTCACCTGATTAGTGCTAGTACATGAGGAAAGTACTTGAGACCAGGAAGAGGGCCACTGAATGCAGATAAAGCATTCTCTGGAGCCTATCCATGCTGAGATATTTTGTATTCCATCATAGAGCATGAAAAAAAACATTGAATATTTTGGGCTTTGAATGGAATACTCATAAAAATATTGCCTCACTGGGGTACAAAATTAGCTCTAATCTTACAACTGCTGTTATGCAAACTAATAAAGTTTAAATGCAAGTGTGGAGATAACCAAACTGTCCGAAGATATCAAACTACAAACCCAAAGCATACTAAGAAAAATAAAAAAAATGTCCAATAAAGCAATGTGATTTTTTAAAAATTATTTTTGCACAGTGACACATCTGTAATCTAAGCTATGTGGGTGGTGGAGGTAGGAGGATCACAAGTTCCAGTCCAGCCTGGGCAACTTCATGAGATCCCATCTCACAATGAATAAGTAAAGGGCTAGGGATATACCTCAATGGTAGTGTGCTCCTGAGTTTAATCTCTAGTACAGCAAATAATAATAATAGAATAATAATAACTGAATTTTATCAGTATAATACATTATAAAATTAACGGTTCCAGTATCAAATTAAAATTATCAGGAATGCCAAAATATCAGGAAAATATGATGCATAATGAACAGTAAAATAAATTCTCAAAATTGACCCAGAAAAGAAATAGATGACAGAACTAATAGATAGGGACATTAAACAATTATTAAAATATACATTTTATAGGGTCAAGAAACTAGAAGATATGAAGGCCTTTTTATGGAGAAACAAACAAAAAGATAAACCTCAGAGATAAAAAAATAAAGTGTGTGTACTATATGTCATTAATAGTTGATTAGACATCACAGAAAGAAAATTTAGCCTGAAATGGAGAAAAAAATGCAAAAAAAAAATGATGTGAGTAGACAAAATATTTCCATGTACAATGAAAGATAAATTATAAAAATAGGCTACTTGAAAAATAAAAATTCTGAGGTTTAAAGACATTCTAAAAGGAAATGAAAACACAACCACACAGAAGGACAAAATATTTACAAACAATATATTTACCATGATAAATGAAGAACCTTCAAACCTCAATAAGGAATAAACAAGGTACAGTTTTTTTAATGGGCAAAATATTGGAACAGACAAATCAAGGAAGAGATAAAAATGGAAAATAAATTTTTAAAAAGATATTCAATGTTGTTAGACACTAGAGAACTGCAAATTACAAATAAAATGATATACCACTACAAAACTATTATGATTAGTCCAAATGTTTTAGAAAAATTCCTGGAAAATGTAAAATAATCAAAATACGGTCTTTGTAGGAGTGCAAAATTAAACTTTTCCTAAAATCTATTATTGAATTTTATTAATTTTATCCTATTTTCCATTCAATGTAGGTATAACCATTTTTTATTTGTGCAAGATTTGTTTAAAAGTGCACAAATGTAAAGCAAAATCTTAGCTCTTTTATCTGGGATAATTTTCTCTTTGACTTACATCCATCCTTAAAATATTTGATGTTCTCCGTGTAATTGAAGTTCTTAGAGTTTGTTGAAATGTCCATTCTTTTGCTTCAGTTATAAAATAATTTCTGGCAAATGGAATTTTGATTAAAATGTTAACTAAGCACAATAAATATATTATTAATAAAGATATAATAAGATTTTTATCTCTTCTAGATTTCATTGTTGCTATTCCTATGTTGGTTTTCAGTTCTAATTCTATTATGATAAACGTATTACTCAACATTTCTTCTCTATGACCAAAATACCTGACAAGAACAACTTATAGGAGAAGAAGTTTATTTGGGGTTCATGGTTTCAGAGATTCATTCCATGAATGAGGGTTGATATTATTGGTGTGGGCCTGAGGTAAGGCAGAACATCATGGCATAGCAGAGGGAAGCTATTCAGCTCATGGTAGCTGGGAAGGGGAGAGAGAGAGCTGTGAGGGGGGTAGATGTTACCACCCAGTAATCCATTCAAATTATTAGGCAATCAAATGGACTAATCAACTGATGAAGTTGCAGAATTCATCATTGCTTAAAAATCCCCACCTCTAAACTTTGCTCTTTTAGAGATCATGATTCCAAACCATGAGCTTGGCAGGGAACATTTCCAGATGCAAACCATAATAGTAAGAAATCTACCACTGTTTCTTTGGTGTTTCATTTCTCTATTTTAAGAAGTTTTCTTTTGGAGTTTTGCATTTTTATTCTGATGTATTAGGCTTGGATTTTCTTGGAAATTCATAAATCCTTATGATTAGTGGATAGAATTTGAGGAATTCCTTAATTTTTCTATTGTTAAATTTTCCATTTCCCCAATTGCATAATTTCCTTCAGAAAATCTAATTAAAACTATTTAAGGTCTTGTCATAGTGGCCTTTCAGTCTTATAACATCCATTATATATGGTTTATACATTTGTTTCTCTGAGCTGCATTATGCTAAGTATTTTTCCTACTTAGCTTTTATTCCTAATTATCCCTTTTATTCATTGAACTCCATATTTTACTTTTTGTTTAGATTCTATTATTCCTATAGGTACATTTTTGTACTAATTATGTATTATATAAATATATATTTAGATTTAGATTTTCTTGCTTTTAAGGCTAACTTTTAATATTCATATTTATTAACTATAGTTATATTCAGACAATTTTTTTAGAAATGATAATTTCTTAAAAATTTAATTCTGATGTTTGTGACTTCTTTTCCTTCATCCTTATTCATTGAATGCTGTTCATTCTTTTAAATTGTAGGAAGATAATATTATTTGAAAATTTCTCTTTCAGAAATTTTTAAAACACTTAGTAATTACGATGCATCTTTCAATCATCTGGGGGAATAATAAACTTAGAATTATCCAAATACTCTAAGATTTTTTTAACATCTTAGGTAGTATACCTTTGCTCTACAAACAAAAAGACCAATTTTAATAGCAAATTCTCAGCCTTTTTTAAAATTTTATTTGGCAAATTTATTCTGGATTTCTAGTCTTCCATTATATATACATTTATACATGTTTATCACAGGCTTATATTTTAGCTGTCAAAAAAATACACTTCCAAGAAGGAATGTATTAAAATCCATCTCTAATTTGGTCATTGTTTCATTTTGTCATGTAGACATAAGAACTAAATTTGCCAAAACACTATAGGAAGTAAGTTAGAATTTCAAAATTAAGAAATGAAAAATAGATTTATTATTTTTTTCTTTTTAAACTTATTCTGGTAATAATCAGTGTAAAATTCTGTTCCCACAGAGTGCAAATGGAAATCTCCAAAAACAAGTTAAAATAATGAATCTAATATCCTGTAGATGAGCAAAAATCACTTCTACCAATAGTGGTCTAAGAGATATTATCAATTACAATTATCTTGAAAAAAATATATCAACAAGAAATATAAGATAACATATCATGCCATACACATTAATTTTAATAGAACAAAGAATTGAATAATTTACAGAAAACATGATACAGACCACAATACTCATAGAATAAAGACAAGTATTAAATGAGTATCATATACTGCCATCTTCATACTTCTTTCAAATTTTAAAGGATTCTATAACATACAAGTATCTATTTTTAAGTACAAGATAAGAAAATATATTCAATTGAATGCTAAACGGTTCTTGGCATTGTTCTGAAAGAAGCATGCTTACCAGATTCACAAATACAGGACATAGAGAATGTTTACAATCCAGTTTGAGAAAAAAAAAAAAAAAGTATTATCTTTAATGCCTGGTAAATCAAGCAATTCTAGAACAATTAAAAAAATAACTTATTATCAAAAATATATAAACATTAAAATTTCTACAAAAGTGTTTTTGATTTTAAAAAGCTGGAAATTTAGCAAAGTTTTGATGTAAATAGACCTCACTTCATAGGTGGAACTACTGATTTTTACCAAGTTTCCCCATTTATCAAATTTGTGGATTCCTAAATATTTGCTTACACTTGGTTCTGTGTCCTAGGATAAATTTAATGCTATTGAATGATTCTAATATTGCTGGGATTTTCCAGCAATATTTATATTAGATAAAAATTATATATTTCCTGTCTAAAATCAGATGTCTAGAAATTATTCATAATTAAGATCAGAAAATGACATAAATAAATATGGCCTTAGAGGAATATTAATTTCAAAATATTTTTGAATGTAGTATTATAAGGATTTATATGTGAGAAGCTAAGGAAAACGTTATATCTGAATTAACTGATTCTCCTAATTCATTCTCAAGAGGAACCTTGAGTGCAGCTATAGAATTCAAGTACTCTCAGAAAAAGGGTATAAACTGAGGCAGCTCTGTTCAGCTGAAGACAGTTTTGAAGCAGGATGACCACTGAGATATGTCAAACAACATTTGGAGGAATCAGGGCATTCAATTTTGAAGGGGTTTGGGAGTCCTTAGAGTGTTTTTCACACTACCTGATACCTATTTTGTGCTCTGATCTCTCACGGCACTCTTTAACATATATATTTTAATTTTATCTTAAGTCATCTCTGAGTCCACATCTGAGGTTCATAAAATTAACAAACTCATTCAAGCTACCAGCAAATATGTAGTATACTTAGACTTTTGCAATTTCTGATAAGAGTGGGCACTTAACTACTTTGCAAGTGTACTTTTATCAGTAAATTCATAAAACTTTTTTTTTCATAAGTTTCTAATTTATATTGTTTTTATCTTCAGGAGTATGGATAAGAACTATTTCATGGACTATAAAGCAGAAAGCAGAATTTTTTGCAAAGTCCAAAGACATTCATGACATATGTAAGTATTTATAATATATATATAAAATTTTAATGTATTATGCACATAATATTTAATGCATATAACACATTAAATTTTATCATAATGCCTATAAGATTGTAAGTTTACTCAGGGAAAAATAAATTAATACAATAAGGTAAAATAAAGTGAGACTTCCTCTCTCTTTTGCCCATTTCATTCTTTCCACATCAATTAATCAGTTAATTCACACATAAGCTTATAGTTTCATTGCTGCAAGTGGGTCCATGTTCTATGGCTGATTCTGATATCATAAAGATATTCCAAACAATTTGCAGATGGTCTCTAATGTGTCATACATATTTTTGCTTTTCTTTATTCTCTCTCTCTCTCTCTCTGTGGCTGTGTGTGTGTGTTTCTGATTAAAATACTTATTGAACAGTTGCATATTCTTTGATATCTTCTGATAACACATTTCCTCCACATATGGAATTTTTCTACAGCAATGTGCTACACAGCCTGTTAATACAAGTATATCTCTTTATTACTATTGTATTATCAATGTGGGCTAAAATTTAAACAGCGATGGAAGATTTTTGGTTTTGTGCTTTTTGTTTTTGTTTTCATGTTACCCAGTCAATAAATATTTGTAAAATCCTGAATCCAAATCAAGGGGTGTTTTTATACAATAGAATGTGTGTGATTAGTGTAATCTCACACCCTTTTATTTGAATCCCATGTCTGAATTTTACCAAGTCACTTTGCTTCATAAAATTTACTTTGCTGTATACCAGCAAGTATCATTTATTTTGTCCCTCACAGGTTTCCTTCAAAATAAAAAAAAATAATAATATAAGTAATAGTATAAAGAAACTGTAGAATACTTAAAATAATAAAATAAAATAATTATTGTTACAATTATTTAAGTTCAAGATTTTTCATAATTCCTTAAGCTTTTATCCACACTGACTAGGTCACAAGTTACTGCTCCCCTCTACATGAGCTTTTCCTTGCCAGGTCAGCTTGGTCTCTGTCACTCACACAGTGTGGTGTTATTCACCTGACCATATATCACACTGTTACCTGTCTGTTCTCTACAGGCATTTGTGTTTAATACTTCTGCTTTAGCTTTAATAACTCCACCAAGTTATATTGTAGATTTCAAAAAATAAATATTTACTCAATATTATGAAGGATTGATACAAAATCAAATTCACAAACAATAATTTAAAATGTTGCTTCTGGTTTTTATACTGAATTGATAACATCTATGTCTTCAGCATTCATTAAAACTGCAAATGTTGGTAATTGATGTTTTTCAATCTTTTTTCATTATTCTCAAACTTTATATAAAGACCTAGTATAGTTATTGAAAGAGAAAAACAGCAATTAACATATGATTATTTATAATTCTCTCTTTTAGTAATGGAAGTTGTATAATTTATAAAACCACTACTCTTGCTATTGGTACTCTCTTTAGGAGAGACTTTTAACAAAATGTTCTGTAAGATTTTCCCAGATACATGATTCCTAACTCATTTATCTGTAGTTTGTTCTCATATATGCTTTTAAATTCTTATTACTTTAAATTATCCAATTTAGATGGAGAAGTGAGGAATGGAGAAAGGAAGAGGAAGAGAAGGAAGAAAAAGAAAGAGAAAGAAAGGAAAAGGAGGAAGGAAGAAAGGAAAGGAAGAAGAAAAGAAGGAAGAGAGGATCACATCCCTTGCTCTAATGTGAGGTATAAGGCTCTTTTGGGTGATATAATTAACCATCCTTTAAAAAAATAACACACAAACAATGAGTGCTTAATTCTGACTTCACAGATCTAAAAGAATAATATAATTATTAGTTTGGAAAGGAAAATGAAAGATTATGTTTATCAACCACTGAATTTTACTGAGAAAGCTTTAATAATTTGTCAGCTGTTGGCATAGCTGACTATTGTTCAAGTAATGTTCTGCTAAATCTTATGTCCTTAAATTCCTAGGTTACTTTTCTTTCTTCTATTCAATCCCATGGTCTAAAAATGTATACAACTTCAATCACAATACCTTGAGGTTTAATGCTTAACCTCACTGTCCTATTTAACTTTGTTGAGTGAAAAGGTAAAATGCAATTGCTAAGTATTTACTTTACCACTTATACAAGGAGGGGACAAAGTACTTTGCTATCATCTTTGGAACATTCTCATTTGCTTGAGAGTCATGTTTCTGTGTGTAAAGGCATAAAATTTATCCTGAAGTTGCATCTTTTCCAGTAAATGCACAGATGTTAATTATCTGTGACATATAAATTAGTGATTAGTGATCATTAGCAATAACCTTAAATATCTAATATGTAATGATGCTTCTCAAGTCATTTTGATGACTATGTTGGTAAAACAGAATTCATCCGTAACATTTAACTGACTCTAAAACACGTATTATATGTAAAGTATTTTTATAGAGGCTTCCAGAATTTATTCTTGAGTTAGACATACACATAAAAACTACCATTCACTTCAGTGTGTAAGACATACCTCTATTATAGTAAAAATGGCAAAAAAATACAAAATATATCTTTCTTTCTGACTATTTCTCATCATTTTTTACCTCACAACTGTTTGAGCTCAGAGACTCTTCGAAATATTTGCTAAAGGAGAAATTTACAGGCTAGCTCCCAAATAAAATATAATATTTCAGTATATCATATATTAAATATATTTGTAATTATTATGCGGTCTTATGTGCACAGGATAGAGATCTCTTATAGCTAGTTACTTAATAAGATTTATTAAACAAAAAAGATGAGATACATGTAACTACAGAAAAATCTGTCTGACTTAATCATATATTCTATGAGGGAATACAAGAAAACTTATATTGCAATGTGAATCAAATAATGCAATAAAGAACTAGCAAACTACTATAGAATCACAGAAAACAAAGTCACTAATTCTGCCAAAATTAATAGGATGAACTTGCTGACAACATATTTTAATGTCACCTGAATGGATGAGTAAAGTTTTTGAGATTGGTAGGTACTGGAAAGGAATAAATCTATGAAAAGAAAAAAAAAGGAAAAAGAAAACTCAGCTGAAATTCCTAATGTCTAAAAAAACCCTTTTCTAAAATTACAGTTGTTTGTATGTAGTACACGGGATGATAACCCCCAAATATGTTCATGACCTAACCCCATAACTCATGAATATGCAGATGTGATTAAAATGAGTAACTATGAGATGTGGAAATTAACATATTTTATCTGGATGGGATCGATTTAATTGTGTGCATCTTTGGAAGGCATCTTGCTGGCAGTCTCAAAGAGGCACAGGGCATCACTGGGAAGAGACTGGGAGCCAAAATATGTATCCCGTCAGGGTTCAATCATGGGGGACCCATTATAACAGGCTTGTCTGAACCTAATCACTTTTCAAAGATCCCATCTCTAACATCCATAGTCAGATTAAGTTTCCACACTTTCACCATCTTAAAGATGGGGGTAATTTTAACACAGGGAGCCTCAAAGTGAAACACTCAAACCTTATTCAAACCACAGCAGTGTCTAATACTTTGTAATAATAATGCCAGTTGCCACTTACTGAGTTCTTGAGACATTTCAGATAATTTACTATCAATGATAAGCATTATCATGAAGCTCCTGATTCCCAGTTTAACATGCAGGATACCCTGGGAAGATCTTTATCTATCATAGAGAAAATACTAACTCATATTTTTTTCAGGATTTCAGTAACATTTATTGAAATAATGACAACACTACTTATAGGAAAATATGATTAGATGGTTTAGACCAGTTTAAAGGGAGTATTCTGACCAATAATTATATAAATCAGTATAATACTTTAAATATTATGGATGATTTATATCAGTAATTGACTGGTATATTATACTTCCTTCTTTAATTCTATTTCAAAACAAGCCATGCTCAGAACTAACTTCTCTCAGGAAAAGTAACAAATGCATTATCAGGAATAGAAACAGGCTGATACTGCGATCTGCTTGAATTTGGGCTGGCAAAGTTGATTTTTTTATTTCATGAGGACTCAGTATGTGTTGATCTGCATCACTAATGAATACCAAATGCTTTTCAGATGTATCTTGAATTAGCTTCAAGAGCATTTTTTATAATTACTGGTTAGCATTAATTTCCAAAATACATATTAGAATTGTACAACTTCTATATTCATGGAAAGATAGAAACAGCAGGAACTTGCAAGTTCAACCCTTCTTTCTACAAAGTTATTCTAGGACTCATTACATTGCTCTCACTTTAAAGGATGAATGTATAAAGGAATTTCATCCATTACCACAAGCAGGTATTGAAGGGTGATTTTGAAGCTGAGATGCAATATATAGATAATGGAACAACAATAATGGGGAAAAAAATCAAGCCACATCTAATTCCAATAATACTCTGCCTAGGTGATCAGTCTGGACTATCTGCTCCAGTTCTAAATAATAAAAAAACATATCTTTATAATATCTGCTAATTAATATAACAAACCTATATAATGAGTATTTTAGTAATCTTTTTCACTGTTGTGACTAAAAGACCCAACCAGCACAATTGTAGAGGAGGAAAAGTTTATTTGGGGGTTCACAGGTTTCAGAGGTCTCAGTCCACAGACAGCTGGGTCCATTCCTAAGGGCTATAGACATCATCGTGGAAGAGTATGGGGGAGGGAAGTAGCTCATGTGATCATCAGGAAGCAGGAAGAGAGAGACTCCACTTGCTAGATACAAATATATACTTAAAGCCCTGCCCTCAATGCCCCACCTCTTCCAGCCACCTCTTACCAGCCTTCAGTTACCACTCAATTATTCCCATCAGGTGATTAACTCACTGATTGGGTTAAGGCTCTCGCAACCCCTCTGAACCTTCTCACAATGTCTCACCTGTGAGCTTTTGAGGGACACCTCACATCCAAACCATAACAATGAGAATTTGTGTGTCCATTTTACTTTTGAGAGTCAAATGATATTTAAAGATATCAAAGGACTTTACTATGTTCTCACAGATATTAAGATAGTGAAGGAGAAATTTGGAACCTTCTCTATGTGACTCAAGTGTTTGACCTTAAGTTCAATGATACCACAACTTTTTAGGATAATGTATTCTGGATTTATTATAGTGTCTTTAGATTAATACACTACTTTCTCTTATCATTTAGAGAATCCTTTGGTTTAAACATTCACCTTTATTTTCTTAAAATAAATTAAAAATATTACATGCAACAACACTACTGACTCAAATATTGCTGAATTGTGAACATTTCAGTGCAGCAAACTTACCACTGGATATTAGCCATGGTGCATATATAGAAAATATTTCTCTCTATATACAAATATATCTTATATGAGTGTGTGTTTATAAATGTATTTTAAAGTAAATATACATAATTTTGATGTCATTTTTGTTATTGTAATATGTAACTTCTGTGATTAGAAGAGGAACAACAATATTTATTTTGGGGTGGCCAATAAAATAAAAGACTGAACAATTAAGAAATCTTGACAACTAAATATAGTCACACCAGTGAATATTTTTTTGTTGATGTTAATGAACAGAATGTAGTTTTGAAAGTGCAGAGACTAATTGGTTATTGAAATTTGAAAAAAAGTGATAACATAATCCAACCTATCTTTGATAGAATGAGCATATCAAATCAATGTTTAACATAATAATGAAGGCAATATAACTGATCAAATTATGTTACATGCATGAATGTATATTCCATAATGAGACAAACTATTCTGTATGATTATTATGCACCAATAAAATAGTAAGGTATTCAAACTTCTGATATCAAGAAAAATGAAAATGTTAATATTTTTACAAGCAAAATCATATTGGTTTCAGTTATACTATATACAAGATACCTAAGAAATTCACTTATTTTCTTTGAAATTTAATATTTTTCTGTGTAAAATACTGCTCCTAAATTTGTTACCACATAGTTTGTAGAGATTATATGAGATTAGTATGTGAAAAAAATTTATAAATCTGTAGCATACATAATACTTGGCATTTTAAAACTTAAACTTGGAGATTTCAAGAAAATAAAACCTTAAAATGGTATTTTCTACTTAGAGATTTCAGAAATTATGACTCACTCATTCTTGAAATAAATATTTAACAAGCACACACTATGCACTATAACTTGTTCTATGCATTTGAAACACAGTAGAAACAAAACAAATCTTGCCTTCATGGACACTTATTTTGAATATGAGGCATCAGTTATTTGAGGCCTAACATTGTGATCATTCCTGTTCTAACATAAAGGAGAAATTTAATAAGATCACAATATCAAAATTTTAGCTTTAATATTTTTATGAGATAAAATGTTTATATTTTAGCTTATTATGAGTTATTTGATTTTCAAACTTGGACAAAAATTCAGCCTTTGGTAGTATCTATGTGACATTGAAAACTAGTTAGCATATCAGAAATTAATTTTTTAAAATGTCAATTACTATAAAATTCTTGACTTGCAGCATTTTGTTAGTGTGGATTAAACAATATGTATGACATTACCTGGAATATTACCTTGCAAACATGCTAGACACAGATGGCTTTTTCATGTGAATTTTTATGGTCAACAAAGATGAATTGTGAGATTTTATAAAAAAGTCAATGTGTGATGACTCCTGAATCTTCAATCAAAAAACTGACCCATTCATGGGATTTTTGAATATTTATTCATTTTGTTCTCCCTCCCTTTCTCTCTCCTTTCTCCTTCCTTCCTTGCTTGCTTTCTTCCTTTCCTTCCTTTCCCCCTAGTACTAAAAATTGAACCCAGGTGTGGTTTACCTCAGAGTCACATGTCCAGCCCCCCCCCCTTTTTTTTTCAATTTTGAGACCCTGAATTGCTTAGGGCCTGATTAAATTCTAAAGCTGGCCTCAAAATTTTGATCCACTTGCCTCAGCCTTTTGAATTGCTGGGATTATAAGCATGTGCCACCACTCCAGACAGTTCACTGATTTTCTTTATTGTTAGAGGAACAAAAAAAACAAACAAAGATGACTGAAAAGATGAATGCTTCAGATTTGGGCTATTTTTATAATTAAATATGTACAGATTCTTAAATGTCATGAAAATGTATTACTTTTCATTATCCACATAATCAATTGAATTTAATCATCCTGTAAAATTCATAAAATGTGTATGTGTGTTCATATCTGTGTTCGAGTATCTGAAAAAATGCAAGATAGTAATATGACCCAATTTCATAAGACTAAAAAATAAACTATGGTAATGAATATTAAACAGAAAATGAATAACATTTTTGTGTTTTTCATGTGTTTGTAGTTTCTAGTTTGCAATCCCAGAATTTCTTTGATCTTCCCAAAATAGTACCACCAGTTTGTCTGAGTCTTTAATTTAATAAAAGTAATATGAATCAGGACAGGTGTATCATTAATGTGGGTATTATGAGGAAATCTATAATAGAATATGTATATGAAAAAAGATATTGGGAAACTAATATCAATAAAAATAGTTTGTCTTGGTGGGTTATAATCTGTTCATTGAAGGGTGTGGTTAAAAGAGGAACACTAACCCTGTGCAGTCATAGAACTTAAACTAATTGAGAAATGTTTCTCCTCTTTCCAGATGTAGTGCACTTAGGGCATGTGTACGGGAATTAAGTAATAGAGTTAGAAATTATTAAAGGCAATGGCAGAAAGGGAATATTTTAAATTCCACTTGCACCTCACTACACATCATAAAAGTGGATGGATTTTAGTATATAGCACCTTCTATAATCCAACTCTGGGGAACTGTATGCATCCTTGTGAGGACTTCTTATCAATGACAATATATTGAGACTTTCTAGGTTGCATATCCATAAAACTCAGCAAAAAGGGTATGGGTAGTACAGTCAGCACAGGCACTAATCATATCAAGTGTTTTCCAGTTTGCATAGAGCTGATCACAGAAAGGGTATGAATAGCCACACCCCTAGGAAACAAACAGAGAGTCCCCAATTGAAGTCAATAAGCATCCTGAGCTTTCATACTCCCTGGCACTTGCTTCCACTTAAGGGTGCATATTGTCTGCTTTCCTTGCATTTCATGGCTTGAGAAACCCTTCACACCAAGCCAGGTGATCAAAGTGCTCTATTGGGGGATAAGACACTGAGATCTTGAAACTCTACCACAAAGAAGTCGGGGGGTGTGTGTGTGTGTGTGTGTGTGTGTGTGTGTGTGTGTGAAGGTATGCTGTGTACATGTTAAGAGGAAAGGATAGTCTAAATTTTAACAAGGTTCACAACATGACTTAAACTTTACAGTGCTTGAAAATATCTTTAAGACATATTTCATGCTAGGTATCTGAGAGACCACATCTTCTTTACATGTGCTGCATATATTTCCCAAATAAGCATAAGAATCTGGAACTCAAATTGAGTAATGTCTATATTTGTTTACATTGCTGGTGAGATTTCTGAAAATCTTAAGTAGTTGGTTCTAGGGTTTACATTAATACACATGATAAGTGTGAAAAAGTATTTATGCAGAAATATATTAAAGTAAAGGATAGGTGTAAAATTATAAATATCAGATAAAAATAAATATATATAAGAATGTTTATATTAAAGGGTATTTATAAATTACTGTTAATTAGTTCAACAATTTGTAGGAGTTTACCTTTTTATTACATGAAGAAATGTGATAGCAGTGATATATCAAATATTAGATATCTTATTCTCCCTGGAAATCTCTATAGAAACAAAATAATAGGCAGAAAATCTCATCAGAGCTTGAAAAATTCAAGTAGCAGTGATCATTGTAGTGAAATTAGACGACTGAAATGTCTCCTTGAATAGTATGAAATATGTATGAAGAGGGATTGGTGCTCTTAGTTTAAAAAAATTTGAATTTACATTAATTTCTGATAGATATATGATAAGAATTCACAATAATTAATAATATAGTTCAATATGTTCCTCTTTAAAATTTCAGTTAAATTTGAAAGTCTACCAATGCTGCTGAGTGCATTAGCTTTTACTGCCAGACAATACATCACAAGAAAAATAAAAAGAATTCAACCAAATGACTTTTCAGTGCAGACAACAAAAAGCTTTTATAAACACATTAATGACGGAAATAGTGTTTTTCACTCAGTATGTACTGAAGCATAATGAAGTTAAGTCTCTAAACCAAAATATATTTTCCCTCAGAGAAAAAAGAATCATTTAAACAGCCATTGATTTGTTACCTAGTGACTTGACACTTTATGATGAGTGCCTTCAAAGCATGAAGATCTTACTTATCTAACTATAAATAATGCATATTAAAAAGGGGGCATTAAATGTCCCTTGGAAAATATTTGCCTTATCAAGTATTGAATTTTTTGAGGGGGGTGGATATTCAATGTGTGCTCAGTGATCAAAACTTTGCATTAGAAATGATAGAACATTTTAAAATTTGTTTTAATTATGTTTACTTGAAAATAAGCAGAGTTCATGGAACACATTACAGAATACTTTATTCCTTCCAGGTCTAAATTATAGCATTTGCTATTCTTTTGCCATAAAATATTTTGAAAATTTCATAGCAATTTTGACACTCAGAATAAACAATATGTATATGTTCAAGATAGCTATTGTAATTTTTTCTTACATCTTGCTATAGAACATAAAAATGAAACAAAAAAAGAGTTAAAATGGACTTCATTTTATTGAAATAGAAACTAATTTTTCCTTTCATTTAATAGGCAAAGGTATTATATTTTCTCATGAACCTAGACAGTAACAAATTTCTATCCTTCTACAATTACATAATTTGTTAATATAAAATAGCAGTGGTCACAAATGTAAAACAGAGTGTCATATATTCCTGGTGGGATTGCATACTGGTGCAACCACTCTAGAAAAAGTATGGCAATGCCTCAAAAAACTTGGAATGGAAACAAAATTTGACCCAGTTATCCCACTCCTAGGTTTATACCTAAAATGATTTAATATCATCATACTACAATGACATATCTGTTTCAATGTGTATAGCAACTCAATTCACAATTGCTAATCAATATGGAACAAACTAATTGCCCTTCAACAGATGAATGCATAAAGTAAATGTGGTATATATAGACAATGGAATATTACTCAGCCTTAAAGAAGAATATTATGGCATTTGCCAATAAATGGTTGGATCTAAAGAATATTATGCTAAACATAATAAGCCAATCCCAAAGAACAAGGTCTGAATGTTTTCCATGATATGTGGGTGCTAATTCACAATAGGGGCAGGGAGAATAAAGGTACTTTGGATTGGAGTGAGGGGAGAGATATGAGGGGAGGGGGTGTGGGGTTAGAAATGATATTAGAATTATTTGAACATTATTACCCTATGTGGATATATAATTACACATTCTGTGTAACTCTACATCCTGTACTACCAGAGGAATGAGAAGTTATACTCCATTTATGTATGATATGCCAAAATGCATTCTACTGTCATGTATAACTAATTAGAACAAAAAAATTAAAAAGTGTAAATTTGGTGTTTAAGAAGATAAGAAATCGACATTTAAAATTTAATTACTCATGAATTATTATATGCTAACACAGATTTTTCTTACAAATGGTTAACGTTTTGTCAAATACTTAGAAACACTTCTAAAGATTTATTAAAAGTCTCAAAGGATCATCTTACTACTGAGACTGGTGCAGGTAAGTTTTCAAGGTAATTTTTGTTAAACTTCCATTAATTTATTTCATAAGAATTTGGAATTTTCCTACAAATTAACCAATTTTAGCATTAAAAATTTAAATGTAAGTTTTGAACTTATCTGAGAAAGATCTGAGAAACGAGATTTAATCAGTATATTGGAAAAAAATGTTTGCATAGGGTGTTTTGAGACTTAGTCCTGTTTCTCTAGGGAAAACTACATGCTTGATGATAATCAAATCAATAAATCTAAAAAAATTGTACTAAATACATTTCTAAATATAATTTGAGTTTATGCCCCAGTGTCTGCTAAAGTAATTCTCTGGCACTTGGGACATTTATTAGTTTTTGTTTTTTAGATTCTTTGGGGCTTTTCTTTTGACTAACTGAGTCACTTTAATTTAATTCTGAGTAAATTGGCTCCATTTTACACATTAAAGAAGTTAGCATTTGCAGCATCCTAATCAGGGTTATCCATTGCCAGAATATTCTGGTAGCCTTTTACATACCCAATCCAACATCTCAATCCAGGGAGGACAGGCAAAAATTTAAATATGATCTGAACTTGTGTTTTGGGAGTTATTGAAGGGAATGAGGGGTATTAGAAATGATTGTCCATTGTTGAAATGAGTTGCGTTTTAAACTATTATATTTATTAAATAGATGATTCAGGTAGCAGTTTACAAAGAAGGAAAAAGAATTCTGCAAATCCATCAGCACCTGTATAATGTTTTTGGTAGTATGGACATTTTGACAATATTGATTCTACCTATCCAAGAGCAAGGTAGGTCTTTCCATCTTCTGAGTTCTTCTTTGATTTCTTTCTTTAGTGTTCTATAATTTTCCTTATAGAGCTCTTTCACCTCTTTCGTTAAGTTGATTTCCAGGTATTTTATTTTTTTTGATGCTATTGTAAATGGCGTAGTTTTCATCATTTCCCTTTCAGAGGCTTTGTCACTGATGTACAAAAATGCCTTTGACTTATGGGTATTGATTTTGTATCCTGCTACTTTGCCAAATTCATTTACTAGTTGTAAAAGTTTTCTGGTAGAGTTTTTTGGGTCTTCTAGGTAGATTATCATGTCATCAGCAAATAGTGCTAATTTGAGCTCTTCTTTTCCTATCTGGATCCCTTTAATTTCTTTCATCTGTCTAATTGCTCTGGCCAGAGTTTCCAGTACTATGTTAAATAGCAGTGGTGAGAGGGGGCATCCCTGTCTTGTTCCAGTTTTTAGAGGGAATGCTTTCAATTTTTCTCCATTTAAGATAATGTTAGCTCTGGGCCTTGCATAAATAGCTTTTATAATGTTGAGATATGTCCCTGATATTCCTAGTTTTTCCAGTGTTTTGAACATAAAGGGGTGTTGTATTTTGTCAAATGCTTTTTCTGCATCTATTGAGATAATCATATGATTTTTATCTTTAAGTCTATTGATGTGATGTATTATGTTTATTGATTTCCGAATGTTGAACCAGCCTTGCATCACTGAAATAAACCCCACTTGATCATGGTGCATTATCTTTTTGATATGTTTTTGTATCCGATTTGCCAGAATTTTGTTGAGGATTTTTGCATCTATGTTCATTAAAGATATTGGCCTAAAGTTTTCTTTTTTGGATGTGTCTTTGCCTGGCTTTGGAATTAATGTAATATTGGCCTCGTAGAAAGAGTCTGGAAGAGCTCCCTCTTTTTCTATTTCTTGAAATAGTTTGAAGAGCATTGGTATTAGTTCTTCTTTGAAAGTCTTGTAGAACTCTGCTGTAAACCCATCAGGTCCTGGACTTTTCCTTGTTGGTAGCTTTTTGATGACATCTTCTATTTCTTTGCTTGTAATCGATCTGTTTAAATTGTGTATAGCCTCCAGATCCAGTTTATGCAAATCATATGACTCTAGAAATCTGTCAATGCATTCAGCATTTTCTGTTTTATTAGAATACAAGTTTTCAAAGTAATTTCTAATTATTTTCTGTATATCTGAGGTGTTTAGTTGTGATATTCCCTTTTTCATCACAAATGTTAGTGATTTGAGTTTTTTCTCTTCTTCTTTTCGTTAGCATTGCTAAGGGCTGTCAATTTTGTTTATTTTTTCAAAGAACCAACTTTTAGTTTTGTCAATTCTTTGAATTGTTTCCTTAGTCTCAATTTCATTAATTTCTGCTCTGATTTTAATTATTTCCTGTCTTCTGCTGCTCTTGGTGTTGATCTGTTCTTCTTTTTCTAGTGCTTGGAGGTGTGATGTTAAGTCGTTTATTTGTTGGTTTTTTTTCCTTTAAAGAATGAACTCAGTGCAATGAATTTTCCTCTTACTACTGCCTTCATAGTGTCCCAGAGATTTCTATATGATGTATCTGTGTTCTCATTTACCTCTAGGAATTTTTTAATCTCCTCTTTGATGTCTTCTTCAACCCCTTGTTCATTCAGTAGCATGTTGCTTAGCTTCCAGTTGTTGGAGTAGTTTTTCTTATTCCTTGTTTTGTAGTTGATTTCCAATTTCATCCCTTTATGGTCTGATAGCATGCAGGGTAGTATTTCTATTTTTTTATATTTGCTGAGATTTGCCTTGTGACATAATATATGATCTATTTTGGAGAAGGAGCCATGTGCTGCTGAGAAAAAAGTGTATTCATTTACTGAGGGATGAAATATTCTATATATGTCCGTTAGATCTAAGTTATTAATTGTTTTAAGGAGGCCTACAGATTTAATGCAATTCCAATCAAAATCCCAATGTCATTCTTCAAAGAAATAGAAAAAGCAGTCATGAAATTGATCTGGAGAAATAAGAGACCCATAATAGCCAAAGCAATCCTGAGCAAGAAAAGTGAAGCAGGGGGCATAACCATACCAGACTTTAAATTATACTATAGAGCAATAGTAACAAAAACAGCATGGTATTGGCACCAAAACAGACTGGTGGACCAATGGTACAGAATTGAGGACACAGAGACTAATACATATAATTTCAGCTATTTTATATTAGACAAAGGTGCCAAAAATGTACAGTGGAGAAAGGATAGCCTCTTCAACAAATGGTGCTGGGAAAACTGGAAATCCATATGCAACAAAATGAAATTAAACCCTTGTCTCTCACCATGCACAAAATTCAATTCAAAGTGGATCAAGGACCTAGGAATTAGACCAGAGACAATATGCCTAATAGAAGAAAAAGTAAGCTCCAATTTCCAACATGTCGGATTAGGCCCCAAGTTCCTTAATAAGAATCCTGTAGCACAAGAACTATTACCAAGAATTAATGAATGGGATAGATTTAAACTGAAAAGCTTCTTCTCAGCAAAAGAAACAATCAGTGAGGTGAATAGAGAGCCAACTAATTGGGAACAAATATTTAATACATGCACATCAGATAGAGCACTAATTTCTAGAATGTATATAGAACTAAAAAAACTTTACACCAAAAAAGCAAATAACCCAATCAATAAATGGGCTAAGGAATTGAAAAGACACTTCTCAGAAGAAGATACATGATTAATCAACAAATACATGAAAAAATGCTCAACATCACTGGCAATTAGAGAAATGCAAATCAAAACTACTCTAAGATTTCATTTCAATTCAGTCAGAATGGCAGCTATCAAGAACACAAACAACAATAAATGTTGGAGAGGATGTGGGGAAAAAGGCACACTCATACATTGCTGGTGGGACTGTAAAATGGTGCAACCGCTATGGAAAGCAGTATGGAGATTTCTTGGGAAAATGGGAATGGAACCACCCTATGACCCAGCCATCCCACTCCTGGGTCTATTCCCAAAAGACTTAAAAACAGCATATTACAGTGACACAGCCACTTCAATGTTTATAGCAGCACAATTCACAATAGCTAGGTTATGGAACCAACCTAGATGCCCCTCAGAAGATGAGTGGATAAAGAAAATATGGTATATATACAAAATGGAATTTTACTCAGCAATAAGAGAGAATAAAATAATGGCATTTGCAGGTAAATGGATGAAGTTGGAGAATATAATGCTAAGTGAAATTAGTCAATCTCAAAAATCCAAGTACCGAATGTTTTCTCTGATATAAGGAGGCTGGTTCACAGAGTTGTTGGAAGGGGGTACATAGGATCAGAGGAACACTAGAATGGTCAACGGAAAGGGAGGGGAGGGAGGGAGTAAGGGGGGGTTGGAAAAAAATTGGTGGTTGAATGAGATGGATATCATTATCCTAAATGCATGATTGAAGATCTGAATGGTACTTATATACTTTGTATACAAGCAGTTGTATGTAAAAAGATACTATACTTGTGCATGATGAATAAGTAAATAAATAATAAAAAAAAAAATAAAAAAAAAATCCATCAGCACCTTATGAAGTGTTGCCCTCGGTTCCTGAGTTTCATTTAATTTCATGCTCTAAAACTTCACCCTCAGGAAGTGAAGTTGTTATATTGCCTGAGGGAAGAGAGAAGGGACTTCCTTAAGATTACATTGAAAAGTGAAACAGCTATTTGGGTTGTTCGTTGTTAATTAATGTTTGTCATCTTGACAGAATGTCCTCTTATTTAATCTCCATTGCATCATATCACCTTTTAGCAAGGTACACAAAAGGAGAACTATAGTCTCTATTTCTAATTGTGTGGACACTGATTTTCCTCAGAACAACCTGACAATTTCAAGCCTTGTCTAAAGCAGTTTTCTGTAGCAGTGCAAGAGTTTTGTGTATAATAAACCCATGTGACTTGCAGGCTAATGCATAAACAGAATATGTATGTGAATGGAGACCCTTACTCCATGTTCGATATTCAGTATCATATTATTGAATAAAAGGCTGGGATGGTTTAGTGGGTTTAAATTAATGCTTAATAGAATTTAACAATTAGGAGTTAAAAGGAACCAATAAGATTTATTAGGTGGAACTATGGACTTAGTACCTCATATCTTCAACAAAAGTAGTTCTAGTAAAGGGGAATCACATCAAAACATGCATTTAACTTATTACAGTTAAATTTAAAATAGTCACTGAGCACATATTCAGAGTGAGATGGGAGATATTAATAGGCTCTCAGTTACTAGATTTCCATATATTTTTTATTCTGTGTATCTTATAGAGAGCACACACACACACACACACACACACACACACACACACATACATGCACAGCTTATATATTTTGATGTCCTATGTTCACTGTGAAAAATATTTTGCAGTTGGAACATTTGCAAAAGCTACTGGACTTGAGGCAGGACAGATGAGGGACTCTTATCCCAGGCTCCATCCCACCTTAATTAGAAGAGCTGATGTGAGGCTAAGGACCTCCTTCCATCCTGCCTCGTTTCTGTTACCCTAGGAGCTAACTTAGCCAAAGTGTACAAAGCAAGATCCTGTTTTTCAAAAGATTGCCTCACCATCCTGAGGAGCATTCACAAACACCTTCCAAGTATGACCTAGAGTAAACTGCTTAAGACCCCTTACATATTACTCTCATCTCACGTGTCCAACTTAAAACCTGGAAAACAAACATTTGGCACATTTGCAATAACATTGTGGGCAAGGCACAGGAATCCACCAGGCACTCCTTGCTTAGCATAAACCACTCCTAATAAAAAAACTTGCTAAAGGTCCAACACAGAACTCAGAAGTACATATAAGTCCAGATCCCTCTGAGTCCCCAGGCATCTTTGCCTTGTCCCTGTTGCACCACTGCAGCATATCTCCCTCCAATAAACTCTTTAACTGCTTATCTTTGTCTTGATGAATTATTCTCACCAACCACACACTGGTCATTAACCAAGACCAAACACTCAGGTCTCACAACAGACTTCTCCAAATTTGAAGACATATTCAATTCTAAAATTAGTTTGCATTTCTTTTCCTTTGTCAAATAAAACCCAAAATTTGGATTTATGTAAGAAGAAATATTTTGTCACAATTGCTCCATGGAGATAATATAGTTCAGCTAATTGTTTTTGAGGATAAGAATGGAAATTTGTTGGTTTATGTCTTGCCTTGCATAGGTAAGGAGGAGATATCCATAAGTCTTTCTTATCTGAGTATTAAGAATAAAGATGCCTATTTGAGGAAAAAGATTGAATTATTTTATTAAATCTTTATTGTTTTTCAGAATCACAAGGCTTGGGTAATCTATTAAATTGTCAGTACCCCTCATCCAGCTTCCTTTTTTTCCCAAGACTAATGACAGGCATCCTTTGCTGAATAACTCAGGGGAAAACAATAGATTTCTCAGTGGGGTTAGATCAGTTTCAGAAATAGTTTCCTGAAGATTGCAGGTGACAGAGTTTCTGCAACATCAGTTGAATCATCTACTAAGCAGTGGTGGCAAGTGTCAGTTTCTTTAGGCATCTTAAGAGGAGGAAGCCTCAAATGCAAAATAGAAATAGTAATAAAAAAGTTTGTAACAAAGCTTTAGCCATTCATAGATTAAAATCTTTCTTTAATTTAGCAATGTCCATTGAGTTTTTAAAGCTAAAATGTCTATGAACTTGGTGATATTTCCATAGCCATAGTTACTTCTTTTAGGGCACACATGACCTGAGCACTTAACAAAACTTCCTTAATGAACCAAGCTGCTTCTAGTCCAGGAAAAATCCAGCCCACATGTGGTCTGCTATAATTACAAATTTTTGGAGATGTAAATAAAGTTTATGGACTTTACCTAATTGTGTTTCTTCACGTGGAGGAAAAGTTTAGTCACTTGGCAACTGTGAGTTCATAGTGTTAGAAAGTCTAGAGGACTGGAAGGTTATAGCTAGATATTGAAACAATCTAGAAGAATTGAAATTTTAGTAAGGATTGACAATGTATACAAGCATTCAGTATTATTTTTTGGTAGTCAACATGTTTATTTTTATGTGTTTTTTATTTTATTTTATTTTTTGTTTGTTTCTATATCCATCAGCTAACTAGAAAATTACAAGAGAGGAACAAAATAGCCCAAAGACAATGAACAGGGTCTGGATGATGATATACTAGGGTGAGCTATTTTTCTCCACTGAAACACAATAAAATTGTCTCTATAGTTATCTCCTTTTGATCAAACACAGAATCAAAATATTATTCTTAATCACAAAGTCATTATATTGGAGTTAATTATTTACATAAAGTGTGGCAAAAATGGAATTTCAACATGTAGAAATTTTAAAATTTATTTTGCTGGAAGTTTTCATAAATTATCTCAGATTAGAGCTTTAAAAACTCTTGAGACTAGGAATCCAAGCCAAGAAATTACCAGGACATTTTACTGTCAGTGCCTATAGTTTTGAGCATTTCTTTCCTTTTCTTTTCTTTTTTATAAATGACCTAAAAATAGCTTAAGGTCCCCAAGCCAGTAAATTATCTTCCTTATGCATTCATCTGTAAAGCTGGAAGCCCTGTAAGTCAGATCCCATACCAGTTTTCCCAAAAAGGTTTTAAGCAGACTCCATATGTCAATCTTAGGTTCAAAAAAATGACCATTGTATCTGAGTCAAGTGTAACTCTCAAAGATGACGTTCCATCAGCTGGGCGCGGTGGGCACAGGCCTGTAATCCCAGCACTTTGGGAGGCTGAGGCAGGAGGAACGCAAGTTCAAAGCCAGCCTCAGCAATGGTGAGAGGCACTTAGTAACTCAGTGAGACCCTGTCTCTAAATAAAATACAAAAAAGGGCTGGGGATGTGACCCAGAGGTCAAGTGCCCCTGAGTTCAATCCCCAGTACCAAAAAAAAAAAAAAAAAAAAAAAAAAAAAAAAAATCAAAGATGACGTTCCATCAAAACCTTCATTCCAAAGCCAATGTTTCCAGTTATGTTCCCATAATGAATCAAAATTTTTATTGATCAAATGTGAGTTAATTATATTGTCATATAAATAGGGATACTCTATATAAGAGATCCCAAATTCTGGAGAAACCAGATAGGGAGGAAAAAAAACAAAAGTTTTTCATTTCTATTTACAAAACATAGTATAATAAATCATTATTAGTTACAGATCACTTACAGAAAAAAAGAAGAAAGATTTTTATGTCCATAAAATTGAATATTAAAACATCATCCATATTCCAAACAAAACCTATGATCATCCTTCATCAGTTCATTCTGTCTCATGCAACTATTTCTTTCTTGTTACCTTCCATCTTTGCCTAGCAGTCTTATGATCCAACAGTCTTTCAGCTAGAGCTGTGAAAGTCCTGACTCTATCTAGTCGTAGGGTCTCAAAGGTATTTAAGTGTCTCAGAAGCATGTGCCCAAGAGTAACATGTTCTTTTTTGTTGAAAATGAGGCTTTCTGTCCTGTGGCTGATTGCAAGAAAATTCACAGAAATGTCAGAGTCAAATAAAAAAAAGCTATCTGTAGACTAGTAAAAATTTAAAATGATTGTTAGAAGTTTTTTTTTTTTTTTTTTTTTTTTAAGTAAAAAAGCAATTGTTAAGAAAATTTAAGTGATATGCAACATTAAAAAAAATAATTGAATTTTCTAGGCATGGTAGTGTATGCCTATAATCCCAGAGACTCGGGGGGCAGGAGGATCACAACTTTGAAGCCAGGATCAGCAAGTTAGTGAGGCCTTCAGCAACTTAACTGGACCCTGTTTCAAAATAAAAAATAAAAGGGCTGGGAATGTAGTCAGTCAGGGTTATTGCAGTTAGCTGCTCCTCAGCAGTAGGCTTCCTTAAAGCCGCAGCACCTTCTCAAAAGGGCTCAAATATCCACCCTTTTAAAAACAAAAGGTGAAAAGCTAGGTAGAGACAAGAAAATAAAATAAAATAGAGAAAATAGAATTAAAGCACCTTTTTTTAAACTAAAGGGGAGGAATATGAAGGAGCCCTAATTAGGAAGGGCTGTTGCAGCTAGCTGGAAGCCATAAGTTCCAACTGATATGTATGTAACGCACCTGTAGGCACCCGCAAAGCTGAAGGTATATAACCGGGTGAAAGCTGGGGGGTCCCAGTTAGGAGAACGGAGAATTCATTCAGTCAGTCGTGCAGTAGCTAGGTCGGTCAGACGAAGAGTTCGGGTCGGAGAAAAGAATCAGAGCGGCCAGAACGTAGGCAGAGTGGTTACAGAAGAGAAACCAGATAGAAGAAGTAATGGCTGGTCAGAGTTAGGCCGAGGCTCCCGAGGAAGACAGAAGACAGAAGAAAGAAGCAAGAAGCTCTAAAAAATAATCTTTCTCTAAGCTCTATCTTTCTTTCTCTCTAAGCTAAGAAGACAAGAAGAAAAAGACAAGACAAGAAGACAAGAAGAAGCTAAGCTCTATCTTTCTTTCTCTCTAAGCTAAAGTAGAAGTAAAAGTAGTAAAACTTTACTCTGCCTCTGAGTTTTTCTCCCATGGCGCCGTGGCTGGCCATGACAGGCAGCTTACAAATGGTGGTCAGTCCGGGGCTCGGCAGGCAGAGAAGAAAAGATAAAAAATAAGAACAAGAAGCTAAGATAGTGACGAGAGCGAAGAAAAAGCACAGCCTCAGACTCAGTTGAGACCAGCAAAAAGAGTAGAAACAAGAGAGCATAGCCTCTGACTCAGTTGAGGCCAGTTAAGAATTAAGCTGAAGCAGAGTAGCCAGCGAAAAGCCGAAGCATAGTAGCCAGCCAAAAGCCATAAAAAATAAAGAAGCCAGAAAAGCCATACAGAGAAAAAGCCTTGAGCTTTAGCAAAAAGCCATAAAGAAAAAAGCCATGAGCTTAAAAGAAAATAGAGAACTAAATAGCATGGTAAAAACCATGCAGAGAAAAAGCCATTGAGCTTTGGCAAGAAAGCCATAAAGAAAAAAGCCATAAAAATAAAGAAGAGACAAGAAAAAAAAAAAAAAAAAAAAAAAAAAAAAAAAAGTCAAAGCCGCTTATGCAATTGTGCTTAACTAAGTGCATTAGCTGCTCCTCAGCAGTAGGCTTCCTTAAAAGCCGCAGGACCTTCTCAAAAAGGGCTCAAATATCCACCCTTTTAAAAATAAAAGGTGAAAAGCTAGGTAGGGACAAGAAAATAAAAGAAAATAGAGAAAATAGAATTAAAGCACCTTTTTAAACTAAAGGGGAGGAATATGAAGGAGCCCCAATTAGGAAGGGTTATTGCAGCTAGCTGGAAGCCATAAGTTCCACCTGATATGTATGTGACGCACCTGTAGGCACCTGCAAAGCTAAAGGTATATAACCGGGTGAAAGCGGTCCGAGTTAGGAAAACGGAGAAATTCATTCAGTCAGTTGTGCAGTCGCTCAGTCGGTCAGAAGAAGAGTTCGGGTCGGAGAAAAGAATCAGAGAGGGCCAGAACGTAGGCAGAGCGGTTACAGAAGAGAAACCAGATAGAAGAAGTAATGACTGGTCAGAGTTAGGCCGAGGCTCCCGAGGAAGAAAGAAGAAAGAACAAAGAAGCAAGAAGCTCTAAAAAATAATCTTTCTCTACAAGAAGAAAAGCTCTCTCTACAAGAAGAAAAGCTCTCTCTAATCTTTCTCTCTAAAAATCTTTCTTTTCCTCTCTAAGCTCTCTCTAAGAAAGTAGAAGTAAAAGTAGTAATAGCTTTACTCTGCCTCCGAGTTTTTCTCCCGTGGCGCTGTGGCTGGCCATGACAGGCAGCTTACATAAAAAATAAGAACAAGAAGACTAAGATAGTGACGAGAGCGAAGAAAAAGCACAGCCTCAGACTCAGTTGAGACCAGCAAAAAAAGAGTAGAAACAAGAGAGCATAGCCTCTGACTCAGTTGAGGCCAGTTAAGAATTAAGCTGAAGCAGAGTAGCCAGCGAAAAGCCGAAGCATAGTAGCCAGCCAAAAGCCATAAAAAATAAAGAAGCCAGAAAAGCCATACAGAGAAAAAGCCTTGAGCTTTAGCAAAAAGCAATAAAGAAAAAAGCCATGAGCTTAAAAGAAAATAGAGAACTAAATAGCATGGTAAAAAAACCATGCAGAGAAAAAGCCATTGAGCTTTGGCAAGAAAGCCATAAAGCCAAAAAAGCCATAAAAATAAAGAAGAGACCAAGAAAAAAAAAAAAAAAAAAAAAAAAAAAAAAAAAGTCAAAGCCGCTTATGCAATTGTGCTTAACTAAGTGCATTAGCTGCTCCTCAGCAGTAGGCTTCCTTAAAAGCCAGTTCAGTGGTAAAGTGACCACTAGATTCAATCCCATGTACAAAAATAAGACTAAAGAAAGTAAACAAAAGACAAATTGAAGTTATCATAGATAACACTATACAGTAGTGGCCTATTATCAGGCAAAGCAGCATCATTATTTATTCTGATGAATAAAAATCATCATGGTCAGCAAGGACACTCTCAAATCTCTAGAAATTTCACATAATTTCTGAACTACTTATATGAATAATATTTTACCCATGCACATTTAACTTAGGCGTGGTTGGAGATGTAACTCAGTGGTTTAGCACTTGCTTAGCTTGCTTGAGGCCCTGGATTTGATTTGATGGCCAGTACTACAAAAATAAACAAACCAACCTAGGAAAGGTTAAACATCTCTTCTGATGTAACAACACTTTCCAAGTATTTAATAAAATATCAAATAAACCTAATTATTTTAGTACCTCTCTTCTTACAAATTGAAAGAACAAATCTTTTGTGATTTTAATGCATATTCCAGGTTTTGTTCTATGCTTTTCGCTTTATTGCAGGAGCCCTGTTTGGGGATTGATTTGAATTGCGGTTGACTATGAGCCGTGGAGATTTGGCCATTGTCGCCACCCGTAGTCTCACGGGACTTGTTGCGGGATCTCGAGTGACTTGGCCGAAATTGCTGATCGGGTCAGCGCCATTTTTAGTGGTGGTGTGTTTGGCGTGAGTTAGTTGTTGTTAGAATCAGAGAGAAAAGTTATCAGAATTAAAAGCTGTTTGTCTCCAGTTTGCCTCTGAAGTTCTTCCCGCGGCTCCGTTGCTCCAAGCGCTTCAGGCGGCAACACTTTATCATTCTGGAATTAACAATTATTTAATAACGTTTTGGGAAAATGACTTTCCTTAACAAAAACAAATCCTGTGTACCTCATTCACTTTATTTAGTGCAAATCTAAGGTTGTATATTAAAAAAAAAAAAAAAAAAATTGGAAATAATCTGTAAACTGACATATTCTAACACATAATTACTGTTGAAATAAAATTTTGTATTATAAAATGTATTTTTATTTTGTATTATAAAAATGTATTGTTTTACTCTCTGGGAATTTTGGGAATATTAAATTTATATACGTACTTAATTATCTCTGAATCAGTCATAGTAGAGCTCTTTCAAGTGATATATAATCTAGTTTGCTAATACCCTCTAAAAGTAGATAAATATTTCATATGCAAATACACAAACATGCATATAGAGACAGAGAGCATATAGCTTCAATTCTGAAAATTTTAGCTATGTTGCAATTAAAACACACAAACAAATTTATTATTTTACATAAAAGAGTTGACTCTTGTCCTTTTTCCACCTTTATATTTTTACCAGTAATTATTTTCTGGATCATGTGACAAGTTAGTTTTACCTGCTCTCACAAATTATTGTGGAGTTTATATGTAAGGGTTCATCTGCCATGATGTACAAACATATGTAAATATGCACTGAATTTCTGGGTAAGATCGAGGAAAAACCATTGGCCACCAATGAGCCTTGAAAACTGACCTGTGTGAGTAGAACATCTAGCTTGTTACCCACCACTTTTTCCAGCCTCTGGTTATTTGCTTTTGGAATCCCTCCATCAAGAGGCCCAGATTGGGGGAAAAGGCTTTAAATAACTATAGGATGTTGAGGGAAAAGGAGTGGGAAAAGGTGGAGGATGTACAGGTTCTGAAAGAAGTTAGATCAAAGTATTCAAAGAGCTGAATGAATGATAGAAGCTGGAAAAAGGAGAGAGAAGCAAGTGGATATGGGAGGGGAGAGGTCTTAGATGAGCCAGTTTGGTGATATCCCAACTGTCTCAAAGAGGCTATTTTCTGAATTGTGTTTAGTAAGAAATTTACTATTTCTGAAGATATCAGACCAAATCAGTTCCATAATAGTAAACTATATCATGAGTGGGAGAAGGGGAGTTGGGAGGGTGCCCAACAGAGCGATTAGCCCATCAAGTTATCAGTAGTTAAGTCAGTGAGGTTGGGGGACTTTATAGCTGAGGAAGAATCCCACTTGAAACTGGGCGCAGTGGCACACGCCTGTAATCCCAGAACTTGGGAGACTGAGGCAGCAGGATCATGAGTTCAAAGCCAGCCTCAGCAATGGCAAGGTATTTAGCAACTCAGTGAGACCCTGTCTCTAAATAAAATACGAAAAAGTGCTGGGGATGTGGCCCAGTGGTCGAGTGCCCCTGAGTTCAATCCCTAGTACCAAAAAAAAAAAAAACAAACAACAACAACAAAAAAAAAGAATCCCACTTGATTAATTTATTCACATAATCCAAAAGTTTGAGGACTGAGAGAACCCCTCATAGAATCACCAGAGTTAAAATGAAGAAGGAAATGTAGCTGCATGGTCCCTAGGTGTGGGTAGACTGATACACAAAAGTATTCCACAGGAAGAGCCAAAAAGAATAATCTCTTTGGAAAACAAACACAAAAACATTGTAACTTCTTTGTAACAGACAATAATAGACAAAACAACTAAGCACTGGCTTTAGAGTTGACCTCAGAAGGATCTTGGAATTGCCCAGGAGATAAGTTCAAAAGACTTCTGAAGCATCATAATGTATGTGAGGTAGTGAGGCTCCAGAAGTGACACCCAATCTTAATCTCAGTCCAACCACCAGAAACCTCAAGGAAAACATAAATTCTGTAGTTCAATAAACTGAGATGTTAACGAAAGTGCTCAGTGCAGAACATGGGAAAAGGGGCCCTGCAATGGAGGAAGAAAAATTGTTGTGACAGGGAGAACATTTCGACCAAGAGATTTTCCAGTGTCAGAAAGGTTAGATGGAAAGAGGTTTTGCTTTGGTAAGAACAGTAATGAAGGCAAGGAAACCGAATTGGAGAAGAGCTAAGGGCAAGGGTGGTGGGAGGCTAGTGAAGGTTACACCCTGGAGCCAGACAATTTGGAGAAAGGTCTGCTAAGACAAGTCCTGTGCTGACACAGGCTAAGTTTGGATCCAAGTTCAGAGGCATGAAGAAATGGAGACTCTTAGCCAAAGTTCACCTGATCAGTGGGGCCAAATATTTTCAGTTCAGCTATTCATCCATTATTCAAAGAATGGGAATTTGAAAGGTATCTGTCAGACCTAGTCAGAGATAAACAAGTGTTACATCTATGACTTTTACCTAAGTCATATGGGCAAAAGAGTTCTTTATAGTAAATCAATTTTGAAAACACACAAAAACAAGTGGGTGAGTTTCATCAGCCCTCTATTTTCCAGTGTTTGAGGCTCAGTAGAGGTAATTTTATCACTTAATCCTATTGCCACAGACGCCATTGCTTCTGAGTCATCTGTTTTGTTTTTCTTCTATCAAGCTGTGAACCTTACATGTTGATTAGGATAAGAGGAATAAATTAGGTAATAAGTCATGAAACAACACTTTGGTTTTACTAAGATTCAGACTTATCTTAAGGAAATCTTCTGCCTTTAAATTTTTTTTTGTACCGGGGATTGAACTCAGGGGCACTCGACCACTGGGCTACATCCCAGCCCTTTTTTTGTATTTTATTAGAGACAGGGTCTTACTGAGTTGCTAAGTGCCTTTCCATTGCTGAGGCTGGCTTTGAACTCACAATCCTCCTGCCTCAGCCTCCCAAGTGCTGGCATTATAGGCCTGCACCACCATCGTGCCCAGCTTCTTTAAATCTTATTATCTGATTTGCCAAGTTTAAGTTAAAACCAAATCATGTCCTTTAATTTGTCCTGTTTGGTGCTATATGAATAAGGTACATGAAAGGCCTTATGAGAGAGCTGGGACATGTATGGTCAAGATGGAATGAATTGTGTGGACACAGAACAAAAACACAGATGTTTGGTACATTTAAATTTGCTATGGAAATCCTGATGAAAAAGTTGGGTCACATTTCAGGATACCAATTATCACTCAAGAGAAAAAAAACAAACTCTGAGCAAAGTAAACAA
Organism: Tamias sibiricus; assembly: GCA_025594165.1. NCBI lineage: Eukaryota > Metazoa > Chordata > Mammalia > Rodentia > Sciuridae > Tamias > Tamias sibiricus. The sequence goes on from CM046665.1 coordinate 28,486,938, forward strand.
ACTCAGGTCCCATTTTCTTATGAAGCATGAAATAGGATCAACACAATTTAATATAACAGGACATTATTAAGTGCATACTATTTGCAAAAAAATTCTTGGGCCACTGAAAACCAAAATGTTAAAGTCTGGATGTTTAAACTGGGGATAAAAGCATATGTGGAAAAGAGTTTGAGGCTATGAGAAACACTGAATTAAGGTTAATTTCTATAAAAAAGTAGATAGTAATCAAATAACTGACATAAGGAGTGTTGATAGGATTTGGAAATTTGGAATATATTGTCACACATATATATAGATACCAAAGAAATACTGTAGCCAAATCAACTGATTGGTTTCTTCTTTTGATTTTTAATAAAAATTATCCTTCTCTCTGAGAGACCCTATCTTTTCACTCAAACATGATTTCCAAAAAATGAACACAATATGAGAAAATACTTGAAATTATCAAATTTCCTTTATTATACCTTATTTAAATCTTGGATTTTTATTTTTCAGACATTTGTTCCTTATATTCTCAAGTAATTGAAAATTGCATGGTTATTCATCATACAATATAAAACAGGATTTTATCATGTAATAGTTTTAACCAAAAACAAACAAAAACCCCACAAATAACATTGGCTTAATTTGTTTTTCTCTGAATAAAAACAGTAAGACCCATTATTTCTCAGGAGAAAAAGTCTTGTCAGCTGGACAATTTGAAATTTTTATGTCACATATTAATGCAAGAAAGATTGAAGTTTAAGGACAGTCCAGTTCAAAGATGCTATGTCTTATTGGTCTTTCTCTAATTCCAGCAAGAAAATTTAGAAGATAAAAATAGCATAAACTGACTAAGCATCTTCTACCTGCCATACATTGTTAAGCATACAATAAAGAAATGTGAAATAAAACATGATCTTATGTCATTTTTGCTCCATATTCTTGAAATACCTACCTTTCTTACAACACCCACCAAAAAGTCTGTATGCCATAAAACTATTTAGTTTCAAACTTTATTATGCTGAAGCACTTTTTAGGGAATAACATTATATGACCAATCTTTGTAATTTTTTTTTCAAAAACATGACTTGATATATTAATTTTAAAAGAGGAGTTGAGAGCCAGCGCTTTATATGTACTATGAAAGGAATTGCACTCTAAAAGTATGTATAACAAATTAAATTAATTAAAATTAAAAAAAAAAGAGGGAGAGAAGAGCAACTGACCAATGTGTTCTGATCTGTTCCACATCTGGGGAGCAACACACCCAGGCTCTTATTCCCGTGTTTTCTGGCAGCTGAAGTGGTCATGTGGTCATGGCACTGCTTGTCCACCACCTGTTAGGGAGTAGGAAGAATCAAAGGAAAGGGCAGGGGCTGCTGAGTAACTGTGGGGTTAGTGCTGTCATGCACAGGAGGGTCTACTCTATGGAGTCCTGAGGCCTTAGACAGAAGGTTGCTTAAATTGCAAAGCCTAAAAGAAACTTTTAGAAATGGAAAAGTCCAATGAGCCACAGGCTTAAATGACCTGCCTAATGTTGTAGAGAACATGGCCACTCAGGGAAGAAGTGTCATTTCTAGACTTTATTTCATTGTGATAAATTTTACTTCCCTTTTAATATCTCTATCAAATCCTTGCCCCAGAAAAAAAAAATATAAATCAATTGACCAAGGTAATTTACTTATTCTGAGTTGGATGTCTGTGTAGGGTAATTTTGCTTCCAGGAAAGGAAATGGCCTGCTTGTGGCTTCCTAACCATTTGGCAGGCAGGAGTAAAACATCAGGTCAGTGGCCAATAATGCAGTTGCAACAGTAAATGTGGGGCAGCAATTTAGAGAAGGCAGGATAAAAGGATGATGAGCTTTACCCTCCCTGTGGGAAAGAAATGTGGCCGGATTGGCAGGACTTTCTCTGAGGATTAATAGAGTTTGCTCTGATGACAAGCAGGTCACAATAATTATTCCCACCTCTTTGTAGCTTTTCAATTGCCATTACCCTCCTGTGGCAGTTTATGGAGAAAAGTTGGCATAAAGATTAAGGGTGCTGATTATTATAACTAGATAAATATAGGGATAACAATTTTATTCAATTAAAAGCCTTGGCAAAGTGACCTAAAATAAACCACAAAGAAAACCAACACATAAAGCCCTATTGTATGAATGTGTGAATTTGCATTCAGAAAGATGGCTTGTGGTCATTCTGGCCAAAGACAAAGTAAGAACCAGTGTTCATGAAAGTAAGTAAAATAAAAATAATGGTTATTCTAAATTACCAGCAAAGATAACTGAAATATTATATCCCTAATTTTCATCTCTTATGAAGTCTGCTGTCATCTTATTTAGACAAAAGTAGTTTAGTTAGAAGGCAAAATCTTGGAAAATTATATTCACTGATATATTCCTAGCATCTGGCATTATTCCTGGATTCAATAGGGCTCATAAACCATTTTTGAGTGAGGGAATAAATTATATCATAGGTGAATAATGAATAGGTGAATGAATATAAACAATAAGTAATACATCTTCTAAGAGCCCTCTTGAAACCCCTGTGATATCAGTAGGGGATAACATGAAATTAGTCCTAGAAATCATGCCTCAAATGTATTGTTGTTGCAACAATTAATTTTAAGAAAAAAAGACATAAATATATAGTCATTACTGGAAATGTAGTGTGTGTTGCTTTGTTCTCTAATTGCAGAACATGCCCCAATGAGATGATAATTGATTTTTCACATCTGTATTCCTGACCAACTACTATTCCCATTTATCTTAGTTCTATTATTCCTATTTGCCTATGTCCTAGCTTAGCCTATTTAATTTTCTTTCTCTCGTTTTCTTTCCCCCCATTTTCTTCCTTTTCTCTATTCTTATTTCACTTCTCCCCATTTCATGCCAAACTTCATCAAAAGTTCTCTGTAGGCAAGAAAACACACATTTGATTCATTCTACCTCCAAAGAACTGTGAAGTGTAGATTGATTGTTGTGCAGTCTTTTTGTCCAGATACCTCTTCTTGCCACTCTTTTTTATCTTCCTGATTATTTCCACTCATGCTAGAGCACATGACAAAACTTTCATTTTTTTCTAAACAAGTTTTTGTAGTCCCAACAGAATGAATTGAGCCTATTGTTCATTTGAATCTTTGCCATATAGTGAACATTTCTAGCATCTCTCCTGTAATTAACATTGAATCTGTGCCTCTTTGAGCTTGTGATGTCCTGAGAGTAATGGTCATAACATGTCCTTCTTATCATTCATATTTTAATGGCATATAATAGGTACTTAGAATTTGATCAGATGACTGAAATGTTTGGAAATTGAGAGTTGATAATTAGTAAGTTTTAAGGTTTAGATATGAGATGTCTCCCCAAAAGTTTCTGTGCTAATGCAGGAATGTTCAGATGTAAAGTGATTGGATTGTGTGAACTACAACCCAGTTCATCGATCCGACTGTCAATAACTTTGATAACTGTGAGCTGGTGGGCATGACTGAAGGAGGCAGATCAGTAGAAATGTGCCCTCGAGCTTGCATCTTCCCTGTGGTCCCTTCCTCTCTCTTTCTCTCTCTGCTTCTAGAATCCTGCCATGAGCTGAAGAACTTTTCTTTTCTGAGCCCTTCCACCATGATGTGCTGCATCACTGTGGACCCACACCACTAGAGGCAGTCATCTGTGAGCTCTAGGGCTATGAGCTCCCCAAAATCTTTTCCTTCTCCAAGTTGTTCTTGTGGGGTATTTTGGATACAGAGATGCAAAAGCTAGCTGAAACATACAAACTTTATAGTAATATTTACTAACTCAGAAAGAATCACTCTGTTTTTAATCACATTAAACAAATTTCAAGTTACATGCATTATTAAAGCCCTAAATTAAAATATTCAAGAAAAAAATTGCTAAAATTTAGATGAGAGAAATAAAACTAAAATCCAAAAAGGGCATCTCTTCAACTTTTTTGTTTCTAATTTGCACAACTTGTTTCTCTGTGTATATACCTACATCTATATATATGTATATGGAATCTAAATATGAATGGTTTCATAGCAACCAAAATAAAGCTTTCGATTAACTATGAATATGTCTGTAATGTGATTGATTAAGTCGAATTATAACTGGAATTATTTTAATACTTAGCATTGTCTATATTCTTCTATTCATTTCACCCTCTCTTTTATTTTCTGGACCCATTCTGTTCAGTGCCGGTGCATCTGATTGGACTGTAAAACATGAAATGTGTGGCTTCAAAACACAGCTGGAGCCAATGTCATTCTTAAGCCAGCTGGAATGAACAACCCACCGTTGTGGAAAGCAGCTGACTTGTGTTTTGATAGAATAAACATTCCAATGTGTGCTGCTTGTAATTCACTCACCATCCAACAAACAAATTAGTCTAGAAAAGAAATATATCAGCTATTAAGTGGAATGAGATTGATTGATAGAAGGGGCTATTCCTTCCTCCTGTTGATGGTACATTGTGTACTTCTGATGCTTTTAACAAAGTAGTTAACACTGCTTATGGTAGTTTCATTCCAAAACAAGGAATAGTATGAAAATACATCTAAAATTTTTCAGGGATTAAGAAAGAAGAGTTTAGAGAACAAGTTGGATGGTTTTCTTCATCTATGCATCTCTGTATATCTGTCTTTCTGGCTGTTTATTCTATCTATCCATAGCTCTATCTGTCCATTTATCTATTCAACTTTCTTTCATCTCTCCATATATCAGCCTGTCTTATTTCCATTTATTTGTCTCTCTCCTCTTCTCCTATCTAGCTCTTCACACATTCATCCACCCATCATCTATCTATCTATTCTTCCACTCTATTGCCTATCTTTATCTATCTATCTATCTATCTATCTATCCATCCATCCATCCATCATTAATCTGTTTCCCTTGTAATATCAGAGATAAATGTTCAAGCATTGCTTGCATCTCTGCAGGAACTAAAACCTTACCTTTCTACTTTCTACTCCATCGCCTATTCTCTAATTGTCCATCTCTAGTACTTAGAAAATTAACTGCCTTTTTATGATCTTTATTCATTAGTCATGTCTCTGTTCTCTAGAGCAGTGCAAAATGAGACTACTACCCTTTCCATTTAAAATATTTTCAGATTTTTGAATATTTTTTCTTACCAAAGCTTTTGTATACTGGCCTAAATAAGCCCGTATTTATCATATATTTTTCTAATGCTAAACTACAGTGTACTCCTCTTGCATACACACCAGATTAATCACTTGTCTCTATTATTTCAATCACTGTGTCATATATTGAAACAAAGAGATCTTGGTACTATCTTGTATTGGACTCATTTTCTACAAAATGACACTAATATAATATGATTAACACACTTGAAAATACCTCTTTTCGTGTTATGTTATATGTTGTTACTTAATAACTAACTACAGAGCTAAGAGCTTAGAGCAGAATTCATTTATTATATCATGTTTCTGAATCAGGAGTATAGGATCAGTTTAGCTGAGTCCTTGCTAAGAATCTCCCAAGGCTATAGTAAAGGAATCCCCTGGAGTGTGTTCTCATTTGGAGCCAGGACTGGGGAGGTTCCACTTCCAATGTCTCTCAGATTGTTAGCAGAGTTCATTTCCCTGGCTGTAGAACTGCCCTTGCTTCTTTCTGGGTGACTACTGGGTTCTTCCCCAGGGCCCTAGAGGCTACTCCCAGCAAAGTATCTTGTGAATTTCCAAATAAGAATGCTTACTTCTTCAAAGCAAAGCAAGGGAGAAATCTCTAAATGGAGTCTTCTAGTAACACACAGTGTCTTACATAAGACACTAGGGATATACTGAGACACTGCTGGACTCCTAGAACATTTAATATTAATGCTTCCACCTAAAATTTTGTGGATTTTTTCCAAATTCTCCAACATTCATATGTGTTATTAAGATATGTATGGTACTTGCTAATTGGTATTAATAATTTCTGTAGGTAAATGAGGTCTCCTTAGTTTGCAGTATGATAAAGAGCAAGAGACTTGACTTAGATTTGAAGGATGGTTAAAGGACCATCCTTGCCCAGTAAAAACCAACTTTCTAGGGTTTCCCATTAATTTGGTAGGAAAACAAAAATAAAATTAAAAGCATTTCCTAGATAATGACTTTTATGCTAGCTACCAGGGAATGTGCTATTGATTTCAGTAAAGATATAGCATCTGGACCTTCAGCGAAAGGTAACATTTATCTTATCAAGTTTATGGTTTTACAGTTATTCTTCTATTCTTCATGATCAATCAAACTTCCTTCCTTCCTTCTTTCCTTTTTTTTCCTTCCTTCCTTCCTTTCTTCCTTTCTTTCTTATTTAACCAGACCAATAGGCAAGAAACAAATACCTGAAACCAACCTTTCAATATATCAGGTTTCTTGTTCACCCTAATGGCTCAACTGGCAAAATTTCAAGGAAGGGATTTTCTTTTTTCTTTTTCTTTCTTTTTTTTTTTTTTTTTTTTTTGTGGTACCGGGGATTGAACTCAGGGGCACTCACCCACTGGGTCACATCCCCAGCCCTTTTTTGTATTTTATTTAGAGACAGGGTCTCACTGAGTTGCTAAGTGCCTCGCCATTGCTGAGGCTGGCTTTGAACTCGCAATCCTCTTGCCTCAGCCTCCCAAAGTGCTGGGATTACAGGCGTGCGCCACCGCGCCTGGCTGGGATTTTCTTTTAATAGATGTTTGGAAATCTTTGGGGAAATAGCAAGGGAGATAGAACTTTCTAGAGACTAGTAGTGATGAGATATTTTAAATCAATAAATTATAGATGTAGAAGAACACAGTCACTGTAAGAACAACATTTGAAGTACTGGTTGGAGAAGGAATGTAATTAATCTTACTGTGAAACCTAGCTGGAAGCTAGTCTATAAAAACTCCTGGTAATGTTGCTTCTAGTAAGTCAGAAAGCTGGGCAGAGCATTGAGAATGGATATGGTAGACAAAGGTAATGGAAAAAAACATGTAAAATAGAATACTGATGTTTTCTGAAATCACTCTCAGCTCCCAGAATTTTGATACTTATAATATGAAAGGACCAATTAGCAAGAAAAATATTAAAAAGATAATGAGAAATACTTTATTTTTCACCCAATTCCTAGCTTACTTACAATGAGAACATGAATTAATCTCGTTTTTTCTTCTTAATTCCTCTCTTTTAGCATTCATAATTAAAGGTCACATGTAATTATATGAAGTAGTTAATAGAATTTAAGTACAGCAACTTTCAAATTTATTGGGTTGTCATGTTTTTGTTGTTGTTGAGCTCAAAAGACAAAGAGCTTATTTCACCTCATGTCTTAAAATGAATTTTATCTTTTCATTGTACTTTAGTCATTAATGTTTAAAGTTGATTTTCTGTGGGGTTTTTTCTTAGTGTTTTTATATTCTTTACAAGCATATCAGTTAATACAGTTGTTGAACTGTCTTTAGAACTTAGGTTCCCTAAAGACTTTCATTGTGTATAGTCTGCTAAAAGATTTATTGTAATGAAAAAGTACCCGTAATATCAATTCCAACCTTGACACAAACTGTAACAGGGATAAGTGATTGAGATACCATCCTTTTTCTTTGGGCTTCAAGCAATAATCTGTTCTTATTTGTTAATATGTGCTCTAAATAAATAAATAAATAAATAAATAAATAAATAAATAAATAAATAAATAAAGGATCATTAATTTTAAATGTATTTTTAAATGAAGTTTAACAAATTGCATTCATACAATTGATATTTTGATGGTTTGATCAAATGTTGATCCAGAGAAAGCAGCTGTTCCACTTAAGCAGATGGATGGGGGAAGGGAACACATTGTCCAGTTTTGAAAAGAGCTGAGCTATATTCTCCAACCCATAACACTGCTGTTTGGTGCACTGACAACATAGCCCAGCATAAAATGATTTGAAATTAATAATACAACTCTCTACAATGTAAAGTGTCAGCTACAGTGAGTACTAAAATTTATATAAAAATATTGCAAATAAATATATGTAATCTTTACATTTAAATTCTTTACTGATAAAAGATTTTAAAACATTTTAAAATATTTGGAAAATAATTAGTATGGAATAAATCCAACATAATTTTTAGTTTATTTTTTTAAAAAAAGTTCTATAGAGCTAATCCATGTTACATACAAATTTATAAATGTTTATTGTGGCTCCATATTCAAAAGATTATCCTAGAATTCACTGGGAACTTCCCTAACATATTTGGGAACAGAAATGCTTCAGATTTTGGATTGTTTTCAATTATAAAATATTTGGACATACATAATGAAATATCTTGGGAAGTAGATTTAAGAATAAACACAAAATTTACTTATGTTTCTTATATCCCTCATACACACAGAGTAAAGGTAATCTTATGTAATAATTTAAAGAGCATTGTGCATGAAACAAAGTTCCACAGTGTGTAATTTTTCACTTGTGGCATCAGGTTGGAGCTCAAAAAGATTTTGGATTTTGGAATAATTCAGATTACAGATTTTCAGATTGGGGATGCCTGTCTAGTACCTACCTGATCACTCTATTTACCAACTAAATAAATAAAATGAAAATAAAAATAAAGGATGGCAAGAATTGATGACAACTAAAGAATGAACAGTAATGAAAAAAAATCTCTACTGCCAAATATTTTAAAGGGAAAACATTATTAACAGGAGACTACTGTAGAAGCAGTGAAGGTAGAAGTAAACAAGAACTCACATTAGAAATGAAAGTGTATACAGTTCTGAGGATAAGATTTGTTTGTGTCATGGTGTGCTGGATCTGCTATTGTTGAACTAATAATAGAAAATTCTTTCTGTTATGGGCTAACATTTGTCTATATTGCCTTGGTTAATAATCAGGTAAAATATCACATATGCCAGGAGGAATTATTTTATTCCTTTCTCATTAATGCATTTAATGATTAATAACTGAAGGTCTGCTCTTAGCTAAGGATTACCCTAGAAGTAGGGATATACAAGAAAAAATTACCAGAAATGCTGCCATTAGAGAGGTTATTTTAAGTAAAAGAAAGAAGATACTTTTGTTTAGCAAATATTAAAAATTAAAATCAATTTCTATATGATTATAAATTATTTTAGGTATCACAAGGAATATTTCTAATGCAATAATAACCTGCAGAAATTGATTTAAGTATATTTTCTGCTTAAGAATAAAGGCAGTAGCTCTGGTTTCTTTCTTTTATAAATTGATTCAGTTTCCTCTTGAGCTGAGTTATACCACTTTGCTTTTATTATTGACTTTGGCAGTTTGTTACTTATTTCAGCTACTCTTTTATGTAATAATTTTTTTTAAATCACCTGTGGGCTGGGCTTATACTTAGTTTCAATGCTCAGACTTGTATTTTCAAATGAGGTACTATGTCAAGCAGCAGATATTTTTTCTTCAGCTTTTTTTTTTTTTTCTTTTTAATTTCTGCAAGATCTCACATATTGACCTCCTTTTTGTCTAAGACGTTTTAAGCTTTCAAAAAGTGAAGCTTAAGTACGCAATTAGGAGCAATGAAGCACAAAATTGCTCATGCAAGAAATATCATCATTTTCCCTGTGCATCTGAAATTAAGGGATCTGCGCAGTCCAATCATGAGCTAACCAATATGATAAGGGCACACAATCACGCAAACCTATCATTACATTGTAACAAAGCCAGTGGAGAATTCGGTACCCACAATTATAAACTCACAAACACCCACTTGCCAATGTGCCTTTTTCCTTACTACACAAGCTCTTATTTTTGTATATTCTCTGATTTAGACCTTTAGTCCATCTATACCGTATGCGTTAAAAATCTGTTCCAAGAGAGATTTATATCATTTAGAGAGAGCAGACTCTTAGTTTTTCTAGGATCTAAAGACCAAGGGCTATGAAGGAAAGAAATGGGCAAGGAGCCAGTAAATCTTTCATAATTCCTGATCTTGTGCAGTCTGTTTAAGGTTCACCAGATTCAACAGACAAACAGGGAGTGGAGCCCAGACTAGATTCTAGTCCAGTAGACTACAATATTTTCCACATTGAGACTCTGTGTCCTCAATTGTTCTTCATTTAAACAGATGAATATATTCTCATTCCCTATATGAGAAGCAGCCAACTGGAAATTACTATAAACATTTTCTGGACATTTTGTTTTTGTTAGAAGTTTAATATCACAGTACAGCAACAAACCTACCTCCAAACATTGCTGCACTGGTGGCTAAATCTTCAACAAATACATATTTTGGGGACATTTAAAATACAAACCATAACACAGGGATTCTAGATTTTTTTTCTTTTTAAGTATCATAATACTGAGGAACTATACTTCCTTATTTTTCTTAGCTGTTAGAGAAAATTAAAATTATTTTGAGGAATAGATTTGGAGACATTTTCCCCCTATGTGCCACTGAAGTTCTGTCATTTTTTTATTTATGTCTTACTTTTTATGACTGTACTTCTCTATGTATAATAAAGAGATATCATAATTCTTCAATGAAAGATAAGTATGTACTTAACTGTCAAGTATATAAAGTTTTATATATATTGGAAAACAATAAAAACTATCCTTTCTTATGAAAGTGGTGCTGTGTTACTAGTCACAGCTTGAAATGTTTGATGGCCTACAAATAGTATTTCTTTTTTTCTTCCTTTCTTTTCATTGTTCCCATACAAGTATTGTTGATCTATCCATTACCATTTTATCCCCTGGAATATTGTTAGATTTAATACAAATTCAACCTTTTCCAGAAAGCTTTCCACAAATTTCAATAATTGTTGGCCTTCCAAAAGAAGAACATGCTCTAAGGCCTAGAGGAAAAGCTTTTACCCAGATAGGCTAGAAGACCTTTGGACTTGGTTATTACATTTATTTCAGTGAAGTAACTGTAATTCTTTTTTCATGGCCAGAATCATCCTAGTTTGGCTACAAAAACATATGTTCACTCTAACAGTGGGCAAATTTCACAAAGTAGTTCTAGTAGCAGTGAAGCTCATCCACCTTTCATCACCATGTTGTTTGTTTAGAACTAAACTGGACCCTACAGTGATGGTGTGAGTCTGGGTTGATCAAACAGCAGAAGCATCAGTGTTGATGAAAGAGGCTTGGCACATAATGGCCAAATATAAGAACTAGGAAGAGAAATAGCAGTTATATTCTTGGATTTCAAATATTTCTATAACAAAGCAATATGAAATTGCCTTTGTTAGGGTAAAGGCAGGAATGGTTGCTTAGTTGGAGTAATAATTGTATGCTTGCTCAGTGAGAATAAATGTAAATTTCTCCTTCATTCCATCCACACAATCCTTTGTGTTCTTCTCATGGATGGGAAAATTTTAGAAAACAAAGTCATGTCATCTAAGAATTTTCAGACATTTTAGTTAGTAGCTACAAATTTGTTTTTTTTTTTTTCCTTTTTGTAATTATGTTTCCAATCTTCATGAGATATTCTATCATTTTTGTTATCTGTCTTGTGAAATGTAATGTCTCCCATAGTTAAAATGTCTCTAAGTTAGTAGGGTTGGCCTTTTTTATTTTGTTTGTTTGTTTGATACTGGGATTGAACTCAGGAGCACTCATCCACTGAGCCACATCCCCAGCCCTATTTTGTATTTTATTTAGAGACAGAGTCTCACTGAGTTACTTAGCACTCACTTTTGCCGAGGAAGGCTTTGAACTTGCTATCCTCCTGCCTCAGCCTCCTGAGTCCATCTCCTGACTGGCATGACTTTTTAATAGTCTTTCTGTTTTGGGGTTTCAAATATCTTAATATGTGGAGTATCTGACTTTGAAAGTATTAAAAGAAGTATAATATTGCTCTCTGTCCCAGTATATCTTCCTAATTCAGTTTCAATCACTGCATCTCTGCTGCAGGCTGTGGATTTAGAGGAAAAGAAACTACAAAGGTATCCACAAATAGTTTAAGGTGCAGGCAGATAATATTTACTTCAGGAAGACTTACCTGATTTTTTCAAGCTTTGATTAGGTATCTTTCACTGTCAGCTAAGATGTTTTCAACTGGAAGAAACAAAAGATACAATTATAATCAGCTTTAAAATAAGAGTAGATAAAAGAAATCTTGTGTATGGCAGCAACAGCTCATCAAGAGCCAGGATTTTTTTGTCTTTCTGCTCCATTATCCTCAGCATTTTGGCATTGAAGCTCAGACTGATGTCCTAATGATTGCAAATGCTGTGGCAGTCCCAGTTTTAATGCCTTCACATAACCCACTTGGCAGAGGGAAATGAGGTGATCTCCCTCTGCCCCTCCCCTTTAGCAGGAAGAAAATCCTCTCCCAGACTCCCAAAGCAAACTTCATATTTTGTCTCATTAGTTTTAATTTTTTATCACATGACCATATCTGAGCCAATCACTGAACAAAAGAAAGGATAGTTATGGGCTTTGTGAAGATACACTTTCCCTCAGCACATGAACCATTGACGACTGGACAGAAGCCAGCTGTTAATAGCAAGAAATAAGGAGAATCTAGAACAAAAATTATCTTTTTGTAGTTTTTCACATTTCACCAAAATTTGCTAGAATGATTATATTTGTAAAATACAAATTCACTAACAATACTATTTGAAAGTTTAAATAAAAGCTTTGGGTATAAAAAAGAAAAGAAATAAGGAGAGAATAACTATCAGGCAGGGTATCTACAGCAGCTGCCACATCTTACTATGTGCATCTGTAGCATTTACCATAAAGCATGATTGCTGCCTGTGAATTTATCTGTTTCCCATGTATAACTGTACACTTCATAAAAGTAAGGATTGACTTGAGCTTATAGTCCATCTTTGAAATCCCATAGAAAGTAAGTGACCTTGTTAAATGAACAAATTAATACTGGATATTACTTTGTATGATAAATGGTGAATGTGTCTTCAAGATACATCAAGCTAGATTGTGTCTGGTACTCTGTAGGCCACAGGAAATCTTCAAAGTTCTTTCATAAATATGATTCATAAATCACACAAGGATAAAGCAAAAAGTGATTTTTCTGTCTTTGGCTTTTCTTCACTTTTCATTAAATTTCACCATAGTGTTTCTATATTGAATGTGTCACTTCTGGTAATGTATGCAGGAAGCTTTGAGGAAAAAAAAAATATATATGAAGATGAAGATACTGAAGAAGAGTGTTCTATATTTTCATTATATCATTCTTATTCTAAATAAAGGGCTATATTTTATTTTTTCTAATCATATTTTTAGAATAAATGTATCCTAAACATGTCCTGTGGGTTCAATCTGCAGTCTTCTTTGCCCCTCTTAATTAAAGAGTTTGTCTAAATAGCAATCATAACTTCTGTATAGTATGTTTCATTACTTGGCAAATCCATCATCACTATTTTTTAAGATGGAATTTATACATGCAATGAATGACTGAAAAGTTATGTTCAATTCAGCAAAATAGAAAAAAAAAATAATTGGTATGTATCTTGTTTGACTTCCATGTTAGAATTTCTACACTTGCAATATTTTATGTCATAAGAGAACGGAATTAAACATATTAGTATTTATATGTAGGGGGTGTGTGTGTGTGTGTGTGTGTGTGTGTGTTTGTGTGTGTTTGCATGCACACACATGCGCAACTTTTCTGGAGCCTATTTGGAACTATTTGAACTAAAGGAGGCCATGAGTTCATGAAAAAATAAACAAACAAAATAGCACCCAATGTCACTCTTCATATATTTTCCAGGACTGGGAATATTGTCAAGGTTGAAGAAATTTTGGTCATTTATGGGTAGCTAAAAATCTAATGAAAAAGAAACTTCACCTGCTCTTGAATTGCTGAGTACAACAAGGTGCGAAGCTGTGCAGCATGCTATTCACACACTGTTCAGGACTGCGTTAGTCTTTCCTGTGAACCATGTAAGTTTCCAATGGATGGGGAAATGTCCATTTTACTTAGTGTATGTTTGAAATGTACTTCCCAAGACACTGTAAATTTTTTCATCTGTAGTATTTTTTTTTTCTTATTGTGCACTTGCTGCTGCCCCAACTTTCAAAGCAGAGGTAGAAGTGGTACACCACCTTATTAATATAAACTACCCTACTTTCAAATATTTTTTGGTTTATTTCAAATGTAATTTTACCTTAAATTGCAAACCCACCCTTTTAATCTGTACAAAATTTGAATTATCTTAATTTGAACTGGTAAACTGAAGATAATCATAACTTTTCTTAGTGATTATTATTTAAAGTAGGCACCTGGCACTAGGTAGAATATATTGAGGGTAAAATAAATTGAAGATTAATCTATCAGTAAGTGAAGAAATTGAAATTGAATGTATGGGCCTTAAAACAAGTAAGGAACATTTCATTGCAGATGAGTGTAGGCTAAAACAACAACAACACCAACACCTAGGAACCAGAGATTTATGTGCAGAATAAAACATAAGAACACAAATTTGCCAAGTATTTTCAGAAACCACATCAAAATTGTGATTGATAATAACAACAAAACCTTAATATAAGGCTCTAAATCCAGCCTAAGTGCATGTGTATAAATCTATTCTTGTGTTTATACCTGTATGTGTGTACATACATAAACACATGTCTTTAACTCATTCAGTTTTAACAATCCTGTTCCACATGTATTATTACTATCCTACTTTCACAGATGAGGAAATTGAGGCACAGGTGTGTCACATAGTTATATAATGTAAGGTACAATAACTTAACCAGAATTGAAACCAAAACTGACTTTGATATGTGATTGCTTCTTTGGCCCTTGTTGCCTAGCATTTGTGAGGCACTGGGTTCGATCCCCGGCACCACATAAAAATAAACAAATAAAATAAAGAAAGTATAATTTAAATATTTAAGCTTTTTATTTCCAAACCTACCTACCACTGCAAAAACTTATCTCCTCTTGAATCTTTACGTCAACATCATAGACAAGTTGATAAAATCCAAACCAAATGAGATTCCAAATTTAATGGAGTCCTAATAACACATTGTACTTTATGAAGACTTTCAACAGTTTGGAGGAACTGGAAGTTTATCTTGTTGTCTCATTGAATATGCTTTATTTAGTGTTTGGACTTATGTTTATTCAATAGATATTATTGAGTGCTGGTCAGATGCAAGGAATACTTATAATAATAAGGCTAGAAAGATGATGAAGAGATTATTTAAGAAGAAAATAGAAATACTAACAAACAAACTGTCAGGGAACTTTTATAATAATAATATATACAAATAACACTGAAATTTAAGAGCGCTCATGAATTACTGTGAAGAAATTATATACACACAATATATACATTTATATAAGTACATAATTACATATGTACTTCCAGAATAGTTGATATGTGTATATACATACACACAATCAGTTGCACTACATCTTGATCATTAAGGAAATACATTGTATTCAGTTGTTTGGCAGAAATTATGAATGGAATCATTGATTAAGATTAGAAATATGTATCATGTTTACATCATAAATTATCTCAGGTGCCCAAAAATAAATTCTTTGACATTTACTCTGTACACTATAATGCAATAGCAAAAAGAACTTGATAGGAAGACAATATGTTTACATACCTAAATATTATAGAGATGACTGTTAGTGGCATTTATTTTGTATATTTTTGTTCATGTTAATACAGATCAATTTCATAGTTGTTTCATTATTTAATTAGCACATTAGAGAATATTTCTGTTGTTATATCTTATTTTATAAGTACATAAAATTTCCATCATTTGTATTAGACTAAATCATGGAGGATGAATGAGAAAGTTAGGTAGAAAATAGTCACCTTATTTGTTTATGTGGGAATGATATTTGTTTTCTTCTACAGCTATGAAATCAGTACCCATCTTTCACACCACTTTTCAATCTACTCACTATTATATGGTCCTAAATATGTTGAGCCTTCAGACCCAGGAAAGATTGGTGTGGTGTTTCCATTCAAATTGTATAATTGTGCTTAGTTTTAGAGTATCAGAAAATAATAAATGCTCAACCCACTATCCCCTGTCCCCCTTGTTTCCTTCTATCTAAATTTTTATGAACTTACTGATAGTAAAAGAGGCTAGTTTTACACTCTCCACCTGGAGAATGGGAGTAACATATGATGCAGGGCTCACCGTTAACTTGCTTGATCTCAATTGTTGAGACTTGCTTTGTGTCATAGGATGAGATCAATCTTAAAAAAAATTTCCATATATACATGAGAAAAAAATATGTCCACCAAAACCAGGGTATAATATTATATTTATTTATGTGAATTAATTGCAAGTGCTATGGCAGTCCCAGTTTTAATGCCTTTACATAACCCACTTGGCAGAGGGAAATGAGATGATCTCCCTGTTTATTTTTACAATGCTCTCTTCCTTATTGATTTTCTGTCTGCTAGTTACAGAGAGATATGATAAAATTTCTTACTTTAGGAAAAGTTTGTTTCTCCTTATAGTTAAAATAAGTATTTTTATTGTTGTTATGTAATTTTAAATTGATGTTATTAGGTGAATACAGGTATAAAAATTTGCCTTCCTGGTAACTTGAACTTTATATCACTATGTAATAATGTTCAAATTTCCAATGATATTTTTTTCATTATGACTATTCTATAAGACATTAATATAACCAAACCATCTTCATGTTTCAAGTCATTCTCTAAACTTTTTTTTATATCCTTTTTGAAAGGTGAATATCATAACCCTCAGGTTTTTACTCTGTATAGTAGATATTTTCTGTTAAATAGAGAATTTACTCCATTTGCATATTTCAGTTATCATATTTTGTGTTTCTGTTTGTCCACTATTCTTCCTTTCTTAACATCTTTTATACTAATTTGACATCTTTAATTTGTTTTCTTTCTCATCCCATATTTTTCATTTTCTTATTTGGAAATTACATGGACTATGTATACCATAATATTTGTTACCTTTGCTTTTTTAAGAAGTAAACTATCCTGATTTGGTCATTACACATTCTATACCTGAATTCTCATACTTTGTCCTACAAATATGTACAATTAAAATAATAATTTTAAAAGAAATATAGTTAAGTCATAAACATGTTTAGTATTTCCTTTTTCTTAATAACATAAGGAATGGAGAGGCCTAAATATTATCAGCCTTTCCCAGTTTATATTCTTTTGCCTCTTTTTTTTTTTTTTTTTTTTTTTAATTCTAGTCTGTGCTTACCCTACACGTATCACAGGACCAGTGGCCTTTGACAAGGACCCCAGGCCTCAGCTGAGATGGTAGTGTGAACTCATGCCTTGATTACTTGGGTACAAAAGGCCTAGCTAAGCCATATTCGAAGTGCTTAACATGCAGAAACTGTGGAATGATTTATTTTTATTTGTGCTAAGTTTGTGGTAATAAGGATGCCACAGTAGAAAATCAGTATACTCATTAATTAATGAGAAAACCAATAAGATGCTACAACAGATTCAAAACAGCCAACAAAAAGTATATGGACAATCATGACTATGTAAATGAATTCACAAATAAATGCAAAACTTGTAAATATCCAAGGACAAAGATCAACTTTATTAGCTTGACAAAAGTCACTTTCTTTTTTATGCACAAGTATCATTGACAATATTGTCAGTTTTTAATTTTTAAAATTTTTAACAAATTACAGAATTGTAAAGAACTAAAAGACAGTAAAAATGAAGTCTTTTATTGAATCAGATACCCGAGAATGTTTCACTACATGGAATATTCAGTATTCATTATTGTTCATTTCAATTACTTTCATATTTTTCCAGACCAAACAAAAGAGAAATATGGTGTGAGATTTATTTACTGCAAACACTGTAGAAAGTTATGCAAAGATCGTGTATTTGAGAGTACTACTTATCTGGGAGATGTAATTATTATTAAGAAGCATCCAAAACTGTTCACTAATAGCTGCTTGAAGCTGTGCTAGGAGAATCTATAAACTAGAGCATTCATAAATAGGTACAGTAATGTTCCTATCAAAGCAAGCCGGATGTTGTTTTTCTGTGCAAAAATTCTCCATCAGCCAGAGAAAATATCTATCCAAATTTATTCAGTTGATCATCTATGGCCTCAAAGTCCTGTTTGAGCTCAACAAACTTCTTCCAATGAAATAAAAAAAGAAAAAAAAATGTGTCATGCATGAAAAGAGAAAGTGTACATGTACATATCCAGCTTACAGAATATTTGCTAATAAATGTCAAATGCTAGTAAGTGTCCCAATAATCATTGTAAAAATAAATCTATGCAGATATTCTTCTGAGTATCATTGAAAAGGCATGCTTCAATTTTTAAGCTAAGACAAGTTTTAAAATTAAAAATTGCATACTTTCTCAAGGATAGTATTTTTTTTTTCCTTGAGGGTCTTTTGTTTAAAGGATCTATTTCTCTGGTACAGCATAACTCTTTGTTTTCTATTTTTTTTTTTTTTTATGAAGAACTCTATGCATGAAAAGGTCCATGGTTTTTAGGAAGTATGTAGGAAGATAGTATTTTTGCATGCACTTCAGCTTAGCAAGAAATCATTACAATGTGGGATGTGTGCCATCACGTGCCGCTTCTTATGTTTTCTTTCAATTTGAGCCAAAAGGAAGTTCAGAGCTGGCAGAATCATATTTTCTGTTTACAATGAGAAGTACAAATAGCAGTTGTGAGAAATTGGCTTCAGGAGCTATTAGTTAAGATAGAGATAAAAATTTTGTCTAGATTTTGGTTAATCCAAGTTGTTAATAAACCTGCTTGTGTCCTAAACCAGGAGCAACCAGAATGAACTTTGAATATGATACTTTTCTAATCTTTGACTCCCGTATTAAATAATATTCTTGTGTTCAAGTATTCTACTGGAATTCTGAAGATTCACTGATGGTACCACATGCGACAAAGTGAGGGTCTGTGTTGTTGTGTGGGGATAAGTACCTTTTTAATCTGTCAAATCCTGCTGATACAAGTTAGACATACTGATTTTATACACAAGTTTCATGTGAAAAACATGATCTGTTTCAAAAATCTTGATAAAACTGATTTAGACTTAATTAGTTTTCTATTGCTGGAAAACAGAAATTACCACCACTAGCAACTTAAACCAACACCAATTTACTATCTCACTGTTAGATAAGACAGACTTTTAGATGGGCTCGACTGAATTCTCTCACTATGGTACTGCTAGGACAAAATGAAGGGAACATCCAGGTTAGGCTGCTTCTGAACTTATAAAATTTTTTGGCTAAATTCAGTCCCTATGGCAAGTAGGACTGAACATTCATTTTCTTCGCTGGCTTTCAGCTCATGGCTGCTCTTAGATTCCACAGATTGCCAGTAATCCTTGTTCCTTGTCATTCTTCAAAGCCTCTAAGGTTGGGTGGATTCCCTCCCTCACATGGTTGAAACCTCTCTGACTTCTTTTGCTACAATCAGACAACTCTCTGCTCTTAAAGGGTTGGTGTAACTCCATTAAGCTCACCTAGATGAGCCTCCAATTTTCAGATCAACCATGTAAATAATGTAATAATAGAAGTTATATGCGAGCAGGTTCACAGTTCCCAGGATTTTAGTTGGATAGCTCAGAAACAAATTCTACATGGCACATTGAGATAGATTTGTAGATGGAGTTGTTTTGAAGGTAGATATGAATGAGTAATCTGACATTCACTTGGGGGATCAAATGATTATTTTACATGGTCTTTGGACTAGTGTCTTTGTAGATAAAATTTGTGACTAAAAGATGGATGTGGTGGTGCATACCTGTAATTCTAGCAACATAGGAAGCTAAGGCAAGAGGTTTGCAAGTTCGAGTTCAGTCACAGCAACTTAGACTGATGATCAACAACACTGTGAAACTCTGTCTCAAAAATGAAAAAAATGAAAAAAACAAGGGATGTAGCTCACTGATAAAGCACCCCTAAGTTCCATTCCTAGTAGAAAAAAAAGAAACAAATAAAATAAATGGTTTAATGAGCTCTGTATAAGTAAATGGCATGAAGAGAAAGAAAACTATTGGGTGCCACTATATTATGAAATAGAGTACACTGCCATCTGATTTAAGAGAGTAATATGTGGCTGGTGTTAATAAAAATTAAGTTAATTTAAACAAAAAAGGCACCCATCATATATCAACATTTATATTTCTATTAAATCTTATAATAGGTACTGATATCATAAAATATATTATTAGTTTATGAATTTATTTTGGTAAATGTTATTATAGTAACATATATGCATATAACACTTGATTATGTTTTTGAGTAATTTTTTATTACTTTGTGAATAGGTTCATTTTAGTATTAAATTTTATTGGTGCTCCTTAACTATAAATAATAGTGGAATTCATTGTGAATATGTGTACATGCACATAATCTGTTCAATTTTATTCTCTAGTATCTTTTCTTTTCTTTCCCTCCTCTCTTCTTCTGGTCCCCTTTTTCAATATTATTGGTTCCATTCTATTTTCATGGGACCCCCCCCACCTCACTTTTTTCTTTTCTCTCTGGCTTCTATATTTGAGAAGAAACATGAGCTTTATTCAAAAGGATTAAGTCAGCCTATAACACGCATACATTCAAACACATGTTTATAACAGTGGAATTCACAATAGTTAAGCTATTTAACCCACCTAAGTGCCACCAACAAATGAATGGATAAAGTAAATGATACACACACACACACACACACACACACACACACACACACGAGTTCTATTTAGCCATAAAGAAAATTATGTCATTTGCAGAAAAAGGAATGAAAATTGGCAGCATAAACAAAACGAAACACACATTTTGTTATTTATTAAATGGCCAATCTTCCTTTTTTATCCCCAAACACAAGAATCACTATACAAAGCATTAAATGGCAGCTGTTGTCTCACTTGTTCCATTGGTGTAGAAGGAACCAAGATCTCTCTCAAGGTTTAGCCTTGTAATTCTATCCTATATCAGTCAGGGAAAATCTCAAAGTGTTTAGAAAACAGAATTAAGCCTATGAAGAAAATACTCCTTTTAGCTAATCTAATCATATTACTTACAATGAAATGGAATAATGTGATTTAATCTGCATATTTGATCTAGAAGTACTTTTTATATTTATTGGACAAAATACTTAAAGTGATACTTAAGAAGAAATCCAATTTTGGTTTTGTTTATCTTGTGCTCACTACTTTTCAGCATTATAGATGTTGCTTACTATGTTAAGTAAAACTCACTTGTAGCACCACATTAAGGAAGATGAGAATATAAGACAGGGTGGCATAAGCAATCCATGAAAGCTAGGTCATGTAGTTTGATGTATAAATTAACTCTTTGTTTCTTTAGAAAAAATTAGCTGAAAAAAATAAGTGGACCCTCAAAGATGAGAAAATATATGAAAGAAAATAAATACCTAGAAAGTAATTTCTTAGGTTCTGTTTAAAAAGTGCTAGTAAGAAGGAGAAGATTAAGTTGGCTGTCAGCTTTGAATTAATCCAATATGCCTCTGTGTTATAATAATAAATTTAATATTCTTACTTGTCCATTAGCAGACACATTTTTCTCTTTAAGATATTAGCTGTTTTAATGCATAGGATTCTTAGGCTTTGGAAATTTTTACTGTCAATTCATTGACATAGATGGTTAGATTGCCTTCATGTTCACCTCCACTGCCTGAGAGGTTAGTATTAATTCCAAAGCATGAAGAGGTCTCAAATTTATAATTAAATACATATGTAATCCTATATATGATAAGTATATATATATATGTATACATGTATACATATGTATACATACTTATGTGTGTGTGTGTGTATATATATATATATGATGGAGTGTCTTAGAAAGTACTCCTTTCCAGTGTGTGGTAGTAGTAAATGATAATTACTAGAAATTATTACAGTAATATTTTTTATGATGCATTTGAGGATCCCAAAGAATGAGTCCTGCACATATTCAAGAATAATGAGATCTTTTTTTTTTTTTCTTTCAGAACTTCAATTCTGGAGTTTTGATTGAATAAGATATTTAGTAACACCTTAAAAATACATACTGTTATTGATATACTAGTTGTGTATGGTAAATCATTACTATTCTTTATTAGTCTTTCTTTCACTTCCCTCTAATTTGAAGATGACAATTTGTGCAATAAAATGCCTCTAATTTCTTAGAATTCCATAGCAAGGTTTTGATTTTATTTGTACATAAATATTTTTACTTTAAGGATATATGCATTCTATTCCTTATTCTACTATTTATAATAACATGTAATTAACAATATTTATTTAGTACCTTTTACATTCCAAGGACTGTGCTGTCCCTATGATCTGGGTTATTTCTTGTAATCCTTACATGATTTTAGTTTTCACTACTGTTACTCTGATCAGTAGGTATTACATGACTGACTGTAGTCATTGTACAGATGAGGAAATTGAGGTTCAGAGATATCCTATTATTTTCTCAAAGTCTAATACATAGTCACTGGTGGTATTATCATCCAACAGAGCTGTGTGCACACATGTACAGGTCATGTAGCACAAATCTTTTATGTGAGGTATTGTTTTACTTCCATCTGATATAAACAGCTCAGTCAGTCAAAGCTGCCAAGAAAATGGGAAATCAGTAATTGGAACACAAATTTAATGAGCTCTAGAATTTGTTTCCAACTAGCTATCTTAACATTTTAAAAAGTAAATAAAATTATCAAAAACTTTAAGATAGTCAGATGTCCCAACTGAGTTAAAGAGGTGCTTTAGCACTGAACAGAGAGTCCAACTCTGCATTCAATTCATGATCCACTCACAAGTAGTCATATACTACAAAGTACTCTATAGCCCTAGAATTTATAATGCCCTTATGAGTAATTATCATCTGAAGTTCTCCACAGTCTCACTGATTCAGCTTTGACTGAGCTATTTATCAGATGTCACTTTTACATACACAATGAACAAATGTATGCACAAATGATATACACATAGATATATTGATAGTTCTGTTATGCAAAAAATTACACACAGTCCTATATGTGGCCATAAGAACATGGAGATAATAAATCATAATAGAAACACAGATAAATACAATGTGCTCACTTACAGAGATACTCTTATGGAGAAAAACACATTGGTAATAATTGCAAACATGCACTGACATGCAAAGTGGAAAAGAAGGGATGCATGAGACAATTCTGGCAATGACAAAAGGAAAAATATTATTAAAAAATTTATGACTGAAGTTTTAATGATGATTCATCTTCTAAGACTACCAGTGAGTTTGGAAGAACAAAGAAGCAGCAGTAGATTGAAGCTCAATTCTTCTTGAACAGGTTCTTGATATCTGCTGTGATCACCTGAAGTCATCAGGCTCTTGCTTTCTCACTCTTCCAAAGCAGACTATGCCAGTGATTCCCCAGGGGATTAAGAAAGCCCTCAGTCTCAGAATAGAGTAGCACTGTTGATCACTGTTGTTCTGAGGCTTCAGCTTCTTGGACTTCAGTTATTAGTTTCTCCAGCCTGCAGACAGCCATTGTGACTATCGAGCTTCTGGTTGTATAAGCCAATCTAATAAATTCCCTCTTTATAATCATACTTCCTATTTATTCTGTTCCTCTAGAGAATCCTAATACATTGAGTGTTCCAATCTTTGATGCATATGTACTAATTATCATTATATCTTCTTATGAACTATTCCTTTGATCAATATGTACTGACCTTTAACTTATCATATTGTGTCAGATATAAGCATTTCTACTTCTACTTCTGCTTGCTTTCAGATCTTATTTGCTCAGGATATCTTTTCCCCTTCTTTCACTTTTATTCTCTGAATGTCTTTGAAGTTGTAGCAAGTTTCTTGCAGGCAGCAAATTGTTGAGTCTTGTTTTTTAATTTAACCATCCAGTCTGAATCTTTTCTGGGTGAATTAAGACCATTTCCATTCATGGTTATTACTGAAGTTTGTAAAGTCGTTCCTGTCATTTTGCTAATTTTCTTCGGTTGTTTTGAATCTTCTCTGTTCATTTCTTCCACTCTTGTGATGGTTTCTTTTTCGTGGTGTTTGATTTTTTTCTATTTCTACTTTGTGTGTCTACTCTTCTAGTGAGGTTTATTCTTGCCTATACTGTCACAATCGTGCTCATCTTCTTCATCTTCTGGCTGTAGAAGGATCCTAAATGTCTTCTGTAATGCTGGTCTAGTGGTTATGAATTCCCTTGTTTTATGCTTACCTTGGAATATCTTAATTTCCTTTTTGATTCTGAAGGATAAGCTTACTGGTATAATACTAATAGTCTTTTTCAGAATTTAAAATAAATCATTACATGCTCTGCTGGTTTTAAAGTTTCTACCAAGAAATATGCATTGCTCTAATCATTTCTTATTAAATGTGACATGGCGTTTTTACCTTGCAGCCGTTAATATGCTTTCTTCAGTACTTTGGGTGATTTGACTCTAAAATGATCATGGGAAAAGAAGAAAGAAGGATAAAAGAAATAAGAAAGAAAATATTTTCAAGAAAATAAAATTAAAAATGCAACAAAAGCAATGACAACAGCAACTCAAATGGCTACAAAAATAGGGGAAAGTAGAATAGAATAAAAATAAATATTACAAAATTATTAGAAACAATATTTAAATAGAATGCAAACAAAAAGTTAAAAAAGGGAATAGAAGAGGGAAACATTAAAAATTAAGAGAAAGAACAATTAAAACAAGCAAAATCCTAGCACATAAAATTTCTTACTCACTAAGGTACTTTTATATAGAAATGTGAGAGAAAATGTTCATAATCAATGCTTATAAAAGCTTCTCTTCCAGTCTTAGATTGTGTGTTCTGTGGACAGAGGGTATTAATTGTCCCCTCATCTTTCTTTTGTGATGCTGCCTTGATGAATAAGGGAATAATTTGCACTTGAAGCTACTTGGAATACATCTCAGCTGCTTTGCTCACTGGAACTACTTAACACAGAAAATTCAGCTCCTAAGTGTAGATATTCTTGGGCTGCATGCTTCAAGCATGGGCTTACCAAGGGGGCTGCAGTTGTCAGTGACCTAAGAATAGATTTCAGAATTATATAATGATTTTCTCTAAGCCCTTTGGGTTACACGTTCTGTGAATGGGGCTAATTCTAATTCTTCTGTTTATCACTGATTGCCTCATGCATGGAAAGCGGCATTGGAGTAAAAATATCATACTCTGCGTGTGAAATACAACAGTACCCATGATTCCATTGCTCCAAAACTTGCCTCTGGCAGTAAAATCATGCTGGAACATTAACTTCCCCTGACTCTGACTGTTAGACTCTTGAACCACCAATTTCATAGGGAAGTGCTCTTTGTTTTCCTCTGCATCACAGTCTGGTTTCCCACCACATAGAATTTTCAGTGGTTATGTTAGATCCTCTCCCCAGGTCGAACAAACTGTTGAGGTGGCTGCTCACCAAGCCAGCAGAGTTACATTGCCTCTAGGGTCCCAATATGATGGTAGGGTGCCATATCCCATGTAGTGAAGCTCACTTGGTTATTCCCTCTCTAATTTTTCTCCCTCCAAAGGTAAGTTCCTCTCATCCCTGCAGAGCAATGGTTTATGCTAGGTATTCTTCTTCCAGGTCTTCCACTAATCAGAATCTCTGGGTTTCCTTAAGTCTGTGTGTGTCCACCACTACATTCCACCATGCTCCTACAAATGCTCACCTCAACAAGCAACAACACTCCTGTCATTTTGATTCTAACCTATGGGAAAGAAGGCCAGTGCTTGGTGCCTCTAATTTGCCATCTTCAATCTCCACTTTTACTATTTTTCACTGAAATGAAAAACAAGACTAAGATAAATTAGGTAATGCCTGATGGTTGTTTTATAATTTACTTTAAAATATCTAGGCATTGACAGAGAATAGATAGTGTGTGGGTGAGTTGGTGTGTGGGTGTGTATGTTTGCTATTAACTATTAATCTATTTTGTGGGGGAGTTAGTTCTTCTAAAACTGAATATTTGTCTAATGACTGGTCAGCCAGTAATTGAGAGATTCTAATCTGAGGAGTATATTTAGAAATGTTTCTAAAAATTCTAAAAGTGCTTCATTGTCTTGATCTTTGGAGCACTCAAGGCTGCTAACTTGCATAACTAATGCTGAACACACTTTAGCCTTGTCTGAGCAAGATGGAAACTCAGAAGGCAAAGTACACTTGATTCTGATAAAGAACATTTTTCAGAGTATCCCTCCACTCTTTCACATGGCTGTATTGATGTATATTTGGCATATCACAATTTTTAGATGACCAAGTGTTCAATTAAGATGATGAACATGAGTAACTTCCAAAAGGTCCAGTGCTACTTTATCATTCCTTGCTTCATCCTCCTCTGTTAACTTCTAATCCTTCCCTTACTTCCTAATCCCAAGGTAATCATTGATCTGTTTGTTATCAATATAAACTAATTTGAATTTTTTATAATTTCATAAAAGTGGAATCATGCAGTCTATGTATTATATTTATTTTGTATATATTTTTCACACTATATCATTTTAATATTTATTCATGAAAACTTATGTTTTCAATCATTTTTATTATTAATTTTCCACTGGGTGCATATTCCAAACTTTTATCTTTTCACATGTTGATAGATGTTATTATTTCCATGTTGATGTTGTTAAAAATTATGCTTCTATAAACATTCATGTAAAAGTCTTCTATGAATGTATGCTTTTATGTCTCTTGGGTAAATAGCAAGTAGTGGGTTAGGTAGGTTACATGATAGGTGTATGTTTAAATTTTTAGGAAACCTACAGAGTTTTTTAAATGTTTATAGCATTTTACATTACAGGCAGCAGTGTTTGATGTTTTTAGTTGTTCTATAGCCTGGTTAACATTTGAGAGCTTTAGTCATTTTAGAGTTAGGTATTATATCTGCTATGTAATAGAAATTATTTCAGATTTGAGTTTGCATTCTCTAATAAGTGATGATGTTAAATAACTTTCATAGTAATTGTTTGCTTGCTATAGATATTTGGTGGAGTTCCTGTTCATTTTTTGTAGCTATAATACTGGATACTGGGTTAATTACAAAGAATAGAGTTTTATTTTGGTTCTTGGTTCTGTAGGTTGGGAAGTCTGAGCCTGGTGCTAGTGCCTTCTCATGTTGTGATGAGGGCCTCATCCTGTATCATAAGATGGCAAAAAGAAAGGAACAAAGAAGCATATATGATTACTGCATGGAGAAAAGAGAAAACCTGAATGACATCCTTGTTTTATAACTACTTGCTCTCATGAAAACAAACCTATTCCTATTAGAAGGCACTAATTCTTAATGACCTCATCATCACTTGAAGGTCCCATTACCTCTCAACACTGTTACCTTGTATATCAAATTTTAACATGATGTTCAGAGGGGACAATCTCATTTCAAACTATATAACATGACAAGCATGTAAGTAGCATTCCTGCAGTCCAGTAAATACTTGGCAATAGAAATTTATCCAGATTTTCTGACTACTTAAACCCATAAAGTCCATATGAAAGCAATTCTTATTCTTGAATATCTTCAAGCAGAGAACTGACAACTATCTGAACATTCTTAAGAGTCTCAGTACTGAGTAAAATATTAAACAGCTGTGTGCCAGGGAGCAGGATGAAAGTGTGTATTTCTCTGGCAGAAGCAAAATTCTCTTTTAATGACAACAAAAATGGACAGATGACAAACTGAAGAAGCAATCACATAAGTATAGCCACTACTAGAAATAGTGATTTCAAATGCAAACACAGGTTGCTGTGGATCTGTGGAAAACATTGAAAACACTAAATATTTATTTTCTTTCAGGCATATATAAATACAAATATTCACATATAAAGGCACCTACTGATCATTACTCATAGTACTATTTTTCTAAACAGGAAATAAAAGCATAAATTGATTTAAAAAGTAACCTCAAACCATGAAAAACTTGAGGTTGGGGTTTGGAAGTAAACATTTTAGCTGGTACATTTTACACCAACTCTTGTACTGAAACAACAATGAGTGAAAACCTTGCCCTCCTTGTCTCTATCACAGCCACAGATACATGTTCTTTGAAGGTCCCTTGGTTTTGAGAAGATTTACAGCCTCAAGTGAAAGGTAATTAGAGTCCAGTACAGAAATAGTGGATGACGGTTTAGCGTAGCTATCTCATTGAGGAAGAAGGCAAAGGAGTAGGTTTATTTTTCCTAGACATGGAATGGTTGGTCAGAATGGGAAGGTTGGAAAAGCATGTATTCAGTTGTAGTCATAGGAAGAAAAAGTAATTACTAATTTTCCAACTCTGTTGCCCGGTGCAGTCTTCCAATAGCAGAAAGAGGTATGGCACAGTATTAGAGTAATCTGGAAAAACGTTAAGTCAGTCAGAAAGTTGCTGTACCAACACTTGTAAGGAAAGGAAAAGCAATAAATTTTAAAAATTCAAAGGGATCTCTATATATTCACTAATGAAAGGCACCAAAATGCTGTTCTTAGCAGATTTAAAGAGACTTATTGTGTGTGGGGATTAAATCCAGCAGGAGTACTTGTTTTACAAATACTATCTTGCCACCCTATATGTAATTTGCATAAGCACTTAATACCTTCACACACATAGTCACAAACAATAGCTATATATATATATGTGGGGGTATATGTGTATTTTATTCACATGTGTTTGTGTGTGTATGTGTATTATACAGATGCTTACTTTTGATGGGTTTACATACTGATAAACACAGTTGAAAACATTATAGGGAAAAATGCACTTAGTAAACTCAAATTGTGAACATGATAGCTTAGCAACACAGTGTGCTCTATAGTATTCGTTGTGATTATGTAGTGAATGGGAGTTGAAGCTTGCTGCCATGGCTCAGCACGGTGAGAGAGTATTGTAGTACATATGACTAACCTGAGAAAAGATCAAATTTCAAAATTTAAGGTCTAATTTCTAGTGAATGGGTATTGCTTTCATACCATGGTGAAGTAGAAAAATCATCAAGTCAAACATGATGAGAAGGATAATCTCTGTGCATGCTACATGCATACTATACCAATACACATATACCTTCTATATATGCATAATGTATGGATACACATACACCCACTATATGCACATGCACACAAGTATATAAATAGCAATCCTTTGGTCCAAGAAATATTTGACAATAGAAATTTGTACATATTTACATTACATTATTCATACACATGCACATATGTATATGCCACCTACATATATACACACATGCATGTGTATGAGCATCAATGTCTTAAATACAATAAAATATTACTTATCATGTTTAGATTGAATAATTTTTACTACTTCATTTTCTCTTCTTTTTTTTTTTTTTTGATTGATATTATGGATGTCATCTTTCCTACTTTCTACAGAATTTTTTAATTGTAAATGTAGAGTTTGATGTCAATTAAATCCTTCAGAAGAGAGTAGAAAAAAATGCTTATCTAGTTACCATTCTGCATTAATAATTTTGATTTTGTTTAATTTTTATTTTCTTTCTCATTTCCAATATAATCTAAGCTTCTGTTGGTCTCTATCAATAGGAGCTTACATTGAGAATGCAAAGTGGAACATCATAAGGAGACTACGGTGTGATTTAAAAAGTCTCTGGTATCTTGAAACTTTGGGGAAAGGTGCATCAGGTTACCTGAGTTAGGATGCAGAATAAGTTAGGATTTCTCTCTGAATCATTCTGATAATTTTCTGCCTATAAATGCAAAACAGCTTATATGCCCATGCTTTATAAATCACAATACATCAATCAAATTGAGATACTAGTAAATAACAATAACAGGAGTAATGTACTATTAGGTCCATCTGTCCTCTAGGAAATGGGATTATATAAGGGCATGGGGATCTTGGACGTTATTTTAAACACGTCTTTACCAGAATAGGCATAATATTTGAAAATGAAAATTTGGAAAGTGTTGGAGTCATTTGCAGACAATTGGATTTAGGAGATGGGCAGTGTAGCATGTCATATTCAGATATCATTTGACAGGGTTTGAAAAGGAAAAGAAAATAATTGATATTTTTGTTATATATAAAATCATAACTTCATAATCAGTGAGATTGGTCTTAAAAGTATTGGTGCAACCATTATGGAAAGCAGTATGGAGATTCCTCAGAAAACTTGGAATGGAACCACCATTTGATCCAGCTATTCCATATCTTGATCCAGCTATCACGCACCTCAATTTATGCCCAAAGGACTTAAAATCAGCATACTACTATGATGCAGCCACATCAATGTATTATAGCAGCTCAATTCACAATAGATAATCTATGGAGCCAACCTATGTGCCCTTCCACAAATGAGTAAATAAAGAAAATGTGGTATATATACACAATGGAATATTATTCAGCCTTACAGAAGAATGAAATGATGGCATTTGCCAGTAAATAGATGGAGCTGGAGAATATCAGGCTAAGTGAAATAAAACAATTCCAAAAAAACCAAATGCCAGATGTTTTCTCTGATATACAGATGCTAATTCAAAATGGAGGGGCTAGGGAAGAATAGAGTTACTGTAGATTAGTTAGAGGGGAGAGAAGGGAGGGGACTGGGTGTGGGGGTAGGAAGGATAGCAGATATTATTACCCTATGTACATGTATAACTATGCAACTGGTGTGATTCTACATCATGCACAACCAGAAGAATGAGAAATTATATTCCATTATATATGATGTATCAAAGTGCATTCTACTGTCATGTATAACTAATTTAAAAAAAATTAAAAAGTTGAATACTTATGAACCTAACTATATTCCAAATAGAACCATTTAGATTAAAACATTGGTAGATGTTCATATTTAAGATTGATATTTTAATAAATATTTATATCATCTTCAAAAAAGAATACACCTTAATATGTTAATTGCAAACATTTTGATTTTTGCTGTGATTTGGGGTCAGTTCTAACACAAGTGCATGAAGTGTTTGGTGATAAGATTTATCATTTGATTTTATAGTTGTTTGTGTATGCATGCTATATTCTTATTAGTCAGCAACATTCATTCTTGAAGGTAGATCATCATGAAAGTTATTTTTATATGCCTCCAAGTTCTAGCTTAAAAACAACACTCTATAAGTATCTGTTGAATTAGTGATTACCATTACTAATTAGTACTTTTATAACCCTGTAATAATTATCTGGTTTATTGATTTATTTATGGTCCAAAAGATTTGATTTTGTAACATTTATTTTAAAACTACAAGCATATATGCGACAGGATATCATTCATGAAATTTTACCTACACATTAGAAGTTTGTGGATATTCCATAAACACCCCTTCAAGAACATCATGGGCAAGAATTGCTTGCATGATATATCTCAAATGTGGGTTAAATCTGGAAAATCTTAAATTACCAGTCATTTTTTTCCTTAAAATATCACCAGCTGGTTCATTTTCTTTTTCCTGTACTTATTTAATAATTTATATTCTACAAATTCTCCTGATGCTGTACACATTTATCTGAAGCCAAGGGCACCACAAAAAAATTTTATTTGGGATTGTTTTAGCCCACACAACATGTCTTCAACAGTTCTTCTATAATTTTTTTATGGATTTCTATTCACCTATTGTCCCTTTGCAATCTTCATAACAATCTTGGTAATGATAGAAGACATCTACAGATAACAATTGCTCTGAGATATTTGGAGTAGTTGGGTAAAAGATTTAAAGTATAAATTTAAGAATTATTTATTTTTTTAAATTATGTTTCTTACTTTTTCTTCTATTAGGTGTAGTGTCTTTGGTCTAATTCCTAGATCGTTGATCCACTTAGAGTTGAGTTTTGTGCATGGCAAGAAATAGAGGTTTAATTTCATTTTGTTGCATATGGATTTCCAGTTTTCCCAGCACCATTTGTTGAAGAGGCTATCTTTTCTCCAATGTACATTTTTGGTGCTTTTGTCTAATAGAAGATAACTGTAATTATGTGTGTTCATCTCTGTGTCCTCTATTCTGTACCATTGGTCTACCAGTCTATTTTGGTGCCAACAACATGCTGTTTTGTTACTATTACTCTGTAATATAATTTAAGCTCTGGTATAGTGATGCCACCTGATTCACTCTTCTTGCTAAGGATTTCTTTAGCTATTCTTAGTCTCTTATTTTTCCAGATGAATTTCATGACTGCTTTTTCTATTTCTGTGAGGAATGTCATTGGGATTTTGATTGGAATTGCATTAAATCTGTATAATGCTTTTTGTAGTATGGTCATTTGGATAATATTAGTTCTGCCTATCCAAGAGCAAGGTAGATCTTTCCATCTTCTAAGGTCTTCCATAATTTCTTTCTTTAGTGTTCTGTAGTTTTCATTATAAAGGTATTTCATGTCTTTGGTTAAGTTGATTCCCAAGTATATTATTTTATTTTATTTATTTATTTTTTGATACTATTGTAAACCAACATGTCAGTTTAGGCCCCAAGTTTCTGAATAAGACTTCTGTAGTGCAAGAATTAATATCAAGAATCAATAAATGGGATAGATTCAAACTAAAAAGCTTCTTCTCAGCAAAAGTAACTATCAGTGAGGTGAACAGAGAGCCTACTTATTGGGAACAAATTTTTATCACATGCACATCATATAGAGCACTGATCTCTAGCATATATAAAGAACTCAAAAATCTTAACACCAAAAAAAGAAAAACCAAACAAACAAATAACCCAATCAATAAATGGGCCAAGGAACTGAACAGACACTTCTCAGAAGAAGATATAGAAACAATCAACAAATACATGAAAAAATGTTCAACATCTTTGGCAATTAGAGAAATGTGAATCAAAACCACTCTACTATTTCATCTCATGCCAGTCAGAGTGGCAGTTATTAAGAACACAAACTACAATAAATGTTGATGAGGATGTGGGGAAAAAGGCATAGTCATACATTGCTGGTAGGACTGCAAAATGGTGCAGCCACTATGGAAAGCAGTATGGAGATTCCTTGGAAAACTGGGAATGGAACCACCTTATGACCCAGCTATCCCACTCCTAGGTCTATATCCAAATGACTTAAAAACAGCATACTAAAGGGACACAGCCACATCAATGTTTATAGCAGCACAATTCACAATAGCTAAACTGTGGAATCAGCCTAGGTTCCCTTCAGTAGATGAATGGATAAAGATAATGTGGTATATATACACAATGGAATATTACTCAGCAATAAAAGAGAATAAAATCATGGCATTCTCAGGTAAATGGATGAAGTTGGAGAATATAATGCTAAGTGAAGTTAGCCAATTCCAAAAAGCCAAATGCAGAAAGTTTTCTCTGATATAAGGAGGCTGATTCACAGTGGGGTTGGGACAGGGAGCATAGGAGGATTATAGGAACACTAGAATGGCCAATGGGTAGGGAGGGGAAGGGATGGGGCAAAAGGGTAAAGAAGAAGAAAAAAAAATAAGATGGTAGAAAAAAAATAAGATGGTAGAATGTGCATGTATGAAGTCAAGAATGGTGTGAATATGCTTTGCATACAACCAGAGATATATAAAAATGTGCTGTATAAATATAATATGAAATGTAATGCATTCTGCTGTCATTTCTAACAACTTAGAATAATAAATAAATAAATTTAAAAAGAATAAAAATAAATAAAATTTAAAAAAAGAAAATTGTTTCTTGAAAAGTAGCAAAAGTTCCTTTCCTTTTAGAATTCTATATATAGCATATGTAAACTCCAATATTTTGCCATAAGGTGATTACATACAACCTCTATCCTTGTGTTCAAAATACATTATGCCCGTTTATTCATTAAAATTATATCTTTTTATACTCCCTGCCAATTGTTACTCTAGGGTATTAAATTTTGGAAAGAGAAGTCAGTTAAATCTCTATGGACCAAAATTAACACAATGAAACTTCTTCATCCTCTAGAGAATTATAAACAAATTCAAAAGTTAGCCTGTTCAATACTTGCTGTGGTCAGCAATTGTTTCAAAGCCCTAACTAATCCTGAGCCTGCTTCACCAGGCTATTTGCAATCTGTGCACCTAACTTCTCACTTAAACCTTAAGCTGTGGAAACTTAGTTAATAAGATACATTTTTCCTCTTGTGCATACTTCACCAAAAGAGACCATTTAGCATGTTGTTGTTTTTCAAATAATTCCACATTTCCAAGTAGAGAATATGATAACTTTCATTTTTTTTAAATAGAAGCACAAGATACATGATTAATCCCCAGACATAATCAGTATTTTGCATTTATTTTGTTATCAATGTCTGAAAAAAATATTTATATTATTCGCAGAGAGCATAGTTACTTCAACCTCATTGAATTTACCAGGAAGAGAAGCAGCCAGGTCTTGGTATGCACTCAGTTTCCTGTGAAGAATAGAGGAAAATAGTGACTGACCAAGTAAAAGGAGCTGAGTTATAATCCTGGTTGATTTAAGATGAAAGCAGAAGTACGTGGTTTTTTTTTTAATAATATGTTATTTTGAAAGTCACACTCCAGGTGGTCAGAATATGAAATTTCAGTCACGATTGGCAAAGATGAGTCTAGGAGATAAAAAAGAGTTCTCAGCTTGTGTTCAAAGTTGTATTTCACATCTGAACCCTTGAAATTTCCATTGAATAGAGTAGATAAATTTGGCTTTGGGTTGCCCCTAATTGTGAGTAGCATGATTCTGCTTGGCAAAGGATAATGAATCAGTACTTTATGAATTGAAGAGTGAATAAAATGATATGACTCCATTGGCTCCTGAAATACCGAACAAGCAGGAGAGATTATTCATTTTGGTCACTGGATTATTTTATCAATCTAACTTGATTATTTTATCAATTTATTAATAGATGATTATATTATTTGACTATTTTATCAATAGCTGTATCTATTAATCAACAGATTATCCAATTATTTTGTCAATTTAATGTCAATAAAGTAGTACCAGATTAAGACTGTAGACAAGCAAATGTGAATAGTAAAAATTAATTTGGGGAATCCAGAAGACATTATATTATCTTCATATTGAAAAGAAAAACTTGTTTAAAGGTTACAATAGAAGAGTGAGCATATTTAAAC
Organism: Tamias sibiricus; assembly: GCA_025594165.1. NCBI lineage: Eukaryota > Metazoa > Chordata > Mammalia > Rodentia > Sciuridae > Tamias > Tamias sibiricus. The sequence goes on from CM046665.1 coordinate 28,521,840, forward strand.
AAAAAATGTTTATGCCAGTCATCATAACTTTGACCCTAGTTATACAATAATTGAGCATGTCTGCTAAATAATATTAGAGTGATTCTATTTTCTTAGAGGGCATGTTTGGTTGTATCCCTTGGATCCTTTCATTTGTATATTTTAGGGTTTAGGTTAATACTAAAAAGTAAGAAGGAATTTACTGATAAAAAAGTAAACTGAGGCATAATAAAATTTTTAAGTTTCTTTGAACAAATAGTAATTCATGTATTAGATAGCTCCAAATGAGAAATTGTTTCACTGAGAAAGCATAAGGCATAGGTTTTTCAGAGTGAATGCAAAGAAAATGTCTTTTTGTAAAATGCTAATTGTTTTGAAGTTGCTTATTTCATCTAGCCTGTCATTAAATCTAGTTATGTTATTATGTTTGCTCTTTCTGATTATTAATCTTAAGTTTTTCATTTCTTTGATGTAATCCTTTACAATAAATAACTCAAGTTGTTTAATTTATATTTGCAAATCACATGAGATTAAGGTTCCTAATGATGCTAATTGGCTCTGTCTGTTCAAGGATTCTCCAGGGCTGGTTGTCCATTTAGGTTACTTTAACCATTACATAACACTCAGTATAGGCTAGTTTCCGCTCTAAACATTGTAATTGATACATACATATTCCTCATGTCAACTCTATACCCATTCCTATTTTATAGATTAGAATACTGAGGCTCAGAAAGATCTAACTACGTGCCCAAATCCTGGTGTAGCCTGCTTTTGAGCTCATACATTCTAGCTCCAGAAAGTATATCCCTGACCACTTTGCTCTACACTTGCATTCTGATCAGATGAAATCCTTTTGTGTATCATGACTTGTCCAAATAATGCATGCTTATATGTAATAATTCTTAGTAAGCTACATATTAGAAAAGTATTTACAGTTTTGAATGAATGGAACTTTCACATTATTTGGATTTAAATATATGGGATGGTTATAACCAAACTATCATATACTTTTGAATTAAAAATGTCTCTCAAATCTGTAGACTTAACAATGCTTGATTTTTTCTAAAGGAATACTACCTTTAAAGAAGAAAACCAAGAACCAAGAATTACTCATTATACTGTATTACATACAGCTTTTTGTTTTCTCCTGTTTAAAATGTTGAATTTTAAAATACTATCTGGAAGCCAGGTGTGGAGATGCACACCAGTAATCCCAGCAACTTGGTAGGCTGAAGTAAGAAGATTACAAATTTGAGTCCTGTCTCACCAATTTAGTAAGACCTTAAGCAACTTAGAAAAACTCTGCCTCAAATATATATAAATAGGACCTGGGAGTGTATCTCAGCTGTAAAGAACACCTGGTTTAAAATAAAATATAATACTGCTTAGAAAACAAGAAGTTCTGACCTTAACTAACATTCAGCTCAACCTCAACCCCCAGAAAATTACCTGGGAAATAAATAATACAAAACATCACTAATATCCTGGTGTGATGAATTAGAAGAAGACTTTCTCTTAGCACTTTAATAACACAAAAGAAAATTTTAAAAAGGACAAACAAAAGATAGTTAATACCATTTTTATATCTTTAATTTTAACTATGTATTCTTTGACTTTATAGTTTTTGATATGCTATCCTTTCTGAAAAGACAATCAGAGAGAAAATGAAAATTGAGATCATGAGAAAAAAACATAAAGACCTGAAAAAAGAATGCATGAATTAGTGTTCAGACTCTTCCTGGTTGGAGTTTCAAATTTTAGAATTTTTAGATGAAGGAGAAATAAAGTTACTTATCTCTAAGAAGGACTGGCTAACTCCACAGTATAATGTCTGAGCAAAACTCACCTTAAAAATCTATGTGATCCAGCATAACAACTTTAGGTTATCTTTATGAAGTTCTGCCATGTTGCATGCTATTGAATGGATTAAGGGTAAATCCAGGGAAGGGAAGGTTGAGGGAACAGGTGGGAGGAAGGAGTGGAGGGAAGAAGGATGCAGGAGGGAACAAAGAGAAAAAAGTCACAATAGTCTTAGGTAATACAATGGCAAGAAGTCATCAGTGTTCAGAAAATGATGAAGGAAGCACCAAGACTTTTTTGTTCTCCAAACAGAAAATCTAGAAGAAAAAATGCACACATAAAGTTTGTGTCTATTTATGTAGGCTGAAACAGAAAGAGAAAAATTAACATGTATAACTTTCTAAGTTTTCCCATTGTTTTCCATAATATCATTATAGGAAAAAACTATAAATATTCACTTAGTACAATTATCTAACAGTAAATTTTCCACCCACATAATTTAGACTTAACAACACATACACACACACACACACACACACACATACACACACATCTAGTGATATATATGTACATTCATAAACATACAGAATTTTAACTCTGTAATGTTACCTAATGACTGAGAATATCTCCTTCTAAGATATTTTTCTCCATTAGCACAAATTATCTGAGAAGCTTATTTAAGTTGTAGAAACTTCACAATTACAGGCTAACACATTTTTTCAGGATTAATTAGTAGTTTTAATATAGAGTAAGTATATTTTAGTAGCTTTCTACAGAGGCTCATTATCCCAATTAGAAATGTTTAAAATAGACATGTGTTATATATGTGTGTGTGTGTGTGTGTGTGTGTGTGTGTGTGTGTATTTTAACAAAGTGTGTGTGTGTTAAAATACATACACACTTTGGTCACTAGGCTATAACCTAAAACTATTCTGGTGGTATCTTTCTAGGGATTCTGCTACAAGGAAGCATGTTAGTATAGGGAGAGAGAAGTCATGTTCTATGGCTGCATTTAAGAAGCCAATCATTGAGGGGGATAAAATAGAAGAAGAAGAAAACTGTGAGATGAACTTTGACTTTGGAAAGCACTATTTGGCTTCTTGAAATGAACATTATTTGGATTTCTGTCTGTGAATTGTATATGTAGCAGCATATTGAGGTGGTAGTTTCAGCTGATGTTCCAACACATATGCACTCCAAGACCCAATGTTGCTGCACAAGCTGACCCTTAATATCAAAGTTAAATAAAGTCCATAATGCCTTGCATCAGAGGAGGATGCCTGTACATCTCAGATTGACTTTTCATATTTTCCTGTAAAATTTTGTTTCAATGCTCTTCATTATTTCTGGATATCTTTTTTTAGCCATGTCTTTATTGTTTCTTTGCTCACCCTTTACCTGCAAATAATATATGTAGACTTTTCCCTTATTCCTTGAGCTAGTGGGAACATCAAACTACCTAAATTATGCATAGGGTATTTAAAACTAACAAAAGAAATTGAATGTCCAACATCATTTCCTCTTATAGTTAATTGGTCAATGCTGGTCAGTATGGGAATCTGAGCTAATACTCTCTGAAGCCAGCTGTCCTCCTGTTTCTCTCTTCTTCGCCTGTAGCCTGCTACCAGGATCTTGTTTCAGCTTCTTGAATCTAATGGCTTTCATACCTCCAGTATTGCTCAACATCTTATCTTCTTCTCTGTTCAATCTGCATGACCAATTATTTTTATATTAAAATAACCCCATTTAGAAACATATCCATTCCTCCTCCATGTGACAGCCTTTACTTATTTAAGAAAAAGGTTTTAATAATCAATATCTTTGTTTGAGGTATTTTACTAGTATTAAGTTATCCTGGAATTAATCACTCATAGATTTTCTTTTTCCTAATTTAAGAAGTATGCCGGGCACAGTGGTGTATGCCTGTAATCCCAACACTTAAGGAGGCTGAGGCAGGAATCTAATTTAAGAAGTAAATGGCTCTTTTGGATATTTTTCAGAAACAAAAAGTTCACTGTTAACTTACTTACTTTTCTCATTACTAGAAATCGCTACTAACCTTGAATTTTAATTTTCTCACTAAATAAAAGTTATGGTTTAGGCAAGTGAAATACTACCTTTAGCCATCTAGTTAGAGTCACAATGGGAAGCTTTGGTTCTATTAAACTAATAATATGGAGTTTTCTGCAATTTGCTAAGAATTTGTAGACATGAAAGAAATGTTTATCCCATGTTCAGGAGAAATTTACTGTGCAGTGGGACTTGACAGATAATACATATGGTCACTAAAAGAGACCTACGAAAAGACCTCAGCTAATTACATACAGGGAGATCAGTTCAAGGCCCACTCAAAATTCAAGGTTGAGACTTACACTTGAAATAGTACATAAGCCCTTTGAACATCTTAACTTTCCTGACTTTTAAACATTATCTACCATCTGCTTTCTAAACTCCTTTAACTATTTGGTCTAATATTATAATATTTCAACATTTTCTTTCCCATCAATTATTTCACACACTTATATTGTATAACTCTATCGAGAGTAGTAATTTTCAATACTTAGAGTACATAAGAATTCTATGAGTAAGTCTAGCCAAAAATAATAAGTATTCAAGCTCAACCTGCATCCTAGTGACCCACAATCTAGGAGGATCTAACAATTTCCTACAATGATTATGAAGCACATAAAAATTGATGAACCACCTTTTAAAGGACATATCCTAAGGTGTTTTTAAAACAATTTCATTGCCTACTTCACATGATCCCATTTTTCTAAGTTTCCTTCCAACCTCAGCCACTATGAAAGCCATTATTGATTGACATGCTTTATCCTGATTTCTCAAACATTTCAGTAATGTGATTGTCCTCATTTTGTAGCATTTTTCTAACCAGTGTATTTAAATCTCATATCTTTTCATCATTCAGAACTGCTCTGTTATAAAAATCCCTACTTAGTAACACCTGTATTCTTCTCCATTCAATAGGTCAATGTTCTTTTTCTCAAATACATCCCAGTAGATTTCTCTGACTGTTCATCCTGTATGATTTATTCATTCTTTCCCACATGATTTTCTCTATTTTCCCACAAAATAACACAATTAGCCAGTTGAGTCCTTTTGAAGTACCAAGTATGAAATTTCAATTATCTCCTCACTACTTTACTGCAATGATTTTATCTCTCTTGGGAACTTGAAAATGCATTTCCTACAACAGGATTACAAGGTTTTCCCTTGAACTTTAAGCTTTTTTTCTTTTTTTCTATTTTTGTATCCTGTCTGTCTTTATGCTTCCATTTGTACTAATTCCTTACTCATCCATGACAAATGTGTTCAGATATCATCTACACTCAGAAAGATGCACATTCTTAAATTAATACTATTACAAACACTCAGGTTATTAGTCTAAATATTTTACCCAATGTTTATCCATCAATTCACTGTCATGTTTTTCCAAGGGAATCCTATCTTTTATGGATAGAGGAATCACACTGTTAACTTTTTCTGAAAGTCTGGCAATGAGAGTTCTTTGCACTTCATGTCATTAAAGCTGTCTTTTCAAATTTTCCAAAGATCATTTAGTGTGTAAATCCCTCTTACATTTTTACCTTGACAGATCTTTCTGTACAATTTCAGTTTGATGATTATGGAAAACCTTTCCCTTAAAGTTTTATTTTTAAAAAAATTTAGTTTAATTTACAATATCATCATTTGTCCCTTTAGCTTTTCCTTGTTAAATCTCCTCTTTATTCCTGCTTTCTCAATAAGTTTAAACTTGAGTCTTTCCTTGGTCATCTTGCTTTATCTTTCTACAGTTCACTTCTTATATATTCATTCTAATTTACCAATACTTAAATATTAGCTTCATATAACAGGTTAAAGATTTATTTCCTTTGAATTGGTCCTTTTTGTTTCTGGATATAAATCTTTAACTCTCTACCAATTTTTAACTCTACCAGTTTATGCTAATGTGAACCTGAAAATAAATTTGTCATTTCTATAACCAAAGTATATAAAAACCCACCTATATTGAAAACTTCAGAATCATTTTGGATACATATTTATCTTTGATTAGAAAAGCTAATTGACCTCTCAGTTTTCATAGCACAAGTTCATGTTACTTATTTTTATAATGGGTTTTCTTCTGTGCTTCTCTCAGTACTTGCCCACTTGACTCCATCATGCTTATTTACATCTGTATGTCATTCACAACCCTTCAAGTGCCCATATATTCTGCAGATGCAGGGATTTTTTTGGTTTGTTTGTTTGTTTTGTTTTCTTTTGGTACAGTGGATTGAACCTAGGGATGCTTTAGCACTGAGCCATATCCCCAGCCTTTTTAAAATATTTTATTTAGATCTAGGGTCTTGTGGTTTTGCTAATTTGCAAGAGCTTCTCTAAGTTTTGAGTCTGGCATGGAATTCAAGATTTTCCTGCCTCAGCCTCCCAAGCCCCTAGGATTATAGGCATGGGCCAATGCACCTGGTAGTGCAAATGTGTTCTTTCTAGGAAACATTTAGCACAGTCATGTGATTGTTTATATCTATCCCACATTTAACCTGTGATCTCTACCTTTCCAGTGTTCCTATCAACACATAGAATTTACAAGAAACTGTAAATTTTTTGGTTCTGCTAAATTAAAAAATAAATCAATCTCGTTCTGTACTCAGAGACCTTAGAAAAATCCAGAAATATGTTCTCTTTCCCTGCTTCAAATCCTACATAATAAGAAGAATTGTTTTGGAGGTAAAATTAAGAGATTTAGGACCCCCATGGTTATTATTTATCAAATATGTTTATTCCCTTATTTCAGTTCACACCCAAATAAATGGTTAATAGGGACAATTCCCTCCTTTTAAAAATATGCCTTATGCATACCATAGTTTCACTTGATGCATGTATTATCCTTTTTTATTTATTCTCAGTTCAAAAATTATTTTCTTGCTTATGCCATTCCTAATTATTCCCTTTTAGCAAAGCACATGATTTCTCTCTCATCTCTAATTCTGACACATGATCTTGTTACAAGGCTGGGGTCCTCTGGGAAACTGGGGTTGCATGAAGGCTACCCTTCCAACTCTTATTCTCACAATCAAGTCAGAAAGATTTCAAACCTTTTGCTCAAAATAATAAGCATGAGTTCACTAGAAGGGATAGGAAAGGGGAAATGGGGACACTGTCAAGAAGACAGTGAATCCTCTCAGTGAAGAGAGGGATGGGTGTGCCTCTCTTGCCTTTCAGTTTTACTGGGGATTTCAGGGATGTTCCAGAGAGTTTTGCTTAATTCCACCTTTTGACTTTTGACTGACAGCAGGATGACTCCTACTTTCAAGTCTCCAGTGTCATAACATCTCTGGGTCACTTGGGCCCATGCTGACCCATTCTAATTGAAACTTGGTCTTACAGATTTTATGGTTTCGAGTAATTATCCTTATCTCCCTGAGTACCAGTCTGTGAAAAAGGATCACAGAAGTCCCCTTTCAGGGTAACTTGTGTTCTTCTTATCATAGGCATTTGGGCATTTGAGGCCTGCATTTCTCCTGTACATAACAGGTAGTTTGCTAAAGAATGCAACATATCCTGCCAACTTAAGCCAGGCAGGACTTCAAATAAATTGCTTTTTTAAAAGAGTAAGCATGTGGGAATCAGCCCCAAGGCCTGATTTTATAGACTTATTTCCTTTATATTATGTTCCCACCACTCATGCCTATCTTTCCCGTATTAATTTGATAGCTTATTTTATTTTATTATTTATTTATTTTTTGGTACTGGGTTTGAACTCAGGAGCACTTGACCATTGGGCCACACCCCCAGCCTTTTTTTTTTTTTTTTTCTTTGTATTTTTATTAGAGACAGGCTCTCACTGAGTTGCCAAGTGCTTCGCCATTGCTGAGGCTGGTTTTGAACTCCTGATCTGCCTGCCTCAGCTTCCCAAGTGCTGGGATTACAGGCATGTACCACCGTACCCAATTTATATATATATATTTTTTTAATGTACTTTTGCTAACTTTTGTCATAGGTTGAAAGTGTTCAGTCATTGAATGGATGAATGTGTTATTTAAAGTGAATTTTAGAGGAACTGAAACCGGAGATGTTGAAGAACAAGGCAAATGAACAAAATGGTAGAAAATATCTGACTAATTTTGAAATGATTATCACTAAACGTTTAAAAACAGTTATAAAACCAACAAAAAAATCTTGTACCTTAAAATCATGGTGTAGGCAATATCATGTAAAACATGAGAGTCTTGTAAGTCTGTATAAACTCACATTTTGAAGTTTAATGTTAAGATGGTAGGAATAACCCTGTCCTAAACCTCCCAAACCACCTAGATAGAGTAGGATATCCTATTTGCAACTTATTATGTAGAAGCCCTGAAAACCTGAAAGAATGATGTGTAACTTACTTACCTACTCCAACTCTAGTGAAAGAGGAACATCATGTTCCTCTTTGATTTCACAAGTGAAAGGAATCTCCTTTGCAGAGTAGTGATAAGCATTTTAGAAATTATCTTCTGTGCTTATATACAGCACATTTATAAGCCAGAGCTTTGGCATTAAAATTAGTCATCACTTTTTGTTACCTGTCACTTTAGCAATTTTAGTATGACATGTCCAAAGCATTACTCACTATTACACTATTACACTATGAGGCTGATCACTTGACTTCAATGCAATGCTGAGCCAATGAAAGAAAGTGCTTTTTTTCTTCCTAGTACACTCCCCTTCCTTTATTATCTGTTAAGATGGACACAAATCAGAAAGTGTTTTCAAAAAGTTAATTGGTATTTCTCTTAGTGTTGTCACATTTTACCCAATTTTTTTCTAAATTGGTCCATTTACTTGTACTCATTGAGATTGTGGATTACAATTTCTGTCACCTCTTTCTCTTTCACATTTAGGAACCAATGCACTTTTACTACAGTCTAAAGAGATGAGGACATTTATTTTCTATATTACATCAAAAAGATAGTTTTGTTTTCTTTGATCACCTTAAGCTAATCTGTATTGCTATGGCAGAGATGATTTGGAGCAAGGGCTAAAAACAGTTATCTACTTACTTCTCTTAAGGCCACTGAAATGCTCATCAACAGGACATGTAGAGCCTGGACTACAGGAGGCTTATTGCATTCCATTACATGCTTTATCTGAGTCACCTAAGCCATATTTTTTTCATCTGCAAAAAAAATAAATAAATAAAGAGAGAAAGAGAGCTGGGTGCAGTGGCACACGCCTGTAATCCCAGCACTTGGGAGGCTGAGGCAGGAGGATCCAGAGTTCAAAGCCAGCCTCAGCAGTGGCGAGGCACTTTAGCAACTCAGTGAGACCCTGTCTCTAATAAAATACAAAGAAGGGCTGGGGATGTGGCCCAGTGGTCCAGTGTCCCCAAGTTCGATCCCTGGTACCCCCCCCCCCAAAAAAAAAGAAAAAAAATCCAAATTAATAATATCTAACTATAAAGATTATATTTTGAGATGATGGATATGCATAATATACATAAGTGGCTAACCTGTATGTAACAGGGACTCAAAATACTTGATTCTCTTCTCCGTTTCTTCATATTTGTTTTTGTACATGTAAATAAAACCCGATTTAGGAAAAAAAACTTGATATTGTTTCTTTTTCTTTTTTTTTTTGTTTTTGGTTGTTCTAGGCTTGGAGTATAAATTGTTTTTTAAATGATGGAGACACACATTTTTGGAAGAGTTTTGGATTAATTTTCTGATAAATATTTGTGAGTTAAAGTAGTAAACAAATTACAAAATGAAATGCTCAAATATCAGCAAAAAATGTTCATGTAATTTATACTAAGCAAATGTAAACAGAGTAATTCCACCAACATTCTTCTATATTTGGATTTCTTTCTCTATGGAGAGAAACTTAAACTTTTGTTTTTCTTTATGAGAATTCTTATGGTTTTAACAAAAATGGCCAATCTCCATTACTAATAATTTACATGAGAATGATCTCTCTTGAAGAAATTACCATTATTGCAATGAGCAAAATAATTGTTTCAGAACAAATTTCCACACATGACAATCTCATGAAAAATAAGTTATTCAAATGAGAAAGCAAATAAGTGAGTTTAATATTAATAGAGGCAAGTCAGAGAGATACAAAATAAAATTGTGTGCCTTTGTCTTTGCATTCAAAAGATTTTTTAAAAATGCTGACAACCTGGTTTACTACATAAACTATTACCACATATATAAGGAAGGAATTGGTTCTCAATTCTAAATAATTTAAATTCATTTAAATTATTATTAGTAGTATACTACTATTTTTGAGCCAAATTGCATCTTATTTCTAGAAACCAAATGAAAACATTTAGGTTTTTTGTTTTTCTTATGTTGAGATTGTATTTAAATATTTTTCAATAATTAACAAAAATTTATGTAAACTTTCTATTATTTCCTTGCTTTCTTTCTCTTTTCATTTTGGTTGCTGTTTTGTTTTATTTTGTCTCTTTTTTAGTTTATACTTATTAAAATATATGCATTTCAAAGCCACCTGTGTTTTTCTTGAGATCACCAAGACTGATAAAGGTGTATGATGGCTTAATTATCACTGCTCAGAGTTTTGTAATTATATAAACAGGCCTTGTATACATGTATTAACTTTTCATTGCCCTGGCAAAAATACCTACAAGAACAAATTTGAGAAGAAATTATTTATTTTGGCTCCCAGTTTTATATAATTCAGTCTATAGTCACCATTACCTTGGTCCTGATGAGAAGCAGGACATCATGGCAGAAGGGTGTAATGAAGGAAAGCTTCTCAGCTCATGGAAACTTGTGGGGGTGGGGATGTGGGTAGGGAGAAGATAAATGACTCCAGGGCACAGGCCTAGAGGCTTTTGTCTGCAACTGGGCCCCACCTCCTAGTAGGCTATTCAGCATAAATGATGAAATCAGAGCCCTAATGATTTCCTACACCTCTGTACACACAAGATTTTGGATACTGTTCCAGACAAAAACCATAATAACTAATGAACAAATACAGCTGGCTGTGATGGAGAAGTATTAGATACAAAGTCAATTTCTATAAATGTTATATAGATAGTCTCTGCTAAAATATTATCATCTTTATTAAATATATGATTTGTAATATAATTTATCCTTTAAAGACATAATTTATAAATTTTGTAGGAAAATATGTATGGGTAAGCGATAGACAACAGTGAATAAAATTTATTTTAATTAATTAGAACTATGTTCAAACTTCATTTCTCCTTCACCAAACTGTCACTTGTGTGTACCTGGATCACTTGATGTGCTTTCCTCTCAAATGGGCATTATAAACCTCAAACAATTGATAAAAGATTATAGAAGACACAACATAAGAAAATTGTTTAGCTCAGTGTCTGACTTTTAGTGAGAACTTGATAATCTCTTTCTATAACTCTGATTTGTTATTAAAACAAAATACCCCAGAGTAGTTTCTATATGCCTTTCTATTCATGATGGATTAGGTTATATTTTCCATTTAACATGTGATAAAATGACAGCGATGTTATCTGAATCCTCATCTTATACTCTGTTCTCATACGCATTTTATCCTTGAGTTGGGAATGTAGATTCTCTATCACTGAAGTAGAACATGAAACTGTTAGGTAAAATCGTGCAGTCAGGCCATACCCCCAGGTGCCTTCCCAGAAGTGCCAATCTCTCGAAAAGTCCACCTTTGGGTAAGAATCCACCTTTGGGGGGTTTCGAGTCCTGGCCTTCCTGATCCTGGGAATACTCACTCTCCCGGGAATTTGTCCCAAGGCGGGCTCTCCCTTTCTGAGCCAATCCGGACCATACAAGTCATGCTCCTGCCCCTCTGTACTTAAGCTCTGGCCAGGGCAGAATGCATCCTTTTTTTTCCCACTTCTCTCTTTACCCTCCTCCCCCTTCTTTCTTCTCCTCCACCACTTGTCTCCTCAAGCTGGTTCTCCCTCCCCGCTCCACGTGTCCCATTGGCTGATTAATAAAACTCTCCCTTTTTCTACATGGGGGTTCCAGCGTGTGTTCATCTACCCTTCAGAAACCACCTTAGATCCCTGCTTAATGGCAATGTGATGATGGCTTAATGGACTACAGGATGATGGAACACTGGGGTTTCTCCTTTTAGTCACTATTCATTAGTGTATGATTAAACAAATGTATCTCAGATACTGCTGGGTTCTAAAGTTAGAACAATGAATGAGAGAAAAAGTTCTCCTTTAATTTCTTTAATGTAATTTATATTCACATGGCTCATACATTAAAGCTGGGTTATAATATTGTTTGTACTTCTTCATCCTGTGCTTCCTTGTTAAAAGTATTATAAACTCTCACTTATTTCTAAATGATTTTTGTAGATACTCCATGATGGGAAGAAATCAACTATATATAACAACTCTGGTCTTGTCCATGTGACATTCTAGTCTGGAATGTGAGTGGAAATTTTGGAATTATGACCAAGAAGAAAGAACCATGTCCAAGCAAAAGTTTTAAATAGTGTCACAAGCATCTCCTTCTTTTACAAGAACACACATTTGCATAAGAAGTAATATTTGAACTTAGGGCCTATAATGAAATAACTTGTGAAACTGAATTGTTTTGCATCCATAGAATGCCATAGACCAAAACCTGGAACACAATTATACCTTCCAGCAGCATGCATATAATGTGACAGAAAAATAAACCTCTGTTGTTATAAGCCAGACATTGAGACTTTTTTTTTTTTTTTTTTTTTTTTTTTTTTTTTTTTTTTTTTTTTTTTTTTTGTTATCACTGCAAAGCTGACAACTACACAGAATAATAAAAAAATATAATCCAGGGCTGGGGTTGTGGCTCAGCGGTAGAGCGCTCGCCTAGCACGTGCGCGGCCCGGGTTTGATCCTCAGCACCACGTACAAATACATGCTTTGTGTACAACTAAAGCAAATAAATAAATATTTTTTTAAAAAATATATAATCCTGCAGAGAAAGCTAATCTTTATGGAGACCATTAAAATGGTATAGTGGTATGAAGATGTCTGAATAATTTAGATCTTATTTTAGTCAACTTTTTCATCATTATGATCAAAACACCTGACAAGAACAGTGCAGAGAAGAGGAAGTTTATTTGTGGCCCATGGGTTCAGAGGCCTTGATTCACAGATAACCAACTCCATAGCTCTGGGCTGGAAATAGGCAAAATCTCAAGGCTGAAGGGCATGGCAGAGGACAGGAGCTCAGGAAATGGCAACAAGGAAGAAAGCTCCACTCATCAGGGGCAAAATATAAATCACAAAGGCATGTTCCCATTGATTTACCTCCTTCAGCCACACCTTATCTATAGTTACCACACAGTCAATTCTTATCAGTTAATTCACTGTTTATATTACAACTCTCATAACCTAATCATTTCACCTCTGAACCTTCTTGCATTACCTCATGTATGAGATTTCCAGTGACACTTCATATGTAAACCATAATAAATCTTTTAATTAGAAAAAAACTTCTCTAAAGAGATGACTTTTAGTTGAGATATGTTTGACAAGAAGTTAGCAAAGACAGAGAGCCAGGAGAAGGACCACTGAGACAACAAAAAGGAGCACTGCAAATGTCCCCTATTAAGGAAGAGTGTGGTATTTCTCATCCGGGGATTTGAGCTTGACCTCCAACCTGTTAATTCAGGGCTGTGAGTCTGAGATCTCCCCAATTTGGAATTGAGCTGGATCTCCACCTGTTAATTCAGGGCTGTGCGGGTCTAAGTTCTTCCAAACCAGGAATCTAGCAGGATCTCTGCCTGCTAATCCAGGACTGTGAATCCGGGTTCTTGCTCTGTTATGCAAATGAGATTGAGCCCGAGCTCTTTCCAACTTGGAAGTCTGAGATTGGCTCCTCTTTGCTGATGAGATGCTATTTTTATGTGACCATTAGGAATTAACTTTGTTTGTGCTCTTGTCTGTGCTCCTGATGTATTTCTATTGTATGACCACCAGGTTCTAATACATTTAATTATCAAAAATAAAACCAGTTCTATGGCCCTGTGGAATCTAGCCAAAAGTTGGCTAAACTAGCAAGATAGCTAAAATTAGCTTTTGCAAATAGCCCCTCCCTACAGGGTGTAACATTACTTATTGAAAAGCTAATGGTCTTTTTGTGTCTGTAAAAGACTCTCCCTTATCCTTCAGCAAATCTAGGATATATAAGATCGATCAATAGTAGGTACTTAGGATAACTATTTTGTTTTCCCTGACTGACCCTGGAGTGTCCTGAAATCCTTTAACTATTTTGTTTTTCCCTGATTGACCCTGGAGTATCCTGAAATTCTTTAAAGTAACCTTCTATAGTTAATTATTGAATTCTTTATTGTAATCTCTCTTACTGGAAATCTTTAATCTCCCTTACTGGAAATCATTAATGTAACCTCCTTTACTGGAATTCTTTATTGAAATCTATAGTTGAAATGTAAATGTAAACGTTTGCTGGGATGTATAAAAAATCATGCTGAGAAAAGTAAAATCAGAACAGTAGAAGGATTTCTACAACCTGTCTCCTGTGTGGATTATTTCATTTCATCGAAGTTCCCCTCCAGCATCAATCAGGCTGAACTTGACATCTTTGCTGAAGCTGGCCTTCTGCAGAAGAGTGTGATACATATGAATATGATGAAATCAAGGACACTAAGAGGGTCAGTGTTGCTTTCTGAAAGTACTAACAGAGAAAGTGATGAGTGACAAAAGATAACATTATAGATGCAAAGACAAAAAACAGTTCATGTAAGGCTTTGTACATCACATTCAACACTTTGAATTTTAGAGAAGTCACTGGAAATGTTAAAGCAGAAGTGGAATGAGATCTGATTTCAATATGAAATAGATCTTTCTGACAGCTATTTTAACAACTGTTTTTAAGATTGCAGGAGTAGAAATTGGGATGTATTTGTAACTATTGAATTAGTCCAAGAAAGGTAAATGGATGACTTGACTGGAGTTGGAAATAATTTTAATTTTACTCTGATATGGTTAAGTAGTATTTTCCTCCAGAATCTTTGGCCTGTTACACTTTTCTCTCAATTTAGTAAATTCTAGGAACTGTTCAGAAGAGTGGTACAGTCTGCTTCATCCAAAATTAATCATTGCTTATTTCTTGGTTCAACTCTGTCCACATAAAATGAGGGAAGATGTTCTATTTATATGAAGTTATTTTATGTAGTGTGTTTATTATATGAAGAAATATTTCTATAGGTGCTGCTGCTATCAGATTTTTTTTTTATCATCTGAATCACTTTATAACTTGATTTTTTTTTACTACAAACCATGTTAATCTAGTTCTGCAGTCTCCTTAAGATGAAATTTTAGAAGTTTCTCTTATGCAACTATTTTTATGCACAATATTATCATATTTTAAGATTTAATAGAGGGTTAAATTGATCAGCAGTCTTGGATTTTCTTATGTACTCTTTCTCCAGTAGCCCATTTTACAAGTAAAATTAAATACATTTTAATTTCTCAGTTATAAAAGATTTTATGGTGAAAATGAAAAAGGAAGCATGAGGCCAGTAATATCCAGTGATCTTGATGCAATTCCAACTTTCCATATAGTCTTGATACCTAATAGTTTTAGCCAGTTTTTCATTTTACTGGAAAACATAAAAACATTGTTATTTCATTATGTATTCATAAAAGATGTTAACAAAGTCATCAATTATAATTTAATATATCTGTGTTTTGAATATATAATTTGTGCTGCTCAGTGTTCAGAAAATATTCTTTTATCATCCATTTCTTTTTTATTGTGGAAAGAACACTTACTTAGCACAAGATTCTCCCCTATTAACAAATTATTAAATTCCCAATATAATACCATTGATTATAGGATCAATGTTGTACAACTTATCTCTAGAAATTATCAATTTTACAAACTGAATATTTATACCCTTTAAAAAAATTCAAATTTACCCTTCCTGAGTTTCAGGAAAAAAGCATTTCCTCTCTGCTTCTATGAATTTAACTATTTTAAATACCTCATATAGGTAAACCACACAGTATTTGTCATATTTGACTGACTAATATTTCACTTAGTTTAAGATACTCAGTCTCATCCACATTATTGCACATGGCAGGATTTCTTTATTGTTTAAGAATCAATACTACTTTTTATATGTATATATACCATTTTCCTTTTTCCATTTATATTCTGATGTGTATTTAGGTTGTTTCCATCTCTTGAGCATTGTGAATAATGCTTCAATAAACATAGGAATGCAAATGTCTCTTCAAAATACTGAATTCACTTTCTTTGGATATATCTGTAGGGTTGACAGATCATATTTGATTTTTTTTTTTTTTTTTTTTTTTTGTGGAGGAGACTTCTAGTTGAATTTCATAGTGGTTGAACCATTTTACATTCCTAACAACAGTGTACAGGGGGTTCTGATTTCTTCATATCCCCAGTTTGCAAAGTTCCTGTTTCCTATTATACAAAGTTACATAAGAAATTTTCCTTCTTAATGTGAATATTTATCAACTTAATCTTTCCTTTTAGTATGATTGTTGTTGCTTCCATTCAGTTTTGGTCTGCTCTGATTTTGTTTTTATTTTTCTAGAGATATTTTCAAACCACATTTTTTATTTCTTCCTTGATTCTTTTTTTTTATTCAGGAGTCTCCTGTCCTGATTTTCATTTATTTGTGAACTGACCAGTTTTACTTCCATTATTGTTTTTTATTTTTTTTCATTATAAAGAACTCTAATTTGAATTTTGTAAGGCAGATATAATAGAATGATAAATTCTCAGTTTTGACTTGTCTAGTTATCTGATAAAGACTTTATTTTTATTTTTGAATGCCAGTTTTACTGGATATAATATCCTTGATTACCATTTTTTCCCTTTCTTTATTCTCAATGCATTATCATACTTTCTTCCATCTTGCAAAATTTCTGCTGAGAAATTCACTGATAGTGTTTTAGGGGTCCCTCTGTATGTCCTGAGTTTACTGTTATCTTCATTATTTAAGTCTTTGTTTGTTTGATACGGGGATTGAACTCAGGAGCACTCAACCACTGGGCCACATCGCCAGTTCTTTTTTATACTTTATTAGAGACAGGGTCTCACTGAGTTGCTAAAGTGCCTCGCCATTGCTGAGGCTGGCTTTGAACTCGCGATCCTTGTGCCTCATCCTCCCAAGTTCTGGGATTACAGGTGTGAGCCACCATGCCCTGTGACTTAAATATTTTATTTTTAATAATTTTATATAATGTATCTCCTCTGTGTAGATTTTTTTTATCTTAGTTGAAGCTCTTAGGCTTCATGAAGCTTGATATTCATTTCTTTGTCCATTTTTGGGAAGTTTCAAGCCATTATTATTTTAAGTAGATAGTCCACTCTTTCTTTCTGATTTTTCCTTCTAAGACTTTTCTTACTACATCTACTGGTTGACTTTATGCTGTTCTGCATGTTCCTTAATTTTTATTTGTTCCTTTCTATTTATTTTTCTTTTATTCTTCTAAATAAATTATTTTTAATGATAGGTTTTTATTTTTTTTCAGCTTGATCAATCTACCATTGAATACTTCTAATAAGTTTTGAGCTTAGTTATTATATTTTTATCTCTAAAATTTCCATTTGGTTCTTTTATAGTTTTCTATTTATATTCTCATTTGTTCACGTCATTTTCTTTATTTTGTTTAGTTGTCTATGTGTTCTTTTGTAACTGATAGAGCTTCTTTAAGATGATTATTCAGAATTCTTATCCAGGTAACTCTAGATTTTCATTTTTTCTAGGATTTGTTACTAGAAATTTATTTTGTTCCTAATATTGGGTTTTGTTTTCTTGATTCCTTTTATTTCCTATAGTTTTGTGTTGGGTATCTATGTCCTTAAAGAAAGAGTGACTTCTTCCAACATGTAAGGGCTGGTATTGAGAAAAATCTTCATAAATCTATCTGACTAGGGAGTTTGGGTGACTGTAAACTTTATCTCTAGATTTCTCTTCTCTGGACATATGTATTTAGATTTCTTTTTCTTTATATATTTGGTATCCGGGATTGAAGAGAAGGGCACTTAGCCACTGAGCTACATTCCGAGACCTTTTATTTATTTTTATTTTGATACAGATTCTCACTAAGTTATATAGGGCATTGCCAAGTTGCTGAGGCTGGCTTTGAACTTGCAACCCTCCTGCCTCAGCCTCTGAGTCTCTGGGATTACAGCCATGTATCAGTGTGCCAGGCTGTATTTAGATTTTAATGAGATTTTTTTTTCCTATATTTTTTTCCAAATTCTCTTTCTTCCTTTGGTGCCTGCATACTCCACTCTCATTTTGTTACTTGAGGAAAAAGTCACAGGCTGAGTTTCTTTCTGGCTGTCCTGAACTTTGGTAACTTGTAGAAGGAGCAGATATGAGTAAAATGGAAATGTTCTATTACTGATTTTAATGTAAATTTTCTTGGTTACAATTATAATGGTAGTAAAACTTCTTAACTGAATTCTGGGCTTCTTATCAATGTATTATAGTCTATATATAATTCTAAATTGGGCTCTTCTTGGGGGAATGAATCCTATGACTTCCTATTCAACCATCTTTTTGAAATTATTACTTATTGTTGTTTAATATATTTTTCATCTTTGCTATGTTTATAATAACTTTGGAGGTGTTGAGAATTATCATTAGTATTATCACTTCACATTTTTATTGAGAACTATCATATCAATTTCCTTTTAACTTTTATTATAAAATATATTGAATTTAATAATTTAACATATATTTTACTTAAACATTTTTGTATCCTCAATGTTCTTTGTTTATTCTCTTATTATTTTTGTGTTTATTTCATCAAGTGAAATTGATGTTTTAAAACAGAAATTTTCCGATTTCTACATTTTGTGTGATCTTCATGCAACAACATATTTTATTCATTCATTTCTCCCACATGTTTGTAATGTTAACATGGCTTTTAATCAATACTAACTGATTTTTCTATAAGATTTTAAAGTTAAATTTAGTCTGTTTTATAGATATTCTGATGTTCATGTTTGTTCAAAAAAAAAAAAAAAAAGCAGGTTACTTAAGCATTAGTTCTCAGAATAATGTTTTCTTGATTTTCCTCTTATTATCTTTTATTTGGTGCTATTTTCCTGAATTATTTTTTATTTGCTTACTATTTAAACTAAATAAGTGCTTTTTATAATAACAATCTTATTTCTATATTTTCTTTTTTGTCATAAGCCTAACAAGCTCCTTTAAAATCCTATCCACAAAAAACAATAATGCGGGCTGGGATTGTGGCTCAGCGGCAGAGTGCTCGCCTTGCACGTGTGCGGCCCGGCCCGGGTTCGATCCTCAGCACCACATAAACATAAATGCATTTCATTGTGTATAACTAAAAAGTAATAAACAAATATTAAAAAAATAATGCTTCTGACTTTCATTTATTTTCTTTATTAATGTCAATATTTCTTCTCCTTTGACAGCATTATATATTCCTAAACAAACAAAAAAACACAGTATTAGATATACTACATAGCCTCAAAACCTTTTGAAGATAGAACATTTGTCATTTCTCATTTTGTATATGTAGTTTATGATTTTTATTTTAAAAAATGATCAATCTAGTATTATGGTTCTTTTCCTAATATTCCAAAGATCCATTACAATACATTTCAAAAAACTGCTTATACATAACAGAACCAAATGAATTAAGTAGAATTTGCCATTTCTTATCATAATGAAGCAGAAATATCTCCTATACTGATTTGCATACTACTGCCACAGCCATAAAAGCCTCATGAGGTTGTAAGAATTAATAACTTAATTGGATAATTAACTTAAGCATTTCCTGAAATATAGTAAATGCAGGGCATAGTGGCCCAGGCCTGCAATCCCAGTGACTCAGGAAGCTGAGGCAGGAGAATTGCAATTCTGAGGCCAGCCTCAGCAAATTAGCAAGGTCATATCCTACTTAGGAGATACTGTCTCAAAATAAAAAAAAAAAAAAAAAAAAAAAAAAAAAAAAGAGGGCTGGGGATGTAGCACAACATAAAGTGCCCCTGGGTTCAATCCCCAGTACAAACAAATAAACTAACAGAAACCAATTATTATCTCTCTTATAGTATTGTGCAGGGAGCCAAGTGCATGGCCAGTTGTCAATGAATTAAGTTTAATTGAATCCTCACCTTTTATTTCAGAAGATGATTTCATATTTGATTTTATTTTTAAAGTTAGAAGTACTATAAATACATGAGGAATCAGTTTCAAGTTTGTCTTTTTCTACATGGTTTGAAGACCACCTAGCAAATCCATTTAATTTTCCATTTGAAAAATTCATATGAAAGAAATTTTATTATGTACTTGCTCATCCAAGTCATCATTTGACTTCATACAGTAAATTCCACTAATCCGAAATTGAACCCAAATATCCTCATCTTTTCATTCAGCATATATCTTCAAGGTAAAAAGTAAAATATAAGGACAGAACACTAATTAAACAAAAGATTACAACCTAAAACCTCCTAAAGCTGTGTCAAGGAATTTTACCTTAAAGCTCTCATGTATCTATATTACTTTGACTACCCTGATACATTTGAATAAAACACTTATTACATTCATAAAAGCAATGTATATAAGACATATAAAAGTGTTAAAGTTATATGATTTAATTGATTTCTTCTTTAAACACATGAATTGGTATTAACAATTTTTTTTTCTGTTTCATTCAACTAACATACAAGCAAACCTAGGTCTAGCATATGAATTCCTGGTTTCTGGGTTATTTCTCTTTGCCTAGGAGAATATTTACTCAATAATATTGTCATGTCAGCAGTTGCTGAAAGAGAGATGACTTTTATTGGTACATTATTTAAAGAATATGTAATGAGGCACCTAGATATTCTCTAAGTCTTAATGTATTTTTCTCTGGTGCAGATAATTTTCATTTTTTTCTTCCCTCCTGCATATTTTATTTCCCACTCAGTACAGGTATCTGGTGTATAGATTTTGTTCAGAAATATTTATTGAGTTAATAAAAAATTAAATAATGATGATCAGTTGTGTATGTTGCGCATTATTATATATAGGGGCTCTGAGAAGACATAAAAAGCATAGCACACTAATGAGGATCTATGTCATTTATGTGGTTTCCTTGTGCAATGAAGATGTCAGCAATGTTTATAGAAAGAGCAGAATCCTTGTATAAAGATGATTATGTTTAACAAGTGTTCTCTATGTGTGTCTATCTTTTTTTTTTTTTTTTTCCAATCTAAGTTCTGCACTTTCTAGGTCCTAAGTTTCCTTTTTGCCCAGAGCTCTCAAGGAGAAGGAAGCAGCTGGATCAGAGAAGTCTTTGGTCCCTTCTAGCTGTTGCATTCCCTGTGATTCTCATATGCTATACTTCTAATTAAACTCCTTGATACTAATTAAAAATGAGAACAGAACAAATGCCACTAGCTAGATCCAGATTCCATTCTTTTAAACTTAGCTGTTTGGGCCTGGGCATTGGAATTTTTTCCTTAATTAGAATTTTCTTAACACTCACACCCTGTCAAGTGTACTTTATTCTCAACTCCATAAGAATAATTCTAGAGAGTGGATTAGAAAATACTTATCTTATCTAAAATATTCATAATCATAAGATTTTCTGCAGTGCTGCAGTGTCCTGAAAATCTGTGGCTTGGCAGATGGTGTGATGCAGCGTGTAATTTGGCATGCTATGTCTATCAGCCTGTGGTAACCCTTAGGCATTTTATTTCTGCAGGAAACAATGATGATGTCAAGGACAACATGTGGTGACCCATGAGAAAATAATCATGTTAACTCCTGACTCTGCAAAAACTTAACACATGGCATTGTTATTAGAATTTTCTAAGAAACCAGCATCCATTAAACAGACATTTGTTTGACTGTGTTAGATTGCTTCTGGTTGGTTTGTTCTTTCTTCCATTAAATTTACCAGAGAATGTACTGTAGCAGTGTGAAATTGGAGGTCTGTCTACTGATCAGCATCACCTCTGCTTCATGCACTGGTAACTTCAACTCATATTTGCTGCTTTTTCTATCCTCCCATGCAATTAGAGTACCGAATTTTTTCTTAATGATTTCCTTCAACTCTCTATGGTTTATACATCATTTCAAATAAGATAAAAAGTATTAAGAAGACAAACTTACAAGGTTTAAAGTTGTGAGAAGAATGATGTATATATTAGGAAAATATCCTTAATAAGAAAACATTAAATGATTGTTTCTTTTCTATTTTGAAAAAGGAGCAATTTTTAAGGTGAATCAAATTTAGCATTATAGGAGTCTTATATTTTAAAACCTAATGTGAAATTGTTATTTTCTTCATTTTTTAAAATGACACAAAACTCCATCCTTTCATAGGAGAAAAAATAAAAGATCAGCTATTAAATTTAAGAACTTTAAGTAGAAGATAAAAAAGCATAATACATAATGAATTTATGTGTTGTCTGGTTATCTCATTTTCCTATTGAGATGATTATTTTTTTCTCTTCCTCTGTGGCAATATATCAAGTAACCTCTTAGACATGAAGTAACTTTAAGGTGTTTTCTACACATACTGTTTCTGTGAGAAAGCAGAAGCCTGAATAAAGCACTTGTAATAATTTTTATTCCTTGAGCTGATCTTTGTTCAACCCATAAAGAGAACTTTCTTAAATCTTCAGGAAGAATGCCAACCATTTTTAATACCACAGGAGAAGGAAGGGATTCTGAATTTCAATTCAGTGTGTAATGATAAAGTATTACCATGGTCAGCACAATGTGCTTAAAGATTTTGACCTTCACTACTCCCTAAGTCTAATAGGTATGAGGTGATACGTTATTGTGGTTTCAGTTTACATTTTGTTAACGATTAGTGATATTGAATTTTCATAGACTTCTTGGACATTTGTATGTCTTCTTTGGAGAAATATGCATTTACTTCCTTTGTTCATTTTTATTTTTTTATTGCTATTGAATTATTTGTGTTCTGTATAAATTTTGATACTAACCCCTCACCCAAAGTACAGTTTGAAAACTTCCTCCCATTCTATACGTTTGTTTTGTGACTCTGCTGGTTGTTTCCTTTGCTGTACAAACCCTTTGATTCTGGAGTAATTCCACTTGTCCATTTTTTTTCCATTATGTTTGGGGGTCATATTCAAAAGAATCATTACACAAACCAATATTGAGGATATTTTTCTGTCTGTTTTCTTCCAACAGTTTAATATTTTGTGATCATTCATTTAAGTACTTTGAGATTTTTTTTCTTTCTTATTTTTAATTTGTTGTCAGATGAGGATCTAATTTAATTCTTCTGCATATGGCTTCCTAATTTCCCGGAATCATTTATTGAAAAGTATATTCTTTCCTATGACACTTTTATGAAAAATCAATCGACTCAAAATAGACGGATTTTTTTTTTTTAGACTTTCAATTCTATACCATTGGTCTACGTGTCTTTTTTGTGCCAATATCATTCTGCTTTCATTACTATTTCTTTGTATTATGTTTTAAAATAAGGCAGTCAGATGTTTTCAGTTTGGTTCTTTTTGCTCAAGATTGATTTTTCTGTTTGAGGTCTTTTAGAGTCCAATGCAATTTTTAAGATTGATTTTTTTAAAAATTTTTATTTGTTTTAAAGATTGATTTTTATACTTCTTTGAAAAGTGTGCTTTTTAAAAAATTTTGGTAGGGATTGCATTGAAACTGTAGATTGCTTTGAGTGGTGCAGATAATTTAATAATATTAATACTTTTAGTCCAAGAATATAGACAGTTTCCAATTTATTTGTAATCTTTTCAATTTCTTTCATCAACATTAAGAGAAATCTTTTACCCTTGGTATAAAAGTGAATAGGTAGAGCCATTATGGAAATGGTATCAAGCTTCTTCAGAAAGTTAAAAATACAACTACCATATGATACAGTAATCCCACTATTAGGTATATACAGCCAAAGGAAATGCAATCCATATGTCAAAGAGATATCTCTATTCCCATGTTCATTGTAACTTTTGCCAAGATATAAAATCAACATAAGTGTCTACCAATAAATGAATGGATAAAGAGAATGTGCTATATATACTTAGTAAGATAGTATTCACCTTAAAAAATGAATGGATAAAGAGAATGTGCTATATATACTTAATAAGATAGTATTCACCTTAAAAAAAATAAAACCTAAATCCTGTTATTTTCAGCAACATGGATGAACCTAGGGTCATTATATTAATTGAAGTAAGCCAGGCACAGAAAGTCAAATACAATATGATTGCACTTATATGCAGAACTGAGAAAATTGAACTCACAGAAGCAGAGTTGAATACCATCTGGAGCTTGGGAAAATATTGACCAAAGGATACAAAATTTCAGTTAGGAGAAATAAGTCCAAGGGATTTCTTTTATACCATTGTGACCATAATTAATATTAATGTATTATATTCTTAGAAACTACTAATAGTAGATTTTAGATGATATCACAAAAATGATATGTTAAGAAATCAATATGCTACTTTGCCCAAGTTAGCAATTCAATAAAATATGTTTTTAAAGCATTATGTTTATGCAATATATATAAAATTTTTGACCTATTAGCAAATTTAAAAATTATAAAGTCAAATGGTTTGCCCCAAATTTTATCCTCAGCACTGATTAAAAGAAAATTCACCATCTATAATGTAAGTGTAAAATTTATGTGGAAATATAGGTTTAAAAAGGAAAATAAATTTACATAATTACTTTTTAAAAATATTTATTTACTTGCTTTAGTTGTACACAATGCGTTTATTTGTACATGGTGCTGAGGATCAGAACTCGGGCCACGCACGTGCTAGGCTAGCGCTCTACCACAGAGCCACAACCCCAGCCCCTGCATAATTACTTTAAATAGGAAAATATTTTAAATTAGTATTAACAAATATTTAGTTAGATATTTCTAATATAAAGTCCATAAAGCTTTTAACTTAAATCATCAAGCTCCATGAAATATGAAGAGATTAAGAATAAATAGGTCATTTTTTTTCCTCTAATATCTATTTTGGTTCCTTTTGCCATTATAGGCTTGTTTCATGCTTTAGTATATGGTGGCTTGAAGTTTATTCTGATATTTTCCAGACAGAATAATATCCTTGTACACTGCCTTCTACAGGAGAGCTCAGGCAAAATCACACCTGTACTAGCTTTGCCCACAGATTCCTGGTGTGAGAATTAAAGAAGGACACAAGTTCCTTCTGACCTTTATTAAGTCCATAATTGACTTTTATTTCTATATTAACATGGCCACTTGCTATGAAAGTTCGAAAAGTGTAACAAAGATTCTTAACTATTGGTTCATATTTAGTATACCCATATTTAAAAAACAAAATTCTATAGCCTTATTTACAAAGGGGCTATTTGAACAGAGACTCAGGTAGATAGAGATCTTAGAAGGATAGTTAGCCAAAAGTCACAGAATTTTCAAAGCTTTCTTATCCTTTATTATTATTATTATTGTTATTATTATTATTATTTGCTCTGTTATGTGTCATAATTTCTTCTTCCTCTTCTTTTCCTTGTTGTGTATATTTTCTGTTGCTAAGAAAACAATACCATAGGCAGGGTATATTTTAAACAAAAGAGATTTATTTGGGCTCATGTTTCTGGAGACCCAAAGTTGAGAAGAAATATCTAGACTCAGTCATTCCAGAGTAAGAAAGGCTTTCTTGCTGGTAGAATCGTGAGGTGGTGTAGGGCTTTACGTGTCCAGAGACAGAAAGAACATACGTGCGTGGGCTGGTCTCTCCCCCTATTAAGATACCACTTAATCATGAAGGCTCCACCCTGATGACAATCTTGCTTCCCTCACATAGGCCCATCTCTAAATTTGTAATTGTATTAGGTTTCTATTCTCTTAGTACCTCATAATAGTGATTCAATTTCAATATGACTTTTAGAGGGTGAAGATCATTTTTTTCTATCTTCATGAGGGACTTCTGATAATTCTATCAGAAAGACAGGAACATATCCTCATCTCTGAGCATCTGTGGACTATTAAGTAGTGACTTTTATATTCACTCTCTCATATATCCACAGCATAGCCAAACATAGGCCCTTCCTCAAGGCCGGATATTTTTTTAATTTTATTTTTTATTTATTAATTAGTTACATATGACAGTAGAATGCATCTTTACACACCAAACATAAATGGATTCTAATTTCTCATTCTCTGGTTGTACATAATGTAGAGTTACACCACTCATGTAATTATACATACATATAGAGTAATAATGTCCAATTCATTCTGCCTTCCTATCTCCATACCCCTGCCCTCCCTTCACTCCCCTCGGTCTAATACAAAGTACCTCTATTCTTCCCTGTCAAGGCTGGATGTATTAAGAGACTACTGAAAATGCCAGGGTCCTTTAGAGATTATTTTGGTCAATTGAAAGAGTTTGTAGTCCCAAGGAATGGCAGAGAAATAAAAGGGATAGCAATTAAAGATTGTGTAGAAGTTCCACAGCCACTGGCAATCAATGTCTTTAAGAGGCTGGTCTCCCCCTTCTCTGGGCTGACTGTACTTGGGACAGCTTCTTAACATTCCTGTGGTTTTCCAGGTGTCCTTTTAATACACTCCTTTTCTGCTTAAGCTAATCAGTTATTATTTCTTTGATTCATATTCAGGCATTGTGATGAATACATTTCATACCATCTTAAATCAGTCAATAGTACGGAATCTGAACAGTTCTTCATGAAATTCTCCTAAGTGATTTTTTTTTGACAGACACAAATGGAACATGGAACGGTGAAAAAGAGGTATTTTCTAGCTCATCAGAGAATAAGAAAACTGTCAGTCATCACATATTTAGGAAAGGACTGCTTATAACATGTATAAATTCAGGAAAAGACTTACAAAGATATTTAGCCAGTGCCATTTATGAGTCAAGGAACATGCTAAATAGAAAGCATAATGAATTAACACCACAATTAAATTGTCTGTTCTTATATTTTCTATGTAACATAGGAAACAAATTCTAAATGATAAAGTGGAGGTGATTTTCCAACTCACCCATCAAAATCACGGGGATTAACATATATTTAAAAATCCTCAATTGTAACATTTCCTATATGCATAAGAGTTGTCTTAATTTTAGTTTCCTGATATTATTGATAAGTTTGTGTAAGGAGGAAGGAGGCATGGTGTCTTCTCTCAAGAACAGCCAAAGACAAACAATTTGACAACTTCTGTGCAAGGCATGAAATGGGAAATTACAGAAACTAAGCCAGAAAAGAAGAAGAAGGAGAAGGAGAAGGACAACAACAACAACAACATAACTGAAGTATATTGGGAACACACAGTCAAGAGAATCATCCCCTGGAGATCTAGAGTAAAACTTAACAAATGGAATTGCAGAATTTGAACTTCTTGTGCCTGGAGTAAAGATGGTGTGTTCTGCCTCTGGCCACCACAATTGTTTTAGTTACCACATACAGTCTCCTTTTGCTGGATTATATTCCAGCGCATTAAATATGTTGAATTTCAAACCTGCTAATGTTTTGTTTCCCATGTCTTTCCTTTTTAATTTCTAAAAAAATTTTTTATCTTGGATAATTGTAATGAAAACAGAGCCTAAAACTATCAAATCTATGGTTCATTTAATACACATTATTCAAAATAATGAATTAAAAAATAGTTTCATGGTAATAATCACCAAACATGAGGTTTCTCTTGTCCATTGCAAAATAAATATATAAATACTAAGTGAAAAAGCATATAAGGCATTAGAAAAATAAAGCCAGATGTGTTATTTGTATAATAAAGTTCTTAAAGTTAATCGCTAATTAAAATTTTCCAAAATCTCTGTTTTTAAACTTATTAATATCCTTACTTTATTTTCTACCTTCCTTTCTTTGTCCTTCTCTCCCTCTTTCTTTTCTTTCTTTCTTCTTTTTTTTTCTTTTTTTTTTTTTTGTTTCAAAATTTATTTGATCTATTTGTCAGTGCTTGGAGGTCCTAGTTCTGCAGCGACATCTTATGGAGTTAGTTTGCACAACCATTTAATAATATCTGGCAGAAGTGATCATTGCTCTAACAGATTTGATGCAAATAGGATGCCTGCCTGTGCTTTGAAAGTGGAAGTAATTAAACTGATGCCATGAGCACTTTTTTCTCCTTCTCTGTTGTTGTTGCTTATCTAAAATGTCCTTATTGTAGCATCTGTACGATTTTTAAGACACTTGAAAATATGTATTGAGATCTGAAATTCTCAGTACATATATCTAAACTATGATAGAAAAGAAGAATGAAGCTGTTGAATAGGGAAATGAGACAGCAGTAAAAGATCACAGTACAGCTGGTGTTTGTTGGCAAGAGTTTCCATTTAAAAATTTGCAGCCGTGCAAATCCTTCTATTATTATTGGTACTTTTCACTGTTTGTGATCACCAGGAACAGAGAAAAAAGAGTGAGAGAAAGAAAATTGGCATCTTAAAACCTAGAGAAATATACTGAAATTCCCCGTAGTAGATAAATTTAGCTATTCTTCTAAGTATGTTCTTTTGACTGAATGACACATTGAATTAAGCTGTAGAAGAAGAAACAGGGCTGTTTTCTTATTTTTATGATTGAAGAAATACTGTCAATCCCTGGAATCTAGTTCAGTGTTTTCACATTATGCTAGGAAAAAATGTAATTAAAAATCTGTCTTTAAATTAATAGCATTCCATTTTATTCTATTTCATATTTATCGATAGAGAGCATGCTAAGGAAAGAAACTTTGCTTGTAAGTAAAGATTGTGCACATATTAGGTTTTCACTCAGTGGTGTTCAATATGTTAAGAAAAATGAGGTTTTATATGGAAGTGCAAACAACTGCTAAGTAATTTCCATGTGTATATCAATAGGTATAATGAAAATTTTAAAAATCAAATATATAGCACTAAAAATCCTAATATATATTATCAGTCAGTGAATGAGACACTGTATTAAATATCACATTCTACTTGAACACAAAGAAAAAGTTCCACTATCTACCTATGTGAAGGATAGCTCTTCTGTGTCCTGATGATCACTGGTGAGAAAACAGTATGGTGAATCATTGTCTGTTTGCTTGTGATCTTGTTCACAAATAAAAATTGCCAGAGCTCTGTGTTAATTATGATTGCATCTAAAAGACCCTGGGCATTTCCAAAAGAACTTTTAAAACATAATTGGATTTTTCAAGGATTATGTGTCCAGTGACAAGATAAATCTGTGCATTTCAGAGATCCTCTTGAAAATATAATTGCATGCCTTTATTTTGTAGGTCCATCAATTAGAAAACAGATGATCTCATGACCTAAAATTGCATGCTATATAATAAAAGACATAGATACTATTTTCCTTTAAAGAACAGCATTCGCCTCACACATGTCCAATCATGATATTGATGAATGATTTTAATTTATATTTGTAGATTTACTAGAAACTGAAATGTTAGAGCATGAGTTGTGTTTGTTGGTGATTTAAGCTACATGATCTAGAGGTAGCAATCACACAAATTAACAAGTTTAGTAAGCAGTTAATAATCTAGAACTGAAAATATCAGAAAATTTGAGATAACAATTATATAAATTTGAGAGTACTTCAAAGAAAATCATTGTATTTGTAACATATTTATTTATTTTAATTAGGTTTATATGATAGCAGAATGCATTTTGATTCATTGAACACAATTGCAGCACAACTTTTCATTTCTCTGGTTGTACACAATGTAGCATCGCACCATATATACAGTCACACATGTACCTAGGGTAATAATGTCTATCTCATTCCACCATCTTTTCTGCCCCATATCCCCTTCCTCCCTCCTTAGATGAAGTATATTTCACTAGGTTCCTATAGGTTATATTATAGAACAAGATGACTAAAATAGTCATAGATCAAAGAGTGAGCTATTCCAGGGAGCCTATTTGTATCAGGAAGCCATACCTGTCCCTTTTGTAAAAGTATCACACCACTAGTTCACACCACAAGTTTGAAAATAAGTGCCTCAAAATTACCATGTGAAAACTCAATCTGCAAATATGAAGGTAACTTCCAACAGGAGTAGATCATAAAAAATTCATGGAGACATGTAAAGAGTAACTTCTCAGTATTTAGAAAATGAAACAACTCTACACTCCATACTGAATGTGTACCTGATGCCAACCTGAGCACAAGATACCAGATGGGCATACGTTACCAATAGGATTTCAAATTAGCATCTAGACTTTAAAGTCCCATAGTTAAAATTGGGGTTCTAAGAAATATGTTATTCCAATTAAACATATACATATGGATAACATGGATTTGAGTACCTTATCATTATAAAAATCAGAAGGAAAAATAAATTTGCTTAAGCTGGCAAACAGGAAACAGCTAAAGATTGTGTATATCATTACTTGAAGAAAAACAACTCTTTATCACAAGCTTCATCTTTAGGCTATAGGTAAGCTGGGACTTTAGCTTTATTCATTTTTTGAAAAGCAATGTAGATTGAACCAACTGGAGAAAAATGACAGCTTTTTCCATGCCAAAATATTTTTTAAAACAAATAGGAAGACAACTGGAAGCAACACACATAAACTGATGGGTTCCAACGTTCTGTTTCTAATTGGCTAATTTCATATTAGCAGTTTTACATCTTTTCTTCTGATGTGAATCATCATGGGGGAAGAAAACAAGGCAAATGATTTCCTGGCTGAGAAAAACATCTTTGCTTCATTACATAATTTTAATTTACTCTGGTTTCTATTCTGAACACTGAGAACTCAATAGAGAAAATGTTGCTTTTTAACACATAACTATGTGCATTTACATAACTATGTGCATTTAAAATGTTAAAAAGCCAACTTCCCTCTCATCCCATTTGCCAGATTCTGCTTCCCCAAATCTTTCAGAATTGAAGTCTATGATGTCTGTCAAATGCAGATTCACTCCTATTAGTTATTAAAATAGTTGTTTCCAGGGAAATATCAGTAAGCTCCACTTGTATTTTAATCAGGCCTAGAAGTAGTCTTGCAAACAAAATCATAGTATTTATTTAATTAAGTAGGGGTAAACAACAAATACTTGTGAAATGTTTCATGTTAATATTAACAGAAACGCTAATAAAAGCCACCATTTAGTATTTATAATAAACAAAAATTCAGTTTCTTACTGACAGAGGTGAAAGAATAAAAATGGATTTATCCAGTTATACAGAAAAGTCTCTGGTTTCAACTCATATTTTAAATTCGTCTCAGAAGACCTAGACACTGTGAATCAGGGAGAACCAGAGACAGATTGATCCTTACAGGAGCTAAACCTCAAGTTCCAATTACTTAATCCTCTATTTGATTACAGTGTTTAGTGCCTGTAGGCTAACAGCCTAGCAAAAGAACATTTAATTAAATTTCTGAAAAAGAAAACATCACATAGAACTTTAAATTATCTCTGTAAATTTGCATCTGTGATTACTATTGCTCAATTAAAAAAAAATAACAGCAACAATAGTAACTACTTACCAAACATGTGAAGATATAAAATCATAGGGACCACAAACAAAAGAGAAACAACAGATAAGGCAAAGAGAGTCCTATGAGGATTCAGAGAATGGTGGTGAGACTCAGGAATCCTAAGTCAACTAGCCTCAATACCTTCAAAAATATTAATAGGCAAGTGAGAAAACTTCGATGGCAAACTGGAATAAGTAAAAAGAAGGAAATAAAAATTATGTAGTGAAAAATTATATACAAAATCTTGAAAGAAGAGTTCAAAGGACAGTGTAACAGCAGATTACACACACTTGAAAGAATTAGATAATGATTCTAAAGGTTAGAAGAAACTATCCAGGTAGAATTACAGAAGGAAAAAAGGAAGTCATGGTCAAATAATATGTATTACAAAAGTATGATATTCAAGAATATATAAAGTGTGAGTCTTAAATCTGTCAATATTTTACTGGACCATGCAGCCAGTACAAAAGAGGCAATGAATAAATAAATAAAAATTGAGAGAGAAATTACAAATTATTATTTTCATATAATAGCATCCACATAAAATACAAAGAACTAATAAATCATAATTACAATTAATATACAGAAAAAATATATTTAAGGCAAGTTCCAAAGTATAAAAAGCAATGATAAATTTAAAATGGAATTCATAGTAGAAAACATTTACAATATCATAAACCATAAAATATGTAGGCATTAATTTACCCATAAGTATACAAGACTTATACATAAAAAAATTAAAGTATTATCAGGAGGATTTTTTAAACTTTAATAACTTGAAGGATGTAATAGAGTCATAAATTAGGTAAATCATATTTAAACATATGTTTATTTTTTACTAACTATGGATTCAGTACTATCTTAATATAATTTCTAACTAATATGGAATTCAACGTTGATCAAAATTTTGTGTACAAATGTAAAGTGTAATAATGTCAGGATATAATGGAAAAACAATAAGTATGAGGACTTAACCTGCTAGGTCTCAAGACTTCATAGATATGCACCCCAAAGCAAGTTTCTCAACCATGTCATGATTGACATTTTGGGTAGAATATTTTTATTGTTTTGGTGGGAAGCTGTCCTATGGGAGATTATTTATCCCAATCCCTCTCCTCTATCCACTGTGTACCAGTGTGACATACATAAATGTCACCAAGCATTATCAAATGTCGCTTGGGAGTATTGGGATAACAAACCCTGATGTGAGAACCACTAAAAACTGCATGCATTTATACAAAAAAAACCATATAGAAGAATGTTTATAACATCAATGAGTGTATTTGGCAAAAGTGTAAACAATTCACATATTCGTAAACATTAGAAGAGGTAAATAATTGAGCATATTATTAAAGCTGCATTCCATAAACACTAAGTTAATTTAAAAATAGATAAGGAAACAAATAGAGTGCACAAACATTATATTAAGCAAAATTAACCAGACAAAAAGAATATGTACTCTATTTATATAAACTTCTAACACTGGCAAAGCAAATATAAGTTTTAGAAGTCAGTATAGTATAGGGGCTATCTTTGCAGAAAAGGAGGAAAGAGAGGCTGGAGAAGAGAAAAAGGACTTACCAGGTCATTTAAGATGCTTATAATGTTCTATCAATATTTGAATTGGGATACCTAAATTTGTTTTGAATTAACATATCAAGTTTTATAATTATTGGCGAACTTCTCTGTAGGTATGTACATATTAATTCAATAGGTTTTCTAAAATTTCAAAATTTACCAAAGTAAATTAAGAAAGGAAAAAATAAACATAAATAAGTGGGACAAATAGAACATTTAAACAAAAAATGATAGACATAAATTTCACCTAGCAGCAATTGCATTGTACAAACATATTAATTAGTTGAAATCAAATTTGCTATACTTCATTATGTAATAAAGTATATTAAGAAAAGACCTATCCAAAATCACTAACAAACATAATAAATGTGGAAAAATTAATCAAATGGTATTAGAAAAAGCTAGAAATTTGTATATCTTAAAGCAAGAACCATTATTAAAATGATATATACTACAAAAATAGCATTTAAGATGTTGTGAAAGATACAAATATTGTAATAAATTTGGATTATATAAATCAGAGATCAACAGAATAAGGAGAAATAAATGAATTCACATTCCTCCCAATAATTATAAAAGATAAATAAAAACAGAGAAAATACAATCAACACAAGTGAACAACTACAACACAATGAATATATAGAGAACATTACACCCAAGAACTGCATAATATAAACTCATTTCAAACCTACATGATATCTTTATGAAAATAAACCTAGTGATATTATTCAGTACAGAATTGGTGGCTTTGAGGGATGAAGCCATAGATTGACATTTTGGGTAGAATATTTTTATAATATTATATAAGCCATATTTATATTTAATATAATATAAGCCATATTTTATTTTCAATAATGGTTTCTGGAAGCAGTCATATGAATGAAATGAATATTTTTATGTAGTATTGTTGGACGTGGTATGCATTCAGTAATGTTTACTTCTCTTTTAATTCTGAATTTGTATCTGCTGATATGGGTATGAATATATGAAACTTGATGTGAAACCAACAAAAATTTTTTAATCTGCACAAATTTCTACACTCAATGACCAATTGATCATAAATTTTGTGCTTTCTAAGTTTAAATTCTTCAGAAGCAAGAACTCTAGCTGGTGAGTCATCTAAAATACCACCAAGACACCTTGTCTATGGTTTGTGCAAAACAAATATTTATGTAAAGCATTGCCAAACTAAAAAATATACTTTTTATTATTAATAAGTATATAATTTAATAGAAAAAGATAACTAAAACATATAATAATTATGTTCTATGAAATAAGAACTGAATGTTCAAATATTTGATAAACAGTCATTTTGTGGACTGAACACAATTTTCTCTACATTTATTTTGTGTAAATACAATGTATATAAATATATGTATATATATAAAACATTGTAATCATAAGATGTAGTTATAACATATAATTATGACATACTACATTTCTTATATATTTAATGCATGTAACTTCTATGATATTGCTTGCTATTTATTTTGAAAGATAAAATGAGGTTCTTTCTCCATTCTAAATTACAAGTTCATTCATCTATATACACTTGCACAAATTTTAAACTGATAAAGACATATTAGTGAACTAAGAAAAGTTATTATTACTCATTCCCTTGAGAAAGCCTGTTATTTGTTTTTAATTGGTCTGGTAACAATTGCAATAGCTAACAACTGTTGTGAATTGTCATCTGTTATGCACCACATAGAGCACTTCTACCATGCTTCCCATCAAAAAATGTTGTTTATTGTAGTGTCATATATTACCTTTATAAGATGAGGAAACTGAGAAAATGAACATATTGATGGACACATCATGAGAGCAAGTTTCCCTAGTATTTGAAACAGCCTGTTTAGTCTCAAAGTCTATATTCATATTTATGATGCTGTATCTCATCCACTAAGAGTCTTCTAACTATCTCTCTGACTCTAAGTAGTGTTGTTTTCACAGACAGATGTTTACATATGATTAAATGTCTTAAAAGTCAAGACTTTTCAATATACATTGTCAATAAAAGTTATTTCTACTTCTAAAAATTCAGGACTACCATTTTCTAAGTGACAATTACATTAAATATCAAATAAATATCACATAAATATTGTGATCTCTTCTATCCATTTTAAAATATAGAAGGTATTATTATTAACTATAATCACAGTTTAGTGTGCATGGAACCAGTAATTATTCTTTCCATCTAATTATAACTTTTTGCCCATTGACCAGCATCACACCATCACCCCTTTCTAACACTTCTCAATGTATCACTCTGCTCCACCTGGAAGGGATGAACTCATTATGAGGTGAAAAAATATTAAAACATTTGTTGGAGAAAATTATATTACATTTTTTAATTTGTTTGAGGAAAAACTATATCAATCAGTGTTATTGCTTATATTGATAAGGAGAATAGAATAAATTATAATCATTATGATTACTAAATCATAATAAATTTCAGATAGGTTCCAAGAATTATTTAAATGGTTTATTTTTCTAATATCCCAACTACATTTTACATTTTATCAATTTATTTTTAGTATATATTTTGACACCTCTGGACTTCATACCCTAGAAATCAATATTATTAAATACAAAGTAGAGTCTTTGAAAACTCTTTAGTCCTTATAAATTTTGATTATATTATATTCCACACATTATCATTTGTTCAGAAAATGTTTTGGTCTATAGATACTAAATTTTATAACAAAAATAAGGTTTATACATTTATATCTTCTCTCTCTATCTTTCATTATGATATACTGAAAATAATATTGATCACAGATTCAGAAAAGATAACTCTGTGTCCTAGTTTTACAGATAGTAAATTCTGTCCCTTACTCACTAAACCATGAACTTGTCACAAGTTAGACATTTTTGAAACTTTGCCTTGTCAAGTATAAGGCCATACAAATGCATGGTTTCTATTATGTTTTGGATTTGATATGTCCCCCAAATACTCATGTGTTGAAGGCTTGGTCCTAAATGCAGCAAAGTTCAGAAGTGGAGTGTGGGGGAAGTGACTGAATCACAGGGCTCTGACCTCACCAGTGGATTAATCCATGGAAAGCTGAGTAGGTTATTTGGAGGTGGTGGAAGCTGTAGGAATGGGTAGCATGGTGGGAGTAAATATGTCACTGGAGGTATCCCTTTGAAGACTATATCTTATCTTGAGCCCATTCTTGGTCTATAGGTACTATATTTTCTGATGAAAATAAGGTTGGTAAATTTATGTCTTCTTGCTATATCTTTTATCACAACATAGTGAAAATAATATTGATCACAGATTGAGAACCCTTCCTTCCTCTCTCTTTCTCTCTCCCTCTTTCTGATTCATTGTTGCCACAAGCTGAGCAGATTTTCTCTGCCATGACCTTCTGCCATAATGTTCTACCTTACCCCAGGATTAAAGAAATTGAGCTGGCTGAGCATGGACTGAAATCTCTAAAAATGTGAGCCAAAATAAGCTCCCCCACTTTAAGTTGTTTATGTTGGGTATTTTGGTCACAGCAATGAAAAGTTGACTGACATAGTCAGTAACTTCATTTTCAGATCTTATATATTGCTGCAGGGGTATGGCTGCCCAAAGCAACTCTCCTTGTGACATAACTGTGCCTATATTGGTTTATAAAGAAAAAAAGGAATGACGTAGTATTAAAATGGTTACCAATCTGTCAGAGTCCAATTAGACAGAACACACTTCTATGCTCCACATCATATGAAGCAGGTTTGTTACTTTCAGATAGGCAGCAAGGGACAACAGAAGTGTAGGATGATTCATTGTGAGCTGGTCCCCCAAGGCTTAAAAAGCTGCCCAGGGCAGATGGAGTCGCAACTATATGTACTCCACTTGCACTGCATATGAGAGACTGAAAGGCAGTTCATCTTGGGTTAGGTTCCTCAAGGGTAACATGACCGACTGGGAAAGAATTGGACAATAGGAGACAGGAACAGAACCTAGCTGTCCTAGCTAGTTCCTTCATATTTCAACATGTCATATTCCCTAGGAGGGACAGGAACAAAACCTGAGTTCTTTCAGGCAGCTTTGTATCTCAGGAAATCCCATTCCCAGAATGTCTACAGTTATTTTGAGAACTACATGCAAGAAAAGGATGAAGGAGAAACTGGGTTGGTCAAGGCTATCCAGGGACTAACCTGTATCTGAATTTAAAGAAATCATGGTGTGTGGATCTCTTCTCATATCCTTATTCAAGAGGCAGCAGAAAGACTGAGAAGTCAACTAGAGAACATGAAAAATCAGGTTTGTTCATCAGGCAAGGAAATGCTGAAGGAAAAGGGAACTATTACAAAATGAGAGCAAGCTGAAATCTTCTTTAATCTTGCAGTATCTGTATTTGGATTCTATATGTTTATTTGAGGAGCCAAGAATATGCTCTATATTAGACCTATGACATAAAATGTATTACAATAAAAATAATAACTTTGGGGCATAGTGCTATTTTATGTCCTTAAAGTACTACATAACAGGAGGAAAAAATGGGATAAAATGGAGAAATAAGTCCATTACCACACTAACCTTAAAGAGGTTATATGACTCAAGAAAGTCACTTAATCTTTATGGACTAAAATTATGCCATAAAGTTAAGTCAGGAGTGGGCAAGTTCTGGGACTAAAACCTCAAAATATGTAACTACTTCTCTTTCCCTTCAGGACTTCTCACTTTATTTTGCAATTTTAATTTTCCATTTTTTTTACTGGATAATTTTATTCTAAGTTTTATCATTGCATTTTCTCTGTATTCATTTTCTCCTCATCCCATGCAATTTTAATTATTCTACTCTACTGGAACTATATTCTTGGTGTTTTTTTTTCCATGAAACATTCTCCAATATCCTCCAAAATTCTTTAACTGGGCTTTTAAGGTATCTTCCAAATTTCATGATTAATTGATTACATTCTTGCCTTCAGTTTACACATTTTTATCATTATTTTGAAAGTGACTTTGATATGAGTTTTGATTACTTATATTTATCACTTCCATATCTTGTAAAAAAAAGTACTGGCCACGTGAATGTAAAATAGTTATCACTTGTCGAATTGTCATTGCTGTTGAACTACGTGGTTCTTAACTCTTTGGACAATTCTTAGGTACATTTAGAAATATACTAATATAACTGTTCTTTTGTTTCTATAATAAATGTGTTCCTTACATAGTTACTGTGTTGTAGAGGTTATTTAAATTTGCTAATAATCTGGTTATTTGGAAAAATATAAACTAGTCATGTTACAGATCACAGAGACTGATTTATAGAACTGTGTGTTTTGTTTCCACAAAAATCTCTAATTTTCCACTTTATTTACTACTATACAAATAGTCAAAAATATACCTGGCTGTCCCATTATCAACAAATAAAAAGGAAACAATTGCTGAAATACAAAAGGAGATAATAGATTTATAGTGGGCAACATAATCAGAAAGGCATGCCACTTATAGAAAATTAGGGAAATATTTGAATTATAAAAGGTCATAGCTGTCTAGCTAACATAAATTTCAAAGTTTCACTCAAACACACAAATGCACAAACACAAATGTGCACACTCACATGTGCTTATGTAGATACATATATATGCAAATATATGTACATATATATCTTAAAGAGTAAAAAAAAGAAGTTAGAATCAGAAGTTTGTGTTGAATATTTACTTAATAAAAATAATAAAGTTAAGTTTAGAAACAATTATGCACATGTCAACCTCTATGTCAACATGGAAAGCCAGAAAAACAATGAAGAATGCTTTTGATTCATT
The DNA here is from genome assembly GCA_025594165.1 of Tamias sibiricus. Taxonomy (NCBI): domain Eukaryota; kingdom Metazoa; phylum Chordata; class Mammalia; order Rodentia; family Sciuridae; genus Tamias; species Tamias sibiricus. The sequence continues at coordinate 28,560,401 of CM046665.1, forward strand.
CTTTTTTTAGCATGTAGTTAAAATAATATTTTTTATTCTGCAGCATTAACTAGATTTGATTATTTGAAGCTTTTGAAAAGAATATGTCAATTAAAGTACTTGAAAAATTATTTCTTGGGACAAATATCAGTGAAGGCATAAGAGAAGGATCAGGTATAGGCAGGCAAAGCATTTTGAAGCCAGGTCTGAAAGGAAGCAAGTAGAATCCAGTAGGAACTTCACACTGCATTACAGCTCTGAGAAAGTCTCAGGCTTATAGGAGCTACAGAGCCCAGATTGCAGTCAGAGGAGCCCCACATTTGGCAGGGACAGTCACAGTTTAATACCCTGTGGTGCCCAGTCATGGGCTGGAAGCAGCCTGGATATAACCTGGGCTTGAATGTTACAATTGACTCCAAGTCACCATAGTTGGATACCTCTTCAAGGGAGCAGTAGTTTTCTCTCAGACAACATTTTGAATGATGCACCTTCTGGTTGCCACAGTAGAAAATGAAAAATTTAATATGTATCAAATTAGTGCTGATATGTTCAGTATCATATCATCTTTGTACATATAAGTTTTATTGCTACACAAACATAAAAGAGGAACTAAATCTCCTGAGACATGAGGCACACATATTATGAATGACAATGACTTTAGTACATTGCAGTCTGGGTGTGTCCTAAACTGAGAAACTGCTGTAAGGTTAGAACTAAAGCAGAGAATTCTGCAAGATCTGCTTGTCAAATGATCCAATCTAGAAAACACTACCTATGGCAGGAGAACTAAATTGCTTAGGAAATTTTATCAAAGCCAAGGAATTTTTTTATTCCTCAAGGGAGATAATCTTATCTCAGAGTCCAAAAAGACAGGAGGAAGGGAAATGGGAGCTATACACTGCACTGAGCATATGAACTCTTACCTTGACTTACATTTGTTTTCACTTCTGCCCAGGTTTTTGAGTTGATCAGATTTTGTATCTCACTCCCTATAGAGTTGATAACCACTCTGTTTTTTGTGTATAATTTCTAAAATATTGGAAGCTTTTTTCTATCTCAGGGACTTTGCACAAGTATATCTCTGTCCAGAAAAATTTTCCAAAATTTTTCACTCATTTCATTTTACAATTCTCAGAAATCTACCTTGAAGTAGAAACCCCAATCTTCTTTTCTCCATTTCAACAACATGTGAATGTCTTTTAGAATGTTTTATGTTATATAATTAGGTGCATATATCCATCTTAATATGGTATGGCTAAAAGCATAGTAATTTAATAGATTCTGTATTACAATTTTATTTATCCCAAAGGGGGCTTTTATGAAACTATCATCAGTATATTGTCAATATCAAGAGTTTTCAAAATGTGTTCTGTGTATGTGTGTATTCTCTCTGGGGTTCCTGGAGACTCTCTCTCTAGGCCCTTAGGTTAAACTTTTTCCTTCTTACATTCAGACCTTTCTTTTGCTATTATTTTCATTTTTAGTGGGCTGCAATTTACATTGATAAGACAAAAGCAATGGTGTCTTTAACTATTGGCATCTTTGCATGATCCATAAGATAGAACTCGGACTGTTCTTCACCAGCAAACACACACACACACACACACACACACAAAAAAAAAAAAAAAAAAAAAAAATGCCAGTTTTATTTCATAATGTTATTGGTGAATTAATAACAGTATGAATTTGATTAAATCTGTGCCCATGAGTGCACTTCAATGTTCCAAGTGATGAGAAGTATGTCTTAGACTCTTCTGCCCCACACTGAAATGCAATACAGTGACTTCCTTCAAGAAAGTCACTCAGTTAATTGTTTGACTTATGAGCTCAGCTAGCTGCTTTCTATGTAAAAAAAAATACTAATGTTTAATATCTCATTCAATTATATATGCATGTGAGATTTTTTTCCCTATACTTCAACCTGGATAGCATATTGCAGAATGTGTGCTGAAATTGATTTGAAAATTAGAATTTCTTCTTTTAAACTAGGCAATTAATAGACTTACAAAAAATTAGAACAATGCCATTCTTCTCATTTCTTTTTTTTGTTAAATACGGCTATTTTGTATAAAAGTATGTTAACATAATAGGTTGATAACTATAAATTTAAAATAAATGTATAATTCTAAATGTTACTCATTGTGTATTCTAAAAGAACAAACACCAATAGATTTAGTCCACATAAATGTGTATGAATGTAAATTGGGGGGCTGGGGATGTAACTTAGTATTATAGCACTTGTTCACCATGTGTGAATCCATACATTCAATCCCTAGTACCACAAAAATAAATAAATTAATACATAAAAATTACTTTAAAAATGTAGGTTTTAACTGTGTGTACTTTGTCTTGAGACAAAAGTTTGATAAATTTAAACAAAAATCAGTCAAGCATAGATAAAAGCATGTCAACATTAAACGTGGCAAAAAAAATTGCAAATTACACCAATGGCACAGTTAATAGCAAAAAATACATTTGAATTCATGAAAAAAGATCTAAATGCATTAAAAAGTATTATGAACAGGATAAACAACAAACTTATATAATGGTAAAAAATACTAGCAAATCTTATGCTTGATAAGTATTAATATTCAGAATATATAGATAACTACTAAAATTCAGCAAAAACAGCAACAAAACCAAACAAATCCAAAATGGCAAAAGACATGAATGGACACATTCCCACATTTGTATGAAAAGATACTTAACATTGTTCATCATTAGGGAAATGTAAATAGAACTTCAATGAGCTACCACCTGACACCTATAGGATGGCTACACAAAAAGAAACAAAGAATAACCAGTTTGTGGAGAAGTTGGAACACCTGCATTCTGTTAACAACAAGAATAAAATGGCACAGTGTCTGTTGAAAACAGTACAACTACCATGTTTTCCACCAATTTTACCTAAGGTCAAATAACCAAATAAATAGAATGGAAGATCTCTAGCAGACATAGCAGGCATCTGCACACCCTTGCATACAGCAGAACTTTTCAAAATAGCTAAAACATGGAACTAAGACAAGTGTCCATCCACAAAAAAATGAAACAAAATTCAGCATATACATATAAGAGTATATCATTCAGGCTTAAAAAGGAAATAAATTCAGACATACACTACAACATGGATGAACACTAAGGACATTATGCTGAGTGAAACGAGTGAGGTACAGAAAGACAAGTACTGTATGCTTCTATTTCCATGAGTTAATTAGAGTAGTCAAAGGTATAGAGACAGATATGTTTGCTAGGCGCAGGTAGGGTAGGAAATAGGAATAATTATTGTTTAAGGAGTATGAATTTTCATTTTACAGGATAAAATCAAAGAGGTAGATGGTAATGAGGGTTAAACAACAACATTAATATACTTAACACTGAACTGCATGCTTAAAATTGATTGAAATTGTTGTTTAAAAAGTTTGAGCTGGGCGTGGTGGGGCATGCCTGTAATCCCAGCACTTGGGAGGCTGAGGCAGGAGGATCATGAGTTTAAAGCCAATCTCAGCAATGACAAGGCACTTAGCAACTCAGTGAGACCCTGTCTCTAACAAAATACAAAGAAAGGGCTGGAGATGTGGCCCAGTCATTGAGTGCCCCTGAGTTCAATTCCCAGTACCAAAAAAAAAAAAAAAAAAAGAAAGAAAGAAAAAAAAAAGTTTGAGAGCTGCCGTGTCAAGGAATCCTTTCTCTGACTGCCCACATTGAAGTTGTCTCTAAATGAGGAACTCTACTCTGGACAAAATTAGATCATTGCTTTTGTTTCTTTTTCTAATTATGAATAGTGCTGTTTTGCCTTCTGTCTCTTCGAGCTCCTGGTACTGTCTAGCAAATCCTAAAATGAGATTGCTTACTCTTTCATGGAGAAGAGTATTAATAGTCTAACTTCCATAGATGCATAAGTGTCTGTAAATTAATATAGTGGTACTATGGCTTTATCTGCATGGATTCTCTCTATTATTCATTTGGTTAAGAACTTTGGTGAGGGAAGTCCAGGCTGGCAATTTTGAGTGAAGTCATGCCTCAACATGGTAGAAAACTTGGTAGAAGACTGAACTCTTTTTTTTATCTGTTTCTTTTTTTTTTTTTTTTTTTTTTGGTCCTGAGGATTGAACTCAGGGGCACTCCACCACTGGGCCACATCCCCAGCCCTTTTTTGTATTTTATTTAGAGACAGGGTCTCACTGAGTTGCTAAGTGCCTTGCCATTGCTGAGGCTGGCTTTGAACTCGCAATCCTCCTGCCTCAGCCTCCCAAGTGCTGGGATTACAGGCGTGCGCCACCGCTCCCAGCAAAGACTGAACTCTTTGTAATAAATTATTCATTGAGTATTTTCCATGTGTAACATGTCCTCTATGCTCTCAGTAATACAGCAATGAAGAGGACAAAGGTCCTATTCATAAAGGTTGTATTTTTTATGTGTAAATCCTATAGTTAAATGGGATACTTATTGGAAATTTAACTGATCAAAGGTGAGCAACCCAGGAAAATGGAAATAAATGGAGAAAGATATTAGAATGTGGGGTCAAAGTCAGTCTCATGTTAATGCAATATTATAAACATTCATAACAGTATACTAAGGACTCATTGTTGTGCTAGGAATCTTACAATCAGTCTGCTACATGTACTTTCCCTTAATCTCATAAATACCCTTCAATTGTATTCACAGGAAAAACAAAAGAAAAATAGAGGTAGAGTACTATTTAAAAACATGGAAATACACTAAAATTTGTAGCATTCATAATAATAAGTATTTGTAAAACCCTTATCTCTATAGCTAAATTGTTGCACACTTAACATTTATGAACTTTAATTTCTAATCCCTGGGAACACCTAGTATATGACTAATGTTGTATAAGAACACAAATACTAAAAAAGGACTTCTATCTGTTTTCGAAGATCTCAGAGTGTGATGAGAAATATGAAGTAAACATACAATTTCTAACAATATGTTAATATGGTAGAGGTTCACAGAGGGTGATAATGGAAAGGGTTAATCTTATGCATAGTATTTTCTAAATACTTATAAATAGAGGTTCTAGAATAAATATTTAATTGCAGGTAAGGTATAGATTGACCAGTCAGAATGGCTCTTATAGATAACCATCAAAAGTATCCTAGAGCAAATTTGATGCATGTTCATACTGATATGAGACAGGGCTATCATATTCATATTTGCCATAAAGAATAAGATCTTGAGCCCAATACTTGTGATACTAGTAACTATTCTATACATTGAAACCAAAGGAAGTGCTAATCACAAAGAAAGCAATAGGTAAACATCCATAAACTGTGAAAGACAGGTATTAATTGGTGTTGTTTCTCCCACCATATACCAGTATCTTCAATGCTGTGTGAAGGTGAGGATTTCATAGAATTTAAATTCCTATAACTTCCTGTTCCGGTAAAAAAAAGCATCTATCATTAACAAAACACGCTGTTTATGTCTCTTGTCTGTGTTATTAGTTTTCCAGAGAAAATGTGTCATAAACTACAGTGATTGTCAAATTTAGAATTCCATTTTTTTAGTGCATAATTTTTTGCAAAAAAATATTGTGATCCCATTTTGCTAACAACCTGATTGAAACATATTTCTGGTATTTAAAAAAAAAAAGGTTTTTTTAGTTGTCAGTAAACCTTCATTTTACTTATTTATATGTGGTGCTAAGAGTTGAACCCAGTACCTTACACATGCTAGGCAAGCATTCTACCACCGAGCCACAACCCCAGACTTCTGGGATTTTTTTAAACGAATAAACATGAAAAAAGTCTCAGCCATACACCAACCACTGGAAATACAAGTAAGGTTAAGTATCTAAGCACTAATATCTTATAAAATGTTTCTTGAGTCTTTTCTTTCCTTTAAATTTACAGGTATTTCTTTAATTGTTTTCTTGGCTTGATAACATGGACAGTGTCTTGTTTTGTTTTATGGCCCTGGTTATTGAACCCAGAGATGCTCTACCACTGGATTTCATCTCCAGTCTTTTTTTATTTTGAAATAAATTCTCATTAAGTTGCAAAAACTGCCCTCAAACTTGCAATCTTTTGCATCAGCCTCCCAAATATCTGGGATTAAATTTACACTCCACTAAGAACTGGGAACAGTGGGTTATAGCTAATAGAGCTTGGATTAAAAAACTGACTCCACCGCTATTGATTGAGTAGCTGTAAATATGTACATCAGTTTCTCCATCTACAAAATAGGAAAGGTAGGATAAGAACAAAAATGCTACGCTATTTTTAAAAAAATAACAAAGGTAAGATTCCCAGGGTGTTCATGGCCCATAGTAAATGGCAAATAAACAGTGTCTACAAATTGTAACTAAGGCTTTCATGAAAGGTCTTTTTGCAGGGATTGAAGAATGGGACTCACTGAAATTGGTTTCATTTGTTATCTTTTAATATTTCTTTGGCCTAATTTACTTCTGCTACATAAACAATTGCTATAGGAGGGAAAAAAATCCCTCAGAGGTTACCTTTTGAATGCTTGTTGAGAATGCAAAAAAATAATAATAATAATAACTCCCATACCTTAGGAGAGCTTGTGAAGATTAATGAGTTGTTTCTTTGGGTTCAGGTTTTCTACACGCCCTGGGTCCACTACAGTGATATAATTAATTTCACAACACGAGGGTTTTGTCATCCAACATTCCCATGCAATGCAGCTATGATAAGTATTCTTTAATTAAACCTCAAAATCTGCCACTGTTGTTACATAGCGCAGCTGGAGCACAGATACACCTCTGTGGACCACAAAGTTTTAAATATGCAGCTGGGGAAGCTTAATGATAGAACATTTACAAGAAAGCCTTCCAAGTTGGTGTCTGAAGTTCTTAAAACTTTTAAGAAATATTTAATATCTAAATGAAAAAATTATAATAGATGGAAGTAATGAGCTTGTATTTTGGGGTATAACTTACAGACAGCAAGCCTTCCCCACCCGCTGCAGAGAGGACATTAATTTGGGAATCACCTGAGCTCCTGACTGTAGAACTAAGCAACAACTCTGAATACAGCTGAGAATCATCCTTCTCTTAGGAAAATGAGTACAGAAATAGAAACAAAACCAAAACCAAAAAACACATTACGGAGGATTGGGTCAATCTGATGCTTATCTATAAAGCTTAGAAGTGTTTATTGTACATCTGGCTTGAACTGTTTCAATGGATGTTTCAAACATAGTTCATTAATAGAATGAATATGTCTTCTAAGAATGTGTTTGTCTTTTTCCTGGGTTTATGACTTTGTTTAAATCTCTATTAATGATTGCTAAAAATTAGGGTGAAAAATACAATCTCATACAACTGCTAATATGCAGGATCCAAGTGCAGTCCTTTATTGGTTATATAATCCTATGAAAATTATAAACTTCCCCGGACCTCAGTCTCATTGTCTTTATAATGGGAGTAATGGCAACATGCACCTCATACATGTACCATTTTGTTATAAGGACAAAAATAAACAATGACAATCTGCTAAAAAAGGTGGGAGGATCACAGTAAACCTTTCAGTAATGATAGTGATGAATAGGTTAATCATAACTATTGTTATCAATGGCAAGTGGGGCTAGAATTAAGTGAGCTACAAAAAACTTTCTGTAACAATTCAATACATTGAGAAAATGACAGTTTGTTAAAAGACTGTGTTTCCACTACAGGTACTCTAGAAAAAAATAAAAAGGTGGCTTTCTCTATCCTCATCATCTATGTTCCTTTGCATGAGAGAACTATAATAGATGGTCTAGTGAAGTCTGGACCATAAGCAGATTTAATTCTGGGAGGGACAAGTGAGGGGTAGGCAGCTGGCTGCTTTGGAGGTAAAAGTGGTGCAATGTGGTTCATGGCAAAAATGTCAGAGGATAAATATGGTTTGTTTTTGAGAGCTCAGGGAGAAGATTAGGTTTGCAAAGGCTCCTGAAATAGTAGGATTCCATGGTGTCATCTTTGAACACTGAAAATCAGGTCCTGAGTCTTCTATCCAAAACAAATATTCCCATGTCCACACTTGACAAGTGCACTGAAAAACTGTTCTCCGTAAAGGCCATGAAGTTTTAGACATGAAGCATGGCAGTGGTTACAAATGTGAAGCGAAGGCAAACTTGTCTTCTTAAGATTTTCTAGAACATGTTATTGACATAACCATTAAGAAATCTTTGAAATGATTGACAGATAGCTCAAAAATCAGAACAAGAAAAATTAGTTTACATTATTTAGTTTACATTAGGGCAAAACTAGTCGCTCTTCAAATTATTCAATACCAATGAAATTTCTCTCCAAATTCAAAATGTATACACTAATAAGATTAATATTTTGAGTTTTAGGAAATATTTATGCATAAAAGAAAAATTTCAAGTGAACCTTCTCTTGTAAGAAGCTGGCAATATTTTTTCCATGTTTACTGCCCTCATGTATTCTTAAGAGACATCATTCACATAGCCTAGTTGTCTTTCATATGACAATTTTTGTCCTGATACAAATCTGGCTCAGGATAAGTTCTGTGCATTAAGCACATGCCTCTGCTATGATTAGGAGAAGATATTGTGATATAGAACTTAAAGCAGAAGTGATATTTTTTTTTAAATCCCATTGTTTAACTATAAAAAGTGTGGTAGAGTAATCTTCTGTGTTATTGTCATATTGTAAATCTGTGACTGTTAAGAGCTGGGAACACAAGAGAGATGTCTTCATAACATATACCCAGTATCTGTTCTCCTCAGCCCAATGTACTAATGCAGGGTATAGTTTCTGAAAAATACAGTTTTTGGAAAAAATATTTTTGCACTTTTACAGAATATTAAGAAACTTTATAGAAGTTCCTCTAGTGGCATATAAGTGATAGGAGGAAAGATTTGAAGTATGTAATTAAAAAGGAGACCTTCAGTCTAGATCCCCTTGTAGGGAATGACTTTTGGGTTGGACAGAGAGTGCAGGCAGCAGGCAGTCATCAACTGTCAGCTTCTACTCATTCTGAATCAGCTACAGTAAAAAGTGGGTCCTGAGGCAATCCAATGGAGAAAAGCAGTCTTTTTAATTTTTTTTAATTTTTTATTCTAAATTGTTATAAGTGACAGCAGAATGCATTACATTTCATATTATACATATAGATCACATTTTTACATATTTCTGGTTGTATACAAAGTATATTCACACCATTCATTAATTCATACATGCACTTAGAGTAATGATATCCATATTATTCTACCATATTTTTTTTTCTTCACCATTTTACCCCCTCCCTTCCCATTTCTCCCCATTGGCCTTTCTAGTATTTCTCTAATCCTTCTATGTTCCCTGTCCCAACCCCACTATGAATCAGCCTCCTTATATCAGAGAAAACATTCAGCATTTGGCTTTTTGGGATTGGCTAACTTCACTTAGCATTATATTCTCCAACTTCATGCATTTACCTACGAATGCCATGATTTTATTTTTTTTTATTGCTGAGTAATACTCCATTGTGTTTATATACCACATTTTCTTTATCCATTTATCTACTGAAGGGCATCTAGTTGGTTCCACAGTTTAGCTATTGTGAATTGTGCTGCTATAAACATTGATGTGGCTGTGTCCCTGTAGTGTGCTACTTTTAAGTCCTTTGGATATAGACCAAAGAGTGGGATAGCTGGGTCATAAGGTGGTTCCATTCCCAGTTTTCCAAGGAATCTCCATACTGCTTTCCAGATGGGCTACACCATTTTGCAGTCCCACCAGCAATGTATTAGTGTGCCTTTTTCCCCACATCCTCTCCAACATTAATTGATGTTTGCATTCTTAATAGCTACCATTATGACTTGTGTGAGATGAAATCTTAGAGTGCTTTTGATTTGCATTTCTCTAATAGTAAGAGATGTTGAACATTTTTTCATGTATTTGTTGATTGATTGTATATCTTCTTCTGAGAAGTGTCTGTTCAGTTCCTTGGCCAATTTATTGATTGGGTTATTTGTTTTGTTTTTTTTTTGTGTGTGTGTGTGTGTGTGTGTGTGTGTGTGTTAAGATTTTGAGTTCTTTATATACTCTAGAGATTAGTGCTCCATCTGATGTGCACGTATTAAATATTTGTTCCCAATTAGTTGGCTCTCTATTCACCTCAATGATTCTTTCTTTTGCTAAGAAGAAGCTTTTTAGTTTGAATCTATCCCATTTATTAATTCTTGATATTAATTCTTGTGTTACAGGATTCTTAGTAAGGAAATTGGGGCCTAATCTGACATGTTGGAGATTAGAGCTTACTTTTTCTTCTATTAGGCATAGTGTCTGTGGTCTAATTCCTAGATCCTTGATCCACTTTGAGTTGAGTTTTGTGCATGGTGAGAGAGATAGGGGTTTAATTTCATTTTGTTGCATATGGATTTCCAGTTTTCCCAGCACCATTTGTTAAAGAGGCTATCTTTTCTTCAGTGTACATTTTTGGCACCTTTGTCTAAGATAATTGAAATTATATGCATTAGTCTTCGTGTCCTCTATTCCGTACCATTGGTCTACCAGTCTATTTTGGTGCCAATACCATGCTGTTTTTGTTACTATTGCTCTGTAGTATAATTTAAGGTCTGGTATAGTTATGCCACCTGCTTCACTCTTCTTGCTAAGGATTGCTTTAGCTATTCTGGGTCTCTTATTTTTCCAGATGAATTTCATGACTGCTTTTTCTCTTTCTATGAGGAAGGTCATTGGGATTTTGTCTGGAATTACATTAAGTCTGTATAGTGCTGTTAGTAGTATGGTCATTTTGACAACATTAATTCTGCCTATCCAAGAGCAAGGTAGATCTTTCCATCTTCTAAGGTCTTCCTTAGTTTCTTTCTTTAGTGTTCTGTAGTTTTTTTTTTTTAAAGAGGTCTTTCATGCCTTTGGTTAAGTTGATTCCCAAGTATTTTTTTTTTTTTTTTTTTTTTTTTTTTTTGTGGTACCAGGGATTGAACTCAGGGGCACTTGACCACTGGGTCACATCCCCAGCCCTTTTTTGTATTTTATTTAGAGACAGGGTCTCACTGAGTTGCTAAGTGCCTCGCCATTGCTGAGGCTGGCTTTGAACTCGCGATCCTCCTGCCTCAGCCTCCCAAAGTGCTGGGATTACAGGCGTGCGCCACCGCGCCCGGCGCCCAAGTATTTTTTTTTATGCTATTATAAATGTGGTAGTTTTCCTCATTTCCCTTTCAGAGGATTTGTCACTGATATATAGAAATTCCTTAGATTTATGGGTGTTGATTTTGTATCCGGCTACTTTGCTGAATTCATTTATGAGTTCTAGAAGTTTTCTGGTGGAATTTTTTGGGTCTTCTAGGTATAAAATCACAACTTCAGTGAATAGTAATAATTTGAGTTCTACTTTATGTGTCTGTACCCCTTTAATTTCTTTCATCTGTCTTATTGCTCTGGCCAATGTTTCAAGAACTCTGTTAAATAGGAGTGGTGAAAGAGGGCATCCCTGCCTTGTTCCAGATTTTAGAGGGAATGCTTTCAATTTTTCTCCCTTTAGAATGATGTTGGCTTGGGGCTTAGCATAGATATCTTTTACGATGTTGAGATATGTTCCTGTTATCCCTAGTTCTTCTAGTGTTTTGAACATGAAGGGGTGCTGTATTGTGTCAAATGTTTTTTCTGCATCTATTGAAATAATAATATGGTTCTTATCTTTAAGTCTATTGATGCAATGGATTACATTTATTGATTTCCATATGTTGAACCATCCTTGTATCCCTGGAATGAACTCCACTTGATTGTGGTGTACTATATTTTTGATATGTTTTTGTATCCTATTTGCCAGAATTTCATTGAGAATTTTGCATCTATGATCATTAGAGATATTGGTCTGAAGTTTTCTTTCTTTGATGTGTCTTTGCCTGGTTTTGGAATCAGGGTGATATTGGCCACATAGAATGATTTTGGAAGTGCTCCCTGTTTTTTCTATTTCCTGAAATAAATTGAAGATTATTGGTACTAGTTCTTCTTTAAAGGTCTTGTAGAACTCAGCTATGTGTCCATCTGGTCCTGGGCTCTTCTTGGTTGGTAGGCTTCTGATGGCATCTTCTATTTCATCACTTGAAATTGGTCTGTTTAAATTGTGTATATCATCCTGCTTCAGTTTGGACAAATCATATGACTCCAGAAATTTGTTGATGCCTTCAATGTTTTGTATTTTATTGGAGTACAAGTTTTCAAAATAATTTGAATTATCTCCTGTATTTCCATAGTGTCTATTGTGATATTTCCTTTTTTTATCATGTATGTTAGTAATTTGAGTTTTCTCTCTCCTTCTCTTTTTTAGCCTTGCTAAGGGTCTATCAATTTTATTTATTTTTTTAAAGAACCAACTCTTTGTTTTGTCATTTTTTTCAATTGTTTCTTTTGTTTCAATTTCATTGATTTCAGCTCTGATTTTAATTATTTCCTGTCTTCTACTGCTTTTGGTGTTGCATTGTTCTTTTTCTAGAGCTTTGAGATGTAATGTTAAGTCATTTATTTGTTGACTTTTTCTTTTTTTGAGTAATGAACTCAATGCAATGAACTTTCCTCTTAGAACTGCTTTCACAGTGTCCCAGAGATTTTGATATGTTGTGTCTGTGTTATCCTTCACTTCTAAGAATTTTTTAATCTCCTCTTTGATGTCATCCGCAACCCATTGTTCATTCAGTAGCATATTATTTAGTCTCCAGGTGTTGGAGTAGCTTTTATTTCTTATTTTATCATTGATTTCTAATTTAATTTCATTATGGTCTGATACAATGCAGGGTTGTATCTCTATTTTGTTATATTGGCTAAGAGTTGTTTGGTGGCATAGTATATAGTCTATTTTAGAGAAGGATCCATGTGCTGCTGCTGAGAAGAAAGTGTATTTGCTCGTTGAAGAATGAAATATTCTATATAAGTTAAGTCTATGTTGTTTATTGTATTTTTGAGTTCTATAGTTTCTTTGTTCTGCTTTTGTTTGGAAGAACTATCCAGTGGTGAAAGGGGTGTGTTAAATTCTCCAAGAATTATTGTGTTGTGGTCAATTTGACTCTTGAACTTGAGAAGAGTTTGTTTGATGAACATGGATGCTCCATTGATTGGGGCATATATATTTATTATTGTTAAGTCTTGCTGGTGTACAGTTCCCTTGAGCAGTATGTAGTGTCCTTCTTTATCCCTTTTGATTGATTTTAGCTTGAAGTCTACTTTATTTGATATGAGGATGGAAACCTCAGTCCATGTGAGTGGTAGGATTTCTCCCAACCTTTCACCTTCAACCTGTGGATGTCTTTTCCTATGAGATGAGTCTCTTGGAGGCAACATATTGTTAGGTCTGTTTTTTTGATCCAATTTGCTAGTCTATGTCTTTTGATTGGTGAGTTTAGGCCATTAGAATTCAGAATTATTATTGAGACATGTTTTGTATTCCCAGACATTTTTGTTTATTTTTGCTATTTAACTTGACATGGTTTCTCCTATAATTAGCTTTTCCTTTAGTGTAATACCTCCCTCTGCTGTTTTTCATCATTGTTTTTCATTTCCTCTTCATGGAATATCTTTCAGAGGATGTTCTGTAGTGCTGGATTTCTAGTTGTAATTCTTTATCATGGAAGGTTTTTATTTGGTCCTCAAATCTAAAGCTTAATTTTGCTGGATATAAGATTTTTGGTTGGCATCCCTTTTCTTTCAGAGCTTGGTATATGTTGTTCCATGATCTCCTGGCTTTGAGTGTCTGAGTTGAAAAATCTACCATGATACGAATTGGTTTCACTCTATATGTGATCTGATTCCTCTCTCTTGCAGTGTTTAAGATTCTACTCTTATTCTGTGTCTTAGGCATTTTCACTATAATGCGTCTTGGTGTAGATCTGTTGTAATATTGTGCATTTGTTGTCCTGTAAGCCTCTTGTATTTGGTTTCCAATTTATTCTTCATTCTTGGGAAATTATCTGATATTATCTCATTGAAGAGATTGTACAATCCTTTGGTTTGAAACTCTGTGCCTTCCTCTATCCCAATTACTCTTATATTTGGTCTTTTGCTGCTGTCTCATAATTCTTGGATATTCTGTTCATGGTTTCTTACTATCTTCACTGTGTGGTCAACTGTATTTTCAAGATTATATACGTTGTCTTCATTATCTGAAGTTCTTTCTTCCAGTTGATCTAGTCTGTTGGGGATGCTTTCCATTGTGTTTTTTATTTGGTTAATTGTTTCCTTCATTTTAAGGATTTGTGACTGTTTTTTTTTTTTTTTCAGAGTTTCTATCACTTTTTTGAAGTAATCTTTTGCTACCTATATTTGCTCTTTTATATCTTTGTTGCAGTGATCAATTTTTGCCTGTGTTTCTGTGTTTGCTCTTTTAGGTCATTCTTTAATTCACAGATAACTTTAATTATGAACCTCCTGAACTTCTTCTCTGACATTTCATCAACTTTGCTGAGCATGGGTTCTATTATTGTAGTATCCTGGTTTGTTTGGGGTACTTTCCTCACTTGTTTTTTCATGTTGTCTATTTGCCTACGTTTCTCGCAGTGTAGATCTGAGATATTACAGTTTCTACCCTATATTCTTGTAATATCTGTGCAGGTTACCTGTGCCTCATCTTAAGTTTGGGCTTTCAGTCCCTGCAGGTGTCCCTCGATGTATGCTACTGCAACTAAATATGCTGTCAGCAGTAGCAAAGGTAACTCAAAATAACAATGAAGGAGCCCCAAGATGAATGCAATGTCTTCCAAAGATGGGGCTGAAAGGGTGGGCCTTATAATGTCTTTGGGATGCCTGCTCTGAGATGCAGCTACTTTTAGGCCCTATCTGTTGTCAAAAGGTAGGGGCTACTACGTGGGGAAGGCTATGGCTATTTCTTCAGTGTCTCAAGATGGAAGTGGGTTAGGCTTGTGCTTCCAGGTGGGGTGGGGTAGTGGCCTCTGGACCTACCCTGGGGCTGGGTCTCATGCAGATTGGTGTGGGCCAAACTGGTTGAATCTGAGATCCTGTGGTGGTCTGCTGGTTGGAAGATGCGGTTCTCTGAATGGAGGACAGTGAAGCTAGGCCTGCCTGAGCTCCCCGGGTATCAGCTGGGCTGACCTGGGCCCACTTGCACTTGGGTGGAGGTTGGTAGGACTGACCTGAGCCTGGCCACCTTCAAGTGGAGGTCAGCAGGACTGACCTGGGTCTCGCCACACTCAAGTGAAGGTCCTCAGGGCCGTCCTTGGACCACCTGCACTCAAGCAGAGTTTGACGGGGCTGTCCTTGCATTGCCTGCACTTGGTTGAAGGTCGGCAGGACTGACCTGAGCCTGGCCGCACTCAAGTTGAGGTCCTTCTGGCTGTCAGAAATGCAGTGTTTTCATTGAAAGGTGGTGCTAGAACAGTGGATGGCTGTATGTTAAAAAAAAAAAAAAAAAAAGTGACACATAACTCCTTGCTTATAAAAAAATAAAATGACTAGAATCCATCAAAGACCTCAATGTAATATACAAATCTGTAAACCATTAAACATAGCAGAAAATTTTTGTGAACTGGGGTCGGGCAAAGACTATTTATAACTGTCATTAAAATCATAATCAGTAAATAAAAAGAAATGGTAGACCTTATCAACTCAGGTTTGGAGCAAATATTATAGTTACATATTGAATGAAGAATTTGGATCCATACTATAAAAAAGAACTCTCAAAATTTGACCATAAGAAAACAAATAGCATAATACCAAAATGACTGAATGTTTTCCAATCCTTTATTAAACAAGATATATGGATGGGGCTGGGGTTGTGGCTCAGTGGTTGAGCACTCACCTAGCATGTGTGAGGCACTGGGTTCGATCCTTAGCACCATTTAAAAAATAAACAAAAAAATAAATAAAAGTACTGTGTCTATATCTACAACTAAATTTTTTTATAAAAGATATATGGATGATAAGAAAAATAAATAAAAAAGACTCAAAAAAGATCTTCAACATCATTACCTTTTGTTATATATTATTATTATTATTATTATTTTATTTTTATTATTTGTGTGTGTGTGCGTGTGTGTGTGTGTGTGTGGTGCTAGGGATTAAACCAAGGGTCCTGTGCATTAGAGGCAAGCATTCTACCAGCTGAGCCCTATACCCAGCCCCAACATTATTAACTTTTAAGAAAGTACATATTAATTCTATTGCATACTAAAATGACTAAATTTAAAAATGTTGACAGTACCAAGTACTGGCAGAAAAGCAAATATCTTATATTACTAGTTGAAATACAAAATGATAAGGCCATACTGACAAATAGTTTTTCAGCTTATTTAAAGTTTGAAATTTAATATTTGCCTATATAATGACAAAGTAACCACAGGTCAATGTATTTACCATAGAGAAATGGAAACTTACATTTACACAAAAACTTACACTTACACAAAAGCTTTATATATTCATGCATATAAAGCTGAAAACAACCCAAACATTCTTTAGTAGATTTATGACTGAATTTATCCACCCAAGTTTATATTGTGAAAGCCTCAGCCCCCATTATGATAGGGATTATAAAATGGAGAAGTTGGGGATCATTAATTCATGATGGGGAGCCTTCATGAACACCATCAATACATTCTAAAGGAGACACCAGGAGCTCTCTAGCCCTCTTTCTGCCCTGGAATGACACAGTGAGAAGGCAAGCATCTATTTAATCAGTAAGCAGGGGTATACCACATACTGAATTTTTCAGTATCTTTATTTTGGCTTTTCTGCTTTCCAGAATTGTGAGAAATTAGTATTTATTGTTTAAGCATGTGTCTATAGTGTTCTGTTACAGATACATGACCAATTTAAGATAATAGGTTAATGAACAAAGTAACTATGGAACATTCATGCAATGAAATGCAAGTCAGTAATAAATATTCTTTTGATATACATAGCACTTTGGATAATACTTAACATTATTATATTCAGTGGAAGAAGACTATGACAAAAGATAGCATAATTTATAATTTCATTTTTTAAAAATATTCTTGAAAATTCTAAACTATAACAATGGAAAAGAGATCAGAGGTTGCTAGCAGTTTGGAGTAGGGGCAAGTTGGATAACAAGGGATAGAATGAAGCTTGAGATTGTTTTTTTGGGGAGGGTAGGTAATGGAATAATTATGACTTATCATTGAGATAGCAATTACAAAAGTCTATACATTGATTACAATACATAGAAATGTGCACTATAAAAGGCTATTTGGTTATATTAAATGTAAATAATAGCAAAAATTACATAAAGGAAGAATGACCTCTATTTAGCACATGATGCCTTAAACTACTCTGCAACTCAGAAAAAAAAAAAAAAAAAAAAAAGGTAGCTGCTATGATTTAAAAAGTAAATATAAGATTTCTTAGGTTACCTTTTTATTTTAAGTGACTAATAGAAAGTCTATTTTCATAAATTTATCTGTTTTACATAAATCAATCAAATTTGGGGATCAAGAATTATCTAGTATTGTACAATTTTTCCATTAATATCTATGGGATCATTCCTGATGCCTCTTATTTTATTTCTGATATTGGCAATTTTTATCTCCCCCTTCAATCAGTATGGTTAGGAATTAATCAATTATCTGAATCTATTTAATATCCATATTTGTACTGAATTTTCTTTATTCATTTTTTTCTATTTTTTCTGTTTCTGAGTATCATATTTGTTAGTTTTTTTCCTATTTGCCATGGATTTGAATTTTTCTTTTTTTTCCAATGCGAATTATTTAATTATTTTAAAAGTATTTTCTTTCTAATAGAAACATCTAATGCTATATGTGTTCCTCTCAACACTATATAAGTGCACTCCACAGATTTTACTTGTACCTATGATATAGTCTTAAGTGTTTTAAAATTTTTATTTGTACCTTTGACTCATGGTTTATTTACAGTCATGCTCTTTGATTGGCAAATATTAGGGCTTTTACACATTTCTCTCTCTCTCTCTTTCTGTGCATGTGTGTGTGTGTGTGTGTGTGTGTGTGTGTGTGTGTTGCTGGGGAATGGACCCAGGGCCTCAAGTATGCAAGGAGAGTGCTGTACCACTGAGCTATAATCCCAACCTCATTTTGATTCAAGACATACTTTGTATGATATAAACAATGATACATTTTGATGTTTGTTTTACCTATGGTCTAGGTTTTTGAGTATTCCATGTGCACTTGAGAAGAAGTTTCTTTCTGCTGTTGGTGGGATTTGTTCTGTAAATGTCAATTAGTTCAAGTTCTTTGTTGATTCCATAAAGGTCAACTATGAATATGCTGAATTTTTATGTAAGTTTTCAATTAATTGTTGAACAAATGCTGTTGAAATCTCCATCTTTGTCATTGGATTTAAGTATTTTACTTACAGATCTATTATTTTATGTTTTCACATACTTTAAAACTTTTTTGGGGAACATGTACATTTAGGATTCTTAAGTCTTATGGAATTGCTCTCTTTGTCAGGTAATGTGCCTTTTTTTCTCACAAAGTATTTTTTGTATTGAGACTTATTTTCTTTCATATTTCTAGAACCACTTCAGCTTTCGTTTGGTTACTGATTTCTTAATATAGAATTTCTTCCCATTGCTCAAAAGATAATAAAGTATTTTAATTAAATGCCTGCCAATACAGAAATATCATTATTGTGGTATGTTTTATTTTGTCCTATAGTATCATAGAAGACATTTTATAACTTTTTAATTTTAAATTATGTAAATAAAATATTAAGATTAAATTCTAACCATATTTATTAATACAGTGTGACATAGATTTTAAAAATTTCACTTGCATGATATCAGTCTATTTTCAAATTAAATTTTATGCTAGCAAACTTTTCACTCATGGTGACCAGTCATGTTAACACTAATTACATTCCTATATTTTGTAAACTGTTTGAAACATGCTAGAGAAGATGTATCAGGAATGAATGACTTTTTAAAATTAAGTGTGAAAATAAAATCTAATGATTTTCACTCTTCTCTACTGAAATTAACAATCTGCTATTTAAGTTGAATATACTAGTAAAAAGGATAATACTGCATTGGTAAACTAACAAATTTGAAAATAAATCAAAAGATTATGCAGGTATATTGAAATTGGAAAGTCAGACAAATAAAAGATTAAATGTGGAAGTTAAGTTTCTCATTGTTGGAATGGAATTTTGTTTTGTCTTCTCAATTTTTCCTTAAATCTTTAAACTATATATTTACTTTAAAAATATGTGTGTTTGTGTGTGTGCAAGCGCATGTGTGTGTATTCCCCCCCAAGGGAAAAGGAAGTTCTAGAACATACTTCATAGATAAATTAGAACAAAATTTTAACAGAGGGGAAAAAAAGAAATTTAAAAAGTAGTAAAAAAAAAATGAACACTTTATTTTTGAAGGCAGAAAACTAACAAATATATATATATATATATATATATATATATATATATATATATATATACATTCATACATACACACACACACACACACACACACACACACACACACATACATATATACCAAGACATAATACACATGTATAGAGAAAGACTTAGGGAGGTGACCCTTCTTTGGAGTGTTCTTTTTCCTTAGGGACATGTGTTGACAATGAAGAGAGCTATTTAAAAACAAAGGAAGCACTTTACTGTTGACAGCTAAGATTTGAAAAAATGTGCCCAGGTGTAGATCGAGACCCAAATGGCTATAAGCTAAAGAAAGTGGGAAATCAGAAATAGATGGGCTCTTACAGAAGCTGTAATTTAGCTTGTAATCATTTCATCTTTTGAAATTGGAGTGTTGTATTTTCAATTCCTAGAATTCCAAGTCACAATGGCAGAATTAAATATATATCTGTTTTTGAGGAAAATCATATAAACTAGCTGTGTGTGTGCAATGATTTCTACATTTAGCACTCACAAACTCCTGTACACTCATGCATGCACAGTCACACAGATGTGTATACAAAACAAACAAACAAACAAACAAAAAACACAGAACCATGATATGGAGGATATAAACCATTATTGAAAAACCAATTGAAAAAGTAAAAAAGAAACACAGATATTAGGTTCTAAGACACAAGTTTTACAATTTTGTTTACTTCATTTAAAAGGTAAGAAGTACATTTTGAGAATAACTGCAAAACCTTAAAACAATAATTTAAAAAAATCCCAAATGGAAATGCTGTGTCTAGCCAAAATACATTTTGCATCTCAATGGTGAGGTTTGTCTTAAATTTAAATACCACTGAAGCATGAATTAAAGTACATGGGCAGGGGAGTAAGACTGAAGATTTTAGAGACTGAATTAAACAGAATAGTATACATTCAACATAAACCAAAATTAGCAAAAAAAAAAAAAAAAAAAATTAAAAATTGCATGTTAAATAACGTAATGGATGAATGAAAGAGCTACAAAATACATAGTGAATTATCACTCATCATATATTTTTAAGCATTTATTTTTCTCTGTTTAGTGAGTAACCCCTAATTTAGTAATATGATGCTATTTTTGGTCACAAACTTTTTTTTTTTTTTTTAATTAGAGCTGAAGATGTAGCTTAGTGGAGGGGTGCCTACTTAACATGCAGAGTCCTGGGTTTGATCCCCAGCACTGAAAACATGGGAAAAAAAAAAAAAAAGAAAAGAACTTAAGAGTTTTTAAAACAAAACAAAATAAAAATTAACAATATTTGAAAGTAATTATGGGTATACAGAAAGGCAAATGAATGTCTGGGATAGATTCATAAAGTGTCTACATTTATGTTTGGATTATGAACAGTGTATATGGTCCTAATACTCTTTATATAGACTCTTATTTTGGGCCAGTAACTTAACTTTTAACAGTACAGTAATGGAGCCTTTAGGAGAAATTATTGACCACTCCATTCATTAAATATAAGAAATATTATATCAATAAGAGAATAACCTCAATTTTATACTTGAGAGTTTTTTCAGTAAATCATTGTTATTTAAATAAAGTCAAAGAAAATTATTGAATTTATCTATGTGTATTTGCCCCATAAGACAACCTCTGAAAAGATAAAATTATTTGAAACTGAATGTCTAATTGGAATTCATGAATGATGATTTTAATCTAGAATTTGTCTTCTCATGAAACATATAATTTTCCACCAACTTCTGGATCAATAGGATATTTTGTCACTTCTAAACAGTACTTAATTTGTGTTTGGGTTAATGTCATGTTGCAGCAAAACTCCTACTGAATATTTCCTGCATTTTCCGTACTCTTAAGAATTTTCCAAACTCTTTCATGTGCAAAATAAAACAACAACAACAAAAACGCTCAGCAGTTTTGCTGAAACTCAGTTCTTGGATAGAAAGGAAAGATAAGTTGGTCTGAACATTTTTTTTTTCCTCTTCCTGTTTACTCTTTCATGAATTGAGTCTTCCTACCTGAAAATAAATCAAAGTAAATGAAATTAACTTATACTATTTAATTCTGTCTCCTTCAGGAAATGAAATGAGATATCAAGCCTGATGTAAATTTATATTCTTCCTCTTATTTCCTCCCTATCTTTTAGGAAAACCTTGCAACTCTATTTCTTATGGATGGTCTTAAACCCTATCACTGATTTAAATATGAGATTAACATCAAACACTGCTTGAATGTGACTCATGTGTCAGTAACATTTGCAATTAACTACCATTTGTTGAAGAATTCACAAGTGCTAGGCATTTACTGCTACGTTTTAAGATGCACCTAAAATACATACATACCTTCTAATTTCATCGCAATGCCATATAAAATATTCAGTGTTTTTTAAAATGTTTTTACCATTGGAAAATCTTTTCATCAAATGAAGAATTACAACTGTCAGGTGGTACAACAAAGAATTAAGAAATGATATATAGTACTAAAAGAGTTTAGAAATCAGTACAATTCCCTTATTTTTCTAAAAGTAAAAGATAAGGCTCAGAAGATGAGATGAAATTATCAAAGAACTTAAAAAGTATAATGAGTTTCTATACAATCTGGTTTTGATACAAAATCCTAACGTGCTCATTTCCACCTCCATTGGGTTTTTTCTCTTCCTATACATACTTTCATTTATCATTGTTTACTACCTTTATTCATCATTCCAACTAACATTTATGAGTACCTCTTATGTACTATATACTGTTCTAGTCTTTGAGAATACAAAAGTTGGGGGAAATTAAATTCTTATTATCATCTGGAGTTTATATTCTGGTAAGAAAGATGGACCATAACAACATCAATAAATTAATTGCATAAAAGAGGCAAATAAACCATGAAGCTAATAAAGCTCAGTTTTCATGTCCCCGCATTTGCATGGTCCCCTCCCAAGACTCAGAAGGTACACTAGCAATATTTCCCATGTTCATATTAATTTTTATAATTTGTATAATATGCCATACTTATGACAATTGGCTATGACTGTTATCTCATTCTGTTTTAGGATTATAGTGACTGCAGACAATCTTTGCTTCCAGTTAAGGGGAAATTGGTGCAAAGATGCATTTGGACTATACTACAAATAAATTTGTATATATCAAGTAAATATTTTAGACTAAAATACAAAAAACACAAGTTTATTTAAACATATAATGTGGAGAAATAAGAGAAAATACAAATATATTTAAATACAAGTAAAATAAATATATATAAAGATAGTTATCTCTCTATATATTAGATGTTCTTTGAAGCAAACAGACAAATATACCCATCTTATCCATGAATGTGAAAAAATTGCTTCATGACATCCAGAATTAACAAAATAATTTCCAATCTGATTTGTTTTTTAAAATATCCCAAAATAATACATGCAATATATTGAATAACTACAATATGCTGAATGTTATATGTGAAATTTTTAATAAATATATTTTATCTTAATAGTTTTAAATGCTGAAAAT
Source organism: Tamias sibiricus (assembly GCA_025594165.1). Classification (NCBI taxonomy): domain Eukaryota; kingdom Metazoa; phylum Chordata; class Mammalia; order Rodentia; family Sciuridae; genus Tamias; species Tamias sibiricus. The sequence continues at coordinate 28,583,187 of CM046665.1, forward strand.
TATTTATTACATCTGAATTTTACAGGTGAGAAATGTAAAATTATATATAGCAACTTTTTTCCAAGTTAACATAATAAGTAGATGACAGAATTCAAAATTACATCACTCTAGAAAATTTTGCTGGACCAAGTTGCCATAAAAGTTTTCCAATACTACAAGTTTTTTTTTTTTTTTTTTTTTTTTTGGTTTTGATTCTTGAAGGATCTATATTGAGATCTTTATTTTAGTTGCTAGGAAGATTTTGACATTATGAGGCAAATAAAGTCAAGATGATTTATGGCATTATGTTTTCCTCCCCTCAAAACCTGTGATTAAATTTATTCTCTATTTTAGGAAAATTTCAAATATAGAGTACATTACGCCACTAGAAACAGAACTGCTTTTGTAGTTTCTTCTAATTATCACTTGAAATTATAGCCTTTGAAGGTGCAGAATCTATTAGCTCCCTTTGCCCTGAATGTTCTTACCAATAACCCATTCTACACTCTCCTTTCACAGCCATATGGAGCTGCTCAGTCTTTTATTGAGACCCTTGATGGATAAGCCCCATGGGATGTGGAACAGCCAAGGAAAGAGAAAATGATTAGTAGTAATAATACGAATATTGGAGTAGAAAGGCTGATTCAGCACATATATGAGACATAATTTCACATCCTACCAAACTGCAGCAAGGGAGCTAATTACATTGCGGGCACTATGGACTCCAGGTACATTTTTCATTTTACCTTAGTTGAAGTCAAGTCTTCCAAAGAATTTGCTATATAAAACAATGTGTTTTCTGCCAAGATGCACTAAAATATGTATAACAAAAATGTAATACCAGACACTTCATGAAACAAAAATTCCCAAAGCTATGAAATTCTGCTTCCTCTCCCATTAATAAGAGTTTCAGTCCCAATCAGTGAGTTTCAGTGTTCATGTTCATTGTGATGCTTTATGATACAACATGTGCAAGTGATAGTACTTTCCAATAAATCTTATATTATGAATATTGCAGTATACAAGTAAACTCTGTATAATGTAGATTTTTGCAATTTTTATATTTTAAAAATAATTTTTCCAAAATATAATACAATGTTACTTGTATTATATTTTGTATTACTTGTTTTAAAATCAACACTTTAAGATATAATACAATGTTACTTGCATTATATTTTGTATTGCTTGTTTTAAAATCAACACTTTAAGATTCTTAAAGTATTTATGCCAATAACATACATTTAATATTTAAGTCTTATTTGTTTACATTATAAAGTGTTATTTGAAAAGTTCTTAGCTAATTATGTTCATTGAGGACTTAATGTATACAGACCTTTGAAAGAGACTTTATGAGTAAGTGATATTTTTTAAATGACTGTCACTCACCTCTAAAGATGTTAATAATGTGTTGGAAGCAAGTACATAAAATAGTAAAAAGAGAATAAATTTGAATCATAAATATAAATTATTATTAGTAATACATGCCAAATTCTATATTCAAGTAAATAAATTAATTTTGAGGTTCCTTTAACATCTGTCTGCACCTAGGTCAATTCTTTATTCTAGGTCAGTGATACATGTATCATTATATTCTTAATGACAGTTATAGTCTCGTGATCCATTCTTTATCACATCCATTTTGGTTCCCTCTCCTTTTCATCATAAGCAACTATTCCAAATAAAAGTCAATTTTGTGGGGGACAGGGGCACTGGGTATATAACTCAGGGGCACTCGAATACTGTGCCACATCCCTAGCCCTGATTTTTGTGTTTTATTTAGAGAAAGGGTCTTACTGAGTTGCTTAGTGCCTCGCTTTTGCTGAGACTGGCTTCGAACTCGCCATCCTCCTGCCTCAACCTCCAGAGATACTGGGATTACAGGCGTGCACTACTGCACCCAGCAAAAGCCACATTATTGAAGGTTTTTCACCACTGACTAGTTTCAAAAAGTCTATATCCAACTACCTTCTGAAAAAGCATCACTTAAGTAGATGATTTTTGTTTATGTTTTATAACACAGACTAAATGCTAGAATTATCGAAAAGTCAAGCATGATTTCTGCCTTTATGGTAAGCATTCTAGCTGAAATTGCCACCAGGATAAAACACACATTTCAAGTAAATATCTAGAACCAAGCTTATTGCTCTGTTGTGCAAGAGACCAGATTTCACCAAAATCTTTTTGTCTTTCCCTTTTATATACAACAAATCTATGTTTCTCAGCCTCCTTTGTCTATAAATATGGCCGTATTTTGAGTGACCATAATAGTGGGTACTGGATCATTAGTACCTCCCATGTAAGATTTCCTTTCTCTTGCCTTTCCACTGAAAACCATCATACCTATGAATGGTAGAAACTCTATAGAAAAAGAGCTAGAGTTTCTCCATCACTTCTGGGAAGAGAGGAGCCTCCTGATCAGTAATGTCATTTACCCTTTATGTGGGTGTCCTACATTACCTTACAGAGCTTTGGTTTTTACTCTTTTTGATGTGAAATACAGAAATAGGTAAGATGAAATTCAAAACATAACTCCTCAAATATGTAACCTTTATTTCATCATAGAATTGAAGACAACAGAAAAGCATGTTGGAGGCTAAAGAGATAGAAAACCCTCATATGAAGTGACACAATATTCATTAAAAGTGTTAACTACCTTGCACTGTGAGAAAGTACACATTGCCTTATTTTTCTAAGACAAGTAGTAGTAGAGACAATGTATTTTGGATTTCACTTTCGGTTTTTGACATATTTTGCAAGAATTTTACAAAAACTGGACCTTTTTTAAAAATGAGGAAAAAATGGATAAAATTCATTGGTTCTAGGGTATAAATATTTGGAAGAGGAAAGTATCATATATCACATTAGAATTTAAGAAATTGATCTGGAAGTACTGACTGAATTGTATTTTAAGAAAAAGTTATTTTGGGGGCTGGGGATGTAGCTCAGTGGTAGAGCGCTCACCTAGCACGTGCGCAGCCAGGGTTAGATCCTCAGAACCACGTAAAACTAAAACGCATTGTGTACAACTAAAAGCAAATAAATAAATATTAAAAAAAGAAAAAGTTATTGTGACAAGTTTTTTTTTTTTTTTTTTTTTTTTTTTTTTTTTTTTTTAATATATGAGAAAGGGATAAAATAGATATTTGTGGTCTCGGAGGCAAAAAAAAAAAAAAAAAAAACTTTCCTAGAAATTCGGAGAGCCTTTACAAATTACATCAATTGGTCCCTGGAGATAGAATTACCTTTGATTGATTTAAATAATGAATAATATTTCATTATTGTTTCAAATATTTTATCTAACAATGAATATTACATTAGTTTACCTTTCTCTCCCATATATTGCTCCAACATCTCAAATATGTATGTGTATATGGGTTTGTGGACTCTGTCATTCCATATGCTCATATGTGTTTATCTTTCTATTTAGTTATGCAACCAAATCCACCTGTAAAATATGCATTATATCGAAATCTACATTTCCCATAAAGTAAGACCTATTTTATTAAGGGCAAGATTTCCATTGTCTGTTTTGTCTTTATTGTTGTTATTGTTTGCTTGTTTCTTTTAAAGGCCAAATCATATTCATATTAAAAACCTCTTGCCAGGCACACTGGCCCACGCCTGCAATGCCAGCCAGGTGCTGAGCAACTCAGTGAGATCCCATCTCTAAATAAAATAGAAAATAGGGCTGGGGATGTGACTAGGTGGTGAAGTGCCCCTGAGTTCAATTCCCAGTACCCACCGCCCCACCCCTGCAAAATAAAACACAACAAAACCAAACTCTTTCACCTTTTCCACTAGCTCAGACTAGTATTGTAGTTTTGAATAAATTGAGTTTTTGGAATGAGGAAGAATTACCTGCTCCCACACACCTTTCTCTCTCTTCTACATGTACCACCCTAGAGTGGGAAAGAATTAGAGGGGAGAGGCACACTCTTCAATAGCCAGCTACAATGAGGTTATTGAACCTCCTCTGTTTATCAGAACTCTACTACCTCACCTCATTTTCTATCTGTTAAATATGGAACAACTGTCCAGGAGTTGGGGAGCTTCCTAATGCACTTATAAGGCATTTTCTGAATTGGTCTTTACTTTTTTCTGATTTGTAGCCAGCCCCAACATACTACCCTGTCTTCATGAGTTTTCACTGTCTCATGCTGCAGCATGTCCTCATAAGGCTATAAAACATTTAATGAAAATATGAGTCATAATGTAACATGTGCTGAGGATTTAGTAAGTTCCAAGAAGATTTCTAAGTTTTCTCCATGTGAAATAATACTTAATCATTAACACCATCACTAGAATTAATATTCTTCCTCATTTTAGATATAAAAACTAGAGACTAAAAAGAGTTCTCATAGAAATGATCAAAGGAAATGAAGAGAGTTCTTTAAAAAACCCAACATTAGGAATACAATGGTGAAGGAGCCCTAATTAGGAAGGGCTGTTGTAGCTAGCTGGAAGCCATAGGTTCCACCTGATATGTATGTGACACACCTGTAGGCACCCGCAAAGCTGAAGATATATAACCGGGTGAAAGCGGTCCGAGTTAGGAGAACGGAGAATTCAGTCAGCCGGGCAGTCACTCGGTCGGTCAGAAGAATCAGAGCGGCCAGAACATAGGCAGAGCGGTTACAGAAGAGAAACCAGATAGAAGACAGAAGAGAAACCAGATAGAAGAAGTAATGACTGGTCAGAGTTAGGCCGAGGCTCCTGAGGAAGACAGAAGACAGAAGAAAGAAGAAGGAAGAAAGAAGAGAGAAGAAAGAAGCTCTAATCTTTAAGCTAAGCTCTATCTTTCTTTCTCTCTAAGACTCTAAGCTAAGAAGACAAGAAGAAAAGCTCGCTCTAATCTTTCTCTCTAAAAATCTTTCTTTCCCTCTCTAAGCTAAGCTCTAAGAAAGTAGAAGTAAAAGTAGTAAAAGCTTAACTCTGCCTCCGAGAGTTTTCATCCCGGGTTACGGTACCAGGCAGCTTACACAATGGAAGGCAAAATTGAAGATGCTTTAGATGTTATAAAGAAAATAGCAAGAATAGGTTAAATATATATAAAATTTAGATTAATATAGAAAATTAATGTAGGCATAAATATAGGAAACCACTTATCATGAGCATAAACCAAAAATATTACATTAAAAAGCAGATACTATTTACAACATCAGAATGATCAATTATTGATAAATCTAACAAAATGTCAGCACGACTCAATATTATATTAAACTTAAATACCATTTTGAGAAAATTAAATACACTAAGAAATATACATCATTATGGAACAGAAACAGTAAAAATGTATAGATGTCAGTTATTCTAGAATTGATCTCTACATTTGATGCAATTTTATTTGAAATTTAACTGGCATTTTTTAGGAATATTATTAAACTGTAAAATTTATGTGGAAACTATAGTGTAATCAATGGCTATAGCACTTTATGAGGGAAAATAAAGGATAAAGAAGGTGAAGAACAAAACAAAGAGAAAGGAGAAAAGGGGAAGAAGACTTGATATTGATAAAAATTCTATTCAATTTCATTTTATTAATTCTCAAATGTCAATACCACCCTTTGAAAGATAATACACAATTAAAACCACAAAATTATTTTAACTTCAAAATATAGAGTACGTATTTCACAAAAGTTGTGAGTTTTCAAACATGATATAATTTGAGCATTTTATTAACATTAATTTAGAATATAATGTTTATGTCAATGTTCTGAATCTTAATACCATATTTGACAGAATACTCTACAACTACTTATACTATTACACTACTATCTAATATTTATTTATTGCTTGCTGTGTACTAAGCTATCTGCAAGGATTTCTATGGCCTATCTCACTTAAACCTTAAAATGCATTTATATGGCTACTCCCACAATGATTTTTTCTTTTCATAGGAGGAAATGCACTAGGGAGAGAAATACTAAAGCTAAGAGTTAAACCATTATCTTGCCAAACTCTGAATTTTGAATAATTTAGGTTTCAGATAACACAAATAATAGAGACAAAAGTTAGGTGATTGGCCTCACTTACAGAGAATATTAAACAAGATGAAACAGAAATATACATGTTGGTAACCAATAAAGAAAGCAGCCTGAAGTCTCAGGTTTATAAATTCCTTGAGATGCTAAAATCTACTATTCTAAAAGATAGAATTACAGTTTTAGGAATATGTCTGTTCCAATGGCTCAAGGTATTTTGCCCTACAACTCGGTGAGAGACATGTGGAATTTAATGATTAAAGTACAACAGAATTTTCTTTTATCTTCTCCACCATATGTCTTGGAATGCACAGTGCATGTGAATAGGTCTTGACATCCTCATCCAATATCTTCCTTGGCAAATATAGTTTTATTGCTTTCTAAACTTGCATTATGCTGCTTGTAGAGTAAGAGAAAAGATTTTAGATTACCCTGTCCAAGAAATGAAAATGACAGATTTAAGATTTAAATATGAATTATAGTATCAATAAAGGTGAACAAAATGCTTACAAGAGATGCCTAAGTAATAACATTTCATTTTCATAATACTCATTTAGTGCTGAGCAGAAGGGCTTCTCTTCATTCCAGGAAATGGAGTTAGAGGAGTTCAATTAAATGCTGCTTCTCAGTAAAAGGGGTCAATATTTCCTAGTCTTCAAAGGCTACTTTTATAGTATGGTATGACACTGGGGTTTTCTGGCCTCCTTAGGAAAGAGTATTTTCCTTTTTTTTTAAATATATGATGCTTTATTTTTATTACACTGTGCATATTTCTGAAATCTTTCTCATTTAATAGGAAATCTACTTTTAAAGGTCAAATAGTAATATTCAGGAAGATTATTTTTTGGCAAAGACATCAAGGTTTTTCAAAAGATACACATCTCTGTGTCTATAAGAGTTCATGTTTTGAAAACAAAAAAATTTATTCAACAATAAAATAAACATTACTTTGTTTTGCCCTTAAAGTTTGGGGGATGTGGTATTTATTAGGGGGTTAATAGATACTAGCATTGTCATCTTGAAAACCCTAGTCAATTTTTCATAAAGATGATCATGCAGATCAGGTTTGGGTTCTAGTACCAGCTTGTTAAATGCATTTTTTTTTTTTTTTTTTTTTTTTTTTTTTTTTTTTTGTGGTACTGGGGATTGAACTCATGGGCACTCGACCACTGGGTCACATCCCCAGACCTTTTTTGTATTTTATTTAGAGACAGGGTCTCACTGAGTTGCTAAGTGCCTCACCATTGCTGAGGCTGGCTTTGAACTCGCGATCCTCCTGCCTCAGCCTCCCAAAGTGCTGGAATTACAGGCGTGCGCCACCGCGCCCAGCTTAAATGCATTTTTTATCTTTAATAAAGTCCTTCATTTATTATAGGCCTCAAATTAATTGGTTAAATCTATTCATTCAGTCAAACAAAATGTATATAATCCTATTTGTCAAGTTAGGGTACCCTGCTCAAATCCCTACAAGGATTGGCCATTTGCTTCTAGAACAAAGTGAAAATTTTGAAAATTTCTGTTTCCTATTACTTAAATCTTTCCAGCTCTACTCTGATCTCAGTGGCCTCACAGAAAATCCTAGGTTCACTCAAGTTACATCTACCACTATGAACATGGACTACACACATAGACTGTTCTGTGTGTTTGGAACATTCTCTCAGCTGACATAGATGTTTTCCTGTAGGGGACTACATTTTCCCTGACCAAATTTTAGTTCCCTGAACTTTTTACTACCACAGTTATACACTCTTCTGTAAAATTCAGTTTTAGAAAATAACTCTGCTAAGTTAGCTTATCAGAACCTCTGATTTTTAAAATCTGGTCGCTTTAGGTAACCACTGGTTTCCTCTTCCTTGGTTATCCTCCAGTCAATGTCTAACTACCCTGAACCATCTTCCAAAATCCTGTTAGGTTTGTTTTAGTCAGAAAACCCTTAACATTTGATGTTTCCTCTTAGTAATTTTCCATACACTGACCCCACCCCACTCTACCTACTTCTTGACTATATATTCCCATTTGGGTACTTTGTATTCAGTTGTGACCAAAATCTTTCCCACACAGCAAATGTATTACAGTGTTCCCTTTCTTATATTATCAAGTGACGTTGCATAATCTTTTCTGATATGCCCCCAAGCATCTCCTTGGATTGTTCAGTGACCCCTTTCATGTCTTTTCTCAAGCATAACTTTCTCAGGGAACTTTTTATTTTAGATACAATTCTAAACTGAACCCCTCCTTCAACCCTTCTTAGCTTTACCTCAATTATATTTTCCTAATAAGGATTTCTCATTATTTAATTCATTCTTTTCTCCTCCTCCTTCTCCTCTTTCTTCTTCTCCTTCTCTTCTTTCTTCTTTTTCTCTTTCTCCTTCTGCTCCTCCTCCTCCTCCCTCCTCCTCCTCCTCCTTCTTCTTGTTTCTTTTTTTTTTTTTTTTTTTTTTCTTGACTGATTTACTTTCTCATCTGCCAGAACTTAAAATCTATAACAACTAACATTTACTTTTATGTTTTGTTGACTGTTCTTTTCCAATCCTCAGCACTGAGGGACAGTTCCTAGAACACAATAAAAATTGAATAAATAGTTGAACAAATTAAACGAGTGAGTACCTAGTGTGTGAGGCATTGAGATTAGAACAGTGAACTATACAAGCAAATCACATGCCCTTATGCTTATGTTTTAATTAAAGATCCAGGTAATAAAAACTAATAAACTTTAAGGCATTACAGCTTAAAAACAAACAAACAAGCTGTGCTTTGCCAAAAAATCAGACCACAAATTTTAAACACAGTCTGATTAAATTTACCAGCCATCAGAATGTCATCATGGGAAAAGAGTGTACATATATAGTTTCTCAGTATTACAATGGCATGTAAAGGAAGGATGGCCTAATGTGGTCCTTGGAGGAAATAAGCCTGTAAAATGCTCAGTGGAGTGGCTGGGCTTGTGACTCAATGGTAGATCACTTGTCTAGTATGTGCACTGGGTTTGATTCTCAATACCACATAAAAAATAAATAAAAATGTCGTGTCCATCTATAACTAAAATTATATTTTAAAAATGCTCAGTGGAGAGGTTAGTTGGAAATTTAGCTTCATATTTTGTGTAGATATATTAAACCATTCCTAAATATGCCTATAGCTATTTTAACACACATGGTCATTAAAAGTAAATATATATTAGCAGTCTAATAAAACCTCAACACCTCACACTAGGTTTCAGTATAGGGAAAGAATTTTGGGAATGGATAGGTAGATTAGAATCACATGTGCTATGGAATCCTGGTGACTCACTGCCTTCCCTTTACCTTATGCTTATAGGGAAGAATGAGACATACTTGGAATAAGAGCTAAAATATTGATTGTCTAAGGTTATAAATCAAATGAATAAATAAACATTACTGAGCATTATAGAGCATTTTGTGTTCTAAGAATAAAACAGGATAACTGGAGAATAAAGGGGAAAGAACTAGTTATTCATTGGCATTCATATAAGCTAAGAGTTCTGTGATTTTCATATGGAAAGAGAAAAGAGTTCCATGGAGATTTAATACAGGATGAATCTGAGCATTGGATAAAGAGAATTTACAGGCACTCATACATTTATTATGAAACATAATAGGTTTTGTCCAACAATTTTTTTTTTCTATTTTAGAACAATTTTTTGCAATGCCAAGAACAAAGCGAAGGCCAAGGTTGAGGCTGATAAGACTCTGACACAGTGCTTCCTCATGGAGAATATTGCTATAGCAGCCAGGCATCCTGTGTCTTTGCTCAGAAGTTTTCCCAGCAGCCAGGCATTCTGTGTCTTGCACAGAAACTTCCTAGCCACCAAGCGTGCCACAGTTATGAAGCTATTAGAGACCTCAATCCCAAACACAGAACCCCTGCATCCAACAATCAATCAACCCTGCAAAAATATTTACACATACTATTTCTATTTATTTTTTATTTTCTAAATGTGTAAAGATTAACATAAAATTGAAATTGTAAAGTTTAGTATAATGTACATATATATTCATATATGTGTATGTATGTATACACACAATATACACATGGTTAAGGGGTTTAATGTAAATTGTGTATGCTTTCATATTTTACTAACTTATAATAAGACAGTATAGGATAGTGGTCTTTTTTTTTTTTTTTTTTTTTCCTCCAGAGATTGAATCCAGGGTGCTTAACTGCTAAACCACATCCCCAGCCCCCTTTCTATATGTTGTTTAGAGATAAGGTCTCCCTGAGTTGCTTAGGGCCTCAGTAGATTGCTTGAAGTGGGCTTTGAACTCACAATCCTCCTGTTTCAGCCTCTCTAGCTTCTGGGATCACAGGTAGGGGCCACCACATCAAATGGGATAGTGCTCTTAAAACAGAAAATTTGTATCCCTTTAAATTTGATTTAATTTTTATTTTTAACAATTGCAAATATTTTATCATTTTCACATAATTCAAATTGATATGTACATACCTTCAATTGTATCAGGGTATATACTAAAGTTTTTGACATCTCTGTTCAGATAGTTCACTCTCAAGGAATTGAGAAACTAAGGATTAAAGTTCTTAAAGACCAAAATTCACTTAATTTACAAGGGATCTATATCAAATACTCTTTATACTCTATAAAGTAAATAAATAGAAAAAGTAAATTACCAGGGCTGCAAGATTGGAAGTAAAATCTTATTTTGATTTGACATCATTGAACAAGTCTTAATTAACAGATTTCCTTTGCTGGTTAAATTTCCATATTGTTGATGTGGTTTGTACAACTATATTAATTGTGCATCAGAGAAAAGGCAATAACATCTTCACGGAAAGAGAAGAGTGAGCTTGTTGTAACTACCAAAAAGCAGGTAACCTGGAAAAAAGTCAGAGGCTGAAAAGAGTCTAAGAGTTAAGCTTGAAGGGCAAGTTTATCTGACACAGGAATTGTGATCAGAAAGCTGGCATGCTCTGCCACTCCATCAACATCAAGCTTACCCAACACGGAGATAGGTAAAACATAATACAGTTAGGAAATACTGATTTAGCAAAGTTCTAGATTTTGTAGGTTGAAGTGGGATTTTTTGAAAGGAAAAAAGTCAGTATCTTGCAGAAACAAACCAGGAGTTAAAATGTTTTGCAGTATTTGGACAATATTACCTAAATTTTTTTTAAATGTTTGTAAATAAACATCTTCTTTCTATAAATATCCATTTTTTACTGTACTTGATGGCTAAAATCAATAATATTTTAAACTAGGAAGTAGATATATCCCAAGAAAGTATAAAAAAATCAAAGTTTAACATATAATTATTTGGAAGTTAACAGTCTAATAGTAAAAAAAGTGTATTAAATGTATTTTATATTATTTGTATAATAATACATTTTTATTAATGTATTATTATTTATATTATAAATTTATTATTATTTATATTATATTATATTTATAATATTTATAATACATATGTATTAAATGTATTATTATTTTACATGCAATGTAAAAGTATGAAATTATTAATATATTTTCAAAAAATATTTAATAAAATAGAAAAACTTATATGAAAGGCATAACTGAAGGGCTGGTGATGTGCTTCAGTCATTGAGAGCATCTGGGTTCAATAACCATTATCAAATGTGAATTTTTTTTTCCTGGAAGGCTATTATTTATTTTTTATATTGTTTATCATTTTGTTTAAATTACATGGATAAACACCATATACAATCAACCATATATTGATATAATGTATGTTTTGGTGGCGACACTTTGAAATATTTCCTGTACCTTTAGGTGTAATTCCATTTCTTTAAAACGGTCATTTATTTTGTCAGTACCAAAATTTTATTGAAAAACATATTCTTGGGTCTCTTTATAGTATTATTTACACAACCAAGATGCTACTTCAGTGATGTGATTCTATTGTGTCACATTTATTCTACAATGAAGAAAACTAGTCCATTTATTGGTGAACTAACACATTAATTGCATTAAAATTTATTTTATACAATGTTCTGATAAAATGCAATAATAAGAAGAAATACTAGCTTTCATTAAATATTTATTTCCACAAATTCATTAAAACTAAGGATTCTTCCTTGAAAAGCTTTATGAATAAGTAAGTCTAGCAAGTGTGGGAACTGCTGGCTGAAGTCTAAGCTACAAAAATTATAACATTGTCACAATGCACCTATTTAGGCAATTTAAATATGTTATGGTATCAGTTTATCAGTTTAATGTCTTCCTTTTCCTTTTGGATTGCATTGATTTTGAGTCTTCTGTTTTTATTTGTCTATTTGTTTACCAATTTGATTTATTTTTTCAAATAATCAGTTATTGTTTTATTAATCTTGCATATGTCTTTGAGCTTCTATTTTATTTATTTGCACCCTAGCTTTATTATTTTTTCTTCTCCTAGTTTGAGATTTGATTTGTTCTTGTTTTTCTAGTTCCTTGATTACAACAGTAAATTGTTTGAGATCCTTCTATCTTTATTTTAATGTAGGTGTTGATTTCAATAAAATTTCCTCTTAGTACTGCTTTTTATTTTATACCATAGTTTCAGCATTTCAGTATTTCCATTTTGTTTCAAGAGTTTTAAAAAGTTACTTCTTTTTCCATTGGTTGTTCAAAAATGGATTCTAGACTGTGCAAAGGAAATGAATACTGACATAAAAATGACTACAACCCCCCCCCCCAACCCCACTCTGCCTTGCCTTTCCACAGAGGATATATTGTAGGATATTCCACTGATGCCTGAAACTGGAGACAGTACCAAATCCTCTGCATATTGTACTTTTACCTGTGACAATGTTTAACTTGTAAATTAGGCACAGTAAGAATTCAGCATAATTAACAGTATAAATAGAACAATTATAATAATATACTATAATAAGTTATTTAACATTTTTTTTTTTTTTTTTTTTTTTTTTTTTTTTTTTTTTTGTGGTACCGGGGATTGAACTCAGGGGCACTTAACCACTGGGTCACATCCCCAGACCTTTTTGTATTTTATTTAGAGACAGGGTCTCACTGAGTTGCTAAGTGCTTCCCCATTGCTGAGGCTGGCTTTGAACTCGCGATCCTCCTGCCTCAGCCTCCCAAAGTGCTGGGATTTATTTAACATTTTTGAAGCATATATTTCTGGAATTTTTCAGTCAATATTTTGGACTATGGTTAACCATGAGTAACAGAAAATTAAGAAAACTATGTTGTGGATAAGAGGGTGCTATCATACTAAGAAGATGATCTGTCATGTAAACTTCATTATGAGATTGCCTATGTTTAGGAAAAACAATGTGTTCATGGAAATTTTCAAAAGAAAGAAGTTTTAAAATCTATTCACAGAGTTTCAGAATATTCTGATTATTGTTTTATTTTACATTCGTGAGCTTCATATTTAGTAATTTACTGACAGGAGTATTTAAATAATTAGTTAAATTCCAGTTAAATAATTTGCTGAGTGGAATTTGAGTTTTCCAATTGCAGTAGTTTTTCTAGTTACAAAATATTGAATAAGTTACTCGTGTTCTTCTATTTATAGAGTTCCCTTCCAACAAATAAATGATAGTATCTTGCTGTATTTCACATGATATTCATGCATGTTAAATGGGTTGATGATTCTTGTAGAATTCTTAGCTTTAATACCTGGAATTAAAAGTCAGTATTATTGTTATTTTATTATTATTTGCTTATTTCCCATAAGATTTTCCAGTATTATAAAAAATGATAAATGTATTGACTAAGATTCTGAAAATAAGGAACCAATAAGTCAGCACTTTCTGTCTGTGGATTGTGCATCCATGAATTCAATGAACCGTAGATTGAAATACTTGAAAAATAAGTTTTTTACTAATTCCCTCATTCAACAAATGATATACTTGAAAAATAGTTTGGTCTATACTGACCCCTGAATGTGTACAAACATTTTTCTTGTCACTATTCTCTAATCAATAAAGTATAACAGCTATGTAAATAGTTATTGTATTTTATTAGGCATTTTAAATAATCTAGAAATAAAGAATATGTAAGTATGTGAATAGGTTATATGCAAATACTATTTTAAGAGACATGAGCATCCATGGATTTGTGTGCCTGAGCCAATTCCCTGCAGATATTCAAAGATGACAATAGTGAGATAATTTTTAGACTCAAAGAAAACATAGCAAACAGATCAATAGTTTCCTTTTCACTAAAAAGAGAAATTTTATATTGAAATCTATGTTTAACATTTATCCATTCCTAAAGTTTCAATTAAAATTAAGTGAAGTATTACAGTTGTGATATCTTTCCATGCTATAAGATTCTGGGTAAATAGGAGAGATGATTACTAATATCACCAAGCTTTTTACAAGCATTGCAATTAGTATTCAAGTCATCAAACTTCCTTTGCAGCATATTAAAGGATTTTAAGAGGTAGTATATATCTATATGTGAACATCTCATGTTGTAATTCACAAACTTGAAAAATTTAGTAAATGTGTGCCAGCAATCATTTAAAGGAGATATTCATTTTTAAGAGAGGCCTTCTTAACATTACAATCTTCTAATGCATTGCTCACTTGAAATGACCTATCTTCTGATACTAAATTGGTATTTTAATTTGATTAAATTTGGCATTTTATACTTTTGCTCTAAATTACTTTTTCATGAAAATAAATTCTAAATAGCTAGAAATTACTTTAAACTTAGAATTCATGGTGGTGAAATAAGCAGCAGAAAAAATGTAAAAGTCTACTTGCCAACTCAAAGCAATGTGAACACTGGTGCAGTGAATATAAATTAACTCTCCAGGGAAGGTTTTCTGACAGTGGTGCTTATATGACACATACTATCTCTTGATCCATGAAATGCACTGCACACCATCAATTTGCTACTTGATTTGTCCTAAGAGGAAAAGGTTGTCATTTACTCACTGAGGTAAATTCAGGGCTTGACAAATAATTTTATTGGCTGCATCATTAATATTTTATTATTGATGCAAATAAGAGCATAGTTTTACACCAGATTTATGATGAAGTTCTCTTTGATATTTATGCAGTCAATTTTACTGGAGCACTTAAAAAGACTCAAGAGACTCTATATCTTTGTCACATTTTTCCCTTAATACCATGATGGGTAACTGAGATTTAAGAATCTAAATAATTGTGACTGATCAACCTGGCAAAGAAAATAAATCTATTTTATTCTACTCTATTTTATTCTATCATATTATGAGTTGTGTACATGATTCTGATCTCTCAGAAGAAGGCTATTAAAGACACAGTCTGACATAGGATCACATTTGACAGTTTACAAAGTACTTCCATGTCTGTTTGGAGTAGGCTCTGACTTTTCTGGCTGAATTTCATCCTGGGTCAACTAGGAATGTAAGTTGCCAGAGCAGAGAGCAAGCAGTTCATTCAGATTTCTCAAACTATATTGAAAGTAACTGTGGAAAAATTAACTGAGTATATAAAACATTCAGAATCATCCAATTTTCAAAATCTGTTTATCAAAGGCCTCTAGAGGACAACATATACTGGAAAACTTGACATTAGTTTTTAGCAAATTAAATTTGTATTTGGCTATGTTTGTATCTGAACCTTTTTTAATTTTATAAACTTGAATTCTTAAATAAAGTAGGTGTACTTTATCTTTTGAGATTATTGGGAAATCTAAAAAAAAAAAGAAAGAAAGAGAAAGAGATTGTGTTAATTCATTCAACTATCTGTAATAAGTCTTCCATTGAGCCTCTTCATATGCCTATCATCTACTTACTAAATTTTACTATAAAGACAAGCTTTACTTTTTTACCTTCTTCCATAGATTATGAGTTATTTAATACCATAAGAAGTTTATTATTCTGTGTTCCTAGTGCACATTATTAAATTATACATTCACTCATACATTAGCTCCTTCATTGAAGAAATATTTGAATATATACTGTATGTGTATATTTAGTAAATGGGATTGTGTTAACATTATCCAGATCTGGATTCTAATCATAACATTGAAAAGTGCTAATTTTGTGACTTTTGTAATATCACATTACATATTTAGTCTTTAGTGTGGGATACATTAAACAAATCACACAATTATGACAATTAAATAGTACAAAAAACTCAACAAATACCAGCTAAGTACACCTAAAAATTGTTACTTAAATAGTGGGGTTTAGTGATAAAGAATTCAGTGAGATATAAATTTAATAAATTAAGAAAATTGATTTAATAGCTTTGACTTAATTATGCTTCAGTAATAAACACTCAGTCTCTGAGGATTATGACCACAGAAATTTAATTTGGTCATATAATATACCCCTGTCAGAAAGCTGTGGTTTTGCTCCATGCATTCCTAATTCCAGGATATAGACTAAATGAGAATATCTAACCTGAAACATGCCAGCTACAATTCATAACTGAAAAGAGACCCCAGGTAAAAACCAAACATGTCTCTTAAATCTCCTGGAATCCATCATACTATATTATCTTAAGAAGGTTAAAATGTGTCTGTCTTTAAAGAGGCATTGAAATGGTTTGTGTGTAGAAGGATAATATCTCTAACAATGGGTAAGCTATAGTAGACACAGGATAATCAGATTTTAGAAAGCAAAAGTAGTTAAGGCAGCCTCTGCATGGGTTCATATTTATACTAAATTCCCAGGGTGAATAAGTATATGTGCAATGGAAGTAATACCTGTAAATGAAACGGACAATTAAGGTTCTTCAGATGATAGAAATGTCTACTTCTGTTATACTAATTCACTGTAGCAGAAATCACCAACTAATGCTGTCCAAGTTGTTTAACCTTGGGAATTCACTCAACATGGGAAATTCAGTAGTAACTTAACATAGGAGCCTTCAGATACAGGAAAAGTGCATTCTAGTTTTAGTCTTACATGCAGTCAAAATTTTGCCTCAAAAATATATATTTCTAGAACGTGTCTGTATGATTGAATCCCTACTTCATGTCTCTGAGCAGAAAATGTGTTTGTTGGCTCAATGTGTTTTCAAATTTCATCTTTCATTACCTCTTCTTCTCATATCATTGAATCCCTAAATATTTTTTCAAATAGTTGATCTTATAGCCTGAATTCATTTCTCACATCAGAATGAAACATTCTCTGTGGCAAAGGGACATGAAGATATCTGGGGGCATTGGCAATTAGATTCATACTTTTATGAACACTGTGATCGCAGTCTAAGTGTCATAAAGATAAAAAGCTATTGAATTAAAGAGTCTTTGTTCCTTTTTCTAAATTAGTGCTTCACAGATATACAGAAAGGTGAAATTCAATGTGTTGTATTCATATAAGTACATAGCATATTTTTGCCAATCTCATTTTGAGTAAGAAAATAGCTCATGTCAAACAGTGATTTAGAAGGAAAGAACTGACAATATCTTAAAAGTACTTAGCAAGATAAAATGTTTGGAGGCAGTAATCTATATACCATATACCTATTACAGTTCAGAGACCAATTCTTTCACTTAGTAGTGACATCAAAACTACAGTGGGAGATTTTTAAGAGACTGTATCTGCCAAGACCAATTGCTATCTGCCAATATTTTTACCGTGAAAAGACTAATGGGAGAGAAGAGACTTTAGAATGAAGTTAGGACCATATTATCATAATAGCTAGTGTTATTTTAAGGGGTTTTATCATTATTCAAAATCCTTTCAAACAGGTAATCTGTAAACTGCATCTTACATAGACAAATGAAGAAATTAATCATTCATAGGTCATAAAGAAAGAGTTCTGTCATAATAAAAGATATGTAAAAGGTGACAAGCAATAATATTAAATCACTTGCTATCAAGGAGTTAAGTAGTACTTATGCTTAAAAATATAATTCATAAGTTTATTTCACATAATTTTTAAAATAATTATAAAATTGATGATTATATAAAATATAATGAAAACAAAGCTTTAAATGATTTGAAATTTCAGATGTATGGAATCTTTGTCAATCTAGTAAAAAGAATTATCTCTATCCTCATTTGCCTCAGAGTCATGCCATAGATAAAATCACATCAGGTGCTTTTAGGAAATAGATGCAACACACTTGAAGCACAAAAATAAAGACAATTATTTTTACAAAATACTAAAGAAAGAATAATCATTTTCGTTTGCAAAAATGTCAGCAATGAAACGAAGCATATAATAGTAAAAATTAGGAAAAAATTCAATGACATAAATTTGTTACCCAGCCAAAAATTATATAGAATTGTAGCCAAGCACACTTATTTTGAAAAGAGTTCCGGAATGATGAATCTTAATAATATCAATCAGCATGCATTTTCAAAATACAAATCCAACTTCAAGTAAAAATCATAACTTTTTTAAAAGACTGGAACTATTTCAATAGATACAAATTTGTTCATGAAAATTCAAACAGGATATTGTTTCAATGGAAAACTGATTTCCAAAGGAGCAGTAATAAGTGCACTCATAAAATTATGAACAGCTAACATCATCTTTAGTATAACCTTTCCAAAAGATGAATATGTTGATTGATTTCAAGACACAGCAAACTTAAAGTAGTCTTCTAAACACTTCTAAACTTGAAGGCCAATCTGGTAGTAGAGTCCACCACACAAAGCTTTGAATTTCACATTTCTATGCAAACATTCCTCTTTTGCTTTTGTGAATATTTTGTTGTCCATGTTATTATGATATCTCTTATGAAATATTTCATAATTTTGATTAAAATGATATTTAAGATGTGTAAAATAAATATCTTTGATTTTTAAAAACATGTATGTTTGAAAATTGTTTCCCAAATATTTTTATAGTTGATTAATACATTTTTGTATTAGTAATATGGACTAATTGGAAAAATTTTACTGCATGAAACTACTGTTGTTGTAAAGGTGATTATAATTTAGACAATACTTGTGATCACCTGTTCTAAATCATCTTAAGAAAAATATTACCAACATCTGAATTCCTACCTATTGCTAAGTTATGCAGTCATGTAAAGCTAGAGTATGCTCCCACTTCTGTTAAGGAAATCAGTTATTATATATTTGTTTATATTATTCTTACTAAATAAGAACCTGGAGTCAAAAGGCCAGAATTTAAATCTCACTTTAGCCCTTGGGGCACAGTAGCTTTTTTGAATAATCAACTCAACCACTGTTGATTTTTTTTTTTATTTTTATTGTTTCTTTTTTGTCTCTAAAAATAGAAGTAATATCAAATCCTTTATTACAGTGTAAAAGTAATATAAATAAAATAATGCATATAAAATTTTTACATAATGCCACACACCTACAATTCAGTGAATGGCAATTATTATAAACAGGGATTGTAGCTCCCTTGATAATGTAAGCGGAGTCTTACTTCATTTTGTGTTACTGTATAAGAGTAGCACAAGGTTTAGGATGTGACTCAGTTGCACAGCACTTGCTTAGAATGTGTGAGACCCTGCATTCAATCCTCAGCAAATAGGGGAGAAAAATAAAAGAATAGCACATATGGATAAGTTATTTTAAAAACAGATTATTTATGGAGACTGAGAATTCCAACATCAAGGTGAAGGTACATGGTAGGAGCCTTTATGCTACATCATGCTACAAATGATGGAAGGACAAGAGAGCAAGAAAAACATTGAGAACTTATTTTTATAACAAATCTATTCCTGCAATAATGAACATGTTCCTGTGATAGGGATATTAACTTATCTTAAGGTCAGAGTGCCCATGACCTAATCAAGTCTTTAAAAATCACCTCTCATTACTGCTTCATTGAGGATAAACTTTTCAACATATGAAACTTGTGGGACCTGTTTAAATCATAACATGGAGCAAAGAGGACTCATACCTAAGTCTGCTTGGTTCTGAAGCTCATTTTTTTCTCCACTGTCTAATAGTGTATGTCCTGATAGTAAATATCTCATCCCTGAAAGAGTCTTTTCAAAGAGGTTTGCTGAATGTGATAATATTACACTTGAAAATAAAACACAACTAGGCTATGAAATTAAGCAGTCATCCTCTTATTTGTCTTATTTACTCCAGCCTCATCTAGTTGGTTTTCTTTGCACCCAAGCCAGGTGAATTTGCTGGCAAAAAGAAATGCTGATGTGACAATGTGCTGACCCACTTTGTCTCTCTGCATATGGGCCCAGCTGGAGTAGTGTGTACTTATTGTTCAAATAAGACAATATTTTAGACATTTCATTATATCTCTCTTAGGAAATAAAAACTTAAATGTTGTTGTGCTATCAGCAGAGGGGAAAAATTGGGACCTGATATTTGAACGAGCCAAATCACATATGAAATCAATTTCCTATTAAAGTAGAAGCAATGGTTTATAACTGCAAATATAAACCAGGTGTCTGTCATTGTATTGTATTCTAATCTCATTACAAGTGCAGGAAATGTTGAAGTTTATCATAAATACATAAAACAAAAAAAAAAATCTCCAATCTATTTGTATAAACATACACTTCCAAGCAATGTCTTACAATGACAAAGAATGAAAGAATGACAGACACAGACTGAGAGATGCTCTTTATCTTGTTGATGTGATAATATGTTGAAAATATCAGGATTTCAGATACTGGAGGCTATGTCCTGCTTAAAAGCAGAGGACATTATACTAGTGCATACTCACAGAGTGTTCTGGAAGGACACTCTAGTAGTAGAATGTCAATACATGTACTTGAGAATTTGACCAGTAACTAATTAAAAATTAATAGTATTATACAACTAAGCATGATAAGATTTTCTCAGTAATAATGAAAACCATGTGGTAAATTTTTATAATCTTTTTTTCTTATAAACTGTCACAATGCACTGACATATATAACACGGCCTTGAGAATCTCTGATAAATATGTTATTTTGGATAAGATATATTAACTCCTTCAGATGTCCAGGTTTAAGAAGAGAGTCAAAAAACAACAACAACAACAAAATCATTTTATTATAAATATGACTCTGTAATAAAAAGAAAAACATAAGGTAAGGGAGAGGTGTGCCGTAAAATGTCCTTGGAATAGGGAAAGACTCTCTGTTTGCTACACTCTTTCTGCTCTAAACCTGAAAATTTACTCCAGCATATATCTGGGTCTTTTGAGGAAGCACAAAATAACTCAAATAAATTGAAGATCTCAATTCAACAAACATCGATTCTACATCTGTTTCATTCTTTTATATTTAGATGGCATAAATATAAAAGAAATACCCTGATACCACCACAATTAGAGGATCCATACCTGGAAGTGAAGTAAACAGATTAATGTTTGGGATTATAAAATTTGCAAAAGTTTCAGAGAAAAATCACAAAAAAGTAAATAGTGTTTAATATCATCAATGGGTAAGATCATTGGTTAAAGTCAACCATCAAAACATTGTGCATGTTTTATTGATTTATTAAGCCTTTTATTCACTTAAAAAATTCCATTATTGACCATCCTTCTTATTTACAGTTTTCTAGATGAGACATAGTGTTATTGTTTTAGGCTACACATGTCCCCCAAAGACCTCATATGTTAGGCAGTATAGCAATGTTCAGAGGTGAAAAGATTGAATATTGAGAACATTAACCTCATCAGAGGATTAAGCCATTTGATAGATTAGTAATCTGAATGGATTACTTTGTGATCACAGTCTACAGTTGGGGTATGGCTAGTGGAATAAGGTCCATGTAGGGGTTTATTTTCTTTCTAGTCCATCTTCTTCCTCTCTTTCTCTCTGCTTCTGGCTGCTATGAATTGAGCAGATTTCCTCCACAATGCCATACCATGATGTTCTGCCTCACCTCGTACACAAAAATGGAATTGGCTGACAATGGACTATGATCTCAAAAAAAAAAAAAAAAAAAAAAAAAAAAAAGATAAAAAAAGAAAAGAAAAAGAAATAATACATCCTCTTCTAAATTGCTCTTGTCAGATATTTTGGTCATAGTAGTGAAAAGCTGACTTACACATTTGGGTTAAAATATTTACCTTGTACTTTCATACCACCCATTATTTGAACTTATGTTTATGTGGCTCTAAGAGGCTCTAAGGAATTTGCATGAATACACCAAGATCCTGCAAAAAATGCAATTACACCTACTTTTACTGACAGTTATGGCTAATATAGGCATGTTTGCATTATTTTGCAGGATTGTGCAAGTACTAGAGGTACCTCATGTAAAGGATTATCATAAATACCTGTTCTAATATGAACATGCTATTCATATTTTCAATGATGATGACAATAATGATGATTTGAGTAGGAAAAAGAAGCCATTGATACATCAATCTCTACAACTGTCACTCATAAGTATGTGTAAGTTAAGGATTCCAATTTCAATGAGTTCATTATTCATAATTTACTGGAAAAGAGACAAAGATACAAAAATATAAAACTGCAGATTTGTGAGAAAATGTCTAGAGTCAAATAGAAAATGAAGTGGTTGACTCTCTAAAACTATTTGTCTCATGTATTTAGTTATATTGAAATTGTGAAGAAAAAAATAGAAAGATAAATACTCATTTTAAAAAATTTGGTACATTTTTATGATTCCTTAGGAATTCTCATTTTTTTCTATTTACTATACCATCTCTTCAGTTATTTCCCAATTGGGTAAATGTTACACTCTTTCACAAAATTTATCAGTTCTCTCTGAATATGTTAGAGCTTACTTATATTACTTTGAAAGTTAGACCTTATAAAAGAGAGCAATATTTAAGTGTTGTTCAAGAGAAAAAAGGAAATGATCATAGACCATATTCTAGGTACTACTCTTCTGTTACTGCATCAAAAGAAAGTAATATACACAATATCTAATACATAATTAAACTCTACTGGAAATTCAAAGTAATTCATTTTAATTCAAATGATGTAAAAATGACAACAGAGGAGATCTGGGTCCTTCTCATGCTAAGAAATTTAAATGAGAAAATCCCAAATGTGAATTTATTTATTTATTTATTTATTTATTATTATTATTATTATTATTTATTATTGGTACTGGGGTTTGAACTCAGGGGTACTGGAACCACATCCCCAGCACTATTTTTTTTTTTTTTTTTTTTTGTATTTTATTTAGAGACAGGGTTTCACTGAGTTGCTTAGCACCTCGCTTTTGCTGAGGCTGGCTTTGAACTTGCAATTCTTCTGTCTCGGCCTCCCGAACTGCTGGGATTACAGGAGTATGGCACTGGCCTGGCTCAAAGCGTGAAATATTTAAGGTGAAAACTAATGTTATGTTTTGAAAGTAAAACTTAAATTTTGCACTAACAAGGAAGAATTAAGATTTGCACAGTGTATAAACAGAGGAAATTTCAAATGTAGCATGTTTATAGAGACTTAGGATTCTGTGACTACAAATATAGATTGGGAATATCAATTATATTTCTATTAATATGTAATATAATCAGTGAAACATAACAATATGAACATGTTAAAGTTTTTTTTTAACACACTAAGACTCTTTCAGTATCCCAATTTCTTAATCAGGATGTTTACCATGGGAGAAGTTCTTTGTGGTTTCTCCTATTGACATTTTTTTAAGTCCTTAATGTGGACTTTCTATTGCCAGTTACCCTCATGTGAGAATTACTCAGCTGAACATGAGTCTTCTGGGGCTGTTACTTCCATTTTAGACTTGAATAAGTAATCCTGCCTCTCCTCCACTACCATCCACATCAAAGCTTCTGGCAGTGTCATAGCCTCAATTCCCTTTAGTAGAACTGAAAAAAAAAAAAAAAAAATGGCAAAAAAAAAAAAAAAAAAAAAACTAATAATAACAAAAAATTCTGTCTTTATATTCAAAGTTAATGGAAGTAAATACCTCAAAAATACATCAGAAGTGCTATGTGTTTGCATACATTTACTTAAAACTGAGCAATGCTCTCAGGTTCCCATTCACACACTTCCACTTTACAGGGACTAGAGCAGTGCTCTGTCACACCCTTACCAGCGATAGTGTTCTGTGCTGGTCAATTTTTAAATTCTCCATCTTCTAACACACTCACCCTACCTTAATGACTGATTCTTGTGACTGTTTTTCCCACAGGTTTTTCTGTCTGGGTAATTGACAGTATAGATGCTCAACAACATCATAAGGAAACCTACTTGTAGTAGCTCAAATCACACATTTGTTGACCTTTTTAATTCATGTATTACAGGAGATAGGGAGATAGTCAGTGATTTTATTTTATTTTTTGCTATGAAGAGTGTTGCAGCCAGAAAAGGAAAAGCAGCCAGGAACGGCGGTGCCGTGGGAAAGAGCCCAGAGACATGATGGAAATGAAAAAATTCTTTCTCTTTCTCTTTCTGTCTCTTGTAATTTCTATCACCACATACACACTCTCACAAGAAACCAAGGCATGTACTCTTACAAAAAAACTACAATATATATATACACAATAGCGTTAACCCGTCCGTTCTCTCTCAGGTCTCATCTCACGCGCCCGAACAGGAATGGTGCTGGGCGATCTGCTGAGTCATGGCTCAAGTCTCTCGAGATCCTGGGCCAAGTCCCATGAGACTACAGAAGGCGGCAATGCCCAAACATGTCCATGGCCCATAGTCAACCGCAATCTAGCCATCTCCCCAAACAGGGCTCCTGCAGAAGAGGAGTGAATTGTGTCATGATTTTACTGATTTAGTGTATAAACATCAGGAATAGTCTTCTCATTTAAAACTATGTACAGTGTATTATCTTAAAATTTCTAGAGTCTTTGTTTAGACATCAAATTTCATCTTTTACTAGAAGGAAAAATTAGAATATACAATATTTTAAAATTTAAACTTTGATACCATAAGAAATATAATCATTTTAATAAATTTGTCCCAACTTACCCATTACCTTACCTAAACCTACAAGCTAATGCCTTAATATTACCACAGATATGTTTATTTTTTATATCAGTGCAGTTTGAAAAAAATTCTAAAATGTTGCATTTTGTAAGGCTTAGCAAGGTCTTTATGGAAAAGATTTCTCTGTTAAAGCTATTTATGACATTTATACATAATGGTGGTGAGAGTTATAAAAACTTATTTATCCTGAGAAATTCTTATTTTGAACGTTAAAATGTCACTTTTAAAACAAAGTAATTTTATTGCAAAGAAAATAATTGTATTTAAAGTGAAAAGTTTTAAAGTTTTAGCAATTAAAAGCTACCTTGAAAGTCAAATATTTTCAAGTTTGAGGCTATTTTTGAGTATGCAAGATGGCATTTATACACTTGTTAGTGTCATCTGCATTTCATTATTTGCTTTCTAATCTTGTAAGTCAAGTTTTTCTTTGTTGACAAGATGTGTAAGCATTCACAGTTTGCAGTCAAATCAGTCAAATCCAATTTGTGTATTTATTTCAGAGTCCTCCCAATTATTTTTCAAAGTTACTAAAATTAGAAAATAAAGTATTAAAATAGTATAACAAATCCAAATAATTTTATTAGAATGGAAATATGGGTGCAGTAGCTATCCAGTTAACTAGATTCTCTAAGCTAATATTAGGGAATATGAGACACATTTTTATGTGCTATATTTCACATCTAGGTCAGCAGAAATTAAATGCATTTGTTTTCATGTTTATGTACTTAAATAAAGAAAATGACTTTATAGGAAATTATACATCTGTAGCTAATGACTACATGTTGCCATTACAAACTCTAAGAAGAATTAGATAGATTCTAGAAGTGCAGGAAGAGGGCAGATAACAAATTACAGTTTTGGGGTTATCTCAACTTAGAAAGTGTTTTTTCTTAAAGAAATTAGAACATCCTTTTAAATCTGTGCTATAAAAAATCCCATTTAATAATGTAATATAATTTAAAATCATATAATTTACTTGACATTTACTCTGTCAATAATTTCAGAATATTACATTTTTCTTTCTAACAGGAAGGAATATTTTTTTGTACTTATTATTGTAGAGTTTAATACAAGTTAAATAATTAAATTAAAAATAAGATTTTAATAAAAGTATTAGCTATAATTCCTATAAATCAAGAATAGAAATTCTAATACATAGTCTTTATACTAATGCACCTGTGCAAAAGTCATTTCTATAATTCTAGTGAGTTTAAATTCAACTTTCTATTAAGCTAGGCTTTTTCACAAGAGTTTGATTACTGATAGGAACATTATTTGTAGTTAGGCTCAGTGGCACACACCTGCAATCCCAACTCCTTAGAAAGCTGACATACTAGGATCACATAGCAACTTAGCAAGATCATGTCTCACAAGAAAACATTTTTTTAAAACCCAAATGGAATGTAGCTTGGTAGTAGAGCACCTCTAGTCTCAATCCCAACTACTGTTGGATAAGAAAACATTATTTGTTGTGCAGAAAATATAATAATAATATTTTCAGGTACATAACATGTACTGTAAACTCTATTATGTGTTTTCCATAGATTATCTCCATATTCTAATCAAATTATTTTTAAGGAAAGCAGAACTATTAATGTATTTAGATTAGAGGAGAGAACACAAAAACTCAAAAACTGTAATGCAACTGGTGCTTGGAGGAGCTAACGTCAGGCATTCCTCTCAAGACCTGACTGAGCTGATGATTTCATGCTTCTGGTGCAATACCATAATGTTTATTTAAAATTACAAGAAGCAGTAATTACTTAGCAAGAGTCAGTTAACAGGTGTCTGTAATACTTCTTTTCCAGGCTTCACAGAATCCTAGAAGAGAAAATTTCTGATCTCTTACCATTCTAATCCAGGACAAATTTTCCAATAACTATGGAACAAAACAGATTTAGAATGTCTCATAATTCATAGAAGATTGAATCCAATCTTTGGTAAAATGACAATACTAACAAGCAGGCAAAGAAAATATATGGCTATGTCAAATAATGTTTATCTACCTAAAAAATATAGAAGTCCACTCAGCCTTCATGTATAGCAAAGATACCAACAGTACCAACAATATCTTCCAATATCAAGGACTGCTGTCACCAAAGTCTTGCCCACAAGTGATTCAAAGTGAGAAAGTATCAAAAGATTACAGGCAAACTTCTAGAATTATAATTCTTGACATTGTGTTTCACTTCCTTGTTTCTTAATATTATAGCTGAAAAAAATGCAATTTACTTTCAGGACTAAATATCACTTACATTCTTTTTCATCAATTAGTAAATCATATTCCACACAAAATGTTAATTACATTTTTGGCCAGGTTTAACAAGGTATAATTTATGTACAGTAAAATTCATCATGTTTAGTGTCAAGTTGTAAGTTTAGACAGATGCATACAATCACAACCCTATCACAATAAAAAATCAGAAGAGTGACCTTGCCTCTGGTATTCCATTTTCCTTCTTACAGTTGCTCTCCCAACACTGTCAGTACCTGGAAATTTATAATGTGTTTTCTTTCCCTGTATTTTTTTTTTCTTTTACAGAATGTCATAGTAGTATCAAATAGCAGGTGTCCTTTTGAATCTGGCTTCCTTCACTTGTCTTCAGCACTCATTTATGCTGTTGCATGTGTCAATATTTTCTTTCTTTTTATGACTAAGAATTGCATTCTATGAATTTACCGCAGTTAATTTACTTAATAAGTAAAAGACAGTTTATTTCTAGTTATCAGTGATCATATATATTCAATTTCCATACTTTATTTCTTTCTCTTTCTATCATAAAAATATGCTCAGTAATAAGCAAATAAAAGCAAAATAAAAATGGATAAAAGTTTTGAACAGATGCTATAACAAATCATATATATATATATACATATGTATATACACACACACACATATGACAAGTAAGAGACAAAGTATATATTCACTATATATTTATTAAGTAAATTAAAATTTAAGCCAAAATTAAATATATATTAGAAGACCAAAAGAAAAACATCGCAATGTCACAGCTACCAAGGATTCTTATAAGTTGAAATTTTCATGCATTATCCAAGGGACATAAAATGATATATGACTTTGTAAAACAGGTTAATAGTTTCTTGTGAAGTTATACATATATTCACTATACAGCTGATCCAAGCTAGTCCTATGAATAAAGCCAAGACAAAGAAAAAGTTATACTTAACAAAAACCGCCACCCAAAGGTTTATCTGTCTGCATGTGTTTTTATAAAATATACAGATTGACTATCATTGTCCAAAATGCTAGAGATTAGAAGTTTTTTTTCAATTTTGAATTGTTTGTGTATATATAATAAGAGGGGACCCAAATATAAATACACAATTTTCTTACTTTATTCACCTAGACTAAGGAGACTTTATATAATGTTTTAATAATTTTGTGCATAAAACAAAGTTTAGTTTATGGAATTTCCCATTTGTGACATCCTATTTGTGCTTAAAATGTTTTAGAGTTCATAGCATCTCAGATGTTTAGATACTCAATCTGTACTTTATTTTCATATCCAGAATGTGATACATGTACATACATATGCTATATTCATATGTGTCTTTAGTAAATATTAATTGTGTAGTTTTCTTTCAATGTCTTCTAATGTCATCATTTTAATAATAGCTGTCCAGTATCTGATTTTTTTCTGTTTCATAAATTCTAATTTTTCATTTTTTGCTTATGATTTTTTATATTTTTATTTAATAATATTTGAGTAATCCATTTACAAAGCAGGCAGTATTCATATTTTTAAAGAAGTCTTTTAGTTTTAATTTTATTTGAGCACATTTGGGTTAATGTGAGCTACGATTGAATTTCTTTATTCTTCATGTAGATGTTCTTAATCTTCAGCCAGTCCTTCCTGGAACATTGCTAACACTCAATTCATCACATTTGTGTACTTCTGACTTTCTTTTATGTCCAATTGAATTATATGACAAAAGCTTTCCCTGTAGCAGAAATTCTTAAACACTGTATCTTTAAATAAGCATTGAAGAGCCCAAGCCATAACCCTGTTGCCAGAAATTTAAGATAGGATGAGACTGAGATCCTGCTCTTGTACAGGCATTCCCAATAATAGCAATAGAGAAGAATACAACTGTTCCTGCTGCACCACACCCATGTATTTTCCACGAGTGGGTGCTTGCACTTTGTCTGACTGTGGACTGCTGTAAGGAATGGGTTTTAGCTTCATAAGAGAGGATTCTATGCTCCCTGCCACCTCTCCCTGTGAAGTCTAGGCCTGCACCACTATCTGGTCAGAGGACAAGTCCCTTTAGCTCCTCATCAATACTGGTGCAGCCAGTGCCACAGACCATTACAAGTAACAGATGCAACATGAACAGCATTTGAAGAAACCTGTATCATTCAATAGCAGCTACCACTCCCATTGTAGAATTAGCTAGCTACAGGATGTGAACCCCATACAGCACACCTGGCTTACCTGCTAGAGCATCCCCATTTATGCATGGCCTATGGAGAGAATATCCAGTAGTACTGTGACCAAATTCACCATTACAGCCAAAGAATCTATAGGGTGACAAACTACACAATGGCACCCAATTGGAAATGAAGCAACATTATATACATACACAAAAAAATAATCATTGAAATTAATGTGATTCTGAAACTTTTCTCTAAAAATTTTGAGTAGAAGAGACATAAAGAAAACTATCTGGTACACTACAATTATGTTTTAAAATTGATTTTAAAAAGTCTAAAATATTATCAGGCTAAAAAATGACATATAATACAAAGGAACAAATGCATGTATGAATGACAGCCCATCTCTGATCAAAAACTATGAAGTCCCGAAAAAATAGAAAAAAAAATTTAACATACTGGAAAGAAAAGAGAATACAAACAAACTTTGTAGTGTAAAACTATACATGCAGTGAATATATCCTTTAAAAATAATGTCAGATTTTTACAAATATACAAAAGCTGATGGAATTCGAATTTATCATCCGTAGAAAAGTTGCAGGGTTTTTTAAAAGCATTTCTTTAGGCAGAAGGAAAGTGATACTACAGAGAAATATGAATCTACAAGAAGGTTCATCTCTGGAAGTGACAAATATTTGGGTGAATAGAAAATACATCTGAGCATATATTCAGAATTCTTAAAATTTAATTGGCTACTAATGTGTATAAACACACACATGCAATTATATGCATACATGTGTATATATGTATAAGCATATATATAACATGCATATATGTTGGGGACATTAAGAGCACATCAGCCAAAAGAATAGAAATTTAAGTCAAGGAAATGAAAACCTAACTCTCTGGCTGTCTCCCACTTCCTGATACATGGACTTGGCCTAGCCCAGGGGTGTTGCCCTGACAGATGACGAAAAATCAAACCACCACTAGGATAGGCTAGTGGCTGTTCCTCCAATGTGATCTGCTCGTGCTCCCTATGCTCCCCTATAACCTTTCTGCTGATTGGCCCATGTCTTCTATAAAGGCCGTCCAACTTCCTCAATAAACTGAGCTCATGCCTTGACCGGTCTCCCTGACGCTCAGTCTGATTGTCCTCTGATAGGAGGGCTGGGTGCGGGTGGTCAGTCAGCTCTTACCTTTCCTGATCTGTCCTTGTTGGGGCGAGCTCCCCCTTTCTTGCAGGTCGAGAGGAGTCGGGGGCTAAAACCCCAACATACACACACACACACACACACACACACACACACACACACATTTCTCATATATTTCTATAGTTAGATGTAAGCAGAATAAATTTTATGGGCAATGATAACACAAAAGACATAGGGAAAATACTAGTATATTGTCATAAGAATTTTAACCTATGATTTTTTTGTATAATATTCAAACTTTGTATTATCAATAACATCCTGTAATTTAAACTTTACATAAGGAATACTAAAATTTAAAAAAAAATAGGTATAGTAATAAGTCATTAGCAGAAAAAAAAAGAAAGAAAAGCTTAATTTTAAAAGTGTTTGTAAATGCCTATTGTGGTTGTGCACAACTATAACTTCAGGAACTCTGAAAGCTGAGACAGGAAGATAACAAGTGTGAGGTCAACCTCAGAACCTTAGTGACACCCTGTCTCAAAATGATACAAAGGGCTAAGAATTTAGCTGAGTGGTAGAGCACTGCTGGTCTATTCCCTAGTATTGCAAAACAAACAGACAAAAAAAAAATGCGATAAGCAGTTTTCGTGACATTATTTTCAAGGGAAATTAGAGGAGAAAATCGAAGGACAGATAAGATAAATATAAACAAATGGTAAGACACCCACCTGCTCAACAAAAATAGATGAAATAAAACCCACCTAGCAAACACTCATAATACTAATAAAAACAACTCTCTGAAATGATCTTAGGATTATCCCACATGAAGATGACTTAAGAATGATGATTCATAATGATATTTGAATAAAACCATGAGAACAAATGAACAATTCCAAGTAGGCCTGCACCTCATAACAGTTCAATTTATAGATACATATATTTTACAACAAAATTTATATCTGTATGTGTATACACACACCCACAAATACACATAACAGAAACTGATAACCCCTAAAGAATTAGCCAAATCCACAATTCTGTTTGGAGATTTTAGTATTCGTTTTAGAATTTATTAGTACTGAAATATTCAAAATAATCCATAAACATTCTTAATTTAAATATTAACAATATGTTTAAGAACATTGAAATTAAGATTGAACATATTAACCTTTTAGGAAAACTCCACACACAGAAAAACTATTATTTTCAACAAATGTAGCATTCACCAAATCAACCATATTTTGGTTCAGATATGTCTCAATAAATTCACAAAATGATTAAAATCACACAAATTATGATCTCAGGCCAAAATGTCACTTAGCTAGAAATTGATAAAAATATATAAAATATTTTTCTGAATATTTGAATATTGAACAGTATATATTAATTAGGGTTTGGATATTAGGGCTTCCCAAAATGCCATATGTTAAAGACATGGTCATCAGCTTGTAGCATTATTTGGATGTGGTTGAAACTTTAAGAGATAGAGCTGTGTGAGAGGAAGGTAGATCACTGGGGGCATGCGCTGGAAAGAGATATTGGGACCTCAGCCCCTTACTCTCTCTCTCTCCCTCCCCAACCCTCCACCTCTCTCTTTCTCCAAGTTTCCTAGCCACTATATGGTGAGCAGTCTCCTCCATGACTTGCAACCCAACATGATATTCTGCATTTCCACAGGCCCAAAGGTAATAAGGTTCAGTAACCATAAACAAAAACCACAAACCAAAATAAAATTTCCCCCCTTTTATTCATACTAGGCATTTTGTTATAGCATCAAAGACCTGAAAAATACTTCATACTTACAAACAATTCATTGGTAAAAAAAAATCATAATAGAAATTATAATACATTTTAAACTAAATTAAAGTAAAACAGAATACATAAAAATTTGTGGGCTAAAAGCAGAGGAGTGGTCAGTATGAATTTATACCTTAATTAAATTAAATCTAAAGTAAATAGTAGGTTAACAGTAAGTATAAAAGAGAAAATCACTTAAATATGTAAAGGAAGAAATAAGTGCAATGAAAACTGATCCTTTGAAAATATGAATATGATTAATAAACCTTGTTCCTATCTGGTCAAGGAAAACCAAAACATTTGTGGCGAATATCAACAATAAAAAAGAAAACCTTAGCCCAACTTGGTTGTGCACATCTGTAATCCTAGCGGTTTAGGATGCTGAGGCAGGAGTTCAAAGCCAGCCTCATCAACCTAGGTAACTCAGTGAGAAGTTGTCTCTAAGATTAAAAAAAGGGGGGAAGGGGATGGGGATATGGTTCAATGCTTAAGTGCTACTGAGTTTATTCCCAGTACCAAAAAAAAAAAGAAAAAAAAAAGATATAAAGAAAAACTTAGAATGGATGTAACACAATAAACAATAATAATATGATAAATATATTTATGACAATAAATTCAATAACTCAGTTCAAATGGAAAATTCCTTTAAAGATAAAAATTAACAGCACTCATTGAAGAAATGAATAATCTGAATAATTATTTTTAATTTTTTTTTTACATATAGTAAATGAAACTGTATACAATAATTGAAGTCCAGACCCATGTGATTGCACTGGTGACCTCTACAGAAAACAATCAAAAAATAAATAAATAAAGACTATTCTACACTGTTTTACTCAATTCTGAACAGTAATACTGAAGATAAAAGAAGGGAATACTATTCAATTCCTTTTATAAAGCCTATATTACCATTAAAACAGAAAAAAAAAAAAGATTCTAAATGAAAGAGACTAATATATTTCAACAGAATGAACTAAGTAAACTTAATATTTTATCAAATTAAGTCTTGCTTATAGTAGGAGAAAAGTCATGATATTTTGAGAGTCATCATAGGAATATGAAATGATCTAAAAGTCAAAATGAATCCACAAAATGTATCATATTAACTGATTGCTTAAGAAAATGAATGGTCATCACATTAGAAACAGAAAAACGCATGTGAAAAAAACATTGTTTTCATAATAGGGATTGAAATAAGACACATTTTACCACTGATCCATATCCATAACCCAATTTTAATTTTAATTTTGATACAGGGTCTCATTAAGTTGTTTAGGGCCTCACTAAATTGCTGAGCCTGGCTTTGAACTTGCGATCCTCTTGTCTCAGCCTCCCAAGTCACTGGAATTACAGATGTGAACCACCACGCCCACCGGAAACAAAATAAAACAGTGTTTCTTGATAGAAGATAAAAAACTTAGAAAATCAAGAATAGAATGGAATTATAAGGAAATTGTTAGGATGTCAATTTTCTCCCAAATGATCTAGCTGATTATATGGATGGTCATTCCTACCTAAGAAAATACAAATTAAAAACACAGTTAAAACTACTACAAATATTTTAGTGTGTCAAGAAAAAAGCTTGATAGTGCAAAATCCTTTTGAGACTGTGTAATAATCTGAAATCTCACACGTTATTTGTGAGATGGCAAAATGCAGTCCCACTGGAAGTTGTTTAGCAGTTTCTTATAAAGTTAAAGTAAATGTACCATGTGACCCAATAAACACACTTTTATATATTTTCCTAAACAAGCAAAGATATATTCTTATGAAACTATTTGTGTGTATACTTTAGTTATAGATTTTTGCATTAGAAAAAAGATGGAAATAACCTAAGTGACTGTAAACTAGCAAATGGATAAATTAATGTGGTGTATACATTCAATGGAATACTACTTACCAATAAGAGGGCAAATTACAGGTGAATATAACATCAATAAATCACAAATCATGTTAATAAGAAGTCAGACACAAAAAAAGTTTACAGTGTAAGTTTACATTTGTATGAAGATCTAGCAGTTGAATTAGTGGTTGCATGAGGTCAAGAATGAGGAAATGATACTGACCCCTAAATATTTTATATTTTTTTCCTATAAATCCTTCCTATATGTTTATCTTAAAACATCAAATCATATACTTTCAATTTTTGAATTTTATTGCATGTAAAATATACCTTAATGAATTTCACAGAGTGTATGATCAAGCTATTGTCAAGCATTCTCTTGAGCTTATCCAATAAATGTTAACTGTCTTTGTTATATTTCAATTGAATTCACTCCCTAACACTATTTTCTTTCCTAGAGTCTCAGATGCAAATATATCTTAAACAGTTAAAACTCAAGAGCTCTCACCAATCACATTAATCCACTCGCTTTGCAATGTGATTAATTTTGTTTCTGTTTTTTTTTTTTTTTTTTTTTTTTTTTTTTTTCTGTTTCCTTTTTGTGGTACTGGAGAATGAACCCAGTAACATTGTCCTACCAAGCTGCATCTTTAGTGCTTTTTCATTTTTTTAAATTTTGAGATAGAATCTTGCTAATTTTCCCAGCTGGCTGTGAGTTTCTTGGATTACTGGTGCCCACCCCCACACCTGCTGCAAAGTGATTGAATTAAATATGTGCATGTGTCAGAATTCTGATCCTTTTCATTTATTGTTTAAATGACCATCAAACACTGACAATTTTCAAATATTCATGTATAGCTTACCAAACATCTGTGTCTTTATTCTGTCACATGTAGCAAAATTAATTCATAGCTCCTAAAAAAGCAGGGATTATAAACACATGTAAAATCTAACTGCATATTTTTCAAACTAGGTGGATTCAAACCAAGAAAAAATATTTTTGTGATGTACAATTACAGACATGGACAAATGTATACATGCATATGAAATAAAATCAATATAAAACAATGCTTATCCTTATGCAATACATTAGATTATTCTCTATCTACTCTATGTTATTCTGCTATTATTTTTATTTATGTTAATGCTGGATACAACCCAGTAAATTTATCTCTTATAACTAGTATGTTCTAACTCAGATTTTTTTTTTTTTTTTTTTTTTTTTTTTTTTTTTTTTTTTGGTACCGGGGATTGAACTCAGCGGCACTAGACCACTGGGCCACATCTCCAGCCTTTTTTTTTTTTTGTATTTTATTAGAGACAGGGTCTCCCTGAGTTGCTAAGTGCCTCGCCATTGCTGAGGCTGGCTTTGAACTCGTGATCCTCCTGCCTCAGCCTCCCAAAGTGCTGGGATTACAGGCGTGCGCCACCGCTCCCGGCTTCAGAATTTTTCAAAACAGGTATTGTGGTCTTATCCAGTAACATTTAAGCTTTGATTAAAAAATTAATAATGATTCTGATTTTTCAGCTGTCCCATAATGAGGCTACAAATTAAATATTCTATGATCTAAATATTTCTTAAGTTGTCTTTTTGATAAACATCATTGACACAGAAATAGTACAAATATTTTGACATGAATATAGGTATGTGTTAAAGGCAACATAGCTTCAACATCTTACTTAATAAAAAATATATAATAATACTTTCACTTCAGTATTTTGGTACAATGAAAATATTGGCATTTTATTCCTTTTAACATTAACTTTTTTTATTTAAAAGTGTGATAAGAGGTCTTACAATGATTTGTTTTAAAACATTTTAATTAAATTCAATATTCATTCATGAGCTTTAAAAACTTCTGTAATTTTTCTAGGCGGTTAATAAATGTCAGTAAATTATTAGGGATTTGTGCATACTGAATTTAACAGAGTATCAATTCTAACGTAATAAACTATTTCAAAAATCAATAAGCTATTAGTTAAAAATACGTGAAAATTTATTCATGATATATCTCCTAGTATATATGCAGAAATTGAATAATCAGAAAAGCATTATAAGTATTTAAAATCATATGTTGATTATGAATATCCATTCAGTGTTAACATAGTCTTGAGAATAAAAACTATCTTAAGGACAGATACATCAAAGCTTAGATAAATTTATGAATATGATGATGTAGTTACCAAATGTAAAGTTCCTGGCACTTTAGCTTTGTATTTAACTTAAGGAGTCTTACTTAGAATCAGAATCAGGCTTTAAGAATATTAAATATCAGTTACCACATTTCAAGTACATTGCAAATTGTTTAGACAATGTATCTAATTGTGTTTAATTTGCTTATTAGGCAGACTTTAGATGAGTCTAAAAAAGAAGGGAACAAAAAGGTTGAAAGTAAAACAAAAGTACATAAAAGTGAGGAAATCAATTTGCCATTTCACCACTTTTCCTGAAAAGTTATCTCTGCATCCCTGTACATATGTACCATCCTGGGTGTCTAGAACAAAGAAAAATTTTGCATGATCCTCTTTCACCTTTTGTATGCTGAGTCATTAGAAACCTGGATGGCAAAATGAGTACAGAGAAAATGCTTTAGGTGGACAGAAGGGCACAAAGTAAAGAGAAGACCCAGAGTTTCAAGAGGTCACAAAGAGCTTGGCTTGACAGAAACACAAGAAAGGGACTCCAAACCACATCTGTTTATACAGTCTCTTGTAAATAAGACCTTCGAATAGTACCCAGAACATATCTGAACCCTATTCCCAGGCTCTTTTGTGGCTGAAATTATATTATTCCTGTACCATACTACCTGAAAATCCATAAGATTTCAAATAGGCAGTTTTTATATACATTTGGGCTCAGACATAAAAATGTGGGTTATAAAAGTGTAAATGAGCTGGGCATGGTGGCACAAGCCTATAATCCCAGTGGCTCAGGAGGCTGAGGCAGGAGCATTGCAAGCTCCAAGCCAGCCTCAGCAATAGCAAGGTGCTAAGCAACTCAATGAGACCCTGTCTGTAAACTACAAAATAGGGCTGGGGATGTGGCTCAGTGGTCAAGTGCCTCTGAGTTCAATTCCCAGTAACAAAAGAAAAAAAAAATAAAAATAAAAAGTGTAAATGATGTTTAAATCATAGGATTTAATGCGATACTTTGGATTTCTGAAAATTAGAGAAGTTTACAGTTAAGCCTAGGCTTGGTAATGCAAAGTCAGTGAGAGAACTCGTCTGCCAAGGGGATTTGGACATAAGTGCCAGTGGAAGAGGAGGAGAGCATAAAACCCCAAAGGATGGAATCCAAAAATGAACCAAGAAGGAGCCATGTGTGCACAGAAGTAAGCTATTGACATTTCAAGATGAGAACTGAGGAAAAAGCATTGGCTTCGGCAAGAGGAAAACTTACTAAGTCTGTTTTCAGTGGACAAATATGAATGAAAGTATGCCTGTAGTGTATTAAATACCATAACTTGCAACAAAGAAATGGAGAAAATGAGTTTACACAACTGTCTCAAAGAGTGTTTTATAAGCTGGAATAGAGATATAGGAATAAAGCTGAATAAACTTTTGGCACAGTTTCACAGTGCTTAGTATCAAAAGAAAAAAGATAAGGATGCCTATTACATGTTTTTATAAGAGTTGACAAAATTTAGTAAATAGTAAATTACAGACTTCAAAAACCTGTTTTATTTACTTGATAGTCTGTGTTGGTTTCTTCAGAGCTGTTACATACTATTATGTAAATATCTAATCACTAACACACTCTGCATTACTTACTTACCCTATCTTATGTAAAGACGCTATTTCATTAGTTTTAAATAGATGTCCTTTAGGATTCACACAAATGTGGAAATCACCATGGTTGTCCTACCTACTTGGTAGTTTTAGTTTTCTAACATTATTTTCCATTGTGTAATTTGTAAAATTTTCACCATGAAAATGTTCTTGTTCATTTACTCCCTGTTGCATGGGCTTCTCATTGCCTTATGGGTACATAATGAATCAATTACTTTATTTCAAAGAATCTGGTTCAATTGTTATGAAGAGATTTTCAGATGGGTCCTTCTGCTTTCTTCCATAATTATTATATTTGGTACAGATTTCAATTAATTAAACTAGAATGCCTCTCTAGAGTAACACTCATTGCTGAGATTTGTTTCCAGATACATTTATTATTTAACACAACACACATTTTGGTGAAGATTGCATAGAAATTAAGAAGGCCGATATCATTATGAATTATCATGATTAAGATAAATCTTATTGACAAGGTGATGTTTGAGAAAAAATTTTAAAATAAAAGAAGGGAGTTAGCAATGTATCTATATTGTTGTGGGTGAAGACACTGTACCAGGAAGAAAAAATAGCAGGAAATGCAAATGCCCTGAAACAGAAGGGAGTTGTATCTTCAACAAAGGCCAAGGAGGCAGTAAAGCAAAATTAGAAAAGGAAAAAAATGTAGTTGGAGATACATTCAAAAAAGCAAGTGTATGCAGGTCAATGTACACATTAATTAGTGACATTGTAGTCATTCTGGCTTATATACTGAGGGTACAGGTTGGTTTTATTACATAATTTAGTGCAGCAGTTCACTCTGGTTCCTGAGAATAAACTGAAAAAACAAAATGTTGGAAATAGGAAGACCAGCTCTTACCAACAACACAGGAAAGATAATGAATTAAACAAAGGTGAGAAAAAAAGTTGAGAAGTGCTATTTGAATGAGGAATATGAGAGAAATACATAAAGGTAATTTAAGGCCTTTGGCCTGGGTAAGGGATTGGTTCAAGTTGTTATTAACTGAAATCAAGAAGGCTACTTGAATATACACAAGGGTATGAAGGAGATCAGGAGTTCTTGTTTGCATATATAATGATCAAGATACCTGTTCACTGGAACTTAGAGGAGACATCTGTGATAGAGGCATAAAATCATGAGTTGTAACTACAGAGATGAGTTTTGAAGCCATGAGACTTCATATAATCACTGAAAGAGGGGGAACAGGGAGTGAATGGTATTAATGACTGAGTCTTAGAACATTCCAATATTAAGATTTTGTATGGAATGGAAAGAACCAGAAATCATATAAAGTATTATTGACTGATGATGTTATAAAGGAAACAGGAAGCTTTTGTCCTCTAAGCCAATTAAACAAACTATGTCAAAATGATCTGTCAGATTCTGAAGGCATATCAAAAATCCAGCTAGGCAAAAGTGGTATTCAATTGCAAGTCAAACTCCAACACGTTGGCAAGATTGGATCACAAAGGGTTTGCGCAGCCCCACTCTTATTACCTTGCCAGTTGTAAACCACATGGCCTCGCTTTTGATATTAGTATGTTCACTTCCTGTCGCAGCTTCCTCTGCAGATATTTTACATTTTGGCATCTCTTAATTCTTTATGTCTCCATTTCAAATTAATCTGCAGGCTCCCAATTTCACTCATTGCCACTTCAGGAGCTGCCTCCCGGGATTCCAACCCTGTTGCACTTTCCTCAGACTCCAAGGGTTTTCTTCAAAATGTATGTGGAAGCCTCCACGACCCCTTAACTTTGGCATCCTGCATTCCTACAGAACCAGAACCAAATGGATTACTCCAAGTTATGCAAACTTAAGCTCCAGCTATAACAGAAACCAGAACACCTTGGATTATGGCTATAGAGGCCTCAGAGTGCCTGGGTGACTGAGAACAGTCAACTGAATCCTGGGAAAGAATTTCCTAGGTATCTCGTATAAGCATGGTATTCTAAAGTTCTCTTAAAAGAGTTTTCAATTTTATACCCTTGAGCCTGCCCTCAAGGGCATCTTTCCTGTTGTCCCCATGAATGGTGCTTAGCTTCTCCTTACTTGACCCCAAGTCAACATACTTCTCCTTTGTAATTTTTTCAAGTACTTCCTATCTGATTTTTATTCCTTATTATGGTTTGGATATGAGGTATCTCCCAAAAAACTCTTGTATTTGGCAAAGCAGGAATTTTCAGAGGTACAATGATTTGTTTATGGGACCTGTAACCTCATCATTGAATTAATACATTAGACAAATACATAATTTGAATAGACTACTAGATGGTAACTGCATTTGGTTGAGGTATGGATGGAGGAAGTACTTCAGTTAGAACATAACTTTGAGGTTTTTGCTTTGTCCCTGACTTCTTGCTCTTTCTATCTTCCCTCCTTCTTGTCTGCCATGAGCTGAGCAGTTTGCCATATGTTACCGCCTGGCAAAAACTTTTCTACATTCTTCCCATGTCTTGAGACTGAGTGAGGCTATACTTAAAGGTGATGGACTAATTAATCTGGAATAGGTAATTTCAAGGCACAGCATTCAGATGGTTACAGAGGTATTACTGGTGACTTTTAACCAAATGTACTATGAGAATCAGAAGTATTTTAGTTTTTAGTCACTGTAATCAAATCAACTGATAGGAATAATTTAAAGGAGAAATTTATTTTGGCTTATGGCTTCAGTCCATGGTCAGCTGCCTCCATCATTTTGGGACTGAGGAGAGGCAAATCATTGTTATGGAAGGGCATGGCAGAGGAACTGAAATAGTTCATCTGTATTAACAGGTGGGAAGTCGTGTTATATGAGTAATAGTAGTGGTAGTAAAATTGATGTGGAGGCAGAATCAAAATATATTTTAAGTTAGTGGGACATTGCTTATTACTTCTATCTCAAAAGACAGCTAATATGACTATGAATTTTAAACTGAAGTCATTATAAACTTTCTGATCAAAATTTTCCAAGTACATAAATTTATTTTATTTGTTAAGATGTATTCATTAAGCACTGACTATTAGCTAATAACTATTAGGTAACAATTCATTTAAGAAATTTATTATAATATCAAGAAGTGTCTCTTCAGGGATGGGGCTGTGGCTCAGCGGTGGCACTCACTTGGCATGTGTGAGGCTCTGGGTTCGATTCTCAGCATCACTTATAAATAAATAAAATAAAGGTCTATCAACAACTAAAATAAATATTTTTTTAAAAAAGAAGTGTTCTTTCCATCTTTTCTGGTTGAGTAACTCTTTTCTAGATTCCCTCAACAAGTACTCTGTGCACTCTTCGCTAACTCGTGGATTCAGCCAGAAGAATACAGAGATGACATCTTACATTATAGCCTAGATAAAATTCTCATACTCAAAATGCAAAACAAAAATAATTTTTCTTTAATGTTCAGTAGAGTTTATCGTTGTTGTTTGGTTCTGTAGCGCACAAGCTTCCCTTCTGTAACAGCATATGAATTTCATTGCAGATCCGCAAATCTAATGGCTCTATTCTGCTCTTTCAAAAGTTTAAAAGGATCTGGTGGCTACATCATATGTCTGCTTTACATCAGTGTGACCAAAATACGTGGCAAGAACAACTTAGAGGAGGGAAGATCTATTTTGCTCTTGGTTCAGGAGGATTCATTGTATGGTCATCTGCTTTAATTGCTTTGGGCCTGATATGAGGTCAAACATCAAAGGAGGAAGGGTGTGGTGGAAAAAAGCTACTCAGTTTATGGAATCCAGAATCATAGAAAAGGAAAGAAAGAAGCCAGGGACAAGAACGATCCTTCCAGGGCACATTGCTGGTAAACTAATTCTCCCATCTTGGTCCCACATCTCAGTCCCACCTCTGAAACTTGTTGTATTGCAGACAAGGGTTGCAACACCTGCGGTATGGGGGACATTCTAGGTCCAAACCATAATGGCTACCTTGATTGAAATGTCTCTGAGCATCCTGGTTCAGCAATATATATTTTAAGAAATGTGATTCAAACTCAGCTAATTCAATGATTTTTCTACCTGGGTCTCTGAATTTTTACCAGACAGCTTGAAGAGCAGGTGAAAACATGAAAGTCAAGACAACAGTGCTGAATTTACACTGGGAATAAAACCAGTGGTATTTCTTCTGTTTCCCAATCTGTTTCCAAGTTGAAAACCTATCCATTAAAGCTTACATATTTCAACTATAGTTTTAATAAACTATTATTGTTTTTCCTAAAGTTCAACAGTTGATTTCTTGTTATTTAGACATTATACTTGACATATATTAATTTCAAAGACTTTTATTTCAGTCCTAGAGAAATAGGGCATACAATCAGAAAATGTCTATATATGTATCTGTCAGTATATACTAGTAATCAGTCAAAATGGATTTGGAGTTAGACCCTGAGGCAAGGTAGAATTTAATTCTTTTGAGAGGAGGAGGGTGAGTAATACACACGTGGAATAGAAATAGAAAAGAGACACAGAGTGGGCGTTGAGCGTGGCAAGTTTGAGGACCAAATAGAAAAGACTAGATGAAGCAAAGTATTCTCTTGAAAAATTTGCCAAGCCAATAGGATAAAGGTTCCTTTAGAGTTTGAAAGATGACATTTAAATGCTAAGAAAAAATGTAGCTGAAAATATATCTACCTTTAAATTATTGGGTCAATATAGACATAGATGGCAATGCAGCTCTTGGGGCTTGTGATAAAAAATATGAAAATTGGTATGAAATATATCTAATCATATTTATAAATATACTCTGTGTGGTGGTGTTTTGTGTGTGCTTGGGGGACTCTGCATCAGACAGGGAGAGATTCTAATTCAAACCTCTTATTTTTCACAAAAAAGAATGTTCCTCAAAAGGAAGGAAGAGTACTTCAGAGGACATCTATCAATTTGAGAAATATATATAAGTATTTCAATTATCTTTTTATAGTTTTGCTAATTCCATAATGTAAATAACATTATCAGTTTTGCACAGATGAAGAAAATAAAACTCAGATACATTTAACTCAATTTCTAAAGTTCATGAAGTAGATAAGCAGAACAGCAAATATTTTCAAGTTTAGGCATTAACTAAGATGCTTAATTGCATTCTATTCTGGAAATTTTGAAGTACATGTACATTCAACCACATTACCTTTATTAGAACAGATTCCAAGATAAGATTGGAATATGATTTTTTTTTTTCTGTTTTTTAATCCTGCTTGCCTCAAATATTTTTCAGTGTAAAGTATGTGAACACTGAAGCCTAATACAGTAGTAAAAGATTTCTACATGCATTAGGAAAACAATTAGGCATGAATCAAAAAGAAATAATTATGTGTGTTTCAATAAAAATATTTCCACCATGGACACCAAATATAAATGTGCATTTTATTCATGTGAAACAAAATCTCTGATTTCTTCTTTAGTTTAAACCCTAGCTTATTTTACTAAAGACATATGTGAGTTATTATTTACTGTGATGTTTAATTAATTTCAAACTCTTCTCTACTGATATTTCTTTATGGTGTCATTTGAAGGACATCATGAGATTTTGATTTTAATTAAGTCATGATTCTGTTGAAATCCTAAACT
This sequence comes from Tamias sibiricus, assembly GCA_025594165.1. Classification (NCBI taxonomy): domain Eukaryota; kingdom Metazoa; phylum Chordata; class Mammalia; order Rodentia; family Sciuridae; genus Tamias; species Tamias sibiricus. The sequence continues at coordinate 28,626,437 of CM046665.1, forward strand.
TGAATATTCCCATTCAATTAATCTTGATTTGTTCCCCAGATGAAATTTGTACATTTTTTTTTTAAAGTTTGAAGGCTTACAGGATTTCCTGTGGGAATATTTTTATAGAAACCATGTTTATGATTAATTTCTTCTTCACCTCACTGAATTTTTCTCCTGAAATGCTTATAATATACCTTCATTCAGTGAGAATAACAAAGATCATGCCTAGCTTATAAAATGAAACTTTCATTCCTGACAAAAATCACAGATTCAATTAAATAAATTTGACATTTCATAAAGGTTCTATGTTTGATTTTTAGTATTTGAAAACTGTTGTTTGTTATCATTTATGGTAAAGTAGGTGATACTTTAAAAAATTGAAATAATTTTGTTAAAAATTCTCCATATGTACATATTCCCCAGATGGTGATATGTTACTAAGAATCATTTTAGAAAAATAATATATGCATACAAACATTGACTAATTAAAAATAATACTTATTTATGAGCCTATATTTTAAAGTTCATTTTTTTCACTGGGAAGACTTAGCAGTAAATATTTGACATCCATCATTCTCTTTAAGCATAGAAATATTATCATACGAATCACTCATACTGTTCTTCAGTTAATGGCAAGTAAATTCATTGAGACCAAATTTATTTAAATATATTTATATAATTGCATTGAATTTATTAGTTGGCAAATTCCATTAGGACCACAACTTTGCCCATATTCACTACTATCTCTTCACAGGCTTAATGATGTGCTTCTAGATGATATCTGTTTACCACATGTACAAAATATTTTAAGAAGTTAATAAGTTTTCCTCTGGAAAATTCTGGCAGAAATTTGTTCTCATACCATGAGCAACTATAATTTTTGAGCAAAGCATATTTTTTTTTTTCAGTTTTTGGACAAAAGCAGTATAATAGTATGATCTCCCAAAAGGAGGAATCTTGTGAAAGAAACTAAATATTCATTTGCTTGTCTTTCTGGGTATAGTGTTGTAAGCTGCCTGGTACCGTAACCCGGGAGGAAAACTCTCGGAGGCAGAGTAAAGCTTTTACTACTTTTACTTCTACTTTAGCTTAGAGAGAAAGAAAGATAGAGCTTAGCTTCTTCTTGTCTTCTTATCTTGTCTTTTTCTTCTTGTCTTCTTAGCTTAGAGAGAAAGAAAGATAGAGCTTAGAGAAAGATTATTTTTTCTTCTTAGCTTAGAGAGAAAGAAAGATAGAGCTTAGAGAAAGATTATTTTTTAGAGCTTCTTGCTTCTTTCTTCTGTCTTCTGTCTTCCTCGGGAGCCTCGGCCTAACTCTGACCAGCCATTACTTCTTCTATCTGGTTTCTCTTCTGTAACCACTCTGCCTACGTTCTGGCCGCTCTGATTCTTTTCTCCGACCCGAACTCTTCGTCTGACCGACCGAGCTACTGCACGACTGACTGAATGAATTCTCCGTTCTCCTAACTGGGACCGCTTTCACCCGGTTATATACCTTCAGCTTTGCGGGTGCCTACAGGTGCGTCACATACATATCAGGTGGAACTTATGGCTTCCAGCTAGCTGCAACAGCCCTTCCTAATTAGGGCTCCTTCATAGTGTCCCCACTTCAGTTAAGGGAGCTGGACCCCCAACAGAGCACTGTGTTTCTGCTGACAAAGGAGACAGAAATCAGCATTTGTATTTGCTCCATTGCAAGGAAGCTGGAAGCCATGGCACTAGAGAGAAGGGTAGTGATAGAAACCATTGTGTGGCAGGAGGAGGTGGTCTTCTGCTGTGCATTGATAAAAGCCTGGGATAAGAATTTGCAGATTTTAGCACAAAAAAACTGCTGTAAGACTGAGAGTAAAGAAGACATCCTAAATGTTGGACATTGCTGGATGATATGGAATTCCTGCTAGACCAAGGGCAGAGACTTGTTACCCTAATATTTACCTGGAACACCAAAATCCATGCCAAGGTAGTAAGAAACACTTTATATTGAAGGACTTCTCTAGACCAGCTTTAGCAAGTGCAAAATCAAGATTTGATAAGATATTTGAAGGTAACAAAGTCTGGAATCATTATACTAATTCTAATATCCAAAGATCATTATAAGGGAGGAAAAAGAATTTCCTCTATTATCTTAGATCTTCTAGTTTGGACCACACAAATTAGGTGAGAAAAAGGCAGAATAACAACAGTAAAACAGTGTATCTACCCTTACATCCCACATGACACAGAAGAAGTCTTAGTGATGAGTAACTCACAAGGGTGGTTCAATCTGAACGTAAATAGCAGTACTAGTCAAGTCTCTGTTGCTCAAAGAGAATAGAGACTCAGAATTTTACGAAAAAAAAAAAAAAAAAAAAAAAAGATGCTTGTTTGGTTCTCAGTTTTGGATGCTAAAAATCTAACATCAGCTGGTCCCCTTGATTCAGCCTCTGGTAAGGACCACCTTGGTTGGGTAACATCACAGTCAATGGCATCATGGTGGAAGTGACAATTAAAGGGAGAGATCAAATGATTAAATGAGAAATAGAATGTGTAGAAGGACCAGTGATGAATGATCACTGGGCCCCACTTTTTTAAAGATTCCATTCCTTTTTAATATCGCCACACTAAGCACCAATCTCCTAGCACATGAACACCTAGAGAACAAATTCAAACCATTCCCAAGTCACAATGTCATTTTAATGAAGAACAATAATTTTAGACTACAAAGTTTATATAATTTGTTACAGCAGCAAGAGGAAACTAATACATTCTATGACAAAACACATTTTGAATCAATAAACAAGAATAAACCATTCAATCAATTAAAGAATTCCTAGTGAAAGGCAAAATTTAAAAATTTTGGAATAAATTATCAGAAAATATCTTTATATTTAGGCAGAGTAACAAGAGAAGAAATATTGGTTTAGAATTTTAGGGGCAGAAAATTGTGGGCAGGTAAGTCAATGGGAAAGATCAATTGGAAATTGAGATTTGTTTGAGCTTATTATTCATCTTTTCATGGCCATAAACTTGGAGAGATTTATGGCTGATATCATTCCTCAAAAACTTCTGATTTTATTCAAAAAAAAGGGGAACTCTGGGAAGGCTTCTTCCTTCATCTACTGCATCTTAAATACACATCTCAAAATAGTACTTCTGCTAAAGTGGTATATTTTGGGATGATACATTTTGATCCCCAGTAGACAAATTTATATTATACAGTTTAAAACACCATGCAGGCATGTAATTTGGAAATATGCCCAATACTCAAGACCAAAAACCAAAACAAAACAATTTTGCACTAGTATATTCGTTGCTCACAAATAAAATAGAAATGACTATTAGAAAGGCCTCTGGAAAAATATTTGTGTAAAAATATAATACATCCAGACCTGGTGGCCTTTTCCAATGAAAAACAGCTTCACTGCAATAGTTTTTTTTTTTTTTTTTTTTTCTTTTTCTTTTTTTTTTTCCCCCCCTGTGGTCCTGGGGATTCAAACCAGAGCCTTGTGCATAAGAAACAAGCACTCTACTAACTGAGCTATATCTCCAGCCCTGCAATAGATTTTAATATTTATTAATTTATGATCATGGAATGTTATTGGTTATTATTTAAAAATAGAATATGAATTTTGAATTTTATAAATATATTTGGTGGGTTTTTTTCTGCTGATACTTTCCAGTTCATATTATTTGATTTGAGTTTTGTGGTCATAATCATATGCTAGTTTTAATATACTTTTCCCTTCAGTTTATTTATGGCTTTCATTTACTTTTGCTTATGTTTTTTATTTTTTATTTTGTAAAAGAGCTTTATTAGGAAGATGAAAGTGATTATATGCTAACTTGATCAGCTCAGCTGCACAGGAAGGGATCAGGAAATACAGTTTCTGATGTCCCAAAGACATGGATCCCCTTTATCTGCACCTTATTCTTTCCTAAGACCTTTAACTTCAGTTTGAAGTTGGGCAGAGACATGGCTTCCTTTCTCTCAAATCATTCCTGGGCTTCACACAAGATGCTGGACATTTGAACCAACAAGTATATACTGATAACAGTGCCTGTAAATGCTCTATTATTTTCAGCAGTATATGGAAATGAGCTGCTCCACTTCCAGCTCTTTTCAGAAGTCTGGCCCTGGACAGACGGAAAACATGTCATCATCAGGACAACCTGCATTAACCCTGAGAGGTAGCCAGATTAAGTGTGCCTGAGTTCAATCCATGAAGCATCATTGTAATCTCAGCCTGGATCTTTATTCATTCTCCAAACACCATGTTTTTTTTTAGCTGAACAATATCTGAAAATAGAACACCCTTCACTAGTACCTCTCAACTTAAAACCAAAGGAAAACAAAACAAACTCAGCCATTTGCTATGGATGGTGCTTTGACATAGAGATACCATCTTTTTACCAAATTTACGAAATTATCATTACATACAATTTAATTCATACTATCTGTTTCTGTGTAAGGAATGAAACCCTGACTAAATATGAAGAGATTTTTCTGATAATTTATTCCAAAATTGTTTAAATTTTGCTTTTTGCTAGGAATTATTTAATTGATTAAATGGTTTATTCTTGTTTATTAATTCATAATGTGTTTTTGTCATATAATGTATTTGTTTCCTCTTGCTGCTGTAACAAATTATATAAACTTTGTATTCTAAAACATCAACTTGCTATCTTAAAGTTCTTCAAAAGTCTAAAATGGCTCTCAATGGGCTAATGCTGAAGTGTTGCAGAGCTCTGTTCTTTAAGTTTCCAACAGAGTATGTTTCCTTGAGTTTTCCAAATTTTAGTTGTTATCTGCATTCCTTAGACTGTGTGCCTCTTCCAACTGACAATTTTATTATTCTTGTCTCTGTGTCTATTCAAAGATCTCCTTTGACTCCTCTGCCTCCCTTAGTTTGCAAAATCATTTGTGATTATATTGGGAACAGTTAATCTTGAATAACTTTTCCATTTCAAGACCTTAATAATATCTACAAAGTCATCCTTGTCCAATATTATAACATATTCAGAGATTCCAGGTATTATAACAGAGACATAGTTTGGGGACTATACTTTGAAAATATGCAATTTTCAAAATGTATGTGAGTATGTTTTTAGGTTCACTTTTTTATGGATTTATTTTTCTACCTCCATCCAAATACTGCCTAATTTAAACAGTAATTGCTTGTAAAATGTTATTTGATAGAGCACTTACAAAAGTCTTCCTATTTTTTTTTAGCTTAAACATTTTGTGGAATTCTTGATATTATAATCATTTAAACTCTAGGTTTGATGATTAAATAACTGTTGATAATATCATTGTTAAGGCAGTTTTTACTGTGTTCTGGTTGGCAAACTACCCAAGTCTGATAAAACAGAATACTGGTAGACACAAGTCACATGCAGGTTTTTTACCTACAAAGGAAAAACTGCCCAAGGAAGATGGAATCTCACTTCCATTGGAGTGTTTATCAGCTTGTGGATATATACTATTACAGCTTTTTTATTTTGTTTTGAATTGGTTTCATTTAGTTTTCAATCACATGCCTAAGATATTACCTTCCAGATGAATTTCATATAAAAATGTTCCCTGGTGTTCTCCAACATAATGTTTTGTAATTGATATTTAAACTCCCTAGTTGATATAGGTTTTGTTCCTTTGTTTCTCACAGAGGACTTTTATTTGTCTATCCATAATTTAGGCAGATAAATTTTGTGCCCCCTTGATATGGTTTGGATATCAACTCTCTCCAAAGTATCATTTGTTGAAAGCTTGATTCCCAAGGCAACAATGGTCAAAAGTGAATCTTTGGGGAAGTTATTGAATCATGAGGACTCTAATCTCATCAGTGGATTAATCCAACAACAACTGAAGGGACTACTGGGAGATGGTGAAAATTGTTGGAGGTAGGGCCTGTTTGAAGGAGTGGGTCTTTGTGTGTAGGACTTGAGGTACCATATCTTGTCTCTGACCCCATCCTCCTCCTCTTTTTGTTATCTGGATGCCTCTTTTTGTTCAGCTCAGTTCCAAAGCAGTGAAACTGGCCAATCATGGACTGAAATCTGTGAAAACATGAGCCAAAATAAATCTTTTCTCTCCTTTCAATTGTTCATTTTGGTCACAGTAAGGAAAAGCTGACTAAAATTCACATCCTTGAAACAATTAGTAATTTTGGCTCATTCTGCTGTTCTTGATGGTGCATTATTTTAAAAATTTCACTTTTAGCACAAGGTCTCCATTTCCAGTCTACATGTTACAGTCAGAAATCCTTAAATGTGTTCTTAGAGCTTGGATTTAAGTTCAGACACCTTCTCCTCCACCATTTTCTACACTGATTGTTGACCTTGCATTGTCACTCACAAATTCACAAACTTATTGTTGGGTTGTCTCTACTTTTATAGTAGCTGCAGGTATCTTCTCTTTCTTTCTCTCTTTCAATTATTTTCTTCCTTTCTTCTATCTTATGCTTTCAATTTGGATCTTTCTTTTTCATTCTTTCTTTCTTTTATTCTAGAATCATTTATACATATTTAGAGTGCTATGTTTTTACCAGATTTTCTAGTATATTTAGAGAAATATTTAAAATGTGCTTAGATATTAATGACATCAGAGACTGGTTTTAATTTATCTTATACATCTTTATTTTTATTTTATATATCTTCTTTTAATAATAGTATAACCACAAAAATTTAAACATTATTGGTTTTTTAACACCTCTTTGAACACATATGCATGTACAAAAACACACATATACATGACTCCAGAAATAAGAATACATGTCAGAAAAATTCTGTATCATAGCTGTTAATATCACTAACCTTAAAAAAAAAAAAAAAAAAAAAAAAAAAAAAAAAAAACTCAAAATCCAGTAAAAACAATCAAAGATTCATGTAGGACAATAAGTTAAAAAGGAAATTGTTAAATACTTATGCTTTGCCCATATTCTTTGTAGATACTTTATATATATTTTGATTCATAAATACCTTAACAGTTATGTATGCACAGGTATGTTTTCTAGTATATTTATCATAAAATAGTAATGTTTATGTAGAATCTAGTTGCATGCCACAGATATTTAGGAAGAGATATTCTTTCATATTTTAGGATGATTCAGCTTATACTCTCTTTATTGCCTTTGCCTAAAGCAAGGTAGTTTGTAAAAGCTGAAAAATATTGTCAATAACAAAATGCTATCAGCAGAATCAAGTTTGGAAGACAGGTAGATAAAAAAAAAAAAGCTGAAATAAATCCATTTGCAAAAAAATGAAACAAGTTAAATAATGATCTACACTGAGAACTTTCAAACAGAATAACTCCATGAAAGTCAGAATTTTTTTATATCCTTGTTCTATCACTAGAAATATCAGTCTCTGTTACATGACACATTCAATATTAGAAAATAAATGATACTTACCTTTTTAAAAAGGTATATGCTTACAGGTGGAAATCATGTATTCAAACTGAATATATTTATCTTCAATATCCAGAATGTTTGAGCTATTGAAAAACATAAGTAAAAAAAATAAATAACACTGTTCATCATTACCAGTTTCTTGGTACCCACAAATGGATGATTTACATAATAACACTAAGTTTTTTTTTTGCATTTTGATCATGGATAATTATAACAATTTCTATTGGGAACTGAATGGAAGAAAAATGGTTTAAAACTTTTTATTTTTATTTAAATATTAATACCTTTAGTTTAAAATATCACTAAACTTTTAGAAACAAATTCTTTAAATTTCCCACTTCCTACCTTCTCAAATTTCTTATAAGAAGAAATCCTCATGATTATACTAGGATTATAATAGTATGTAATTAAAATTAAGATGTGTGGTCAAGCCAAGGAATTGATGAGGGATTTTATTTTCCATCATTTGTATGGGAATTAAACAATAAATAGACCTCATATATTTTGGAGAACAAAATCTCTTAAACATGAAGTTTATTTGGCTTAATAGGAAATGAGAAAAGGTGTTAAAATATGGTTTTGTGGCGAATGTTTAACAACCAGTTTTCCAGAACACCAAGCCCTCCTTTTATGCATTTTCTCTGCATTATAAATATTTATACAATAGCCCTGCCTAGCCAACAGTATGTCATGAACCACAAACCTGGGACTGAAAAAAGATGTGCTCAGTGGGCTCTTGTAGTCCTGAGTGAATCACCATCACATCACTGCCACTCTGGATGCATAGTCAGGAGAGAGGCAGAGAGAAGGCAAAAAGCATCACATGCAAAAACTGTGACTTTTGACTTTCAATATCTGTGTATATGTCACTGCCAGCCAACACCAGGGAAAGGTCTATTTCTACTATCAAAATAGCATATTTTCAGAAGTAGAATGCCTGCTAGACATTGGAATTTGGGAGTGAAGTTCTAAAAATTTTCTCTACTATCAAGCATGATATCTGAAAAAGAAAATTTTAGAATTTCCAAGTCCCTCATAGATTAAAAATAGGTAATCGTCATCTGGCTCTTAAAAATACACACAAGTACACACAGATCCATACTAAACTCTTTGAAAAAAGCGTAAGGAAACAAATAAGGTATTCAATAAATATAAAATAAAAATACTGATAAGAGCACACTTTCGATCATAAGTGTTAATAAAAAAAAAAGAGAAAATGAATGTATTTACTTGGGCATCTTAAAATTTATAAGGAAATATAACTTTAACTGAGACAAAAATCAAAGCACCATTGGGGATGAATAGAAAAAAGATTAAATGACAAATGTCATTTGTATTGAAACTAGGGTTGACATAAAGATTTTAGCAAGGTAACTACGATGTGACAGCAAAATTAAAACCCAATATTGAATCTGATGGAGAACATAATTGAAGCTTGGATAGCAAAATCATTGGAGTGAATTATACATTTTAAAATCCTGTAAGTACGAAGACATGTGAACCATAAGACAGGTGATAGTTTTAAAGACCAGAGAGTATAGATCTGACATCTAAAAGTACAATGTCTCTGAAAGAAAACTTTCAAAAGAACTTAATATATGGAATGTTAAAAAAAAAAAAAAATGTGTACTGAGAGATAGCCTCCACTTTTCTTCAAGTGCTCCTAGTTCTTGGCAGGGCTGAGAATTTACCAGACAGTGCACTTGTACTTGGCAAGGTGATTGGAGCAGGGCCCCAACAGAGTTGGAAACTAGCATGGCCTGGGCCAGGTAGGAGGGGACTAAGGAAGCAGCAGTTGTGACTGGGATATGAATCACCTTCAGAATGATCAAGCAAATAAATAAATAGTTTGATGAAACTTATATGTTTCAATGTTGGAAAAGGGAGTAACAAACACAGAAGGATGGAAGACCTAAATGAATCTGTGGTTCTAAGGAACAGTTTTAAGAAATCCTGGTAGGAAGTCTCATATACATGCATATATATATATATATATATATATATATATATATATGCACATACATAGGCATACATACATATACAGAGATGGGGGAGAAGAGGGATAATTATGACAAAATGAAGACAGTGGAACTCCTGATGCACAGCAGTTCTTTGATTGAATTGTGATGTTGTTTCCTTGGTTCACAATGTTTCAAAATCCAAAGCTAAAAACAATGTATTTAGGGAAACTATTTGAGAAATGAGAAGAGGTGCAACTAGGAAAGATTAGTAGAAAATAAGTATTCTTCCCATTTCTGTTTTAAAATACAACATAGTTATAATTTTACTTGACATAATAAGTGTTTATTATGGAAAAAGTTAAATACAGGTAATCAAAGGTAAAAGTTTAATTCTACCTATCAGAGGACATACATGTCATTTTGCATTTCTTTTTTGTCTAATGTTCTTAGATGTTTCTAGTATTTTCCAGTGTTGTTGCCCAGTGTTTCAAGGAAAGTCTTTATGATCACAGAGGACTCAACTAGAATCCAGATTCCACTATCCCTTGCTTCTGTCAACTTGTCTAGTTACTTAATTTATGTTTCACTTTCTCTATTTACAGTGACATAGCTACCTCAATGTTTATAGCAGCACAATTCACAATAGCTAGGTTGTGGAACCAACCTAGATGTCCCTTGGTAGATGAATGGATAAAGAAAATGTGGTATATATACACAATGGAATTTTACTCAGCAATAAAAGAGAATAAAATAATGACATTTGCAGGTAAATGGATGAAGTTGAGAATATAATGCTAAGTGAAATCAGTCAATCTCAAAAATCCAAATACCGAATGTTTCCTCTGATATAAGGAAGCCGGATCACAGTATTGTTGGGTCAGGGTACATAGGAGGATTAGAGGAACACTATAATGGTCAAAGGGAAGGGAAGGGAAGGGAGGGAGCAAGGGGGTAAGGGGGAAAGAGTGGTTGAATAAGACAGATATCATTATTCTAAATACATGATTGAAGACTTGAATGCTGCGAATATACTTTGTATTCAAACTGTTTTGTGTAAAAAGATGCTATATATGTATAGTATGAACTGTAATTCATACTACTATAAATAAAAATTTTTAAAAAAGTAGAAATAACAGTACTGAACTCAAGGAGTCATAGTAACACTAAAATCTACAATAAAATATGCTCCAATGTCCCTCTTATCATTGTTTTAAATTCTGTTCCTTGTAATCTTGTACATAAAATAAACTTGTTGATTGCTAAAATGTTGAACTCACTCCTTAATAAAGCTAAATATTTAACTTATGGAAAAAATCATAATTTTTAAGAAGATCTTTTTTATTCTAGGACAAATTTATATCCTTTTATAATGTTCAACTATTGTTCTAATTATGTTATTTTGAATATAACATATATAACATATATAATTGAATATAACATATATAATATATAACATGAATAAATTTGCTTCCCCTTCTATAAGATAGTCATTCAAATACACAAATACCACTATTATATACCTCTTAAGTGATGTTTATATGAAGATCAATATTTCTAACGCACATAGTCATTTCTCTTATGTCTAACTTTTGAGACACTTCAACATTCTTTAAATACTTTTCTTTAGACACACTCTAATTTGTCAATATATATCTTAAAATTTGTATGCCAAGGTTCAAATATATCAGATGTTGTCTGATTAGCAAAAAGTTTGATAAGAGTGTTATTTCCCTTGATAATATTACAATATTATCTTAATTTCACTCTGGGAAATGTCTAAATAATTGCCATTTCTGAAATACTGACTTATACATAATTTTAGGTGAGGAAGTTTACAAATGAATGGATTAAAGGATACCAAGTTATCAGCTGATTATGTTGAGAAAAGGATGAGCCTTTGAATGAAACCACATAGCTCAGCAGGTCAATAAAGGTACTGAAATTGTCAGGGAAATGATCATAAGGTACCAATAATTGCTTGCAAGCCTCCACAACCTTAAGAATCCCTAATAGGAATTTTTAAAGACTATTGAGGATGACTGCATTTTGTCAGAACAATCAAAGCAATATTCCAGTTTTCAAAGTGCAAAGAAAGGTGCATCTCATATGTACCACTGCATCACCTTGTTTCTTGAGGTCATCTGTGTAATCAACTCCTCTGGACTTCAAATATCCTTTCACTGCTCTGCAAACATTACTTTCCTGTTTGTCAAACTCAATTGGCACTAAGCAAATACATCCAATGCCATTCAATTCAGGAATTTTGTCAATGGCTCTTTTTAAACATGGTGCCCATATTTGAGCAAAAGATTGAATAATTTTACTACAACATAGTAGAATGGAGGGGGACTATGAATTTTTTATGGTGAGGAAAATCTGCTTCTTTAAATTTATCCTTAGATTTTTTTTCTGGTTTTATAATATGAGAGTACACTGTCATGTTCTCACAGTTTGCAGCAAGACCTTGTTTATTGCATTTCTAAGTTGGGTTCTCATTACTTCTCCATGATGTTTTGCATCTTTTCCCCACTTTTTCTTTCCTTTTCTCCCAAGTACAAAGCTTGCTTTGAAAGAATGAAGAAATATTATAGTGAAATAACCACCAAAACAAAAACAAAAACAAAGAAGCAGGGCCATACATTATGGGCTACTTCATTTGTTGAACTAGATATTCATCAAACAACATTTATGTAACTGGAGCTGAGTCAGGCAGTGCAGATAAAACAAGTCACCACACATTTTTGATGCTAGACCTTTCAGGGTTTATAATCTAGTAATTCTAAATGGGGAGGAGGTCCATAACACAATAACAATATTTTCAATAAAGATCTATGATTAAAATAAAATTAGATAAGAAATATAGTATAAACTAATATTTTGGAAGTCACCTGAGTGGGATATAAGAAAAAAGATTACCAAGACTTGGTAATAGGATGAATGAACATTAAGAGAAATATCAGGAGAGAAAGTCTAAACACTATAGGGTCCATTTTCTTCTGGTTTCAAGAGCTCTGACAGTTTTGTCTTATTGGTACACTGTTTACATGTTTACATTTTGCTCACATCCTGAGAATTTGTGTGAGGCTGAATTTATAAGTGATGGATTAATTAATCTGGAAGAGGTAATAATTAGGAAACAGAAAATTCAGGCAGTAGCATGAGTATTTCTGGTAGTTTTTAGCCAGGTCTAAACTGATAATCAGGAACAAAAAGCAGTTAATCCTTTGAAAATTTTGAACCAGTAAGATATCTCCGAAAGAGTGATATTTGCACAAATTAAATATTGTAAAAATTGATAAATTCACCAACACTTATTGTCTTAATGTTCCCCAGAACAAAGTAAGAGAATATTTTCAAACTTTGATAACTTAGATCCTTACACAGTCTTAGACCTGTAATGACTTATAAAATAGCAATAAATCAGGAAAATTGGAAAGCATCAAAGAAATGTTTTCCTTTGGAACTTAACTATTTCTTTAGAAATTGTCATAAAATTTGGGCTTGTATGCTATAACATTTTTTTAGATAATAATAAATGATTTGAGGGAAGAAATGCTGGTAGACAGGCATTATTTCTTCAACCTCCTAAATAATTGTATCTTGTCATGTGGTTTTAAATGCTATGAATGTACCACTCCCAATAGTACTTCCAGTTATAAATCCTCAGTTGATATAGGCTCATGTGTTGAATATCTCTATGGCCATTTCTACCTGAATGCCTCATAGTTATTTTCACTTAATATATTCAGGACTGTACTTCCCTTTCCCAAAACTTGCCCCAGGTTAGTCCCTTCTAGAAAATGGCAAAGCCATGAGTCAAACATTGAAATTAATCCCGAGTGTTCTGTTTTCCTCACTAAAAGTGCTTCCTCAGAAAGTCTGCCTCAAAAACACCATATAATCCTTCACAAATCCATGCATTTTTCTCTATTTACAGTTATACCAATGTAGCATACATCATACTAGTCCTATTCTCGTACTTAGATTTAAGAAAATATCTTCATTGGTTTCTTTATTTCTGTTCTCCTATACATTTCCTTGCCTACAATCTTTTATCCACTCACCTTAAATGCTGCTATAACTTTCTCTTATTTACAAAGTCTTAACTTCTTTAACCTTTTCTCCTTATGTGAATGGACACTGCCCTTTATTTCAAGTTCATTTAAAGCTATTATTCCCTTTATCCTTCAGATTTTTCAGATTTTTTAAAAAGTATTTGGAATTAAACCCCAAATCACTCTACCTCTGAACTACATCCTGTCCTTTAATGTTATTGTTTTGTTTTGTTTTGTTTTATGAGACTGGGTCTTGCTAAGTTTCTGAGGCTAGTCTCCAAATTATGATCCTCCTCCTTCAGCTGCTGGAAATAGAGGTATATAGAGGTATGTGCCACCGCACCTGGCTTTCTATGTTTTTCTTTCTACTTTTTTTTTTTTTTTTTTTGCATTTTAGCTTCAGATTTTAGATTAAAAACTTAGCAGAAATAAATTAAAAAAAAAAAAACTTAGTTTCACAATATGTTCTCGTTTTATCTGTCAGAGGTTTCATCTTGCTCTTTAATTTTTAGGTATTTACTTTTTGCCATGGGAACTGTCTATGGCATAAATCATTATAGGGTATGCCTGCATGACTTCTACTAATTTATTTTGTATGTGAAGAGTTTGGGTGGATGAGGCATCCAATTTTGGTTAACAGGGCACATGTGTAAGAAGTGCTGAGAGACTCCTTGGTAGACTTTTTCTATATCCCAAAAAGAAAAGCGAGAAAAAGAAAGATTCTTTTTCCCTGTTCCAAGTGCCATTACATTAAAAAAAAACATATATTTTTAAATGTAGTAGTCATTTTGTAAGTATGATTCCAAGTCGAAAGATACAAAACAACAATAATTAAAAAGAATATAAAGAAAAAAATCTCCAAAGTTGGCAGGACTTCTGGATCCATAATAATATTGGTAACCATTTGAATGAACGTGGAATTACTTGCAATGTGAAAATATCTAAACTATTATTTTTGTTGACTATTGATGAGTAATAAATTGACTTAAGATTTATTTACTTAAAATTAAAATTTGACATTGCTCAACATTTCATATGTTAATGACGTGCTTCTCTTAACTCTTTGATCTTGTCTTGGATCATGCTCATCTAACAGATCAGCTGTAGATAGATCAAAGTGATCTTGGCTATGGTTTATTATATATTTGGGCCCTTGTCATGGATAAATCAGATGACCCAACAAAGTTTCATATACTTTTTAATCCTCCAGCAGGCCAGCTTAGACTTTTTATCATGGTAATAGCAATAGTTCCAAAAATAAGATTTGTAACATTAAGGCCTAAAGTCAAGATTGACAAAGTCATTCCCACCAAATTCCTCTCACCAAAGAAGCTCAAAAAAGTCAGCCCATACTCAGAAGGAAGGCAAAATGATGTTACCATGTGGTGAGAAGTGTAGGAATAGCATATTGCAAGGGACAAAAAAGAATGGAATACAAAGGATCACTTTTATATTCGACCTACCAGCATTACCATTGCCCATGACTCTCCCCAGATCTTGTACCCACATTAGCAAATGTGTGTCTTTCCTATTTTTAGACTACTTCCTTGACCTTCCCATAGGTGATTCACAATTTTTATGTTTGTTGGTTAAATGTTATTTCCTTATGAAGACTTCTCTATAATTTTTCAAGTAGCTCTATCTTCTTCATACTCAGAGAATTTCTCTCCCCCATTATATAGGTCTAGTGAAGTTGAAAACTTTATGTTGTTCCTGTTGACATTCTGTATATTTCCTGTTATGTGTTAAGTACTAGAAATGTTTTGATAGTTTGAATGAACACAAAATATAGAAGTATAGTCCATATAATGAAGGTAATTAATTTTTATTTCCCCCATCAGGTTTAAGTATTCAGGAGAGTTAGATTTACTATTATTTGGAAAAGTGATGAGTGGGAAAATAATCCAAATATCAACCTATTTTATCAGTCTTTTATTAGTGTGTGTGTGTGTGTGTGTGTGTGTGTATAGTTATTTTGACAAGCTGGAAAAAATATATCCTGTGCTATTCTACTTCTGGGGCTTTGTTTATATTTTTTCCCTGTGTAGAAGGTGGATCCATAATTCTACTTTTTGTAATTTTTGCCCTCTTTTGTTGGCCATATATAATGCCTTCCTTCCACCCCACCCCCCCAAATTTTTTTTTTTTTTTTTTTTGTATTCCTACTAGGTATGTTGGCTTTCTCTGATGGGTGCTTCTAACAATCTATTTTAATCTCCACTGTGGAACCTGGAGTTCTTTTGTTTTCAGTCACTGAAACCCTGATTTTATGTCTCCATATGATTTTATGTCCTGAAAATGTGAGGTTTTTTTTCCTCCCATTCCTTTACTTCCCATGATTTCTTGTACATATATAGCAAGTTAACAATATTTCTTATCTTTAAAGCATGGTATATAGTCTGCCTTATAATAGGCATCCAATTCAATCTTGAAACTAATTGTAAGATAAAATGCAATTTTTCTTTCTGCCTTATTAAATTTGGCTCTGCTACTTATCACTTGAAGTCCCTGTATAATTTCTAAACTAGCTGCTTACCTTTTGTAATTTTACAGACTACAACAATATTGCACAGGTATGTGGATATAATAGCCAAGCTTGCTTTCTCTTAGCTATTGTTCAAAGCTTGTTCCATGTCCCTACTTTTGTTGGCTTTGTGTCCTTCATTATATCTTATTTCCCATTATGTTACCTTCCAATCACCGAATTCCATTCCCACTGGCTCAGGGCTGGGACCTCTTCCTTCCCAAACTCCCAGAACCTTCCAAGATAAACACCTTCAATTATAATCACTCCTCACCTCCTCAACAGAGGCCCCTAACAATAAACAACTTACTCAGTAGGTAGTTGAAGAGTGAGTCTCAGGTGAGCTCATTGTAGCAAGAATGTAGGAAGTGATGTAGCTTTAACTCTTGTGGAGAAGGAGCCCTTTTGACACTGCTTCAGAACCAGGACCTCAGCAGTGTGTGTTGTGTAGCATAGAAGCATTCTACAATATTACATGTGTATTATCACAGCATAGACATAAAAAAAATGAAACTCTAGTATAGTGTTAACACAGTGCATAAACACTTAAAATAGAAGAGGGATACCATCAAAGTTTGATTTGAATATTTATATAATGAAATTATAATGAAAAGTAGACTTCAATGCACATTAGAAGAGCAGGAGGGGATTAAGAATTTCCAAATATGTGCATACTCCATATCAGGCAATAAAATGAAGTTGAAGTCAGGTGTAGTGGTATATGCTTATAATCCCAGCTATCAGAGGCTGAAGCAGGAGGATCATAGGTTCTAGGATAGCCCAGAAAATTTACTGAGACCTTATCTCAAAAAAAAAAAAAAAATAAAAAGCACTGGGATGTATCATAGCGTTAGAGCTACCACTAGGTTCAATCCTCACTATTACACATATACATGAAGATGAAGAGCAATTATGTCAACTTGTATACTCTGTCTCTTTTTCCCCCAATTTGGGCATGCTGTTCCCTACACACTCTCCTGCATTCTGTTCCTGAAGAGTCTTGAACTGAGGACCTAGAAAGATCTATAGGTATAATACAAATCTTATGTTTTTTTTTTTTTTTAACATAGCCTTTCAAATATTAGTTTGGTACAACTGAAAGTAAAACATGTATCAAGTACTCCAATGAAAAAATATTGTTATATCACAGAAAGTTTAAAAAATGATTTACTTGAAAGAGAGCCCTCCTGTCCTCTTCTTTAGATTTCTCTATGAAAACATGGTCTATCAGCTTATTTTGATTTTGCTGCTTAGCTAAACTCTACAGATTAGTGTCCTTCTTTATTACAAAAAGTCAAGTATGAATGTCTACATATGCATGCATATATGTTTGTATGTGATGGGGGGAGTAGTTTGGTGGCAAGAGTAAGATAAGAGGAAGAAAAAGAGAAGAACTTTAACAAAAATATACATTAGCAGAAGTAATTTTTAAAACAATTCAGAAAACTAGGACAAAGGATAAAATTATATTGTAATATTGTGAAAGAACAAAAAAGTGTGTTTTAAAATAACTGTTTAAAACTCTTATCTCAGTCCATCTCTGCCTTTTTTACACACATAAACACATGCATACACACACACACACACACACACACACACACACACACACACACACACATGCATTCACAGGGCGGAGTGGACCTGGTCATTCTGAAATCTTGCTGAAGGTGTTTAAAACTTTTTTCAAAGTCTCTAATGATTTCTTCCAGCAGTACCTCTCAAATCCCAGGTTCTCCAGAGTTCTAAACTATAATCTCTATGAGGTTATTCTTTTCCCTTTATCTTCCTGAAGAAAATCTGAAGAGGACATGGGGAAATAAAATATCTATGGGGAACAAATTTATGATATCTTTTTCCACTTTTCTGCTGCCTGTAGAATATTGGAGGACCAAAGCCATTGTAAATCCCAAATCATCATAGTCACAGTGGTGGCTATGATTGTACCAGCAATAGAATTCTCTAAAACTACAATGGATTTTCAAAAAAACTAATTTTATTATGGTTACAGGCTTAATGTGCCTGTATTTGTATGCATGATCCTTTTCCATGTTTCAGTCTATCACTATGTTCAATTATGAGTTCAGTGAATTGTTAGGTTTTCATGTAAGTGGTACACCCTTAGGCTTCTCTGACCCCTATTGTCTAATTGAAGAAAGTTATTTGGTGTTGCTTATTTAATTAATTGGTTTCAGTAAGGAAATAAATAAGTACAATTGTAGTTGTACTCTTGATTTTGTCAGTTTTTGGTTGGCTTGCTTTTGTGGTACTGGGTATTAAACCCAAGATTTCACCAATGATAGGGAAGCTCTTCATCACTGAGCTACATCCCCAAAACTTGATTTTGTCTTAATCTAAGTTTGAGCCTAATTTGACTTGGTCACTCAAAGTAATTTTTAATTTAGCTCTTCCAAATGGGATATGAAAATGTTCCATGACTTTTAATCCTGCAAGTCCTGGGATTTCTGGAATTTTCTCTATTCTTTTAAAATTCTGCTTAACTGACAAACACTTATCTGAGCTCCTCTTTTTCTTGGAGTGCCTCATGTAGCTGCAGTGTAAATGTAGCTAACCATGGTAGAGGAAGGGTGCAGTATTCTAGTAACATGCACAGGAGCACATTTGTTTAGTCAGTGACCTTTCAAGTACTTGTCAGCAATAGTTTTACCACGTGGTTTGCCAGTGTTTTTTTTTTTAACCACTAATAACAAATTCCTTGTGCCTAAAGCCTGACCCCAACAACCAAAGACACAGTGTTTAATGAAAGCTTTCTATTTCTAGGTAATGATTACTTTATGAGTTACTTGACTAATTTGTGGTACTTAAGATCCTGAAAGTCTCAGTACCGATGGTAGGGAGAAACTAAGGTTTACTCATATTCTCATCTGTTGTTGGTTTTAAGTAGGCTGCTCTTCTGATCCATGTTCTCTTTAATCCAGAGGCAGTCTCTTCTGAGTACTTATGGCCTCATGGCACAGAGAAGAGACCTGTATGAGAATCATTAAACAGCTATTCTATCTTTTAGTCATAATTTTCAGATGCTTTATCTCATTTTCCATTAGCTCAAAGACATGTACAGAATTGTGTCACCTAAAAATTATATGCCAAAACCTTCACACCCAATGCAATTGTATTCAGAGCTGGGGTCCTTAATGATGTCTTTAAGATTTATAAATATCATACAGGAGGAGCTCTAATACAGTAGAACTAGTATCTTTATGAGCAAAGAGAAAAAGCAGAGATGTGAGTACACAGAGAAAAGGTCATTTGGGTTCACAGAGAGATGCCTAAATACAAGCTAAGGGGATGAGCCTCAGAAGAAATCAAACCTGCTGACACTTTGGTCTTAATGCTTCTGTCCTCCAGAACTCTAAAAGATAAATGTCTTTTATTTCAGTCTTCTATTCTATGGTGTTTTGTTATGGAAGCCCAAGTAGACTAATATACCAAACACATGTGCAGGTCTGACAGCAACCCTGTGGGGAAGAATATTCCTACCTCAACCAGGCAACAGATGTTAGCAAGGTATATGTGAACCACTTTGATGAAAACAGCAATAATTTTTGAAAAATTATCTCATATGGGTATTTTGCTGGTGAAAAGGGAACAGACACAAAAACAATTTTAAAATTGGTCTGGTTTTTATTTGACCTAATATTTTCAATGTGATTAACCTTTATTATCCAAAAAAGAATAACATATTTCTATGTCCTTTGAATTTATTAGCTATATAATGTGGTTAAAAAAAGATTGAAATAGACAAAGCAGCACTTTAAAAAGCTAAAAAAATGTGTGACAATTAAAAAGCAAAATTACTTAATGTATTTTAAAATCTGTATTTATCAATGGGACCATTAGAAATAAAAATGTAAATTTCAAGTGCATCTTTGGACTCAGATGATAACTCTAATATCAGAATCTTATGATATATTTCTATTTTAATACTTAAGCATTACATCATATAAGTTGGCATACATATATAGATATTAGTAAATCTTGGTTTCTATCCTTTATGAAATGTTTAATCTTGAAGGAGAGACAGAGCTGGAAAAAATACTTTTGATTAAAAAGGTTGAATAATGGAAGACTTAAGGGATAAATGAGATAAAAGATCTCCAGAGATCATATAAATGGATTTTTAAGAAGTAAAGGATAATGGAAACTAAAATAAATCCCAAGATTTGTTTTTCATGGATTTAGGAATTAGTAACAAGGTGTTGCTAACTACTTCTCTGCTTTGAACCATCTCACAATATTTAATTCAGCCTCAAGTATACTTAGGGTGTGAGTGGTAATTCTTTCTCTCCTTTCCAACCCCAAAAGAGGTGAGGTACCACTTCCTTTCTTTTCTCTTACTTTACTCACATCATGTGGTGTGTTGATGATGGCCAGTTTAGAGCAAGATCATGAAGGGGCAACAAGGTGTCCATTCACATGGTATGAACATCTTTATGTTGCCATATATGAAGATGTGGTTGTCAATTTGACTGTGTCCTTTTGCTGCTTCAAAACTGGACTGACTGTAGCATTAAGAGCTGTGGTTTTCAAATCAGTGAGGTAAGCAGAAATGGATGACTTCATGAAACTGTTCAGCATCCACTGTTTTCTCCCTTGAACCTCAGTGTTTTTTTAATGTTCAAACTAAAACAGATTAAAAGTTTTCAGCTAAATTGTATCTGAAAAGCCTCCATGAAATGTGTGAGCTGAACATATAGAATGTTTGTGGTTGTCCTCCTTCACCTTTGTCCTCATATCAATCTAAAATAGCCTTAAAACATTCTTTCAATTTCATTAAAAATGTTTCCTTTGCCTGATGCTTTCTTCTACCTATGATCTACATCCTTTCCATCATAACATTTATCACACTTTCCTATGTTCGTTTCCTTAAAAGGTCACAACCAACCATGGAACAGAGACATGGAAAAAAATGGAGTCAAATTTAGTACTTGGGAAAGTACCTCATTGATAAGAAAAATGTCAAATAGTAAGTAAGAAATAGACATCCTTCCCACAGCCAATTCTACACTCACTGAGAGCAATTGAAACTGGATTAAATTTTGACACATAAGAGATCTAAAATTTTAGGAGCTAAGCTTTATCTTCACTACCCCTTGTCCTCTACCAGACCTTGGCCCAAATAGTTAGAAGTTTAAGCCTTGATGTGGGAGGTATTTTATAACTACAAAGCAGAGGAATTCACACATGGAAAACTGAGGCTCAAAGAAATCTGGACAACATGGTGTTAGAAAAGAGGAACCCTTAAAATATCAATTGATCTTTCCTCCTATCTCTGAATTGAATAGCCCTTAAATTATCTTATATTTTTCTACATTTAACAAGAAATAAAATTCTATGGGTTGCATGCACCTCTGACTAAAAATCCCATTAGAAATCTGCAGACAGAAATCTCTTCTTCATGTCTCTCATTTTAAGCCTAAGCTATTTCTAGCTTCAGTGAAGATGGCAAACAGCTGTTCATCTTCCTTAAGCTCATCATATATTTAACAACTACTCTATTAAACAATCCTGCCAGTCTCTACCTTGAGCCAATATCCGATTATATTTTATTATTATTTTAGGTTGGCATTTATCTTATGCAATTAGCCTCTTTTTCATATTAATGTGTGTCATTTTACAAGGAGTTTTGTAGGTCATGATGTAAGTCAGTGAAATATAAAGATAAATTGCCAGAAATGAGAAAAATAGCAAAAGTGGGATTGACAAATAGGGAAGGAAAATGGTCAGGTTAGCTAACCAGCTAAGAAATTGAGAATATATATTTACTGTCTTTTTTCCCCCATTCATGAATCCATAAAGTGTTTCCATTAAACAACCTCCTGGGCTTACTAATATGTGATAAAAAATTTTTGGAAGAATATTTTACTTTTCCTAAATACCATGTTTTCCTTGGCAACCATCTACTAGTAGTAGTACTAATAAAGAGCATAATTTGTTTCTCCTACAGATAGCTGAATTTAACTAAATTAAACATAAAGCATTATTGACATTAGCTTCAGAAGATAAAGATCCAAAAGCTGATTCAAGCAGTGATTTAACCAGAAAGTGATTAAATTCTGTGGATATGTATGATGGGTCCTTTGTCTGAAATATTTTTATATTGATTCTTCCTATGGACCTTGTTCTAAAAGTTCTCTGAATAAATCTCTGACAGTAATCTAAAGAATAGCTAAAGGAGATACTACTTTTACAGCTCAAGGGTAAAATGTTTGTTTAAGAAATAGGTGTGCTGTACTTCCCTGAGACTCTTTTTCCATAATTAATGAGTTGATTAATTGTATGTGCACTATGAACGATGGTGTCTGGATAATGATTACTGACCCATATGCAGCTCCCAAACCACAGAGAACTTCAAAAATTCAATTACAAGGTCCAGATGCTGTATATTGCATATGTAAACTGTTTCAGGAAGGAAGATTGCATATTAATAACAGTCTATGTGGGTTATCTCAGTAGCCTAGTGACTATTTTGCAAAATAGTTTTGGGGGGAAAGCAAAAGATATACAGAAACTAGATTCTTTCAAGTTTATCTCATTCTTAAGGCAAATTACACCTTTACTTGTATCCTTATTAGTATTTTAATTTTGATTATTAAAATATCTTTAATTTTTTTTCTGAGATTACTGATTTGATTAATGTTTTCAAAGGCAAAACAAATCTCAAACCATGCATTGCTGATATCCTAGGAATATTGTGCCATTTTTATGTGCCAAAATTGATTCCCTTCTAATTCCATAGGTTACAAATAACAATTGACATATTCAGAAAAATGCAAAAAAAACAAACACTTTGTCAAGCAAGGAATAATAATAACATCCATATCTAGTAACATACATGCGAAAATTACTTTTAAACATTGAAATTTAGTAAGATTTACTACTCATAATAATTTGTTTAATTTCATCATCTGTCCCAAATGTATTTACTGTGGACCTCCTAAAGGATAGAATCAGAATTAGGTATGTCAGCCGGGCATGGTGGCACACGTCTGTAATCCCAGCACTTGGGAGACTGAGGCAGGAAGATCGCCAGTTCAAAGTCAGCCTCAGCAATGGCGAGGCACTTAGCAACTCAGTGAGACCCTGTATCGAATAAAATACAAAAACAGGCTGGAGATGTGGCCCAGTGGTTGAGTACCCTTGATTTCAATCCCCAGTACAAAAAAAAAAAAAAAGAATTAGGTATGTCAGATACCAGGTAAACGAAAACCAAAACCAAAACCAAACATGTCCTTCCTACACTCAGAATGGAGTTCCATAAGTGGAGAGATTGTTAAAAATGCAGAATCCAAGGGCCTATCCATAGAGTTTTTATTAAAGTATAATGAGAAAATCCTGGGAATAGCTATTATTGCCAGTCTGGTGATTTTGATGTGATAGTCGCTTCAACATATGTTGAGATATACTTGCCCAAACAGTGGAGACAGACCTAACTCAGGCCCAGCCAACCCTCCTCATGTGGTTGCTGAGGAAGACATGCATGAGGAACAACTACCAAAGACAATTTCTTCTTTCCTTTTTATTCCTTTCTTTTTTTTTCCCTATTTTATATCATATCTTCTTCCTTTCAAGGGTTTGCTGTTTTTAACCAAGACACAGAATATTTAGGTGTTCCAGTCCCAGTCTTTACCAACTGAATCAGGACCTCTAGTTGAAACAAAGATCTAAGATCTCCATTTTTGTCCTTTTTGTATTGTTTTGTTTTCTCTTTTTAGTTTTGCTTAATCTCTAGATGGAGAAATACTTGTCTTGGAAATGAGCCTGGCTTTGGATATGCATAGTGACACAACTACAGGCAAATCAGTTAAGTTTGTTGAGCCTGGATTTTTTTTTTTTTTTTTTTTTAAATCTGAGATTTAAAAAAAAAAAATCTTGATCTTTGATGATGTCTTTATAGATTATATTTTATAAAAATAGTTTCCTCTTGTCTGTCATCATTCCTCCTCAAGTTTTGAAATCAGCTTAAACTGGAAAAGATATGAAAGTGTAGCTATTTCTATTTCCTATTACTTGCACTCAACATTTATTCTAGTTCAGAAAATTAATAAAAAAATAAAATGTTTTTTAATAATTATTTCACATTCTATTTCTACGGTTTCTGAATATTTTTCTTTGACTAGAGAAGGTATTTCCCAATACACTCAACTTTATGAAGAAGACATAATTTTACCACCAAGAATAAGGAGATGAAAATGATGTACTCAGGAAAAGCTGAGAATAATTCAACGAACAAGTAAAGATCTTTTAAATTGGATAGAGCCAGGGGAAGTACAGATTCTCTTTTCAAATATGAGGTGGCAAGAACTCATGATTGAATAAATATACTAACCATGATAATTGTGGACATCAATGTAGAAGAACAAGTGTAAGAATTAAGAAAATCATAAAAAAATTGGTATGATTCTAGGATTTTTTAAGAACTTGAAGAAATAGAATTAAGTCAATAATATCAAAAGCAAGAATAAATGGAAAAAAAAACACATACTACTGTTCCACTATTTAAAGGATTCCACTGAAAACATCTAATTTCCAGAGTGCTTTTATCTCCACAGATGCTAGGCCTCCAGAAGTCCTGAGGCTGCATCAAGCAAATGGATTTTCTTTGTATAATTAGGATATTTTTTATCTATTGAAACAGAATGAGATTCCAAATAACAGTAGGATTTTTCAATAAATAAACATATTTATAACTAATAATCAGCACAACCACACCAGTAAATATTTTTACAAGAATGAATTTCTATTCATCCATAGTGTGTAAATGACTCTTCCAAAACTATTTTAATTAATGTCACAACATTATCTTGTTTTTCTTCCTTCTCCATCTGTCTGAAAACCCTCCTGACTTTATTTCTCAGAAATTGCTTTTATCTGCTCTTATTTTCTTTCAATATATGATAGTCTTTGTTCATTGATTCAATTTTTCCTAAAATATACTTGTTTTAATTAATTTTGCCTAAGTTGACATTAGGGTTGGAGAAATTAATAAGGTCCTTGCATAATAATCTTTCATAACACTATAAAAGGTAATCAAATCAGCTTTACCATTCTCATAAATGCTTTTGGTCACTTTAAAGCAGGTGGAAATAGGCTTTGCCTTTGAAGGGGCTCACCTGAATGATACCAAAAAAGAAAGAAAATTAATTCTGATATAGGATCCAAACACAATTAAGTGTTTTAACTCATGCATATAATAATCACTTTGTCTCAATCAACTGCAACTCTCTGTGTTGCACAATGAATTTCCTTCCTTCAATTATTTTCCAAGAAGCATTTTATTTGGGGCATATAATATTGATTTCTTTAAACAAAAATTCATGAAGGTACAGTCTAAGCATGCTTAAGACTTTAGATTTACTTATGATTTCAGAAGAAGGGCTATTAATTTTGGTTGACTTTGAGAGAAAATTTGAACTAATATTAATTATTTTCAAACTTATATAAATTACGTTACCATTATAAATAAAAGAATGCATATGTATGTATATATGCATTTTTATTTTCTTTTTATAAATAATGAGAACAAATGAGATATATAGCAATATAAATATTTCATAGATAATAAAAATGAACTTCAAATATTTGAATTATTGTATACAAAAGTACAGACTATATATATATATATATATAAATATATATATATATATATATATATATATAATTGGCCCTCCATATCCATGGGGTTAAACATGCATGTGTGAAGATTTCTTTTTCTTATTGTTATTTATCAAATGATACATTAAAACAACTATTTACATAGGATTTATATTGGATGTTTAATTAATATTTTAAGTATTTAGAAAAAAATTGAAATACACAGGAAGACATATGCAAGTCATATGCAAAATCTGAGCATTTTATACAAGGGAGTTAAGCATCTTCAGATTTGTTAAACACAAATTAATTTTGCCTAAGTTGAAACAAATCCGCTGCATACACTATGGAGTGATTATGATTAAAAGTGTTTAAGAAGATAAGTATTTGTGCATCTAATACATGTTTCTCGAAATCCTTCATAGAAAATGGTTTTCTGATAAATGTGTTGCTATGCTTAACTTGTATTTTTCCATTTGAAGCACTATTACAGTATTTTGTGTTGTTGTTTACCTGAGTACATTTTACTTGAGAAAACTGTGTGACAGCAAGTTCTACATCTATTATTTTTATTCTTTTATCTCTACATCTAGCCTAATATATGGACACAGAGGCAGTCTTTACTAATGCACATTGAAATGAATGAGTGAGAAGCATATGTAAGATCACAGTGGCTCCTTGCACAGTCATATTCAACAACAACAACAACAACAATCTTTTGTGTAGTAATTGTTATTTCTTACACTTTTTCTTGCAATCGAATATCTACTCAAGAATTCTATATCATCAATGACCTGAGTTATCAACTTTGCCTCTTCATGTGGATACATGAACACCACCTATTATGTATCACTGTAGAAAAAAATTGAAAAAATGTTGATACATTTCCCTCAGAAAGTCACATGTGTATTTGTTAATGCAATTATGGTTGAAATTTTCATTTTCTTTTAATAAGTAAATCTGTTATGTATGTTATGACTCCTTTGATGGGCTCAATGTAATCTCTCAAACTAATCATTATCCCCTTTTAAATTTTGTTATCACAAAAACATTGTTGTTTGCCAATACTGAAATTGGAATATTTAATGATTTTCTTGGACTTCACACATGATCAGCTTCAACCTGTACTGTTTATTATAAATCTTAACACTACCAGATATCATATTAGATCTTCCATAGTAGTATAATGTTGGCTTTAACAGGAGACAAATTTAAAATGGATAAGGATATATTATAATCTTTTGACTAGTATTGTAACATTTATGTGTTTATCATTTCAATCTTACCTCATGTATGGCAAAATGTCTTTTGCTTAATCATTTTAAGTCAGTTAACTATTTGTGAGTAGTTGTATAAAAATAAAAATAAATTATTTTCTTTTCCATTTTTAAATTGGTTATTCCATTCTGAGTGAATTATAATAAAGCATTTTTCATTGGAAATCAAAATTTCAAACCTGTTATCTCTATACTTACTATTATACCTGTGAGACCTTTATATTAGTATATTATATTATAGTTATGTACATTGGAAAATAACTATCAAATCTCATTTAGAAAACATTTTGGGATTTAAAGCATGCCCAAAGGAAAACTGAAGCACTTAAAGTGGTGGGTATTCCTAATTAAATTCTTCTTTATGAATTAAAGAAATTTTACTAGGAATGTATGAGTAACCTTATTTACATATTTACATCAACATATTATTACATTATGAAATAATGACTGACTCTAACCAAGAGAGGAATAATTCTGAAAAGTAGTTTTTGTTGGTCATTCATATTCATTTAGACTTGAGATCTTTATGTGCAGTGGTCAAAGCTGTATCACTTACATAGCCAATAACTGTTGTTGCTTTAAATATGAGGCATTGGCCAAGATATTTAGGAACATTCAATTATTTTTAGAATATAAATAGAAAGAAGGAAGTTGGGGAATTATGATTAGTGAGAAATGTTATATAATATTATTTAAATATATATTAGATATTTATTCAATCTTTAATGGTAAAGGTTTATTAGACTAAATTTGTAAATAAAGCATTTTTAGTTAATTTCTATAGCACTGCACATGCCATATGACATATTTCATTATAACTATCAATAAATGTTTCTTTAAAATTTATCTTGTTTTATCTCTTGTTAATTTTTATGGAATTCCTTAAATGAAGGAACCAGATTGTAGATATTTACATGTCTAGTTTCAATCTTGTTACCTATACAAATAGTCACTTCATAAATATTTCTTGAGTTAAATTAAATAGACTTAGCACAAAGTTTAATTAGAATTTTAAAAAAATTCTTCAGCTGTAATGATTTCTTCTCTTTATTATTTAGGCAACACCTAAAGATAGAACGTTTCTATTATTTTAACCAGGGTATTTCTCATTAGTGTAATTCTAACAGACAATTCTAAATAAAGACAGGATTATATGATAATGCAGAAGCCCTGTTTGGGGAGATGGCTTAAATTGCGGTTGACTATGGGCCATGGAGATTTGGGCATTGTCGCCTTCCGTAGTCTCATGGGACTTGGCCCGGGATCCGGGACTTGGCCCGGGATCTGAGTGACTTGGCTGAGATTGCTGATCGGGTCAGCGCCATTTTGGTGGTGTGTGTGGCGTGTGTTAGTCGTTGTTAGAGCCAGAGAGAAAAGTTATCAGAATAAAAAGCTGTTTGTTTCCAGTTCGCCTCTAAACTTCTTCCCGCGGCTTCGTTACTCCAAGCGGCCATCGCTTCAGGCGACAACATAATTTACCTCAGAAAAATAGATAAGGAATTAGTTGGATTATTAAATTGCTTTGATATCCATCCTAGACTTTTGTTTGTTTTCTTTATGCAGATAAGAGAGTGTTTACATGACCTACTTTAGAAATATTTTCCAAAATATTTAATTTCACAAGAGTGGACATCTCTAAAAAGCTCTCTCTCTCTCTCTCTCTCTCTTTTTTTTTTTTTTTTTTTTTTGTTTCCTCACAGGAATGTCTTCTTCATTGTTTGTATTTGTCTGTGAGCTCTTGGCAACGATTTTTCATATGGTGCTATATCAAATCATCTACCTTCATGTCTCTGTGTGTCAATTTCCTCTGTGATAACGTAAATTTAATAACAAATATTGAAATGCTTAATGCTAGTTCATACTTTCATACTATATACTTAATATCACTTTTTGTATTTTAATTTTTATTCCCAGTAGACTTACTTTCACGAAGCATCTAAATAAAATGAGATACACGATAAAACATCTCATTTACCCTTGTTATGATAATTAGAATTGTCAATATATTATTTTCAGGAAATTGAAAGATATTAGAACTGCATTTATGTTAGACATAACTCTAACATAAATGATATAACTCATTAATTAATGAAGAAACCAGAAAGTAGAAGAAGAAAACAAAACCTCTTGTTCAAAATCCCTCTTTTGAAACAGGCATAAAAGAACACTTTTGTGGGAAATGTTAAAATAAGAATAATAGGTATAATATAAACCTGGTTAATGACCTACAGAGCAATCAGTTAATTTGGGAGGTTATTTTCTATAAAGTGAAATTTATAATTCCACATAGCAAAATTTATATACCTATAATAATTTCTCTGTGGATGTGTTTATAAGCTAATGTTCAAAGAACATATTACAAGTTCCCCAGAATTTCTGAGCATTTTTTTTCTAAATTTGTAATTATCTTTTTAGCAGAGTAAATAATTTTAAACTGAGGCCAATAGGTACTATATATACCTTTTCCCCCAAATGTCTGTGTGGAATAGACTAGCAACTACATTAACCAAAGGAAAATAGTTACTATGGAGTTTGTTTCTCAGGAATGTGGATGATAAATTTGGTCTTAAATTAAGAGGAAAACAGAAACTGCAATCAGAATGTAGGAAAACTTCATAAAAATATTTTCTCAGGAATTTGCAAAAGACTCTCTGTGGAGGAGTGTGGTATAAGCAATTAGGCACTCAATATATGAACATTGGTGAGTTTATAGTAGTGGATTACACCCATATAAGAAATTTAGAAAACAAAAACAAAAATGCCTTTACCAGAGACTAGGAACTGAGATAGAGCAAGAAGTTATAAGTCTCATACATGAATTTTTTTTTTTTTTTTTTTTTTTTTTTTTTTTTTTGTACCAAGGATTGAACTCAGGGGCACTTGACCACTGGGCCACATCCCCAGCACTTTTTTGTATTTTATTTAGAGACAGGGTCTCACTGAGTTGCTAAGTGCCTCGTCATTGCTGAGGCTGGCTTTGAACTTGTGATCCTCCTGCCTCAGCCTCCCAAGTGCTGGGATTATAGGCGTGCACCACTGCGCCCAGCAATTTTTTTTAATCTTATTATTTTTGGACATAGTGATTGGCTTCCAGGAACCCTATCAGTCAAGGTCAAAAGATAGGCTACTCTAAAATTGCAGGTCTCTGAATCTGGGAGATGTAAATCAAGCCATCTTACACAGTTGTATTAATAAATATGTGTGAATGCATCTACAAATATAAAGACATATTGACCAATTTATTTGTTAATTGTTTCTAGGTCTAAGGTATTTTAAAACTCAGTAACATATTTCTTCTGCATTCCTGCACCTAGAAAAAAAAAAAAAAAGAGAAAATATATGAAAAACTGAAATAAGTTATTTTAAAATGTAAAGTAAAAGGATGTATTCAAATTTGGTGTGTTACTGGACTGATATGTCATATCTACTATAGTTGAATGTCCTGTATGTTTCATTTCCTACATGTTATCAAAATTAGAGGTGACAGTTTAGAACATTTTAAATTTTAAAAGATTTAAAAAGAAGCAGATTGTTTATATGAAGGAGAGAATTCTAAATCCATAGTGTTGGACTAACAAATACAAGTGAGAAAAGTCCTAAGTGCATTAAGAAAAGGGAGAGCTTGGCTCCAACAGTTGTGTTATTAGGATACTTTAGTTTTGCAAACAAATTTTAAGTGAAAGAGTAATGGTTATTTTGATGTGAAAGGTATAAAAGCAAGTACAAGAAATTCTTTTTAAGCATATCTCAGGCTTTTAGAGGTTTGGTTACAGGATCTGACTTAGAAATGGCAAACTGTAGATTTCATTGTAATGTTGCTACTGCTTTCCTTCCCTCAAGGTTTTCCGTATAGTTTTTATTGTTTTGACAATTTTCACTATATATAGTTAAGTAAGCATTTAGGGGATTTTCACTTGGGTAATTCATTCTTATAGTCAGACTCAGTTATGTGTGTAGGATTGCCTATCTATTCTGACATTATCAGAAGTAAAGAAATGTTTTTATTAGCCAGAGGCTAAGCTTCAAAAAGTCTTCGTTTCTAATACATTGTAAGCCACTGTGCATTTCCTAACTACTTTTAAATTAAACTACTGTACTGTTTGATGACATATTTAGTGTAAAAAATCCATTTTATGATTAAATTATAAGATTGCTATAAAGCAGAACAGAAAATTAGTATGTAGAGGGTCTATTAGAAGATCTGTTAGTGACAAGGCTATTTCTATGTCAAGACTGATTTTACAGGTTGAAAAATACAATACTACAACCCTTTCCCCTATGGAGGGCAATTTTAAAAGTAAACCTCTTAACACCATTAAATGAAAAGTTAATTTTCTTTGTGAAAAACTAGATCTGGAAGAACTAGAGAATGTTAGAGAGGAAATTTTAAAAATCATTAAATCTGCTACATTGTTTTATTTAATAATTTATACTAGAGTGAATATACACTTAAGCAGAGACTGACACAGCATATTTCCTAAGGTGGAAATTAGAGATAGAAGTGGGAAACTCTAATTGGTACATATAATGTGAGAAGACTGTTCATGAATTTTTACATTCAGGCTTATAATTTTTAAAGAAAAAATATTTAAAAGAATAGAGTAAATGTCACTTATCCTGAGCTTTCTTTTGATGTCCTTGATTTTTAATAATTTTTATTTTAGGTGCTTTCATCTCCATATGATTTTATTTTCACAATATTTCATGTTTTAAAATATATTGCTATCTTTCATTGATGGTAATATATACCTAAAGATACTCGGTGACCTTAAATTATACATTGCGATTGGGGAACTAGGGCAATAACATAAGAATTCTAATTCTCAGCTCCAAACTTGATCATGACAATATTGAACATAATATTAAGAATTTGAGAGAGTAGCTGAATAAAAAAAAAAAAAAGACTTGGAGTTCAGGACTGTGTATTATAATATCACAATTGAGAGTGTTTGAAGGAATACAGAAGTAAATTGACCTTTTTTATGATTCTATTTCCTAGTATTTAACCGTAATTAAGCATATATAGCAGGGTTTTAAGTGACTATCATTTTGTTTTTGGATGGATTAATTATCAATTTGCTTATCTTGAATTAGTTTCACTAATTTTAACTTGTATTACACATAAAATATTGGAAAATTTTTAAAAAATATATCAAAGTGGTCTAGCAGGTGACATGGATTTCAAAAAAGAGATTAGCAGAAAAGTTCCTACTTAAAGAGTGATTCTATATTATTGGAAGAAAATCTAATAAAGTTTGTTGTGTCTGTATAAAGTGTATGAACATGGGAAGAAGACAAGCCTGATGGACCTCAGACAGACAACTAAAGCAGAAGCTTTTTGTTCCTTCCCATGTTTTTTTTTTTTTAACTTATTTTTGCACAAATGTGGATGAACTTTTAATGTTAATAAATGAGTTTTCACTTTTAATGTTAATAAATGAGTATTCACTAAGTGTCTTAGATTCTACATAAAATGTAAGTTCTGGGCCAATTCAAGAATGGAACACAGATTACAACACATACTTGCTATATGTGATTTTATTTAAGCTATCTAAAATGAGGAGAAATAACATAATAAATGGTGACATACAGTAAGTCCTCTGCATCTTTAATTTCAACAAAATGTGAATCAAAAATATTTTTTTAAAAAAATCATGAACATATTGAACATGTATAGAAATTTTCATGTAATTTTTCTCTAAACAATTAAACAACTATTTATATGGCATTTATATTGTACTAGGTGTTTTAAGTAATATGTAAATGATTTAAAATATACAGAATACTGAAGGGTGTGTGTATATTATATGCAAATACTAAGCCATTTTATACAAGGCACTTGAGTATCTGCAGATTTTTATCTGTCTGTCCGGTTCTGAAACTAATTTCCTGTGCATAGTTAGGGTCTACTCACTTATTGTTTTACTCAATGAGATAATAAACAAAAGCATTTTTCCTATTGTTTAAAATACATTAAATGATAAGACACCTCAAGAAAAGAAAACTACAGACCAACATCACTGATGAACATAGATGCAAATGATTACACTGTGGAAATAGGCAAACAATGAAAACCCCGGTTTTATTTTATATTTTATTCATTATATACTTAATCAAGTGATGGGGAATATTCTCAAAATTATGTTGCATCTGTTGTCATTGCATTATGCAAGTCCCCAACATATTAAAGACATATTATTGGAGTATTCAAAAATTGTTATGACAATAAAAAAGTGCCTGTTTGTGTTATTGGCTACCAAGTGAATGTCCAATACAAGACTTTTTAACTTCACTTTCATCTTACACAATAACATAAAAAAGAGCAATTAACATTCATAATGTCACTATGCTCATTCACTGATTTCAACCAATTAGCTATGGATTTAAGGGCTTGACAAAAGTTAACAAAAGTGTTCTCAAAAAAAAAAAATCAGTTGTCTCCCTACAATTTAAAATAAAGCTCACATATATTTTATCACCATTTCTAATTTTTGTACTATGCATCATATCAGTAAAGCATAATATATAATATACTGACACTTTCATGAGCTGAATGTTAAATATTCACTAACTTACACTGTTTATATTCTAGTTTAGTTATTAATTTAGTTGATTAGAATTTTTATCAAATGTTCCTGAATGAATCAGTTGTACCTAGTAATGTGGTACTGCAAATGGCAAACCCCAGTACATATATCTAGATTAGTTAACTAAGGAGGCATGTAGGGCTGGAGTCCTCTTTTTCTAAGTGGAAATCTGAAAATATCATTGAATGATATAATTTATATATTGAACAGTCATTTATCCAAGCAAAGACGTCAGATCATTTGCTTACTTACAGAGATGTTCCGATGTGTCTTGTCATAAAATATCAGACTATTTGTAATAGAAAGGGGGAAAATATCTGCTCTCAAACAGAGGTTATTTCAAACAAAGGCAAATGAACGTCTGATAATGCATGAAGAAAATTAGAGAAATGAAGACACAGGCCAAAACAAGATTGGGATCAGGAAAAATCTGATATCCACACTCGTTACTATTTCTTTCTGGCAAAATTACAACTGTGCCTAAACAATGTCAGTTGCCTAAACTTTAAAAGCCAGCTCTGCTAAAAATCATAGGCATAGTGTAGAGATGTGTAATGCCTTCCTCTCTGGCCTAAGATTTTACATTGCTCCAGGATAGAGAGAAATGAAGATCATTGCAATGAAGGCTAAAATGTTGCCCTGGGATATATATGCATTTTGTGAGAATGGGGATTTTTAAGTGTATGCTGTGAGAGCCAGATTATATATTAATTCTTAGCAGTGAATGTAGTGAACTATAGTGGACATCCATTGGTTCTGTCTGCTTAATCTACTCTAACCCATTGATTTTATAATAATTTGATGATTTCGTTTTACATCTTCCCTTCAGCTTTCAGTTCATGTTGCTCAAGAGGGAATGATCACTCATTCATTGATAAAGTGGTTCATTAATAAAGTACTTGTCCACATAGTATTTCATCTTCCAACCACAGTAATTAACTCAAAGATGAGTATTTTTAAACAATCTTCACTAATGGAAATTATAATCATTACTTTGTTCAAAATTATGAGAAAATGTCACTAAGTATAATGCTGAGTTGTTGGAAGTCACATTATGGGCCAAATTGTGCCTCCCTGCATTCGTAATTGAAGTCTTAAATCCAGTATCTCAGAATGTGATTTTATTTGGAAATATAGCCTATAGATAGGTAATTAGTGTAAAAATAAGGTAATTTGCATAGGCCTTAACCCAATATAAGAGACTAGGTGAACATGTGAGGATGTAGCAAGAATGTGATCAACTGCAAGTGAAGGAGAAAAGGTCTCAGAAGAGACTTTTTATCTTGGTGGCAAAACCCAGGAATTCAAGCTACTTAGGATGCTGGGGCAGGGAATCATGAATTCAAGGACAGCCTGGCTAAAATAGTAAGGCCTTGTCTTAAAATAAAACAAAAATGGCTGGAGAATGGATGAGGTGCAAATCAGAGATAAAGCACTTCTCAGCTCAATCGCCAATGTTGAAAAAAATAATAATAACCAACTAAAACTCCACCACAGGAATCTCTAGTATCCAAGTAGTATTTGTGTCTGTGGCAATAATATCTTCCCTGTAGTCACTCATTTTCCTGGTCCTTAGCAAGTTTTACAGTCACTAATGTCTTGTGTTTCTATGTATGTGTGAACATGGCTATATGTAAATCGAGTAAAAAACCACCTAACATAGTGAGAAACAATGCCTGGGAACCACTAAGAATAATACTGTAAATAAACTATATTTATATAAAAGCAGGAGTCCAGAAACAAAGATACAAAATCAAGAACTTTTAATATTCACAAAATTTGGGGACACATTGTCTATTTACACAAGTTATAAAAGCAGTGTTAGTTAAGTTTTTCTAATTCTTAATAGTATCAAATAGGACTGGCCCCAACAAAAACCAATAGAACACAAAGACTAGGTTAATTCTTGGAGGGCGGGTTAGGTGGATTGCAGATCAACAAAAGATAGTGAAGGAAGCTGTGAAATTCACAGCAACCTCTGCACCACTGCCAAGCCTCAAGGAGAAGAGAAGATGCATGTCTCAAAATCAAAAGTAAATAATCCTGAGGAGTCCAAGCTTGGTTTGAGCAAGTGGTTTAGGACATAGTTACCTACTTCAAAGAAACAAGGTGGTTGAATTTCTTGGCCTCTCTCTATATCTTGAAATATTCTGCAGAGATTCTCTTCTGGTTGAGGCCAATCAAAGGTCAGAGGACTCTGAAGTTCTAAGTACATAGGAAAGGCCAGTTGGGAACTGTGGGGTGGATTTAAAGGGGCAGAAAACTCTTTTTCATTGTTCAGAAACATTAACTTCCATGTGGGTTAAGTTTTCAAAAAATGTAGATGAGGCAATCTCTTTGAAATGCCCAGGAAACATCTAGCTTGCAATAGAATGGTTAAAGATCTATTTTGTCTCTCTTCCAATTTGAAATTTTTCTTTGAAAATTTACAAAATTTTCAACAAGAATATATAAACAAAAAGATCAAAGTCCCTTTTCTCAGAAGACAAGTTTAATATATTAAAGGGACATGGAAGCTCCAGGCTGAACAGAGATTGTTTTGAGACAAACCCTGTTTGTTAACATTGTTCCTGAGGTGTGCATCCAACTTATTTCCTTTTATACAAACATTTTTGGTGTTTCCTGGTCTTTTATATGCTGCTTGCTGTGGATTTAAAGTCAGAACCAAAGAACCAAAGATATCTCTCTCCCTCTCTCTTTCTCTCTCTAATTTGTTTTAATTAGTTATACATGACGCCAGAATGCATTTGGATTCATTGTACACAAATAGAGCACAACTTTCCTTTCTCTGGTTGTACACAACGTTGAGTTACACCATATGTGCAGTCATACATGTACCTAAGGTAATGATGTTTATTTCTTTCCATCATCTTTCCTGCCTCCATGACCTTCCCCTTCTCTCCCTCCCCTTTGCCCAATTAAAGTTCCTCCATTCTTCCCACACCACACCCCCATTACGGATCAGCATCCACTTATAAGAAAGAATATTTGGTCTTTGGTTTTTTGGGATTGGCTTACTTTGCTTAGCATGATATCCTCCAACTCAATCTATGCAAATCAAAACTACTCTAAGGTTTATCTCACTCCAGTCAGAATGGCAATTGTTAAGAATACAAGCAATAATAAGTGTTGGCGAGGAAGCGGGGGAAAAAGGTGCATTCATACTGCAAATTGGTGTAACCACTAGGAAAGCAGTATAGAGATTCCCTAGAAAACTTAGAACGGAACCAGCATTTGACCCAGTTATCCGACTCCTCAGTCTATACCTAAAAAACTTAAAATCAGAACACTATAGTGATGTAGCCACATCAATGTTCACTACAGTTCAATTCATAATAGCTAAACTGTGGAACCAACCTAGATGCCCTTCAACAGACGAATGGATAAAGAAACTGGTATATATAGATAAAAATATATGAGGCAATATACACAATGGAATTTACTCAACATTAAAAGAGGATAAAATTATTATGGCATTTTTTTTTTGATTCAACATAGAAGACTTTGACCTGCAAACAGCAATTGTTGATTGCTACAGTGTTCCCTGTCATTGATTTCACATGTGATAGTGCCCAAGATCTCTGCTAAGCCTCCTCATATCTAATGGCACTAAAAATTAATGATCTTCTTTATTAATGCCAAAGTCAAACAGAATCCTCTGACAATTAAAAGAAATAATGACTTGAAGGAGCCCTAATTAGGAAGGGCTGTTGCAGCTAGCTGGAAGCCATAAGTTCCACCTGATATGTATGTGACGCACCTGTAGGCACCCGCAAAGCTGAAGGTATATAACCGGGTGAAAGCGGTCTGAGTTAGGAGAACAGAGAATTCAGTCAGTCGGGCAGTCACTCGGTCGGTCAGAAGAATCAGAGCTGCCAGAACGAAGGCAGAGCGGTTACAGAAGAGAAACCAGATAGAAGACAGAAGAGAAACCAGATAGAAGAAGTAATGACTGGTCAGAGTTAGGCCGAGGCTCCTGAGGAAGACAGAAGAAAGAAGAAGGAAGAAAGAAGAGAGAAGAAAGAAGCTCTAATCTTTCTCTAAGCTAAGAAGCTCTATCTTTCTTTCTCTCTAAGACTCTAAGCTAAAGAAGCTCTATCTTTCTTTCTCTCTAAGACTCTAAGCTAAGAAGACAAGAAGAAAAGCTCGCTTTAATCTTTCTCTCTAAAAATCTTTCTTTCCCTCTCTAAGCTCTAAGAAAGTAGAAGTAAAAGTAGTAAAAGCTTTACTCTGCCTCCGAGAGTTTTTCCGCCCGGGTTTCGTTACCAGGTAGCTTACAATGACTTTAACAGAAATATTTCTTTTTTACTCCCTAGAAAATAGTTTAGAAAAGTGATTTTTAAAACCAATTCTAAATAAAAAAATATGATCCACATACACCTAAAAACTCCTCACGCCTTGAAGAGAAATATATGTTGATGTGTTTTTGTAATAAAAATAATTTTATAAGACTAATTCACCAAAAATGTTAACATTTAACCTCATTAAATTACATGTGAGTGGTGGGATATAGAGAGATGGGTCATATAGATACATTATTCTACCTACACTTATAAGATAGAATTAGGATATTATCAACAGGATGTCCCTGGCCAGAGACAGAGTCACTACAAATATCTGCTCATCTCAATGTGCTAAAAATATATTTCATACAAAATAGTACGTCACATGTGTATTCAATATCTTCACTCTGGATGTTAAAGGATAATATAGCCAACATTTAAGTAATAAGATAACATGACCATGCAACTTAACTGCACCAAACATGAGCCTCAAGTTTTTGTTATGGGCAATGATTATTTGGAATCTTTAATTTTTGTAGTTGTCATTTGTTTGGAATTTTCTCCAAAGGCTTTAAGGATTAAGAATTCCATACTGATAAATGAAGAAAAGGCTCTTTTTGGAAAAAAGAAGAAAGTGAAACAATGGTAAAATTCATTTTTAATATATTTTCATAGTATAAAAATGAAATTCAAAAAAGTTTAATCAAATTCATCATATTTGCACACAAAAAACATATGGCTTAGAAGTTAGAAGTGATTTTGGACTTTAATTTGACTACCCAATTGCAACCCCTTCATGCTGTTAAATGTCAATTTAGGGATTTATATTCCTAAGAAAATAAAATGTCTGCAATTTAGATAGATATCTGCATAGTTTTATGTTTCAATTTAACAGAGAGTGTAGCAAACCATCAATAGAAGTGTATTCATGAAGTAATCTGACAGGATCAAATTGAACACCCTACTGTTCAAAAGATATTGACAAAAAATTGTATTTTGCTTCTGAAACAAGCTGGTGATGAAGGCTGTTTTTCAGGGTTGGTAATCAGTGAGTAATCACAAAACAGAAAATATTTGGTGCAAATGATAAAATATTGCAATGTGTTTTACTACACATGCATTTGTTTAAATATGGAACACTGATTTTCAATTATTTATAGGTAATTCTATTTTTTATTTGTCAAATAAATTTTTTAACATATTCTACACCAGCCACATATTGGTATGTTGTTATAAATGATGCTTAGATGGTGTGTTCACAACATTCAGCTCAATAAGATGGTAAATAAATGTGTGAGAATCAGAAGAAGGTGAGGATGTGAATATACTGGCAAACTGTATGTGAGGAATAGGCCTCTGAGCAATTATTCTCATGATTCTCTTTCTAATCCACATAGCAAAGGTGGAATTAGATGCAGAAAATGGTAATAAGGCAAAAGTAAAAACAAATGAGATATCCTTCCATCATGGAGCTTGAATTTCCGCATGACCCCTAGAATAAAATTACAAAAAACTGGCTTTCATAAGAAAACAATCTACCTCGCTTATAAATATAAAAAAATTTGTGTTCATTAAAATAATATTTGGTACAATATTATTTCCATATAGGATGATACGTGAAAATATTCTATACATGTTATAGCACAAATTATGTAACTAGCAATGGTACTACTGTTAGAAACACTGCAGCCCATTCTTTTTTTTTTTTTTTAAATGAACTCTCATTAACTAGAAAAATATACATTTCAATAAACTTTTAATTTAAAAGTAACTCATGTGGGTCTACAATATTAGCCCCTGATTTGAGAACTTTCTTCTTTGGGGGGAAAATTAAATATTTTTTTTACTCAACAGAGAATTCTTTTTTTTAAATCATAATTCAAGTCTCATATCCTCACACAAACTTTTCATTCATGTTTTCCAGTTTGTCAGTATCAATCTTTATGTAAAATTAAGGAAATTTTAATTTTTCACTTAGAATATTGTTCTTTTTTTTAAAAAAAAAAAACAAAATTCCCTTTTAAACACTTAAATGTCATTGTTTAGTTAATTCCTTAGTATAGGATCCAATTACAGGCAATACCTCCTGTTTGATTGATTAAAAGGCAGAAAGGCAAAGTATTAAATACAATGTTAACTGAAACATAAACATTTTAAATTATTAGACAACTATCATGAAATTATTCATATATAAAACTGAAAACATTTTACTGCGTGTATTTTACTAATTATAACATTTGTAATTCATTTTCCATCCTGTGAAGGATAAAAATATTATCTTCTCATGGTATCAAATGTAATCATTCAGAATTTCATATAATACACTGCCTGGGAAGATGTAAAAATCACCTGACATTGTTAAACATTGGCAAAGACAGTAATAACAGCTTGTGCTAATGCAAATTGCCCAGAAGTTTGTTGATACAGATGAACATAGACAGATGGTTTTCAGTAAGCAGAATCATCATTGGTTTCTTATTTAACAGAAAAGAAAGACTTTATATTTATGATGGCATACTAGAAAGCATGGGAATGAAGCTCACTCTTTATTTTTCCTTTCTCTCTTTTTTTCTTTCCTAATGCTTTTCTCTATCCAGGAGGGAAACTACTCATAGAGCAACTACCAAGGAATTAAATACTTAGTATATTGTGAACATTGTTGGCTCTGACCCTGTACTCTTGTCCATCATAACTGTCATGTACTGAGTCTTTCAAACTTCGAGTAAAAAATGCTTACCAATGGTTTTTAAAACTAATTGTGTCTTGTTGAGAGATAACGACAAAGGAGAGAGCTGTGTTATTTGAAGATGGGGGTGGAGTACAGGAAAAACTAGTATATACCAGTGTCTGACATAGATTTTAGAGTATGGTCACAAAAACAAGAACAGCTCCTTAGGGATAAGTGCTTGATGGGAACAGACATCAATCATAAGACAGTCATACCACATTTCCAAAGATAGCTATAGGAGATGGAAACATAGGAGCTATTATAGAAACCCCTGAGGTTAGACTTAAAGGAGCATCAGGAGCAATGAAACAGGAAGATGTACAGGGTGACAATGCTGAGAAAGAATGTTTTACCTAAATGGTTTTTAAGTACTTGCTTCCATAAAAACATCTGGTATGGTCAGTAGTAATTATAATATCAAATACTTGCCAAACAGTTAACATTTTTCAAATAACATCTCTTTTAACTAATTCCAATTTAAGGTAGAAGTATCCAGATCCCCACCCAATCTGTAAGAGATTGTCATTAATCACAAACATTCATGAAAACAATAATCCTGGATTTAACTACCCCAAACTGACAACTAGAAATGATTTCACTGCCATTCTGTTGGGTCTGCTTCAAGGAAATTGAATAGTATGAAATGGAAAAAAATATTGCTATACAATTTTAAATACATTCCACTACATTGGTATATTCTCAAAGATAATGAATACACAAATCAAACCCCTTAACTATTACTTAGACAGTAATATTGGTGCATGTAGGTGATACATCTCCTGATAGGTAATTACAAAAAAATTCAAATGATCTTTAACCCAAAGAAAAATGAGGAAGATCGTCAGTATATGATTACATTTTCTTTATAATGACTTTAATCAAGATTTAACTACACTGCTGAATGTAACTTAAATTGCATTAAATTATAATTTACTTAAAGTCCTTAAATTTTTCAAAACATAAATAATACCTAATCCAATATTAAAACTCTTTATCAGAGAATATTTTACATTGTATTAAAATATTATAGATACATTACTCAATTCAAGCTCATTCTAATTAGCTATTTTTCAGAACCCAAGAAACTTATAACATTTAAAATCTGCACATAACATCTCAACATCATTTGAATTTGACATATTTAAAATCATTCAAATCTTGTTTATACTATAAATTCACTGGTGAAATTAAAAAATTTGAACCATACCCTCAATTTTCAAGTAATGAATTATCTATTTTATAGTAGTTAGCTTTAGAACTACTCCATAATCCATTTCCTCGAACTCTTTGTCTTCTTTCTCCCTCTGAAATAGAAAATAATCATAGATGGCTGAATTTGGGGGAGGTTGTTAAACATAAAGAGATTGAAGGGGCCACTGGTAGACAGTTATCTTGGTTCCTTTTGTAAAAATTCGAAAACAATTTTTAAACAGTTGCTTTAAATCATATATATATTTTAATACTTATCTACACTTTTGACATGGAAATGCATTTTCTTTTTTGTTTCTCTGAACTAATTTTGAGTTTCCTTTGTGCTGTGTATTATTTATTGACAAAAAAGTAAAAATGATGATGGATGTTAAGTGTAGTATGAAATGTGAGAAGTAAAACATAACCCTTACCCTTTCATTCTTTTAAAAAATAATAATAGCAAATATCATAATAAAAATACATATGTAGCATTAATAAGCTGTGTACATATCCTGATTCTATTGCTAATAATCAGAATAACTTTGGCATATCTTTAGAAAGAGAAATACCTATAGTGGTTTTGAAACATGGCCACAGGTACTATGAGTGTCCTCACATCATCAAGAGGTGGATACCATGTCTTGTCCTCCTGAAGTGAAACTCAAGCTTGTGATAGTTTCAGCCAATAGCAGAACTCAGAATTACTTCTATGTATAGAGTATGGTTGTGGTAATAATGCGCAGATTCTAAGGCCAGGTCCTAAAAGGTCACACATCTACATTTTATTTATGGAAACAATCCCATATACTCCCATATACTCTTTATCCTATCATGTAGGAAACTCTGTTATCTTTAGCTTCCATGCTATGGGGAATCTCCCATTACTTAAGCCCTATTCAGACACTATGATCAACAGCTTATTTTAAGCACAAATTTTGAGACTTCCTAGTCCAGGGGCCAAATATGTTAGTAAAAAAGACTCCATATGATTTCATTTCCCAACATTCACCTCATTCCTAAGCTTGCAGAAGACCTCGGATACTGCCAACCACAGAAAAGTTACCCAAATCTGTGTTTTCACGCTCCTGGCCACACAGAAAATGTGATGGTAGTAAGATGGCTATTGTTTGATGCCACGGAGTTTAAACAGTTTTTTCTTGTTTTGTTTTTTGTTCATTTGTTTTTATTAAAACAGCAAAAACAATAATAAATGAAAATATTTTCTTCTACCACTCTTCAGCAGAACTGTCATGAAGTGGGAAGAAGAGAAAACATACATTCCACAAAACTATCTGCCATTTAATAATTGTGCACTTTGTGACAGTTGGTTTAAAAACTATGGATAATATTCGCATATTGTAGACTTTTACGGAAGTTTAAATTAAACAGCAGCATTAAATTATATGACACAAATATATAATCCAAAA
Source organism: Tamias sibiricus (assembly GCA_025594165.1). NCBI lineage: Eukaryota > Metazoa > Chordata > Mammalia > Rodentia > Sciuridae > Tamias > Tamias sibiricus. Next base: position 28,669,445 of record CM046665.1, read on the forward strand.
CTCTGTTACTCTGGCTTGTTATTAAAGATATCACTTTGCATTTTTTTAGAAGTAACATTGTTTTTATGAAATTATTTCAAGAGAAAAATTAATTTCTGATTTAGGAAGCTATGGGAGATTTCCTTGAGCAAGAGGAATGAGTGTTGGGGAATTAAGAATACATCGGCCGAAAGAATACAAAAATTTAACTCTCTGGTTGCCTCCCACCCCCTAATACAGACTTGGCCTAATCAGGAGGCGTTTCCCTGACCTGTCCTGTCGTGAGAAACGGAAACCAAGGATAGTCCAGGGGCTCCGCCAATGTGATTTGCCCATGCTCCTTATGTGTCCCTATAATCTTTCTGCTGATTGGCCTATGTCTTCTATAAAAACTGTCCAACTTCCTCAATAAACTTGAGTTCCAGCTCTGACCGGGCTCTCTGGGGCGTCCTTGATTGTCCTCCATCCTGAGGGCTGGTGTGGGCCTCCAGCCAGCTCCTACCATTCTCCATCAGCTTCCGCTGGCCTTCTCCGCTGGCCAGAAGAAGCTAAACCCAGGTCAGGAAGAACTAAAAACCCCAGAAACTCAAACAAAACCCCCACAAATGAGTAATATACACACACACACACACACACATATTAAAAATTTCAATTTAACAAGCATATGGTTATGTTAAGAAGAATGCAATGATTGGGTTAAAATGGTGAATAAAGGAGCTTCTTTCCCAGTGCTCATGGAAATTATCATCTAGCAGATAAATGAGAATTGGAAATGGTTTTTAACATGATGAAAGTTAGCTAAAGAGAAGTCCAAATTTCTGTGGGAATATGCAGCAACAAAATCTACCTGGTCTGAAATTTTAAAAAAGAACACTTTTTTGGAAGAAAAAATTTAAGCTGATTTGAAGAAAGAAGAATGAACAACTGCTAGTAAATATTGGAGACTTGAGCTAAGAAGAACAAACACTATGATAAGAGTTGTGAGGACAGAGAATGCAGCAAATCAGGGTTAGTTTGTTTGGGTCATAGAGATCAAGAAAGATGTATAACTGGGAAGGAGTTCAGGGGAATATGATAAAGAGTCCTTTATACAATTTTAAGAACTTAAAATATTTCATAAGAACAATGGAAAATTACTGAACAAAGTTAAATAAGCAAATAATTTCAGATTTTTGATGGACAGCTTTAGCTAAAGGCTTTTTAATTTATATGAATCTACCTTTTTTCCTCTTGATGTTCATAATGCCTGCTCATTCAAAATAATTTGGACATTATCCTCCTACAATTATAGGATGGACACCAGAATACTGATTTCATGATTTATATTCTCTGTCCTAATGTAAAGCTCAGAAATATAAGGTTTTTTATTATACACACGATTTAACTGGTGACATTAAATTTACTGTTACATTGTTTTATGATTAAAAAAATCCTAAAAAATGAGATTACCATCTGAAATTGAGTCCCAATTGTCCCAGGAAGTTCCACAGCAATACTACATTCAAATAGATTAAGGTCCACTTAGAAAATTTAGTATATAGATTTACATGGCAACTCTTTTCAAGAAGAAACTATTTAATTAAAGACATACATTATGATACAAACTCATTGTTTTTAGTAATTATACTAAATATCTACATATTTGTTCACCATTTAACTATCATATCAACACTTTTAGTTTAAAAGCTTCTTAGTTTTGCTTGCTATAGTACATGGTTTCTTATTATGTCTTGATATTATTTTACACTTGAATGTACATAAATATTAACTATTCTATACTTAGGGTCCAGATATTCTACCTGTCTCTTTCTGGCCCCATCCATAGAACCAGTTTATACCATCAGTATCCTCTCTTCATGAGTACAATATTCCTGAAAATAACAAACAAACAAAAATTGTCCATTTCCCCCTCATTATCTATTTGCTTGTTTTTTGTTCATAAAAGCTGGTTAAACTAGTGTTTGCAACTAGAATATGGTGTTAGCTTCTCTGTAGGATTATTTTATTTTATTATGTGCTTTAATGTATTTTAACAGTATATTTTCAACACACTGTTTGCCAAAGTACATCAGGATTAGTGCAGACACTGTGGTTGAACTTAAACATTGCCTAAGTCAGTTAAATGAAAGGTACATTCAACATATAAGTAATAACATACACAAAAGCATCCATGAACATAGTCTTAAAAGATAATTAAAAATTTCCCCAATTTATGTGAAAATTTATTGTAAAATTAATCTCTACATCCCCAAACAAAAAGACACCAAAATATTTTCAAGTTATATTCCCTAAGGAATGTCTTCAAGTACTATCATAAAAGTTATTTGTCATAGTAAATTAATTATCTTATACATTTGTCATAGAGTATTATTCTTTGCTAAGATGGTAGGTATTAAGATTTTTTTTTTTTTTTTTTTTTTTTTTTTTTGGTACTGGGGATTGAACTCAGGGGCACTCGACCACTGGGCCACATCCCCAGCCCATTTTTGTATTTTATTTAGAGACAGGGTCTCACTGAGTTGCTAAGTGCCTCGCCATTGCTGAGGCTGGCTTTGAACTTGCGATCCTCCTGTCTCAGCCTCCCAAAGTGCTGGGATTACAGGCGTGCGCCACCGCGCCCGGCTGGCATTAAGATTTTAAGTGTGGATAAGTTTGAAGAAAGTTGTTAGCACTGTGGGGTTTACATATAACTTAAAATCTTTATATTTTTTCATAAAAATGTTTGCTTTTTAAATTTTGCTTTATGGGCAATGAATTTTTATATGTCCTGGGTCATAAATTTAATAATGAGAAAAAGCATGTGTACATATACTAAGATTTTAGAAGAGACTAATGACCACTTCAATATTTTGCTAAAATATATCTACAAATAATTTTGTACATCACTAAAAATTAGGGTTTGTCACTATCTACTCAATGTTTTAAAACAGTATCTACTCAATGTATTAAAACAAACTCCATTCAAAACAATGCAAAAAATGAAATTAATGATATCAAATTGTGTGTCTATGTTATAAGGTGAATATAAATGTTTGGCAGCTATTTTCTTGATCATGAAAGCCAAATGATGAAAACTGGGAGAATAAGAAGTCATGTGTTTTATTTAAGGAGATTGAATACCTAACTCACTTCTTCTTAACAGTTTATGTTCGCTTACATATATCATAACTTTCTTTCTACTAAAATACAGCAAAAAATAAATATATGAATACGAGGATTTCATGTTGATCTTCATATAGGTATAGTCCATTGTTCAACAACTGGGGTAATCTTTCAAGTGCAACCACATAGAACAGAGAAAAGTCCTAAGAATTCCTAGCAGAGTTCTCATAGAGAAAGCAATAAATTGACCAACAGATTTCCTATAGAAGGTAAAACTCTGAAGACATGATTGGGAAGGAAAAAAAGAAAAAAAAAAAAAGTGTAATATATAGATTACATACAGAGAGAAACATTTTTTTTTGTGTGTGTGTGTGTGTGTGTGTGTAGAAAAGAGACACAGGATTTCTGCTTCTGAAATGGTAATTCAAGGTGTGCCCTGGATCTGTTTACTAATAAAAGTAGTGTAAACTACTAAAGCTCTCATTGTTCTTAATGAGTCTTTTGCATTTGAATGACAACTCACTCTCACATCTTCTATCTTAATATAAATTCCAAAGAAGGCATTTTCAGCCAAGAATAAAGAACTTCTGCTATGATGCAGTTGAGGTCTTTAGTATCATTCACCAAGGGCCCTATACTACCTGTTCCTGAGGCTATGTTCCTAGCAAGTGTGGCCAGGAGGTAAGAATTCATTTCTTCATAGCAGATCTAACTCACTGGCTGAAGCTCTGTCAAAAACAAAGCACGCTATTGCTTATTCAGTACAGTATGCTTTCATTCTACATTATAAAGTGAAATTCTCACCAGCAGTAGCATGGAGAGAACATCAATGGTAGGCTACCTAAACTAACACTGTTTCCAGAGCCTAGCTCTTCAAAGAGGGGAAGGGGGGATCAAGTGGGGAGGGAGGGAGAAAAAAAAAAAAAAAAAAAGAAAAGGTGGTTGAATGAGATGGATATCATCATCCTAAATACATGATTGAAGACCTGAAAAAAAAAAAAAAAAAAAAAAAAAAGAGGATTGCTAGTCAAGGAAGAACATGGATTCTCTCTGCCCCAAGTACCAAAGTCAAGGATTAGAAATTTTGCCCAAAGAAAAAAATATAGACCATACAAAACGGAGCACCAAAATTCTTCCCAAAGAATGAGTGTAGGAGATTCAACCAGGAGGGTATTTTCTAAAAAAATGGAAGAGTGGTGTAAAGCAAATAAGAAGAAAGTGGTACTTCATTAGAGATATAAACTGTATCTCAGGTCAGAGAGTTTACCAGAGGAAATCAAGAAAAGAGCCCTCCTGGTGTCACAACAAATTTCAATAAATATCTTTGTAAGGAAGCCCAAATTTAATTAAGTCAGTGTCTGAAGTAATTTATTCCTCAGGGTATTACTGATACAATAATCAGCAAATAGAAGATTTTACCATCTGAATGTAGAAAAGGAACCAGATAGACAAAGAGACCCCTGCCTAAACTAAACCTCTGGGGTTTATATCAGAATCTTAACAGAGAAGATGAAATAGACTTCAGTAAAGTAATCCAGTTAGTAAGTAGAAGAATAAACAAGTTAATAAGCTTAGAACAATTTTGAGGAATATACTCATAGTTACTTTATCTTATCGAAACAACAATAGCTACAACCGGGCAGTAGAAACTTCCCATGAACATCATTTGCATTTGAAGCATAACCCACACTTTACTTCTGTCTCCCAGCCTATTCCGGGAGATGTTGGATTTAACAATCCAAAATAACCCTTATAATTATGTGAAAAAATTAAAATAAACTATATTTTAATAAAGAAATAAAGGTAGATGACAAAGTCTTATCAAACAGAAAATATTAATAGAAAGGTAAAAATTATTTAAAAAGGGCCACAAGGAATTTTTATAGTTAAATGTAAAATAGTAGAAGTAAAATAATTTATGAAGGTATTAACAATGGATTTGAACCACCATCAACAAATTAAAAAATAATTAACTAACTTGAAGATAGATTGCTTAAGTTTATCATATTTGAAAATAGAGATAGAAAAAAATGGTAAAATAATGGACCAGAACATACAAAAATGTAGCATCCTAATTACACAGCAATATACATGTAGTACAAATGCCAAAAGAATATGAGAAAAAGGAGCACACAGACACACAATGAAATAATGGTTGTAAATTTTTCTAATTTGGTTAAAACCTATTTACATATGTTGTCAAGTGCTTGAGTGGGCTCCAGTGGGATAAAGGTAAAGAGGCCAACACACATACATCATGTTCAAAAGCACTTAATGCAAAATAGGCAAGGAGAAAAGTTAATAGCTGAACTTGTGAGAAACCTTGTTGGCCAAAACGCAGTGTGACAGCATATTCAAAACGCTGAAACAGGGAGGTGAAGGCAGGAGGATTACAAGTTCAAAGCCAGCCTTAGCAACTTGTGGAGACCCTAAGAAAACTAGCAAGATGTCTGGAAAAAAAAAAAGTTCTGAGGATGTGGCTTAGTGGTCAAACCCCTCTGGGTTCAAGCCCTGATACCCCCCCAAAATAATGCTCAAAGAAAAAAAAAATGTTCAATCAGAAGTCCTATATCCAACAAAATAATGTTTAAAGAATGAAAGTGTATGAAGACATCATAGGTAAATAAAAACCAGAAAAAATTTTTATAACAGACTGTCTTATAAGAAATAATAGAGCAATTTCTCAAGATTGAAAGCAAGTGACTTCTGATAGTTATTAGCATGCACTCTCTCACACATGCGTGCACTCACACACAAAAATAAAGCAGCAGCTGTGGTGAAGCTACTTATGTAACTCTAAAAGACAATATAAATATATGTTTCTTCTTGTTTCTTTGACTTTAAAATAATTGTATAGAACTATTTGTTTATTTAAACAACATAAACATAATTGTTTTCTTGAACTTATAACTTAGAAATATATTTAACAATAGCATTATAAAGTTAGCAATTGGGATCAAAACTGTACTTGGCTAAGAAAATATGCAGTAAATGTTAACTGAAACCCATAGTACCAAATGAAAAGCCCAGAAATACTAAATAAGAGAGTTAAAGTAACAAAATTTGTGAATAAATAAATTATCTTCTTTCATCTCTCAACTTCTTTATGACAAAATTATGGCAAGTGTCTTAGTTTTTTTGTGCTTATATAGTAAGATGTTTGTGAGTGGTAATTTATGAAGGACAAATTTTATTTCTCACAATCTGGAGGCTGAAGGCCTAAGATCAATGCACTGGTATGTTTCATGAAAAATGAGGCACGGTGTCTGCTTCAAAGGTGTCCCTGGAACACTGCATCCCCTAGAGGGGATCAGCACCATGTCTGCCTATGGCAAAATGGACAGTAAAATCAAAGAAGTCTACCTTCAACCTTCCAGTCACATTATAATAAATTTTTAAATCAAAGAGGGTGGAACTTTCTTGTCCTAATCACCCTCCAAAGGCCCCACATCTTAATACTGGGATTAAATTTCAGCATGAATTTTGGAGAGAACACAAAGTTCCAAACTATAGCATCATGTAATAGTCATAACAATAAGCCATAGAATTTGTAACATATATAGATGCAATGTGTTGAACAATATCACAAAAAGGGGAAAAGGGAGTATAGCTATGCAGAAGTGGCACTTATATATGTCACAACCATTATTACAAATGTAAAATAATTTAAGATAAATGTAATATACCTCAGAGTAACATTTAAGGAAAAAAGTTGTAAAGAAATAGATAAAATGCTTAAGAAATAAAAATGTTGTTTCAGAAAATTCAAAATAAAATGTTAAAAAGAAATAAAGATGAAAAGACCTAAGTGATATAAAAAAGTAAAATTATACAAGTAAATCCAGCTATACTAATCATAACATTTTATGTAAATGAAATAAATTATCTAGTCAAAGGGGAGAAATTGTAGGACTGGATGAACAAAGTTCCACAACATTCTGTCTGCAGGTCACACAGTTTAGCCCAAAGATAAAGATGAATACAATGATAAATGATGAAAAACATATCATACAACAAGTAACTATAAGGAAGCTGGAACTATTATACTAATACCTGACAAAGTATACTTAAAAACAAGAAACATTATAAAGAAAAAGAAAAATAGTTTATAATGAAATGGTCAACACATCTGGAAGTTGCAATAATAAATGTATATGTATTTCATGTCAGGACCAAAATACATGATAGAAGAACTACATATGAAAAGAAAATTAGATAGCTCCAGAATATTTGTTGAAAACTTCAATATTCACTATAGAAAAAGCATTTTACACTATCCCATACCTTTAATGATAAAAACACCCAACCCAGGAATAGGACACTTCCTCAATCTAATAGTGGGCCTCTGTAAATCAAATTTCTTCTTTTAGGAAAATAAGACAAGTATATCTGCTCTTGCCACTCTAATATAACACTGTACCAGATGTTGTAGTTAGAAAAATTAATCAAGAGAAGAAAATATACTCAAATTGAAAAGGAAGAAATAAAACATCTGTACTTGCACATGATATCATCTCAGATAATAGATGAGATCCTAAGGAACTCACTGAAAATCTTATTGGAACTTAAAAATGAGTTCAGCAAAAGATTCAAAATAGAAGATCAACATATATAAGTCAATTGTATTTCTATACATTTAAAAAAACTATGAAAAATTGAAGAAATGGCTCTGTATAATGCCAGCAATAATAAAATAATTTTGAATAAGTTTAACTGAAGAGTGCAAAACTATACTCTGAAACTAAAACATATTTTTGAATAAAATTAAAGAAATTTGGGGAAAAAATGGATTCCATAGTCATTGATCAGCATATGTAATGTGGTGTAATGTGGAAATTCTCCTCAGATGATTGAAAAATTAAACTTAATATTTTCAGGATTTCAAATGACATTTTTATATAAATTGCCAACATTGCCTGATTCATATGGAAATTCAAGAGGCCCAGTATAACCAAAACAGTATTGGAAAGATAAAATGAATTAGGAGAGCTCACACATACTAATTTTAAAAGATGTTGACTTTTGACAATGATAGATTGTTATTCTCAAAAAATGTTGAGAATACAACTGCTGCATCTGTGGCGGAAGTTGGGTTGGGTAGGGAGATTGAATTTAGAACTTTACTTCATACTATGTAAAAATTAAATCAAAATAGTCAAGTGTTGGGGACTTAAGAACACATAGGCTGAATAGGAAGTCTCTGGTTGCTTCCCACTTCCTGTTACAGACCTGGCCTAACCCCTGAGGCACATTCCCCTGCCATGTCCTGGGAACAGAATCTACCCTAAAGATAGGGTAGTTACTCAGCCAATAGGACTTGCCCATATTCTTTACCTGTCTCTATAATCTCTTTGCTGATTGGCTCATGTCCCATATAAACGTGGTCCACCTTCCTCAATAAACTTGAATTCCAGCGCTGACCTGAATAAGATCCCTGGTATGTTCCTGTGTCTTCTGAAGGCAGGGGAGGGGATACCAGCTACCTTTACCTTCCATTTTTGCCTTATCGCTGAGGTATGCTCTCCCAGCCTCTTTGCTGGACAGAGAAGGTTCAATTCCTGGGTTTAGGGAGAGCTACAAACTTCAGCCCCTACCGTAATTTCCCTACAGCCAAGGACCTAAAGACTTGTGGAACAAAAACAAGTAAATCCTTATGAAGTATGGTTTGGCAAATTCAATCAAGAAAGCCCCATGGGAGGCTGGGCTGGGCACCTTTATAGGGAGATAGGTATACACAATGCGTTTTATTCAATGCTTTGTATGTGGTGCTTCGAATACGTGGGCGAGTGCTCTACCACTGAGCCACAATCCCAGCCCCCAGGGAGATAGTATTTAAAAAAAAAAAAAATACAAACAGAAGCCGGGCGCGGTGGCACACGCCTGTAATCCCAGCACTTTGGGAGGCTGAGGCAGGAGGATTGCGAGTTCAAAGCCAGCCTCAGCAATGGCGAGGCACTTAGCAACTCAGTTAGACACTGTCTCTAATAAAAAACAAAAATGGGCTGGGGATGTGACCCAGTGGTCGAGTGCTGCTGAGTTCAATCCCCGGTACCAAAAAAAAAAAAAGGAATTCTGGAAATGAAAGGAGCAACAAACCAAAAAATGTTCAATTAAAAGCATCACCAACAGATTAGACCACTTGGAAGAAAGGACCCCAGATAACGAGGACAAAATATATATCCTGGAGAAAAAATATAGATTACACAGCAAAAATTGTAAGAAATCAAGAACAGAACATTCAAGAAATGTGGGACAACATAAAAAGACCAAATTTAAGAGTGATTGAGGTGGAGGAAGGTGCAGAGTTCCAAGCCAAAGGAATAAGTAATGTATTCAATGAAATAATAGCAGAAACATTTTCAAACATGAGGAATGAATGGGAAAACCAACTGCAAGAGTTTTACCAAACACCAAACATGTAAAATCAAAACAGATCCATACCAAGGCACATTATAATGAAAATGCCTAATATACTGAGTAAGGAGAGAATATTAAAAGCCACAAGAGAAAGGAAGCAGATTACATATAGAGGGAAACCAATCAGACTATATTCAGATTTTTTAACCCAGACTTTAAAAGCTAGAAGATCCTGGAATAGCATATTTCCAGCTCTGAAAGAAAAGGGATGTCAGCCAAGAATCTTATACCCAGCAAAAGTGAGCTTTAGATTTGAAGATAAAATAAAAACCTTCCATGACAAACAAAATTAAAGAGATTTCACAACTCAAAAGCCAGCACTTCTGAACATCCTGGGCAAAATATTCCATGAAGAAGAAAAGAAAAATAACAATGAAAATCAACAAAGGGAGATATTAAACTAAAGGAAATACCAACCAGAGGAGAAAAAAAATCGAGTTAAATAACATAAACAAATAAAATGGATGGGAATAAGAATCATATCTCAGTAATAACCCTGAATGTTAATGGCCTAAACTCACCATTCAAAAGACACAGATTGTCAGACTGGATTAAAAAAAAAAAAGACCCGACAATTTGCTGTCTCCATGAAACCCACGTCATAGAAAAAGATATCAATAGACTGAAGGTGAAAGGCTGGGAAAAGTCTTATCACTCACTTGGGTTGTGGAAGCAAGCAGGGGCTTCCATTCTCATATCAAATAAGGTAGACTACAAGCCAAAGCTAATCAAAAGGGACAAAGATGGATATTTCTTACTACTTAAGGGAACCATGCATCAACAAGATATAACAATTATAAATCTATATGCCCCAAATAATGGGGCACCTACATTCATCAAACAAACCCTTCTCAAGTTCAAGAATAAAATAGACCACAACACAATTATTCTAGGGGACTTCAACACACCTCTCTCACCAATGGATAGATCATCCAAACAAAAGCTAAATTAAGAAACTGTAGGACTCATTAAAACAATTAATGACTTATACCTAACGAACATATACAGAATATTTCATCCGTCAGTGAGTGAATACACTTTCTTCTCAGCAGCACATGGCTCCTTCTACAAAATAGACCATATTATGCCACAAGGCAAAACTCAGCAAATATAAAAAAGTAGAGATACTACCCTACATTCTATCAGACCATAATGGGATGAAATTGGAAATCAATGACAAAATAAGAAACAAACAAACAAACAAAAAATCTATTCTAAGCACTGGAAGCTAAACAACATGCTACTGAATGAACAAGGGGTTGAAGAAGACATCAAGGAGGAGATTAAAAAATTCCTAGAGGTAAATGAAAATGCATATACATCATATAGAAATCTCTGGGACACTATGAAGGCAGTAGTAAGAGGAAAATTCATTGCACTGAGTTCATTCCTTAAAAGAAAAAACAACAACAAATAAATGACTTAACATCACACCTCAAAGCACTAGAAAAAAAGGAACAAATCATCACTAAGAGTAGTAGAAGACAGGAAATAAGTAAATCAGAGCTGAAATTAATGAAATTGATACTAAATAAACAATTCAAAGAATTAACAAAACTTAAAGTTGGTTCTTTGAAAAAATAAATAAAATTGACAGACCCTGTTGGGGACATTAAGAACACATCAGCTGAAAGAATAGAAATTTAAGTCAAGGAAATGAAAATCTAACTCTCTGGCTGTCTCCCACTTCCTGATACATGGACTTGGCCTACCCCAGGGGTGTTGCCCTGACATATGATGAAAAATCAAACCACCACTATGATAGGCTAGTGGATGTTCCTCAATGTGATCTGCTCATGCTCCCTATGCTCCCCTATAACCTTTCTGTTGATTGGCCCATATCTTCTATAAAGGCTGTCCAACTTCCTCAATAAACTGAGCTCGTGCCTTGATGGGTCTCCCTGACGCGTCTGATTGTCCTCTGATAGGAGGGCTGGGTGCGAGTGGTCAGTTGGCTCTTACCTTTACCAATCTGCTCTTGTTGGGGCGTGCTCCCCCTTCTCTTGCAGGTCGAGAGGAGTCGGGGACTAAAATCCCCAACAAGACCCTTAGTGATGCTAACAAAAAGAAGAGAAAAAATTCAAATTACTAACATCCATGATGAAAAAGGAAATATCACAACAAACACCTAGGATATATAGAAGATAATTAGAAGTTACTTGGAAAACTTGTACTCTAATAAAACAGAAAAACTTAATGCATCAACAGATTTCTAGAGTCGTACGTATTGCCCAAACTAGAATGGGAGGCTATACACAATTTAAACAGATCAATTTCAATCAAGGAAATAAAAGACACCTTCAAAATGGTACCATCAAGAAAAAGTCCAGGTCCTGATGGGTTTACAGCCGAGTTCTACAACACCTTCAAAGAAGAACTAATATCAATGCTCTTCAACTTATTTAAAGAAATAGAAAAAGAGGGAGCTCTACCAGACTGTTTCTATGAGGCCAATGTTACATTGATTCCAAAGCCAGGCAAAGACACAGCCAACAAAGAAAATTTCAGGCCAATATCATTAATGAACATAGATGCAAAAATCCTCAAAAAAATTCTTGCAAATCAAATACAAAAACATATCAAAAAGATAGTGCACCCGATCAAGTGGGTTTATCCCAGAGATGCAAGGTTGGTTCAACATTTGGAAATCAATAAACATAATATATCACATCAATAGACTTAAAGATAAGAACCATATGATCATCTCAATAGACATAGAAAAAGCATTTGACAAACTACAACACCCCTTTATGTTCAAAACGCTAGAAAAACTAGGAGTAACAGGAACATATCTCAACATCATAAAAGCTATTTATGCAAAGCCCCAAGCTAACATTATCTTAAATGGAGAAAAATTGAAAGCATTCCCTCTAAAAACTGGAACAAGACAGGGATGCCCTCTTTCACCACTGCTATTTAACATAGTACTTGAAACTCAGGTTAGAGCAATTTGACAGACAAATGAAATTAAAGGGATCCAGATAGGAAAAGAAGAGCTCAAATTAGCACTATTTGCTGATGACATGATAATATACCTAGAAGACCCAGAAAACTTTTACAACTAGTACATGAATTTGGCAAAGTAGCAAGATAGAAAATCATTTACCATAAGTCAAAGGAATTTTTATACATCAGTGACAAAGCCTCTGAAAGGGAAATGATGAAAACTACCCTATTTACAATAGCATCAAAAAAATATATATATCTGGGAATCAAATTAATGAAAGAGGTGAAGGATCTCTACAATGAAAACAATAGAACACTAAGACAAGAAATTATAGAAGACCTCAGAAGATGGAAAGACCTACCTTGTTCTTGGATAGGTAGAACTAATATTGTCAAAATGTCCATACTACCAAAAGCGTTATACAGATTTAATGCAATTCCAATCAAAATCCCAATGACATTTCTCAAAGAAATAGAAAAAGCAGTCATGAAATTCATCTGGAAAAATAAGAGACCCAGTGTAAGGAAATTACGGTAGGGGCTGAAGTTTGTAGCTCCCCATAGACCCAGGATTGACCTTCTTTGTCCAGCAAAGAAGGCTAGGGGAGCATACCTCAGCAATGATACAAGACTGGGAAGGTAGAGGTTGCTGGCGCCCCCTTCTCCACCTTCAAAAGATTCAGGGACAGACCAGGGAGCCAGATCAAATCAATCTGGAACTCAAGTTTATTGAGGAAGTTGGACAACCTTTATAGTGGACATGAACCAGTCATCAAGGAGATTATAGAGACAGGTAAAGAACATGGGCAAATCCTATTGACAGAGTCCCCTACCCTATCCTTAGTGTGGTTTTGGTTCTCACGATATGTCGGAGGAATGCCCCCTGCTTAGGTCAGGTCCATAACAGGGCATGGAAAGTAGCCAGAGAGCTAGAGTTCTTTACCCTTTCAGCTGCCATGATCTAAAGACCTCGACAACCCAGAATAGCCAAAGCAATCCTTAGCAAGAAAAGTGAAGCAGGTGGCATCACCATACCAGACTTTAAATTATACTATAGAGCAATAGTAACAAAAACAGCATGGTGTTGGCACCAAGATAAACGGGAAGACCAATGGTACAGAATTGAGTACAGAGACTAATACATATAATTTAAGTTATCTTATATTAGCCAAAGGTGCCAAAAATGTACAGTGGAGAAAGGATAGCCTCTTAAACAAATGGTGCTGGGAAAACTGGAAAATCCATATGCAACAAAATGAAATTAAACATTTATCTCTCACCATGCACAAAATTCAATTCAAAGCGGATCAAGGACCTAGGAATTAGACCAGAGACAATACGCCTAATAGAAGGAAAAGTAAGCTCCAATTTCCAACATGTCGGATTAGGCCCCTAAGTTCCTTAATAAGAATCCTGTAGCACAAGAATTAATATCAAGAATCAATGAATGGGATAGATTCAAACTAAAAAGCTTATTCTCAGCAAAAGAAACAATTAGTGAGGTGAATAGAGAGCCAAGGATTTGGGAACAAATATTATTTAATATATGTACTTCAGATAGCACTAATTTCTAGACTATATAAAGAACTCAAAAAACTTAACTCCAATAAAACAAATAACCCAATCAATAAATGGGCTAAGGAATTGAAAAGACACTTATCAGAAGAAGATACACAATTAATCAACAAATACATGAAAGAATGCTCAACATCACTGGCAATTACAGAAATGCAAATCAAAACTACTCTAAGATTTAATTTTACTCCAGTGAGAATGACAGCTATTAAGAACACAAACAACAATAAATGTTGGAGAGGATGTGGGGAAAAAGGCACACTCATACATTGCTGCTGGGACTGAAAAATGGTGCAACCATTATGGAAGGCAGTATGGTGAAGGAGCCCTAATTAGGAAGGGCTGTTGCAGCTAGCTGGAAGCCATAAGTTCCACCTGATATGTATGTGACGCACCTGTAGGCACCCGAAAAGCTGAAGGTATATAACCGGGTGAAAGCGGTCCGAGTTAGGAGAACGGAGAATTCAGTCAGCCGGGCAGTCACTCGGTCGGTCAGAAGAATCAGAGCGGCCAGAACGTAGGCAGAGCGGTTACAGAAGAGAAACCAGATAGAAGAAGTAATGACTGGTCAGAGTTAGGCCGAGACTCCTGAGGAAGACTGGTCAGAGTTAGGCCGAGACTCCTGAGGAAGACAGAAGACAGAAGACAGAAGAAGGAAGAAAGAAGAGAGAAGAAAGAAGCTCTAATCTTTCTCTAAGCTAAGCTCTATCTTTCTTTCTCTCTAAGACTCTAACTCTAAGCTAAGAAGACAAGAGAAAAGCTCGCTTTAATCTTTCTCTCTAAAAATCTTTCTTTACTCTAAGCTCTCTCTAAGAAAGTAGAAGTAAATGTAGTAAAAGCTTTACTCTGCCTCCGAGAGTTTTCCTCCCGGTTTTCGGTACCAGGCAGCTTACAGTATGGAGATTTCTTGGAAAACTGGGAATGGAACCACCCTATGACCCAGCCATCCCACTCCTGGGTCTATTCCCAAAGGACTTAAAAACATCATATTACAGTGACACAGCCACTTCAATGTTTATAGCAGCACAATTCACAATAGCTAGATTGTGGAACCAACCTAGATATCCCTCAGTAGATGAATGGATAAAGAAAATGTGGTACATATACACAATGGAATTTTACTCAGCAATAAAAGAAAATAAAATAATGGCATTCGCAGGTAAATGGATGAAGTTGGAGAATAAATGCTAAGTGAAGTTACTCAATCTCAAAAATCCAAATACTGAATGTTTTCTCTGATATAAGGAGGCTGACTCACAGTGGTGTTGGGTCAGGTACATAGGTGGATTAGAGGAATGCTAGAAAGGTCAAAGGGTAGGGAGGGAAGGAAGGGAGCAAGGGGGGATAAAGGGGAAAAAAGAAAAGGTGGTTGAATAAGATGGATGTCTTTATCCTAAATGCATGATTGAAGATTTGAATGGTAGGAATATACATTGTATACAAACAGTGTTTTGTAAAAAGATGCTCTATATGTTTATTATGAATTATAATGCATACTACTATTATAAGTACAACTTTGAATAAAAAATAAATTTTAAAAAAAGGATGAAGAAAGGAAGGAAAGACAGATGGATGAAAGATAGGCAGTTATGGGAACATAAAAGTAACAACAATAAGAATTAGGTCTACCTTCTCTTTAGAAATAATGGTATTATGAGCAATGAAATAATATATTCTAAGTGCTAACAGAAAATTATCATTAATCTATAATTATTTGCCCAAATACATTTTCACACATGACTATATATTCAAACATAAAAGTATGTTGACTGAGCAAATCAGTAATAGTGATATGATAAAAAATTTACTCACATAACAGCTTTTTAATCCATGGAAATTCTATACTAAAATGAAAAGCCTGAAGTGATAAATATTGCTATTAATTTTATTGAACAAAATTTTTAACCATAAGATACCCAAACAATATTCATATGTAGAAAAAGAAAAAAATTAAAATACTAGTGACCTTATAAAAAAGCATTTGAGTTTTGAAAGTAACACAATGTATGAATAAAATGGAACATATGAGGTTTCACTGAACTTGATAAAGAAAGAATGGAAGCTTTGACAGCTCATGGTGATTTATGGGGAGCAGAAATAATGAAGGAGCTTCTTTGAGGGAGGAAGAGAGTTGAACACCACCAATCAACTGCTGAGCATCAGAATCAGAAGAACATGGTGATAATTTTCTTCACATTCAAAAGGAGTAGATAATACTTAACCTGCTACTTTCACATTATACATAATTGTGTGCTTCTTAAATCATTGAAATTACACAGGATTTGCTTTAAATGCTCAATTATTCATCACATCTTTTTAGTACCCTACTATTATATTGAGGCCTTATGGTTATCATGCCCTAAAACTACAATTAACACTGTAAATCTAGCATAGAAAAACACATATGGGGCACAATAAAGACGTGAGATTTTGACATGGCCCTATAAATACAAGAGACTGAGGAGTTATAACAAGATATTTAATTTTTAAATGAATTTTCGTATATTCAAAAAATTTTCAAATATTTTCAGTATAGATTATTTATCATGTAGAAACTGCTATGTTGCTATATTGAATTATTGAATTAGGTAATTTTACCTGTGTAATATGTTAAGTTTTTTTTTTGTTGTTGTTGTTGTTTTGTTTTTTGTGCTGGGGATTGAACGCAGGGACACTTTACCACTTTACCAATGAGTCATATCCTCAGCCCATTTTATTATTTATTTTGAGACAAGGTCTCACTAAGTAACTTAAAGCCTCACTAGTTGCATTGCTGAGGGTAGCCTTGAATTTGTGATCCTCTTGCTTCAGATTCTCAAGTCACAGGGTAAAATATTAATTTCATAGTGAAAAAGGAACATTTTAACTTTATTCAAAAAGTGCTCTAATTTTACATAGTTATTTTGAAGAGTCTTTAGCTAAAATAATTCATCATGTGAGATTCATTTAAATGTGTATATAAAGATACATAGAAAAAACCCACAAATGTAGAGAATGCAAATGACATTCAAGGGTTCCAATATCCAATGTCTTATGATTTAAAAATGACCTTAAATAGGTTTTGATTTGATTTTGAAGATCTAGGAGAGAGTTACAAATAAATCACCTATAAGGTAAATGCTATATAAATAATATTTCTAATTTGCTTGATTTTGTATTGGTTTGCTTATTTTTTTGTTTTCAATATAGACACCATTTTTTAGACATTTAGATTTAGATAGTAAAATGCTTTATTATCTTTTCTTCAAAATTTCTGCATTCCCAGCAATAGTGGGCCAATATTCTTCTCTATAGCTCTTCCAGATAAGTGTTCCCACTTCTTGGAAAGGCTGAGGAATTTTGCCACCATCCACAGGCCTCATGGCTGCCTGTTTTCTGATAGTGTGGCCAGCCAAGGATAAGCTATAACTTACCGTTTTTGATGACAATGATGTTTGTCTTAAAGTGACGTTAAAGCTTATGTGAAGCACATTTTAATTTTTCTATGTGACTACGAAATGTGGGGAAAATAAAAGATGGCACAAAAGAGGTACATGCTGAGAATAATCCAATATACCTTTAAGAATTTTAACTTACCATTGAGTTTATTGGTTAAAATAATATCCTGTTACCTTTATTTTATCAACATTTTTAAAAGTCCAAGAATCTGTTATTTCTTTGATGTTTCTTATCATAATGTCTATAAATAATAAATATTTATATATTTCCTTTTCCTTCTTATATTACATCATGACTAGTATTATGATGAAGGATAAATGCACTTATTTGGATTGGGTATCATTTGCTTGGGAACAAATTGAAAGGTGTGTGTGAAAAGAATAAGGGCTTTATCTCCTTGGGACAAATTATATCTTATGAATGATGGATATTGACAAAATTATAAATTTCCATTATGTATTTAACATTATTTCTGAGATAAAACAGCTAATCAACATATAGAATCAGTTTAAGAGTTCATCGATAATTAAAAATACTATGAAAAAAACCATAATTTGAACAAGAGTGAAATCATAGGAAATTTAAAAGTCTGCTTATCTTAGTTAAAGGCTTATAAAAAAGCCTTTAAAGTAGGGGGAGACTTCAATGAACCCCTGCTGTTTATTATTGACTCTCTCAAAAGACACAAAAAAATTAGATACTTTCTTCAGAAAAAAAAGAAAAGCAACATTTTTCAACTTATTAAATGCTACTAGAAAAATTATATTTTTCTTACTAAAGTTTACAATTGTTTTTGATCACATAGACATATATATAATTTTATCTAAATTATTAAGAGAGAGTTTGCATATTAGGTCATGATAAATGTGAATGGAATCTGTGCTTATAAAAGACACTAGGGGACCGGGGTTATGGATCAGTGGTAAATCACAGTCCTAACACATGTGAGACCCTGGGTACAATCTGTAGCAATTTGTACAAAAATAAGATGAACAACAACAACAAAAAAAAATCAGCATAAAAAGCATTGGAATCAATTGTACATAGATTTATTTGCAATAGTCTGTCATTTTTGTTGAAATAAAAATTAGACAAGACTTACATGATGACACAATTATAGTGGAAATATTATTCTATAATCATTTAGCTCTAAATAGTAATTCTCTTTCATACAATTATAATCCTAAAAATTTCACTTTGTAAACTACTTAATCAAAAATGTAGTATTTGCAAGGAACTATACTTTTTAGTCTATAAGCATCCGTACAAGAGCATCCTATTTAAAGCTATAGCTTAAACTAAAAGGTTTAATGAAATGGACAAAACAACTACTTCACTTGAAGCAATTAAAGTATTTGTCACATGAGAAATTTATTACAATACTAATTTGCTTAAAATGTTATAATGTGAAAAAGGCCAAAATTCAGGCTGTCATTTAATTAAGGTCTTTATTCACAGAAATGGGGAGGTTGACAATGTGAAAGGTAGAGCAACAGCATCTTTTAAAGTCCTAGTTTTAGTGAAACAGAACTCTAATTTGTCATGAATTATGATGAATAAAGCTGCCTTTCAGTGGAATTAGCATTTCAAATTTGGTACAAAAGAGAAAGTATTGTTAGTGTTTCCCCGTGCCCATTATGATTCTCTTATTTCTTTCTTTATTCATTAAGTAGAAAGTGATAATAACCACGTGTCAAGATCAAAGTTGATCTAGATGTAATATTCCTGTTATTTGAATTATAACTAAAGAATTACAGCAGTTGTTTGGTCAGTCTTAAACAATATATGGGCATTCATATATTCAAAAATCCCAAGGATTTTATTCAATGTTTAGGATTTAAAATGTAGGTAAGAATTAAGAATTTGTAAAAATATACATTTTTTTCTTAATCTACCCAGAAACTTTTCATTATTAGCCCACTAATGTAGTTGTTTTACCTGAACTCTTTCAAGGAAATAATCATTATGTTTATTTCATTTGAAGTACTTTTTTTTATAAAGGGGATAATTCAATTATCATTAATTCATTTATAATACCAAGTATTTTTTTTTTTCTGTTGAGCAACTTACACTTAAAAAAATATCTTGTAAATCCCATCTCTGAATCCAGTTCTCTCCTCATTCTTCTTTTTCAGATCCATTTTTAAGCATACAGATATCTCAACAACAGAGTACCTTTATTATTTTTACTTGATTTTATGAATTGTCTGAGTAAAAGTTGCACTTTAAAGAAAGTGTTTTTGTAAGACTAAGATTTTTTTCCCAGAGGGAATTTCATCCTATTTGTAGAAATATTAAAACTGAGATAAATTCTCCTGTTTCTCAGTGACTGGGATATTTTTGCCTCAGGGCAAGAAATGAACTCTATGCTTTTTAAACTCTTCCATTCTGCCAATTCTGATTTTTTAAAATAATGCCATCAAATGCCTTATTAAATCAGCAGTTATGAAATAGCCTACAACACTCCATGCTAATTAGTCATTTAAAAGGGCTTGCTTTCTGAAAGAAATAGCAGATGCATTTTCACATTAGTTCAATAAATTCATTTCATGAATCTTTCTTTTTCTTCCTTCCTTTACTTCATCAGTTTCTCCCTCTCCTCCTCCAATATTTAATTCAACTTTGATTCTTCTCATTTATTTATGTCTTAACTTGTGGTTCCACTTCATTTGAAATTAATATAATTAAAATTTATTAATTTGAAATGTAACATGTTATGTCCCTCTCAAATCCTTATTATAATTTTATCTTTTCCTTATTTTGCTCAGAAATAAAAATGTGTATCTTTTACACTGATTATTGCTATTCCCTCAAAAACACACTGTTGTGATCATTCCAGAAAAGTATATTGGATCCCTCATCCAAAATTTGGTTTGGATTTCAAACACACACAGACACACATATCCAAGCAAGTAAGAAAATAATCCTTATATGCATAATGTTTATTGGAGAGAGCAGGGAATGTTCCTGAGAAAGTCTGTAAATTACTTCAGAGTAGTGGGGAGGGCAATTGGTTGGGGAATTTTTGTGGCTAAGAGATGGGTCCCTGGCAGGTGTTCCTATAGGATTTTTTTTTTTTTTTTTTTTTTTGCAGGCAGGTACTGGAGGCACTCTGAATTCACTGAGACATATCCTTAGCCCTATTTTGTATTTTATTTAGAGACAGAGTCTAACTGAATACTTAAGGACTCCCTAAATTGCTGAGGCTGGCTTTGAACTCAGGATCCTCCTGCCACAGCCTCCAGAGCTGCTGGTATTACAGGTGTGCACCACCATGCCCAGCCTCCCATGGGGCTTTTTTATTTTTTAATTTATTCAAAGTTGTTGTATTTATAATAGTAGTATGCATTATAATTCATAATAAACATATAGAGCATCTTTTTACAAAACACTGTTTGTATACAATGTATATTCCTACCATTCAAATCTTCAATCATGCATTTAGGATAAAGACATCCATCTTATTCAATCACCTTTTCTTTTTTCCCCTCCATTCCCCCTTGCTCCCTTTCCTTCCCTCCCTACCCTTTGACCTTTCTAGCATTCCTCTAATCCTCCTATGTACCTGACCCAACACCACTGTGAGTCAGCCTCCTTATATCAGAGAATACATTCGGTATTTGGATATTTTAGATTGACTAACTTCACTTAGCATTATATTCTCCAACTTCATCCATTTACCTGCGAATGCCATTATTTTATTTCATTTTATTGCTGAGTAAAATTCCATTGTGTATATGTACCACATTTTCTTTATCCATTCATTTACTGAGGGACATCTAGGTTGGTTCCACAATCTAGCATTGTGAATTGTGCTGCTATAAACATTGAAGTGGCTGTGTCACTGTAATACGATGTTTTTAAGTCCTTTGGGAATAGACCCAGGAGTGGGATGGCTGGGTCATAGGGTGGTTCCATTCCCAGTTTTCAAAGAAATCTCCATACTGCCTTCCATAATGGTTGCAGCATTTTCCAGTCCCAGCAGCAATGTATGAGTGTGCCTTTTTCCCTACATCCTCTCCAACATTTATTGTTGTTTATGTTCTTAATAGCTGCCATTCTCACTGGAGTAAAATTAAATCTTAGAGTAGTTTTGATTTGCATTTCTCCTTTATCACTCCCTTTCTCCTCTCCCTCCTCCACCTCTTGTTTCTTCTACCACTCTTGCGCTATTAATACTACTAACACTACTTTTACTAGTACTAGTTTGGGCTTCTTTTAGAATTTTTCTCTTTGGTTTTGTTTTTCAGTTGTCTTCTGATTATATGCCTCAGTGCAGTTTTCTTTGAATTTCACAGGACTTCCTCATTCTGTTCTACTGTCTTCCAACAGGTTTTTGAAAATTCTTCCAAATAGTGTTACCTGTCAAATAAGGTGTGGTCCCAGTCACTCTGTGCTTTTCCTTGGAGACTCCATTTCCATAAGTTTTCCACC
Organism: Tamias sibiricus; assembly: GCA_025594165.1. Taxonomy (NCBI): domain Eukaryota; kingdom Metazoa; phylum Chordata; class Mammalia; order Rodentia; family Sciuridae; genus Tamias; species Tamias sibiricus. Next base: position 28,691,336 of record CM046665.1, read on the forward strand.
TTTTAATTGTTCCCACAATTGTTCAGCACACTTGCATGTTATTTTCTTCACATATCCCCTCTATGCTTTACATACACAATTGATATTCATTCATTTATTTTAATTAATTAAATAATTAAGAACCCAGGGTCACTTTACCACTGAACCACATCCCGAGCCCTTTCTTATATTTTATTTAGAGACAGGGTCCACTGAGTTGTTTAGCACCTTTATATTGCTGAGGCTGGCTTTGAACTTACAATCCTCCTGTGTCTCAGCCTCCTGAATTGCTAAGATTACTGGTATGCACCACAACACCCTGCTGTGTTTTTATTTTTTATTTTTTTTACTTGTAGATGGATACAATAGTTTTATTTTTTTTATTTATTTATTTTTATCTGGTACTGATTATACCCAGTGCCTTACACATGCGAGGCAAGAGCTCTAATGCTGAGCTACATCTTTTGCCCTGATTGATATTCTTACAAATCTTTAAGTCTAATTCTATCTTAAGTATAGTCTAATTTGCTGTAAAATGCATAATTCGATTGGTAATTTCAAATATTTCATATCTAAATTCTAGAATGTTATGTGATTTGTTGTTATATGTACCAAGTTTATGGCAAAAATCTTCATTCCTCCTCTGTGTTTTTCTATCTTTTTGTCTATTTTTGAACATATTAATCATAGATGTTTAAAGTCTTGGTTATAAATGTTTAATATCTAGAAAAGATACAGTTTTTTTTTTTTGGGGGGGGGTCTCATTTTGTCACAGTGTGTGGTCATGTGGACCTGCCTATTGGTATTTCTGTTTTGTTTTGTTTTTAATGTTGTATATTTTGTAGAAAAAATATATTAAGTCCCCCCCAAATATTATATTCTTCCTGAGTATATAGTTTTTCCTCCACTAGACTTCCTGGAGTGGTGACTAACGCCTCATCCAGCCAGGCTCTGCTAGATCTCAGAGGGCCGCAGTTCTGGTAATGCTTCCTGCAATTCTGAGTTTCTGCTCATTCTCAAGTGTTTCCACACAAAAGTCCTGAGTATACTTCATGACCCTCTAGCTTCTGTTTTATAAAACTAAAAATGGCTCTGCTCTGCTTTCATTGTATTCCCACTTAGTAATTAACTTCCTGGTCATATTTCAGGGACCCAAATTTCAGCAGATTCACTAGAGAAAAGTCTAACTATATAGTATAGGCTATATAGTATTTCACCCTAAGTGTTTCTTGGAATCCCTGTGGGTTTCCCTGTCCCCAGTTGTGCATTTTGGTTCTTCTGACACTTGTGCTTGCTCATTACACAAAATACCCCCAGGGCATTATCCACTGCTGAATTCAGGTTATGTCACCTGGTTCACCCTACTTTGTGGTTTTAGCAAATTCTTTCTCTTTTTGCTCTTGAAAAGATCAATTCTCTGATTTATCCAGCATTTCTAATTGTCTTCAATAAAGGTGTTGGCTTGCTAGCACTCTGTATGCCACTTAGAAGCAAGTATGCATGATTATTTGTTGAATTAAAGACACTTCTATGGGCAGGGGTTATGGCTCAGCAGAAGAGCATTCACCTAGCACATTCTAGCCGTGGGATTGATACTTGGCACCACATAAAAATAAATAAATAAAGGTATTGTGTCCAACTACAACTAAAAAAACCAAAAATTTTAAAAAAGACACTTGTAGAGCAACAATGTGACATAAACATTGAAATTTTATATCATTAGAAATATGTATTAGATTCCTAAGGATACATCTTTATGTATAATACAATCATATAATTCAATTAGTAAGAAGGGGGTGTGGAATTGTAAAAGCATCTATTGTTCTTAATAAATTATATTAGAGAAAGAACATAAATTTTTTTCCCAATTTATACTTTTACCTCAGAAATACTTGCTGTAATTTTGAAACTTCAACAACAAAAATTAATTAATCAATCAATCTTGATTTAATTAATCTTGATTAATGGGACAAGAGAAAAACCAGATGACTTAAATATTGCCCAAATCATGTGAAAAATTCTCAAAGGACACGTGAGTAAATGCCTTACATGTACCCAGAAAATGGAAATTATAATTAGAAAAAAATCTTCTCTTTCATTTCATACTGAATGAAAAAGAATTTGATTGTGCTTAAGTATAAAAATACCCACAAAATATAAAATATATGTTAAAAACAGTTTTGGGAAAATTGATTCACTATTTTGGAAGGGATTTGTTTTTTTAATGTTTCCACATTTCTTTTTTTGCATGAACTTACATTTTAAAATTTGACAAATACAATTAGACCTTCATTAAAAACATTTCAAATGCAAAAAAAAAATATTTTGCAAGACATTGTTATTATTTCCCATGACTGCCATTTTAAGCACTGTTAACATATATTCTAACTACCTTCTGCTGTGTGAAACTGATGATGAGATTAGGTTTTACTGTGAAAACATTCTATTTTAAAACCTGAGATTTTTTTACACATCCCATTTATTAAATACATTTTGTTATTTTAGAGAGAAAAAAAAATCAATTTACATTTCCTCTTATTCAAAAAGCCCACAAAGTGATGAGGTAAATTGGGTTTTTTTCATATTGTGATGCTTTTAACTAGAAAGCATTAGTCTTTTATGTGTCCTTATCTAATCCAAGTTATATTTACCTTATAAATACAATGCAAACTTTACTGAAGATTGCTGGGAATCAGAAAGTTTTTTTTTTTTTCTTTTTCCCCAACACATACTTTAAAGTGAAAACATCTAGAACTGTTTTATCCTAATAGATATCAATCATATTTTGAAGAATTTATTGTTTACTCTCTTACTGCTATGTTAGTTAAAATAAATTCTTTTTAATATTGATGATCTTGTTTAATTGAGATAATAATGCATATTTTATAGGTATAAACAATTTTACTGAGTCCTTCTTATGAAGCTGGGAATGTCAGATCCTATTCAAATTTCATTTTTCACACAAATTAGATAAATTATGTAAATGAATTGACTCAATTCAAACTAGTACCCAATAGTGGGGCTTGGATTCAGACCTAGCCATCTGATTTGGGTAGCCATATGACCAGTCAAAATTGCAGATCACAATCTGCATCACTGTCTTCTAGATTACTGAATTCTGACAAGAGGTAGCATTCAAATTACTTGGTCAGTTTTGTTATTTAGAGAAAAATTGGAGATCATTACTTCGGTTTTTGAGAAACACAAACATCTTAAGCCACAGAATTAGAGAAGGTTCCTTACCTTTTTCCAGGAAGAATAGGGTAGATGATTAGTTACCTGTATAAAATATACAGAAGAGCAACAGACTGCAGAATTGGACATCTTCAGATGCCAAATTACTCATCCTTTGGAATGAGAGAGGAGGCAGGGTTGAAATATCTCCTTCCATTCACATGAAGTCAGAGGATGCTTGCCCTTCCCAAAATCCATCATGCCATCCCTTACTGTTTTTAAATATCCTAAATGCCTTAGATAGGCCTTTTCTAGAAATTTGCTATTTTTTCTTCTTTAATTCAGAATGCCAAGACAGCAGTATTTTGGTAATTTTTTTCCTGAAATTCTCAGTCTGATTTTCTGATTTCATATTTTTTCAATAAACTTACAACCTTATAAGTTGAAACATAATATATTATTCTTCCAGTAGTATACCCACATCATTAAGACATCTGCATTCAAATTATTTCTTAGAATATTGTCTATTATGGTTTGGATGCAGTTTGTCTCTATGTTGGCAAAATTGGAGGATAATGTGGGACCTTTAAGAGTTGGGTTGCGGTGGAAAGTAACTGGTTTATTAAGGATGCTAAACTCTGAAGGAATTAATGCTGGTCTGGAGAAAGGGTGCTTTATAAGAGCAAGTTGCTATTAAGAACATGCCTAGCATCTCCCATTGTTCTAGCTTCCATTGCACCATGACACACATAAGCCTCACCCTCTCACATGAACCTCACTTTTGCAATGCCATCTGCCTGGAAGCCTTCACCAGAGCTGAGCTGTTGATAGTTCTCTTGAGCCTGTATATCTGGGAGCTAAATATGTTGCTTTCTTAATAAATTACCTCAGGTATTTCATTATAGTAACAGAAAACTGACTAATAAACTAACTTAAAATGATTTAGTTTTTGTAGTTCTGCTATATGTACTCTTTTTCCCAACTGATAAAATTACAGTCATTAGGGTCCAGATGTTTGTATGAAAAACTTTCCATGCATACACAATTGCATAATGAACTTGATAAAAAGAACCATCTAATGATAGCTCATTCATTTAACATTCTTTATCATAACCCCAAAATATAGTTTTAGTTGGTCAAAGTATCACTAATTGGTTAACTGATTATTAAGTTTTACTGCACTAAAATCTATATACATAAGATATTTAGTATCTGATTTGATGTTGTTTTATTTTCAAATGATAGCCATCGAGTGATTTGGAGTTCACAATCACAGGATATATGATCTAACAGGATTATGACCCAGTTAACCAAGCACTTTCATTGTTATGTGAAGTATAATCATCAGACTTTCAGGGCAAATTTTTAAGATATTCAATACGATCTTATAGGTCAATCTCTATCTCAAAATAGTAAAATCTAGTGATAAATTTAAGTAGATCATAAACGTACACCAACATGAACATTCAAATATGCTGTCAACTTTGGAATGAACTTTCACAGGAGAGACGAGCTAAAACAGTAGATGTAAAGAATCACCAGCTGTGATCTCAGTTGAGGTCTTTACCTTTTCAGTCATGAAGAGTGAGATGAAGGTCATAAGCACTTTGAGGTTTTGTTAGCACAGAGATTTAATCTTTAACTTGAATATTTTGCCTTTTGGCTTACTTGACAGCATTTTATGTTAACTGGATTTTTCAACAGAAATGTTAATGAGCAATTTGCTAACAAGAAGATTCACAAACTAACTGGTCACTTACCACCAGTTGTACTGAAAGAGTGATATTCCAACAAGGCAATATTCCATAAAACTAATTACCTGGAGAACTCATGGAAAAATACTTTGACACAGACATGACATGTAACTTTCTAACATGCAGATGTGACCTGAGGATATCTAAATCTGAAGTATTACTACTGCTGTTGTCCTTTTGAAAGGAATATTTTTTATCTGAAACAGACAAGGTAAAAAAAGAAAGAAAACAACTAAACTAGTTCAAAAAACTGTTCACTGATTGAAATTAAATATATCATTTGTCTCACATAATTACACTTTTATAGATAGTTTCTAACCTATTAGCAATAGCTTTTGAAAATCTGTCCAAATTAGCCTTTTTATCCCTGTCTTTACAATTTTAATATGCATGGTCTATGCTATAAATCTTATCTTTCCCCTATGTGGATTGTGGCAATAGTCTCCTAATTAACCTACGCCTTGTTATACCACCACCACTTTTTTTTTTTCTTTATGAAAGTGTCTTGTAAAAACACAAATTAGGAATTATCAGAACTATCTTTGTACTTGCAAAATGTTGTAGATTGGATTCTTTGAAAGACAGACTCTGAGATACAGATTAACTTGTAGAAAAAATATGACTGGGGAATCATGTAAGGAATAATGCCTTAGGAAGGGAAGAGATGGGATTGGTAAAATGGAGATACTGGCCTGCAATACTTTTTAAAAAAGCCCTCAGCTCTTCAGACAACATCATATTTCAGTACTGTCCATAGTTGGGGCAACTATGCATCCAGCCACTGGATGCAGATTTCTCTCTGGAAGAGGGCATGACCTTGGGGGTTGGGGCTCTTTTCAGCATGTAGCAGTTCTTAACATTGAGGCTATTACTGAAAAAACATTGTATCCCTCTGCCAGTGATTTACCTAGTGGGATGACCGAGAATCTCTTAAGTGAGTTCTCTAGTGAGTTCTCTATATTCCCGATCACTGTGCCACTCTCAAGCTATAGAAGTGAACTTGTTGAATTATATTAACAGTGGGCCAGAATGTCCCAAGATAGACTGACGTGGATCATCCAGTTGCCAAACAGTATTTCTTCCTAACTATAATTTTTAACAGCAGCTCTAACTCTTCCTGTCTACTAAGGTTAGTTATTCTTGCCAAGATGTAAAATTTTCTTTTTTGCCTGCCAGTCCCTTCATATGAGGATTTGCCAGTGCCCACTTGGCTTCCATAGCTTAAGTTTCATAGGGCATTTGGTATTGAACCATGGTGGTATTTTTTTCCACTCTGAGATGCAGACCTCCATGCAGCTTTGCAACTATGCACATTTACACTTATCCCTATGACGAGTGTACTAGCTTGACTTCTGCCAGTATAGTATCATCTTGGTTTGGGATTCTTTCATATGTATTGCTATCAGTAATCCCAGTTCTGTAGCAGGACTTTTTTTTTTTTTTTTTTTTTTCCTTATCTTCAGTCCTGGGCCAAAGAAGAGAGCACACAAATTGAGATTATTGGTTATGATACCTTGATTGCTTTAGTAAAGAATCACTCTCCAAGTCTTCCAGGGAAAATATTCTTGCAGCCTATATTCCAATATTATATAACGCTGCAATTCAGCATGCCTCATTATGAGTCTTCTGTTCCTTTCTTTAACTTTCTGCTTTAGCTGCTCTGTCATCTCCAATTCACTCATTTTATCCCACAAAATTTTCCAAGTTTCTAGGAGTCATCCAATTACCATGTTTCCTTATTTCCAAAGGAAATGGATTAAAGTATATTAAAGTCTAAGTTCCAGAAAAGCACTCTCATATCAATCAACTATTTCTTACCCAACTTTTTCTTCTACCCTCTTTTTGCTGCCCACTTACCTCAACATCATCAGAATCTAACCCTATGCATTGCTCTCACAGCTTCTGTTAGTGCAGAAGGTAGGTTATATATTCTACGTTTTTTTTTCAGGATATCATGCCATTTCTTCATTTCTTTTCTTGGTTGCAGCCCTTCCTTCACTGAATCTCAACGTTATATAGGAACATAAAGTCAAGATGAAATGTAGAAACATTTTGTGAGAATAGGATATGTATTGCTTTGCATCATACTTCAATAGGTATGAATCCTAGATCATAACAGATACGGGCAGATTATTTTTACAGGCTTTGGAAAATCTAAAGATTCGAGATTTTCAAATACATAAACTCAGATAGACAAATCATATATATATATATTTTTTTTTTTTTCCTAATGAAACCCTGACCTTGACATAGCACACCTGCTTAGGAGCTCTACCATGCATTTCTGACTAAATATGAGGGCTCAAGTTTTTTTCTGCCTGCTGATTGTCTAAGATAAGACTCTTTAGATGCTGCCAAGTCATTCCTCTCACTTCCACAGGTGATTTTTAACTGAAGATTTATTATAAGCAGCCTTCCATTATATGCATCCAGAGCATCAAGTGCCATGAGAAAAATACATCCATTTCATTTTCCTTACAAGATTGTCTCACCCCTAATTCTATGCAATCTTACACTGTACTTGTTAATGTAATTCCCTTCACTGGTATAATATTCTTGTTCTTGTTTGATGACTATTTTAATATCTGTATTGTTATCCTTTTCTTGTGCTAGTGTGATCATTACCACTCAAATGTAGAATAATCTAGATGTGAAAATTGATTTTACCATTCTTTTTTAGGTTTCCTGGTTGTTGGAAAAAATTCTCAACTAACTGCTTTTGCTATTCTGAGGTACCCTAAGCTTACGGTTTCTTCCCTGTAATTAACCTTGCTGTAAATTTAATTTGTTACCTGGCATTCATCATTTAATCATGTCAGACTTAAGCTTGGGAAATGAGCATAAACATTGATAACTGAATATTGTTATTGTTTTGATCAATGAATTTCACTTTCTGTCTGTCTTGCTTACCCCAGAGTCTTCACAGTTCTTGATACTAGAAATAATAGTCAAGGTTCAGATTTCTCAGAAAACTGAGTTACAGATAATTTTGCAGGAATCTCATTAGGAAATTAGATGTGAGGAAATCTTGCCAGGATTGCTACCAGTGAAAAAAATAAGAGGAGGTGTAATTGTCCAGAAGGATTAGTTGGTTGCAGCACAGTTTCAACAAGACCTTAATCAATTCTAGTGAGAGATCTGAAGATATATAAGTCATCATCCTTTTCACAGTCAGAAAGTAGGAATTAGGAATTTATGTCCATGTATTCACAAGTCATTGGATGCAGGTTGCATCAGGAAGGTGGTAGGATATTAAATAATGTGGTTCTCTTGAACTGACAGTAATTTTCATTCCCAGAGAGAGCAAAGAGATGAATTATAGAAGATCATTCAGTCTTATATGAAATGTATAGCATGGGATTTATTATAAGAGAAAATTCTGGGGAAATTCCTTCAACTGTGCTTTCTGCTCTTGATTTTCACAGCAAAACTGGATAGAAGCTGCCAGCAATATCCAGTGCAACTAACTAAATGCTGTGCCATCTTAAAATTTTTTCCACTTATTAATTAGTACATCACTTTTAAATTCAGCCTTGCACTACGTCTCAGACATGGACAAGATGTAGACCAGTTCTTGCCAGAATTTAACATGAATGGTCTCTAGTCCAATTTCCAATGGTCCTCATTTCAGGCTCTGCTTACAAGATTCTAAAAGTTTCCAGTCTGCAAATCTAAACTTTTCCAAGTTTCTCCCACAAACCCTCTTCAAAGGCTTCAGAACCATGCATGGTCAGGTTACTAATGGCCACAATCCCATTTTTCAGTATCAGTTACAGCTTTAGTCATATTTGTATTGCTGTGACCAAAATACCCACAAGAACATTTGAAGGAGGGAGAGTGTATTCTGGCTCATGGTTTTTAGAGGTCTCAGTCCATACATAGCCAACTCCATTGCTTTCTGAGTCCATGTTGAGGCAGGACATCGTGGTTGAAAGGCAAAATATTGTAAAGCATCTCACCTTATGGTGGCCAGGAAACAAAGAGAGGGGTAGGACCATTGGAAAGGTGAACCCTTCCAGGGCATCAGTGGCCCTCAGGGACCCACCTCCTTTAGCCACATCCCACCTGCCTATAGTTACCATTTAAATTAGATAAGCTGATTAAGTTACAGCTCTCATAGTCCAGTCATTTCACCTCTGAACATTCTGAATTAACACAGGACATTTGGTGGGAACCCCTTATCCAAGCCATAGAAATCTATGTACTAAATATACACAATTAAAATTGTCCCATGACATTAAAAATAAAATTTCAAGTAATTATTTCTGTATTTAGCATCTTACATGGATTACTACCTTATCACTTATCCAGCTTTTCTATTCTTTACAGTTAATACTCTCCTGATGCTCCTTTTCATGCTTTAAGACCATTTTCCTAGAGATATTAGCTAAAGTGTCTTTGCTCCACTATTTTCCAATAAGAAAATGTACATCTTTATGTTTATAGGACTCATAATAATATAAAATTGTAGATTTTTAAATTTCCAGTAGGATACCCTAGAGCACTTTCCCCTGGGACACAGCAATGAACATTGTTCAAGATGAAGGCTTCTCTGTTAGTCTATTTTCCCACATTTCTGTGATGAGTCATCCCCATCCAGCCACTTTTAGTGGACATGCAGTATAAGCAAGCAATAAGCTAATGTTTTAAAGCAATCAAATTGTTTGTTTGTTTTGATGACGCTACATGATCTAAACTATCTTAGATGATAGATAATGCCTGATATCACCTTAAACTCAGAGTCTTACATAATGTATAAATAATTTTGACAAGAAAAAAAAAAGAATAATTCCATCTTTGTTTAGCAATGTACATAGTGAAGGTTTTTTTTTTTGTTGTTGTTGTTGTTGTTGTTATATGATTCACTTTTTAAATGAGAATTTTTTTCAGCATTTACCTTAACATGAATGTATGAAACCAAAAGAGTACATCAAAATTTCAGTATAAGGGGAAAATGTAATATTTATTTATCAAAGGAGTCATCTTTTATGGGGAGGGAAAAACATGGTTCTACTTCAAGTTTTCTCCCTTTGTCAAAACCATGATGGATTACAGAGAAGAAAACATTTCCAGCATTGCATTTCCAGTGGGAGTTATACCTACTAAAACCTGCAGGTTTTAGGGTACGCATACATATTCTATTTGCTTCAGCCCTCCTAATGAATAAAAATTCACTAAAGAAAGTGTGAATTGATTGTAAAATTGCACTTGCACTATACCAACAGTTTAGATTTAATCTTTTTGTTGTCATTCAAGAATGTAGAATGTTTAAAGAAAACTGTGCTCACTTTCTGCCAACTGTGCTGCATCTTATTTCCACCATCTGACACATTTGCCAAGTTCATACACAACTGTGCCTCCACTGCAGTAATCCTTCATGGAGCTGTGATACTGAGACTGCACGCCAGGTTTGCCTCAGTCAAAGCTAAGAGCTGGATGCTCTTGTCTAGCTCTATACTTTTGACTTCTTATGGTCAATTTGGATCCTACCATTTGTGAACTTCTCTTGTGATTCATGAGTGTTAGTGCTGGGATTTACTTTATTTACTTTCTATTCGAAGTTTTCAAACAGCAATCACATTTAGTCAGCTTTCTCACTTGTTGTTGTTGTTGTTGTTTTGGCAGAAGGAAGCCGCTCACATGATGGTCAGGAAGCTGAGAAAAACCAGGGATTGAACTCATCAGGCGGGGCACCTTCTTGACCACTGGGGGACAATCCCCAGCCAAATTATTTGTTTTTTTTTTATACAAATTTTTTCTTTTTTTTTATTAGAGACGGGGTCTCTCTGAGTTGCTAAGTGCCTCGCCATTTCTGAGGCTGGCTTTTTGAACTCATGATCCTCAAGTATTGCCTCAGCACTTGACCACCACATCCCCCCTTTTTTTTTTTTTTTTTTTTGTATTTTAAGTGCTGGGATTATAGGCGTGCGCCAGCCCGCATGCGCCACCGCACCTGGCTAATGATGGACCCTTTTTGCTGGTGTTGATCAACATTCCATATAACACTATATGGCCAGTGTTGTGCACACTGAAGGATGATTTGATCACATAGCTGAACACTTAAAACCCATTGTTTTAAAACATTTCCATACTGGTGCATGTATGCCAAAATATAGGCATTTTATTTAAGTGGTCAAACATTAACAGATTGGAAAAATATTTTATTATGAAGTTCCTAATGACCCAGGGAAGAATTATGACTAATGAATGAGATGTAAAATTAGTTCTGCAGTCGTACCACAGAAAAAGACTTACTAGGATATAAACACTTTCAGTACTTCCATTGAATATATCATGACTTAATGAAAATCAAATTCATTTTATAATGCCACCTTTTAAATTTTTCCCTTAAGATTAGTCAATCTTAGTGTTGCTAATGAATGCATTTGTTCAAGTTGGAAAAATCATGGGTTTGAGAGAGACAGATGAATATAATGGGAAAAATCTGTTTTGCAATTATGACAGAAAGTGAAAGCATCAAAGATTAAGAGAGACATCTTTGGGGAAAAATCATTGTGCTTAATTTAACTTGTATTATTAATAAATAATCATCCATATCATGCATTTATTCTCTACATTGTGAATATAGGTCAGAGAAACAAATTATTCAGCATTAGTCACATATATAAAATATTTGAATTCTTAAAGATTATTATTGTATTTGACCAAAAATAAAGAACAATTTATTAATCTATTTTATTAAAATTTGTATAAATGTCTGAGCTCAATTATCTTAAATTTAAAGAAGTGTTGTGACAAAAGCTGTTGGATATATTAAATATCCAGGAAGTTGTTATTAAAGCTGACATTGTCTGTATAAACTATGATTTCCTCATTCCTATGCCCATGATTTAAATACATGTGTCAATACTGACTCTGAATGGAGTGTAGAGTTTGGCAGCTAGTGTCACAACTTTCACATTAGTCCATTTATTCTATTAATTATAGATTCATATTAGAATAATATTAGCATATAAATTTTACAAACTTTTACCTTATTACTCTCTAATTTTACATGAATCTAGTATTTTTGAAACAATGCTAAGTCTAATTTAATAAGTTAAATTGTCTTTTATTTCTTTTTTTTAACTAGCTAAAAATATTTTATAATTCTTTCACTAAACTTATGCAGATTGCCAGAGTCAGTTCCAGATTGCTGCTGATGGAACTCTCTTTCTCAGTACAAGCTAAGTTTTTAACACATCATTTTTCCTGCCAACAGGAAAATGATAAAATGTAATATTGGTATCATGTTCTTAGCAGCATCCATATCTTTTCTCATAATTTATATTCCTGAACAACTATAGATTATCTTTTCATTTCCATGAGGTTATTATGAACCTGTTTTGGAATTACAAAGACCCATAATAACTGCATCTTCCATCCAGTGCCCCTGTAGCTAGGAAAAAATAAATCAAACTATTGACACAACAAATGGCAATTTGTGGAAATATGCTCAGATTTCACATCAAAGCCAAGATCCTAAATATCAAGACATTTTCATTTCTCCTTTCTGTATTTTACTAATCTCTTTTAAGATAATTTTACTAATAGTGCTTTACTTTCCTTAGAGTCCATGATGAAAGATAAGAAGACCATGAGGTGCTGTGTTCAAGGATATTTCACTACAGCAGAAGAAAAGATAATTATTAGCTCTGAAAGAGGTAGCAGTTGGTCTTGGCCTAGGGATAGCACTCTCCCAACAGAAAAAATACAAGGCAGACTTTGTCATTAGATACCAACAACAAAACAAGAAACAATAGAGTTATTTTCTTTGTTCCTGTTTCTTGATCATTCAGCCCAAGATATCTGTCACGATTGGCTGGCACTATCTGGACTAAAAATAGCATCTCTAATATCTACTATAACAGGAAGTGAGCCTCACCTTGGTCTCATTGCTTCTAACAATGTACAAATAAATGCAGTACATGGGTCTTCAGAGACTTTTAAGAATGAAGGCTGGTTATAATGTTATTTTCACATGAGGGATTTTATTTTATTTTGTTCTCTAAGTCTCTATTACTCAAGTTATGTAATAGAAGTGAAAATTGATGAGGCTAGGAATAGAGAAAGGTATTTTTCTTTTTATTTTATATTTTGATAAATTAAAGATTCTTTATTTCTTCCTCCCTCCCTATTCATAAAGTAGAGGAATTTAAATACAAGTTAAGGAGTTCTTTAGAACACAAGCAGAGAAATACATATGGGACCAAAATAACAACACTCTAAATAAACTCATTAGTTTACTTTGAAATTATTATATAAATGTAAACAGATTGGTATATATTTTCCATTTAATGGAATAGTTACGCTAGAAATGTCTCAGGGCCATTTATGCTTACTAGGCATGATATTTTTGCTTTTTTTTACTTCATCTTCTTTATAATGAGAGATTTCAACTATATGAAATAATTTAAGCAAATTTTCTATAGTATAAAGGGAGCTAAACGAACCATTTATTCTAAACATTTGTAATTAATATCTTATACATACCTTAGCTTATCTTCCATTTCAGTTTGGATGTTGTATAACTACTACCAATATTCAAAATGTATTGAGCATGTACTCTGTTTAAATCCTTGCTCTGAATTGCTTTGCAAATCTTACAACACTCCTATAAATCAGTTGGTGCTGCATTTCACAGATAAGTAAGAGAAATGTCAATTTTCTCAAAGTCACACAGCGGGCAAGTGGTAAAAGAAGTGGTTAACAAACTGAGTCTTTGCTCCATGAGGATGAGCACTCATAATGCTTCCTCCTGTTCACCTTGATCAACATTAAGCACCATCCTGTTTTGCATTCCCATTGCCACTATGAGTTCATTTCTTTAGAGATTTCATCTGTCAAGTTAAGGATTAGCTATAAAGTAATATATAAAAATGAAATGGAACTTCAGAAGAAAAAGAACAGAGTTTTATTAGAAAAACAGAAATTCAGAAATGGGTATAAGCAATAATCTCAAATGATAAGCTTCCTAAAATTGGCTAATTTTGGATGCAAGATTCTAAAATTCTGTTAACTAGAAGTTATTGTTTATTTCATAATAAGAAGGTCAACTAGAGTGATTGATAAGAAAGAAAACTGAACTTAATTGAATAGCAAATACTAACAGGAGAAAAAATCATAGTGAAAAATCCAGTGTCTCCAAACTTCATAGCCAGAAGTGATACAGTATATCAGGGTTACATGGTGGACCAGGGTTACCAGTGAAGCATTTGGAGGGATGCCTTTTTCTTATTCTTTTTGGGTAGCAGGGGTTGAACCCAGGGACACTTAACCACTGAGCCACTTCCTCAGCCCCCTTTATTGTTTTTTATTTTTATTTTTTTATTTGAGATGGTGTCTCTTTAATTTGCTCAGAGCCTCACTACATTGCTGGCTAGCTTTGAATTTGCAACCCTGCTGCCTCAGCCTCCAGAGTTGCTGATAATACAGGCATATACAACCAAGGCTGGCTTATTCTTAAGATGGAATTGTCTTGAGAAGAAAGACCCAGTTCAAAAAAGAGTGTTACTAGAAAAATTTTAAGGTGGAGATTCTTGACAAAGTACAAAAGAAAGGGTCTTTAGGGAAAAAAAAATATCAATTTTTCTCAGAATCTGTAAAAAAGAAGATCAAAAGAAAAATGTGTGACAGAGCATGAAGCTGACTGAAATAAGCTGGTGATCAAATAGTTCTGCTGTCTCAGAGAAGTAGACTAAGTCAGTGGCTGGGAATGAAGTTAAGAATGGGTCTGTTAATTTGTGCATTCTCATTATTCAATTCAGAACACAAGAAACATATGTTCTTCTGTCTGTCCCTATTTTCATGTATATAAATTCATCATCCTTGTATCAGGACTGATTTTAGAAATCAGTGTGTTCCAGAATAAATTTAAAACAGGGTATGGATTAAAATATCATTTAATCATGAAGGATCAGAGATCAGAGTAGCAATGAAACTGACAATGTGGTATTAAAGAAATGAGTGAAAATAGATATATTCTCAGAATTATATTAGTCAAGGAATTCAAATCTGGATAGAACTGAAAGTACTCAGCTCTCACTTGTTGAAAAATATAGCAGTTCTAACCAAATTCATGAGAGACAGGAAAGAAAACTAGAGAGAAAACTCTTTATTAAAAAACTGGACAGGGTGGCGCACACTTGTAATCCCAGTGGTGTGGGTGGCTGAGATGGGAAGACTGGGAGTTCAAAGTCAGCCTCAGCAAAAGTGAGGCACTAAGCAACTCAGTGAGACCCTGTCTCTAAATAAAATACAAAATTGGGCTGGGGATGTGGCTTAGTGAGTGAATGTCCCCAAGTTCAATCCCCGGTACCAAAAAAAAAAAAAAAAAAAAAAAAAAAAGAAAGAAAAAAGTACAATAAGGGCGAGGAATGTATGTGGCTCACCGGTAGTGTGCTTTTCTAGCATGCATAAGATCCTGGGTTCAATCTCCAGCACACACACTCTCTAAAAAAAAAAAAAAAAAAAAAAAAAAAAAAAAAAAAAAAAGTGATATATATAAGAGTTGCTTTATAAGAAAGTTGTTAGTGCCAAAATGAATAAGACAGTGACTTTGCCTTCAATGGTACATCAATTTATACCCATCTCTTCATATTTTATACCAACACTATTGATATTACTAAAATTAATATAGATTTTAATAACTTATTTTGCAATGTAAATCTTTACAGAGAAAGTTTATTTAGATCCTGAAATAGACAAGGAATATTTTGTATAGCATTTTCTCCAAAAGGTAAGCACAAAAAGATCAATGAAAAATATGCAGAGAGGAATGACTTCCTACAACGTATAATTTACAGGTTATTCTGTAGTCCATTTCCTGGATGATGTGAACTTAGACTTTAAAGTGGGGTAGAAGCTTGTATTCTAGATGGAAAAGGAATATTCCAATTAGAGGAGATATCAAAAGCAAAGTTAATACTATGTGAAATTATTACGTTCACAGAGCTATTTTATAAAATTAAATTATACTGGAGGGAGTGTGAGAAAGTAAGTGTATGCTAGATTGAAAAATAAGTTAAAGAATTTAGAAATTATTTAGAGCATGAGTCTTATTTTAGCAAATAATGTTAGCACATTTGTCAATTTTTATACACTATAGAGTAGATCCACCCAATCTTCGCCCAAGGTAAACCTACATATAATTACCTTTTTAGTATTTATCTATCATAATATGTACCAATGATACAATAATTACCTCTTTGCCATGAGACCCTACCAACTACTCAAAGTCAAATTTAATTTCTACTTATCTCTGATTTTCAAGTATCCAGTATAAAGATAGATATTAAATCCAACAGAGATGTGAAAGAATGGGAATGAGAAGCAAAAAAAGAAAAAAAAAATATCTCTATGATGGTGACTTGTTCTGTAGAAGTAGGCCTAACTGGGCAAAATTTAGGACTTTTTTCTTATCTGCCTACAGCCAGATAAGAAAAACTACATATGTTGTTCATTCTATCTCAGAAGTTGAGGCTAATGTTGTATGTAATTGTGCACGCAAACATATGTGTCCCTTTTCGTCCCTTCTCCATGGCTGAGATGACAGATTCAGGGTTACTCTGAGGTAGCCTTGTGTCCAAGATAGTTTTATATTTCTCTAAACTTGACTAAACTTTACAGAGGCTCTTTTCTGCCTCTTGGCCCCTGATTTTCCTCTCACCAGATAACCTAACCTCAGAATTCCCTCTCTTTACTTTACAGCTTTTACTTTAAAAACTTGTCATGAAAATTCTTACTGCCTCTCTTTGAGATATACAACTTCTCACAAGCCTCTTGCCAGTTTTGTAAAGACAATCTTTCCTAAAGACCTGGGAATCATCATTTGAAATATAATCATCAAGAAAGATTATACCCCCCTCCCTTGGGCTTTGTGAGAGAGTAGAAGGAAGAATAACTACTCTTGGTACCTTGTTCCAAGCTATAAAATTGCCTCCTATATTCTTGATTTACCTTCTTTTGGGGTGAGAAAAAAGAGTCAATTGGTAATCACTGATAGCCTGTGATTTTGCCACCTCTTGTTTTAAAAAGTCTTCCACTCTTTGTTTAAGCAGAGTTGGGTTCAGACTGTGTGCTATTCTCTCCCCTATATTGCAGTAATCTTGACTCAAGTCTTCCTTATCTGATTATCTTCAAATGGTGCAGTTTTTGATTTTATAATTATTTTTTAAATACCTGTAATAAGTTGCCTAAGTAATTTGTATTGAAGTCTTTGTACTATCTCACTTCTCTCTTGCCTCCTTATTCTCACATAGCTTTTCTCATGGGCAATTAGTAAAATGCTATGCCATCTTTAAGAATGGCTTGGGAGTAGAATGATTATACCTCTCTCATGGTCTTGGTTTTAATTTATTTAGGTTATTAGTTGGTTATTTTGATATTTCATTTCAAAAGAAAGGGATCCTTCATGTAATTCAGCCAAGCTCCTCATACCTGTACATGTGTTAGAATTTGAGGCCTTCACATATGAAAAACTCTTAATAATTCAAAAATAAATCAAATAAGGTATTCCTTAGGGTAGAGTGGATGAGGAAAATGGCAAACAGAACATTTTAGTTGTGGTAAGTCTACGAATCTTAGTAGCAGTATCCAAAGGGAAGTAGGAGATTCTGGTGAAGGAAAGACTAAGAATGACCAAATTCAGACTTAGGGGAGTTGATAAAGGGTAAGGATAAAATTTGTTAAATATTATGTGTGTCAATCATCTTTCTGTTACTATAAGAAATATTTGAAATTATCAACTTAAATAGAGTAGTTTGTTTTGTCTCATGACTTTGAAGGTTACATGATCAGGTGAACCAATTGCTTTTATGCCTGATGTATGGATGATGGGTGGCAATGGAGAGAGTATGTGGAAAAGCAAAATCACTCACCTTTGGTCAGGCAGACAAAAGAAGAAAGGAAGGACACAGACCTTGAAACACTTCAAGGGCATGCCTCCAACAACCAAAAGACCTACCATTAGGCCTCACATCTCCAAGATTCCACCATTTCTCAGTTACTTCACCCAGAGTGGTACACACCTTCAACACACAGACCTTTGAAGGACAGTGGGAGTCCAAACCATCGTACTACTTCCTAGAGAATTTTAGAGAGCAAATTTACATATTGCCCCATGTGTTTGACTCAGCTTTCATCATAATTAATATGAAGTCATATAATTATATATTCTTGTTGATTATCTAATTATTTTTAAACTCTTCATACTTTCCCTAAGTTCAATTCATTATGAATTTTATCACCCTATGATATTTTACTGTGGCAAAAAATCCTTAGCATAAATTTACCATCTTAAGCATTTTAAGTGTGTACTTACTAGTAAATATATTAACAGTATTGTATAAAAAGGTTTTAATATTTTTATTCTGCAAAATTGAAACTCTATACACATTAAAATGCATTCCCTCCCCCTTTCCTCCAGCCCTTGACAACCAGCCCCCTTCTACTTTCTGATTCTATGATTTTGACTATGTCAGTCACTTTACAAAGGGGAATTATATAATGTTTGACTTACATATTGTCCTTGAATCTCATCCATATAGCAATATGTGAAAGATTTCCTTCTTTTTAAGCTCATGACATAATCCATTTCACAGATATACTACATTTTCTTTATACAGTTATCCATCAATGGATATTTGGGTTGCTTTTATCTCTTGGCTATTGCGAATAATGCAATAAACATGAAGTATGTAAATATCTCATTAAGATTATGTTTTGAGGACATTTTTAGTATACATATGAGAGTTCCAAATCATATGATAATTTTTATTTTTAATTTTTGAGAACACTGTAGTCTATTTTTCATAGTAACTAAGTCATGAATTTAACCTGTCGTTATTGACATTGACCATGTTTTTGTATACTTGTTAGTTATTTGTATATCTTCTTTGGAGAAGATATTTACGTTCTTTAGCCATTATTAAAATCAGAGAACCCATGATGTTTTTATCCAAGGCAGAATTCACAGTTGTTCCAAAGGCCAACTCTCATGAGGAATGGAGTAGCTTTCTTAAAAGAAGTTAGTGCAGAGCAGATGTCACACAACTGCTTCCTTCTCTTGCCGTCTCGCTGTCAAGAAATTCATAAAGTTTCTAGAACTGCAGCAATTTTTTGAGAAGTGTCTAAGATTTTTAAAGGGCTGGCTATGGATAAACCTTAAAAATACTATCATCTTAATGTTCATGTCACCCTAGTCTTACTTTTAAACTTGGTAGTCCAGTAATAAAAATCACCTGGAATTTCGTTTATTTTCATGTAAAACATGGTAAAGTTCTCTTAACATCCCCTTCTCAGTTTGTATTTATTGTTTCAATTCCATTACAAAATATCTAAGCTCCAAATACACTACTATTAGAAGTGAGAATTCTTTTATACCTATTCTCTGAAGCCTTTCTTCAGTCATGCATCAATGTCAGAGAATACATGAGGTCTGAATCTTGACTTTTGAAGAATCAATGATTGTTGCTATCAAAATCAGGTTATGACCCAGGACAGCCACCACCAGAGAACACTCATATAATAGCATCATAGGGCTCAATACCACAATGATCTGGGAAGGGCAACTAGCCATAGGCACTGCTATTTGGTTCAGAGAAGCACCAATTAATTTGTCTGCTCTCTGATCCACTTGAAGTACTCAGCTGGAAATCAAACAAAGCCAGCTTTAGGGGGAAAAAAAATCTATCATTTGAGAGATGTTATGTGTTCTTTCAAGTAGACTATATTTTAGACACTAGAACTAAGGGTCATAACTCTTGAACCTCTGTTTTCATAAAATTAGAGTTCTTCAAAAGCACTAAAAATAAAGTGACTGTGAATACCCTTCAAGTGTTAAGTGAAAGTTGAGAAACAAAGTAAAGAAGGATGAAGGCAAGAGTTTTAGATAATAGTAACAACAACAACAACAAAACCCAAAAGTTTTCTTCTCCATCTTTTGGTGCTCACTCTTTGTTTGGGAAATTAAATCTGCATGTTACTTACATTTCAACAAGAATGGCTGTAAAAAAATGACATTGATATCTTGATTAAAATCTGATTGAATCAAGAACTGATTTAAGAATTGAATTTTTAAATATTTACAAAGTCCCCCAACAAATTCTCAACTCTCAATCAAGTTATTGCCATAGACACGATCTCTCTCTCATTAGAATAGAAACACACATATGAAAGTATCACATGTTTACAGTTGTGCCATAAGACCTCTTCTCAGAAATTAAACCATTTCCCTAATCTCAGGCACGGTTTTATGTTTCTTCCAAACCCCAAGGAATTTTTGAAATAGGAATAGTTCTATATTTTTGTTGGCTTTCTGCCTGGGGATCTTTTAGGTTTCCATTTTGTGTGTGTGTGTGTGTGTGTGTGTGTGTGTGTGTGTGTGTATTAAAGCTAAGAAATGTTTACCAAATGCCAGACCCAATGTTTTCATCTAGAAAGGTATGGTTTTAGACTTGGTATATAGGTCTATAATTCATTTCAAAGTAGGTAAACTTTGTGAGCTAAAAAATTTTTCATCATATATAATGTCACTATTTTTCTAGAATCACTTGTTAAAAGTGACTATCATTTCCCCCATTTTATTATTTTGGTATTTAAAATTTTAAAAAGAATAACTGTTATAAAAATCAACATGACTTATTCCAATTCTTAGGTAGAAAGTGTTCATTAGGTCATTCAATTATGTATGATGTTATCTGAAGATTCTTCATATATTCCTTTTCATCAGGTTAAAAAAGTTCCCCCATAATGCTGATCTGCTAAGGCATTTTAACATGAATAGTTATTCAAGATGTTTTGTTTAATTCTAAATTAGAATGAAAACTTGATGAATTGGACAACTATAAATCAACAAAATTTACAAGTTTCATAATATAAAAGGCACCAGTAAGAATGTAAAAAGAGACAAGCCAAAGTTTTGGAAAAAAATTATTTACAACATATGTATCTTACATAGTACTTGAATCCAAAATGCTTAGAACTCAACAAGGAGATATTTAAAAAATTACAAGCAACTTGAACAAATAATTTATAATAGAAGTTTTATAAATATCCAATAAGCACATGGAAAAATGCTTAAGTAGCTATCACCAAAGTACAAATTAAAGTCCTGGTGAGACTAGTACGTACCAAATAGATTCATCTGTGTTCAAGTCTAAAGTAAGTATTTGGAAATATTTTGAGTATCTTGACAAATTAATTTCATATCTGTTACATGTTATATAATAAAATTGAACTTGTTTGTGTATATTTTTGTAGGGCTTTCCACTTACATTTGATAACTAATTTTCATTGTAATTCACATGTATAGCAGTTTCTGAGAGGCTGAAATTATTTTAATGATTTCATTATTTTGAGAAGTATGGAGGCCATAGCAGTACACTGGCAAGATTGTCCTCATGCAAATAATCAGGACGATAAAGAAATGCACAATATGTGGATTTGACTCTGTCTTTAAAAGTCTCAAAATGTGTTGGATTACCCAAGAAGACAAAAACCACAAATAATTGCTTTGATTATCCTTTATCCCTCACCCATATGCTATCATACTGTATGCATATCATGAGGTGAAAAGATTGCAGAATATATGTAATTTTAATTCCTGTGTGAGAGGAAATTTAGAAACGGAAAATATGCCTAACCTTTGCACTGATGCAAATATGGAGACCAAATTTCATGCTGGTACTCCAGATGGCCACAACATTACAAAGCCTGATACAGTTCTTTTTGTTTTTAATTTTTTTTTTTTTTTTGTTTTGAAGTTGTTACCTTGCAAGCTTAGCATTAAAGTTTAGCTATAATAGCAAGTTGCTTAGCATCAAATTAACTTTATAGCTTCTTTTTCGTTTTGTGCTGTGATGATCATACCTCAATAACTGAGAAAAGAGCAACATAAACCAAAATAATGCATTGAAATAATGCATTGATTGTGAAGAAGTGTTTTTTCAGCCAAAGAAGGCTATGAATAGCAAATCTGTTACTCTTGTTTCCTTTCAATATAAAGCCAAAATATGTCCACTTGTTGGACTATAATTTTTTTTATGAAGGAGTAGCACTAATTTTATATAACACACAATTTAGCTACATTATGCTCTGCTAGCATGTGTTAGACTTAATGGAGTACATGGTAAAAGTTATTTGTATATTTTTCTTTCTATTATGTGTAGACTAAAATGGTACAGAAGGATAATAAGACATAGATACTTAGTGTATCTACAACTGGTTTTATTAAAGGATCAATAATCACTAGACAAAATGAGGTCTAATAGTTGCTTAGAATAAATAACTTCATATAAATATTTCGTCTTTAAATTTTCTCAGTAGCCTAAATTCTTAGCACAACAGGATATGAAAGGCAATGTATTGTTTCCATGTTTAGTGAGTATCTATCAGATTTAGATGGGTATGTTTAGAGAACTTCCTCAAAAACTTTCCCACTATTATGAAAAATATAAACTTTTATCAAATAAAATATTTTGTGAGTGTGTTTTGCAAATAGAATCTTCATGAATCCAGAAAAAAATCAATATAGAATAGGTAACTTTGGAAAATATCTGTTGTATTTTTCTCAATTTTTCCCTGCCCTCAAAGAAAGGATCTGTGAATCAGGATAGCAGTAAAAATGTTCTGAAGAGTCAGACATATGGTTTAGCTTTAAAATATTTTTCATTTCTTTTCTGACAGTCAATGGACTCTTTTACCTATAATGCATCAGGTATGTAAAGAGTTTAATATTTCTCTATTGTTTTTGAAAACTCATTTTTGTACGTAACAATATTTATGTGTAAGGGGTAAGGGTAAGTTTTCTGGAAACAACTAAACAAGTATAAGTGGATAAGATGTTACTTACTGCATTTATGTTTGTTCTCAATGCCTTGCAAATAGGAGTTTGAATTTCATCATTTTACTGTTGTACTAAATTTTTTATTGATAATTCTAATTAGAAACATTAAAGCTGATATTGTTGTTGTTGTTGGTTCCCCCTTTTTGTTTTAAAAGAGGTACCATTGTTGTTGTTGTTGTGGGATTGAACTCAAGGGCATTCAACCACGGCCACATCCCCAGCCCTATTTTGTATTTTATCTATAGATAGGTTCTCATTGAGTTGCTTAGTACGTTAGGTTGGCTTTGAACTCATAATCCTTCTGCCTCAGCCTCCTGAGATGCTGGGATTACTGGCATGCACCACCCAGCCCAGTAAAACTCATGTTTTTAAATAGAGAAATTTTCTGATTCTTCAAGATGATATTGTGTGACAATGAAGTTACTGAATTATATCAGTAATTCACATTCATATGTTTATTTTTATATAATGTTTTACTCTGTGAAATATTTCTATGACATTATTAGTCACCAATCATGATACTTTCTTGACTTCCTTACTTTCCTTATGGAAAAAGGAACAGGAAAAAAAATTAAAAAAGACTATTTGCTACTCAGAATTATAAAGAGAATTAAATGATCTTGTGGAACCCTGTTAATAATAAGTGCGACATGAGTGTTTTCTGGCATTGTTATTATAATAATCACACAAGAACAAGTTCATTGAATTCAAATCTCTTTTTTGTTTCCATGAATCTTGAGTCCATGTTCCAATTCCTTGAATTACTCTCCCTTTGAATTCTATTACTAGTCTAATCTCAGTTTAGCTTACTCTTCCATTTTTCCTCCTTTGTTTTTTATATCCTGAGAATTCTTGATTAAAAAGCTTATTATCCTCATGTACAGGAGCTCCATTTCTAGAAAACACATATATGATACAAGCTGCTAGTTTGAATGCTTTTGTCCCCTCTCAAATTGATGTTTCTATAACTTAATTCCCAATTCAATAGTATTGAGAGGTGAGGCCTAATGAGATGAGCTTAGGTCAAGAGTGCCTTCAAGAATGGATTAATTCTGCTACAAACAGGCTTACAGAAGTGAATTCACTGTTCTCTCTCTTCTACCATGGGAGGAAATGTTCCTAACTTCTGGAGTGTATTCTATTCTAGGTGCCACTTTGAGGTGGAGACCAGGCCCCAGCTAGACAAAAAAACCTATCAGTAACTTTACCTTGGACTTCTCAGCCTCAAGATATACATTTCTGTCTTTTATAAATTACCCATTCTCAGATGTTATGTTATAGCAGCACAAAACAGAATGAGACACAAGCTATGTGGTCCTGCACAAGAATTTCAACTAACCATGTATTTTTAAGTAAGGTACAAAAGTTGGAAATCACACACACACACACACACACACACACACACACACACACACACAATTATTTTTCTAATTAAATTTAATAAATTTAACTACTTAATCCTACAACCCGCAAGGCCAAACTCTAAAGACCAGTGAGACGCAATGGGGGATTAAGGAAGACACACAAACATTTACAAAGAAAAAGCTGGGACCAGGTGGGATGCCAACCTCTGATGAAGGAACAGTGACCCAGAGCCACTACAGCATGTTTATTATACAGCTTTTATCATCAAAATGTTATTTGTGGGAAATTTTCTGCAAAGCCGGCAGGCTTGAAGTTCACAGAGCTTACAAGATATTGTGGTTATCTTGTTATGCTCAGAATTCTCTATCCCCAGCAGCTAGTGTATGAGCTGAAGGTCAAGACTGCTATTGTTCTGTACCTTTGCACAGAACTTCTGTAGGCAGAGCATTACCATAGCTCCTGGGCAATCTTGTCCTGCACGTTCGCACAGAAAAGTCCCAGGGCAAAGCCACAGCTCCAAGGCAGTCTAAAACCATGGTCCAAGACACTGCTCTCCACAATTTAGTTAGGTGTCTTGTGTCAAAAGCATAAGCACATGTTGGTTAATCGTAATGTACATGAGAACTTGAATACATTGTTTGTAGCTGTGTAATCTTTAGATACTCCCTCCATAGGTAGTTAGATGTTAAAAGCAATACCTACATTATGAAATATCTATAAAAGGTAAATGAGGGGTAAATGTGATAAACACAGCACCTGGTGTGCATATAATGATATTATAAAGTATTATGGTGATGTGACGATAGGCCTGCCCTCATGAAGTGCAGAGCCTAGTGAAATTGATATTAAACCTGTAGAAGTTTATTATTAAAGGAAATGATATTTTGTATATTCATAGTTAGAAAAATGATTCTAAGAAAATTAAAATCTAAAGTTTCCCTCAATCTGAACCAAGATTGTATAAAGCTTACTTTATAAATGAACTAAAATAATCAAAATCTCACATTTATTAATTATAAAAGTTAATAAACTTAAATATACAGCTACTAAATATTAAAGCATATAGGAACATTTTTAAAGGAGTGCACCAGTGATAACAACTTGAACATATTCTGCTACTAAGCTAAAATTATAATTCATTATCCTTTGATTTTATGTATATAAACTTCTTTGCCAGAAATTGTCTTCAGATTACTAAAAACAGGATCAATGTATGTAACCCTAAAATATGTGCAAAATTTCACAATTCTGAAATAGCTGAGCATATTGAAAAGTAAACTTTTAAACAAGTATAATTAAATTAATTCACTATCCCTTCAATCACTTCCATATCAGTATGGAAGATAAAGTGATAAATAAGAAACCACATCTCTTCTTTTTAAAATATTTTTTAGATGTCAATGGACCTTTATTTTATTTCTTTATATGTGGTGCTAAGGATTGAACCCAGTGCCTCACACATGCTAGGCAAGCACTCTGCCATTGAGCCACAATCTGAGTTCAGAAACCAGATCTCATAATACACTGAGTTTACAGTCTAGTTGAGAGGGGAACAAAGGAGCAAACAAGGAAATGATCTGTGCTGAAAACTGCGGAAGAATTTCTCAGGGTGATCTGATATTTACCACAGTGGGTTTCAACAGGTTAATGCAGGAAACTCTCAGAAAGCAATAAGAGTTTAAATGTCAAGGCTAAGAAAGATCCAGATATAGGGGGAGTTGCCCAATATAAGCAAAGAACACTAGAGCCAAATTTGGAGGCAGGAATAAGTTCAACTCATTCTAAGAACTGAAAGAATTGAAAAGAAAAAAAAAAGTTGGTATTGCTGGAAATTGGTAAACAAATGAGAAACTCAGTAGAGTAGTAAAAGAAACAAGGCAGAATACAATGCACCTAGAATTCAGCAGGATATGATTGGGAGCTTGATTTTTTTCTACTGAATGAGAAGGCTTTGGAATAATTATACTCAAAGTTCCATGAAAAGTTTACCAATTAGTTTAGTAATCATGCACAATTGAACATTAACTACTTTGAATCAATATATTTATATCTCAGACACAGAAGAAATTAACTTATCAATTTAACTGTAGCCAGGTATTTTCTAATATTGGAGCAAAAATATATTTCTACAGTTTTATTTTTACTTAATACTAAAGCAATAATATCTAATGTTATGTCTCGTGGAGAGGCAGGAAAAAAATCTTCAGATACTCTCAAATATCAGCTTCAGGGATGGTGGTAGAAATAAGACTTTCAGTACCACCCTTCATAAGTATCAGTGATATACTATTTTACTTGTTTGATTTTTATAACAACACTTTAAAAGAGCAAAGCCTAAACACATTTAATTTAAAAGAAATAATAATAATGATGAATTTTCAGTTATGTTTTAGATGAATAAGAAAGCTCTTATATTTTGTTTTCAACTGCCAAAATAACAAATGGATGGAAGGTAGCTGTAATAAACCCCAATTTTATTCCAAATTTATTTCCAAATTCTATTTAATGGTTCAGTCTAAACAAACTGGATTCTTTTAAAATTGGAGATAAGACTAAACTTGAGGAATACTTAACATTATGGGTTTCTTCTAACCATGAAGTTATTGGGCCTCAAATTCTCTACCCTCTATGAACATTTCCTTTAAGATATATGGCACAAATATTTGAGAGGAGGTAAACAGAGAGACAGAGTCATACTTTTAACTAAAACAAACCAAATGAACTTGTAAGCTGCCTATTGTGGCCAGCCACGGTGCCGCGGGAAAATTCTCGGAGGCAGAGTTAGCTTTTACTACTTTTACTTCTACTTTCTTAGAGCTTAGAGAGGGAAAGAAAGATTTTTCTTCTTAGCTTAGAGTAGAGTAGCTTAGAGTAAAGAAAGATAGAGCTTAGCTTTTCTTCTTAGCTTAGAGTAAAGAAAGATAGAGCTTAGCTTAGAGAAAGACTAGAGCTTCTTTCTTCTCTCTTCTTTCTTCCTTCTTCTGTCTTCTGTCTTCTGTCTTCCTCGGGAGCCTCGGCCTTACTCTGACCAGTCCTCTGGAGCCTCGGCCTAACTCTGGCCAGTCATTACTTCTTCTGTCTGGTTTCTCTTCTGTAACCGCTCTGCCTACGTTCTGGCCGCTCTGATTCTTCTGACCGACCGAGTGACTGCCCGGCTGACTGAATTCTCCGTTCTCCTAACTCGGACCGCTTTCACCCGGTTATATACCTTCAGGTTTGCGGGTGCCTACAGGTGCGTCACATACATATCAGGTGGAACTTATGGCTTCCAGCTAGCTACAACAGCCCTTCCTAATTAGGGCTCCTTCATATTCCTTCCCTTTAGTTTAAAAAGGTGCTTTAATTCTATTTTCTCTATTTTATTTTCTCTATTTTCTTTTATTTTCTTGTCCCTACCTAGCTTTTCACCTTTTATTTTTGAAAGGGTGGATATTTGAGCCCTTTTTGAGAAGGTGCTGCGGCTTTAAGGAAGCCTAATGCTGAGGAGCAGCTAACGCACCTAGTTAAGCACAATTGCATAAGCGGCTTTGACTTTTTTTTTTTTTTTCTTCTCCTCTTCTTTATTTTTCTTTATGGCTTTCTTGCCAAAGCTCAATGGCTTTTTTTTTTTTTTTTTTCCTGCATGGTTTTTACCATGCTATTTAATTCTCTATTTTCTTTTAAGCTCATGGCTTTTTTCTTTATACTAAAGCTCAAGGCTTTTTTCTCTATATAGCTTTTCTGGCTTCTTTATTTTTTCTAGCTTTTGGCCGGCTACTCTGCTTCGGCTTAATTGTTAACTGGCTTCAACTGAGTCAGAGGCTATGCTACTTGTTTACTACTCTTTTTGCTGGTCTCAACTGAGTCTGAGGCTATACTTTTTCATTGCTCTTATTTCTTAGCTTTTCTTCTCTGCCTGCCGAGCCCCGGACGGGCCACCATTTGTAAGCTGCCTGGTACCGTAAACCGGGATAAAAACTCTCGGAGGCAGAGTTAAGCTTTTACTACTTTTACTTCTACTTTCTTAGAGCTTAGAGAGGGAAAGAAAGATTTTTCTTCTTAGCTTAGAGTAGAGTAGCTTAGAGTAAAGAAAGATAGAGCTTAGCTTTTCTTCTTAGCTTAGAGTAAAGAAAGATAGAGCTTAGCTTAGAGAAAGACTAGAGCTTCTTTCTTCTCTCTTCTTTCTTCCTTCTTCTGTCTTCTGTCTTCTGTCTTCCTCGGGAGCCTCGGCCTTACTCTGACCAGTCCTCTGGAGCCTCGGCCTAACTCTGGCCAGTCATTACTTCTTCTGTCTGGTTTCTCTTCTGTAACCGCTCTGCCTACGTTCTGGCCGCTCTGATTCTTCTGACCGACCGAGTGACTGCCCGGCTGACTGAATTCTCCGTTCTCCTAACTCGGACCGCTTTCACCCGGTTATATACCTTCAGGTTTGCGGGTGCCTACAGGTGCGTCACATACATATCAGGTGGAACTTATGGCTTCCAGCTAGCTACAACAGCCCTTCCTAATTAGGGCTCCTTCATGAACTGATATTACCTTTCTAATTATCTCATTATAATACTTTAGTCATCTAAATTTATCAATCTCATTATAAATTATAATATTTTAATCATTTAAGTTCATCAATCTAGAAAGATTAATAGTAATAAAATCACTAATATTTACTAAATATTCCAAAGAGTAATTTTCTGGTTAAAAACATGACATACAAATAAAGCATGAATATGCATCAAATGTTTATTTAACTTATTATTAAGAAAACCAGCAGTAAAATAAAACTGATTAAAATACTATTTAAAAAAAGAAAGTAATGAGTTTTGGAAGGCATGCTGAAATAATTTTCATAGGTTGAAGACAAAACCTCTGAAATCTTAAAGGGTAGTAATAGCATGACCTTTGTTGTAATATAATTTCCTGAACAGCAACCACTTATATCATTACAGAACAAAATGTACAAATTAACATCTAACTCAAGAGTCTTTGGACTCTCTCTAAATAGCAATTCAAACATAGGAACATTGTTAGGACTACAGAGAATAGGGAAGTAAATTATCTTCGGTTAGAGACTGTTGATTCTAAGCTCCAAAACAATCTTTGAAACAATGAACACTTGTCTTTTTATCTATTTTCAAGTTTGGGGATTATTTTTGTTAACAAGATTTTACACTGTACATGCATTTTCTGAAGCTCCTTTGGTGTATTGACGCATTTAATCTTTTCTGTAAAGATTTAAAAAAAGATTAAATGGTAGGTGTTATTGTTCTATTTTCATTTTCAGAAAAAGAAACCAATGGCACAGCAGTTGTGAGTATCAAAGGAAACATGTAAACTATATCTAGGAACAAACACCCTTTTCCTTATAATGTATGTCTATCTTATTTAAATACAAAGCAGCATTATATTCATCATAGTCCAAATATGTAGCAGCATGACATTTACTAAATATTCTGAATTTCTTATTGTGCCTTCTTTTATAGGAAATTTGAGTGAGATATTATAATTAATGTTTTGTGAATGTTAATATGTAAATAGAATAAAAGACCTCCTCTGATGTGGCTATTTGCTTCAGTAATTGTATCATACCAAGACATATAATGAATAATACAATAGACAATTACATTAGAACATTAGTTGAGTATCTTTTGTGTAGCAGGCACAGTGTTTGCAATTTTCACTAAATGAGTTCATTAAGAATTCAAGAAAAGTAAAAATAATAACTGAACTTAACAGTTTACATGATATAAAATTGCTATATAAAACCCAGCTATATACTAGCAACCCATATACAAAACATGCAATTTAAAAATACCATTTAAGTATTATAAAAAATAAGAAATATTTTAATACAATTCTAAAAAAAGTTGTGAAAGACTTGTACATAATGGATGTCCAGTTTTCCTAGCAACATTTGTTGAAGAGGCTATCTTTTCTCCAATATATGTTTTTGGCACCTTAGTCTAGTATGAAATAAGTGTATTTATGTTGGTTTGTCTCTGTGTTCTCTATTCTGTACCATTGGTATACAAGTCTATTTTGGTGCCAATACTATGCTGTTCTTGTTATTATTGTTCTGTGGTATAGTTTAAGTTCTGGTATTGTGATACCAACTGCTTCACTCTTCTTGCTAAGGATTGCTTTGGCTATTCTGGGTCTCTTATTTTTTCCAGATTAATTTCTTGATTGCCTTTTCTATTTCTATGAGGAATGGCACAAAACTCAACTCAAAGCGAATCAAGGACCTATCATATAATTCCTTGAATTAGACCAGAGACCCTGTGCCTAAAAGAAGAAAAAGTAGGCCCAAATCTTCATCATGTCAGATTAGGCCCTGATTTCCTTAACAAGACTCCTAAAGTACAAGAAATAAAATCAAGAAACAATAAATGGGATAGATTCAAGCTGAAAAACTTCTTCTCGGCAAAAGAAACAATCAGTGAGGTAAAGAGAGAGCCTACAGAATGGGAGCAAATTTTTACCACATGCACATCAGATAGAGCATTAATCTGTAGGATATAGAAAGAACTCAAAAAACTTAACAGTAAAAAGCAAATAACAAAATCAAAAAACAGGCTAAGGAACTGAACAGACACTTCTCAGAAGAAAATATACAATAGATAAACAAATATATGAAAAAATGTTCAACAACTCTAGCAATTAGAGAAATGAAAATCAAAACTACTCTAAGCCGGGCGCGGTGGCGCACGCCTGTAATCCCAGCACTTTGGGAGGCTGAGGCAGGAGGATCATGAGTTCAAAGCCAGCCTCAGCAATGGCGAGGCACTTTAGTAACTCAGTGAGACCCTGTCTCTAAATAAAATACAAAAAAGGGCTGGGGATGTGACCCAGTGGTCGAGTGCCCCTGAGTTCAATCCCCAGTAACCAGTAAAAAAAAAAAAAAAAAAAAAAAAAAAAAAAAAAAAAACTACTCTAAGATTTCATCTCACTCCAGTCAGAATGGCAGCTATTAAGAATACAAGCAACAATAAATGTGGGCGAGAATGTGGGGGAAAAAGCACACTCTTACATTGCTGGTGGGATTTAAAATTTGTGCAATCAATCTGGAAAGCAGTAGAAAGTTTGCCTTAGAAAACTTGGAATGGAACCACCATTTGACCCAACTATCCCACTCCCTGGTTTATATCCAAATGACTTAAAAACAGCATACTATAGTGACATAGCTATGTCAATGTTTATAGCAGCACAATTCACAATATCTAAACTGTGGAACCAACCTAGATGTTCTTCAATAGATAAATGGATAAAGAAACTGTGGTATATGTACACAATGTAATATTACTCAGTATTAAAAGAGAAAAATCATGGCATTTACAGGTAAATGAATGGAGTTGGAGAATATAATACTGTGTTAAGTAAGCCAATCCAAAAAATCCAAAAGCCGAATGTTTCCTCTAATATGTGGATGCTGATCCATCATGGGGTGGGCAGGGGAGCATGGGAGGAATAGAGGAACTTTAGGGCAAAGGGGAGGGAGGGAAAGGAAGGGGGCATGGGGATAGGAAAGATGATGGAATGCGATGGACACCTTTATCCTATGTACACGTATGAAGACTGAATGGTGTGACTCTACTTTTTATACAACTGGAGAAATAAAAGTTGTGCTCCATTTGTGTACTATGAACTGAAATGCATTCTGCTGTCATTTATAACAAATTGAACAAATTAATTAATTAATTAATTTTTAAGAAGAGTTGTACATTAGAAAGAGAACATTGGTGAAATAAAGATATATGTTAAAGAAGAAATATAATATTTTCTTGGGGCAAAAGGAAAAAAAAAACACATTATAAGGATATTAAATCATTCTGAATGGACCTGTTGATATAATACAATTCCAGTAAGTTATAGCTGATATTTTTTCTCATGTTTTATAATTGTATGTAATGCTTGGATTAATTATTACATATTTATAAATTATGTAACAATATAATCGGGCCAATATCATTCTCCAGTATTTTCCCCTTTTCTTCTTCTCCTCTCTCCCCCAGATCCTTTTCTTCTACTTTACTGATCTCCCTTCGATTTCATGAGGTTACTTTGCACCTTCCTTTTATTTGTTCTCTTCAGTGTCCACATATAAGACAAAACATTTGAACCATGACTTTCTTAGTTTGACCTCTTTTGCTTAATATCATTGTCTCAAGTTCCATTCATTTTCCTGCAAATGATATGATTTCAATCTTCTTAATGGCTGAATAAAAAGATTATTGTGTGGGCTAATTTTGTGGATCAGTGGTAGAGCAGTTGCCTAGCATGTGTGAGGCACTGGGTTCGATTCTCAGCACTGCATATAAATAAATGATAAAATAAAGGTACACCAATAACTAATATATATACATATATATAAAGATTATTGTGTGAATAGGTACTACATTTTTCTATATATATTCATCCATTGACAGGCACCTAGGTTGGTTCCATCATTTGGCTACTTTAAATTGTGCTGCTCTACACATAGGTATGCAGGGATCTTTATAGTGTGCTGACTTCAGTTATTTAGGATGAATACCCAAAAATGGTACAGCTGTATCATTTGATGTTTCCAGTCCTAGTCTTTTGATGAACATGCATACTTATTTTCATATTGGTTGTACTAATTTGAAATCCCACCAATAATATAAAGACTTCTTTTCTCTACATCATCATCAGCATCTATTTTTAGTAGTATTCTTGATGACTGTCATTCTAACTGGAATGAGATGAAATCTCAGTTTAGTTTTGATTTGCATTTCCCTAATGGCCAAAGA
The DNA here is from genome assembly GCA_025594165.1 of Tamias sibiricus. Classification (NCBI taxonomy): domain Eukaryota; kingdom Metazoa; phylum Chordata; class Mammalia; order Rodentia; family Sciuridae; genus Tamias; species Tamias sibiricus. The sequence goes on from CM046665.1 coordinate 28,724,197, forward strand.
TGATGAATTTTTTTTTTTTCATATATTTATTGATGATTTTTATTTATTATTGTGAGATGTGTCTGTTTAATTCATTTTCCAACTTCATTTTTTTATGTTGTTTTAGTCAGCTTATTTTTGCTGCTGTGACTAAAAGACCTAATTTTTAGGTCTTTTTAGAGAAATTTTAGGTCAATTTTAGAGACTAAAGAATTTATTTGGGACTCATCATTTCAGAGGTTTCAGTCCATAGACATCTGGTTTCAGTGGCTGGAGGTGAGGCAAAATATTATGCTGAAAGAGTGTGGAGGAGGGCAGTGGCTTACATGATAATCAGGAAGCAGAGAGAAAACTAAGCTCAACTCAACAAATATATACTCCAAAGACATGCCCTCAATGACCCACCTCCTCCAGCCACAATGTACCACCCTACAGTTACCAACCAGTTAATCTTGATCAGGGGATTCATTCACTGACTGGATTAAGACTGTCATAAACCAATCATTTCACCTCTAAACCTGCTTGCAATGTCTCATAAATGAGCTTTTGGGGGATACCTTACGTGCAAACCAAAATAGAGCTTAAAATTTTTGAGTTTTTTTATATATTCTAGATATTAATTCTCTGTCTAAAAAGTAGCTAGCAAAGGTTTTCTACCATTGTGTAGGTTCTCTCTTTACAATCTTGTTTCCTTTTTTTGTGAAGAAGCTTTTTGTTAGATGCCATTCCATTTATTAACCTGTGGCTTTATTTCCTGAGCATCAGGGGTTCTATTAAATTTTTTTTCTTAGTGTTGATCTTATGCTTTTTTCTACACATTCTATAGTTTCTGGGCTAATTCCTAAGTCTTTGATACATTTTGTGTTGACTTTTGTGCAGGGTGACAGATAAGGGTCTTATTTCATTTTTTTTCCCAGCACCATTAAAAAAAAAAAAAAAAAAAAAAAAAAAAAAACCTTCTTTTCTCTAATGTGTGTTTTTGGCATCTTTTTCAAGGATAAGGCAACCATATGTATGTTTGTCTCCATGTCTTCTGTTCCATACAAATGGTCTATGTCTGTTTTTATGCTAGTACCATTCAGTTTTTAATTACAATAGATCCTTAAAATAATTTGAAGTCTGATACTGTGGTGCCTCCAGCATTGTTTTATTTGGTTTAAAATTGCTTTGGCTATTATGAATCTTTTATTCTTTGACATGAATTTTAGGACTCTTTTTCTAGTTTTGTGAAGAACATCATTGTTATGTTAATGGGTATTACATTTAATCTGTATATTGCTTTTAGTAACATGGTCATTTTGAAAATATTAATTCTTCCTATTTATGACCATGGGAGATTGGTCCATCTTCTTGAGTCTTCTTCAATTTCTTTCTTCAGTGTTTTATAGTTTTGATTGTAGAGTATTTTACCTCCTTGGTTAGATCTATTCCTACATTTTTTTCATTTTTGCTTTTGTTTTCAGAAAATTGTGAATGGGGTTGATTTCCTGATTTATTTCTCAGCAGGTTCAGTGTTAGTGTATAGGAAAGTTACTGATTTTTCTATGTTGATTTTATAACTTACTACTTTGCTGAAACTCTCAGATTAGCAGTCTTCTGCTAGAGCTTTTTGGAGCTTCTAATTATAGGATTGTATCATTTGAAAACAGTGATAATTTTATTTATTTCTATCCTACTTTCATCTCTTTTATTTCCTTCTCTTCCCTTATTTCTCTGGCTAGAATTCCTAGTACTATACTGAATAGCAGTGGTAAAAGTGTACATTCTTATATTGTTCCAGATTTTAAAGGAAATGCTTTCAGTTTTTCCCCACTCAATATTATTTTGGTTTTAGGTTTATCATAAATAACCTTTATGATTTTGAGGTAAGTTCATTCTATCCATAGTTTCTTCTGAGTTTTTAACATGATTGGGTGCTAAATTTTGCTCACGGTTTTCTGAGCATCTATTGAGATATCTATGTCTTTTTTTGTTCTTTTTGTTTGTATGTAGTGAATTACATTTACTGATTGACATGTATTATAACATCCTTATAAACCCTGAGATAAAATCATTTTGGTCATCATACACAATCTTCTTACTATGGCATTGAACACCATTCACTAAAATTTTATGAAGGGTTTTTGCCTTTAAGTTCACTAAGGAGATTGATCTCTATTTTCTTTCCTTGAGTTGTCCTTATCTGGTTTTTATATGAGGGTCATACCAACTTCATTGAATAAATTTAAAGGGTCCATTTTGTCATATTTATGGAGTAATTTGAAGAGCATTTTCAGTAGTTCTTCAATAAAGATCTGGTAGAGTTCAACTGAAAATATATCTGGTCCTGGACTTTCCTTTGTTACAAAATCTCTTTATTACTATTTCTATCACATAGCTGGTTATTGGTCTGTTTAGTTTTCCTATGTCCTCTTGATTCACTTTTGGCAGCTCATTTAACTTTAGAAGTGTATACTGTATCCATTTAGGTTTTCAAATCTATTGTAGTGTTTTCTTTCTTATTTATTTTATTTTATTTTATTTTTTAAACATGGATTGAGGCCAGGGGCACTTAATCACTGAGCCACATCCACGTACCCAGCCCTTTTTGTATTTTTTTAGATGTTGACAGACATATAGTTAATTCATCTATTTATATGCAGTGCTGTGAGTTAAACCCAGTCCCTCATACATGCTAAGCAACTGCTCTACCACTGAGCCACAACCATAGCCCCTACCCAGCCCTTTTTATTTTTAAGTTTTATTTTGAGACACGTTCTTTCTAAGTTGCTTAAGTTCTCACTAAGTAGCTGAGACTGGCTTTGAACGTATGATCCTCATGTCTGAGCCACCTGAGCCATTGTGATTACAGGATTGTGCCACCACATCTGGCTATTGTAGAATAAAATTTTAAAAGAGTCGCCAATGATCCATTGGATTTCTGTGATGTCAGTGATGATTTCTCCCATGTTATGTCTAATTTTATTAACTTGGTTCTTCTCATTTTTTTGATTACGTTAGCTAAGAATTTATTAATTTTGTTTATCATTTGGAAAAACCAACCCTTCATTTCATTGGTTCTTTGAACACTTTTTGTTTTCTATATTTAATCCATTTTGGATTGGATCTTAAGTACTTTCTTTCTTCTACTGATGTCAGAATTGTTTAGTTCTTGTTTTCCTATGACCTCAAGATGTTTCATTAAGTTCTTTACTTGAACTCTTCTGATTTTCTTTTGTGTTACAGGTATAAACTTTCATTTTAAAAAAACTTTCAAAATGTCTTAGGTTTTCTGGTAATTATATCATTATTCCCCTTCAATTGAGATTTTTAAAATTTCAGCCCTGAATCTTCTACACTGGTTCATCATTCAAAAGTATATTGTTTATTCTCCATGTGTTTATATAGTTTCTGTAGTTTTTTGTTTTCTTTCTTTCTTTTTTTTCTTTCTATTTTTGGTATTGATTTCAATGTCACTCCATTATGATAAAATAAGATGAATAAATTCTATAGATATTTTTGTATGATCCCAGAGTTGCTTTGTGACCTAAAATATGCTCTATATTTTAGATGGTTCCATTAGCAGTTGAGAATATTTTGTCCAGCTGTTGTTGGATGAACTATTCCATAGGTGCTTGTTAATACCATTTCATTTATAATAGTTTTTAGGTCTGAAGAGTCTTTATGAGACAATGACTAGATAACTTATCTATTGGTGAAGGAGTTACATTTACATCAACCAGTATGATTGTACTAGGATTATATGAGTCTTTAATTCAAATAGGGTCTGTTTTATGTAATTAGGTACATCAATGTTTGGAAAATAAATATTCACTCTCATTTTATCTTCTTGTTTAATTTTTTTTCTCTTTACCAGTATAGTGACCTTCTTTGTCTCTTCTGATTAATTTTGGCTTAGATTCTGCCTTGTCAGATATAACTGGAGCAGCTTTTGCTTGTTTAGGAGCTCCATTTGCATGGTATATCAATTTCCATCCTATCACCTTCAGCCTGTGGCGTCTTCATCTGTAAGGTGAGCCTTTTACATAAAACATACACATTTTTTATTTTTTTAATGCATTTGTGGAAGCTAGGTCTTTTATTTGGAGATTTAACACAATTGACATTAAATGTTATTATTCAGAAATGTTTATTACTTCCTAATTGCTCTTCTTTATTTAGCATGCATCTTGCAATTCTCTTCAATTTCAACAATCCTTAAAGTTGGTCTTTTAATGTTGTCACATAATTGTTATATATTCTGGTAATCATTACTTATTTTCTTTTCATTAATATTGTGTGAATGTTCAAGACTAGCAACTTTATCTTCCAACTCTGAGATTCTTTATTCCGCTCTACCTACTGAATCATAGAAACCTTTAACTTAACATTTTATTTTATTTATTGTGTCTTGCACTTTCGTGATTTCTGTTTGCTTCTGTTTTAATTTCTCTATCTCTTTATTGAACTTCTCATTCATATTATATATTGGATTTATTAATTTATTCAGTTGTTTTTCTGTGTTCTCTTGAAATTCATTGATCACTTTTGAAATCATTATATTTAATTTTTTATCTGGTATCATATCTACTCCAATATCTTTGGAATTACTTGCTGTTAAAATTACTTGCTGGTAAATTGTGAGCTTTAGGAGGTGTCATGTTATCTTTTGTTGTTGTTGTTGTTGTTGTTGTTTGTTTGTTTCTTTTTTTGTTTGTTTGTTTTTTATATTCCCCTCTTAGATTTTATAGATCTGTTGAGATGAATTTCTCTACCTTTCTTATATATGATCCTTTTTCAGGGCACAGGCTTTGCTTGCTATAATGTTGTGAAATTTTCAACATATTTCCAAAGTGGGTTTTGTAGTATAGTTTAAGTGCTAGCTCTTTGGTGATTCAGTGTATGTTATGTTAGAACTTGAAGATTCAACTTCCACTGTAGGTCTCAAAAAATGGGGTCCTCTTTTATATCTGGCAACAGGTATGTGGGTTAGAGCCTCCATAATTGCTCTTCTTTATTTAATATCTCTGTATATCTAAAAGGGCAAGAGAGTGATCTAGCTTGAACCTCTCAAAGATGTTTTGTCTATTGATTTTATGTTAATTCTATTTTTTGTTTTGTTTTGTGTAGAAGTGTATGTTCATAAATGAACCTTGATGACCTCCTAGCCCCAACCATTCTTACTTGGGACATGGTCATTAGCTTGGGGTTTTTTGTCTTTTCTCTTTGTATTAAAGTATCATTAAATTATGAGTATGATTACTTGGTGTGTAGAGCAAGGCACACTGTCCCTTGGCTCAATTTAGCTTATCAGTAGAGAATGTAGCTTGTGAATTGTGGTATTCCAATAGATTCCAAGCACCTCACAGAAAAGGGAAAAAAACAATAGTAATAGCAGAAACAAAAAGCATACAGTATTAGAATAAATACCCAGTGCCCACTATGACCTCTACGATACTAATTATCACAAAAATGGAAATCATGGGCTCATAATTGCCATCAGCAAAAGCAATAAATAGTACTAAGCTTGATTAGAAATTAAAGTAAGCATCAGATGCCAACTATACCATCCACTGTACTAATAACTGCATCAACACAAAATGGTGGGGGTAAATAGTTCCAAAAGATGACAGAAATATTGTTCCCTAAGAGAAAAGAAAGTATGATGGGAAGATAAAGTAAGTTTAGAATGTTCAAAATGTGAACAGAGAGAAAGCATAAGAGATGAATCAAATGATGGCAATAAACAAGGAGGAGAAAAATAAATGAAAAAAAAATAAGTGAAGGGAGAACAAGAGCATTTAGCTATTAGAGAAGAAAGGAGAGAAAAATAAACAAAAGAAAACAAATAAAAAATCCTAAACCTTAAGAGACAAGACAAAAATAACTATCATGAAAATGCTAAAAATGAGAAAAAAGAAACTAGTATGTATAGGTACATATATACATAAAATAGCACAACAAAAACACCAAAATGAAAAACTGGGAGAATTTTTCTTAATGCAAACTGAAAAAATTATCTTCACTGAGGTGATCACAACTGTCAATGAGGATGAATGATCAAATTGTGCCTGACTGTATTTCTTTCTGTTTCTTCTTGGGCTATATACTCCTGAGAGAGCACAAGGGCTTGGGATTTTTCAATGTCTCTTTTTGTTTTGCTCACTGAGCTGTATCTGCTCCAGAGAGATTATATAAACACATTCCTTGGGTCAGGCAAATGCCAATATCTTCAGAGTGTCTGGATCTCAGGAGACTCCTGAGAATTCTACTCATGTGGCAGGCGAGACAACCTTCCATATGTCTCACACACTTTGCCACTGAACATGTATTTCCTAGGCTTAATCCCCAAGTGTATTCATGCCTGACTGCTCCATTACTAATCATCTTCAGCAGGTTACATGAACTACCAGATTCAAAGAGAAAGTGATTTTCACTCCTCTCCATTTCTGCACAATTTTCTCTGTTCCTTTTTCACTTAAATTCTACTAGGTACAACTTAGGCCACAGGGTAAGCTCTTGCTGGGACAAAATGGCAATGTTTTCTCTAATCTCTCAGGCTCCAACAGCAGTAAACTATAGTGAGACCATCTCAAGGTGGTTCCTGCCCCAGTTTTCTACTTGCTAGTTGAAGAACACAGAGCATTTTTTCTGAGACCAGCTTGCTGTACAGCTTCTGGTTCAACCAATTTCAGGCTGCTTTTCTACTGTACAGGTTTGTTGTGCTATATTTATTCGTTGTGTTTCTCTCTCTGATATTCCTCCCATCTCAGGTGCCACTGACACAACTGGCTTGACTCCAATGTCCCATTTCTTGTAATTTTTTTAATGAACTCAAATTTCTGAATCTCTAAGAGACTCTGACTGTCTAATATTGCATTTTAGTGAATTCTTTCTTTTATCCACCACACAGAGAAGCAATACTTCCAGTACTTGAATCCTGAGCCGTGGAGCAAGTAGAAATGCAGTCTTCTTTTAATCCACCATCTAACAATCTCCCTAAGCTCATTATTTAGTAGAAATTTACAAATTGAGTTTAAAATGTACATGGTTAGGAAAATAACCTTAATTATCCCAAATAATTTCTAGAATGATATATTTGGATTTTTTTCTGTGACTTAGTTCAAGATTAGCCAACTTTCAGTAATGAATGTGATATAGTATTTGTGTAAAGATAAGCACATGTATAAATGTTGAAGAACAAAGTTTGGAAGTAGATTTATGGATATATAAACAAACAATGTTCAACAAAGATGAAAATAATATTTGGTGGAGAGTGGACCCAAAAAAATAGTGTATGAAATTATTGTAAATTCTTATAAAAAAAAAAGCATGACAAAAGAACAAACTTTAATTCATGCTTTGAATAATATTAAAATATTAATCTGAAAATGGATCACATACACAAGTATAAACCTTGAAACTTTAAATAGCTCTAAGAATGCAGCATAATCATTTTGACCATGAGTTAGGCAAAAAAAAATATTTTATTACACTAGCAAAAAAACATTTTAAAAAATTGATAAAATAGATTTCATAAAATTAATTAAAAAAAAAAACACGGAATTCTCCCCAAAGACAATGTCAAGAGAAGGAATAAAAATCCGAAAACTGATTAGAATTTAAAAAAATTGAAAAGTTGGCCATCATTGCCCTAAGTGCACATATGAAGACACAATTGTTGTGAAAATACTTTATATAAAACCACCAACTTGAAAAATTGTGTTTGTTATATATAATATGAAATGAATTATATTCTGAAAACATGTAGAACAAATTACAGTAAAAATTTTAAAAAATTAAACTTAAAATTTGAAAATCTTATATCCATTTAGAACTTTCATGTAGAATATATGAAGAGCTCTCAAACTTAATATTGAAGAAAAATATAGAGGTGAAAAAATATATGAACAGACACACCACTAAATAAGATATGCTGATGGAAAATAATTCCATGAAATACACTAAGAAATCACTATTGCTATGTATATACATATTTAAATCAAAATAAATTAATACAGCAAACATCTAAGAAAATCACCAAAATGAAAAAGATTTCCTATGCAAAGTTTTGCCTGAGAAGTAGAGGAATTGGACCTCCTTGTTGTAATGCATGTTGCCCACAGGCACTCTAGAATGCTGTTTGATGGATTCTGGAGGAGGTACAGACAGTGCCCAACTTAAGATAGTTTAACTTAGTGATTTTTCTACTTTACAATTGTGGAAAAGCAATACTAATTCAATAGAAACTGTACCTAGAAGTTGTTCCCACTTGGTTGATACCCAGTAAAATATGTTCTCTCATGATGCTTGCTTGATAGAAGGGACAGTGAACTACAACTAAGTCACCCAAACATCACAAGGGTAAAGACTAAATACAGTGCACTGTATTTAATAAATCACATGAAATATTCAATTTTTTTATAATACAGGCTTTACATGATTTAGTTCATCTGTAGGCTAATGTCATTTTGCCTAAAACCTTTATGAAAATCTAGGGTAATCCTGTTTGGTAGATGGGATATATATCAAATAAATGTATATACAGTTTTGACTTTTAATAGTTTTGACTTATGATGGGTTTGAACAGATATAACCACATTGTAAGTTGAGAAACATTTGAACATACAGACCTATCATATGACCCAACTAATATATATCTAGCAATTTACTGAAGAGAAATGATATCTGATATCTTATATCCATAAAATAATTGCATATAATTGTAAATAATAGGTATATATGTTATAGGACAAAACCAGAAATAAATGTTTAACTAGAACTAAATGTACAAACCCATTACAAGTTGTAACTATTAAAACTCAAAAGTGTATTTGATATATCTCACCTATCAAACAGGTTTAGCCTAGACTATCTTAAATGTGGCTGGTACAATTACATTAGCCTACAGATGAACTAAATCTTCTAATGCAAACCTTACATTATTAAAACAATAATTAATTATAGAAATACAAACTAATCTTTATGTCAGAAATGACATCAATACTTAAATTGGGGCAGATTAAATAGAAAAGGAAGGTTTGGGAAGAAGCTATTATTAAGGAACAGAAAGAATCATTTGTGAATGATAGATAGGTTCATTTACTTGACCATGGTAATGATTTCCCATAATAGATGTAGATAAAAATATAGAAATGGAGATAGAGATAGTTATAGCAATAGAGTGTACATATATATGTATATATGTACAGATGTATGTATATATATATATGTATACATATATATGTCACACTTATCAAACTGTATAACTTATGTGCAATTTATTTTATATAAAATATATCACAATTATGATGCAAAAACATACTAAACTGCTTGACCATTTTTTCTCTTGCAATTATCCAATGTCTATAGATATCATATCATTAATTTTATTTGTCTGTCACCCTTATTGATTTTGTAGCATATTTATTAATAATATTCTTTTGCTTAATTTTTTTAATGGAGACAATATAACCAATTCTCTCTGGAAGATTTTCAAATATTCCTTGCTGATTTTAGGTTTACTTGTTTCCATGTATAATAGCTGAGATGCACACATTTAGCAAATCTACAACAGGGATAAGAACTCATATCATAGATTATTTAAGATATCTTTTGTTATGAGCATATCAGGTGACTGTGTTCATTTATATAGCTTCAAATATGTATATTTTTACTTTTCTTCACTCTAAATTCATTTATTAAATGAGTGCTAGTTTAAAAGTAATATGTAGATAGTCTTTCATTTGACAGAAGAAAATGATTTTGGATGATGCTTTTCCTCTTTACATTCCTTCAAGGAATAATCTCTGTGATTTAATAGAAGTCTTTCTCTTCTATTAGAGCAAGACAAGTGAAATTTCCTTTAAGACTTCCTGTTGCTTCACCTTGGATTGGATGGCTTTGTTCAACTTCCCTGTGAAAATTATATTTCCTCCCAATTGCAACACTCAAGTATCCTTCACTTCACACAGAAGAATGAGTACAATATCTTTTGATATTGTTTAGTATGAACTTGTTTCTCAATCTATAAAGCTGGTGGTGAAAGGTGGCAGGCGTTGTGAGTAGAAGTAAAGGAAAATATGTATACCTCTGATATATATGCCTAATCTTTGATATGGCTGATCTTTAATAGCTTTCTTTTACCCTAAACAGCATTCTTTATAACAATAATTTTTGTCTATGCAGCAAATCTCATACTTACTCATGGATGGATATGGTCTCTAGACCTATTATTATAGAGTGTATGTTTTCTTATTCTTATTCATTTATACTGTTTGAAATAAACTTGGTTTTAAGAAACACCAAAACTATTTTAATAACTAGTTTGCTATACTGATGGTGGACAATAGTTTCTGAAAGGCTATTTAGAATTATGTATCAATTATTCAAAATATCTATATCTATATCTATATCTATATCTCTATATATATATTATCTACTAATTTAGTTCTTTAAACTGTACCCAAGGGAATGAAAGAAATAGTCTCTTCATCTATTCTTTTTCACAAAACTGTTTATTATATTTCTCTCTCTCTTCCTCTTTGTCTATACATCTATTTATCTCTATAAATGGTAGATTTTGCATTTTTCATTCTTATTTGTTTTTTTTTTTTGGCAATTTTAGATAAAATTAATTCCTCTTGTGTTTACCAGTTGCCTTGAATATCTCTCCTTTGCTTATGCAGGCACTATTTAAACAACATTCTACTTGGTACTTGAGTAGGAAGATTAGGCATACATGCTTTATTTTTATAAGCCAGAGTTTCTGTTACTGTGGAGAGTAAAGGAAAGAGCTGGAAACTTGGTCCAATATCCTGCAGTTAGGAAACTTGCTCTCAGTACATATTCTCTGTGAATATACTTAAAATGTTTTATCAAAATCCAATGTTGTCATAAGGATCATCCTAACCTTCAATTTCTGTTTACAGCTTAGCTTTAGGCAATCCCATGTAATTCACATAGAAATCAGGTTACATCAGGTTCTACAATTGAGGACACATTTCCCTCGTTGGTCAGCATGTTTTTCTTTGCACTATCATGACACTTCTGATTTATAACTGTAATGTTGTCTTGAATAAAAGATTTTCCCTTCTCAGTCTAAAACCTAGCCAGAATAAATAAATATAACTCTTTTGCCACCACATTTTACCTTCAATTTACCATCATAACTGAACTAAGTTGAGTAATATTAGCACTTTCCATAACATATTTTGAATTTTAACTCTTGTCCTTAGGTATAGAATATGAGCTTGATTCTTAAATATTAACTTCTTTGATTTTAAACCACCATTGATGAGTTCAATGCAGCAAAGGCATTTTGTACCAACTCCCTGTGACTTTTTCTAAATTTCTAAATTTGGTTAATATGTATTATATTTGTTATTTCACAAAATTTATTTTGTAAAATATAAACAATCTATTTCCATTATATACAAATATTTTTATAGAAAAATCTGTTTTGGTCTATCACAAGTGAACTACATTTAAAAGTGCAATCAACCTCATGACTCCAGTATGGTAAAATCATCTGCTATAGACATGTTTGGAGGGGCTTTGTTTTCTAAGTGAGAAGCTGTTCTGAAGGCAAACAAAATAATCAGTTTTTAGAATTTTGATGAACATATCAAGTTTGTTTTACTAAAATCAAACATTTATTTTTCTAAGTGTTTAAACATTATATCTAAATCACTCTGAACCAACTCCAAATTCAAAGGCATTTATCTCAGTGAAAAGAGAATCCCTTAATTACATATATAATCTGCTGAATCAGCCCTAAAGAAAATGAGGATAGTAAAACACTTTGTTCCTGAATGCCCACTCTATTGTGTTTCCCCAAACCTAGGCAAGTTAAGGGGACAAGGAGGCCAAAGGTAGGCTGAAAATTCAAAATACACATTATCTTGAAAAGCATCTACAATCTCTTATACACACTAGGAACCAGGGAAAGATAGTGTAAGCCATAGAAAGCTACTTTCTCGAATGTTTTCCAGAACACTTGCTCTTTGCGATGCTTACCATAAAAGCAAATTGAACAGGCCAGTGCTGATGATGTCAATCTTTCTGTAACCTAACATACAAAATCCTTTCCTGAATGGGGATAGACATAGACCTGAGAACACTTTGGAAAGGATTTCTGTCACTCATTCAGCCAAGCAGCCACTGGACAAAACACCCTGAGGGCAAAGATACATGGCTTTGTATCTTTGAGGGATAGAGGTATTATGTGTTCAGTCTATCACCAATGAACTCTTCATGGAGAAGTCATTGATGTTGTGTAAGTTTTCAACAAAAAATCATATGTCTCATATGCTATTTCTGGGCATATTCTTCAGCCTTATTATAACCTACCAAACTGACCTGGTACAATTTGACTATAGATGTAAAACTGCCAATAAAAAAGTTGTACCAGACAAAGTTAAAGAGGCAAGGAAGATTTTTTTCAATGTGATTACAAATAGAGAAGAGAAGCTAGAACCCAGTCTGAAATTACCTCCACTAAGTAACAAGTGGATAGTTAATTGTTCTCATTATTAATGAAAAACTATTGAAGGACATGAGGACAACTGGGACTTGATCAATATGAAGTGTGGTGCTTATGCACTTATTTCCAAGTTTGCAAAATTATTTTTTCTATTAGGTTATACATGTTTGCTAACTGAAGACCAAAGAATTTGGACTCCAAGTATCCCCTAGAGAATGAGAAATCAAGATTCTGTCTTCCTTGATAAATTACATTTCAAAAGGATAGTTCTCAGTTCTTTGAGGAAGATATTGCATATATACTAAAGGATCAGAGAAATAATTTACAATGACAAGTTTCAAAAAATAAAAAAAATAAACAATTTCTGAAATCTGGAAGACTTCTATCCAAAGTTTAATCACACTGAGGAAAACAAACAGGTCATCTTCATCAAATCATATATAAATAAAAATATTTTCAATTGATCCTGGGTCATTCTTATTTAGCAGGTGCTAATTCTTATTGATTATTATTTGTTAAAGTGATTTTTAACATTTTTTTTTTGTTTTTGTGCTTAAATTGCTTAAAAAGATATTAGGTGTAAGAGTTGTAATTAAAAAGACTGTAATTCTAATGTGGGACAGAAGCATGATATAGGATGAAAATTAGACCTATGTACAAATTCTTACTTAAGTATGGACTAGCTTTATTGGTTGTCAGACTTCCTCTGGGTGGCTGCTTTCTTATTTGAAAAATGGAGATCATATTTGTTTTGTAGGACTTTTAGAAGGTTGGTAACAAGGTCCAGAGTATAAACTCAAATATATCTCATTATCCCTACTATATTTGTTGGGAAAAGCATAACTTAGAGACTTAAGTGCTTATGACTTCAACCAACACAAAAAGAGGTTTAACAGCAAAGGATGAGTGTATCTCCTTCTTAAAGCTGAAGAATCAGCTCTGTTTTAACAGAGCTGGTGGGAATATTGCATTTACCTAGGTTTTCTAGACTTCTCTGCCATCTCCACAAGAGAAAGGAAAATTTTAAAACATAGGGGTAAAATATGGACATGGATATTACTGCAAAGAAAGTTAAATTTGTCATGAATCAGAATACAGTAAAGAGATAGAAAATTAACTTAATGATATGGATTATTAGGATACACACACACATACACACACATACATATCTGTATGCATATATCAACATATATAGTACTTTTCTGTTAATATTCATACACTTTTGCAAAAAATACATTTATACTTGAGAATTTTGAAATAATTTTTTCTTGACTCCTCTACATAGTAGGCTCTTATAAAATCATGTATTTATGGCTTATCCTGAATACATGAATGTGAAAATCAATGAAATCTTTATATTATGAAGAAACATCTGAAAAACAAATAACTGTAGAAAAACAAACCCTATATGATTCTTAAAATGACTATGTAAGGACTTAAAAACAGCATACTATAGTAATGGAGCCACATCAATATTTATAGCAGCACAATTCACAATACCTAAATTGTGAAACCAACCTAAATGCCCTTCAATAGATGAATGGATAAATATACACAATGGAATATTTCTCAGCATTAAAAAAGAATAAAATCATGGCATTTGCAGGTAAATAGATGGAGTTGGAGAATATCATGCTAAGTGAAGTAACCCAATCCCAAAAAATCAAAGGCTGAGTGTTTTCTCTGATATGTGGATGCTGATCCATAATGGGGTTGGGGGTAGAGCATGGGAGGAGGGAGGAGCTATAGATAGGGCAAAGGGGAGGAAGGGAAGAGAATGGTCATGGGGATAGGAAAGATGGTGGAATTAGATGGACATCATTACCCTAAGTACATGTATGAAGACGTGAATGGTGTGACTCTACTTTGTGTACAACTAGAGACATGAAACAATGTGCTCCATATGTTTACTATGAATAGAAATGCATTCTGCTGTCATGTATAACAAATCAGAATAAATAAATATTTTTTTTTTTAGAAAAGATAAATACCACATATTCTCACTTACATGTGGCATGTAAAACATATCAAACTCACAGAAACAGAAAATAGAAGAATGGTTACCAGGTGCCAGAGTAGGGGTTAGAGATACGTTGGTCAAAGAACACAAAATTTGTTGTTTTACAGGATGAATAAAATCAATAAATTTACTGTGAATCATGTAAATCATGCTGAACAAAAGTTAATAACAATATACTATGTAATTAGATATTGCTAAGAGTAGATTTTAAGTGTTTTTACTACAAAAATAAATGATAAGCATGTGGGGTTAAAAATAAATAAATAAATAAATAGCATATTCCTTTCAAAAGCCTCCTTTGCCAATTACTTAGGAGCACATAGGTCTTTGAAAAATAGGTTTAACTCCAAACTGAAGTAGATTTTTACTTTAATTATCTGAAATCCAACCACTATAAATGTCTTCTCTTGCTTTTTTTTTTATTGTAATCTCCTCTTGATAGCAAAATTTATTATAAATATATTGGTTGATTCCTCAAACTTTCCTTAACAAAAGCTTTATTTCTTTAGTTTCTGGGATGCGAGTGTATTGGCCTATAATAATGCAAATAAATTTGGAAAGTAAATAGTTGATTATTTGCTACACATATTTATCTATTTATCTATCCCAGTAGTGGGATGGCTGGGTCATAAAGTGGTTCCATTCCCAGTTTTCCAAGGAATCTCCATACTGCTTTCCATATTCGCTACACCATTTTGTAGTCCCACCAGCAATGTATGAGTGTGCCTTTTCCCCCACATCCTCTCCAACATTTATTATTGTTTGTGTTCTTAATAGCTGCCATTTCTGACTGGAGTGAAATAAAATTTTAGAGTAAGTTTGATTTGCATTTCTCTAGTTGCCAGAGATTTTGTGTGATAAGCAGAGGTGACTCCATTCTAGATTACCTGCCATTTTTTTCCTATATCTTAATTTTTTAAATTTTAATTTAATTCAATTTGTTGTACATGATTTTAGAGGGCACTTCCTTTCATATTACATATAAAGAGCAGAGTTTTCCAAGTCATTGGTTTTACACAAAGTATTTTCATACCATTTGAGTTTTTATACATGCACTTAGTATATTGATATCCAACTCCTTCTGCCATTATTTCTATCCCCTTGCCATTTCCCCTCCCCCCTCTTTGTTTTATTTAACATTCCTTCATTCCTCTCATCCCCCCTCCCTTGTCACTATAATTCAGTATCATCATAGCAAAGGAATCAATCGAACTTTGGTTTTCTGGGATTGGCTGACTTCATGTAGCATTATTTTCTCCAACTCCATCCATTTACCTGCAAATGCTATGATTTTATTCTCTTTTAGTGCTGAGTAGTGTTCCATTGTGTATACATACTAAAGTTTCCCTATCCGTTCATCTATTGATGGGCATTGGGGTTATTCACACAATCTAGCTATTGTGAATTGTGTGGCTATAAACATTGATGTGGCTGTGTCCCTGTAGTAAGCTGTTTTTAAGTCCTTTGGGTATAGACCAAGGAGTGGGATAGCTGGGTCAAATGGTGGTTCCATTCCAAGTTTTCTAGGAATCTCCATACTGCTTTCCAGATTGGCTGCACCAATTTGCAACCCCACCAGCAATGTATGAGTGTGCCTTTTTCCCCACAACCTCGCTAGCATTTATTGTTGTTTGTGTTTTTGATAGCTGCCATTCTGATTGGTGTGAGATGAAATCTTACAGTAGTTTTGATTTGCATTTCTCTAATTGCTAGAGATGTTGACCATTTTTTCATATATTTGTTGATTGATTGCATATCATCTTCTGAGAAGTGTCTGTTCAGTTCCTTAGCCCATTTATTGATTGGGTTGTTTGTTTTTTTGGTGTAAAGGTTTTTGAGCACTTTATATATCCTTGAAGTTAATGTTCTGTTTGATGTGCATGTGGTAAAGATTTGCTCCCATTCTGTAGGTTCTCTGGTCACCTCACTGATTGTTTCTTTTGATGAGAAGAACCTTTTTAGTTTGAATCCATCCCATTTATTAATGCTTGGTTTTAGTTCTTGCGCTATAGGGATCTTATTGAGGAAGTTGGGGCCTAATCCAACATGTTGGAGATTTGGGCCTACTTTTTCCTCTATTACGTGTAAGGTCTCTGGTTTAATACCTAGGTCCTTGATCCACTTTGAGTTGAGTTTTGTGCATAGAGAAAGATAGAGGTTTAATTTCATTTTATTACATAAGGATTTCCAGTTTTCCCAATACCATTTGTTGAAGAGGCTGTCTTTTCTCCAATGTATGTTTTTGGTAACTTTGTCTAATATAAGATAACTGTAGATGTGTGGGTTAGTCTCTGTGTCTTCTATTCTGTACCATTGGTGATTACCAGCCATTTTAAGGTCAGATCCACCCCCTGTCCTTCGCCCCCTTCAATGAACCCAGAACAAAGGACCGGGTTACACAACACCTGCAACAGAATCCTATGGTGGAGCGAGACTACCCCACACTTAAACCATCTCCACCTGAGGGTGTAATAACCCTGTGCTTTATAAACCCTGCCCTTGCTATCTTCTACCACCCTGCCTCATGTGGATCAGAGTTGGTGACCCTGGCCAGAATAAAGGCTTCTTTGGCTGTTATGTGCGTGGCTTGTGAGACTTTTTTCCCTGCGAATTGGGTACAACAGTTGAAATTTTTTTTTTTTTTCATGTAAAGTAATGGGTCTCTCTGAAATGCCAATGACAAATTCAGATACACATTCAGAAAGGAAGACCATTTTCCTTAAAAATGAGAACATGTTCTCCTATAATGCTTCCTTCATGATTTAACATTGAAAGTCCACTCTAAAGCTCCTAATGTCTATTTGAAGATCTGCTCACTAGAAGGAGACAATTAGTGGGAGCAGGACTCAGTCACTCACCTTCTACTTGTTCCTATTTATGGAAAAGTCCTTTTTAGTAGAGATTTTCAGAGGATCTTGAAAACCCTTTGGTTGTACAGGTAAGCATCTTTCAGGAAAGGACTTCTTCCCCAAGAGGCTTTCAAATCACATCTGTTGTAGAAACACACAGAGACAGATCTGTGTGCTCTAATTACAGGGGGAAATTACTGGAAAAGTATCTGTGGACCAGTAAGAGTAACTGATGCAAATAGTTGAAGAAAGATAGCTCTTTCTGATTAAAAATAATGCTTTCTACACAACTGGTGTTCCTATAATAAGTAAATCAAATTATGCTTTTTCTCCTCTATGACTATAAATTAGCATGAGTAAATGGCAAGACATTAGAATTGTACTTTTCCATAAACAAAAGCATAAATGTTAATTTGAATTTCCTGAGTTTGCAAAATTTGGCTGGAAATACTGTTAACATGTACTTTCTCAAGAGAATTTTCTTTGCTTGCAGCCTCCAGAAAAACTGCAAATATATAAGAGCAGTATCTTTTCATTGCAGCATTTTAGAACTTCCCTCACCAGGCAGGAATGACATAAATGCAAAGGTCTGCAAAACTGAAAAAGAATAAAAAAAGAAAAGGAACAAAACAAAACAAAAGAAAACAGAACCAGAAAAATAAAAAGATCCTACTGTTTGAACATAAAGTCCAGCAAACTTTGGTTTAACTTCCTGCAAAGGTCGCTTCAGGATTACTATAAATTTTAGGTCAAGAGGCAGCTTGCTTCCTATTTGATCTGCAGCAATTGAAGCATACCTAATAGAAGCACTATTTTAAACACAAAGGTTAAACACAGTTGCATTTTGACAAAGGTTAAATGCCTATTTACCAAAGTTAATGACTTAATAGCATTTTGAATACCATTCTTTAGATAAAGGTTAATCTCATATTTTTGACTTCCTGTTTCCTCTCTTATAAAGAAATACTCATTAGGAACCAATTATATAATTGTTAATTTGTTTTGATCTTATTTATAGTTCTTCAACCAGAGTATTATCTGTTTTGATTGCCTGGGAAGATTTTTAAAGCAATCAAGACAAGCATTGTTTAAAAAGATGAATAATAGAGAATTACTACTTTCAAAGAGTCAAAAAGTAGAGTGATCAAGATTGTAGAAAAATATGTAAGGCAGAAATGTAATCTATGATAAGATTGCATACTTCCCAAGGATATACATGACAGTAATCAACAGATTTCTACCAGTTGAAGAGATAAATAATTTCTTGAGCTCAATAGCAAAATTGCTATCAGATGATCATACTTAGATTGGAAAATGTGAGGAAAAATTTACTCCACAAGGGGAATGACATATGGTCAATCTGGCATTCACTTTTGATGCTGTTTTTAGCTAACATGATTGCAATAATTTACTATGTGTAGTGCATTAATTAGAACAAATTGTTCAAGTACTTCAGCCACTCTTTTTTTCAATATCCCTAAATGACTAAAAAAAAAAAAAGAAACATTTATTAAACTGAGAATTCAGAAATTGAAAATTAATGATAAATTTTGAAGATGTTCACATTGGGAAAAAATACATATATTGAATGTGCTGGGAATGTATTGCTTTGTAGGTAAGGAATTCACAAATTTTTTCAAAATCAATTTCAAGAATTATTAAGAGTGAAACAATTGTGGCAGAGTTCATATACACTACATGCAATTCATCTCATAGTTATGGTGTAAATGACAAGGGGGGCAACATCAGAAAAATGATTGTGAGAATGCCCTTTCCTTTTAAGGAAAGATCTCAGCCAGGCAGAGGAGTGCCATCTGATCTGTCAGAAGGTAGAGATCAAAGAGGAATGAAAACCAAACTTCACTTTTGTATGAGATTAACAAATGGGATAATGCAAGCAGAAGCCTACAGAAAAAGATTCTGAAAGTAACACTAAGACTTGTTTAGAAGGATTTGAGACTTGGAAAATGAAAGTGACACATTACTCAACAGATATAGATATTATTTTGTATCTTGCCCATTTTGTTATTATTCTGAAATAGAATTTTATTTTTCTAAACTACTTCTTTCTCCTTTAACATATCCACATTCATGTTGATTTCCCTACTTTAATTCAGTGTTTCTTGGGAGGTGTTATTTTAGTTTTAGTTAAATTATCCAGAGTCACCTGTCCATTAGATCTGGACTGATATTGATCACCAGAAGTCAATTGGTAACAATGATGCAAGACAAAGTAGAATATCTAAAAAGGAGAGTTCTGTTGGTAACTGTTTACAAGATTCTTCTTTATTTGTAATTATAAAACATTACAATGATGTTACTGTAATTTTGATTTAAGAAAATGTAGATGTATCCTGACAATCAGTCTCATAGTTATTTCTGAGTTGATCAAACAAATGATGAAATGTTTTGAGCCACATATGTTATGATCTGCTTTCTAGCTAAAACTGATGGGTATACTACCTATAAAAATCCAATTACTAGAGATTTGTTCAAAAGAAATGTAAAGTTGTCTTTAGTTTAATAGAGTTATTCATAAAACATTAAAGAAAAGATGAAGAAATGATCAGTTTGAATATAGAGGGATACTTTTAAATTAATTTGTTAATCTTGTTAATCTTAACAAGGTTAAGACAATGGTTCATTTATGAAGTCATTCCTATACTAAAGAAGTCCTTTAATATTTTTTAATGGACTTTCTTTTACATTTCCTATACTAAAGAAGTCCTTTAATATTTTTTAATGGACTTTCTTTTAGAGTAGTTTTAGGTTTACAGCAAAATTGAGCAGAAAATACACAAATTTCCCATATATTCGACACATGCACAACATCCCCAGTTATCAAATCCCCACTTTGGTATTCTTGTTTTTCTTGATGAAACAATACTTGTATACCTTCCTTCTCCATAGTCCAGTTTACATTAGGGTTTGCTACCAGTGTTGCAGATTCTATGACTTAAGATAAATCATATAGAAGAGTTTACTGCCCTAAAAATCTGTGCTCTGCTTCTTCATTTCTCCTTCTGCCTTACACCAGCAATCACTAATCATTTCAGAGTGTCATATAGATGGAATTCCATAGTATGGAGTGTTTTCAAATTGATTTCTTTAATTTAGTTATTCATGTCTTTTTAGGGTTTGTTTTTGTTTTAGTTTTAGCTCGTTCTCAGCACTGAATAATTCTGCATTGCCTGATTCAACACAATTCATTTATCCAGTCAATTACTGAAGGAAATCTTGGTTGTATCCAAATTTTGGCCAATATAAATAAAACTACTATAAATATCATCATATAGGCTTTTTGTAATGTACAAGTTTTCCACTGAAGAGTATATCTATTTTTGTAAGGAACTGCTGAACTGTTCCCAAGTGTTTCTACAATCTGAATTCTGTGGAGCAACAACCACATCTTCTCTTTATTTGAATTGTCAGTGTTGTGCATTTTACCCATTCTAGTAAGTATGTAGTGAGTTTATTCAGTTTTATATGTTTTAGATCACAATCATTTATCAGATATGTCTTTCACTTTTTTCTGAGTCATTAGATTTAATTCTTATTTTTGACAGTGTTTCTGCACAAGAGAATTATTAATTTTAATGAAGTCTCTCTTATCAATTCTTTCTCTCATGAGTTGCACAATTAGTGTTCTCTCATCTTTGAAATAAAGGAGGGAGTAAAATACATATCTCTAAAATGCCCTTTTCCATTCCAAGAACCTAACCTGGTTGAAGGGAATAATAATAATATGGAGCTCATATCAGAGTATCTAGGTAAATACTCTTTTTTTTGGGGGGGGGGGGGTACCAGGAATTGAACTCAGGGGTATTTAATCACTGAGCCCCAGCCCCAGCCCTTTTTGTATTTTATTTAGAGACAGTGTCTTACTGAGTTGCTTAGCACCTTGCTAAGTTGCTGAGGCTGGCCTTGAACTCAGGATCTTCCTATCTTAGCCTCTGGGTTACAAGTGTGCACCACTGTGCCAGGCTAGGTAAATACTCTCTTAAAGTACAGTGACTCTCTCTCATGTATATTGCAAATAGTGTTAACTGTAGGAACTGTTTTTTTTTTTGCATGTATGCCAGGTCAGCTGTTCCTTGGGATGCTGGTCATACAAAGAACAATGCAAACTAAATATACTGTTGATATCAGTGTATCATTAGCCTAACATTTAAACTCTCCCAGCAGTAACAGGCCTGGATTAAAGCACTGTGGAGAGAGAAATGCTCATCAAGGGGGCTGGACAAAGTGTTAAAGGGAGAGAAGCACTATTTTCTGGTGAAGTGCTGGAAGCACCATGTGAAATGAAGATGCACATGTCCAGCCTGTCACCATTGGATCTTCTCTACAAAGATTTCTCAATAAACTTTAAATCTCATATCCTGTCTCCACTGTCTTCTTTGTTCTCATGGCAACTGATCCTACTGCCCTGGAACAACTAAGAACATTAAAAAGTTTTATATAAATTTGTAAACAAACAGTTGTATGTAAAAAGATGCTATATATGTGCATTATGAATTGTAATACATACTACTATTATAAATAAAAAAAGAAGATATAAGAAATTAAAAAAAAAAGTCATTGCCAAACCCTAAGTCTAGATCTAGGCTTTCTTCTAGGAGTTTTATAGTTTTGAAGTTTAAATTTAGGTCTTTAATTAAACTTGAGTTAATTTTTTAGTGAAGGCTATAAGATTTGTGTGAAATAGTATTTTGTCTTTTGTATGAGCTTGTTCAATTGTTCTTGTATCATTTCTTGGAAAGATCATATTTGTTCCATTGTATTGCCTTTGTTCTTGTGTCAAAGGCCTGTTGACTATACGTGTGTGGTTATAGGTGCTTTACTTTTGCAAACACAATGAGCATAAACCTGAGAAATCCAGTACTACTTGTAATTGTCTAACAAAAATATATAAATTCTGGAGAAAATAGTAGCAATCATGATTATGTCAAGAGTTCAAAGTATGTAAGTATTTTAATAACAGCTTATGAATTGGTAACTGTAGAAATTAGTTTTATATCTATTTAGAGATAAATTACATTGTAGTAGGGTGCTGCTTAGGAACATGAAGAATAAGTCTAACTATAAGAAGGAATTTGTTGGTTTTCATCACACATCAGAGGTTGAATAATCCCACAGTGACCATCTGCAGGCTGGAGAGCCAGATAAATGTGTTGCTCGGTCCAAGAAGCTAGAATCCTCAGAATAAGAGGAAATAATCTTACCCTGTCAAGGCTGAAGGCCTGATAGTTCTCTGGATAGTTACAAGTTCAAGTCCAAGTTTAATGGCTAAAGAATCTGGAGTCTGATATATATGAAATATAGCAGCAGGAAAAAAATGCATACACTCAAGGTGTGTGAGGCATGCATTTCTTTCCCCCTTCTTCCACTTTTGTATTCCATCCTGGTTTCCAGTCTATTGTTTGGTGCCACCAATGTTCAGTATGGATCTTCCCCACTCAGTTTCTTCACTGACATAGCAGTCTTCTGTGGAAACACTCTCACAGGTACACCCAAAAACATGCATTTAAAATATTCAAGTTGACAACAAATATTAACTAATACAGACATAAAAGAGACCCAGTGAAAAATTTAAAGATGAAAAGATATTAACTTATCTAGTGATGATGTCTGATTCATATTTTTTGTGTGTGTGTTGGTACCGGGGATTGAACCAGGGGCACTCGACCACTGGGCTGCATCCCCAGCCCTTTTTTGTATTTTATTTAGAGAAAGGGTCTCACTGAGTTGCTAAGTGCCTCGCCATTGCTGAGGCTGGCTTTGAACTCGCGATCCTTCTGCCTCAGCCTCCCAAGTGCTGGGATTACAGGCATGCGTCACCGCGCCCGGCTCCTGATTCATACATTTAAATTATGTAATTTCAGTGCAAATGAAATCTTTTTTCTTTCATATATTGAAAAGTGTTTCTTACTTTCTATTGGGGTTGTGGTTAAACATATAGTCTAGTAGTATTGCCTAAAATCCTTTTTTGATGAAGTGTCCGTTAAGGTGGCTATCAATGGGAGAAAAATAGATAATAATACTAGCCAGTCTGGAAAGTCCAAGCTCTGTCAAATTTGTTGGGACAATTTTAGTGCAAATAAAACAACTACATAGATCTGTGCATCTTGGAACCCCACTTTTGCCTCCTATCTCTTATAATATTCCATCTTAAGGATAATTTAGTATTTCAAGCCCTAACTAATGATAATTATTTCACCTGTTATCTCAATATTGATTTTTGTAGTACCGGCGCCCTCTCTGAGTTTATTGTGTCTGGCGGAGTCTCCCACAGCCAGGCCAGGCGAGAGGGCCTGGGCGTGACATTCATCATTGAAAAAAGCACACCACTTTAAATATAGGGGACCTGGGAGGATGGCCTTAGTTAGATTTTTCCAGTCTTGTGTAGTACACTGCTGGTGAGCTAAGCCCTGAAGCATGGTTTCGGCCCAAGGTGAGTTAGGCCCATCCTCTGAAACTGCCTTTTTTAATTCCTTAAGATCTTGTGCCTCCCAGGGATACCAGACAGTGGGCCTATTGCCTCTGGGGGTTAACATTTACCAGGAATGCCACTGTGGGTGGGAAAGTTCCCCGGGGGTATGGTGGCGCAAATTCGCCTGCCGAACAAAATGATGACAGTGTCAGCGGTGTCAGCGGTGTTGGTGGCTGCAGCAGTGGCATGTCGTCCACACAAGGTAGCGGGTCCGTGCGTGGGAAGGAGGGAAAGATGGCAGATGGCCCTTATCCTCTAAAAACTTCTGAGAAGATTCAAGGGGAGGGGCCATGGGCCCCAAGGGAGAGGACTGATGGCATCTAGTGTAAGTTTGTTCCATTTTTATTAGGGAATACTCCTACCTTCGCCGGAGACCTTGTGTTGCAATTTCCTTGGGCCCCACGTTGGACACCACTTGTTGGGGTCTTTTTTTGAGTTGCTGGGGTCTTTAACTCCCCCCTCCAACCCGGGATAGGCGCCTCTGGCCCACAGAGAAGACTGGGGGAACACACCCCAGCAGAGGTGAACTGAAAGGTAAAGGCCAACTGACCGCCCACACCCAGCCCTCCTTTCAGAGGACAGAGGGGTCAGGGAGAACGGTCAAGGCAAGAACTCGGTTTATTGAGGAAGTTTGGACAGTCTTATAGAGGACATGGGCCAATCAGCAGAAAGATCATAGGGGCACATAGGGAGCATGGGCAGATTACATTGGTGGAGCCTCTGGCCTATCCTTAGGGTGGTTTCAGTTCTCACTACACGTCAGGGGAATGCCTCTTGATTAGGCCAAATTCCATATCAGGGAGTGGGAGGCAACCAGAGAGTTAAGTTTTTATATTCTTTCTGCTGATGTGTTCTTAAGTCCCCAACAATAAGTGAGCAATGATCCTACAATCATGAAGTCTGGTTTTAGTTTTTCTTCTCCATCTTATGGACTATATGATTGCATAAGCTCTATGAATGAAAAAAAAAATACCTCATTCACGATCATTTTTAATTTTGTCATATTATTAGGGTAATTTATTTGAAAATAATAGCTGGTATATAGTATATTTTTAGAATTTATTAGTTAACTCCAAGTATAAAACTTTCTGGGGGTCACTGATAGGCACTTTATATAGAATGATTTAAGGATAGAATCTGAATCTTAATAAGTACTTTGTGATGGCAAAATTTCAGGTAGCATGCTTGTGCAGTGGAGAAAATATTCAGAAAAAAACAATCATAGTCCTCAAGTTATATGAATAGGCAGCTGTCTAAGTGCACTATTTATATACTTGGAACAGTTTACAAATTAACTTTTACATTTCTGTTTTAGTCAGCTTTTTCACTGCTGTGACCAAAAGACCTCACAAGAAAAATTGTATAGGAGGAAAAGTTTATTTTGAGACTCATAGTTTTAGAGGTCTCAGTCCATAGACAATTGGCTCCATTCCTTGGACTCAAGGTGAGGCAGAATATCTTGGTGGATGAGCATTGTGAAGGGAAGCAGCTCACATGATTATGAGGATGCACAGAGATTCCACTCACCAGATACAAAATATATACCCTGAAGGCATGCCCCCAAGACCTACCTCCTCCAGCCACACCTATCTGCCTATAGTTACCACTCAGTTAAGCCCCAACAGTAACTTATTGCTGCAAGTCACCTCAATAATCTATGTAGGAAGTGCTCAATTGCTTAAAGTATACAGTTTCTAATCCTTCATTCTCTATTATTCCAATGAGTCCATCCTTTTCCCCTTCTCTACCAGAAAATCAGTGATGGAGAATGAGGGAGGAAGAGACTTAAAACATAGTTTTATTTCCTTTAAATATGGTCTTAAGACTGGGTCTCATAACCCAATAATTTCATCTCTATTTTTTCTTACATTGTCTCACACAAGAAATTTTTGAGGGACACCAATATCTAAACCATAACAGTTATTCTTATCATTTTAAAGCAATAGACATGAGTTTACAAGTAAATTCACAGGAATATTTGGCTAAAAGTAATATATAGATTTATTATTAAAAGTAACAGCAGAGACTGGTGGCACACAACTATAATCCCAGCAGTTTGGGAGGCCAAGGCAGGAGGATCACAAGTTCAAAGCCATCCTCAGCAAATTAGTGAGGCCCTAAGGAACTTAGCAAGACCCTGTCTCAAAGTAAAAACTAAAAAAAAAAAAAGGTGAGAATGTGGCTCAGTTGTAAAAGCACCTCTGGGTTTAATCCCCAATATAAAACAAATTAATAAAATAACAAAATATATCTTCAGTGTTTTAGATGTTTTATGAACCCAGTAATATTTTAGGTCTTGATACTTCCTTAATAAAATTAGAATATGTAGAGTAAACATAAATATGTAACTTCAGTGGAAAGACAGAAAATGAAAACTGAGTCAAAAATGTCATCTATCTAAAAAGAAGCTTTCCACACAATAAATATCGGTGGAACTCAATACTTTTGACATCAACAAGTGAAAATATTTTTGAAAGTGGTCAAATTCACATGGCACTTATCTGAGAAATGTTTTTTAGTTATCTATAATAGTTTTTGATTAAAGAATTAATAAAGACATTATCTGAATTATTTAAAAGCAAAATGCCCCTACCAACAATGATCTATAAAAGCTGAAAATTTCCATTCCTGCAAATGCAAGGTTTCGGCTGGTTCAGTTTTTAGTACCACATCAAATTCCCTCATGCATTATAATTTATTATACAAAATTGTTGAGCATTATTTGGATGAAAAACATCCAAGTCATTGACATTCTGTTCAAGAAACAAAGTAATTCAAGGAGTACTCATAAAATTTGCAGCTCAAAACCCAAAATAAACTTCCCATTTTCTCACTAATTATTTTCTGATGATATAGGAAATGCTCCCTAAGTAGATGACATTTACATTAAGACTAGAAGGACGATAATGAGATAAAGGAGCAAATGCACATCAGAAGTAGAAAAAGGCTTGGTGCCATAGAAGAACAGAGAAACAGTCATTGTAAATGCAGATCCTGAGTGAGAATAAAAAGAGTTTGGCAAGGGGTCAGAAAACTGCACAGTGAATTAATAGCACAGGGAAGATTTTCAGTTTCATTTCAAGTCCAACGGGAGTCAATTTTTTTTTTTTTTTCATTAACAAGGTGACAATGTT
This sequence comes from Tamias sibiricus, assembly GCA_025594165.1. Taxonomy (NCBI): domain Eukaryota; kingdom Metazoa; phylum Chordata; class Mammalia; order Rodentia; family Sciuridae; genus Tamias; species Tamias sibiricus. The sequence goes on from CM046665.1 coordinate 28,751,132, forward strand.
ATAAGTTAAAAGAAGTATAGAAGAAACAGAGAACATCCAGGTATTCTAAAAGATCTGTAGTATCCTATCACTACTCAGGGGTGCAAAATATATGCAAGTTAAATTAAATTCATTAGAATAGAACTTGAATGCACCAACTGAAGTGCTTTGTGTGAAACAATTTTTAGATGCAGATGTAAAAAAATATTATAGAACTGAAAGTAATTATTACTATAACTTAAATGAACTCTTTTAGCTAAAAATGAAGAAATGGTATTATGGAGAAGATGATACATGTTTACTTTACCTTTCTTATTGTTTTTCCAGGTAAGAATTTTACTTGAATCGTGTAAACTTATGTATCATAATTAGTTAGTATAAAGGAGTTTGGAAGTATTTTCAAAATTATCTTATTGTTACAGAGAAGATATGTTTGGGATAGTTAAAGGAAGTGAATTTCTTGATATATGAGTTTCCATAAAAAATAGTTTAAATTTATTCTATACATAATGTGCTGGTTATTGCTTTCAGTGACATTTGTGCTAATTACTCAGTTAAACACTGTGAGAGAAAAGAAGACATAACCGCTTAAAGAAATCAATTTTGTACTGAGGAAGTAATGTGGAGAGATATTAGGATGAGAATCCAGTGAGAATAGTTGCTGAGATATGCTTGGATTTTGGGCAAGAAATGTTATCTACTCAAAAGACTATTTGAGAGGAAGAATTTAAAGGAAACTGAGAATATGAAAGGCAAGCAATAGAGTCTGAAGATTCAAGGCATGCTTCTTTTCTAGGGTAGGCAGTGTTGCAAAATGTTCCCTGGAGAATTCATTTCAAAAATTAGAAAATTTATATCAACACTAGGAACACCTGTGCTGTAAAATTCTGTGCAAGCAGAAAAACAAATGTCAAAACTCTAAGCAAACCCACTGCTATTGTGGAAAGAAGTCTAATCTTTTACATATAAATTTTATTTATGATATTTTTCACCTGTACTTGTTCACTAATTATTTTCTAGTGTTTAAATTCATCAGTAGAAAACAAATGTGAGGATAAATTCACTATTATTCTCAGTTTATTTTCTAGTAATTCAAGGATTAATTTATTTTTATTTATAGATGGATTGGGATATATACTCATTTATTTCACAATATTATATATAAATTGAATATCAGGTAATACAGGTGCAAGGCAGACCTGAACCATGTCCTTAGAGAGCTTACATGCCTTGAAAGAAAGAAGACAAAAATAAAGATGACAAAATAAATGAAGCTAAATTTTGATAATGGTATGAAGCAGATAATTGAGTGTTATAGAAGGGATAACATTGCCCACCTAGTTTTCATGAAGAGGGAGATATGAGGTATATATGAGGTTTCTAAATGTAAAATGACTCTAAAATCAAATTTTATTAACTTGGTTTACCAATCACATATGATTTTTAACAGTTATTAGTAAGTTTAAATTTATACAGTATATCAAAAATTCTAAGAAACATTTTGTAAAGAAAGCTGATTCCAAAAGAAGATATAGATATTCATGAAAATATTTTCAGGACACAAAAATATCCAATTTTCAACTCTCTACATGAATTGTTTATTTCATTCATTAGGATATATATAACAATATTTTATTATATGTAACAAGATATAACAAAAAGATTAATTTTGGCAAACTTATTTGCATGATTTATGTGTTTTTGAACTTCACATCGCATTTTTGCCATTTTAAAATTAATTATAAGGATGCATTTTCATGTTCTCCACCTAGTTAGCTAGTTCTACTACTTAAAGCAATCTCATTTATAGTGGAATTAATTCTCATTCCATTCATAAGTAAACATATATAGATAGGTATATGGTTTTCATACATAGACAGATACAATCACATATATTCCTTATGGTTGACTTACTAGGCCTGTCATGTGTCAGACAAGAAAAGATTAGTGGTATTATTGTAACTTTATTAAATGATTGAGCAAGGACCACACAATTTTATTCTCTTTAGATTGCATAGTTTGATCTTGAGTTCCCGCCAAGCATTTGCCTAACCATGTAAACTCTGAAATTAAAACTATGTTACAATTAGTCTCCTTCCAATCCCCATTTTGCATTGGTGAAAATTGTTGCTGACCATGGTTTTAGTAAAATGGTTAAAGTACCAGTTTATAATTAATTAGTTCTGTGGATTATTTTGCATGCTGTTTAATCTCTGTGCTTCACATTGAATTGAAATGTGGGATGGAATTCTGTACAACCATTTGGATTATCTTCCAGTTGTAACATTCTATAGTTCTCATCTTAAGTCTCCTCTTCCATTCTCTACAATGTTGTCAAATATGATAAGACTGAGGTCTTTTTCTGACTGAAGAAAATACTTATTATGGAAAGAAATGATCTTTAAACATAGGATATATCAGAAGTCCAGTTAACTTGATCCCTGAATGAAGCTAAAAATACATTAAATATAGCTTTTATGTTTTTAATCTTCCTCTAAAGCAAGCTAGGAGGAAAAAAAAATTCAATTCTTATCAGCTTAGCCCAAAATGTAGGAAGCAAAATCCTCTATCCTAAACAAGCATTTGGAGTACAAACGAATGTGACAGTCTTACAATAAGGGAAAAAGAAATTGCCTCTGAGGAACTGGAACTCATTCTATGCTAAAGCATGTATTCTTGTCGGTGTTGCAATAAAACTAAATTTTAAAAAATGCAAGCAAACAAAGTGATAAATTGATCAAATATCAGTGTGCTGTATAATTAAACTTCTAATTTTATTGGCACTTTATTTAGAGAAAATGGAAAATAAAATTTGCCTATTTAATGCTACATATTGACTCTATGGGAGACTAGTAAATTTCAGACATTTTTTAAATTAAAATAAAGCAGAATAATGGAAGCAAAATGAACTTTTCCATGAAATGAAGGCCATATTAAGTGAAACAAAAGTGTCTATGTAAAAATAAACTATAAACAAATAAGTTATAAATATTGGAAGGTCATTAGAGTGCTTCAATGCCAATATTTTCAATATATGACTGCAAACTATACATTAGATATTTGTAAACAAGCACTTAACTTCAGTTCTTCAGAAACAAAATTTGAATGTATTGGGTTTTCCCTTTATTTATATCCATCATTCACAGCAGGAAATGATCCCCTACCATATACACCCACACACTTTTCCTCAGGGGACATTTGACAATGTGTACATTCGTTTATCATAACTGGTGGGGGAGCCAGGAGGTTGAGTAGAAGCCAAGGGCATCTGTTCAGTAGAGGCCAGATATGTTGTGGAGCAACATAGAAGACAGCAACCCCTTTACCCCAAGATAGAATTATCCTGCCCCCTATATTACTGTGGAGAAGTACAGAGAGGCTGATTGATATTTAGACGATTGTATATCACAACTCACTTCGACTGAAGTATGGATCTTGGTACATAAATTTATTGAATTTTATAATTAGAATAAAGGAAGAAAGGAGAAGCAATTGTGATTTTTGAAGTAATGGAAACTTATATAAATAAAAATGCTGCAACAATGACAGGGATCCAGTTGTAAAACTGAATTATTCTCAAATTGCATCAAATCCTTTTGGTTTTTATAACTCTGACTGTAGTTTACTTTGTCACTTTCACTTAAATGGAATCAATACAACAAATTTCATATGCCAAACTACAGATATTCTATCAAGTCTAGAATTGGATAGAGCATACTTCTAAAATTAGGAAACAATTGAAAGCAGGATAGTTAAAATAAAAATAATAAAATGAAATATATTGGCATAAGGTGAATAAGATATATTTTTGCTTAATTTCACTTAAAAATAAATAAGAAGAAAATACCTTATCTTTGCATTAAACTAATCATGAAGTACTGGGTTGTATGATAATTTAGCAATACTCTAGTTATACATGTTTAGACAAATATATTAATGGATAATCTGGTATTCTAAATAACAAAAATATTATTATAAGATTAATAGACATTTACTGGAAAAATAGAAAATATAAAATCTGTATGAGTTGAAGAGAAAAAATCTCTATAATTTTAATTATATTTTATAAAGTAATTCTCCCCCCCTCTAAAATCTTGAAATGGAATGATTCTTGTCATTATTAAGAAAAGATAAATAGATCAGAGTGATTGATGAAAATGGTAATCAGGGTGAGCAGATGAGGGCATGTAGATGCAGTGTATAAGAGCAGAATTTAAGTGGGGTGGGAAGGCACTGAAAGGAATGAAATAACAAAACTTGGTTGTAAAAACACCACATTGGCCAGGTGTGGTGGTACATGCCTCTACTCCCAGCAACTCCTGAGGCTGAGACAGGAGGATCATGAGTTCAAAGACAGCCTCAGCAATGGCGAGGTACTAAGCAACTCAGTGAGACCCTGTCTCCAAATAAAATACAAAATAGGGCTGGGTATGTGGCTCAGTGGTCGAGTATCCCTGGGGTTCAATCTGCGGTACCAAAAAAAAAAAAAAAAAAAAACAAATTTATTGAAACATAATTATCCATAAATTAATTAAACATAAATATCTATATTTGGAAATATAAATATTGACCAAAATAAATTTCTGTTGCCTATAAATATTCAGTTCATGGAATTTTTATAGTAGTGCAGACAAAGAAATTTTATATACAAATCAATTTAACTCTTGAAGTGTATATTGTGTGTCTTCTAAGTTTTCCTTAAATTTAGAATTTTTATTTACCTTTTGCTATTAATATTGTATTATTTATTGTCTGGAGGATCAGTTGAATTTATTTAACATAAATTATACATTTATTTTATATTACAAAATATCTTTACTCAAAGAACAAGCACCTTTAAAATATACTTTCTTCAATGTGATTTTGCATTTATTTGTGTTTTTGATCAGTGTTTTTTGTAATTTCTTGATGATTTCTAGATAAACTTAAGCCTTTATTCATCGAACTAGTTTATAAATATTTATCAATAATCAAATAAATACTCAGCACTACATTAGGGATCAGAGGGAAAATATGTGCAAAAATAAAATAGTGTCATTTGTCATGAATTTTTGTCTAATTGGAAGAAATAATTATGTAATCTCCAAAAATGTATAGAAAAATTTCAAAAGTTGCACAAATTATAAAGAAGAAGAATGGAGCCAGGTATGGTGGCACATGCCTGTAATCTCAGAGAGTTGGGAGGCTGAGGCAGAAGGATCACATGTTTGAGGCTACCCAGGGCAACATTGTGAAGCCCAAAGCAATTTAGAAAAACCCTGTTTGAAAATAAAAAGTTCAGTGGTAAAGCATCCCAGAGTCCAATGTCCAGTACCAAAGGAAGAAGAAGAGGAAGAGAAAGAAGACAAAGACAACAAGGATGCCAGAGATGGGTTAGGCTTTTGAGAGGAGTAAGAGAAGACATTTCTAGAAAAACACAAGCAAGCTAAAAGCTGATGATGTGTATGAATTAACCAGATGTTTGCATTAAAGTACATAATAATATGAAAAATATTTATTCAAAGTAACATCAGAAAAAAATACTAACTGTTCAAGAAATTGAAAGAATTCCAATTACTTAAGAGGTGAATATTTTAGAACTTTTAAGTTGCTATAACAAAATATCACTAACTAGGTAGCTTGTAAAACAAATTTATTTCTCACTATCCTGCAGGCTGAGAAATTGAAGATCAAAGAACCAGCAGATTCAATGTTATTGAGAGGCTGCCCTGGAGTCCTAGACAGTGCCTGCATACTGTGCTTCCACATGACATAGAGGGGACATTTTATTAAGGGCACTAATTCAACTTATGGGTTCCCACCCTGTTATGACTTTATCAACCCTAAATCCTGTTTCTTAAAACCATCACATTGGTAGTTAAAATATATACATATGAATTTTTTGTGGGGAGGGAATTTCTCAGATGATGGCAGCAATGTAGAAATTTAAAGCTATTTTTCTTTCAAATAGTAATTTTTTTCAGAACTGATGATTAGATAATCCAGTGTCTTCTTTGTAGGATACAACAGTTTTCACATTTATGTATGTATCTGAAGATACAGATATCTTATTCTGTCCTTTCATGAATATCAGATAGTTTTAATCACTTGGAGCTTACAATATTAGAAACATAAACTTCTGATTAATAACATTTAAAATTATGCAAATGAGACAACAATTTCCATTTTCTTTTAATTTTTTCAATATGAAGGATTGTTTATTCCTCAGTATCTGATGAGGAATCTTTACTTCATGATTAATGGTGTGCCCTAAACTATAATGAGACCACAGAAACCAGTAAAGTCAAAGAAACACATGTTATGTTTTGAATAGCTCTCAAGTGAAGTTTTGCTTTTACTTATGCTTAAAATAATGATAATAAGACTAAAAATACCAATACTTTTAGATTGCTTGCTTTGCTCATTATTATCTACTTTGTGAGAAGCATTGCATGCATAACATTTAATCTGTACAAATTCAACAAGAGATGGACATAATTTAACTCATTTTATTAATAATGAATTTAAGGCTTAGTGGCCAATCTATAGCCATATGTCACAAATAAGGGTTGTACTAATGATTCCAAAAGTCCAGCACCACTCTTGTTTCTAAAGCCACATGCCTAATGCCAATGCTAACCAGGACAGTCCTCTTTCTGTGTCCTGAGGGGACTGGTCCCTTGTGGATTCCAAAGTATGTGGATACTGAAGTCCCTTAAAAAGATATGGTATTGTTTACATATAACCTAAAGGATACACTTTTATGTTTTAAGTCATCACTAGGTTACTTGCAATACCCGATACAATACAGAATTGATTCAAATAATTTTTATACTGTATTGTTTAAAGACCATGAATAAGAAAAATCTGTACAGAATCATTTTTTTTTTCAAATATTTTCCATCTCGGTTGGTTTTTTCCTATGATTACATTACAGTAGAGGGTTAAATTGAGTTTAGAAGATTAAGTTAAATCTCTAAATTTCTCTAACTTTTCTAGTTTATTTTTATATTTTAGTACTTAAAACCATACAATTTATATCAGAAAGAAAATCTGTGGTGGTTAAAAAAAGTCAAAGTATTTGTATCCTCCCTGCAAAAAAAAAAAAAAAAAAAAAAAATTAATATAGAAAAAAGACTCAGCTTTGAACCATTTGATTTACTTGGCCTAGAATGCAGGAACATTTCATGTTAAGAATTATGTCTGGCAGCATTAACAGGATGGGTATTTATCTTAGATCCTTGAATCGTGTTTGAGTAGTGAATGGTAGTTCTGAACAGCATGTTATTCCTCTTGTCATAGATTTTTATCCTAAATCTCCAATTGAAAAGCATAAGAATTTCGGATTACCACTCTTAAAAAGAACCATTTATATATACCTGCACATACTATCTCCCTTTGTAACACAGCAAATTGAGACTAAATCACAGCTTTTAAGCTGAAAAAGTTGTGGTTAGTAATGAACATTTTTTTCCTGCAAGTATAGACTACTTGAATAATGAATACATATGTGGAATTACCAGATTTTAATACCTCACATGAAAACTGTTGCAGAGAGAATGCTGTGTAGTTTAAGAGCCCTCAGGGGTGAATAATTTTAAATCAATGACATTGGATATTATGCTTCTGAAATACAGCCTCTCACAGGAGTTTCCCAGCAACTCTGGTAAACATTCTGCCATCTGTGTAATTGCTCTGTGTAGTTTTCATTCCTTTAACTTAAAAGGCAGAATTTTTTTTTTTTTTTTTTGAGACAGACAATATTAGAGTCAGATTACTGTGAACAAAATTGACAAAAATGTATCTGAAATTTGTATATCAGATTAACTCTTATACTGATACTTTCATTAGCTAAAACACATTGTGGTTGAGTGCATGTGTTAGAGAAATTCCCTTCACAGTGTAATTTAGGCACCAGGTGCCTTCTGTTTCAAGATTCCACGACTCACGTGAGCCTTAGTGTGATTTGCGTCTTACAGGAGGAAGGACACTGAAGGCTGTGGTGTGCTGCCCTTTCAAGACTGAAGTTCCTTCAGCTGACAGGAGTGCTGGTCATTGAAGGCACAAAGCTGAGTGCTCTTGGCTAAAAGAAAAGAAAAAAACCAAAACTGTCTGATGCAAAGCTCCAACCAATGACTGACCAGTAACAGTGTTTAAGTCCTATGCCACTTTCTCAGGCATCACCACTGAAATGCCATTCCCACTTAAGAGCTCACTGTGGAACTGGCTGAGTTCTCCTTACAGATACTTTTTTTTTTTTTTTTCTCAAGAGAGAAGAAAATCCTCTCTGCCCATTCTGATTTCTTCACCATTTATAAGAATTATTATGTGTTATTGTTCCTGACAGTTTTTCCAAATAAATCACCAGTATACCAACCAAGTTGGGGAACCAAGAAGGAGAAAATCCAGAAGTTACATCCTTGATTCTCATAATGCTGTGGCCTAGAAGTTTCACATACCCCCTTCATTCACATTAATTACTAGAACCAGTCCCAGGGCCAGTGGTAAATATGCCTGTTCCCTGGAGCACCTCTACAAAAGGCAAGAAATGCAAACCACAGCCACAGAAAACATTCCTCTTAACTCTGGCTGGTTATAACCGTTTGACTGGTCGACTTTAAAAACAACATTTCTTTCTCACAGCTCTGAGAAGGCCTCCTTCCTATTTGGCATCTTTTTAGTGCACCTCACATGGTTGAGAATGGAAGCTCTAGTGTCTCTTCTTATCAGGGCACTAATCTTATCATGGAACTTCACATCCATGGCCTCATCTAAACCTAATCACTTCCCAAAGACCAATCTCCCAATACCATAATGAGGGATTAGGGCTTTGAATGTGAAACATTCAGTTCATAGCAATATGTGAATGGTAGAAATATAGAAGGCTCAGAATGAAACTGGGTTTGAATTGTTATAATGTTTCATGTACAACAATAAGATTTCATTTCACTTATGTTCACATTCAACTGTGATACGGGAGGGATATAATAGATTGATATTCTCTAATAATATTATTCATATTTTAAAATAAGTTCAAAAAATGTTTTCTTGTAAAAGATGATTGGATCAGACACATTATTAAATCATCTCATGTGTACTGTTAAAGGAGCTATTGTGTTCTTTGCCAGACATTGGGAAACAGATATGTTGGGAGTGGCAAATAAGTTATTGCTTTAAAATCCATAGCCTTGGACAACAAGAATGCCCCTTTGGGTTTCTCTCTCACAAAGGTGCTAAAAAACACACTCACTTGCAGGTGGCCTCTATGACTGTGGCAGATTCCATGCCTCTTGTAGAATTTATGAGTTTCACAGCTTTAAATTTAGATGCCTGCTAGCTTTGGGTAAAAGAGATACCAGTGCACCCAACTAGCCTTTGTGGTGCCACCTGCCTAGAGGAGGAAGAATTACTGTGCAAGTGGTAAGTCTCCCACCAGGCTAATTCCTCACAGCTTCTTGCTTCTTGTTTACCTTGAAGAACCCCTCCTCACAATAAATTCCTTTGGTATGTTTCACTATAAATAAAGCATACAAGGGCTTTTCCCTATGTTAGGCTTAGACTCTGCTTTAAAAATATTTTCCGTTCTTTTGCTTTATTTCTTGATATTACTTTTTCAGGCTTTTATTATTTTATTTTATTTTATTTTATTTTATTTTACTTTATTTTATTTTATTTTATTTTATTTTATTTTATTTTATTTAGCTGGCCCACACCTCTGAGGGTTACTTATTCCCTCCCCATACAGGCCACAGGTGAGACAGTTAAGATGGTTCAAATTTTTCCCCATAGATTATTCATATCATTAGTGAAAGTTTAGAAATAAACACATAAATTCTATGATGAGGGGTACATTTTATGATGAAGGCTAGATGAAGAAGGTAGGTATCACAGGGAAGTGCTGTCAAAATGAAATTGGTGAAATGAAAGTTTCATCAGCATAGCCACTATGAATGGCTGCATTCACTGCAGGTAGGTTGAAAGTACCTTCTTCAAAAGTTTTAAGAATTGCGCATGTATAATCCTGTCACATGGTGTTTTAGTCAACTTTTTCACTTCTGACTAAAAGACCCCACAATAACAATGAGAAAAGGAAAAGTTTATTTTGGGGCTCATGGCTCCAGAGGACTCAGTCCATAGGTAACAGCTCTCCATTCCCTGGGGCTACAGGTGAGGCAGAACATCATAGAGAAAAAGTGGGGTGGAGGGAAGTGGCTCACATGACTATCAGAAAGCAGAGGGAGAGAGACTCCACCTGCCAGATACAAAATATATACCCCAAAGCCCTGCCCCCAGTGAACCACCTCCTCCAGCCACACCCTACTCACTTTCAGTTATGACTCAGTTAATACCCATCACAGGATTAATTCACTGATCAGGAGAAGGTTCTCATAACCAAATCATTTTTCCTCTAAACCTTCTTGCATTGTCTCACACATGAGCTTTTGGGGGGCACCTCACATCCAAACCATAACACATGGTATGCACTCAGTATAAAGCTGAAGAGTGAATATGTGCACATATTGATAAATCATTTTGGTTTAGATCTAAAATGTTCCCCAAAAGTTTAAGTGTTGAAAGTGTGGTCCCCAATGCAACAATGTTCAGAGGTGAAGCTTTTATGCAATGATTAAACTATAAGGAATCTGACCTCATTCATTGTATGTATGAATCCATCAATAGCTAAATGAACTACTGGGAGGTAGGATGTAGTTGGAGGGAGCAAGTCACTACAGGTGTCCTAGGGAAAGTTTTATCTTGTACCCACCCCCTTCCTCCAAACTTCTAAACCTCTCCTTCTCTCTCACCTGCCCCATTCACTCTCTCTGCTTCCCATCTGGCTACCATAAACTGAACATCCTTCCTCTGCCATGCCCTTCCACTGTAATGTTCTGCCTTACCTCAGGCCCAAAGCTTGGCTGACCTTGGATTGAAATATCTGAAACAGTAAATAAAAGTAAGCATTTTTTTTTCCTTTAAGTTTTTCTTTTCAGGTGTTTTGGTCACAGTAATGAAAACCTGTCTAACAAATAAAAATATAAACACATAAATCTATTGAAGATTGAACAGGCACATTCATGAATTTCTGTAATTTGGCTAGAGTCGAGTTTAGATTATTCAGTAGGAAGTATCATATTACACATGAACATCTGTAGAAAGGGTAGAAAGTGGTTGCAAATTTTAGTCAGAAGAAATTTTTAGAAAGGCCAATTAGTTATACATCAGAAATCATATAGATTAACCAAGTCTTGTGAAAAGATAAAATAAAAACAGGGACATTTGGAAATTAATTGTATTCCTGCTACTACAAAAAGCATAGAGCCAGTGGAACAAGTTATTTATTAAACACCTATCAGATACTTTTTTTTTCATGCCAGAGTGAATCTTGCAGACAGAGTCCCTAACCTTCAAAAATTTGTATTTTACTGGTAGAAAATATGTGATACAAAAATATATTATGCCTCATATATTATGATAAATGAAGCAAGTAGAGCAAGAAATATATTTGTTTACATATGTTCTTAATCATATAATCATTAAATGTACCTATGAAGAGGTGACATTTGACCACAGAACTGAGGGAAGTAAGGGATAGACTACTTCGGGTTATCTGGAGAAAGAGAGAATAATAAACACAAAGGTCAAGGAATGAAAAAGTGGAGGCAGTGTGGATAGAGTCTGGTGGAAACTTGAATTCACCACCTCCTCACAGCAACAGGACTCTCATCCAAAAGAAAATGGCAAAGGCAAATTCAAGTACATACCCTGCTTGCACTAAAAACATCATCCCAGTACAATATTGAATAGGTCCCTATTCAAGCTTTGAATTGTTTTTATTAATCTCTTAACCATGCACAGCTACCTACACTATATAAAATTTAGCTTGCTGTTGTGAAATACTGTAACACATTTAATGACTCCACTTTTAACTACTTATTTTGAACATTGTTTTAACCTCAAACTTTGCTTTTGTTACACTATCTGTGAATAATAGAACAAAGTTCTTTTGACTCTGTCATTGAACTTTGAGAACTTTGAAAAATGTTTGTGTATATAAGAAATGGTCAAACACGTCGATTAAAGTTAAATACACTTACACTTAGAATAAGAATGTGGACTTTGAAAAGAGGGAATTTGTACATTTGAAGAAGAAAAAAAATTGTAAATAAGAAATATTAAGACAAAATGATTTATTCATTACTTAACCAAAACAGTAAATTTAGCTTAAAAGGAATCTATTCCAAATTCAAGCTGCATATCTGTAGACAGCAAACATAACAAAATGTAAAAATGTGTTCCAAGAGAAGAAAAATCAAACACTGAGGTTATGAAAACAAAGAAAGCAAACTCTTGAACATAAAGTCAAATAACATCATATCATACCATTCTTGTTAAAAAAATTGATAAAGAATATCAATATTTTCTGTTCCCTTTCAAGGATTTAATATGAAATAGTAATAATACTCATATTAAATAATGGAGCATCTGCTTCATTGATCATTTTTTTTTCCTTCTTCAAAATGTCTGTTTTTATTTCCCCAATCACCTACATGAAAACCTCAGGGGAAACACCATAAAGAAATAACATCTACTTAATAAAATTAATGGAAACAAATTAAATATGTATTGACAAATTAACAAAGTGAAAAACAAAACTTGACAAGGTCATCCAGCATTTAACTCACATATATATTTGCAGCAGACGATGAAAGATAGTAAAACATTATCATTTGAATTATTAATATCATATAAAAACTTTAATCTGATGTTTTAAAAATTACCTAATAGCCATAAAAATATGACAAAGCATGCATTTTGATAAACCAAAACCAAACCAAAACGAAACAAAAAGACCTCAGTGACATATTGAGAATTCAATGTGCAAATTAGTATGTACAGAGAGATGTGAAGCTAACACTTTGTTGTAAGAGAGAAGCTCTGGGAATACTCTTGAAGCTGCATTTGAATATCATACACAACATATTTACTTAGATTGATTTAATTGGCTAGGGAGTAGATAGATGGTAGAGGTATGAGTGAACTAAATCTTTCCCCCTAGACCTACTCCTTGGCAGTGCCACTTGGCCAGGCACATACATCAAGTTACCATTATGATAATTTTGTTATGGTTTAGATATGAGGTGTCTCTAAAAACCTCATGTATCAGATGTTGGAAAAATTTGCAGAGGTGAAATGATTGGGTTTGAGAGCCTGAATTTAATCACCAAATTAATCTATTGATGTGTATTGACTGGATAGTAACTGGGGCAAGTAGTGACTGGAGGAGGTAGGTCACTGGGGGTTTGACTTGGGGGTTATATTTTGTCCCTGGTGAATGGAGTTCTCTCTTTGCTTCCTTGTTGCCATCTACTGATTTGCTTTTCTCTGGCAGGTCTTTCTGCCATGTTCTGCCTCACCTTGGGCCCAGAGCTATAAATTGACCATCTATAGACTGAGATCTCTGAAACCATGAAAACCATGAACCAAATAAACATTTTCTCCTGTAATTGTTTTTATCAGTTTTTTTTTTTTTTTTTTTTTTTTGTGACAGTGATGAAAAAGCTGGGTAAAAAAAGGTATTATGCAGAATGTATTTATAATAAAGAGATGACAAAAAGAAAAAAAGAACAACAACAACAACAACAAAAACAGTATTTACTGCCAGACATGGTGGTACATACCTGAATCCCAGTGACTTGGGAGGATGAGGTGTGAGGATGACAAATTTGAGGCCAGTATCAACTTGGGAATTTATCAAGACTCAGTCTCAAAATTAAAACTATAAATAAATATAAAGAAAGAAAGAAAGAAAGAAAGAAAGAAAGAAAGAACTGAGGGTGTAACTCACTGGTAAAAATACCCCTGGGTTCAATCCCTAGTACAAAATACAAAACAAAACAAAACACTAGTTTCTTCTCTTCATATTAGCAACTTTGAGTGAGGTATTGAATTTCAAAATAACATGAAAATTACTAAATTGTACAAATGCATAAAGTACAACTTCAAACTAAATGGTCCTGGGTTTTTAGGGTAGTCTTTTTTTTTTTTTTTTTTTTTTTTAATGTATTTTCTGATTTTTCTGTGCTATTTATTCTTCTGTTTTTCTTTGCTTACTGTGCTATACATATTTTAACTCATATAGAATTTTATCCTGATCTTTTATTGGGTTTTTGAGTTCATTGCTTTTTATGATTTTCTTGTAGATGATTAATAGGTACTGAAATATTTCTTCGTAATTTATCACAGTTCACTGATACTTAAGTTTACCAATTCAAATGGAGTATGCACAACTTACTTCCATTTAAGTCCTTTTACTCTCTCCACCTGTAAAATGTAATTGTCTTAGATATTTTTCTAAATATATTGAGCACCCCATTGCATTATGTTATTTTTGCTTCAACCTTCAAATGTGGCTTAGAAAAATCATGAGCAGTAGAATATTCTATTTTATGTACTCTTATTTTTACACATTCTGATTATCTTTATTTTTTCTGAGTTTCTCAGCTGCTATAGTTTGGATTCCCCAGAGGCCCCTATGTTAAAGGCTTAGTCCCAGCCCATGTCAGTATTGGGAGATTGTGGAACATTTAAGAAATGGGGCTTACTAGGAGGAAGTTAGGTTATCAGGCTCATGCTCCTAAAGAAAACACTGGGACTCCAGCTTCTTCTTCTGTTTTTACTTCCTGACCACAATGAAGTAAGCAACTTCCTCTGTCATGCATGCTCAGGATGATATATTGTCTCACACCAGGTCCAAAATCAACAGGTCAACCAACAATGAATTATAGATTAAAGTATACAGAACTGTGAGCCAAAATAAACCTTTCCTTTTTTTGTAAACTCGATTATCTCAGGTATTTTTAAAAGTAATAGAAAGCTGACTCATACAGAAGCAGTCTTGTGTTTTACCGTTTTATCTCTACATAGATAATTATTTTAGCCATTCTTATGGTTAGGTTTGCTAATAACATTTTCTTAGTTTTACTCCAGGTGACAATGACTCTATTACTTGGAGAATATTTTCACTGTATATGTGATTTGCTGTTGTATTTCTTTTTTCTTCCACTACTTGAAAACAATTGTGTCATTTCTTTCTGCCTCCACAATTTTGGATGAGAAGCCTCTTTTCATTCAAATTTGCGTTTCTCTATTAGTAATGAATTATTTCTCCCTGGATTGGATGCTTTCTGATTTTTCTTCATCTTGAGTTATCAGAAACTTGATTATGATGTTTCTTGTTGTATAATTCTTTTGTAGAACTGTAGCTTTTTACCATTGCATGAAGCTTTCAGCCATTATTTCTTTGAATGCTTTTTGAACTTAATTCGATTTCATCTGGGACATGGATGATATAATTGTTACTCTTTTGTTTCTGTCATACAAGTCCCTGAAACACTGTTGTTTTCCCCTTGTCTTTAATTTTCATTTGGTTCTTTTTTAAAAATGTACTTCATTTATTTTCTATGATTTTTTTGTTTCTTTGTTTCAGAAAATTTGTAGTGTTTTAATCAGTTTCATGATGACTGGTTTAAAATATTTGTCAAATTATTTCAACATCTGATGCATCCCTATGGTGCGGTTTATTATTGTATTTTCTTATTTGTATTATGATATTTGTCAACCTTGGTCTAATGAGTGACATATTGGACATTTTGAATATTGTGTTTTGAATCTCTGAATCCTGTCTAATCTTTCTCAGTAGGTATTTCCCCTTTTGGAAGTGTACCATGAAGGTCAAGTGGGTATTTACCTTCAGCTTTCTGATTGGGTAGATCAACTCCATTCTGGCAAAAGTAAAGCACTGTGCCATCTCCTCATTAGTGATGTTCTCAGTAGAAATTCAGCTCCCTCCAGAACCTTCTGACACACTCAGTGAGAGCTGGTCATTGACTGTCACTGCCTTGTTGCAGCTGGTTTAGGGTACCATCTCAGCTTCCCAATGGGTCCATTGACACCACAGTAAATGGAAATATAGAGTCAACCACCCCAACTTCTAACACTATTGTTCTCAATTTTTGCTTGGTAGAAGTGGAGGTTCAGCTCTTTAATGATTCTAACTGATGCCAGAGCACAGAGAGGATTGGAGAGCCAGCTGGTCTTGTTTGTCTTTCATCATTTAATCTCATCTCTGTTCAGATGGATATAGAAGTTCAGTTTGCCACTGAGCCGTATTAATACCATGGTGGACAGGCAAAGAAGTGCTTATTAACCCCAATTTACTGTACCTTGTTTAATCTCATTGATGGCAGTTAGGAATACATGGCAGATGCCTACCTTCTTATTAGATCACATTAAAACTCCCTGGTCCTGGGAAGCAAATATGTCACCTATATTTGCCATGTGGGAAGAAAAAAAAAAATCTCAATTTTTGAGCCACTAATACTATCCTGGCAGGGAAATTGAATTACTACTCTCTATTCCCCTGGCAGGAAATGGAAAGTAAGCTCTGAGCTGAGCTCAGCTGATACCACCAGATTTGGTGGGGGGGATTAGGGTACCTTTGTGTACTTTCACATGGCTTGGAAGATAGGGTAGAAAATAAATAACTCTCTACTATGCCCTGCAGAAATTAAATGGGAGAAGGAGGGACTTGTGGTTTTTCAGTTGGTGTTTGGCTGCTGAAACATGAGCTGTGCAGGAAAGGTTTTCTGTTGTCATGACACAGCTTACCTTGTTTTGGCAGGGAAAACACATTTAAGTTTTTTTTTGTTTTGTTTTGTTTTGTTTTTTGGTCTTTGTTGCCAATTTGGGTTGGAGATTTCTGCAATTCAGGGTGTATGGAGTTAAACAATGAAAACAAAAAACTCACTGCTATGTTGTTACTCGTGGTCCACAGTCCCTAAATAATTTGTCTTCCTATTTCTATCTTTAAAGTTTTTCTATACTTGTTTGTTGTGTTATGTTCAGGGATTTTAATTATGAGAAGAATCTGAGTGGAATTTGATCACTCTATATTTAATAAGACTTTATTTTATTAAACAACTCCTCATTAAACAATCATATTAAATGAAGAGGAATTTTTAAAGTCAATATCATAGATGACATTCAGTGGAACAGAGAGTATATGAAGAAATAAAGGGGATAAATATATGTGGGCCAGGATCTCTTTTGGACTGTCTTGTAGGCAGGATAGGGAAGCAACCCAGAAGGCTTCAGAAATAAGCAGATTCCTCTTTATTAAAAGCTTTTATAAGCTCAGGTAAGGATTTTGAAGTTTTTGCTTTATGGATACAAATCACTAAAGTGTTTTCGTTTCAATGTAGTTAAGTGGCAAAATATCTGATAGCAAGATACCAGGGGGTGATGGTGAGGATAAATGAAATAGGTAAGTTTAAGACACATTTAAGGGTGGGAACTGAGGTTTTGGTGTAAAGGTCTAAAAAGTCAATTTGGGAAGAAGAGAGAGGGGAAGTGCTACAGTTAACTTCATTCTTCTACCTTAGAATATTTGGGAGGATTTCGGTTCCATTTTCTCTTCAAAAATACAGGAACAGTAAATGAAGAGATTACTAAGGAAGAGATTAATTAAGTATAGTTTGGATAAGTTAAGCATGAGGCATTTTTAGGTATCTGCAAAGAGAATTCCCAGTAGCAGGAGGCAGTTGAACATGAATATGAAAGTCAGAAGAGAAATATAGACAGCCATCAGAATCTACTTTGAAGTTCAAGTACTGTGTATAGATAAACGGTAACACGAATACATACAAAAAAGCAAATAAAGTAAAATGTTATGTGTGTGTGTGTGTGTGTGTATAAAATGAACAAAAAAGTCAAGAATTTATATAGGCTGATAGAGAAGAACAATTCAGCAAAAGTGAAAACTGATAGTAAAGAACTGGTTAGAAGATTACAGAAGTGATACCAAGGACCTCAAAATAGAAGTGTTGCCACAATAGGAGAGTAGTCAAGGGTGTCATGTAGGGGAGTCTGACTTGCTTCATTTCTAATACATTCCTAGAGAAAAGCTCTCCTGAAAGTCCATTCTGGCCACATTTCAAATGCCACGCCTCTAGGTGGCAGTAAGCTGATGACACCTGATATCAGGCTTCACAGAGGATTAAGTCCTTTAGATTCTCCCATTGCTTTTTATTTAAACCTTCTTTTGTTTTATTTTGATTAATTTAAAAATGCATCATACAGGCCAGGTGTGATGGCACACTCTTGTAATCCCAGCAGTTTGGGAAGCTGAGGCAGGAAGATCTTGAGTTCAAAGCCAGCCTCAGGAAAAGTGAGGCACTAAGCAACTCAGTGGGACCTTGTCTCTAAATAAAATACAAAAAAGGGCTGAGGATTTGGCTCAGTGGTGGAGTTCCCTTGAGTTCAGTTCCTGGTACCAAAAACAAAAACAAACAAACAAACCCCCCCCCCCAAACAAAAAAGCATCATATATCCTGATATAAAAGGTTTTTCATTTGTTTGTTTTTGCTGTGTTTTGATTTTCAGTTTTTTGTTTGGTTTGGTTTGGTAATGGGGATTAAATCCAGGTACATTACTACTGAATTCTATACCAGTCCTTTCTATTTTTTTTTTTTATTTTGAGACAGAGTCTCACTAAGCTATTAAGGGTCTTGCTAAATCGCTGAGGCTCGCCTTGAGCTGCAACCCTCCTATCTCAGGCTTATGAGTCACTGGGATTACAGGTGTGCACCACCATGTCCAGGCTGATGTAAATATTTTATTACAGATAAAACAGCATAGGCAATTTTTCTCTACTGTGAGAAGAATAAAAAGTTCAGCCAATAATTAACTAATACATATTGAATTTTCAGAGGTTTAAATCATTGCCTAGAATGATAGTGATGTCACTGATAATCTAATTAAATGTGTTTCAGAATAAATTTAAAGAGCTAGTTTGGTCTTTATAGTACAGAATTATATTTGTGTCTGGTTCTTTAACCATTATTTTGAAGAAGTACTTAGCTTACAGTTTAAGAACTAATAGTATTTATAAAATAATGAGAAAAGGATTACATATGACATATAGTTTTAAATTTATTCTTATTTTGTAGAGTATTTTTTAGTTTAGTGATACTTGAGATTTAATATACATATAAAATCAGCTGAAGAGCTTGTTTAAATAAAGAATATGATTTAGTAAGTCAAGGTGATACCTGATAGTCTACATTTCTATAAGCTCTCAGGGAATATTTACGCTTCTGGTATAAGAATCGTATTTTAAGTGACAAGGATAGGGAAACAGGAAACCTCAGTAAAATTGTTTAATTTAATATTGATATACATTCAACATGGTGCCAGTATTTCATGGAAACTATGGAAGTATGCATTGTACATATAGTATTAGCGTATACATATCTGAATAGAGTTAGATTTTAAAAGTACTTTATATTCGATATTCTATATGTAAATAAACTATTTGGAACTTTTGTCATGTGATTTAAAACATGTGTAATCATTCTTATATTGTCTAACACTTCAATTTAGAACCCTCAAAGAATGGCAATAATAAGCCTACATATATAAACACTTCCAATAGTTTATCTAGAAGAATTAAAGAATATGATGCCAATGACTCTTGGTAAAAATTCATTATGATAATTAATATTTATAAACAAAGAATATCTATGCATTTAATGATACAAAAAGGAATAAGCTAATTTCTGGGTAATTAATAACAAGACATAAATGATTTTGAAAAGAAGAAATAGTCCATCTCTCCATTCAGAATTGTCCAATAAGTCAAACAATATTTTTTGAAACTTTACTTCTTCGAATGTGATTTCTTTTATATGGTGCAGCATATATTTTCAAAATTAAGATGAATTATAATTATAAGCATCAATCAAAAAGGAAGTAGACAGTTTTTCCAAATGATATGTTTTATATAAAGATACAAGACAGGTGATTTATTGGCTATTTTGCTATTTGGTTGTATGAAACAAAGAGCAGCAAATATCATTAAAAATATAATTATTAACTAAAACATTAACCCATACACTATGTCTAAATTCAATAATAAAAAAGCAAATGTTTCTTTGGGAGTATCTAATATTAATATTACAATGTGTTCTCTTCAATATCACTTATGACTTTAAAGTCAATTAGTTTTATGATTTGGGTATGAGGTATCCCCCCAAAGCTCCCAGATTAAGTGGATTAATACACTTGATGGATTAATAATCTGAAGGACTACCATATTAGGTGGTAACTGAAGGCGGGCAGGTATGGATGGAGGAAATCAAAATAAACTTCTCTCCAAAGTTGCCCTTATCTGGTATTTTGGTCACAGCAGTAAACAACTGAATAACACAATTAAGGATTATATTTATTTTCATTCCTACATTGCTTGGTTCTTCAACGGAGTGAAAATTTTCAGAACTTTTTTTTAAATGTATCTTTTTGAAGGGCAAAAAACCCAGAAACCACCGTGTAGCAAAAGGGTTTATTAACTGGCCCTCAGGGCCTGTCGGGACCAAAGGGGCAAGTGGAGGGAAAGGGAGCAAGGGAGAAAGGGGAAGGAAAGGGGGAAGGGGAGAAGATAAAAATGAGAAAGGGAAGCCAGGGAGAAGAAAGCAGTGGAGGGGAAAAAGGGAAGGGTTCCAGCCTGGCAGGGGTTTAAGTAGCAGCTCCAGTGGTCTGATGGATCCCCAACTCCATAGGCTGCTGGAGGTTGGAAGTGGGACTTGTATGCTGGGGATTGGCTCAGAAAGGGAGAGCCTGCCCTGGGGTGAATTCCTGTGAGAGGCAAGTATTCCCAGGATCAGAAAGGGTGGGGACTCAGAGCCCGCCAAATGTGGATTCTCACCAGAGATGGGCACTTCCGGGAAGTTAAAGCACTGGCTCACTGGATAACCTAAAGCACCTGAGGTGTGGCCAATTTAAGGCACCTGGGGTGTATGGCCTGTCGGCCTGAATTTATCTAACACTTTTACCTCTAGAACTGCTCATTCTCTGAATTATCATCAAATTTGTATTTGTCTCCCCATCTGTTTTAGACAGATTTTTAGTTGCTGTGAACAAAAGAGGAAACAAAAGAGGAGGAAAAGTTTATTTTGGGACTCACAGTTTCAGAGGTTTTAGCCTATAGACAGCTGACTCCATTCTTTGAGGCTTGAAGTAAGGAAGAACATTATGGTGGAAGAGTGTGGCAAAGGAAAGCAGTGGGGAACATATCACCAGGAAGCAGAAAAAGAGAGTGCTCTGCTCAGTAAGAACAAAATATAGCCCCCAAAGTTATGCCCCCAGAACCCACCTCCTCTAGCCACACCCTACCTGCTGTGCAGAATATTCTGTATTAACACAGCAATTAGACTAAAATTCTCATAATTCAGTCTTTTCACCTTTAAACTTGATTTTATTGCCTTACATAAGAGTTGTAATTCATTTGTTAATTTCAGAGATAGTCAATTTGAGATCTTCTGGTGCCTTCCACAAAGTCTAAATTACTTCATTCTGGCAATGGGTGTGTGCTTGGAAAGAGAACTCTTCCTAGGATGGAGAAGAAATGTAATACCATTTCTGTCTAGGATAGGTGAAAAAAGTAATCACGTTTCCCCTGAGATTAGGGAATTGGGGAGATTAGGAAAGAGGAGGGAGACAGGAAGAGAAGGAAATGTCATTTTAAAAATAAATTTCACTGGCAGAGAAGCAAAGGCTATATTCAAAGCATAAAGTGGACCACTCTTACAAAACTGCAGGTTTCTAAAACCTTTCTCTGTTGTTTTCTGTTCCTGATTATCACACTAATCTTGGCTAAAAGCCCCCAGCAATATCCATGCCACTGTATGAAGGATATGTTGCCTAGAAATTTCCTCTGCCAAATTGAGAAGTCGATCACCTTTAAATTCAGCCTCACAGAAAGTCTCAGGACATAGGCAAAATGTAGACAATTTCATAGCCAGAACATAGGATAAATGACCTCTAGTGCAATTTCCAATAGAGTTCTCTTCCTTTGAAACTTCATGAGCTGTCTTCTGAGCTCCCACCACTCTTGCCCATTAAGCTACCTTACAACAATCTAAAGCTTTTTCATCTTGCATTTCTAACCTATCCAAAATTCCTCCTAAAAATTTCAAAAAGCTCCAAAAGCTTCTAAACCACATGGTCAGATTGTCACAGATGACCCTGCTTCTTGGTACAATTTATGATTTAGTCAGCTTTTTCACTGCTATGAACAAAAGACCTGACAAGAACAATTAGAGGAGGAAAAGTTTATTTGGTGCTCATGGTTTCAAAGATCTTAGTCTTGACAGCTGATATAGACAGCTGATTTCAGGGAACAAAGTCCCAGGAAGCAGATAAAGAGCTCTGCTCAACAACAACAAAATATAATCCCCAAAAGTATGCCTTCAGGGAACCAACTCCTCCAGCCACACCCTACCTGTTTATAGTTATCACTCAGTTAATCCCTGTCTGGGGATTAATGCTCTGATAGGGTTAAGACTCTTATAACCCAATCATTTCACCAGTAAACTTTCTTGCAAGGTCTCACTCATGAGATTTTGGAGGATACCTCACATCTAACCATAACACTATCTATAAAAGTTTGTTTTTCTCACCTGACTTTATATCCCACATACTAACCTGTCCTCTCATTGATTTGCTTCTGATCACATAAAGAAGAGTCTCCATATATCTTTAGACCAAACCCTTTTTCCTAATTGAATTACCCAATTAAACTTCAATTGGGTAATTACCAATTGAATTGCCAATTAAACTTCCTAAAGTTGTGCAAAATCATCTTAAATTTTAAACCTCCAAATTATGTATATTAAATGATTTTTCCAAACCTGATGAAATGTAGGTAATGCTATTTTAGTGAATAGTAAATAAAACCTTGTTTCTCAAGTCAGAAATATTTCTTTCAGACATTCATCAATCTGATTCTCATTCCTAAATTTCTCTTTAGTCTTTGTATTCTCAACAACATGACTTTAATTTCCATACTACAGGTTACAGTTGCCTTTGTTACTGAACAACTGTACAAGTCTCAAACTGTTATTTTATACTCAATATCTCTGTCATTCTTTTTCTTTATTAGTTAGGGAGATCTGTTTAACAACTACAATGATGTCATTCCTTTGTTTACAACTTTTAATGAAGTTTATTCCTTTCTAGTATAGATGTCAAAATTTACAAACATTCAACCTTACTTTTCTCCATTTTAACTTTCTTTTGGCTTTGTAATCCAGCTTTCTTTTTATACATTCATTGAATTTTTGTTGATTTAAATCTATAGTACCTATGTTGGCCTGGTCTTCCTTTATCAAAGTATTAATTCTTCACTGGTGGGATCTACATTACACATAGTGTCTTCTGGAAAAAGATTGTGACATCCTGTGTTCCTTCTAATCAAGTATTATAGAGATACCAGTGATATTGTCATCTACTAGAAATTGTTAGAAATCTAACATCTTGAGTACTGCTTCAAACCTACTACAATAGTACCTGCCTTTATTTTAGATACAGGTGTTATTGGTCTGTATAAGATTTGAAGATTGTGGCTCTAAATTATTGAAATTATTGGCTAGATGCTTTTGTTATATTCTATTATGTACTTTTTACTACATTCAAAGCTCCATCAGAGCAGACATTAGATCTGTCTTTATGAGCAACTAAGCTTAATGCTTAGCATAGTAGAATGAACTTAATAAATTTTTATTAAATAAATGCACAGCCAAAGAGATGAAATGGAATAATATAGCTGAAGTTTTATAAAACAATCCAAGCTTCATTTTCTTTTATTATTTATAAAACAAAATATCATGAGTAGAAATGCATATTTCAAATAAATTTGACTAAATTTAATATGTTTATAGCACATTTTTGAGAATTGTATACTTTATATATTTGAATGTTTTTATATTCATTAGGCGAGCCAGAAGAAAATCAACATTAAAATTATAGGAAGATTATATGTGTACGTATATGCATGTGAAATAATGCTTGTTCATTATTTTGAGTTTGTCATTACTATGGATTTTAAATGTTAGGTGTAATTTACTTTTCAACTTCTTTAACACTATATATATTGACAAGTCATCTCTCACTGTGTGTGTGTGTCACGCTCTCTCTCTCTGTGCTTCATCTCACATACTCACACTTCATTTTCCAAAAATAGAGTTCTGGCTGTACAAATCCTCCAGCCTTCTCATGCCTGGTCCTTTCGTCTTAATTTCAACCCTCATCACCCTTTCCTAGCATCTGTTAAAATCACTTTTTATCAACTTTGTTTGTATATATACTTGTTGTTGTTCCTGCTATCATAGTAAGTTTTCTAAATGAACCACTGCTCACCAACCATTCCCATATAAATATTTTCAAGAGATCCTTGAAGTACACATAGTCTATAGCACATGCCCTATTCCCCTTTATGTTTAGAACTATTTATCATTAAAAAATTATTTAAATATACACATTAGACTGTTAATATGCATTTACTAACAGGGAAGTTAATGAGAGTTGAGTATAACATGAGATTGGATGGAGCAGAATATAGGTTAAACTTTTACAAAAATATGTAGGATGATGAATCTGGAAATCAAGTTACTCATGAATTTAGAGGCTTTTTTTTTTTTTAATCAAAATGCACACAGCATAAAGATTTTACTACATACTATGTGCGGTTGACAAGATATAAAAGATACTTTCATGATTTCTTTAAGTGGAGAGATTTACTTGGCAGAAATATGGACTAGGTGTCCTCCAAAGATGGTGACTAAGATTAAGTGATTTGACAGTGGAGTAGAAGGAAACATAAATTCTCTAGAAAGACTTACAAATATGAGTGTATTTTTAAATAATCAAAGTTCAAATGAGAATAAAAAAGAGAAATAGAAAGCAAATAATAAAATTACTTCAATCAATAAGAGAAGGTAGACATGAAACATTCTACCTGTTATGGAAAGTTATAGAATTTAGGACCAGTCTGAATATCAGTAAATATTAAAATCAACTTTTCTAGTTTCATCATAGAATCTGAAACAAAGCAGGTAATTAACAAAATATAGTCTCTTCTATTACTACTCATGGATTCTGACTTGATGCCAATCTTTGCATTAGGAATAAAAATCATTTATTTTGCTAAATTTATAACATTACATAGACCTTGGACAGTAAGTTCTTTTACTGGCATTCAAAATTTTGTTGCCTTAACTCTGACACTATATAACTGATATCTTAATATTGCTGTAGCTCTAATACTGCACTTTGAAAGCTATATATTTTAATTATTTTATTAATAAACAATGAATTTGGCAAGACATGTTCACTCCTTATCATATTCAGTCTACAGTATCATAACATGACCCGCATAATAATGAATATCAGGCATTATTTCCACAATTTTTTTTTTTCAAACAAAAACCTTCAGATGTTTTTGTTGTTGTATGTATAAACCTACCTGTTATGGCAAGTATATTTATTTAAAACAAAAACATCTTTTCTTTCTGAGCTCTGTAGATTTATACAGGATTCAGTTTTTCATTCCTACTGATCTTACCTGAAGATTTAATCAATGTCTGTCAGTTGATGGTTGAAGCAGCTGCATAATTTTGCAGTCCCCATTGCAGTGAAAATGCAGGTTATCAGGTTAAAAAGTTATTGAAAATTTTAGGGCAGCAACAAAAGAGCCTTTAACCAAGTGCAGGACCTCCCTCCCCACCCAAACATGAGACCTTATACTACTGCCCTGGTGACATGAGCATAAAGCAGACAAAGGATACTGGCTAGAATGAGAGTCATCTTAAGGCTTCACTGGTTTGAAAGAACAGATGAACCTCACTCATTCCCTCTAAATGTAGTGTCTAGGCTTCTTTTCTCCTCGTGGTCCTTACAGTTGGTCTTTCCAGTTGACCTCTCCAGAAAAACAAAAGAACTCCTGAGATAACAGCTTAGGGATTTTGATGACAAGTTTTCAAACGGAAACAAGAGTAAATCTGCCCAGGATTTTGAAAGCTAGTGGCAGAATTTTCATTGTCACCATTCAGTTGTTTAATGCTGTTGCAAGGCACCCTAGATTTAATTGATGGCATGCACATGAATCAATGGGGATGATATATAGGAGATCAGTTATCATACTATTCATTTACTAAATCAATAATTGGTCCCTGACTTCTTTCAGGTTTATGTACAAAGATAATCAGCCCCAAAAGGCAGTCCTTGCCCACTCCAACTAGAATTATTTCCCTCCCCTATATGATTGCTTGATTTTCATCTCCATGTCCCACTGGGATATTCTCTTCATGAGAGTATATTTGTCTTGTCCATACCTCAATACCCACCCCCCATCATTTATCTCCAATTTCAAAAATAGGAAAAATAATTTTAATTTCCTTAGAGTAATGGTGCTAGTTTGTAATGCAAGAGTGCATTAAGGAAAACTTCTTAGTTGGTTGACTATAATAACAGATTGGCCTGTGTAGTGATTTATATCTTGGTAGAATTATATAAGTCATGAATCATAAACCTGAGTTTCTGATTCATTTTATTATTATCTAATAAGCAAGCTCTTTCTTGCCTTTGCTTAATAAACCCCTCCTTTAGATGCTGAAAGGGCCTGGTTTCTCTCTGTATTTGTGCTTGTTACAAGATTAACTCAAGTTTAAGGAAAGACACCAGAAGATAGATTTAAAGGGAACAAATGCCTTGGATGAAAAGAAGTGGAAGACAATTTAAACAGATCAATTTCAAGCGAGAAAATAGAAGACACCATCAAAAATCTACCAAGTAAGAAAAGCCCAGGACCGATGGATTTACAGCAGAATTCTACAAGACCTTCAAAGAAGAACTAATACCAATATTCTTCAAATTATTTCAAGAAATAGAAAAAGAGGAAGCTCTTCCAGACTCTTTCTATGAGGCCAATATTACATTAATTCCAAAGCCAGGCAAAGACACAGCCAAAAAAGAAAACTTCAGGCCAATTTCCTTAATAAACATATATGCAAATATCCTCAAAAAAATTCTGGCAAATTGAATAAAAAAACATATCAAAAAGATAGTGCACCACAATCAAGTAGGGTTTATACCAGGGATGCAAGGTTGGTTCAACATATGTAAATCAATAAACATAATACATCACATCAATAGACTTAAAGATAAAAACGATGTGATCATCTCAATAGATGCAGAAAAAGCATTTGACAAAATACAACACCCCTTTATGTTCAAAACACTAGAAAAACTAGGGATAACAGGAACATATCTCAACAATATAAAAGATATTTATGCAAAGCCCCAGGCTAACATCATCTTAAATGGAGAAAACTTGAAAGCATTTCCTCTAGAAACAGAAACAAGACAGGGATGCCCCCTTTCATCGCTGTTATTTAACATAGTACTTGAAACTATGGCCAGAGCAAATAGACAGATGAAAGAAATTAAAGGGATCCGGATATGAAAAGAAGAACTCAAATCAGCACTATTTGCTGATGATATGATAATATACCTACAAGACCCAAAAAACTTTACCAGAAAACTTTTACAACTAGTAAATGAATTCTGCAAAGTAG
Organism: Tamias sibiricus; assembly: GCA_025594165.1. Classification (NCBI taxonomy): domain Eukaryota; kingdom Metazoa; phylum Chordata; class Mammalia; order Rodentia; family Sciuridae; genus Tamias; species Tamias sibiricus. Next base: position 28,778,557 of record CM046665.1, read on the forward strand.
CAGGATAGAAAATCAATAACCATAAGTCAAAGGCATTTTTGTACATCAGTGACAAATCCTCTGAAAGGGAAATGACAAAAACTACCCCATTTACGATAGCATCAAAAATATACATATAATAAAATAAAATACCTAGGAATCAACTTAATGAAAGAGGTGAAAGACCTCTATAATGAAAACTATAGAACACTAAAGAAAGAAATTATAGAAGACCTTAGAAGATGGAAAGACCTACCTTGTTCTTGGATAGGCAGAATTAATATTATCAAAATGTCCATATTACCAAAAGCATTATACAGATTTAATGCAATTCCAATCAAAATCCCAATGACATTCCTCAAAGAAATAGAGAAGCAGTCATGAAAATCATCTGGAAAAATAAGAGACCCAGAATAGCTAAAGCAATCCTTAGCAAGAAAAATGAAGCAGGTGGCATCACCATACCAGACTTTAAATTATACTATAGAACAATAGTAACAAAAATGGCATGGTTTTGGCACCAAAATAGACCAGTAGACCAATGGTACAGAATTGAGGACACAGAGACTAATACATATAATTTCATCTATCTTATATTAGACAAAGGCACCACAAATGTACAGTGGAAAAAGATAGTCTCTTCAACAAATGGTGCTGGGAAAACTGGAAATCTACATGCAACAAAATGAAATTAAACCCTTATCTCTCACCATGCACAAAATTCAATTTAAAGTGGGTCAAGGACCTAGGAATTAGACCAGAGATAATATGCCTAACAAAAGAAAAAGTAAGCTCCAATTTCCAACATGTTGGATTAGGCCCCAAGTTCCTTAATAAGAATCCTGTAGTGCAAGAATTAATATCAAGAATTAATAAATGGAATAGATTCAAACTAAAAAGCTTCTTCTCAGCAAAAGAAACAACAAATGATGTGAATACAGAACCAGCTGATTTGGAACAATTTTTTAACACATGCACATTGGATAGAGCACTAATCTCTGGAATATACAAAGAACTCAAAAATCTTAACGCCAAAAAAAACAAATAACCCAATCAATAAATGGGCTAAGGAATTGAAAAGACACTTCTCAGAAGAAGATACACAATCAATCAACAAATACATGAAAAAATGTTCAACATTGCTGGCAATTAGAGAAATGCAAATCAAAATTACTCTAAGATTTCATTTTACTCCATTCAGAATGGCAGCTATTAAGGGCACAAACAACAATAAATGTTGGAGAGGATGTGGGGAAAAGGCACACTCAGACATTGCTGGTGGGACTGCAAAATGGTGCAGTCATATGGAAAGCAGTAAGGAAATTCCTGGGAAAACTGGGAACCACATTATGACCCAGCCATCCCACTCCTGGTTCTATTCCCAAAGGACTTAAAAGCAGTATACTACAGCAACACAGCCACTTCAATGTTTATAGCAGCACAATTCACAATAGCTAGGTTGTGGAACCAACCTAGATGTCCCTTAGTAGATGAGTGGATAAAGAAAATGTGATATATATATATATATATATATATATATATATATATATATATATATATACATATATGTGTATATATATATATATATATACACACACACACACACACACAATGGAATTTTACTTAGCAATAAAAGAGAATAAAATAATGAAATTCGCAGATAAATGGATGAGGTTGGAGAATATAATGCTAAGTGAAGTTAGTCAATCTCAAAAATCCAAATACCGAATGTCTTCTCTGATATAAGGAGGATGATTCACAGTGGTGTTGGGTTGGTGTACACAGAAAGATTAGAGGAACACTAGAAAGGTCAAAGGGGAGGGAGGGGGAGGAAGTCAGAGGGTATGGAGGGGGAAAAAGTGGTAGAATAAGATGGATATCATTATCCTAAATGCATGATTGAAGACTTGAATAGTACAATATACTTTGTATACAAACAGTGTTGTGTAAAAAGATGTTCTATATGAGTATTATGAATTGTAATACATGATACTGTTATAAATACAACAATTTTGAATAAAAAATAAAAAAGAAAAGAAGTGGAAGAAACTGTAAAGGAGGCTACTCTAAGTGTATGTGTGTCTGTGTGTGTCTGTGTACATTTGTAATATACATGTGTGTTTGTGTATGTGTGCATATAAAGTTTTCTGACTACTGGTGTAAAGGGCCTATCAATAGAAAAAGTTTATTTATAAATACTCTAGAAAAATGGGGTAGAGCAAGAAGATATCATTGATTTTCTTGTATCCCATGGAAAATGAATAGAGAAATATTAAATAGAATAAAAAAACAAAGAAATGAGCAAACATGTATATAAAGATAAGCATGTTAATTAATTTAGACTATGTGCATTATTTTAAAGATATTTATAGCTAATGACTATGTCATAAACACTGTATTATCTGGAGATATAAATATTTTTTCTAAAGATCAATGTTTAATTGATATGCCACATTTGGATTTATGTATGTGTTTATTTGCTCAGCCTAATTCATTTTAATTATTTGACTAAAGCTGTTCTTAGTTTGTATCAAGTATCTAATATTATCTTTTTTTTTTTTTTTTTTTTGTGGTGCCGGGGATTGAACTCAGGGGCACTCGACCACTGGGTCATATCCCCAGCCCTTTTTGGTATTTTATTTGGAGACAGGGTCTCACTGAGTTGCTAAGTGCCTCGCCATTGCTGAGGCTGGCTTTGAACTCGCGATCCTCCTGCCTCAGCCTCCCAAAGTGCTGGGATTACAGGCGTGCGCCACCGCGCCCGGCCTAATATTATCTTTGAATCAAAGTAATGTAGAGTATTATGTTTCATATTCTGAAATTGTTTGGTATTTTAAAGGAAAAGAGCTCACCATACATATCACCTGAAGGATAACATGATATAAAGCCCAATATGGTATATTCTAAAACTGTTGCTATCAAACTATACGAAATCTCTCAGTTTCATTGTTGCTGAAGTGCTAGAAAATAAACCCAGGCCACATGCAAAAATATCCCACTTTTTGACAAATATCAGTCCAGAAAAACTATTGTTCTTTGAAGCTTTTGTCATATTCTCTAATAGAAACCCAAATAACTAGATTATATGCACATACATAAACACACACACACACACACACACACACACACACATTTTACACATATGCACAAACCCATGTGCACATTTGTATGTCCATGATAATTTGTAGTAATTCATCATTTCACATTAAAAGCCTGACCCTTAAATCATTCCTTGAGTTAATAGTAAGATTTAGTTATAATATTGATATCCATTATATTTCTACATAGTATTAAAATAGTTAAAAACATTTGCATATGTGTGATATAATATCTAATTTAACATGATTTTTTAAAAGTGCATGTTAATTGTCTTTTTCATAATGAATTTGGAAAGTTCCATGTTTATTGCTGAAAGAGAATAAAAGAGGTCAAGAGTAAGGATGAACCCAAATTTAAAGAAGATATATTTCAAATTTATTTGAACACATTTAAAGATTTCATTAAATATCCTCGAAAAAAATTTGACCTATTCAGAGGTATATATTTTAAGGCAAGAAAAACTAAGAGTCTAAATCAATATTTGACCTAACACAAATTTGAGACTTTAAATAATCAAGAAACCCAAAACAAGGATAATTTTTTTCAGGATGATTCTATATGCTGACTCATGCTGGGAAGCTTCTCCAATGCACCCATTGTTACAGGGCTGAGACCTCTCAGGAAAATGAGGCAGCACAAATTTTCCCCTTTGAAACTTGTTTCTTGACATCGAGTCAGAATGACTTCAGATATGTTGCTCAGACTGAACAGGCATGAGTTTGCTAAAGGGATAGGCGAAGGGAAAGGGGACACTCTCAAGAGAGACAGTGGGTCCTCTCAGAGAGGAGGTGGACAGTGTGCCTCTCCTGCACTCCAGTTTTATTGAGGATCCCAGAAACATTTCCAAAAATTTTCTCCCAGTTTCACCTCTTGACTTTTGACCAACAGCAGGACGACATCAGACTTTCAAGTCGCCCCTGCCGTGATTACACTTTGGCACAAACTGACCAGTCCTAATTGGATACTTAACCATAAATTCTTAGAGATTGTATGGTTGGGAGAAATTATCCTTATCTACCTGGGTTTTGGGATCTGATCTATGAAACATGGTCACAACAAATTCCCCCTTCAGGTGAACTTGTGTTTGTCTTATTGACATTATTTTGAGCTTGCATTTCTTCTGCAGATAACAGGTAGTTTGCTGAGGAATGTGACATATCCCATCCACTTAAGCCAGGCAGCTGCAAGTAAATTGCTTCTTGAAAAAGAAAGCATGTGGAGGTCAGCAAAGCAGGGCCATTTTATAGAATTATTCCCTCAAACTTTGTACCACCACTCACATCTGTTTCCTATCACCATCATCTCCTCTTCTTCCATTTGCTAACTGTATTATTTCTGATAATATTTCCTAAGGAAATAACTATTGTGTTCATTCTTTTTACTTTCCCCTTGTGAGTTTGATTTATCAAAGGCTCATAAACATATAAACATAAACATGTATTCATTCAGCAAACCTCTCCATTAATGAACTCATGCACCTACATTTGTCAGAAACTCGAGTTGATAATTTATCTCTTTGTTTTTAAAATCCATAAAATCTACATCAAATAAAACCCAACGTCATGAAAAATTTCTATAATAATATAACTCATTAAAATACATTAATTCATAATGTAAACTTATTCTACTAATTTGGAAATTTTAAGCACTAGTAAAACACTACTACACTTTAGAAATTTGTCAAAAAATATCTGGAAAAAACCCTTTTTTAAAAATAATATTTAGCTAATTTAAAAAGACATATTGAGAGCTGGGTGTGGTTTTCAGTGGTAAAGCACTTGTCTAGTATGCACAAGTTTGTGTCTTATCTAAAGTAAACGTACACTTGTGGGTCAACTCATGATGAATCCTGTCTGGTGAAAAGGTTGTGGGTGAATGAAGCCTTTTGTTCCAGAGGTTTTTTCTAGTATCTGTTAAAAAAAATCCTGGGTGATCATGAGAAATCCTTATTAAAATAAATAAATAAATAAAACCCTTACCTACCTATTTATAAATTTCAATTAGTTATCTTGTTATTTTTTCTGACATGAAGATTTGTTCTCACAGGATAAATGGATTTGAGATATTGTTGCTTTTATGGAAATTGAAGACATTATATCATAGCACCTCAAGGCAGTATTTCTTAAGTATTTTTATTTATCTTTGATTTTAAAGATCTTTTCAAGTTTGTAAGTAATAGATAAGAATTTTTCAAGATTTAATCAGTGAAATTCTCAATAAAACATTAGAAAGTACCTTACTGTATAGTTTTGATGTATTGCTTATGAAAAGAAAAGAAATATACCATGCTTTGGCTTAATATGCCTTTTCAGATGAACATTTGAATTGGATAGAAACAGTTTTGACATGTACTTGAAGTGTATAAACGCTACAAATGACAGCTTTTAATCAGCATGATAAATAGCAAAGGTCTGTAAATGGTATCAAATAATTTCTAAAAATGAAAACTAATTTTCCACTCCCACTGCTAGCAAATTTGTCAACTACAGTGTGATAGAACCAAAACATCTGTTCTTTGAAGCTGTGTAAACTCTCTCAGTAAAATGATGCATTATTTTGTTTTCAGATATACATTCATCTCATTCCCAATATAGTATGTTTATGAAGCACTAGGGTAAGTTTCTGATTGAATATTTTGTGCAGTTCAAGAAGTGTTGTTGATTAAAGTTTTAGCTTTGATTTTGCTTTCTTTTGTCTTTTTTTTTTTTTTTTTTTTTACTATTCTATAGAAAAACATTTGTTCTCCTTTTCAATTCTACTTGTTTGTGGTTTAAGAAGTACATACATGTAAAGAATGTATACCATTATTAAAATATGCTAATCATTCACTAGCTCCTTGATAGCATTATTATAAACAGTTACATTAAGGTCAGGCATGGTAGCACACACCTGTAATCCCAGCTACTAGGGAGGCTGATACATGAGTATCACAAGTTTGGGCCCCTGGTAACCTATCAAGACCCTATCTCAAAACTGCATCAAAACTTTTTTTCAAAAGGGCTGGGGAGTGGTATACAATTTTTCCAATAGAATTAGAAGTAAAGCCACAGATTTGAAGAAAATATTTGCAAAAGACACAATTGAAAATTGACTATTATACAAAATATACAAAGAGCTCTTAAAAGTCAATAATAAGAAAACAATCTGAGTTTTAAAGTGGGCAAAATACCTGAACACACATCTCATCAAAAAAGACATGTAGCCGGGCGTGGTGGCGCACGCCTGTAATCCCAGCACTTTGGGAGGCTGAGGCAGGAGGATCGCGAGTTCAAAGCCAGCCTCAGCAATGGCGAGGCACTTAGTAACTCAGTGAGACCCTGCTTCTAATAAAATACAAAAAAAAGGGCTGGGGATGTTGCCCAGTGGTCAAGTGCCCCTGAGTTCAATCCCCGGTACCAAAAAAAAAAAAAATAAATAAAGGTATGTAGATGAAGTACCAGCATATGAAAAGATGCTGTCCATTATATGTCATTAAAGAAATGAAAATTCTGAAAACAAGGAGATACCTCTATAATCCTATTAGAATTACCATATTCTTAACTAACAATAGCAAATATTATGAGGATAGGAAACAGCATGATTTTTTTTTATTATTATTACAGGAGGGAATGAATGGTGTATCCACTTTGAAAGACAGTTTCTTAGAAAACTAAACATACTCTGATCATAGAATCCAGCAACGTTGTTCCTTCATATTTGCTTAAATCAATTGAAAACTATGACCACAGAAACCTTCATTTGGATATTTATGGCAGCCTTTACCTACAATTACAAGCAACCATGTGATCCTTCAGTAGTGAGGGGCTAAATAAACTAAGGTACATCTAGATTATGGAATATTAAATGAGCTACCAAGTGTTAACAAAATAAAAAAACTGAAGTGCATATTGCAAAGTGAATGAAACCAGTTAGAAAAGACTATAAAGTGCATGATCCTAGCTATATGACATTGTGAAAAGATAAAAGGATGGTGGCAATAAAAAGATGGACTTGATTGCCAGGGGTTAAGAGAGAGACAAATGTATAGGCAAAGCTCAGAAACTATTTTGGAGCAAAATCTTTCTGTCTGATACTATGTGTTACAGTCTCCAAATCCATAGGACATACGGCACCTAATGTAAACTATGTGTTTTGAATTGGAATGATGTGGCGATGTAGGTTCATCAATTGTGATAAATATTCTGTTTTGATGGCGGATATTGACAGTGGGGATGCTATGATGGTGTAGGGCAGGAGGTGTATAGGAAATAATGCAGTCTTTATTCATTTTTGCTGTCACCATAAAATTGTTCCAAAATAAAGTTTTTAAATGAAAAAAATTATTATTATTATTTTATATATATATAAAGTGTTTTGGTAACTCATGGTTTTGTCATGCCATTTCAATTGGTGATACAGTTAGTACCTACTATGATCCAAAGCTAAGTATGTACAAGATAGGGTAGTGCCCTGAAGGAATTTTCTTAGCAATTTCCACAAGACAGAACCAATTAAAGAGACTTTATTACAAAGTAACTGAAAGTATCTGCTCAGGTGATCATGGAGGCTAAGTATCCCTACAGTATGCTATCTGTAACTAAATACTTAGAAAAGTCAGTTGTACAGTTCAAAGACCTGAGCTGGACAACCAGTGGTATAAATTCTCACCTGGGTCTCAAGACCAGCAGTGTCAGTGGCAAGGGCAGGATAAAACTGATTTTTCAGCTAAATTAGGATGAGCAAATTCAACTTTTGCTTCCTTTTTAAAAAAGTAATATTCTAGGCATACTCAAAATATTGAATGATGCCCACTTACATTTGTGATGATCATTAGTGTAGATTGAATACTAATGTCTTCCTGAAATACCCCACAGACGATCCCAAAAATCATATGTAAATATCTGGCTGGGCATCCTAAGGCCCAATCAAGGGGTTACATAAAATTAACTGTCATAGTATATTATGAATGGTAAGATGAATAAAACACTATTGTATGTCTGAAGGAACTTTTATTATTTATTATGGAAGGGAAATGTCTAAAAGATATTTTAAATCTTATCATCTTCTTTGAATTCTAAGGTTTCCTGGGGAAAATGAGTTAGGGACTGAGAAGAAGAATATTTAAGTAGAAAGAAGAATCTGAAAAAACATATACATATATACACAAAGACAAGAATGGGGCAATGATGTAAACATTGCTGTCACAGGCCGAAAAATTATGTTGGGTCATTCTGAAATAGGGACTTAAAGACTGCTTTTGTTAAAAGCACTAAGTCTTCACTTGGGCTTGCAGAGAGATGCCTGATGGGTAAAAAAAGGTGACATGAAAGTTTGATCTCTCAGCCTTCATTTTGTATCTGACTCCTTTCTACCTTAAACTGGATCAGATTCTGCTAAACACAGAACATAGGCATGTTAATCTTTCAAGGAATGTCTGTCTAAAAACTGGTATTAAAAGACTGATTAGCCCTCAGTTTATCTCACCTTTCTCATCCCCATTCAAAGCAAAAGGCCCAAAGATAAGAGTAACTAAGATATTTTCAATATTTTCAGGGGACATCATAATCAACAGGTTGTCAATCACCAGCTTTTGCAGCATCCTGTTACAGAACATCTGGGATGGCACCTCAAATTCTCTATAGTCATTGCCCTAAATCTGAAGGAACTAGGTTCATCTTGCATTTCTGACTTGTCTTTTCTCTGAGGCATTCTCTTCTGCAGTCACCTTGACTGACAAGAACAGTGAGCTCCATAGGCAGATCACTCAATGAGGAGATTGTTTTTTTTAAATAAAAGCGATCAGTGCAGTACATGAATTGTGGCTCCTGCCACTAAACAGTAGCAATCATCCCAAGATGGAAGCTGGATTGAACACTCAAGTGATGGCTCATTCTCCAGAAACTTGCAGAATGAGACCTCAGAAAATGATCATCCAGACCACAATTTGTCCTGGACTGCTTAATTATGTATACCTCTTGCTCCCTGACCATTTATTCCCTTATTTAAACCTAAGGTTTATGTCTGTGCTGCAAAGACAAGACTGAGGACCTTTGGTTCCTGTTGGTCTTCCCAGTATGGCTATACTTAATATTAAATTCCTTTCCTACTTCACCATTACTTTTTCTGTTTAATCTTTTGGGTGAGTGAACAGAACTGGGATAATAGGATTCCTAAAGTCAGGCACTCCTGGCCTAGGAATCTAACAACAAGTTGACTATGGTTTTGCAAACTATGCTTAGGAACTAAAATTGTGCATTTAGTGTAGTGAGTAATCATTGAAAATACTGAAAAACTGAATATCATAGTCTGAAGTATATTTTTAGAAAATCAATGGGCAGAAATGAGAAAAGTGGATATGAGACTTTTGTATTCTATGTTTTTTATAATAAAATGCCTGGGACAGGCTAATTTTATAGGGAAAACATGTTTGGGCTAGGTATGCAGTTCAGTAGTAGAGTGCTTGTAATCTATGGCATGTGCATGCACACAAAGGTTTTTTTGGTTTTTGGTACTGGGGATTGAATTTAGGGGCACTAGACCACTGAGCAATATCACCAGCACCCCCCCTTTTTTTTTGTATTTTATTTAAAGACAGGTCTCACTGAGTTGCTTAGTACCTAGTCATTGCTAAGACTCGCTTTGAACTTGAGATCCTACTGTCTTCCTCCTGAGCCCCTGGGATTAACAAGCATGCCCTGATGCACCCAGCCGCACACAAAGTTTTTATTTATCTCAGAGTTCTGGTTGATCAAAGGCATGGTGCTGAAATCAGCCCTGCAATGGTAAGGGCCTCATGGCCCATGGCATCATAACAGCAAGAGTGCATGTGGGAGGAAGGAATAACATCTTAAAATAGGAAGCCTGAGAGAGACTGGGGTCTCACAATCCATTTTGAAGGCACATACTCTATTGACCTAAGAACTTCTCACAGTCCCCTCCTCTTGCAGGTTCTACCACATCCCAGCGCTATTACCCAGGCAACTAAGCCTCCAATACATGAAGTTTTGTGGGTATATACATAAACATATCCAAGCCATAGCAAAGTTTTTAAGAAAAATTAAGTAATAGCTCAATTCTTCATGATTTGCCTCGTCTCATGGACCATTGCAATCTTATATTTTATCATTCTTTTTTCATTTATTGGACTCCAGCTGTTCACATTTACTTAACATTCCCAGCGTATTTCTGCTTAGGCCCTCTATTTTCATTGTTTTCCTTGAGTGTAATAGTTTACATTTATCTTTCAATGCCATTAGATTTCTGTTCCTTCCATTGATACTCTATGTAACATGCAAAATCCATTTCCATTATTATTCCTTTTTTAAATTAGTGCATTGGATTTAAACATTTTTGTTGGATTCATGTTGACATATTCATAAATGCATATAATTTAATTTGTTCCAATTCAGTACTCAATACTCCCCTCTTTCTCCCACCCACAATCCCCTTTCTCTATTCTATTGGTATTATTTTTTTTAAATCTCATTCTGTGTCATTGTTCTATATATCCTTAAACTATCAAGTATATTATTTATGCACAAGTTTATTTCATGATCTACCTTGCTCATCTAACAAAAGTTTCATTGAAGAATTAACTTTTTTTATTATAGTATTCCCTATGTTGAAAGAAATAATACTTGCATAAGAAATAATACTAAGTAAAATAATTTTGTTAGATTAATGATTTTATACATTATCCATCAAAATATATACATATGTATGCATATTTACCTATTTTAGGGGGTTTTTATTCTCCTATCCATTTCTTTGCTAACAATCCATATTTTATTCACTAGATTATATGTTCTTTAAGCACAAAGATCTTACCTTGTTCACAATTGAATTCTGAATTAATATGTGGGATATAATAGTTGCCTAATATGTGAATAGTGAAAGAATGATCTATATCTATCATTCTATTGCCTTCAATGTAGACCTTTTTCTTAAGTCTCCATTTTACTCAATCACTCAAATGTAATTTATTTTTTATTATTTTGAGTACCCTCTAAATGTTGGAGTTTCTAGGTCACATACATACTAGATCTTTTCCTATTTTATACACTTTGTAAACTATTTTATTAACTTAAATACTATGGTAATTTATCTCAGGATACCACTAAAATTTTTCAGCCAGTTTTTAAAGACATTAATTTTCATTTGTTCAAATTTCTTATATGAATTTAAGATATTTGATAAATTACTGATTTTCTTATGGTTAGGGGAATTGAACCCAAGAGTACCTATCCCTGAGCTACATCTCCAGTTATTTATATTTTTATGCCAAATTGCCAAGACTAGCCTCAAACTTGTAATCCTATTGCTTCAGTCTCTCAAAGTACCTGGAATTATAGGAACATACCACTATACTCAGCTTTGATAAGTTGTTTTTTTTTTTTTTTTTTTAAGTGAAAATACCTATATTAACAAGAAAAAATGTCAATTTGTAGTTTTACTTGGCTTGAATCTGTGTTAAAGTTGGTGAAATGTGTAATTCACAGAAATGGTAATTATGATGATCATTGATTATGATACATATTAAATAAACAAGAATGATGATACTAATAAATATGTAAAGTACCATGTTCTTATTAAATTATGTTAGGTATTCTATTCTTTAAGTTTTCAAATATGAAATACATTTTCTCTGTTCATCCCTGATGCTCACAACCCACTTTTGATTTTTTTTTCCTTTAAAGATTTATTTATTTATTGAGAAATAATTTGTTCAGCTCAGTTACTAATCATGTCCCTCTTTTCTTTTCTACACCAATTTCATCTATACCTGTAGTTTTCTATGAAATTTTGTTGTCATGATGATAGCACCATTATCTGGAACTTAATATGCTTATGACCCAGGTGTTATCCCAAGTAACTTCAGCCCACACAAAACCCTAATGGAAGGGTTACAAAGAGAGAAACAGAGGACAGAAAGTTTATATAACTGTCTTAACACAAGCCATTAACTTGAATCAGGTATAAAATGAGGCCATCTGCTCTTGACCTCCACAGCAAATTGCCTTTCCACGTGACATGTACTGTCCATATAATTATAACATTTGTTACCAAAAACTTCTATATTTATTACTGCATGAATTACCTGACTCCTGAAGTACATGTCAAAAAAGGAATTGTCTAGGTGACTGCAAAACTGAACACAGAGACATGTGGCTGCTCCCTGGATTAAATGAGAAATGCTATTCTCAGGAGGTTAATTATTGCAAATTAGGAGTTTTCAGTAGTCCAGAAGCATCCGGAAAGGAATAGTAGATTAGTACTGATAAATTCTCATGGGCTCTCAAGGGAAGCACTTTATATTGACACTGATGAAAAAATCAGAAGCAACCACACTTCAGATGCTTAGAAATTTCAGTTTTCAGCATATTAAGAACTCAGTCAAATAAGAATCAAAAGAGCTTTAGGATTACAATAATTGAGTGAAAGGATGATTCTTGTATCTGGTCCAAAACCTTAGAGAAATCATTCTCTTTTTAAAATGCATTTTATAAGAATTATGTATTTATGCTTAATTAGAACATATATTTATATTGTTTTAAAATTAAATATTAATTAGAAAAGAATAATGCATCATTTCATTAGCTATGGATATTTTTTATGCCTTCACCCTCCACCTTAGTCTGGTACTTTTTTATCAGTAAAATAAGAACATATATGATTTCTGAGGTTCAATACAAATATTGCTTTTTTCCTATTACCCATCTCCCCACCAGAAATAAAAACAAAACAACTAATATTTTTCTAAACATTATTTCATTGAAAATTAGCAATATTAGAGATTCTTTTCTATAATATGAGGTTTCACTACCCATATTTTAAAAATCTCCTGGCCTTAAATATAAAGCTTTACTAATGTGCAGTAATTACAAATGTTAGTATAAATTTCAGAGAAATGCTTTCATATTGATAGTGCAAATAATTAATTTTTTTCCCATATGTTATGGCTTGGATATGAAGGTGTCCCACAAAAGCTTCTCTGGTAATGCTGGAATGTTTGGAGATGAAGTGATTGGATTATGAGAGCTGTATGTAATCTAATCTGTTCACCCAAGTTTGAATGGACTAACTGGGCGGTAACTAAAGGTAGGTGGGGGTTGCTGGAGGAAGTGAGTGACTGGGGGCATGCCTGGAAGGGTCCATCTTCTCTGTGTCCCCCTTTCTCTCTCTGCTTCCTGGCTGCCATGAGGTGAGCAGCTTTTCTCCACTGGGCCTACAGCCATGATGTTCCATCTCATCTTAGACCTAGAATAATGGAACCAGACAACCATAGACTAAACCTCTGAAACAGTGTAGATAAAATAATTTTACCTTCTCTAAGTTGCTCTTGTTGGGTATTTTGGTTACAGTGAAGAAAAGTTAACCAACATGCTGTACTTCTAAAAAGTTATTGTTGCATTTTTTAAATTATAAAGAAAGACATGCTAATTATAGAACATTAAGAACATGTAGAATAGTAGTAGGTAAATATGCATCAAAAAACATGATTAATTATTTTAAAATATTGATTTATCTTCACTTAATATTTTCTCTCATTATAATTATTTAATAAGGCACATCAAACTTTGTAACCATATATTTGAAAAATAGCACCATAAGTTAATCAAGTTATGATCTGAAAACTTATTTTAAGATAATATAATCAATAATGGCAATACATATCAGAATACTCAAAGATAACTGGAGAATGTATATATTAGAGAAATACAAGTGATTATTAAAAGAAAATGCTTGGTGTTCTTGCACAATTTTATTAACAAAATGTCTCCTTTTGGCTGGTTCCTTAATTTGGCTATTGTAAATCAGGCTGCTATAAACATGGGGTTTGTGTATATCACTGTAGTATGATGACTTTAAATCTTCAGGATAAACACCGAGGAGTGGAGGAGTGGTATAGCTGGGTCATATGGTGGTTCCATGTCTAGCCTTTAGAGGAACCGCCATACTGATTTCTATAATGTTGTAGTAAGAATGAAATTATGTCATTTGCATGAAAATGGATGGAACTAGAGACCATTTTGTTAAGTAAAATAAGTCAAACTCAGAAGATTAAAAGTTATATGTTTTCTTTCATATGTCGAAGCTACAGATGAAAAAGGAAAAGAAAGGTGAAGGTCAATATCATGGAAAATGAAAGTGAGTTCAGTTAAAGAAAGGGACAAAGGGAGGGTAGGGGGAAATACCGGGGAGTAATATTGTCCAAATTATATTGTTACATTGTGTATTGTGTGCATGTGTGAATATGTAACAACAAACCCATCAATAGGTACAACTATAATGCACCAATAAATAAGTGGGAAAAAGAAAAAAATATATCCTTTTATGAATAATAATCTTTGACAAATTTAGAAACATTGGAAAATTACCAATAATCTCACTATCTAGAATCAACATACTAAACCTAATAGTTGTTTTTTTCATTTTTTTATGTATTTGGTAGAATCAAGAACCAAAAATTAACATAATTTACATTTATTATATAATTATATTTCTTTTTATTTTCTAGACTACATAGTTTAATTAAAATGACCCTTCATTTTAAAATGTTATCTTAACATTATATTATTCTAAATTTTGTAAATTATTGGGTTCAATTAAAAATGTATTCTGAATATATACATATAGACAGATTCTTGACATTTTTTCAGCATCAGTAATTCTCATATCAAAACTATTATCTTGTTTTTACAAATGAAGAAACTGATATCAGGTAGAATATCGAATTGACCACAGTTAAAGAATGGATTGACCAAAACCATGTAAATTAAAATTTTAACAGCCTTTCACATCAGCATGCCAATTTCCTATGATGTATGAGGTGACACATGAACACTCACTACTTTTGAGAGTGAAAGCGTGCTTTTGCTTGTGCATCACCTGACAGCCATGAGCCAGGAAATCACAAAATCCTTTTATTTTATTCCAATCTCAATTTCTAAGGTGTTATAAATCTGTTTTACACACACACATGAATACTGAGGATTGAACCACCCAGGGCCAGTTTATCACTGAGCTAAATTCCAATCCTTTTTATTTTATTTTATTTTAATTTTGAGACAGGGTCCTGCTAAGTAACTGAGGCTGGTCTTGAAATTGTGATCCTCCTGCCTCACCCTCCATGGTCATTGGAATTACAGCTATATGCCAACATGCCTGGCTAATAAAGAGTCAGTCAGTAGAGGTGTGTTGGGCCTTCTGAACACTCTCGGCCGAGAGGATGGAAAGCTCTGGCTTTCTGGTTGCTTGCTACGCTCTATTACGGACCTAGGCTAAGCAGGGGGCATTGCTGTGATGTATCTTGAGAACCGAATCTGCTTACTGATTGGCTGCTGTCCACTATAAAGCGTTGTCCACCTTTTCAATAAATGAGTTCTGGCGCTGACCACTGACCGGGCTCCCTGGTATGTTCCTGGGTCTTCTGAAGGCGGGGGAGGGAATATCAGTGGCCTTTACTTTCCCAATCTAGTCTCATTGTTGAAGTAGGCCCCTCTGGCTTCTTTTGCTGGACAAAAGAGGTACGTCTCGGGTACTGGGGTCTAAAGACCTCAAAACCCTTATAATATCCCGACAGTGAACAGACAAAGGTTTTGCAAACCAGTTCAACAGAGTTGTCAAGGCAGAAAGTCCTAATTGATGGTGGCTCTAGAGTGTCAGTTTGAGGTGTCAGCTTGGAATGAATTGTGCATTGTTTTCAGGGTCAGGAGAAATTGCACTGTGCTAAACCTCAGTGTCAATTTTCCTGGGCAAGACTCATGGTAAGTAACCAAGTGGTGGGTTTGGGGAGCCACTGAGTCCCCTCTTGGTATGATCTTCCTTTTATGGGACTTAGGTAAGTTACATCTGTTGAGGTTGATAAACTTCTGTGTGTGCTGTTTTTCATATGATATAGGAAGTCAACATCTTTGTGCCCAATTTCATTTGATAAGTGGGCAGGAATTAGTTATTTATCAATTTGTGACTCATGGTGTACTGGGAAGATGGAGATTGTTTATATGCACAAACAAGGTGTAGAGTCAATCTACCTTGGCATAGGACTCAAAGTGGAGTAAGTCATGGCAAACTACAGCTTTACAAAATGCAATATCTCAGGATTAGGCACAGCCTGGAAACTACTGTTCTATGCATCTTGGAGTAAATCAGAGTAGAACACAGTGTACTCTTCAAAGACAGGCTGCTGCCTGTCCTCACAAGAGACTTCACTTATAGTGATTAATGATTTACATAGCACATGTCTGAACAGCTGACATGCTCATTTCCCAACCTCTTTTGAAGCTAGATGTGGCCATATGACAAAATTCTGGTCAGTGTTTTGGGTTGTAGTCATAAATGATATCTGATACTTGATTCTTGGGGGCAAAGCTTTTAAATCAAAAACAGTAACTAGCCTATTTCCCAAAGCTGTGGATTGTAATGCTAAAGTAATGATTAGTCATCAGTAATCACTGGGTGAAGGCAAACCCTAGAGAATAAACAATTAATGGAAAGATCTTGAGTTCCTAAAAGATTGAATATGTATGCATCCCATAACCAAACTAAAATATGGTGTGTGTGTGTGTGTGTAATGTTGACCACTTTATGTTTCATTCTCTTCTTGTAATGAATTAACCTTTATCATTGCATATACAAATACTATGTTTGTGTATGTACTTATACTCACTTTTTATTTTCCTAATTTGTCAGTTTTGCACCTGCTTATTTATCTGATTACCACTGATTATCTAAATGCTTTTTCATTACTTGAAATTTTCATTTTGAATAACTTGTTTCTGCATCTAGCTTCTTTAACATTTATCTCTCAGACTTAAAACAAGCAAATATTCTACTTCCTCTGTTTTTGTTGGTACAATAAAATAACAAGGAAAATAACTTTTTCATTTCCAATGAAGCAAATAGCAGATCATGTATGAATCATTTAAGATTTATGTTTCATTTCTATTAATTTGGATTTATTATAGACATGCTAATTCTGATAATTTGCATCATATTAGTAGTACAAACCTGGCAAAATTATTAAATTCAAACATGTTGGTAGAAACCACAAAAATAAGAATTAATATGTTGTCTAATTTTGTTGTTTGAAATGCTCTAGAAGTCTTAATGTTACGGTGTTGAAAATATGTCTTTACCATTCTGCCCTTGATGTCTAGATGGATGTCTGAACAGCATCCTCCTAGCATGATAGAGTTCTTATGTAACAGAAAGTATGCACAGTTTTACATGGACTAATAGCTAATTATTTCTATTTTATTTAGACATCCTAAAGAATTTTCTGTAAGTCTTATTGAATTTTATTTCTGTAATAATCATTTTACAACTGGCTTATTTTTGAAATTGCATTGAAATTTTATGTTTTATGTAGAAGTTAGTAAAGAAAAGTTTAAGAAAACGCAACACAGGCAAAGTAGTCCGGTCTGGGATATGAAAGAGGGATTAAGATTCTTGCATGTGGACAGAAACTGAAATATCCTATTTCTCAGTATTGGTACAAATGATGTAAGAGCCCAAAGTTTCTAGCATACCTGAGATCTGAAGATACCATGCATATGAGACAGCAAACTTTTCCTTCAATGTAGTCTTTCTTCAATTCTGGAATTCCCAGCTATACTAAATCAGATCAATATTCTGATTTATCCCTAAATATGATTTTGTAAGCAATTAAAGATATGATTCACACTGTCCATGTCCATACCAATTATGTAGTAAAAATAAAACAGTTCAGGAAGCAGAGAGTAATTTTACTTTAACTTCTTATACATGTGTTTGCCAAATGTTGTAAATGGAATATTCAGGGGTTTTCTCCCGCATAATAAAACATTTTAGTAAATAGAAATCTTTTTTCTATTTACTAAAATCTGCATTTGTCAAATTCCACAGTTGCTTCTGTGAGCACACTCTCAGGATTCATTAAAGGTGGATGAATAGTTGATATATAGAATTATATGTTTAAACTAAAATGATCAAGAAATACCCTTCTATTTTATAAACTTTTACATGTAGAATTGATAGAAGAAAAATAAATTTCCACTAGGTATTAAAACTCCACTCTGCATAGATATTAAGAGACATAATAAATACATGAATACAATTATTAACATTTTGATTGCAGAATTTTTTTTCTATTTATTAAGGAACATCTTACCTTTCTGTCAGAATAGCTTTTTGTTTATTTATTTGTTTGTTCATTTATTTCTTACCACATCATGCAGGTTTTTTGGCCTGAATATTTTTCTTATCTTTCATACTAATTTTGCCTCTTAATTTCTATCATTTTTAGCATTGTATTATGAATTATAAAACTCAAAAAACCTTAGTGTTGGCACAAATGATGCAAGGACCCCTAAACTTTTTAACATGTTTATTGATTAATGATCAATTAATTGTTGAATCTTACTTATGAAATGTCCTTGAATATTTGCTTATACATTCAATTTACAAATTAGCTTAAGATTTTCAAATTGCAATTACACTCTAATTTTTTCAAACATTTCAAGTACCTATGAAAGTAGTTACTTATATAAACCCTAAAATCTTATGTATAAGTTCATAAAAAGAAATGTTAATGAACTTATGAATTTTATAGCTCAAATTATCAAACATTTTTAAGAACTAACAAAATAGGCATCAAATCAATGCTTTAAAAATGTGTGTTAGTTCTCCTA
Organism: Tamias sibiricus; assembly: GCA_025594165.1. NCBI lineage: Eukaryota > Metazoa > Chordata > Mammalia > Rodentia > Sciuridae > Tamias > Tamias sibiricus. The sequence continues at coordinate 28,797,285 of CM046665.1, forward strand.
CATATCAAAACTTCAAAGCATTTTTAACAAACAAACCTATTCACTAGCTGAAGGGGCAATTATAGAACTGCAGAGATCACTTGACCTTAACTCAGAAATAGAAGACGGGCATGGATGAAGTTAATTGGTTAAATAATTACCATTATTCACAACTTATTGTTAAAAGTGACTCAAGAAAAAAAGCAAGTCAGATGTTGGATGTATCACTAAGACTATACCAGAGAATGGTTGTGTGACTTATTTTTATGTTTTTATTATTTTTCTGTTGAAGTAAGTTAGATTTGTCAATGGCCTTGTCCTTCAACTATGACTTAATCAATCCTAATGATTATCATATTTTAATACGTCTTCTTCTCTGTTGAAATAATTCATACTTGGTAAGGTAATACTGACAGGTGCTTCATAGGTCAACAGATTTTAGTTCTCTTTTGAATAGTAATTGTGCACTTAAGAAAAATGATAACAGAAAAGATAAGTGTTTCCAACATTCTTGACAAACTTTTGTCAACTTAATGAATATATTATCTTCTTATGCACAGGACAAAATTGTATTCAATATTTCTAAGTTATGAATATTATCTAAAAATATTGTTCTCACTTTCATTTCTTAGGTCTTCAATTAAATCACTTAAGAAAAAATGTGAAGTTTGGGAGTTATATCTGATGCTGTGATAATGGAGATCTTAGAGAGATAACTTTCTTGCTAATTTTTATAATTTGGTTCATAATTGCATTATTAAAGTTATAAAGGTTCTGCATATATATTTTGTAAAGGTTAGATATGATGTAATTCTACTCACTCTCATTGATTCCCATTATTATAATGTAAATAGAACATTTTTTGAAGATTTTCATCAATTTGAAAATTTGCATTCTATTTTCACTTTTAAGTATATCATAATTTCTCCTATATTTAGTCCAAAACGTTCATAGAATTTAAAAATGATAAGTGATCTTATTCAAAGTGAAGAAAACTTGAAAATATTTTCAAAAACAGAATAAGTTAAATGAATATAAATTAAATTGTTTTCCTATGACTATATTTCTTTCTATGCTAAAATTGTCTAATAGGAAAGAAATTTTTAAAAATTAAAAATCTTAATTAACTTTTAAATTTGTACCTCATATAAGAATAAAATAATCAACAATTCTAATGGTGAATATGTCAATATAATAACAGCATATTATTATTTATGCATGCTAGCCTATAGATATATAATTTAGTAGTTATTATTTAACATTAAAATTATCTATTAGTGATGATGAACAAATTTCACAAAATCCACAATAATCCATGGGTATCACATGATAATCACAAATCAGAAAATGATTTATAGCTAGCAAATGGGTGCTTCATGCTGTTGCAAAATTATGTTTTTCTATGCAAGAACATGGTGCACTAAGGCTTGTAGAAAAGGGGACTTGATAAGTCATTACATTTGTGAGATTTTTTTCCCCACGTAGTTGAATCTTTTCATTAATCTCTGTCCTCTGATATTAGAGGGGTACAATCCACTACCTTCAAGCACTTTAAATGCAATTATTTTAAAACAAAGGGTAAAATTGTGTAAAGAGGGCTTCCCTGGAGCATAAAGCATGTTAGTTACCTGATAGGTGCTATGTCAGCACTGAATTCTGGATCCCCAAAGAAAAGGTGCTGATGTATTATGAAATGTTTTGAGAAGTTGTAATATGTAGAGATTTTTTTTTTTTTAAGTACATACCGAAGGAGGAAAGCATCTGCCCTGTCTTAGAGCTGTAACAAGAAAAAATGTCTACGTATTTGAACATTTTCTAACAGGTTTGTGTTTTTTTTTCGTCGTAATATTTTTAGTAAGAGAAAACCTTTAAGTGCCCCCATCCTTGCTCAGAGTTAAAGTTAAATTAAGAGTTGTGTAGATCCCGAGGAAGATGGCGAACCAGAGAGAGGAAACATTAGGTGGCAGTCAGTAAAAGTGATATAATAGAGAATACAGCTGAGTTACCAGCAATATCCCTGCAACCATGGGGGAGCCAAGGCCTTCATGCTTCTCTGGGGCACCGAGATGGCAGAATACAGTAAGGGTGAGTCTCCAAATTGCTGACTCTCAGGGACCCCACACCGGAAACAGGAACTAGGATAAAGGCAGTGAAGCCAGAGAGGAACAGCGCAGAAGAACAAAGACCCTGGCAGCAGCAGTATCATTGCGGAGAAGAGTGGAAAGTTACACACGGACGGCTAGGCAGCCCAGATTACTTTCACACAGGTAGCCTGGCAGGTTTACACACGCAGGAACGTCAGTCAGGTCTTGGGTGGGGTGCCTTTATGTCCAGGGAGAGCGATGGAGAAGGAGGGAAAGAGGAAGTGAGAAACACCTGCACGCGGAAACCTGCAAACATTTGAGGAATTTGCGAGGGCTCTGAGGGCAACATATGTCTGGGAGGGTCACGAATGGCCAGCGGGTGAACTAGTATCTGAGGCCAGCATGATGGGCCCTGACTCTGGAACTGTGGAATGCAGACGCCTACTTGATAGATCATCTTTCCGTGCCATTCATCAAGTGGCTCAGCTCCCAGCACTAGTCTGCGGCTAACCAGTTACTCAGACTTAACTCTACTTACAACTACTCTACAATAGCCAGGGTGGGTTCCGTGATAACTTGGGTCACAGCTGGAGGGTGAGGAGAGAACCAGGAAAATCAACATCAAGCATCCGCATCTACTGGATGTGAAGGAAAATAGAAGATCTTCCCTAAATTTAGCTTTACTGAGGCCTTATTTGTGGGTTCGACTTTGTGGTTTTTTGGTTTGTTTTTGTTTTTTACTGTGTGTGTGTGTGTGTGTGTGTACACGTGTGTGCATTTTTCTCTCTCTCTCATTTATTCTTTACTGTTTTGTTTGGTTAGTCCTGTTTCCTCCCCTTCTTCTCCTTTTCTTTTTTTATTACTATTACTATATTTTTTTTCTTTCTCCTTTCTTTTTCTCTCATCTTCCCTCTGCCCATTTACGCCTCGCCCTTGCACTCTCAACAGAGGTGAAAACAAGTTTTATACATGAATTAGGATTTTGAGAACGGGGGCAACTGAATAATACATCAAAGTGGTGTTATATATAGTTTCTTCTCTATTTTTTTTTACTCACTTTCCCTTTCTTCTCTTTTTAACTAATTTCTACTGCTTTGACTTTTTTATTTCTCTCAACAGATACATAAGTTTGGCTTATATATACATTGGTCTTCCCACTAACTGGTTCACTCCAATTCTTTTGCTCTCTCTTCTGCTGAGATTAAACTACTTCCATAAATTTCCCTCTCACACTTCCTAAGAAAAAACAACTCAATATCCTCACCTTCTTCCTTCTAAGCATATCACCTCTGTGTTCTATATTAGAGATTATAAACCCCTTTACAAATGTACAGAGTATATTGGAGACTATATCTGAATTCATTAATTCTATACATTGTGACCAAATTGTGAATATCTGACTAGAAAATGTCTGGTTTTAGAGTGTAAAATGTTTATATGGGGATCTAATAGCATTGTACTAAAGGAGCATAATAAGGCTTTAAGGTAAAAATGAAAAAGTCAAGGTTCCACAGCAATAGAAGAGAAGTCACACAAGCAATATGAAAAAAACAAGGGAAGAAAGTGTCCCAAACAAATCAACATACCTCCTTAGTGGATTTCATGGCAAGCAGAGTAGATGAAATGTCAGAGGAGAAATTTAGGAGGTACATAATCCAAATGTTCATTGATCTCAAGAATGATAAGAAAGAACAAATACAGGTAGTAAAAGATCATTTTGACAAAGAACTTCATGAACAAATGCAAGAAGCAAAAGATTACTTCAATAGGGAGATAGAGCTTCTAAAAAGAAACAAAACAGAAATTCTGGAAATGAAAGAAGCAATAAACCAAATTAAATGTTCAATTGAAGGTATCACCAACAGATTAGACCACTTGGAAGATAGGACCTCAGATAATGAAGACAAAATATATGATCTGGAAAAAAAATGTAGACCACACAGAGAAAATGGTAAGATATCATGATCAAGTTCGCCTTGCCGCTTACGTAGCCATTGCCTCCGGGGTCAGGAATAGCAGCTCCCCGCTGCAGGCAGGGCCCAACCAGAGGAAAAGGCCGGTCCACTCCTTGGGGAAATGTGACCTGCCCAGCTGCAACCAGAATAAGAGGTAGGCACCTGCCGGAAGGAGTGACCCAACCACCAGCCCGCTGGCCCACCAGCCCACATGATCATGAGGACCAAGAACTGCAGGCTCCACTCTGTGGAAAGGCCCTGCTGCTCTGCTGCCCACCTGCCCAACCCCCATCAAAACAACTAGACTGGAAGGAGATCCAGGAGGAGGAGAGTGGGGAGAAGAAAGCCAGACTGCCTGCTCCACCACACTGTAGCCAGGAGGGGATCCGGAGAGAGAGGCCTGCTCCATGCCTGCAAATCAGAGAGGCAACCCATGTCTGCTGGGAGAGACACACCGAACTGGGATCCCATAGGTACTCAACCCAACACCAATATACTTATAGGCCTGAGGCTACCACTGCCACAAAACTGAGTTAGCTATGCTACTACCAAAGAACAACAAAACAGTCCGGGTAAGACATCACTAAGGTCCCTAGAGACTAGGATGCACCAGAAGGTGCAACCAGTTATGATGTTGTGAACTAACAGGGAATCTTACACCGGGTTGTCTATCTCTGGCTTCTACTAACAGCCAAATCCTAATGATTATACTCTCACTAGTCAAATAATCTAATACCTCTTTTTTCTCACATCTTACTTCATAAATGTTTAAGTCAACCTCTAAGTCCCCCTTCTATCATTAGATACTGTAAACCACCATGCAAACATAGAGACTATACGGTATAAGATAACTGATCTCATCATTTCTGTTTATAGTGACAAAACTATAAATATAAATCTGGAGGGACCTTATAAGACAAAAGGGCAGAAGCTGTAATAACTCAGGTTTACCTTGCAGGAGAGGAAAATACATAGACATCATGAGAAAACAAGGGAGGAAAATGCCCCAAACAAACCAAGATACTACAACAATGGAAGCCATAGAAAGCACAGTGGGCAAAATGTCAGAGAAGGAGTTCTGGATATACATAATTAAAATGGTAAAGGATTTAAAAAATGACCTAAGTAATCAGATAAAGGCAAAAATGGATCTCTCCAACAAAGAGATAAGAGAACAAATACAGGCAACCATTGATCACACCAACAAAGTGATAATAGAACAAATCCAAATAGCAAAAGACTACTTCAAGAAAGAGATAGTGAGTTTGAGAAAAAAACAAGCAGAAATCCTTGAAATGAAAGAAACAGTAAGCCACTTAAAAAATTCAATAGAAAACATCACCAACAGATTGGACCACTTGGAAGATAGGACCTCAGACAATGAGGACAAAATATATAATCTTGAAAATCAAGTTGACCTCACAGTGAAGATGGTAAGAAACCATGAACAGAATATCCAAGAACTATGGATTACCATCAAAAGACCAAATATAATATTTATTGGAATAGAGGAAGGTGCCGAGATTCAAACCAAAGGAATGAACAATCTCTTCAATGAAATAATATCAGAAAATTTCCCAAGCAGGAAGAATGAGATTAAAAATCAAATACAAGAGGCCTATAAGACGCCAAATGTACAACATTACAACAGGTCTACACCAAGGCACATTGTAATGAAAATGCCTAGCATACAAAATAAAGATAGAATGTTAAAGGCTGCAAGAGAGAAAAGTCAGATTACCTATAAGGGAAAACCAATTCGCACCTCAGCAGATTTTTCAATTCAGACCCTCAAAGCCAGGAGAGCCTGGAACAACATATACCGGCTATAAAGGATAACGGATGCCAACCAAGAATTTTATATACAGCAAAATTAAGCTTTAGATTTGAGGATGAAATAAAAACCTTCCATGATAAAACAAAAGCTAAAAGAATTTACAACAAGGAAACCTGCTCTACAGAACATTCAGGGTAAAATATTCCATGAGGAAGAAATGAAAAATAATAATGAAAATCTACAAATGGAAGAACTACAATAAAGGGAAAAGCCAAACAAAGGAAAAACCAAGTCAAACTAAATATCAAAAAAAAAAAAAAAAAAAAGACTGGTAATACAAATTATGTTTCAATAATAACCCTGAATGTTCATTGCCTAAACTCACCAATTAAAAGACATAGGCTAATAGATTGGATTAAAAAAAACAGACCCAACAATTTGTTGCCTTCAAGAGACACATCTCTTAGGAAAAGACGCCCATAGACTCAAGGTGAAAGGATGGGATAAAATATATCACTCACATGGTCTACATAAGTAAGCAGGGATCTCCATCCTCATATCAAATAAAGTAGACTTCAATCCAAAGTTAGTCGAAAGAGATAAAGCTGGACATTTCATACTGCTTAAGGAATCATAGATCAACAAGCTATTACTGTTATAAATATATATGCCCCAAATAATGTAGCATCTACATTCATCAATCAAATTCTTCTCAAGTTCAAGAATCAAATAAACCACAACACAATAATTCTAGGTGATTTTAACACACCTTTTTTTTTTACCACTGGATAGATCTTCCAAACAGAAGTTAAACAAAGAAACTATAGAACTCAATAATATAATTAATAACTTAGACTTAACTGATATATATAGAGTATATCACCCATCAATGAGCCAATACACTTTCTTCTCAGCAGCTCATGGATCCTTCTTAAAAATAGACCATATATTATGCCATAAAGCAACTCTAAGCAAATATTAAAAAGTAGGGATACTACCCTGCATTCTATCAGATCATAATGGTATGAAATTAGAAATCAATGATAAAAAAAAAAGAAAGAAAAGCTACACTAACACCTGGAGACTAAATAATATGATATTGAATGATCAATGGGTTGTAGAAGACATCAAGAAGTAGATTAAAAAATTCTTAGAGGTAAATGAGAACAACGATACAACATACCAAAATCTCTGGGACATCCCAAAGGCAGTACTAAGAGGAAAGTTCATTGCATGGAGCTCATTCCTTCAAAAAAAAATAAAGTCAACAAATAAATGAACTAACATTACATCTCAAAGCCCTAGAAAAAGAAGAACAAATCAACCTCAAAAGAAGTAGAAGACAGAAAATAATTAAAATCAGAGCTGAAATTAATAAAATTGAAATTAAAAAAACAATTGAAAAAATTGACAGAACGAAAAGTTGGTTCTTTGAAGAAATGAATAAAATTGATAGACCTTTAGCTATGTTAACAAATAAAATAAGAGAGAAAATACAAATTACCAATATCTATGATGAAAAAGGAAATATCACGATGGACACTACAGAAATACAGAATATAATTAGAAATTATTTTGAAAATTTATACTCCAATAAAATAGAAAATAACAAAGGTATAAACAAATTTCTTGAGACATATGATATTCCTAAACTAAATCAACATGATATACACAATTTAAATAGGTCAATTTCAAGCAAAGAAATAGAGGAGGCCTTCAATCATGAAATGCATGATTGAAGACCTGAAAGGTACAAATATACTTTGTATACAAACAGTTGTATATAAAAAGATGCTATATATGTGCACTATGAATTGTAATTATTATAAATAAAAAATAAATTAAAAAAAAAGAAATAGAGGAGGCCATAAAAAAATTACTAACCAAGAAAAGCTCAGGACCAGATGGATACACAGCTGAGTTCTACAAAATCTTTAAAGAAGAACTAACACCAATACTTCTCAAACTATTTCATGAAATACAAAAAGAGGGCACACTCCAGACTCATTTTATGAGGCCAATATCACCCTGACTCCAAATCCAGACAGAGACAAATCAAAGACAGAAAACTTCAGACCAATATCTCTAATGAATATAGATGCAAAAATTCTCAATAAAATTCTGGCAAATCGAATACAAAAACACATCAAGAAGATAGTGCATCACGATCAAGTGGGCTTCATTCCAGGGATGCAAGGTTGGTTCAATATAAGAAAATCAATAAATGTAACTCATCATACCAACAGGCTCAAAGATAAAAATCATATGATCATCTCAAGAGATGAAGAGAAAGCATCTGACAAAATACAACATCCCTTCATGTTCAAAATGTTAGAAAAAATAGGGATAACAGGAACATACCTCAACATCATAAAGGCCATCTATGCTAAGTCCCAGGCAAACAACATCCTAAATGGAGAAAAATTGAAAGCATTCCCTCTAAAAACTGGAACAAGACAGGAATGCCCTCTCTCACCACTCCTATTTAACATAGTTCTTGAAGCCCTAGCCAGAGCAATTAGACAGACGAAAGAAACTAAAGGGATATGGATAGGAAAAGAAGAACTCAAATTATCAATATTTGCAGACAATATGATTCTATACATAGATGTTCCAAAAAATTCCAACAGAAATCTTCTAAATCTTACAAATGAATTCAGCTACGTAGTTGGATAAAAATCAATACCCATAAATCAAATGCATTTCTGTATATCAGCATCAAATCCTCAGAAAGAGAAACTAGGAAATCCACTGCATTTACTATAGCCTCAAAAAAAAAAAAAATGGGAATCAACTTAACAAAAGAAATGTAAGTCCTCTATAATGAAAACTACGCCACACTAAAGAAATAAATTAATGAAGACCTTAGAAGATGGAAAGATCTACCTTGTTCGTGGATAGGTAGAACTAATATTGTCAAAATGACCATTCTCCCAAAAGCACTATACATATTCAATGCAATAACAATCAAAATCCAAATAGTATTCCTCATAGAAATAGAAAATGCAATCATGAAATTCATCTGGAAAAATAAGAGACCCAGAATAGCCAAAGTGATTCTTAGCAAGAAGAATGAAGCTGGTGGCATTACTATTCCAGATCTTAAATTGTACTACAAAGCAATAGTAACAAAAACAGCATGGTATTGGCATCAAAATAAGACCAGTTGACCAATAGTACAGAATAGAAGACACAGAGATGAACCCACACACCTTCAGTTATCTTGTATTAGACAAAGGTGCCAAAAATGTTCACTGGAGAAAAGACAGCCTCTTCAACAAATGGTGTTGGGAAAACTGGAAATCCTCATGTAATAAAATGAAATTAAATCTCTTTCTCTCACCATGCACAAAACTTAACTCAAAGTGGATCAAGGACCTAAGAATTAAACCAGAGACCTAATAGAAGGAAGAGTAGGCCCAAATATCCATCATGTTGGTTTAGGCTCCAACTTCCTCAATAAGACCCCTATAGCACAGGAACTCAAAACAAGAATCAATACATGGGATGGATTCAAACTAAAAAGCTTCTTCAAAGCAAAAGAAACAATCATTGAGTTGAATAGAGGACCTACAGAATGGGAGCAAATCTTTAGCACAAGCACATCAGATAGAACACTAACCTCAAGGATTTATAAAGCTCTTAAAAGCCTTAACTCAAAACAACAACAACAACAACAAAACAAAAACAAACAAATAACCCAATCAATAAATGGGTCAAGGAACTTAGCAGACACTTCTCAGAAGATGATATACAAACAATCAGCAAATGTATGAAAAACTGTTCAACATCTCTAGCAATTAGAGAAATGCAAATCAAAACAACTCTAAGATTTCATCTTACTCCAGTCTGAATGGCAGCTATCCAAAAAACAAAGAACAATAAATGCTGGCAAGTATGTGGGGGAAAAGGCACACTCTTACATCGCTAGTGGAACCGCAAATTGGTGAAGAAAATCTGGAAAACAGTATGGAGATTCCTAGGAAAACTGGGAATGGAACCACCATTTGACCCAGCTATCCCACTCCTTGGCCTCTTCCCAAAGGACTTAAAAACAGATTACTACAAGGACACAGCCACATCAATGTTTATAGCAGCACAATTCACAATAGCTAGATTGTGGAACCAACCGGATGCCCATCAGCAGATAAATGGATAGGGAAACTTTGGTATATATACACAATGGAACACTACTCCACACTAAAAGAGAATAAAATCATGGCCTTTACAGGTAAATGGATAAAGTTGGAGAAAATAATGCTATGTGAAGTTAGTCAATCCCAAAAATCCAAAGGTCGAATGATCTCTTTGATATGAAGATACTAACTTATAAAGGCAAGAGAGAGAGAGAGAATGAGAGGAATGAAGGAGCTTCAAATAGAAGAAAGAGTGGGGAGGGAGGGGAGGGGACAAGGGGATAGGAATAATGGCAGACTGAGTTATCCATGATTACCCTAAATACATGTATGAAGACACAATTGTTGTAAAAAATACTTTATATTAAACCAGCAACTTGGAAAAAAAATAAAAATAAATTAAAAAAAGATATCATGATCAGAACATTCAAGAAATATGGGATAGCTTAAAAAGACCAAATTTAAGAGTTTGGGGGATAGAGGAAGGTGTAGAGTTCCAAAAAAAGAAATGAGTAATTTATTCAATGAAATAATAGCAGAAAAATTTCCAAACATGAGGAATGAGTGGGAAAACCAAGTTCAAGAAGCTTGTTGAACACCAAATGTACAAAATCACTACAGATCCACACCAAGGCGCATTATAATGAAAATGCCTAATATACTGAACAAGAAGAGAATATCAAAAGCCATGAGAGAAAGGAATCAGATTACATATAGGGGGAAACTAATTAGATTATGTGCAGATTTTTTAACCCAGACCTTAAAAGCTAGAAGATTCTGGAACAACATATTTCAAGCTCTGAAAGAAAATGTACGTCAAGCAAGAATCTTGTATCCAGCAAAATTAAGTTTTAGATTTGAAGATGAAAGGAAAACCTTCTACGATAAACAAAAGTTAAAATATTTCACCACTTGAAAGTCTGCACTTCACAACATCCTGGGCAAAATATTCCATTAAGAAGAAAAGAAAAATAAGAATGAAAATCAGCAAAGGGAAATATTAAACTAAAGGAAACACCAACCAGAGGAGAAATCAAATCAAGTTAAATAACATCAACAAATAAAAATGGATGGGAATACGAATCATGTTTCAATAATAACCCTGAATGTTAATGACCTAAACTCACCATTCAAAAGACACAGACTGTCAGACTGGATTAAAAGAATAGATCCAAAAATATGCTGTCTCCAAGAAACTCACCTCATTAAAAAAAAAAAAAAAAAATCAACAGACTGAAGGTGAAAGACTAGGAAAAATCTTACCACTCATATATGCTGCAGAAGCAAGCAGAGAATTCCATTCTCATATCAAATAAGGTAGATTTCAAGCCAAAGTTAATAAAAAGGGACAAAGATGGGTATTTCTTACTGCTTAAGGGAACCATTCATCAACAAGCTATGACAATTATAAATCCATATGCCCCAATTAATGGAGCACCTACATTCATCAAACAAACACTTCTCATGTTCAAGAATCAAATAGACCACAACACAATTATTCTAGGGGACTTCAACACATCTCTTTCACCACTGGACATATCATCCTAACAAAAGCTAAATAAAGAAACTTTAGACCTCATTAATACAATTAATAACTTAGACTTAACGGACATATATAGAATATTTCATCTATCAGCAGCACATGGCTCCTTTTCTAAAATAGACCATGTATTATGCCACAAAGCAACTCTCAGCAAATATAAAAAAGTAAAGATACTACCCTGCAGTCTATCAGACCATAATGGAATGAAATTAGAAATCAATGATAAAATAAAAAATAAAAAAAAGCTACTCCAACACCTGGAAACTAAACAACATGCTACTGAATGAACAAGGGGTTGCAGAAGACATCAAGGAGGAGATTAAAAATTCATAGAGGTGAATGAGAACACAGATACATCGTGTAGAAATCTCTGGGACACTATGAAGGCAGTATTAAGAGGAAAGTAAATTGCATTGAGTTCATTCCTTAAAAGAAGAAAAAACCAACAAATAAATGACTTAACATCACACCTCAGAGCCCTAGAAAAAGAAGAACAGATCAATATTCAGAGCAGTAGAGAACAGGAAATAATTAAATTCAGAGCTGAAATCAATAAAATTGAGACTAAAGAAACAATTGAAAGAATTGACAACACTAAAAGTTGGTTCTTTGAAAAAATAAATAAAATTGACAGACCCTTAGTGATGCTAATGAAAAGAAGGAGAAAAAAACTCAAATTACTAACATCAGTGATGAAAAAGGAAATATTACAAGAAACACCTCAGCAATACAGAAGATAATTAGAAATTATTTTGAAAACCTGTACTCTAACAAAATAGAAAATATTAAAGGCATTGTCAGATTTCTAGAGTCATATGAATTGCCCAAACTGGATCTGGAGGCTATCCACAATTTAAACAGATCAATTTCAAGTGAGGAGGTAGAAGACACCATCAAAACGCTATCAACAAAAAAAGCCGAGGACAAGATGGATACACAGCCAAATTCTACAAGACCTTCAAAGAAGAACTAATACCAATACTCTTCAATTTATTTCAGGAAATAGAAAAAGAGGGAGCTCTTCCAGACTTATTCTATGAGGCCAATATTACATTGATTCCAAAACCAGGCAAAATACAGAGCCAAAGAAGAAAACTTCAGGCCAATATCTTTAATGAACATAGATGCAAAATCCTCAACAAAATTCTGGCAAATTGAATGTAAAAACATCAAAAAGAGAGTACACCATGAACAAGTAGGGTTTATCCCAGGGATGCAAGCTTGGTTCAACATACAGAAATCAATAAATGTAGTACATCACATCAATAGACTTAAAGATAAAAACCATATAATCATCTCAGTAGACACAGAAAGAGCATTCAACAAAATACAGTGCCACATCATGTTCAAAACACTAGAAAAACTAGGGATAACAGGAACATATCTCAACATTATAAAAACTATCTATGTGAAGCCCCAGGCTAGCATCATCTTAAATGGAGAAAAATTGAAATCATTCTCTCAAAAAACTGGAACAAGACTGGGATGCCCCCTTTTACCACTGTTATTTAACATAGTTCTTGAAACTCTGGCCAGAGCAATTAGACAAATAAAAGAAATTAAAGGGCTCTAGATAGGAAAAGAAGAACTAAAATTAGCACTATTTGCTGATGATATGATTATATAACTACAAGACTCAAAAAACTCTACCAGAAAACTTTTACAACTAATAAATGAATTCTGCAAAGTAGCAGGATACAAAATCAATGTCCATAAATCAAAGGCATTTATGTACATCAGTGACAAATCCTCAGAAAGGGAAATGATGAAAACTACCCCATTGATAATAGCATCAAAAAATAAAATAAAAACTTGGGAATCAACTTAATGAAAGAGGTGAAAGACCTCTATAAAGAAAACTACAGAACTAGAGAAAGAAATTATGCAAGAACTTAGAAGATGGAAAGACCTACCTTGCTCTTGGATAGACAGAATTAATATTATCAAAATGAACATACTACAAAAAGCACTATGCAGTTTTAATGCAATTCCAATCAAAATCCCAATGACATTCCTTAAAAAAAATAGTAAAAGCAGTCATGAATTTCATTTGAAAAAATAAGAGACCAGAATAGCTAAAGCAATCCTTAGCAAGAAAAGTGAAGCAGGTAGCATCACTATACCAGACCTTAAATTATATTACAGAGCAATAGTAAGAAAAACAGCATGGTATTGGCACCAAAATAGACTGGTAGACCAATGGTACAGAATTGAGGACACAGAGACTAATACATATAATTTCAGTTATCTTATATTAGACAAAGATGCCAAAAATTGGACAAAATATAGCCTCTTCAACAAATGGTGCTGGGAAAACTGGAAATCCATATGCAACAAAATGAAATTAAACCCCTATCTCTCACCATGCACAAAACTCAACTCAAAGTGGATCAAGGTTCTAGGAATTAGACTGGAGACACTGTGCCTACTAGAAGAAAAAGTAACCTCTAATCTCCAACATATCAGATTAGGCCCCAAGTTCCATAATAAGACTCCTGTAATGCAAGAATTAATATCAAGAATCAATAAATGGGATAGATTCAAACTGAAGAGCTTCTTCTCAACAAAAGAAACAATCAGTGAGGTGAACAGAGACTGCTAGTTGGGAACAGATTTCTACCACATGCACATCAGATAGAGCACTAATCTCTAGAATAAATAAAGAACTCAAAAATCTTAACACCAAAACCCCCAAATAACCCAATCATAAATTGGCCAAGTAACTGAAAAAGACACTTTTCAGAAGAAGATATACAATTAATCAACAAGAATGGAAAAAATGTTCAACATCTCTGGCAATTAGAGAAATGCAAATCAAAACTACTCTAAGATTTCATTTCACTCCAGTCAGAATGGAAGCTATTAAGAACACAAACAACAATAAATGTTGGAGAGGATGTGGGGAAAAAGGCACACTCATACATTTCTGGTGGGACTGCAAAATGGTGCAACCGTTATGAAAGGCAGTATGGAGATTTCTTGGAAAACTGGGAATGGAACCACCCTATGACCCAGCCATCCCACTCATGGGTGTATTCCCAAAGGACTTAAAAACAACATATTACAGTGACACAGCCACTTCAATGTTTATAGCAGCATAATTCACAATAACTAGATTGTGGAACCAACCTAGATGTCCCTCAGTAGATGAATGGATAAAGAAAATGTGGCACATACACACAATGGAATTTTACTCAGCAATGAAAGAAAATAAAATAATGGCATTCACAGGTAAATGGATGAAGTTGGAGAATATAATGCTAAGTGAAGTTAGTCAATCTCAAAAATCCAAATACCGAATGTTTTCTCTGATATAAGGAGGCTGATTCAAAGTGGTGTTGGGTCGGGGTACATAGGAGGATTAGAGGGATGCTAGAAAGGTCAATGGGGAGGAAGGGGAACAGAGGGGGCAAAAGGATATGAAGGGGAAAAAAAAAGGATGGTAGAATGAGATGGATATCATTACCTTAAATGCATGTTTGAAGACATGAATAGTATGAATATACTTTGTATACAGTCATATGTAAAAAGTTGCTCTATATGTGTATTATGAATTGTAATGCATACTACTGTTATATATACAACAACTTTGAATTAAAAAAAAAGAGCTGTGTAAAAGAAATCTCAGAAAGTTAAATTTTTATCTTGAATGCATTTAAATGATATTGAAAATAAGTTTAAATTATTCCCTATTTTGATTGCCCTTGGAGAAAAAAAGATCATATAACTAGAAGAAATATGAATAATAAGAATATTTTAAACAATCTTCATAATTATAACTAGTGGTTGTCCATGAATATATTTATCTTCTCATATGAAAAAATATATATATATATAAATATATATGAATCTGTGAATAAAAAGCTCATATCCCAATAGTTTCTGTGCATTTTAAACTGACAAAAATTATAATTCTACAAATAATGGGATTGTGATATTGGGAAAATGATTTCAAACATTTTTCTGTGTCTTCATATTTATACAAAAAGTACAAAGTACTAGTATATTTATTTTCATTCTCTAGAGCTATACATGAGTCAGACCCACAAAAAAATATGTAGGTTAAAAAAGTAAAGAAAATTATGATGATGGTAATAGTGATGATCAGTCCTACTCTGACATCTGACAAGTAGTGCTAAATAAATGTTCAGTAAAAAATGGAGACATTATTATTAGGTACATAAGATAAAATAACTATGACAAAATTCATTTTCTCAATGTCTGCAATAAATAATAGGCAACTATAAGTTAAGTACCAATTAAATAAATGAAGAGACTTCCCCCTCTTTTATTAGAGCCTTTATTGTAGAAAATTAAAACCCGTATGTCTGTTTTTTTGAAATGTATGTAAAAATAGATTGAATCTGTTGTTGCCGGAAAGGGATTGCAGCCTGGAACGGCAGCGCCGCAGGAAGGAGTCCGGAGACAGGATGGAGACGAAAATATTCTTTAATCTTACAAGAAACTACAATATATCTATACAATAGCGATAACCCTGTCTTTTCTCCCTCTGGTCTCTACCCATGCGCCCGAGCAGCAATGGCGCTAGCTCGATCTGCTGAGTCACCATTCAAATCTCTCGAGATCCTCGACCAAGTCCCGCGAGATCCCAGACCAAGTCCCGTGAGACTACGGAAGGCGGAAATGCCCCAAAATGTCTATGGCCCAATAGTCAACCGCAATCTTAGCTATCTCCCCAAACAGGGCTCCTGCATGAATCCTCTAATTAAAATAAATAAAATGATTGAGCATATTTTAAAAAGAATCTGTACATCATTCCCTGCAAGAGACTGGTCCCAATTTAAGGATGCACTAGATGGAAAGTGATTGTATAGAGAAAATTATTCCATGAAATTTGAAAGCAAACCAAACAAAAAAGCAAGATAATTCCTATGCTTAAATCAGAAAAAAAAGCGCTTAAATCTAAACTTATAAAAAGAGACAAAAATGGTCATTATAGAATGATAAAGAAATAAATTTGTCTGAAGGATATAATGATGATAAATATACATGCTCTTGACATTACAGCACTTAAATATGTAAGCACATATCAGTAGATCTGAAATGAGAACTCAATTGCATTACAATATAGTGGTGGATTTAAATAACCCACATTAAACAAAGGACCAATAAGTAAATACTCAAAATAATTGTATGTCCTAGAATGTACTATAGAATAAATACCTAAATATCTATGTATATCAGATGCTTTTATGTTTGAAAATATTTTTCAAAAACAAAATATAAATTTTCCTCTATTGAAAGATCTTAAATTGCTGATATATACTACCAGTATGCCCTATTTTCAGTAAATTAAATTATGACTGGACAAAATTGATTATAAAATTAGAGAATAACTGGATTTGGATTTTAAAAATATTTAAATATAATATTTTAAAATATTTATTTATTTGCTTTAGTTGTACACAATGCATTTATTTTTACGTCGTGCTGAGGACCGAATTTGGGTCTTGCACGTGCTAGGCAAGCACTCTAACACTGAGACACAACTCCAGCCTCTCAATATAATATTGTTACACTTAAAAATCTTATAGTTAATCTCTCATAGGAAGTAGAATAGGAAAAGATGAATTAAAATAGATACAACTATTAGGAAATAACACTGGATAATGGATAACATTAGCAAATGTTTAAATAAAAAATATTCTTATTAGTATATAATCTATGAAATGTGCTTTTTATATTCAACATGTCATGGTATTTTTAAGTAGATTTTTTTCTTATATATTTATTCATAATGATTTAATGTAGAAATAACTATGTCTTTTCTTTCAAATCCCATTTAAATCATATTTTCATGGCATGTTCTAAAGACTGAAAAGAACATATGTGAAAAAAAATCCCTTTATTAGTTTATAAAGTTGAGATAGACACATGCATGAATAAAATTTCCAATGAATCTCAATGTATCATACATTCAGAGAAAAATGTTGCAATTTTAAAGAAAATACCTGCTGGTCTTGACATAATTTCATAAAATCTTGCACATCCTTTCCAATTTATTTTATTTTTTCCACATTTTTATTGTTACATTATAGCCATTTTATTTTAAATCTTTCCTTGATGTTTCTAGATGACCTTTGACAAGTAACTTAGTTATCTGTGAATTTTCTATTATTCACCAGTAAGTATGCTCTGTTTCTCTCTGTAACAAATAAATTTGTTGAAATGTCTTCTTTATTCATTCATTTATGTATTCACTTTAAGCAAATATATTTCAATACATATTAAATGCCACATTTTCTCCTGAACCTGTATATGTAAAGGGCATTTCAATTTCAACCAATCCATAATTTACACAGAAACTTCTTCTGCTCTAAGGTAAGTTTTTAAAGTAAAAATTTGTCCCTATTTTATTGATTGATGCTATCAAACATTCCGTTTCCAAGTTAAAATCACAAAGTTATGATTTCCACTCATAAGAAAATAATTCTGAGATGTCTTGATTTTTTTATAAGCCAGAGAATGAAAAAAGGGAGATGTTAAGAAAGCAATTCAATTGATTCAACTAAAAGTTTCAAAAGAACAGTAACAACAGAGCAAGAAGAATTGCTCTTTACTCCTATGTGTACATTTCAACCTTCCATTCAAATTCCCAGGAGGAGGTCCACCAAGGTACTTTATATTCTGCTTACAATCCCTAGCAGTCAAGGAGCCGCAGCTATTCTTATATTCCCAAACTTTTCCTATCTTCAAACTTTGTGAACTTTGCACTGTCCTTCTGTTCTTATCTAGAACCAGCGTAGGTTCAATGTGAGCAATGTATGTTACTCACCCTAAATTTTCATTATAGAATACTCTGACCTTTTAGAGCTGGCAGATACTTTCCCAAATGCTACTTACCATACTTCTGGTAGCTTAGGGGATGTGTCTCAGGACGAATCCATTTGTCTAGCAATTGTTATGGCTCAATTAATCTTTTTTTTTTTTTTTTTAATTTCTCCCCCCTCAGAGATATCTTGGTCTCTAGAAATTTGATTTAACCCCGCTTTTTTTTTTTTTTTAATCATAGCCCATATGTTGCGTTTTCTGCCTATTTTAACAAATAATAAATTGGAAATTGTTTCCTTTTCTACATCTTTTCTGACACCAATTAAACTATTCCACCTAGTATCTCCCTTTCTTAGTCATTTCCCTAAATGCAATAATTTGTTATTGAACTTGCTTTCCATACTACAGCAAAATAGCATGTATGCAATGAAGCTACAAATGTTCCCATCAACTCAGCACACTGCTTCAGAATTTTAATGACGTCCTTTTGCTAAAATATTTATATTTAAGATAGATAACAAGAATATATGGGGTTTGGCCCTTGCTGAGGCAGGAGGATTGCCAGTTCAAAGCCAGCCTCAGAAAAAGTGAGGCACTAAGCAACTCAGTGAGACCATGTCTCTAAATAAAATACAGAATAGGGCTAGGAATGTGGCTCAGTGGTTGAGTGTCCCTTAGTTCAATCCCTAGTGCCCAACTCCCCCCACAAAAAAAAAAAAAAAAAGAAAAAAAATTCTTGCCCTTTTTCTTTTTACTTACCTCTTACAAATCATTTATAATTTAATCTATTGGTGAACTCATTGAGAAAGCTTTATCTCAATCTCTTGATTTAAATCATAATCAGTCATATATGCTCTCATGGCTATGTGTAGTTTTCTCAAATATTTATTAGCATTTTAGTAAAATAATTAGTTGTGTGCTAGGTTCTTTGATTTCTGTCTCCCCTAGATTCCAAGCTCAAAAATTGTTTGTTTTGTTCTGTTTTGTTTTGTTTTGTTTTTGGTAACAGATTCAGCACCTTGTAAACAGATGGTTAGTAAATTTATAACACATAAATAAATGAATATGTGTGGTATAATACTTAATTCACTTGCATTTCATATTTTCAGTCAGAAACCTCCATAGTGTAAATCATTATTTATCAAATAAAGGTGTTGAGGGATACAGACAAGAAAACCGGAAGTACAATAGTAATGTTTTCCCAACTCTAGATTTTGTTTATTTGGAACTTTAAAATTTGCTAGAATATCTTTCTTTTAACCTTCTCAGTGTCCCCATTTGCATTTCACATCTTTAGTAATATAAAAGAGAATGTGATCACAAAATCAAAAAAGAAAATCTTCACCTGTCTTTGAGCAATTAAATAGGTGATCTAATGCCTTCTAATTATATGGATAAATCTACACCCAGTAAATGGTTTGTTTTCTGGACTGATTATTTATTTGGCTATGTAAACCATTTGATAGATTTAACAAATAAATGAAGTCAAAATATTTAAACAGTGCTTAATGCAGGCAGGATGAAATAGAAATAAAGGCTTTTTATTTCCATTTGGGAAAAATTGGGCCAAATATTCAGATAGATTATTGACCCTAAGTAGCCACTACAATATTTTTGTAACGTCCACATCCTAATAAGCATGTGTAATGCAAACCTCAGGTAATTTTAAATTGCCCAAAATCATGTGTTGAGCCTGACTTTCGCCAAGCCATTTTTTTTTTTTTTTTTTTTTTTTTGGTAAGAAAAAAATGTCCCTTTGCTTTGAACTGGGCCTCATTTCAAAGACTTACTAGGAATGATTGATGAAATGATGCATCCTTGATAGATCAAGGAGAGGAGTGAAAGGGTCAAAAGTTTAAGAGTTGGTAGTCGGCTGGAACTGTGTGTATACTGATGTGTCCCCTGCCTTCTATTCTATAAGCCTTAGATTTTCATGTTTTTTTTTTTTTTTTTTAACTTGGTTGTTCCTTTCTTGATTCTATTACTTAAAATGATTTTATATTACTTTAAACATTTTCTAAAAATGAGAATGAACAGAGGGGTTAAAAATACTACATGATCTTACTGGAGTAGAAGCTAAAAAATGTTCATCTCAGAATGACAGGGCATGGTGGTTATCCATGGCTTGAAAGGGTAGTGGAGTGGGGGTTAGGGGGTGGAAAGAGAGAAATTGGTTATCAGGTACAAATTTAAAGATGGAAGATTAAGTTACCATGTTTTATAGCATAGTAGGGTGACTATAGTCAACAATAATTCCCTAGGTATTTCAAAAGAGACAATAAAAATTTGAATGTTACTAACACAAAGATATGATTCACATTTCAGGTGATAGATTTTCTAAGTATCCTGATTTGTACAGACAAATCAAAATACCATACTGTGTGCTTCACAAATATGTGCATTTAAAATTTCAAAAATAGATAAATAATAAATACATGTTTAGGAAAGATAGAATTCCTGCTGATCCCAAGAGAATATTGAAGAAGATCACTTCATGAAAATGGTCAGTGATGGACACCACATGCCTTATCAAAGGCTGTTCTTCTACTTTCATGGTTCTATCTCAGTTTTTAGCTATGGAAGGTTTTTTTTTTTTTTTTTTCCTCTAACATATAAATAATTTATGTCCTCCTTTCCTGTTATAGGTTTTCTCAAGAAACATTTTTATCATTTCTATATTTTGTCTGTCACCCTTTTACTTTATTCATCTCTAATTTATATCTCCAGAAATAATTTTCCTCTTGACCTCTGCATTAGATCCTTAGTAACCTAATGAACATCTCTTGTTGGATATTTTACTAATAGCCCAATTCAACCAGTAACTGGTATGACAAGACTTAATTATTTCTAAGAGAATGGGGACTGAAGCAGGGGTAAGTTTAAGAAGTTATCGCAATACTCTAGATTGGGGAGTTTCTACCTTAGTATTGTTGACATTTTGGTGAGATAATTCTTTTTTGAAGGGATCTGCACTATGCATTGTAGATATTTACCATCATACTTTGCCTCTACCAACTACATGATAAGAATACCATCGACCCATTTGTGATCATCAAAAATTTCTCTAGGCCTTGCCAAAAATTTCTTTGTGATCAAAATCACCCTGGTGGGAACCACTGATCAAAAGTTTAGGAAACTCCTAATAAAACAAATTTAAAAAAAAAATGGAAAGTAAGGAATTAAGAGACATTTTTGGCGGAAAACTCAATAAGGCTATATAAAATTAAAGAGAAGGAAAATGTGATCTTGACCTAAAGGGGAGGAATATGTGAGAAAGTTCTATTTTCTTTTCTTCCAATAAGAGATCTGAAATATCAAATTGTCAATATTCTAAATTTTCTAGAAGTGATATGAAAGGTCATAGTCATGCTTCATAAAAAAGAAAAAAACTTCATAGAATTAAGTAAAGAACATAAATTCTTTCTATTTATAATAAAGGTTTGAAGTGAACCTTGGTAGCCAATGTATTTCAAAGTCTTATAAACCTTTGCAGTTACATGACTGAATCAAGTGAATTGTCTTCCTTCATGCAGCCTCTTATCTACCATTGTGAGGTGATTTTTTCTCAAAGAGAATCACACCCAAATTTCTTCGAATTTTAATTTGGGGAGAGGTACCAGTAATTGAACTCAGGGCACTCAACTACTGAGTCACATCACAAGCCCTATTTTTATTTTATTAGAGACAGGGTCTCACTGAGTTGCTTAGTGCCTCACTTTTGCTGAGGCTAAATTTGAACTCTCAATTCTCCTGCCTTATCCTCCCAAACTGTTGGGATTTTAGGCATGAGCCACTGAGCCTGGCCAATTTTCTTTAATCTTAAAAAACGTGTTTTTCTCCGTGTAAAATAATGTCATTGTATTTCTAGGTTATGAAATATCAGTTTAATTTTTTAATTTTGAATTTTTTTCTTTTACCCTTAAAATTTAAAATACAGAGAAAATATGTTTATCT
The DNA here is from genome assembly GCA_025594165.1 of Tamias sibiricus. Taxonomy (NCBI): domain Eukaryota; kingdom Metazoa; phylum Chordata; class Mammalia; order Rodentia; family Sciuridae; genus Tamias; species Tamias sibiricus. The sequence goes on from CM046665.1 coordinate 28,819,505, forward strand.
CATTGGCTACTGTAATTATGGATTATTTATAAACATATATCAAATAATAAAATGTTTTTTATTGTTTAAATATCAAAATAAAAAACAGTCCTATAAATGAAAACTTGAATATTTAAATGTCTTTTGGCATAACCTCCTAAAATAAGTCTACTTTATGTTTTTATTTAATTGAGAGAAAAGTTTCAATGATCTTTTGAAGAATAATTCCTTTATTTATCACTAAGGCACTGTATTTAAAATAATCAGAAAATAGAAAACAAAATGCTATACATTTGCATCAATGTATAAAAACAATTTCTGCTTGCTGTTCTCAGAAGAATAAGTATTAAATAATCCGAACCATGTTTCCATTATCCAAATACATTCATCTTGCCCACATCAAATTCATTAGATTAAATACAACATATAGATAGATAAAAAATCAATCTTCTACTGCTACTTCTGTCATGGCAAATATAAAAGCCTCTTCTTATAATTCCCACTTCTACTCTCATAGTTCACTTTATCACATTATCTATTCATATATATCCTGGTCCAGGAATGTGGGTAGGTATCAGTTGGTAGGTTTTGGTAATTAAGGCCAAGCATTTATCATTTGACTTAAACTCAAATTCCTTCCCTAGTGCTTGTTATTTACGTGACTTTGGCAGGATGTGTCACTGATAACCTGTTTTCATTTTCTCAGTTTTGAAGATAGGACTTATAACTCAATGCTGTGTGGAAAAAATGAAATACATACTATATTTAAAGTGCTCAGTTTAATGATTGGCTCATCATAAGCCTTAACTAAATATTGGTGATCACTACAATTAGAGCACTAGAATAACAAACTCTGGGGTATAAAAATCTTTAAAAGCCTCCAATTTTGAAATCCCATTTAAATTTTGAAGTCCAACAAAGCAAATGGGAAGAGTCCCATTCATAAATCTGAAAATATGTGCTTCAGATAAAAGTGTAAAAGAATAGGACCAGGAAAAAGGAAACAGTGAAAATTAAGATGAAGTCCAATTTTGTTACCTAAGTAAAAATTCTTAAATTTCCTGTACTTAATATAATATTTCTCAAAGGTCACAAGGATACATAGACAGCTGAGAAGACTTAATTCATGCAGGAAAAAGCAAAGTTAAAACAAATGATCACCTTTCCAATTGGCACTTTTTCAGGTCAAGTGTGTTTCACCTGGCTGAGACTAATGCCACTATGTGCTGATTGCTCTTATTTATAACTTTGCTCTTCTCCAATTTATTTTGTCGTTATTATCTGATCAACTTCCTAATATGGACTTCTACTAAAAAATCCTTCAGTTAAATGATATCACTGTATGACAAGTAAAACTCTCTCTCCTGGAGGTATAATATCTTTATTATGTGATCTCAATTTGCCTCTTCAACATTTGTGTTTTTTCTCTTTAAACACACTATGACATAGCTGCTAATTCTTTTCCATGTCAAAGAAATGGTTTTTATTTTTTATTCTTCAGTCATCAATCTATTCATTTAGCCACCAAAAACTTATACTTTCTAAAATATGCATGACACTGTCCAGATTCATGGGTATTACTAACCATATAGCTTGCTCTCAGTGAGTCTATTTGGTGATAAAATCATACAATTCATCAGATGTGATGAAGTATTACTAGATATTGAGGAAAACATGGATTGAATTTGATTCACCTAAATCAGCTAAATCAGATTGGAGAGTCCAAAGTGAAACCAGCTGAGTACTCCTACAGAGCCATAAGTAAAGAAGACAGGGTGGAATATTGCAACTAGACAGAATCAGAATGATTTGCACAAAGCAGAGCATGACCTTCTTAGTTGAGTCTATATACACAGCCTGACCCTGACATAGGAACCCATATGAAGTACAACTGCATGTATGTGTACATATGCAAGTTCTTATTCTTTTTTTTTTGTTTGTTTGTTTTTTGTTTTTTGTTACCAGGGGCACTGCACCACTGAGCCACAGCCCTAGCCCTATTTTGTATTTTATTTACACAGAGTATCATTGATTTGCTTAGTGCTTCACTTTTGTGAGGCTGGCTCTGAACTCAAGATCTTCCTTCCACAGACTCCTGAGCTTCTGGGATTACAGGGGTGCACCACTGCACTCAGCCATATGCAAATGCCTGGAGGACATTGTGAAAATCATTTCATCAGCAAGCAGAGATAATTTTTTTTTTTTCTTTTGCTTTGTATACCTTTTCTTTCCCTTGTCCACTTTTCTGATTAGGATTTCCTGTTCTATGTTGAATAGAAGAGACAAGAGGTAAAGCATTCTTATTTTTCATGATCATCTGGGGGAAGATTTCAGCTTTTCACTTTTGAGTGTGAGGTCAGCCATAAGTTCTCGTATGTGGCATTTATTGTGTTTAGGTAAATTCCTTTTATAACTAGTTTGTTGGATGTTTTAGTCTAGCAATAGTATTAAATTCTGTCAAATGTTATTAATGCATCTTTTATTATGATCATGAGATTTTTTATCCTTTTTTCTGTGAATGTTGTGTCACATTGTGGGAGACTTGTGCAGTGTAAAGGACACTTATGAAAGATGAATACGTTCTGGAGATCTCCTGAATTATATATTATTAGCAAATCTATATTGTGCCCTTAATAATTTGTTAAGAAAGTAGACCACCAGATACAGTGTTTCTATCACCAACCAACAAACATCCCAAAACAGTAACAACAACAACAAAGGGGCATGAGAAAACTTTGGAAGATAATGGACATATTTGTTACCTTGATTATCATGACCAATTCATGGGTGTATATATAAGTTGAATGAATAAAAATATATATTTTGAACATATAAAGTTTTTTTTTAAATCTAAATGAAATAGTTAAGAAAGTTTGGATTCAATTCTTATCATTAAAAGCAATCTTTGAAAAAATTTAAGTAAACATTTTAGTAATGAGATTCAGAGTTTAAAAAGCTATTTCTGGGGGAAATGCAGAGAACAACTTGGAAAGGCCACAAAACATATTTGATGAAGAGAGTGCACATAATTTGTATTTTAAGAGTAAATGTATAGAAGCTCAAACCACACAGAGTTTTAGGAATGGAGAGGCTAAGTTTACAATCTACAAAATATTGATCAGGTGCAATAAGATTTGTTTATATAATAGGTCTGATAGAGTAATAAATACAATTCAGAAGATAAAGCCTAGTGTGAATTATAGGTAAACATTGCTCAGGCCATGAGGTTATGATCCAACAAATCTGAAGCACTGCAATTACATAATCTATTTTTTTCACAGTAAGTTCAGGACATCTTCTTTGTAGCAAGAATTATGTATTTTAAATGAGAATTAGATAAGGTTAAAATTTTTGTAGTAGAGAAAGAAGACATTTAAAAATACCAATATTTTATGCTATGTAGATTTTTTTTTTTTTTTTTTTTTTTTTTTTTTTGTGGTGCTGGGGATTGAACACTCAGGGGCACTCAACCACTGAGCCACATTCCCAGCCCTATTCTGTATTTTATTTAGAGACAGGGTCTCACTGAGTTGCTAAGTGCCTCACCGTTGCTGAGGCTGGCTTTGAACTCTCGATCCTCCTGCCTCAGCCTCCCAAGTGCTGGGGTTACAGGCGTGCACCACGGGGCCCAGTTGGTATGTAGAATTTTATTTCCTTTACTAATCAAAGAAATGGATGAAATTTGCAGTTCCACATTTCTGAATGCTCTTTAATTTTTATTAATTCAAAATATTTCACTAAATGCTGATTTCTGAGCATTTATACCTAAAACTAAGTATTTGTACAAAATATTTGTAACTCTAACAACTTATCTGTTGATGTTTGACAACAATTTTACTGTTATTACAAGAAAAATATTATTTAATGTACAATAAGTTCCTTGAAAACCTTATTGAAGCTACAGTCACAACTCAATACTAGCATAACTAAATCCATTTAAAAACCTTTATACTGGGACTTCATTCAATGTCCAAAACACTACAGTAGGCGCTTTAAGTAATATATTATTGCTTTGAACCATTTGTAAGTTATTATTAGTGACCTTTAAAAAAATACTATTTGGTAAAACTGAGTGTGCTGAAAGAATGAAATTTTAAAAATACTCTCTGTCAACTTCAAGGGCACACAATCAGTGCAGTCACCCAGAGTCTCTCTCAGAAGGGATATGTTTCTCTCATCCCACCCCCACTTTTTTTTTTCCTCTAAGCTCCATTGATTCTTTCTATGAATTTGATTTTTTTTAAGATACATTATGTTTTCTAGCTCTTAAAATAGCTTTATTAATGCAGACAAAATTTTAAGTAATTGTGGACAATGTTTTCAGATAACATATTTTCCTTGGTATTTATTCTTAACTTACTCTATTAAAGTGAAAATTTTTTTCACAATAACAAAGGTGGTTAAAATGTATGGCTTTGCACCAAATCCAACTATACCTACCCATTTACCTATAGTTTTGAATTCTTTTGTGTTGCAACATCAAAGGTGAGTAGTTGTAGAGACAATCTCCTATGGGAAGTCTAAAATATGTATTACCTTGTCAGAGAAACGTTGTTCTGATTCCTCCCTTAATGCATTAGAAACATCCTCTCTCAGATATAGATTAATACTCCAGTGGGGAGTTTTGCTTATTGAAATACATTCACAGAACTGGGGAAGTCATTCTAAGAAATGAAAAGAACATTTAACCTTTCCTGTTTGTACAGGATTGGATAGTATTCCCAAAGATTCATACCTACCCAGAACTTGTGAATTGGGCTTCATTTAGAAATAGAGTGGTTGCTTCTCATCAAGTAAAAGCACAGACATCCTGAAATAAGGAATCTACAAACCATTACCAGTGTCGAAATACGAAGAGGGAAATTTGGACACAGGAAAGACAACGTAAAGACTTAAAAGAGAATACTAAGCCTGTGAATGCCAAGGACTGAGAGCAAACACCAGAAAGTAGAAGAGGCAAGGAAGGATTTATTCCTAGAGCATTTGGACAGATTTGCAACTGTGGTGTCATGAATGAGCTATCCTATTTACATTCACCAAACAGGATTGTTTCTTTCCACAGTGATGGGATTTATTGAATTATCATAAACTCAAAGCTACATCATTTTCATAGTTGCACTTGACCAAAAATGCTAGTGGTTCTTTTGGTGTCATGACTAAGGCACTCACAAGTGATTTTGTTTTCCGTTCCTATTTAAATTTCTAATATCTGTTACACTCATATCACACATCACACATCACACATCAAACACAAAGATATATAGATATATGAAACAGAAAGACTAAGAAAGTGTTACAACAGAATTAGAGTAGGTTGTGCCAAGAGCAAAGGCAGAAATAATATATAAATGCAGAGTCACTGTAGCTGGTTAGATAAGGGTTTTAAGGAACAAGTTTCTGAGGGCTGTCAAGGCAAGGGTCCAGATGGCAGGCAATTTCAGAGTGTCAGCTTAAAGAGTCAGTTGTCGGGGCCATGTTTTATTGTCCTGGGCAGGCAAGACTGTTCTGAGTTGAATCCCTGGAATATAGAATCAGAAATCATTGCTATGGCAATTTCCCTGAGCATGACTCTTTGACGAGTGACCAGATAATGGAGTTAGTGTGCAGCCATGTCCAGTTCTGGGGTGCTCCTCCTTTGATGGGTCTCAGGTGAGAGGTTTGCTTCCTTTGGTGTTCTGCTGTGTTTGATAAGCTCACAGACCCCTATAGGGTTGATATACCCATGCATCTATGTGTTTCTGGTTTGATTCAATAATTAAAGGTGGTTGTTTTCAGTAACATGATCTATTTATTTTTCAGTTTATTCATTATAGTTGTGCTGTTCAGATGACGGTTGTATAATTGTACAAACAATGTGTGGAGTCATTCTACCTTGTCACTCCTATTCAAAACAGTGTAACTCATGGCAAGATATTGCTTTACAAAAGGGAGTAGCTCAGAGCTAGGCACATGCTGAAAACTGCTAGTCTATTCACCAGAGCATGGCATAACCATTAGCCTCAAGCAGAAATTTGATTTCCAATTTGTGATGTGCAGAACAGTGAGCAAATAAGTTTCTCTGGTAGGTGGCCACCCAGTCTGTCATACTTGGCCCTAGGAAACTAGTACCATGTTTTACCTCATTTCGATAAAATATTTAAAGATCCTCAAATTATTGAACATTTTTCCTAACATTTTTCTGCTTTCAAGTAGAAGACTAACATTTGTTACTATTATAACAGAAGCCTGATATTCTAAATAGGCTCTTACCAGCTGGCATTTTTGCAAAATAAATAAATACTTTTGATAAAAGTAAATAGTATTACATTTTAATTATCAATCATGACTCAATGGGTCAGCTTAGTTCTTCAAAGATAAGATGAGATGTGTTAATATTTATATTAATATTCACTTACTAAATATCTAATCATTTTATGATGCTTAAGAGTATACAAATTAAATTTATGATTAAAAGTGTAGCTTAATGTTTTCCTCTTACTACTTTTCTCTGGTAATTTTATATGTATTAAATCCCATAAAGCAATTATTGCCAATCACCACAGTCCAAGTGCAGTAAGTGTTTTATTTTCTAATTAAATACTTATTTAGGGCACTTCATTTCAAGTGTTAACACATACTTACTAATTTCTTACTAGGAATAAAAAATGCAATTCAGGAGAATAGCTTGAACATCTAAGCTATTGGAAATTTAGAATAAAAATAATTTTAACAAAATTTCATTATTAAAGCAATACATGAGAGAATGAGTAAGTACAAATGGATTTGTACACATTTTTGCAGCAATTTGTCATCGTTCCTCACCCATGGTTTTCCTGCTAAATTTCAGCATGTTCTACATGTTCGAGAGTAGAGTCTTAAGGTGCCCCGAAATGTGTGCTGCCACATTTATCACTATGTAATTTGTAGATTCAAGTGTTGTTTTCAGAACCTTAAGCAACATTTATTAAATTTGCTAAGTAATTATATTTACTTGTGATAATTTCAATTCCACAGTGTGACTCAGCACAGGTGTGACTAGAAGTTATATTTCTTCATCCACAGAGCCCCTGCTGTACATAAAGCATCCAGTAGTAATTTTCTTTAATTCACTTAATTGCCTGGGGCAGCCTGAACCACTCTTTCCCCTAATTTGATGCTTTCTGTTGTGTTTCACAGAAAACAGAATACTCTGAAGAGAGGCCACTTATAATTATAAGAATTGAATCAGGAGCACACTCTTGTCTAACGTAGACTTGGAGTCAACCTTGCAACATTTACATATATATCTATGCGATATAAACAGTTCAAGAAACTCTAATGGCCCAGAATCAGGGAAAGAGAAACAATTAGATGGAAGAAATGTGAAGTAAAACAAATGCTTTTTGTAAAAAAAAAAAAATGTAGCTCACTTTTAATATCATGATACTAAAATATGAAGCACACTTATGACAATTTTTCTTCTTTTAGGAATTATATTTGTTTTTCATAGATTCTGTTATGAATGAACATTCTACTATTGTTGAACTTCTTGGATTCCATCCAAAGTATGGAATATTTTTTCTTTCAACCTTACATTTGTAGACTTGTCTTCATCTGACTAAAGTGCATGGGACCTGAATTACATAATGCTATCAATTACACTCAGTGTTTGATACATGTGTCTTAAATAAATGAATCATTTGATCAATGAAAAGCTTTTTAATATCTTTAAAATGCTGAAAATGTGGTCACTAGTATTTCTTGCAATTAAATTTTAGCTTTAATCATCAAAATTAATAATGTTTTGATGAGCATATGTACTTGTTATTATATATGAAATAATGCAAAGTAGTATTTAAAGGTGTTGAAAGGAACAGAACTCTGAATATATTCTACAAATATTTGATTCAAGGAAACATAATAGAATAAGCAGTTTGCATTTGGAAAGCTGAATTACCATGGAAAGTAAAATGCTGTTACTGAAAAAACAGCTTCCAATAGAACAAAGCAAATGAGTACGTAATTTGAAATCTGGCTTGCACCTGCATGAGTGAGAGATAACTTTTGATTTCATTAATCTCTGTCATTCTTAGCCACATTTTGGGTATTGTGTAAAATTAAGTGAGAAAAGCATTGTTGGCTGGTGGAATGGTGAACACCTGGTCTACAAAATGATTTTTTCTTATTTTCATTTACATTTTAACTGATGATATTTAGGCAATAGGCCTGCATTTACCAGGAAACTTTAAATGCACAGAAGAATGGTTAAAAGTAATACCTATAATATTATTAGAATCATTGAAAAAAATCACCCTGGTCCAATACAAGAGGCACTCTTCTATTAACTCAAATGTGTTTGTTCTTAAGATTTTTGAGATTGTTGACTCCATAAGGAACTTGATTAAATCTAGAAACTTTTTGCCCAGGAAAGTACATCAATATCACAAAACCTCCATATTAGTTTGGGAGGCAGAATAGATTTCCAAAAACTCTCCCTGAGGGTTGATGGGTCATGGAGACAAATGCCTTATGAACACTGTTATCTAATGCACAAAGCTATTTATTCCTGTGTGTCAGGTTACTGACCTCTCAAATACAGGCTTCATTCTTCTTAAGGCTTTGAAATAATTTTTCCTTAGATAATTTCTTTGACATGGTAAACATATGGCTGAAACAGTAATATGCACTTTTACTGTTCACTAATGCTATTTGATGTTTTATAATACTTTTCTTCTCGATACAACATAATTTAAAAGGTTATTTCATTATTTTATATTTAGAAGTACTTTAATAAATAATTGTATAAATCTCTGATTATTCTTTTGGTGCAAATTAAATTTATTGGTCAAAATCACATATGTCAACAATCCTTGATACATATTTACAAGTTTCTTTCTACAAAATATTAGCAATTTATAATTGCAGCAATGGTTTGAAATGAAGTCCACTTAAACTATAGCCATAACTGAACACTTTGAAGTTTTACCTGTGAAAGAATACAAAATAAACTGTATTATTATCATCTTATAAAAAGATTTTTGTATGTACAGCTTAATATTATGTACATTAAATAAAAAATAAAACCCCAAAGATAATACATTTTGTAACAATTGCACAGCAAATGAAACTCCAGTTTCACATGACTATTTTTTTTTAATGACTTTTGAGAAAGCAAAATTTGCACTACACCAAGTTGAAGAGGCAAGGCAGACTTTATTCAAAACTATTGCAATTAGGTGATAGAGGCCACAACAGAATCTGAACTCAACTCAGATGAAACAAAAGCTGGGAGGGTTTTGATGCACTGGGGTAAGCTATTGGAAAGATCCTGCAGGCTGATCCTTTGGAAATAATGTTGAGCACATTCCCAAATTTGCAAATACTTTTCTCAGAGATTAGACAATATGTATTGACCAATTGGCATTAATTGAAGTTAAACTTCTGCCCACCCATAGGGACTAGAGCCATTGCTATATCCTACACGTTTACATTTCAAAGAGATGCTTCCCAGCTCTTCAGGATGACATTCCTAGGTTCTAACTTGGCAAGATGTCTTCATAAAGATTTATCTCCAAGGGGCACAGAAAGAATTTAGAATGATAGGATTTTTAATGTAATAGTACTAAGTAAATGGAGGATACTATAAAAGTACTAAGAAAATGGAGGGTCACAATCAGGAAGAAAAGTATTTTAACATTAGTCAAACTAACATAAATGTTGAAGCCATCTTCATCTCCTGTGATGACAACTTACAGCACAATATTAAGGCAATACTTTAAGAAATTGAGCCAAATTAGCAAAGCATTTATATTCCCAATGGAAGAATGTGATAAGTCATTAAAATGCATATTAAGTGAATAGATTTACTTCCTTAAATACCACCTTTATCTGGGAGGCTTTGTGCAGGATGGCTAAGAGATGAAACATTTTGCTAAGGATTTTAATGTGTATTCCTTTTCAAATTAGATAATTGGGCTTTGAGAGTCAGAGATTTGAACAGAGAGGAATAGAAGTTAGCTAGAGATTCCTCAGCTGTGTTCTTAAGTATATAGAAAGTCTTTGTGATAACTGAGGCTTGATTCAGGAAACATTCCTAGGTCCTTGCCACTTGTGGGTAATGGACGTCCAGACAGACACGAGTGATGCAATGAAATTTCTCTTCTCTGACAAATATGTTTCTGAGATTCTAACTACAGTCAAGGCATCCTAATAGGAGATGTCTATAATTTTAAAATGAACACAACATGAATTCTGTTCTCAAGTAATTTACAATCTAGTTGAAGTGATAAGATGTGCATGAGTGAATTCAAGAAGCAGATAATCTGCAGATGCTATATATGGATTTGTATTTGTTAATAAGTTTCACATTTTAACAACCTATTTTTCTCATTGATATTTTTCTCTTCTTTATTTAACTCATTAACTTTCCTTTCACTTTTTTCTGCACAGATCAGCAAGTTTCATAGTAATTGCTTTTTTGTGAATATTCTATTGCTCCTCTCCTTAAGGGAAAACATGCTGTTGTCTATTCATATATTTTTGTCTTTTCCTTCAGTTAATTTACTTGGCTCTAGCTACTATTCACACTCAAGGTGAACTTGCTGCATTCAGAATATTTACTCATTATTAAAAAGTGACATTGCACAGTGTTCAAATTCTCTAGATTATAAGAGACACAGATATTGTTTTATTATGATGTAAATTTATTATCTCTTATGGAAAAGTGTATACATTTTTGTCCACCGACAAGATTGCTGTCCATGTCTTGTGGATTTTTTTTTTTTAAGAAATATTCACTGCATTCAGTCCATATTGAATTATATAAAAAGATAATGTTTTGGTTAGCATACATTATTTCCTTTTTTATTTTAATAAATTCTAATAACAGCACATTAATTGTATTAATTTACATGTAAGAAAAAAATGGCATCATAGATATGTGATATCTTTCAGTGGTTTTATCACCAATATTGTGAAATTCATTGTAATACATGCAACATGAAAGTGTTTTATTATTAGCATAGAGTGTGTTTAAAATTACATATAATACACTCTTATATAAGATCTGATGGACTGTTTAGATGAAGAAGAGACTTTAGAAGTGACCAGGCAAGATGAGATGCAGGAGGATTTGGGGAAAGAAATTGTAAAGACAAGACAGCCTGACTCTTCCTGTGCTGAGAAGGTAAAATTGGCTGTCACTGTGCTAAGCATAAGCCTGGCCAAAGGCAAGGCTTGGAAATGTGTGATGGAGGTCACTTTTCTCTTTTCCTTGGCCACCAAAGAATAACACTTGTTCCCTCCAAATATAAAGGGAAAAACAGAGCTGGAAAAGCACCAGATGAAGTGTTCACGTGTGCAAGTGAAGAACATTTTCAACAAAGTATTGCCTAAGAGGGGAAAATTAAACAAAGGACACATATTAATATTTTTTCTACCATGTTTTGAACTATAGATCTATAGTTAAAGTATAAAAGAAACTGAAAGATAAAAAAATTATGGAAGTGTTTGTATGGCACCAGTGTCATTTGTAATTTTTTTGATGAGATATCTGCTAAAAATTATTTTTTAAGTTTTGAAATTCTCTTTTATTATAAAATAATTTGGCAAAAGTACGATTTAAAGTCAGAATGTTATTTTAAGATACCTCAGCTTCCAACTACTATGTTTGCTAGATTTTAGGAATTAAATGTTGAAACCTATTTCCATCATCCTCAGCTAGGATTTAGGCTGCCCTAGCCTAAGCCATTCCAACTGCTTTTTTGCATGAGAGGAATTATATTACAAATCTCATATACTTGTCTTATGCATACATTAGGCAGAGAGGCCACCTGCTTATTTCACACAATATATTCAGATAAATTTTCTTTGAGCATATGTACAACTCATTACTTATGTGATAGTATAGGAGAAAAAGAAGTATAATTATTACAAGTTTCTTATTGTGTTATTTATGCAGAATATTATGTGTGCTAAGAATCAAACATATAAATAAAAATACCTTTTAGGTAAGATCTATGAATAGGTCAAGAATTCATAAATTTCAAAAAGAAAACACTAAAAATGCTTAAATACAAACAACCAATTTGGTCAGTCACCTTACATAAAAGCATTGATATTAAGTGGAACATCACAGGAGAAAGGAAACTTTCACAATTGAAACAATATTTGATGATGATGCCATTAATGATCTTTTAATATGCAATACTAATTATTTTGGAACCAAGTTCTTGGCTTGCTCAAAAATAAAAACGTATGGTCCCTCAGGGACATGAAGTCAGCAGAGAGGAATTCAACCCCACAATGACAGAGTGGCAGAATATGTCAAAAATGTCAGACTGTGAAACTGGAGTAAGAGTGCAAGAGAGGGAGATGGCCTGTCCTTGTGATTTTGTAGTCATTAAATGACACTTGGTATGAGAGTTGACATTCAAGACTTCACAAATCATGTACAACACACTGAAATATCTTCATGAAATAATGGAACACAGCATCCTCTATCAGACCAGGATTTTCCAACATTTTTTATTATAAATTTCTCCCATTCTATTAACCTTCAAAAATACACTTTATTCTATATCATTGTCCTCAATGAAATTGCAATATCACTAACGTACTGTCAATATGTGTGCTTATTATCTGTACATCTGTAAATTAGATATAAAAGGATAAAGACTTTTTCATATGTCCTCCACATAGCAAAATTTTTATCTGTCCCTGGGGGCAATACAACTCCCACATCCCCCAATTTCAAAACTCCTACTTACACTGGTCAGACATATCCAGACTTAAATTCTTATAGTTGGCATTTCTGCCCAATTTTAAAGCCTTAATGAATTCATTAATTATGCAAATGTACGCGATTACACCATGCAATCACACTTTTGTAAGGCTTTGTATAAAACTGCCAAACTTCCCTGGCTTCTCTAAAAAAAAAACATCAAAATCCAGCATGTCTCTTATTCTATGAAATCATTCTCTAATCTCTTACTGGAGTTTGTTCCTCAAGTCCAGTTTGTGCTAATTTAATATTTAGCAGTGATATTCATTATAACAATTATAACACTTATCAAATATTTTTAGACCTTTTTCTTAGTTATACTTGACAGCAATAGTATTTAATATATTTTTAAATCTGTAACAATTGGTCTGACTTAATATACATTTTCAAATGAATGAGTCAATTAATAGTAATGACATATTAATGAAAAAGTTGGGATAAGCCTATAATAATGGAACTCATAAAGATAAACCAAACAGGAAAAGTCACTAAGTGCTTCAAATAAAATTTTTGTATATACCAATAAAAGTAAAAGTCTTATTATTTCCATTTTGCAAGCAAGTACAATGGGACTTCCAAAAGAAAAAAACAATGCCTAAATATTCTCGTCAAAGATTTACTAAACGTGTCTTCATAATGAAGGACATAGTAACCTTGTAAATATTTCAGTCCAAAGCCAGTGAGTCATTTCACAATATTGAGCAGTATATTTTATCAGTTTTCTGGACTCTTTTTTTTTATTTTTTTAAATTTCTTATTCAAAGTTGTTGTATTTATAATAGTAGTATGCAGTATAATTCATAATAAACATATAGAGCATCTTTTTACAAAACAGTGTTTGTATACAATGTATATTCCTACCATTCAAATCTTCAATCACGCATTTAGGATAATGACATCCATCTTATTCATTCACCCTTTCTTTTTTCTCCTCCATACCCCCTTGCTCCCTTCCTTCCCCTCCCTCCCCTTTGACCTTTCTAGCATTCCTCTAATCCTCCTATGTACCTGACCCAACACCACTGTGAATCAGCCTCCTTATATCAGAGAAAACATTCGGTATTTGGATTTTTGAGATTGACTAACTTCACTTAGCATTGTATTCTCCAACTTCATCCATTTACCTGTGAATGCCATTATTTTATTTTCTTTTATTGCTGAGTAAAATTCCATTGTGTATGTGTGCCATATTTTCTTTATCCATTCATCAACTGAGGGACATCTAGGTTGGTTCCACAATCTAGCTATTGTAAATTGTGCTGCTATAAACATTGAAGTGGCTGTGTCACTGTAATATGATGTTTTTAAGTCCTTTGAGAATAGAGCCAGGAGTGGGATGGTTGGGTCATAGGGTGGTTCCATTCCCAGTTTTCTAAGAAATCTCCATACTGCCTTCCATAACGGTTGCACCATTTTGCAGTCCCACCAGCAATGTATGAGTGTGCATTTTTCCCCACATCCTCTCCATCATTTATTGTTGTTTGTGTTCTTAATAGCTGCCATTCTGACTGGAGTGAAATAAAATCTTAGAGTAGTTTTTATTTGCATTTTTCTAATTGCCAGCAATGTTGAGCATTTTTTCATGTATTTTTGATTAATTGTGTATCTTCTTCTGAGAAGGGTCTTTTCAATTCCTTAGCCCATTTATTGATTGGGTTATTTGTTTTATTGGAATTAAGTTTTTTGAGTTCTTTATATATTCTAGAAATTAGTGCTCTATCTTATGTGCATATATTAAATATTTGTTCCCAAATAGTTGGCTCTCTGTTCACCTCACTGATTGTTTCTTTTGCTGAGAAGAAGCTTTTTAGTTTGAATCTATCCTATTCATTGATTCTTGATATTACTTCTTGTACTATACGATTCTTATTAAGGAACTTGGGGTCTAATCCGACCTGTTGGAAATTGGAGCTTACTTTTTCTTCTATTAGGCATATTGTCTCTGGTCTAATTCCTAGGTCCTTGATCCACTTTGAATTGAGTTTTGTGCCTGGTGATAGATAAGGGTTTAATTTCATTTTGTTGCATATGGATTTCCAGTTTTCCCAGCACCATTTGTTGAAGAGGCTATCGTTTCTCCACTGTACATTTTTGGTGCCTTTGTCTAAGATAAGATAGCTTAAATCATATGTATTAGTCTCTGTGTCCTCAATTCTGTACCATTGGTCTCCCAGTCTGTTTTGGTGCCAATACCATGCTGTTTTGGTTACTATTGCTCTATAGTATAATTTAAATTCTGGTATGGTGATGCCACCTGCTTCACTTTTGTTGCTAAGGATTGCTTTGGCTATTCTGGGTCTCTTATTTTTCCAGATGAATTTCATAACTCCTTTTTCTATTTCTTTGAGGAATGTCATTGGGATTTTGATTGGAATTGCATTAAATCTGTATAATGCTTTTGGTAGTATGGACATTTTGACAATATTAATTCTACCTATCTAAGAGCAAGGTATGTCTTTCCATCATCTGAGGTCTTCTATAATTTCTTTTTTTTAGTGTTCTATAGTTTTTTGTTATAGAGGTCCTTTACCTCTTTTGTTAAGTTGATTCCCAGATTTTTTTGTATGCTATTGTCAATGGGGTAGTTTTCATCACTTCCCTTTCAGAGGATTTGTCACTGATGTACAAAAATGCCTTTGATTTATGGGTATTGAATACTCATGGAATCAAGTTGTTTAAAAAAATAAAATCCCAAGCCGGGCACGTTGGCGCACGCCTGTAATCCCAGCACTTTAGGAGGCTGAGCCAGGAGGATCGCGAGTTCAAAGCCAGCCTCAGCAATGGCGAGGCACTTAGCAACTCAGTGAGACCCTGTCTCTAAATAAAATACAAAAAATGGGCTGGGGATGTGGCCCAGTGGTCAAGTGCCCCTGAGTTCAATCCCTGGTACCAAATAAATAAATAAATAAATAAAATAAAATCCCCAATATATACATGAAATATTCAAGTAAAAATCAAAGTATTTTCTGTTTTCTGCAGCTAAATTTTGCATCTCATATCATCCCAAAGGTAAATGAGACAATTTTCTGAAAAATCTATTATTAATCCTACCAATTATACATAGAATACCAAAATGTCTGATATTATACATTATCTATTTAAATTGGGGAAAGTAACTCACTCAACTAAAACCTCTTGCATTTTTTACATAAAATTTGTCATTGGAGTACTTAGACAAAAGGGTTTCTTTTCTCCTCTTAGCCAAAGTTTTAAATGTATTTTCCATCTAAGCCTCATTTTGATAGTTATGAGACATTCTGATTTTTCTTTTGGAAATTAAAATATGTATCCAATGCTTGTCAAATTTCTGAAGTTTTAGATTGATATGAATTTTTTTTAAAAAAAAGAACAGACTCTTTATGTGTACAGATAATGAATTGGAGAAGTCTGAGTGGTGAAACATGGAAGAAGGAGGTTTGGGGCATGTGTATGCTTTATTGGAAACCTATGGAAGAAATGGAAAATCTATTTGGAAGATACAACATTACTTCATGTTTCTTTGAAAGTTATTCATATGACATCTCTTAGTAATAAAAGGATGACTGAAGGAAATAAACTGAAATTTAAACAACAATATATAAATAAGTAAGATTGGTGAGACAGGGAAAGGAAGAAAATGTCCTTCAATGGCATATATCCACAGTTTTGCCTAGCTAGAAAAATTTAAGTCACTCTTCTACTATTTGTTTCATATATGCTTCTATTATATTTTAATTCAGAGAAAGAAAAAATTTGAAAGTAAAAGTAAAATCAATTATATGAGTTTACTATGCACCTTGTTATACATTGTTTACTAAATGTCCAGTTCACATAACATGCATTGCTGTCATCTCTTCCTATATTGCTATGCCCTAAAAAAAAATAAAAATCATTGTTCTCAGAAATCAAGTCTTGCACAGATAAAAAGAAAATGGACATAAACTTTAAGGATTTGGCCCAAATAAGTGATTAGCTATTTTGTTAAAATTTGATAACACAATGCCCAAGGATCACTCCCATTCTGTGTTTCTCCATGTCTGCAAAGACCTGCAGTCTCAATTCATGCCTTTTCATATTGTATTTTGTTGTCCTTTTCTTTCTTATTCTCTTTTTGTATGTGAATAAAGCAAAAGTCAGTGTAAAGTAATAAATGCCCCAATCAATTTTAAAGCACAAAAAGACAGTGATGTCTGAACAATTTATTAGAATAAATACAGATTTGTTATTTTTTCATGTAAACCTTACTCTTTGTTCCAATTTTTTTTGTTAAAACTGCATGCAAAGATTTCAAGCAGTAGCTTATTTTGCAAGTATTGACTTAAATGTATTTTATTCCAGAACATCATGACTTACTTTAAATATAAAAATAGCATGACAATATAAAGCAGGCTATCATGGGAATTTTAGCTAAGTTGTATTACAAAGGGTTAACAAAAATCCCCAATATATGTAAGGATGAAAAATGTATCTAAGGAAAAACAGGAAGATTGCAAGTAATTAGCCAGTCCAGGATTGATTTCCTTCCTGTACCAAACAATCTAGATGATTTCTAAAATCTCCACAGCAAATGTGAACGAAATTATGAGGCAGGAAAAAAAAAAAAAAAAAACATAAGAAATAATTAGAAAAACACATCTGCTGGCATACTGCAACACAAAGTACCTTAAAGAAGTTTGGAAAGACTATAGTTCATATGCAGTGTTATGATGAAAAGAAAATGGAAAATGGCTAAAATAAGGTGGTATATTTCAAATTAAAATTAATCACAAACATCATATATACATTTAACTGTGAAATTTTGAAATGTAATATGTTTTTGGAAATAAATATAAAATAAAATATATCACCACATTAACTAATGAGAGTAAATTATGTTGAAATTTATTTTCCATACTGATGACATAATGTTACGTTGCTTCCAGTTTTATACTATTTATTACTGAAATTCCAGGAATCATATCTGGAGATGTCACACTGTGATGAATTTGAGGAGCCCAGAATGATGATCTTGGAAATAGAAAAACAATAACATCATTTTTATTTTAAGTCAGATACATTTAAAAAAAAAACTTTCAAAAAGTCATTTTAATAAAAATCTTTTTTAAGAAGAATTAAATTATGAGTGGGAGGGTAAGGGAAGTGAATATTGGAAAATATAGTGACAAAACTAGTGGGTCTCTAATCAAAGAAGTCATTGAATTAAACTAGCTTCTGTAGTGTTATCCTAACTAGTTTTTATCCCATATACCAGGTTAATATCAGCCTTTAACCTACTGGAATACTACAGCCATACAATTAAACTTTCTTTTATGGATTACATGGTCACCAAATTATTTTCTTTAAGAATATGTATCCTCTTGTCTATCTGGAGAGGATACTTTTGTTCAAATCAAGTGAATATTTCAGTTCTTATGAGAATTGTCCTGGGTAATGGGTTTAAACATCAATTTCTGTCAGCTAATGTTAGTTTGTTTTTAGCAAAAATTGGATTGATGATCAAATCTCTCAGCAGCAGGCATTTCTGAGACTCAGTTTCTACTGAGTCTAAAGTGACTAAGTAAATGGCTCCATGTTTCTCTTGGTAGTGCATCCATACACAGCTCCTGTTTTGTATATTTCTAGCTTCTAAGAATTTAGAGTGCATCAGTGAAAGGCCTTATTTGGATTCAGAGACATCACATATATGAAACTCAAGACCATCAGTCTTATTTGATGCCACGATCATTTTATTTAATTAAATAGTATTCCCAGATATATGTGTATACATAAAAATGGATATTAAAAAACTAATATTTTCTCATAGTTTTTCTTGTTTTCATCAAATTGGTCTGTTTCATATAA
This sequence comes from Tamias sibiricus, assembly GCA_025594165.1. NCBI lineage: Eukaryota > Metazoa > Chordata > Mammalia > Rodentia > Sciuridae > Tamias > Tamias sibiricus. Next base: position 28,838,043 of record CM046665.1, read on the forward strand.
ATATATTTTTATTTTAGTCATTCAGTGTTTCTTTTTACTCATAGCATCATCACACAAGATGGAAATTATTATAGTGAACATTTGTGTGATTAGACTGGATTATAGTTTAACAGATTGCTATGAAATTGGTTCTCATCCTGAAACTCCAATGTCTGTATTGCCTTGATAATTTTGTAAATACAATCACTCCTGTAACTGACCTTAGGAAATGAATAAATGGCTACCTGAAATCCTGGCTTCCTTTGTGCTCTTATTTGCTGAGGGCATGGCTTTAGAATAGTTCACAAATATGTAACTGAAATATTTGGCTGTAAGGTGACTTGGCTAACCCTGAATACTGAGCATTTGCATGTAAGTAATATATGACTTTCAATTGTGATTTTAGACCTTCGTACATAAGGTTGACTTTTGACTGGAAGCATGTTTATGTACTGGCATAATGCCATTTTCTGATATAAATTACACATAGAAAGTGAATATTAATTAACTAAAAGGTTTTTGCTTATTTTTTTTTTCCATCATGAAAGATGTTTTTTATGAGAATTTATGTATAAATATGATTGATAGCCATTTCAAAACTTTTAAAGTATAATATTCTTTTATTTATGTTCATCCAGTGGTAAAGATCAATTAAACAGACATTTCTCGTATAAAATAACAGTTCCTACCCACTTACATAAGATATTTTGATTAAAATTTCAGCAAAATTCCATATATATATATATTACTGTATGATTCTGTATATGCATGAATTTGTTTCTTTTCAAAGTGGAGGAGATGTGGTTGACATGAAAGGATGTTTGTCTGGCACAAGAAAGCATACCCAAGAAAATATCTTGTCTGTGATATGCCCTCATTAGGGAGCTACTCCATCCTCACTATAACCTTGAGATTCTAATGACAGAGAAGATTATAGAATCTGCTTCCATGTGCAGCAATTTTTGATCCAAGTAATAGATTCGTGATCTGAGAACAGTCAATCAAAGTGCATCTCTTAGATTTTTCAAAGGAGTTAGAGAGTATAAAGGTTTTATTTCTGATGGAAAAGATAGGAGGAATGAGTCCATATCTGTCAGTGCCACATGAGATGAGTTGGAATGAGAATGAAGCTGATGCTCAGAGTGGGTAAGAGATGTCAGCTAGAGATACCACCGAATGCTTGAGAATACCTGTTTAAAATTTGTCCTTAGGTTAGATCTACAAATGCTTTTTCTGCTATTTTGATTTCAGTATTGATAAAACTTCCCTTTTTGGTTAGTTCAAATTAGGCTTCTTCACTTTCACCTGAAATAGCAGGTGCAAAGAAAAAGGATTTAACATTGATCAAATTCTATAATTAAATATTGAAATTTAATTATCACAAACGTACCTCCATTATCCTTTCAAGTGTGTTGTTCTCAAGCCAGACTGATACTTGGAATACCAGAGGTCAGCCTGAAATGACTTCCTTTTTAATTATTTTCTCCTAGTTTCTGCAAGTGGTGAAAATATTTATTCTGCAGTTCATATAGTTTGAGATTCCTTCTGGCTGTCTTGATAGAAGTCTGATGTATGGGTATGTGGAGGGTGTTGGGAATGTGATGGGAAGAATAAAAACAGTGTAATTCAATAAGCATATAATTCAAAATTAACAACCCAATACTATGATGCAAATTAAAAAAGAAAAAAGCCAAAGCAAGAATAAACAAACAGAAAACAGTAAGTTAGCACCAATCACAAAGAGTAAGTAAATTGAAATTTCATGAGCTACCATAAGATTCAATCTCATTAGTGACTAACAAAAGGTAAAGTCTGTAACAGCAGAAAATCATTTGAGGGTCCATGTCTTCAGGTTTATCACCTACCCACACAATAGTTCTTTATCAATTTTACGGAACACATTTCATCCTGAGGTTGTAAAGTCCCAATATTTCAGCCTGATGTGATTTTTGGGAAGCCAGGCAAACCTTATAGCTGGGTCATTCATACATTGCTTGTCACCTAACACAAACCTATTGTATGCACTAAACATCTGCAGCAACATAGGCAAGCTGAAAACAAACTTTTTTTTTTTTTTTTTTTTTTTTTTTTTTTTTTTTTTTGTGGGGGACAGTTACCGGGGATTGAACGCAGGGTCACTTGACCGCTGAGCCACATTCTCAGTCCTGTTTTGTATTTTTTTTAGAGACAGATTCTCACTGAGTTGCGTAGCGCCTCACTTTTTCTGAGGCTGGCTTTGAACTCTCAATCCTCCTGCCTCAGCTTTCTGAGGCGGGGTTTAGAGGTGTGTGCCACCGTGTCTGGCTTGAAACCCAAAACAGCAAATTATGAAGCACTATCTAGCACCTTTATACTTACCTTGCTCCAGAGTCAGTGTAACACTTCCTGTGCATCTCCAAAGTGTCAAGTTGTTCCAGTCCAACAATAGGATAATCTTACACAGCCATGAACTAAAATAAATGAAAATATTAGATGAGGTGAGGAAGAAATATAAAAAGAACTTGAAATCTACATTAATTTAAAAAAAAAAGGAGAGAAAACCCAGCTATGCTTGATGTCATCAAAGATAATTCTCATATATTGATATTATTTTATCTTCATTTTTTTCTTCGCTTGAAAATCTTTCCCTCTTGCCCATAATTATACTCAATTTTACTGAAGGATAATTTGCATGTGAATATTCACACATATAAATATTCAGTTCAATGAGTTTTCATGAATTTATAATGCTAGGTAACTACTTACACAGTTGAAATATAGAATATTTTCTTCACCTACAACTTTCCTGTATTAGCTTTCCCAAATTCCCTGAGTTAACTCCAAAAAACTACAAATTCATTTTGTCCCTGTAAAATTCCAAATTCTATCAAAATGGAAGCATACAGTTGCTACACTTTGGATCCTGGCTTATTTTCATTCTGTATAACTTTATGATCAAATTTTACTTTTACTATTTTTCCTAATATTTATCATAGAAGAATGACAACAAGTTAAATGTGATTTTTTTAGATTATTTATTTACTTATTCATAATGCACAAGTATATCATCTTTTTACATACAACTGCTTGTATACAAAGTAGATAAGTACCATTCAGATCTTTAATCATGCATTTAGGATAGTGATATCCATCTCATTCAACCACCATTTTCCCCCCTTCTCCCCCCCCTGCTCCCTTCCTTGCCCTCCCTTTCCTTTGACCGTTCTAGTGTTCCTCTAATCCTATGTACCCCCATCCAATCACACTGTGAACTAACCTCCTTATATCAGAGAAAACATTCAGTATTTGGATTTTTGAGATTGACTAATTTCACTTAGCATTATATTCTCCAACTTCATCCATTTACCTGCAAATGCCATTATTTTATTCTCTCTTATTGCTGAGTAAAATTCCATTTTGTATATATACCACATTTTCTTTATCCACTCATCTACTGAGGGACATCTAGGTTGGTTCCACAACCTAGCTATTATGAATTGTGCTGCTATAAACATTGAAGTGGCTGTGTCACTGTAATATGCTGTTTTTAAGTCTTTTGGGAACAGACCCAGGAGTGGGATGGCTGGGTCATAGGGTGGTTCCATTCCCATTTTCCCAAGAAATCTCCATACTGCTTTCCATAGCGGTTGCACCATTTTGCAGTCCCACCAGCCATGTATGAGTGTGCCTTTTTCCCCACATCCTCTCCAACATTTATTGTTGCTTGTGTTCTTGATAGCTGCCATTCTGACTGGAGTGAAATGAAATATTAGAGTAGTTTTTATTTGCATTTCTCTAATTGCCAGAGAGGTTGAGCATTTTTTCATGTATTTGTTGATTGATTGTATATCTTCTTCTGAGAAGTGTCTTTTCAGTTCCTTAGCCCATTTATCGATTGGGTTATTTGCTTTTTTGGTGTAAAGTTTTTTGAGTTCTTTATATATTCTAGAAATTAGTGCTCTATCTGATGTGCATGTATTAAATATTTGTTCCCAATTAGTTGGCTCTCTATTCACCTCACTGATTGTTTCTTTTGCTGAGAAGAAGCTTTTTAGCTTAAATCTATCCCATTCATTAATTCTTGGTAATAGTTCTTGCGCTACAGGATTCTTAATAAGGAACTTGGGGCCTAATCCGACATGTTGGAAATTGGAGCTTACTTTTTTCTATTAGGCGTATTGTCTCAGATCTAATTCCTAGGTCCTTGATCCATTTGAATTGAGTTTTGAGTATGGTGAGAGATACAAGTTTAATTTCATTTTGTTGCATATAGATTTCCAGTTTTTCCAGCACCATTTGTTGAAGAGGCTATGCTTTCTCCATTGTACATTTTTGGCACATTTGTCTAATATAAGATAACTGAAATTATATGTATTAGTCTCTGTGTCCTCAATTCAGGACCATTGGTCCACCAGTCTGTTTTGGTGCCAATACCATGCTGTTTTAGTTACTATTGCTCTATAGGATAATTTAAAGTCCGGGATGGTGATGCCCCCTGCTTCACTTTTCTTGTTAAGGATTGCTTTGGCTGTTCTGGGTCTCTCATTTTTCCAGATGAATTTCATGATTGCTTTTTCTATTTCTTTTAAAAATGACATTGGAATTTTGATTGGAATTGCATTAAATCTGTATAATGCCTTTGGTAGTATGGACATTTTGACAATATTGACTCTACCTATCCAAGAGCAAGGTAGGTCTTTCCATCTTCTGAGTTCTTCTATGATTTCTTTCTTTAGTGTTCTATAATTTTCTTTATAGAGGTCTTTCACCTCTTTTGTTAAGTTGATTCCCAGGTATTTTATTTTATTTTATTTTTTTGATGCTATTGTAAATGGGGTCGTTTTCATCATTTCCCTTTCAGAGGCTTTGTCACTGATGTATAAAAATTCCTTTGACTTATGGGCATTGATTTTGTATCCTGCTACTTTGCCGATTTCATTTACTAGTTGTAAAAGTTTTCTGGCAGAGTTTTTTTTGGGTCTTCTAGGTATATTATCATGTCATCAGCAAATAGTGCTAATTTGAGCTCTTCTTTTCCTATCTGGATCCCTTTAATTTCTTTCATCTGTCTAATTGCTCTGGCCAGAGTTTCCAGTACTATGTTAAATAGCAGTGGTGAAAGGGGGCATCCCTGTCTTGTTCCAGTTTTTTAGAGGAAATGCTTTCAATTTTTCTCCATTTAAGATAATGTTAGCTCTGGGCCTTGCATAAATAGCTTTTATAATGTTGAGATATGTTCCTGATATTACTAGTTTTTCTAGTGTTTTGAACATAAAGGGGTGCTGTATTTTGTCAAATGCTTTTTCTGCATCTATTGAGACAATCATATGATTTTTATCTTTAAGTCTATTGATGTGATGTATTATGTTTATTGATTTCCGAATGTTGAACCAGCCTTGCATCCCTGGGATAAACCCCACTTGATCATGGTGCACTATCTTTTTGATATGTTTTTGTATCCAATTTGCTAGAATTTTGTTGAGGATTTTTGCATCTATGTTCATTAAAGATATTGGCCTGAAGTTTTCTTTTTTGGATGCGTCTTTGCCTGGCTTTGGAATTAATGTAATATTGGCCTCATAGAAAGAGTCTGGAAGAGCTCCCTCTTTTTCTATTTCTTGAAATAGTTTGAAGAGCACTGGTATTAGTTCTTCTTTGAAAGTCTTGTAGAACTCAGCTGTAAACCCATCTGGTCCTGGACTTTTCCTTGTTGGTAGCTTTTTGATGACATCTTCTATTTCTTCACTTGTAATTGATCTGTTTAAATTGTGTATAGCCTCCAGATCCAGTTTAGGCACATCATATGACTCTAGAAAGCTGTCAATGCATTCAGTATTTTCTATTTTATTAGAGTACAAGTTTTCAAAGTAATTTCTAATTATATTCTGTATATCTGAGGTGTTTGTTGTGATATTCCCTTTTTCATCACGAACGTTAGTAATTTGAGTTTTTTCTCTTCCTCTTTTCGTTAGCATCGCTAAGGGTCTGTCAATTTTGCTTATTTTTTCAAAGAACCAACTTTTAGTTTTGTCAATTCTTTGAATTGTTTCCTTAGTCTCAATTTCATTAATTTCTGCTCTGATTTTAAATTATTTCCTGACTTCTGCTGCTCTTGGTGTTAATGTTCTTCTTTTTCTAGTGCTTTGAGGTGAGATGTTAAGTCATTTATTTGTTGGTTTTTTTTTTTTCCTTTTAAGGAATGAACTCAGTGCAATGAATTTTCCTCTTACTACTGCCTTCATAGTGTCCCAGAGATTTCTATATGATGTATCTGTGTTCTCATTTACCTCTAGGAATTTTTTGATCTCATCTTTGATGTCTTCTTCAACCCCTTGTTCATTCAGTAGCATGTTGTTTAGCTTCCAGTTGATGGAGTAGTTTTTCTTATTCCTTGTTTTGTAGTTGATTTACAATTTCATCCCTTTATGGTCCGATAGCATGCAGGGTAGTATCTCTATTTTTTTATATTTGCTGAGAGTTGCCTTGTGACAAAATATATAGTCTATTTTGGAAAAGGAGCCATGTGCTGCTGAGAAATAAAGTGTATTCTTTTACTGTGGGATGAAATATTCTATATATGTCCGTTAAATCTGAGTTATTAATTGTTTTAAGGAGGCCTAAGCTTTCTTTGTTTAGCTTTTGTTTGGATGCACTATCTATTGGTGAGAGAGGTGTGTTGAAATCCCCTAGAATAACTGTGTTGTGGTCAATTTTACTCTTGAACTTGAGAAGAGTTTGTTTGATGAATGTAGGTGCTCCATTATTTGGTGCAAATAGATTTATGATTGTTATATCCTGTTGATGAATGGTTCCCTTAAGTAGTAAGAAATATCCATCTTTGTCCCTTTTGATTAGTTTTGGCTTGAAGTCTACCTTATTTGAAATGAGAATGGAAACCCCTGCTTGCTTCTGCAGGCCATGTGCGTGATAAGACTTCTCCCAGCCTTTCACCTTCAGTCTATTGATGTCTTTTTTCTATGAGGTGTGTTTCTTGTAGACAGCAAATTGTTGGGTCATTTCTTTTAATCCGTTCAGATAATCTGTGTCTTTTGAATGGTGAGTTTAGGCCGTTAACATTCTGGGTTATTATTGAGATGTTATTTTTTATTCCCATCCATTTTTATTTGTATTATGATCTTTAGCTTGATTTGATTTCTCTTCTGGTTGGTATTTCCCTTAGTTTAATATCTCCCTTTGTTGATTTTCATTGTTATTTTTCTCTTCTTCTTCATGGAAAATTTTGCCCAGGATGTTCAGAAGTGCTGGCTTTCGAGATGCGAAATCTTTTAACTTTTGCTTGTTGTGGAAGGTTTTTATTTCATCTTCGAATCTAAAGCTCAATTTTTCTGGATATAAGATTCTTGGTTGACATCCCTTTTCTTTCAGAACTTGAAATATGCTATTCCAGGATCTTCTTGCTCTTACGGTCTGGGAAGAAAAGTCTGAACATAGTCTGATTGGTTTCCCCCTATATGTAATCTGCTTCCTTTCTCTTGTGGCTTTTAATATTCTCTCCTTGCTCAGTATATTAGGCATTTTCATTATAATGTGCCTTGGTGTGTGGATCTGTTGTGATTTTGTATGTTTGGTGTTCGGTAAGCCTCTTGAACTTGGTTTTCCCATTCATTTCTCAAGTTTGGAAAATTTTCTATAATTATTTCATTAAATAAATTATTCATTCCTTTGGCTTGAAACTCTGCCCCCTCCTCTACCCCAATCACTCTTATGTTTGGTCTTTTTATGTTGTCCCATAATTCTCGGATGTTCTGTTCTTGGTTTCTTACCATTTTTGCTGTGTAATCTAGATTTTTCTCTAGGGTATATATTTTGTCCTCATTGTCTGAGGTTCTTTCTTCCAGGTGATCTACTCTGTTGGTGATACTTTCAATTGAGCTTTTATTTTGGTTTATTGCTTCTTTCATTTCTGGAATTTCTGTTTGGTTTCTCTTTAGAGCCTCTATCTCCCTATTGAAGTAATCTTTTACTTCCTGTATTTGTTTATGGAGTTCTTTGTCAAAATGATCTTTTGCCATCTGTACTTGCTCCCTCATCTCATTTTTGAGTTCATTCTTAAGTTCCACAAGCATTGGGCAAATGTAATTTCTAAATTCCATCTCTGGCATTTCACCAACTGTGCATGCCATGGAATCTACTGAGGAGGTATATTTATTTGTTTGTGTTACTTTCCTTCCTTGTTTTTTCATCTTGCTTGTACGTCTATTCTTCTTGCACTATGGGACCTTGACTATTTTGATTTTACCTTAGAACCTTACGTTGCTCCTGTAGTACAATGCTATCAGATCCCCTTATATTTCCTTTGCACTTTAAAATCAGACACTTTCTATTCAGAGAATCCCAGTTTGATCACAATGTACAGATTTATTTAACCCAGATATTGTTTCCAATTTTGTCTGTAAGCTTCTAATGGGCCTTTATAGATTCAAGTAATGGACACAGATGTGATATGTTTAGTAAGAGGGAAGTGAATGAACTGACTTATTCTTTCTTAGAAAGTATGAAAAGAGAGTTCTATGGAAGTGGTTTAGTATCAGCAGATGAGAGAGGAAATAGTGAATGATTAGGTGGAAAGACCAATTTATATATAAACCTAATTTATGCAGCGGTTGAGAGAAGAAATAAAGAAAGATGGAAAAGAAGAAAAAGAAAAAAAAAAAAAAAAAGAAGAAAAAGAAAAAAAAAGTGACCAAGGATTAGAAATTAGTATGAGAGAGAGTGAATCTAGAAAATAGAGAATGCACTATATATAACACCACTTTGCTATATATTTCAATTGTACTTATTCAAAAAATCCCAATTTCTGCATATAACTTGTTCTTGCCTTTGTTGAGTATGCAATGGCAGGGTGTAAATAGGGAAGATGAAGGAAGGAGAAAAAATACTAAAGTGAGAAGGAAGAAAAGAAAGAAAGCAAAGAGGACCAGAAGCAAACAAACACACTGTCAATCAAAACAAAACAAAACAAAAAACCCAGAAAGTAACAAACAAAGCCCCCCAAGAAAGAACAAAACAAACAAACAAACAAACAAACAAAAATGTTGAAACCAGGAATAAGTCTCAAGCCAAATGGACCCTTGGAAGCCCTTCTTATTTCCCTTCCAGATTAAGCCAATTGACCCGGATCATGTCCAGTCAGCAATCCTGTTAGTGGAGTCAAGGCTGCACCTTTGGCCCTTTGCAGAATGGCACAGTGGAAGAGTGGAGGGGGCTTATCCTCAGGATGGGCCCTGCATTCAGCAGCAGGGAGCTGCCACTCTGGGCCCTGCAGGCCAGGCAAACTGGCGGCTGGATCTCTCCTTCCCGCAGGCAGGCGGATGCCTACCTCTTGCTCTGGTCACAACTGTGTGGGTTGCACTGCTCCCGGGGATTGGAGGAGGTGCTTCCCCAGGTCTGGCCCTGCATGCAGCAGCAGGGAGCTGCCACTCTGGGCCCTGCAGGCCAGGCAAACTGGCGTCTGGATGCCTACCTCTTTAACTGTGATTTTGAAGTACATATCATCCAACAAATCACAACTTATAGAAGGTTTAGTTTGAGCTCATGGTTTCAGAATTTCAGTAAACAGTCCATCAACTCCAACATTCTGGATGCAAAGTGAGGCAATACATAGGTACAGAGGGTTTGGCAGAGGAAAGCTGCTCATTTTGTGGCATTTAGGAAGGAAAAAGTGTGATGGGGAGGAGAGCCAGGGAGACACTATATAATCTCCAGGGACATACTTTGAGTGACCAATCTCTTCCAGCCATAACTCACCTGCTACAGTTAACTTAGTACTGTAGACCTTTCTGATTATTTATGCATCAAATGGATTAATCCACTAATGAAGCTAAAGCTTTCATAATCTAATCATTTTACCTCTGAACATCCCTACATTAACACAGGATTTGGTGCTGGGGGACACCTCAAAGGAAACCACAACAGCTTGGGCTATGTTTCATTGAAAAATAAACACTTCTGAAGTCTAAAGGATATGAATTTGAACTTTGACAAGAAATTTTTTGTAGTGAAATTACTTATTGAAGTTCAAAGTTATTAAGAAACATATAAGAATACACTCTAAGGAAACTATTAAGTTTCCAGAGGTCTTTTGGTTTATCCTTCTCATTTCAAAAAATATTAGAGAAACTATTGTTAATGCATATTTGCCATGCTGGGTCAAGCATTCATTCCAGGAAAGTTATTTCTAACTCAGACTTAATATGTTAAAATTAATAGCATTACAATAAAGTAACATGTAATCTTTGAAGTCTGATTTAGTTGTGATTATAAAAATTTCATTAATGACTTTCAACTATGGCAATGTTTCTCAATATTTTTATTATTTTAAGATTATGCCATACTTTCTTAGTTTGGTTTATATCAATGCAGATCCAATGTAGGGTTAGGAAAATTTACTTTCCATTTGGAAACCCTAAATCAAGCCCAAAGTATGTGTGATTCTTTGTTTCTGTAACTTCAAACTTTTACATTCTCTTTAATAAGATTCTGAAGCATCATATTCTAACTGAAGAGCCATGCAGTGTTTTATTAATCTAGTAGATTTGTTTTATTTTAAGCCAGGAGTTTTATATTCTTTGCATCTTTTAAAAAAAATTTTTGTGTTGCAACACATTTTAACAAATGTCACCTTTAACTTTTAGTGATACCCATCATCTTTTCTAGAATATAGTGAAGTCACAAACATGCATTAATAATGCAGTTAGTAAAAGCTGATTAGCAGAAACAGAGAATGTCACTATAGTTATTAGGAACCCCCGCTATGCAAAAGGAGTTTTTTTCACAAAAAAAAGTGCACTGTCTTGTACTCTGCCAACTTAACTTGCAAAATTTGTACACTATACCATTATCAATGTCAAATGGTACACAATTAGGTATAATCTTTAACTGTGAAATTAGCAGTAGTTCAACATCTAAGGATCATGTGAGAATTTGTGACCCCTCAATAAACTTAAGATTTCCAAGAGAGTAATATCAAATAGATTCCACCAGTGCACTTATTGTCTGAGTGGGGAGAGAGATTAGTGTGCTGCTTACTCTGCCATTTTCCCAGAATGCTTGACTACTGGAACTTTTGATTTTTCAAACAATCATCATTTAAGTCCCATAGGTTTTAACTTGCACAAATTTGTAGCAACACACACACAATCTTACACAAACACACTGTCATTGTACCAAAACATCTTATTAATAATCCCTGAACCTTAATTATAAAGATGAGAATTTTAGAACATGAGTCTATTTTGTATTTAGTCATGCTTGCTATACAGTTTCAAGGTCTTTTTCAGACTTTTCTTAAGTCTCCTCAATTCTCCCTCTTTCTCAATGTGTGTGTTTGTTTGTGTGTGTGTGTTGATATATTCTTTTACACTTAATGACTTTAATCCTTGTAGAATTTGTTTTAAGATACAAAGTACAATTTGATGTTTCAGAATTTTATTTATTTACTTTATAAATAGCAGGTAATACTGTAAGACACTAAACTACTTTTAATTAAAGCACAAATAAAAAATACATTTCAAGTAACTAGTTTGAAAGCATTCCTTCATTGATAACAAAAATATGAAAATAAATAAGGATGAGGATTATAAACAGACACTTCTATAAAAATGATACATGTAGATTTGCAATTAATATAGTTTTGAAAGCTCATAATTTCTAATAATTGAGCAAATGCAAATGTAACATTACGTTTTAGTTGGCCAAATTAGGGGCAAAAGCTTGTCCTTATACTGCTGACCAGAGATGGTGATGATGATGAAGATAAGGATACTCATTTACGTGATGAAGAAAAGAACTCTCATTATGTTTTAGAAAGCAATCAGGTACTATGTACAAAATTTAAAAATGCATGTGTTTCCAAACTTTTCAAATAACACCTGTGGGAAATTTTTCCCATAGATATAAACGGATAAAGTAAGTATATTTTATACAAATAGAATTTGTTAGAATGACTTGGGGAGACAGAAAAAAATTAAAAGGAACGTATAAGTCTATCAATACAAGAATAGTTGAATCCCCTGTTCATGTATTATGACATTCAGACTGTCAGACAGTAGTAAACTATAAATTGGCTTGAGGAAAGTTGTATAATACACTATTTGGAAAGTGAAATGTTATTTATTTTTGTTAAAAAAAAAAGCCATGACAATTCTCTAATTCTATGTTTGTACATACATGTTTTGTAGAATTGTGTGAGAGTAAAGGATACTGTGGATAGTTGAAGGAATATAAATGTGCTTTTAAGACCGTTTGATGGATGCCTAAATGGACATAAAAAAATGTTGTATGATCTAACTTCATTGAAGTAAAATCCTGTGTGTATGTGTGTGTGTGTGTGTGTGTGTGTGTGTGTGTGTGTGTGTGTTTGCCTGTAGGAATAAGAGACACATAAAAAATAGACATAGATGTTACTGTTGCTTATAAAATGAAGTAGTTTTTTAGATAACTTTGTTTAGGATACCTTTACATATATTTTAAACTTATATATTTATGTAACCAAAAATGTAAACTTATTTATTTATGTAACCAAAAAGAAATAAGCCAAACTTCTAGAAGGAATTAAATGTATGACAAATGACAATTTAATGAGTACACATACAAAAATTCAAAGAAATATTGCAATGGATAATTCTAGGAACAAAACTTCAATTTATTGTTAATTCTGTTTTCCTTTACACATATCGATAATGACTTCTATTTTTAGATGTTATAAATTATAATAAAGACATTTTAATGACTAATTCTTCTTAATAATAACTCCTAAATTCAAGATAAAGAATTAAGGGTATCAGAACAAGTTTGAAATTGTAACTCAATTCCTAAAGGAAAAGTTATTTTTTAGAATAATTGAAAACAACAACAAAATTCTGCTTGAAAGTGCCTCCATCTTTACTGAGCTATCCCAAGATCAAGAGAATAAAAAAGGAAAAAGAAAACCCTTGAGTACTAGATTATTAAATCAGTAGCTTAATTGCATTTCCATAAATTGTCTCATGTGTTTTTATTGCCCTAGGGTACTGGCAATACTAATGAAGCTGTGACAAGAGCATTTCCTAAGAATCCTCAAAAAAGCAATATAGAAAGTAGGTACATAACATAATGAAATCTTCTGCATTAAATATGATTATATTTTTCTCACGAAATGTTCAATTTTATATGGCACAGTGATAAAGAAATTAAGTTTCCCTATGGCCTTTTATAATTTACTCTTTGCTTTTTTGACACTTTAACAAATAAGAAAGCAGCATGTGAAAATGGTTAATAGGACATTTTCAGGCACTCTGTGAAACTTTTAAATATATGCTGGAAGTGCATTATTCTATAAAAATGTTACAAAACCTGATTATCAGTAATTGTAACTGGAAGTCCATGCTTATTTTCTCACCTTTAAAGAAAATTTATATTACCAATGTGATATGTAACTGGGAAAAAATTCGATAATCAGAAATGGCATTATAACTTACAGTTAGGTAAAGTTCAAATTTTATGACACACATGAACCAATTAAGTAAAAAATAAGGTTTCAACCCACATCATTGCTTTTCAATAAATGGACTTTAAATGATCCCTACATTAACAATAATCCGTATTGTGTAGGTATATCATGGATTTCCTTTTAACAAAACACTTTTTTACATTTATTTCCGAGCCTCTATTAAATTAGGAAGTTAGTTGTATTTAGTCAGTGCCCCACACCTGTAATCCCAGTGGCTCAGGAGGCTGAGACAGAAGGATCATGAGTTCAAAGCCAGCCTCAGCAATGGCAAGGGGATTAGCAAGTCAGTGAAACCCTGTCTCTAAAATACAAACTAAGGCTGGGGATGGATGTGGCTCAGTGATTGAGTACCCCTAAATTCAATACCCAGTATTCCCCACAAATAGAAAGGAAGTTAACAGGACCCTAATATGATTTTCATGTTATACATGAAAGTGAATGTGAATATTATTTTCAAATGAAGCTTAACATAATTTATGTGAATATTTTAGCAAAGTGCAATACTGTATGCAATATAATAAACACAATACAAGTAAACTGTATTATTAATAATATATGTGTAATAAAATCATTATTATATTATGGCAATGGGATAAACAATTACTATTAGTTATTAAGCACTTTTTATATATTAGCAATTATGATTTATACCTTTAACAGTATTTGGAAACGTGATTAATCATCACAGTTTGTCAATGAAAAGACAATTTGTCCAAAATCACACTGTTAAAATTAGAAACTAATTTTGGTATAAGAATGTCAATACTTTTATATGAATCTGCACTAACTCTCAAAAGTGCATCTTTTATAGCTTCTTTTTCATATGCAGCCTAATTAATATACCTTATATGGAATCTACATAACAAATAGTTTAATTATGTGTTTAAAGATGATCACTAGAAGACATTTTTTTAAAAATCTTTCTACAAATGATTGCAATTATAATTATGGGAACTATTAAGTTCCTTTGGGTACAGAAGGACACTCAGTATGTGACCTTAGGCTTATTTATCTTTTTTATGCTAGCATTTTACATTGAAAGATGTATAACTTCCTCCTAGAATGGATAGGACATTCCTTGAGATACAAAATTACATCTTATTAATTTTCTCTTATTTCCTACAAAGGTTAGCATAGTGCCTAGTAATTAACATTCAATAAATGCTTGGGTTAATTTTTATAAATAAAACAAAGTATAAAACAAGAGTGTTGTGGTGCACATGTATTATGAGCAAGATGTATCTTATAATGAATGAATTGTATGAATATATCATATAATGAATGGCCCTACCTATTGATCAAAGAGAATAGAGCAGGCTCAGGCTGTTTGAAATTTCCAAATATGTATTCGTCTTTTGTACAATATTAGTCTCAGAAAATCTCAAAGGACAATATTAAGTCAATTACTGCATAATATGTGTCTCTGTAAGACTCACAATACTTATGTTAATGCTCTAAGAAGTCATTTCACAAATTTAGATAATCCAGTGATACCTATAGTTCACTGCAACAAGAAGTGGTGAGTATATAGGAAGAACTTAACAGTAAAATTGGGTTTATATACACTATCAGTCATACTTGCTTATCATCATGGTTTAATGAACATAATTAAATAATTATAAGGAGAGTGAATAATGATTTATTTCACATCTATGTTTACTTTGGACAGAACTGCCAGGATTTTTTAAAAATTCTAAATAATACGGTTAAATAAGAGTTGTTTAAATTCACCCAAGAAGTGCCTTAGTCTTATCGCCATTGAGTTAAAAATTGTTCAACTATTGAGTTGGAAAGTGTATATATATGTATGTATTTCAATTGTATATTCAAGAAGGAAATTTGCTAATGACTATCCTTGAAACTTAAACTGGTATATTTTCTGACATATTTGAATTGTTCATTAAGATGTAAAAAGTTCAAAAATGTGAAAATCCCTGATTTTCTTTCTTTCTTTCTTCCTTTCTTTCTTTCTTTTTTCTTCCTTCCTTCCTTCCTTCCTTCCTTCCTTTCTTTCTTTCTTTCTTTCTTTCTTTCTTCTTTCTTTCTTTCTTTCTTTCTTTCTTTCTTTCTTTCTTTCTTCCTTTCTTCCTTTTCCCAATAAATTATAAAGCATACTACTGTGGAATTAGTTGAGTGTTTTCTGATCAGTTAACAATTCTGACACTCAGATTTATGATCTTACCTTACAGTAATGTTCACAGGCAGCTTACAAAGCATCCAATTGGTATGTCTTTACTTCTGAAGTTAATTTAGAAGTCGAATTTTTATTTTAGGGTTTTAATTGCACTATAATTTGTTTTTTAAGCATTCTAAATAATAACATATTTTAACCAGAATATATGTTTATAATTTTACTTTTCAATTCTCATATTTTCAAATTATTCAAAAGTTAATAAACTCTTCTAAACATCTTTCTTAGACATAAATATATTAAAAGGAGCTATTATACATTTTTGTTTATCAGGACTATATTAAGGCAAGCAGTATGAGGCATTATCTTTTATTTTCTTCATAACATTTTATAAAAAGAAATGCTACAATAAATTAACTTCATCATTTTCAAACTTCTTTCTATTTTCAGAAAAATTTTGCAAGTCAGTATCTAATATATAATGCCAATTATAAAGAACATACACCAGAAGAGATTTGGTGTTCAAATCCTGATAAAGTCATTGTTCTTAAAGAAAGGGGTTGGCAAGTTGGAATGGACAGGTATAATTTTTTAGACTTAGTAATATTGTTCTTCTGCTTCATTCACAAAGTTTCTTCCTACATCATGCATGGCCAAGGATGCTGAACTCTTTATGTCGGGGGTATCCTTTTTTCCTTGGTGAGAAAGAAGCTACTGGCATGCACTAGAATCAGTTGTCTTTTACTTTGGGGTCTCACTGCAGTCAACAGCTGAGCTATCCAGTCAGAGTATTGCTTCTATAAACCTTTAGTCATTTTCAGCTTCTAACTCTTTAAAGGATCTAAATTCATATTACCAGTGCTACTACTTTGAAGAGAGAATTTAAGGCCATCCCCTATCATCAAGACATCAAGAATATCCTTTGCTAAGCCAGGCATGGTGGCACATGCCTGTAATCCCAGCACTTGGGAGGCTGAGGCAGGAGGATCATGAGTTCAAAGCCAGCTTCAGCAATGGTGAGGCACTTAGCAACTCAAAGAGACCCTGTCTCTAATAAAATACAAAGAAGGGCTGGGGATGTGGTTAGTGGTCGAGTGCCTCTGAGTTCAATCTCCTTTACCAAAAAAAAAAAAATGAAAGAATATCCTTTGCTAAATCAATGATTTATGTATAATTTTTAAAAGGATATTTTACCTATGTTTCAACTATAATCATAGTCAATATCTTACCTAAGTTGTATGTGTGGGGATTACATTGTGGCATTCTTCTTTACTGTTCTTTTAGACAGTGACAAATCTGATGAGCTAGTATTGGTGGACACCTAATCCTATTTGAATTTGTCTGAGCACAGCAGTTCAGATCATTTTGGTGGAGATAGAAGAAAATGAAAGCTTATATACCACAAAAAAATTCACATGAAAGTAGAGGTCTATATCCTGGGGATGGGACAGGAAGAGGAGAAAAAAGTTTCCAAAAAAAAAAAAAAAAACAATGCTTTGGCACTGCTTTCAAAGATTATTAAGTGAACTTCCTAGACCAGAATAGAAAACAATAATTATTACTTGGCTATTGTAGATCATAGAGTGCTAGAGAAGCAATTGGAGAGTAGGCTAGAGAGGGGAACTAGGAAAATAACATGAAGCAATGTTGAAAAATTTGAGATTCTTACTTCTTTAGGTGTCAGTGTAATATTTTATTCAGTAGAATATGCCTTTATGGTGGATTCTCTGAGGGTAATGAGAATGTTGCCCGGGATGAGCATAACACATGAGGCAGAGTATCACCTGCATAGCTGGTGTGAGAACACATATTACATTAGCATCTATTCCTTGCTCTTAGGGATAAACTTTCAAACACCAAGTTTTTTTTTTTTTTTTTTTTTTGTTTTGTTTTGTTTTTTTTTTGTTTTGTTTTGTTTTTTTTTAAGCACACTACACAAGGGCAGAGCTATTCTAAGGATATATGAATGATGGCACCCAATGCATGGATTCTCAATTTGTAACAGTGCTAAGCAGATCATTCATGACAAGAAATTGTCTTAAAAATAGCTCCCATGTATTACTCAATATCTACCAGATATATTCTGCTATAAGTGAGATTGCTTTATGAAGTAATTTAACCCTCAAAAGATGCAATGTACAAAAACTGTTATTATCTTTCTTTTACAAATGAAACCTAAAGTACAGGTTAAATAACTTGCAGGTAAAAACTATAAAGTAAACTATTATGGTATTCTTAACCACTATCCATACTGTCTTTTCAATGTTCTGTTACAATGTAAACATATTTATATATGGATACATTATTCCAGACATTAATTACTTTCACATTTTAGGGAATGGGATATTCATTCCTACCTTTTCAAAAAACCAACTTGTTCATTTTTAAGGCTCAAATCAGAAGCCATCACTTCTAGGAAGTTTCTTTGGCACAATCTCATAAATTAGTTATTTTTGTCCTTCTTCATTTACAAATCACAATTCTCCCATTTCTTTTATTGTGTTTATTCACTTTTTGTGTGTTGCCTTGACTACATTTTTTTATTAAACAGGTATTTATACTGCATTTTATATATGCATGACTGTGGTAGGTTCCACCATCTCTGGACAAACTACAAATTACTATAAGTGAGAGGTTTGTTTTTCTCTGCCAAGATAGTATATGTTCCTTTATTTATTTCATGTGTTTTTTGCTTTTCTCAATAAGTAAACTTATGTGCAGTAATGAACTAGTGTATAATGAATTTTATATAATGAGTAAAGTCATTCAAATATATTATCCCAATTGCCCCGGTGGAGGAGTTTAGCCTTGAAATCAACTTGAATTAAGTTGTGATAGGTATGTCACATCCCCAACAGACACACATGAGAGGCAAAATGGAGTGGGGGAGTATAACTAGTTGGACATATCTTCCTTTAATAAAATATTTGTTTACTTCTCATACCCATTCCTACATAATCAATTGAACAAGAACTTTATGCTGTATAAATATTGTTAGTCCCCTTTTAACATTTAGTGAAACTCTAATTAGTGTCTTTTGTTAAGCCATCTAAAAAATGATTGATTTTAAAACTAGGTCCCTGTGTATATTGTGATAACAATAATGTTGATATCATATTGTCATATTTATTTAATTTTCTGGAATTCAATAAATAAACATAGACACATATACATTCATATAATCATATATGTCCATACCTAAAATACATGTGTACATATGTTAGATATAAATGTGTGTATATTTGTGTATATCTATATATATAATTTATTAGATATATCATAAATTTTATATTAGATATATTTCTGTATATATAATTTTAATGAGACTAGCCTAATCATGAAAGCTCACAAAATATAGAGAAAGAGGGACACATAATATATGTCTGTTTTCAATATCCCTCATAGAAAGTTTTTTTTTAATATGTAAAAGTATCACATTAAATTTGTATGTGTAGCTGAGTCGTTAAAAAAAAAAAACAACTAATAGTTTGGCATAGTAACCAGATTAAGAGATTAATTTATTTGATCAAGATATTTCTGATAAATAGGTGAATCAGTTGTGTGATCATACATGTATGTATGGAAGGATAAGGAGGAAGATTGGGCTGCTTTAGATTAGTGAGAAGTTCATGCTGACCACATGAGAAATTGGAATTGGGAATCAATAAAAGAATAATAAAAATTCCAAATAATTTAAAGATCCAGTTATTACAAATACCAAATATATTTGCTTGCAATTTTGCTACCTTCTTCTAGTTAAAGACTTAAAATCTCACCTGTAATTTAGCTTTTCTACAAAATAGGCAAAATAAGAAAAACATATGGTATTTATGGTGAAATCGGCAAAAGTAAATAGTGAGAAGATGAAATTTGATTGGGATCAATAGTAATGATTATTGGTATATGCCAATGATATCATTTCAAAAAAAATTGACATGATACAATTAGACTAAGGTGATCATGCTTATTACTCATTTATTCATCATGAATTTTTAAACAACTATAATATTATCAAGTTCTGTAATAATATTTGTTAACACCTAAACATGAGACATGGTCACAAAAATCATGGAATGCTTCTATTACAAAAGAGGTAACATATCTTATGAGATTCAATAATGAAATAAATAAATTTTAAATTTTAATGCAATTTTCAAATCACAGGTATGAGACATAGGTGAAGAGTTGCTTTCTATCTCTTAGAAAATTTTTGTTTTGTATTGTTTGTTCATTTATCACATTCTTGAAGCAGTAGTAATATTACAGGGGAAAAAATGCTGTCCTGGGTTTCATTAATATATAAAAGAAGATGTGGAAAATTCAGGAGAGGTAAATTTTAGCTCATCCTTGAAATGATAAATAATGAGAAAGAAAAGAGGAAAAGGAAATTCCAGGATAAGTGATCAATATATACAAAGGCACAGAAATTTATCTTGAAAGTGCATGCCATGTTCAGTGAGATGGTACTTGTTCATATAAATATCTGAGGATAGTTGAATGAAAATAATGATTGATAGACAATATTAGGAAGTATGGAGTCAAACCATGGAGAACTTTGCGTGACATGGAAATAATCTTTAGCTTTATTTTGTAGACAAAGGTTAAACCTGATAAGAAAAATCCTCTTCAAATCAAGGTAATATTAATTGAGGCTGTTTGGACCAAGGCACAAAGGAAAACCAAACACATGAGGACAAATACTACTGCAAATAATATGGACCTTAGAGATCACGTGTGAGACAATTTGATGGAGTACTGAATTTTCGTTTATGATCTGTATGATCTATGCACAAACACACAGAATAGCATGATTTACCTAGGAATCAGCAAGAATTTACTTGTGATGGATCAGATAACATATATTTTAGGCTTTGAAAATTCCAAGTTTTCTATTTTTACTACTTGCAATTGTAGTGGAAACGTAGCATAATCAGTATGCAAATGAGCACATTTAGGTAGTAAATACAAATAAAATTTTATTTTTAAAATCACTTGTGTTTTAGTTAGCTCCCCCCCCCACAAAAAAAAAAAAAAAAAAAATGTGACCATAATGCCAGAACAGAATAACTTAGAGGAGCAAAAGCTTATTGGGGACTCACGGTTTTAGAAGTCTCAGTCTATGAATAGCCCACTCTATTCATTGAGCCCAAGGTGAAGCAGCATGTCATGGGGGAAGGGGGTGGTTAGGTTACAACTCTCACAATCCAACCATTTTACTGCTGAACATTCCTGCATTACCAAGAACTTTGGGAAGACACCATAACAAGTTCGGAGGTCATATCTGGCCTGTAAGCATAAATTGTTTTCCTCAGTTAGTCCAGTAATAAAATGCTTTAGACCATTTTTATTCCTAGTATAACAACAAAATTTGCTATCTACTTACAGATTTCAGGAAGTTAACACCATCCTGACTTCTGACACTACTGGAAGTTTGGGTGTTGCAAAGACAACACCCAAGTTTAAAAATTTGCCCTAAAGGCTTACATTTCAATGAACTTTTAATGTTTTATTAGTATAAACAAATAAAAGAATGCAGACTAATTGGCTAAAGGATGAGATATATGCAGTGAAGTAAAAACATTTATTATCCCACAGTCTTGATGTTAACAGTCTGAAATTGAAATGCTGGCTGCCCCATTCTCCCTCTGAAGGCATTAGAAAACACCTGTTCTGTGCTGCCTCCCAGATTCTGGTAGCTTCAGGCATTTCTTGGTTTGTAGAAGGTCATGTTTTCCTTGTATCTTTTCTTTGTATCTCTTTCTAGGTTTGCTGTATGTACAATTTTCCCCTTTCTATGAGGACACTAGACATATTAATTATAAAATACCCTCATGATCTAAAAATTTAACTTGTTTATAAAGATCTTATTTCCAAATAAGTTTACATTCTGAGAATCTGTTATGATTTTAGTCTATTTTTTCTGAAGGAATATAGTTAAATCCATAACAATATCATTAATTTGTTTTGATTATTTTGTGAATTAACATATGTAAAATATAAAGATCAATACCTGACAAACAGAAAACAATTTATAATAGAGTTTTTGGGATTAGGCCAAATACAAGAGTAGATGAGATCTAAGATGTGTTATTTTTGTCACAGAATTGTGACATGGATCAAGATAATAGTTTTTAATATGAATATCCATATCTCTGAGAAGAAGGTCATGGAATGATGAAGTAAAATGTAATTAGTGTTTCAATCTCAAGATGGTGCAAGTGTCCTGTAAAGCTATGGATGTTAATAAGGATAAGAAGGCTGTATGTATCACAGATAGTTTTGACTTAAGAGAGGTCAGGTGGTATTTATATGACATTTATTTCTTCAATTATGTGAACATTTACCACGCTTTGTTGCAATGTCTTATTGTGTAATCGGCTTAGACTTTTCATAAACATCAGGACACAGGTCTATGGTGGCAAGTGATGGATCCTCTGTGCCTGGCTATGTGATAGTCACTCGATTTCATTTTTGATGATAAATCAATAAAAAAATGAAAGTTACATATTCCTGGAAAAGGCATACAATAATCACATTCCCTGTTTTGTAATTTAAGGTTTTAATGTATCAATTGTTATAGGAAAAGTTTTCAAAAGAATTTATACAAAGGTTAAACATGCTTTAACAAAAACAAAGATGGATGCATCATTATAGAAAGAGTGATAGAGGTACAAAACCATAAAATATACAAAAGGAAATCATTCTGTCATGTGGTTCAACTTTTAATTTTATGCAGTTGAAATTTAGAAAAGCAGACTTGAGAAATTTTCTTATGTGCATCCAACTAGTTGTTGAGTCCCAAGATTACCTACTCAGTTTCACATAAAGTAGCAGTATAGATGAGGATAATGAATGCAAACATGTTATTTTTGCTTTATAGTAGCTACTTTCTGTTTAATTTTGACCATATTGTTTGTTTATAAGATTATAATAATCATTTTAATTAAGTACCTGAAATTAACATTTCCCTGTTGAAAATTATCTTTTAACCTTTTACTTTTTTCCTCCATAGTTCTTATTGGTTTGTTGTAATCATAAATAGTGGTGGGATTTATTGTTACATATTCATACATGCACATGATATAACAACATAAATTTGTCAGTATCATTTTCTAGTATTTCCTCTTTCCTTGCCATCCTACTTCTTATGGTCCCCTTCTTCTACTTTAATCATCTCCTTTCAATTTTCATGAGATTTTTTCCTACATATACCTTTCTTTGCCTTTTTCCTCTACACCTTCACAAATGTGAGAAAACATATTACCCTTGACTTTCAGAGTTTGGCTTATTTTGCTTGACATAATGATCTCAAGTTTCATCCATTGTCCTGCAAATGACATAACTTCATTCTTCTTTATGTCAGCTTATAACTTTAAAACAAAGCAAATCAGCCAATATTGTTATGTCAGTAATCTGCAAACCATTATGCTAAATTACTTGATGAGATAATCAGAAGGAAATAAAGCCAATATCTCTCTTTAAATGAATATAAGTATGTTTATATAGAAATAACACAACTGAGTTAGACAATTGGGTTGGTGTTGTTATTAAAAGAGTAATTATTAGGACACAGTATACTTTTGAATATGGGTCCAAATCCCAAAGGTCATGTGATCCTATAATTTATGTCATTATCATGAGTGATACAGAAAGCCGACTTCTCTAAGCCTTTAATCAGAGTCCACAGTTCTCATACCTCTTTCTCAATCTCTAGTTATAGTGATCCCTTTGATTTTTGGCCAAAGAAAGCAATGTTTCCATACACAACAGAATATAAGCATATGATAGGATCAAACAAAGAAGAAAATAGTACAGGATTCGTTTTGCAGATTATAAAGGAACACATAATTTGATGGAGGTGATGAATGGATTTTTTACCCTTACTTTTTCACCTAAAATTAGACAAGCCTGACACTATAAGATGCTCAAGCAAGGGTCCTTAGAGTCAAACTGGGGCATATATACACCTGTGAATATTCTAGAACTCAAACAATGCAAATAATCTCAAGAAAAAAAAATTTTTTTCAGATATTCAACTCTATCTCAGAAAAGCCTGTGGTTGTTCAGCTGTCCTTTTCAATATTCCTTTTGACAATCATCTTTTCTCTCCCACTTGACAAAATCAAGGCAAATTGTACATCATTCATCACATTATGAAACCATCCCTAGTGATGGCAAAACCTTGAGGACTAAAGAGAGAAAAGGACAATTGGAAAGTGTCTTGCATTTGATTGAAGGTCGTGTGAGAGCAAAACAAGACATATTACAGGGATAAATGCCATGTTTCATCCCAAAACCAAACTCAGTAAATTTCTAGTGTAATCTCTCTAGTATTCAATCATAGAAGTCCATGCAGAAGGGAGATGGTTGTCATGGGAGCATGCAATAACATTTTCTTTGAAAATAAAAAATAGAGTTTGTTACTAATATAAAATCAGTTTGATTTGATGAAGACATTAAAAACTAATTTTTCTAATTTGGCTGTGGTAATCATTGTCTCAAAACACAAGGCTAAATATATAGCTTAACATTCCCAATGAAAAAAATTAAAGCATATAAAATTAACATTGTGTTTTTGCAAATATTTAAACTTGTGGTAAAAATATTTAGATTTCAACTTAAAATGTCCTATGGATATGTATTTCCCAAAATTGTTTTAAGGAGATCAGAGATTAAAAAAAAAAAAAAAAAATTGAGAACTACAACCTCTAGTTTCTTCTAATGTTAAGATGTTGTTATTGCCTTATACACAGAGGTGGTTTGTTTTAAAACATCCTACCAAGATTTACACTGAAAAGAGAAGATAGAAGTTTAGCGAACTAAGATTCTGCAATCTCTTCATGCATATGATCTTTTTTAAGTTTAGAAACCGCACTGAAATTTCCATCTCCTGATCATCTTCAAATTTTACATACTTATATTTTATATTGTTATTTATATTGTCCTTTATAGAGAGATTAAGACTAGCTTTCAAGGTAAGCATCCCAGAGAGCATAAACGGCACAATTGAGGTTCAGAGGGCAGGGCTAGACACTTGTGATTTATAATCAAGTATATCAAGGAGAACAATCAACTGTTAGACAGAATCCTTCCTGTGCAGAGAATGACTCAAAGATTTTGTAAATAAGACCAGAGCAATGTTACAATTAAGGTGGTCAATCTAATTGAACCCTTCCATTTCTTTCTGAAATGCATTAACAATGTTCACTCACTTATATGAATTTAGATTAACAACAATAATATAAAATTTCTACATGATGGACTTTGAACTATGTGATGCAGGATGTGTTAATAATAAAGCTGTAGCTACTGAGGTGAGCTCATCTAACTTATACAGAAGCCTTAATGTAAACAGCCTACCAAGGGAGAGACATAGACATGCAAATATTTGCCAGGGAATTTATTACACTCTCTATGGGAAAACAGATTAAAGTAGAGAAAAATGTACATAAGCCTCTCAACAGTAAAAAATATTAACTAAAAAACAAAGCTGTCAAAAACCATATTCCCAAGAAGGCAGAGGATGATTACAGGTTCCCAGAGCCTCAAAGTGAATCAAATAAATTTCATTATTTTATTTAGTTGCTGTGAGTGAAGCCTTCCTAGAAAAGCAGGAAATATTTTCTTCCCTTTGTAAATGTTAACTTCATTTTATTTATTTGAAGCAGCTGTTGGGAAACAATGAAATTTGGAGCTGAGTTGAAGATAACAGATTTTTATTAACCACAAATTTATTTGCATATACCAGCATAACAGGTCCACATGGGAAATTAGTAAACTAGAAAAGATGGAAGTAAGGAATTCTGTGTATAGACCAGACAGTCCTGAGAAATTTCAGGTCTAGGTATGGCACTCAGCTTTGTCATTATTAATACTCTTGCTAATATAATGATCCAATTTAATTCTGAATTTTCAAGTTAGATGGATAATTTAACTGAACTAGTTTCTCCTCTCATTACTCTAAAATAAAACCTTCTGCATGTGGTGATCAATGTAACTACGTTTTCTTAAATTCACATTTTCATGTAACATCCAATGCTAAGACATGTCTGTACCAGTTTGATCATTCCTGGACAATAGACAATATTTCAATGCCTAACTAAAACAGATTTAATTGCTAAAACAAGATTTCAAGGAACTGAACTTCATTTTAATCACAAACAAGCTGCAAGGCAATTTTCAATTACAGCAAGCTTTTTATTTTTCTCCAGCTGTGTGTCCCTGCTGATTCCTGAAATTACATGTAAGTTGTCCCAGATTTTGAAGTGGTGTACCTACAGAGGTTTTTCTTTTGTCAGTTGATGAAGTATCTGTGATTAGAACTTAAATAAATTGGCATTTATAAGATGCATTACCCTACCCTGTGTATTTCAGAACATGATGATGGAGCACGAAGAAAGTCTGAGATATCCCCCAGTGACAGGAGTGTTCCTAATTAGGCTGCTGGTGTTGCAAGTACTCACCTCTTCTGCAGGAACATCAAAAGATAAAGTGGGAACTAAGCCCTAGAAAAAGTAATCTGTTGGGTATTAGACAATCAGGTCAATAATGCATTGTATTTTCAAAGTTCTACAAAGTTTTTGCTTTTAGGGAAGTTTGCTATGTAAGTGTCAGTGTTTGTATCATACAATAATTGTTTCTCTGTAAATCTTGTGTATTGGCAGAGTTGAGACAGAAGTACTTAAATTTGAAAGGTCCAAAGAAAATCTGGCTCATAAGGAAAATCACATAGCATGCTTTTAAGCAGCAATAAAATAGTGTTACTGCAACACAGAAAATTTTTTTAAAAAGTTTCAACTTGAAATTTGATTTGTCTTCCTTACTTACCTAATTACTGTTTCTCTGTTATTTCCTCTTTGTCCTTTGTTTATTCAGTAACTAACATTGAAAATGAAATTGGCAGTTATTATATGAAAAGTATTACTACTTTTGTAAATGTTTATCCACAAAACAATGCTTATAAAGGTGTGGCGTGGTGACAATAGAAGGTAAGGCTGAGAATATACAGACAAGGCAAAGTATACAAAAGATCTCAGGTAGAAACAGACAAAATGTGTTAGATAATTATAAGTGTAATTTTATAAGTTTATGAACAAATAAAAGGTGGCAGTGGCTTATTCTAGAATTAAAGGAATGGCATAAAAGCACAAAATATAAAAAGATAATAGCAATTGAGTTACAGGATTATCAGTAAAAACATTGTGATTCATTTTAGAGCAAGAATGGTAGGTTGGTGTATAAATGTGAACTTTCTTGGCAGTGAAAACCATTGGAAAGGTACAGCAAGAACACTGAATTAAAAAAAGAGTAAGTTTTTTTTTCTCTAAAAAGTAACTGATATGTAGTAAGTAGACAATATTAACAGAGTCAGAAAATGGAGACAGAGAAGCCCTGTGAGGGAAATCTTGCTAAAAATCAAAGTTATTTAATGGCTGATGTAGGTGTTGAGTCCTTGACTTAATGGTGTTGACTGTGAGATTTGAGGATAAGGGTTGAGAAAAGGAAAGTGTGTGAAGAAATAATGAACTGAAATGGAAAGATGTGTTGATAAGTTGGAAAATGCAAATTGAATTAAGTAAGGTACAGCACTGGTTAGAATTTAAAAATTCTGAAAGCTGTAATCATTTTCCTTGCAATAAACTGACTTGACCAAAGATTATGAATTAGAAGTTGAATAAAAACAAGCAAAAATTATAAGATATGCATACGATATTTTGTAAGTTATGATTTTGCAGTTCAAAAAACAGCAACTAATTTTTCTTTAACTTAGTTTCTTTTCTCTTTCAAGTTTCCATACTTACTAACACACCAGCAACAGCACTAATAATAGCTACCTGAGACCTACCTCCCAAAAGACTGATATCAAGATTCTGTGAAGATTTACACATTCTAAAAAGAATTTCTCAACATAAATCCAGTGCAACTAACATTGGTGACATATTGGGCATGTTTCTGAATTTTAATTCACATTGAATTTTCTAACCTTCAAATTCTTCTTGCATGACTGCTGTATAGTATTTATCCTATTTTTCATGTGAGTGTATATCATACTCATTTCTAATCACGAATTTTAACATATTTCAATGTCTGATTAATGTCTATTTTTAAATTATCATTTCAAATTTCATTTTATAGTCTCGAGGTAAAACTATTTAAGGAATTATACCTTTATAAATAAATTAATGTAAAACCAAGTGAAATACATACATACATAAAATTTAAGCATTCAACTGTAACACATATATGTGTAGGTATGTGTCAAAGTGGGATGATACAGAAAAAAACACCTAATAACAGTAAAGAAGTCACTGATTGCTTAGCATATATTTAATGTTTCAGTTTAGCTGAATATTTACAAGAAAATACCTTTTTTATTGGTACCAGGGATTGAACTCAGGGGCACTCGACCACTGGGCCACATCCCCAGCCCTTTTTTTTTTTTTTTTTTTTTTTTTTTTTGTGGTACCAGGGATTGAACTCAGGGGCACTCGACCACTGGGTCACATCCCCAGCCCTTTTTTGTATTTTATTTAGAGACAGGGTCTCACTGAGTTACTAAGTGCCTCACCATTGCTGAGGCTGGCTTTGAACTCGCGATCCTCCTGCCTCAGCCTCCCAAAGTGCTGGGATTACAGCGTGCGCCACCGCGCCCGGCTGCCCAGCCCTTTTTTGTATTTTATTAGAGACAGGGTCTCACTGAGTTGCTAAGTGCCTCGCCATTGCTGAGGCTGGCTTTGAACTCGCTATCCTCCTGCCTCAGCCTCCCAAAGTGCTGGGATTACAGGCGTGCACCACCGCGCCCGGCTAAGAAAATATCTTTTATTTTTATTATACCCCTACTTACTTCTCCATTCTCTTCCTAGATTTTTTTCAACTAATTTAGGTTCCTGAACTACTTTAGCTCCAAAGCACATTGAAGCCAAATTAAAAACCTAATATTAAATTGTGATTTCTAAAATAGTGTTTATGGATATTTTATTTTAAAATCATTGCCCATTGGTACAAATTCGTGAGTTTCAATTATTTATTTTATGGCAAGCATCATTAAGTATGTAATGTAATGCATATTATTTTTCACCCAGATTGAATATCCAACAAAAATAATTTAAAACTTTTGTACAATAAGTGTATTTCAACTAGAGTATTGGGACTTTTGTCCAAAATATTTGCTTTCATCATTAATTTCTACTTGCTGAAAACCTATCATTTAGGTATTTTACATTTATATAATATATAAAGGAAAAGTCAACCTTTATATCCATGTGTGTTTATGAAATTAATCTCACAAGAAATATTTTGAGCTAGAAATGAATATCAATTTACTTTATTTTAGAAGTGCATATTTCACTGACAGATCTATTGTCAGTTAACATTCTAATAATGTATTTTAATAAGTAATTCTTGTTATAACTGCCTGTATAGACATATTTCAGATTAAAAAATTTCTCATTAGAAACAGGATAAATATTGAATAACCTAAATTGTAAATTAGTTTTTATTAGGTCACAATGCCTTGAAACTTAATCAATAAATATTAGATTTTAAGTATTTTGCTAGTTATTCCTATACAATTAATTGTATAGGGGTCCATATGATTTACTTGTATCACTTTATTTTCATTTTACTTTTAAAAGTAAAAGAAAAAAAATTCTAACACCGGGCATTTTGGTACATTTTTGTAATCCCAGCAACTCAAGAGACTGAGGCAGAAGCTAGCAAGTTCAAGGCCAGTTTGGGCAACTTAAAGAGACCCTTGTCTCAAAATAAATAAATAAATAAATAAAAGTGGATGGGGATATAATTCAGGGTTAGGGTGCCCTAAGTTTAATTTCCAGTACCACAAGTGTATGTGTGCAGATGTGAGTGGGCATACACACAATCTCACAATGAAGATATTATTTAGACAATGTTCATATTTTAATGGGCAAACAAATAAATAATTCTGGATAAAGATATCCTGTATCAGTCAGTTTTTAGGTTTGCATTCACAAGAAAACAAACTTTGCTTAAGAAGAGACTGATCTAAGAAAATGGTAATGTGAGCTGGTTTTATTGTTATATACATATATATGTATTTGGAAGGACATTAAGTTTGAGTAGTTCAAAAATTCCTAGAGAGCTAGGCTTGGGAACTAGGCAGAGATAAAGGGAAAATCTGTTGCTATAAAACTTAAAGAACATCATGGCAAAGTAAAGAGTAAGGCCTCTAAAGATAGCACAGTTACCAATAACTACATCATTCCATTCAGTTGGTATCCTTGCACAGTGGTCAAATTCTGTGTTGTTTCTGGGTATTGGAAAAATTTCCTCAAGATTCACTTTACATATAAGGAGTGTCTTATTAGTCACACCTAGGACATATGTTAGAAACCAGCCTAACCAAAAAGAGAAACATCTACCATTTCTACCTAAGAAGCTTATTCAAGGAAGAGAACTGGATATGAAAAACTATGTCCAGGAAATATGTGTGCTAGAGAATAAAATATTGGTGAGTATAAAATATTGAGATGATTGAATAAACAGACTTCCTGTTTCAGCTCTTAAGACATTATTAAAAAGACACACAGAGACTTATGGTTCCAGCTATATTGCAAGATGTGAAGAGCTTTCTAGTTTCCTTTGCCATTCTGTTGATAATAGCAGAAAAGATAAAAACACTGAGAATCACAGACTGAAGAGGCAAGATAAGCATCAGATCTGGAGTCAGATGTGACAGATTTTGGAATTACCAGATAAGACATTAAGCACATTAACAGATCTAGAGAAAAAGGAGACTATATACAAAAACAGGCATATAACTTCAGCAAAGAGGAGGATATCCTAAGAAAGGAATTCTAAAGGAAAGAAAAAAAAAACTATGTTAGCAGAAATGAAAAATGACTTGGATGTGTGTGCCAGTACATGAGACATGCCAAGGAAGTAACAATGAACCTGAATATAGGTGAGTAGAAACTCCTCAATTTGAAAAGAAAGAGAGAGAGAAAAAGAAAAAAAAAAAATCCAGAACTATGGTTCGATGTAAAGACTTGACAAATACATACAAGATGCTAACTCCCCTTCTCAACAGTCTATGGACATTACTTTAGGACAGAATGCCTTGTGAGCTCTCCCACTAAAAGTGGTAGGTGGGTTCATTTTATTATTATTTTCATTCTAATACTTCTGCTTCTCTGAGCCTTTTGATTCTTCTATGGTCTCAACTTTACCACAGAACATTGCTTTCTCCAATCTTCTGGGAGTCATCCTAGCAGGATGTTAACACATCTTCCTAAATCCTTGTCATCATGTGAAATCTTGTGTTCTGGCAAAGTGCTACCATATCACAGAGTTTATCCAACTTTACATCACCTGCACACTTTCAAGATCTGATTTCATTTATGGTCCCCTAGCTCTTGCCAGAACTGTTTGGCTGAGCCCTGCTTCTTCTCCTGCACATAGGCTTTTCCTTTCTTTTCTTATTAAACTGAATATTTGCTCATCCAGATTCTGGTTTGTCTTAACACAAATTATGTCTCTGGCAGCCAAGACAGCATGTTATTTTTATTTTTTAAAATGGAAACTCTGTAGTATCTTAAATAAGGGGAACATCAGCTGCTAACATGGAGAATTTGACCACTTTGATAGATCCAAGGTATTCTGGGTAAAAGAAAGATTTATGATTTTTCAGTATATCAATCTTCAAGCTCCTATTCCAACTCTTTTTTTGGGTGGGGGGTAGGGGAGGCAGGGGAGATTACCAGGGATTAAACTAGGGGCACTCAACCACTGAGCCACATCCCCAGCCCTTTTTTATATTTTAAAGACAGTGTCTCACTGAGTTGCTTAGCACTTCTCTGTTGCTGAGGCTGGCTTTGAATTCACAATCCTCCTGCCTCAATCTCCAGAGCTGCTGGGATTACAGGCATGCATCACCATGCCTGGCCTCTTCAAACTCTTATTAAAGTCCAACTTTTCCCTTCAAAACAACAAATCTGAGCCCAAGAGCTGTTTCAGAATTGAGAGTATCAACTTTTTTCTTACTCTGTTATCCTTTTAAGTAATGTAAATTTTTTTCAAGTACTTTTAAATAATGAAGACCTAGGTCTGATTCTCATTTGTGTTCAGCCCCTTGCTGAGGAGATAATTTTCTATTTACATGACAGGAGTTAATCCTTCTGTTTTTCACTTTTCACCATAAACTGCTGATTATTTGCCTTCAGGTTTTCATTATCTTTCTTATATGAATCTGTATACAATAGCCATATTATTACATAGTTCTTATAGTCATTGTTCCTCTTGTACTATTCAATTTCCTCAAATCTGAAAATGCATACACATTTGCTAGTATGTTCTCTCAGTTCTTCCTCAGTTACTGTTCCTGATAATCACAAGGAACTTGACTAAAACCCAGTAGCAATATCCTTGCCACTGCCTGAATGCTTGCTGCCTAGAAATTTCTTCCACCATATTAGCAAGTCCATCACCTTTAAATTCAGTCTTACAGAAAGTCTGAAGACACAGGCAAAATGTGAAGAAGTTTTTAGCCAGAATATAACACAAGTGGCTCTAGTCCAATTTTCAATAGAGTCCTCCTCAGCTGAAATCCCATGAACCCACCCAATCTGTGCTGTCCACAGTCTTACTGGCATTTTGGTCTTCTAAACTCCCAACAGAATTGCCCATTAAAGTTCACTTACAACATTCTAAAGCTTTTACAGCTTGCATTCTTAAATTTTCCTAGATTCCTCCCACAAATTCCAAAAAGCTCCAAAAGCTTCTGAACCAGTGTCAGGGTAGTCACAGCAATGACTCCACTTCTCAGTTCCAATTTCTGTTTCAGTCAGCTTTTTCACTTCTGCCACCAAAAGATCTAAAACAAACAAACAAAAATTAGAGGAGGTAAAGTTTTGGGATGAAAGTGAAAAAACATCATGGAGGAAGAGTATGAGGGAAGAAAGTATCTTAGGACATCATAACAGGAAGCTGAGAGAGAGAGAGAGAGAGAGATGATGAGAGAGAGAGAGAGAGAGAGAGAGAGAGAGAGAGAAAAATATATACTCCAAAAGCACAGTCCCAATGAGCACCTCCTCCAACTACACACTACCTCCCTACATTACCATCCAGCTAATTTCTAAAGGGGGATTAATGCACTAATTATGTTAACCCCATCATTTCACTTCTAATTTATGTCTAAACCATAATAAATGTGTTGATATTATTACAGCTAAACATGCTGGATTTATTATTTATTTATATGGTTTATAACTATGAAGTAGTTCACACAATTATAATAACAGTTCTTTTTAATCATAATTACTTAAAAATATATAAGCTATTTAGTAAAGAAATTAGATTAGCACACATCATTAATATAATATCTGTCTACCATTCTAAGTCATTTCAAGTTAGTTTTGAAATATATTTTTAAAAATATGTGACTACCACAAATGGATGAAGTATGCTGCTTGTATTTTTATTGGAATTATTAAAATTATCATATAGTTAGTTTAAATTCATAGAGTGTATCTACATGAAATACTGATTCTAATTTTTTGTTCACAATGTTCTTCTCAGTAATAAGCATATTCATCCAAAATTTATATGAGTGAGCTTTCCTGAATACAAAGAATTCTAATTTTCTGATTACCTTACAAAGCATTGCTTTATTGATGCTTTCTATGTGGTTGTCAATTGCCATCAGTTGGTTTACAAGTAGAATTTTCTAAAGCAAGAAGAAATGGTAGTCCAACCTATTATGAATATGCATGTATATATTAACACAACTTTAAATGCATTCTACATGTTCTATTAACCATTACTCATTCAATGATTTTTTTTCCCTATTGAGAAATGTTTTCACTTGCCATTTGTCTCAGCTAAAATTCCTTCTTTCAAGCAGTATTGTGCTAATGCTCTAATTCCCTGTGGGGATCATAATCAAAGAGATATATATTAAGAAGTATAACCTGGTTTGGAACAATACACACTAACTCTTCAGATCGCTCAACATGGAACATTGCACTTATACAGAATCCAATACATCAACAGCTGTGTTCATGACAAAGCAAGGGAGATGAAAAGTCATCTAGGTTACTTATATGATCAATTTTTTTATCTAGATCAAATAAGAAAGTAGTTAGAATTTTGTGACATAATTGAATTTTTAAAATATCTTAAAATTTGAAATAAGCCCACCTCTTTAAAGATAGATTTATAGAAATAAAAGAGAACTTGGGATATATAAAGATTTGCTATAAGCCGGGCGCGGTGGCGCACGCCTGTAATCCCAGTACTTGGGAGGCTGAGGCAGGAGGATCACGAGTTCAAAGCCAGCCTCAGCAATGGCGAGGCACTTAGCAACTCAGTGAGACCCTGTCTCTAATAAAATACAAAAAAGGGCTGGGGATATGGCCCAGTGGTCGAGTGCCCCTGAGTTCAATACCTGGTACCACCAAAAAAAAAAAAAAAAAAAAAAAAAAAAGATTTGCTATACATAATTTGGACATCCATTCATTCATTTTTTTTCAGCTTTTCATTCATTCTCAATATTTACCTAATGGTTTATTGCAATACATTATACTGTATTTGGGGATGAATGAATAGAAAGGAGGAAATGACATGGACTCGGAAATCTAGTTGGTTCATTATAGCAAAAAATACTCTATAGAAAGACTATGACAATGTTATCAACCTCAGTATTTTATGTGAATGTTTTACAGTTTGGCTCTGAATTGATTTAACAATTGAACATTATTAATCCCCAAGTATAATACCATAAAATATTTTGTATTTGAAAAGCTGGATAAAATTGTATGCTATAAGCATGGTAATAATTGCTTTGAGTATTAAGTCTTATTCTTGACCCCACTTACAGGAGTAAATAACATAATAAGGTTCATTCTTATTTAAAATAGTATTTTAAAAGCTTCATTGTAGTTTTAAAGTGTACTGTCAGCTTAATTTAAAAAGAGATAGGGTTATTTTCCAGTTTCTTTTTTGAGAGATAATAGTAAGAGTGAAAGCAACAAGAGTAAATGTCCTCAAATTCATACCAAATATCTTGATGTGTAATGTATGATATACATTAAACTATGGAAAAATACTGATTGACATGCTTTTAAGTATTTCACCCTTGAAGGTGAGAGAGGATAATAGAATAGAAGGAGATTTGTCAGCTTTGATAGGGGGTCCATATCAAGAAGTAGAAGATATCTGAAGTGGATGTGAAGTTCAGGAGTTGAATATGATGTGAATCTACCAAAGAGTTGAAGAGCATGACATAATGACTCTTATGAGCTATAAGTCAATGACAGGGAGCAAGAGAGGGTAAAAGGCTAATTAATAAACTCCATTCAAATTCATAACTTTTTTAAAAATATAGAAGTAACATATAGTTAACAGAGAAAATCTGTAAGTAAAAAGTATGAAGACAAAGAATAAAAATCAGTTGAAACCCCATCTCTGAATTTTAATCTCCATTAATATTTGGATATCTACTCCTTCCTGGGTATTTCTGTTCACAACAAAACATGAACACCGTGTGTGTGTGTGTGTGTGTGTGTGTGTGTGTGTGTGTTTCATAAAGGTGACATCAATCTTTAGCCAAGTCTGATATCTGATTACTTCACTTATTTCTCATCAACCAGGTTTTAAAAGAATTTTAACTTTTCTGCAACTTCCCATATGATTTTTCTTATTGGATGTCAACATGTATTGTTCTATGATTTCTGAAAACTTGTGTGTCATGGGTATTATAACATTCAATTTTACATAAAACTACTAATTTTAATACTTAAATATTAACAATATAATAGAGATCTAAGTTGCTTTTAGTTACTTAATATTACAAACTCACTGAACTATTGTCTATCACATTTAAGTGATTTTGGATTAGCTACTGGTAACTTCCAGAAGCTAGAGATAAGTAGAAGCTGAAAAATCTTCTTTACAAAGGCCATGTTATCATGGGACGTGTTATAAAAACGGCACATCTAAGGTGATGTTCTGCCACAGTTTTCAGTTTTCAGCAAGCTGGCACCTGTGTGCTTCATAATCATGTGTACATACAGTGGTACAAACTTTCTGCAAAACTGGCAGCTTCTCATCTCAGCCTTTTATGTAAGTTCTTTATATGGAGAATCTCTTCTAAGAATTTAGTTATCTACTGAAAAAGACCTTATCACAAAATAATTTGTGATTTCAAAGAACAAGGGGTACAACTGCTAAGACTAATACTTCTTTCTGAACAAGACTGCTGGGTTCACTAGGATCTTTGACCCTTCTTAAACCAAAACTGAGGTTTCTTCAAGTATTTTTCCCTACTTGGATATTTTTACTAGTGATCATATCCTAAAACAATTTCTAATTAATTATGACAATTACCAGAGTACATGGTGTTGAGTGGCTATAAATATATTCTACTTGTTACTTCTGGAGTTGTTTCTAATTAGATCTTTAAAAATGGTATGTCAGACTAAGGTGGAGAGCATAGTAATCTGTACCTATATTCATATAATCTATATCTATATTTTATCAATATCTTTATTTATATGTATTTACAGATCTTTTTATATTGAAATTTATGTTTATATTAAATTATAGACAATATGACAAAAACTACTTAATTTTAGTCCTTTTGGTTAATTAATACCACTGAGGAGTCCATTTTTGTCATATACAAGTAAGACAATGCTGCTTCTATGACTTCCCAGAAGTCCACTGTTAGTTTGTATTAAGGGAAGTTCTATTCTGTGTGATTTTCAGACCACTGGCATCTTGTTTCCACCCTGAGATTAAATCTTACAACATTCCTGGATACATATTCACAAGGACTTTTTCCAGAGTGCGGGATATACTCAAATAGACAATCCTTAGCTGTTGGTCATTCAAGAATTGTCTTGGTAAAGAGCCACATGGTCGATGTCATACTGCTTTCCCATGGTGGTGCAATTTATGAACATGGGGTTCAAAGTCTAGCAGTCTGTTTCCTATGAGGGACTAAAGGGATGTTCTAACTTCAGGGGTCCCCAAGAGGTTGGCTGAGAATACCATTGGGATTACACTGCTGTTTAATTTCTCTGACTTTCTTCTTCCTTCTGCTCATGAGTGATCTTTTAAATCTAACTTCCATGTGTGTTGTTCAGCGTTCCATCACTGTGACCAAAATACTTAAGAACAACTTGAGGAGAAGTTTACTTTGGTTCATTGTTTCTGAGGTTTAAGTAAAGGTGGGTCAAGTCTATTGCTCTGCCCAAGGTCAGGCAGAAGATAATGGTGATAACACATGTTTGAGTAGCACTGTTCTATTCATAACAGCCCTGAACCAGAGAAAAGAAAGGAGGAAGGGGCCACCGGGAAGGTGCACCCTTCCCAGGATGCCTCAGTGACCGTCTCCTCTGGTCATATCCCACCTGTCTACAGTTAACACCCTGTTAGTCCATCCAAACTAGGATGGACAGGTTACAGCACTAACAATCTGATCATTTCATCTCAATATTTCTGTGTTATCACAGGAGCTTGGGAGGGTACCACATATACAAACCTTTACACCATGCTAACCTGTGTCAAACTGAACTCTCCAAAGAAACACAACTCATAGCCTACATTTAACACCCTCTACCCATCCAAAATAACAATACAATATGACTCATAACGTTAGAACACTAACTCTGGTATAAAATTATAAGTTATTATCACTTATGGCATATTAATGTTTATTTTCTGTGTGTGATTGCATTTCTTTCCTCTGAAATCAACTCAAGGTATTTGAAAGATAGGTGAAATTATATTTCCATATCTGATGTAAGCCTTTTTATTCGTTATAAGCAGGCATGCATTTTACTCATTCAATCCTAATATTCATATTATTATTTATATTTTCTTGTTTCTTTGATGATTTCTACTTTTCTTTGGCTCAGAGAGATTATGTATTTTTTTCTGGACATCCCCTTAGTAAATATCTGAGCTGGAATACTAATATCAATAATACTTTAGAATCAAGACATATATTAGGAAGAACAAGCAAAGCAGAATAGTCCATAAGGAAAAAAAAAAAAGTTGATATGGGACCAAGATAATGGAAATAATCTGAAAGAAAGCTGAAGAGGAGGAATAAAATGGGACACCTGCCAAACAACTACCAATCATCCAATTCTCTGAGACCTGGGGCTTTTCTTTTCTTTTTCTTTTTCCAGTGTGAATATTAAGGTGTAAGTTTTTTCTGAGAAACTTTATAATAAAATATCTTCAGCAATTTGAATCACAGGAGAATGCAGCATAAAATACTATATAATTTAAACACACACACACATACACACACAAAATTAGGATTGTAAGACTCAAGTTCCTGGAATAAATTATAAAACTGGAAAGAGGAATTTTACAATATATCTTTGTATTTAGGACTGATAAAAACTATTTCAAAGTGTTTGTGTGTGCCTGTACACACACACATTCTCATTATACAAACACACAAACACGAAAACACACATACATATTCAAGAAAGTATTTCCAAAGACAATCTGGTTTTACAATGTGATTCTTCAGTCAACTGAGAGAAGAATGTAAAACCATGAGAAAGGAGGTTTGATTATTAGTGCAAATGTTAGATTGAATAAGTGAGTAAGATGTATGTCAAGTTAACTCACTAATCCATTAATAAATGATGAGGAACAAAACTGAGTATCCATAATATATTCAGGTCAGCATTCTTAGAGAAATTGAGAAAGGAGCCAGTTGCTCTTAGAAAGCTTATGTCCTTTCCCAGTTACATTAATAGGGCTCAAATCTTCTCTAATGAAAGAATAGAATAAAATTTGATGGCAGACAACCAGTCTGATTTCAAATAAAGTCCTTTATTTGGAACACAAGGAGGAAATGTGTGTGTTTGTACATACATATCTGCATGCAATATACATTTTTTGTTGTTGTTGTTGTTTTGTTTTGGTGGTGGGAAGGATTCTGATTTTATCCAGGGACTTGAACATGCTAAGCATGCACCTAACCACTCAGCTATGGCTCCATAAATCTTCCCTCAATGTTTTCCACTATTTTAGTTTTGATTCAAATTGTTTTATTCATATGAGTTAGTACATCATAATCAAGATAGTTGTGTAGAAAAAATGTTTATATGTTTATTGGTATATAAACCATATAGTATCTTGCTGTCCCTTTTTAATGTTAATTGTTATCAATTCACAGTCTTCTTAAAGGACACCCCAATCCACTTGTCTCACTTAAATGCAGAATAAAAGTTACCTGAATGTCAGTAGGCCTTGCCATGTGATGTTCTTTGTTCATGATTGTAGATTCTAGCATCAAGAAGAGCATAGTAGCCAGGTGCGTTGGTGCGCGTCTATAATCCCAGAGGCTTGGGAGGCTGAGGCAGGAGAATCAGGAGTTCAAAGCCACCATCAGCAAAACCAAGGTGCTAAGCAACTCAGTGAGACCCTATCTTTAAATAAAAATACAACATAGGGCTGGGGATGTGGCTTAGTGGTCAAGTGCTCTTGAGTTCAATCCCCAGTACCAAAAAAACAAAACAAAACAAAACACACACACACACACACACACACACAAAAAAAAAAAAAAAAAAAAAAAAAAGAGGAGAATATTTTTTGCATGACTTTTAATAAGCAAAATCATTTCTTTGAAAAAATAACTGAAAATATAAAGTTTAATTGATTTGCACAAGGTTTCAGCAAATTGTGACCATTTTAACATCAGCATAATTATGGATTCCTCTAGAATTTATTCACTGAATAAATTTAAACCAATCTATTGATTCTCTACAAGATGACAGATACTTTAATAAGTAAGAATATCAAGAAAGGATACAATAGGACATGTCATAAACAAAGACTTTTGTGATGTAATCTGGTAAATGGTGAGAGGAATGGTTATTTTTTTTCTCTCACATTTTAAAAGGAATGTAAACTGTTCTTTAATCCCAATCCATAGTGGAAAGGGTTTGAAATGGACATAGCCATATTCTTTCCACTTCCTTATTATTCCATGTAATATAAGTGTTACTACCTGAATAAGCAAAACCTAGGATGTTCACTTGGACATGAGTTTATCCGTGGATAGGGTCATATTAACTTCTAAGGCCATGAGCTCTATTACATTACCTCTTTCTTCCAGAAACAATATGCTGATCAAGTGTTCAGCTAATCGACTGAATCTCTCCTGCAGATCAAACTCACATCACTTCTTTTTGTTTACATTTTAACTTTGAGTGAGAAACTTCATCATACTACAGGCTTCAACTTGTTAATTAAGAAGCGCAAACATGGTGGCTAGGAGTTATTGCAATCTTGTCTATATAATAACAAAGCTAATAGTTTGAGTTTTACTGAGAATTATTTGCTTTTTCTTTATATTTTATTAACTAGGAGAGACCAGTTTGTGATTTATATCATGAATTGCAACATACTAGGGAAGGTACTGGAATGGGTGAATGTAATATTGAATGTGTGTGCGTCTATTATTTTAAGCAAGGTCTTTTATTTTTTTTTTTTAACTGAAGAGCTTCATCTTTACAAATCCAAAAGTACCTTGAAATGGTCACAGACCTTGGCTCACAGAGAAAATAGTTTAGGATATAATGATGACAAAAATTAATGTTCATGAAGAGCTTATTATGTGCCACGTTGTATGCTGAGTGTTTTACCTGGAATATTTGTCATTTACTTCACTCAATATCTGAGTAAAGATTATAATGTCCAAAGCAACATCTTAATGAGTTTTTCAAATGTGGTAGGACTAATCTAAATGTATATGTGAACTATCACAACTAGTCCCCAGAATTATCCTATGAGGTAAATACAGTTATAATCCCTATTTAATATGTGGGACACTAAAGTATACAACATTAATAGATTGCAAAAGATTACACAGCTATTACTGTGAACATATTTTGATACCAGAAGTCTACTGTATAATAGGATTTACAAACTCTCATGCACAGAAATTTTAGCAAAACTGATCATCTTAGTTTAGAAATCATAGTGACACAGAGAAACATTATAAAATGGAAAAAAAAAGGAGACTACTTTGAAATGTTGGAGGTCCAGACAAGTCTTATGGAAAAGAGTAACATACCCAGAACCAATGGCTTTGAAATATGGAGTTGGACAAGAGGCTATTTTTTTCATTCATGACAAAATATATGAGTATTATTAAAGCTCATATATACTAACAGAGGAGAAAAGAAAGATCTCATATCAGCCAGTAAAAGAAAAAAAGTTCCCCAGAGAAACCCTAACTAAAAAGTTATCATGAGGCAGTTATTTAAAGTTAAGATAGGAAATCAATAATAGAACAAGAAAAAAAGAAATATACTCATATGTGCTACACATTTCATATTTAAAAGGATCTATGAAGGAAATGCCAAAATTCCAAGTGGACTATTCAAAACAGCAGGGAAAACAAAATGGTATAATTATTCTAGCTGGGGACTGAAATTTAAAAAACCCTCAGGCCTGGTGGTGTGGCACAAGCCTGTAATCCCAGCAGTTCTGGAGGCTGAGATAGGAGGATCACAAGTTCAAAACCAGTCTCAGAGGTAGACCCTGTCTCAAAAAATAAAAACAAACAAACAAACAAAAAATATATAGAGAGAGAAAGGTCTGGGGATGTAGTTCAGGGGTAAAATACCCCTGGGTTAAACATCCAGTACAAAAAATAAAAATATACCAAGGCCAATAGACAAGTATATAACAAATGAGTCTTGAATTACAATTTGGACTGAGGAAAAGGTGTTCTCACTGTAGAAACATTCTACAGAGACTAAGTGAAGCATGACAATTGTATGACTATTTTAGTATCTTGTGCTGGACCACATCTCTGATTTTGTATATTATATGACAGAAAAATCCATTAGGCTCTTTTTTGTGCAGTATGTTAGGAAGGTTTGTATTTTTAATCTTTTTCTCTTGAATGAGGAAAAAAAATCAATCAAAGCATCTCATCCTAAAACTTCTGTATTATGATCTTATGTACAAACTGAAGAAGCTCTAAGGGAGAAGAAAAGGGGGTATTTAGAGGAAGACTATATAAAATTATTCTGATAAAAAATATAGAAAATGAAGAGTCAAAAGCTATCAAGTATAATTGTTCCATGAATGGGCAGGAATGAGTTTTTGCCATGGTCTTATACTATCTCACAAATCATTCCAAAGTTTACTGTATGCATAAAAGACAATCATGTACTCTCAGGCTTACTGATTGACAACAGTTAAGTTAGCCTGTTTGGTTTGACTAGGTGACTTTGCTTCAAGTTGTGTATTAACTGTTTTTTCACTGAACTGCAGCTGGTATCATTTGGACTTCTGGAATGATGGGCATAAGACTACCCTGGGCATATGCTTTCCAAGGTATAAAGCCAGATCACAAAATTAAAGATTCTATTTTGAAAACACGTGTTAATATTGCATTAACTAAAACAAGTAAAATATCCAAATCCAATGTCAGTGGGACAGGTATATAAATTCTATTCTTGGAATGAAGACATAAATAAATATTTGCCAAGCAATAGTTCAAACTTTCCAGGACCAATAATGGGTTGAAGAGTGATGATATTTCAAGGATCCTAAGATTATGATATTTTCAGATTTTGTATTCATTCCTGATAAGAAAAACCCATCTTCAGAATACATAGTTGTTGAGGTAGTATAATACATGATTATTTTACTCATAAACTGCTTGACCTTTTCAAAGAATGTAATTATTTTAAGATGATCATATTGCTTTGATTTTTATTATCTTTAGTTCAAGACAGAAGTGAAAAAGAAAAATAGAGGTACATATAATTGCTTAAATGTCCTACTTTATCCTGTTAATGTTTCATAGCAATATTTCCTCATTTCTTGTCCAAGAGATGTGTTTGAAACTAATTGGGAAATGAAGTTGTGAAGAGGAAAAATATGTATCATTAATAAATTAAGAAAAAATGTAATCCAGATTTTTTTGTGTTTATAAGGCCCCGTGTTCTAGTTCTTTGGTCTTCAAATTTGGTATTTTTTGCACAGAATGAGAATGTTTGGTGAATGAGGGGGTAAGGAGAAATGGAATAAATGAGTTTATCTAATTAGCATAAGACAGTTGAAATGAGAAATGAGGGTGGGATTGCCTGGATTTCTGAGACCTATAAACTAATAATTTTCAGAGATCTGAATAAATTAATTATATAAACATATTGACTTGATTAAAAAAATAAATAGAGATGTTTAGAAGTTGGGCCATGACCTTGTTAAATGGACCTATAACTACAGGAAAAAAGGAAGGAAAGGAGGAAAAGGAAGCCAAAAAGGAAAGAAGGGAGGGAAAGAAAAGGGGGAAGGATGAATCAAGGAAACCACAGAAAAGTTTAGGCAAATCCACTCATTAATTAAAAAGAGCACAACTTAAGTTAGAAAAAAAGTATCTTCCTAAAAAAATATGTATAGTATATGTGTAATATGAAATGCTAACCAATTTCCTAAAGTCTACCAAAATAAAAGCAAGTATTTTCCTTTAAAAAATAATCAAAATCAGTATTATATAGAAAAATATTCACATTTTAGGAGTGAAGAGTTACCAAAGACAGACAGAAGATGATATTTGTAATGTATGTTTATAACATACTAAACGAAAATAAAAGATCTAATACCTAGAATAGGTAAAGGATACATGACATTCTGGAGAGAAGCTAGACAACCAAAAAAAAAAAAAAAAAACTAAGCAAAATACTTATCAGGCAAACCATGTTTACAAATAGGCATGAAAACACATACATTGAAGAAAGCCAACAACAATATGAAAGTATCCAATTCCTTATTAATCATCAAAATACAAATGAAACTTCAGAGAAATACTATGTACACACATTAGGTTGGGAGAAATGTAAAAGACTGACAATGCCAATTATTGGCAAACACCGCTAACTAGGAAATTTCATACCTCATTGTGAGAACTTACATAAACATTTTTGAAAATCATGCAGCATTATCTAAATAACTTAAAGATGAATATATTCTGCCTGAGTACATCAATTACTCCTATAGTTATACTAACAACATCAAGTGCTATACAGCCAAATATAGCTTGTTGCTACCATTTGACTATAGAAATAGCACATTTCCATCATACCAACCCTGAGTCATTAATAAGAACAGCATTTGCAATATCATTTACAATAGCCATATCTCAGAAATATCTCAAAGGTTTGAATATTTTTGAATGGATAAAATAGTTGTTGTATATTCATATAATTCCACACTACATATAAAATTAGAACTACATATAATGCAGTGAGTAACTACTAAATTGATACACTTGTTAGGGTTCAATTGTTGTACATGTCAACCAAACACAAATAAAATTTTATTGAGTGAGATGGCAGACATGGATAGAAAATCATACAGAAATCCAAGGAAATGATACATTAAATATTAGCACACATGTGCGTGCACACTCACACACACACACACACACACACAGGACAGGAAGATAAAGAAAGTGTAATGGAGAGAGAAATGGGGAATATGAATGAATTAATGTAGATAAGAATGATTAATATTATCTTAAAGACTTTCAAGGATACCTCATCTTTCCTATGGCTACAAATAAACATCTAGAGGGCAAGATGAAGTATTTTGCCATATTGCATGTTTGAGGAAAAATTATGATATTCAAGTGAAAATATCCACCAAAGAGCTATAAATTTGAGGCTAAAATCACAGAGATTGTTTTGAAGTAAAATTATAGATTTGAGAATCAGTCATATAATGATGATTGATGCTGTGAGATTAGGTTAAATTC
Organism: Tamias sibiricus; assembly: GCA_025594165.1. Classification (NCBI taxonomy): domain Eukaryota; kingdom Metazoa; phylum Chordata; class Mammalia; order Rodentia; family Sciuridae; genus Tamias; species Tamias sibiricus. The sequence goes on from CM046665.1 coordinate 28,882,422, forward strand.
TTAAAAACTAGGCTACAGGAATAAAAAAAATCACAAAATAAAAGAAAAGGGAACGAAAGATAGAAAGACACATCCTCTGAATGGACTTGTAATAACCTGCCTCCCAAAGTTAACTCTGAGTATGTTCAGGGCCTCAGTGCCATAGCCTTCCCGCATTTCAATCAAATAATTGAATCTGAATCACCCAGCTTCTGAAAAGAAAACTTGACAACAAACTTCTGCCTGGTTTTCTCCTATATAATCTTATTTTTAGTTTTGAATTTATTTTAACGGATACATTAAAACTAAAAAGAAGTATATATATGAACGGGGGGGTACCATCTAATGTTCCAATACGTGCACACATTGAATACTCTTTAAATCAGTGTATATATATTTACCTCTTCAAACATTTGACATTTCTGTATGGTAAAAACTTTCAAAATCATTTTCTCTACCTTTCTGAAATGTACTGTACATTGCTGTGATATAAACTCACCCTGCTCTGCACATCAGGACACTTTACACCCATTTTAACCGTGTACTCTTCAATTAAACCTTTACCCACTCCTTCCCCTGCCCACTCTTCCTGGACTCTGGTAATCCCTATTCTACTCTCAAACTCTGTCAGCTGAAAATTCCTTTCTCAAGGTAAGCTTCCATTGTCCACTGCCTCAGGTCTACTTCTGGCACTCTGATAGACACATTCTCTTCTTCCTCTTTGTGGCAATGATTGTAGATTTGAATTAGAAATCAATGGTACATATATGATTGCTTCTTTATGATTACTTTCTCCATTAGATTCTCAAAAAGCTAGAAAAATGTCATTTTAACTTACCATTTTATCTCTGATTCATGTGCACAGGAAGTGAAAAATATGCATTTGTTAATCAATTTTTGAAAGAATAAATTATTGAATTTGTTAATTAGCACCTTGTCCATTATACTTGGGCTGTAGCTGTGTGTGATTCTTTCAGACATGTGTGATTAATTGACAAAAAATATGAATAGAAAAGGGCAGAGACAGAATAAAGTAGATTCTTCTGTTACTTCTGAGGCATTTTTTGGACACTTCCCATATTCATGTACATTTGTACATAAAAATCTTCTTTTTACAAGATGCCAAGATCAAGATGTGAATACACAACACCAAAATGAAGAGAACTGAATCCAGGAAAGGTGTACACTCTCAATGAATTGGACTCAGCTGTCTTTGTTTCCATTTTTCTTTTACAATTTTTCTAAGTCTTGAAGTTATCATTCTAAAGCCAATTACCTTTAATCAAAAACTGAATGCTATTAAAAAAATCAGCAAATATCTCTGATAAGTGAACCTTTTGTCCCTAGGACATACTCTTATAAATGAGCTTCTCAAAGAAGATCGGAAGTTATGGTAGACAGGTTTGCACTCCTTCCTTCTTTTGTGAAATTGGATTCTGAAAAAGAAAGAAAGAAAAAAAAAATAGAACCTGTTCTTAGAATTTTGATTTTTGTCTTCCATTTATATTTCCAGGTTAACTGTTGTTAATTGTTGGGCTAAACCCTAATCATTAGAGGTTTACACAATTAAATGTGAGGATTAGACATTTACCAACTCCTAGATTTAGATATTAATCCAGGATTCACATAATTTGAAACTGACATATAGAAGCTTTCATTCTACCAGATGTTCAGAGAGATCTTTGGAAACTTAGGGATTACCTCCAGCATATTGACTTAGTATATCTCATTTGGTTAGATATTTCATAATAAAAATGTTTATTCAGTATTTTTTTATCAAAAATGTAGAAAAACTCATATAAATTGATTCCTCATTTCTTTAAGACATTTTGACTTCTGCCCTTTCTTCTAGGATCAGATGATTTAGGGTAGCATATTCTTAAATTTAATTTTGCATAAAATTATACTCTCTCAATTATTATTTCCTTTGAAATTACATATAAATAAAACCTTAAAAAATCAAAAACCTTTTAGAGTTTCACAACTAAGTTAATCAAAAGCATTTATACTTTTCTAAAAGTCAGAGTAAGATTAAGCTTTGAATGGTAGACTTCTTCACAGTAACATTCTGAGTTTCTATAAATTCTAATAAATGTTGACAACTGGGAAATGTCAGGACAAGTTAAATAATGGAAGAATCGATTAGGTCATGTACAAAGAAAACATTAGGGACAGATTAATCAATGTATTGCTTTTGTAAAAATAGGAATATCTAGATATTTTCTTAGACATTATCTAGGAGAATGAAGGTAAAGTATACATTGCAATTTTACTTTTTAAACAGGAATCATAAAGATAGTGGACAGTGAATGTTCACAGTTTGCTTTAGGAGACCTTTTTTAAAAAAAAAAAAAAAAAAAGCTTTAGGTCAAGCTTTAGGTCCTTTTTATAATATATGTTTCATTGCTTGGCTACTGCAAAAGAACCAGATGATAGATGGGCTTGGGCTGATGGGCCACCTCCCCCATGGAAATTTCTATGAGAAGCAACCTTGTTTCATTTTCCCTGGGCAGGAGCCAATGGGCTTAAAGGTCATCCTGTTCCCCGGACAAAGAGCCAATAGCATTAAAGGTCACTCTGGTACACCCCCCACCAGAAATCCCTACTTAAAGCTCTTGCCTGCCCAGAGCTCAGACACAACAGCTCATGCCTGCTGAGAGGAGGCAACCACTGTGACAGCTCCAGACCCACCATCTCCAGTCCAACAGCAGCTGCCACAGCCAACAGCTCCAGCGTCCAGCCCTACGGCAGCTGCCTTAGCTGACAACTCCAGAGACCACAGCCAGCACAACCAGGCACCCACCTTCTGTTCAGAGCTCACACACTCCCCTCTCCCTGACTCATCTATCCCACCAGAACTTGCACACTCCCCTCTCCCTGACTCCTCTCTCCCCGTACTTCTTCTACCTCCAACCAGCCATAAAGGTTGGTGAATAAATCTCTTGGCTGTGCGATTGTCTGTAGTATGATTTTTGCCCTTCACCAGAGATATTTCCTTACCAAGTGTTTAGCCTCTTCCCTTATCACAAATTCTTCTGTCTTGCTTAACAGGTTATGCCATTACCAGAATTGAATGTAATAACACAAGCCTTTCAGGTAATCCTGCTGATTTATGTTTTGTTTGCATGTTTTGCATATTTATTTATATCTAATTTATTGATTGTTTATTTTTGAAAATTATTGAGACAACATAAAACTTTAAAAATTACTGATCAAATAAGAAGCCTGAAGGAGAAAACAAGAAACTGTTATGTGTCTTATTCTCAGCATCCCATCATATACATTGAGATGAAAAAGTATAGTTTCATCTAACATAGAAAAATCATTAGCTATTCTTGAAATAATTATTTTCCAGACATACTATAAGGAAAAAAAATTCATAAAATCTCATATAAAGTAATATATGCTAGAATTTATAACAAGATGCATTACTAGTGCAGTTATAAAAGATTCAAATGATCTAAATATGTGAGTCAGTGAAATAGATTTTGCAGTTGATTGTAGATTTATTTGTGCATATCTACATTGTTTCTTTTTAATTGTAAGTCAAACAGAGGGAAGGAAGTGTGATCCCTACTGCCTTTATTTTATCTTCTGACTGCAAACTTGGAGCCCAGAATTAATATTGAAGAGATGAAGACAAGACTGAAAATTCTTGTTTCTATACTGTCCTTGCTTTTGGAACTTGTGAGTATTCCTTTCTGGATATGCAACATTATTGGCCATGTTATCTTTCATGCAAAAAAGTAGAATTTTTTAAAAATTAGAACTAGTTCATTTTTATTTCTAACAAATCAAGAAGAAAGTCAATTTGGAATTATTAACAGAAAGCCCCAGCTACTCTTCTTATTTTAATTTTTAAGTCCTGATTTGAAACATTTATCAATTTCATTGCCTTTAGGTACTTCTAATACAATTTTTAGTACTATGTATATATTTGTTAGTTGTTTTTAAAATGTATTAATAGCTGGGCATGGTGGCACATGCCTGTAACCCCAGTAGCTTGGGAGACAGAGGAAGGAGGATGACAAGTTCAAAGCCAGCCTCAGCAGCTTAGGTAGACCTTAAGCATGTCAGTGAGACCCTGTCTGTAAATAAAATACAAAAAAAAAAAGGGACTAGGGAATATGGATCAATGGATAAGTGCCTCTGAGTTCAATCCCCAGTACAAAAAAATAAATAAATAAATAAATAAAATAAAAATCATGGGCTTATGGTGCATTAGTAGGTCATGATTTCTGTATGTTTTTCATATACATTGTCTGGCTAGCTAGTAATATCTGTCAGATTGTTTTGCTCCATTATTCTATTTACTATACTAGTTTGCTTAAGATTTGTCACCAACACATATTTATTCCTCATTTTTTAAATTAAGTTTTCCTGAACCTATATAGGTAAGAGATGTTCAGGATGGCCTTTTCTCTTTTACACCTCCTACTCCTCCTTCTCACTCTCCTCTTTGTTGTTTTTTTTAAAATATTGCAATTTATATCTTATTAACTTAGCAAGGCCCTGAGCATCTTAGCAAGACCCTGTCTCAAAATAAAATATAAATAAATATATAAAAGTGGCTGGGGATGCGGCTCAGTGGTGAAGCAACCCTGGATTCAATTCCCAGTACAAAAAAGAAAAAAAAAATTGTTTTTTCACTATGAGGCACTATTAGGGAGATACTCATATTTTGTCAGTTTTTAGGATGCACAGAAACTACTTTTGATAATTTTGGAGGTTCTTATGAAAACAAAATAATAATTAAAAACCCCACAATAGCCATAATTATGTCCAGGTTGTAAATAAAAAATAAATAAAATACAAATATGATCTCATTCTTTTTAGTGCGGATTAATATCTAACAATAATGAGGTTTTAGCAAGCTCTCTTTATGATTCAAACCTAAGATTTATTAAAAACCTCTCTCAATATAAATGAAAGGATAATTTAATGTTAATTACAAATTTAACTCAAAGGTTATCATAGCTAAATAATGCAATTATATTGTATAACTTGAAATGATTCAAACAAATGGAAATAAAAATGTTCTTGAATGTCTTAAATGGGAAGAGACTAGACAAAAATATCAACTCTTCCAAATATGTATCCTTAATGTAATTTCAGTTAAATTCTAATGTTTTTCATATTTTAAATATGGTTAAGTTAATAGCTATAAAGAGTATAAGAAAGTAGAAAATTAAAGACTTCAGGGGTTATTGGATCCTGAAATAATATAAAGTAATTGTTTTCAACAACATATAGCTGTGTTTTACAGATTTACAAACACATTCATGGAAAAGAATAGAAATACCCAAAATTTACATTGGTATGTAAGATCCATAACAAATATATTTCTTCTCATTCTGTGGATAAAGAAGGTTTATGTAATAAATTGTAGTAGAAGAATTGATTTTGATTTAAAAAAAATAAATAGAGATAGTGCTTTACTCCTTACATTAAACAAAAGCTCTTATTAAAATTATATTAACAACAACCATTAACAATTAGAAATCTTGAAATAAACTTTAGAATATTGTAGGTATATATCAAAGATTTGGGAGAAATGATTAACAAGGCAGAACACTCAATAAATTAAAAGGACTATATAATTTATCTAAAATTTATCTATTTATATATTTAAGTATCTAGCTTCCTACACACATACATATGTATGTGGAAGGGAAGAAGTAATACAGAAAGTAGACAAAAATATGTGTTATGTGTATGTTACTAAGATAAATTTGTTTTAAAACGTCTTTTCTTACACTCATAAAACTGTAAAAATTAGTTTTAAAATAATTTATGCAATAATAAAAATATTGATTTGTTCTTATCATTTAATGGTTCATACTATTTCTGAGACTTCAAAATATTTCATTTAAGATGATTCTAAACAATTAGACAAATGACCAATCTTTTCTTTATTGTATTAAATAATAGGAAGATATAAGGAAATTTAAGGCTTATAAAATAGTGAAATTTCAGTTATTTATGAGTGATTCAAATATCAAATCAATTTAGCTAGTAGTTATTTTTATAGATTGTCAGATATTGAACCTTTAGTATCTTCTAAGAAACTCATCTGCAAAGAGAAATACATTTCTTTCCAATTATGGCAAATAAATAAAAAATAAATAAAATGTAAGTTCTAATTTCTTAACACATGTGTTATGTCTAAATATGATGCTAACACCTCTAGAACCTTTCCTTCTTTCATGACCAAAACTGAAAATATCCACTTTGAAAACAGTAGGTTAAGGAAGCCTGTGTGCTTCTTTGTTATACTCTATGACTCCAGTATTGCTAGGATTGTATGTATTTATTTTTTCTTTCTTTACTCTTTCTCAAAGGCCAATTGTTAGCAGATTTTATTTGTGCTTTCAGTCCTTAGTAATAAAATGTCTCTGGCTGATGCCCCTTTTGACATTTATGACATGCCAAATCAAACTAGAGTTTTATTAAAGCTTTTATGCTCACTGCTTTTATTTTATTAATTTGCTCCTTTTTTTATAATTTCGATATTTACAAAAGACATCTAGTTGGTAGTATTTCTTGATCCATATCAAAACTCTTAAGTTTAATTTTTAAATTTTTGACTTTTTGTATTTTATGATCTAAGTTCAGGTGACAAATCATAAGTTGTGCCAGTCTCACTAGGATTTTCAATTTCATGTAATTTTGATAGATGAGAATTATTTTCTGTTATTCTGAAAATGCCTAGCCATTCAGCCTCCCAGGGATTTCGACAAAGAACAATAGCCACTCTGCAGTTTTCTGATCATGTAACCATGGGAAAAATGACTCTCACACAATAGGAGTATGCTATTATATACTAATTTTGATTTAATTCCTACAAGGAAAAAAAAAGGAGCTCCTCTCTCTTCCTCCCTCTGCCACTTTTTCTTGGAATTATTCTTATACATGCACAATTGTATACTAGATATTTAAAACAGCATGCCTAAAAAACTGGCACAACCTTCCCCAAACAACCAAAATTGATACTTATTTTATTGAACAGTCTTGAGTCTGTTTCCAGTCCTTGGTCTTTCTGTTTCTGTTGCAGGAAACCATGTATCAAGGTAAAATGCAGTTCTTACACTTCCTCCTTGCAGAAACATTTTAAATGGTCATGCTCTTATTTCCCACTATCCTCCCATCTTCACCTTTTTGCAGTATAAGTTTTGTTCTAAACTTTATTTCATGTGATATAGATATAGGTTATAAGGAAAAATGGTGGGTTTGTAGTAAAAGACAGCAGGTTTACATAGAAATCCTGTCATTTGCTACCAATGTGATAAAAATAAAATTTCTTTGATGCCAAGAAAAAAATTTTTGACATTTCTTTTACTTTTCAGATGGTAAATTTTTATTTGCTAGCTTCCTCTACACCAGAATTATGATCTATTCTGGAGCATCCTATGATTAACAAATGGGCAAAATTATTGCCTTCATGGATCTTATAAGTAATGGCCAGAAAAATATTGACTAATCCTACCAAATTACATAATTACTAAGGAAAGTGTTACTATGAAGTTAAAATGCAGGGTATAACAAATACTTAATAATTAGATTAGTCTACACTTTGGAAGAGGTACCTATATTGAGATTAGGATAATTAGACGGTGGCAGTTAAAAAACAAATTGAACACATATCTTTGGTTTTCCTTTCTATGGTTTCTGTTACCCTCAATCAACAATTGTTAGAAATTATTATGTGTGAAATTCTATCAATAACTCCTGTTAACAAAGAAATCAAGTGGCATTCTGAGGTTTCTAATTTTGTACAATATTTTGAGAGTTCACATTCACATATTCACATAACTTTAATAAAATATATTGTAATGTTCTGTTATTATTAGCTATCGTTGTTAATTTCTTACTATCTCAATTTATAAATTAATTACTAGCATAGATAAAATTCTGTACTATTTGTGATTTTAAGCACACATATTTGCCACAAACAATGGGGAACTACTCTATTGAAAAACATTGCAAAATATTGCATGCTCACACTGAAAAGCAATATAAGTGCAGTCATGAAAATTAAAAATTATTATGACTTACAACTTTAGAAACCAATTGTTCAAGGAGAAAATTTTGTACTCAGCATTGTAAAATTAGATTAATACTAATGAAATACCCACTCTTTTTCTTTGGCTTTTTTCTCCACATTGTGGACCTCTCAAAGTCTCCTGCATACTTGGTATAATTATGTGTATTAAAAAACTCCTAATTATATTGAATCTTGATATAACTTCCAGTTCATTTTTTAAAACCTAAAAAACTAGTTTTTGAGTCATAAACCTTTCAACTACAATTTCATAGCTTTAAATTAATCTGATGGTTTAGATATGAGGTCTCCCCAAAAAACTCTTGTGTGAGATAATGCAAGAAAACTTAGAGGTGAAATGATTGGGTTATAACAGCTTTAACATAGTCAGTGTTTTCATCCTCTGATAGGTATTAACTGAGTGGTGGCTGTTGCCAGGTAGGGCATGGTGGCTTGTGGAGGTATGTCATTAGAGCATAGCATAGGGATATCTATTTTGTCCCTGAAGAGTAGAATCTCTCTCTCTCTCTCTCTCTCTCTCTCTCTCTCTCTCTCCCTCCCCTTCTTGATGGTCATGTCCTGATCTGCTATCCTCTGCCACATTATTCCACCATGCTCTTCTGCCCCACCCCAGAAAAATGAAACTGGCTGTCTATGGACTGTGATCTCTGACACCATGAGCCTCAAAACAAACTTTTCTGCTTCTATTGTCTCTGTGAAGTCCTTTGGTCACAGTAGTGAAAAAGCTGACTAAAACACTGTCATAGGTTCCATGTCAAAAATTCAGTATTTTATCTGTAATTATAAATATCTTAATGCCCTAAATGATTCTTGTTAGAAAACTGCTGAAACATAGTTAACTTAGCTGGGAACACTGTGTTAGTGAAATAAAAGGGTTTATTGGGGTGCCACGTGGGCAAGGGTAGGGAAGGGAAGGGAAGGGGGGTAGGGAAGGGATGGGCAGGAACCGAGGCAAGCACGAACAGAGAGCAGGAACAAGGAAAAGGACGGCAGGAACAAGGGACTGGCTTAAATAGAGTAGGGGCCATAAAACCCCCTTGGAGTGAGTCCTTGTCCTATAGGCCAGCAGAGGTCAGGGGGGGTAGTGGACAAGGGACTTGCTGGTCAGGTTTTGGTCACGCTGAGGATCCTGGGAGCTGTAGTTTTTCACAAGGCACCTGGGGAGGTGTGGCCTTCTGCCTGGGAGGTGCAGCCTCTGCCTAGAATCCAACATTCCCCCCTTTTTGATTTCTTAGGAAGTGGGGCGTCGTGTTTCGATCTGGCTGCTTCGGAGCTGAAATGGGGCGACGTGGGATAGTTTTTTTTTGGGGGGGGAGATGTGGGCAGGCAGGTCCAGCTGGAGGGTGGAAAAAATTCCCAGGAGGTAGGCGTGGAAAAGATGAATCTGTCCAGGTATGGGATGGGTGAAGTTTCTTTGAAGCCATATGTCGGTGAGGGTGTCAAACCAGGCTTCTGAAGAAGGTCACTGAGGGAGTCAGCCGGAGAGCATGTAGAAATTGTGGGTCTTGTGAGTTTGCAGGTAACACTATTATGGAAGCAACAAAGGGAAAGAAGGTGAGATGGATTATTTTCTATAGGCCTGTGTTCCACCAGGTGGGACTTACGGTGAAGAGGCCAATGGAGAGTGCGAAGCACATCATAATGAGCGTCTGGTGGCAGCATAAGGGCAGGACTCAGCAGGGGTCTCTGGTTGGAAAGTCACTCGTTGGTTTTTTTTAACAGTTGATAGTCCCTGGGAAAAACTGGTTAAAGGTTCAAAACGAGAAAAACAGAAAAGATTATTTTGAGTCAGTATCAGGAACACAAGAGAAACGAATTTTTAGGGGACCGGTGGGAATGGGAGAGCAAGTACACTGAAGTAATTGTCTTTTTGTGGATCTTCAGTTGGTTGATCAGCTGGTTTCAGTCTGGAAATATGAATCTAAGAAGTTCTGAGGTTTCACGAAGTTTAGCAACTGTGGGTGTGCACAGCACAACGTGGAAAGGTCCTGTCTACTTTGGGAGAAAGGAGATTGTTCCTGTGTCCTGGGGAGGGGAGAAATATACCCAAGAACCGGGTATTAATGGGAATGAAGCAGTGAGTCTACCTGGGTCAGGCAGAATGAAATCTTGGCACTTTCATATCTGATGTCTGCTGAAGGATAAGAGAGGAGAAGAGAGATCTTTGGGTAAGGGTCTCTGAGTTGGGGAAACTCCGGGTGGAAGGGCTGGTCGCCCAAACATAACCTCAAAAGGGGATAGTAAGGAGGGCTTTTTGGGAGGACTCTGAGCCTAAAGAGGGCGAGGGGAAGTAAGAGTTCCATTACTCTCTACCTTCCCTGAAGACATGGGGTGATACAGGATGTAAAATGCCGAGGAATGTTAAGGGAAGTAGATATATTCTGGGTAACTAGTGCAACGAGCACAACTGAATCGGGTTTGATCAGAGGAGGAAGAAAGCTTGGATATAAAAGAATCTTTTTCCATACTTTCGACCGTTAGTAGAAATTGAAAACAAATTTTCTAAGGGACTTTAGAGGGGTGTTAGCTGGGATGGATTAAGAAGTTCCAATGGCTAATACAATATTTTGAAAAGCGTCCTTTTCAAAGTAAGTATTAGAGGGAGATCCAGGTCTGTGACTCGGTCGTCACCGGAGCCAGGCAGATGTGGGATATCGTGAGCCGCTCAAGATATCGGAGGACTATGAGCCACCTTGCGCAAGGGTTTTCCGTGTCCTGTCCCGGACAGGAAAGAGAAAGACTCAAGTCCGGAGTAGGCCAAAGGGCCGGAAAGGAACCTCTGTATCCGTCTCCAGCTGAGAGGCAAATGTTGCCGGAATGACACCAAATTTAATGGTATTGCGGTCGAAAAGATGAGCGGAGGCTGAGTCAGGCGATTCCAGAAGGTTTATGCCCTTGGAATAGGATGGAAAAGTGAATGGAGATAGGAGAGGATTGGTTGTACAGAAGGGAATGTGGGGGCCTGGGTAGTAGATTGGACTGAAGCCAGAAGAGAAGGAGAAGACAGTGCTGCTTCAGCCTTCATGTTTCCCTGAACTATGGGAGAGTCTCCACTTTGTTGTGAAGGACAATGGGAGATCCCTATTAGTTTGGGCAGAGGAGAGGCTTGCAGGAGTTTAAGCCTGAAGCATCTCCATACAATCATGTTCTGGGGGCTCTCAGGAGACTGGGAGAAGGGAAACTGGGTGTAAAGAGGAGCAGGACTGGAACGAGGTTGAGGAGCTGAGCGCGACAGGGCAGGAGAGTTTGAAGGCTCTTATACCTTAGTCTTTAAATGGTGAGGATAGGCAATAGTGACATGAGCACCAAATTTAGCTTTTTAGATTTCTGTAGAAGTAGGTAAGCAGCGGCCAAAGCCCTAAGGCAGGGGGATCATCAATGAATGGTGGGGTCAAGCTGTTTAGAAAGGTAGGCAAAGGTGGGGCCCTTGTATTGGCCTAGAACACCGAGAGCCAAACCCTTCGTTTCATGGACATAAAGGGTAAATGGCTGAAGGAGGTCTGGGAGATGAAGAGCTGGAGCCTGTGACAGTGCCTGCTGCAGATGTTTAAACTCGGCGTGAATGCTGTCAGGAAGGAATTTTCTTCAATCTCCTTAGCTGCCTCATATAGGGGCTTTGCATAAAGAGAGAAATTGGGAATCCAGGCATGGAAATATCCCACTAGGCCTAGGAAGAGAAGAATCTCTTCCTTTGTCTTGGGACATGGAAGGGCCTTGATGAGAGCCTCTCTGTCTACAGTAATGGCCCTCGACTGATGGGAAGTCTGAACTCTTAGGTGAACCATCTGGGTCTGAGCAAGTTAGACGGGGAAACACGATACCCATGAGAGGAGAAAAAGTTTAAAAGAGTGCAAGAGTACTCATGAGCTGTGGAAAGGAGGGGCTGCAGAGAAGAAGGGGAATGGGTGGATCTGAGAAAACATTTCTGCAGAAGATCTGAGATAGCTCCCTGTAGGGAGGAACAATTCCTGAAATGGGTTACCTTGGCAACATGTTGGGGCAGGTTGTTAAGGGTGGAAGAAGGGCTCTGAGGGAATCAGCATTTTAATCCCTCAGGGGACAGTTTCCCAACTTCCCAAAATTGGCTCACTCAAATTGGCTTTCGACCTGACTCGAATTTTTGGATTCACTTCCCTTCTAACCTTAGGAACCTCCTTACTACTGTAAGGGAATGGGTTGATGACCGAGTCTGGCTTCTTCAGGCTGAACGGGGGCGAAGTGATGGGGGCAGTAGTTTGGAGTTCCTTTTTTAGAAGTTAGGTCAGATTGAAGCCTGGGGAAGGTTGTAATGTCAACAGGGACGGAAGCTTCTATTGGAGGAACAAAAAACATGAGTACCGAAGAAATGTTGCAGCATCTGAAATGTCAATGTATACCATGAAGATGATAATTTAAAGCTTTAGCATGTACAGAGTTATCGGGAATGTAAACACAACACTTCACTTAGGGCTAAAATTACCTTTGCTTCTAAAATGTTCAGAAATGGTTGTGCATCTGTTTTAACTGTTACTGGATGTCTAGGATGAAATTTGTCAAACTGACTTCTGTTTTGACCATTGGTAAGAGTCAGCTGTTTCTGATGGGAATCTTGGGGAAACTTGAGAGCAGCTTTTGTGCTCGGTGCCTTCTGTAAGGATGGGTCCAGGTCTTGCTTGACCTTGTGGCTTTCCTCAGAAGCATTAGGGATGTTTTTCCCTTTTTTATGGACCCTCCTTTTAGCAAGAACACTGATTGGCTTTTCCTCTATTGGTCTCATTTATCCCTCTTATCGAGAGATCATGTGACCCAGAGATATAAAGCTCTGTGGAGATGTTTCCTCTTCCCTCACAGGCAGACTCTGGGACAAGAACCAAATACTGGGCCTCTTGGCCCTTTTTTGATTAATTTGAAAGTTTTGATCTTAGCCATCCAGTAAGCTAATCTTAAATTGAGAACATTGGGCTTTAATTTTAATGTTTATAAACTTACAGTAGCCAGGGTCTGTGGTACCTATCTGTCTTGACGGTTTTTGAAGGTCAGGTGTTTAAGTTTTGAAGTTGATTTCCCTTAAAGAAATGCTGAGAGCATTTAGCTGACAAAATATTACAATTAGAACAGATTAAAGAAATTTTGAGAGTATTTAACCTTTTTGGAAAAATGGCAAAATGTTTTTTATAATATATAATTACATTGATGTTTTCATAAATCAAGTTTAGCTCTTAAAGAAAGAACATGATATTTTGAAATAATTGTTGTTTAACCATAGCTATACAATTTTTAATTTTTTCTTAAGATTACTTGTTCAAAAGGAAGGAAATTAATAAACATAACATTATGGATAAATTACATAGCTTTGCTGATTGTTTCATCTACTTATTTAACCAACGTACACAGGCCTTTACATCACTTACTTAAACCCTCTTATCTTGAAACATTCCTTATAAACCCTCTTATTTATTTCACTATAAGACATTTTTATCTTGAAATATTTCCTTTTCTTTCTATTGAGTATGGTTTCCACACTTATAACTTTCTAATTTATTTCTCTCACGTGTTAACTCCTTTCTCTGTTCATCCTTTGAAACAATCTTTATAATGATTTGAATTTAGACGAATTATTTTATCAATAAAAACATTTGTTATTTATGGTATTTTTAGTTGGAATATTAGTCATTTTTTTTTGTGTGTGTGTGTGTACTTTGGAAAGGGAAGCAAGGAACTAAAGAGGCAAAGATGATTTTAGCAGGGGATGAAAAGAACGGATTGATTGAATTTCCCATTCTGAATGGGAACTGAGGGACTGTGTCTCACGTGAAAGAGAAAGAGTAGAGGACAGAGGAAGTAAATGGTGAAGGATAAAGCCAGCTGTGCTCGGGCTTGGAACGGAGTGGCGGGGTCTGGTTTATCGGAGGATTTAGGGAGAACCGAGCAGGCGGCTCTGGGAGGCTGGGGGGTGTGGATAGAGTTTCGCGGTTGTCACCGTCACTGCTGCTATTTTGGCAGGGCACGGGCCTGGAAGGCAGTCGGAGGGAATCACGTGGGTTGGGATAAGATGGCGGATCAAGGAAGGGCGGGACGTGGAGCGGAAGTGGAGACAGATTTGGGCGGAAGAACATGGCGGATCAGAGGAAGGGGGAGGGAGCTGAGTCGGGGCTGCACGTGGAGCCTGCGCAGACTCGCTGTGGCAGCCCGGGCAGCCTCGCTTGGGCAGAGCGCGGGTTTAGCTCCTGAGCACTGTACTGTGGCAGCCGCGCGTGGCGGCGGCGGCGGCGGCGGCGGCAGCGCCGGGCAGCCTCACTTGGGGGGGGCGGGCGGGGGCGCCGGTCGCCGTGTGCGGGGGCCGGTCCAGGGCTCGGCGGCGCGGCCATTGGTCGGGGCGCCCGTGGCGGGCCGCGGGAGCCGCGGGCGCAGCACACGGCCCCAGCGCGGAGGACGCATGGGGGGGGGGGGGGCGGGGTTTTGGTCCGTGCGCGAAGAAGCGCTCAGCTATCGGAGGGTAGCAGCCCGCGGGGAGCGCGCGGGATGGCGCCAGTCAGAGCTGGACCTATAAGAGAGCAAAAGAAGCGAGCAAGGGGTGCGCCTCAGCCGCATTGGCAGCGGGCTGGGGGCGCGGACAGGGAGCACGCCGCTGAGCGGTGGCAGCTTGGATGAATGGCGAACACATGGTCACCATTTGCTGGCGGGGAGACGGGGAAAGCGCGCAGACTTGAGGATGAAAGACGCTGAGGAAGAAGCGCGGGGAGGGGGCCAAAGCCAGAGGCGGCGTGTCTGGTAAAGGACACTTCGCAGAATCTGCGGAAGTGGGGGCTAACGTCTCGGCCAATGCATCCAGTAACGCTCGCATGGCCGAAGAGGGCGGGGGACCGTGGAGAACCAAGCTGCGGAAGCTGGGGGCGGGGATAACTGTGGGAGAGGCCTGGAGCTAGGAAGGTTGAGTGGGCGGGGGTAACGGCGGAAGGCACGGGAAATGACTTGGAAAGAAAGGGAGGGTTTACAGAGGAGGATTCTGACTGAGCAGAAGGAGGGGGCGGGGCGAAGGATGAAGACAAAGGAGGGGGAGGATCTAAGCTCGGAAGCCCGCCAATTTCAAAATCTAAAGCCTGAGCTGGGGGTGGAGGGAGCGGCCTGGAGCAGCCTCCGAGGCTGCCTGTACGGGGGAGGTGCGGCAATTGAGAGGGCGTGTTTCGGATTTTTTCCGTTCTGAACAGAAAAACGGAAGCTCAAGCCCGGAGTGCGGAGGGGAACTTTCCTACAGCTGGGAATTTTTAAAGCGAGCGGATAAAGGTGGGGGAGGGGGGGGAAGAGTTCCCGGGGTCCACCGTTGCCCTGAAGGCTTGGGTGGGGTGTGGTCCCCCCTGCAAAGGCCCCCGGTGAGATTGCCGGATGGTCAACGGTCAATTATCGCTGCGCAGTGGCCAAACAGGTTTAGGAACTCGGGGTGGATGGGGGCTTACCAAAGTCCAGCGACGGTGTAGGAAGACAGACGGCCAAAGGAGACGTGTGGTGGACGCTCGTCTCCTTTCCCGGTCAGGGAACCAAATGTTAGAAAACTGCTGAAACATAGTTAACTTAGCTGGGAACACCGTGTTAGTGAAATAAAAGGGTTTATTGGGGTGCCACGTGGGCAAGGGTAGGGAAGGGAAGGGAAGGGGGGTAGGGAAGGGATGGACAGGAACCGAGGCAAGCACGAACAGAGAGCAGGAACAAGGAAAAGGACGGCAGGAACAAGGGGCTGGCTTAAATAGAGTAGGGGCCATAAAACCCCCTTGGAGTGAGTCCTTGTCCTATAGGCCAGCAGAGGTCGGGGGGGGGGGGGGTAGTGGACAGGGGACTTGCTGGTCAGGTTTTGGTCACGCTGAGGATCCTGGGAGCTGTAGTTTTTCACAAGGCACCTGGGGAGGTGTGGCCTTCTGCCTGGGAGGTGCAGCCTCTGCCTAGAATCCAACAATTCTATTGTATAAATGTTATATATACAAAATCATAAAGATAATTGTAGCAACCAAAATTTTATTTCAAAACACTATGACTTTAGTATAATTTAGGAGAATATACATCTCATTTAGATGACAGGTAGAATTAAATGCAAAGAATAGCAAACAAAGAAAATAACTCCCAGCTATAAGTGTGTGTGTGTGTGTGTGTGTGTGCGCGCGCTCAAGCACGCGCGCATGCACGTATGTGTGTGTTTTCTAATAGGTAAATATTTATATTTACTTAATGTAGTTAGTTTGAAAAGTTTTAAAATGCAGTAATCTAATAATCTATTCATCTAAATTTATAAACTTATTTTAAAAAGCAAATTTAAAAAAATCTGTTCTTTAATGGTATCTTCAGTTTTATTTATCAAAAGTCTGTTACTCTTTCCTTCTTTCTTTTTTCTTTTCCTTTGTTTTTTTTTTTTTTAACATTTGAAGTGTAGAATCGAGATAGTGCAGTGGAAATCAGTTGTTTTTCCCTTTGCTCATGCAATCACTGAGGAATATACAATACCCACAGATCTGTAGAGTGCTGAGCCATCAGTATTTTTGTCTTTTATGCGGGATCAATTACATAAGCCAGCATAACATAAGCTCCCACAGAATTAGCCAGGTCTTCAAAAGTCGCACATTTCACTATACAGAGCAATGGATTAAGAGTGAAACTGCTAGGGCCTTCATCTGGGATTTGTCATTTTGCTCTTTGTGTGAACCAAGTCAAATCACAAGGCATGCCTACTTGAACATTTGCAGCTGTAAAAGGAACTGCTCTTATGGATGCTTTATATATTACATGAACATTTGAAGGTGAAGATAAATGAAAGTCAGCACATCATATTTGCAGCATAATATTTAACTTAAAAGTAATACATGGAAAGAAAGTTATTTATATGAGTAGTTTCCAATCTGTACTTGGATAAAGTGAATAGCTTACTCACTAAATATCAAGATATGAGTCTACAAAGCAATGTCTTGTGAAAGATTTTAATGGTATTAAAATATAAATAAGCTGATTGATAACTATTTTAACTGATATTTGAAAACTATTATTGACTGTAACTTGTATTTGCAATGTATTAAATTAGCAGTATAAATATAGCATACTATATTTTCCGATTTTTTTCTTATGAAGAAAGAGACAAATGGAAGCATATATATAATTTTCTCAAGGGTGACAAATTATAAAGGGAAGAAATTAAATCTAACACTTTCTGAAACAAGAACCTTTGGTGTGGACACTTCTCCGACAAACTGCTAGTTCTTGTTAGACAGAATTGGACCAGCTTTATTCCTTTCCTGCTAAAATATATTACTCATTCTTACACTATTCCTAAGTATAGGATACAAACAATAGCTTGGATTTGAAGGTCTAGCTAACATATAATTTAGTAATTCTATGTATTTTTGATATTTATTGGATAAATTAATTTTTGTGATCATGAATATACATTTGAATAGCACTGCAAAAATTTCCAGAATTTCTTTTTTTTTCAGTACTGTGTACCTGTTGAATAATCTTCCTCTTACAGTGTCTAGGGGTCACTAATACTGATGTTAATATAAAACTTAAGCTATAAACTGCTATTAGACTTGCTAATAAAAAGTATAGACAGCACAGTAATTAAGAATCATTATTATTTTTCCTTCTCTTCCCATTTTATGTGCTTCCTATTATAGTCACTTACTATAAAATAAAATCTTACATCTTCAACCTCTTCAATATGACATATAAGGTTGCCCATTACCTGGATTCTATCTTCCTTTCTTTTTTTTGCCACCTTCTGTTTTATGTTATAATTAATAGGCATGAACCCAAAGGTTCAATCAGGTTTCCTATTTGTTCTCACTGGTACGTCTTGCCTGTCCACTCGTCTTCTACCTCATCAATTATCAATTGATACACATCATCTTCTCTAAGATGTAAACTTGACCTCTCAGCCTGGTGCAAATACCATTCTGTCATGCTTGAATATTGTAGCTTTTACAACATTGTATTAAATTCATCTCTTTATGTGTCTCCAATACAGAAGGAGACTTTGTTTTGATGGGGAGCATTCTTTAATCATGCTGGTGTCAGGCTATACCTGATAAGTGTTTCTGAATGGAAGGGAATTGACAAGTTGTGAGACATTAGTCTAATTAGAAACTTTCAGCTCATGGAATGGAATTGGACTCTTACACAACCATAATAATCCAAAATAATGTTCTATAAATTCAATTGTCTAGTAAACCAATAAAAGTTAATTGAACAATTGTGGCTTGAAACATTTTTTAATATTATTTTTAGTTGTAGGTGGACACAATACCTTTATTTTATTTATGTGGTGCTGAGGAGCAAATCCAGGGCTGCACACATGCAAGACAAGCACTCTCCCACTAAGACATAACCCCATAAAAATATTTCTAAAATACTTTCAATTCATGGGATTTTTTTGGTATAAATGTGTTATAGGCATAATAATATCTTTCTGATGATTTACTATCAATATTCTATCACTGAGTATATGCACATTCTATCAAATTTTGTTACATATTGGCTTAAGTTATTTGATTTGTTCTTACTTTTCTCTGGCAGGCAACTGGTAAGTCAGCTAAGGAAACAAAATGCCTTTTCTGTCAATCCTTCATTGAGTCAACAGTATTGGTCAAGAAAGGGTTCATTATCATGTTTATGTTCTAGAAAATGAATAACAGAATACAGCATAACCTGCCCATCTTTTAAATGGATCAATGACAATGTTGTATATCTCACTGTAGAACTCATGTTTCATTTGCCAGGATTTGATAAAGCATCCTTTAAAGAAAGTTTGAAAATTGTTTTTATAGGAGAAGTGAATTCTTGTCATGAATGAAGTAAATAATAGAAGTTAAGGATCTATTAGTAGGCTGTGTCATAGTACATAGTAAATACTAACTAGCCAACATGTATATCAATATGTCTTATTGTATTTATTTTGTATTACTGCATTAAAAAAAACTATAATAATAATTTGGGTTTAAATTTAAAAATTTCATTGTCAGGAATCTGTCATGGATCAGCTGGGTTCTCTGAGCAGGATCTCCAAATGATAAAAGTCAAGGTGTCAGTCAGCTGTGTGCATCTTTACCAGGAGGTTCAACTATGGAAGGATCCAATCATACATTTTCTAGGTTGGTGGCTGAATCGATTTCCCAGCTGTTGTAGATCTGAGATCCTCTTGCATGGCCACCTATTGTCTCAAGAGTGCTCTCACTTCCTTAGAGTTACTCTTAGGTTATCAGTGGTGGCACAAATCATGATGGCTTTTTTCTTAATAATCAGCAGGAGGAATCCACTTCTATTTCTTGTATCTTTGAGAGCTTACTTAATTAGTTTAGTCCACTCAGAATAATCTTCCTTTTCATTAAATTTGAACCTCCTGACTAGGGAAATAAATTAATTGTACACACAAAATTCACTTACCATGTAAGGTAACCAAAGAAGAAGAATGATATTCCATCTTAATCACAGCTTAGCTCACCCTCAAGAAATAGGGATTTTTTACAAGGTTCACACCATAGAGAGGGAACCTTGGGAGACATGCTTGAATCCTGCATACCTCATCTGTCTCAAAATGTAACCATAACTATAGAACATATAAGATATTCTGTAAAATCTGTTTTCAATCCAGGAAAAATTCTTAGTTATTTAAACATATATCTATACACTATATTTTTGTGATGGTCATATTTATCCTAAATTTAATATATTATACACAAATATAATCATGCATTTATTTAGAAAGTGTACAGAGATCTTAAAATTAGAATCACTTGAAATTTTATAAAGAACTGGAGGTATTAATAAATTTGATGACATTTAATTTAAAAATTAATTTTAAAAATTAATTTTAAAAATTAAAGTTCTTACTAAACAAGGCTTGAGATTTTAGCAGGCATGGTGTTCTATTGAATCACCTGAGACATTAACAAAATTTCACCAAGTCTTGACAGTCTCTTTTATGTGTTAGTCTCAAATGATGCACTTCCTTTGAAATACTTTAAATGGTTCAGAAGCTAATATTCATGTAGAATGGCCTCCTTTTTTTCTCACTAGCAAGTATTTCAAAAGGAATAACACTGGTCAGGAACACTGAAAATTTTCACTGTGCATGCATGTTTTTTAACTCTGGTATGGTTTTTTGTATTTTGTTGTTATATCAACTGAATATCTTTAAAGTGTCAAGGTCTGATTTCAAATGTCAAAAAGAAACTCAGTAAATATTGTAAGATTTCAAACTTGCAATCTAAGAGATGCAGTAGTGATAAGATGTAACAATTAAGCCACTATTAAAGCATTTTCCTAGGCAAAATAACTCCACTGAAATTTGAATTATAATAATTTTAGCCCAGATAGAGAAAAGAGTAGAAAACACTACATTTTCCAGCTTATAAAGAACAACCAATGGCACCTACCTTGGGCTTGGATTGCTATATTATGCTGTATACTGTCAAGGGGAAATTACAGTAATGCTAAAAAAAGTGAATTGGATGGTTATAAGCATACTTCCTGTGACTGTATACAGAAGTAGCCCTGGTCACATTGATTTTAAATGTAAGCAGACATTTTTTGTTTAGTTGGAATATAATGGTGCTAAATAAGTTAAATTTAACCTGTTAAATATGAATTATAAAACAAATACTCTGAACACATGTTGTTCAATGCTGAAGCAATTCTGTCAAACCAGCCTTGTTGAGAGGATGTAGACTGATATATTCATGGGGCTAGAAATAACAAATAAGGAGCATTTATTGTGAATTTATAAGCCATCTCTACATAAATGATTTTTATGCATTGTTTCATTAATCTACAATATTCCATGAAGGAGCTAGTGCTATTTTCCTCATTTTGTAGTAAACATAGTAATGTATCCCAAGATCATCATTCTGTGAGAGCTAGAATTTAACCTCTCCTTTCTGAAAAGATAACTGACCAAGAAAGTCCAGGTATAAGGTGGAATTCCACTGTATAAGACAGACACTAAAACAAATATTTCCTGCTAGGATCAGTTTCCTTCTGTAGGATACAAAGGAAGAATTAGGAATAGTGAGAGCTTCGTCCCATGACATAAAAAGAAAACAAAAAGAGAATCAAAATAAAATTTACTTCAACTGGATCAGAGTAGGTTCTGTAATCTTGGAAAGACTTCATAATCTTGTGTTTGGTCTATTCTGAACTACTTACACAACATTGGATCTTATCTTTTGGGGTTTCTTTTGACCATATTGGAATTGCTTACCAACCTTCTCAAACCTTCTGTCAGGCATGACTGAAATAATATTCCAATTTATTGTGGGGTAGTCAGTGTGGTGTTGAATTGTTTTTCCATTTGGTATTTGAAGAATCCTTAGGAGACTCCAAAGAGGACAACCATGGAAGGATTTTTTTTTTTTTTTTTTTTAATATAAAGGAAAAACACATGAAACAGGAGAAGGATAATTCAGGCTAACATCAAAGACAATCTTTTTTTTTTTTTTTTTGGTACTGGGATTGAACTCAGGGGCACTCGACCACTGGATCACATCCCAGCCCTTTTTTGTATTTTATTAGAGACAGGGTCTCACTGAGTTACTAAGTGCCTCGCCATTGCTGAGGCTGGCTTTGAACTCACAATACTCCTGCCTCAGCCTCCCAAAGTGCTGGGATTACAGGCGTGCGCCACTGCGCCCGGCTAAAAGACAATCTTAACAGACCTAAATTGTGCTGAGTCTCTAGCTTAACTGCCAAGTCTTCCAGGAATTTTGCCTTCAGTAGGGGAATTACTTAGAAATACTTGGCAGTAGTTCTTTAAGTAGTTAATTCAGGTTTCTCAAAGTGTTTGAGTCAGTTGCTAACCAGCAAGAAATGATGAGGCATTGCTACCAAGAAACTTTCTAAAGTTAAGCAGTATACATAAATAATTCTATTGCCTTTATATTGGGCAAAAAAAAAAAAAAAAAAAAAAAAAAAAACCAGACATAATACATTTTCAAAGATGGATACAGATTTACCTTTCCAGCTATAAATCAGTTGTCATTAGGTACCTAGGTCTATATTCTGGATCTATTTCATAAATTACATTGCTAAAGTTGTCCTGCATTTGAAGTATTGTCTAAATTCCATAAGCTCTGCATTTAAGACCCTTGAGAATCCTTACTGTCCTATGTGTGAACCTAAAAACAAAACGAAAATTGGTTCACCCAGTTAATAGAGAGAGATGAACATGTGAACATTTTTTTTGCAAAAAAATAATTTTTTAATCTTTTATTTATTTATTTTTTATAATAGTACTATGCATTATAATTCATAATAAACATATAGAGCATCTTTTTACAAAACACTGTTTGTATACAATGTATATTCGTACCATTCAAATCTTCAATCATGCATTTAGGATGATGACATCCATCATATTCAACCACCTTTTTTCCCCTCCATCCCCCATTGCTCTCTTTCTTCCCCTCCCTCCCTGTTGACCTTTCTAGAGTTCCTCTAATCCTCCTATGTACCCCGACCCAACACCACTGTGAATCAGCCTCCTTATATCAGAGAAAACATTCGATATTTAGATTTTTGAGATTGACTAACTTCACTTAGCACTATATTCTCCAACTTCATCCATTTACCTGCGAATGACATTATTTTATTTTATTGCTGAGTAAAATTCCATTGTGTGTATGTACCACATTTTCTTTATCCATTCATCAACTGAGGGACATCTAGGTTAGTTCCACAATCTAGGTATTGTGAATTGTGCTGCTGTAAACATTGAAGTGGCTGTGTCACTGTAATATGCTGTTTTTAAGTCCTTTGGAAATAGACCCAGGAGTGGGATGGCTGGGTCATAGAGTGATTCCATTCCCAGTTTTCCAAGAAATCTCCATACTGCCTTCCATAGCCTTTCATAATGGTTACACCATTTTGCAGTCCCACCAGCAATGTATGAGTGTGCCTTTTTCCCCACATCCTCTCCAACATTTATTGTTGTTTGTGTTCTTAATGGCTGCCATTCTGACTGGAGTGAAATAAAATCTTAGAGTAGTTTTGATTTGCATTTCTCTAATTGCCAGCAATGTTGAGCATTTTTTCATGTATTTGTTGATTAATTGTGTCTCTTATTCTGAGAAGTGTATTTTCAATTCTTTAGCCCATTTATTGATTGGGTTGCTTTTTTGCTGTTAAGTTTTTTGAGTTCTTTATATATTCTAGAAATTAGTGCTCTATCTTATGTGCATATATTAAATATTTGTTCCCAAATAGTTGGCTCTCTATTCACTTCACTAATTGTTTCTTTTGCTGAGAAGAAGTTTTTTAGTTTGAATCTATCCCATTCATTGATTCTTGATACTAATTCTTGAGCTACAGGATTCTTATTAAGGAACATGGGGCCTAATTTGACATGTTGGAAATTGGAGCTTACTTTTTCTTCTATTAGGCGTATTGTCTCTGTTCTAATTCCTAGGTGCTTGATCCACTTTGAATTGAATTTTGTGCATGGTGAGAGATAAATGTTTAATTTCATTATGTTACATATGGATTTCCAGTTTTCCCAGCATCATTTGTTGAAGAGGCTATCCTTTCTCCACTGTACATTTTTGGCGCCTTTGTCTAATATAAGATAGCTGAAATTATGTGTATTAGTCTCTGTGTCCTCAATTCTGTACCATTGGTCTACCAGTCTGTTTTGGTGCTAATACCATGCTGTTTTTGTTACTATTGCTCTATAGTATAATTTAAAGTCTGGTATGGTGATGCCACCTGCTTCACTCTTCTTGCTAAGGATGGCTTTGGCTACTCTGGATCTCTTATTTTTCCAGATGAATTTCATGACTGCCTTTTCTATTTCTTAGAGGAATGTCATTGGGATTTTGATTGGAATTGCATTAAATCTGTATAATGCTTTTGGTAGTATGGACATTTTGACAATATTAGTTCTACCTATCCAAGAACAAGGTAGGTCTTTCCATCTTCTGAGGTCTTCTATAATTTCTTTTTTTTAGTGTTCTATAGTTTTTATTATAGAGGTCCTTCACCTCTTTCGTTAAGTTGATTCCCAGATATTTTATTTTTTGGATGCTATTGTAAATGGGGTAGTTTTCATTATTTCCCTTTCAGAGGAATGGAGAGTAATTTCATTACTAATTTGATTAAAAATTAATTTTAGATCAATCCTCACAAGCTATTAATAGATTGACATTTAAACTGGGGCTCACAAATATTGGGGAAGTGTGTTATAAATGTGGAAAGAGGAAGAACTAGAATAAATATACTCATGTGTGATTTGCATTGAAGGGATTGGTAAAATTTTTTACACTTTAATAACATTGACAGATACAGAAGCAGATATAGTTGTATATGTGTGAGTACTATCTGTTAAAAACATATTGAAGCTAATAAACTCTAACACAATGAAATTACCCACCAAAGATCTTGGTTTCTACATATTAATGTCTAAGGCTCATTGAAAAACTAATCAGCAAGAAATATGTACACAAGTACCGATTAATTTTAAAAAGGAACAAATAAAGTTTTATGAAGGTGTGCCACACAAAGTCACTGGCAAATAATTATCAGAAAGAGCATAGATTTCTCTACGATATTAAAACATAGAAAGTGTAGCAGAATGTCTGGGTTAATACTCTCAGACCCTTCACTCAACCAGTTTTAATATCTTAAATAGCTTAGGACATTTTCTCCACAATAAGCCCTCAATTTCATCGGCAATAACTCTTTTTTTTTTTTTTTTTAGAATTTTTTCCTTATTCTGATCTATTATATATGACAGTGAAATGCATTATAATTCATATTACACATATAGAGCACAATTTTTCATATCTCTGATTGTATAAGAAGTATATTCACACCATTTGTGTCTTCATACAGTTACTTTGGATAATGATGTCCATGTCATTCCACCATCATTTCTAACCCCAAGTCCCCTCCCATCCCCTCCCAACCCTTTGCCCTATCTAGAATTCATCTATCCTTCCCATGTTCCCTCTCCTGACTCCACTATGAATCAGCATCCTTATATCAGAGAAGACATTTGGCATTTGTTTTGGGGGATTGGCTAACTTCACTTAGCATTATATCCTCCAACTTCATCCATTTACCTGCAAATGCCATGATTTTCTTTTATTGCTGAGTAATATTCCATTGTGTATATATTACCACAGTTTCTTATCCATTCATCCACTGAAGTGCATCTAGGTTGGATCTACAATTTAGCTATTGTGAATTTTGCTGCTATAAACATTGATGTGGCTGTGTCCCTGTAGTATGCTGTTTTTAAGTCCTTCGGGCATAGACCTAGGAGTGGGATAGCTGGGTCAAATTGTGGTTACATTCCCAGTTTTCCAAGGAATCTCCATACTGCTTTCCATATTGGCTGCAGAAATTTGCAGTCCCACCAGCAATGTATGAGTGTGCCTTTTCCTCCACATCCTAGTCAATACTTACTGTTGTTTATATTCTTTTTTTTTTTTTTTATGGTACTGGGGATTGAACTCAGGGGCACTCGACCACTGGGTCACATCCCCAAACTCTTCTTCATATTTTATTTTAGAGACAGGATCTCACTAAGTTGCTAAATGCCTCGCCATTGCTGAGGCTGGCTTTGAACTCGCAATCCTCCTGCCTCAGCCTCCCAATGTGCTGGGATTACAGGCGTGTGCCAACATGCCCAGCTGTATTGTTGTTTATATTCTTGATAGCTGCCATTCTGACTGAAGTGATATATGTTAGCAATTTGAGTTTTCTCTCTCCTTCTCTTTGTTAGCATAGCTAAGGGTTTGTCAATTTTATTTATTTTTTCAAAGAACCAACTTTTTGTTTTGTCATTTTTTTCAATCATTTCTTTTGTTCTACTTCTTGACTTTTTATTCTTTTAAGCAATGAGCTCATGCAATCAACTTTTCTCTTCATATTGCCTTCATAGTGTCCCAGAGATTTGGATATGTTGTGTCAGTGTTCTCATTTACCTCTAAGAATTTTTAAATCTCCTCCTTGATGTCTTTTGCAACCCATTGTTCACTCAGTAGCACATTATTTTGTCTCCAGGTGTTGGAGTAATTTTTATGTTTTTATTTTGTCATGGACTTCTAATGTCATTCCATTATGATCTGATAAAATGCAGGGTAGTATCTCTACTTTTTTGTATTTGTTAAGAGTTGCTTTGTGGCAAAGTATAATGTCTATTTTAGACAAGGATCCATGTGCTGCTGAAAAGAAATTGTATTCACTTGTTAAAGAATAAAATATTCTATATATGTCTGTTAAGTCTAAGTTATTGATTGTATTATTGAGTTCTACAGTTTCTTTTACAGCTTTTGTTTGGAAGATCTATTCAGTGGTGAAAGAAGTACATTAAAATCACTCAAAATTTTTGTATTGTGGTCTATTTGACTCTTGAACTTGAGAAGAATTTTATGATGAATGTATATGCTCCATTGTTTGGGGCATATATTGTTATAATTGTTATATCATGTTTCTATGTGAATTCCTTGAGCAGTATGAAATGTCCTTCTTTATCCCTTTTAATTAACTTTAGCTTGGGGTCTACTTTATTTGATATGAGGATAGAAACCCCTGCTTATTTCCACAGTCCATGTGAGTGGTATGATTTTTCCAAACTTTTCACCTTCAGTCTGTGTATGTCTTTTCCTATTAGATGAGTTTCCTGGAGGCAGCATATTGTTTGGTCTTTTCTTTTTTAATCCAATTTGCTAGAATATGTTTTATGATTGTTTTATTGAGGCCATTAACATTCAGGGCTATTATTGCGACAGGATTTGTATTCCAGCCATTTTTGTTTATTTTGGTTTTTTAACTTGACTTGGTTTCTCCTTTGATTAGTTTTTGCTTTAGTGTAATACCTCCCTCTGCTGATTTTCATTGATGTTTTTTATTTCTTCTTCATGGGATACTTTGCCAAGTATGTTTTGTTGTGCAGGTTTTCTGGCTTGAATTCTTTTAACTTTTGTTTATCATAGAAGATTTTTTTCATCATCAAATCTAAAACTTAATTTTGCTGGATATAAGATTCTTGGTTGGCATCAACTTTCTTTCAGAGCTTGATATATGTAGTTCCATGATCTTCTAGTTTCCATGGCCTGGGTTGAAAAATCTGCAGTTATCCTAATTGGTTTCCCCTATATGTAATCTGATTCCTTTCTCTCATGGCTTTTAATAATCTTTCAATAATCTATATGTTAGGTATTTTCATTAAAATGTTCCTTGGTGTGGATCTGTTGTGATTTTGTACATCTGGCATCCTGTAAGCCTTTTGAATTTTGTTTTTCAATTCATTCTTCATGTTTGGAAAGTTTTATAGTATTATTTCATTGAATAGATTGTTCATTCCTTTGGTTTAGAACTCTATTCCTTCCTCTATCCTAATAACTCTTAAATATGATCTTTTTATGTTATCCCATATTTCTTGAATGTTCTGCTCATGGTTTCTTACCATTTTCACTGGGTGGTTTATATTCTTTTCAAGATTATATATTTCGTCTTCATTGTCTGAGGGCCTGTCTTCCAAGTGGTCTACTCTGCTGGTGATGCTTTCAATTGAACTTTTAATTTGGTTTATTGTTTCTTTCATTTCAATAATTTTTGTTTGTTTTTTTTAGAATCTCTA
Organism: Tamias sibiricus; assembly: GCA_025594165.1. Classification (NCBI taxonomy): domain Eukaryota; kingdom Metazoa; phylum Chordata; class Mammalia; order Rodentia; family Sciuridae; genus Tamias; species Tamias sibiricus. The sequence goes on from CM046665.1 coordinate 28,910,054, forward strand.
ACTCCCTATTGAAGTAACTTTTGTTTCCTGTATTTGTTTATGTAGCTCTTTGTGGAAATGATCTTTTGCTCCCTGTATTTGCTCTCTTATATCATCCCTTAATTCACAGAACATTCTAATTTTTTGTATATCCTGAACTCCTTCTCTGTCATTTCTACTGCTGTGCTGGCCATGGAATCTAATAGGGAGGTATGTTGATTTGTTTGGGGCACTTTCTTCCCTTGTCATTTCATGTTGCTAGTGTGTCTCCTCTTCTAGCACTGTGGATCAATGGTGTTACTGTTTGTACCCAATAGGCTTATAGTACTCCTGTAGGGTTCCAGTAATTCTCCTTTGTGGGGAAGGACAAATTAACAGATTCCAATATAAACAATGTACAACTTATAAACAATTCATTGCTATTAAGATGTTTATAATTTGGTTACAATGTACAGAAATGTTGAATTTGATTATTATCTATAATATAATCAGTAGGTTCGTAAAAAGGTTTACAGTTTCTGACACTGGACAATATACTGGGGCTGTGGCATAGGATGATATGCTGAGGAGGCTGGATATGAGGATATAGAGTTAGCATATTTTAGGAAGTGTGAAAGAGAAATCTAAAGAGGGTTAGTAACAGGCTAATAGACAGGAAATAATTTTGGGTAGACAAGTACATGGGAAGACAGTAGAGTACATAAAACAAACACATATATATTAGATGTAAAAAATGGAGAAAAAATGGAATATACAATTATAATATATATTCAGACATCCCAGTCCTCAAAATCCTAATTCATGCAAAGAACTTTGTTTCACATACGTTGGGGATGTGAGGGCAGGAGAATACAGAGGCAGAAGAGAAAAGAAAAAATAATCTCAAAGGAAGAAACCAAGATTATTGATTGTTTTGGTTGTAGATCAGTATCTTTCCTGCTTCCCTTCTCATCCAATAGATGGGGTTGTCTGTTGTTAGCTGGTATCTTTGCCCTTAGGATAGAGAAGGTAACCAGGGTGGAAGAGCTGGTCCTGGTACAGGGCTCCTGGAAGTGAGGTGTGGCACCCGCCAGTCCCTGTAGGAAGACTGCACCTCAAGGGTCTTTATTTCAGCAACCTTTCTCACTGGGGTTCTTGTGAGTGACACTTTGGTAGCATTGTGCTTCTGCCCCACTGATAGCTGTTTTGTGTTGGGCAGTTACTGTGCCAAATTACCAGCTTCTGGGAAAGGGGGGAATTGGAAAGTGGGTACCTGGCCCGCTGAAGTTCCAATATGGGAGTTGCCCCAAATAAAGATGGTGATGAACATGACCCAAGATGGAGGCAGGCCCTTTCCAGCGCTGGGGTGTAGGTTGGGTGGGGAGGAGCTGGGCAGTGGCGTTGTGTGATGTGTTCAGAGATGAGCTCTCTGATGTGCAGTGTTGTGGCTGTTGGCCATCTTCAGAGCCTATAGGATGTCCCCAGGTGCAGGAAGACTACCATGCGTAGGGGACTATGGCTGTAGCTGTCAAATCCCAAGATGGAGGCAACCGGGGGAGCCCCATGTTGGCAGATGGGGGCCACATGGGAGTGGTGGCTGGAGTTCTTGTGGGTGGGTAGCGTCTGAGTGTCCTGCGTGGGAGTGGTGTCTGTGAGTTCTGTGCAGGTGTTGATGCAGTGGTACTGCTAAGGCACCTGCGAGTCCTGCGTGGGCTAGTAGTCAGGAGTCAGGAGTCCTGCTCTGATGATGATGCCACCCCAGAGGCCTGTGCGCAGGCACAAGGGCTGTACTTTCTGCATGGGAGCAGCTATAGAGGGGTCTTCTACCACTCTCAGATAAGAAGTATTCCCACTAGTTGAGACCCGGGTCACGGAGCGACATAGGATGCTGCCTCCCTCTGGCCTGCCATCTTGGATCCTGCAGCAGTAAATCTTTATGACAAAAATAATGTCTACTTTATTAGTAAGGTAGATGTGAGAAATTAAATAAGATAATATGCAAAGTACAAAAAGTACTGAATACTGTAATCATTTCATAAGTATTGATTTTTTATTCATGTCATTACAATTTTCTTATTGCATTGACTATTTTTGTAATATAAAACCATATTTACCTGACTCTGCAGTATATGCAATTTTTATGATAAGACAGGGAACTGAAGGAAACATTACTAATGATAATCAGAAAACCAATTTATAAATCTCATAGTGTGTTTATCAGACAGCTAAGAAGCTGAATTAAACAGTAGGTTAGCCAGGCATGGTAGCACACCCCTATGAAAATTGAAGACCAGCCAGGGTAACTTAGTGAGACCCTGTCTCAAAATAAAAACTAAAAAGGGCTAGGAATGTAACTCAGTGATAAAAGTACCCCTGGATTTAATTCACAGTACTAAAAAAATAAATAAAAAATAAGAAGGGGAAAAGAACAGGAAAACTGTCTTTTCAGTCCTATAGTGATCATATTTTACTGAATGTGAGCTGGAAGGCTATGATTTCTTTCTTTCTGTTTTAAATTTTTCTTTTGTATTTGTGTATGGACAGAATTTCTTTATTTTTTTTATTTTATTATTTTTTTAATGTGGTGGTGAGGATCAAACCCAGCACCTCATACATGCTACGCAAGTGCTTTGCCACTGAGCTAGCTACAGCCCCAGCCCTGGAAGCATATGATTTCTGAAAGATGACTTTTTAGTGAGTTTAGCTTCACATCACTGTGATATTTTGTCTATGATATATCCCTATGACAATGAGTATTACCAGAAATCCTCAGTTTCCTATATATACTATGCTACAATTATTTTAAGTTTCTCCTACTAGGCATTTTTAATTGCCTCCTTGGGAATCGTTAGACTGTTAAATTAGCTAGCCTTTTTTTTTTTTTTCCCCAGTGGTAATGTGAGAAAAAATCTACAAAGACAAACCAAGTGATGAAAAATTGGTGCAATTATTTAAATATAGTTTCATTTTTAAAAAGCTAATAATGACAACATGATATTCATATGTAGTTCATATCTCATCATTTTTCCCTCCTTTTTCTCATAGCACAACTCAGAATCCAAAAAAAAAAAATTTAAGCCTAGAGAAAAATTTTAGGTTAGAAATAATGAGGAAAATGGGCAAACACTCCTAGATAATTGAAAGTGGACTATTAAGGCAAGGGCAATATCATTATTCCTGTATTCCTGAAAAAATGTACGTGTCACTTAATGGCATCACTACTCTCTCTAAAGCATGGACCTCTAGTTTCTAGAAGACAATAGTTAAAGTTGGGGTATTTTGTGGAGGTTTAAATGCGAATGAAATTTATTGAATTTTGCAAGTGAAATTTCACTTCACTACTCTTACTTCTGCACAGTCAACGAAAAACATGAGAGTGGGAAGGAATGCATTACTAAACATAATTTGGCCTGCTATTTTTGGCAACTCCTGTTCTGACCCCATTTCAACCGTCTTTTCACAGTGGATAGAAGGTCAAAATTATTGCTAGTTAAAAGATATAGTGGTTGCCAGATCCCCCAAAAAGACCACCATAAAGTGAGGGATGAAATACCCCTGATAAAATGAAACATAGCTACTCTAATAAAGCAAGTGCCTATTTAAAAAAATAAAGGTTTTATTAAAAATAATAATCCAACAATATCATCATCCCTAAGTACGATTATGATCTTTTAAGTGTTATAACACCTACAATGTTTCCATGTCCTTCTCTCTTATTTTCAAAGTGAAGCAGTCAGTCCTCAGAAAATTGAGGTTAACCAAATTCTACAGTTACAAAAGTAAAAGCAAATATATCAACTGCTGGAAACTTTCAGCAGCCCTTACAAATACTCACAAATATTTGAAGTCTAATAACCAATGACATTGTCACCTGCAGTTAGTTTAGTGTATATTTGTGTATTTATGTGTACCTTTAGCTAGAGTGTTGCAATTTATGCTAAACTTGAAGGCAATTCTAATTTTAAGTGTTTTACGTCATATTTAATAAGAAATATCAAAAAATCACCTGATCTGTGAAAATACTTTGAGAAAGTGTGATTAGTATTTTAGAGTAGTTTGCCTAGGTCTATGCTGAGATCTCAAAGAAAATAATAGATGTAATTATAATTCTGAAGTAGTGTTGAGAAATTTTCTTGGAAATTTTAGTTTTGATAATTTTGGTTGGAAGCGAGAAAAATTGTTACTTCTAAAGGGAAAATGTTATTTTCTAGTTATCTTAATACATTTCCTGAAGTCTAACTGGTTTGGGAAGATTCCAGTCCTTAAAACCCATCCTAACCCACTTTTACCACATAGTCCATATAGAAGGCTAGGTTTGGGAATACCAAAACAATGAACAAGATCTTTTCTAATATGTAAGCACAAAACACAGATAATTACAAAATGATGGGATAGTACACATTCCCTTGCCTTTTTTCCCCTCTAGTTTCTGCATATTATAGAAAACATATGACCCTTGACTTTGTAAGCCTAGTTTATCTCACTTAGCCTGTTTTTCTCTAGTTCTATTCATTCTCATGCAATGGACATAATTTTATTCTTCTTAATGACTAAACAAAACTCCCTTTTATATGTATGCCCAATTTTCTTTATCCATTTGTCTGTTGATAGATACCTAGGTTGGATCCATAACGTGGCTATTGTGAATTATGCTAATATAAACATTGGCATGCCTGCATCATTATAACATGCTAACTTTAATTCTTTTGTATAAACATCAAGAAGCAGTACAGCTGGGTCAAATGAACAAATAAAGAATTTTTAAAAAGAGGAAATTTTATTAGTTGGCACTTCTATTACTTTCCTGAATTAACCAACACCTCATCATTGCAGAATAGAAGAACTCATTGAAAAAAATTTAAAATGGTGTGTTAATTGTGATGCTCTTGTTAGCTACAAGGTGTTATGTGAGTGTTGACATGGGTGTATGACAAGAACTGAAGTTTTGTAAAAAGCATAAGTAAAAAAAGACTTGCTGCTTGACAAGAAAAAGTCAAAGGATGAGAAAGAAAACTCTGGCATAACAGTGTGCATGCAAAAGATCTGGAACTCAAGAAAACATGGCACAGAAGGAACATTAAAAATTAGTTAATTTGGCTGGAGATTAGAGTATTTTCACATTCATTAACATGTGGTTTTCAAAATAACTCACCAGATCAAACAGATGTGCTATTTTAAGCCATTTTTCTTTCAATAAAATAAAAATTGTGAAAGGAATTTGAATCTTATCAATGATTTTGATGGATTATGGATTCATTTTCTCCTGTTACAATGAAAACATACCAAGTATAGTAATAAATACTGAATCCTGTTGAAGCGTATTCTAAAGGGTCAGACAGAGTAATAAAATCTAATGCAGGCATGGGGATTATTTTACGCCAGGTGATGATCAAGGCTTCCCACATACTGTTGAACTCATTTAATCCTCACCAGCTATGAAGAGCTATGAAGTAAGCACTATTGTTATCAATATTTTATGGATTAGGAAACCAAAGTGGATGGAAATAAACTTTCACCAATGTGTCAAAGCTAATAATAGGTGAAGCTAAAAGATGCCACAAATGTGAACTGCAGAACTACTGCTTCTCTTTCACTATATTATTTATAAAAGAAATCGATGATTAGAAAGCAGTATAAAATAACCACAAATTTTTAATTACAGAAAGAGGATCATTTTTATAATATTTAATATATAATATTTAGAGAGAAGGGGTTTATCTGAGATTGAAATAATTGATGTTGAAATTAGAGAAAAGTCAGCAAAATATTTGACAACATTGGGTTTTGTGATATTCCACCTCCATTCCCTTTCAGAACCTAGGTATTCTTCCAATTTTCCTCTGTTGAAAAGCCTACCTGCTGAAGGTTGGACATAATTCCTCCCTCAGAAAATGCCCCAATGTGAAGAGAGCTGCCTTGCTCCAAGTCACGCTCCTTTCCATGTAGCTGTGCACAGATAATGACTTGTTGAGGAAGCATACACTCAAGCAGATTACCCATTGTCACAGAGACTCTACATGGAAGAATTTGATGCTATACTTAGCTGATTCAAAGTCCAAGACATTTTTCCTTGACCAAATTTCCTCCTGTATCTAACTATATAGATCAGTTATTATATAGGGCATGACAAGTGCATATATGCCCATTCCATGCAATCTTCAGACCTCTGTCATTTCAATGTTCCATAAAGAAGTTTGCATCAATCTTTAACACAAATCCCAAAGGTAAGAATCACAGAACTGTACAAAAAGACAAAGGTATTTGTCTTTGAATGGGGGATTATAAATAGTATTCTGTGTTGTATATTAAATAAGTATACATAAAGTCACAGATATTTTAGCTTACCAGTGTCTTCTAGTATTGTAGATAAAATATTATAAATCTGAATGTCATAGGACAGGAATTATTGCTGGACATCTAAGCTGTGCTTTGTAAATATCAGGAATCATTGGCACTGCAATGTAGGTTTTTATGTGTCATTGGCTCTTTTATGGTTGTTGAAAGAAGTGGGATGTCTATTATTTGAACTACTGCATATAACTGAAAGTATATCAGTTGTGCTTGAACTGTTTTTAATAGAAGCTCTTTCTAAGCCTTTCAACTAAGCTTTTTTTCTTCTTCTTCTTTCCAGAATTTCACCTGTTCTTTATTCAAGATGTTTCCTTGTTGTATTCAACAACAACTAGTTAGGCTTAATAAAATAATAGTTTGAGCAATTGAAGTTCCATATGTTTCTTGCTGACAGCATGGATTCTGGCTTGAGAGCACTGATATATTAAACCACACATTATGATCAAAGTGGTATTCACAGGTAGTTGTGATAGGAGTCTATGCTCGTAGAATTGCAGTTTTGTGCAGTTCTTGCATAACTCAAAGATAATTAAAAGCTAATGCTGATGAGGGTTCCCTTTTAAGACCCACTTATACAGAAATGGGATTGCAGTAATTCTTTGCCCCTTCATCAAAGATGTGGAGGCAATGTGTTATAAGTCTGTGGGAAAAGTATGTATAATGTAATAAAACAGCTGATATTTCAGTTTCAAGTCCAGCTATAGGGATCAAGTATTAGAATGAACATTATTAGTCAAGTATTAGAATATTAGTCAAGTATTAGAATGAACAATGACTTCTAAAATACTCATGAACTGCCTCCTAGAATCATTTAATTATTGGCATTTTATTTTCAATCACATAATAATTTGATTAGTTTATTATATTAGAAAGAATAAATAACAACTTACCAAAAATCTAGTCACTTTTAAATTACTTTCTAATAGTAACAATTACATCTTGTATTTACTCTGTCATGTTTAGTCATGTAACTTAGGAAAATATTACATGTATCATTATGCTTGGATAAAATTTGTGCTGTTCAAAGCTTTACTTTTCTTATTTAGCGAGAAGATAAAAATGCATGTCTATGCTATTATTAGCTTTTTGAACATTACATACATAAACATTATTCTTGTTTTAATTTTGAGTTTGTTTCTCATATTCCTAAGATGAGAAATCACTATAAGCGAATTAAATCAATTATATTTCTTTGGAAGCGAATTTTATACTTTCTTATACAGTCAGTTTGGACTGACAACTGTCAGAATATTAGTGCATTGTTGGAATATGGGCATTACTGATTTATAAATTTACATATCATACCAATGTATACTATATATACCTATATTTACATCATAATAAGACTCTATTAATATGATGAATTAAGTTATTATATAAACGATAATGAAGGCTGGGTACAGCGGCATGTACCTGTAATCCCAGTGACTCCAAAGGCTGAGGCAGGAGTATTGCAAGTTCAAGCCCAGCTTAAGAAACTTAGTGAGACCCAGTCTCAATTTTTTTTTTTTAAAAATTAATCAATCAATTAATTAATTAATTGTAAAATGTTGGGGATGGCTGGGTTTGGTGTCACATGCCTGTAATCTCAGTAACTCAGGGGGATGAGGCAAAAGGATTGCTAGTTCAAAGCCAGTATCAGCAACTTAGCAAGGCCCTAAGCAACTTAGTGAAACCCTGTCTCTAAATGCAAAATTAAAAGGGCTGGGGATGTGGCTCAATGGTTAAGCACCCCTAGGTTCAATCTCTGGTATCAAAAAAAAAAAATGTTGGGGATTTAAAGCAATGGTAGCCCACTCTTGAATTCAATCTTCAGTATTGGGTAGAGGGAGGAAGAGAATAAAAGAAAATAGCATTATTGGAATTTTTATAATGTGGCAGGCCTTAAATCATTTATATAAATTCATTTGATAAATCTTCACTCTAAATCTATGAAGTGAATATTAATGTTGCTTAGGTTTGTAGAGTGGATGATTAAGACTCAGGAAGGGTAAGTACCTTAAAAGACAGTGGGAGCAGGTGATGGAGAGAACACTAATACCTGGCATTTTCTCCCACAGCCAGGTTCTTACCTATTATATTAAGGTGCATGACTGACCTTCAATCCTGGAATCAGGAGGTCCATCATTTGGTACTGTCTTCACTGAATCAATCTGTACTTACCTGGGACAAGTCATTTAAGACCTGGGTTTTGTAAGATATCAAATAAGAAGTTTCAATGAGAATCTTTACCAGTTTTCTTTTTCTTCCAATATTTTAGAGTTTGAAAGCATGCAAGTCTCTTAAACCAGGTGATAATCTATGGCTATGGCTATGTATGCAAATAAAGTCACTACATGTCCTAGACATTCATGTAGCCATACTGAAAATACATAGTATTTTATCCTCCTGAGGACATGAAATTTAAAATTGTGAATACATTTATTAATAACATTCTAAAAGTCGTTAAAGTTAATGAAGAAAAAAATAGAGAAAAAGGAATAAAAATGTGGGGGATAGAGATGGCCGTAAAATTTTTGAAAGTATGGTCAGGAAAGACCAAACTAAAAGGTATTGTTTGAGAATAAATTTGAATATTTGGAAGCAAATCATAGAAAATATCTACATGAAAAACAAGTCAGTTAGAAGAAGAGGAATTCAAGGCAGGAGTGGATTTGTCATATTGAACTGAGAAAGCCAGTATATTTAAAAGACACTGAAGTGATAGTTGATAGTTAAATTCAGTAAACTAGTAAGGGAAAGACTGAGTTAAACCTTATAAATAACTTAGAGGCAAAATCATTGGTAGGTTTTAAGCAGAGGAATAAAATGTTCTAAAGTTTTGACAATATCACTCCAGATGCTTTGTTGAGAATTGATGAAGATCCTTTTGAAGCTGAAGGGACCATAAAGCAAACATAGGTCTATCTTTAAAGTCTCTCAAAGAACTGACACAAGTTATTAGATACAAATCCTAGAGTACTATAGGAATGGGAACTGGTGAGACCTGCTACATTGCAATACAGGTATGTGGAGAATAATTAATATAAATTTGAAAATATTGTACACTCTTTATATTTTGGAATGCCATTTGTAATTTGACATCATCCCTTTCATTTTTTTCTTTCATTTGTTGCTGAGCTGTGGTAGTCCTATTGAAGAAGTTGCTGTCTATGCCTATTTGTTGGTATGTTTTCCCTGTTCTCTTTGAGCAGTATAGTTTTTGGTCTTGTTGCTAGGTCTTTGATCCAATTGAGTTGACCCATGTGCAGGGTGTGAGATAAGGATCTAATTTCAAGTATGGATGTTCAGTTTTCCAGTGTAAGTGAAGGAGCCCCAATTAGGGAGATGGCTATTGCGGTCAGCTGGAAGCCATAAGTTCCACCTGATAATAAGTATGTATGTGACGCACCTGTAAATGCACGTGAGGCACCCGCAAAGCTAAAGGTATATAACTGGGTGAAAGCGGTCGGAGGAGGAGAAGAATGAATTCATTCAGTCAGTCGTGCAGTCGCTCGGTCGGTGAGAAGAAGAGTTCGGGTCGGAGAAGAAGAAAAGAATCAGAGCGGCCAGAACGTAGGCAGAGCGGTTACAGAAGAGAAACCAGATAGAAGAAGTAATTGCTGGTCAGAGTCAGACCGAGGCTCCCGAGGAAGAAAGAAGAAAGAAGAAAGAAGAAAGAAGCTCTCTCTAAGAAAGTAGAAGTAAAAGTAGAAGTAGCTTTACTCTGCCTCCGAGTTTTTCTCCCGCGGTGTTGTGGCTGGCCACGACAGGCAGCTTACATGTAAGTTTTTTTTTCTCTCTCTATCAAGAATGAGAGGAAAATTCCTGGACAGCAAAGGAAACAATCAATAGTGATAACAAACGCCCTACAAAATGGGAGGAAATCTTTGCCATTTACACTTTCAACAAAGGATTAATGTCCTGTGTGTGTGTGTGTGTGTGTGTGTGTGTGTATCCAGTAAATGGGCAAATAAACAGACACTTCTCAAAAGAAGAAGTAAAAATTGTCAACAATTATGTGAAAAAAGTGTTCAACAACCGGAATTATAAGGAAAGTGTAAATAAAATTATACTGTGATTTCATTTCACTCCAGTCAGAGTGGCTATCATCCAAAATCTAAATAACAATAAATGCTGGAGGAATAAATAAATGCTTTTGAGGAAAATGTAATCCTTACAAATTTCCTCAAAAACCTGAAACTAAAAATAAAATTACCATATGATCCAGCTATACCATTCCTCAGTATTTATCCAAAACTAATTAAAGACAACATAGTTGAGAGAAACATGGATCCTCATGATTATAGCAACACAATTCACAATTGTCAAGTTATGGACCCAGCCTAGGTATCTGTCAATAAATGAATGGATAAAGAAACTATGAGATAGATAGATAATAGATAGATAGATAGACAGACATATATAGATATATGCACAATGGTGTTTTATTTAGAAACCAGAAAAATGAAATTATGTCCTTTGCAAGAAAATTAATGGAACACTATGTTAAGCAAAGTAAACCAGAATCATATATGGAAGCTAGAGAGAAAAAAAGATATGGAGGGAAGGTATCTAATGAAAATAGAAGGAAGACCTGTAGGGTAGAGGAGGGGTCAGTGCACAGAAAGATGGGAGGGGAAGGGAGGTGCTGAGAAATGAAATTGATCAAATTATTTTATAGGCATGTTTGAATATGCCACAAAGAAACCCACTATTATGTATAATTCATACACAATAATAAAAAGTCATAGAATCCCTAGAATGCTGTGTTTCCTGATAGTTACTTAGAAAAGCGTCAACAGTCATTGCAGACCAAGTAAAAGAGAAAATCTGGAGTGTTCAATTTCACAAAAGAGACTGCACTCCAATTCACACTTTTGTAAAAATTCCTTATGAAGTGTCCTTTGGACTAATGAGACTGCAGAAGAATTCAAACAGTAGATGGGCCATTTCAAAACAATGTTCAATTAGACCAATTGAAAAAGTGATTTGGCAATGTTTATGGCCTGCTAATGAAATTATTATTATATGTTTATGAAAAGAGGTGGGGCCTGTTGGAAGTATATTTGGTCCTGGGTATGCCTACAAAGGGAATATTGGGACCTGGACTACTTCTGTTTCACTTTTCTTTCCACCTGCCAAAAGATGAACAGATAGGGAAAAGATATGACAAGGGCCAAAAGATAAAGAAGGTTAGATAGAGAGAGTGGATATGGAGCTAGGGAAAAAATCAGTTATGCTTCTGAATGAACTTTTCCTTTAGCCCTGTTAGCTTGAAAGCCACCTAACCACTTCTGCTTTATTTATTTATTTATTTTTTATTTTTTTGACACCATCATTTAACCGCCTCAAATCAAATTTGTCTGATAGCACTGTTTGACAGGAGCCATAAGTAACTGCCAGGAGGCCTGACTGCAGCTGTTGCTTTCCTATAGCACACAGTTGTGCTGTGTCATTTGAATTTGTGCTTCAATGCATCTTTAAAACATTTCTTCTGCATAACCTGATTAAAGTTGTGTCCCGTCTGTTCAGTTGACTGCCAGTGCTTGAGAATCCGACTGCTCGGCCAGACCACAAATATTAACTCCAGCAGAATTTTTTTTTAGAAAGAGACACTTGTAAAAATAGACATTTCTAACAGCCTTCACTTTATTAGCCCTCCAGAATTTTACCAACAAATATCCAAGCACCTCTCTCTACTTGTTATGGCTTCAACATAGCATGTTTTCCAATTTTGAAAATTGTTTGTATTTTTTATTTGTTATTTTTAGTTCTACATGTCAGTAGAATCTATTTTGAGATATTTATACAAACATGAGTAGAAATTGCTTATGTTTTTGTTCATTGAATCATATTCTGAGAAATATGTATGTGTGTATAATTTTACACACACATGCATATAAATACATTATCAGAATTATAAATAAATAGATCAATAGGTGAGTAGATAGATATAATTGTCAGGCTTTCAGATGACTTGAGGAAGATTATTCAAAAAGTATTTACAGGGTTAGACATAACTTGGGTAAAGACTTTGTGTTAGTTTTCTGTTGCTGTCACAAAATACCTGAAATATACAACATATAAAGAAGAAAGACTTTTTAGGCTAGTTACACTGTATTTCACTCTGTGGTGAGGGAGTACATTATTGTGTGAGTTTGTAGCAGATGTCTGTTTACTTTGGGGCAGGTGGAGAAAAAGAGAGACAGGAGCAGATGGGCTGTCAATAGCCCATTCATAGGCATCCCCCAATGACATAATATAGTTGGGCAAGAGGCCCCCCTATTTCTTTTAATTATCTTAAAGATTTTCTTTAATTTATAAAGCTGAAATAATTGTTCAAAGCTGTTACTCCTTGAAATGACTTCTTTTTGGTCTTATTTGAACTCCTCGTAGGGCCAGGGGCTAGAGACTAAAACTTTGACACATGGGCCTCTGAGGAACTTTTAAATTCCTAACTATCATTGTCAGTATATGCCTTTAACCCATGCATATCACCCCCTTTCTACAATCTGTATGATTGTACCTCATATCTTATTTGCTGATTATATGGAGAATTCAAAATGCACAGAGGACAATGTTTCAAGTAAAAAAAAAAAATGTTATCTTTCTCTTCCAGTTTGTCTCTTTTTTAACACTGATATTGGCAATTCTCCCCATTACCACTCCTCCTAGCAATAACTAGCCTGTAAATACCTGCTATTTTCCATTGCATTCCAAATTATTCTCCTCTTATTATGCTGAGCAATTTAGCAATTCTTTTTTCAAATTTAAGTGCTCATTCAGTTTTCTTCCACCACTTCAAATAACTCATTAAATTATTTTTTCCAGATGAATAAGGTGTTCTATTTCTTTGTAAAATAGCACATCATCAAATAGTGTTCTTGTGTCTTGGAAGCTAAACAGAATCACTTAGATCATAACTGCTCTATTTCTTTTAAAGATTTTCTTTAGTTTATAACGCTGAAATAATTTTTCAAAGATGATGCTCCTTGAAATAACTTCTTTTTGGTACAATTTGAAGTTCCAGGCATTAAAAAACATTGTGTTAAAAGAAATATTTCAAAGGTTTCTTGAGATGAAACAAAAAGATTTAGAGACATTAAGTAATGTGTCTAAATTAAGTGACACGGGAAATATTGTAGGCAACAAAATAGTCAGAACTTATAATATTAGTGGTAATGTGATTAATTGTAGATTAACATAAAAGAAGGAGTGCCTGAAAAGAAAACTACACTTGCAAAGTGTCTTCATCCACCTGTTATGGAGGCAATAGATCTTCATGCCTGGGTCTTTCAGGAGCCTGCAGGAGAAGGCTCAGTGACACAACCCACAGTAGCAGTCATCAGAAAAACTGAACCTCTCATAAAGACTGCCAGAAACTTAGATTAAATGAGACATAAGGCTTTTATTTGAGCAAATGTAAGATAATCATTCTATCTCCCTGGACTGAAAGAGAAAAGGGAATAGCAAAGTCTTGGTTTGCTAAGAATAATGAAGTATGATCAATGATAACATTGTCAGAAATCTGGTAACTGTAAAATTGGAAATTGTGATTGCATTTGAGTTCCAGTTGAGAAGTCTCTAACTTAAAAGTTCTCTCTACCAAACTGTTACATGTCAATGTACTATCAAAGATATGAACTTACAGGACGTATCACTGGGACAGACTCAGCTGAACGAGTCCTCTTTTTCTCTCTCAATTATTATTACCCACTCAGTGGCAGAAACTTTCTCAAAGAAAAGAATACCTTTTAAAATTATACTAAAAAGGAAAATTCACGGGAAGGTAAAGAATACTTGCTGTGAAAAAATTAACATAGGTTTAATACTGCAAGCATATAAAGAACACTTAAAATCAAGACTAAAAAGGCAAAAGGATTTGAATAAATAATATTAATAATTCAATGAAGAAGAAATGTGAATGGAAAATAAGTAAATAGATGGAGAGATAAACCAATTCTCTTATTACTACTCAGAATATTTCAGAATATTTCAAATTAATTTAGCCATGTGATTAGTTAAAATTAATGTCTTTTGGTGCTCACTATGCACAAATATACCATTAATTTTATTTCCAGATGAGCTCTAATCTAAGTACACAAGAAAGATGTCAATAATGGCTTTGTTTCACGTATTAAAATGGACAAAACTAATTTTTCCTCATAAAGAAGTAGGTACAGAATTTTTTTTAAATTTTTCACAAAATAGAAATTTATGTAGCAGTTAAATGAACAAATTAGAGTTTCAGACTATAGAATAGAGAATATCTAAAGTTTTTACAACATATGCTATATTTTTATATTTATATTCATATAAAGTAAATGTCATAAGACATGAAAGAGGGTGATAGAATAGATAGCAGAGTGAAAAGAGTTGAGCACAATGGTAGCTACTATGGAGATAAAAGATTAACTGATATCTTGATATGAGTAAATATTTATATTAAAAGTGTACTTGTTTGAAAATATATTAATATATTAATGTTAGATGACTCTTGTTGATTAGTCAGAAAGTTAAATATATAAAACAAACCATAAATACATGGTAAATGCATTGAAATGAACAAAGGGAGAGAGAAATGAAAGGAACATCATGCTATTTTATAAACAGCAGGAAGAAGGTAATTTTTCTGCAGAGTCAGACTGAACTGAATATCTTGTGGAATATATTCAGGGAAGGACAAGTGGAGTTGAAAATTCTTCTGATGTTATTTGAGGAACATCAGTATGGGCATGTGGGCAAGGAGAACAATAATGCAATAAAGATTTCTTGGCTTTAAGTTTTTTTTTTTTCCAAAATATAATATGTTATCTATTTACCAACAAGTGAGATTTAGTGGTTTGTGATATTCAGAAAACTGTTCAATTTTACTTAGGTTACAAAATTTATGAGCATGTATTTTTCACAATCCTTTAAATGTCCATGTGATCAGTAGTTGGCATACTTTTAATTTCTGATATTATTAATTTGTTTCTTCTTCTTTTTCTTACATATCTCTAGAGGTTTATTGATATTTATTTAAAAAAAATTTATATTTTCTATTGATTTGTGTTTTTATCTTTAATTACCTTTAAGTTTACATTTTTCTGATTTCCTAAGGTATAAATTTAGGTTAATAACATTGGATCTTTCATCTTTTTGCAGCATACACCTGTAATAATATAAGCACCTCTTTAGGTACTGCTGTAGTTGCAGCTCACAAATGTTGATAAATTTTATTTTCCTTTGTATATGTTTCAAAATATTTTCTAATGTCTCATGAGACATCTTAAACCCATATATTATTCAGAAATTTTGCTTTTTAACTTCAGATATTTGGAGGATTTTCCAGCTTTCTTTTATGTGGTTAATTTTGAATTCATTTCCATTGTGATCTAAGAATTAATTTTGTATTATTTTTAATATTTTAAATTTGTTAAGATATATCTTATGGGTAAGAATGGCATCTAACTAAGTGAAGGCTCTATGTAAGTGTGAGAAGATTATTTACTCTGCTGTCACAGGATGGAATATTTTGTAAAATGTGTAAAATTCTGGTTTCTGTTATAACACATAAGGAGATTTTAAGTTGTTACTCCTATTCCTTCAACAAATAAAAACTTGACATACCATAAATCAACAATTAATAGATCCATCAAAAAATTGAGAATCAGAGCAAACTGCCCTGAAAAATGGAGAGAAAACAGGCAGATACAGCAAATTGTAACTATTGCGAGCAGAATTCCAAGGGCAGAAGCTTGCAGCTGGAAGCAGTAGTTGTACGAGCAGTTTAAACTGTAATTGATGAATTGCTGGAGGCTCACTTTGATTTAGTGAGTGCTTAAGAACTCCAAAGGGTCCAAGTCTTAAGGAAGTCCTTATACATTCTTGAATTTTACCTTCAGGAGATCTGCCAGATTCTTCTTGTGAAGATCAGAGAAAAATCTCCTTATGTTTCCAGTAAGATGCAGGGTGGAAGAAAAGAGTGGGGCATAGAAATGCAGGTAAAAGTTAGTGAGGAGATTACATGGAGACTTTGATAAGTGAAAAATTTATGATAGATTGAACTAAGAAGTAAGTACTGTATCATCATCCAATTATATGATTATTGATAAAAAATAATAATTACTAAATAAGTACATTACTATGTTATTTTGAAGAGAGTAAGACATTAATTCAAAAAACATTTATTAACACTATGATGATGAATATAATAACTATCATACCTGAAGATGCTGAAATTTTATCAAATATTTGGGAAACTATGGCAAATTTTGGCTAATCATATAGAAAATCCATTTAAGATTTAATTGTATATCTTATGTTTGTCAGAAAGTTCTTCTAAGAAGCATATACAAATATATAGTTTGATGTATAACTGATTTATTGGGGAAAATACTTGTGAAAGATAAAGGAATCTAGGTGTAGTTGTACTCAGGAGAAGGACTCTAACTGCCATACAGATATGGAATCTGTGAAGAGATAGAATGAATGATGAAAGGTAGAAGTTGGACTAGTAAGATCCCAGACAATGGTGGAGTCTTGAGAAAATCCTCACTAGCCCAACAGAGAACGAAAATGCTAAGACATTCTTTAAGGAGTCCCAAACAGTAATGTTTATCAATAATCTCAACAGTAATGTTGAGCCCTGTGTTACTGTGATGTTCAGTCACTTGACAGGTACAGTCTTTGTGTGTCATAGCAGGAAAACTGGGCAGATTCTGAAAGCACCTACAGCTGGAGGTTGTCAGCTAACCATTTTTCTTGCCCCAGGCTACCTTTTAAATGGAGGTCAGAATAGCATGCAACAGCTGTGCTGCCCCCTGAAGTTTTCTAAAGTTATGAAACCTAATAATTATGTAAATATGTCAAACCATATTTTCTCAATAAATAAATGAAATATGTTTTCCAAAGAAGGCAATTTAAATACTGTACCATTTAAAAATGTATATTAAATTAGAACACCAGATTCAAGTTATGTTTGTCCTTATTTTTCTATTATGCCATGACTTTATAATTATATAATACAGAAATGCAGCATAAGCCTTATGTGAATAAAAGTAGCAATTATTATGAGGGTACAATCTCACTCCACTCCATAGTGGCAATTTGGAAACTATATTTTTCGTGTGTGTGTGTGTGTGTGCTCACACACACATGTGAATGTGTCTATTATACAAAATATTCTGTGTAAATGTCTAATAGTGTTAATTAAAATTTGCAACATGGATATTATCCAACACTTGGAAAATTTTTGTATTATGAGCTAGGATAATTTTATCTTTATAGTAATCAAAATATTTCAGCAATACTAAATAAAATAAGTAATTATAGTCTCAATAATACCCAAACTGTTATATTTTAGGAAGAAAAAAAAAATGTTTGGTCACATACAACGTATTATGGTTTAGATATTAGAAGTTCCCCAAAAGCTCATGTATGAGACAATTCAAGAAGGTTTAGAGGTGAAATGATTGGGTTATGACAGCCTTAACCTAATCAGTGCATTAATCTGATAGGGCTTAAGTGGGTGGTATGTGTTGGCAGGTAAAGTGTGGCTTGAGGAGGTAGGTTATTCCAGGAGTGTGCCTTTGGGGTACATATTTGATCTTGGTGAGAGGAGAACTCTCTCTCTGCGTGGGGTAATGTCCTGGGCCACTTTCATCCACCACGCTCTTCTGCCATGATGTCTGCCTCAAATGGATCCCTGAGTAATGCAGTTGGCTGTGTATGGACTGAGACCTCTGAAACCATGAGCATCAAAATAAACTTCTCAATATCATCATAGCAGAAGAATCTTGATTCCTTTCCTATGATGATACTAAATTATAGTGGCAAGGGAGGGGGGATGAGAGGAATGAAGGAATGTTAAATAGAACAAAGGGGAGGGAGTGGAGGGGAGGGGGCAAGGGGATAGGAATAATGGCAGAATGAGTTGGACATCAATACACTAAGTGCAGGTATAAAAACTCAAATGGTGTGAAAATACTTTGTGTAAAACCAGTGACTTGGAAAACTGTGCTTTTTATATGTAATACGAAAGGAATTGCACTCTGCAAGCATGTATAAAAATTAAATTAAATAAAAAACAAAATAAACTTCTCTTCTTTCCAGCAGCCAATGCAGTTGCCTCTGCAACCGCGGCAGGTGTCTGTGACAAGATGAAGCTCATCATCCTGGAGCATTATTCACAGGCCAGCGAGTGGGCAGCCAAATACATCAGGAGCCGCATCATCCAGTTTAACCCAGCATCAGACAAGCACTTCACCATGGGACTCCCCACTGGGAGCACCCTCTTGGCCACTATAAGAAATGATTGAGTACTGTAAGAATGGAGACCTGTCCTTAAATATGTGAAGACCTTCAACATGGATGAGTATGTGGGCATCTGCCCTGATGGACATATTTCCTTCAATGAGCCAGATTCCAGCCTGGTGTCCAGGACTCGTGTGAAGACATTGGCCATGGATACTCTTATGGCCAATGCTAGGTTCTTTGATGGTGATCTTGCCAAAGTGCCCACCATGGCCCTGACAGTAGGTGTGGGCACTGTCATGGATGCTAGAGAGATGATGATCCTCATCACAGGTGATCACAAGGCTTTTGCTTTGTACAAGGCCATTGAGGAGGGAGTGAACCATATGTGGACTGTGTCTGCCTTCCAGCAGCATCCCTGCACTGTATTCGTGTGTGATGAAGATGCCACCTTGGAGCTGAAAGTGAAGACTGTCAAGTATTTCAAAGGTTTAATGTTTATTCATAACAAGTTGGTGGACCCCCTGTACAGTATCAAAGAGAAAAAAATTGAGAAAAGTCAGTCTTCTAAGAAACCATACAGTGATTAACCTATGCTGGGACCTACTATCAAGTACCTCAGGAAATTTTCTTTATGAAAACAGAATTATTTTTCTTCAGTCCAATGGTTACTGCAGTAAGTAGGTGAACTTACTCTTCTTAGTTCTGAAGCTAGAAGCCTTGTCATGGAGTTCAGCTGTGGAATGACGTGTAACTTAATCAGAAACAATCTCTGAACAGTATTCTCCATCATTTTGATGTCTACCACACCCAGGTTAGGGCTTCTAGGCTTTTTGTCCTGCCTTAGCCACTGTTCACATGTACAACACACTTCTGTCAGGAATTTTTATCCTTATGTGCATCTATTCTCAAGTGGGTGGAAATTAGGGGCTTGTGTATTTTTGACTCAATCTCTTTGGAGTCTTGAGACCTCCCTCCTCTTGAGCAGGCCTGCCCCTTATGTGAGAACTGCTGCTCCGGGTTACAGTGTGAACTTGATATCTAAATGTCTTACAAGGTAGCAGCTTCTCTGGTCAGTAACAAGTACCACAGAAATAAAACTGTTCCTTACTCTTTTTCCCCTAGTTGTTTTCCTACTCTCAAGGTGGCTTTTCCATGTACTGGGAGGACTCCTTGGAGGAGGATTTGGGTGGCTGGGCTAAAGAGGTAGCTTTTGCTATTAACTCCAAAGCCTCCAGGGGTCCATCCATGATAAACTGCTCTCCCTTTGGGGACCCAAAAGGAGAGAGGTAGAAACCTTTTTCCTCTAGAGTCCTGTGTTTTTGTCAGAGGTCTCTTTTACATACTAATCAGTAAGGAGGAGAGTCTCTGGGGCAACAGACGCTTCCACAATTTCAGTGTTGTAATCAGACAAGGTGATGGGGCAGAAAGCTGCTCAGTTTTGAGTTTAGTCACTACACACAAGTGTCGTACTCTCCTGCCTCCCTCAGAGTTGAGAGCCAAGGACATACATCAGGATTGTTCTTATAGGAGTCTTTTGGTCACAGCAATAAAAAAGCTGGCTAAAACACAGAGTATTTTGGATTAATCCTACAGGAATTGTAGGACAAAAAAGAGTTTTTTGAATAAGAAATAATGCTATTTCCAAAAGCTTCATGTTTGTCTGAAGTTTAATTTTATGAAAATTAAAAACTTGCTAAAAGGTTTTTTGCAGTAAAAATGATATATGCCAACATATGTACATTTAAGTTTATACACATATGTGTTTATACATATGTGTATATACATTCATATGGTTAGTAATTAGGCATTTTATGCCCAATTTGTAGAAGTTGAAGTGACTTTCAGATACCTGATTCAAATATACTACAACAATTGTTAAGGTTTTTTGAGATTTCTCTAGCTATTTTCCAGAGAGTAAAATACTACAAGTAAATAGGAGTTTAAAATTAATGTATCTTCTCAGATTGGCCAAGTTTAAAAAGCAGTTTATTTTCTTTAATGATGGTTCTTAATTGTTGATGTGTCTTTATGTTTTAAATTCTTTCAGAAAACTATCTTATAATTAGTGCACATTTTTCTTTTGTCATTTTGGTATTGTTAATAAATTTATTTTTAACTAATAAACGAAATATTTTAAAATGTACCTATTAATGTAGTATCATGGGATGTTTCAATACATATATACATTGTACAATATTTAAATTAGATTTGGATTAACATATTCTGAAACAAAAACACAAGATGATTTTTCTTTCATACCTGTGTTCTGTCAAATAGTAACTGGTCTTCAAATAAACAATCAAAGGCACTGGTGAATGACAGTGAAAGGATTTGAAGGGGAAATCTCTGAACTGATTTTATGGACCTATGATTTTTCATATGATTGTTTTGTAGTAACTGCAAAATTCTTTTTTTTTATTTCTTCTAATTAGTTATCAATGACAGTAGAATGCTCTTTGACACATCATACATAAATGGAGTATAACTTCTTATTCTTCTGGTTGTACATGAAGTAGAATCACACAAGTCTTGTTGTCATATATGTACATAGGGTAATAATGTCTAATATATTCTACTATCCTTCCAACCTGCATACCACCTACCCTCCCCTTCACTCCCCCTGCCTCATCCAAAGTAACTCTACTCTTACCTAGCCACCCACCCTCTGCAAATTTACATCCAAATATCAGAGAAAACATTCAGCCTTTGTTTTTTTTGTTTTTTTTTTTGGGGGGGGGGGGGGAGACTGGCTTATACTTGATCATCCCCTTTTAAATTTTGCATTAGAGGCTGATAGCTGACAAATTTTTAGTAATTTTGGCAATAAAAATTTGACAACAGAATGAGATAAGATTATTTTACAATGACACAAAGTGATCCAAATACAGTTAATATTTTTACCACACGTCTTTGGAAGGTATTCACAATTTCACTTGTTAGCTTTATAGAGTTTTTATTATTTAAATTGCGAATGCTGACTTATGGCCAAGTGTCTTCATTGTACTCCTGAGTAACTTCAAATCAGTGTGAATATTCAGATATTTTGCATATGAAATTTTGTGTTTATATATAATGTATAAGGATAGATAAATAATGTGTTGGATTGGTATTACATGTTTAAGAATGACAAATAATAATATTTTCCCCTTTATCTCTGTAAACAAAATGTGATGTTTTGGAGAATTATTAATCAGTATCATTCTACATCTTTAATTCATTATAATGGGTTTAGTAGTGAGCATGCTTTTTTCTACAGGTGTACAAGAAGTATTTAACGTGAATTACAAGCACAAGTTACAGTCATGTTTAACTCTGTTAGGTATTGCCAATTTCTCTTCAAATTATATTCTCAAAAATAACAAAGTATAGTGTTCCTTTCATTGCACTTCTTATTCTTTGAATTTTAAACCCTTTCTTATTAGCTGAATTTTTAGATTTTATCATCCCATATGCTTGAAATTATTTTTCTGTACTGTTTTAAATAAGTTTTAAAAATGAATGATTAGCTGGACATTGTGGTACATACCGATGATCCCAGTGACTCCAGATGATGAGGCAGTAGTTCAAAGCCGGACTCAGCAACTTGGCAATGTCCGAAGCAATTTAGTGAGACCTTAAAAAAAAAGGGGGGGGGATGCTGGGGATGTGGCTCAATTCCCAGTACAAAACACACACACACACACACACACACACACACACTCATGAATGATTAACTTGAGAATGTTTTAATTATTAAAAATAAAATTGTCATTTAAAGTATTTAATTAAAATTTTGTCTTTCAAATATTTTATTTTTATTTTGGATTGCTGTATTATTATTATTGAACTATCAATTTATTTTACATATTATGGAATTCAATCCTTTGTGGTTCTATGTATACACACACACACACACACACACATATATACATACCACAAAGGATTATAATCCATATATATATATACATACATACATATATATAGTATCTGTTTCTATATCTATTTCTATTTTATATCTATTTATTTTTTCTATTATATTTATTTCAATCTTTGTATCATTTCTTGCTATTTTGAATCTTTTGTCATTGGTAATTGTCAATGCACTCTTAACATTATAGATATTTTCTTTTTGTGGTTATGTTCATATTGCTAATGAGAATGTAAACCACATAGAAAAAAGTATTTATTAGTGAAATTCACTATCTCATGCTCACCATATAGAAGAAATAGGAGAATTTCACCTATAGCAAGTAGGATGAATTAAAAAACATTGACTTAATTAAAATGTTAGTGAGATTTTTGCTTATCTCATGGCTATTATAAAATATTCTAATTAAAATAGATATCAGGATTACAATTCCTTTTGGGGAGTTGAATTACTCATTTCACCCATTTAAATAAAATTCCCTCCCTGTTTGTGACAACATTAGAAATTAATTTATTATTTTTGATAAACTAATCCATATGAGTGAAACACATTGTGCTATAAATAATAATAAAATCATGCACTAGAATATTAAATTCCCAAAAAAGTACTTTCCCCACTCAAAACTCTGTAAGAGACAAGCTTGTCTATCTATCACTAGGGAAGTGACTCAACTGTCTAAACATGTGATTGCTTCCATTTTCATGTTTATAATCTCCTCAGTACCCAGATCTTTTACTATGTCATTAATGTAAATGTAAACCCTTGCTTTTTTTTTTTTTTTTTTTTTTTTTTTTTTTTTTTTTTTTTTTTTTTTTGGTAACTCGCTCTGCCTGTAATACTTTTATTCAAAATATCCTGCTTTATATATTTTTTTTACCATCCAGTCTGGTCAAATGGCCTTGTATTCATGGGTCTTATTCTGATCATTCAATAATGTTGCTTTCTCTCTTTAATGACTTTCTTCGTTTTAGTGCATGGGTTTCAAAGTCCATAATTCATTCTACAACAAATTTAGTATCTTGTTGTACTTTCTCTGGATCATGGTCTCCCTTGAACTTTGGGAACATGAGAACTTTTTAAATGAAAGCATAGTCACATTCCTTTTAAGGAATTTTATTATACTTTACTATAATTTCTAAGTGTTGTAAGTCACATTTCTGGAACATAAATTTCATTATATAGTTTTACTTGACCCAAAGCGTGAGATGAGTCACAATTTTAAATGTTTTAGTATTAAAGATCATTTATATATATTATAAATATTATACATATATATAACTTATATATATATATATACATATATATATGTTATATATATGTTGACACAATAGTTTTGGTTACAAGGAGATCAAAAATGATGACTGCTAATCAATCACCAAAAACAGTTTATGTTAAAATTTGTGATTTATAATTTGCAAGTAAAATTTTCTAGTATAGGTATTTTCCAGGTTATGTAATAAGATAAAATTCTAATTTACTTTGAGCATGGTGGCACACACCTGTAATCTCAGCAGCTCAGGGGGCTAAGAAAGGAGGATCACAAGTTCAAAACCAGCCTCAGCAAAAGTGAGATGCTAAGGAACTCAGTGAGACCCTGTCTCTAAATAAAATACAAAATAGGGCTGGGAATGTGGCTCAGTGGCCAAGTGCCCCTGAGTTCAATTCCTGGTACCAAAAAAACAAAAACAAAAGTTATAACTTACATGTTCAAAAGGCATCCTAAAAAATGGTGATGATGAAAAGGGAAACAGGATAAAGAACAAAGCTAGCATTCCAGGATAACAAAATAGTGTGGGCACATGAAGAATATTGTGCATAATTCTGGTGTAATATATCAAAAGTACAATAACAAAAATAGATATGACTCAAAAAAATAACTAAATTTTCAAAAAATCATTAAGCAATCCTATGGAAATCAGGATGAATTATAAGAATTCTTAGATATAAAAGACTAAGGAGAAAAGTATTCATGCTATAGAACTAGGAGAACAGTGAATTAGAAAAATAATTACAAGTTCACCATATTTCAGAAGCTGGCTTAAGTGTTATAACTTCATATTTGACAGTTGGGTAACAAAGAAAAGATGTCAAATTGTAATAATAATTCCATAGAATTCATGGATATAGCTTAAGGCTATAATGCATAAAATACCTGTAGTTAGTAATTGTATAAAAATAGTGATTTGAAAAATATTTTTCTGATTTTGGAAGCTACAAATTCAGGAATGTAATGATTGAAATCTGTCTGGTTGATTAGTATGATTGTTAACAGCACAGTTTATGGATGATCTATAACAATAGTTCATTATAGCATTATTGAAATTTTTAAAAATAGAGAGAGTTGTAATATTTGATGGCCTATTTGCTGCAGGAAAACCCCCTAAGAAGAAATGGTATTTCTGAGTCATAAGAGTAGTTATAGAAAACTTAAACTTATTTATGAAAGACATGAAATCTGACTTCTTGGGAAAGAAAACTGTAGGTGGGGGTTTTGGATCTCTTTATGAATTTGTAATTCACTGATTGATAGGCTCTAGAAATGCCTTCTTCAAGATGCCAGCTTTTTAAGTAGGGAATGTAAGGAATAAAAGTAAATGGATAAAAATAATGAGAGTCTTACTATTTTAATCATTAATTTACTCATTTTTGTCTGCTTCTGAATAACCGATTTACACTGAAGACCTATTTGAAGGATTACATGATTTTGCATCCAGTTCTGAGAGTCTGACATTAGTATGCATGAAGAGGATAAAGTTATTAGTGTAATGCTGGGCAAAACCTCCCACCTGAGAATATGTCTAGAGAAAGTGTTTCAGCCAATATTCGCTTTCAATTGCCAGCTGAGGAATTATTGAAAATGTAATATTTTTGTGTATTATTTGATTGGCATTTTGATGCTTTCCATTTGTATCCTCCATCAAACGTTGAAGCAATTAAAATATGCATTACTGTACTTATTTCCAAAGATCCTCAGTAACAAACAGTAACCATAAGTGTTAAAAGCATAATTCTACCACTTTGAGAGTCATATGTACATTTTCATAATTGCATAAAATTGGGTAAAGAAATAATAAACAGAGTTCTTGAACAGAAGTTTATCTCATGATTATACCACATCAGCATAACAGTGCTTTTTCTTTACATTTTAATGAAGGTATTATGAATTGTTGATATGTACTTTATTCTTGAAAATTGCATGATTTTATAATTAAAATACTCCGATGAGAGGATTTCACACAGTTTTATGTTAAACATAAAACTACATGAAAATGGACAAAAAGAAAATATTATTAGAGTACTACTCTGTTAGCTAATGGAACCCTAAGACATATTCCTTTAATTAAAATATTAAAAATACCAACACTGTGAATTTAATAAAATAAACACTTTTTTGTGGAACATGAGTACTGTTAATCTGGTTTTGTGTTTTATACTGAGAAGAATACTAAAATACTTTTAATATAAATGGACATACATTACTATATTTACTAAATCAATTTACAAATGCAAAATGCACATACCAGGCATGGGAGTACATTTTCCTTGCATAATTGGCAATTTAGATGTTTTAAAAAAGGTAAAATAGACATAAATATTTCTGAGAAATCCAAAGTAGCAAACAGTTTGAATGCATTGATCAAACTAAACTCATTATTTCTGATTAACTACTTTTTAAAAATGTGAAAAAAAGACAGCACAATGATGCTATACTCCTTTTATTCTCTTTTCTCCTACCAGACCCAGAATGATTTTGGTCAGGTTTTTGCACTTGTCATTGAATTCCTTAATAACATTGTATAAAAAATGTACTATATATTTACAGGAAAAATAAAAACTACAAGAAAGAATTTTGAATGTTTTTACAATATGAAACATGATGAATGTTTGAAGAGACAGGTTTATTTTATTTGAGTAATGCACTATGTATGCATGTATCAAAACATCATATGGTACCTCATAAATAATGTACACTTTTATGCAATAGTTAAAATTTGAAAATCAGCAAAAAAAAAATTAAAAAAAAGTACCACATAGAGTCTCTGGGGTGATGCTCTTTTCATATAGTTATCAAATTGTGTATTTCAAAAATGTCTTTCTAGGAACTGTAAAACTAAATAAGATTTTTTTAATAGTAAATATTCTATGGGGGGAAATAGAAGGATTTACCAAGGCAGAAGAAACACAAAAGATTTTAGCTGTATTTTTTTTTATTAATTTGTTCCAATTAGTTATACAATGTGGTCAGTCACCTGTGAAGCTTCTTTAGTGGTGTCTTACTCCTCTGTACTGAGCAATGGGGCACTTAGGTCTCCCCATGGGAATGATCACTGCATTCCCTCGTGTAGACTGCCCAAGGCATGAGATCTCTGCCCTTGCACTACCAATGGGACAGCTCTCCTTGCTCCGGAGTTGGGTGTATCCCATTGGGAACTAACCTTCCTTATTTGCACCCCCTTCCTTATTTGGCAAAAGAACAGTACATGAAAATCCTTTGAAGTTCTCTTGTATTAATAAACCAGCAGGCTCTTGGGCTCTCATTCTCTCTCTTTCCAGTGTGGAAGATTGACCCCTAAGGTCATAGAGCCATCCTGCCCCTTACTTTTCAAAATTACTTTCTGTCTGGTGTGGTTTTTTCCACTGCCTTCTTTTGTTAGCTTTATTTCTCAGCCTGCCTGCTCCACGAAGAGGAAACCCAAATCCCATCATCTGGACGGTCGTGGACAAGAATACATGACAGCAGAATGCATTATGACTCATTGTACACAAATGGAGCACAACTTTTCATTTCTCTGGTTATACTTGGTGCAGAGTCACACTATTCCTGCAATCATACGTGTATGTAGAGTAATAATGACTGTCTCATTCCACCATTTATCCCACCCTCATACCCCTCCCCTCATTCCACTCTGCCCAATCCAAAATTCCTCCATTTTAAGTTTTGATTGTTTTGTATCACCCAAAGCCTTTTCTGAGGCAGATAATAGTAAGTCCATCATGTATTAATCATCAAGTAAAATATATTACATATAGATTGAATTGTTTGGAAGGGAGTTTAGAGTAGAAAAGTTTTAAGTTTGTTTTTGTTAATATTCATACCATTTTTTCTCCTCTTTTCTCTGATGATATGGTCTTTTATATAGAAAAGTATAATGATTCCACCAAAAAGAAAAAAAAAAAACTGTGAAAATTGACAAATCTATTCAGTAAAGTTGCAGAATACAAAACAAAGCTGACATACAAAATTCAGTTGCATTTCTATACACTAACAATAAACTACGTGAGAAAATGGTTAAAACAACCCCATTAAGAGTACCAATGTCTACCAAAAAATATTAAGAAAAAATTAAACCACGGAGGTAAAAGACATGTATACTGAAAACTGTAAAAAATTATTAAAGCATGTGAAGAACACAAAAATGAAAGAACAGATGTCCTGTGTTCATGGATTAGAAGAATTAATGAGATTAATCTGCTCAGGCTGAGGCAGGAGGATCATGAGTTCAAAGCCAGGATCTGCAACTTATGGTGGCTCTAAGCAACTCAGTGAGACCTGTCTCTAAATAAAACAAAAAAAGGGCTGGGGCTATGGCTCAGTGGTTGAGTGCCCCAGAGTTCAATCCCAGATATCATGAAAAAGAATTAATGATATTAAAATATCCACAAAACCTAAAGCAACCTACATATTCAATGCAATTTCTATTGAGATGACTTTCTTTACAAAACTAGGGGGTGGGAATCAATGCTGGAAAAAAAATGCTAATAGATAAAACAATCTCCAGCAAAGCTATGACTCTGGAGACAACCCCCCTACACATGATTTCTAACTACATTACAAAGCTACAATAATAAAAATAGCATGAAATTAGCATAAAATAGGCTCAGTGACCAATTAAATAGGATAATGAGCCTAGAAACAAACGCAAGTATATATAGTCAATCAATTTTTGACAAAGGTGTCAAGAATATACAATGAAAATAGGACAATTTTTCAATAAATTGTGTTAGTAAAATGATCTATTGGCATACAGAATAAATTTGACCCTTATGTTACCCCTAACACAAAAAATAAGCACAAAATGGAATAGTTACTTAAATGTAAGATGTGAAATAATAAATGTGAAACTATAAAATGACTTGAAACAAACATAGAGAAAAAGTTCCTCAAGATTGATAATCTCTTCATTATTACCTCCACGGCACAGGCAACTAAAGCTCAAATAGACAGAGGGGTTGCATCAAAATCAAAAGCTGTGTGCAACAAATGGAAGAATTAGCAGAGTTAAGAGACAATACACCAATAAAAAAAAAGTATATCTGAAAGTTATATATTTGGTAAGGGTCTGATACAAAATAGAGAATTGAACTACTCAATAACAAGAATGCTAGGACCTGAACAGACATTTGTCAACAGACGATATTGTGTTTTAGATATCAGGTTTCTCCCCAAAGCTCATGTGTGATACAACACAAGGAAGTTTAGAGGTGAAATGATTATGAATGGGTAAGAGCTTTGACCCAATAAGTGCATTAATCCCTTGATAGAGATTAACTGAGTGGTAACTGTAGGCAGGCAGGGTGTGACTAGAGGAGTTGTGTCACTGGGGGGCAGAGCATGCCTTTGGGGTATATATTTTGTCCTTGTTGAGCAGAGCTCTCTCTCTGCTTCCTGGTTTGATGTCCTGAGCCTCCTTCTTCTGCCATGATGTTCTGCCTCACCTCAAGCTCCAAGGAATGGAGTCAGCCATTTCTGGACTGAAACCTCTGAAACCATGAGTCCCCAAATAAACTTTTCTTCCTCTAATTGTTATTGTCTGGTCTTTTGGTCACAGCAGCAAAACAGCTGACTAAAACAGAAAATATAATAATGGCCAACAGGTATATGAAGAAAATACCCCAAATCAGTAATCATTAGAGAAATGCAAGTTAAATTCACAATGATATAACACCTCTAACAGAGGTTAAAAAAGGGTGAAAGGTAACAATTGTTTGTAAATGTTTGGAGAAGAGAGTTCCAAAGTATAATGTTGGTGAAAATATAACAGTGTAGCCATTTTGAAAAACAGTATACATTCCTTAAAAAATAAAGATAAGATTGTCATATGATCTAGCTATCCCACCTCTGGATATATATCCAAAGCAAATAAAATCAGATATGTCACAGAGATATTGACATGTTTATTACAGTGATTATTTATAATAGTCAAGATATGAAAATAATCTTAAGTGGCCATCACTTACAATGGTTAAAGATAAATGGATAAGGACTGGGGCTGTAACTCAGTGGCAGAGTGATTGCCTAGCGCGTGTGAGGCACTGGGTTCTATCCTCAGCACCACATAAAAATAAACAAATAAAAAAAAAAGGTATGCTGTCCATCTACAACTATTAAAAAAATAAAGATAAATCAATAAAGGAAATTCACACACACACACACACACACACACACACACACACACCATGTACTATTTAGACTTAAAGTAAAGAAAAAATCCTATTATTTACAGGAACATGAATGAGTCTAGAGTACATTATATTTAGTGAAATAATCCAGACACAGAATGATTAATACTTCATGATCTTACTCAGAAATATAATCTAAAAAATAAATAAATAAAACTAAGTAGAGAATATAATGTTGGTTACCAAAGGATGATAAGAGTATGAGCAAAAGATGCATAGTTTTAGTTAGAAAGGAATAACTTTTAATGATCTTTCACACAGCATGGTGACCATAAAATACACTACATTGTTTATGTCAAATGTGCTGAAAAAATATTTTTGATGTCTTTACCACAAAGAAATGATAATAATGATATGTTAAATAGCCTGATTTATTCATGCATGCAATATACATATATTTCATGACATAAAATAGTATCCTGTAAATATATATTATGATTATTTTTCAATTAAAATTTAACATTCATTAGACTCTAAGAAATTTTACCAACATATTTTGCAAAAGAACTATTTATAAAACTTTGCAAGATTTTATGAACATATTTTCTGATTCTTCGATTTTAAGACACTTTTAGTTTCCTTCCTAATAAATAAATGTCAGAGAAAAAAGTAAATTTTAATTATAAAAGAAAGTTCTAAGCAGAGATCACAGTGTAATAAAAAGAACACGTGCTTTTTATTACAAAAGTTAGACAAATCTAACTTTTATTTCCAGTTCAGTTTCTTCTGCATGATTATCTTAGTGAAGTATATATTCTAATTCTCTTTTGTCAGCTGTAATAATAACACATGGTTTATAAATTTTAAAAAATTGGACAAAATATATTATGGGTTTTGGTTATGCTTAAGCATATATAAATTATAAAAAGTACTTTTATGTTAGGAGTGACAAACTCAGTTCTATACAGATCTCTGAACACTTAATCAATTTATTTTATACATTTTTCCTTTAAAAGGCTTTCTTATAGCTTTGACATTCTATTGAATCACAATTGATAAAGCTTTCTTATATGAATTATCTCCATAAATTTGAAACCACATAAAAGCCACTCACATATCCATCTTTCTGTAAAAATAATCACTTAAGTCTTTTGTGCATGGTAGACATTTAATAATGATTTGTTAATTTAATAATTAATTGTATAAATCAGTGACATAATATTTATAATATTTTCATGTTATTTTTTCCAACATTTAATGATAATTTGAGCATAGAAAATGTTTGTTAAATTCATAGCTTTTGATTATTATTTTTCTTAAGGTAATATTACTAAAACTAGAAAAATATGGGCTCTAAAAATAATAATAATAGAAATAAATACCAACCACCTTACATTTATGAGGGAAAGTGAAGGCAATACATAAATCAAAATTAATTTTATAGTGTTTTAATGCTGAATTGATGGCAACAATTTAATATTATGTATAATAATTTTCCATTAATCTCAAATATAATGTTTACCTCAAAAACCATACATTCACATATATTTTTCCTTATTTCAACAACTTGTTTGTAGGATTTTAATTATGCTTCACATATACAGAGAGGATAATTTTTCTTTCATTTTGGAATCTCTGAAATAGAGCAAAACATGGTTTTTCAGAGAGTATTAAAATGTTTTATTAGAATATAGAAACTTCCATTTTCTTGAAAATGCATTAAACATAAATTTTAATCAATTACCAAATATTGGTGATTTAATTATTTCCCTAACTAAATGCCAATTAAGCATAAACTTGTACTTTATCCTTTAAGTTTCAAAAAATCATGTGTTATAAAGGCATTTCATTATGCAGGTGGATGAAGTCTAACCACTAGGAAATTTTTTCTTTTGCTGAAAATCAATAATACTACAGCAGCCAGTTTCTGTTGATAGGCAAACTAAGGCACAAAATAGTTTCATGGTGCTTTGAGTTTGCACCATGTTCCATCTGCCTTGTTGCAGAATATTCCATCACGTCTAAATCTTTTGCTGTGTTTCAATATTACTGTCACAATAGCTATGTGACAATATGATTTATTGTCCAAATTTGGATTTTTTGGGGGGCCAGGGATTGAACCCATGGGTGCTTTACAACTGAGCCACATCCCCAGCCACTTTTTATATTTTAATTGGAGTAATGGTCTCGCTAAGTTGATTAGGGTCTCGCTAAGTTGCTGAGACTAGCTTTGAATTTGGAATCCTCCTGCCTTAGCCTCCTGAGCCCCTGGTATTACAGGTGTGTGCCACCAAGTCCAGCCAAATTTGGATAACTTTGACTATTATCAAAAGGACAATAAAACATAATTTTGAAAATTTGTTTCATGAATAGTAAAATGGAATGTGGGACGATTTAAAAATAACCTAAGCTACTGAGCTCAGTTCAACACTGCCATATGACTTTTCTTTTGCACACAAAATTTTCATTAATTCCAGGTAAAGCATACTTATTTACACCTTGAACTGGAATGAGTTCTCTATATTCCCTTGAAATTTTTATATTTTTAAATAAATTATCTTTCCTCACAACAGTTGCTCCTAGCTTACATCCTATCCTTGTCATTCAACCTAAAACACCACTCAGAACATATATCTGTCTGTTTGTCTTGGAAATTAGCATGTTAGGAAAATACACATCACTTCAAGCTGTAGCTCTAAATGCAATCTATGCTAATAACTATTGCCTAAAGCTCAGTAGAAGCAGAGTTCCTCCTCTTACTGAAGACCTCTATCTACTTTCAACTTATTGACTTTCCTTTCCCCAGAGAATTTCTTTATTTACCATCACTTCTTTTCCTCTATGTTGCACAAGCAAAGAGTAATAGTAATAATAATAATTGCCACAATAAAATCTATCTTTCATTAACTTTAATTCTGACTATACACTTCTTACCTGCATCAAACTTCTATTTAGAGCCTAGCTTCCAAATGATTTGTCACATTCAGTACCTTTACTTATTCATCTTCCACTTAACTATTACAGCAGTCCCCTAAACCTAAACTGCATTTGTTTATGGATGGCATATTTCAGCCAAATATTTTCAGTCATTTCTTGGCATGTATAGTCAGTTACATTAATGAACCTTTCTCCACTTCTTGACATATTTTTTTTTCTTTTCTTGGAAGTTTCATTCAAATGAATCATTATTAATTGTCTTCACAAAATATTTTCCATTGGTAAATCCAATAGTGGAGCTTCTTAGAATTAAAAACAAACAAACAAAAAACCTGAATGATATAGTAGAGTAAGGGTGGAGAAAAGGCTATTGGATTTGTTACACGAATGATGTGAATGATGTTAATGACTTTGGCAGCTGGATTGTCATTGGTGGTTAAGTGGAGAACCATAGTTAAGGGAGTTGAGGTGCGAATGCATGATTATGATATGTAAATATCTTCCAAGAAATTGACCACTAATTGGAAGATAGAAAGTAGGACTGTAGAAAATATGCATTAAGGATCAAAATATTTTTTCATTATTTTAATTTTATTTATATATTATCATTTAATTTTTGTACTTTCTGTGTTGTTATTGGGGTCAATTTGTAATGCTTATGTTCCAAAAGGAAAATTAGACCAAAATTCCAATTCAGAAGGACATGGATGATATTAGATTTCATAATTTTATTTTTTAACCAACACTAGTGAAAGGTTCAAATCTTAAAACTTTCTAAAATTCTTAAAATCTTAGTATCTAAAACACACAACTTACTAAGTTTTAAAATGTTTCATTAGGGCTGAGTCAAGTTTCAATTGCAGAACTCTAGGCATGCTTACCCAGCCTGTGCAAGCCCCTAGGTTTGATACCCAGCAAGCCAGGTCATGAATTCCTCATTGGCTTTAGAATAAAAATACAAATTCCTTGGCATGTAAAGAAAATGCCATTTAGTGATACATCAGAGCCACATTTTGCCATTCTTGGCAACAAACATAATTCTTAAAACCTATTTAATGATATTCACATGCATAATTTTTAAATGTGTTGCTATAAGCTTTTTATTCTTTATGAAACATCATTTCTTCCTCTCTTTACCTGGTTAGTTTATCCTGTAGGATTCCAACTTATTTATTTATTTATTTATTCATTCATTCATTTATTCAACCAATATTTGTTTTGTGTAAGAAGAAATATTAGATGTTGTTGTTGATAGAATGAAGAAAAAGATGTGTTTTACCAGATGTAGACCTAATCTTTTCAATTGTTGAAATTTAGTGAAGACAAAATTTATATTACATCCCAGAATTTGAAGATAAATACCTAAATACAACAGGAATTATCATGGTGGAGGAAAATTACAAGATACAATGAAAAAAAAGTATTTATCAAAATATTTTAGCCCTTCAAGAATATTATAAAAATGTGTTTTAATAGGGCTCTGGATGTAGCTCTGTGTTAGGGCATGTACTTATTATGCCAGAGACTCTGGTTTCAACTTCAGCACACACATTGATAGATAGGCTTGGGATGACAGGCCACCTTCCCCATTGAAATTTCCATTAGGAGCAACCTGGTTTCATTTTCCCCAGGCAGGAGCCAATCAGCTTAAAGGTCGCTCTGTTCCCCAGGCAGGAGCCAATGGGCTTAAAGGTCGCCCTGTTTACTGGGAAGAGAGCCAATAGAGTTAAAGGTCACTCAGGTACACCCCCCCACCAGAAATCCCTACTTAAGTCCCTGCTTGCCAGGAGCTCACACACAACAGCTCATCCCTGCAGAGAGAAAGCAGCCGCTACAACAGCTCCAGACTCACCGTCTCCAGCCCAACGGCAGCTGCCCCAGCCAACAGCTCCAGAGACCACAGCTGGCACGATCAGGCACCTACCCTCAGTCCAGAGCTTGCACACTTCCCTCTCCCTGACTCCTCTCCCCCCGAATTCCTTCTACCTCCGACCAGCCATAAAGGCTGGTGAATAAATATAATGGCTGCATGGTTGTCTCCAGTGTGATTTTTGCCCTTCACACATAAACACACACACACAAAAGACATAAAAATAACCAGAATTAAAAACTTACATGGGAATAAACAGTATTTGATATGAGACTTGATGATAAAAAATAACAAGATCCAAATAAGAAGAGTGTAATATAAAGCACTACAAGAGAATAAAGATACATTTTCAAAGATCAAACTGCAACTTTCAGCATTAGAGAAATATAAAAGCAGAGTAGTGGGAAAGAAATTTGTAGGGAGGAAGAATAGCAGGAAATTAGATGAGAGATATAAACCATGATATAGTTATGCAGGAGCTTGTAGGTTGTGATAAAAACTAACATTGTTCTTTCAGCTCAGAAGAAATATTTCTATATGTTTAAAAGCCAATGTATACTGTGATCAGATACAAATGTTTAAAACATAGTTTGAGATGTTGCCTAGAGAACCCAGAGACTGCAGATATGCAAGAGTGAATATAAGCATTGTGATTAGGAGCTTATTGCACACTTCATATAAAAATGACAACAAGCTGAACTAGGACTTTGAAAGCAGGATGCAAAGAAGGGGGTGATGACAGGTCCAATGGGACTTTATAATTAATTCAATAGTGGAGATAAGCAAAAGGGAGTTAGATGTTATTTTTCTCAGAATGCTTTTTAGAACTCTCTACTCTAGTGCTCTTGTATAGGCTTTCCAAGCCTACATACACCATTCCTAGAATTGACCATATGTTATTGCTATTATACTTTTTTTTTTTTTTTTTAGTCAATGAGCTATTGAGAATAAAAATGCATCCTTTTTTTATCTCTGCATTTTCAGTGTCAAATACAGTTCCTAAACTATTCAGGAATAGAAAGGCATCTTGGAAACTTTAGGTAATCTTTGACTTTCTGGGTACTTCGGAAAGTCACCCCGTCCCTGCTCTTGCTGAATTCCAGGACAAGTCTATGTGAGTATTCAGGAAATGAGAACCTATGATTTTAAGCACTCATGAATATCTCAAGTCAGATTGGCTCAAGGAAATCATGGCTTTTGAAAGTTAATATTTGTAAAAGGTTTGACACAAATAATAGAAACGGTGTGGGTTGCCAGAAATGTCTTTAGAAAACAATATTGTGAAAAATTGGGGGAAATACTATATTCAGAGTCAGCAAACCTTGGTCTGGTACTGAGAAGTAGTGAATTATTGAATAAAATTAAAGGATTGCTGGACATTTGCATAGAAAATTGTACCTTTCCCTGTGCTTTTCCATACATATGCAACTATTCTGCATCTTTCATTACCTCTCCTATGCTATTCCTATGGCTACATTCCACAGAGAGTTGCTAGCACCTCCCAGACATGAATAAGAGAATCAATTTCCATAAATGATACAGCCAGAGGAGTGAATTTGAAGACTTGGAAAGCAGCCAGTTCTCTAGGTTTGCAGCTATGCCTCTTGCATTGCAAATCTGCTGTGCCAGGGGCGTGCGAAGTGAAAACAGCAAGCCTCTTAGTCATCAACAGACTGCAGGGCTGCAGTGAGCCCTCCACAGGCAGGAGAGTTAGAGGGTGCCCTTTAAAAGGCCCTAATGTACTTCTTAACATATGGCAAAGCTGGGGAATGTTGGGAAATAGAATCAGGAGCAAAGCTACCTGTTGTGTCCTAGTTAGAAACCCAGTGACTTTGGCATTGTTGAAAAGGCCCAGATAAACAGTATTAACCTACTAAAAATAGTACTCAATATTTATTGAGAAATGTTAATATGTTAGTTACTTTAACTTTCTTTTTTTGTTTACATTTTTTCATTTTTATTTTAACTTAACCCTGTCCTTGGTGAGAATTGTAGACTAGCTCTTCATGGATTCACAGATCAGTGAAGGGTCCTTTAAATATATGAAAAAAGAAGTGACAGTTTTTATTCCACCATACACTATTAAGCAGCCATTTCCAACAAGAAGTAATACCATCATAAATATAACAGAGGGTCATCTAAAACAGATGCCTTATTTAACACATTAGAATTAAAGCCCTGGGGCTGGGATTGTGGCTCAGCAGTAGAGTGCTCGCCTAGCATGTTCACGGCCCGGGTTTGATCCTCAGCACCACGTAAAAATAAATAAAGGCATTGTGTACAGCTAAAAAAAAATAAATAAATACTTAAAAAAAAAAAAGAATTAAAGCCCTGATATAACCATCTTGCCTGTTAATGGCTGAAAAATGACAGACTTAGGAAAAGACTATTTGTAATTATTTATTCTGAAGCATTTATTTTGGTTGTTCATTTTTTTCATTTCTTTTGCTTTAATTCTTTCTACAATCTACATAGCTCTGCTATCAACAAGACTTAAAGTTATACCTGAGGTTAAAGATAAAGTGGAGTTTTTTAATACAACTGTTATGATAATACAGTTAATAATTTCACAAAAGCTAAATCCAACCACATATGACGTGGTTCTAGGACTTATTTAATAATTCTTTGATTTGGTGAGACATCATACCATTTCTTCCATTTGAACCCCTAAATATATACTTCTACAAAGGACCTATAAATTCCTCAGACATTCATCCAAGGGAAGTGATAAATCCTTATATGGACATATCTAATTATATAAATTTGAGATCTACATTAATTCCAGATTCTGTACACTCTGATATATGTGTTTGTATATTCACACTTTGAACAATAGTCTTTTTCATGAATCTGCCATAATTTACTTATCTATTTTTTTGTTTAAGAACATTTGGGTACTTTATAATGTTTAAGATATTTGTCTTATGAATAGAGATGGATGGCAATATCTGTTAAATTGAAGTATAAACTTATGAATTGTGAAATTCAATATTTATCATTACTCTGATGAATACAGTTTTTATTTAAATAAAACATAAATAAGCCATATAGATGTAGAGATATATGAATTGAACAGTTCTATCACTTTCAAAAAACAAAAAAAAATCCAAAACTTCGACTAACCTAAAGACAGATATTTTTGTCTACATTTTCTTCCAGAAATTTTATAGTTTTTCACGTTACATTTGAATCCAGATCCATTTCAGTTAACTTATTTTTTATTTTTTGAGCTATATATTATGATTCCTTCCTTTTCATATTAAAAACTAATTTTCTGTGCTTTTGTTTCAGAACCCATTTTTTCCTAGCACTTTCTGTTTTCTCTTAAATGAATTGCATTTGTACCACTATTAAAGTTAAATGACTATGCATATGTGCATCTGTTTACTGATGTTCTAGTATATTCCATTGAATTCTGTGTCTATATTTTTTTAATACCACAATTATTTTTGTTAACATAGCTATGTTTTAAAGGTAGTTTAGGTACTTTAACTTTGTTCTTTTTTATTATTTAACTATTTTTAAAACTGGTTCCTTTCTGTACAAAATTTAAAATCAACATGGAAATTTTTACAGAAATCCCTGCAGTCTTCCTATGTTATGTAGACAGTTGTTCTTAGAGGTTCTGTAGATACAATTTATCAAATAAGTTTACTGAGACTTTTATTGCAAACAAAGGCTGAATTTTTCCAGGTACTCTTTTCTATTAGTATTTCCAGTTGGCTTTCTCCTCTCTCTCTCTCTCTCTCTCTCTCTCTCTCTCTCTCTCTCTCTCTCTCTCTCTCTCTCTCTCCTATTTGTAATATGAATTAAATTAATTGAATATTTTAAATTCTGTACTATACTAGTGTTCCCATGATAATAATTAATCTTGATATATTAACCCATTAAATTGTGCTGTACTTATTTTTATTATATTTTATAGGATAATGCTTCTTATAATGAGGATTTTTATGAATATTTTCATGAGATATATTGATTTGTAATCTTCTTTTCTTGCAAGGGTTCTTTTACTGTTGTTGACATTAGTACTTTTAATAGGAGTTGGCGATATGGCCCAGTAGTAGAGTGCTTACCTAGCATGCCTGAGGCACCGGGTTCAATTCTTTGAACCAAAAATTAAATAAATGAAAACATACTTTTAATAAACTCTTTCCCATTCATACCCCTAAAATACTGCATTATTATATTCATCCATGGGAAACATATTAAATATCCACTACTGGCAATTCTGTTTTAATCACTAAGGGTGCAGTGGTAAGGGAAATATAGAATAATTGTTCTTACCAAGTTTATTATATCTCTCAGTTGAAAAAATTGTGAACAATAATAAAAAAGGATGATTTCAAATAACAATGGAATTATTATTGAAATCAAAGGTAATACTCTTCTGGAAAAGAATGGGAGGGTGCTAACAAAGTTTACTTGGAGGAGTCATTCATTGTTCTGAGAAGGATTTAACCTTGTAAATACTTAGAAGAAAAGCATCTTCAGTAGTATCAGCAGCAGCAGCAGAGTCATGGACATTGGGGAAAGCTTCCGACGGGTAAAGAGCATAAGGCACACCACTTACACAGGCTGTAGCAAGTTGCAAGAGTATTTCTGCCACCAAAATCAAGAAGAAAAATTTACAAAAATATATGAAATTACATTTTGTATAGATTAAAGGGACCAAGGTTACAAAGAAAATAGGTGAACTGAATCCTTTTTGATAGCACTTCTCTGAGAATAGACAACAATAATTTTCTTCCAAGTTTTATTAACTAAGTAGACAAAGTAAAGGAAAGAATCAATAAACTTGCTGGTTGATCCATATAAATTATTTATACCAAACAAAAAGTATGACATGGTAAAAATTTTAATATAGAGAATTTATCAGAGCAATCAAAGTGTGGAACAATATAAATATTTCTAACAAATACGTAAATTGATTCCCAGTAGGATAATAGAAGATATTGGAAAAAAATCAATATTTTAAAGGATAATAAAACAGGGTTAATAAAATATGAGGTAAAAGTTAAGAAGTGTGAAAATAAATCAAGATAATTCACTATTACTTTATAGGGGCTCCAAAGGAGAATACAAACACACACACACACACACACACACACACACACACACACACACAAATGTAGACTTATTCATTTTAACAGAGTAAGAAATCATATGTTGAGGAGAAATTTTAGAAAAAAACAAACTATATGTCCATTTATAAAAAGCAACCTAGAGACACCAGCTATATACTACTAAAAATATTTCAAAATTAAGAGCTCTGTGTTGTCTTCCTGCTAGTCATTGTCATTAATGTTTTGTTATTGTTGTTGTTGTTTTTTTAATTTTGTTTGTTATTTATTTATTACCAGGGATTAAACTCAGGGGTACTTCACCACTGAGCCACATCCTGCCCTTTTTATATTTTATTATTTTATTTAGAGTCAGGGTCTCCCTAAGTTGCTTACAAACTCAATAAATGGCTGAGGCTGACTTTGAACTTGCAATCCTCCTACCTCAGTCTCCCAAATTTTGGAATTACAGGCATGTGCCACCATACCTAGCCATCTGTCATTAATTTTTTGAATAAAAAGTTGTGATTACAAGAAAATTGTAAATAACTAGGGTCATGCTTTTTCTCTAGCATCCATAGGAGAAAAAGATAATGGATTACAGGCACGTGGTTACTTTTTCCTACAAAGTAAGGTTTCTGAAAAGGCAGATAAAATAAAACCTCATATAGTAGTGGGTTGTGGAGGGGAGAAAAAGCAATTTATCAGTGAGAAAGGAGAGAAGGGTCAGTGCAGATGTTAGGTTTATTTTAAGATTGTCTCACACTGTGGGCAAATTAATAATGTAATATTTTGGGGTGAAATGAATTTCACTTCACACAAGATTCTGGTATATTTGTACTGTTCACTGGATCATTGAAACAGAATTTCTTGCTAGCTTAAGTCCATAAAATACATAATCAAAGATAAGTTTTGCATTTGAAATAAAAGAAAGTATTATACACATAATTTTATCTATAACACTGTATTTTTCTAATCATTTCCCAAGTATTTTAGAATGATCATATTTAGTTCATATTATGTACATTAGCGCATGCATATATAAATAAGATTAATTTATTCCAAGAGTAATACTAATCAATTCTTTTTTTTTTTTTTTTTAAATGGTGCTAGGAATTGAAGCCAGTGCCTCCTTCATATGAGGAAGGTACTGTATCCCTGAAGTATGCACCCAGCCTTCATTCTTATCTTTGCAGCAAAGAAATGTTGTTATTTAAAGACTGTGGTGACAGCCATGGCAGTGGTCTGGCTGCAGAGGAGCATGGGTGTTGAAGGCTGACATGCAGCTAAAGAAACAATACTTCCAGGACAAGTGGGTTCCTCTTCCTTCCTCAGACATATTTTGCATAATAGATTTGGGTTCTCCTTGGTTTCCTGTCCTCTATTTCTCCCCAATTCCTACTCGTGTAATAGCATCAATACAGAAATGTGTTTACTTGTTTTGGACATGATAATGGGTATTCTAATATTGCTTCTAGATGAGTAGTGGTATTCTATATTGCTATCTGTATAGAAAGATTATTTTAAAATGAAACTCAATGAGTGAAAAAAAAAAGTAGAAGCTTGGAGACACTTATGAGTGACTTTGTATTTCACCCAGAGAATAAAGTTGTTTTCACAATCTAGCTATGGTCTCAAGAAATATTATGATTTGTGTACTATAAATAAATATATAAATATGTACATGAACTATTTTAGTTACAGGAAAAATACATATTTTATATATACCCTATTAATAATTTAATTGTAATGCTGCTAAATAACTAACTCTAAGTATAGGATGTTGGAATATAAATAATAATTATTTACATTTCTACCATTGTTTCTTACCTATTTGCATGGAAAATATAATTTGCATACGTGTTTGAGTATATAAAGAGCTCTATCCACTCACTAAAAATTAATTCATACATTTTGATTAAGTTACAACCTATGTTTCTGATAGTGCTATATGCCATAGAACTAATGAAGGAACTAAAATTAAGAAAAAAAAAAAAAAAAAGAAAAAGCTTCTATTCCCACTTCTATTCCCAATAGCTTATAAACTTAAAAAAAAAAAAAAATAGGAAATTGGGGGTTGCATTGGTGGCATTTTCTATCTATAGACAACATAAGGCAAATATGATATAAACATTGATTTTGGGCATGTAAGCAAGCCGTCACATTGGGCATTGTGGTAGCAATTAATTGAATCAACAAAGACACATAGACATATATTCCTAAGTATTTTTTCCAGTTGAACACTAAACGAAGCCATGGCTTGCTTGTACTTGAGAACCAATAATTAGAAAAAAGATGTGATTTATCTTCAAACACTACTCAACTCAATATTAAGAGTAAAAATCAGGTACTGAAACTGACTAAAGAAATGGTAGGCTAAACTTTTACCATACCATGTTCATTAG
Source organism: Tamias sibiricus (assembly GCA_025594165.1). Taxonomy (NCBI): domain Eukaryota; kingdom Metazoa; phylum Chordata; class Mammalia; order Rodentia; family Sciuridae; genus Tamias; species Tamias sibiricus. Next base: position 28,952,168 of record CM046665.1, read on the forward strand.
GAGACACACCTACTGCACAAACAAGCAGATAACAGGCACTATATAAATTAAGTTTTGTGCTTATTCATTCATTTTCTTTCTCCTTCTCTCTGTTTTTTCTCTCTTTTAGTTCAATTACAATTGATAATTAACAGGTTAAAATATAAATTGCCTCTTCAGTGTTATTTTAAAAAATAGATCTAAGACATTCATGTAGAGCAAATAAAATTGCAAAAAGTATGAGGACAAAATATGTAAATATTTTTTATAAATTGCCAAAACACAAATGGTATTTAAAGAGAAGACATTTGACCTCTGATAATATACACAAAATCTAAATGTAAGGGATTAGCATCAATTTCCTTTAAGTAATGTATCATTCTTTTTATATATCAATCATTAATTGTGATTTCAAATATTATTTTTGGGATAGGACAATAATGACATTAGTAACAATAAATATCTAGGAGATCTTATAGAACAACAGATGTATTTTAAAAAGCATGATATAACAATAGAAAAAAGATACCCTACTCCTTACTTGACTATTATTCACTTTACATATTTTCTGATATTGTGCCAAGGTATCTGATGGCTGATAGTGATCTGTGAAGGTCGTCTTCTAATTCCAATCTGTTGGGAGGACTCCTAGTTCAGACATGGATATCCCAAATAAAAATAATACAGTATAAAAAAAGAAAGAAAGCAGTTAAAAACAACAAAAGAAGAAAAAGAGTTGTAGGGTAGAAGAGATGAATGGACAAAAATCAATAAAAATAAAAATGTATTTCATTTCAAGACATTAGCAGTTTCCATTCAGTTAACAACAGATTTTACTCATTCTGTGTCTCCAAAATCTCTTAATGAATAAATTTTGTTCAAGAAAAAAGAGAAAAGAAGGGAGAAACAGAGGAAGAGGAGAATGAGGAGGTGGAGCAGGACATCAATGTTCTGGGAAACTTTCCCAAATATTTTGAGAAGCAAGATTTTGGTGCCAATGCCAAGTGGAAATAATTATCCAGCTTTCAAAACTACACAATATAAATGGACACTTGAGTTGACAGTTTTAAAAAATATCAAATATAGCTAAGAAAAAGGGTAGCCATTGTTTTTATAGAGTAAACAGAATTCATTTATTTAGTTCAAATACAAAGAAGGTTGGGACCCAGAAAACTATCAACACTGACTAGCCAGCCCACCCACAATTGAGCAGTAATTTCAACAACTACAATCAAGCAATTTTTTTTATTCAAAAACTGAATCACAAAAAAAGTATTTAGGCAAAACTAATTCAATGATACAAACTTCATATATGCAATATTTCTAGTTATAAAAATATAACTGAATTACAATTTAAGAATTTATGGTCTGTGTAATTAAATGGTGTATGGTCAAAGAAAGAATAGATTTCAGGTTTTATAGCTATTAGAAGAACATTCCCTTGTAGTGTAAAAAATACAGGATTGCATATTGGTGCAACACTGTGATCCTAGTGATCCAAGTCAGGAAGCTGACACAGGAGGATTCCAAGTTGAGGCCAACCTCAGCAACTTAGCTAGACCCTGTCTCAAAATAAACATGGATAAATAAATTGAAAGACACAGGATGTAGCTCAGTGGTAAAATACCTCTGGTTCAATCCTGAGTACCCCGCACCGCCCCAAAAAATTATATGATCAAGGATCAGGAGATCTGATTGCAGGATTTGACCACAATTTGTGTTAGAATTTGAATCTTAGGAGATTAACTCCACCTTTTGCAACATTATTTGCATTTTCATAAAGTAAAATATGGTACACATCTGAAATAGAATCAAATGTGAATGCAAGCTGAGGTAAAAATGTTATTGAGATGTTAAAATTATTTAACATAAATATGATTCAAATAAATACATGATGGTAAGAGCCATAGCAGACTATTGTGATGCATACAATATTCTTCTGTTCCCTAAATGGGGTATAGATCATTTTGATTTTTTCATTATGGTAACATGGGATCCTTGGAAGCATTAAAGATCATGGGTGACAAAATTGAGTAGTAATTCCATTTGTTTAGAGTATAGTGTGTATGTTTTAATGCACAACATTTGGTGTAAAAGGGCAAAATGTCTGTTTTTGGAGTATTGAATACCCTGCTTCTGTTCAATATCCTAGTATACAGTGGTTGCTCAAAAATTCGTTTTAATAATGTAACTCAGGAATGAAATACATAAACTACAAATTTGATTACTTTAAACAGAAAAAACATCTTAATTTCAATGAAACATTCTAATAGAACTGATTAAATTAAAAAGAAAACAAGCAAATTTGTTTAGACCCAAATTGTGAAAGTATTCCTTGAGGTATCTCTCCAGATAAACAATCTGATTGTAGCTACCTGCTCTTCAAGATACCTAGTAGTGTGGATTATTTTTCTATGACTAATACTCTTACAAACAAAGTTACAATTTAGCATACATAAACAGCAGCATTAATCATAAAAAAATTGTTTTAAAATTACGGCTTATGCAAGACACATATACCTCTAATTAAAACAATATTCTGAGACAAAAAATAAATCTCACTTATCTGTAAATAAGGATTATCATAATATTCACGTTATTCCCAAACTAGTACATTTGAACTAGTTTCATGGAAATCTCAAAAAACTGCTCACAAGGTGGATCCAAGATGGCAGAGCAGAGAGAGCATTTTGTGTCAGTGGGTAAATTGAGGCTCAGTAGTGAGAATACTGATTATTTGCTAGTGATTCTCCTGCTCCCACAGAGGAGTCAAGGCCATCATACCCCTCTGGAGCTGTTGGACAATAGACTATAGCATGGGTGAGTCTCCCAACTACTCACTAGCACGGGACTGCTATGTGGGAGATAAACAGTGAACAAGAACACCTGCATCAGTGCCCGCGGGAAACTGTGCAGAATGTATGACTACCCAATAGATCAGAGAACTGCTTTCACACAATATACCCGGCAACTTCCCCCACACAGGAACACCTACAGGATCCTATGTGGTCCCCCTACTCCCAACATGGGTTGGTTGCTGTCATTTTGGAAAGGTGCGGCAGCAGAGGGGGAAAAAGCATCACCTATGAGCAGTAGCCTACATACACCTGAAGAATTTACACAGGCTCTGAAGTCAGCTGAAAACCACACATGCCACACACAGACAGACACGGAGCTTGTATCCAAACCCAGCGTCCAGCACCATCTCTCAGTTCCATTGGCTGGCTCCCTCCATTTGACACAACACTGTGACACATAAAGTGAGTGCTATTTACCAGGGGGGACAACTCCCAGCTTAGAACTCCAGCTGACCAGGTACACAGTGTATAACTCTGCCCCAACTTCTCAGTAACTACTATACTGGTACTGTGACTCCTTGGTTACCTTCAGCATCCAGAGGGAGGAGATAACAGCTGACAACAGATGACCCCACCTACTGGATGTGAAGGGAAACAGGAAATCTTCCTTCAAGAATTTTTGTTTTTGATTTGTTTGTGTGTTTGTCTTTGTGGGTTTTGTTTTGTTGTTTTGTTTTTGTTTTGTTTTTGTTATCTCTCTTCTTTTTCTTTTCCTTTTTCTTTTTTTTTTTCTTTCCCTCTCTATTCCACCACCCTCACGCTCCCAACATATGTAAAACCAAGTATTATACATGAATTAGGATTTTGAGAATGGGGGCATTTGAATAGTGTATCAAAGTTGTGTTATGTATTGTTTTTCTTTTCTCTTTTAGACTTACTTTTTTTTTTCTTTCTTCTCCTTCCACCAATTTCTACTACTTTGATATTTTTTTATTTATCTTAATATATACATGAGTTTGTTTTATGTAAACCTCAGTCTTCCCACTAACTTGTATACTCCAAATTACTTCCTTTCTCTTCTGCTGATATTAAATTACATCCATAGATTTCTGTTTCACACTTCCTAAGAAATAATAACTCAATATCCTCACCTCCTACCTCCTCAGCATATCATATATCTTTGTCCAACATCTGAAACTATAAACCCCTTTACAAACCTACAGAGTATATTGGGAATAATAATTGAATTCACTAATTCTGTACATTGTGACCAAACTTTGAACATTTGAATAGAAAATGTCTGGTTTTAGGGTAAAAAGTGTTTATATGGAGATCTACCTGTTAACATTGTCGAAAGGGGCTGTATAAGGCCATAAGGTAAAAACAAAAAAGCCATCATGGTTCCACAGTGCTAGAAGTCACACAAGCAATATGAAAAGACAAGTGAAGAAAGTGTCCCAAACAAAGCAACATCCCTCCTTTTTAGATTCCATGGCAAGCACAGCAGATGAAATGACAGAGAAGGAATTCAGGATGTACATAATTAAAATGTTCTGTGAACTGAAGGATGATATAAGACAGCAAATACAGCCAGTAAAAGATCATTTTGACAAAGAACTTCATAAGCAGATACAAGAAGCAAAAGATTACTTCAATAGGGAAACAGAGGTTCTAAAAAGAAACCAAGCGGAAATCCTGGAAATGAAAGAAACAACAAACCAAATTAAATGTTCAATTGAAAGCATCAACAACAGAGTGAACCACTTGGAAGACAAGACCTCAGACAATGAAGACAAAATAAATAATCTTGGAAAAAATGTAGACCACACTGTGAAAATGGTAAGAAATCATGATCGGAACATTCAAGAAATATGGGATAGCTTAAAAAGACCAAATTCAAGATTTATTGGATAGAGGAAGGCATAGAGTTCAAAACTAAAGCAATAAGTAATTTATTCAATGAAATAATAGCAGAAATTTTTCCAAATATGAGGAATGAATGGGAAAACCAATTCAAGAGCTTACCACACACCAAATGTACAAAATCACAACAGATTCACACCAAAGCACATTATAATGAAAATGCCTAACATACAGAATAAGAAGAGAATATTAAAAGCCATGAGAGAAAGGAATCAGATTACATATAGGAGGAAACCAATTAGACTATGTGCAGAATTTTCAACACAGACTTTAAAAGCTAGAAGATCCTAGAATAATATATATCAATCTCTGAAATAAAATGGATGCCAATCAAGAATCTTATATCCAGCAAAAATAAACTTTAGATTTGATGATGAAATAAAAACCTTCCATGATAAACAAAAGTTAAAAGAATTTACAACTCGAAAGCTTGCGCTAGAGAACATCCCTAGCAAAATATTCCATGAAGAAGAAAAGAAAAACAACAATGAAAACCAGCAAAGGGTGATATTAAACCACAGGAAACACTAATCAAAGGAGAAAACAAGTCAAGTTAAATACCAAATATAAAACTGGCTGGGAATATAAATCATGTCTCAATAATAACCCTGAATTTTAATGGCATAAACTCACCAATAAAAAGACACAGACTGACAGACTGGATTAAAAGAAAAGACCCAACAATATGCTGTCTCCAAGAAACTCACCTCATAGAAAAAGACACCTACAGACTGAAGGTGAAAGGTTGGGAAAAATCATACCACTCACATGGACTGTAGAAAGAAGCAAGCAGAGGTTTCCATTCTCATATCAAATAAGGTAGACTTCAAGCCAATGTTAATTAAAAGGGACAAAGAAGGATATTTCTTACTGCTTAAGGGAACCATTCATCAACAAGACATAACAACAATAAATTCATATGCCCCAAATAATGGAGCACCTACATTCATCAACCAAACTCGATTCTCAAGTTCAAGAGTCAAACAGAATACAACACAATAACTCTGGGAGAGTTTAACACACGTCTTTCACCACTGGATAGATAGTCTAAACAAAAGCTAAATAAAGATATTTTAGGCCTCATTAATACAATTAATAAATTAGACTTAACGGACATATATAGAATATTCCTTCCTTCAGTAAATGAGTACACTTTCTTCTCAGCAGCACCTGGCTCCTTCCCTAAAATAGACAATGTATTATGCCACAAAGCAACTCTTAGCAAATACAAATAAGTAGAGATATTACCCTGTGTTCTATCAGATCATAATATAATGAAATTAGAAATCAATGATAAAACAAAAACATAAAAATAGCTACTCCAACACCTGGAGACTAAACAACATGCTATGTAATGAACAAGGGGTTCCAAAAGACATCAAGGAGGAGATTTAAAAACTCCTTGCAAATGGCTAGAATTAAACATCATCTTTGTTTTGTTTTTAATTCTTTGCACTTCAACTTTTCCAATAGTTTGGTTACAAATGACCTATAAAATACTTCAACTTTTAAGTAGTGTGATGAAGAATTACTATAAATTGGCAAATTCTGAAAATTCTTAGAATGAATTTAACTCCATCCTTCTTGGCTGACATTAAGTAAAGAACTTTAGTATCTCTTCCAGGTTGTACTAAAACCAATCTCTATACAAAAGCAATGTGCATAAAAGATCCACATGTAATTTAAAGAATAAATCCAGCTACTTTTGACCCCAAACTAACATATACACACATAAATGTGTATATGTCACATATATTATTTGATATGAGTATAATTTTATAAATCTAACTCCTGATTTTTTATTTTATTATTTTTAATGATCTTAATTTTAATAAAAATAATTAAATTTAATGCATATAAGAAAATATCTTACATAAATTTTTAAAGAATGTATTTACATCATGTAATAGATAACATTTTATGATCAAATGTTTAAATGTTATGTAGTCTCAATATCAACAAAAATTTAACAACAAAAATATATTTTGCATTTGCACTTAAAATATGAGATAAAGAACAAACAGATATAGTGTCTTTATTAGTTATCAGTGAATTTTAGTCATTAAAATTTAATATTATATCAACTTTACTTTCACATACAAAAAATAGACTTAACTAACCAGAACAATATACAGGCAATGTCTGGAGAAAAGTAATCTGATACTCTTGACAGCTCAGCGATTTCTTTTTCTGTGACCCTGAACTGATAATGATGTCTTATGTTTAGGAAGGGTCATCAATCTTGGTGTATCTCAGTGACAATCTCAGTGTCAATTTCTTTATCACAGTGGATATATATCTGAAGTGATTGCACTTATGCTGAATTAAGAGACATGGTAGGTTACACAAATCACCACTGGAACAGAATGAAGCCATTCATTCTTTAAATAAGGAGACTTTATCTCAAACCATATAAGAACATGATTGAAACTAGTGAAAAAATCATAAAGCCAACTGATGACACATTTCATTTTAAAACATGGAAAACCAGAATATTTGTCACTCTGTACCCTGTTCAAGAAACAACTTGGTTTGAAACTTCCTACAAGTAAATAACTTCTCAAAAGTTCAGCTAAAACTCCCATCACAATACTAGATGTTACTCTAACAAATGCATTGAATTTTAAATTGTGTATTACTAAAACTCAACCATGACACTAAAGAAAAAGTAGACTGTGATATTGTTAAGCAGCTTAACAATGCCAGTGGCTGGGGAGGATGAGACAGGAAGATCATGAATTCAAAGCCAGCCTTAGCAACAGTGAGGTGCTAAACAACTAAGTAAGACACTGTCTCTAAATAAAATACAAAATATGGTTGGGGATGTGGCTCAGTGGCTGACTGCCCCCAAATTCAATCCTTGGTACCCCAAGGTACAAAAAGTAGCTTCAAAACACTAAGCATAATAAATAAAGTACTTCATTTTTTTTATAGTTTTGAACTCACAGAACAAAGAATATATTCCCTGTCAAGAGTTCAGATTATATTGCATGACATTTTATTAAAATGTCAACCCCAATGATTATTTGAAATAACTTTTCAGAAGTCTCAGAAATATTTTCTACTTGCTATTGTTATTTTATTAGCTCTAATTTGTACATGCTATACTTCAGAATAGCATGAGAGACTGGAGGAGAAAATGCTTTGGAATTAGCAAGAAAAGAATCAATAGTTCTAATATTTCATGTAACTACATAATTTTGAGAAAAATTACCTAACTTCTCTGGGTCTCAATTTTATCATGGTGAGAACTGGTAAATAATATCTATTAAGTGTTTTGTGATGAGGGGAAAAAAACACATAATTGTAATATTTGACACTATATACATGCCAATGATTATACTTTTTCTATTTTGGAGGCTTCCTTGAAACAGATATCCTCTTGTCAACCTCAGATTGAATTAGTCTAATACTTTATTAAAATTTTAAATAAAATGCGTTTCTTACCTTTTCAAACAATCTCCAAATCCAATTGTTCTTCTCCATGGCATGTTATTTGGATGAAATTTTTAGTCAGTTTTATTTCTTTCCTTGATGTTCTGAAAGACAGAAAGTCAATTCTGTGTTCTGTGTTTTATAGTAATACAATATACCTAAATTCTAAAATATCACCTGAAACTTAAGCAGGTTTCATTAAAAAGATTGTCAATATTTGATTGGCATTTCCATTTTGACAAAATTAGTTCCATACAAAATAATCCTTAGTTACAGAATACTTACACTAAATGAATTTTCATGGAATAAAAGTACTTTATTTATAAGCAGGTATTGCAACTGAGCATATTCTCAATCCTTCCCTTAACTTTTATACTTTTCATTTTTAAAACATTTGGTTATTCATATAACACTTAATCCAACATTATTTATTCCTTCTATTGATTTTTATCAGGTATTAGGGTAAATAGAAAAACTATTCTAAGAAAGATTTGACTAATATTAATAGAATATTATGGTTTGAATGTGAGGTGTCCCCCAAAAGCTCATATGTTCAGAGGAGAAATATTGGGTTGTAAGAGTCTTAATTCAATTGGTGACTTAATCCCATCATAGGAATTAACTGAGTGGTGACTGATGTTGTAGGGTATGGCTGGAGGAGGTGGGAATTGGGGCATGCCTGTGGTGTATATATTTGTATCTGGCAAGTGGAGACCTCACTTTCTTTGTTTCTTGATCATCATGTGAGTTTATTCCCTTTGCCACTCTCTTCCACTATGATATTTTGCCTAACCTGGAGCCCTGAGGAACTGAGCTGGCCTTCTTGTGAATTAAGACTTCTAAAATCATGAGCCCTCAAATAAACTTTCCTCTGCTATAATTGTTCTGGTTGGGTACTTTAGTCACAGCAGGAAAAAAAAAAAAAAAGCTGACTAACTCATAATATTGTGCAATTAAAATGCATTATTCTTTTTAAAAATTATAACTACTTTTTTTTTCATTCAGTAAATGTATGTTCCACAGTTTACTCAATCTATGTTCAAGATTTTGATTATCAACTATGAAGACTGGCTCCTCTAATTATGTATCTACAAAGACTTCTATGAGCACCAAATCTCATACAAGTGGCTGTTAAGATCTGTCTTTGGTTTGATTATTATCTAGCATTGCTTGATTCAGAGAAATGGTAAACCAAACCCTACAATTGCGTTAAGGAAAACATGAAAGAATCCTCTCTTTTCTCTTCCTTTTAATAATATCTAAGGTATCGTCAAATGTCATCAAACCCTTATCAGTTTTACCTTCTGAATTTCTCTTCAATGTATGATCTACTGTTATGAATATCCAGGACACAGGACCATCACTTACAGTTTTACTATACCAATAGCTTTTTAAAATAGTATCTCTCTTTTTTTAACATAATCTTCTAATTATTAATTTTGAATGTGACATTATTTTCCTGCAAGGACTAAGGTTATTACAATAATAATTAATTTCACAGTATTTTTCTTAATAGCAAAAATATCAATATTTATGGGGCTGAAGATGTAACTCAATGGTAGAGTGCTTTCCCAGTGTTCATGAGACCCTGGGTTCAATTTCCAGTACTGAAACAAAAGTAAGAATGATGTTTATACTATAAGAATACTCAATAAATATTAATCATGTATATCTAGTGTTTAAATTATAGGCCACTTCTTTTGAAAAAAAATTAAAACACTTATGTTACTTATGCAATATAGATACTTTATATTTATATTCATTGTTAATATTCTTGTTATAAACCTGACTTAATTGTATAAATGGCAATAGCCTATTACTCTGACATTAAAAAATGAATGATATACTTTCAGTTTGGTATACATGAGTAACTAATTTTTAAAACCTGAGATATACATTGTAGAAACATGTTAATAGCAACTTGCTACAACTCTAAGACATATTTGAACACTAGATTATTTTGGTAAATTAATTTTCTGAAGACATGGTGGAAACTGGACCCTCTCTACCTAAAATATATATTATAAATTTGTCAGTTCTAGTTCAGATCCCTCAAGACATGCTGGTTAAGACATTAGGTAGCCAGGAGACCAGTGTGTTTGGTATATGTTCTAACGGCTCAAATCTCTGAAGACCCCATTACAGCAGCCACCATTGGAGTTAGTATGACTGAGGCAAATTAAAAAATGAATATTATTGTCCATGCCACATGAATGTGAACTTTATCTGATCCTCTTTTATAAATGGAATGGAGAAGAAAATACTCTTTCTACATATTTTTATATAAGCAAAAGGACTTCTGACCCTATAATTTCAATTTTGGCTACTATATGGTTGAGTTTGCAGTAGTCTAAGTTTTTTTTTTTTTTTTTTTTTTTTTTTTCTCCAGTACATGTCTGAATGTTTAATGAATAAGAAAGGTAGAATGAATTAAAACATGAAAAACAGAAGTACCCCACATTTGTTAAGATTTTAATGGGGACACTAATCATTAATGTGTTACTCATAGAAAGTAATTGTTTTCATTATTTTGTTTGAAAGAAGGTAGCATATTTCAGAGATTCCTATATGGACTTTCAAACTCTGATAATTCATTCCACATTCCAAATATACCAATTCAAATATATACCTTGAGACTCCTGGGTGAGTCTAAAAGATCAACAATCATACATTGAGCCAGACTAGCTAAAAACACATTTATTAATTGTCCAGCCTTATCTTTCATTCTAAACAGAATCATGTGATACTGTGAAACTTGGAGAATTTGTCAACTTTGCCCATTTATGCAGTTTTTGAACTCTAGGCACGTCCAGCATTCAATCTCTGAAGCAGTGGATGAAATCACTGTGTACTTGTCCTGGTGTTACTGGGTTCTTTGGTCTAGAAGTCTAAACCACTTGAGTCATGTGGTTCCAGACCTAAAAGTGACTTGGATCCTTTGTACTCAACAGAGGACTGGAGCTTTTAATAAGGACAATGACCCTCAGCATCCTGCTTCTTCATTCTTGACCTTTATTTAATTGCTAATGTTTTGGTTTTGTAGCACCCTATTGCCTGCCTTATTTTGCTGGTAATTATTTCCACAACTCTCTTCAATATATCTGGTCATTACAATAATTAAAGCTTCTCTTCTATTCTATCCCATTGGTCTTCATGTGTTATGATACCAAAACCATGCTGTTTTTGTTACTATAGCTCTGTAGAATAATAAATTCTGGTATTGTGATGCCTCCAGCTTCACTTTTCTCACTAAGGATTGCTTTGACTATTCTGGGCCTCTTATATTCCAAATAAACTTTATGATTGCTTTTTCTCTTTCTATGAAGGATGTCATGAAAATTTTAATAGGAATTTCATTAAATCTTTATACCATTTTAGGTAGTATGGCCATTTTTTAAACGTTAAATCTATTCAAAAACATGGGAGATCTTTCCATCTTCTAAGATCTTCTTTAATTTCTTTATTTAGTGTTCTGTAGTTTTCATCATAGAAGTTTATTACCTCTTTTGTTATCTTGAGTTCCCAAGGTTTTTTTTGTTTGTTTGTTGTTTTTGTTGTTGTTGTTGTTGTTGTTTTCTTTTAAGGCTATTGTGAATGGGATAGTTTTCCTAATTTCTCTTTTGGCTGATTTATCATTGGTGTATAGGAATGCAATTGACTTATGGGTGTCAATTTTATATCCTGCTACTTTGCTGACTTTGTTTATGATTTCTAGAAGTTTTCTGGTGGAGATTTTTAGGTCTTCTAAACATAAGATCATGTCATCTGCAAATAGGGATGGTTTGAGCAATTGATGCCACCACTCTGGAAAGCATTATGGAGATACCTCAGAAAACTTGAAATGGAACCACCATTTGACACAGTTATCCCATTCCTCAGCATATACACAAGGGACTTAAAATCAGAATACTACAGTGATGCAGCCACATCAATGTTTTTATGGTAACTCAATTCATAATAGCTAAGCTATGGAATCAACCTAGGTGCCCTTCAACAGATGAATGGATAAAGAAAATGTGGTATACATACACAATGGAATAGTACTCAACCAAAGGGAAAAAAAATGTGGCTTTATGACATTTTCTGGTAAATGGATGGATCTGGAGACTATTATGCTAAACAAAGTAAGCCAATCCCAAAAACAAAAGGTCTAATGTTCTCATATATGGACACTAACACACAACAGTGGGTGGGGGGTTGAGAAAACAGAAGTTCAGTAGATTAGACAAAACAAAATTAAGGGAAGGGAGGGGGAATAGGAATAGGAAAGACAATGGTATGAATCTGATTTAACTTTCTGACTTTCAATCTGACTTCACTTATTCATATATATTTTATATATATGTATATATGCATATATGCATATGTGTGTATATATATGTGTGTGTGTGTGTGTGTGTGTGTGTGTGTATATATATATATATATATATATATATATATATATATATATATAAAATAGTGAATCTCCACATCATGTACTACCACAAGAGTGGGATCCTAATTGGAATAAGATGTACTCCATGATTGTATAAATGTGTCAAAATAGACTTGACCATGATGTATAATTTAAAAGAACAAATAAAAAATAATAATTATGTCCTCTCATCTTCTGAAGTTTGCATGTTGCACCTGACCTTATCAATTCAGGCCTATTATTCCCAATGAATATTAGTAAGCCCTATTTTGTAATTGTTAGAAAACTGCTGAAACATAGTTAACTTAGCTGGTAACACCGTGTTAGTGAAATAAAAGGGTTTATTGGGGTGCCACATGGGCAAGGGTAGGGAAGGGAAGGGAAGGGGGGTAGGGAAGGGATGGGCAGGAACCGAGGCAAGCACGAACAGAGAGCAGGAACAAAGGGCAGGAACAAGGGCAGAGTTCAGTCCGGGGCTGGCTTAACTAGAGTAGGGGCCATAAAACCCCCTTGGAGTGAGTCCTTATCCTATAGGCCAGCAGAGGTCATGGGGGGGAGGTAGTGGTAGTGGACAAGGGACTTGCTGGTCAGGTTTTTGGTCACACTGAGGATCCTGGGAGCTGTAGTTTTTCACAAGGCACCTAGGGAGGTGTGGCCTTCTGCCTGGGAGGTGCAGCCTCTGCCTAGAATCCAACAGTAATTGTCACCTTATTTTCAAAAATAGCCTGTAGAGAAAAATGATGCTGCTACCCTTCTTATAAGTGCATTCCAGATGGTCCTCGAGAGGGATGTGCCCTTGGGCAAGATTCTGTAAAATATAATTATTTGATAGCTCATCTGTACTTACAGTATATATCAATCTATAATGACTTCTTTATTTGTATCTTTACTTGTATTCCTCTTCTTTTTTTCAGCACCTTGCACAATTGTATCTCAATAAGTTTCTTAGAAGCACCTATTATTTGGTTTGCCATAAGATCTGGAATTTCTTCTTTGTTTTAATTTTTGTTTTTTCTGTTTTATACTCTAATTCTCAGACAAAACTCTCTAAAAATCCAATCCTAGGATAACTTTCTTGGACCCAAATAGTACATGTTAAATAATTCCCCCCATCCCTCCACCCCCCCTCTCTCTCTTTTTAATAATCTCTTTATGCCTTTATCAAGCTAGGTATTCCCCTGAGTTATTTATACTGAAATCAACCCTAGCTTGGATGAATGCAACTTCTGAGGGAAGCAAATATCTCCTAGTGGCAGAGAGTACTCTTCAGAACTGTGTGTTGTTAATGTCTACTACAGACAAATAGAGTGTACCTGCAAGCCCAAGTTCAAGTGAAACTGTAAATACAACATCCTCAGTAGTTCCTTACAGACATCATCAGCCCACATTTTAGGGTTCCAGTTTTTACCAACCAAGGCCCACATCTTTGGCTGGGCATTAATGTATCCCTGGGGATCTGAGACTATCAGATTCTAGTTCAATGGTCAATCATTTCTGCCCTTGACTAAAGAAATTCTTCGATCCTCACAACATTTAACTACTTATTAAATATCCATATATCACTCATTATCCTTCTTCAATGAATTAATTCAAATTAACAATAACAAGCCTATATTGGTAACTTGCTAGGATTTGTCATCTCTCCAGATATTTAGCTCCTAAAAGGGTGCGACCTTTCAGCATTTCCCCAGGAATATGTAAGAGCAATCTTTAGCAGTCAGGATGTTGTTTTATTGCTGCAATATTCTGTTGGAGTTTCTCCTAACCATCAGTATGACATATCCTTTTCTGACAGGCAGTTAATGACCAAGTACCAAAAATTAATTTTGCCATCTGCTTTTTTAAATATCTTAGTACCATATGCATTAGTTTAATACCACAATTAGCAGACACTAAGACAGAATTAGATGTTCAAGACACGTGTTGTGCAGACCAAAGACAGGACAATAGAGACTGTATACAGCAGTGCTTATCTTCTACTCAAAGAAGGAATGCTGAGGAGGAAGATTTGGTGATGTAACATGGCTCTAACAAAGCTTTGGCCAAATTGAAAAGAAATCCTTTAGCCAGCCTTCTGTGGTAAAACTACTGTATCTTGCTATAATGAATGTGCTTACATATCCATGTTGTATTCAATCATTGACTCAGAGAAGCCTGAGGAAGCACATATCAGTATGAAGGGAGTGGTGAATCTTAAAATGCATCAGTGAAGTCCTCAGGAAAGTACAGACTTCACAGCAGATCAGAGACGTACCTTTGACATCTGTGACACGTGTGCTTTCACATCCTTTGAACTCTTCATGTGCACCTGCTTGAGAGTATTAAGTGACTTCTGCATTGAGACCAAGGCAGAAGGATGGCTGTGAGGGCTATGGTCAGGAAAAAAATAAAATATTCCTGGGTTGAAAGCTCAGGAAGGTACCCCAGACATTTTCCCAAACACATTTCTCTTACCTTACATATTTCCTAAAATCAACCTTGGCTGCATCTTAAAGTCATCCCCCTCTATAAAATGTTACACAAAGGAGCAATTTGTCATCTTGAAATATTTTATGTGAGAATTGGGACAGAAAGCACAGTGTATGGGGAAAATAATCATTGAATTCCATCTGAATGCAAAAAAGAAATGTATTTTTTTTTCCTTAGGAATCATGGAGTTCTCAGTCTTTTATGTTTTACCTTGCTTGTCTTATTTCACTCTTCCAGTATCTTCCATTTATTTTATCTCCCTGTTTACTTCCTTTTTTTCCTTTGCCTTTTCAATCCCCCCCCCCAAAAAAAACTCTTACTTTCTATTTGCTGCATCCCTTTGGAATATTAGCAAGAACAGTACTATATATTAATCCTGGAAAATGGAAGCACAAGATTCAGGCACTAAGAAATGCACCCTGATGTTGATAAAATGTCAAGCTGTGACTAGTTAATGACCTTTGGGATTGTGTCTATGTTCACATACTCAATGTAGAAGTGGTTGTTGAGATCAGTCTTTTGAGATCAGTTTTTATATTCTGTGTGAAAAAGAAAAAAATATTCCTGGTACCAGAGGTTGCCTAGCACAAAATATACTTCTGATTCTCACTTTGAAATGTGAAAATTGTTTTGCTGAGGATAATTTCTGACTTTAGAGAAAAACAAATTTTGGATCTTGTCACTGTCTGCATTTAGGAGAAAAATACTACATGGGTCAAAATCATTATGAATGTAAAAATTTATGTCCATTGAGGCCAAAATTGTACCTATCCACAGAAAACAGAAAGTTTCAGTGTATACAATTTAAAATGAACTTTTTTTCTTAACAAAAAGAGAGTCTCCTTCATTTGTAGGACTTAAAAGCAACAATATATAGCTTAGCCACTGAGTTGTAGTACATAGTATGCTATAGACTCTAGTTCAAATCACACAATCATAGGTTAAAGCCACTAGCTATATTATAACTGACCTTGGCCTGAAGTAAGCTTGTTCTGAGGGTGAATGGGCTGGAACTTGGGTCTTGCTGGTGGATTCAGTTCAGGTAAGAACAGGACTGAATAGAGGGGTTATTTGTAACCTCAGGTGCAAAAAAATTTTCACCAAGATTTCCTTTGCAGTATATAGGGATATGATTCTAAGGGACTGCAGCAAATTATGGGTCTGGCTTGATAAGGAAGTCTAAATACTTGAGGCCCAAAGCAAAGCTGAACAAAAATTTTCTTTTGTTTTCTTGTGTGCTTCAGCAAGTTTGAATACTGAAGGAATACTGGAAAAAGGAATGAAAGACAGATGCAGTCACTTCAGAGAATTTTATTTTATATTATTTTATTCTGAGTCTACTTAAAACTTCTTTGTCTTGTTTGGAAAGACATGCATTTTATGTTTCTTATACACTTCTCACACAGAAGGAAGTTGCAGTGGTGCTTATTCTACCTGTACTGCACTTGCTCCCCATCTCTCTAGGTGATCCTTTTTTAAGTTTATTTTTATTATCCTTTTTTAAGTTTATTTTAAGTTTATTTATATATTTTTTGCTTTTATTAATGCATGTTAATTATGCAGAATAATGGCTTTCATTCTGGTACATTCATACATACATTTTAAATTTATTTTTAATAAATACATGAATATATAAAGATAGCACATATTAATGGGGTACCATGTAATGTGCCTATATTGTGCAATGTTTAAGTCATGTTAAAAATATCTATCTTCTCATTTATTATTTCTTTGTGGCAAAACTTTCAAACTCCTCTAACTTTGTTCCATACATTGTTGTTAGCTATAGTCACCCTACTACACAATAGCATACCAGTACTTCTTGCCCTTTCTGATTATAATTTCATACCTAGTAACTGATAATTCCTCATTCCTTCCTCTTTCCTTCTGTCCCAACCTCTGGTCATGAATATTCTACTCTCAATTCCTGTGAGATAAGCCTTTTAAGATTCCAGATGTGAGATTATGAAGTACTCTTCTTTCTGTGCCTGATTTATTTCACTTAACATAATCAGCTCCAGTCCCATCCATGTTATCCCCAATGGTAGAATTTCATTCTTTTTTATGGGAAAAGAGAATTCCATTTTGTACATGTACCACATTTTCCTTTTTCATTCACCAACGGATGGACTCTTCCATTTCTTGTTTTTGTGAATAAGGCTGCAATGAACTGGGGAGTATAGATATCTCTTTGACATATTGATTTCATTTCCTTGGGATGCACACACAGTAGTGGGACTACTGGTCATGTGGTAGTTTGAGGAAACTCTATAGTGCTTTTGCCAATGGTCAATCTTAATGGCATAAGCTGTTATTCTCATTTTCATTTTCATATTAATTTCTCTCACAATTGGTGGTTTGGGGGATTTTTTTATAAAACTGTTGGCCACTGAAATGTCATTTAAAAAAATCTGTATTTGTACTTATCACCCATTTTTAGATTAGGGTTTTTTTTTTGTTTTGTTTTTTTTGTTTTGTTTTGTTTTTGTTTTTTTTTTTGGTACCAGATATTGAACTCAGGTGCACTCGACCAATGGGCCACATCCCCAGCCCTTTTTTTGTATTTTATTAGAGACAGGGTCTCACTGAGTTGCTAAATGCCTAGCCACTGCTGAGGCTGCTTTGAACTCGCGATCCTCCTGCCTCAGCCTCCCAAGAGCTGGGATTACAGGCGTGCACCACTGCGCCCAGCTAAATTAGGATTTTTAAAAATTTATTTTGCTATTGATATTTCAGAGTCACCAATATATTCTGGATTTCAACCTCTTCTCAGATTATCAAATGTATAGTTCATAAATATTTTCTCCCATTCTCCGTGTTTTCCTGTTTTTGTTCCCTTTGCTTTTTATGTTGATGTAATCTTATTGATTTATTTTTATTTGTTTCCTAGGCTTTTGCTTTTGCTTTTTTTTTTCTTTTGCTTTCATTAAAAACGTTTAATATACTTATATTTTGCACATGTTTATATACATAAAATTGATTACATATATTTATATATTGTTAATTATCATTATGTATACACACATGTATGTATGTGTATTTGTATGTTAAATCAGGATAGCATCCACTGGGAAGTATGTTTGGTTGGTGTAAGAGAGTTATTGGAATGTCTGGAGGGATGTAGCTTTTCACTCAACTCCAATATAGTGGTATTTTGTTGTTGTTTTAAGTTTAGTTCATATATTTCCTAAACAGATTTTTTTGTAAATCTCTTCTTCCTTATATGTCAATCAGTTCCTTTGCATATAGCAAAGACAACATAATTGATTTTTTTCTACCTATTCACATCTAATTTAGTAAAAATTAGCAGGATCAATATATATAATTCCTGATATTTTTTCTTTCACCAAATCTATTTTTTCCTAAACTTTCTTATTTCTGAAAGTGGCAACAACATGAGTCCATTTGATTAAACCTTAATTCCTATCAGAAAGTCTTATGCTTCGACCATTAAAAAATAAATTGTAAACTTCTGACTCTACCACTGCCATCTTAGCCTCTATTTTCTTGTCCTGCTGGTATTTCCTTCTTTCAATGTGTTGTCCAAATAAAAGATAGTTACTCATTTAAATTCTGATAAGAGCTCATTCTTCCGTAATTAATCACCTCTATTAAGTCTTCCATTTCCCTTTGAACTCAAACTTTTTATTATGGCCAACAAAAAATCTTCTGACTTTAACCCTCACTGATCTTCTTTTCCTCTGATATTTCAATTGCTTCTGTCAAATTTCTGTGTTATTGATTATTTGGGAGTCATTTTTCATTCACTTTGTCTGAAATACTTGGCACCAGCTTTATAGAAATAGCCTTCTAGATGGCTCATGACTTTTCACTAAGTATCATTCTTCCACATGTCAATCAGAAAGACCTTCCTTGACCCCTTTCTAGAATAATTCATACCCACCTCAGTAACTACTTGTCATTTATTTTGTGCTTCATTCTCTTCTTGATGTTTTTTTGAATATTATTTGAAATCCTAAATAAACTCATTTTCCCCTGAGTTTATCACACATCTGGCCATTGTGAGACTAATCCATTGAGATTACCATTTTTAACATTTTCCTTTATCCCACAGGATCCTGTGAGACAGAAGATGCATTCAAAATGGCCAATTTGAAGAAAGTTTGAAGAAAGGAAGCCAATAAAGGAAGTATTGTTTGCTAGTTCCAGCCACAGATGGAGCATTTGCCATCCCTGAATCTGAAGAAACAAATTATAGAATAGAAATGGTTATCACATTAAAAAGGGTAGGTATGCAGCAAGTGCCACCTGAGAGGACTTGCAGCTTTGAGTCAATAGTTTCTTCAGTAGCCTGGAAGTTAGGAGGGAAATGCTTCAGCTTTACCTCTCCTATTCCCTTTCATTGTCAGAACACAACTTAAGCCACTGCTTTTAAGCTCCAGATAGAATAGTCAATTTTACTGGAACAACTTTTACCAGAAGATAAAACACTTCCAAGATGCCAAATATAATGGTGACTTCTTTCATCTCATTTTTTAATTATTAGAATGTGTTTTAAGACAAGAAGAGAAACTAGGAGACCTGGTAGAAATCCATGGTAATAGTCAAGTCCAGGGTTGAAAACTTAAGATATAAGCAAATGTTAACTTGAAATTGAAACCAAAGAGTGGATAGAGATGGAATGGAGGTGAAACTATCTTTGAAAAAGCGGTTAGAAATATTGGCTAGTAACAAATGAGATGAACACCATGAAACAATGTATTCATGGTGTAAGTCAGAGTCATCAGGCACTGTACTAAATAATTTGCCTACGTTAATGGACTTCATCCTCATTATGAGAATACGAAATAGATACTACCAATATTTCTCCATTTTATTCTGTTTTGGGGGGGGTCCTGCTGGCATAGAGAAATTAAGGAACTTTATAAATAATTCCAGTGATTTTTAGTGTGTTTCTGGTAGCAACACCATTTGTTCCTATACTGTAGAAGGTGTTAAAGAATTATTCTATACATATGCTAAGAAAAAAAGTTGAAAGAACATGTAAATGTAAATATGTATAATAAGGTGGCTTCAGACATCTAGTATCATTTGGCATACCTTTTGTTGTAAAATAATTTAATAATATTATAAATTTCTATTATAAAAAAAATAAAAAAAACTTTAAATTTTCTATTGTTTTCTTTTTAATTTTGCAAAGACTATTGTATTTTTTCACTCATTTCAGAATAAACATCTTTAGGCATATAATTGTTTAAAAAATAACTTATACAGATTAAATTGAAACAGCACATATAAAATTTTCTACTTCTTATTAAAACTTGTATACTTAATAGTCTTCTCACATTTACTTTATGAAACAACATACATTGATTTTCCCTCATCCTGAACATGCTTTTTTACTTCTCATTAATGGGTGAATGACATTTGCTTAAACCAAAACTCCAGGGTTTTTTTACAACTGCATTAATATGGCTAGGAAATTGGAAGAACAAAATAAATAAGGGATTTGTTCAAAATTATACTAAATGAGCAGTTAAGAAAGGACTCAAAATGGACAAATTATATTTTTGGAGTGTACTACATTTTTAAAACTATAGACTCATTTATTATTTAGAAAATTCCTAGTGTTATGATAGTAAGCTAACTATGAATTTTTGTACATCTGTTAGCATTAAGAGATTTATTTTGAGCAATCCTTATAGGGTCTATATTGTATTGCTAATATAAAAGTAATATTATTCTTTTTATTATTGATATTATTCTTATTCTCATTGAAACAAGCTTCTAGTTACTTCAAACTCAATGATCAACTTTTGAATAGTCTAAAAGAAAACATATATATATATATTCCCATACATTTTATAATTATGCATATATGAATACATGCATATATACACATATGTATATATGTGTGTATACATACATATGTATACATATGATTTGCAGTCATTGTATTACAGATAGTATTTAAAATTGTGTCACTTATGGAAAGAGTGAAGATACAGAACAAATTAAACAACCCAAACATTCAGAGCTTTTAAGAGGAGAAACAAAGAAGCTCCAGTTACCTAACAAAGACAGATCAGGAAAATGTAACCTCATAACTACGCTAATACTTAAGTGTGTGAATCTCTGCAAATCTCTTCATGCTTATATAACCATCTACAAGAGATGCACATATATGAACCACTGTATATATTGACATATACATATGTTTGCATATGTTTTTGCTGTGTTTATTGCATAAATGGCATCAATTGATGCATAAAATGGCATCAATTAGTGAAAATAGGCAAATTTTCATACTTTTTGGGTATCTGACTCCAAGTTGCTTGTTTATATTATTGGGCAAAGACTTTCTATTATTTTATTACTTTATAAGCAGCCTATATCCATTACACAATTTCACTTTGTCTGTTTTGTATATATAAACACATATACAAATGAACAAATTGTAACCTCTGATTGTATATTGAACTATGGTAGCAAATTTTTATTCAAGAATACATTATTTTACCTGAGAAAAGTTGTGTTGAATTTAATACTTCTAAAGTGTTTCCAGTGTATCTTCATTGAAGATCTGCCACATGTGTGCATAAATGAACACACACACACACACACACACACACACACACACACACACTTTCTATACCTACATACATACCCTACTTTGCTATGCTATTGTTCTCTCATGTTAATTCTATAGTTGGCACTATTAACAGCCTCTATGTCAAGGGCAATATAAAGTCATTCCAAGTCATAGAGGATCAAATTTATTTTTGAAGTAAAAAGGATACAATTATTTTGAGGCTAGGAGAAAGGTCTGCTACTACACTTGAAGGGCAGCTTTTAGGACCAGTCTTCTATTGCTTGCTTAACAGATTCACTAGAAAGGTGTTTCTCTACATCCTATTCATTAGTATAATATCATCTACAAAAGCAACTAAGACTCAATTTCCCCCTTCATCTTTTTTCATAACCTGGGGCTAAAGGGACTCTAGCATTCCATGTCTAATTTTGCTAGGTGACCAAAAATTTTCAGAATGCCCAGCTTTTTCTTGGACAGAGTAATTACTTGCTTCATGCTGGGACTTTGTGGTTATGTACTGTGATCAGTACAACTCCTGACTGCAGTTCTGTATGCCAAGATCACAATAGACACTGATGCTCAGTAGTACCCAAAGGCCCGCCATAATTAATTCAGGAGACACGTATGATTTTAGAATGGGGGTTGAAGTTGACTATGAATTGATTATGTAGAAAATACTTCACATTTTGGAGAAAATACCCCCCATTGTTATCTTTTTAGGTAATGCTGCATACAACTTTATATATATATGTGTGTGTGTGTGTGTGTGTGTGTGTGTGTGTGTGTGTGTGTTTGTGTGTGTATCCTTCCTAACCCATCATTTATTGATGTTAAAGTTTAACTCAAGTAGATAATTCTATTTCAAAGATATTTATGGTGACTTTTATCTACTCCCATAGCTCATACTAAAAATCCATAATTTATTTTAGCATTTTTAAGCCCCACTGTTTAGTTTAATGATACTTACATAGTTAAGCACATTAATTTCTACAATGTTTAGAAATGGTATAGATTTATATGATTATGACCTGTGGTTAATGCAGAATGTTAATAAAATATTTGGTATTTGAAAATCAAATAATTCTGAAGATGGAAACTGAACTTGGCCTTTTTATATGAACAGTAGTTATTTTTTTCTAATCCTCAATTTCTCAGTTTGTTAAAAGTAGGATGTTATATGAGTATTATAAAATTAAGAATGAAGATAAAGTTTAAAAATATTCATTTAAGTTAAAATTTATAGTAAGGACTCAAATAATGGTAGATAATTGTTACTTATGAAAAAAGTTAATCCTGTATTTTAATTGCTGAAAATTAATTAATTACATGCTTTTAGTTGAAAAAATGGAGAACTGAGGGTAACATGATAATTGATGTCAAAACTAAATATAAGTCAATGTGAGATGTTCAGAATCAATAAAAAATTGTACATCACATTAAAGAGTTTGGAGACTTCAGCTTATCTAAAACTACTTAATTAGAATTTAAATTTTCACTTTCTGTTTTAATTAAGTGATTGCAGTTTCTTCATGTACTACTAAACATTTCACATAAGCTACTGTTTTTTATTGTTTGCTCCATTCTTCCATAGCCATGACTCTTATCATGAAAGACATTTAATTCAGAAAATCTCCCTTTCTGTTTTTATGAGGCTGGCAAATTCACTATTTGGAAGAACATTGGTATATTACAAATGAATATTTATATGAATGCCTTATGAAAAGGATGAACAAAATGCGTTTCAATCTGGTTAATGGTACTGTATTATCCCAATGAGCTTCATAAATGTTGTTGTTGGAGTATACAGATGTTAGGTGTAACATGGTACACTACTTTATTTATGATGTGGCCTATATGACTTCTTCAATCTCTTTTTATTTCTTTTTATTGCATCAATAAAAATTTAAATTAAATGGCATCCTTCTCTGACATATTTTAATTGTCTCTTCTCTGGTGAAGTTTTGTTGTGTTTTTAAAAATTAATATAACTCTAATTTGGAGTTGATATAACTCTTGGTTAAGAAGATGGAAGACATAGCTTAATTACTTACCATGTGTAGAAGATTTTTAAGTTTGCCTATTTTCAAAAATACAGCAATGCTAGTTAATTTGAGATTCTATTTTATGTATTTTCTTCATGCTCTAGATAATCATTTCTATGATAACATACCTACAAGACCCAAGAAACTCTACCAGAAAATTTTTACAACTAGTAAATGAATTCGGTAAAGTGGCAGGATACAAAATCAATACCCATAAGTCAAAGGCATTTTTGTACATCAGTGACAAGTCCTCTGAAAGGGAAATGATGAAAACTACCCTATTTACAATAGCATCAAAAAAATAAAATACCTAGGAATCAACTTAATGGAAGAAAAAGGTGAAAGACCTCTTTAAAGAAAACTATAGAACACTAAAAAAAGAAATTATAGAAGACCTCAAAGATGGAAAGACCTTCCTTGTTCCTGGATAGGAAGAATAAATATTATCAAAATGTCCATACTACCAAAAGCATTATACAGATTTAATGCAATTCTAATCAAAATCCCAATGACATTCCTTGAAGAAATAGAAAAAGCAGTTATGAAATTCATCTGGAAAAATAAGAGACCCAGAATAGCTAAAGCAATACTTAGCAAGAAAAGTGAAGCATGTGGCATCACCATACCAGACTTTAAATTATACTATAGAGCAATAATAACAAAACCAGCATGGTAGTGGCATCAAAACAGACTGGTAGACCAATGGTACAGAATTGAGGACACAGAGACTAATACATATAATTTCAGCTATCTTATATTAGACAAAGGCGCCAAAAATGTACAGTGGAGAAAGGACAGCCTCTTCAACAAATGGTGCTGGGAAAACTGGAAATCTATATGCAACAAAATGAAATTAAACATTTATCTCTCACCATGCACAAAATTCAATTCAAAGTGAATCAAGGACCTAGGAATTAGACCAGAAACAAAATGCCTAATAGAAGAAAAAGTAAACTCCAATTTGTAACATGTCGGATTAGGCCCCAAGTTCCTTAATAAGAATTCTGTAGCGCAAGAATTAGTATCAAGAATTAATGAATGGGATAGATTCAAACTAAAAAGCTTCTTCTCAGCAAAAGAAACAATCAGTGAGGTGAATAGAGAGCCAACTAATTGGGAACAAATATTTAATACATGCACATCAGACAGAGCACTAATTTCTAGAATATATAAAGAACTTAAAAAACTTTACACCAAAAAAACAAATAACCCAATCAATAAATGGGCTAAGGAATTGAGAAGACACCTCTCAGAAGAAGATACACGATTAATCAACAAATACATGAAAAAATGTTCAACATCACTGGCAATCAGAGAAATGCAAATCAAAACTACTCTAAGATTTCACTTCACTCCAGTCAGAATGGCAGCTATCAAGAACATAAGCAACAATAAATGTTGGAGAGGATGTGGGGAAAAAGGCACACTCATACATTGCTGGTGGGACTGCAAAATGGTGCAACCATTATGGAAAACAGTATGGAGATTTCTTGGAAAATTGGGAATGGTACCATCCTATGACCCAGCCATCCCACTCCTGGGTCTATTCCCAAAGGACTTAAAAACAGCATATTACAGGTACACAGCTACCTCAATGTTTATAGCAGCACAATTCACAATAGCTAGGTTGTGGAACCAACCTAGATGTCCCTCGGTAGATGAATGGATAAAGAAAATGTGGTATATATACACAATGGAATTTTACTCAGCAATAAAAGAGAATAAAATAATGGAATTCACAGGTAAATGGATGAAGTTGGAGAATATAATGCTAATTGAAATCAGTCAATCTCAAAAATCCAAATACCGAATGTTTCCTCTGATATAAGGAAGCCGGTTCACAGTTTTGATGGGTCAGGGTACATAGGAGGATTAGAGGAACACTATCATGGTCAAAGGGAAGGGAGGGGAAGGGAAGGAGCAAGGGGAGAAGGGGGAAAAAAGTGGTTGAATAAGATGGATATCATTATTCTAAATGCATGATTGAAGACTTGAATGCTGTGAATATACTTTTATACAAACTGTTTTATGTAAAAAGATGCTATATATGTATAGTATGAACTGTAATACATACTACTATAAATAAATTTTTAAAAAAATATTCAAGCAAAAAAAAAAAAAAAAAAAAACTAATGAATGCTTTACTAGCCAAATAATGCAAATACTGTGTCATTAAAGAATTTTAATTGTAATCATGAAGAAACATTGTCCAACAATCTGTGGCTTTCTTATAGTGGAAGTGTTAATTAAGTCTTTAATTATATTTTTAAAGGAAATACAAAGCCTCCATTTTCTTAACTTTCTCAAGTACACGATTAAGTAATTTAGGTCTTATTATAATGGACCTTTTCATAGGATTCCTTGAAAATCTTCTCACTCAGGTCCCATGATGTATTAGATAGTTTTGTCCACTGTGACCAAATACCTAATGAAACAACTTGGAGAGGAAATGTTAATTTTGGCTCCTGGTTTGAGAGATTTATATGAGCACTAATTCCAACCATTAGGCTCTGCCCTGCTGACCTAATCAGATCCCAAACTCCTGAAACTTCTCAATCATGGTGATAGTGATTCAGTTTCAACCTTTGAATTTGGAGGACCACAAATATTTAGACCATACCACAGGTATAAGAAGAGATGAGGCTTAGGACCAACCATGGACTAGAGCAGGTTTTGTCCAAGTCATTATCAGAATCACCTAATGGTACTGATAACTGATACTCTTGTAGGACTTCTAGGACCTGCCTGGTTAACCTACTTTAGACTTTGTTGGGATTGAATTTGGAAATCTCTAATTTTAACAAATGTTTCTGATGCATATTAATGTTTGAAAACCACCAGCCTTGAGGGATATTGGATGCTACTTTCCCATTTGTATGAATGTGCTCAGGTATGTGTTAATTCACCTGGATTTCTCATTTGTAAATTTGGAATAATAGCTTTGGCACAGAATATTTTCCCTTCTTCTGGATTCCCATGACATCTTTTCCATATGTGCCTCGCTGTTCCAGTTATTAATTCTATATAACAGATTAGTCCACAACAGAGCAGATTAAATCAACCATTTCACTTTGTCCACAATATAGTGGGTTGGGAACTGTAAAGGGCCTGGATGGATCTTTTTCACATGAAGGTTTTCATACAGTAACAGCAAAGAGTTGGTTAGGTCTTCAAGTCATCTGAAAGCACAGTGATCCTGAGCATCCAAATGGTTTATTCACACATCTCTCAGCTGATGCTGGATCTTGGCTTAGATTTCTGCTAGTATTATTTACCAGAGCATCAACCTGTGTTTTCTCACATCTATTCTAGAATCATAAGTGCATGCTCTACTTCCTTGGAGTCACACCGATTTTTATCTCTGAGCAGACCTTTGTTTTTACAATATCTCATTTATACTAAGTATTTTATATAATGCTACCATGAAATATGCTAATGTGTTACAACCTGAATGCCACCATACTTCACTCTGTTGCCAACATGTAGCAACAGTGCTACAAATGCTAAAATTGTAATTATTCTGACAGTAGGATAACTCCTTGTGCCTTTTGGACTGCTGGCAAAAGATGGACAAAATCACCAGGTGGTAGTCATATTCCAAAATTTGTGGGATTTTGTCTCTTCTGGAGGAGTTTTTACTTTCTGTACCCTGAATCATTATAACTACAGGGCCTAAAGTTAAAGGAAAAAGGAAACTTATATTCCCCAGTGGGACACTAGGAAGGATGAAGAGCAGGGTCACTCCTAGTTGATGTCTTCAAAGGTAACTGCTTAAGTATCCCTCTTTTTCCTTCTCAAAATGCTGGCTTTATTTCAGGACACTTTCTTCCTCTGAGAATTTAGCCTGTTTAAAGGGCATAATCACCCTACTTACACCTGGGTCTTCAACTCTATCTGCCCTCTGGTTGAAAAAGATGAGGGCATCCTTAAATCTTGTAATCTTGTCCAAGAGGATCTCTTTTTTTTTTTTTTTTTTTTTTTCATTTGGACAATGAATAAATAAAATACATTGTCTCATACATCAGTGTTACTTAGTAATAGCAATCCAATTAGATAGTTCTTTTAGTTACTGTTTCCATTTAACTCTTACATGCTAACATCTATGTACCAGATTGTGCATCACATTCCCCTAATTTACCACAGGCACATATCCTAGAAGTTCCTCTGGTAAGCTTTTCAAAGATTATTAACTCTCTTCTGACCAGCAGATGGTGTCTTCTTTTCTATCCTCATAGTTTGAGACAGGAGTTTTTGGATGATGTGATTTGAAGAAGAAATTCTCTTGTAAGAAGATGACTAAGAGAATCACAGCAGTGAAAGGAAGAAATAAGTGGCTTTGGCCAGACTGGCTTCATCCTGGACCCCTGAGGAGCTGGACTTCACCAAATGTACTACAGAGTTAGCTCCAGCTAAAGTGAGAGAGCTGACCTTATTACCACTCACCTCAGTTCAGTATGTCTTTGGCCTGATAAATCCAGAAAGATAGAAATTGTAAATTCCTTCATGAGGCAGCTTCCTTTTGGCTGCATCAGTTCTCCAGACAATGTGAATGCTATGATCATTTAACAGTGAACATTCTTAACACCTGGACAATAGATGTATCTGCCAGTCTGTAGATGAGATTCCATGCAGGGCACCAGTAACGCTGCTATCCAAGTGCAGATTTGGAGAAATGACTTCTTCCTTTTTTTTTTTTTTTTTTTTCCAGTGACAGAGAAAAAAATATTCCTAGAAGGCATTCAGAAATGTACTACAAGAAATATTGAAATAGCATGTGCATAGATATAGATGCAGCTACAAATATAACTCCATCCAAATGGAGAAGTGAAGTTTCTTTGACAAGGAAAATCTACTACAGTAAAATGTTCCTGTGAAAATATGGAGAAAAAACAAAAAATATGTAAAAGCATCTATATAAAGATATCTATAAACCAATGTTTATAAAGTTAAAATTGTTGAAAATTTAAAATTTTGGGTGAAGAATTTGCTAAATAATTTCATAAAATTAAATATTATAATAGAAATGCTAACAAGTATGTATTTATTTGCATGTCATTGATATGAAAATATCAGATAGTTAATATTTTCACAAAAGTTATTTATCATTTTATATAATTTGGAACATCTCAGTATAAATAGAAACGTATTTGAGGGCTTTTCACACATTACTAAGTATAAGACTCAAAATAATATGAGGTCTATTGGTCGTATAAGATATACACTCAAAATTTCCAAGCAAGTAGGTTTAAAGCAGATGATATTCTGGGTAGGAAAAGTACTAGCCAGATCACATTTGTACAATGTTATTATAGAGAGAATACACTATGATTGACAAACTTCCTCTACAGGATGATAAAAACCTGGAATATTATTCATGACTGTAGATTTCCTTCATTTTTATTTTGTTTATTTCAAATTTCATAACTTTTTCACAATGATTGTTTATGTAATAAAAATGTTTACGTTTATTTGTAGCTATTTCCTATTTATCTAGAAATGAGAGGGAAATTTGTTCTCAAAACATACTCATATTGAATTACTTAGGTAAATATTATCCTTACAAAACTATTGGCTTTAAGGAGACCCAATATGTTTAATTTTATGAAATAATTATAACTTGCATTTTTTAATTTTGAAAAATTAATAAAATCCTAGTGATATCTTTTCCAGTGTTTTGACTCATAAAGGCAGAAAACTAAATACTGACAACAAATTTTATTCATAAGAAACATACAGACATTTAATTTGTCATAAAAATTTAGTGTGCAAAATGAATAGAAGAATAAAACTCAAAAAATTAAGAAGGATATCTACTATATACATAAAAAGGCAACATTGTTGCTTTAGGTGAGTGGATGCTTTGAAAAAAAAAAGGGAAAAAAATCTTCTGGCTTTAGTTAACAACTTTTATCTCTTTAGCTTCCTAGGAGATGGTTCGTTATTGCTGCTTTTATAGGAAGACAAGTTAAATATTCAGTAACTAAAAGTCAAAATTCAATGTGAAATGGTTCCTCAAAAAAGTTTTCCATTCTTAAAATTATTGGCATCCAGTCCATTTCTTCTTCTCAGTAAAATAGATTGGAGAATAAATAAACTGGCATCCTCTTCTCTCCTTATCAGTCTTTGAAACACAAATGCGCTTGATAATATAATGCAAACTTTAAATTACAAAGATAGAAGAAAAATCAAGATTTCATATAGTTTGAGCAAAGAAAATGCTATGAAAAAATGACATTGGTAATAAACACTACTTTCTTCATTGGTCACCCACCTACATTCCTCCTTTTAATAAGCATTTGTTTTTCCTTTTGGAAAGATACCTGCTGTTGCATGCTTCCAATGATGGTAGAAGATGAGATAGATGTTTGGTCTTACTACACAGTACTGCCAGTAGTTAATTATATGATTCAACGTCAACCAAAAATCACACTTGTAAGGAACTCTGAAAATCTAGTGAGTCTTAATAGCATAGAAGTAATTACATGATTGACTTAATCTCAGTAGAAATACCCAGACAATCTGATCTTATTGTAAGATGCTTCATACAGACACCAAAGATACCTTGTTTATTCAACAGTCATAAAACTGGTTCTTTCTGCCACCCACTATCAAAATTTTGAATAATATTGAGAAGGTTATTTCTATCATTTCCATGCTCAATTCTCTAATTTGATCAATACTAATAATGGAAGGTGGCACAGTTAATATAACAACTCATGAAAGGTAGAGCAGTTAATATAACAACTTATATTTCTTCCTAATGTGTTCCCTTTTTGTAGCAAATGAATTCAGTTTATGAAAAGCAAAAAGCAGCTAGTAAATTATCAGTATATTATTATATAAATTTTTATACAAATTATATGGAAATTTATTTTTTCTCTGCATTTAGCTATACTGAAAATATGCTAACTTTTTTTCCTCTGGCAGAGATAGCTTTTACTTTGCTTCCTGAGACATTTGTGAATTCTTAACATACTTTTGTCCAGAGGGAACATATACATTTCCCTCTTTTAGAGATAATCAATTTGGTCCCCTGAATCTATGACACAGTGCTTAACAAAAAGAATGAAGCAGCAAGCACATTACTCAAGATGGTAAACCATATATGTGCCAGTGAATTGGAAACTAATTCTAATGAGTTCAGAAAATATCAGTGAAATTTCTGAATAAAGGTTGTAGCTTGTTTGATTTTTCTTCAAAAATTTTTACTGCTAATCTAATTAAGAACAAGTTTGAATGATGTAGTCATACAGCTAAGATTTTAAAAGGTTAATAGTTAAGTAATTTTGGAAGACAATTGTACTGATGTTACCTAAAGTTAAAATACATACATGCTTTGGCCCGGTAATTATAGATTGCAATATATGATCTGAAGAGACATTTATACATGTTAACAACAAAGTTCATGCCAAGATGGCATATAAAATATCAGTTGTATTAAAAATAATAATTAAAAATTAGACAAAAATATAAAGAGAATCCTAAATGTTATCAGTAAAGATATAAAAATTCTATATTAACATTATTATTATACGTTACACAACATTAAGAAAAATAAATGTGCTTTCAATGAACTGACAGAGGAAAGTTCAGAATATTGAATAGAAAAATCAAGTTATGTACAAAATGTACAGTGGCATGCCTTCCACAAAGTATAGCATGTAATGCTACTATTTGTATATATACACATATATGTTTAATTTTATGTTTGTATCTATACTTCTTAATATTTATGTCTATCAACATATATCTATCTGAATATGTATAAGCCAAATTAGTGATTTTGGTTCATCCTGGGACAGAACAGGGATTGTGGACATATGTCAAAAGGATATTTAGCCTAAAAATAATATTTGAATTTTCTTTTTATAAGGATAACATATTTTGTATAATTTATATCATCAAAATTATTTTTTAAACAAGAAAAAAATTAAGCATTTTGCCCAAGGTGAAAAAGCTAATTAGAGCCTGTGTCAAGATTAAGACCTATAAATTCTAACATGTATCATATTTACTAACTTTCTTATGCTACATTCTAGCAAATTACCAATTTTTATCAATCATTTAAACTAGGAAAATAACTAAGTATTTGTTAGATCCAAGTTAAGATGGGATAAAAATCTTGTCTTCAATCTATGCCAAATTTTGTATTAATTAAATGATTTTGCTAGTATTAAAACTGATTAGAAAGACAGTAAATGAAGCATTACACAAATCTGTAATGAGCACAGGGCAGGTAACTTCCATCTTCCTTTAGGCTAGTCAGTGGTTTTCAAGTAGTAACATACATAAAACCATTGAAAGCATTTGTTAAGATAAGTGATTTCCAAATCCAATCCCAATAAAATCAAAAGAATCTGGTTAGGATGCTTCAAGTAAGCCACAGATTATTTAAACGAACAAACAAACAAACAAAAACATTATAAAACTGCTGCCATCTGAATGGAAAGGTAAGACAGTATCCCAGCAAAATCAGAGTATCGAAAGAAGGAACAGATAAAAAATAAGCACAGGGGAATTTTTGCAAATAGAGGAATTCTATTGAATCACAATGATTTTTCAGGATTTACTACTTATAGTAGCAAGCTATCTCCTTTTTATGGGAGTTATATTACACTGGGAACTTCTCATTTTACCAGGTTTTAAAAAGAAGAAGAAAAAAAAAAAAAAAAAAAAAAAAAGAGCAGAGCAAAACAAAATCCTTTTGGAGGCACTCAAGGATCAATTTTTTTTTTCTTTTTTCATTTGAATACTTTTTTTTCTTTTTGGCAACACTTTCTAAAATAATCTATTTAAGTATCTTAAAAACAAAATAAAATAGAGAAAAATACATATTAGAACTATAACCTCACTTGCCCCTTTCTCCTTTAAAAAATAAATATGTGAACTATTAATTCTTGCAGAGTGGGCTTTTCTTTGCTATTCATTTAGAATGTTCAATGATCATTTCTTCCAAAGGTAGTCTTTGAAGAACTTTTTCTCTTTACTCCTATTTTTTCTTTTGTAGTAAAAATTATTTTGTTACAGATCACTTTCTCTCTTTAGAGTGTGGACTAATCTCAACTCTTCATCTTTTGAATGTATTCTTAGAGAAACACAAAGAAATATCAAAAAAATTTTAGTTCATTTGACAAGTAAAAATAGAAGAAAGTGCTTCTTTCATGTTTTGCATAAAAGTGTAACTTTTTTCAAGAGTCATCTAATTCTATGTAAAAATTCTGTTCAGGTTTCCTGCAATAGGGTTATAACCCTTTTCTTGTAAATACATTTATAATCTATCATCTGGATGAACATGTTTTATTATAATGTATATTGCCATATATCTCCCAAAGACTTACCCATTTCTCCCTTATAAAGAAAAAAATCAACTCAATTTCCCAAAGCACTTGGCTATAATAATGCCAATGCTGACTTAATTACATGCAGTACAGTTCTGTTGGCTACAACCCTACTGCCTGCTTTTGTAAGCTCTGCATGTATTTGTCTGGAAGGCAAACCCAAAAGAGCCATTTTTATCATTGTCTGATTAGGTTGCCATTATACACAGTTAAATTTTCTACAGTAATTCAGACCAAAATAAAATTAAAACTTACAATAGATTTATATAGGATATGAAATCTGTGAAGCACTTGAGAAAGAGTTAAAACTGCTAGATCTATGTAATTAGAGCTATAAATACTAGATGATTCAAATTTTTTCTCTCTCTCTCCATATATATATACACTTACACATACATGCATATATATATGTATACATAAAAATGTAACTAAATTATAACAATTGCAAACTTTTATTTTGACCGTTTTTGATAAGATTATTTAAAAACTATTAGTTGCTATGGTACAACATTTTCAGGCCTAATCCTTTAATCGAAATTTATCACTGGTAAATAATCCAATTTTAAAAATCTGCAAACTACCTAAAGAGAAACTTCTCAAAAGAAGACATACAAATGACTATCAGATATATAAAAAGATACTCCATATCACTAGTCATCAGGAAGACATATGTTGAAGCCTCAAGATACCACCATATACCTGTTATAATGGCTATTAATTAAAAAGTAAAATGAGTTGGAAAAATTGTGCAAAAAGAGGAAAGCTTCTATACTCTTGGTGGGAATGTAGGTTGTATAGATATTATGGAGTACACTACAGAGTTTCCTCGTAATTAAAAAAAAAAAAAACTACCTTATGATCTAACAACCCTGCTTCTGATTATGTATCAGAAAAAGAGAGTGACAGTGAGCAGTATGTTGTAGAAATAGCTGCACTCCTAAGTTAATTCACACATTATTTACAACAATCAAGATAGGAGCAACTTAAATGCCCATCAGGAGATGAATGGATAAAGAAAAGGTGACACATTGGTAAAAGGATACAAAGTTTCAGCTATATAGAATAAATAAGTCTAATGATTTAATGCCCAACATTGAGACTATAGTTAATAAAGCTATATTCTATACTGGATATTTAAAAAGAGTAGATTTAAGGTGCTCTTACCACATACACTGGAAATGTAACTACATGATATGACAATATGTTAATCAACTATAAAAATTAGCTGATTGTCAATTGATTATAGTAATTACTGAAGTATGATATGTACATCAAAGTATCATTTTACACACTAAATATATGCAAAAATATGACACTATCATAATAAAGTTATAAAGCAAAACAGAAACACCACTACATGCATTATAGCATGGTTACCACATTCAATTCAATTCAAGTGAAATAGTGTCAAAAAAGTTTTTATGTAGCACTCTTAGAATAAGAAAAATTATTGATTTATATATGTTTATAATTCATATAATATTCTATTATATATTTTCAGTAAAATATAAATATCATATATAATTTATATGATAAACTATTACCCAGTTTTCCAAAAAGAAGTTTTTATTATTTTTGACAACATGAATCAAACTAAGGAACATTATACTAAAGAAATCATCCAGGCACAGAAAGAAAACATTGTATGATCTCACCTTTGAACTCTAGAAAAGTTGAACTCATAGTCTGATGCAATTGTGCCCATAATCTCAGATGCTCACAAGCTGAGGCAGGAGAATCACCCATTTGAGTCCAGCATTGGAAACAAAAACATTAAAAGTGTTGGGGGATGTAACTCATTGATAGTGCATTCCTAAGTTTAATTCATATCAAATATCATTGATATGGATTTAAAAAGTTCTGGAGAACTAATGCACAGCATAGTGAGTATAGTTAGTAGTATTGTTTGAATACTTGAAATTTACCAAAAGAATAGATCTTAAATGTCACCATGAAGCAAAACAAACAACTTCGTGATGTAGAACCCTGTTAATTATCTTGATTTATATAATCATTAAACTGTGTATGTATATGAAAGCATTACATTGTATACCTTAAATATATACACATTTTATTTGTCAATTATTTCTCATTAAAGCTGAAAAAACATAATTACACTACATTTGCAATTTTAGATGAACTTTCTCATTTATTGTTCCTCAGTTTATAAAATGTACATGCACATATAGGATATGTAGAATATAATATGTGTATATATATGTACACTCTAAATAAATGTTGAGTGTGTCTGTATACATAAATGTACAGATGTGTAGATGAACATATGCACATACATGATCACATACCCACATAAATAAATGTATAGAGAGTGGGTCTCCAGATTCAATTAATCTCATGTTTGTAATTTTAAATTGACACTGTAGAAGTATTTACTATACAGAAATTAACAAACATTAAAAACCATGTGTATATGTGGCTCTAAGTTTTCCTTTGCTTCGTAGTTAAGTACTACCAGCATGACACTATACATTATGGCATTGTGTACCTCTGAGATGATTTGCATTGAATATGTATATATGTATTTCTGATTATGCAATTCAATGGTTGCAAGAATGATTAAGAAATTTACTTATTTTCTGACTTCAAATGCTAGCAAGTAGTGGCTCCAAGACTTGGACTCAAATGTTGTGTTCAATGAGGAGTGGGTAATACAAGTTCTCCCACTGCCTGGGCTCCTGCCTTGCAGAGTAACATTAAATATTTCCAGCCAAGTTGTCAGTGGACATTGGAATTGTATTAGATGTTCTTTAGGAAAACTTCATTATATTTTTGGTGTGTTTCAAATACCACACAATTTATTTGTGCATTACTGGTTAGGATATTAAGCTGTTTATTAGTTATTCCTCAACATATGGGTTATTCCTTGTTTTCACATTGGCTTTTTGTTTGTTTTGTTTTTATTTTTGAGGATAAATTACTTCACTGAATGAACAAAACAGTTATAACCATGGACAGGATCTTTCCAGATCAGTGGTGCAGACAAATGCTTAAATGCCATATTTATCTTTCACTTATTTTTCTTTCCTCACATTCATAAGAATACTTCAATTTGAAATGAATGATCACACAATTCTCTAAGAAGTAAAACATCAACATTTTGCCTTTGAAAAGTCCATAATTTGCTGTAAAGGTAAATACCACACAGAATCAAATAGGATGTAGTATCAGAATTGATAACTTCTTTGATATTCCTTGATAAGAATATAGTCTTTCAGTTATCACCATTCACACTATAACTTGAAAACTAGTTCAACCTTAAGCAAAGGAGAAACATAACTTGGAAAGAAGATTGCAATAGGGAAAAAGGACTTTTGCAAAGTGGGGGAGAGAGTTACTGCAATAAGAGTAAACTACTTACACAACAATTTAACTCAACATCATATACAACCACAATACTAGGATTATAATTGGAACAAGTTATACTTATTCTATGTATGTATAATATGTCAAAATACACTCTACTGTCATGCATATCTAGAAAGAACAAATAGAAGAGCTATATGTAGTATTATCCAAGGTGAGTGGGAAAATATTTTATGCTATGATAAGAAGCAAGTGAGCCTAGAAATAACCAGTGTAGAGCAAGGAGATGATGAAGCAGAGTTGCTAGACAGCTGATCAGATAATATTTTCCCCTGGTGTCAGCATATTCTCAGGAAGGACGTTTGAGTTGACAGCATTCAAATTCCATTACGAGAACATTGTTCAGATTAGTTAGTGGAGACAAACAATTCAATTAAAAATGTATGAGACACAGAGAGAGCATTTGGAAGTCTAAATCTGACCTTGTCATAGTTAAACAATAGTGTTATCTAGGAATCATATGAGGAGGATAAGTCTTTGAAGTACACACACACACACACACACACACACACACACACACACATATATATATATATATAAATTTTTTGGTAAGGAAAAAATAAAAGTGTTTGCTGAAGCTGCAGGATGTATTCACTGTTTTATTATTTAATTACCATAGCTGTTTTACAGGAGCACAGGGCTCAGGTAAACTTCAACACTGTGCATTACATGTTTATAAAGTTTAAGTCATCAAAAATGTTGTTTCTGTTGCCTTGCTGAATTTGAATTTTCAAACTTGATACAGAGTTCTTCACATATCTCACATTTTCATATATCATCTGAGTACATGGTGGACCGTGAATAGATTTCCTAACTGGTGGTGAAATTTTAGACATCTTTTCAGTTTATTACTTTGGCTTTATTTCTATATCATGCAGAAGGTTTGCAAAACATACTTTACTACTATAAATATTGTGGTTATCTGTTGATGCAAACAAATCCCTTCAATGCTTAGAAAACAAACAAATAATTGTTTTTCTCACATATGTGCAATTTGAACTCAGCATGGGGGATAGATCTATCTATTTCAACAAGTCAGCTGAGGCAACTCAACTGAGTGGTGATAGATCCACTTGGAAGATCCTTTGATTATAGTGCTGGAAGGTTGTGAGTACTATAAGCAGGGATCTCAGCTGGCCTTGAATCCCTGGGGCTTAGATTGTCATTCATTTAGGTTGGACTATTCATCCAGGTAATTTTAGGATGAGGTGGCTATCTTCCAGGAGCAACTATCCCGAAGGAGAGAACTCTAGTTGGGAAGTGTATTGACTAATGACCTACCTTGTAAGCTGTATAACTTCACTTCTACCAGATTGTTATTGGAGCAATCACAAGAACCAGGCTAAGGGGATGAGTAAAACACTCCACTTTTGTTTGTCGACTGAGGCCACATTAAAAATCACATAAAAATATAAATATTTTTGACATTTTGTTATATTATAAATCAAACATAAACAGTTAGTGTTAAAAAATTGATGAGATAAAATATAGTTAAGGGATTGGAGACCCCATAATAAAGATAAACTTAGATGTGAAAGTCACAAGGGATATGTGAATACATTTGTAAAATTATATTTTCTAGCACATACTTTATTTTGCTTCTGCAGAATAGTATACATAATGTACTTATGTTTAATTAATCAGTGAATGTATTTCATGCCATTTTGACTTATTATTTTAGTGTGACATAGAAATCATAGCTTGTTTTACCCAAAATACATAAAGTTACTTAAAAGATGTGTAGCTAATAGGGATCCACATATCCCTGAACATCATGGTTAAGAGATAGATACTGAATAATTTCAATTTTACCAAGTTAGTTATGTGCATGAAGAAGGTTATGATGAAATACCTTTGTTACTGTTTCTATCTTAAAATTTCATTCCATCAGGGGTAAAACAAATTTTCTTTATCATTATCGTTAGGGAGTAGGAGCAAAATGTTTCCCATCCTTGAGTTGGAGCTTTTACTTACTTTCTACTTATCTCATCATCTTCCCTACAATTTCATAAGCTGCAAAATGAAACCTTCCCAGAAATAAAACACAGCTGTGGTGATTACACTCAGAAAGTCCAAAATAGATATTACCACATTTATTTACTGTAAAGATTTGGCAATGCTTCCCAGAGAGCTGTTAGTAGGAGAGAAGGAACTAGTTTTAAAATGATGAAAAGTCTGAATTACAGAATATATTTTATAAAAAGTATTAGCTTATGTGTACTGAATAGTTAAAATTTTAACAATATGCTTTTAACTCTATATTGAATATAAGAAAAACTAGTTAATAAATTTTACTGAGAAAATTATTGATTATATCTCTAATTTATCATATTAATTTATTACTGAGCACCTGTTATATGTAAGTAAGTAGGTCATAGCTGAGTCGACCTTTCTGAATAAAAATTTAGATGATATCTTCAATCAAGTAAAGACATACTTTAAAGGATAAAAAGAGACCATTATAAGGCAGATGAGTGCATTCTAACCTTCAAGAAAATATTTTTCTAGACATTTTAAACAATTTAGTACAGAATATAAAGATAGTTTTTGTATTTACCAAGTTGGGTAACTATAATATAAAAACTTGCTCAAAATAACAGTGAAACAGGATCTTATGGGCCAGGATAAAATATGAGTACATATATTTACTATTCATGAATAAGCTATTTGCAAATGAAATCTAATTCTATATTGAAATGATTTTCTTCCGTGAATAAATAGAGGACATTTTTAAAATACAACCAAGGTTCATTATTAAGACCCCCATAAGCTCACCGTAAAATTTTATAATAAAAGGAGGTTTGAAATAAAGTTTCTGGACACTGAAGCAGATCATGTAGAAGAATATGTTCCTGCTGGGTGCGGTGGCGCACGTCTGTAATCCCGGCACTTTGGGAGGCTGAAGCAGGAGGATCGCGAGTTCAAAGCCAGACTCAGCAATGGCAAGGCACTTAGCAACTCAGTGAGACCCTGTCTCTAATAAAATACAAAAAGGGCTGGGGATGTGACCCATTGGTCAAGTGCCCCTGAGTTCAATCCCTGGTACCACACACACACACACACACACACAAAAAAAAAAAAAAAAAAAAAAAAGAAGAATATGTTCCATGAAGATTGCTAAGTATCTTATATTTTAACTTACAAAAGAATTAATTAGAATGTAAAGATATTTTGAAATAAAATTGTTACATTATAATGCTAACTTGTTACAAAATTAAAGCCAAAACTTACAACTAAAAATATCGATGAATGGAGAATAAAAGCATATTTAACATGGTGGCTCATGCCTGTAATCCCAGTGGAGGAAGTCTGAGGCAGGAGGATCCTGAGTTCAAAGCCAGCCTCAGCATCTCAGTGAGGCCCTAAGCAACTCAGTGAGACCTCATCTCTAAATAAAATGTCAAAAAGAAAGAGGGAGGGGCCGCTGGAGATGTGGCTTAGTGGTTTAACACCCCTAACTTCAATTCCAGATACCTATTTAGTTAATTAATTAATTAAAAGTGGATTGAGCTGCTATGAACATTGATGTGGCTGCATCACTATAGCATGCTGATTTTAAGTTCTTTGAGTGATGCAAAGGAGTGGGATAACTGTATAAATGGTGCTTCTATTCCGAGTTTTCTGAGGAATCTCCATATTGCTTTCCAGAGTGGTTGTACTAGTTTGCAGTACTACCAGCAATGTATGAGTGCACATTTTCCCCTACATCCTCACCAACACTTATTTTTACTTACATTCTTGATAACTGCCATTCTGGCTGGAGTGAGATGAAATCCTAGAGTCATTTTGATTTGCATTTCTCTAATTGCTAGAGACATTGATTTTTTTTTTTTTTGTATATTTGTAGACTGGTAGTTGATGTCCCAATTCTTAATGATTTTCAAATGGCTTTGTAGTAATATGTTCTAGTCCAATAAGGTTTTTCTTATTATGTGGAATATTAACTATAGCATAATATTATATATCATATATCAATTTTGATACAGCTAAACCTTAAGTATATAATTATCTCTATATTTAATTATCTCTAGAATGCAGTATAAAAGATAAATATCATGACATTCTAATTCTAAGTATATCAAGTCTAACATTTGGTAGTGACTTAATTTCAGCACTGGTCTTAAGAAATGTTGATATATTTTTCAGAATATGAAGGTATGAGACTTTGAAACATGATAAAATCATGAAACAGTATTCTCAAATAATAGATTCTTTGAATCAATTAACAAGTATCTTTCACTAGAATTAATAATTTCAAAAGAGAAATTAATGGGCTAGGGATATAGCTCAGTTGGTAGAGTGCATGCCTTGCATGCATAAGGTCCTGGGTTTGATCCCCAGTACCATAAAAAAATTAAAATAAAAAAAAAAAGAGAGAGAAAGAGAAATTAAGATTTTTTTTTTTTATCTTGTAGATCTTCATATTCTAAAGAGGAGGGAAAAAAACTTGTTCCAAACATGATGAACATTTCTGATTGTGACATAGTATTTGGGATCCAACCTAACTTTTTGTTTTAATCCATTTGGGCTGCTATAACCAAATGCTATAGACTGGGTAACTGATAAACAACAGAAAACTGTTTCACACAGTTTTGGAGACTAGGAAGTTCAAGATCAAGGAGCTGAAAGACTTGGTGTCTAATGAGGGTCTACTTTCTCATAGAAAATATTATATTCCTTTGCAAAAATAGATCTAGAGTAACATTAAACTGCTTGCTTTATTTTGGGCATATGATATATACCAAGACTTCCAGTCAATATCTGAAACTGCAGATAGTACTGAATCTTGTATGTGCTCAGAAACTACAGTTCAGGTAGCATATACAGAATGGATACATTTGATGTACCCACTCACATTTGGATGGTGAGAGATGGTGAAAGATTTCATCACTTTATACAGAACAATGTACAGTTTAAAATATGAATAGCTTATTTCTGGATTTTTCTATGTAATATTTTCAGATTATGATTGCCTGTAAGAAGCTGAAGCCATGAATAAAAACAAAATGATATGTAAGGAATGCCTACTGTATATCTTATTATATGGAATGGGGAACTTTTGTATGCTTTCATAAATTGTTAATACTACTTTCTCGGTTTAGATCACCTTTCAATATTTTATCTTTTGTATATTTATTGTCATAAAGTATATACAAATGTTTATTTAGTAAGATTTTTTGCCACTATCACTTCCTCTGGGAAATTTCTGTTCTTTTTGTCATAAACACTTTCAAATTCAAATTTCTCTG
Source organism: Tamias sibiricus (assembly GCA_025594165.1). Lineage (NCBI taxonomy): Eukaryota > Metazoa > Chordata > Mammalia > Rodentia > Sciuridae > Tamias > Tamias sibiricus. Next base: position 28,993,752 of record CM046665.1, read on the forward strand.
ATTGAAAATTGAGATCATCAACAGTAGCAATGTCAGCAGTCTCTTGGTCAGTGATGTCATCTATAACTTCATTTTTGTTTTATTCAAATTTTATTTGCCACTTTTTAACCTTTTGTTTATTTGCTGAATTTCAACTTTAGTAGTGAAATCCTTCTTTTGATAACCCAGTTTTGGCAAATGACACATAGGTGTATAACCTGAAGACAATGGGAGAAACCTAACCACGAGATTTGCTCCCTGTGCATGAACTGAAAAGAATGCACAGTGACCCATCAAAAACAGACTTTGAAATAAGTGAGAAGATTGGTTACCAAGAAGGAAAAGTATATGTTTTTAAAATAATGATTTGTAGTCTGGATAAATAAATAAGGTTCTAGCTTATTCATAATTAATATATTGCAGTTGTTAAATTTTTAAATAAAAATATTCTGCTATACAGTTTACATATCAAAAAATCATCAAAATAAAAATTAGAAAATATTACATTGGAACGTGCCAGAAATCCAACTTGTGAAGACAGAGAAGACACTTAATGTATGTGTGCTTGAACATTTATTTTTGTGTATCTATGTTCTCTGAGATCATCTGATAGGAATCTGCTGCCCATTCTGTGTGGATACCACAACATGATACATGGGCCAAATTCCATCCAACTTGAATCCTGAACCAAACCAAGCCAATACATACGTCAAGGCAAATATTCCCCAATCACAGATATATCTAAAAGAAAACAAAACAAATGTTTGCTGTGGAAAGCTGCAGATATTTAGGTGGTATGATTAGTATGTTATGTGGTATTATTGCCACAGTAGTTCTCAAATAAAAACAAAAGTGATTTGTATCAATTTAATTAAAATTACAAGATATCAGTTTGACCATAGAATACACCATAGTGTGGAGAATGGTTCTCAAACTTTGATGGGAATGACAATCTCTGTGAAAACTTATGAAATTCTGTGTTTACTGACTGATATCCCTAGAAAATAGGCCCCATTAGGTGTTTGGGGGGTGAGTAATCATTGTTTTTTGTTTGTTTGTTTGTTTGTTTGTTTGCTTAGTATTATTGACAGCAACTCCAATGCCATTGTTTAGCTAAACACATCCGCAAGATATAAACAGAACATCAAAATACATTTTAAAATAATATCCTTGGCATTGATAGTTTTGAAACATTTCTTGAGTGTATATATGTTAGAAGTGAATATGTATTTGGTTCCCTTTTTATTTTCATCTGGGCAAGCATTTAGTCTCACAAAAACGAATCCATATAATTAATTTTGAGCATTCATGAGTAGCTTCCTTTTGAATAGTGCTTGTACTTAGTCATCTCTGGTGCTGAAAACGTTTTTGTGACTAGAGTTGATGTCCTCGCAGGTGCTCTTCTCTTTGGTCCTTTTGAAACTAGGTTAAATGCAGCTGGTTAACTTTATTTGTCTGTGGTTTGAAAGTGTTACCTTTATTCTCACATTCTCTCTGTCCTTAATTAAGGAAACAGATTTCTTCCTAAAAAGTGTTCTTGAAAGTTTAAGGGGTACTATGTAGAGATGCAGAAATCTGCCACTTCTTTTTTTTTTTTTTTTTCCTTTTCATACAAAAAGCCTCTAATTTTGTGTGATGACTTTTTAGAAATGTTCCCATTCTTCCATTTTCTAGCAGCAGATGACTTGCATGTTAAATCTTTTAAATAAAAATCCTTGAATTTCAAATATGAATTTTGGAAAATTAGCCTCAGCTAGCAATCTCTTTTTATTTTTAAAATTTTACTGCACTCTTGCTGTTTTCATTCTTCATAGCATTCCACATTATGGGATGCATGTATGATGAGTTATATATTAAGCAATATACACAACCGTATCGTAACTTGGTCTCGTTGTCTTTCACTACTCACAGCATTTAATAATTCTGAGTAATAATAAGCCATCAGAGTTCCAATATCTTACATAAATAATGAATAGAAAGCCTGAGACAGGAATAACAGTTTGCTTTACAATCACTGTGCTTTTCTTCTGCTATGTGACAGTTCATTGACTAAAGCATTAATCACATCCCTCTTTCTGTCCTCCTCTGCAGTGGTTGAGGATAATAAAGAATCATCAAGTGAGGACCAGTCATTTGAATCTGCAATGTGAAATATAAAGGCCAAAGTATTCTGGGTAATAAAATATGATTATCAAATTCTTGTGAAAAGAAATGTACTTGGATAGAAGTGTATTATATTATTTTAGGATACAGACCATTGTCACTGACAAAAGGAGACATCAGGGTACTTACACCTGGGGAAATCAGCATCCATTTTAATGGACTATTCTTCTAAACTCAATTTTCTGCAATAATGACTACCTGGATCCTTATACTAAGTTATACTTCTGCTCATGATGGTCTCCTTGAAACATCTGATTGAAAATACTTTCATTTCTCTCTCCTAAAAAAAAAAAAAAATTGCCTCTATGGAGTTTGACTTTTAGAGAGCAATTCAGATCCCACATATACATCCATTTACTACCTAATAGAGATTCTACCTTAAAACCATCTTCAATGCTAAAAATAAGTATATGATCATCACTAAAGGTAGAAAGTAATTGTTTCTTTTTTTTGTTAATGTCTCTAAGGCAGAAAAAGAGGGAGAGAGCTTTTTGCCCATTTGCCCATGTTTGATTAATGCAGCTAGCTATATGGACTGATTCAAATAGTTGAAATTACCACCTATTAGTACAGAGTGATATCAGTTGCTAAAGTATGCATTTAAGTGTCTAATTATCTTGTGTTAGGAACTATTATGGCACAGAGTAGTTTTCTCTACATCTCTATTTTCTTCATAGCTCTATTTTGATTCATCTCCTGACTGTTAGCTGGGCAAAGTTGAGCAGATAAGCAAGGATTACACTGCCTAGCTTTCTTGAAGAAAATTGTATCATAAACTAAACTTTGGCCAACAGGATGTATACAGTTGGGCACATGTGTCTCCTGGATCTTTTTGGGGACCTTAGTGAAAGATAGTAGCTCTGTACCCTTTTCTTCTTTCTTCTGTCTGTAACTTGATATGTACATAGAATGACAGGAGAAAGAGCAATCATGTTAACATTATCATTTATTATAGAGAGAAAAGCCCAGAATTACAAGTACTTTATGAAACACATTGCCATTTCAGTACTGGACTCTCTGATTTCATATAATTCCTAAGTTCTATATAAAAGATAAATGAACTTTATTATGCATTTGCTTGTCTCAGTCTCTGTTATTCTGAATCTCTGTCATGCACTATTAAGCATAGACCTAGGTTACATTAAAAATATCTCATTTAATGCTAAAACATATTTATTAAGTAGGTTCCATGATAATTCCCATTCTGGACTAGAAGGGACTGAAGTATAGGAGATAAATTAATTTCCCCAATACCTTGCAGCTAGTAAATCAAATTTAGTCAAGTTAGTTTGATTCCAGAGACTCTTAGCTATTACAAAAGATTTCTTCATTATTACATAATACATCCATCTGTACTATGAAGTTGTAGACTCAATTTTTGTTATTCGTGCATATCAGTATTTCAGTTTTCAGAAATTTCAACACCTAATGCAGAACATGATATTTCAACTAGGATGCTGCAGAGAAATTTTCCTTCAAATATGTATTGGCAGGCTCATGACTGTTAACTTCATCTAAAAATGTTTAGATCACTGACTCACCTCTTTTTACTTGGAAAACTTGACTCTTAGTGCCCATCCATCTGTTAATAATCATTAATATTTTTAAATATTTTACATTACTCTGATCTTCAACAAAAATTTTGAACAATCAAAATAAGGTACTAGTGATACTGAAATCTAAATACTATGTTAAAATTATGATTTAATTACTTAGTATTTGTTATTACTTCTCTAACATGTGGCCATCTTAAACACATTCATGTGTATGAGAAGTATTAATTAAGTATATATATTCATTATCTATGGATCTATGGACTTAGATTGCATTTCCTGATCTTGGTTGTATCAACAAGGTTTATGTGTATATGCTTTAGAAAAGGTTCAAGAGAAAAAAAAATTGTATCACTCTTCTGTTGTGTCTGTATCTCACAGTGGGAGTATTTAAAATGAAATATGACTTGGAAACACTAAAACTATCCTTAATAAAAAGCCTACAGTGCTAGAACTGTCTCCCAGCTATGTTTTCTCTCAACTTGGACATCATGTGCCAGGAGTCCAGATACTAAAACATATTTGCTTTCCTCTGAATGATTTAGACAAATAGCTCCTCCCTATCTATAATAGTCATAGTTTTCTATTGTGAATTCAGAAATTCATACACATGAAAACAAAGAAAACAAAATAAAAATTTAACGTGAAAGAACTTGTTGAAATGGAATTAAGTAATTTGTAAACTTCCATGTTGGAAAATCAAGAAAATGAAAGCCCAAAGGTAAAAACTGTCAATATTCTTCTACCACTTTACAAATTTTTCTGAAATTTTAAATTCCCATATTAACATTTATCTGGTGCAGTGTAATGCTATAGCTACAGGGTTAACAGAAAGTAATTGTGAAGGAGGGGAATAGTATTTTACTATCAGAAAAAATTGTGTGATTGAATAAAGAAATTGTACCATCTAACTGAATAGGCTTAAATGAGGAAAAAGTAAGAGTGTTAAGTAATGAGAATGGCTGCTTTCCTTGATATTTCACTCTGTCAATCACAGAACAGAAAGCCTGAACATCATGAAATAATGAGCAAAATGTGCTATATCTGTCTCCATACCATTAAAGGTATGAATTACAAGCTCTTCACTACTTTCATATTTGTCTTTTCTATACTGTGGACACACCATTGTGAACATTTTCACCCACATTTCCTTTGGATGCTAAGGGACAGGTTTTTATATCAATACTATGATTAGGTGGAATATATCCCAAAGTTGGTGAAATTTAAAATCTCATATCTGATTTGCATCATTTCTAACAAAATCCCCATTCGTTCATGAAATTCTCATGCAACTGTGTTCTTCATTCTGATCTTGGATGAATTACTTATATTCTAAACTTCTATAAAGTTCCAAGGGCAGAATGTCCAGGTATGCTGTCTGATGATTTGTCATTTGGAATATTCTCCAAATAAACTGTATGTATGTGAATAGGTTTAATCTTAGGATGGAATGTGCATAGATATCACATTTGGGCTAACTATTTCTGTCATTTGGGGCAAAATGAGGCTTAATTTGCTTTGTGATTTATTCTTTTCCCACTAATATTCTCGAAAACACCAATTATCTTTGTTTTCCTCATTGCTGGTCCTCAGTATTGTATCTCACAATGAGACAAAATTTTCTACAGATGGCAGAATATGACTCCCTTAAAGATAATGGGTCTTGGATCTTCTCTTTTGCATACTGGTACCTCTGGATCAGCCTACTGGTAATTTCTTGTCTCCTTCACTCTAGCTGAGACGATCAATATTGAATATGCAGGATTGCCCCCTTAGGGAGCAACACCAAATTTTCCATCACACTTCTATGAGGAATATATTCTCCCTCATTTTATATAAAAAGCATGTATGTCTGTTTCAATGAAATAGCTCCATATTATTGCATTAGCTTCACAGGTGGGGAGAAACAAAACATGACTGAAGATTAATTTGCAATAAATCCTGAAACTATTGGAATCTAGGTTAGCCAATATTTTCTCTTTCTTTTCCCAGAGTCTACTTGTGTTTCTTTGATAAGGGAACACACAAGTTTTATTTTTTATTAGTTACTTAGAGTAAGTTGTTCCTATTTTCCAAAGTCTGAATCTGAAGTCAGACAATAAGATTAAGGGTGATCAGCAATGGTTTAGTGTCTGATATCAAGTTTCTATTGAGGTAAAAAAAAAAAAAAATTATACTCCATGTGGGGATATATTTAATCCCTCAATTACTCTTCACAAGAAGAGGAGAAGTGACTAATTTCCATGGTGAGTTTGGGAGCATATGCAGTGCATATTCATTTCTGCATCTCTGGATACTTTCATTCAGAGTCCAATGACCCTTTTATATTTTATATATATTTCCCAGATGATGGGGAATCCGTATTTTCCATCTGTTTCAAATTGCAAAGGGAAATTAAAGGATGTTTTTTTGATTCCCTAAAATCCTAACACTATTTTCTGGAATCCCGCTTTAAATAACTATGTCTGGTGGAACATGCTCTTCTATACACAGGAAGTGAAAGAAAGTTTTAACAGAATCAGCAATGGCTAAATCAGGAGTTTGCAATTAGACAGTTTATCGATGCTGCAAATGCTAATCACAGGTTTCTCCCCAGTTATTACACACAAAATTTTAATTCTCAAAAATAGGTACCAATAGAGAAAAGTGGATTATTTTCATATGCCTAAAATATATTGTCACAGATGGTAAAACTTTACTCTCCTAACCCTTTAGTGCTAAGGGACGTTGATCTGGTCCTCCAGGATTTTAAAGAGGAAATGTATAATCAAAATGAAAGTATAAACTTAAACTTGTCATGTGTTCAGTTCTTTTTTAATATGGAAAAGTATGGTACAAATATTACATTTGGCTGTACACAGTGGTGCACACCTATAATCCCAGTAGCTTGGCAAGCTGAAGCAGGAGAATCACAAGTTCAAAGCCAGTGTCAGCAAGGTAGAGAGGCCCTAAGCAAATTAGCAAGATGCTGTCTTAAAATTAAAATAAATAAATAAATAAATAAAAAATAAAAATAAAAAAGGCTAATGATGTGGCTCAGTGGTAAAGAGCCCTTGGTTTCAGTGTCTGTTACTCAAAAGTAAATAAATTTTGGGATTAGTTTTAAGATATTTCTGTGCCATTACACAGCTGTTTAACTTTTGAAGGTGGGATTTTGGCAAGATTATCATCTGTAAAATGGTGTGTGTGTGTGTGTGTGTGTGTTTGTGTGTGTGTGTGTGTGTGTGTTTTGCATTAAAAAATCACTGAATTATTATGAGTTTTAAGTATATTAATGTGCATAACAACATAATAATAGTAGTTGTCACACAATATTCAATCAAAAATCTTAATTATTATTATCCTCTGATAGATTATATGGATGTCTCACAGTTGGACACACTTATAAATGAAAAGAGCCCTATAAGGGAAAAGCAGTTACCCTTTTTCCATATCAGCCATACATAGGTCTTCCATAACATCAATTCTTTGGATACTTTATCTATCTATCTGTCTATTTATCTATCTATATTATAGACAGCTTAAGACATATTGAAATGAAGTCAGCTGGTACTGATCTATTTTAATATAGCAATTTAGAATATGATAATCCAAATTTACCTTTAATCTCTCATAGATTAATGTCTCTTTGATAAAAGGGCCTAAAATTTCATCATATTTTATAACTCTTCAGTAAATTGTTTCTTATTTAGTATGAGAAATATGATTTTCCCAGAAATTTCCCAAAAATGTTAGGAATCATCTAATTACACTGTGTTGTCTAAAAGCAACAATCTTCTTTGATTAATAGAAAATAATATGATAGTACCTACACTTAAGACACCTGCTTCATTTCTTCCTCTATAATTTTTCTGTTTAATGTGTTGTCAAATCAAAGTTCTAAAAATTCTCACATTTGAATTTGGGGGATTGCATTAGCAAAATATATTTTTACAGAAGAAATTGAAATGGTACATGGACTTATATTTCATTTTTCTGTAATTAATGACACAAAGAAGCTCTATATATTAAGTAATTCATTGCAAAGATGGTTATTCTATCCAAATATACTGACAACCCTGATGCACATCTAGGCTTCAGCTATTCAAACATCACTAGTATCTACGTCACTAGCAATTACAAATTTAATACCTATGAACTCTATCCTTCATTTCCATACTGTAATAATGGAGCTGAACCTAGTAAACATTTTTTTTTTTTTTTGTCAAGTGTTAAGATGTCACCAAACTCTGTTAACATAGGGCACTGCAGGGATACTGGTCTTGGTTCCATTGTGCAACTCTGAGCATGCGCCTTTTGGCATATCAGCCAATAATAGATGGTGCCCAGCAGTGTAAGCTTGTCCATAAGGCAGCACTTCTGTGTGGGCAGTTTCTTCCAGCACCCAGAAACTATTTCCTTTTTGCAGAACCTAAGGGAACTTCATAAGGGAACAGTTAGCCAGTTAACTTATGCAAGGAGGTTTGCATCTCATCTTTTGGCAGGGAACAGGCTTCTCCAGATATGTTTTCTTTTTAGATGATCTGTCTCAGTGCCAAAGGTTATGGCTTTTCATTCCTATACTTCCTGAATTCTTTACAGTCCTCTTTTCTCCATAATAGCTAATCCTTGATAAGATTTTATAGTTCATTATACTAAACTCTTCTTGATCAAATTTATATGTGGTTTTTGTCTCTTGATTGGAACTTGACTGATACACTAGTGTTATGAGTAATTTGAGTGGTCCTTAATGACTCAACTGAAGAAAAGAAATTTGGAGATTCTTTTATTCATATACTTGGATTTGAGCATATTGGTGTGAACTTCGCCAGCAAGAAACAGGGTGTTAAGTAATCTGTATCATGTAATGTAGTAACAATTAATCAAGATTCAGCCCGTAACTGAATCTATTCCATTGGGAGTCAATGGATGCTATTCTTTAATGTATAACAATAGAAAAGACTATGAAGACTTTGCAGTGGGTCAGAATTTCCTGAGTGCCTGGGAGCTCTCACAGGAAAAAATGACAAATGAGGGGATTTTAAGACTAGCTCAAGTCATAGTCTAAGAACCAGAAAGCTTACAAGACAGTCCTAAAGTAAAATCTTAGTTACTGGTGTAACAGGGTTGATAGGTTCTTCCCCATCTCCTGCCTACTTCCCAGGCCTTCAATAGGTCTCTGAATTCCACTCAGCACCCTGAGTGTTAGGATTCACTTGCCAAGTCCCAAACAAGTTGTTTTTTCATCTTTATCCTGTTTCCCTCAAGAAACCTGCCAAGCTGAAAACTTTTGATATATTTCCCCCAAGGATTCAAGCCCTTTTCTTTGTTCAGTTCCAGTTCCTATCAGGGCTAGAAGATCCACAAAAGGCCCCACTTTTAAAACTATATTTTGCCTGTTATCTTTTGTTCCTTACTGATTATTTTCAGATTTTTTATTTTCCCAGCTGGTTCACACCTCAAAGCAGGAATCTGCTCTACTGAGGTGCTGGTAGCCCCAATACAGCTTTTCTCTATTCAGTATGATGTTGGCCTTGGGTTTGTCATGTATAGGCTTTAAAATGTTGTGGCAAGTTCCTTCTATCCCTATTTTCTCTAGTGTTTTCAACATGAGCTGGTACTGAACATTTTCAAATGTCTGTTCTTCATTTAATAGGATAGTCATGGTATTTCTGCTTTAACTCTGTTTATGTGTTAAATTACATTTATTAAGTTGCATATATTAACCAACCTTGCATCCCTGTGTGTTTAAAAAAGCAGTCTGCCAATATTTTATTAAGGATATTTTGCATCTCCATTCATCAGGGATATTGGTCTGAAGTTTTCTTTCTTTGATATGTCTTTGGTTTTGGTATCAGGGTGATATTGGCTTTATAGAATGAATTTGGCAATGTTTTCTCCTTTTCTATGTCATGGAGTAACTTGAAGAAGATTTGCATTAAATCTTCTTTAAAGGTCTGGTTGAACTCAGCTGAAAATCCATCAGGGCCAGTGTTTTCCTTGTTGGAAATTTTTTAGTTGTTGCTAAATTTCATTTCTTCATTTCTTCATGTTTAGTTTTTCTATTTCCTTATTATTCAAATTGGGTAGGTCATATGTGTCTAGAAATTTGTTATTATCTTCAAAATATTCTAGTTTATTAAAGAATACGTTTTCAAAATAGTTTTCAGTGATCCTCTGGATTTCAAAAGTGTTTGTTGGGATATATTTTTTTGCATTTCTAATTTTGTCTTCTCTTTTGGTTCTTACTCTTTTGGTTAGTTTTGCTAAGGTTTTGTTGCTTTTGTTTATCTTTTCAAAGAACCAATGCTTTTTTTTTCACAGATCCCTCCTATTTTTTATTCTTAATTTCATTACTTTGTTTCTGTTCTTAATTATTTCCAGTCTTCTAATTTTGGAATAGTACCCTCCATGGTCTTGAAGTATAATATTATTTTATTTACTTGGTAGATTTCTATTATTTTATTGTAGGAATTTAATGCTATAAATTTTCATCTTAGAACTGCCTTCATACTGTGACAGTGATTTTGATATGTTGCATCTCTATGCTCATCTATTTCTAAGAACTTTTTATTTCTCCTCGGATTTCTTCTATGATCTATTTCTTCTTTAAAAGTGTGCTATTTAATCTCCAGGTGTTAAATTCATTTCAGTTTATTTTAAATCTTGTTATTGATTTCTAATTTCATTTCATTATGACCTGAGAGGATGTTAGGAATTACCTCCATTTTTTTGTATTTGCTAAGATTAACTTTGTGCCTAAAATATTATCTATTCAAGAGAAAGTCCACTGTGCCACTGAACAGAAAATACATTCAGTTGTCTATGGATGAAATGTTCTATAGCTATCTGTTAGGTCCTTTTGATTAATATAATTTTTTTAGTTCTGAAGAATCTTTCCATAATTTATGTGTACATGTCCTGTCTAATGGTGAAAGAAGTGTGTTGAAAATCACCCAGTATTACTGTATTTTGATCAATTCAGTATTTTATTTTGAGAAGGGATTTTTTTATGTGTGTAAACATACCTTTGTTTGGAGCATAAATGTATAATCATATCTTGTTGGATTATTCCCATAACCAGTGTAAAGTGACTTTTTCTCTTCTGATTATTTTGACTTGAAATCTACTTTTCTTGTCTAATGAGAGATACTATCCCTGCTTGTTTTCAGTTTCCATTTGCATGATACATATTTTTTTTCCATCCTTTCACCTTCTGTCTATAAAATGAGTCTATTATAAATAACATTTTGTTAGATCTTGTTTTAAATTCAATCTGCCAAACTTTAATTTTGATTGGAGAATTTAGACCATTTTTATTCAAGAGATTATTTTTATTTCCTGCCATTTTGATTTATTTCTAATGCTTAATTCAGACTTTATTCTCTTTTAACTTACTATTCTTCTATTGTCATCCATCATTATGCTAGTTTCCATTCTTATTTTTCATTTTTCTGCATGCAATATTTCATTGAGTATGTTTTGTACTGCAGGCTCAATGGTTATGAATTATTTCCATTTCTGCTTTCAATAGAAGTTTTTAAATTAATTTTCAATACTGAAGGATAATAAGAATCTTGTTTGGACCCCACTTTCTTTCAATACTTGGTATATATTATTCCAAGCTCCTTCTGGCTTTTAGGGTCTGGGTTGAAAATCTGTTGAAATCTAAGTAGGTGTACTTCTAAATGTGATTTTCTATTTTTCTCTTGCAGCTTTTATAATTCTATTCTTATTCTGTATATCAGTCACTTTCATGATGTTCCTTGGAGAGCATCTTTTTTCTTTTTAATTTGTTCTAATGTCTACATGACAGTAGAATGCACTTTGATATATCACACCTAAAAAGAGTATAACTTTTTATTCTTCTGGTTGTACATGATGTAGAATCACACCAATCATGTACTCATATATGCACATAGGGTAATAATGTCAGCTTCATTTTATTATCTTTTCTACCCCCAAGCCCCTTCCCCTCCCTTCACTTCCCTCTGCTGAATCCAAAGTAACTATTCTTCCATAGCCCTCCACCCCTTATTGTGAATTAGCATTTGCATACTAGAGAAAACATTCAGCCTTTGGATTTGGGGGATTGGCTTATTTCACTTAGCATGATATTCTCCAGCTCCATCCATTTACCTGCAAATGTCATCATTTCATTCTTCTTTAAGGCTGAAGTAATATTCCTTTGTGTATATATTTCACATTTTCTTTATCTATTCTTCTGTTGAAGGACACCTAGACTGGTTCCATAGATTATTGTGAGTTGAGTTGTTATATACATTGATGTAGCTGTGTCACGGTACTATGCGGATTTTAAGTCCTTTTGTATAAATAGAAGGGTGGGATAGCTGGGTCAAAAGATGGTTCCATCCCAGGTTTTCTGAGGAATCTCCATACCAATTTCCATAAAGCTTGCACAAATTTTCAGTCACACCAACAATGTATGAGTGCATCTTTTTCCCCACATACTCGCCAACATTTATTGCTGCTAGTATTGTTGATAATTTCCATTCTGACTGGAGTGAGATGAAATATTAGAGTAGTTTTGATTTGCCTTTAACTAAATGCTAGAAATATTGAACTTTGTTTTATATATTCATTGATCCATTGTATTTCTTCTTCTGTGAAAGGTCTGTTTAGTTCCTTAGCCCATTTATGGATGGAGTTATTTGGTTTTTTTTGCCTATTTGTAGGTTCTATAATTTTCTTGTGTTTAGATTTCTATTTTATTTCTAAAACTTGGAAGATTTTCTGCTAACATTTTATTGAAAAGATTCCGCATTCCTTTCATCCGGATTTTGAAGTCTTCCTCTATGCCAATGATTCTAAGTTTGGTTTCTTAAAGTCACTCCAGACTTCTTGAATATTCTGGTCATGGTCTCTTAATATATTTTCTTTATTATTGACTGTTTTCAAGATTATATGCTTTACATTCAATGTCTGAGAATCTTTCTTCAAAGTGAACTATGATGTGTTCCATTTAATTTTTAATATAATTTATTGAGTCATTTATTTCTAAGATTTCCATTAATTTAAATTTTTTAGAATCTCTATATATTTTAAATAATTTTTCACTTCCTATATTTTCTAAGTTCATTCTTTATATCTTCTTTTAGTTCATTAAACTTTGAATTTATATTATTTCTAAATTCTTTCTCTAACATTTTCTCCACTGTGGTATCCATGGGAATAGCTGTGAAAGTATTGTGGGTAATTTGGTGTGATTTTTTTCCATCGATTTTTCATACTGCTTCAATGTCAAGTGATCTACTGTGATGATTATTACATCTACTTTTATGTAAGGGACTATTTAGTGAGCTTCTTTTTTATAAAAAGCCATGGACTGAGTGAATATCCAAGTATTGATATGACTCATTGTGTATATTTGGCTATTCCTAGTATCTGCACAACTTTGAGAGAAAATATTAAACTCTATTTACTACAATCACTTCAGAGTAAAGTCATGTACTAATTAATCCTAGGAAAAGTAAAAACCTGTTTGTAATGTTCTCCATAGTTACTCTAATCCAGGTAACAAATGTAGCAATGTTCTGGAATAGGCTGAGAAACTAGTTGCTAAAAATAGTAAAATTACTGTTGCATATTATATAGGGCAGAAAACGGGAGGAGAGAAAATTTAAGCAAAAGAACAAAAAAGTGAAAATAAAAGATATAAAACAGAAATACATACCATAGTGAAAAGAAGTAAAAGAAGAAAATGGGGTGATGGAGATGATTTGATACAATTGCATGTAATGTAAAAGGTAAAAGAGGGGCCTGGATGATCAAGGGTAAACCTAAGTTTGGAAAACAAAGATAGAGAGAATGATTTCAATTAATGCTTTAAAACTATAGAATAAATACATTCAGATAGGTTTAGGATGAGATGTTGAATGCTAGGTGAATAACTATTGAATCAAAGTGAAGAATAACATATATAATATCAAAAATTGATATTGGAATTATTTATAGTAATCCATGCCAAGGTGCAGAAAAATTCTAATTGAGACTTCTGGGTTTGCATTTCATCAGCATTTGGGACCTTGAGTAGATGCCCATCACTATTCAGCTTTGGATTCTCCTAAAGGTACTTGGTGATAGGAGCTATTTCTCTGGTGGATATGGATTTCTCACCAGTTGGTTAGTATTAATCATTCCAGGGGCCTAATGTTGCATGCCCAGAGAGTGCTTTGTTGTTTGTGCCTTCTGGGGATTTCTATTGAGTTCAGGAGCACATGATTCAGGGCTCTGGGCTCTCATTCTAAATGCCGCAGTATGCTATGCTTTAGCTCCTCTCTGTAGGGTCTTCTTTAAAGTGTCATGTTCCCTGGTGGCTGTCTTTACCCATGGAACCTGTGAGAATTTGTGAAAAAGAAAGAATGAGGGTGGACTCTCTTTTATAACAACTAGATCCATGATGACAAACCCATGACCAGGATGAAGACATTAATCCATAAATGAGGGCAGAGCCCTCATGACCCAATCACCTCTCATTTTAATCCACTACCCAGAACTGCAGCATTGAAGATCAAGCTTCCAATCCATGGATATGAGAGATATACTTTAACCATAGCAGACACCTATGTGTGTCAAAACACACTCAGAATCATGGAAATGTCATGTCATCTTTTCCTGGAGAACAAATGTTCCAGTAATACTTGTGTACTTTGTACTATGTATGGCTGGAATCAGATTTTATACAAAGGGGATCTCAGAAAACCATATAGTAGAATCCTAGATTTGTATTATTTCTGAATTACAAATATGGGATGGAAGATTCTCTTCATGGTAAATTTAAGCAGACTAAGGTTGAAGGCACTTAGTAAGAAGCCATTTAATACAATGTGAATTTTTTGAGGCTTGAGGATGTAAGGGATTTCCTGGTAACTAGCATGTGCAGCGCAGCCAGCTCTAGTGTTCATCAATCTCTGCTTTCATTCTGGTATATTTAACTACTTTACGTTCAGCTTTCTTTCTGCTTTAACATTCTACATTACTTTCCACTTTACTATTTGCTTTCCTAATTATATATCTCTTCTGGGAGCAGTCCTGATTATCTGTTCTTTAATTCAATGGTTTCAACCTAAAAGTCAGGAGGATGCACTTGCCATTACTTTCCCCCCCACACACAGCCACCCTATTCTCCTAAAAGCAATGATTAGACAGTAAAATAATGAGCAGCCCCTGCAAACCCTCATGATATATAAACCTTCCCATAACCACTTCCCATAACCACTGTAAAAAAATGGTCAGCCCTCCTTGGTTCTGCATCACATCTCATCTCCAATGGCATTCATTGGCCAATCCTGGATGGCATCAAGAACTCTAGCTGCAAGTGAGTTAGGGCAGAGTCCATTTCATTATTCAACTGCTACCTAGCCCCATTGCTGGTAATTATAGGAATTTGCTCAGGACCTAATGTTTTCTTTTTCAGGCTAGCATCTGTAATAACTAAATAGACTTTTTTTTTTTTTTTTATTCAGAGATCTCTTGTTCTCTAGAGTTTTGGTTTAACAGAGGAAATGTATATAATAATATATTCAAAATCAAAAGTGTTTTTGTGGAAATGGATGAATTGAAGGGTGTTCTATAGTGATGACAGTGGAAAAGGAGTTGTAAAGAAATGCTAAATTGTTATCTTTCCAAGTATAAAAGGTGGGGAGAGAATAAGCATATTAATCTGAAATAAAGGTATAACAAAAAGAACAAAGCAAAAATTGTTTAAAGTAATTGCTTCCTGTCAGTTGGAAGTGAGAAGCATCATGGGGGACTTTTTCTCATTAAAATCTTGTAGAAATGTTTCCTTCTTTAGAGTTTGTGCATCTAAACTATTGTTTAAATGTATCCTCATTTATTGCTTTTTAAAAGATATTTGAAGTAAAGAAAACAGGTCACAGATACTGTAAGGACTGGTAAAGCTTATTGTGGCTAGGCAGACACAGGGTTTATGAGAGGAATCATGAGAAGAAAACCTAAGAAGACATTTAGGGCCTTGCTGTGTGAAACCTGTGTCAGTATTAAAAAAGAAAAAAAAAAAATGTTTTAAGTTTACAGGCAATAGGTACCATGAAATGAGTATATATGAAATGTGTTTTAACTTCCTAGGCCTCCCATCATGCCCTCCCAGAAGAGAGGCCTCAATTCTCTCACAAGCTGGAAACTATTAATTGAGCAAACACAATTCCCATTTCTCTATTAAGATCTTTCTGGTTACTAACAATATTAGGTGATAAGAGATGGGGAAAATAAAAATAAAACTTTAAAAAGAATATTACTGGGACCAATGGAAGTAACAGGCTTTGGGAATTTTCCTGGGAAGACCCCACATGGTGTCTTCATTCAATTCTTTAGTCTTTGATTATGCAAGTGCTTAAAGTACTGTAAGCACAGAATCAATTATCAAATGCTTTCTGCAAATTACAGCTGCCTAGTTAAATTAAATCCCCTCTCTGGACCTGTGGAAAAAAAATGGCTGAATGATGCCCCTGAATATTCTCTTTAACTAGAGGTTCTCAAACATTAAAGCACATAAGAATCAATTGAGAATCTTATTTAAAATGCAAATTACAGAATTGCAGAGCCCAGTCTCAAGAGATTCTGATTCAGTAATTCTACTCTCATACTCAGAAATCAATCAGTCTCTCCTTCTCTCTTCTCTCTTCTCTTTCCTCTGCCCAACCCACTAAACTTTCCAAGGGAATTTAGGACAATATTTTAAAAAATAAATAAATAAAAAACACACAAAACAACTCTAGATCTCTGTTATGTATTTATACAATCTTTGGCAGTTTCATTGTGTCTGCAATGAGAATAGGAGAAATATTATCAATATCTTTTGGCAGACTGTCTACTTTAAATTACAACTATACTAGATAAACTAATGGGGAAAATAACCCCAAAAAGGCAAGAATAAATGAATAAATTAACTGTACCAATTAATTTCTCATTGCCTGAGAAATTACTTATCAATTTCATGTTTTTAAATATGTACTTCAAAAATAAGTATAGAATTTCTTTAGGACAGATAGATTCTGTGATACCTTAACCACAATATGCTTTTATATAACAAAATCTTTACAGTGAAACTAAACTAGAGAAACTATAATTTATGAGGTTATCCATATAGTTTGAACAATCTCAATAATCACAGCTTTTCAGAGATAATTACAATCCTTCCTTACTTGAAGGAATCCTTCCTTCCTTTCATCAACAAATTAACGTGTTTGTACTATTACTCATGCAAAATAATTGGAAATTGCAAAGATAAAATTATGATTTTTTGATATATTTTAGTAGAAAATTAAATTTGAAAGAGATTAAGAGAACCTAAGGGGAAAAAAATCTATGGGGAATAAATTGTAAGGGTTTGAAAAGTGTTTCTTTGCAAATACAAGGAGCAAATTAAACCAAAACCAAAAAGCAACGTCAACAATACCAAAAAAAAAAAAAAAAAAGTAGTTATTAAACACTGTGGAGTTCCAGAAAATTTGGCGTCAGGTGTCAGGTTATTAATTTACTAACTAGGAGCATAGTAAATATCTGTCTCACCTTGGTACTGTTTCTAAGCTATTGTCTTTATAGTCTCCCCAAAATGGATCACAACACCATGCATAACTGGGGGGAAATCTTTCCATAATTTCCTTTTGTAATCAGATAACTCCTTAAAATTTTTTATTAGATGGTAAAAAGATAATATTTTGTAATATTTGAGATTTCATGAAACATTATGTTAAATTATTCTGTTCCCTCTTTTTAAAAAAAATATAACCACCAGAAAACATAAAATGAGCTATATGGCCTCCATTAAATTTCTTTTCTTGTTTTTGTTCAGCTTTGTTGAGGTGTAATTATCACATAAGAATTGTATACATATAAGGTGTACAGCTTGGTGTTTTTGTAAAGAAATACATTATGAAAGTATTACCACAATTAGGCTAACTAACACATCGTCATCTGACATAGTTATTATTTGTTTATATATTTATTTATACTAAGAATTCTGAAAATCTACCCTGTTGATAAATTTCAAATATATAATAAGGTATTGTTAACTATAATCCCCAGACTGTTCTATGTATCTTTTGTAACAAACCTTGTAGTAATGGCTCTATAAGTATCCTGTCAGAAATGAGCCCAATAAACACTGTAATGTGAAATGATACTAAAAGCACCTGTGTCACGTTTCTTCATTCTTCCTTTCCTGTTGGCATTGACAGTGAGGTTTGAAAAGCCAGCAGCTACAGTAGAGATGCAGGCAGTAGCATGTCCTGCCTTCTCTGCTCCTCTGCAGTGGGTCAGTCACTTGCTCTGCCCTCTCCCTCAAGAACTGACCTCATCTTTATTTCTGCCCTTAGAAGTGATGGCTCTGCCCCGGCTTCTATCCTCAGAGTGATTCTTCATTCCTGATATTCTATAACAAATACTTTCACCACCTTCAGATATAGAAATGTGAGAAGATTGATTCATTTTTCTTACCCTAAAGTAGGTTCAAATCAAAGGGCTAGGGAATTAAAAAAAAAAAAAAAAATCAGCCATTTTCAATCATAGTTGCAACAAATTGATATTTAGCTTGTGTATCTTTATTTGTTTAATCTGTATGTTTATCAGGTTTAACTGAACTGGAAGACTATCTGGAATTTTTAATTGTAGGGATAGGGAGTGTGAAAAACTGAAATAAAGCTGGGCACTGTGGTGCACACCTGTAATCCCCACTCTTGGGAGGCTGAGGCAGGAGGATTGCGAGTTCAAAGCCAGCCTCTGCAATGGCGAGGAACTTAGCAACTCAGTGAGACCCTGTCTCTAATAAAATGCAAAAAAGGGCTGGGGATGTGGCCCAGTGGTCGAGTGGCCCTGAGTTCAAACCCTGATACAAAAAAAAAAAAAAAAAAAAAAAAAAAAGAAAGAAATCCCCTTACCCCAGGAAGATAGTGGCTTACTAAGCAAATAAATTATGTATAATGTAAAAGTTTTTCAGAGATAATTACAATCCTTCCTCACTTGATCATTAAAGCAGTTTCCTCTGCTAGGAAATATTTGGTTAACCTAGTTTAGTCATAGCATGCAGTAATAAAACTGATTTAAAAAAATATGGCATATAATTCTATTATTATTTTTGTGCTCACAATGAGCTTTGCTAGAATTACAAAAAAATAAGACTTTTAAAAATTGCTTGTTTTTGCAAAGTACTCTTTATTTTAAAATTTAATTCTTTAAAGAGATAATTCAGAATAAAATTGCAAGTTGTAAGTTTCATTCAGTTCTTAAGCAAACTTTGAATATGTTGACCTGGGTATAAGCTGAGGATTAGACAAAATATGACCTCAAAAAACATACTTGAGTGGAAAATAAGATTTAAACATACTTTTACATTAATAGATAATATAAACTAATTTAATTCTGGACTAACATGCCTTTTCCTGAATCTTCTTTTTAGTTGTGATTCATATAATATATAAACCACAAACATAAAATAAGAAATCACATTTCAATGTTTACAATAATTTGTTCTGTTACTACTATGCAAATTCTGCAATAGTTTTACCAGCCATAAGTGGGCTCCCTCCAGTCACCCCAAACTACTCCAGAATAGAGTAGAAGAAGAAACACCCATGGAGAAGCATGTTCCTGGCATGACTGAAGTCAGGCTGGTAATTAAACAAGGAAGGCTGACTCAGAGTAGAAGAAAAGTTAAGCCAGTTGTTGTATGGAAGGAAAGCTGCCATTGAGGGTGTCCCAAATTCTAGGGCACAATTTCTTTTTTTTCTTTTCTTTCTTTTTTTTTTTTTTTTTTTTTTTTTTTTTTTTTGGTACCAGGGATTGAACTTAGGGGCACTTGACCACTGGACAACATCCCAAGCCCTTTTTTTTTTGTATTTTATTATAGACAAGGTCTCACTGAATTGCTAAGTGCCTTGCCATTGCTGAGGCTGGCTTTGAAGTCGCAATCCTCCTGCCTCAGCCTCCCAAGTGCTGGGATTACAGGTGTGCGCACCACACCCGGTTCTAGGGCACAATTTCTTTCTTTCTTTCTTTTTTTTTTTTTTTTTTTTTTTTTTTGATACCAGGGATTCAACTTAGGGGCACTCAACCACTGGGCCTCATCCCAGCCCTTTTTTGTATTTTATTAGAGACAGGGTCTCACTGAGTTGCCAAGTGCCTCGCCATTGCTGAGGCTGGCTTTGAATTCATGATCCTCCTGCCTCAGCTTCCCAAGTGCTGGGATTACAGGCGTGCACCACCGTCCCCGGCTAGGGCACAATTTCTGATGCAAACTTGTGGAACTGATATTGGAGAGCCTGGAAGCAAGAGGTCAAAATTCTTTGTGTGGTAGTGATACCAGTGATAAGAGTCAATCAGGGACAAGTGAAGATTGAACACCTGAGAAACACCCAGGCAAGTGTAGAAAGCAAGTTTTATTTAAAGGATAGAACAGAGAAATACTATTCTGCAGAGAAGGGGTCCCAGAGCCATCCTAAGAAGTGGAGGTTTCCTGCCCCTTTTAACATTTTAGATTTCCTTTGTTCTCATGTTCTCCTCTCCCCATCGTGCCTACCAGACCAGAGACCACAAGGTGGGCCAAAGGTGTAGTGATTCAGGCAGGAAGGGAGCAGCCCAAGAGGCATTAATTAACCCCTACAACTCCTTACAGGGAGGAACAATTTCCTAGAAGCAGGTTTCCTTGGCAACAGGTAGAGAAGGAGGAAGTGTCCTCTCCTGAAGGTTTTAACATTTTTTTTTTCCTCCTGAATCAGCCCCCATCGTTCTCAGACCAAATCATTCATTATGTAATGTGAATGATTCATTATGTAAAGTGTTTGCACCCCCCCTTTCAGTAGCACTGTGGGCATGAGAGATCAGAGATCTCAGAGTTGAAGAGATCTATATTACAAAAGGAATAGGACTCAGTTTTCAAGGAGAAATGAATAGAAAATATTTACTAGGCAGGATGTTAGAATCCCATCAACATCCACATGTCCATTGCTACCCATTTATTGGCTTGATCAAACTTTGACTTTGCTTGGGGTTCTTTCTTTTAGACCTCTGAACTTTGGCACACCACCAAATTTAGGAAGCACTAAGGTGCAAATGTGACCCATTAACAGCTCATTCCTGGAAAGGCTTGCCTGAGGTAGAGACTTTCCCTGTTGAACCCCTGTAATCATGCTGTCTGCTGACCCAACCCACTTGCTCAGTTTCCCATCAAAGTTCCTATTTTCTGTCTCTTTTCCTGTAGAAGAATACAGTCTCATCTTACCTACATCTGGATTTGTTTTTATTTAAGAGTTCAGTCATATGTCTGCTGTATCTTCCCTTCCTCCCACTATTTTTTCATATTCTTTGCCTTCTTGTTATATTTCAGAGCTACAAGTTATATTTTACCTTCTTGTTATATTCCATAATACTACCAGTTTGGATCTTAAATGTTCCCCCCAAACTCATATATTAAAAAATGGTCACTGTGAAGCTATTGATAAGTTGGGGAACTTTCCTGTGGGGTGTGGGGGCCTCCTAAGAGTAAGTTAGTCACTTGGAAATGCCCTCAAATAGGTCCTCTGCCCTTTCTCTCTGATTCACTTCCTGGCTGTCATGAAGTTAAACCTCATCTGTGGGACACTCCTGTACTGTGATGCCATAGGCCGGTACATGGACAGTGGGACCAAGTGACCATGGACTGAAAGCTCTGAAACAATGAGTCCAAATAAACCTTTCCTCTTTTTAAGTTGATTATCTCATGTATTTTCTCATAGCGATGGTGAGCTGATCAACATAATAGGCATACTGAGTGCCTGGAAAATTCAGGAAGAAAATTTTTACTTTCAAGTCACATATTTTTGCATATTCTTGATACCTGTAAAGTCCTTAATTTTATTTCTTTTTTTATTGCAGAGTTTCTCCTATTATAGGTCTCAATTTATATAGATCAGTAAGAGTCATCTGATTTATGTGATTGAAGTAGATGTACATTTCTTTTGCTTCCAGAGCTTCTTGCTAGGCCTACTCTGATTATTCTCAAACCAAAGTATAAATGATGGTTCTATGCCTCTGCCCTCCTAACCTACCTAATTGCTGGTTTGTGTCTTGCTCATAATTTCCCCATCATAGTCTAGCAGAGAGCTTGATACATTGTATTGTTCATTAAAATTTTCTTAATTTAATTTCAAATGAATTAAATGATGAATTAAAAGAACTTCACATTTACTAAGAACTAGTATGCCCCTTTAACAAAATCAGGAGATGAATTGTAAAAGGAAAACCTGTCCATTAATGACTAGGACTTATTCATAACTCATTGCAGAGCTTGTGAGGTCATAGTAGCTGGTTGTTGAGATAGATCTTGTGTGTGATGTGAATGATGTCATTGAACTGTCACTACTCAGGTTAAATATAAGGGCTTAGGAACCTGTTAGAGCTTAAGTTCTGCAGGGGAGTATTGTTGGAGTAGACAGCAAGTCAGAGGAGGCACACAGAGAGGAAAGACAGCCCCGCTTTTTTCATTAGTAGCTTACCTTTGTGTTTCAGTTTCACAAAAAATGATTACCATTCTGCCTAATGGTATTTCATAGTTTTCTCTTAATTTCCTATATGCATCTTTCTAGTTCTCCATCTACCTTTGATCAATTCAAAACTTTTTAAAAGGTTCTCAATTTTTGCAGAATTTTTTTTTTTTTTCCTTTCTGAAGGGAAAGCTCGGTTTGTGCCTTTTTCTTTTGTAAATTAACAGAGATCTAGTATTGAGAAACATTTTTAAACCCCTCAATAAAAACTTGTAAAGTTTTAATGAACTTCACCCCCCAAGAGACTGCTATTATTACAGTATCGAAATAATGCAGATTGCAAAGCTAGATAATGATGAGATTGGCAAAAGGTTTTGGATGAGTTCTTTAAGCTGATTAAACTGGGACACCTGTTTTACGAAGTTCATTTCATTTAGGATGTATTTCATCTATTTAGTCAGCTAACAATTGCCTTGCTTAATTGCACCAGTACCTAATTCTTTTATATAGGGCAAATAGGAAAGTTCTCTAAATGTTTATTCCATTTAATGTTCAATAGTATTGAAAGATAATACATATGATGTATTAATAAAATGATCATTGGAAGTTTTGTTTCTAGGTATATGGTTCTTATAATGTTTAATGAAATGTCATATATCTTATTGAACGCAACATTAAAATATTATAAGAAATCTTTACAAACTAAAGAGCAATAATGAGATTCTAAAAGACAGTAAGTTTATGACAGATTTTTGAATACCGAGTCCTAAGTAAAGTTGCTTAACACAACTTTATTTTCTTCTAAAAGGTTTTTGCTGTGTTGTTTTGTTGTTATTATTACTGTTATCATGGGACAAAAGACTCTCCCCCAAGGAAATGTGTTTATTACTGTTTATATAAAAATTTTTATGATCTGAATTTACTATAATACATCATATTATAAGCACCAATTATTATCACTAATAACTTTTTCCCCTCCCTTAATGTATGAATCAGCCATATGAAGATTTTATTAAATAAAATTTAAAAGAGTCTGCATGTTGCCTGTTTTCTTCCTTTGAAAATATCTCAAGTGTAAAATACTGTAGGGGTAGGTCAGGTTAAAAAATGTAGGTAGTTATGTCTGATTTCTTTCTTAGCTTGTGTCTGGCAATCAAAGCAAATATATAAGTTTCATTCTGGGCCACCTGAGTGGTGCAGTATAAAGGGAAAGTCTGCAGGCGAGGTGTACAGAAATACTCTAAGGAAAAGTAAGCACTAGTAAGCGTGCTTGATACTCTTTTGCTCATTACTCTACAAGAACAGAATAGAATCAATTGGTTATGCAGTCTATGCCCCTAATCATGTATTTGCCAAGTTGTACTGAATGCCAACTATAAATAAAGCACTGGGATCTACCAAAGGGAAATTAAAGGTAACTTGTCCCATGAAAATTAGATTTTTTTTCATATGGAAGAAAGAGTACAGCAGAGGATTGCTAGGCACTACCCCATAATCCAGTTCTAATGCTTTACTCTGAAGAGAAATGATAAATATATAGCTTTACACTATATCCCTTTATAAGTTTGCTTTATGGTTGTACATAGAAATGTGCAGTTCTTCTTTGATCTATTAGCATATCTTATATATCTAGAGTACATTATAAGCATTTATACTATACTTTCTTTCTTTATAATCCCAAATTGTAAATCATGACCTGTTCTTCTCCTTTTACTTCCTTTCTTCTTTCCTCCATATGTATTCCATTTGCTGTTGATAGTGTGGGCTCTTTGAGAGACCTCAGGCTTACTGAGCCAGATTTCATGAGACACCTGTGAAAGATTTCATCATCAAATATCTAAGAGGAAAAAAAATCATCATAGGTCATGTTCTGTTGTAGTTCAACTGTTTCTGACAGATAAAGATTTTAAATAATAGCTTTTAAAACAATTCTTTAAGGTAAACATATAAAACAAATAAAGAGGATGTTCTGAAGAATAATATCATTTGAAGTCAAGGTTACTGTATCTCCAGTGCTAATTAACGACCTACACAGGAAGATAGTGTCTTTTACTGGGTCCATTTTCCAAATTGACTTTCTACATCTGCTAAAGAATCCAGTATTGTTTGAGATAGCCTGCTTTCTTTGGCAGTTAGCGTTTAATGGGAAGTGGAAAATAAAAGAGGAAAATGAAAATAGGAAGGGAAATGGATTGGATTACTATGAAGCTTTATACTTAAGATATAAGCCACAGTAAGACGTCATTACCAAAAGAGAGAGGAAGTCAGTGAAAATTAAGTGGATAGTGGAAAAGGGGCAAGTACAGGAGGGTAATCTGATGCAAGAACTGACAAACCAAATGTAATGGTTAATTTGAATTGTCAAATTGATTGGATTAAGAGATACCAGTGATTAAGAGACTTCTGGGTGTGTCAATTAGGTTGTGTCCAGGAATGATTGACGTGTAGGGTAGCCAGCTGAAGTGGAGACCCTCCCAAAGCATAGGCAGAACTGTCCAATAGGATGATGGCTTGGATGGAATAAAAGTTGGAAGAATAAAGAAGCAGCAGCAGATGCAAGGAATCTTTTTGAATAGGTTCTTGACTGCTCCTGTGATCTTCTATACTTTTGCTTCTTTACTTTTCCAAAGAGATTCTGCCCGTTATTCTCCAGGGAGTTTCCAGAAGCCTTAGGTCTCTGACTAGGGTAGCACCGCTTATCCCTTTTGTTTTAGCGCTTGAGTCTCTTGGATTGTGCAGCGACTGGTTCTTCTAGCTCCTCAGCCTGCAGATGGCCATTGTGGACTATCTACATCTGGTCCAGTAAGCCAAACTAATAAATCCCCTTTTTTATGTTTATACTTCCTGTTGATTCTGTTCCTCTAAAGAACTCTACCAATGAAAATAATGTTAAGTGTTAATATGTTTCTGTTATTACTACATAAGTGACAGGTAATAAAAATATCTACAAATTAGGAAGGTAAATTAAATACTTCCCTTAGCTTTTCTTCTAAGTGAGGGAAGAGACCTTGACTATACCAAAGTTTAGAAATTCCTCAATTTTATTATGTCTTGTGATTAAAAATCAGAGTTCCTAAACATTTATGTATGGATAAGTGACTTGAAAATTACACTACTGTCACCATTTATCCCAGTTATTCTCTCAGATCCACTATCTTTGTAAAGGTTATTAAAACACAATAAAATTTAATTTGAGGATTCTGTAGACCCTTTGGTCTTGAGAAACTAAGAATTTACAGCTCACAATATCAAAATCAATTTTATTTTCAATTGTCACTATATGAGTCAGTAGAATCTGGGGTAAATAAAAACTTCTGCTTATTACTGTTTAATAACATTCTAGATGTTGTCTCTAAAACTATACTAGGTACTCATTTATTTTTAAAATGTCTAAATGTTCTTATGCATCTATAAATAAGAAATTCACTAAAGAACAACTTGCCTTAAATATTCTATGTTGACTAATCATTTATCTAGGGCACAAGTTCAAGAAAGAAAATTTTGGCTCTGACTAAATTATGCTATAAAATATTTAAATATTATTATGCTCAAAACTGTGTAGAATTTTAATATACTTTTTTTCTGTAGACAATGACATCTCCAATGTAGATAATACTTCCGTTGGTTTTTTATTGTTATTTTTTAAAATTAATTAATTTATTTTAATTAGGCATATGTGACAGCAGAATGTATTTTGATTCATTGTACACAATTGCAACACAACTTTACATGTCTGTGGTTGTGCACAATGTATCATCACACCATATGTGCAGTCATACATGTACCCAGGGTAATGATATCCATCTCATTCCAGCATCTTTCCTGTCCCCATCTGTTGGGTTTCTAAAACTGTTTATCTTTTATTATCATCACTATTGTGTTTTAGTCAGAGATGAAAAAACAAACTACTTTAATAAACTTGTGTCCTGTGGACAAAATTGACCTCTTAGAAAACTAAATCTATTTAGAATCTTTCCTCCTTGCTCCTTCTGACATGTGATGTGTGTTTGGCCATTTTTCCATAGGCTATGAGCTCTATTCCAAGGAGAAGATTGCTCCCATTTCCTCAAAAACTTGGTGCAGCCCCAAGGACTGAACTGATTCTATACCAAGGATTTAAACAACGTAGGCTAATTTGACTTCTTAAAAAATCTTGGTCCTTTTTCCAAAATGGTGAACACTTTTTATAAGAATGTAAGGAATAGTAATCACAAACAAGTTTAATTAAGTGAAGTCTCAAAGTTTATTTTAAAAATGAACCCCTGGATTGGAGTTGTAGCTAACTCAGTGGTAGAACACTTGCCTGGAACGTATGAAGCACAGGGATCAATTTTCAGCACTGCATATAAATAAATAAAGATCCATTGACAACTAAAAAAAAAAAAAATACATATTAAAAAAAAAGAACACTTAGTCCTGTGGTTTTGTGGGTAGGATGAAGTGGATTTTAACTGAGAAACTGAAGGGAAATTTCAGATAAGAAAATAAATAGTTACAAGAGGAATGTTATTCAGAATACTATGCTAACTATTCTAAGTGATTTATATCCTTGAGTAATGTATTAATATAAAACAATGAGTCAAAACAGTTGTTTTTACAAATACTTATATATGAGATAGAAATACTGTGGTGGGTGTTTTTCTTAAGTTCTCTGTTTCTAAACCCAGTATATTTTAACTAATGAGGAGAAAGTCTGCTTCTCTCCAGGCATGTATACATTTTCCTCTATAACATTAGGAAATTGCAATGTAACTTTTGCTTTACACAAACCTATATTTATATGTATGGATGGATGTGTATAAATATACAGATATAACACATTGTAAAATATTATGCTTTAGATTTTCTTTAGTTTTTTCCTTTCTCTTTAATAACAGAACCATGGAAAACAGTCCAAAATACTCATTTTTAAAACTTCATTGGAATTCTGCTGTTTCTTATTACTCTCATTTCTCTATGCCAAAGAACATTTTTAATTAAGATTATATGCATCCAGGGTCATTAATAATCTGCAGATTAATTGCCACCACATGATTGTAAGATGGCTACTTCAGAAAGGTTATAAATTATGTTTAAGCTGTACATGCTACTCATTCTTACTGAATAAAATAAAACAGGAGGGACTGATTAACTGAGAAAATGGAGGGAAACTAAAGGCAAGAAAATAGTTTAAAAAGGAAAGCTACTTAAAAAAAAGTACATTAACTATTCCTTCTTGCTTGTAGTAAACTTACAAGAAACTTACTAAATACTAATGGGTCAACTAATTTGACTTTAACAATAACTATACATGCAGACAGATATACTGCTGTGGTGTTTTCTCATAAGTTTTTCATATAATCTTATAGTGTTTTTTAATGACCAAGAATATCTTCATAAATCATAGCTTGTTAAGCACAGTTTCTCTGAATCTATTTCTGTCAAGTATTATATTTGTGAAATAAAATATTATGAAGTTTTGTGAAATAAAATATTATATTTGTGAAATAAAATATATGAAGATTTGTTGTGAAGAATATCTTTTAATACTTCCAGTGGTAACTTCCACAGGGTTCACCATATTCCAAGATAAACTTTGCTTGAGAATTACTACTGTGTACATTTGAAATCAGCTACCTGCAGACCTTGATCAGAGAAGCTGCTGGAAACCTTCAGGGTTATACACAGAATTACAGATCAGGTTATAATTACTTCATGGACATTGAATATGGTTTTATCTTTCCTTATTTGTTCTTCAATTCCCATATGACTTCTAGTTAAAGAACTTGATGGTGTACAAATAATAAAATTTTTAAAAAAAGGATAATATATTTAACATATTTCACCTAAAAACACTAAAGGGATATATCATTAAAGCTTATAAGAAGTGTTGGTTAGTGGCTGGGGCTATGGCTCAGCAGTAAAATGCTCATCTCTCATGTGTGAGGCCCTGGGTTCGATCCTCAGCACCACATAAATAAAATAAAGGTATTGTGTGCACCTACAACTAATATATATGTATCTATACATACGTATATATATATGTGTATATGTGTGTGTATGTATATATGTATATATATATGTATATGTGTATGTATATATATGCATATATATATATAAAAAGAAGTGTGGGTTAAAAATAAGGATTAACAATAATGAGCAGTTAACTAAGTCAGTTAAATGTATCCATGCATGCATGTATATGTATAGAGGGAAGAAACAGAAAGATAAATAGCCATAATACAAAATAGACTATAATAGATTATTTAAAAATTATTTTAATAACAGAATGATTTTTATAGTTTTATTGAAATATAGGAAGCATACAATAAAATGTACCCAAAGTATACAGACAGGTCATGGATTTTTCATATATTTACAGTGTTGTATATCCATCACCATGATAAATTCTGGAGTGTCTAAACACTCTGAAAAGAAGTCCTATACAGATATCAGTTATTCTTTATTCCCATTCCCCACACCAACTCCTCTCAACTCACCCAGCTCTAAGCAAAATAGCAATATACTTTTTTTGTTTCTATGCATTTACTTCTTCTGGCTATTCCACACAAATGCCATAATACATTGTATGATCTTTTGTGACTGACTCTTTTCATTTAGCATAATGTATTTAGTGTTCATCCAAGAGGGCACATGCACTGGTACTTCATACTACTTTATTGTCTAATAATAATCCATATATGAATAAATGTTATTTATTCACCTACTGAGAGATATTTAGGTATTTCCTCTTTTGGCTATTATGAATATGTTCTTTTAATCATTCATATACAAATTTTTGTGTTGATGTGTTTTCGTTGCTATTGGGTACCTAACTAGGAATTGAATTTCTGTGCCATATGTTAAGTAACTCCATGTTTAGTATTTTGAGTGTCTGTTATATTGGTTTTCAAGTTGAAAACAACATATTATATTTATCCAAAAGTTTATGAGGTTTCCCAGACTTGTTCTTAACTGTCTTTTTGTTTATGGCTATGATTATGATTGTGAAGCATCATCTCATTGAAGTTTTGATTCTCATTTGCCTTGTGACTAATGATGTTAATATTCATTCAGGTACTTATTTTGTATATAAAAGATTTTCTTTGAAGAAAAATTACATAATTTTCTTATTTTCAAATTGGTTATTCTGTTGTGGTGAGTTGTCAGGAGTTCTTCATAATTGATCAAATAGTCCTTTGCTAGATATATCATTTACAAATAATTTCTCCCATTCTATGGGTTGTTTTACATTTTCTTTATTCTTTTTCTTTTCTTTTCTTTTTCTTTTTTTTTTTTTTTTCTTCTGGTACTGGGGATTGAAATCAAGGCCACTCAACCACTGAGTCACATCTCCAGCCCTGTTTTGTATTTTATTTAGAGGCAGGGTCTCACTGAGTTGCTAAGCACCTCATCATTGCTGAGGCTGGCTTTGAACTCGCCATCCTCCTGTCCAAGCCTCCCAAGCTGCTGGGATTACAGCGTGTGCCACCGTGCCCAGCCTCAGGTCTCATGTTCTTTAATAGCGTTCTATGATGTATAAAAGTTTTTAACTTTTGAAGTCCAAGTTGTACCTTTTTTCTTTTGTTGTAGTAGTCCCTTGATGTTATATCTGAGAAACCATTATCTACTTCTAGGACAGGAAGATGGACTTCTATGTTTCCTTCAATAAGTTTTACACTTTTTGCACATACACTTAAATATCCAATCCATTCTAAGTTTGTTTTTGTAGACAGTATAAAGAAAGGAGCAAATTTCATTCTCTTGTATGTAGATATTCAGTTGACTCAGAAATGTTCACTGAGGAGGCTTTATTTTCCCCCTTTGAGATATCTTTACATGCCTACTGAAAAGGAACTAACCATCATTGGTAAGGTAAAATTATAAACTCTTGATTCTATTTCATGTATCTATATATCAATTCATGCCAGCATCCTATCACTTCAGTTGTTATAGCTTTGTAATAGGTCTTAATTGGGATGTGTGAACTTTGTTCTTGTTCAAAAATATTTTCAGTATTCTGGATCCAGAATGGTGTTTAAATATTAATTAAGCTACAAAATAGCTATATATTCTTCACATAAACTTTAATTCTTTGACAGGGAGACCCGAAGTTGGCTCTAATGCAACATTTAACTTTAGACCCATTGTCTGTCTTGAAGATTTATCCTGTAGATTTGTGATCCCACTTTTATGTCTGGTTAATTTTGACTTCTCATAATGTGTGCCTGGTGATAATTATACATAATCTAATTTCTATTTTTTGCTTTCCTTATAACCTTACTCATGGATGTTCTGCTTCATTTATTTACAAACAGTGTTTGCAGTATTAACTGGCATTAAACACATTAATGAGATAATCTCTACTTTTATAATGTTAAGCACTAAACTATACTGTTTCCTTTTCTTTTTAACTTCTTCAGCAACTATTTTTTCTGTTAATTATCTAAGTCTTTTCCTCTTTGTACCCTCTGAGCACAAACAAATCTAATATTCATTATTTATTTTGATATTTTATCCTTCAAATAAGACATCTATTATCTGGGTTTCAAATTTCAATTTTATGTTGCTGAGTTTCAATTCCAAAATAACCTTCTGAACATTTCCACTTGGATCAGCCACCATTTAAATGAACCACATATAATATTAAGCCAATATAGTGTCCTATTTCAGTAACACAGTATATCACTTCTGCTTTTATTTCCAATTCAAGATGCTCATTTTGTGCTTCATTGTATTTTAAGTCATTTGCCTTTTCTCTCCTTACTCAACCTAAGCACTAAGTTTACTATAATAATCTCATAGTTTTCTAATTTTCTTGATACTATTTCTTCCTTTTTTTCTTCTTATGTTTTATTTTAATAGTTATTTTACATTTTTGTTTTCATTTTCCATCTGCTAAAGCTTGGGAATCTCTATCCTAGTTTTCTATTTGCTTTGATACACTACAAATGGACACATTGTTCTGATTTTGTGATAACTGCCAGAGGACCAAGTAGTTCCTGTATTTCTTTCACTCAAACTTGCTCTGACCTCCTTACTTGGAATTCTTTGTTATCATGTATGGACCCCCACCATCCATACATACAGGGGAAATTCTATCTTTTCTCCAAGGGAGTCTGCATCTCATATGCATACCTCATTGTCCAGAGAGAAATGTCATCACACTCACTTCAATCTCATGGGGAAGTGTAATACCCCTTGTGCTTACACAGTTCAGCTTATTTTTCTATATACTCTATTATAAAGTGGGGGCTATTTTTGCAATAGAACCTTGCCTATTTTTCTAATCTCTTTCTCCTTTATAGTTTTAAATGTTGTGTCCTGTTCACTCTTTCTGAAACTTTGGAGCACCTTAGGGGGAGGGGAGTACTTAGTTGAGGTAGTGTTTTACAGTATAGTACTTTATGACAATCTATGATTTCCTCTTGATTTTGAGGATTTGTAAATATATTTTGGCTAATGGTCTTTATTTAGTTAGGACTAAATATATATCCTGTTTCTAAATAGATACACTGTTTATACATGAATTTTAGTACTGAATTTATTACATTCACCCAATATGTAACACTCAAGCTTTGACCTAAAGGGGGGTGTTAGCGGAAATTGCAGGTAGGGACCGAGGCTCGAACTGTCGTATAGGAAAAGGAAAGGGGTTTATTGAATTACCAAAGAAACACGCGGAGGGGATGAGGACAAACCGCGGGGAACGGAGGGAGCTGGAGCACGCGGGAACGGGAGTGGAGAGCAGGAGCAGGGAGCCGCAGGAACCAGGTGAGAGCAGGAACAAAAGGGACGATTTCAGTCCGGGGCTGGCTTAAATAGAGTAGGGGTCATAAAACCCCCTTGGAGTGAGTCCTTGTCCTATAGGCCAGCAGAGGTCATGGGGGGAGGTAGTGGTAGTGGACAAGGGTCTTGCTGGTCAGGTTTTGGTCACGCTGAGGATCTCGGGAGCCGTAGTTTTCACAAGGCACCTGGAAAGGTGTGGCCTTCTGCCTGGGAGGTGTGGCCTTCTGCCTAGAACCAACATTCCCCCCTTTTTGATTTCTTAGGAAGTGGGGCGTCGTGTTTCGATCTGGCTGCTTCGGAGCTGAAATGGGGCGACGTGGGGTAGTTTTGGGGGGAGGGAGGAATGTAGGCAGGCAGGTCAGGCTTGAGGGTTAAAAAAATTCCCAGGAGGCAGGCACCATAAAGATGGATCTCTGCAGGAGTGAATTGGATGAAGGTTCCTTGAAGCCATAAATCGGTGAGGGTGTCAAACCAGGCTTCTGCAGAGGTCACTGAGGGAGTCAGCCGGAGAGCATGTAGAAATTGTGGGTCTTGCGAGTTTGCAGGTAACACTATTATGGAAGCAACAAAGGGAAGAAGGTGAGATGGATTATTGTCCATAGGCCTGTGTTCCACCAGGTGGGACTTACGGTGAAGAGGCCAATGGAGAGTGCGAAGCACATCATAATGAGCGTCTGGTGGCAGCATAAGGGCAGGACTCAGCAGGGGTCTCTGGTTGGAAGGTCATTTGTTGGTTTTTTCTTAACAGTTGATAGTCCCTGGGAAAAACTGGTTAAAGGTTCAAAACGAGAAAAACAGAAAAGATTATTTTGAGATGGTATTGGGGACACGAGAGAAACGAATTTTCAAGGGATCAGTGGGACTGGGAGAGCAAGTATATTGAGGCGGTTGTTTGTCATCTTTTTGTGGACCTTCAGTTGGTTGAGCAGCTGGTTTTAGTCTAGAAATATGAATCCAAGAAGTCAAATTCCCTGAGGATTCACGAAGCTTAGCAGCCGTGGGTGTGCACAGCACAACCTGGAAAGGGCCTGTCCACTTCGGGGCAAGGGAGGTTGCTCCTGTGTCCTGGGGAGGGGAGAAATATACCCAAGAACCGGGTGTCAATGGAAATGAAGTAGTGAGTCTATTCGGGTCAGGCAGAATGAAATCTTGGCACTTCCATAACTGATGTCTAATGAAGGACAAGATGGGAAGAGAAAGATCTTTGGGTAGGGGTCCCTGAGTTGGGGAAACTCCGGGTGGAAGGGCTGGTCGCCCAAACATAACCTCGAAAGGGGATAGTAAGGAGGGCTTTTTTTTGGGAGGACTCTGAGCCTAAAGAGGGCAAGAGGGAGTAACTTGACCCAGTCTAAGTGGAGTTCTAGGGAGAGTTTAGTCAGGACATCTTTAAGAGTCCTATTAGTACTCTCTACTTTCCCTGAGGACTTGGGGTGATATGGGATGTGAAAATGCCAAGGGATATTAAGGGAAGTAGAAACACTCTGGGTAACCTGGGAAACAAATTCAGGCCCGTTGTCAGACTGGATGGACGTGGGCAATCCGAAACGGGGAAGGATTTCTGAGACTAGAATGGAGGCTACTGTGGAGGCCCTTTTATTGGAAGTAGGGAAGGCCTCCACCCATCCAGAGAAGGTGTCTACCAAAACCAGGAGATATTTGTGCCTCCGGGCAACTGGCATGTTGGTGAAGTCTATCTGCCAATCAGCTCCTGGAAGCTGGCCTCGAGCTTGGTGAGAGGGAAATGTCCCTGGTTTAAGGGGAGTATATGGGTTGGTGCGCTGACATGCAGTGCACGCTGAGGTGAGCTGATGGAGACACTGTGTGTCTTCCGGAGTCAGGGTGAGGAAGGAGGTAGCGAAAGTCTTGAGGGCCTGAGGGTTAGGATGGAAAAGGGAATGGAGATAGGAGAGGATTGATTGTGTGGAAGGGGATGTGGGGGTCTGGGTAGTAGGTAGGACCGGAGCCAGAAGAGAAGGAGAAGATAGTGCTGCCTCCCTTGCTGCCCTGTCAGCCTTCGTGTTTCCCTGAACTATGGGAGAGTCTCCACTTTGGTGTGAAGGACAATGGGAAATCCCTATTAACTTGGGCAGGAGAGAGACTTGCAAAAGTTTTGATATTAATTTAGAATTAGTAACTGCAGAACCTTTTGTGGTCAGCAGCCCTCGCTCTTTCCATACTGCTGAATGGGAAAGCAAAATATGGTAGACATATTTTGAGTCTGTGTAAAGGGTGAGGTTTTGATCAGCAGCTAATTCGAAGGCACGAATGACAGCTATTAATTCAGCCCGTTGGTTTGTAGTGTTGGGGGGTAGGGGTGCTGCCTCAATAACCTCTGATAGGGAAACGATAGCGTATCCAGCAAAACGTTGCCCATCTCTAAGGAAAGAGCTGCCATCTGTGAACCAAATTAAGGAAGGATCAGGAAGTGGTCCCTCTTTAATATGGGAGGGATGGGGGATTAAAGCCTCGAGTGTCTCTATACAATCATGTTCTGGGGGCTCTGGGGAGATTGGGAGAAGGGAAGCTGGGTGTAAAGAGGAGCAGGGTTGGAAGGTGATTGAGGAGTCATGCAAAAAGGAAACAAGGAGAGAAAGAACGCGACAGGGTGGGAGAGTTTGAAGGCTCTTATAGGTTAGTAAGTCTTTTAAATGATGAGGAGAGGCAACAGTAACCTGGGCACCAAAGGTCAACTTTTTTGATTCCTGCAGAAGTAGGTAAGCAGCAGCCAAAGCCCTAAGGCAGGGGGCCCATCCACGAACAGTGGGGTCAAGTTGTTTAGAGAGGTAGGCAACTGGAGCAAAGGTAGTGGCTTTGTATTGGCCTAGAACGCCAAGAGCCAAACCCTTCGTTTTATGGACATAAAGGGTAAATGGCTGAAGGAGGTCTGGGAGGTGAAGGGCTGGGGCCTGTGACAGTGCCTGCTGCAAATGTTTAAACTCGGCCTGAATGTTGTCAGGAAGGAATTTTCCCTCAATCTCCTTAGCTGCCTCGTATAGGGGCTTTGCATAAAGGGAGAAATTAGGAATCCAGGCACGGAAATATCCTGCTAGCCCTAGGAAAGAGAGAATCTCTTCCTTTGTCTTGGGGCATGGGAGCTCCTTGATGAGGGCTTTTCTGTCTACAGTAATGGCCTTTGATTGATGGGAAATCTGAACTCCTAAATATACCACCTGGGTCTGGGCAAGCTGTACCTTAGACGAGGAGACACGATACCCACGAGAAGCAAGAAAATTTAAAAGGGTGTAAGAGTCTTCACGAGCTGTGAAGAGGGAAGGACTGCAGAGGAGGAGGTCATCTACATATTGCAAGAGGGTGGAATTAGGGAATTTAAGGTCTTTGAGGTCTGCAGCCAATGTCTGACCAAAGATATGGGGGCTGTCTCGAAAACCCTGAGGGAGGACTGTCCAGGTCAACTGTTGGGAACACCGGGTATCTGGATCTGTCCAAGTAAAGGCAAAGAGGTCTTGAGATTCTGGGGCTAAGGGTACAGTGAAGAAGGCATCTTTCAGGTCAATTACTGAGAAATGGGTGGATAAGGAAGGAATTAGGGAAAGAATAGTATAAGGATTTGGGACCACGGGGTGTATAGGCCTGACAGCCTCGTTGATGAGACGAAGATCTTGGACTAGCCGATAGGACCCATTGGACTTCTGAACTGCCAATATAGGGGTGTTATAAGGAGAATGGGTGGGTCTGAGAAAGCGTTTCCGCAAAAGATCTGAGATGATGGGTTGAAGACCTCTGAGGCTCGCGGCTGGAAGTGGATATTGGGCTTTATTGGGGAAACGTTGGGGATCTTTAAGGTAGATTTGTACGGGGTCACACTGCGCGAGGGAGGGAGTCTGAGTATCCCAGACTTTGGGGTCTACTAAGTCGGCAGGGACAGGGTAATGAAAGGTTTCTGTGTCGATAGAAGGTTGGGGGGTTTCCGCCTCGATAGGGGGCTGAGGGGATCTTACATCACTAGGGGGCGATAGGGTTTCCTCATCAGCATCAGTAAGGGGTGATGGGTCAGTGGCTTTTGAAATGGTAAGAAGAAAAATGGGGGAGGAGACGGAGCAAGACGAACCAGAAAGCATGACCGAGCTAGGCAGATTGGAGAATATGATTGAGGCCTGGAATTTGACCAATATGTCCCTGCCCAATAGGGGCACAGGACATTGAGGCATTACCAGAAACTGGTGGGTGAAGGGATGGTGGTGAAGACAGCAAGACAGCATAGGAGTCTTGCGGGGGCGAATAGCATTTCCCTCTACCCCGACAATAGGGGATGGTGCTATGGTGGTGGGGCCCCAAAACTCCCTCAAGACTGAGGAGGTGGCTCCTGTATCTAGCAGGAAATTTACGGGGCGTCCATCAACGAGGAGAGTAACCCTGGGCTCCTTCAATGCGATGTCAACGGTCGGGAGAGGAGCCCCTGGGCCCCTTCAGTCTTCCGTGGCCAGTGCCAGCAGGCTGGGGTTTGTGACTGGTCCAGCCCCCCTGCGGGAGCTGGGGCAGTCAATGCCCCAATGGCCCATCTTGGAACACTTTGGGCACGGGCGCCTAGGGGGCTTGGGATTGGGGCATTCTCTAGCCCAGTGTCCCTCTTTCCCGCACCTAAAGCAAGGCCCTGGGGGTTCCTCCTGTGTGGACTTATATGCCCCTTTTTTTGAGGCCTGAGCGTCAGGGCCCCTAAGGGCCTGAGCTAACATTTGAAACCTTGATCGCTCAGCCTTGTCATTTTTAGAAACCTGCGACGTTCAGCGTCCTCTTCACGGTTATGATAGACTTTAAAAGCCGTGGCCAAAATCTCAGTCTGGGGAGTCACAGGGCCCAATTCTAATTTCCTTAACTTAGCTCGAATGTCGGGGTAGCTCTGAGACAGGAAATATGTCATAAGGACTTGACGGCCCCCCTGGGACTCAGGATCTAAGTTTGTGTATTTTTGAAGGGCCTTCGTGAGCCGATCTAAAAATTCAGAGGGGGTCTCTTCTCTCTTTTGAATAATGTCCTGTAGCTTATCAAAATTAACAGGTTTCTGAGCCGCTCGTTTCAGACCATCCACTATACACGTAAGAAACTGGTCCCTTAAGACCACGTCCCCTGGGGCGTTGTAGTCCCAACGGGGGTCCCTCTCCGGCACTGCCTCGGGACCTATAGGGAAATTAGGGTTCATTCTGTGAGTCTCATCTGCATATGCTCTGGCTTGCTCCCAGACTCGCCTACGCTCCTCAGGAAGTAAGGTATTTGACAAAATAAAGTATGTGTCATGAAAGGTAAGGCTATAGGCTTGAGTGACCCACTGGAATTCTTTTATGTACGTCGTAGGGTCAGTTGTAAAAGAACCCAAGCGAAGCTCAATTTTGGAAAGATCAGACATGGAAAACGGGACGTGGACCCTTACAATTCCCTCCGCCCCAGCGACCTCCCTTAACGGCGCGATTATCTGAGCTGCCTGTTTTCTCGAGCGCGTCATAGGAGGGCTGAACTGCGAAGACGGTAGAGTGGTAGGCGGGTCTGGGAGGGATGGTGCTGGGCCGGTTAGGGCCGGGAGTTGTACGGGAGACGCTGGGGGAGAAACGCGGGCCACGCAATGTTCTCCCGGAGCCGTTGGAGAAAGAACCGAGGAGGGGGCCAGAGCCTGAGGCACCGCGTCTGGTAAGAGACGAGTCTCAGAATCTAAGGGAGTACAGACCGGAGTTTGGGACTGAGGCAGCGCGCTCGCGCTCTGCGACGGCTGCATGGCTGGAGAGGGCGGGGGAGCCGCGGCTGCAGACTCGGAACCGAGCGGCGGCGCGGGCGCGGGCGGGGGGTGGCAGCGGAAGCAACGCGGAGCTGGGAACCGGAAATTGAGAGGGCGGGGATAGCGGCGGGAGTGGCGCCGGGAATGACGTAAGCAGAGAAGGCGGGTCTACAGAGGGGGGAGGTTCTGGCAGAGCGGAAGGCGGGGGCGGGGCGAAGGATGAAGACAACGGAGGGGGAGGATCTAAGCTCGGAAGCCCGCCAATTTCAAAATCTAAAGCCTGAGCTGGGGGAGGGGAAATGCTTCGGAGCGGCCTTCCAGACTGCCGATACGGGGGAGGTGGAGCCTCTAGTCCCGGATCGAAGTCGGGGTCAGTGGAAGATGGGGGGGAATCTGGAAATCTATAAGCAAGAAAGACCGTCTCAGGATTGCACCTGGTGCACAAAGAAGGATTGGAACGGAGGAGGAAGAAGGCATCGACATACGGCAACTCCGTCCATCTCTTTGTTTGTTGACAAAAGCTGGAGAGTTCCCGTAAAAGCCGGGAATCTAGGGATCCTGATTCTGGCCACTTATTGGATAGCGGGTAAGAAGGCCAAATTTTTGTACATAGCTTTATCAATTCGGTCTTGTTAATTTTGGGTTTTAAGCCTAAACGTGCTCGATTTCTTAGGAGACAGTCGAGAGGCGTGTCGGCCTGAGTGGACAGGGAGGTTCCCATATTTCCCGATAACGGGGAGGGGCTGATAGAATACTTTGGAGGCGTCCCTTTCAAAGTATGAATCAGCGTAAGATCCAAGCTCTCTCTCCTAGTCGTCACCAGGTGAGATGAGCCTTGGGACACCTAAGCACCTTTCGTCCCGGACGGCAGGTTTAAAGGTGTCGGGGAGCTGTGAGCTTTTACTCCATGGAGATTATGGGAATGTTCCGTTCCGAACGGAAAAACGGAAGCTCAAGCCCGGAGTGCGGAGAGGAACCTTTCCTAGAAAGCCGAGAGCCGTAGAGGACAGGTGGAAATTTTTAAAGTGGGCGAATAAAGATGGGGAGGCGGGGGGGGGGGGGAAGAGTTCTCGGGGTCCACCGTCGCCCTGAAGGCTTGGGTGGGGTGTGGTCCCCCCTAGAATGGCCCCCAGTGAGATTGCCGGACGATCAACGGCCAATTCTCGCCGCGCAGTGGCCAAACAGGTTTACGAACTCAGGGTGGACGGGGGGCTTACCAAATTCCAGCGACGGTGAAGGAAGACAGACGGCCAAGGAGACGCGTGGTGGACGCTCGTCTCCTTTCCCGGTCAGAGAACCAAATGTTAGCGGAAATTGCAGGTAGGGACCGAGGCTCGAACTGTCGTATAGGAAAAGGAAAGGGGTTTATTGAATTACCAAAGAAACACGCGGAGGGGATGAGGACAAACCGCGGGGAACGGAGGGGAGCTGGAGCACGCGGGAACGGGAGTGGAGAGCAGGAGCAGGGAGCCGCAGGAACCAGGTGAGAGCAGGAACAAAAGGGACGATTTCAGTCCGGGGCTGGCTTAAATAGAGTAGGGGTCATAAAACCCCCTTGGAGTGAGTCCTTGTCCTATAGGCCAGCAGAGGTCATGGGGGGAGGTAGTGGTAGTGGACAAGGGTCTTG
The DNA here is from genome assembly GCA_025594165.1 of Tamias sibiricus. Classification (NCBI taxonomy): domain Eukaryota; kingdom Metazoa; phylum Chordata; class Mammalia; order Rodentia; family Sciuridae; genus Tamias; species Tamias sibiricus. The sequence goes on from CM046665.1 coordinate 29,033,043, forward strand.
CTGGTCAGGTTTTGGTCACGCTGAGGATCTCGGGAGCCGTAGTTTTCACAAGGCACCTGGAAAGGTGTGGCCTTCTGCCTGGGAGGTGTGGCCTTCTGCCTAGAACCAACAGGGGGAACTGCCCCAGTTATTCACTTTCCATGTTTTACCAGGTTTTCCAAGTAGTGGTTTGTTGTAGGTCAGACTCCAACACAGGATCAGCATGCAGTGTTGTTTTTATTATATTTCTCTCAGCCTTTTTATACATTTCCAGACAAAGAAGGCAATTAGCCATCAGCAAACATTTACAGACAATGAAGGCAAATAGCCAGTAGCAATGACAAATGCAAATTTGCCAATCAGCAATCACCCAGATAAACTTTCCCTAAAGATATCTTAAACTAGTTAGGGCTAGAACACTTTGAGCTCCTCTTCTTTTCAATATAGAAGAAACAAGAAAGAAACACCCTCGTTTGCAAGCAATGTTTCTTTACTCTATACTTCTTGGCAGAACATTCCGTTTGCAGACACGCCCACCAAGAGCAATAAGGCCTCATTTGCAAGAACTCTTGTTGCCATACTTTGTGATTAGCCTCTTGGCAAAACGTTCCGTTTGCAGATACATTCACCAAGGGAGTGACAAGCGCCTCGTTTGCAAGAACGCCTGTACCCATTACTTCTGATAAACTACTTGTTTCTTCTCTATCTGTTCTACACCTCTTGGCAGAATGTTCCGTTTGCAGACACGCCCACCAAGGGCAACAAGTCCTCGTTTTCAAAAACTCTTGTTGCCATACTTCTGATTCTCTACAGTGGTTTAGAGCCAAATTATAAGTAGGATGCAAATGAAGATGTCCCTGAAAATGGCTGTTCTCCCAATTTGAGGCTACTAATTAGAATTTTGTTCTGCATAAAAATTTCTGTTTGAAGATATATGATTAAAAACTATATTAGCTTTTTGTTACTGTGATAAATGCCTGAGGAAAACAACTTAATGAAGGAAATGTTTGTTTTGACTCAACTTTCAATGGTTTCAGTCTGTTGTCAGCTGGCTCCATTGCTTTGGGCCTGAGGTGAGGCAGAATACCATGGCGGAAGGGTCTGGAGAGAGAAAGCTGGTTAACACGTGGCAACCTGGAAGCAGAAGGGAAGGTGAGTGAAACATAATAAATATCCTTCCAGAGCATGCCCCCAACAACTTATTTTTTCCTATTAGGTGCTATGTCCTACAGTTTCCAATATTTCCCAACAGACAATATGAATCCACAGATGAGATTAAAACCCTTTCACTTTGTTTCCATGGATTTTCATGTTTCCATGAGATAAAAACCCTCATGATCCAATTATTTCCTATTAGCCCCCACTCTAGACTCTGCTGCATTGAGTACCATGTCTTCAGCACATGAGTCTTTGGGATCACTTCATATGCAAACCATATTGAGGAATCTTTTCACTATTTAATGCACCCTATTTCATTTTCTGTCCTCTGTTTCTCCCTTTCTATTCACTGCTATCTTTTATTGAAGTTGAAGTGACACTTCCCTTTGATATTCTTAATGACTAGTGTATGTGTGTCTTTGTGTAGTATGTGTGTTTGTGTTGTTGTTTTTTTATTTCCTTGACTAACAAATAAATACAACGTGGTATTATACTTTCAGTTTTTCCCAGATCAGGATATACACACATAGGGTTGATTGTTAAATGCAGCTTTAAATGTTTTTTGATTGTGCATGTATACATTGTTTTTAATCAACCCAATTATTAATGACTTATGAGATTTAACTGTTATGCAGAGCAAATGACAATGGTATACTAATATTTTTATACAACATTTTATTAATTTTGGAGTTTTTTTCTTTTTCTTTTTTTTTTTTTTTTTTTTTTTCAGAATAAACCACAGTATATTTTGGTAACAAACAACACTAGAAACTCAGTGACACTGAAACCAAAGTTCATTTCTTACTTATACTATGCCTGTTCCCATTGGAATGATTCTCCAGGACAGTATACTACTCAGACTTGTGGGATGTGCTACAATGACCACTGTAAGAAAGGAGCAAGGAAAGCTAACACTCATGTGCAGGTTTCATTATCACTTCAAGGATATGGGAAATGTAATATATATATGTGCTCAATAAAGGAGGACATGCAATATTAGTGAATGGCCTTAAATATTAATAATTACATATGTATATGATATTTACATTCTATAAAATGTACTCACATAATTTTCACTTTATAAATGGGCAACAAAGAAAATGCAATAAGATTATAACATTTTAAAAATATGTGCTTTTTTTTTCTAAAAAAAAAAAATTGGGACCATTCAGACTTTCTTATAATACATTTGCTTTATAAACATATATTTTACTACTCTTAGAAAAGATAAAACCTTGGATCATAGGGTGGTTCCATTCCTAGTTTTCCAAGAAATCTCCATACTGCTTTCCATAATGGTTGTACCATTTTGCAGTCCCACCAGCAATATACAAATGTGCCTTTTTCCCCACATCCTCTCCAACATTTATTATTGTTTGTGTTCTTAATAGCTGCCATTCTGACTGGTGTGAAATAAACAGTGTTATGTGAAAAGAGGCTTTATATGTGTATTATGAATTGTAATGCATTCTACTATTACAAATACAACAACTTCGAATTAAAAAAAAAAAAAAGAAAAGATAACACCTTTCCTCAAATGAAAGTGAACTTCAGAAGCTACCTTATTAACAATGTGGTGGTAATTGTCCTATTAATTACTTTCTCTAATTAATTATTTAATCCAGCATCATTTAATCCAGTGAAGGTCAATGATACTAAAGATAGAATTTTTTCTTTTCAGTTTAGAAAAGTTAAACATTCTTAGTCAATAATCATGAAGAAAATGAATAGCCTGGCAACATATGTTAACATTATGAGTAAATTGGAATGTAAAGTGAATATTAACTTCTTTAGGAGAAACATTATAGATTTAAAAATTATAGTATGTATACCTGGGTAATTTGTGTTTCTTGGCATGGTGTTCAAACATGAACTGATGATTTAAGCACCGCAGTATGAATGGGAATGGAAATTAAAAGATAAGAAGAAGAAGCCAGAAAAGACTGGAGCAGATAATCTCTGGAGTTGCAGGGTGTGCCAGATGTCATTTTCAGTGTTTTCTTTGAATACTCTATCATTTTTTGCTTTTCTTTGTTTTAGAAAATGTCATGTACTATGAGCTGCAGCTTTGCTCTAGTTTTACTGCCTGTCATTGTCACAGTTGACAAAGCCAGTCTTTTTGCCATCAGTCTGAGTTCAAGTATACTGCTGACTTCCTTGCAGAGTGTGGAGAATTTATTGCAAAGCAAGGTGCACTTTATGCTTACAGTGATTGCAGCAATGCTGGTAATAATATACTGACATAACCCCAAGCAACTGCTATGTGTGACAAAGGAGAGTAAATTCCTAAAGCACAATGTACCCATATTGTATGTGAGGGGGTGGTCTGGTAAACCTATTGTTACTCTGAAATCCTCTATTAGTAATCCCAATTTCCAATGTTCATAAAATCGTCTTGGTCATTTTAGCAACAAATTAAAGTTTTTTTTTTTTTTTTTTTTTTTTTTTTTTTTTTTTTTGTGTGAGACTATGCTTCAGAGTGTGTATCTACATGTCTAAAATTTAATTAGGGTAAAAATTTGCAAGGTGTAGGACCCACACAATGAAATGAAATGCATATTTCAGGTTGCAATTTTAGGAAGAAAATATTGCTTTAATTGAGGAAATGAAACCCTTTTTTATTTTTATATATCTTAATTTTTACTGACAAATACATAGGTTGTTTAGAGTTTCTTCCACATGAGGTGGAGAACTGTACTCAAAACTAAAGTGTTTTCAACAGACTCCCTGTGTTCAAACCTTAACACTAAAACTTGCCACCTGTATGACCTTGGATAATTGCTCTTCAGATCTATACTAAATAGTTTCCTAATCAGTAAAATGGAATAAATAATAATACTTGCTCTCTAGAGTTTTGGCAAGAATGAATGCAATTAATGTGCATAAGATAATTAAAGGGATGCATGTCATGTGGTAAATACCAAATAAAATTTGCTGTTATTATCATAAGTGTTTGAGTAATCTCTTTTAACACACCCTTTAGAATCTTAACATGTGTTTCCTATTGAAATGTTTTTGAGTCAAAGTCCCTCATTCTGGCACTTATCATCTGTAATTTAAATATTTTTAGTTCTTGATCATTAAATAATTGAATCATTCAGGATATCTGACTTCACTCCCAACCTGAGCTTTTCTAGATAAACCCACCTCTATTTATTGTTATTCAGTATCTTGGGCTGTCTCACTACTGTCCCTAATTTATTCAGCCCTGGTTCACTGATACACAGACCATCCCATTTCCTCTCTTTCCTGTAGAAACTACATGATATTTCTAACAAATGAACCCACATCATTACCAGGTGCAGGGGTGTACACACTTTTAATTTCATCTACTCAGGAGGCCAAGGAAAGAGGATCACAAGTTTTAGTTCACCCTGGACAGCCTAACAAGACTGTCTCAAAATAAAATATAAAAGAACTGTGGCTGTAGCTCAGTGGTAGATTGTCCCTGGGTTCAGTCCCCTGTACTGCAAAAAGGAAAAAGATAAAGAAATTACATCATCATTCATGTCGCATGTAGGTTTTCCAACTTTATGTATGGAATTGAAATTTAGTTACCTGAGAACCAACTATTCAGTCATGCCTTCTTTGCTTTGGCCTCCCATCCCTAGCTGATGCTAACCTAAAGTTACTCCTTACTAGACACATGATGACAGCAGGACTATGTTTCCTAGTTTTCTCTCCAGTTTTAGCTGTTCCAAAATCTTCCTCACAAATTGTACATTATAATTGCATGGCTTCAAATTTCTCATATATACTGTCACCTCACTCATTTATTCAGACTCCATGCAGGTGTTCATTAATCACATATCAACTGAGCATCCAGTATGTAGGGCACACTATAGAATATAATGGGTATTTAGCCATGAATAAAGTCAAATTTTTACCTAGGACTCATGTTGCTCCCAACTTGTGCTATTTCAAACTTTAATTGATTTATTTATTCTTGCCTTTAATATTATGCCCATTAAAACTTTAGGTAAAAATAAATGCAATCAGAAAATTCTCTCATACTTTTCTATGCCTAATCCGAGACAAGATGCCTTTGTATTTTTTGGTTTTTTTTTTTTTTTTTTTTTTTTTTTTTGATACCAGGATTGAACCCAGAGGTGCTTAAGCACAGAGCCTCATTCCAACCCTTTTATTTTTAAGTATTTTGTGTTAGGGTCTCACTAGGTTGTTAGGGCCTTGCTAAGTTGCTCAGACTGTCCTCAAACTGTGATCCTGTTATCTCAGCCTTCCAAATTGCTGGGATTACAGGCATGTACCATCATGCCTGACTCTTAAACTACCCCAAACATCTGATTCTGTAGTTTGATATTCAATAAATCGAATAAATAAGTGTTACTCTTACTTTTCAAGCACAATTAAAACTTACAAAAAAAGATCAGTGTAAGATTGAGATTTGTCATTATTTGATATCCCATATAGGCCTCTATAAGAGCTGGAAACAAAATAAACAGTCAGTAAATATTTTCTATTTCTCTGGATAAAATTACAAAAGGCAGGGCCTTATATCTGATACTTTGTAAATTTGAAATCAAAACACTTGAAAGTACATTTTTAAAGCTGAATATTATATCCATAAGAGAAACAGGAATATTACTTGATTATTGTGAAATATAACAGGGTTCAGGAGTCCTAGGTACTAATTTTTATGCAAATTGAAATCCTACCATTGTACTCTAATATTCTCATCTGATGTCTCAAAATGAAAATAAAACCATCATTTAGTTTAGAGTCAAACTTACCAGATATAGAACAGTATGATCATTTATCTTTGAAATCCCTTTGTGAAAAAATGCTAGTTTCCTTTTTTTTTCTCTCATTTTAATTATAATTATTTTTCAGCTATGTTATTTTGGCCCAAAAATGGTTTATTGTGAAGGATTTGCTGGAGCTCATCTTTATTTTGCATTTGATCAGAAATAAAGCTATCCTGTTAATGAAAAATAAGGGGTACAGTTGAAGCTAGGAATATAGTCAGAGTGAGCAAAGACTGATTTGGGAGATTTTGTTTTAAGACACACAAAATGTAGTTAAAATAATATAGAAATGCAAATCATTGCTTAATTATGTGATTAGAAGATTATTTGCATTTTTTGATCACCCAACCCTGCTCATTATCTATTCTGTGAGAGAAGAAAGGAGAGGCAATGTTCACCTCCACACTTGTCTTACTGTTTAAACATCCTACAACAGGACTGACCAAGAAGGACTAAACATTCCTCTCAGCATGAATAAGCCTTAGAAAGTTCTTTAGTAAGGGGCCCCTGACCTCTCTTTTCTTAAGGCATTTAGTTTAGAAAATTCACAATGAAAAATTCGTTCTCTGCTCCTTGAAAGGTAAATCCTTTATAATCCAGAAAGATCTTTTGCAAGAACCTGGGAGTCATACCTTTGAAAGGTAATCATCAAGACCACACAGCAAGTGTGGTGGTGCATACCTGTAATCCTAATGCCTCAGGAGGCTGAGGAAGGAGGATTACAAGTTCAAAGACAGCCTCAGCAATTTAGATCATAAGAGACCCTATTTCAAAATAAAAAATAAAACGGACTGAAATATGACCCTGAGATTAATATTCCTAGTACCGCACAAATTTTTTTTGTTTGTTTGTTTAAAGATGGAAAAACCAGGCACCTTTCTCTTGGTCTGTAAAGGGAGGCATGAACCTGACTTCAATAAGGAACAGTTGGGAAATGCAGATAACCTAAACACATTGAATAATCTTCTCCAGACAGAATCCAGGCCTTTCCTATAGCTCACCCAAGTGTTTAAAAATCATGCTGCTTTTTGTTTCCATGGAGTTGTAATCTCCCTCCCCAATCACAGTAACCCTGAATAACATCTTCCTTGCCTGTTCAACTGGTATGCCACACATTTTTTTTTTTCTTTTAGAGGTTTAGAAGATACAAGGATTGTAGTTTAAGAAATATACAAAATTCTGTCACCACCTCTCCTCCGTATTTTATTTGTGCTATCTTATTTCACATTTTTCCAATTTGGAACGATTAACATTCAGATTGTCTAATTTCAGTTTCAAGTAAAATATGTAGGACAACTTTTGTTTCATTTATTTTAAAATTCATCATTATTTGAAACCAAATTCTTTTTTTTTTTATTATTCTTTATATAAGGCTATGGAAAATGTAAGTTTATCGGGAAATACCCGTGAGTACATGCAGGAAGCCAGTTTAAATGAGGAAAGCAATTTGAGTTCCTCAAACCTGACCTAAAATGTGTTGTATAAAATACAAATTAGTTAACCTACTTAGGAAAGCACTCAAAGGCTGAGTCTGCAGGACACATACCTGAAAGTATACTTAAAGGAGAGGCCCAGCTTTGGAGACAAATCTTGGTCAGGGAGATCCAACACTAGCCCAGATCTGTTCCAGGCTACTGTGTGAAGTGGCTGAAGAATGTATTTAGGCTGTCTTGTTTTAAGCTTATCTCTTACTTTCTCTACTTTATCATACTCCCAAACTGCAAAGTTGTTTTGTTTTGTTTACTTAACCAATTTTTATTTTTACCAAAGTAAGGCTTGTGTACACTGTATTCCATTCCTTTCAGGTTCAACTCACTGAAGAGTCAATCTGATGAGTTAGGTGAATGAGTGAGTTCATTAGGTTTCCTTTATAGCTATCATTTTTGTGTTTAACACACACATCTCCACACAGGGACTTAATTCCAGAGTGACTTCTCATAACAAAAGCAGAACAATTGATAGTCCCAGTTGTGACAATACAATTATTAATATTGACTCTTTTACTCACAAAAATGTTCCAGTTGGGAGAAACATTAAATGGTCACCCCGAGTGTTTAAAAAATATGACTTTAGAGATGGAAGTTTCTGTTATAAAGACAGGGTTTTGTGAGAGATATTAACGCTGAAATTCCAAGGCCTTCAGAATCACAACATGGGGTATATCTAGGGCAGTGACAACTATGTCATTTGTGATCCTGGGGAATGCATTATTTTGGGCGCTGACTGTCTTAAAGGTATAAGACCCTAGCTGACTTGTTACCTGAAATGATGTCTTGGTAGCAGACTTGAAAATACTTCTCATGAATATATCACAACCGCAAACATGTAGAGGAGGAGAAAAATGAAAACATAGACAAGCAAATAGAAAGATAATATGAAGCAAGTGTTTCAATTGTAATTTTTATTTTTATAATTGTTTTTATTGCCAAGCATTATTTTAATAATAGTTTGCTCTTAATAAGTCATTTAATCATAGCAACAACTCTGAGTAAAATACTTTCAATCTGCCTGTTTTATGGACAAGGAAACTTGAGGCTAATGGAGGGAATATCCTACCCAAAGTCACTAAGAAGTAGTGAAGCTAGGATATAATTGCAAGTAGTTTTGTTTTGAAATTGTAGGAGCTAAATCATAATTCTATATTTCCTCTAAAGAGAGAAGAAAGAGGAGGAAAACAAAGGGTGTGAGAGGGAAGGAGATTGGTTCTGCATGACCCTTCACATCTTGAGATCTTCCAGCACATTCTTCTCCTGAGTGTTGCAATTCTACGTTCCCATTCCTCACCTAGCCCCAGTTTCCATCTTGTCTTGTTCTCAGCCTCCAGGGAAGGATGTCAATCTGTCAGTTATTTTGTGTCTAATGGATGTGGCAGATTGATTCCAGATCCTCTCAAGGAAGGAAATAATGGAAAGTGTCATCAAAAAGATATGATCTCATAGGAACAGCAAAGAATTATAAATACATGATTATCATCAGTATATGCTTTTAATAATAATTTGGTCATCTTCTCTACTATGGGTTACATTTTCAAGCCCTCACCCACTTTTTTTTCCCTATGTATATCTTGATAATCTAGATGGTTCAGGAAAAGAGTGATGTGTACATGGGAAAGAAAGACTGGTGAGTGACAAAGACACTTGGACTGAGGATGTAACAAATGAAAATTATTAGAAAATATCTTAGCACTTTACTGGCTTCCACTGAGTCAAGATATAAGGATCCATTGAGTGGATGGGCTTTGTCTTCATGTAGCCACCCCTTCTTGGTACTTCTGTTATGTTTTCAGTGGATAGTAATTGTTATCGTTTGGATGTGAGGTGTACCCCAAAAGCTCAAGTGTGACACAATGCAAGAAGGTTCTGAGGAGAAATCATTGGGTTATAAAAGTCTTAACCCAGTCAATGATTTAATCCCCTGATAGGGATTTACTGAGTGGTAATTGAAGTTGTAGGAAGTGGATGGAGGAGGTAGGAATTGGGCTGTGGTTTGGGGTATATATTTGTATGTGTGGTGAGTGGAGTCCCTATCTCTGCTTCTGGATCATCATGATGTGAGCTGCTTCCCTCTGCCACTCTTTCCCACCATGATGTTCACCTTACCTTAAGCCTCAAGAAATGGAGCCAGCTTTCGATAGACTTAGATCTCTGAAACTGTGAGCCCTCAAATATTGTGCTGATTGGGTCCTTTAGTCACAGCAGCGAAAAAGCTGACTAAAACAGTAATGGTTCATGCACATACTGAAATTAATATACTACCAGGATGTCAATACCTATATAAGATAATGCAAGTGCTGTGTTATGTGAACAAACTAAAACCCAAGAGGAACTCAAGGTAAAATATTCCTAAGAACTTCTACTAATCACATGTTAGTAGTCTATATTTCTGTCATTTGACAAAGATATAAAAATAGATATGTCATATCATTTATTGACATTGTGCTCTTTAGTTAATATACTGAAGCACAAACTGTAGAGGCAGAGAATTTTTGCCCTCTTGCACCTAATCACATCTGACACTAGAATTTCCGGCCAAATGAATCATGACTGGCGTGCCACATAACTGCTTCTAAAGTTGTCAAGTTCTTCAAGATGCCAGGGGATGCCAGGAAAGTTTCAGGGCAATGCCCATCAGAGGGAAGGTCACCTACTGAAGAATGTCAGTGTTTTGAAGTCTCTCTGATTTTAAAGGAGAAAAATCGTAAGACAAGAATAAGAATAAAAACCCAGACCAGTCAAAGAAGTTCATAAAGCAACAATTTTAAGACAGAAGGAAAGGCATTTTCAGAGACCAATAAACAAACAAAAAGACTGACTTCATGAGGGTTTTGACAGTGTTCTATGTTTATAAATACATGTGTGTACCAAGTTAGACTGTGGAAATATAATCTGACTAAATAGAATTTTATTTATCAGCAAATTCATAAAGGAAGTTAGGATGTGATATTTTTTAATCTTTGAATTTTAAACTCATTATAAAAGATGAAATGATGTTTACATACAGAGACAATAAAATGAGAACTGTGAATTTTGTAAGGAAAGGAGTGAATAAAGGAAATAGGGAGGCAAGGCAGCTCAACAGAAACAAGCGTTTGTTAAGGACAAACCTTTGGAGGGGGCCCAGTCAACTGACACCCCTTTTCCGCTTACAATTATAGGGTCATGAGGGAATGGGGGAAATTTTGCTGTTAGGCTGTTGCTAGGGAGTTGTCAAGGAAGGGTCCTTGTGGTCATCACCTCTGTTCTTTGAGGTGGTCACTGTTCCATGTGAAACCAAGTGTCCTCAGGATTCCAGTCCCAGATAACAATTTCTTTTCTTTATATAATGACAGAGTAGTGTCTGGGGTTTAGGTCAGGCTGCGTCAGAATAACTGTAAGGAGACTCTTCTTCTAAGATGGGGGATATGTTTCAAAATGGTGTTGTCTGTGTCAAGTTCTACCTAATAAACTGAAGTTCTAAACATGTGACAGACTGGTATTTGCATTCTGGTTCCATCAGTTACTGACTCATTAAGCATCAATAACTGTATTTTAGAATGAAGTCAGTTTATTCTCTTTAAGTTGGTCTGTGCAAGGGTTAAATCACATATGTATTCAATCAAGAATAATATAAGAAGTATTATTCCTAATATAACAAAATATTTAAGTTTTTAATAAATAATGTAAAAGTGTTAACGAAGTAATATTATCGATGTTACCATCAGAAAATTTAATATTAAAAAACATTGTCATTGACTCAGCCTAAAGGAAGTAATTTGTTTTTCCATTACTATCGATTCTTCCTATACATATCTTAAAAACACCACACATTTTTATCTGCACTGTGGTGGTACTATTTTTATTTGCTATTATTCTTTACTAAAACTTTATCAATAACCTTTAAACTTGTCTCCCTGAATAACCCCCACTTCCCTATTTCATCCTTAACAATTTCCACTATTGACATGCAAGTAACATCATGAGGATGAGGGCCTCCCTGATATATTCCATCACTATTATTAACAGATATTCTGGTCATGTTTGCTTTTTCTCCCTCTTTTCCCAAAGCAAGTCTTAGCTTTAGCCATGTGAAATATATTTCATCTCTTAGTGTCTCATGGGCTTCTACATTCTTGTGTCACTGAACATCAAATCCCTTTTGCTCAAAATGACCATCTCTAACATTCTCTCTCTGGAAGATTTCACTTTATGTGACAAGAATTAGAAACATTCTAGTGCATTGCCTAATGCACATATCTTGAATATACTACAAATGCAGTGTGTGTGTGTGTGTGTGTGTGTGTGTGCATATTTTTTTTTTTTTTCTAGATAACTATAAAAAGTGTCCTTGGGTATAGACCTATGGTCAAATTCTAATTAACTTTTACTTTTTCAAATTCTAATTAATTTCTACATTTATTGCTGTTTTTGTTCACAGTTTCTATTGGAATTTTAGGTACAGTACTGATGTTAAAGGGATGAAAAACACTTTGTTGATCTTGACATCTGGCATCATGAAGTGACTCCTAATACAAAGAAAATAATTCAGTTCTGTGCTTTCTGCTAAGATATTTAAAATTTGACTTTAACAACAAGAATAGTAGCAAATATTAGAAGTTTTTTTTTCTTAATAGCTTCTGGTTCTTTCCCTCTTCCATAACATTAAGGTTTTGGCAGCTCATCCTTACAGAATAAAAATGATGTGAATCTAATAATAAAATGTTAGCTAGCCAACTCTATTTCCTACAGAATACTCTATAAAATAAATTATAATAAACCAAACTCTTCTAGACAGAAATGATGGATAATTCCAATTTATCTTATTTCATGAATAAAAATATACCTATCATAAATCCTTTCTTTGAACATAAATGACTACTATTAAATTTCTGATGATGCTACCTCCCACAAATTATCACCTGAGATTTCTTAAAAAAGAAGCTGAAATATATTATAGATGATTTCATTCTTAGCATTCATATTGATCTATAGACTACATCTGACATATTGAAACCATTTGTCCTTCTAAAACATATTTTATTGAATAATCTTGATACTTTATATTAATACATCATCATGTTGCAAATTCTAAATACATTTAAATAAAAAAATAGCTTTATAAATCCTTAAGTAATAAGACTGTAAGTCTGACCAGTATAGAAAATCAGTGTGAACAAAATATAAAGGTAAAGAAAGATATTTTAATTGACAGAGAAATCAATAGTTATATTTTCTTTTCATTTATTTTCTCTCTTTTATTTCTGTATTCTTATATCTCTTAATGTTCTGAAAATTCACACCATTTTTTCCCACTGCTATTCATAGAGATATATGTAATAGAAAAAAAAAAGATAAAGGGAACAAACTTTTTTTCACTATTTTATACAAAAAGCACAATATTTGATAATTCACAAAGTTCATTTCATTTTTAAGATGGATGTTCTTTCCCTTGCTTTTTAAATGAGGGGGGAAAAAAGACACAATGTCGTGTACCCAGTGTCTAATGTGGATGGTTTGTTAACTAAGAGGAGAATGTTGGGAATGGGTAACTTGGATCAGTGGGTTTTTTATGAAAAATAAGTGTTGGAAATGGCACGACATGTTAGAGCTTGTATAAGGTTATGTTAATGGACACTTTGTTTAAGGGCAAATATGGTGATTATGAAGTTAATTCTATGTTGGACCATGATGAGTATCAAAAGCTAGACAAAGGCATTGGATTTATTTAATTATAGTGGATAGCTTTTGATTGTCTTACATAATAATTTAGCATGCATTCAACTGTGTTTTGAGATTTTTGTCCTGATGACCATAGCAAATTTATTGGGACAGGAATAGATAGGTGAAAATTTGATCAATCAGAAAATTTTGCAAGAGGCCATAAAAGAGAGTAAATGAAGAGATTAACTATGGGTCTGGTATTGAGAAGGGAAAGGCAAATTAGTCTAATATAAGATGAATTATAAACCATAAATAACATAGAAAAACTATGTAGAAATGAGAAGAGAGGCATGTAGAGGCATGACCTTAAGTTTCTGAAAGAGAGGAAAAGAAGAGTCATAGCATCTCTGCCATATCTAGAAAGGCAAAAGGTTTAGAGAGGAAGATGGAGTATTTGATTTTTCAGGATGGGTTTCAGATGATAATGCAATCTTCAGCGTCTGTTACTTGCCAGTTGAAGGGAGATGTTGAGAAACTTGTTCTATAATTTTTCCCTCAGAGGAAAGAATCAAGGTTGATCCTGTCTGAGCCCTCTCAAAGTCTCACTGGTCTGTAAGTTCTAGCTATCACCCATTCACCAAAGATGCTTTATGTACAGAAACCAGCAATCAGGAAATAATTATTACCAGGGAAGGAACAATTGTCTCTGATAACCAGAGGAGGTGACACCTTCTGCTACATGACAGAGAACATGGAAGTACAGGCTGGCACCCAAGTAATTTCTTGGGGTGCCTCTTTATATTCCCTTACCCAATTGTGATGATGATGATCAAGCCAGCAATCCTAGCAGGCCATGGTGACATGGGGGTCCAGTGCTTTGAGAATGATTTCTGTGCCATTCTCCTCCACATTTGCTAGCTTCCTTCCCTGCCACTGTGTACTCTAGAAAACTCTCTGTCCATTTTACTCAATGTTGGCTACAGTTTGAATGTGTTTACCTAAAGTTCATGTGTTGGAAACTTAATCTTCAAATTCATATGTTAATGGTATTTGTGGCCTCTTGCCTGTGATGCTCTCCACCATGTCATCATGCAGCAGGAGGTATAGCTAGGTGCTGAGCAGATGCTGGTTCCATGCTCTCAGACTTCCCTGGCTCAATAACCATGAACCAAACACTCTCTGTTCTTTAAAATTCATTCAATCCTAAGTATTTAGTTATAGCAACAGAAAAAGACAGTGTCACAGATTGCTTCCTAGAAAACCCAATCCCTGCCCAATTGCATGAGTATCCTGTAAAATAGCCATGTAATAGAAAATATTACCTACAATTTCTGAAAAATGCTATTGTTTTATATAGTATTCTAAAGCAAAATTTTATTGATGTCATTTATTTGCCTAGACCTTTCAGTTAACCGACTTCCCTCTAATTGTTGCTTCCTGACATTGCTTACCAGATGAAACCTATGTGGTAGATTGCTTATTTACTACTTGTCTTCAATTAACTGATACACTTCAGTCGAGTTATCTAATGTGTCTGGTTTTGGTTTTGTTTTACATGAAGCAATGAAAGGAATACAGATTATTCCAGTATTCTGTAATAACCCCTCTCATGGCCCAAATGTCAACATGCCATGATTTTATACCTTTGTGCTGACTCATAAAAGAAATTTGTTTGTTTTAGAAGATGAAAATCACTTCAGATCACAATTCCTCTTCAAAGTTTAAGGACCATCACAGAAGTCAGAGATGCAAATCCTAGAATTCTTAGATTTCTTCTTTTGGAACAGGTACAACATGAATGTCTCTGATTTGTCTAATAGGACTGCAGATAGAAAATATTTCAAGGTTTATTATTGTGGTAATATAAAGAGAGTATCAATGATATATATGAATAAGTGAACAAAAGATATAAAGTTAAATCCAGAGAACCCTTGATCCATCAGTTTCACATCACAATGTCACATTAACATCAGTGGTAACAGGAGGCATGCAAGATGGCATGCTTATTTCAAGTCTGTGATGGTCTGTGATGTGGACAAGGCACCAGGGTCAGTTTGATGTCTTGGTAAATCTCTTGAGTGAAGCTTTTCAAGGCCAGAAATGCATGTCCAATGTTTTTAAATAATGGGCCAATTTAGTCTTCTATACTATTAGGTAAAACAAAGGCAATGCAATTTATGTGTATCTGTAAAACTAAATTAAATTTTTGCTTTACTCTTTCTAGCGTATTCTTTATTCAATATGGGTCTGAAATACTTTCACTTTTATTGCAGCTTGCGAAGAGTGATTATGCCTTCTAAAAATTAAATGAGGTTGAGATTATTTAAAGATGTTTTTATGGGAAGTTTAGAAGCTTAAGTTACTGTGTGTGCCCTGAAGAAATCTCATCATTAGATGCCTTTGAAAATCCTTATTTGTGTTTCACTCTGTCTTGATATGTCTTTAGTTTCTTTAATCAATGAACACAACTGCTCCACACAGCCCCTAAGGCAGAAGTTGCCATAAACAGTCAGTTTTCAGTGTAAGAAAAAAGCAAACTGAAAAGGGTTTTCCAGAATATGTTTACTAGTTTCTCTGACAGAAGTTTTCAATCACCCTACAGCCACCACATGTTGTTAATGGCAAATGTATCTTGTCAACTGAATTAGGGTGTTCCGTATTCCTAGTAATTACATTTTGTGTCAAATTTAAAAGTTGAATGACTGAAATGTTTTTAAAAAATATTTAATTGGTCAGGAATATATGACAACAAAATTCTTAATGAAGGAAATGTTTTTTAAAAACTATTCGAGTGTGTTTACATTTTCTCTATCTACAGATCAAATTAAGGAAACAAATAATTGAATAAATTTCCACCTTCAACGTATCAAGCAAAACCTACAAAGGCTTGAGAAAGAGCTTAGAATATTTCTTGGGAAAAATGATCATAGACTGGGAAATAATTCTTTACATGACAATGAATTCTTGGGATTGCAGTATATAGAAATTTAAGCTTTTAAGTTAGGCAGCACTGAGGAATGAGTTCTACCATTCACTAATTATGTAACTTTGTTAATTACTAAACTCTATGAACTTCCTTTATCTCTTTTATGGTGTGGGAATGCTAATAGTACTACTTCCCAGGGGATGTTCAAAGTATAAAAGGAAAATGCTCATAAAGGAGTTGGCATGTTCATGCAACATATTTTACTTCTCCCTCATCTTCTTCTCCCTCTGCTTCATTGACATCACAGTAAGATGTTTTGATCAAACAAAAAATCTGCAATTGCAGCATTTTTTTGTTTTGTTTTGTTTTAATCTTCTTTGGCTTGTTATTACCTCCCAAATATCATCTCTCCAGAGAACCCTTTCTGTACTACTAATATAGATTAGGCCCAGTAAGTAACCTGTCTTATTATTCCCTTTCATTTTTTTTTCTCTAGCGCTTGTAACAGTCATCTTGTTTGTATACCTATTTACTTTTTATGATTAATTTTCAATTCCAGTTTGTTCATGAGAGGATAGATTTGCCTTGACATGCTTTATCTACCCTGGCATAGAGAAGTCACCCTGTAAATCTTCCATCAGTGAATAAATGAATATTTTTACCACACTCCTTCATTAGCAATCAGTTGTTTACTCCCCAAAAGATCAACAGAAAAACCTGTGGATGAAACACAGGGTAGTGATCAGAACACTACAGTGCAGAACAACAGTACTTTGACAAGGCCCTTAGGAGTGTCTCAAAGTGGAAAATTGGGCATGATTCTGTTAGGGCTTAGTGCTTGAATTAAGTGATTTTGAGGTGGGTGTTAAAGAGTTGGAAAGTGATTGGATTACTATCATGACACAATTGGTTTTGGATGATAGGCATAGCAAGTGACAGTCTTGAAAGGGAGCTATAATACAGAGGCTGTTTGGCTGTTATTATGATTTAGCCAAAATATTAAAGGTTTGGTTGCAAGCCCCAGGCATCAACAGGAGGTGGTGGAACTTTTAGGTGAGGGGAAATGGAGAATGTCTTTGAAGATGATATTGGAATTCCCAGGCCCCTTCTCTCTGCTTCCTGGCTGCCTGGTTTCCTTTTCCATTACTCACCGCATCAAGATGTGCTACCTGACACAAACTGACAGTGCCCACCAACCATGTAATGAGATCTCTGAAGTCATGAATCAAAACAAACTTTTTCTCTTTTTAATGTGATTATCTCTGGCATTTTCTTACAGTGATAGAAAATGGACTTAACACAATTATTAGGGAGTCTCACTTTCTCACAGTAGATATTTCTTACAGTAAGAATCTGAAAGACCCTCAGAGACCCGCACCCAAGAAACCAACACCGGACCACTCACTGGATGCAAAAGCAAGAGGAGATTTATTTCTCACACAGGCGGACACTCAGCAGCTCCACCTGCTGGACCGGGCTCTGGGTCACAAGCCTTTTTATAGAGTATTAGAGGGCACATAAGCAGATACATAGTAACAAGCATTTCATTGGTTAATTTAAATCAAGTTTGGGGGTCCACTTTGGGCCACAGCTGCCAGTTCCTCTCAAATTCCCCTAAAAACCACAAATGTCCGATACACCTTATTTTAGCACTCCGGTTATTTCAACAGATCAGTCCCAGGACTTTTGTTCCCTATCTTTGTTCCCTGTTCCCTGGTGTGGGGGATCAGATGACTATTACCTAATTTATTACAAAATCAGTTCTTGTCTCTATCTAGTTATTTTGTAACAGGCTGGGGGTTTTTGGCAGGCTGTCCTTGAGCTGGGGTCTTTCAAATCTTAGTTATTTTTTGTTGCTCTCAGCATTGCTTAGAAAAGAGTAAGGTTATGCTTCATCCAAGAATTGTTTAACAAAAGGAACAAGGAAATATAATCTTGTCCCAATGTTGCTTAAAATATTGACAGAAAATTATTAAGATTTAAGATTTTAGAGATATATTTGCTTTTAAAACATGGATGCCTTTCTTATTTCTAGTATCACCTCTTGTGATTTTACAGTTTTACCCCCCAATTTCACCTTTATTTTCCATTTGTAGTTTTCCATTTCATTACTCTAGTGTGTTCTTACTTCCAATTATTAGTTTCCCTTATGAAAGAAACATATGTAGTTCTCACTAATTTAATATGGATGTAAAAAAAAATTCAGTCATAAACCTTCTTGCAAGTTTTAGTCTTCACTTATTCATTCAGACATACCATTTCCTCCATACTTTAACACATATTATCCCTGCTTAAAATACTCATTTTCTATGTGGTATATATACACAATGGAATTTTACTCAGCAATAAAAGAGAATAAAATAATGGCATTTGCAGATAAATGGATGAAGTTGGAGAATATAATGATAAGTGAAGTTATTCAATCTCAAAAATCCAAATGCCGAATATTTTCTCTGATATAAGGAGGCTGATTCACAATGGTGTTGGGTGGGGGTACATAGGAGGATTAGAGGAACACTAGAAAGGTCAAAGTGGAGGGAGGGGAAGGAAGGGAGCAAGGGGGTATAGAGGGGGGAAAAAAAAAGAAGGTGGTAGAATAAGATAGATATCATTATCCTAAATGAATAATCGAAGACTTGAATAGTATGAATATACTTTGTATACAAACAGTGTTATATAAAAAGACACTCTATGTGTGTATTATGAAATATAATGCATGGTACTGTTATAAACACAATTTGAATTAAAAAAGAAAGAATAATAAAGTGATCAACATATTAAGCAATTTTAAAAATACTCATTTTCTCAGGGGCTAGGGATATAGTTCAGTTGGTAGAGGCTTGCTTTGTATACATCAAAGCCCTGAGTTCAATCCTAGCACTGCCAAAAAAAAAAAAAAAATAAAAATATATATTTATTTTATCAATCCTATTCATCTTCCAGTTTTCACTTCAAGCTCTTTTCTGAAACAACCTCAGAGAACTATAATCTACCAAGTTGACTAAATCCTGAAAAGTTACAGAGACAATAATAACATTCACTTCTAATGCATATTAACCAAAATCCCCCTGTTTTTATTTATGCTTTCTTTTTCTCCTCATATTAAGTGTGTCAAATTCCATGACTAAAATTTTTGTTGCATCCATTTAAGGTGCTCTGTGAACTTTGCCTGTCTGTATATTTTTTTAAAAAACAATTATCTTGGTAACCAAATGTCATAATTTCAGAGATTTGATATTTCATAAGTAAAATGGATTAAATATTTCTCCAAATTCATATGTTGATGTCTTAATATCCAAATGATGTTACTTGGAAGTAGCAACTTTGGGAAGGGATTAGGTGAGGAGTGTGGAAACTTCATGAATTTGACTAGTGCCCTTAGCAAAGAGATCCTAGCAAACACTCTTGTTTTCTTTCCATCACATGTAAATATACAAGAGAATGACGGTGGTCTGTAATCCAGAAGAGCCCTCACCAGAACCTGACCATAAGCTTGATCTCAGGCTTCCAGTCTCAGAACTGTAAGTAATATATTCATAAGACGTCTAGCAATGGCACTTTGTTATAGCAAACGGAATAGACCAAAGCAGTAAGTATCACCTTAGCAAGACATATGGTAAACTCTCTAAAAAACTGGGCCATAAGGTAGAAATGTGGAGTGTTTTGGTTCACTGGGAGTTAACAGGAAGATGAATGAAATAAACAAGCAGGTGCTCTAGAGAATTGTTCAGAGATGAAAAGTACCTTTTGGCCCTTCAGCAGTTCAGCTTTTGCTTACATAATATATTGTCTTTATTTCAATTATATTAAATATATGAAATATATTGAAGTCAATTTGTTTCTAGTCTCTTCATGAAAAAATATATGTAATTTATCATATTCTAGGATTCTTGAAAGCTATAAAAGACAAAGAAAAGAAACTACATTTCCAAATATTTTGCACATAAAACTGCCTTAAAGTAAAACCCAGAATAGTTTGCATTAAAAATTGGACTTCCCTTAGAGAAGGAGTGAGGAAGGTTATTGTTTCAATTGGTGATCTTGGAATACATGTTATATCACAGTAGAAAACAGCGTAGGGGCTGGGATTGTGGCTCAGCGATAGCGCGCTCGCCTAGGACGTGCTCGACCCGGGTTCGATCCTCAGCACCACGTAAAAATAAACACATTGTGTACCACTAAAGCAAATAACTGAACATTAAAAAAAAAAAAAAAAAAAGGTCTGTCTGTAACCCCAACATCATCTCTCACTTACTAAACCCATTGTCCTTTAAAAAACAAAAAAAAAAAAAAAAAAAAAAAAAAAGAAAACAGCATAGTCCACAATAATTCACTGAATTTAAAGGAATAGAGAAACCATTTTTTAAAAATCCCATATATGCATTGCTGACTCATTCTTTAGTTAACTGAATATAAGCTTTTCTTTAGCAGTATGTAGTTTATTCTCTTAGGAAATGAATCGCTCAGAAAATGTCTGGAAGATGATTATTGCATATCTATGTATGACTAAATTTCCATGTCCCAGGCATCTGTCAATTATTGCTGAAAGAGTAATTCCCCTGTGTTCTGAGTAATTCTAGTTCCATGAGATCATGTGATGTGTAAGAAAAAAAAAAAAAAAAAACTGTGCTTAAATACATTTGGGAACAATTTGTTCTCCACTTCACCTAGAGCTTTATACTGTACATTTCAATTTTAAAGGCTCCGAAGTGTCATGTAACAAATAAACTTGTTTCTTTTTATTTAATCTGGATTTTCTCTAGCATTTTACATAGTATTCTACAGAGAAATGTGGGTTTTTTGTTGTTGTTTGTTTTTGGTTCTGAGAATTGAAGCAAGGGGTGCTTAACCACTGAGCCACATCCCCATCCCTTTTAAAATATTTTATTTAGAGACAGGGTCTAACTGGCTAAGTGCCTCACTAAGTTGCTGAGACTGACTTTGAACCTGAGATCCTCCTGCCTTATCCTCCCAAGCTGCTGTGATTACAGGTATGTACCACCATGCCCCACATAGAAAAAAAAATTTTTCAAGTACCTTTTTTCCTTCTAGTGAAGGGATTGAACCCTCAAAAGTGTTAGATTAATAATTTACCACAGATATATACCCCCAGCCAAAACAGCTTGAAAAATCCATTTTTTCTCTACCTAATCATGCCATAACACTTTTGTAATGCACAATAAAACCTTATTAGCAATATGAAATTAATATACATATAAGCCCAATTTTTTATTCTTAACTTTAATAGAAAAGTGATTATTTTATATTTACATGCAATTCTAAATATTCAATTTCTTTTACAGTACTGCACTTGGTTTATAGAACACAGCTTGATTAACATAGTTATAGAACACATAGATTACTAGAGTTCTCAAAGCTTGTTTAGGGTTGGTAAAGGAATATCTGATAATAATAAAACATAAAAATACTGAGTTTAAACTTTTTCAGAAAATATTCTCAATTGGGACATATCACCTTCATTATTTTCCATATTAAAAGGAAAATAATCCCTGGTATAACTGACTGTATACCCTTTCTCCACTCTAATTTTCCTTATGTGAGATGATTTTTGCAAAGTAATACATACATTTTAGTAGTGGTGTTCCTGTTGCAACCTACAGATTGATCTTCTTGAGCATCACAGTTTATTAAACTTCTTGTAGTCTAATTCATTATCAGAAGGTCAATTGGCTTTGACTGTGAAGGATTAAGGATCTGACAGAGTACAGTCAAAGATCAGGGATCATCTAAGGTGAAGGATAGAATGGAGATTATATAATGCCTTGAGCATCTTTTTAAAGGATTTCCAGTGTTTCCTTATGACCCTTCACATAGTGTCTCTGTTAGAAGATAGTATTGCTGAGCTCCCAATAGTGAGTTCACTTATTGTCAGAATCGCAAGTGTCTTCAGGGAATTTGATTTGGGCATAAGAAACATTTCCTTCCAGTCCCCAATTTTTAGTCACTTTTTTCTCCACGGTTCAGAGGAATTAGATGGGCTATCATAGTTGTTCTCAAATTCTGAATTGGAAAAGGTGACTAGCCTGGCTTCTTTGGTGAGATTTGAAAAATGTAAGTAATTCTTTGGCCTTCAACTAAGACGTCCTAGTTCAGACCTCCAAGGTAGCGCTGCATCACTGCAAATCCCAAATATCATTCTGAGGTACAGCTAGTTTGGGAAGTAGATTCACTGGGAATTTGATAAGTGCACTTACATGGTACTTGGCAACTTCTTTTTCACTCTAGCTCTCAGACTCTAGGGTTGGGGTGGTGAGAAGCCAGTAAGAGGTCCAGAAGGAGAAGCTGACAAAAGTGACATTTCAGTCATTACAAGATTAAATGCTTCTCAATAAGTAAATGATCAACTAAGGTTTGGACAATTCCATGGATGAGTGTGACCCATAGAATTTCCTCAAAAGACACAGATTTTAATAATAGCTACCATTATTTAAACATGAAAATCATTCTAAGGGGGTCTGCAGGTA
Organism: Tamias sibiricus; assembly: GCA_025594165.1. NCBI lineage: Eukaryota > Metazoa > Chordata > Mammalia > Rodentia > Sciuridae > Tamias > Tamias sibiricus. The sequence continues at coordinate 29,055,493 of CM046665.1, forward strand.
ATAGAATACTTTTTATGTAACTTTCAGATCTACTTCCACATTTATCTTTCTCTGCTTTATCTACTGCCTCCAAACTTTTTCATCTTCTTAGCCATGAATTACTCTAATTTACTGAGCTACTGATGCCTTTTCATTCATAACTGACCTCTAGAAGCCACATGTGCCTGTCCCTGTCAAGCCTTCCTTACAAACTGCCCTTCTGTCTTCCTTCATTCTCTGATGTGTTTCAGGGTTTCTATCAATCTATAACTTAGAGTACCTTTCCTAATAGTGTACCTATCTTTTGAGCAAAAAGAGATTCTGAAGAAAAAAATTATCACTTCCTTACTATGAGAACTGTGAAGAAGGGCTTCATGTTTTCCTCAGTTTGAACAAACTTAAGAGTGGCTTCTGACAGTGGTCTGACCTCCCTTACCTTGGAACATTTTTTTTCTTGAGAATACTCATAGCTGTGAATTCTAACCCTGGTCCGTGGAGATGTAAATCTTTATAAAAGCCTCCTGCCAGTTTTACAAGCTAGGATTATTTATCCCAGGGACCCGTAATCACTAAGGAGAGGGCACCCTTACGGGGACCAAGGGCACCTTGGTCTCTGTGGGAAGGGAGGAGCCTCACATGAGTGGGTCCCCTCTTCTGAGTTGTAAAACTATCTGCAGTTATGAAGTCTTACTTTTCCTGTTGATAAGGCCAAGTAGAAAATGCACATGGCTTGCTTGTGTCCACTGCTCTCAATCCTGCAATGCAATAACTTTGAGTAAAATCTTCCCTCTTGCCAACTTCCTGTGCTGGCGAGATGAGCTGGGTTCAAAGGAGCTGGCTGTAACATTAAACTAAGAAAACAGTGAAGAAATCATGCAACACACAGACACAAGTTTCTTAGGTCGAGGGTGTGACCTTAAGGGTCAGTTCCATGCTATACAGCACTGGGAAAAGAACTTGCATTCGGAATCTCTTTATTTTGTAGGGGGGATACACAAAAGAGCTTCCATGGTATGTTCTTCACCAAATAAGTCAGGGAATAAGGTTTCAAAGGTGGAGTCTTGCTTTCTGATGTCTTGTGGTTAGCAGATTGATTGACATCTTGGCAAGTCACACCCATCTCAGGTGCTGTGTGGGATCACAGGCAGAGTGAAAGGAAAGGTGCACTTGCATAGCAAAGCCCAAACAGTATGCAACACCAGACCTATCCCCTCATATAGCTCCAATGTGCATAGCTCACACACACAGCCCATGGATGGCTCGTGACACTTCCCTGCCTATTTCACTTTTTCTTGTACATTTTTTGCTTTGCAAGGGCTAATGGTTTGTTAATATTTTAATCTAAATATAATGGATATTAATACATTTACCACTCATTTGAGAATTCATAATGGGAACCACTTATTAAATTATTAAGTAAATTTGAAAGTATACATTTGAGCTTATTTATTTTATAATAGCGTTACATGATTTTATATCTGAGAACATCAGGCCACCTTGTATCAAATAATCAAAAATACACATGCTTTCCAAAGAATTTACTTTGTAAAAAATTTTCTGTAGAATTTAAATCAAACTACAGAATGTTATGCTATAACTTTTAATCATTCTTATTTATAAATATGATGAAATATAATGAAGTTTAGTTGCCAATTAAGCAATATCCCAGATATTTTTCTAAGCCATCTGTTCTCCCTCTTAAATGCTCAGATGTCCAGCTTAAAAGTAAATGTCCTCAGTTTTCCCATTTTGTATTTGCTCTATTATATTGCATTAGTTTTTGCTACATCATTAATCTGAAGTGATGGTAATAATTATTCTATTATGTGCTATAATTTCATAAATATATCTGGCCATATCAATTTTTAACAGTTCCAGCTCAGTTTATAAAGACCATGACCTATCTCTCTGGATGTTTTTTTTATGGCTTTAACTTGCTTTAATAATATTTTCTAAAGTGAGAAATGAAGTAAACAATCAGTTACACATTTTACACAGTTCTCACTGGTATTTATTTTTATGAAAGTTTTTCATTTGTATCGATTGTATTTTTCAAAGAAAGTCTTACTTCTAAGATAAGAGTGAATAATGTAATGACTTTTGACTCATTAATCTAGTGAGGGATAGGAACTTTTTATAACTTTCAAGAGAAATTATAATTGTATCAATCATCTTGGCATATCTTAATGATTTGCTACCAGGATGCTTTAAAGTAATCTCTTAGTTTTAATTCAAAATAGGAAGATTTAAATGTTACATTTTAAAGGCTTAAGGATAAGGATGAAAGACAGTTCAATTGAATCTGATTCTTAGATTAAAGAAATAGAAGTACAAATTGTTTAAATTACCCAAAGATACATTATTAAAAGGTGGCAGGAGAGGGACTTGGCTCAGTGCTCTCCTGTACCATGCTGCAATCTTTTAACCAGTAGGCTAAACACATTCTTAGTACAGGATGAGGGGGTAGGAGTGTCTTTTTCTTCTCTGCTCCCTAAACACTGTCTGGCACACCCTTATGATCCAAGGTCCAGCTACTCTGTCCATTTGATCATTTTCTAGCACTAGAATTTATTGATTTTGGGATAATCACCCTGTGTGATAAACAACACTATGACTAAGGGTCAAATACCACAATTCAATAACTTGAAGTACAAATCAGATATTCAGTTTTGAATTTTAAAATTTGGATGTGATCAGAGGTGACTACCTAGATTTGAAGGTGATGGCCTTTTATATACTTTGAAAACTGTTTTATTCTGTTTCCAGTTTCTCCCTAATTTTACATCGTGTGATGTTCTTTCTGCAGCCCTCACACCCATCTCAACAGAGGGTGGAGGGTAAGTGAACCCCAGAGCTAGCCCTATTCCCATCCTCTAAATTAGTTGATTATGAGCTGAGGTAGATGTCATTCTCTCAGAAGTGTGGAACTTCTCTCTCTAAAATGACCAGTCTCTACAGACCAATTAAGCAAAGGATTGCTGAGCCGGCTTCCGGCAGGTAAAGATCTCAAAACACATAGCAACTGTCAGCCCATGTACCTCTAAGCAATTTCTGTGAGTGAATTTCTGAAAGGTTGAGCTAATGGATTTGAGTACAGCTGTGCACAATGTTTTGCAAAGCCAGCAAATCTAAGGAAATGCAAGTTTTTGCCGTTTCCTAAAACAGCGATCTCTGCTTTCATAAATAGGGCCTTGCAGAAGTGCAGAGGATTCCTTCATTCCAAACAGAGCTTTTCATCTGGGGTCAGCAGCAGTTTTGCACTCAGACCACCCTGTAGTCCTCAGCTACTTGAACATGAAAGGACAAGTCAAGCTTTATGGAGGTGATTTGGCTAAGTGCGTACTTTCATCCTTTTCCCTGAGCTTTTATATTCTTTCCAGGGGAATTTCTCAGCAGCCTTTCTGCATAATGGTATCTGAAATGCTGTCACCACTAATCGATCTCAGCTTGTTTGAAGGACTATCATACATTACTGGGAAATCAAATTGCATTCATTTTATTTATTTAACATGAACTTTGTTGTAATGTGGTTAAGTGGAAAGAACCTGGGCTTCAGAATCCAACAGACTTGCACTACAATTCTAGGGTCAACCAACCAATACTTGTGTGTTTCTGGATGAGTTAGTTGTCTTTAATTCATTTTGTGCTGCTATAACAGAATACCAGAGACTATTTATTTATAAAGAAAGGAAATTGTATTTCTCATAGTTCTGGAGGCTAGAAAGTCCAAGGTCAAAGTGGAAAGGATTGTTGAAGGACTTCTTGTTGTTCTTAGAATGATGAGGGTATCACATGGAGAGGAGGGAGAGAGGAAGAGACAGAGAGAGGGGGTGGGGAGAGAAACAAGAAATGCCATGCAGGAGAGCTCATTTATGTAGTAAAGTCACCCCTGCCCTTTCATAACTAGTTTTCTCCTGCAATAAGTTACATTAAAGACATAGTATTAGTTAGCCCCTTTCTATTAGCCTTCCTTCCTTATAGATTATGGGAACTATATCTGCCTGCCTGCCCACAATGTATTTGAAAAAATGCCTGGGGTATCCTGTGTGCTGCATGAGTGTGTCTCCCTTATCCATAGTCTACCTACTTACCAAAAAAAAAAAAAAAAAAAAAAAAAAAAAAAGGAGTGTTGAATTTGTAGAAAGATCTTATTTTTGATAAAAGACCCTACTGAGATTTCTAACCATACCCTTCTATTCACCAATATGATTGCTTTTCATGTAGAGAAAAAATAGAGCCATGGATCAATCTGATCACTGACTTACCTTTGTATAGTACCTAAGATAAGAATGAATTTGCATACTTAAATGTTAGATGAAATAAAAAAGAGAATAATATTTTGCAACAAATTGAAATGACATGAAATTTAAATTTCAGTCTCTATAGTCTATTTAGAACATAGATAGACATACTTGTTAAGGTGTTTTTTTTGTAGCTTCTTTAGAGCTACAGTGGCTCAGCTGAGTAGACACAACAGAGACACAGAGACTGCACAGCCTGAGATATACACAACTGGCCCTTCACAGAACAGGTTTACAGAATAAGAGTGTGGAATAGTGGGTAAGATTATGTCAGTGTATTAAGAATGATCTCACAGCTCAAAAAATGTCAACTAGATATTAAAATATAATAGGGAACAAAAAACATTCATATTGACTCTGATATTTATGTTTATTTTTGTTTGCGTTCTTGGATGCGAATCACATAGATGGAGAACTAAGTCCAACCAAGAACTTTATTCCAAAGTACACATTCTGGAATTGGGATTCTCTAAAGCCCTTGTCCTTATAGTAAGTTTCTCATGTAACTTGAACAAATCACCTTCTATCTAGAAATGTAATTTTCCTGAATGTGATAAAACAAACAAACAAACAAAACACTAGCCTTATTAAATCTAAATTCTAGGTCCAAAATTTTAGAACTTAAATTTAGTAGATTTATACTTCTTTCTACTGAAAGTTTACTTACCACTAAATTTGTCATTTTATTCAATGTCAATTTTTAAAAGAACTATTGATGACTATATGATTATTTTTAAAACACCTGATTTTGAATTTTATAGAAATCACCTTTGTAACATTTAAGTCAGTTAATCTGAATTAGCCTTAGAGAAATAATGGAAAATATAGTGAATCGATTTTTTGATACTGTAACTTTTTAGGCCTATAACATGGTTAAAAAGCATATCTTTTTTTTTTTTTTTTCTTTCACTTTGTTCTTCAGAGTTTTCTTCCATATTCTAAATATCTTTAAAGATACTGTGCCTTAAGATTAGCACGTTTGTTTAAATAATACAATCAGAGAAATGTGGAGAAGAGCACAGAGGGAGGGTACACAACATCTTGTGTTTCCTGTGTCCTTGCCAGCATTTTATGTTCTTTTCTATTTTTGATCCCAAAATAAATCTGTCCATGCACCTATACCTTCAAATGAAAAGATGGATGAAGGAGAAAAGGATTTGGATCCAAAGAAACAGGACAGTAAAATAAGCTGTTAAAAATTAGGGCAGCATGATAGGCAGGAAACAATTAGGGCACTGCAATTCAGAGATAGGGAGAAGCAGCAGGTAAGGAATCACATAATGACAGGTGAGGAATGAGCCTGGCCTTTGCATTATACAGGAGCACGATGGAGCACTTGGGTTGGGAGGGAAATCCAGTGGACATCTGCTGACTTAAGGAGTATCAGAACCTTACAGGTGAGACATGAAGTTAACAGGCAAAGCCACAGTTAATAACCTGAGATTGTTTATGAGAAATTAAAGAGATTTCAAGAAGATGAAAGATCTTATCTGTTTCTAAGAGAAAAGACATGATTTATCTTTGGGCATGCCCTTCTTCAACATGTGTCCAGGGTGTTAATTTATCTTATAAAATTTTAGTAGAATTTTTAAAAAATCCTAATATATTTATACACTATATTTTACATTTTAAATACCATACTTGAAATAACTCTAGCTCTATATTCAAGAAGTACACAAAGTGTCATACATGACTGCTTACTAAAAAATCCTAAATAATATATTGATATACTGCCACATAATTAAATATCTAAGAGTTTGCAATATAATAGTATAAGTTTTACACACACACACATATATTAATTCAATTTAATGTCTAAAATAAATATTTCAATTGTTTAGCTTTACTCCTAACAAATTTTCCTAAAGCTCACTTTTAAAAATGTATTGATAAAGTATTGATAAACTAAGAAGCAAATGACAATCACCCCTCCTTCAAAAAAACAAGAACAAGAATAAAAGCAACAGCTACTATTATACAAAGAAGGTTCAGTATGCCAGGTAATGTAGAATATTTTCTAATAGCAACTTTCATGTAAGCACAAAGCATTACAGGAAGAACAGCAGTCTGAGAGACTATAATTTTTTTTCTTTATTTTAATGTGAAATAAATATCATTTAAAATATCCTAATGGATGTCAGAGCTCTTGAGTAAAACAAACAAGCAAAGCAGAACAAAACAACAAGAAATTAGCTTACATATTATCTGTTCACCATACTCCATGCAGTCCTGGGGATTGAACCCAGGAGGATTTTCCATCTAAGTTCAGTCGCCAAGCCTTTTTTTTTTGTTGTTGTTTGTTTAATTTTATCTTGAGATAGAATCTTATTAAGTTTTTGAGGCTAGTCTTGAAATTGTGATGCTCCTGCCTCAGCTAACCTAGTCACTGGGACTACAGGTGTACCACAGGTGGACCATATTCTCCTAAGCTTCTTCCTGATAGCAGTTAAGTATTCTAGTTTCCGGAGTCACATAGATGAATAGTTTAAATGTGCAAACTAGCTCCAAATATTTAGTCTCAATTTCCCATGTGTGGAAAGGCACCTTAAAAAGGAAATAGTGACAATCACATGGATATAATACAAGTAATATTAAAGAATAAATTGGTATGATATGAAAAACAAAGATGGGGAAATAACAAGGGGATGTTATAGTGTCTCCTGTAGAAATGGAAATCCATTCCCGTTTTTGTTGCTCAGTGATACATCCAGAGAGAAATTCACTAGTTTTGTATCCTTAGGTGAATCTATAAAATATATTCTGTAAGTAGTGAAAGAGGCTTGTTTTTAAAATTTTTTAGTTACTATTTGTATCTGTTGTTTAATGCAATCCTTCTGCCCCAGCCTGGCCATGCTTCATTTTTTTTTTTTTTTTTTTTTTTTTTTTTTTAATTTCAGTCAGGACCTTTTCTTCTACACTCAGTTTTTTTGTTACAATCTATTTAAAAACTCTAATTTTAATTGCTTGTCAGAGCTCCAAATCCCAGGATAACTCTGACATTCCCTAACAGTTAATAGCCACTGGAGAATTGTGATGTTGCTGGAAACTGCTACTGTTACTGAGAACTCCCCAAAGATTCGGAAGTTAAACTTCTTAGAAGGGAATGTAGGCAATTTTATTGTGAATCAGAAAACTCATACGCATCATTACAAAGGAAACTGGAAGAGCATAAAAAGAATTATATATATTTTTCCAGAACATGAAATATAAGCCAGCTATTCTGTTTTAGTATTTCTGATTAAGTCACATTTAAATTATGGATACAACATAACAACATAAAATTTCCTTTTAAGATTATAGGCATTAAATAACAATGCATAATTTCTTTTTTAAATGATCACATTCTGTCAAGATGATAAGTAACCATTTCGATTTTGTTGGTGGCTAAATTTTATGCAGTCTCTCTGAAGGGCATCCATGTCTTTCCATCCCAGGAGCCCAGCTGTAATCTACACCAGGCACCAAGACCACCTACACAAACCACCTGCTCATTACCAGGTCTTCAGGCTTAGCTTTCTCCCACTCTCTTTGCAAAGCAGGTACTTCCCGTCTCTTGCTGTAATCAAGATTTTGCATTTGTTGTCTTTATTAGGGACACACATTCTTTCTTGGTGCTGATCCAGGTATCTAAGAGCAGAGTAAGTGATACTATGATATTCTTTTGCTGATGTAAGTCCAGAAAGGCCATTCTGGTTAACAAATAAAAGTCTTCTATTCTGCTCCAAGGATCACAGATAGACTGACACAGATTTCAGGAAATGCCATCCTTGCCTTTATGTCTGATCCTTTAATGATTCCTGGTTGATACATTAGGTCAGATCTCATTCATACATTTCTTTTGCTAGGGTCTGCCTCTGTTTGTCTCTGAAAGTTTTGTGTGCTAGAGACTTGGTCATCATTATGCTCATGTTGAGGTGGTGGAACGTTTATGGTCTGGGACCTGGGGAAATACTGTCAGCTCGGTGGGAATGCCGTTTTGTGGAGGAATAATGTAGTCCTGTGGGATCCCAGCTAATTCCTGTGACAGTGGATTCTAAAAAGAACAAGACTGACCTATGAATATCTCTGCCATTTTGTCTAACTCTAGGACTGCTCTTTCCCCGTTGTTCATGCTACTGCCATAATGTCACTTGCTAGGTTATGGCAGGACTCTCAACAAAGGCCAAAAATATTGGGCCATCTAATCTTCTTGGACATTTCAGCCTCTAAATTAAGTCAAACAAATAACTTTTCTTTATAAGTACCCAGAGTAGGGAATTTCATTATAGCAAAAGAAAACAGAATTATACATTTTCATTCTGATCATTTGTTCACTTATGAAAACATTTTATTGTTCACTATATATCAAACACAGTCATGGATCTTGGAATATAATAACAAATGCAACATTTATTGAGTGTGTGTTATGTACAGTGAGGTAAAAGCTTGACACTTATCTGTCAAAAGGTAGCTTATATGTTAATATTGTACCTACTTTAGAGAAAGTCAGATTGAAGATTAATGATGTTAAAAAATCTTAATCAGGGTTAAATAGCTAGTCAGGCAGAGAAGTGGAATCCAAGTGATAGAATTCCAGAGATCATACTCTAAATTCTAAAATGTAAAATAAAAATAATCCTAAAACTAAAATTTATTGTGTAAGAATTCTCATAAAATAATAGAAGAAATAAATAATTAGATAAATGTACTAAAATTGGGCTAACATACCACAATGCACATGGAGTTCTGCTAAGATATGGGGAAGGTGATAACACAAGAAGAGGGATTGGCGACCCTGATTCATTACCATGTTGCTTCCAGTGCCTTTACATAAGCTGTTATACAAGATAATAATTAAAAAGTGTCCACTTTGTCCACTAACTTTCTAAATCTGCACTATGTTTGTTTTTCTTTGTCTTGTCCATCTACATTCATGACTGGCATGTCCCATACCCATTCATTTCACAATTCCCTCCTTATAGAAAATAGGAGAATCATATGTCATTTGCTAGTTAATATTTCTTAAATAAAATTATGCCTTCCAAATTTTTGTCTTAGAAAGAGTAATTGTGAAATCAAGACACAATTTTTACTAACTTACAGGCTGTTCTTTATCACCAGTCTATATTTCTAAAAAACATTCTTGACCCCATATCTGCCTTCAGATACTGCCCTATTTTTTGGTTACTTTTCACAAAAATCTCAAATAGTTGACTACAATCCATTTCAACTTTCTGAATTTCTTTTCTTGGTTGCACTTGTGCCCCCAGCTCTCCACTGAAGCTGTTCATGTACATGTCACTGGTGACCTCCTATTATGATGAACAATACTTCTTTGTCTCTCTTCTACTCACATGTTCTTTCAGAAGCACTCAAAAAAAAAATTTTTTTTGAACAGTTCCTCCTTCTTAAAACACTCAATGCCCTTGACTTTTGTGATTATACTGACTCCTGATTTTCCTCCTGCTTTTCTGATGTGTCTTTCTGGGTTCAATTTTTGGGATCTTATCCCTTCCCTCATATTGTGATCATAGTCTGCTTCAGGGATGAACTGGTCCTCAGCTCCGTTTTTGTAACTTTGTAATTTATATACTCTCTTCCATGGTGATATACCCCGAATGCAAATATGCATATACTATGTATGTATGGCTCCCATATTTGTGCCCAGCACTGAATTCCAGACTCTTGTATCCACATTCTCTAGATTGACTGACTGATTCATTATTTAAGTAAATATCATGTTCTTTACAATTAAAATATTTCTGTTGATGCACCAATATTTTCATTAGCTTTTTCACTGCAGTAACAAAGAGACCTGATTAGAACAATTTTAGAGGATGAAAAGTTTATTTGTCACTGTTTCAGAGGCCTCAGTCCCTAGAGGGCCAACTCCACTGCTCAGATGCCATGCAATATTATGGCAGAAGGCTATGAAGGAGGAGAGCAGCTCAGGACATGATATCCAACACAGCCCACCTGCCTACAGTTACCACCCAGTTAATTCCTATCAGTGGATCTACACAATGATTAGGTTAAGGCTTTCGAAACTCAAATATTCACAGTTCTTGTATCATCTCAAAAAAGAACTTTTGGGGGATACCTTATGTGTACACTATAGTGCAGGAGCCCTGTTTGGGGATTGGCTTGAATTGCAGTTGACTATGAGCCGTGGAGATTTGGCCATTGTCGCCACCCGTAGTCTCACGGGATTTTGTTGCGGGATCTGGAGGGCAATTCGCAGACTTACAGGCTCAAACAGATTATGACTCAGATATATATGCTCAGATAAATGCAGCTGCCTTAGAGGCATGGAAAACTGTACAAGGACCTGGGGATCTACAAGGTAGCTTGTCAAAAGTGATTCAAGGACCTAATGAGCCGTATGCCGACTTTGCTGATCGACTTTTGAGAACTGCAGGTAGTGTGTTTGCAGATGTTGACCAAGCTATGCCTTTAGTTGTTCAATTAGCTTATGAAAATGCAAATAAATGGTGCCAAGCAGCCATCAGGCCATGGAGAACTAAAAAGGATCTTTCTGTATATATACAACTATGTAAAGATATAAATGGCGCCTTTGTCACAGGAAATGTGATTGCAGCCTCAATGAGAGGTGCTTCCTCTCGAAATTTCACAAAGGCTAAACGTAGACATTATAATCAATCAGGATATTCCAGGCAAAATTATCATAATCAATCAGGCAATTCTAGGCAAAATCCCAAAAGAGAAATAAGATCAAGCTCATACCATGCCCCAGGCCGCTGCCCCAGGTGTAAAAAGGGAAATCATTGGGCCAATAAATGCTATTCAAAATTTGACATCCATGGAAATCCTTTGTTCAGGAATTCAAAAAACGGGGCACGGGGCCCAGTACCCCAGGGCCCACAAATGTACGGGGCATTGCAGAAGGAGTATCCTCAAGCATCCACTCAGATGCTTCCCCGACACAATCCCTACTACCCATCCACTCCCTCGCCAGAGGAACAAGAGGAAATGCAGGATTAGACCTCTGTTCCACCGCCCGAATAGTGTTAACACCTGAAATGGGGGTTCAACTGATTCCCACAGGAGTCAGGGGACCTCTTCCCTCAGGGACTGTAGGACTTATTATCGGGCGTAGTCCTAAAAGCTTATTAGGTTTGCAAGTGACCCCAGGTGTAATAAACTCAGACTACAAAGGGGAAATAAAAATAATGCTTAGCTCACCCCAAAGTGTAAGTTCTGTTAATCAAGGAGATAGAATTGCTCAGTTGCTTCTCCTTCCCAATTTACATAATTCATTTAAAATGGGTATGCCTCAAGAAGGGAACAATAGAGGATTTTGTTCCACTGACTCAAGTCCCATGGCTTGCTGGGTTCGAGACTGTTCAAGGAGGCCTATGTGTAAAATAAAAATCCAAGGAATAGAAATGGAGGGATTAATAGATACTGGAGCTGACTCTTCCATTATTAATTTACGCCAATGGCCCAAGCACTGGCCTCTGCAAAAAGCTTCAACCAGTTTAAGAGGCTTGGGATATAATAACCTCCCAGATAAAAGTGCAGTAATTTTAAAATGGGAGAATGATGAAGGCCATAAAGGAACATTTCAGCCTTATGTTTTACCTAATCTACCGGTTACTTTATGGGGAAGAGATATTTTGCAACAAATGGGAGTACACCTTGCAACCAAGCCTGCAGATGTTAAATGTGAAAACCTACAGGGTAATCTTAACCATAAAAGAACTCATTATCAAAAAGTACAGAGTAATCTTAACCCTAAAAGTAATCATTGTCATAAAGGAAAAAGATATTTTTTTTCGGGGCCACTGAGAAAATAATTTTGAAAATACCATGGCTTTCTGATAAGCCAGTGTGGGTCCCTCAGTGGCCCCTATCTAAAGAGAAATTACAAGCGGCCCACCAATTAGTTCAGGAACAATTAGAAGCAGGTCATATAGAACCTTCCACCTCTCCCTGGAATTCCCCCATATTTGTGATCAAGAAAAAGTCAGGAAAATGGCGATTGTTACATGATCTTAGACAAATCAATAAAACCATGCAAGTTATGGGGCCTACTCAACCTGGACTTCCTAGTCCCGTAAATATTCCAAAAAATTTCCATCTTATTACTCTTGATATAAAGGATTGCTTCTTTTCTATTCCCCTACATCCTCTGGATGCCCCCAGGTTTGCTTTTTCCGTTCCTTCTATGAACAATAATGGCCCTGATCAGAGATATCAATGGAAGGTTTTACCACAGGGAATGGCTAATAGCCCCACCATATGCCAAATATATGTGGACAAGGCTATCCAACCCATTAAAAATAAATATCCAAACCTCATGTGTCTACATTACATGGATGATATTTTATTGGCCCACCCTAATCAAAAAATCTTATTTAATATATTCAGTGATGTGGTAGAAAATTTAAAAAAATATGGACTATATATAGCAGAAGAAAAAGTTCAAACCAGATCTCCCATATTATATTTAGGATTTAAAATCATGGATACTTTTGTTAGACCCCAAAAAATTTTAATAAATAAAGAACATTTGACCACCCTCAATGATTTCCAAAAACTACTGGGAGACATTAATTGGCTTCGCCCTACACTAAATCTCACTACTGGCCAACTAAAACCTTTATTTGACATCCTTCGTGGAGATCCTGATCCATCTTCACCACGAATATTGACTCCTGATGCTATGAAAGCTTTAAAGTTAGTAGAAAAAGCCATCGAAGGAGCTCATTGTGATAGATTTGATTTAACTCAACCGCTGATGTTGATTATTATTTCTTCACAATATACACCCACAGGAGTATTTTGGCAACAAGGGCCTTTATTATGGATACATTTGCCCGTCTCTCCTAAAAGTATAATTGAATCTTATACCTCCATGGTGGCTAAACTTATTCTTCAAGGACTTAAGACTTCTACTAAAATATTTGGCATTCACCCTGCTACTATTATTACTCCCTATTCATCATCACAGATTGAATACTTATGCTTCAATGATAATGATTGGGCTATAGCTAAATGCTCTACTTCTGCAAATTTTGATAATCATCTTCCTAAGTCCCCTATATTATCTTTTTGTATTAATCATCCTATTATATTTCCACAGGTAATAAAAAATCAACCTATTCCTAAGGCATTTAATGTATTTACAGATGGGTCCTCAAATGGTACTGCTACAGTAGTCACTAAAAAAGAAAATATGACTTACATAACTGCACACAAATCAGCTCAACTAGTGGAATTGGAAGCTGTGGTAAGAGCTCTGGAAAATTTTAGGGACCAGCCCGTAAACATTTTTTCAGATAGCCACTATATTGTACAAGCCGTCCCAAAATTAGAGTTAGCAGGACCAATAGCACCTCATACTCCAGCCTTTAAATTGTTTTATCAAATACAAAAACTTTTGTGGGCAAGAAAAGAACCCCTATTCGTAGGCCATATTAGAGCACATACTAATTTGCCTGGTCCCCTCCATGAAGGTAATCAAAAGGCTGATGAACTTACAAAAACAGTATTTATACTTTCAGCGCTACAACAAGCTACTTTATTTCACTCCCAGTTTCATGTCAACAGCACCACCTTGCAACGTAGGTTTAAAATCACAGAGGAGCAAGCCAGAACAATTGTAAAAGATTGTAAATCTTGTATGACACATTTGCCCAATCCTCATTTCGGCGTTAACCCTAGAGGATTGATGCCCAATCATTTGTGGCAGATGGATGTTACTCATGAGCCAAGTTTTGGAAAATTGCGATTTACTCATGTGACCATAGATACATGTTCAGGCATGATTTTTGCTTCCTTACATTCTGGAGAAAAAGTTAAAGATGTTACATCTCATTGCTTGCAAGCTTTTGCTGCATTGGGCATCCCCAAAATGCTTAAAACAGATAATGGCCCCGCATATACGTCCTCATCTTTCAAAGAGTTTTGTGCAAAATTCAATATATCCCATAAAACAGGCATCCCATACAATCCTCAGGGTCAGGGCATTATTGAAAGAGCAAACCGAACACTGAAAATTATGTTATTAAAACAAAAAGAAGGAAATTGGAAAAGTCCTAAGGACAGATTGGCAGTTGCCCTGTTTACCTTAAATTTTTTAACTTTAGACTCTAATGGTTATTCTGCTGGAGACAGACATTGGAATCCACACCAACAACATAAACCTTTGGTTTACTGGAAGGATGTTCTTTCAGGTACATGGAAGGGTCCAGATCCAGTATTAATTTGGGGAAGAGGATCTGTTTGTGTTTTTCCAAAAGACGAATCCTCTCCAATATGGATACCATCTAGATTAATAAAACAGGTACCACATCAAAATGATCAAGATGAAGTTATTGAAGAATCAAGATTAATAAAAAAGGTACAAAATCAAGAGGACCAAGATGAAGGTATAGAATGATTCCCTCAAAAGAGTCCTTCAAAATATTTCACAACTTAAGTGTCATTTCTCCCGGCCGGGACGAGGAGATCTCTCTTTAGTGTGCACACAATTGTATTTTTTTTTCTTTTTATACATGTCTTTATGTCTGTACATTTGTCTATATTTCATGTTAATGTGACGTCACAAATATATGTTTGTATATTTGTTTGTCCAGTGTGACGTCACATAGAACAAAGCGCTTATGAAAAAGAAAAAATATATATATATGGATCCAAATAACTTTAATTCATTTTAGGTTTAGAGTATTCAATTTAGGTAAATAATTTTATAAATGAAGGTACTTTCAATTTTGATTTATAGGTGTCCCTGGGACTTCTCTTTAGCAAACAATATGACTAGTGCTATATAACCTGATATTTTGGTGTTTTGACTTAAGATTGTTTATTTGTTATTAACTTCATTTGTTTAATAGCTCATTAATTTCAATTATCTCAACAGGTAAAAGATTGCTCTGTATACAGAGACTCAAGGGTTCCAGCTAACAAATTATTTCTCTAAAGTGCCTTTACCTTTTCTTTAATCTATCTTTAATGCAGTAATTACCCTCAGTCTTTCTTTGTTTTGTTCTAAATATGATATTTTTCCAACTTATGTTTGTAGAAGCTCAACCAGCGATGTGTGTGAACAAAAATCAACTTTAATTTTCTAATCTAATTATTCTATTTTGTAGTTTGACAACTCGCCTCTTGACTCAGTGCTGCAATAGCACTGCCTTTCCTTTAATAATTGATGCTTGAGTTTCTAGGTAGCGGGCCCTGAAGATTTGCCGGTGGCATTGTCTAAACATAAAAAAGACGTCTGCTGCTACAGCTGCAGGGATCGCGGCCGCCGCAAGCATCCCTGCTGCTCAAACATCAAACAACCTCACCAACAGTGTGGCCTCTGCTCTACATGCATGGGGCCTCCTACATCAACATGTTACAACAAATGGACATTTTGATCTTTCATTGTTTGGGACTTTACGGGACAATGCCTTGCGGGTATTTGTCTAGAGAATTCAGTGTGTTACTTGTTGGAACTTAGGGCAGCTGATTTGTTTAAACAATTTGATATGCTATGCAATTTGGCTCATCACCAAAAGGCTTGTCGCCTTAAAGCCGCAACATCTCCTCACAATTGGACGGCTGTTGGTCATCATATATAGTCGATCCTAAAGGGCTCCATTGGATGGCTGGTTAGCCAATGACGGGTAAGATCCCCAGAGGGGGACAACCTAAGACAGGCACAGTCGCACGGGACAGTCTCATGTGGCCGACATATCAACCTAAGACAGGAGTCAAGGGCACAGCCTTGATTATCCGATGACGGGTAAGAATGTTGGTTGCACATAGACGTCCTAGAGCATTACCTCTTTTAAAACAAAAAGGGGGAAATGCAGGAGCCCTGTTTGGGGATTGGCTTGAATTGCAGTTGACTATGAGCCGTGGAGATTTGGCCATTGTCGCCACCCGTAGTCTCACGGGATTTTGTTGCGGGATCTGGAGTGACTTGGCCGAAATTGCTGATCGGGTCAGCGCCATTTTAGTGGTGTGTTTGGCGTGAGTTAGTTGTTAGAACCAGAGAGAAAAGTTATCAGAATAAAAAGCTGTTTGTCTCCAGTTTGCTTCTGAAGTTCTTCCCGCGGCTCCGGTGCTCCGAGCGCTTCAGGCGGCAACACTATAGCAACAGAATTTAGCTTTCAACAAACCAGACATGGTTCCTGGTTCCTCTTTTTTTTTTTTTATTTTTGGGTAGTATTTCTGAAGGGAGAAGTTTTATTTATTTATTTTTTTTGTACCGGAGATTGAACTCAGGAGCATTGGACCACTGGGCCACATTCCCAGCCCCCTTTTTTTTTTTTTTTTTTTTTTTTTTTTTTTTGTAATTTATTAGAGACAGGGTCTCACTGAGTTGCTAAGTGCCTCACCATTGCTGAGGCTGGCTTTGAACTCGCAGTCCTCCTGCCTCAGCCTCCCAGGTGCTGGGATTACAGGCGTGCACCACTGCGCCCAGCTAGAAGTCTTTTTTTTTGATATTATATTAACTATAATTGGAAACTTAGAGCATTATAAAATAGAGTCTGAAGAGTACTTTTGTGATAATGTGGTATATTCTTTGAGGATTTAAAATGATGATTTAAGTTTTATTTTGCTCAAAGACACTTTTTTCCTAGAGCATATTATTGATCTTTCTTTGTTCATCTTACAATCTGCTAAATTTTCAGCATTCCAATACTCTACTACAGTACTCTTTGATAAAAGAGGCCAAATCTTTTCTGTCAGTTCTCCTGCATATACATTGCTAATCAATTTGTAGTTGCATTTACTGAAACCTACAATGAACAAGTCCCATTTAATTGATCAAATGAGTGGCAGGAAAATGAGGAGAGGGGTTTGAGTTTCAGATTTCTCTTTACTGTTAATAGTTAAACAATCTGAATCTGCAAAACTCTAGAATTTAGAGAAACTTTTTGAAAATATAATTGTATAGTACTATCATGAAAAACTTTTATAAATATATCAATCAATGTTAAAGTCCTAATTATAAAGGGTCTGATTTAATTGGTCTGGGAGTATGGCCCAGACTATCTTGATATAAATTTTAAAATCTATATTATTTTGAAGCTTCCCAAATAATTCAAATGGTATCCATGTTTAGGAATCACCTATCAAATATGATGGTATCAGTGAAGATATCAGTGAGAATAGATAGCATATTGAAAGGGCTTTTTGTTTGAAGTATTTTTTCATAGGGCTCTTATTGATAGAGTGGTAGGCAGGTACAGAGAACCAAAAGGGATCAAGTCACCAACAGCAGGAAGTTATTACTTCCCCATGGTCTGTAGGACCAGCAAAAGAAATGGTGTTTTTAAAAACTCTCAAACACTGTAGAAGGTGGAGAGTATTTTGTGATGGAGGAAATTTGGCCAGGGGCAAAGAAACTTGACCAAAATGTAAAACCCTGAAAGGAGGCAAGGTTTATGGAGCAGGTGATGGAGCATGGGATGGGGGTAGAATAGGGTCTTTACTCTTTGACCTGCCACTTTGCCATCTCTGCCCTGACCTCCTTTTGTTCCAAGGAACACTAGAATGGCCAATGGGGAGGGAGGGGAAAGGAGGGGGCAAAAGGGTGAAGAAAAGAAAAAGATGGTAGAATGAGATGGATATCATTACCCTAAGTACATGTATGAAGACACGAATGGTGTGAATATACTTTGTATACAACCAGAAATATGTAAAAATGTGCTCTACAAGTATAATATGAAATGAAGAAAAAAAGGAAAAGGAAAAAAAAAAAACTGCTGCATTGTTTATCTGAACACAAAACTGAGGAAATTAGTATTATAATTTTTTTTTATAATCTGATAAGTAAGAGCAATAAAGTTCTGGACATAAGATGTATTGGTCCTGGGGAAGGGTAGTAAGATTCAAATGCTTTTTAAAAAATAACTCTATAAATCATGTATAATACCCTTTTTCTCACTTTATTTTAAATAATTCTCACAACACCTTTGTTACTTAGCTTCTAAAATCACTTATATTCCAATGAATAGTGAGAAAATCCAAAATTAAAAACTATTAGAAAATGTTAGTGGGATTTAGCAAATATAGCATATTTTTGGATGATTTTGCATCCATTCCAGATAGGGCTGGTCATTACTTCTCCTGAAAGCAGCATAATACAATGTGTGAGCAAATCAACCCCAAATAAATTCTTGAAAAATTATCAAGTCAAAAAAAATAATTTTTATTGATTGCTTGTGGACAAAATGGCATGTTATATAAAGTGATAACAAAAAAAAAAAAAGTATTATAGAACCTGTGGTTTCCAGGTTAAAAATTTAAAGTAGATTAGTTTAAAATCCACATCAGATAAAATACTAATAGGTCAATTTTATTTTCTTTTGGTTCCAGCTCTGCTATCAAAATTTTAAGCTTCCCAGACATATAAATGTTATTTTGCACTAGTAAAATCTTAGGAGACATTAGGATTTCTTGCAATGGGATTTTTTTTTCATATTCCCACAAGTCTTTTGTTGAAATGTGACTAGATGTCATGGTGACTTCTTCTATTTGTTGACACCTAATGTCAACTTCTACTAAAGAAATAAATGCACCAATATTATAGAACATCCATCTATTCTCTTTGCCTATCACAGCAGAATAGCTCTTCTTTGGGTTATATCTTTTCTTCTTCATGATCTCATTCATTTACTCAATGGTGTTTGTTTAAATAATTAGAATTTTATTTGAAATTTATACTTTAAAGTACTCTTATATTTGGAAAAAAATAAGTTATTATATATTTTGTGTTTTTCTATGAATTTATTAATTCAGTGAGATTTTTTGAACACTTACTTATCCAAGGCAGAATTGACAGAACTATGGAGCTATATTTGTAAACAGCAGGGAGAATAGTCTTTAAGAAATTCTGCATTTCTAGAGTAGAAAGAAAACCAAATATTAAATTGGAAGACTTAGATTGAAATACCAGTTTTGATAGTGCTCTTTACTGTAGAACACTCTAGATTGGTTCTTATAACATATATTACAATCTTGTTCTAGTGTACCTTCCTATCTTGCAAAGATTTAAAACATGATGTGTTATGTTTTTCTCATTTTCCTATTGATAAGTTTCTGAATGTCATTTCATTGGCACCCAAATGCACTTATATGAGATCAAGTGGAACAGATTTCAGTGGAAAGATGATTAGATTTGAGAAATATGTAGCTACTGCTGTAGATTGTACTTAGGAGTGGCTTGGTTGTACAGCAAGAAATTGTGCCAACATCCAAATTTTGTGGGCACACTCTTGAAAATATTTCCAATAAATAAATAAGTAAATGAAAGCATTCTTTAGAGTCATTGCAACTCTAAAACAAACCTCAGAAAAACTGTCATGAAATTAAAAATTAATTGTTTACAAAGTCAAAAATTTTTTACAAAGTCTTAACTTTTTGGCAAAGTCAAGAAAGGTTAACATCCCCTTAAAGAGCAACATGATGTTTTGATAGTTTTTCAAGGTATTAAAACTCATAATAAAATATTATTAGCGAAGATCATATGGCTTTTTCCTAGGAAAGATCAATAGAAAAAAATAAGATGAATATTCCAAATCATTCTCTGCCACATATGGAAGCATGAACTGGAAAGTACACTTGCACATTATGTGATAAAGGATTAAATATTTAATAAATGATTCTGAAATAAATGATTTACATATGGAAAAATGAAATTTTGTTACTAAATCATACTGTGCTCAAATAATTAATTCCAGATGGATAAAATATTTAAGTAAAAAATGCAAATCTATAAATCACTTAGAAGGCAGTATAGAGGAAGGTCTTTGTGGTTGTAAAGAAAGAACTTCATCAATAAGACACAAGATACAAATGACAATAGAAATAATTAATTCATTCACATTAAAATTAGTTATCCTGTTTATCAAAATTAAAAACATATTGAAACAGGAGTAAAATATTTACACATAAATTTGAAAGAATTAGTATATAAAGTAAATGAAAAAAATTTTAAAAAGTAGAATATATAATGAGAAATATAATTAATGTAGAGCAAAATAATTAACGTGGAGTTTTACTGAAAAGGTAAAACAAATGGCACATTAATATATGAAAATGTATTCAAGCATTAATAACCAAAAATGCAAACTGAATTCTCAATGAGAACAATGAAATGCCATTTTACACATACTATATAGGTGACTATTATAATTTCCATAAAATCCAAGTTTCATAGAATGTTGAATAATTATAAATGAAATCCACACTTCCTCAACAACTAGTAGAAATGAAAATAATGAATCTGTTAATATAACAAGTATTTTGGAAATAGTCACATTGCCCTAAACTGGGATAGCAACCTTTTTCAGGAAATAGAGGAAGCAGTTGAAAATGTTTATGTGTACTAAAATAGAAAAAAATATTATGAGATGCACACATATAATTGTAGAGAATAAAAACTGAAAATAAATGAACTATGGCTCCATTTATTAATCTGGATAAATCTCTGAATGTAAGTGTGTACATGTATTGAAACATCACATGACACCACATTCATACGCACAATTTTATAATTTTCTGTATCATTTAAACACAAATGCAATTTGAATTAAAAAGAAGGATATATGCATGTATATCTTTCTATTTATAAAGTGAGTAATAATTAACACTTTATATAAGCTAGTCATGGTTATACGTAATGACACTCAAAAACCAAAAAGGGAAAAGTTAATATAATTATCATACTTGTATCCTTTGAGAGGAAGAAGGTACACTTGGTAAAGGAGGGTCACAGAGACTGAAGGAACCAAGATTGTTCAACACAGATACGTTTATTTTACTATTACCCATTAAATTAAATAAATTCTCTTGCAGCTGTATAAATATCACAATAATTTTAAAACATATGCATTTTAAATAATAGGGTCAGAATACCCTCATAATTTATGAATTCTTTCCTTATTGAAGTCTCTAAAAATCCAGTTTGGAGCATATCAGGGCATCCTATCTAAAACTAAAATGATTAATATTTTCTACAAATTCTTCCAAATATTTTTTAGAAAATAGAATACTCCCAAATTCACTTTATAAGGTCAGCACTACCTTCATGCCAGAGCCATACAAGATCCTACAAAAAAAGAAATTTCAGACCTATGTCACTGATATACAGGTTACAGAAATCTTCACCAAAGGGGAAAGTTTTCTATGATCATGAATAGGACAAGATTTACATTTTCACAACTTCTATTCAAACATAAACCTTGCAGTCCTATATCGAACAAGTAGGGAATAAAAAGTAATAAAAATGAGTCACATCCGAAAGAAAGAAGTTAAAGTGTCTCTGTTTTAGATGACATAATCTTATACCTAGAGAATACTGAAGACTCCACTAATTGAAAAAACTATTAAATAAATTCAGTGAAATTTCAGTTCACAAAAACCAACAAAAAATAGGTTTCATTCTATACACCAAAAAGGAGCTAACATCCTGTTCAAAATAGTATCAAAGAGAATAAAATATATGGGGACATAGTTGACCAAGAAGGTAAGAGATCTTTGAACTGAAACTTGTAAAATTATGTGAGAAAAATTTAAGAAGACATAAGTAGTTGCAAAGATATTCCATGTTCATGAACTGGAAAAATGGGCATTATTAAAATGTCCAAAAGCAATGTAAAGTTTCAAGGCAAGCCAGGCATGGTAGCGCAGGCCTATAATCCCAGTGGCTGGGGAGGCTGAGACAGGAGGATGGTGAATTCAAAGCCAGGCTCAGCAAAAGCAAGGTGCGAAACCTTTTCCTAAATAAAATACAGATACAAAATAGGGCTGGGGATGTGGCTCAGCAGTCAAGTGCCCCTGAGTATTTCAATAACCGATACCCCAAAAAAAAAAAAAAAAAAAAAAAAAAAAAAAAAAAAAAAAAACCAAATTCAAGGCAATCCCTGTCAAAGTGCTCATGCTATTTTTCACATAGATAGAAAAAAAGTATTTATTTCAATTGAAATTAGAGAAGACCCGTATGGTAAAAACAATGCTGAAAAAGTGGAACAAGATTTGCTCCCATTCTGTAGGTTCTCTATTCATCTCACTGATTATTTATTTTGCTGCGAAGAAATTTTTTAGTTTGAATCCATCCCATTTATTGATTAGTGATTTTAATTCTTGCATTATAGGAGTCTTATTAAGGAAGTTGGGGCCTAATCCAACATAATGGAGTTTTGGTCCTACTTTTTCTTCTATTTGGTGCAAGGTCTTTGGTTTAATTCCTAGGTCTTTGATCCACTTTGAGTTGAGTTTTGTGCATGTTGAGAGATAGAGGTTTAAATTTCATTTTGTTACATGTGGATTTCCAGTTTTCCGAGCACCATTTGTTGAAGAGGCTATCTTTTCTCCATGTACATTTTTGGCGCCTTTGTCTAATATAAGATAACTGTAGATATGTGGTTTAGTCTCTGTGTCCTCTATTGTGTACCATTGGTCTACTGGTCTATTTTGGTTCCAATACCATTCTGTTTTTGTTACTATTGCTTTGTAATACAATTTAAGGACTGGAATAGTAATGCCACCAGCTTCACTCTTCTTGCTAAGGATTGCTTTGACTATTCTGGATCTCTTATTTTTCCAGATCAATTTCATGATCCTTTTTCTATTTCTATGTGGGATGTTATTGGGATTTTGATTGGGATTGCATTAGTGCTTTTGGTAGTATGGTCATTTTGACAATATTAATTCTACCTATCCAAGAACTAGGTAAATCTTTCCATCTTCTAAGATCTTCCTGAATTTCTTTCTTTAGCGTGCTGTAGTTTTCATTGTAGAGAACTTTCACTGCTTTCATTAAGTTGATTTCCAAGTTTTTTTTTTTTTTTTTGGCTATAGTAAATGGGATGGATTCCCTAATTTCTCTTTTGAGGATTTGTCACTGATGTATAGAAATGCCTTTGATTTATGGGTGTTGATTTTATATCCAGCAACTTTACTGAATTCATTTATTAGTTCTAGAAGTTTTCTGGTAGAATTTTTTGGGTCTTCTAGGTATAGAATCATATTATCTGCAAATAGTGATAATTTGAATTCTTCTTTTCCTATCCATATCCCTTTAATTTTTTTCATCTTTCTAATTGCTCTGAAATCTTTACCACAATCACATCAGACAGAGCACTAACCTCAAGGATATATAAAGCACCCAAAAACCTTAACACCAAAAAAACAAACAACCCAATCAATAAATGGGTCACGGAACTGAACAGATACTTCTCAGAAGAGGATACAATCAATCAACAAATATATGAGAAAATGTTCAATATCTCTAGCAATTAGAGAAATGCAAAACAAAACTACTCTAAGATTCCATCTCACTCTAGTCAGTAATCAAAACTATAAACAACAATAAATGCTGGCAAGGATGTAGGGAAAAAGGCACATTCATGCATTGCTGGTGGGACTGCAAATTGGTGCAGCCAAGATGGAAAGCAGTATGGAGAATCCTTGGAAAACTTGGAATGGAACCACCATTTGACCCAGCTATCCCACTCTTTGGTCTCTTCCCAAAGGACTTAAAAACAGCATACTACAGGGACACAGCCACATCAATGTTTATAGCAGCACAATTCACAATAACTCAGTTGTGGAACCAAACCTGATGCCTTTCAGTAGATAAAAAATAAAATACTTGGGAATCAACTAAAGAAGTGAAAGACCTCTACAATGAAAACTACAGTATGCTAAAGAAAGAAATTAAAGACCTTAGAAGATGGAGAGATGTACCTTGTTCTTGTATAGGTAGAATTAATATTGTCAAAATGACCATACTACCAATGGATAGGGAAACTTTAGCATATATACATAAAGCAACACTACTCAGCAACAAAAGAGAATAAAATCATGGCATTTGCAGGTAAATGGGTGGAGCTGGAGAAAATAATGCTAAATGAAGTTAGATAATCCCCAAAGCCAAAGGTCAGAGGATTTCTTTGTTATGATGATACTGACTTATAATGGCAAGGAAGTGGGAGGAAAGGAATGAAGGAAGTTTAAATAGATCAAAAGGGAGGAAGGGAAAGGAAGGGGGCAAGGGGATAGAAATAATGGTGGAATGAGTTAGACATCATTACTCTAAGTACATGCATGAATATACAAATGGCGTGAAAATACTTTGTGTAAAACCAGTGACTTGAAAAATTGTGCTCTATATATGTAATATGAAATGAATTGCATTCTGCAAGCATGTATAACAAATTAGAATAAATAAATAATTTAATTTAATAAAAGTAGTACAAAACTGGAGGCATCAGAATTTTTTATTCAAAATATTTTACAAAGCTACATTATTGAAAACAGTGTGGTACTAGCATAAAGACAGAACTCAAATACACATTTACAAATATGGTTGGCTGATCTTCAATAATATTGCCCAGGACACACAATGGGGAAAGAACAGATTTTTCAGTAAATCTTGTTTTCTAAGCTGTATATTCACATGCAAAAGTAATCACAGTGGACCTGTATTTTATAATATACACAAAAATCAACTTAAAATTGACTAATGATTTAAGCCAAAGAGTAAAAATTACACAACTCTAAGAAAACACAGGGTAAATTCTTCGTGAGTCTGGTCTTTGTTATTATTTCTTATATAAGATTCCAAAAGCTCAGAAGTAGATAGGTAGAACATAAATTAAAGAAAAATACCTGCACCACAAAGGAAACAACCAAGGAGTGAAAAGGAGCCTCTCCAATGGGGGAAAAATAGCTGCAAGTCCTTGAAAAGGGGATAATATTAAAAACATATAAAGAATTCTTAATTCAATTACAAAAATTAAACTGGTTAAAATGGACTGTTACATAAATACATATTTCTCCACAGAACATAAAAATGGTGAATAGGTATATTAAAAGATGCCCAGCATCACCAATCATCAGGGAATTTAAAATCAAAGTTAAATGATATTTCTATGTCATACCTGTTAAGATAACTACCATTAAAAAGTCAAAAGATAAGTGCAAATAAGAACACTGAGAAATCACAATCCTTGTACTTCGTGGGTAAGAATATAAAATAGTGCCGCCACTATGGAAAACAATATGGAGGATCCCTCAAAAAATGTTAGTCATGAAATAGTAACATCGGCATGAGATTAGACAGAGAGGAACAGCAAAGTATAGAAACAACCCTGCATTTATCTTTAAACTTGACTCTAAAAAATAGTACTTAAGTAATTTACTGAGCCCTCATGTGTACCATAGCTGTTAGAGATAATTTGACATATATCACAAACTCAAATTTGCAAAACTTCTAGGATTAAAATTACTGCATGATTTCATTAACATGTATAATCTAAAACCAAAAATGATCCCATAGGATTTAAGAGTAAAATGAGGGTTACCAGAGTTTGAGGAGAGCAGGCAGGAGGGAAGGGTTGAAAAAGTTGATCATGGTAACTCAATTAAAGTGACATAGAATCAATAAGTCCTCATGTGCTTTTGCACTGTAGAGTGACTATAGATAACAATAATGTGTTGAACATTTCAAAAAGGTAGAAAAATATTTTGGAAGTTTTCACCATAAATAAGTGATAAATGTTCAATATAGATATTTTAACCTAATTTAAACATTATACAACGTACACAGGCATCAAAATGTCATTTTTCCCCCATTAATATCTAATTTCTACATTTATCTATATCATTGAAAAATAAATTTAATTTAAAATACTTTGAAAGAAATTACAACAATAAACCTCTATGGCAATAGAATAGGCAATGTTTTTTAAAGATACAAAATTTCTAAACCAGAAGAAAAAGGTGATAAAATTGAAGTTATCAAAATGACAAACAAGTTTTTGAACAATCAAACTAAGAACATGAAAAACAATGTACAAAGCAAGGGAAAATATTAATAAGGTATATATAGGAAAAGATTTAGTACTCAATTTATAGAATAAACTGTTATTACTTAGTAATATAAAACCAAATCACCCAGTTAACAGTAGACAAGATTTGAGCAGGTACTTTTTAAAAGAATATGTAAGGATATCAAATAAACATACTAACAGATAGTCATTAAGAAAAATGGAATTTACTTAGTTACAAGAACATACCTGTACATGACCTATTGGAAAGGTTAAAATGAAGAAGAAAAAGGGTGGAGGAAGAAGAGGGAGAGAAGGAAGAAAAAGAGGAGAAAATAAATGAAACAACAATATAAAATACTGGTGAAGACGTGCAGCACCTAGAACTCCCATATATTTCTATTTGGAATGCAAAATTTCAAACCATTTTTTAAAACAGTTTGGCAGAGACTTTTCAAGAAAAATATTTATTTATTGTACAGTTCAACATTCTCAGAAAAATGAAAACAGTTAAACAATTCAAGTAATGAACTGATAAACAAATTTTGCTATATGCAAATTATAGAAGGCCTATCATCAATATGCAAAAATGAGCTACCAACAATATTATGGTACACAAAAGAAGTCAACTGAAAATGACTACATAAAAGTATGTCCTCAGAAGAAGCAAAATTCAGTAATAAAATTCAAATAAATGGTTGCCTGAAAAAAGAGGGCTTGATAGATCAGCAGAGAAATAATTTTATTTTATTTCAGTGCATGCTATACAATTTTATATAATTCCTAAAACTTTTCAATTGATGCTCTTTAAAGTGAGAATTTTTTAATTTAAATCATATATTAATAAGTTTGGAGGAAATTAACATATAAATTATTTATCCAAAATGAAAGAGTTAATTAAATATATGCGTTTTTGTGCCAGTGAAAACTTAATTTTGGAAAGTAACTTTACAATGAAGAAGAGACTGATAAATTTAAACTACAACTTTTTAGGTGTTAATTATGACAAATTTTGTTGGCTTAAATAATAATGTTTTGTGTTGCCGCCTGAAGCACTTGGAGCAACGGAGCCGCGGGAAGAACTTCAGAAACAAACTGGAGACAAACAGCTTTTTATTCTGATAACTTTTCTCTCTGGTTCTAACAACAACTAACACACGCCAAACACACCACTAAAATGGCGCTGACCCGATCAGCAATTTCGGCCAAGTCCCTCGAGATCCCACAACAAGTCCCGTGAGACTACGGGAGGGGACAATGCCCAAATCTCCACGGCTCATAGTCAACCGCAATTCAAGTCAATCCCCAAACAGGGCTCCTGCATTTCCCCCTTTTTGTTTTAAAAGAGGTAATGCTCTAGGACGTCTATGTGCAACCAACATTCTTACCCGTCATCGGATAATCAAGGCTGTGCCCTTGACTCCTGTCTTAGGTTGATATGTCGGCCACATGAGACTGTCCCGTGCGACTGTGCCTGTCTTAGGTTGTCCCCCTCTGGGGATCTTACCCGTCATTGGCTAACCAGCCATCCAATGGAGCCCTTTAGGATCAACTATATATGATGACTAACAGCCGTCCAATTGTGAGGAGATGTTGCGGCTTTAAGGCGACAAGCCTTTTGGTGATGAGCCAAATTGCATAGCATATCAAATTGTTTAAGCAAATCAGCTGCCCTAAGTTCCATCAAGTAACACACTGAATTCTCTAGACAAATACCCGCAAGGCATTGTCCCGTAAAGTCCCAAACAATGAAAGATCAAAATGTCCATTTGTTATAACATGTTGATGTAGGAGGCCCCATGCATGTAGAGCAGAGGCCACACTGTTGGTGAGGTTGTTTGATGTTTGAGCAGCAGGGATACTTGCGGCGGCCGCGATCCCTGCAGCTGTAGCAGCAGACGTCTTTTTTATGTTTAGACAATGCCACCAGCAAATCTTCAGGGCCCGCTACCTAGAAACTCAAGCATCAATTATTAAAGGAAAGGCAGTGCTATTGCAGCACTGAGTCAAGAGGCGAGTTGTCAAACTACAAAATAGAATAATTAGATTAGAAAATTAAAGTTGATTTTTGTTCACATACATCGCTGGTTGAGCTTCTACAAACATAAGTTGGAAAAATATCATATTTAGAACAAAACAAAGAAAGACTGAGGGTAATTACTGCATTAAAGATAGATTAAAGAAAAGGTAAAGGCACTTTAGAGAAATAATTTGTTAGCTGTAACCCTTGAGTCTCTGTATACAGAGCAATCTTTTACCTGTTGAGATAATTGAAATTAATGAGCTATTAAACAAATGAAGTTAATAACAAATAAACAATCTTATGTCAAAACACCAAAATATCAGGTTATATAGCACTAGTCATATTGTTTGCTGAAGAGAAGTCCCAGGGATACCTATAATCAAAATTGAAAGTACCTTCATTTATAAAATTATTTACCTAAATTGAATACTCTTAACCTAAAATGAATTAAAGTTATTTGGATCCATATATATATATATATTTTTTTTTTCTTTTTCAATAAGCGCTTTGTTCTTTGTGACGTCACACTGGACAGACGAACAAACATACAAACATATATTTGTGACGTCACATTAACATGAAATGTAGACAAATGTACAGACATAAAGACATGTATAAAAAGAAAAGAAAAAAAAAATACAATTGTGTGCACACTAAAGAGAGATCTCCTCGTCCCGGCCGGGAGGAATGACACTTAAGTTGTGAAATATTTTGAAGGACTCTTTTGAGGGAATCATTCTATACCTTCATCTTGGTCCTCTTGATTTTGTACCTTTTTTATTAATCTTGATTCTTCAATAACTTCATCTTGATCATTTTGATGTGGTACCTGTTTTATTAATCTAGATGGTATCCATATTGGAGAGGATTCGTCTTTTGGAAAAACACAAACAGATCCTCTTCCCCAAATTAATACTGGATCTGGACCCTTCCATGTACCTGAAAGAACATCCTTCCAGTAAACCAAGGGTTTATGTTGTTGGTGTGGATTCCAATGTCTGTCTCCAGCAGAATAACCATTAGAGTCTAAAGTTAAAAAATTTAAGGTAAACAGGGCAACTGCCAATCTGTCCTTAGGACTTTTCCAATTTCCTTCTTTTTTGTTTTAATAACATAATTTTCAGTGTTCGGTTTGCTCTTTCAATAATGCCCTGACCCTGAGGATTGTATGGGATGCCTGTTTTATGGGATATATTGAATTTTGCGCAAAACTGTTTGAAAGATAAGGACGTATATGCGGGGCCATTATCTGTTTTAAGCATTTTGGGGATGCCCAATGCAGCAAAAGCTTGCAAGCAATGAGATGTAACATCTTTAACTTTTCTCCAGAATGCAAGGAAGCAAAAATCATGCCTGAGCATGTATCTATGGTCACATGAATAAATCGCAATTTTCCAAAACTTGGCTCATGAGTAACATCCATCTGCCACAAATGATTGGGCATTAATCCTCTAGGGTTAACGCCGAAATGAGGATTGGGCAAATGTGTCATACAAGATTTACAATCTTTTACAATTGTTCTGGCTTGCTCCTTTGTGATTTTAAACCTACGTTGCAAGGTGGTGCTGTTGACATGAAACTGGGAATGAAATAAAGTAGCATGTTGTAGCGCTGAAAGTATAAATACTGTTTTTGTAAGTTCATCAGCCTTTTGATTACCTTCATGGAGGGGACCAGGCAAATTAGTATGTGCTCTAATATGGCCTACGAATAGAGGTTCTTTTCTTGCCCACAAAAGTTTTTGTATTTGATAAAACAATTTAAAGGCTGGAGTATGAGGTGCTATTGGTCCTGCTAACTCTAATTTTGGGACGGCTTGTACAATATAGTGGCTATCTGAAAAAATGTTTACGGGCTGGTCCCTAAAATTTTCCAGAGCTCTTACCACAGCTTCCAATTCCACTAGTTGAGCTGATTTGTGTGCAGTTATGTAAGTCATATTTTCTTTTTTAGTGACTACTGTAGCAGTACCATTTGAGGACCCATCTGTAAATACATTAAATGCCTTAGGAATAGGTTGATTTTTTATTACCTGTGGAAATATAATAGGATGATTAATACAAAAAGATAATATAGGGGACTTAGGAAGATGATTATCAAAATTTGCAGAAGTAGAGCATTTAGCTATAGCCCAATCATTATCATTGAAGCATAAGTATTCAATCTGTGATGATGAATAGGGAGTAATAATAGTAGCAGGGTGAATGCCAAATATTTTAGTAGAAGTCTTAAGTCCTTGAAGAATAAGTTTAGCCACCATGGAGGTATAAGATTCAATTATACTTTTAGGAGAGACGGGCAAATGTATCCATAATAAAGGCCCTTGTTGCCAAAATACTCCTGTGGGTGTATATTGTGAAGAAATAATAATCAACATCAGCGGTTGAGTTAAATCAAATCTATCACAATGAGCTCCTTCGATGGCTTTTTCTACTAACTTTAAAGCTTTCCTAGCATCAGGAGTCAATGTTCGTGGTGAAGATGGATCAGGATCTCCACGAAGGATGTCAAATAAAGGTTTTAGTTGGCCAGTAGTGAGATTTAGTGTAGGGCGAAGCCAATTAATGTCTCCCAGTAGTTTTTGGAAATCATTGAGGGTGGTCAAATGTTCTTTATTTATTAGAATTTTTGCGGGTCTAACAAAAGTATCCATGATTTTAAATCCTAAATTTAATATGAGAGATCTGGTTTGAACTTTTTCTTCTGCTATATATAATCCATATTTTTTAAAATTTTCTACCACATCACTGAATATATTAAATAAGATTTTTTGATTAGGGTGGGCCAATAAAATATCATCCATGTAATGTAGACACATGAGGTTTGGATATTTATTTTTAATGGGTTGGATAGCCTTGTCCACATATATTTGGCATATGGTGGGGCTATTAGCCATTCCCTGTGGTAAAACCTTCCATTGATATCTCTGATCAGGGCCATTATTGTTCATAGAAGGAACGGAAAAAGCAAACCTGGGGGCATCCAGAGGATGTAGGGGAATAAAAAGTAGCAATCCTTTATATCAAGAGTAATAAGATGGAAATTTTTTGGAATAGCTACGGGACTAGGAAGTTCAGGTTGAGTAGGGCCCATAACTTGCATGGTTTTATTGATTTGTCTAATATCATGTAACAATCGCCATTTTCCTGACTTTTTCTTGATCACAAATATGGGGGAATTCCAGGGAGAGGTGGAAGGTTCTATATGCCCTGCTTCTAATTGTTCCTGAACTAGTAGGTGGGCCACTTGTTATTTCTCTTTAGATAGGGGCCACTGAGGGACCCACACTGGCTTATCAGAAAGCCATGGTATTTTCAAAATTATTTTCTCAGTGGCCCGAAAAAAATTATCTTTTTCCTTTATGATAATGATTACTTTTAGGGTTAAGATTACTCTGTACTTTTTGATAATGTGTTCTTTTAGGGTTAAGATTACCTTGTAGGTTTTCACATTTAACATCTGCAGGCTTGGTTGCAAGGTGTACTCCCATTTGTTGCAAAATATCTCTTCCCCATAAAGTAACCGGTAGATTAGGTAAAACATAAGGCTGAAATGTTCCTTTATGGCCTTCATCATCCTCCCATTTTAAAATTACTGCACTTTTATCTGGGAGGTTATTATATCCCAAGCCTCTTAAACTGGTTGAAGCTTTTTGCAGAGGCCAGTGCTTGGGCCATTGGCGTAAATTAATAATGGAAGAGTCAGCTCCAGTATCTATTAATCCCTCCATTTCTATTCCTTGGATTTTTATTTTACACATAGGCCTCCTTGAACAGTCTCGAACCCAGCAAGCCATGGGACTTGAGTCAGTGGAACAAAATCCTCTATTGTTCCCTTCTTGAGGCATACCCATTTTAAATGAATTATGTAAATTGGGAAGGAGAAGCAACTGAGCAATTCTATCTCCTTGATTAACAGAACTTATACTTTGGGGTGAGCTAAGCATTATTTTTATTTCCCCTTTGTAGTCTGAGTTTATTACACCTGGGGTCACTTGCAAACCTAATAAGCTTTTAGGACTACGCCCGATAATAAGTCCTACAGTCCCTGAGGGAAGAGGTCCCCTGACTCCTGTGGGAATCAGTTGAACCCCCATTTCAGGTGTTAACACTATTCGGGCGGTGGAACAGAGGTCTAATCCTGCATTTCCTCTTGTTCCTCTGGCGAGGGAGCGGATGGGTAGTAGGGATTGTGTTGGGGAAGCATCTGAGTGGATGCTTGAGGATACTCCTTCTGCAATGCCCCATACATTTGTGGGCCCCGGGGTATTGGGCCCCGTGCCACGTTTTTTGAATTCCTGAACAAAGGATTTCCATGGATGTCAAATTTTGAATGGCATTTATTGGCCCAATGATTTCCCTTTTTACACCTGGGGCAGCGGCCTGGGGCACGATATGAGCTTGGTCTTATTTCTTTTTTGGGATTTTGCCTAGAATTGCCTGATTGATTATGATAATTTTGCCTGGAATATCCTGATTGATTATAATATCTACGTTTAGCCTTTGTGAAATTTCGAGAGGAAGCACCTCTCATTGAGGCTGCAATCACATTTCCTGTGACAAAGGCGTCATTTATATCTTTACATAGTTGTATATATACGGAAAGATCCTTTTTAGTTCTCCATGGCCTGATGGCTGCTTGGCACCATTTATTTGCATTTTCATAAGCTAATTGAACAACTAATGGCATAGCTTGGTCAACATCTGCAAACACACTACCTGCAGTTCTCAATAGTCGATCAGCAAAGTCAGCATACGGCTCATTTGGTCCTTGAATCAATTTTGACAAGCTACCTTGTAGATCCCCAGGTCCTTGTACAGTTTTCCATGCCTCTAAGGCAGCTGTGTTTATCTGAGTATATACATCTGGGTCATAATCTGTTTGAGCCTGTAAGTCTGCGAATTGCCCTTCTCCTGTGAGCATGTCTATATTATAGTTTTCAAAACCTGCAGCCACGTTTCTTTTAGCTGTTTCTATACAAAGTTCTTGGAATTGCGATCGCCAAACCAAGAATTGCCCCCCGCTTAATGTTGCTTTACATAGACTTTTCCAGTCTGAGGGGTTAAGCTAAAGGTGTTAAGGGACTCCAGCATACTCAACGTGAAAGGAGCTTGGGGCCCATAAGTCATTACTGCCTCTTTGAGATTTTTTATTGTTTTGAAATCTACTGACTGATGGACACTCTGTCCATTTTTCTTTTCAAATGCTGGTGGTTCCCAATGTATCTGTGATTTGTCCTCGAGAGCGCATAAGCGATCAGAAAGACCTTTTATTTCTGTTTCTAGGGTATGCAAATGCCTAGTAATACCCTTCATATATTTTCTGTAATGGATTCCGCCCATGGGGGAGTAGAGGACACAAGTGGTTCCTCTGCCTGACGGACCTTTTTCTCGGTCTTTTTTAGTTTCTTTTTCCTCATTTTCTCAGGATCACTTTTACTAGATTCCTCACCACTGCTAATTTCACTGACAGCAATATCCTGAGGCCCAGGTTCCAGTGAGAGCAAGTATCCTTCAGCTTTCGCCAATAATTCCCGAATAGCTTTAATAGCTTGGATTTTTGTCATTTTTGGGTCTCTTCTAATACTCTCTTTACTGGTCTCAGTTGGCCCAGTGGAATCTACACTTTTTTGATCACTTTCACTTTTGTCTATATACTCCTCACTGTGAACAGAGTCAGGTATATCAAGGAGTCTTTGCATAGCCTCTATCACTTGGGATTCAGTTATATTCGAACCCATCTTTAGAGACCTTTCAGTTCTTACCTGTCCTGCTCCGAAGTTCCCCGTACGGGCCGCCACCTGTTGCCGCCTGAAGCGCTTGGAGCAACGGAGCCGCGGGAAGAACTTCAGAACAAACTGGAGACAAACAGCTTTTTATTCTGATAACTTTTCTCTCTGGTTCTAACAACAACTAACACACGCCAAACACACCACTAAAATGGCGCTGACCCGATCAGCAATTTCGGCCAAGTCCCTCGAGATCCCACAACAAGTCCCGTGAGACTACGGGAGGGGACAATGCCCAAATCTCCACGGCTCATAGTCAACCGCAATTCAAGTCAATCCCCAAACAGGGCTCCTGCATTTCCCCCCTTTTTGTTTTAAAAGAGGTAATGCTCTAGGACGTCTATGTGCAACCAACATTCTTACCCGTCATCGGATAATCAAGGCTGTGCCCTTGACTCCTGTCTTAGGTTGATATGTCGGCCACATGAGACTGTCCCGTGCGACTGTGCCTGTCTTAGGTTGTCCCCCTCTGGGATCTTACCCGTCATTGGCTAACCAGCCATCCAATGGAGCCCTTTAGGATCAACTATATATGATGACTAACAGCCGTCCAATTGTGAGGAGATGTTGCGGCTTTAAGGCGACAAGCCTTTTGGTGATGAGCCAAATTGCATAGCATATCAAATTGTTTAAGCAAATCAGCTGCCCTAAGTTCCATCAAGTAACACACTGAATTCTCTAGACAAATACCCGCAAGGCATTGTCCCGTAAAGTCCCAAACAATGAAAGATCAAAATGTCCATTTGTTATAACATGTTGATGTAGGAGGCCCCATGCATGTAGAGCAGAGGCCACACTGTTGGTGAGGTTGTTTGATGTTTGAGCAGCAGGGATACTTGCGGCGGCCGCGATCCCTGCAGCTGTAGCAGCAGACGTCTTTTTTATGTTTAGACAATGCCACCAGCAAATCTTCAGGGCCCGCTACCTAGAAACTCAAGCATCAATTATTAAAGGAAAGGCAGTGCTATTGCAGCACTGAGTCAAGAGGCGAGTTGTCAAACTACAAAATAGAATAATTAGATTAGAAAATTAAAGTTGATTTTTGTTCACATACATCGCTGGTTGAGCTTCTACAAACATAAGTTGGAAAAATATCATATTTAGAACAAAACAAAGAAAGACTGAGGGTAATTACTGCATTAAAGATAGATTAAAGAAAAGGTAAAGGCACTTTAGAGAAATAATTTGTTAGCTGTAACCCTTGAGTCTCTGTATACAGAGCAATCTTTTACCTGTTGAGATAATTGAAATTAATGAGCTATTAAACAAATGAAGTTAATAACAAATAAACAATCTTATGTCAAAACACCAAAATATCAGGTTATATAGCACTAGTCATATTGTTTGCTGAAGAGAAGTCCCAGGGATACCTATAATCAAAATTGAAAGTACCTTCATTTATAAAATTATTTACCTAAATTGAATACTCTTAACCTAAAATGAATTAAAGTTATTTGGATCCATATATATATATATATTTTTTTTTTCTTTTTCAAAAGCGCTTTGTTCTTTGTGACGTCACACTGGACAGACGAACAAACATACAAACATATATTTGTGACGTCACATTAACATGAAATGTAGACAAATGTACAGACATAAAGACATGTATAAAAAGAAAAGAAAAAAAAAATACAATTGTGTGCACACTAAAGAGAGATCTCCTCGTCCCGGCCGGGAGGAATGACACTTAAGTTGTGAAATATTTTGAAGGACTCTTTTGAGGGAATCATTCTATACCTTCATCTTGGTCCTCTTGATTTTGTACCTTTTTTATTAATCTTGATTCTTCAATAACTTCATCTTGATCATTTTGATGTGGTACCTGTTTTATTAATCTAGATGGTATCCATATTGGAGAGGATTCGTCTTTTGGAAAAACACAAACAGATCCTCTTCCCCAAATTAATACTGGATCTGGACCCTTCCATGTACCTGAAAGAACATCCTTCCAGTAAACCAAGGGTTTATGTTGTTGGTGTGGATTCCAATGTCTGTCTCCAGCAGAATAACCATTAGAGTCTAAAGTTAAAAAATTTAAGGTAAACAGGGCAACTGCCAATCTGTCCTTAGGACTTTTCCAATTTCCTTCTTTTTGTTTTAATAACATAATTTTCAGTGTTCGGTTTGCTCTTTCAATAATGCCCTGACCCTGAGGATTGTATGGGATGCCTGTTTTATGGGATATATTGAATTTTGCGCAAAACTGTTTGAAAGATAAGGACGTATATGCGGGGCCATTATCTGTTTTAAGCATTTTGGGGATGCCCAATGCAGCAAAAGCTTGCAAGCAATGAGATGTAACATCTTTAACTTTTTCTCCAGAATGCAAGGAAGCAAAAATCATGCCTGAGCATGTATCTATGGTCACATGAATAAATCGCAATTTTCCAAAACTTGGCTCATGAGTAACATCCATCTGCCACAAATGATTGGGCATTAATCCTCTAGGGTTAACGCCGAAATGAGGATTGGGCAAATGTGTCATACAAGATTTACAATCTTTTACAATTGTTCTGGCTTGCTCCTTTGTGATTTTAAACCTACGTTGCAAGGTGGTGCTGTTGACATGAAACTGGGAATGAAATAAAGTAGCATGTTGTAGCGCTGAAAGTATAAATACTGTTTTTGTAAGTTCATCAGCCTTTTGATTACCTTCATGGAGGGGACCAGGCAAATTAGTATGTGCTCTAATATGGCCTACGAATAGAGGTTCTTTTCTTGCCCACAAAAGTTTTTGTATTTGATAAAACAATTTAAAGGCTGGAGTATGAGGTGCTATTGGTCCTGCTAACTCTAATTTTGGGACGGCTTGTACAATATAGTGGCTATCTGAAAAAATGTTTACGGGCTGGTCCCTAAAATTTTCCAGAGCTCTTACCACAGCTTCCAATTCCACTAGTTGAGCTGATTTGTGTGCAGTTATGTAAGTCATATTTTCTTTTTTAGTGACTACTGTAGCAGTACCATTTGAGGACCCATCTGTAAATACATTAAATGCCTTAGGAATAGGTTGATTTTTTATTACCTGTGGAAATATAATAGGATGATTAATACAAAAAGATAATATAGGGGACTTAGGAAGATGATTATCAAAATTTGCAGAAGTAGAGCATTTAGCTATAGCCCAATCATTATCATTGAAGCATAAGTATTCAATCTGTGATGATGAATAGGGAGTAATAATAGTAGCAGGGTGAATGCCAAATATTTTAGTAGAAGTCTTAAGTCCTTGAAGAATAAGTTTAGCCACCATGGAGGTATAAGATTCAATTATACTTTTAGGAGAGACGGGCAAATGTATCCATAATAAAGGCCCTTGTTGCCAAAATACTCCTGTGGGTGTATATTGTGAAGAAATAATAATCAACATCAGCGGTTGAGTTAAATCAAATCTATCACAATGAGCTCCTTCGATGGCTTTTTCTACTAACTTTAAAGCTTTCCTAGCATCAGGAGTCAATGTTCGTGGTGAAGATGGATCAGGATCTCCACGAAGGATGTCAAATAAAGGTTTTAGTTGGCCAGTAGTGAGATTTAGTGTAGGGCGAAGCCAATTAATGTCTCCCAGTAGTTTTTGGAAATCATTGAGGGTGGTCAAATGTTCTTTATTTATTAGAATTTTTGCGGGTCTAACAAAAGTATCCATGATTTTAAATCCTAAATTTAATATGAGAGATCTGGTTTGAACTTTTTCTTCTGCTATATATAATCCATATTTTTTAAAATTTTCTACCACATCACTGAATATATTAAAT
Organism: Tamias sibiricus; assembly: GCA_025594165.1. Taxonomy (NCBI): domain Eukaryota; kingdom Metazoa; phylum Chordata; class Mammalia; order Rodentia; family Sciuridae; genus Tamias; species Tamias sibiricus. Next base: position 29,093,118 of record CM046665.1, read on the forward strand.
AAGATTTTTTGATTAGGGTGGGCCAATAAAATATCATCCATGTAATGTAGACACATGAGGTTTGGATATTTATTTTTAATGGGTTGGATAGCCTTGTCCACATATATTTGGCATATGGTGGGGCTATTAGCCATTCCCTGTGGTAAAACCTTCCATTGATATCTCTGATCAGGGCCATTATTGTTCATAGAAGGAACGGAAAAAGCAAACCTGGGGGCATCCAGAGGATGTAGGGGAATAAAAAGTAGCAATCCTTTATATCAAGAGTAATAAGATGGAAATTTTTTGGAATAGCTACGGGACTAGGAAGTTCAGGTTGAGTAGGGCCCATAACTTGCATGGTTTTATTGATTTGTCTAATATCATGTAACAATCGCCATTTTCCTGACTTTTTCTTGATCACAAATATGGGGGAATTCCAGGGAGAGGTGGAAGGTTCTATATGCCCTGCTTCTAATTGTTCCTGAACTAGTAGGTGGGCCACTTGTTATTTCTCTTTAGATAGGGGCCACTGAGGGACCCACACTGGCTTATCAGAAAGCCATGGTATTTTCAAAATTATTTTCTCAGTGGCCCTGAAAAAAAATTATCTTTTTCCTTTATGATAATGATTACTTTTAGGGTTAAGATTACTCTGTACTTTTTGATAATGTGTTCTTTTAGGGTTAAGATTACCTTGTAGGTTTTCACATTTAACATCTGCAGGCTTGGTTGCAAGGTGTACTCCCATTTGTTGCAAAATATCTCTTCCCCATAAAGTAACCGGTAGATTAGGTAAAACATAAGGCTGAAATGTTCCTTTATGGCCTTCATCATCCTCCCATTTTAAAATTACTGCACTTTTATCTGGGAGGTTATTATATCCCAAGCCTCTTAAACTGGTTGAAGCTTTTTGCAGAGGCCAGTGCTTGGGCCATTGGCGTAAATTAATAATGGAAGAGTCAGCTCCAGTATCTATTAATCCCTCCATTTCTATTCCTTGGATTTTTATTTTACACATAGGCCTCCTTGAACAGTCTCGAACCCAGCAAGCCATGGGACTTGAGTCAGTGGAACAAAATCCTCTATTGTTCCCTTCTTGAGGCATACCCATTTTAAATGAATTATGTAAATTGGGAAGGAGAAGCAACTGAGCAATTCTATCTCCTTGATTAACAGAACTTATACTTTGGGGTGAGCTAAGCATTATTTTTATTTCCCCTTTGTAGTCTGAGTTTATTACACCTGGGGTCACTTGCAAACCTAATAAGCTTTTAGGACTACGCCCGATAATAAGTCCTACAGTCCCTGAGGGAAGAGGTCCCCTGACTCCTGTGGGAATCAGTTGAACCCCCATTTCAGGTGTTAACACTATTCGGGCGGTGGAACAGAGGTCTAATCCTGCATTTCCTCTTGTTCCTCTGGCGAGGGAGCGGATGGGTAGTAGGGATTGTGTTGGGGAAGCATCTGAGTGGATGCTTGAGGATACTCCTTCTGCAATGCCCCATACATTTGTGGGCCCCGGGGTATTGGGCCCCGTGCCACGTTTTTTTGAATTCCTGAACAAAGGATTTCCATGGATGTCAAATTTTGAATGGCATTTATTGGCCCAATGATTTCCCTTTTTACACCTGGGGCAGCGGCCTGGGGCACGATATGAGCTTGGTCTTATTTCTTTTTTGGGATTTTGCCTAGAATTGCCTGATTGATTATGATAATTTTGCCTGGAATATCCTGATTGATTATAATATCTACGTTTAGCCTTTGTGAAATTTCGAGAGGAAGCACCTCTCATTGAGGCTGCAATCACATTTCCTGTGACAAAGGCGTCATTTATATCTTTACATAGTTGTATATATACGGAAAGATCCTTTTTAGTTCTCCATGGCCTGATGGCTGCTTGGCACCATTTATTTGCATTTTCATAAGCTAATTGAACAACTAATGGCATAGCTTGGTCAACATCTGCAAACACACTACCTGCAGTTCTCAATAGTCGATCAGCAAAGTCAGCATACGGCTCATTTGGTCCTTGAATCAATTTTGACAAGCTACCTTGTAGATCCCCAGGTCCTTGTACAGTTTTCCATGCCTCTAAGGCAGCTGTGTTTATCTGAGTATATACATCTGGGTCATAATCTGTTTGAGCCTGTAAGTCTGCGAATTGCCCTTCTCCTGTGAGCATGTCTATATTATAGTTTTCAAAACCTGCAGCCACGTTTCTTTTAGCTGTTTCTATACAAAGTTCTTGGAATTGCGATCGCCAAACCAAGAATTGCCCCCCGCTTAATGTTGCTTTACATAGACTTTTCCAGTCTGAGGGGGTTAAGCTAAAGGTGTTAAGGGACTCCAGCATACTCAACGTGAAAGGAGCTTGGGGCCCATAAGTCATTACTGCCTCTTTGAGATTTTTTATTGTTTTGAAATCTACTGACTGATGGACACTCTGTCCATTTTTCTTTTCAAATGCTGGTGGTTCCCAATGTATCTGTGATTTGTCCTCGAGAGCGCATAAGCGATCAGAAAGACCTTTTATTTCTGTTTCTAGGGTATGCAAATGCCTAGTAATACCCTTCATATTTTCTGTAATGGATTCCGCCCATGGGGGAGTAGAGGACACAAGTGGTTCCTCTGCCTGACGGACCTTTTTCTCGGTCTTTTTTAGTTTCTTTTTCCTCATTTTCTCAGGATCACTTTTACTAGATTCCTCACCACTGCTAATTTCACTGACAGCAATATCCTGAGGCCCAGGTTCCAGTGAGAGCAAGTATCCTTCAGCTTTCGCCAATAATTCCCGAATAGCTTTAATAGCTTGGATTTTTGTCATTTTTGGGTCTCTTCTAATACTCTCTTTACTGGTCTCAGTTGGCCCAGTGGAATCTACACTTTTTTGATCACTTTCACTTTTTGTCTATATACTCCTCACTGTGAACAGAGTCAGGTATATCAAGGAGTCTTTGCATAGCCTCTATCACTTGGGATTCAGTTATATTCGAACCCATCTTTAGAGACCTTTCAGTTCTTACCTGTCTGCTCCGAAGTTCCCCGTACGGGCCGCCACCTGTTGCCGCCTGAAGCGCTTGGAGCAACGGAGCCGCGGGAAGAACTTCAGAAGCAAACTGGAGACAAACAGCTTTTTATTCTGATAACTTTTCTCTCTGGTTCTAACGACAACTAACACACGCCAAACACACCACTAAAATGGCGCTGACCCGATCAGCAATTTTGGCCAAGTCCCTCGAGATCCCGCAACAAGTCCCGTGAGACTACGGGAGGGGACAATGCCCAAATCTCCACGGCTCATAGTCAACCGCAGTTCAAGTCAATCCCCAAACAGGGCTCCTGCAGTTTTGTTTTTACATTTTTGAAATTTCAGTGTCTAGCTGGTTAAATTTCTATTTTTGCTTTAAGGAGATACAAGAGGGCATATTTGCACCTGTCAGATTGATACAATAAGAAAAAGTTTAATGTTTTATCATCTTAAATCTTGTAACATTGTTAACCACTGTAAACTCTGGAATGTCTGATGACTCTTTGTCCTTGTCTTCTGAATGTTCTAATCAACTGAATTACCCAGAGCATGAAAGAGCTTTGTTCACTAAGCAGTAGAAAGGACATTTTTTTGTGTTTATAATTTTCACGTTTCTTGCTTATTTATTAACTGATTATAATTATCTTTATCACTGATATTCACAACAGATATTTTCTTGCTTAATCATTTTCTACTCTTCCACATTTATTTAAATAACATAGAATAAGTAAGAACTTGTTTTAAGGCCATTTTATTATTACTACATAGATTTCAAGATTATATATTATTTTCATAATTAATGATACAACTTATATTTCTGAAAATTGAAGGAAATCTGACTGATAAATCAAACTGGTTAGCAATCCATAAATTAATTGCATTTTTTTTTAATGTAAGATGTATCTTCTAAATATACACAAGAATATAAAATTATCAGAAAGTGAATATTTACGAAGCTCTGTATGTGTATATCAGATTGTTGTCTATTCAGCTATTTCATTAGGGTATGGTAAATTTTCTGTATTTAAAACTTTTCAAGCTGAAAAACTTCAAATTAAAATATCTGCTTCCATATCTGTGAAATCACAGTAGCTAAACTTTGTAAGATATCAACAAAATGAGTGTTTATATAGTAGAGGCAATATAGCATATTACTATGATTATGATTTTATGTTGGAAATAAGTCTCCTATACTACAATTATTGTTTGAAAATATTATTTAATATGCAATATTTGTCATCTTCCAAGATGACATTGAAATATATCTTGCATTTGAAAATAAGAAAAAGTTGTAGAGCATTAGAGTTATGCATCATTTGTGGTTCTTTGAAGTCATTTAGTTATTTTTCAGCTATTATCTATATATTTTGGTTATCCCATCATTGACCCCAACTTAGGAAGTATTCTTGATTAATAAAAACATCTGCTTCTGTCCCCCTTAGCCATTTTGTCATTTCCTACTATCTTATTTTTCTCACACCCACCCACATTGTTCCATTAGAAGAAAGATTTAAAAAAAAAATAGAGGAATATTCATAATTAATGAACCATTGTTAAATGTGGTAAGTATTTCAACCTCTGATTTCTATGCATACACTGTGGATAAAATCCATTTCTACTAATTTCTGGTATCTAGTCACATAACTGAAATTCTTCTATACTTTGCTCATAAAACTAAAATTGCTTCATAAAAATCAGCATATAAATAAAATTCCAGTATTGGATGCTCAGTTTACACACACACACACACAAAACACACACACACACACACACACACACACACACACACATTCAACAGCAATAAAAATATCTTATTTATTTATTTGTTTTTGTGGTACCAGAGATTGAACTCAGGGGTACTCGACCACTGGGTCACATCCCCAGCCCTTTTTTGTATTTTATTTAGAGACAGGGTTCCACTGAGTTGCTAAGTGCCTCGCCATTGCTCAGGCTGGTTTTGAACTCGCAATCCTCCTGCCTCAGCCTCCCAAAGTGCTGGGATTACAGGTGTGTGCCACCACGCCCAGCAAAAATCTCTTCTTAATCAACAGTATAACTTAAAAAAACACTGTTATTAAAGTAACAGTTTATTTGGTTGTGATAAATAAAGCTCAGTAACTATTATTTTTAATGATTTATAAGCTGAGCTCAAATGATTAAATTTTATCTTAGTAATCAAAATTTTTGAACAATGTAAGAATTATTTTCACCCTAGAAAATAATAAGAGATAAGATATTTTTAATGATTTATAAGCTGAGCTCAAATGATTAAATTTTATCTTAGTAATCAAAATTTTTGAACAATGTAAGAATTATTTTCACCCTAGAAAATAATAAGAGATAAGATGTTTAGTCAGGTACAGTGTAAATATCTCTGAAGGAAAAATAGCATATGGCTTATTTTACATATTTAATAAAGGCATGGTTGTTCTGAATCTTTTTCTGAACTTTTATTATCCTCCAGAAAATGTGCCAGGAATGTGAGAAATAGTCATTAGTATCATGTAATAATAGACACAATGTGAAAATATTCAGGACACAACAAGCATAGTTATCTTCATACTTTTGATTCACTGATTCAATTTAAAGCATTTATATAAATGAATTTACACAACTTTTGCAATATAATTTGGACACAATTTAAACATTCTATTTTTTAGATATACATAAAAGTGAAATTCACTGTGGTATATTCATATATGTACAAAGCATAATTTTGTCAGTTTTATTCCGACATTCCTCCCCCTCCCCCCATCCTTCTCCCTCCTTCTCAGTCCCCTTCACCTGTTCTACTAACCTCCCATTTATTTTCATGGGATTCCCTCTTCCCCTGCCTGCCCCTTATTTTGTGGTCTAACTTCCATATGTGAGAGAAAACGCTGAACCCTTTACTTTCTGAGTCTTGCTTATTTGGCTTTGCATGATGTTCTACAGTTCCATCCATTTACCAGAAAATGCCATAATTTTATTCTTTTTTATGTTTGAGTAAAACATAAATGTGGTATATTTACCATGTTTTCTTGATTCATTCATTTGTTGACAGGCACCTGGGTTGGTTCCATAATTTGGCTATTTTGAGTTGTGCTTCCATAAACAACAAAATGAAGAAAATTATAAATAAATAGAAAAAAATCAATAGAGAAGGGTGAACAGTAGGAGAGAAGAGGGGAGGGAAAGGGGAAGTACTGAAGTGGAGCACATATTGTTTCATGCTGTATGATTATATCAAAATGAACCCCAATATTATGTACATCAATAATGCACTAATTAAAATGTAAAAAAAGTGAACAAAACAAAAACTCCTACATTTTAAAATTAATATTTCATAAGCCATTTTCTTAAACAACTGTTCTATTATTCCTTATTTGGTAGGTTATGTGATTCTTATACTTCTCTGAAAAGTTAAATAAAATACTGTGAATAATAACATAATTAACTAAATTCAAAAATTGGTTTAATCTAAGATTACTCCCTAACAAAAAAGGAGGCCTAGTGCATTTTAGGCATTTTAAGATCAAATAGACTAGTATGAAAAAATGTCTAGACTCTTAAACATGTACCATAGTGTCATTTATTTAGTTGTGGATTTATTACCTTAACTTTCTATTGGGGCTGGGATTGTGGCTCAGCGACAGAGCGCTCGCCTCGCACGTGCGCGGCCGGGGTTCGATCCTCAGCACCACGTAAACATAAATGCATTGCATTGTGTACAACTAAAGTAAATAAATAAATATTAAAAAAAACTTTCTATTAAAACCAAAGTTAGGATATGTCAAACTCTCATTAACAAAAAAGTAATAAATTCAACTATAGCAGTTTTAGAAGAGGAAAAATCCAGTCTTGAATTAATCAGAAAATTAAGTAAGGAAACAATTGTAGGAGAGGTTCATTCATCATGCAGTATCATTTTTGGTAAAATTTATTTTTATGAAAATTATTCTTCAGAATTAAATTACGTAGATCTTATTTTATGTAAATTAATAATAACAGCAAATACTTCTGTATTGCTTACTACATTTCACACACCACTGTAATTACTCTATAAATATTGCCTTAGTCTATACAACCAACTTATGTCATATGGATTCTACAATTGCTACTATTTTAGAACTAAAGACATTGAAATGCAACTATATGATTTACATATTCAAATAATATGTTTTGATATTAATGCTGATATTAAACAACACAGTTGTACTTTCAACATCCTGGCTCTGAGAAAATTCTATCAGCTGGAGACATTCTCGTTGAGTCATCACCAGTCTCATAAATGAAGGGGAAGTCATGCCCTCATGTCACTAATGTTGTCCCTTCTGCTAAAATATGAGCTGGAGCTACTACAAAGGGAGCCAAGTTGAGTTCAGAATAATTGCTTTCTAGTGAGCTGCCAAGAACGACTGCTGTGGGCACACAGTCTAAGGCCAGCAGCCCATCACCCAAAGTTAGAACATCAGCTGAAGTGAGCACATCCATTTGAAGCTAGGGAACACAGGTGGGCCAAAGAGGAGCACAAGGGGCATGTCTAAGGTGCTGTTATTATCTTATTTTTTTGCCTGTTTGACAGTGACTCTGTGTAATAAATTCAGATAATTCATCATATTTTAAAGCCTCTGAATTGTGCTTTATCTCCCTAAATATTTTACTCAATTAAAAAAAATAAAGAGAAATGAAAAAAAGAGAAGGAAGGAAGGGAGAAAAGAGGAAAATATATTAAAATACATAAACATAAAAAAGAGAAGTTTCAAAAGTACACAATTTAGTTATTTGAGAATAAGGTATAAGATAATTTTACAAGACTGTTCAAGAAATAAAGACAGTGATACAACTAACTATAACAACATAATACAAATCAAGTTATGTTTGATTCAGATATTTTAAGTGATTTAAGTGATTAAAATACTACGAATAATATCAGACCAATATTTTTAAAACTAGATATATTGTCAAATTTTAAATATCTAAATTACACAAATGACTCAAAAAATTTGGTAAACTGAATGAGTCCATGAAAAAAATTCCAGAAACAGAATAATCTACTTCTAAACCAATAGCCCCATAGTGAGAAAATTAGAGTTTTCTTAAAGTGATCTTGTATCTTTTGAAAATTGTTGTCTCAGTCTGATTTGTCTGATGTAAGCATAGATTTTCCTGCTCACTTTTGATTTCCATTTGTATGGAATGTCCTTTCTCATTGTTAAGTGGTGAAGGGAGGTTTTTAAAAGCAGCATATTGTTAAGTGCTATTTGTTTTTGTTTTTTGTTTTTAAGTAGGACACTAGACACATTAGCAATAACTTTTATTAAGTAATTGAGGATAAATCTGAGAACTTATGTGCAAGACTATTGTGCAAAAACTGGCAAAACTTTACTGAAATTTTTAACTAAGGCCTAAGTCAATGGAGAAGTATTGTGGGTTCATTTATAAGAAATGTGTGTTGTCATCCATATTTATTCTTTGGAAACTTGTTTGTAGCTTTATTACAATCTCAATCAAATGTTCAATAGGACTGTTTAAGAAATGTAATATGTTGAAACTAAAGCAGTAAATGGAAGAAAAGGTGACTCAAATTAACCATTATTATTGAATTAATAAGATGGATTAATAAAACTCAAAAGTAGTTTGAATAACTAATGAAAATAAGTAAGTCTAGCATGCAACCAGATCTGATTATAGAAACATAATAATAAATGAATGTGACATAAGTAAAAAAAAAAAAAAAAAAGAAAAGAAAAATGACTAAACGAAAATGTATAGAGGTCCTAAAATATTCTTTAGTTAATTAAAAATGTCATGAAGGCTGAGGGTAGAACTCAGTAGTAGAGTATTTGCTGAGCATGCACAAGGCCCTGAGATATCACCCTAGTAATACACACACACACTCATACACACACAAACGTGCATATGGTGGAGATAAGGTAGAAAATAAGTGTATGTTGGGGGAGATATTAAATAAGTGGACATAAGAAAGTTAGGTTTGTAAGTAGAAAATAAAAGGATGGCGTCATCTTTACATAACATCTTACAAATATTATGTAATTAATTTCAATTGGGTTAAATATTTAAAAGTTACAAAAATCTTAAAATTTAAAGGATATTGACATTTGAACACTGAAGGAGGGAAAAAAAACATTTTGTACATATGTATGCTCCCCAAATTCCTATTGATACAGGAAAAAAATTGGCACTTTTAAAAACATATGAATTAGTAACAATTTAATTTAAAAAAAATCACCATAAGAAAAGTAAAAAGACAAGTCCCTTGGCAGAAGATAATAGGAATATAAAAATAAGAACAAGGATAAGAATATGGATTAATTACTCCCAAAATTACAAAAAGAATTAAAATGATAAAAATAGGCAATGTAATAATATGTATAAAAATTTTCCAGAAGAATAAGTGAAGTTGATAAACACAGATTATTTTTGCTTTATTTGATTTGAAATCAAGAAAAGACAAGAACAAAATGAGAAAGGACATTTTATTTATTGGTTGGTGGAAATGTTGGACAGGATGTGAATCAACAGAAACTACTATATATTTCTGCTGGTAGTAAACATTGATTAAACAGTGTTAGAAAACCACGTGGCATTGTCTTTCAGGATTTAGCAAACACCTTCTCATGATCTAGCACTTCCATTTCCAAATATAAACTCGGGAAAAAATTCTTGAACTTTTGTTGCAGAAGTTTGGTACAATAATGATCACAGTTTTGTTGCTTTTATTTAAAAAAAGAAAACAACACATAAAATGTTTATCTGCATAACTGTTGGGTAAAAAATAGTAATGAGGTCATCAGAATGTAATGCAACAATGTAGATGAAATAATTGTTTATATATTAAACAACATTAATGGGTTTTAAAAATGATAATATTGGTAAGCACATAGAGATGTCCTTCTTAAAAACTCAAAAATAATACAATATAATGAATTTTATAACAGGCATAATTAACATATTCCTCATTGTGTATTAAACACTAATTTAAAAATATAAACACTAATTTAAAATTATAACAATGCAAATAAATAATTTGAATGTATTATATAACATATATATATGTGTGTGTGTGTATATATCTTATAGATATGTTTTTTAAAAAGTGAATATAGCAGGGCACAGTTGAATACACATGTAATTTGATCTATTTGGGAGGCTGAGTCAGGCAGATTCCAAGTTGAAGGCTAGTCTGTACAAATTAGTGGGGACTCCTGCTTCAAAATAAAAACAAAAAAAGCTGTGGATGTAGCTCAGTGGTAGTACATCTCTGTGTTCAATCCTCAATATGGGTTGGGGGTTGGAACTTGGGAAGAGAGTGTGAGAAGGGGGTGGATCTAGGAAGTGTTCATTCATTTGAAATCTTACTATCACTTTCTCAACCTTTCTTCCCATTACTGGCTCTCCATTTCAGCTGAACATATCAGGATTGTATCCTATAATGCAAATTGCTATTTTTTCTTTTGTAATAGCAATTAAAGTTTATTCTGTTGGATGAATGAGACTTTTTTTTTCATTATGTACTTTCAGTATGCATATACTTTAGTTAAAAGCCATATTTAAATTTCTGTGAACTAAAATACAATAACATACTTTAAGTCATTTTAATTTCTAAAACAAACATTTAAGGTAGACATATGGATATTCAAGACTAATTCATGTGCATTTAAATAAAAATAGAACTCAACTAGCTTAAGGTTTTAAGAAAAGAAGGAAATGCATTGTTTCAGCTCTGCCTACTTCTGAGTTGGCATCATTGTAATCTTATCCATATCGTGTATAGGATATCCATGACCAGATCCAAAATCACATGGTCCTTCCATTTGGTATTGTGAAAATGAAGATTCTAAAAAGTAAGTAAGAAAGAAAAAAGACTGCCATGTTTCTTGAAATCTACATACTCATGTTTGGAACAGTTTTCTCTTAAAATATATATATATATATATGTATATATATATAATATATATATATACATATATATATATATTTCTTTTTCCAAGGAGTGTATTTAATTTTAATTTTGTTTTTTGCTATGAATAGAACTTGGTCAAAAAGGTTGTGTGAAATGAGGCAGCTGGTATCTGAGTAATATGGGCACTGAACATCTTTCTAGCTAAGGAGGAGTGGAGTCCTGACAGCTAACACTAGAGAAAGAGATGTCTGTTGGCAGAGGTACATCAGCCCTCATCAGTCTCTAACCCTATCAGGTCATTGCTGAATCTTAAAGAACAATTATTCAGGAATAAGGGATTAGAACCAGATTCTTTATAGATCTGTGGCAGAATACAAAGGAGGATATAAGGACTAAGAAAAGCAGTACAATTCATTCTCTTAATGGAAGTAAAATAGAAGCCAAAGTTCAGGAAAGGGTGTTGAGGATCAGGGCATTAGAATCAACAAAAAATAAAGTATGGGAAATGATGTATTACTTAGACATCAAACATACAAGTTCTTTGGTTGTATTCCATATTCCTTAGTCAGCTAAAAATTAGAAAAGCATATTGAATATGGACTGGGCTTTAGGTTGGGGTCAGCAAAGTAACAAAAAGAAAAAAATCAAGAAGGCAATGGATATGAGCTTTCTGTCCAGAGAAGTAGAAATTACACAGTTCAGATATTAACTCATTTTAGGTGTTGAACAAAGCAAGAATATAAGACAGTATGAAGTTAAAGTTATTGTGACTATACACCATTGACTATGCTAAGGTAGTTGTTAATATTTAGGTGTTTTGTGCATTTGTATTTTGGTATCAGGGATTGAATCCAGAGGCTTTTTACCACCCATCCATCTCCAAGCCCTTTATTATTATTTTTTTTTTCTTTTTTTAATTCTGATACCAGGTCTTGCTAAGTTGCTTGAGGTCTTGCTAAGTTGATGAGGCTGGCTTTGAACTTGCAATCCTCCTAACTCAGCTTCTCAAACTACTGGGATTACAGGCATGTGCTGGGGTTACCAGCACAACCAGTAGAGCAGATTCTTGCTTAGAGGTATGAACCAGCTGGGAAATTGAAGTCTGAAAATTATAAGGAACAAAAGACAACAGGCAGGATATAGTTTTAAAAGCTGGGTGCCTAGTGGGTCTTCCAGCTCTGATAGAAACTGGAACTGAACAAAGGAAAAAGGCCCCAATCCTTTATTTAAGGGGAAATACATCAAAAAGTTTTCAGTGTAGCAGGTTTCTTGAGGAAAATAGAATGAAAATGGGAAAACAAGTTGTTTGGGACTTGGCGGTTTATGTCCATCTCCGTGCAGCTGTATTTGAACCTGGGTCTGTGAGCTAAGGCAGGGCACAAGCATGATCTGAGCTTTCTTAAACCAGGAAATTTCACCCAGGAGTTACTAGAAAAGTAGCCTCCCTGCCTTATGTTGGCTCAAACAAACTAATAATTTATACACGGCTTCCAACAGGCATGTGTCACTTTCAATTATGAGATTCAAGATAAAATTGTTCTATATAAATGACATGATTCCCAAGAAGAAGGATGATGTAGTATATAATTAATTGTCTGCAAAACAGTGGATAGATAAATAATGGATTAGTAGATGGGAAAATCTCCTTTCTCATGGTTTCCTCTTTCCCTCTTTACTGGAATAGTGGAAAAAATGAGCAACCCAATAACACTGACATAGATGAACAGTGCTTTCTTCAGAGAATGTTCACACTATTATAAAGATGTGGAGTGTGGGAAAGGGCTACTTCTTCTTTAAATGTCCCTTGATCTGTGATGATACTTCCTCCAGCATTCTCTCTTGGACTCCTGGACTCATTCTCCCTATCTCTCTCTCTCTCTCTTGCACTAGCTCTACAGATATCACTAATTCCAATGGAAATATTTGTAATCTATGTAACGTAACACTCAAGTAGTTATCTCAGCCCATATATCTCTTCAGAAATCTACATGTTTCCAAATATCTTATGGTTATTTGGGCGGATTTCATAGACCCTGAAATTCATTGGTGCAAACATTGAATTCATACTATTATTATTTTCCTTTCTTTTGTATGACAATCATGGTGACTGATACCACAACCTTTCACTCTGAGCATATAAAAAATGTGTGTCTTACTGATTTTCTGTTTTCATTATTCCTACTCCTGTCTCTGAAACCTATCAATTTCATGGGAAAAATAAATAAATTACATAATTTCACTTTATTTAAAATATAGCTCAACTCTTAATATATCTTTCTGCCTCTTCCCTGGAAATCTCCTCTGGTCTATTTTTACACTAAAATTACAGAAACTAATATTACAGAAACTCAGTTGTAATTAAATATCTTTGATCTAAAATCCTAAAATGACTTTTGATTATTCTCAAAATAAATTCCAGATCTTGTAGCACAGTTAAAGAGGAATTCCATTTCTATGCTATGTCCTTTTCGATTCTTAAAAATTGTTTGCATACTTTTCATATTCAAGTTTCAGTCATATTATTCAAACCAAGTTATTAGAACATTTCTTACCTCTCACTGTTTATACATTCAGTCAATATGCCAGAATTCCCACAAGTATTTTTTAATAATAACAATTCTTGTTTCCACATCATAGTATTTATAACTCTGCTTTTATATTTGTCTTCTGCATATGCATGCTCCTAGAACATATACTGCCAGTCAATTATAAACTCCTAAGAATGATTAGGGTTTTCTTTTTATTCACCAAATTTAGGATGTTGATAACTTATTGGCATTTACTTACAATGAACTTATATTTTCAAAGATTTCAAAAACAGAGTAGAAATGTTTAGGATGGGAGGAAAATCAGTAAAGATGCACAAAATTTAATAGGCTGATTGTAGGTAAAGGAAGGATGTGCTCTTGTAATTAAGTTTTTTTTTTCTTTTCTGTGATCAATTAGCATTTATTTTAGGAATGTAAAGTTGATTCAAACATACAAAAACCGGTCAATATAATACAACATATTAAGAAAACAAAGGACAAAACACATGATCATCTCTATATATATAGAAAATGCATTCGCCGGATTATTATTTTATATGAATACATGGTTTTTGTTACCTGTTTTCTGGTGAAAATCTACAAGTCTGATGAATCTAAGATGTTATATATTTTTTACTTAATTTTCAACAAATAAACATTGGGCAATTGTATGTTTTCTTTTTTTTTTTTAAATATTTATTTATTTTCTTTAGTTTTACACAATGCGTTTTATTTGTATGTGGTGCTGAGGATCAAACCCGAGCTGCACACGTGCTAGGCCAGCTCTCTACCGCTGAGCCACAATCCCAGCCCCTGTTCGTTTTCTTTAACAAGGCAAACATCCAGAGTGTTGGGTTTAAGTTAAGAATAAATATATTGACCTTTTAAAGGGAACATATGGCTCAAATGATAGCCAAGTGGGAAGGTAAATTAAAATAAAATGGCAAGATTTCCACTTTTGAGTGACTGAGTAAATGGATATATCTAGACATAGAGGAGGAAGAAAGGAGGGGCATCAGGAGGAGGAGAAGGAAAGGAAGACTGGTGTTGCAGAAGGTGGAAAAGGAGAAAGAGTTTCCAAATAAAGCAGTGTTGGCCTTTCTGAAAGTTAACTTTGAAGTGGAAACTATGAGTAGTAACACATACAATAGACTATTGAAAATGCAGGGATCTGTGGGAATGAGTTGTTATGAGGATTTATATTGGAGAATCACTTGGGTAAAATGATGGTCAATGTCAAGAGGCTATAAAAACTACTGAGGGGTTTTTTATAGGTTTCATCTTTCACTTTCATTAAAAAATGTGCTGATGGCAGTTTTTCAAATTCTTTTGGAAGTAGATAATTCTCATATATAATCTATATTGTCATAATGGCAAATATAGCTATAAGTGGAGCAAATGAAGTTCACAAAATTCATTATAATAATAATTTAAATATAACTTGAGGACTGGGGCTGTGGCTCAGTGGTAAAGCACTCACCTAGCATGTGCGAGACATTGGGTTCGATCCTCAGCACCACATAAAAAAATAAAATAAAACAAAATAAAGGTAATTAATAAATAAATATATAAATATAACTTGAATGTATATACTGCATGTTGACATTGTGCTCACTGCTTTACGGGTTCAACATATTTAATTCTCTTTAAATAGGTCACAATAATCACACAAGGTTCATAGACATAGAGAAGTTCTCTTTCTGCTGACAAAACAAGAAAACAGTGAAGTGACACTTTTGCTAGGGTTAATGTATTCCAGAGCTTCTGAAGTGACCATGTGGGCAATGAAATTCCACTTATGCACTCCACAACTTCTGCTTCAGGTTCTTTGCCCCACATGTTCTTAAGACCATGAAACCAATAGGAAAACAATGATGTCCCAGATCAGATACTAGTATCCAGGAGAAGAACTAAAGAATATATTTAATTTAAAAAGTAACAGGAGAATAATTCAACAAATAATAAAACAAATAGCTTCCATTTCACATACTTTTTAAAATGGAAATGTGTTTGGTTAAGATCCTCAGGAAACAGAGAATGAATCTTTAAAAGTTTCATTGAAAGTACTATTAATCAGACTTTGTATGTGTTATCAAAGATTCAAACCAGGGGTTGGGTAGTTCACATAAAGCAATATATTTATAAAGAAAAGATTTCCAGTCTTTGTTATAGTAGTATATTATTCATTGATCAACTCTTATTCAACTTTTGACTATTTGACTTGGGCCAACACTCCCAAGTTTTGACAGATGCATATATAAATATAAACATAGATGTAAATATATTTATAAATAGATAATTTATGTCTCTCTGTCTCTTCTGTGTGTGTGTGTGTGCGTGCGCACACACACGTGCACTCATATGCACACCTCTTATTATTATTTGGAATGTGTTTTAACCCAGAAATACTTGTTAAAAAGCTAAACTAGTGTTTTTACCACTGTTCAGGAAGTAGTTATAATAATAGTTAATTGGAGCAAGGCAAACAATTGAGTTCTAAATCAAACAAGTCTGTGATCTCTTTCAGTTGTCTGATACCTTTATGTCAGAACTAGATACGAGATCAAGTGCAAAGTACTATTGTAAGAATAAATGCATTTTTCCTGGTAGTCCTAGAAGTCATTTAATTCTTTAAAGATCCAAGAAGAAATGTAAACATATTTTTTGTGCATAATTCCTGGATCATCTCTAACAGTGTGGATTAGTTACTATTAGTTATTTGAGACCTCATTTTAAAATGTGTACTGTAAATTTATTTATTCTACCATTACAGAAATAGGCAGCTGTGAGCATGTAATAGAATCTCTTTCATAGTTCAAATTTTGTTGGTTGCTCTTTATATTTTTTGCTTCAGTTGTACAGAAGTGGCTGTGCACATGTATGTGAATAATATTACTTGTGATATCTATAGCGTTATCTTGGGTTTAAATGTCCCTTGTTCATCTATCAAAAAAAAAAAAAAAAAAGAGGTGGGCATTCTGGCTTATGAGTTTTGGTAATCAAGATAAAAACAAAATTCAGTTTAAGTTTTAAGTCTTAATTTAGGGGAAATATGTAAAAATTTTCAGTGTTTGTTATAATTTTATTTAAATAAAAAATCCAAAAACATACTTTAATTGAGAGGACACAACAACTATGAAGAGAATATAGCCCTGTCACTGTTTCTTTTACCTTATAGCTCCTCAACACGTAAGAGAAACTTAGGATGGAAATTTCACTGCAAAGTAGTACCAAAATTTTCTCTAATAAAAATGAGAATAAATTGATTTGTATAAGCTTTCACTTAGAAAACATTCAAAAACTTATTTTATGATGATTGATTGAATGTTTCCATCATCTATAAAATTATTAGAATATTTTTATTGTAATTTGTGTAATTTCCTCTAACCTGATTGTTATCTTTATTTTTAAAATTATTTGTTAGAATATACAAGCTTGGAACAAATGTAATGACATATTCACTGAATAACTCCTATTACTAAAGTAATTGCATTATAACATCTCCAATGGGAAAGAAATTTCAGAGGGTGATATTTTGTGTGTTGTTTTTGAATATTTTTTAGAACATTGTAACACCTGTCTTTTATAGATATGCTACTGATTTCTGTTCAAGAATTCTTGTAATAAGAGACATGTGAGTAAGAAAATATTAAGTTAAATAGGAAATAAGATGGTGAGTGTTTTAGTTATCAGACAAAATTACACTAGTTATTTGAGCACAATAATTTTAGTATGTAAATCTGTTAACTAATAACTGTTATTTAAGGTAGTAAAAAAGTCTAATTAAAAAAAAGTATATGTAAATATTGACCATTAAGATTGAGACTAAATATCAGACTTTGCCTCTACCAACTCCAACATTTCAGACTTGTTGGAAAGGCTATGACTTTAGTCCACAGGTTGATGGGGAAGTTTGCCAAAGTTCTACAGTGCAGGATTGAAAATTGGAAACTGCCCAGGAGACACTGGTGAGACCATGGGGAGCTTCTTAGGAGGCTGGGGGGACTCAAAGAGAAACTTCTTTCTTTTTTTTTTTTTTTTTTTGTAGGTGGACACAACACCTTTATTTTACTTGTGTGGTGCTGAGGATCGAACCCAGGGCCTCACACATGCAAGACGAGCATTTTACCACTGAGCCACAGCCCCAGCCCCAAGAAACTTCTTACTCTGTTAAGAACATAAACAGGGAAGCTCTCCACTGAAGTCAAGTTGAATGCTCCCTGATGGAGAACCCCTGAAACTCACTGCAGACTGTGAACCACCAGGAGTGCAGTCACATCCTAGTAGTCATGCACTTGTGGAGCAATAGGAACCCAAAGAGAAACCCAAAGAGAGATCCCTCCAGGGTTCTCTTCTGGCAAAAACAGTGTACCAAGTCGCAATGCACAGATGTTCACAAGTATTTTTAGAAAAGTGGTTATCTGACACAATGCTATCCCTGTAAGCCCAAAAACTATCCCAGGAGGGTAACTGAGTACACGTTAAGGGCAGAAAACAGCAAGATGAATGCAGTTGAAGAATCATAATTGTGCATGTATTGTTTTTTAAATAAAAACTCAATATCTAAGCTCCAAATATAAGCACAATGAACCTTTAAGTAGTTCTTACCCATGCCATTAAATTGCCACACACATGAGACCATCTGTTAGGAATCCCAGGAAAAAGCTGGGGGTGTATAATAGATTCTCTTTTATAGAAAGTCTTCAACTCCAGTCTTTGTCTGCCCTCTCTGATGACCCTATCAATGGCATGGCTCAACTTTTGCACTTTGAAACCAAGTCAATGTACAGATTGGTGAAGTCCTTGAGAAAAATCAGGTCAGACTGTTGACTTCATTTTTGTGCACTCTACTTCTCTCTAGTGTGTTGACTCAAGTCCTGGATGGTGATCTAGAATTTTAACTTTGTCTCCCAGTATCATGAAAAGATCTGTTAAAATTCTCTGCCTCTGAAAATATTAATCTTGCTTGGCATCTCTTTAACTTCACATCACACAGGAACTCAAAACACTTTTAACAGAAGAGTAGCATACAAAGTTCATGTGTTTCCTTTATGAGCATATTTTTCTGTTTGATTCTGAGTTCTGTCATGTACATAAGTATCTCTCTCATGCCATTAAAGAAAAAAATACACTTTTTATTTTATATTAAGATTTGGTCATTTTCTTAGTTGCGCCTACCAACTGTATTGCTCTCTCACATGCTCATTAATCATAGTTACAAGATGAAGTCTATGGAAATATTTTTCAATAATTAGTTGCATGGAGTCAGTTATTTGTAATAAAAATAATTTGTAAAAGGGCAAAATGAAACCTCTAGAATATATTTATTCCTTTCTCCTTTTTATCTCTGTTGATATTAAAGCAGGCTTTTTTTAATCCACTGCTTTTATCATTTCTATGAGGAACATGTACAGCATTGTACATGAAGTCCTGAATTTAAAGACTATATAATTTATCATTCTTCTAACATTTTTTGTGAAGTTCCAATTTGTTCATATGCTGAGGCAAAATATTAGCCTTTACTGAAATACAGCAGCATTGAATTAAACTACTTTTTAGTGACTAAAGCTTCAAGAGATTTTAGTAAATCAAGACCTTTTAAGTCGGTCTAGTCTGCCAGAAGAATAAAAAGACATAAACCAGCACATTTTTTTTAAATTACTGCATTCCTGAGAGAGATATTGCTGAATCTCAAGGTTGCTCTTCAATTAAGTGTGACATGTGGAATATAATCACACATCCACTTAAAAGTGTATCTTTTATGCCAGTGAGGGCCTCTGCTTTTACTAGCTGCACTGTGGTTTCTGATAAAGAATAGAAAAAGTATTTGCTCTCAGGTTGCTATGTATTAAGCCAGGGAGTCAAATTTGATGCAAATAAAACAGGTTGAAAATAATTAAAAGTATTAAATACAGAGGCCTGATTGCATAAGTGATACCCTACATGTGCTGAGTACATGGCCAGAATGTGTTCCCACTTATATGAACATGCATTAAACTTGTATTCCAATAGTATATGAGACAGAAAGCACATTTCACATATGGGTACTATACTATGCACTGAAGGTTTGTGGTTAAAATGTTATCAAGAGATTTCCCCCAAATGAATAACAACATTTATTCATTCAGCAAATGTTTTCAAATTTTCTCTCAATAGAAGATACTAGAATTTTCCATAGAAATAAAATAGCGATTGTAAACACAGTACTTATCCTATAAGTATAATGGGGAAAGAGTGTTATTAAATATTTCATATAGACATAATATTTTTAAGCCATGAGTAATAAGAACCCACACATTATAAGCAAATATAAGAGGAAAATCTGATAATGTTGGAAAATTGTGGAGTCTTCCTGGTGTGTACATTTTGAGTTGAAATGTGAATAAATGTCATGTATGTGGGAGGAGGGCTGAGATGCTGAGAATCTGGGCAGAAAGGGGAAGGATGCACATAATAACTGGACATTACCCATGTGGCCGAAGTGGAAACTTATTCTTTGGATCCAATATCCTGTTCCATGTAACCCTCCTATATGAGCTGTAATTGAAGCAAAATTGTGGGACAATTTGGGGTTTAGGGCCATCCTGACTCTTACTGATGACTGGCTATGTGATCTTGATCTCTTAATTACCTGCCTTTCAATTACCACTCAGTTCCAATGTACTTTATTGTCGCAATGTTGGGGAGATGGAAAGAATTCACTAAAGGAAATTGAAAAATGGATCAGAAAAATAAAAATGTTGAAGGATACCAGTTATATGCAGTAAAGTGGATGCCCAATTAAACAATTACTTCAACAGTTTCAAGTGGTACATACTGTTTGAGTGTTTCAGAGGTACTGAAAAATCGGATAAGATGATAATGGGTTTGGAAATATTAAAGTTCTTGAAGATGAGTTTCAGTGATGAATTTTGATTCCAGTGGTGA
Source organism: Tamias sibiricus (assembly GCA_025594165.1). NCBI lineage: Eukaryota > Metazoa > Chordata > Mammalia > Rodentia > Sciuridae > Tamias > Tamias sibiricus. The sequence continues at coordinate 29,113,489 of CM046665.1, forward strand.
TTTCTGAAGCAAAATCTGATTAGAATTAGATGAAGAGAGAACAGAGGGAGAAAAAGTGAAGAGAGAATGAAAAGAAAGTGGATCAACATGTCTCAAGAATTTTACACAGAGGAGAGTAGCAAAGTGGAGTGATGAATAAAAGTTGTTTTTACTACTTTCTCAAAATATGGAGAAATATAGAATAATGACCAAATGCTAAAGGATATGATTCACTTTCAAGAAAGGCAGATGATGCAAGGGACTTCCTAGAGAGCTGTTAGAAGATTATCTTTGTTACAAAAAGAGAAGGGATTGATTCAGTGACCAAGTGGCAATTATGGGTTTGTGTAAGAACTTTGAAAGTTTACACAAGGAATTAGGAACACGCAACTATAGCTAAAACTAGGAAATGTAGACTATAGGGCACAATGATGGGATTGTATAGACAGATTACTCTAAATTCATACATTATAAAGGCTTTAGTCTTCTCTTTGTACCAAGAAATCAAGGCTATTAACTCAAAGAGATGATGGAGGAGAAGGAGGACATGTCAAACATAGGAAATGAGAGGGGGAAGTAAAAAGTATCCCAGAAAGGGAGAGAACAAGCATACTTTGGAAGCATTCTGTAATTGCAATGCAGCAAAAAAGTTTGTGGTTAGGAATTTAAATAAAGAACAGTCAGCTTGGTTATATATTTTTCTCCGGTTTCATATGACTATATAAGCAGAATGTAGGTGGAGAGAATATATTGGGCTGGACTTCTCTTTTTATTAAGGATTTGGCATAATAATAATAACATAATAGCCGTATTATTTTTCAAATGTCATTGCTCAATTTTAATTCCTGTATCATGTTCTTTTTAGAAGTGAATCAGGTTTTCCTCAACCACTTCCCTATTTTTGGGCATAGAGTTTGTTGCCCAAGTTTCTATATGAAAATCAACATGAAATGAAAATCTTGGAATACATACATTTTGTTGATGTTGTTTATACAATATTATCTTTAGGATAAATTCAAAGACTTGTAATTACCTTGTAAAATATCATGAACATATGAAGGCTTTACTTACTTCTGTCAAGTTTTCTTTCACAGTAGGATTTTGGCACCTATTTTGCCTCTTTTTTTATGCTACCACAGTAAGTGAATCAAGGTTATTATTACTTTCAATTTGGCTCTTTGTCCTAATTGACCACCTTGCTACTCAGGATCTCAGACAAACTATTGAGTTATTTGTAGTTGCCATGCAAGAAAATATTCATTTTAAAAATTTCTGACATCTTTTCTCATTTTCAGAGATTATTTTTTTTAACCTTATGCCTTTCTTAAATTGTACCTTAAATTGGTAGAACAGAAACATTTATCCTCAAGAAAATCTTCTATCTGAACTGTAAATAGTGTTCCTACCCTTTGTTGAAGACCCCTTCCCCAGTTATTCCACATTCAGTTATTCTTCAATAAAAGGAATAAATGTCCAGCCTTCTCCCCCAAACTTTAGGTATCTCCAAAAATACCACTTAACTTCCAAATCTTTTAACAGTGTTGGCAGAAACATGGCTTTAAATGTGTAGCTACTCAATGTCTCCTTTTCAATTGTATTCCCCCTAAATATGTTGATCCCATGAGCACTCACTAATAAATTCCAAGCATAAGTATGTCCATCTCAGTGTCTGCTTTCAGGAAATACAAGAGGATAGGTCCCTAAAGTTCCTTGCCCAGTGCACATTCTCTGTTCTTTGCTTTCAATTTTGGGGTAGAATGTAGAAGGAAAAAAAACATCTTGTGATAAGGAGGAAATATCTGGAACTTTAAGGCTATGCCCTTGTTCATTTGAGAACAAGATATTCTGCAGTGCTTTTGCTCATTGTGCTAAGGTGCAACATGGGGCATGCACAGACAAGACTCCATCCACTCTCAGTAGCTTTCTTCAGCATTGGAGAATAGGATTTCCATGGATCCCAGAATATATTTTTTCCTTGCTGCTTATCTTTGAATAATAAGTCAGTTTTGCCTGACTCAACTCATGTAAAAGAAGAAATACCAGGGCTTCTTTTGCTCCATGCAGCTGTGCTAATGATTTTGGGACTACAGTAGCAGCTAGATCTGCTTTGAACATTTCAAGGACCTAAGAGCCCTTGTGTAAAAACCTGTGATGCATTGCAAAATTAGCATATTATTGACCACATATTCTAGGGTGAATCAAAATGGACAGTTATTATTTTGGAACGTGTGATTAAAGCTGATCTGCATAGCATGGCATGGGTATCAGTGTAGGAATTTATCTATCAGTACTGAAAAAAAAAAAAAATGTAACAAAGGGTAAAAATCTGCTTGCTGAATCGAACCCAACTTGAGAACTGAAAGAGGTGCATAACAAATGATTCTTCCCAGACTAACTTAGTTATAATATAGCCACTTCAATGCAGAAATGTTAGAATTCTCCTTGCTAATATTATTTTCTTGCTTCAACAAGCATTTAAATGTTCAGATATTGGACAGTATTCTACTGAAAGCTGCTAAGTTATTGCATTTTGACCAACTGTCATGCTTTTCTACCATTGTTATTTCCCAATTTCTGGCTCTGACAATTATGTGTTAATTTAAAATGATTTCAATAAACAAATCCTATCTCTTCTTATTACTGGTATATGCTTCTGTTTGAGTAATCTATAGAGAAAGACAGTCATAAATTATTTTAATAAAGTTTAAATTAAATTGTATTGAATTTTATCATATTATAAAATATTTCACTTTGAAATGACTTTTAGTACTAAAATATTATGATAAATACTTTCATTTATTTTATATGTTTTCTACCTGTCTACAAAATATTTCAAACCATTTCTTGTTGATATTCAACAAAACTATAGCCAGAGAATTTTCTCAATTTGAACAGTTTCTTTGGGTTAGTAATTAGGACCAAGTGACTATCAGACTATCATAAAGCACAGCTCATAAGAAACACATGCATGGGATCTTTTTTGCTAGGTACTGGAATTTGTTGGTCATATTGAGAATAGTTAGTAAAAACAGGCTTTCAGACTTGGAGTGTCACAAATTCCATCTATTGCTTCTGTGTGTACCTCTTTTACATGGTGCCAAGATATCCTATAGAATTTTGCATACTCATTATAACCCTTGGAAAATCCTCATTTATATTCTCACAAATTAAATATTTGAACGCATTTATTTTCTCTACAAAATCCAGGTTGTACTTTCAGCAATTTTACTTATAAACATTTTTTTCCAGTTTCCATAAACATAATGAGTTAATACTTGAACAAATCTCTCTGCTTCAATCACAGTAGTTGGAAAAAAGTTTTAGAAAATATAAAACTCTGCTTAAATATATGAGACATCACTGTAAGATATTTCCAAGATTTTGGATTGAGATAAAGTGTTCTTAAAAAGTCATATTTAAAGAATTAGACCTGAGTTAAGTAATTCAGGTCTAGAATGTGAACTGACACTGTAATGAATGAAAATTTTAGGGTATTTAAAGAGAAATGTATATTTTGCTGTAGAAGATATGAATGTTGAGGTGGCGAAAACAGACTGTGCTAGTCAGAAAAGCAAGATGACCCTCTGTGGTAGCCAGCAAAGCAAGATGACCCTTCATGAATTTTCCTTTTTGCTATTTATATACTTAAGTGGTCTCTTCTGACATTATTCTAAGGTTGATTTATGTGACCAACAGACTATGGCAGAACATATAGCATACGGCATCTGTGGATAGATCACAGAAGACATTGTGACTTCCGCAACACTTTTGGATTGCTTTGGTGAATGTGAGTTATCATATCATGAAGATGCGCAGTCATTTTATGGAGAGGCCCGTATGGAGAGGCACAAAAGACTCCTGACCACAATCAGAACAAACTTTCCAGGTGTGTGAGTGAACCACCCTGGGACAGATCTTCCAGCTCCACTTAAGCTTTTAGATGACCTCATGATGACTTGGCTCAGGCTCCTCTTCTTTTCTTTCCTTTTCCTTTTCCTTTTATTCTTCTGCAATGAGATATCACATTATGTTCCATAGATTGGTATTGAATTCCTGGAATCAGATGATCTTCTTGGCCTCCAGGTTAGCTGGGACTGCAGTCAAAAACCACCATACCTGGTCGGTTCTGACTCATCTTGACTGCAACCTTCTATAAGACTCCAAGCCCAAACCATCTAGTTCAATCCTCTCTGTTTCCTGATCTTCACAATAGTTTGAAATAATAAGTGCTTAACGTTCTAAATTGTTAAGTTTTATAATATTTTAATCTGTAGCAATAGAAAATAAAATAGATGTGAAAAGTCTAAAGAAGTGGAAGTGCTGGATCGGATACAGTATTTGAGGTCAGAACATCATCCTTCACACACCGGGAATGCATTGGTGCCAATAAGGTTGCCTCTTGGCATATTTAATAAGATGAAAATACAAATATAATAGCTGATTGGGAATCTGGAAGTGATGACTCCAATAAGTCAAAATCTCCTGTTCAATTCCTGGATATAAACCAATTTTCAGTTAGAGTAGCCATTAATGGAAGACGAAACTATGTGTTCAGAAGCAGAGCCCCACAACTGCAGAACAAGTAAATATTCTGCAAAGTGTTCAAAATATTTCTTCCAAATAATTTGTGTTTTTTTCCACTGGGGAAAAGAAAATATCTAACATATGTTGAGTCGTTGCTTGGGCACAGGGTCTATGCTGACCTAAAAACTCCAAGAACCTAAACATCATCCTTATTCTACTAAACTTCACTCCCTTCAAAGTGGTGCTTGCTTATTGGCTGCAGGCAGTAAATTGAGTTGTCACTAAACTTTGACTCAGGGCTTGCATGAGTGAGTAAAATGACCTGGTATATATAATTGAGTTTGATATACTTAGCAGTTGGAAGATTCTTCATACTTGGGCCTTTGCCTGTGGCATAGCATACATTAGAGATTAGAGTAGAGAAGGAAAAGAGGCAATCTCTGAAATTTCCCATCTCAAGCCAATACAAAAAAAATTAAAAATCACTTTTTGGAGGGGGATGGTGGACCTGGTATAGAATTTTGAAACTACTCAAAACCTGAAGTGTGACACTCATTTACAGCTAACTTATCTAGTTGAATTCACTAAGATGGATCCTACAGAAAGAGAATTGATATTGTGTCAGGAATAAAGACCATCACAAAGTCAACCAAATAGTAGTCATGATCACAGTTGATACTTTGCACAAGTATTGATGCTAGAATAAATTAATAAGGCCACTGGCATAGTGTATATGGACATTGATTTAGTAAATGTGCTCTTTTCTATTATTATTTTTAAAAAGGAATCAGAAATGGTTCCTGTGGAATGAACAATGTTTGTTACTGGTTTTTCTGCAGACATTTCTCACCTTGTGCAAAATATAGTCTGAAGAGATTTAGATCATCTATCCATCTCACAGAATATCATATCAATACATTGTATCAACAGCAAATTGCTGATTTGACAGGATAAGGAGCAAGAGAAGTCTAATATATTGAGGGTCAGTCTGAATATCAATCATGGTAAGAGCAGTAGACAACCGAATAGGTAAATGACTTGGTCAGTGGTATTTGGTTATTTTGCATTATTGATCACCTGGGAATCAGCAGGATGAAGACATGAACAAGAGCTTACTCACTTTCCAAGGCTTACTGCCTTGCTACCTTGCTTCTGGGTATTAAACCACCCAACCACAGAGAATATTTACTCTTCAATTTGGCATTATTTAGGGATCAACTCCCTGGTTACTTGGTAAGCTGACTTCGTTGGAAACTTCATATTCTGAAAAGTGTAGCAATTTATCCATATAGAGCTATTCTATTCCTTAAAAGGATTAAAATGTCCTTTGTACAGGTACACAATTAATCTGAACAGGAGTACTATGCATAATTACATTATCTTCACCTCTAAGAACAAACTCAATTATACTATAACTATGTATAATATGCTAACTTTAACAACTTCCATAGTAATAGTAAAAATTATGCATTTGAAAATATTGTATATTATTTGATCCATAAAGAGCATCCAGAAATTATCCATGATAAAAATCAACTTATTAACTTCTTAAACCCAATGAGCTATAGTAATGTGAGATCAAGAGGACACACAGATATCTCCTCATGAAGCCATGTTTTATGATGAGTGTTGAGACGTTAAATGATATTTATGTAAGGCAATAAAATTAAAAAAATTAAAGATAAAATAAAAATGAGCAGTTTTGTAAAAATCTTGTCTTTTTTTATTGTGAATATATCTGTAAAATTAAAAACTTACCAAGGTTTTAATGACAATATACTTTCTCCTATGTCTAATATTCCTATTGGATTGTGGGAAACTCACCAGTCAGGATCAAGGTCTGAATGACACATCTGACCTCTTCACAAACTACTAACCAACATTCATAGACATGTTAATAGAAGAGAAATTTTGAAGTCAGGCAGTCTTGAACCTTACTACACACTAATTTCCTGACCTTGAATATGGCAGGAATATATCCTCAATCTCTTAGTTGTCATCTGTATAGTAATGGAATGCCCACTTTGGACAGTTTGATAAGCAATGGTTATAATGCTTCTGGCATACTGCAGAGTATTAATAGTTACTATCATTTGTCTTTATTTCTCTTGTCAACCTAGCCATAAACAGTAATGTAGCAATGATGTTTATACTGGCTTGTGAAAGTACCTTCTCTAATAAAGTAATACTAACGAATGATCTCCCCTTATCTTTAGGAACTTAGAAAAGCACAAAAAAGTTATGTTAAATATGTAAAGATATGACACTTTTAACCTTTTACCATAAATAATTCAAGATGAAATTTTAACCTAATGTCATAATTAGGACAAAACTTAATGTAAAATATAACTTTGTTCGTTCATGGACCTCTAAGACTCTCTACAAACTATTGACTAATTTCAGCATGTTTTGTTAATTACATATCAACTTACAACCTCATGGCACTTAATCTCTGTAATTAATATTCTCTGTTTTTTTAAAAAGGGAAGAATGAGAAAAGTTAGTAAAAAAAAATTTTAAAGACTAGATGATGAAAGAAATAATAAATGTGCTCCAATTGAATTATGCACCCAACATTTTTCTTATTTAAGTAAAAGAGGTATGCAACTTTGTAAATATATTTCAATGAATAATACATCTAAAATGAGCTAAGACTGGATAAAAGCACTAGAGGATTATTGAAACTACTGGCTCACAAACATGCAGCATATGTTCTGTAATATCTCTTAGGAAAATGCTTCAAAGAGTTTCTATTTTATTTGTGTATCATCTCTCTTTGGGAAAATAGTGCTATTCTGCATATCTTTGGCTTTGGTTTAGTAATTTATAATTACAAAATGAATCTTAAAACTTGAAACTAAAACAAATAAGTTCAAAACATTTTATTTTCTGTGTGATGACCGTAGTTTACTTTCATCTGTTAGATGCTGGAATGACCTGGGCAATAATAACATATTTTAATTCTTTGAAAATGTTTGAACATAAGAAAGTATGGCAAGCCAAGGTAATATGCAAATCACATTCACTATTTATGTTTGCTTGAGAGACATCATTGATCAATTATCAATGAAATGATGGCAATCCTCAAACTTCCATAATCTACAATATAAAACATTTTCATTTTAACATCATAAAGAGTTATACATGTTATTTTTCTGATTAAAACGTTCAGCTATAAGATGATTTGTTAGGATTGTTTTCCATATACCGTTCTGTATTTTAAAATACACTTGTACATATAAGTTAATGAAGCCTGAGTATTAAAATCAGATACATTGTAACTGATTTCTAGGAATGATTTTGAAACTTGTGATTGCACAGACTGACATCATGGTTTAGATATACTTGTGAACATGCATTCACTTGTAAACAATGCACTCAATGAAGGTATTGTCTAAAAAGAAAACTGTATTTATGTATATAAGAAACATTAATGAGTAACATGTATTAACCAGCTTATCAAATTAATAATAACATGTATTAGCCAGCTTACCAACTCTACATATATAGAGTAGGGAGAGAGAAAGAGAAGCTAGAAGGCGTTAAGATTTTTTAAAACATTTAGAAGTGTTTGAAAGATGATATAGTAGAACTTTCTAATTTGAGCAGGTTGGTATGTTTATAATCTTAAAGCCCATGACAAAAGGAGAACCTAATTTTAAAATGTCCAAAAGTGTTCTACTCAATATTATAGAGCAGATTTTCAAAGGTATGTTTAATTATATCAAGATATATTTATCATTGAAGTATCATTGAAATAAATTAGGAACAAATATATTTAGTGTTTGTGTGTGAGTATGAATGGAAAATTTCTAAACTTCATATATGCAGTTATTTTTAAATAAAAGTTTTAAATTCTATTATTTGGCTTATGAAAAGAAGTAAATACAACACACTTTTTATTACATATAAAAATACATTTATCAATTTTGCGTGTCTTACATACAAAGAGGATCTGACAGAATCAAGATCTATCTTGATAGACCATAACAGGTCTATCTCTTGGAATGACCCACATACCTACTATATATAAAGTACTAGTTTCATTAGAAATAAAAATGCAATTATATTGCTGTATGAGTAAAAGTCACATTGCAAAATTAGTCACACAATTAAAATTTAACAAACTGCATTTGATTCTTTAGTTAAACAAACTTGAGAAAAGAGAAGTAAACTTATGAACATATATAAAATCCAAAGAGGTTGATTTAATCAAGCTCATCTTTGATAGACTCATTCATGATTAAAGGCCAGGGAAATGAACAGAAGGCCATGGATTTTTCATAGCTGTCTGCCTAGAATGGTTAGGGTCATCTTTCACTAATCTGTGACTACTTAGGAAATTATCTGTTAACTCTCATTTGTTCTATTCAGTGTCTGGTGCATGCTTAAGGACAGAAACAAATGAAAAAAATGCATTATTAACTCCTAAAAATTTGCACAAAGTAGCAAAAGTTATTTGCATATTGCTTAAATATTTGTATCAAAATGAACATATAATGCTTCAGAAATAATTTTCTTTAAAATCAATTTTTCCTTTTATTCTTTCATTTTCTCTCCATATACATGTTTTATATATTTACAAAATAACCATCAATTAGGAAATGTTGAGTGATTTCAGAAACTCTAAATGCTTTGAAGTAAAAATTTCTTAACTTTTTATATTTTGTTCTTATAGTATGAACAACTGGAATCCTTTTCAAGGAAAGTATTTTAGTTAATAGGTATAAAAAGGGAAGCAGGATTCCATCAATGCATATTGCATGTGTGTATTTAATATTACACTGAATCATATTAATATATACAATCAATAATGTTAGTAAAAAATGAAATAATGATTATTCTAAAAATAATTCATTTTCCTTAGTTAATAACTCATCTTTAAGCTCACAACTCTGCTTTATTCTTCTCTCCTCAACATCTAGATAATTATTCTCATTATTCACCATAATCCCTATGATTTTTACCGACATTATTTTAAATATTTAATCCCTAGTGAAGTAGATATTATAATCTTCAGTAAATATTTTAATCTGTACTAATGCCTACATACCAGTTTTTACTTGAATTCAAAGAAAATAAAAAATATATATGGAGAATTATATTTTACTTAATCAATTTATAGTTATTTTAATTAGCTCAACACAAATAAAGAGTAAAAGTTATCTCCATGGAAACAGGTAATTAGCATTTTAAATTAAAATCCAGAATATGTTAAAAATTTAAACATTAATTTTAAGATTCTGATTCAATTTTGAGACTAATTGGATGATCCTAATATTGCTTATTTTCAAAACTTTAAAGTATATATCTTGAATTCTTTATCAATAGTGATACTTTAAGGTTTATGTATGACAAATGTCTTAAAATCTTAACAGATAACACAATATATTAAACTTATTTTTATCCTATTGTATTTAATAAGATAATATATAGCTGATACTTACTGTTTTGATTTTCTCTAGCAGGAGTACAGAAGGGAAATGTTGGGTATAAAAATTTTCATAGTCCTTTTGAATTTGAAAGTGAGTATTTATCCTACACGATTTTCTTTTAAAGATACCTTCTTGCTTTCCCTCCCCACTTTTCCCCTGGTGACACCTAAGAATACTAGGATGGGCAGTCTTATACTTTTCTCAAATATCCCCATAACTATCTATCTGGGAGTACAGAACTCTGTGAGTTAGAGTTATAAAATTATACAACTCTACATCCAGAACAAAAATATGCAAAATAAATCTTTTTGTTCCTGAGGAAATATTGGATATAAAATAATGTAATAGACAAAAAAAAAAAGAAAGAAAGAAAGAAAGAAAGAAAGAAAGAAAGAAAAGAGAATTCACGTGATTCATGTTGTGTTAAGATAGCCAGGTGTCTTTATCCAAATACTTTATCAATGGCACTGTAATCAATGGTATTGATTAGTGACAATAGAAAGTGCCCGGATAAATATATATTGCAAATGCAAAGTCTCAAGGCATGATTGTATGGATAGCATGATGTCTTATTTTATTTTTATGATTTTTCTAAACTCCCCAAGATAAGGTATAGCATTAAAATGTCAGCACATACAAAAACAAATTACTTATTAAATATAATCAAATAAAATACACAAACACTCAAAGTAATACTCCTATGGATACTTTCAATTAAAAATATATTATTGCCTGCCTTTTGTCTTCAACACAACTTTGTCCAGGACCAGCACAATCAAATTATAAAGGACAGAAGTATTTATGATTTCTGCTCAACTCAGGTCAAACCATGCCATATAAAGTTGATGAACATTTATTATCTTTATATTTTTTTCAACACCCTTGAATGCATTTCATTAGTTTTGGCAATATTCCAGATCTTTTTATTAAATATAAAAACAAAACAAAACAAAAATTCCCATTGTCTATTCAAGGAAGACCTGGCAATATGTAGCATAGCTGAGGTAAACTGACTCACCTCAGCATGTTCCACTGCAGTTTCAGTACATGTATCTAGTGAGTAAAATTATGTAAACATGATTATTTCATGTTATTTATTAATTGTATACTACCAAGAAAAAACAAAACAGCAAATACTTTAGTATTGATTAAGGCTTATATTTTATTTATATTATAATTATTATTTATTATTCAAATAGTTTTTTCTTCCAAATTGGCTAATTCACTAAAAAAACTGTCATCCATAATACAACTATTGAGTCAGAAAATATAAAAAATTAGGTGCATATTTAAGTTCAGTTATATAAAGACAGCTAAATCCTAGTGTATATACTAAAGACCTCTGGGTTTCTGGTAAAACTGAATCATTATCAACCTTGTGGTTGACTTTAAAAAATTACTCATAAAAACACCTTGTCTGATTTGGGAAGCTTATTTAATACCTTAAATTGATATTTCTCTTATAGTAGTAAATTTCTAGCCTAATGACGTCAATTTTGAAAATGGTAACCTGGTAACCATTTTACAGGAATGCTTTGCTAATACAAAAGATTTCGGTTACTAATTGTTTTTGTTGTTGTTGTTTTTGGCTTTTGGTTTTTGTTCCAGGGACTAAACCCAGGCATACTTAACCACTGAACCACATCCCCATCTCTTTTTATTTATTTATTTATTTATTTATTTATTTATTTTATTTTTAGTGTCTCACTAAATAGTTTAAACTGGCTTTGAACTTGTGATCTTCCTGCCTCAGCCTCTGGAGCCTCTCAGATTATAGACACTGTACCTGGCTCAGTGACTATGTCTGTCAATCTATGACATTTTCAGCATAATCTCCAATTCAGAAAGAGGAAGGGGGGGTAGGTAGGGGGGGAATTGGTCCTTGAAAGAATTCTAGGTACAAGTCAAACAGTAAGGAAAAGCCGAAAGTATTTCATTGAAATCCCTAGCATTTATTCTACTTCTTCCTTTGGGTCCCTTGGTTTTTTAGAGTCACAGATTTTATTTATTCAAAATAAATTCACAAACACATCTGTCTTCATCTTCTTCAAAATTTTTTTTTCTGATATTTTATCCCAATGATGAGGAATAACATTCTCTCAGCTTCCCCATGTCTTTGTGCTTTTGTGTGCCTATTCATGAAGAAGCCTTCTGTGGAACCCTCAAGAGATAATTCATAAGGTAAAGCACAGTATTATATCAGAATTTTCACAGCTGCTAGGTACCTCTGAGTAACTTTAAAAAGATCATGAGATTTATGCTCAGACCTGTACAACAAGATCAGGCACAGTCATGACACCATAACTGATTCATAGGATTCTATCAGTACTTGATAAAGATAATTTTCTAAATCAAGGCCTGGATGACATTATTCCTGTTGCCTCTATTATATTTCAGTAAATCTTATTGGTTCCTTGAAACTAGCACCATCTTCAGAGTTCTTCCTCTATTATTATGCTTCTCCCCACCCCCCACAGAATTTAAAGTATAGAAGAGAGAACTAAGTCCAGTTCAAAAATATAAAGAGATTTTAATGATTCAGTCTTTACTTGTGTCAAACTAGCAGCAAATTAAACTCCAGCCAATGTGAATTCAAAATAGGAAGCTATCATTAAAATTGTTTAAATTTAACCTTAACTGTCATATAATATCCTCTCCAGTGCCCTCCTCATTCTGTCTTCCCTGCTGTTACTATAACAACCAATATTCTATAATGAGATATTAGTGGCCTTAAGAAAAAACAGGCATGAAGAAGCTTTCTTATGTATGGAATGTTTTCCTCCAGTCTTTTAGAAAGAAGAAAAATGAATAAAACAGAAAGCATTAAATCCACTGACCAAAGACACTTATAAAGTTACAGATAATCAAGAAAGTTAGGAATAAGTTTTAGGTACTTTAAATATATTATCACAATAATTTTCTTATATTAATTATGTGTGCTATTTTTTAATAGAGGAAAATGAGACACAGAAAGGAAAAAAAATGGCACAGAAATAAAGGTAATAAATGACACAGAGCAAGACAGACAAAGATACTTTGACCTTAGGCAAAAATTTCTTAACCCCTAAACTAACCTGCCTAAGAGTCATTCAATGTATGCCCCTCACTATGTGCCAGTTGCTCTGCTGGGCAATTGAAATGTGGTAATGAATAAAAGGAATTTTGCAAAGAAATTAAAAGAAACAGCAAATACACACATAAAATGACTCAAACTCGTGAACACAGCTTCTATTTTGAAGAGTGAGTCAATAGGCAATTAGCAAGTATTGTATTTTAGATATGACATGTATGTATGTGGAGAAACATAAACCTTGGAAAGGGAATGTGAAGTGCCTGTGACTTGCATGCTGGAGGTCTAAGCAAACAGGCAAAGAAAAAGTCACATTGATCATATTTGTGTTTTAGGAGAACTATTCTGTCAGCGATTTATAAAATGACTCTGAGGAGAAAGTTGTAATGTGACTCAAAGGAGAAAGTTTGCATATAGAAATACTTTAAGAAAGGAAAAGTGAAGTTTTTGAAGAAGTTTTCAGCAAGAAGGCAACTATGAAATGGGGACTTTTGCAAAAAATATTTTAGTTAGGCCTGAGGATAACTTTTGACTATTGTTTCAACAATAATTACAGGATCCAGAAAAGTTCATTTTGAAATATTATATTGCTTCTACTACCTTGAGTCTGTAAAAACAAACAAACAAACAAACAAACAGTTTTCTTTATGTACATACAATTTTCTAGAAAAAGCATATGAATGCAAAATGTGCAGTAATTATGAAATTATAAAGTACATTAATCAAATTCAGAAAAAATCAATGCTGATACTACTGAACTTCTAAATAATGCCACATAAGAGCGCAAAAGACTTAGTCATCACCCTTGCCCAAATTACCTTTCTACTATTTGCTTCATGTATAATGAAATTAGTGGACTATATGAAAATTGTATCCCTGAATTCAAGAATTGATCTCAAAGGCTAGGGAGGTAGTGGTAAAGGTTTTAAAAAGAATTGATCACAATGCCTATTAGTGGTTAGAGCTTTCAAATTGGAATGTTTTCAATTTGTTGGAGTGTGGCCTGTGGTTTTTTTTTTTTTTTTTTTTTTTTTTTTTTTTTAATCAATGGGATTTTGTTAGACTACTGAAGTATTGAGACAAAAGATTTTCCTCTATTTTCTAGTAATATGCCAAGTTAATAAAGTAATTGGCTTATTATTTGTAGCATTGGATCTCTGATTCACTTGTCTCTAAATAGTAAGACCACATGATCTTTCGCAACATAATCAGTAGGTAACTTTATCTTACTAAGTGTTATGAACTAGGAGTATTAAAATTCATTGTATAATCATAAATACAAATAATTGATTTTTTTTTATTTCCCCACCAAACTTCACTATTATCTTCATGGTAAATCATACACAATTGAAAGTACTACTTGAAATATTTGTTTTCATAAGACATTTTCATGAACTTGTTTTCACTTCTAAAATGAATGGTAACAGATCTGTAAATGGCAATTGTTTGGTTTATGATACAAACAAATAAGAGGTGTTTCCTCTCCTTAGAAAATCTTTGCATATGTTTCTACAAAGTTGATCTTGATGGCTATATAATAAAAGGTAAGAGTGAGGCATAACTGATTACATGATGAGAATGGTCACAAAAGGCTAAGAGAGGTTAACCTACTTTAAGCTAACAATGAAAAATGGAACCAGGGGATATTTTACAGCTTCATTTTTAAGAAAGGCATAGAAATAATGTTTAACGTACCAGAGTTTTCTCACACAGAAAGCAGGAAAACTAGGACTCAAACCAAAGTACTGTGATTCCAGACTATGAACTCTTACTAGGAGACATCCCTCATGGTGCTTCCTATATAAACCATTACCTGTTTTCTATATGGTGTTTCTTCCAAAATTATTTGAAGTAATAAAATAACACCATTTTGAGCATTCTGGTAACAAAATATGTTTGTTCATTCTTTTCTAAATTCTGTTGTTATAATTGTACACGATAAATTTCTACATTTGAGATTCATGCAAAGTGACATTTCTTTAGTTAAAATGTCCTCCATAAAACTTGTATGAAAGAGTTTTCTCCTTTTAAATGCACCTGAGGGTTATAATTCACCATTTACAATAATGTTGTGTACTTTCTTCTTTAAACAAGTTTCAAAGTTAAGCTATGCTTCAAGTGTGTGAGGATTCCCTTTTCAATAGAACCCAAACATCATAAAAACAAACTTGGATTCAATCTCTTCTTGTAGAGAGATGGTAACATTATGAACAGAAACATTTTCTAAAATACTGAATTACTTGGAAGATGATAAGAAAGTAACAAAAGAACAGATGCTTTAAGAGTAGAAGAAGATTGCTATATTTTTTTATTCATGGTAAAGTTAAGAGTAGGACAGAGGAAGGGCAAGTGATTTCATTGTGTGAATGTGTAGGAGGACGTGGCAAGATAGCAATTTAAAACTTTTCACATACTTTAAAGATTACAGAACATTCTGAAATTTCTCTTCCGTGTCTGGATGAAGGAGAAAAATTTAAAAGTAGTAATAATCATTATTTGAGCTTAGCAGGGACACGTATCACTGCCTATCAAGAGCAGAAATCACCAATTTAGTCACTTAAATAATGTGGTTGCAGAATGCATAGAATCATTTCACCATTTCCTTATATATTTACTGTCTACCATATTCTTTTTTGCTACAGTTGTTTAACATTTGAAAAGTTTTGGGTATATAGGATACAATTCTGGATACACTTAAAGCACACCATCTGCTCTGACATACTGTAACTGTAAGATGTCCCTGTGAAAGTCAGCCAGACTCAAATGCAGTGAGATGTTTAGTCAAGTTACTTTGGGTCCTGAAAGCCTATTTCTCCCCTTCTGTGTAGAAAATGACTCCTTATTTGTTTATCCTATAAATTCTGTGAGGTTGTGGAAATTTTCTCTCAAAAGTCAGCAATTACCCCAGAACCAAGAACGTTTATTTTCAAGTGCGTGTGAAATTATGAGCCTTTTAATCTATTTTCTGGAGTCAGGCAGGAATCAATACTAATTTAAAGATCCTGGCAACTTGAGGTAACTAGGCACTTTGTGAAGTTTTTCAAACAGTTTTATGGTAGAAACATACTCCTGTTTGTCATGCTTTCACATTAGTTTTTGTGTATATTTTAGGTACAAATCTGATCAGAGCCCTTAAGGATCTTGTACATGTTTACGAAAGTAACTGCAGTATTAGAAGAAATTGAGTCTGCTGGTGAGTGAACAGTAGGGAAATTGTACACTGTATTGGAGTTGTTGAGACCAAGTTAGAACAGACCTTATTGGTGGAGGTCAAAAATATGGAAGAAAGAAAAAGTGTGTGCCACTGCAGATGAGAAAGCAAATCTAATAATGTTAGGCTGATGAAAGGGGGATAATAAGGTTAGAGAATTACACCATAAATGTTAAGACAAAGAACTGGGAGAGAAAAACAAGCAAGAAGGATTCCAAATACATTGTGTGGGAAGAAAAAAGCATGACACTATCCTTACAATGACGCATGCCTTTTATATTCATTGATGAGTGTTAAAGACCTGAGTCCTCTAGAAGAGGTGAACTTTTAAATAAATAAAATGTATCAGACATTCATGATTTAATTGGAAAATTCTAATGACCCAGTTTTACCCCGAACAGATAAATTACTTTTCTCACATTCTATAAAATTTGTGTTTAACAAGGATGATGATGCATGCCCTCAAGTACTTATATTTTTTGCTATTTAAAAAATAATGCAAAAAGTATCGCTGGGAACTTTACATGGGTATGAAGTTTGCCCTGAAGATAATAAACTCATGAATACATACTAGACAGTAGAATATAGTGCAATGAATTTTCATTTTTATCAGGTAGTATCTTATTCCAACATTTTTCATATTCTAAAAAGGGCAATTGCATAACACATAACAGCTTTGTGAACACAAATAAGAGAATATATTTTAATGTTAATATATGCATATTTAGAATTACAGAATGGAGAAATGTTTGGCACCAGATTTTACATGGATCACAATTCATTTTTTTCATTTGCCTTTGTGTCCTTCATGTGAAAGTAAATGGGCATTGCTTTGATTGTGGTATAAAAATATGCTCCCTCTTTAATTTCATAGATAGTCTATGTATCATAAATCATGATATATATAAAGTAGGAAGTTGATCTACCACAGGGTCCCCTCTCTTTAGTTCCAAATAAATCAGCACCTAGCTTGAATACTGGAGCAAAGAATGTTTTTTGTTTTTTTTTTTTTTTTTTCCCTAAAATATCCTTCTTTGCTCTAAATTTTACTGTCAGGTTACTTTTGTACAATAATTTGGGGGTTGTTACTGCCTTCTGGTTTTATGATTAAATATCCTCACATAGATCCATGTGTCAGATTATACTTTATCAGGTAGTTTTATTATGCATATAATTTATTCTCTCTCCATTATTCTCTAAGTTTCCTTTTGTTTTATTGGTGTGATATGTTCAGGTGAGTATATATGTAAGTAAAACCAGGTTTTATGAATTCACTAAGAACAACAAACTCAATATACAATGTAGAAATATATGTGAATCTGTATATATGTAAATGACACAAATGCACATACTTTTGACATGAAATGACACACACACACAAATATTCACAATTGAATATTCAATATTTGAATGCCTTTTGGTGAATTTTAAGAAGAAAAGTGATATAGATACTTCCATGATGCCATAACCATTCCTTGTTAACTCCAAACCTGGTTAGCCTTCATTGGCTAAGAACTTCTCACTAGATTCTTTCTATTCTGGTAACCCCTTTTCCTGCTTAAGATGATGTGTATAATCTTCATTTCTATTTCATTTTACTATATTATATTTAGTTTTTGTTTTCTGTTTCATTCTACTCTGACTCTGGTAATAAATGTTTTCTTTTCAAAGAAAATATACATTTCAGCAATTTTTTCTTTTGTTAATTGATAGTTTGATCGGTAAAGTTGTCATTTAATAATTTCTTCAATGTTTTTCTTTGTACTTAATTCAAGAAATATTATTTATTCAAGTTTTATATTATATACTATGCTAAGTAATTGTACATTTTGCTAATAGAGATGCGACCACCAACCTCACCTGGCTTAAAACATAGCCATGCTTTTTTACTATTTTAGCAACACTTGACAGGATACACTTGCTCCGGTGTTAGTGAAGCTGCCATCACTCTCACTCTTGTACATCCCACTGCTTTGGATGCAATGTTCAATGAATGGATGTTTCTAAACTGCACAGTCCTATATGGTAACACCAAGCCACATGAGGCTTTTTAAGTTTAAATTTAAATTAATTAATATAAGTAATGTTAATTACTATTCCCTCTATAACTCTTGCCCCATTTTAAGTGCTTAATGGCAGCAGTGATTACTGGTTACCTTATTGTACAGCACATATGTAGAACATCTCCATCATCATGGACAGTTTTATTGGACAGTTGTATCCTATAATATATGTGTCAAGGCATCAGAGTAACATTTCATAGGCCTATAAAACTTTTCTCTTCCTTCTACATTGAATGTAACAAAATGAATCCTGTGGAAACTCTTCTGAAAGTTAACAGGAGATAAAATTTTCACTAAATTTTACTTTCTCCTTTCTTCCCTTCTGGTTTTTATGCAATGAATCAGTTTCTGTTGCAGCATTTTTTTGTTTTATTGTTTGTTTGATTTTTGGTTTTCCTTTAGGTGATTCTCAAAATGTTCTTGATTCACAAATCAGTGTTGAGTTTGACATTTCTAGATTATACATACATTTTGGATTAAAACATAGTGTATATGAAAGAATATTTTTACATCTACAGATTTCTTTAACTAAAATTCAATATTACTGAAAAATAAAAGGAAAGCCACTGCTTTATTTTGAGACTAATTAAAGGTATTTCATTTATTAAGCTCTACCTACTTTAGGATAACTTACTTTGTTGTATAAACAAAATGTTTATATTTTATTCTGTTCCTAAATCCACAGAGAAAACAGTTACTTTTTTTTTTTTTTTTTTTTGCAACATTCTCAAGACAATTATTTGAGAAAATTGCCTTCAGTCATTATGAAAATGTTTGGAATTTAATATAAAATATTGAAGTGTTGGCTAATAAAATTTCCTTAGCCAAGATAATATACTTGAAATCAGTAGCAGTAACAATGATTATATCCCATTAGCAAGTTTATTTGTATCATTTACTGTGAAGGAAGTATGAACCTAGTCTTACACATACAATTATCTCACCAACATTTTGAGGTAAGTCTTACCATTTTTGGCTCTTTCAACCAGAATGCTGAGGAAGGACACTCTAACCAACCCTAAAAGGCTAGGAACTCTGTCAGCACAAGAAGCACAGAAGAGGGAAATAATGTTGGCAGTTGATAGTACAAGGAAAGTTTGAACCTAGCTCATCATTTTCTGTACAATCAACACTACTCTGTTGGTTGTATGATCTTGGCTAAGATATTTGTTTTAATTTTTTTAAATATTTTTAATGTATAATGTAATCATCAAACTTTTAAATTCAATAAAATTAAAATAGTTGTTATAGTTTAGATCTTGAATATTTCCCAGCATGTCATGTGTTGAAGTATTGGTCATTGAATCATGAAAGCTCTGATCTCCCCAGTTGCTTCCATCTTGGGTCACTGCAACACTGCTATAGTCCCCTACATTTGGTAGCCTGTACCTGGGGACACCACACAGTGTCTGGAGACAGCTGCTAGCCACAACACTGCATCCACAGAACATGCTGCCCAACACCACTACCTGCCCCCACCCGACCCAATACCCCATTGCTGAAAGCAGCTGCTTCCTTCTTGGGACACCTTTGTCACATCTTTAGGTGGGGCAAATCCCAGTCTGAGACACAGGTTGAGGCCAAGAAGCAATATTAATGTACTTATAGTCCCCGACCCCCCCCCCCCCCAGAGGCCGCTAATCCGGCACATTGCCTGTGGCTATGCAGCCAATTCATAGCTTTCAAAACCTGGTACTGAACTGCCCAATACAAAACAGCTCTCTGCAGCAGTGCACAGCCCCCAAAGCACGTCCTACAAGACCTCCTGAGAGAGAGGTTCCTGACTGGGAAGTAGAAAGGCAGGGGTGAGTGAGACATAGTTTAGAGACTAAATTAGAGACCAGGACTTGTGAGGTCTACAGGCAATATAAGGAGATAAGACCAGGCACCCACATCACATGAGTGGCCCCAAAAGAGATCCTTGAGGTGCAGTCTCACAAAGGTACTGGCAAGTGCTACACCCACCTCCAGGAGCTCTGCCCCCTAGACCAACCTCCCACCCTAGTAACCTTCACCATCCTGAGGGTGGAGATCCAGCAAACAGACAACCCCACCTATTGGATGACAGGTGAAACAGGAATGATACTGATCTCCAACAAAAAGAATCCTTGTATATTCCTTTGAGATGTTTTTTTTCTATTTTTTTTTTCTTCCCTCTCTCTCTTCTCCCACCCTTTTGTGGAATCAAGCACTTTTCATGAACTAGGCTACTGAGCACTGGGTTGTCTGAGTAGTACATTACAATGGAGTTTTATATTCTTTTATCTCCTATTGTTACATGTTTTATTTTTCTTAATATTTATGTTTGTTTGTTTTTTGTACTCTCTCTATTGTCTTCCCACTTGTCTCTCCAAAGTCACTTTCTCTCTCTTCTCCTGCTACTAACCAACTTCTTTAGATTCCACTTTCACACTTCCTAAGATCTAATAACTCTATATCCTCACCTCCAACCCCCTCAACATCTCATCCTACACCTCACCCCCCATTCTTCGTTCACCATCAGAAACTGTAGACCCTTCTGCAAACCTACTGTTTATATTGTAGATAATAATTGAACTCACCATTTCTGTATATTGTGACAAAACTGTAAACATCTTAATAGCAGTTACTTTGTTTAAGGCTGTATATTGTTTGTATTGGGATCTGTTAATATTGTTCTCCTCCTTAAAGGAGAGGTATTGGAATCCTACAGGGACACTATATGTCTATAGGTAAAAACTGTAACTCCTTGGCTCTGCAGTGCTAGAAGGGAAGACACATGAACAACATGAAAAAACAAGGCAGAAAGTGCTCCAAACAAACCAAGATACTACATTATTAGAATCCATGGCCAGCACAATAAAAGAAATGATAGAGAAGAAGTTCAGGATGTTCGTAATTAAGATGTTCTGTGAATTAAGGGATGATATAAGAGAGCAAATACAGACAGCAGAATATCATTTCAATAAAGAGCTACAAAAGCAAATACAGGAAGCAAAAGATTACTTTAAAAAGGAGATAGAGGTTCTGAAACAAAACAAAACAAACAAACAAACAAACAAAAAAAAAACAACAAGACAAAACAACAACAACTAAAAAGCAAACAGAAATCCTTGGAATGAAAGAAACAATAAACCAAACTAAAAACTCGATATAAAGAACCGCCAACAGATTAGATCACTTGGAATACAGGACCTTAGAAAATGAAGACAATATATATAATCTTGAAAAGAATGTTAAACCACAATGAAGATTGTAAGAAACCATGAGCAGAACATTCAAGAATTATGGGATAACATAAAAAGACCAAATTTTAAGAATTATTGGGAGAGAGGAAGGCATAGATTTCCAAACCAAAGGAAGGAACAATCTATTAAATGAAATAATAATAGAAAAATTTCCAAACATGAAGAATGAATTAGAAAATCAAATACAATAGGCTTATAGAACACCAAATGTACAAAATCACAATAAATATACTCCAAGGCACATTATAATGAAAATGCCTAGCATTCACACTAAGGAGAGATTTTTTTTCCTTTATTTTTTTATTTATAATAGTAGTATGTATTACAATTCATAATGCACATATATAGCATCTTTTTACATACAACTATTTGTATACAAAGTATATAAGTACCATTCAGATCTTCAATCATGCATTTAGGATAATGATATTAATCTCATTCAACCACCAATTTTTTTTTTTATCCTTTCCTGCCCCCTCCCTCCCCCTTACTCCCCTCCCTTCCCCTCTCTTTCCTATGACCATTCTATTGTTCCTTAAAATCCACAACAGGAAAGAATCAGATTACATTTAGGGGGAAACCAATTAGGATATCTGCAGATTTTTCAAACCAGACACTGAAAGGTAGAAGATCCTGGAACAACATATTCCAAGCTCTGACAGAAAATGGATGTCAACCAAGAATCTTACATCCATATACAGGGGGATCCTGGGAAGATGGCCAACAGGAGGGAGGTGCTCTCTGGACACAGTTGCTAAAAGACATGGAGTGGGAAGTTTGAACGCGTTACTAGCAATTCTATTACAACTGAAAGGGAGCTGAGACATTCGTGCACCTCTGGACAGTGAAATACAACATTCTCCTGACCACAATGAGCAGGGGCAGAGTCAGAGTGGTCCACAGTCCGAAGCAGCGCTGTCTGCGCTGCAGGCGCAGCTGCCCGATACCATCTCGGCAAGGAGATATCCACCCAGCGGCTTTGAAACCGATCAGCGAGGAGGGATAGAAAGAAGCCTAGAGGTGTGGGTGGTGTCCACATAGAGCTCTTTCCCACAGCTGGCCAAGCCGATGCCGCATGCTCTGGACTGACACAAGGGTCTGCGGAGCTGCTGATGAGTGGGAGGAGAGCACCGCCATCTTTGAGAAGTACAGTGGCTGACCCAGACAAAGGGGAAAAGACAGAAAGGAAGAACAGCTGCAGACATCCAGGGAGCCAAATGCTCTGAAAACAACGCACACCTGGGTGAGGCTCAGGTAACCAGCAGCGGAGGGTGTGTCTGAGGCACAGCGGCCATAAGAAGCTACAACTGTGGGTGGGCGTGGGGAAAGGGTGCCTTCTGGAGGGTCCCATTCCCAGTGCCATTCATCTGCTGACACACAAACCCCCTGAGCCACTCTTCCGCTGAGCCATTCTGGCACTGGCCTAAGGTACAGCCTTGACTCCACTAACAGGATCGCAGACTGTCTAGACGTGATCCGATACAATTGGCTTAAACTGGAAGGAAAAAAGAGGGGGGCTTCCCAGGGCCCATTTTGTTTGAGAATTGGGGTTTGACGTTTTTTTGTTGTTGTTGTTGGTTTACTTCTTTTATTGGTTTTCGGGGTTTTTTGTTTGTTTGTTTGTTTGTTTTTCTTT
Source organism: Tamias sibiricus (assembly GCA_025594165.1). Taxonomy (NCBI): domain Eukaryota; kingdom Metazoa; phylum Chordata; class Mammalia; order Rodentia; family Sciuridae; genus Tamias; species Tamias sibiricus. The sequence goes on from CM046665.1 coordinate 29,136,634, forward strand.
TTCTTTTTTTGGCTTTGTTTTGTTTTGCTTTTTTTTTTTTTTTGCATTGATTGTCAGTGTGTTTGTTTGTTTGCTTCTGCTCCTTTTTTCTTTCCTTCTTTTCTTCCTTCTCACTTTTGCATCTTTTCTTCCTCCTTCATCTTTCATATTTACACCCTGCCAGTGCATACTAAACAGAGGCAAAAACAAGTTATACGCAGAACTTGGGATTTCTAGAATGGCACAATTGAACTGGATAGCAAAGCGGTGTTATATATAGTTTAATCTCTATTTCCTTGATTCTCTCTCTCCTCTCTCTTACACCAATTCCTACTCTTTTATCATTTTTTTTTCTTTTCCAACTTACTTTATATATAAATTGATCTTTTCACCTAATTGTCAACCCCATTCTCTTTCTTCCATCGTCTACTGATACTAAACCATTCCCACTAAACCACTTCAATAGATATCTCCTTTCATACTTTCCAAGAAAGAACAATTCAAGACACTTCCTTCTTCCTAAACATAACACCTCTGTATCCAATACTTGAAGCTATAAAACCCTATCAGAAGCGTACAGAGTAAATTGGAAATAATATCTGGGTTAACAAAATCTGTACATTGTGATCAAACTTGGATTTTCTGAATAGAAAGTGTTAGGTTTTAAAAGTGTAAAGGAATTATAAGGTGATCTGATAGCATTGTACTACAGGAACAACATAAGGCTTTCAGGTAAAATCGAAATAGTCAAGGTCCCACAGTGCAGGAAGAATAGACACACAAGCAACATGAAAAAACAAGGAAAGAAAATGACACAAACAAATCAAGATACCTCATCGGTAGATGTCATGGCAAGCACAGTTGGTCAAATGCCAGAGATGGAATTTAGAAATTACATATGCCAAATGTTTATGGAACTTAAGAATGAACTCAAAAATGAGATGAGGGAGCAGGTACAGGAGGCAAAAGATCATTTTGTCAAAGAACTCCAAAAACAAATACAGGAAGTAAAAGATTACTTCAATAGGGAAATAGAGGCTCTAAAGAGAAACCAAACAGAAATTCCGAAATGAAATAAGCAATAAACCAAAATAAAAGTTCAATTGAAAGCATCTCCAACAGAGTAGACCACTTGGAAGAAAGAACCTCAGACAATGAAGAAAAAATATATGTCCTAGAGAAGAATTTAGACTATACAGCAAAACTCGTTGGAAATCAAGAACATAACATCCAAGAATTATGGGACAGCATAAAAAGACCAAACTTAAGAGTGATTGGCATAGAGGAAGGAGCAGAGTTTCAAGCCAAAGGAATGAGTAATTTATTTAACGAAATAATTACAGAAAATTTTCCAAACTTGAGGAATGAATGGGAAAACCAAGTTCAAGAGGCATACCAAACACCAAACAAACAAAATCACAACAGATCCACACCAAGACACATTATAATGAAAATGCCTAATATACTGAGCAAGGAGAGAATACTAAAAGCCACAAGAGAAAGGAAGCAGATTACATATAGGGGGAAACCAATCAGGCTATGTTCAGATTTTTCAACCCAGACCTTAAAAGCAAGAAGATCCTGGAATAGCATATTTCAAGCTCTGAAAGAAAAGGGATGTCAACCATGAATGTTATATCCAGCAAAATTGAGCTTTAGATTCGAGGATGAAATAAAAACCTTCCACGACAAGCAAAAGCTAAAAGATTTCACAACTCGAAAGCCAGCACTTCTGAACATCCTGGGCAAAATTTTTCATGAAGAAGAAGAGAAAGAAACCAATGAAAATCAACAAAGGGAGATATTAAACTAAGGGAAATACCAACCAGAAGAGAAACCAAATCAAGCTAAAGACCATAATTCAAATAAAAATGGATGGGAATAAAAATTACATCTCAATAATAACCCTGAATGTTAATGGCCTAAACTCGCCAATCAAAAGACACAGATTATCAGAATGGATTAAAAGAAACGACCCAACAATTTGCTGTCTCCAAGAAACACACCTCATAGAAAAAGATATCAACAGACTGAAAGTGAAAGGCTGAGAAAAGTCTTATCACTCACATGGCTGGCAGAAACAAGCAGGGGCTTCCATTCTCATATCAAATACGGTAGACTTCAAACCAAAAGTAATGAAGAGGGACAAAGATGGATATTTCTTACTAATTAAGGGAACCATTCATCAACAGGATATAACAATCATCAATATATATGCCCCAAATAGTGGAGCACCTACATTCATCAAACTCTTCTCAAGTTCAAGAGTAAAATTGACCACAACACAGTTATTCTAGGGGACTTCAACACACCTATCTCAAAAATGGATAGATCATCCAAACAAAAGCTAAACAATGAAACTTTAAGCCTCCTTAAAACAATTAACAATTTAGACCTAACAGACATATATAGAATATTTCATCCCTCAGTAAATGAATACACTTTTTTCTCAGCAGCACATGGCTCCTTGTCCAAAACAGACCATATATTAGGTCACAAGGAAACTCTCAGCAAATATAAAAAAAATAGAGATACTACCCTGCATTCTATCAGACCATAAAGGGATGAAATTGGAAATCAACGACAAAACAAGAATTAAGAAAAACTACTCCGGTAGCTGGGCACGGTGGCACACGCCTGTAATCCCAGCACTTTGGGAGGCTGAGGCAGGAGGATCGCGAGTTCAAAGCCAGCCTCAGTAATGGCGAGGCACTTAGCAACTCAGTGAGACCCTGTCTCTAATAAAATACAAAAAAAGGGCTGGGGATGTGGCCCAGTGGTCGAGTGCCCCTGAGTTCAATCCCCGGTACCACAAAAAAAAAAAAAAAAAAGAAAAACTACTCCAACAACTGGAAGCTAAACAACATGCTACTGAATGAACAAGGGGTTGAAGAAGACATCAAAGAGGAGATCAAAAAATTCCTAGAGGTAAATGAGAACACAGATACATCATATAGAAATCTCTGGGACACTATGAAGGCAGTAGTAAGAGGAAAATTCATTGCACTGAGTTCATTCCTTAAGAGGAAAAAAAAAACAACAAATAAATGTCTTAACATCACACCGCAAAGCACTAGAAAAAGAAGAACAGACCAACACCAAGAGCAGTAGAAGACAGGAAATAATTAAAATCAGAGCAGAAATTAATGAAATTGAGACTAAGGAAACCATTCAAAGAATTGACAAAACTAAAAGTTGGTTCTTTGAAAAAATAAACAAAATTGACAGACCCTTAGCAATGCTAACAAAAAGAAGAAGAGAAAAAACTCAAATTACTACAAATTACTAACATTTGTGATGAAAAAGGGAATATCACAACAAACACCTCAGATATGCAGAAGATAATTAGAAATTACTTTAAAAACTTATATTCTAAATAAAACAGAAAATATTGAAAACATTGACAGATTTCTTGAGTCGTATGATTTGCCTAAACTGGAAATGGAGGCTATACATAACATAAACAGACCGATTACAAGCGAAGAAATAGAAGATGCCATCAAAAAGCTACCAACAAGGAAAAGTCCAGGACCTGATGGGTTTACAGCCGAGTTCTATAAGACTTTTAAAGAAGAACTAATACCAATGCTCTTCAAACTATTTCAAGAAATAGAAAAAGAGGGAGCTATTCCAGACTCTTTCTATGAGGCCAATATCACATTAATTCCAAAGCCAGGCAAAGACACATCCAAAAAAGAAAACTTCAGGCCCATATCTTTAATGAACAAATATGCAAAAATCCTCAACAAAATCCTGGCAAATCAGATACAAAAATATATCAAAAAGATAATGCACCACGATCAAGTGGGTTTTATCCCAGGGATGCAAGGCTGGTTCAGCATTCAGAAATTAATAAACATAATACATCACATCAATAGACTTAAATACAAAAATCATATGATCATCTCAATAGACACAGAAAAAGCATTTAACAAAATACAAAACCCCTTTATATTCAAAACACTGGAAAAACTAGGAATATCAGGAACATATCTCAACATTATAAAATCTGTTTATGCAAGGCCCTGAGCTAACATTATCTAAATGGAGAAAAATTGAAAGCATTCCCTCTAAAAACTGGAGCAAGACAGGGATGCCCCCTTTCACCACTGGTATTTAACATAGTACTGGAAACTCTGGCTAGAGCAATTAGACAAAAGAAATTAAAGGGATCCATATAGAAAAAGAAGAGCTCAAATTAGACCCAAAAAACTCTACCAGAAAACTTTTACAACTAGTAAATGAATTTGGCAAATTTGCAGGATACAAAATCAATACACATAAGTCAAAGGCATTTTTGTACATCAGCGACAAAGACTCTGAAAGGTAAATGATGAAAACTACACCATTTACAATAGCATCAAAAAATAAAATAAAATATCTGGGGATCAACTAACAAAAGAGGTGAAAGACCTCTGTAACAAAAATTATAGAACACTAAAGAAATAAATTATAGATGAACTCAGAAGATGAAAAGACCTACCTTGCTCTTGGATAGGTAGAATGAATATTGTCAAAATGTCCATACTACCAAAAGCATTATACAGATTTAATGCAATTCCAATCAAAATCCCAATGTCATTCTTCAAAGAAATAGAAATAGCAGTCATGAAATTCACCTGGAAAAATAAGAGACCCAGAATAGCCAAAGCAATCCTGAGCAAGAAAAGTGAAGCAGGGGGCATCACCATACCGGACATTAAATTATACTATAGAGCAATAGTAACTAAAACAGCATGGTATTGGCACCAAAATAGACTGGTGGACCAATGGTACAGAATTGAGGACACAGAGACTAATACATTGAATTTCAGCTATCTTATATTAGACAAAGGTGCCAAAAATGTACAGTGGAGAAAGGATAGCCTCTTCAACAAATGGTGCTGGGAAAACTGGAAATCCATATGCAACAAATTGAAATTAAACCCTTATTTCTCACCATGCACAAAACTCAATTCAAAGTGGATCAAGGACCTAGGAATTAGACCAGAGACAATACGCCTAATAATAGAAAAAGTAAGCTCCAATTTCCAACATGTCGGATTAGGCCCCAAGTTCCTTAATAAGAATCCTGTAGCGCAAGAATTACTACCAAGAATTAATGAATGGGATAGATTTAAACTAAAAAGCTTCTTCTCAGCAAAAGAAACCATCAGTGAGGTGAATAGAGAGCCAACTAATTGGGAACAAATATTTAATACATGCACATCAGATAGAGCATTAATTTCTAGAATATATAAAGAACTAAAAAATCTTTACACCAAAAAAACAAATTACCCAATCAATAAATGGTTTAAGGAATTGAGAAGACACCTCTCAAGAAGATACACGACTGATCAACAAATACATGAAAAAAATGTTCAACATCACTGACTATTAGAGAAATGCTAATCAAAACTACTCTAAGATTTCACTTCACTCCAGTCAGAATGGCAGCTATCAAGAACACAAGCAACAATAAATGTGGAGAGGATGTGGGGAAAAAGGCACACTCATACATTGCTGGTGGGACTGCAAAATGGTGCAACCGTTATGGAAAGCAGTATGGAGATTGCTTGGAAAACTGGGAATGGAACCACCCTATGACCCAGCCATCCCAATCCTGGGTCTATTTCCAAAGGACTTAAAAACAGCATATTACAGTGACACAGCTATCTCAATGTTTGTAGCTGCGCAATTCACATTAGCTAGGTTATGGAACCAACCTAGATGTCCCTCAATAAATGAGTGGATTAAGAAAATGTGGTATATACGCACAATGAAATTTTACTCAGCAATAAAAGAAAACAAATTAATGGCATTTGCAGGTAAATGGATGAAGTTGGAAGACATAATGCTAAGTGAAGTTAGTCAGTCTCAAAAATCCAAGTACCAAATGTTTTCTCTGATATAAGGAGGCTAGTTCATAGTATTGTTGGATGGGGGGTACATAGGAGGACTAGAGGAACACTAGAATGGTCAAAGAGAAGGGAGGGTAAGGGAGGGAGCAAGGGAGGAGGTAGGGGGAGAAAAAGAAAAAAAAAAAAAGAAAAGAAAAGGTGTTTGAATGAGATGGATATCATTTTCCTAAATGCATGATTGAAGACCTGAATTGTACGAATATATTTTTATGCAAACAGTTGTATGTAAAAAAAAATGCTAAATACATGCACTATGAGTTGTACATATTAAAAATTATAAAAATAATATTAAAAAAAAAACTTATATCCAGCAAAATTAAGCTTTAGATTTGAAGGCAAGATAAACAAACCTTTCCTGATAAACAAATTTAAAGGAATTTACAACTAGAAAGCCTGCAATACAGAACATCCTTGGCAAATATTCCATGAAGAATAAATAAAAAACAACAATGAAAATCAGCAAAGAGAGGTACTACACTAAAGGAAAACCCAATCAAAGGAGAAACCAACTCAATTTAAATACTAAAAATAAGCAAAAATTTCTGGGAATACAAATCATGTCTCAGTAATTACCCTGAATTTTAATGGCCTAAACTCACCAATTGAAAGACATAGAGTAGCAGATTGGTTTAAAACAAACAAACAAAAAAGCAGTATGCTCCCTTCAAGAGCTCATCTCATATGAAAAGACATCCACAGACTGAAGGTGAAAGGTTGGAAATAAACATACCACTCACATGGACTGTAGAAACAAGCAGGGGTTTTGATCCTTATATCAAATAGACTTCAAACCAAAGTTAATCAAAAAGAATAAAGAAGGACATTTCATGCTGATTTAGGTAACCATACATCAACAAGACATAACAGTTATAAATATATATGCCTCAAATAATGGAGAATCTATGTTCATCAAACACTTCTCAATTTCAAGAGTCAAATAGACAACAACACAATAATTCTGGGTGAGTTTTACACTCCTCTTTAACCACTGGATAGATGTTTTAAACAAAATCTGAACAAAGAAACTATAGAAAACAATAATACAATCAATTACTTAGACTTTAATAGACATATATAGAATATTTCACCCACCAATGAGTGAATACACTGTCTTCTCAGCACAATATATGTCCTTCACCAAAATAGGTCATATACTACACCACAAAGCCACTCTTAGCAAATACAAAAAAGTAGAGATACTTCTCTGCATTCAACAAGATCATAAAATAATTAAATTAGAAATCAATGATAAAATTAAAAATAGAAGCTACTCCAACATTTGGAGACTAAATAATATGCTATTGAATGAACAATGGGTTGCAAAAGACATCAAAGAGGACATTAAAAAATTCTTAGACATAAATGAGAACACTGATACAATATATCAAAATATCTGGGAAACTATGAAGGCAGTAGTAAAAACATGGAGTTCATTCCTTAAAAGAAGAAAAAGTCAACAAATCAATGACCTAATATTATATCTTAAACCCTAGAAAAAGAACAAATCAACACCCCAAACACTAGAAGATATGAAGTAATTAAAATCAGAGATGAAATTAATGAAATTGAAACAAAAGAAACAACTGAAAAAAATTGACAAAACAAAAATTCTCTATGAAAAAATAAATAAAATTGATAAACCCTTGGCCATGCAAACAAAGAGAAGGAGAGAAATACTCAAATTACTAATATCCGTGATGATAAAGCAAATATCACCGAGGACACTATGAAAATACAGAAGATAATTAGAATTATTTTGAAAAATTGTACTCCAATAAAATAGAAAATATCCAAGGCATTGACAAATTTCTACAGTCATATGGTTTGCCCAAACTGAATCACGATGATATACACAAGTTAAACGGATCAATTTCAAGCAATGAAATAGAAGATGCCATCAGAAGCATACCAATCAAGAAAAGCACAGGACCAGATGGATACACAGCTAAGTTCTACAAGACCTTCCAAGAAGAACTAATACTAATACTTCTAAAATTATTTCATAAAATAGAAAAAGAGGGAGCACTTCCAAACTCATTCTATGAGGACAATATCACTTTGATTCCAAAACCAAAGACACAACAAAGAAAGAAAACTTCAGATTAATATCACTAATAAACATAGATGCAAAAATTCTCAATAAAATTCTGACAAATTGAATACAAAAACATATCAAAAAGAGAGTGCACCATGATCAAGTGAGATTTATCCCAGGGATGCAAGGTTGCTTCAACATATGGAAATCAATAAATATAATTAATCACATCAATATATTTAAAGATAAGAATCATAATCTCAATAAATGCAGAAAAAAAATTTGACAAAATACAGTACCACTTCATGTTCAAAACACTAGAAAAACTAGGGATAACAGGAACATATCTCAACATTGTAAAAGCTATCTATGCTAAGCCTCAGGACAACGTCATTCTAAATGGAGAAAAATTGAAAGCATTTCTTCTAAAAAGTGGAAGAAGACAGGGATGCCCTCTTTCACCACGTCTTTTTAACATAGTTCTCAATATTCTAACCAGAGCAATTACACAGAATAAAGAAATTAAAGAGATATGGATAGGAAAAGAAGAACACAGCCTATCACTATTTGCCAATGCCATGATTCTATACCTAAAGGATCCAAAAAATTCCACCAGAAAACTTCTAGAACTAATAAATGAATTCAGCAAAGTAGCAGGATATAAAATCAACACCATAAATCAAAGGCATTTCTATACATCATTGACAAATCCTTTGAAAGAGAAACTAGAAAAACTATTTACAATAGCCTCAAAAAAGATAAAATACCCGAGAATCAACTTAACAAAAGAGGTGAAAGACCTCTACACCTCTACAATAAAAACTACAGAACAGTAAAGAAAGAAATTAAAGAAGAGTTTTGAAAATGGAAAGGTCTCCCTTGCTCTTGGATAGGCAGAATTAATATTGTCAAAATGACCATACTACCAAAAGTGCTGTACAGATTTAATGCAATTCCAATCAAAATCCCAACAACATTCCTCAGAGAAATAGAAAAAGCAGTCATGAAATTAATCTGAAAAAAAATAAGAGACCCAGAATAGCCAAAGCAATCCTTAGGAAGAAGAGTGTAGCAGGTGCCATCACTATACCAGAACTTAAATTATATTACAGAGCAATAGTAACAAAATCATCATGGTATTGTCACCAAAATAGACTTGTAGACCAATGGTACAGAATAGAAGACACAGAGATAAACCCACATAAATACACTTAGCTCGTATTAGAAAAAGGCTCCAAAAACATATATATTGGAGAAAGTATAGTCTCTCAAACAAATGGTGTTGGGAGAACTGGAAATCCATATGCAACAAAATGAAATTAAGCCCCTCTCATCATATACAAAATTCAACTCAAAGTGAATCAAGGACCTAGGAATTAAACCAGAGACCCTGTGCCTAATAGAAGAAAAAGTAGGCCCAAATCTTCATCATGTCAGGTTAGGCCCCCCAACTTTCTTAATAAGGCCCATATGGAACAAGAAATAAAATTAAGCATAAATAAATGGGATGGATTCAAACTAAAAAGCTTCTCCTCAGCAAAAGAAACAATCAGTGGGAAGAATAGAGAGCCTACAGAATGAGAAGAAATTTTTACCACATGAACATTAGAGCCCTAATCTCTAGGATATATAAAGAACTCAAAAATCTTAACACACACACACACACACACACACACACACACAAATAACCCAATCCATAAGTGGGCCAAGGAAACATACAATCCATCAACAAATATATGAAAAAATGTTCAACATCTTTAGCAATTAGAGAAAAGCAAATCAAAATTATCTAAGATTTCATCTCACTCCAGTCAGAATACCAGCTATTAAGAATAGGAGGATTAGAGGAACACTAGTATGGCCAATGGTGAGGGAGGGGATGGGAGGGGGCAAAGGGTAAAAAAAAAAAAAAAAAAAGAATAAAAAAGATGGTAGCATGAGATGGATATCATTACCCTAAATGCATGTATGAAGACATGAATGGTGTGAATATACTTTGTATACAACCAGAGATATGTAAAAATGTGCTCTTTAAGTATAATATGAAATGTAATGCATTCTGCTGTCATTTATAACAACTCTTATTTAAAAGAAAAGAAGAAAAAAAAGAATCCAAACAAAAATAACTGTTAACGAGGATGTGGGGGAAAAGGCACACTCATACATTACTGGTGGGACTGCAAATTGATGCAACCAATATGGAAAGCATTATGGAGATTCCTTGGAAAACTGGGAATGGAGGTACCATTTGACCCAGCTATCCCACTCCTCAGTCTATATTCAAAGACTTAAAATCACTGTACTACAGTGACACAGCCACCTCAATGTTTGTAGCAGCACAATTCACAATAGCTAAATTGTGGAACCAACCTAGATGCCCTACAGTAGATGAATGGATAAAGAACATATGGTATTTGTATATAATGGAATATTACTCAGCATTAAAAGAGAATAAAATCATGGCACTTGCAGGTAAATGGATGGAGTTGGAAAATATTATCCTAAGTGAAATAATCCAATCCCCAAAAACTGTTATGCCCAGAGTATGGACCCCAAAGACCATCAAGGAATCCAGAGTGCATGCAAAAACAAAGAGCCTTTATTCGGGCTTAAGCTCGGACTCTCAGACCTCACCAACACAGTGGATCTGTACTGAGAGCCTGGAACTGAGGAAAGACTGAGTCTTTACAGAGGTAGAAGCAAGAAGAAGGAGGGGGCTTGCCTGATTGGCCAGGGGAGCCCATGCGTGACTAAGGAGGTTTTCATTGGTGGAAGCCATCTCCAGAGCTACAGTTTGTGCTGACTGTTCATTGCCCTATTTTATTGTGCTTGGGCTGGCTTATCATACCCTGGCTTATTCCTGACTTGTGACAGGAGACTTGCAACCATTTGAGGCAACTGATAACAAAATGGGGTTACAGCAGTTTTGCTTCTATTGTCTTTAAGCCAAGCATTTTACAGAATCAAAAAGAAGTGGTTAAACTGAAAAGAGGCTTGGTGCTGAAAAAGGTGGGTTCCACAAAAACCAAATGCTAAATGTTTTCTCTGATATGTGGATGCTGATTCACAATGCGTATGGGGTGTGGAGAGCATGGGAGGATTGGAGAATCTTTAGATAGGGCAAAGGGGATGGAGAGGAAAGGAGAGGACATGGGTTTAGGAAAGATGGTAGAATGAGATGGACATCATTTGCCTAAGTACATGCCTGAAGATACAAATGGTGTGACTGTAATTTGTATACAACCAGAGACATGAAAAATTGTGTTCTATATGTGTATTATGAACTGAAATGCCTTCTGCTATCATGTATAACAAATTAGATTAAATAAATAAATTTTCAAAAAAGAATATGGACAAGGAAAGTTAATCCTTTCTTTCTAAAATATTCCCTTACTTCTCTATTTTCAAAATATTCATCATTCTCTCTCCCCCCCTCTCTCTCTCTCTCGTCTCCCCTCTCTTTTATACTGAGAATCAAATCCAGGGCTTCAACCATGGTATAAAAGTTCTCAATGATGAGCTATCTCCCCAGCCCAAGTGTTCTTGTAAGTATTGTGACACTGTGGATGACTTCATAGGTTGGTCAATATACGTTTCCAGGAAATGCCATTCACAGAAACTTCAACCATATGCTGCGGCTTGGATATAGATACTTGTCCGGAGATACTATTTCAATTATATTCCCTTTTTGTACAATAACTGTGAAATACAAAAATTAAACTCATAGATATGTCTTTTGAAGAGATGTTTTTAGATATGGATGCATGGAAAACATGGCAATGTAGTACTTAGAACACGTTGCTCTAACCTGGATAACTTTTGTCTCCATTTATTAAATCCTCAGGAATCTGCAAATGAATTTCACTTTATTCAATGTTGAAATTAAAATACAATTGTGAATTAGAACAAAGATTTATACATGACATGAAATACTTTTATGTAAAAACCATGTTTCAGATAAACCAGTTTGCCTTTATCTGTCATTTTTATTTAATGTCAGAATGTGATTTGAGGCACCATCTCTTTGTTGTAAAAGTTGGCCATAACAAAATATAAAAAAAGAAAAAATATACACTATATGTTTTCCATATATATGCTAAAGAAGTGAAAATATAATAAGAATAAATTATAATAAAAATATGAATAATTTTTAAATTTTATTTTAAAACAGCATCTGAAACACAACAAAATTGAGTTTGGTAGTTATATTTATGTGGACTGACTCAATATAAGTTATTTTAACCTCAATGTTGGGTTTGCTCAGTTAAGTAAAAGCACATTTCTTTGCAGATTATTAGAGTGGTTAGTAACTGTAGGTTTTATTTGCACTAGTTGTGAGAAAATAAGGGGATACAACGCCATCCAAGCCCAACTAGATATAGCTAGGAATCTGTGGATCTTTAAAATGTGCTCTTCTGTGTGTTTTCCATCACCCTAAACATTTAGTTTATTTCTAAATACTTAAATTGGAAAGGAACCTAAAGAGAAAAATGGTTATTGCTTTTCTTGTCAAGAGGAAGAAAATTAAACTAAAAATTTTAGTGGAACTCTCCTCAGAATCATGACAATCATGAGAACCTATGTCTCCAAAATGATACCCTTGTGGCTTTTTCACTGAAATGTGGTATCTCACACCTAAAAAGAAACCAGAAATTGCCTTCAGTTATGGCTCTTTTCTATCATTGATTTCATTCATACACAGGCAAAAGGAACTTTTTACTTAGATAAGGAGAAAAAAACAGACCAATTACATAATATAATTAATTGTGTTTGTCTTCAAGGCATTTATGTAACCTGGGGATTACTTTGAATTTGAAAGAAATATCCTCTACAAAATTTCTTTTTAGATTTATTGAACCTAAAACATAAATGTAATTCTCTATGCAATCATCTGTAAAATTTTCAAGACTATCTTTCAATGCTTGTTAAATTTTCTCTTGTTTTGCTCTCTGTTACTTAAAAAGAAGTAATATTTCTTACAGAGAAATGCATCTATATTATATTCAAAGAAAAACATTGTTTTCAAATAAGGATAATGTAGATGTCTTAAGTAGTCAATATAGATATATATGGATAAATCAAGGGAAATCTTACATAGGATATGGGGCTATTTTTCTTGCATGTCACAGCTTTAGATTTATGAAATTCAATTTTTGTTTTGGAAATTTTAATATGATGTTTGCATAATATAGTGCAGTGGGTAAGAACATTGATTTTGAATCCAATTCTTAAAAAATTTAATTCCAGGCCCCATCAAGAAATATAACCTCAACAAGAAACATAACCTCAACATGCCTCAATTTCCTCATTAACAATATGGGAATAATAATGGTATGCCTAAATATCTCAATTTTATGTGAATATTAAATCAGTTGATCTAAGTAGTGTTCTCAGAACAATACATCTCAGAATAAAGGGTCCCTAATTTTTTATTATTGTTATTATTTATTATTATTATGAGTATATTCTTCACAAGACCCAAAGTACAAAGCATGTGATATGAATATGTTCATATCATGTGGCATAATATACCTATATATAATATGTGTTTGAAGGGGATACTAGTTAAATTACATTAATTAAATCCTACAAAGTAGATAAGTAGATATGGACCTTGATATTTAGTCAGTATAATTTTCTTGTATGCTCAGATCAGGGAATCTGGTCAAACCCCACAGAATTTTGTGTACATGTTCTATTAGGAAAATCTAATTTTCAACAGATTTGTCAAACATGAAAGATATTTCCATATGACAGTCATGTTGGCATTGTTCCTCTACACATAGTAAGGATAGAGCCTCTCTGGGTTTGTTCATTTCTCATTAGCTAAGAGCTTACACTAATCTAATATTTTTCTTATTCCATTAGAATCTCAAAAGGCTTTCTTATTCTGGCAAGAAATTATGAACTTTACTCTCCATTGCCTTGACATTGACTTGCCAATTATTGCTTGTCTTCTCCATTCCAGGCAGTGGGTAAGTCAACAGGGACAACTGGACATTTCCTACCCTTCATGCACTCTCAGTAAAAAGAAAGACCAAAGTCATGTATGGTTTGACTTTATGTGTGTTTGAAGAAGACAATAAAATGACACACAGTTTAATATTTCAGAAAGTTTATAATAGCTTTGTAACCAGGCTAGTATAAGAATAATGAGGCATTTTGATATTTCTAATGAACAAAAGACCCTAATCTACACATGTGACTAATCAATTTTATGACTACTTATTGACAGAGGTGAACATGGTAGAGTAGATCCTATATATTTTTGTAATAAGCTTTTACTTAAGGCATATAAATTTATAGTTTTTATAAGTGATTCAAATTATGTACCTTATTTTTAGTGTTATATTTCTCTGATGAGAAGTTTAGACTTCAGAGAGGGAAAGGGAAAAGGAAGACAATATCTTCGAATCCTATGTATCAGGACATTTAATGTGACATGTTCATGCTATCTTAACATTTTAGCAGAGGACTCAGGTACTGAAATTAATCCAACAAATTCCAGCTACCCCACATTCTAAAGTGTGGTACTGTACTACCTATGCATAGAATTGTAGGGGATTGTAGCACTGATTGTTTCAGCATTAGCAATCATCCCCCCGTAATAATTTAGAAAGGTCAAGGAGAAACTTTATTCTGGAGAAATATGTCAGTTCTTTTTTGCTCTACCAATTAATCTTAAAGTGAAGGACAAAAAAAGGATTTCAAGGTGAGCACTCTAAGAGATTAGCATATATCCTATTGAGTTTGGGAATTAAAAGAACATTTCATGGGTGACAGTGGCTGGATGACTTAGATCTGAATGGCAGTAGATCAGTATAACAGGTCACTAGATGTGGTCCGTATTTCCAACTGCAGTGGCAGTTTCAAAAATTCATATTCTATGTTTCAAAACTGGGTCATGTAGGAAGAAGCTGGCTGGAATTTTCTACCTTTCTTTTCTTTCTCTCTCTCTCTTTCTGTTTCTCTTCTTCCTCCTGTTCCTCCTTCTTGTTTTTCTCCTGCTCTTTTTTTGTACTAGTATTAAATCTAATGAGCTACAATGATACACTCCTAGCCATTTTTATTATTTAGTTTGATACAGGGTCTCTCTAAAATGCCTGGGCTGGCCTCCAAACTGCAAGTCTCCTCTCCCCAGCCTCCCAAGTAGCTGGGATAACAGGCAGTTGCCAGTGTGCCCAACTGGAGTTTTCTTTTTAAAAGAATCTACCAAAGCATCCTCACAGGGTTTGTGAATTTATCCTGATTAACTGGGGAAATGAAAAAAGAGGACCCGAGTAGTTAAGGCATAAAAGGCCAGGGGAAAGTTCTTTCTTTATAACAATCACATTCATAGTTTTCCAACAAGGGATGAGTATCTCCGACCCACATATGTAAGTACACATACAGAGAGGTAGCCAATAATTGCACATGTAACCTGAAGATTTGCTCAAAATTAAAACACAGTGTGCATTCTGTTTTCCTTATTTTCTGTGTCTTTGTACCTCCAAGTTTGAGGTATCTATAAATTTTGGATAGTGAATGGCAGTAAAGGAGTACAATGGTAAAGTCAGGGAAAGAGAAAATCCCAGTGCAAGATTCACAGTCTATATATAGTAGGTTTTAGTTGATGGAGGAAAGACAAATTTCCATTGGATTAAATTTTAAAGACTTTTTTTAAATTACCATAACATGGGTCAAGCTTTAATTAATGAAACTAAGTTTGTATATTTAGGAAATACCACCTGTGGGCAGGGAAAGAACAGGCCAAAGTAAAGTTGAAAGGGAGAGATGGAGAAAGTTATTCTATCCAATTTAGCAATACCATTTATGTTAATTTTACACAGCTGCCATGACAAATTACCACAAACTTGGTAGTTTAAAATAGCATTTATCGATTCTCTCATGGTTTGGATAGCCAAATTCAAAAATCAAAAGATAAGGGTGATTAGTTATTCTTGGAGGCTCAGTACAGGAAAGCATTCCAACCCTCAGAACTGCTGACAATAATCCTTGGTTTGTAAAAACATGATTCCAGTCCCTACCTCCATCAACACATCATGTTCTCTTTGTGTATGTCTGGGTCCAAATTATCTATCTTCTTGTAAGAACACTAGTCTCGGGATTAGGGTCCATTGGAATTCAGTGTGATCTTATTTTAACTCGATACATATGCAAATACCCTATTTTCAAAGAAGGTCACATTCACAAGTTCCAGAAGAACATGATTTGGGGGCAACACTGGTAAGCCCAGTACATGTCAGATATTTAGATATAAATATTAATTAGTATCTTGACATAGATGCATTGTGATTTCATGGATTTTAAGTTTATCTTTATTCTCAAATTTGTAAAATTATCTACATGCTATATTAAATTACCAATAATAGTATTGTCTCAAGTTTCATAGCATATATCTTCTGTATTTTATTTTTACTCATTACTGACAAAGTGAAAATAACCTTATATATCTTAATAACTTCTTCAAAATAATAATGTAGGAAAAAGTAGAACAGTAATGTTATGCTACCATAATTATACATTTTTTCACCTATTCAGCAGCAATATTACAGATCAAAATCTCAGAGATAGTCCATCAGTTCTCAGCAATAGAGTTAAAATTTTAAAAAGCAAATATCCATGTCTTAAACAATGTATCATCCCTGAGCTACAATTCTCCATCAAGTAATTAGTAATTCCTATTATACAGTAATTCTTATCAACATTTTTCTAAGGGAGGAAATAAAGAAGTTACAATTGAGTTTTTGAAATATCTGTTTTAGTTCAATATATTTCAACATCAGCAGCCTGGTCTCAGCACATATCATTAGCAGCTATCTCAATAGATACAGTTAATTATCACTATTTCTTCCAGATGATGAATACTAAATAGAATATTTGCTCTGTTATGAGGTTGGAAACTGTGCTTTTGATACAAAAAAGATATCACTGAAAGTACAATGAATTGGCATCTTCATGGCTGTGCTAATGCCTGCCTGAATCATGTTCAGTATTTGTATTGTCTAGAGACTGTTTTTTTTTCTCCCTCACTAATTGTGGCCATACTGCTAATTATTTCAGGAGTCATTAGTGGTCATTGACGCTATCATAGAAACAAGAGCTAACTTTCAAATGCAGCTTCTTGCAACCTACTGAGATGTAACACTTTAATGGATATTTATTGAAGGTTACCTTTGTTCTTTGTTAAATGCATCACAGTAAAGATGTTTTCAACTTGATTATGTATTCCTGAGTGTTGAAACGGAGAAATGCAGTCACCAGGGCATGATGGGAAGAACTCTATTTAATAGGACCTTAGAAAAAGTAAAGGACAGAATCATTCCTTCTTTAAAATAGAGATGGCTTAGTAAATGGGAATTACAATATTACTTCTATGCACAATCTGATTATCAATGAAAGTATACTGAATGGAATTCTAGAGGGCATTTTTTTCTATCATGGGAGTTTATAGCATATATATATATATATATATATATATATATATATATATATATATATATATATTAATAAAATAGAGTCCTTGTCATTTCCCATTCAAGGGTATATAAAGAAAATGCATTTCCACATGACAGCTTGTGTATTCAGCAAAAAGCTACATGTAGCCTTTCTCTAATGTCCTGCAATCCATGTACTGAAGTAGAAATAAGAAACAAATATGTATTAACTTGACAACTTAGGGAAATAAGAGTAAAATAATATTTTATTATAATTAAAATTAGTAAATCTTGGCAGAGTGTTAGCATTTTTTATTTATAAAATTTATTCCAAACTGCCCTGCTCCAACACTGATTGACCAAAATATTTTAAAAAAGAAGAAATGTTTAAAAATATACATAGCTAAGAGAATCTGAGCACATATGTCATATGATCTAATTTAGAGAGAGATAAGTTTAGGGGCAATTATACACAATTATACACATTATTTTATTGTTTAAAATTTATCTTCCATTCACTATGCCCTAATGGAATCAGAATATGTAAGAAAGTTGATAATTTTAGCAACCTCATTGTATTCCTTCTTTGTAGAAGAAAATGTTTCTCTACTTAAATTTTCAATGATTTTGTTTAAGATGTTATTTCAACTTTCAGTCATCATCTTCTGACATTTATAAGTATAATATAACATAAATGAAGATAAAGTAGATCATTTAGACTATTAAATGATGAAATGAAATACAATGCCTTATGCTCAGCTATTCTTGTGGAGTTTTCATAGTACCTTCACTTACATTCCTTCATTTGGTGAATATATGGCAAGCAGCCATATATTCACTATAGCCTTGATGCAGGATATAGGACAGATTTTATGAGGTTAAATAATTTGAGGTCAGAGAGCCAGTAAAAGGTCAAGTCTACTTTCAAGTCTTCTGAATGCTACTTTTACTGTATCAAGTTGTCTCTTCTTAAGTGGAGAATAGGGTATTTGATAGACAGTCATTAGGGATTATGGAGCATTGAGTTATGAAAAAATTAGTAATTTGTGTTTAATGATAATGACGAATAAATGTTTAGGGAATGGAGATTGATTGTCAATGTGAAAGGAGGTGGATGGGGTGGCAGAATGAAGAGTAAAAAAGCTATTGTTCAGCGGGACTCACAAGTTTTCTAGAACACAGAAAACCTGAAATTGTTGTTTCACATTCTTGTCACCTCTTCCATCCTTGCCATCCTCAGTCTGATGATGCAGAGAAGAGACAGTTTTGCCAGAGCCCAATGTGACCTGAAGTCATTGAAGAGAGTCCAGTTGGAAGAAGCTACATTTTTGGAAGGATGCAGTATTTTCCATAATGAAAGAAGTGATGTAGGAAAGAGGACAAAAATTATCTCTTCTTCTGTCCTCCAAGGACTGGATTGGAACTGTATCCAAAAGCAAGAAGGCCTAATTAATGGAATCATTTGGGTTAGCCTTTTGAGTTACAGAGAATGGTCCATACTGGGTAGGTCATGGTTAGTTTTGTCAGTTTCTTAAAGTAACTTTGACTTTCTTGAGCTACAATTCCCACATCTCTCCCTTTCTCTTTGGAACCTGGGCACTAATTATACTCATCTTAATCTCATCCGAATCTCATGTTTAAGGTCAGTTAACCTAAGCAGACTTCCAAATTTCAGATTAAGCAACTCCTAACAAAAGACAACCCATGAGAATTAACTCTATAGAGGATATAGGCAACACAAAAGAGAAACCTTTGGAGCAAACACATCCATCTGGTAGAGTGTATTGGAGGAAGAGGAAGGAATATTAGAGAAGAATACCTTTCTGATGTTCTTTGACAATGTACTGCTTCTCTTTAAAGGAGATAGTCCATGACTAAGTACAGAATCAGCATTGCCATTCAAATCTCTCTCCTTTTCTGAATGCTCTGGTATTACATCCACTCTGAATATTTAAAAGCTCTGGTCCACCCTGCTGTGATGGCTTTGGCTTTCACAAGGAGGTTTTGATTGTGAGGGGAGGCAAAAAGACCTAACTGCCATGCCATTATTTAGTATTTTTATTGTTCACAGACGTGTCTTACTTTTATAGTCTCCCTGCTGATTTTCATGATTAATGGATGTCTCTCTCTCTCTCTCTCTGGCAACTTTTGAATAAGTAGTAGCCTGAATGGTTATAACTGTGGGTTGCTCTTCCAACCTACCTTATCTGTCTGGAAAGCTAGTACAGATAAAATAGTATAAGGCATGTGGGGTATTCCCATAATTACAGAGTAAAATATAATACTAATTTTTAAAAATTATTATTTGACCTCAAGTTGGAATTCAGATTTGAAATACATAAATGGTAAATAAAAACATGATTGTCATCTATCATAATATGCTACTGGCAGTCAAACATTTTTGGCTAATGGAAAAAGAAAGCAAGGCTCTGTTCAAGTTCTCTATCAAGAAATCATTTTAAATGGGTCATTTCAGTACCTAAGTGCAGGTTAGTTTAGAATAAAGAAGATATGGCTTAGTGGCTCTTAAGAAAAAAACTATCTTATTTAGCCATTAATGTATACATTTGTAGTTATTACCTGTTAGATGCTTAGCTCTTACAACTTTTGGACTTAAGACAGTAGAAATCCTGTACATGTAGCACTTAAAAAATTAGTTATGAACTAAGTATACTGTGTGAAGATCAAAAACCAAATAATACTTGATCTGGTATTGAGGCTGACCATAGCAATGAGATACAAACTTACAAAAACATAAGCTGAGTGATATGAGAGGTGCCATAATAAAAATACACATCTCAAAAGGGACGTAAAAACAACTTATAATCACAGTTGGCCTACCAGAATGAGGGAATGTTAGGAAAGGATGTTTTATCATTAAAGATTTCATTGAGCTATACTAGGAGATAGAATATGAGCATGTATGGTAATATGGATTACCATGGTAAAATGGATTATTGGCAGAAAGTTGAATTACAAACAGGACGGGCTGAAAAAAATAAGCAAGTGACATAAGTGAAGTTCTAAAGTATCTAGGAGATTTTTAGTTGGTAGCAACTATCAGCTATCATTAATTTAAATTTATTGATAATAAGTTATGATTGTCAATACAGAAATTTTGTAGAATTAAGTACTGAAGAATAATAGAAGAGCAGATGAAGGAAGTTGCATAAGAAATCTACGTGGAAGCAGACTGGAATCCCAAGGAAGCTAATTCAGGAGTCACAAAGGAGGTGAATTGCATATGTAATCAAAGTTTTGGAAATTGAGGACACTGCTCCAGAAATAGTCTTCAGAGATAGTCTGTGACTGGAAGAATTTAGTGCTGGGTCTTTGTGGAGCTCATGCATGCCGCTTTCTCTATTTGGAGAGGGAACAGACTTTATGAGAACCACTCTATAAGACAGAAAACAGGATCCACAGCTCCTACACAGAAAGAAAGAAATTCTAACGTTACCAAATGCTGAATTGTTTAAGGAAAATTAAAGCCTGGATAGCTTTGGATGGGAAGGTAGAAAGTATGGTAAGTGGGAGAAGCAATTCTATAGCACTGCAAATACAGTATTAATGTGGCTCTTCATACAAGCAATGCTTCTAAGAGTTCTGGACAGATTACAACCTGGGACTTTCCTCCATGTTGGTAAGAATACGAGATGATACAATCTGTTGGGAAAAGTTACTTTCTTAATAAATTAAATATAGACATACTATATGACCAATGCATTCTACTGCTGGATTTTTTTTACCCCCAAAAAGGAAGTGTAACCCCATTTAAAGACTTGTACACACAGTTTCACTGAAACCCAATTTGTAATAGGAACAAGCAACAGCACAGATGTTTACCACCAGAGAATGCAAATCCAACTTACTCAATAGTAATTTAATGGTACCTGCCATTAGTCACTTAGCATTCATCTCATTTATCAGATCTGCTGTCATAGCATGGCAGTGCTTGTGTTCCAGTAACCCTAACATGATAGCCTACTCCTGTGTCACAATATATATGTCATTCATCATGAATAGTATGAATACACTTTGTACACAAACAGTGATATGTAAAAAGGTGCTCTACATGTGTCTTATGAATTGTAATGCATTCTGCTGTTACATATACAACAACTTTGAATAAATTAAAAAAGAATCCATGTCATTCATTTCACTTCATCTCATTACATGGGCATTTTATCCTCTCACATCATCATCCTAAGAAGAAGGAAGAGTACAGCACAATATTTTGAAAGAAATCACAAATAACATTCATTATAGTATACAGTTGGAATCATTCTCTTTCATTTCATTTTTGTTTTCTGTGCCTAATTTATGAATCAAGCTTCATTGTAACTTGTATATATGTATTTGTATATGGGAAAAAACAGTACATATAGGGTTAGGTAGTCAATGATGTCTGTCAGGCATCCACTAGGGAAATTGGAGTGGATGAAAGGGTACCTGATGTATACAGTAACAGAAAATAAATGAGTTGATTTTGGGGGATATGTGGCAGGATATGTGTGAGGAGGGGATTAACAGGGGATTGAGTAGACTTTTTTGGATACTGGTTAGATTCTCATGATTATACTGATGATTTCTATGTTGTATTTATTCTCAAAAACATGTCAAATTGTACACTTTAAAAAAGGGTTGAATATGTGAAATTTCTTGCATATTATACTTTAATAATCCTGACTAAAGATGTAATCATGGGATAATTCTAAAGCTTTTAGAGATGGTGCAGTATCCCTTCCTCTGTAATGCAATGGTGGGGCAACAGCAAAATAAAATATTTACTCTGCTAAATAATCTCTTATTGAATGTCTAGCCACAGTTGCCTAATGATACTTTCCAACTGAGTATTTCACATTCACTGATTCATTTTTGTGTACTCTCTAAGTCATTATCTTATAGACCAGTATTTATTTATCTGTGTTATATCTACCTAACACGTACTTCACATTCAAATTGTCTTATATTAGCCATGTTATCATTTCCCCACATTCTTCACAAATTTTCTCAACTTCATAATCTTTGTTAATCATACCATTCTGTAACCATTTACCATAAAAACTACATTTTCAGCTAATATTAATAAGGTGATACATTGTAATGAAAGGACTAAATATAAAATAATGGTTAAGATTTAGCTCCTGCACTCAAGGATATTAAACTCTCATGGTAAGAAGATTAATGTGCAAACAAAATGTGCTCATATAATGTATTGGTATTATTGGCAATGAGATGGACCAGTCTATTCTGTCTTCAAGAGTCTAAGAAAGCTTTAAGGAAGGATAACATTTGAAGTATAGCTTGAAGAATGAGTATAAATGTATTTTCCAGACAAAAGGGTGAGAATGGCATTTCAGTAAAGCAACATAACTTGCCCAAACAAATGTTTGGACAAAGATGAATACTTCCTGTGTAATCACAGGCAGAGTTGTATTTAAGGAATTTTCAAGTTGTCAGAATGAGGTTCAAGTTGTTAGTTCTCAAAAAGTCCTAAAGACAGATAGAAACATCTGCATAGATACTAACAAGGAAGATGGCCCTGAATGTATCATGATGTGAAGAGCTCATGGGACTAAAGTTCTTTAGGCAGTGACCTCAGTGCCCAAAATGATATGGGGCAACAATCACATCACATTTGAAGAATCTAGATCAATCTTCTTATCTCCCTAAGACATTTATTCTTCCAGTAGATCATGTCAGGATCATTTTGAAATCTTATTGTAGACAAATTGTATGGTGCCACCTAGATTCCCATTCATAGAAGGAATTGCTGCCTAAAGTAGGAAAATCAGGAGATGATCTGTAATTGTCACCTTCTTCAGGGACTACATTGTTTACAGAGATTAGTTCATCCATGGTCCTTCTTAAGAGACCCAGTGTTCTTGCAACTGATTGGGAAGGACTTATTCAGCCATAGTTATTTTGGCTCAACTCAGGAAAACTCAGAATAGGAACACATTTTCTGAGATTTTCACCATTGATGCAACTAAAGATTTGTCTGGACAATGTTGTATTTCAGCTCTTCCCTTTAGATAATCTTTTCTTCTTCTTTTCCTTCATAGAGATTAATCATAAAGAACATATTATATCCCAAAATTCATTTCAACTTCTGCTTATAAAGAACCCAACTTATGATATTGTCTAGGCTATATTTCACTCAGCCAACCAAATAAATAACCAAGCCATTCATAGTTGCTTGGGATAATACATTCAGGCAAAAAACTCTTAAAGTGTCTTTATCAATATATTATTCCAGTCCATTGGTTCATTTTGGATTTATTTACTCAATTATTTTGGATCCATTCCTACATACATTTTTTCTGGTGTTTTTGCTTGTATAAATTAGTAAATCTTGCCAATATTTTTGAAGTACAAACTATTCTTCTGAGTCTAATTTGCTCTTGTCTCCGAAGCATGCTAAACTGTGAGTAATTAAAGTCTTGAGCAATTAGGTGTGGTGGGGTTTGGTCTTGAGGAGAAGTGGAATTCCTTTAAAAGGTAACAATCCAAAATAAAGTTATCAAGTGAGGGAGAGTGAGTCTCATCACACACAGGTGGGGTGCTCCCTCCTGCAGTAAATGAATCTCAGAGATTTTAATACTTAAGCATTTGAATTTCATCAAGTATCAGAATCCATCCTTTCTAATTCTTCTCCCTTATTTCCACTTTAAATGGGAAGGAAAGTGAGAATTTGATGTGTATGATTCATTTTCAACTAACATAATTAAATTTTCTGTATAATTTTCATAGCTATCTAGTCATTATAAAATATAAGATTATTTTAGGAACACAAAAGTGCATCTCAGGTTCTCTGAGTGATTGGTCAAAATGTTTGAAGCCCTCAGCTTATCACTTCTCCCTCTAAGCATGTTAAAATAACTGGAAGTCAGTATAATATCCTTGGTCTTTCATATCATTATTAACAAAATAATGATCATTTACAGCATGGTTTTAAAAAGATAGTCTACCTTACAGAAATGACAAGTGATATTTCTGCCTTCTAGAGATTGATTTCTAATGAAGGTCTTCATTATCAAAAATAATTTCTGAATCCCATATTCAAGGATATGATTCTTGGCACTATTCATGGTACCATTGTTAACAGGGTTATGACAAGGAAATAGAAACCATGGTTGGTATTGTACATAGATGTAGAATTATAGGATTTTTTTTGCCAAGCTTTTTGAAAGCAACCTTCCATGTGCTGGGGAACTCAAAGGGAAGATATGCTATCATAAACCCGAGATGCTTAGGGTAGGTGACTAAACAGTTGTCACCAGACATCTGAAAGTCTAGAAAGCAGTGCTGTGAGGGTCCTGCTCTGAGTGTGTGTGTACGGCAAAGGAGAGGGAGGATGTCACTGTGCAATTGGTGCTGGTATCTCTGAAATGGTGCAGATGGCTGGTGTTATGAGTGCTGGCAGACACTGGAGGCTAGACACTAAGGTACTGTTAGGGAAATGCAAGCAGAGTCTGAAAATTTTGGAAGAGTCTCATCTTCCTTCCTCCCTATTTGTTATCTCCCACAAGGGCTTTCCATTGATACAAATTAGGGTGGGAGGAACTTCTGGTAAGAGATTTTGGAAAATGAAATCCAGGGTTTAATGTCTCCAGCCCTAGATAACAAGGCAGCAAACAAAGAAGTATGAGCTTGGAGTTGAGAGAAAATTGGTAAATATTTTGCCCAGACATGCTTAGAAAATTAAGTTAATTTTTAAAAACATAATAAAATAAAAACAGAATTACAAACAGATATATATATATATATATATATATGTGTGTGTGTGTGTGTGTGTGTGTGTGTATACATGTACATGTGTGTGTGCGTATATATATATATATATATATACATATATATATGGAGAGAGAGAGAGAGAGAGATTTATGACTATGCTAGACACAGGAAAATAATGATTAAAAATAGTTGAGAGGAAATAAAGTTTGGGGAGAATATGATAAGAAATAACCAAATTGGATTTTAGAGGTTTTTAATTTTATGATCTATTTTGTTTTATTTTGTATCAAACAAAATGAGTGGCAATGAAAGATAATTTAGTGAAAGCAAAATTTATTCCTATTACTGGTTCAAAAGATATTTATTTGTTTGTTATAAAGGTAATTTTATTGATCTATCTTTTTCTGAGTTCTGAATTTTGAGCTACAATTAAAATGTCTTTTCTACTTCCGAGGCATAAAATAATTTAGTCTAGCTTTCCTCAAGTACATTTTCCTATAATTTTTTTTTTCCATTTACATATTTGGTCACTTTTGATTGTCATGGTATGTGGTATAAAACACAGACTTGGGGAAACTATTAAATGATGGTTTTGATTATGATGCATCTAGACTCTGGAAACAGCATTATGTGATTACATTTATGAAATAACTATCAGTTTGTTTTCCTAATGCATTCAGTTAGTGGGTTTTACTTTGATGGGGTCTATATGCCATGTATAAATAAAATTATCACTTATAATCATGGCTTTTACAGCTGGTCCATGATTACTACTTTATGTAACAAAAAGCTAGAGCCCTAGATCAGGAGCTAGATTCAACACACACAGAGATTTAGCCTGAGCACACTGGTGACAATTTTTCTTGTTCTAACCTTAAAATTGGCAGTCACATCCTACAAAACAGAAAATAGTTTTCTCATCATGCTTTACATTATGCATTTAATAAACATTTGTTAGCAAAATTTCTCATAATTAATTTTATTTCACCCCCTAGGGGAATACTGCTTTAAAAACATTTATTGTAAGATTAATTGAATTTTATAAATTTGATTAATGCATCAACTTTGGAGCTTTTAAAATATGTCATTAAAACAAATTTTACTTGAGTTTTAATAATTCTATGACTGTTCTTTTTGAGCCACTGTTACTTGCTTTGGGTTATAAAACTCAGTAGGAAGAAAACTCACATTACATAGAATTGGGCAGCATTGGGTCTTTTAGCCTGGAAATGAATAACATGCCAGAGTAAAGATGACAGTGATTTAAGACTGTGAGAACAGGTCTTTATTTAGTTGCTATTGAAATCAGACACAGTCTCTGGTCTGGATGCAGTAAATATTTTGTAATTTTATTGGAAGCTATAACATCCTTGCACTCACAAAAGCCAGTTTTCTATATAGTATTACATGACATCTTCATAGTAATGATAAATTAGATTCAACCTCCAAAATATCCAAACCTAACCATTTATAAGGAAAATGGATACTGAAGCAATCTTCCTCCTGATAGCAGTAATCTTCACAATTCTGGTCTGTTGCCAGATTAATTCTCTTTGGAATATATTAACTTTGTTTGTAGGAACAGGGAAAATAACTCAGTAGTATTTATTGGATACCTTCTAGGTTTCAAACACTATATCACATTGTGCTTTGCACTTCAATTTTACTATCTGGTATAATTCCTACAGTAACCTATAAGGTCGATGGTCCTTTTTCCACATTGCTCCTGCAGAATCAGATACAAAAAAGGCTGTTTTCCAAGTTTAGAAAACTAATATGTGGCTTTCAACTAAGATCACATTACTCTCCTACCAGCAAGACAATCTAGGAACACAAAATGTATATGTACATATATATTATGTAATATGCATATACTCACAAATACATATTCAGAATATACATGTGCATACACAAAGAGACATTTGAGATTACATGCCAGAATATTATGTATCTTCAAAGTAAATCAAGTACTCATGCATCTCCAAAGATTAAAAAATAACACACATAATAGGGTTGTTAAATAATATAGACAGAAGAGGTGAACTTAAATTTATATGATCTTTCAAATCTGTCACAGGTAATAGAAATAGTCTTTTTAAATAAGCAATTTTTTGTGTTACTTTCCTGTGAAGAATGCAACAAATTAGCATAAACTTGGTGACTTGAAACAATAGAAATTTGCTCTTTCACAGTTCTAGAATTTGGGGGTCCAAAATCTAAAGTCCTGCACTGAAAGGTGTCCAGCAGACTGCACATCACTCTAACAGCTCATTCTCTTGTGTGCTTTTGTGCCTGAACTCTCCCTGTTTCCTTTTTCTAAGAACAAATATGATGATGATGCTATTTTCGGGCCATGCAGATAAACCAGGATAATTTCTCCACCTGAAGATCTGAGTTTAATCACATCTTCAAAGATTTTTTCCAAAGAAAACAATACTTACATATTCCAAGGATTAGGGTGTGATATATTTGGGAGCCATTATCATCCTACTAAGTATATGACATTTCTAATAGCCTTTCTTTATTTCAATTTGATGTTGGCTTTGGTGAGAAAAACAGTTATCCTCTAAATTTGCGCTACAAGTTTTACTCAGTGAAGATCTCCATACAATTGTTTCTCTTATTTATTTCATAATTTTCTACAATGATCCCTTCATAGGAAATACCCAAACAGAAAGCTGTTGTTATGTGTCAAAGACTGACTTGGATGGCAGATCTTAATGTCAGTAGCAAAATGAAATTGTGCCAGTTCTGCTGAAATAAACAAGTGAAATCTAAAGCTGTTCAACAAAATTTAATTTAGTCTCTATAAATCCTTCATTTATCCCGACAAAATAAAAAACTGTCCACACTCTCTTCCTAAGTCCTTGAGCAGGCTGTTATATATTTATATCTCCACCAAAATGCTCAGAGCATTTTCCTTGTCCTATTTTAGTTTTATCTGTTTTATTGACAGCACCTCACATAATACGAATCCATGTTTGAAATGTGATAGAAACTTTTCCTATCACATTGTTGGCCATTCAACTTTTCTGAAAATCTTAAAGAATTCCACATAGAAAGTGCAATGGAAAAAAATTACTGAGGGACAGCCATGACTAAGGAAGATAATAAAGATATAAGAAGCATGCCACTGAATTCCGGGAAGAAAAGAAATAATATAAAGGAGCAGAGAGAAAATGAGAAAATAAAATTTAAGAAAAATTGGCAAGGATGAAGGAAACTTGACTACAGATTTAAAGACTACAAGACTTTTTATGAATATTTGACACAAAATCATAAAATATTTGTTAAGTGGATATTCTATTAAAGATATTGTATCTTAAATAGAAAGAAGAATCCTCATTTATTAATGACATGAAAATATCAAGCTATATTTAAAGAAAAAAAGTAGTCTGCTTTCCCACACTTTTTATTAGTGGAGAGATGCATGCAACATTTTCATAAAAATCAAACATAACTACAAAATTCTTTTTCTGGACAAGCTAAAATTCACGATAGTTTTGAGCACGAAAGTCATTTTTACTATGAAATAATCTACTCAACATTTACAATTTATATGCGTTCTGTAAAAGAAATTATCACAAGTTTCTGATAATACATTAATGGAGAACATTGCAAAGAATTTCCACTGAGCAACAAATCTATTTATTTGTGCTTTTTAATGCAAAAATGTGTGAGTATGGAAAATGATGTAATATGAAATCTGATAGTGTACAAGTACTATATCCTAAAGAAACCTGAAGAGAAGGGGCAAGAATTTAGGATGGAAAGATAGTTTCTCATAAAAATTATTCAACAATAATAAATTAAATAAGAGAAGTCTAAGTAATTTAAAGCTATAAAAGCAATCAGTACAATAACCAAGGGAAACAATGAACACTTACAAAAAACTAAGAAATGGAGAAAACAGATTTCTTCATTTTTCACAGTTGGAAGTTAATAGACATGAAGAAAAAAATGATTAAGAATATTATATAAAAATGTACTTTAAAGGTTACCAGTAGAACAAAATTACAATGATTTCCTAAAGGAATATACTCCAAGAAAACATCATAAACATGGACTGAGTTTAATTAAAAGAAAAAAGTCATACCTGAATATGTAGTTAACTTCTATTTATATAAAATAAATATACATGAAGATGATTATACATGCATGATTAAACAATCATGCAATTAAGGTAGAACAAGGATTGCCCTGGAAAAAAACAAAACTTGTTGGGAATAGGAAAAAAATGAGGGAAAAACATTTTTACATCATTTACTATTGCATTTTAAACTATGTTTATGATGTATATATGCATTGCTGATTAAAATATAACATACCTATTATAAAATGTAGTAATTAAGAAAAAAAAGAAATTGTGGAATTGTGTGTACTTGGGGAAATAGTTTATATAAATTGTCTTGTTTCATACAATATTCCAAAAACAGCTCTGGGTCCTCACTAATATATGGGTAATCTTATAAAATGTAGAAATTGTGTGAATATTTGTTGAAAAAAAATCTTAAAATGTCTACAGCATTGAATATTTATCAGTAATTTTATCCAGGATCTTTTTGATCTTATTAAGAATTATTTTGTTCTCAATAGGTCTGTGTGCTGCATTCTTAAGTTGAGAAAAATGACAGCAATGATATGAGAGAGAGAGGCAAGAACTGAGGAATCAGGTGAGACTTCCAAAGAGTAAATGATTGATGGTCCCATAGAAAGCACTGATGGTACAGCTACCATGGCCAAAGGGGACAGTTGAGATTAATGAAATGCATCCATGCCTGATGCTATGCCTGCACACTTGTTCTCCCTCTCTCTTACTTTCAACTTTTCTGCTGCTCTCCTAAGGAAACTCTGGTTAACAAACATAGTTATAAGTGATTGATGACATTTGTGAGCATTTGTAAAAATATTAAAATGCAAATAAAATGCCAGAGTAATTCATTTATTGAACATCAGGATTCTAGTAAACAATAGTTTAACAGATAATTTTTTTACTGTGAAGAAATAGGTAGTAGTACTTTAAATCCTAGATCTATATAGATCACAATAAGCTCCTTCAAAACAATGATGTAAAATTTTCATGATTGAATTTTCATTGATATAGCCATCTCTGTGAGAAATTTTATATATAAAGTCTATTGATTTCTTATTTGGTAAAGTGCTCCAATAAAGAGATCATTGGATCTGGAGTGAAGGAGACTGATTCTTTGTTCCTGGTTTTGTCCTATAATAAAAGAGGATATTGAGGTTAGATTTGAGCTTCAAATTCTACCTCCACCATTTATTATTTGACATTTATGTTAATAAGATGGAACCCATTCTATTTCAAGCTAAAAATGATTTACTACTTAAGAATTGGCTGTCTATACCACTACTAGAATGGCTGAGATAGTATAAAGTAGAGACACCAATGCTAGCTAATTTTATTGTAGATTTAATCATGAGGGAAATATTAATAATAAATACCAAACTCATTCAAGATTTAAAAAATCAGCTTATTACTTTTAAATCTTCGGTTAAATCTTCATTTTTGAACCCATACGGTGCAACAAGACAAGTATCAACCAAAGTGAAAACTCCTGGCCTCGGCTCAGGAACTTCCCTAGGTTCTCCTTCCTAAATGCTGGGTGTGATTGACACTTAACAGCATTAGTTATAGAGTAAGTTTCAGCTGCCTGTTACATGTTTTTTTCTGGACTCAGACAAATCTTTCAAATGCATGAATTTTGGTTTCAGTATCTCCACAAGATGCCTTAACTCATAGGCTATACTCAAAACCCAAGAAATATGTTACAGACAATATGCCATAAGCCCACGAGTCCTGATGCTAGCAACCTAGTATTTTACTTTGCTTGGTGAGATCAGATTAAAAAGCCATTTCAAGAAGCAGAAGACAACAGCTTCTCTTCTAATAAAGTTTATTATTTGGTGTGAATTCAAAAGAAATACTAACAGATGAAATGAAAAGTATCTTATCTGTATTCAGCATTCATGATTGTGTGTCATTGTGTGGTGATAAGTGAAAATAAAATAATAGGAAAATATCTTAAGAAAGTAGATTTGTAACATTTGGTTGTATTTAAAAATGATAAATTGGATTTAAATTATCTTCTAAAAATGGGCATTCATTTGTACTAATATCCTTTGGAACATCTATGAGTTATACATGATCTCTAGATTAACCTGATGATTTATCACCCTGATATGTTTCCTCAAAGTATAAGGAAGTTATTTATTATCATCAAATTAACATTTTACTAGACCATTAGACTAATGCATACATTTACAGATCAATAACCAATTCTTAATAAATAAGTACAAACACATTAAGATCATCTTTATCTCAGATAAATCTTTAGACAAATTGAAAAATATAGTTTGTCATCAACAAATTTCTTGAAATGAATGTGATTGAACTATTATGGCAGAGCAAAAATATTCTGAAATACTACTAGAGTTACAGTGAATGTTGGAAAAAATGTGGCCCATCTTCCATTTTACATATATGGTACTTGATAGTCACAGAAATTGGAATTACTGGCTCAAAGACATGAAGATCTTTACAATGGAATAAATGACCCATGTATGCTGAGATCAAATCTTCATTCTTTTAACACCCAAGTCTAGAAAAAGAAAAAAATAAGTTTCCTTTTGAAGTATGGTTAGAGAATGACCTAAATACAGAGAATAGAGAATGTCTTCGTATTCCATGTCACTGTATATGGAAATGTCCTGTTTTAGAAAGCTAAGCATATACTAGAATGTTTTAATACAATTTTAAATAAATTCCTGAAGACACATGATCTTTATGTATTAATTGAATTGTCATGAAGCATGTAGATATATATTTATAATGTAACTATGGCCAGTGATAAATTATTCCAAATAAATTATATTTTTTATTTAGAACAAACTTGGTTATTCTAGTACAGGGTAAAAAGAAATTCTGACAATTTTGCCTTAAATGAGCATTATTATAACATTTGTCACATGTAATGGAATATAGTTTCAGAAATATTACAGTAATATTTATCTCAATTAATTATCATGTCCAACAACTATAAGGAATTCCCACGAAGAACATAACTCCATCGTTGGTAAGTTTTAAATTATATGAGAGAAAACCATAGCTTTATGTTAATTTATACATATGATTAAGACTTGTACTAAGAATGAGAATGGATTAGAATATTTTTAAAACCTAAGATTTTTGGGGGCTCCTAGTGCTGTGAATTACTCTATGGTGATGAAAATAGAAATTGCTGCATGCAGAGTGTCAGGAATTGTCTAGGAATGAGTATGGAGGAATGTTCATATTTTACTAGTAAGTGAGTAAAGACAAAGCATATTATGCCAAAATTTATCTCACATATACAATGACAATAGAGAGATCATGCTGGAATGATGCATTGAAATCGTACCAGCAGATAACTGGTATAATCATGCCATTTAGGATGATTAAAATTTGTAATAAGATTCTCTTAATTCTTCTCAAATATTTCTCTTATGATAGTATATTATGTGATAATGTCACAAAATGGAGAAAAAAAGAACCTGGATGAATTTCAGAAAGGTCAAACTTTCTCCTTTATTTTTGTGCTGTTGAGCAGTTACTTTAAAGTACCCACAGACTTTGACATAGTATAAAACATGATTAGATTTCCAGCAGCAGCTCATGTGGCTGAGAATAACACAAGAGGCATAATTGACCTTCAGACTAGAACTGAATGCCAGAATAAATGTTCATCAAAGAACAAATCCTATAAAGGGAAATCTCCTGGACCAGAAGCCAAAGAAATGTTAGTTTCCAAAATATTCTAGTCTGTTCTCCTTCCAGATATACAACTCAATCATATTTTGAAGTAAGGATATAGCTTTAGTTTTTTTTTTTTTTTTTTCTGGTTTAATTGTGTTATTAAGCTTTCCATCACTATACCAATACCCGAGATAATAAATTTTTAAGAATAAAAGGTTCATTTTGTTTTGGGGGTTTTGTTTGTTTCTGTGTACTGAGAATTGAACTCAGGTGTTCTTTACCACTGAGTTATATCCTCAGTTCCTTTTTAAATTTTTCATTTTGAATTATGTTCTAAGTTACTAAAACACTTGCTAAATAGGCTTGCCTCAAACTTACAATCCTCCAGCATCAGCCTCCCAAGTCCCTGGAACTATAGGAGTGCACAACCATCCCCAGGAGAAAAGGTTTATTTTGGTTCATAATTTTAGAGTTTGCAGTCCATGATCAGTTGTACTTCTTGCTTTTAGGCTTATGTGGCAGCACATCATAACAGAGCACATGGCAAAGTAGAAATGCTCATCTCATGGCCAGGAAGACAGAGATAGGAAGAGACCAAGGTCTAACAATGCCTTTCACATTCATGCTCCCAATGCCCTGAAGGCCTTCCACTCTACCTCTTATTCCACCCAGTAGCTCCACATTGGGGACCAAACCTCTACTACATAGACCCTTTGAGGACATTTAGAATCCAAACTATAGCCATAATTTTTTATTTTATTAACATTTCGTTGTTGTAAAATACAGGTTTAAGGGGCTGGGGTTGTGGCTCAACAGTAGAGTGCTCCCCTAGCACATGTGAGGCACTGAGTTTGATCCTCAGCACCACATAAAAATAAATGAATAAAGGTATTATGTCCAACTACAACATATATATATACATATGAACAAATACATATATAAAATATGCAAAAACACACAGCTGTTTTGCTTGACATCCTTTTCTCTCCCTGCCCCCTCCCCCCTCTCTCTCTCCTTTCCTCTCTACCTCTGGAGCAGAGGATGAAGTATAGCGACAGAATATGAAAAATATGGGCACAAATATCTTGTAGCCTTGCTTAGACATTATCTACATTTGCATTTGTGCACTCATGTCATTTTTATCTATATGCTGCTAATGTATACCTATGCCCATCATCATGGTGAGCAGTAGACATGAGCTAGTGGTTACCAGAATAGAAATGGAACCACTTGGATCCTGAGGCTCATCTAAAGAGTGAAAGGTATATACTGAGAATGGCCACATTTATGATACCAAGTAAACTTATAGTTCTAGAGGAAAAACTTGAATTGTTGATTGTTTATTACTGTTGACTATGTTTATCAAATTGCTGCAAAAATTATCAGGTAATAAGAGAGATGAAATAGAAGAAGTAAAATGTCATGAATTATGGATACTTGCAAGTTTGAAATAAGTAACTGTTTCTCATATGCAGACAAGAAAAATGCATCAAACTGAGAGGAGCTTTAAGCCAAAAAAGTCACAGGTATCAAGTCCAGGGCACAGCTGTCCCACTTATTTTTAAAAATTCTGACTCAATTGGAATTTTGTAAAACTTGACATCTGCTGTAGTTTCAGGCTTACATTACAAATAACCTTTATGAAACTACCACTTGTTGAGTTTTGGTGTAATATTAAGAAAGAACGTCTAAACATTATTTGAAATGTTTATGAAAATACTCAATCACTTTCTGACTTCATAACTATTATATGCTGAATTTTCTTTATTTACTTCAATGAGGTTAATATACCACAACAGAGTGGATGCAAGGAAAATATAAAAATCTCTTCTATTAAGCCAGACATTAAAAAGACTTTCAAAAATATGAATTAATGTCACTCTTCTAATTTTTGTTTGCTTTGGAAAATATAGATATTTTTCACAAAAATATCTTACTTAGAATAACACAATGAGTGTATTATTATTTTAAATAAATCAACAAATATTTGTTAAAACTCAAAAAAAATACTCACTCAATATAGGTTTCTCAGATTACAGACTCAATAATTTATTTCCAATAAATTATTTCTACTGGATAAAAAGGCTCCAAAAAGAAAATGGTGTTTCTCCAGATAAAACTGATATAGTTAAGATACTAGCAATTGAGAAAGGACAGCAAGGTAGAATCAAGAAAGCATACACTTGTCACTGGAGAAGAGTGTATAGAAAAAAAATGTAGATGAGAGTATTGGCACATGTTACCAACTAAAGCAAATAGATGGAAAACCTACTATATTTTGAAGACAATGAAACTGTGGCTTAGGCTGAAAATGTTATGTGACTCTTCAAGACAAGAATGCAGCAGAAATGCTACAGATGTCGACATGTGATTGTTGAAGAGTTTCAGTCTTCTACAGACAGAAAGCAGGCTAAGAATGACCTGCTAAATTTTCAAGGAGGATATGATTCCCAGTGCCTCTTTTAACTGAGAGTTAGCATATAGATGGAGAATAGATAATTTCCCAGAGAATGGAACAAAGATGTATAGAGAAAAATGGACTGAAGTTAACTCCATAGTAGCTATCCAGGTAGATTTCAGTATTGATTGCAATTCTGTAATTTATTCTTCTCCTGAAAAAAAAAAAAAAAAAAAAAAAAAAAATGAGATTATCTAGTTTCCTGGATGTATCATACAGTTTAACTATTTAATTCATAAGGATTATGGATAAAGTGCCTGATAGAAATAATACCCTGATTTAGATATCAATATAATTCTACTGAATAGAGCTGGGCACAACTGCACACGCCTGTAATCCCAGCAGACCGGGAAGCTGCCAGGACGATCATGAGTTCAAAGCCAGTGTCTGCAATAGCGAGGTGCTGAACAACTCAATGATACTCTGTCGCTAAATAAAATACAAAATAGGGCTGGGGATGTGGCTCAGTGATTGGGTGCCCTTGAGTTCAATCCCCAGTGCCTCTTTTAACTGAGTGTGTATGTGTATATATATACATGTGGATACACACACACACACACACACACACACACACACACACACACACACACATATATAAAATACTACTGAACAGCTAGGAGAGACAGATAGTAAAACAGGCATGTAATTAAGGCCATTAGAGCAATGGGTCCAAAAAAAGTCCTCTCTAAGTAAGATGGAATGTACAGGTTGATCAATAGAAATGGATTGCCCTGTAGAAACATTTCAAAGCTTCCATCTGACTCCTTTGTTCCAGAAAGGTTCTGCAAAGCTGAGTGGGACCTACAGAACATTTCATACTCAAGGGCTAAAATGTCACAACCAATCAGAATGTCATGGGCCTAACCATTAGCCTTGGCATTTTCCAATACCTGATTAGCATAAATATTGAGCACTGCCCTTAACCAGGAGCCATATAAGCTTTTGGACTAGTACACTTTCATGGAAACCCCCTATCAAAACCCCTTTCACACTGTGAAATCTCTGCTTCCTTCTCACTTGAATAAATCTTACTCTTTCATACTTCCTCTTCATTTTCTGTGCATTTCATTCTTGGAGTTTGTGAGATAAGATCCTGGAAAGGAATTGATGGCAGGATTTTGCTAAATTGAAACACTAGTGGCCATAAATCTGTTGCAGAAAGTTGTAACACAGACAGTTTCTATCTGCCCCAACCCACACGTCCAAAGCCTAGAAACCAGCAAGGAGGGATGGGGGATTAAGAAAGACACACAAACATTTACTAAGAGAAAGCTGGGACCAGGTAGGACAATGACCTCTGATGGAGAAACAGTGACCCAGAGCTAGCACAGCATGTTTATTATATAGGTTTTATCAAAAGTTTATTTGTGGGAAAGTTTCTGCAAAGCAGGCAAACTTCAAGTTTGCAACACTTGTAAGATGTTGTTGTTATCTTGTTATGCTCAGAATTCTCTAACCCTGGCAGCTGGTGTCTGAGCTCAAGTTCAAGACTGATATTGTTCTGTGCCATTGCACAGAACTTCCTCAGGCAGGGCATTAGCATAGATTCCACTTTTTCCTTTGCACAGAAAGTTCCCTTGGCAAAGCACAGACACAATTCCAAAGCAGTCAAAGACCATGGTCCAAGTCAACACTCTCCACATCTATCCACCGAAATTGTAGCAGCAGAGAATCCAGTTTCATTTCTAAATCAAGTTTCCTTATATAACACTTCCACTTTGCACCTGATGCCAAGAGCACGTAAAAATTCCATGTTGTCTCTCTGGGGAAAGTTACATGCCATTTGTGTGTGAAAAAAGAACATAGTATTGGACCATATAGGTTGAGTGATAAATTTAATAACTCTGTTCACTATTTACTAATCCTAAACCTGGTAATCTGTGAAATTATTCCTTAAGAGCCACTTGTTGTTGAGAGGGACCAAGTGACTTGTTCCACCCAATGAATTGTAAACACAGAAAAGTAAGATGTCAACTTCAAAAACCATTATGGAATTAGAGGATCAGAACTCCTCTTATCAACCTTTCCTTCTGTCACACAGACAAGCATTCAAAATTTTTTCTATCATTTTGAGTCTTCAAGTAGCTAAATTAAACAGAGATTTAATTTATGGAAAACCATGTGTGTCCCTAAGTGTTGGGACTTTCTGGACGCTGTCTGCCAAGGGGATGAGCTCTGGTTGCTTACCACGCCCTTTTGAGGACCGGGGCTAAGCAAGGGGGTGTGGCTATGACATATCGTGAGAGTCCGAACCGCCCTGCAGGTCGAGGATTGGTTATTTCTGGGCCTATATAAGTGCAGTTCATTGTTTAATAAATTTGAGTTTTGGCTCTTGCTTTCTACAAAACTCCCTAGGTGTGGTGTGGTGTCCGTCGATCAGGCGGGGGGGGAGACGCCTGGTGATTTTTGCCGGCTAAGCCTATCTTCGCCAGGTAAGCTACTTTCTTTCTGCTGGCAGAAAGAACCCCCTTTTAGGGCCCAAAAAGGGGGGTAGCTTTAGACCTCAGCCCCATTAATAACACAACAGTCACAGCACCTAAGTATGTGAAAACTATGTTTTCGTGGGTTTGAGTCATTAAAATATTAGTATAAGCACACCATTATCTTTATTGTTTTTATTGATAGTCTTATAGTGGAATTAATTCCCACTTTACATACAAAGAAGCAAAGGTTAGAAAGGATATATGATTCATCTTAGGGCATTGAATCTTCTAGCTAATTTACACAGAATTGTTTGAATTCTGCTTCTAATATTATTATTTTTGTTTTAAATTTTGCAACTTGAGGCATAGCTGGCCATATCAAATACCTTAAATGGTGCAATATCAGTGGTACATATCTATTATTCATTATGTACGCCCTTCCACTTCCCCTAGTCTTATTCTTGTTTTGAAAACTCCTATTGGCCACAAATGTTTCATTAATGAGTAGACATCTGACACAGGGAAATCAAATTTTCCTGAATACTTTTTTTCCCCCAAAATTTGGAGACAATAAGTTTTTCTCCCCAACTTTTATTTTATTTTATTTTTTACATTGTAATGAATAACAATCATTCTTGAGAGGCAAAAGCAATGCAGGGCTATTTGTAGCCAAATTCCCTTCTTGTTTGATATAGTTGGCTTTAATGAGACAGAAGGAGGACATTGTGAAGAGAATACTAAACACATGAAATGGGAAAAAAAGAAAGAAAAAATACTCCAGTTGCTCTCAATCCTGTTCCTAGTTATTGAGGTCCAGGTATAGACTCTCTCCTGTGATTTGAAATCATCTTTGATTTTTATAATTTATATACCAAGTTTCCACTTTTCTAAAGCACTTTCAGTTTTGATTCAGTTACAAATACAAAGGAATTACAAAATTGTATGCACAATGTCCCACAGTATTCCATTTTCAACCACTTCTTTCTTTGTCCTTTAAATGGTGTGTTTAGACACTGAAATCAGCAAATTTCACAATTTGGAAATCTCTGTTAAATTTAAAATGAAATATTATGTGATCTCTCAAAGAAGAGAATCTCCTGAAATGTTTGCAAATTCAACTGGAATTTAAGTATGAAAATTACAAAGAAACAAGGAAATTGGGCAAAGTAGGAGCATGACAAATCAGTGTTTATTATGGTCAGGTCAAAAGTGAGATCTCTAGAGTACTTTAATTGTCTTGTTGTTGTTGTTCTTATTTTTGTTTTAGTTAAAAGTAGACCATCAAATAGGGCTCAAGGATCTACTTTTTTTTTTAATTTTATTTTTATAATTTTTAATATGTACAACTCATAGTGCATATATTTAGTATCTTTTTACATACAACTGTTTGTATACAAAGTATATTCGTACAATTCAGGTCTTCAATCATGCATTAAGGAAAATGATATCCTTCTCATTCAACCACCTTTTTTTATTCTCCCCCTCACTCCCCTCTTGCTCCCTCCCTTACCCTCCCTTCCCTTGACCATTCTAGTGTTCCTCTAATCCTCCTATGTACCCCCATCCAACAATACTTTGAAATAGCCTCCTTATATAAGAGAGAACATTTGGTACTTGGATTTTTGAGACTGACTAACTTCACTTAGCATTATGTCTTCCAACTTCATCCATTTACCTGCAAATGCCATTAATTTGTTTTCTTTTATTGCTGAGTAAAATTCCATTGTGCGTATATACCACATTTTCTTAATCCACTCATTTACTGAGGGACATCTAGGTTGGTTCAACAACCTAGCTATTGTGAATTGTGCAGCTACAAACATTGAGATAGCTGTGTCACTGTAATATGCTGTTTTTAGGTCCTTTGGGAATAGACCCAGGAGTGGGATGGCTGGTTCATAGGATGGTTCCATTCCCAGTTTTCCAAGAAATCTCCATACTGCTTTCCATAACGGTTGCACCATTTTGCAGTCCCACCAGCAATGTATGAGTGTGCCTTTTTCCCCACATCCTCTCCAACATTTATTGTTGCTTGTGTTCTTGATGGCTGCCATTCTGACTGGAGTGAAGTGAAATATTAGAGTAGTTTTAATTTGCATTTCTCTAATTGCCAGCGATGTTGAACATTTTTTCATGTATTTGTTGATTAATCGTGTATCTTCTTCTGAGAGGTGTCTTCTCAATTCCTTAGCCCATTTATTGATTGGGTTATTTGTTTTTTTAGTGTAAAGTTTTTTGAGTTCTTTATATATTCTAGAGATTAGTGTTCTATCTGATGTGCATGTATTAAATATTTGTTCCCAATTATTTGGCTCTCTATTCACCTCACTGATTGTTTCTTTTGCTGAAGAGAAGGTTTTTAGTTTAAATATATCCCATTCATTAATTCTTGGTAGTAATTCTTGCGCTACAGGATTCTTATTAAGGAACTTGGCGCCTAATCCAACATGTTGGAAATTGGAGCTTACTTTTTCTTCTATTAGGTGTATTGTCTCTGGTCTAATTCCTAGGTCCTTGATCCACTTTGAATTGAGTTTTGTGCATGGTGAGAGATAAAGGTTTAATTTCATTTTGTTGCATATAATTTCCAGTTTTCCCAGCACCATTTGTTGAAGAGGCTATCCTTTCTCCATTGTACATTTTTGGCACCTTTGTCTAATATAAGATAGCTGTAATTATATGTATTAGTCTCTGTATCCTCAATTCTGTACCATTGGTCCACCAGTCTATTTTGGTGCCAATACCATGCTGTTTTTGTTACTATTGCTCTATAGTATAATTTAAAGTCTGGTATGGTGATGCCCCCTGCTTCACTTTTCTTGCTCAGGATTGCTTTGGCTATTCTGGGTCTCTTATTTTTCCAGATGAATTTCATGACTGCTATTTCAATTTCTTTGAAGAATGACATTGGGATTTTGATTGGAATTGCATTAAATCTGTATAATGCTTTTGGTAGTATGGACATTTAGACAATATTAATTCTACCTATCCAAGAGCAAGGTAGGTATTTCCATCTTCTGAGTTCATCTATAATTTCTTTCTTTAGTGTTCTATAATTTTTGTTATAGAGGTCTTTCACCTCTTTCGTTAGGTTGATTCCCAGGTATTTTATTTTTTTTTTGATGCTATTGCAAATGGGGTATTTTTCATCATTTCCCTTTCAGAGTCTTTGTCGCTGATGTACACAAATGCCTTTAACTTATGTGTATTGATTTTGTATCCTGCAACTTTGCCAAATTCGTTTACTAGTTGTAAAAGATTTCTGGTAGAGTTTTTTGGGTCTTCTAGGTAGATTATCATGTCATCAGCAAATAGTGCTAATTTGAGCTCTTCTTTTCCTATCTTGATCCCTTTAATTTCCTTCCTCTGTCTAATTGCTCTGGCCAGAGTTTCCAGTACTATGTTAAATAGCAGTGGTGAAAGGGGGCATC
Organism: Tamias sibiricus; assembly: GCA_025594165.1. Classification (NCBI taxonomy): domain Eukaryota; kingdom Metazoa; phylum Chordata; class Mammalia; order Rodentia; family Sciuridae; genus Tamias; species Tamias sibiricus. The sequence goes on from CM046665.1 coordinate 29,177,790, forward strand.
CCTGTCTTGTTCCAGTTTTTAGAGGGAATGCTTTCAATTTTTCTCCATTTAAGATAATGTTAGCTCGGGGCCTTGCATAAATAGCTTTTATAATGTTAAGATATGTTCCTGATATTCCTAGTTTTTCCAGTGTTTTGAACATAAAAGGGTGTTGTATTTTGTCAAATGCTTTTTCTGCGTCAATTGAGATGATCATATGATTTTTGTCTTTAAGTCTATTGATGTGATGTATTATGTTTATTGATTTCCGAATGTTGAACCAGCCTTGCATCACTGGGATAAACCCCACTTGATCGTGGTGCACTATCTTTTTGATATGTTTTTGTATCCGATTTGCCAGGATTTTGTTGAGGATTTTTGCATCTATGTTCATTAAAGATATGGGCCTGAAGTTTTCTTTTTTGGATGTGTCTTTGCCTGGCTTTGGAATTAATGTAATATTTGCCTCATAGAAAGAGTCTGGAAGAGCTCCCTCTTTTTCTATTTCTTGAAATAGTTTGAAAAGCATTGGTATTAGTTCTTCTTTGAAAGTCTTATAGAACTCGGCTGTAAACCCATCAGGTCCTGGACTTTTCCTTCTTGGTAGCTTTTTGATGACATCTTCTATTTCTTCGCTTGTAATTGATGTGTTTAAATTGTGTATAGCCTCCACATCCAGTTTAGGCAAATCATATGACTCTAGAAATCTGTCAATGCATTCAGTATTTTCTATTTTATTAGAGTACAAGTTTTCAAAGTAATTTCTAATTATATTCTGTATATCTGAGGTGTTTGTTGTGATATTCCCTTTTTCATCACGAATGTTAGTAATTTGAGTTTTTTCTCTTCTTCTTTTCGTTAGCATCGCTAAGGGTCTGTCAATTTTGTTTATTTTTTCAAAGAACCAACTTTTAGTTTTGTCAATTCTTTGAATGGTTTCCTTAGTCTCAATTTCATTAATTTCTGCTCTGATTTTAATTATTTCCTGTCTTCTACTGCTCTTGGTGTTGGTCTGTTCTTCTTTTTCTAATGCTTTGAGGTGTGATGTTAAGTCATTTATTTGTTGGTTTTTTTTCCTCTTAAGGAATGAACTCAGTGCAATGAATTTTCCTCTTACTACTGCCTTCATAGTGTCCCAGAAATTTCTATATGATATATCTGTGTTCTCATTTACCTCTAGGAATTTTTTGATCTCCTCTTTGATGTCTTCTTCAACCCCTTGTTCATTCAGTAGCATGTTGTTTAGCTTCCAGTTGATGGAGTAGTTTTTCTTATTCCTTGTTTTGTCCTTGATTTCCAGTTTCATCCCTTTATGGTCCGATAGCATGCAGGGTAGTATCTTTATTTTTTTATATTTGCTGAGAGTTGCCTTGTGACATAATATATGGTCTATTTTGGAGAAGGAGCCATGTGCTGCTGAGAAAAATGTGTATTCGTTTACTGAGGGATGAAATATTCTATATATGTCCGTTAGGTCTAAATTGTTAATTGTTTTGAGGAGGCTTAAAGTTTCTTTGTTTAGCTTTTGTTTGGATGATCTATCCATTGGTGAGAGAGGTGTGTTGAAGTCCCCTAGAATAACTGTGTTGTGGTCTATTTTATTCTTGAACTTAAGAAGCGTTTGTTTGATGAATGTAGGTGCTCCATTATTTGGGGCATACAGATTTATGATTGTTATATCCTGTTGATGGATGGTTCCCTTAAGTAATAAGAAATATCCATCTTTGTCCCTCTTGATTAGTTTTGGTTTGAAGTCTACCTTATTTGATATGAGAATAGAAACCCCTGCTTGCTTCCGCCGGCCATGTGAGTGATAAGACTTTTCCCAGCCTTTCACTTTCAGTCTGTTGATGTCTTTTTCTATGAGGTGTGTTTCTTGGAGACAGCAAATTGTTGGGTCATTTCTTTTAATCTATTCTGATAATCTGTGTCTTTTGGTTGGCGAGTTTAGGCCATTAACATTCAGGGTTATTATTGAGATGTGATTTTTATTCCCATCCATTTTTATTTGAATTATGGTCTTTAGCTTTGCCGGGGTAGCTGAGTTACGAAAGGGGCCGAATTTTAAGCTATCTTCCTATCGGGCCCTGACAGGAAGTTTTTCTTGCCAGCAAGAAAATATAGCTTACTCGGCGAGAATGAGCTTAAGAACAGAAATCGCTAGATGCCTTACCTCTGTCTGTTTGGACAGATAACACGCCACACCTAGAAAGTCTTGTATATAGCTCACGGGATGTCCGGAGAACTCTCTTTATTGAACAAGCATTGACTTAAATAGGCCTAGAACTAACCAATCAGCAAGCAAGGCGGTTCAGCCTCTCACGCTACGTCATAGCTACACCCCTTGGTTTAGCCCCGGTCCTTTAAGGTGTGGTAAGCAGTCAAATCTTTATCCCTTGGCAGACATAGTCCCAATAATTCCCCTTTTTTTGTTTATTTAAAAAATGGGTCTCTCCATTTATTTTTAAATGGGATGTCCCATCTTTTAGGGTGTCTAACTCATAGAGAGTGTGCCCGTCTAGGTCGACTTCTCCTCTTTGGGAAAAATCTTACCTGTTATTGGCTATCACTCTAGCACTTTAGGTGGACGTGCCTAGGGCCAGCAGGTGGCCAAGGGGAGCACACGGGACATGACAGTCACCTTTGGGAAGGCTTGACTGGATGGCATACCTCTGCATCTTGTTAAGGACCGTGGCCAAGCCTATAGGGCTATAGCTCAGCGTGACAGTAGACCACCCAGCTGTATCTGGCCAGTTCTATAGGGCTAAAGGTGCACACAAAGACAATGACAATTAGGGATTTCACCAAAAAGAGAAAGTCCACCCATTTAACAAGGATTTCACCAAAAGAGAAAGTCTACCCATTTAGCAAGGATTTCACCAAAAAGAGAAAGTCCATCTATTTAGTTCAGTTTAAAGGAAGCCTTTTGGCATAAAGTCCAGATGACTGTCACAGGAATGGGACTCTTCTCTTAGAGTCCAAAGGAAGCCGTCCAGCACAAAATCTAAATAATTGTCCTAAGATATAGCGCTCTTCTCTCAGAGTCCAAAGGAAGTCGTCTAGCATAAAGTCCAGATAATTGTCACAGGAATGGCACAGTCCTTCTTCTCTCATCGCAGAGGGTTGAGATGTTGACAAAGAAGGAGTCCAGGATAGCGTCTTTGATGAATTTTGAAACGGATGTGATGAGAAGTTTAATCACAGCACGACAGGAGCTTTGTCACGGTTTTTTCATTTCTGTGGAAAAAGAAAGGATCACTCCTCAAGAGCTTGTGCTCCTGGGTAGTCATTTTGGTTGGATTGGCAATATTTGAGATCTCTGGCAGGCACCCATATAGGGTTTTGCTCCCCCATTGGGAAGACACATCCAAAACCTCTGCCAGCACTTATTAATGGATCAGGACCTCTCCAGACTCCAGTTAATGGGTCTTTCCATCGGACCTCAACTTTTATATAAGGCGTTTGGTTAGACCAGTGTCTCTGAAATGCAGATAGAGGCTGCTGTTTGGAAAAATTTAAAATATTTAAAGCAAGCATAGCTGTTTTCAACTGGTCATGGGGGTTGCTTTTCCCATTTTGTTTTATTAATTGGTCTTTTAAGGTTTTATTATGTCTTTTTATTATGGCTTGTCCTTTTGGGTTATATGGAATCTCTGTGGTATGCTTAATATGTCAAGTTTGGAAGAATTTTTGTAATGATTTGCTTACAAAACAGGGTCCATTATCAGTTTTAATTTGTTTTGGCAATCTAAGAATAGCAAAGCATTGTAAAAAGTGACTTTTAGCATGTTTAGCCCTTTCTCTAGAATGTGCCGTGGCCCAACAAGCATGTGAATAAGTATCTATGGACATAAGTATATATTTTAATTTTTCAAATGGCACATAATGGGTTACATCAGTTTGCCAGATAGCGTTGGGCCTTAGGCCTCTGGGATTTACCCCAGGGGACTGGAGAGGTGGGACCTGTAAGAAGGGCAAACAAGATTTACATGTCCTTATAATCTTTTTTAAATCTTTTATAGGAACTAAAGGAAATTTATTATGTAGACCTCTCTAATTTAAATGAGTAAGGTTGTGAAGACCTTGAGCTAACTGAAGGTCTTGTTGATATGGAACTGTAACTGTTAATATACTTGTGGTGGCCAAACGGTCAGCGGCCTGATTTCCCTCAGATAGGGGCCCAGATAAGCCTTGATGTCCCCTAAGATGTTGGAGGAACATAGGTTCATTACGCCCCTTTAACAGGGATCGAACCTGGATCATCAGAGGGGTGATAGGATTATTATCTATCTTTATATATGAGGCATTTAAAGTAGGTAATAGGTTAATTACATATAAACTATCTGAGAAAAGATTTATAGGCTCTTGGACATGGGTCAAGGCTAATGTAACAGCATGTAATTTTTTAAATTGAGCAGAACTAGTAACTGCTTCAAAGTATTGTGTTCTTTGGCCTGAGGATGGGTGAAATATTACAACTGTTGACCCTTTTTTTTTTTTTATCTGTGAAGACATTTACTGTCTTGGGGAGTGGCTTGCTAGAAAACAAGGTGGGGGGAGTCTACTCTAGTTTGGGGAAAGAAGAAGTCTATTTGCTTGACCCGTAATGACAGTCAACTTTTTTTAGAAATTTTTTTAATGTATAGGAGACTCTAGGGTTGTTTTTCTGTATCTATTTAAAATCTGACAAACGGTAAGGAATTGTTAAAATATCTGGGTCTTTTTTATAATGCCTCAATGATGTATCTCTTCCTTTTATTATAAGATCTGTTAATTGATCTAATTGGGAATAAACTTGAGGTGCTCTTCTCACAGAGGAATGTATCTATTTTAATGGATTTTTTATCTGGGTGAGCACAGTTGTAAGGAGCTTAGTACCTGAGAAAACCCACAGATATAAAGGTTGCTTTGGTTGGTATCGAGCCAATTGGGCTGAATTGAGGGCATCTTGGACTTTTTGTAATATTGACAGATGACTCTCTTCTAGTAAAATCACATCAGAGGGGGATTTTCCCCGTAGCAACTCAAAGAGAGGTAATAAATCTTTAGTAGAGGTATGAAGCCAAGGTCTTAACCAGTTTATCTCTCCTAATAGCTTTTGTAACTCTGTCAAGGAATAAGATTTTTGAATGAGAAGTTAGGGTTTGAGAGGACAAACCGAGTCTAGGCTAATTTTTGTCCCCAATATTTTAAAGGGAGGAATAGTTTGTATTTTATCATTGGATATGTGTAATCTTCCTTGTTCTAAGAGCTCTCGAAGGGTTAAGTAAGCAGAGTTTAGTTGTTGGACATCAGTAGCACCCAGGATGATGTCATCCATATAGACATATAAGGTAAGCTGTGATTTTTTCATTAATGGTGACAGAAGACATGAAACATAATATTGACAAAAGGCTGGGCTATTAGCCATACCTTGAGGGAGAACTATCTATTCATATCTTTCATCTGGCTTATGACAATTGGTTGATGGGACAGAGAATGCAAATTTTTCATAATCATCTGGATGAAGAGGTATTGAAAAATAACAATCTTTAATATCAATAACAATTAAGGTTAAATCTCTTGAGATAGAAGGGATCTAGGGAAGGCCACGCAAAGGTGTGCCAACAAGGAACATCCTATCATTAATTTTTCGGAGGTCTTGTAACATCCTCTATTTCCCTGTGGCCTTCTGTATAACAAAAACAGGACTGTTTCATGGGCTAAAAGAAGGTCTAATGTGTCCTAGGGCTAACTGTTCTTGGACAATTGCCCTTAAATGGTTTAGTTTTTCAGTAGGAAGGGGCCACTGCTCGACCCAGATTGGGGGGCCATCTCGCCATTGAATGGCAGGAACTTGGGGAGCAGTGGCCCTTAGGATTGGGGGTGAAACCCTATTTGAGGATTGGAAGGTTTTCTTTCCATATCATTTTTAAGCTCTCTATGGGTTGTAGTAATGTAAGCCTCAGCTTCTCCTAGGATGTCTTGACCTAATAAATTAGAGGTTAATCTAAGGGCCACAAGGGGGCGAACTTCCCCTTGGTTTCCATCTATATCTCTCCATTTAAGCCAATTTTTGGTCTCTTCTGAATGAGTGTTTCCACCTACTCCAAGTAACTGAAGCCCTGGGATTAGTTCCCATTGGGGTGGAATCTCTTCTTTCCTTAGTATAGTACGATCTGCCCCAGTATCAATTAGGCAACGAAATTTCTTCCTGATATATAAATATCTATCTTTGGTCTAATCCCTGGAACAATAGGAACTGTCCAATGGACCTGAGGGGGACTGGGAGCAGGGGAACCTCCTTGATGTAACGGGGCTGGAGGCTGCCCCCTTAGGAGTTTAAAGGTTTCCCCTGAACATCAAATTTAGACCTGTAATCTTTTTTCCAATGATATCCTCTTTTACATCTAGGACAGAGTGTTCTAGGGGCAGCTGGACTTTGAGTCTGGCCAGGGGAGCATTCTGGAGGCCTACCATGGCCATTAGGGCAGTCTCTTTTAAAATGGCCTTGCCGTCCACACTTAAAACAGGTTTCTTTTTCATTTAAAACTGTTGCTAATACCTCAGTGTGGGCATTGAGAGCAGCGCTCAATATCTGAGATTGGTGAGTTGTTGAACCCACATCTTTGGAGGCAATAATTTATCTTCCCATAGATCTATCTTTTAACCCAGCACAGGCCAGTTTGTGATCTGCGGTCATTTCTTCCCACACTAACATTTTTGCGAATTGATCCCTCATCGTACCAGGTGGAAATTTCCTTTGAAGGCTTTTTTCCACTCTCTCAATAAATGTGGCTAAATCTTCATTAGTTTTTTGAGTGATTCCAGCTATAGGAAGCTCTGTGGGGCCTTCCTCTAGCTTTTTCCATGCTGCCAGCCCTAGAGCTCGCACCTGTTCTCTGTATGGAGCTGGTAATTCTGCTTGTTGAATTCCTGTGGCATATTGATCACTAGTTCCTGACAGCATCCCAAAGGTTATTGGTATGGGAGGATTTGTTGTTTGATTCCTCTCAGCCTGCGTATGGCATTCATCAGAAAAATATGTACACCATTTAAGGAATAACGGTCCTGGGAGCACAGCTTTTGTTAGATCCTTCCAATCTCTAGTGGTACAGGCACGATGAGCAAGATTTTGTAATATACATTTTGCCCATGGTGAGTTTACACCATCCTCTGCTATAGCCTTTTTTAATTCTTTTAATGTTTGAGTCTCCCAGGGATACCAAATATTTGGCCTGTCTTCCCTCGGATTTAAATTAACTGGAAATGTCATTACAGGTGAAAGCCCACTAGAGGGCGCTGGCGCCTCTTGGTATGGTAATGGCGCCAAAGGCTTACTACGAGCTGATTCAGAAAATGGCGGATCACTTTCAGAAAGTTTCGAGCCACGTGGTTGGAGGTCTTTGTTCTCAGGGACCTTGTCAGATCTCTCTAAAGGAGGGGCTGTAGTTTCTAATTCCCTGGAGTGAGATTTCTTTAAATTTGCGGACCGGGAAAAATTAGGTGTTTGTTTTTCTTGTAAAAGCGAGTACGCTTTTAGGGCGGATAAAGCTGGATAAACTCCCGGAGGCGGGGATTCCCCGTACTCAATTTCTCGGTCCCTTAAAATTTGTGTTATTTCGTCCCAAATCTCCCAAGAATTAAAATCAGACTTTGGGAGCCAGGGAGCCGCCCGTTTTAATGAACTCCAGATCATCTCCGATTGACCGTCAGATATTTGGAGACCTTGCTTTCTCAAAATATCTCGCCATGCCTCGAGGGCTGGGTCTCCTGACTTCCTGAATGTTAAGATTTGTCCCATAATAAAAGGGGATTTCTGCAGCGAAAGAGACGCTGTGTCTCTAACCTTATTAAGCTCACCGATAATTTTTTCCTTGTTCCCGCCCCACGTTGGGCGCCAACCTGCCGGGGTAGCTGAGTTACGAAAGGGGCCGAATTTTAAGCTATCTTCCTATCGGGCCCTGACAGGAAGTTTTTCTTGCCAGCAAGAAAATATAGCTTACTCGGCGAGAATGAGCTTAAGAACAGAAATCGCTAGATGCCTTACCTCTGTCTGTTTGAACAGATAACACGCCACACCTAGAAAGTCTTGTATATAGCTCACGGGATGTCCGGAGAACTCTCTTTATTGAACAAGCATTGACTTAAATAGGCCTAGAACTAACCAATCAGCAAGCAAGGCGGTTCAGCCTCTCACGCTACGTCATAGCCACACCCCTTGGTTTAGCCCCGGTCCTTTAAGGTGTGGTAAGCAGTCAAATCTTTATCCCTTGGCAGACATAGTCCCAACAAGCTTGATTTGGTTTCTCTTCTGGTTGATATTTCCTTTAGTTTAATATCTCCCTTTGGTGATTTTCGTTATCACCTTTCACTTCTTCTTCATGAAAAATGTTGCCCAGGATGCTCTGAAGTGCTGGCTTTCGAGTTGTGAAATCTTTTAACTTTTGCTTGTCGTGGAAGGTTTTTATTTCATCTTTGAATCTAAAGCTTAATTTTGCTGGATATAAGATTCTTGGTTGACATCCCTTTTCTTTCAGAGCTTGAAATATGCTCTTCCAGGATCTTCTTGCTTTTAAGGTCTGGGTTGAAAAATCTGAACATAGTCTGATTGGTTTCCCCCTATATGTAATTGCTTCCTTTCTCTTGTAGCTTTTAATATTCTTTCCTTGCTCAGTGTATTAGGCATTTTCTTTATAATGTGTCTAGGTGTGGATCTGTTGAGATTTTGTTTGTTTGGTGTTCGGTATGCCTCTTGAACTTGGTTTTCCATTTCATTCCTCAAGCTTGGAAAATTTTCTGTAATTATTTCGTTAAATAGATTACTCATTCCTTTGGCTTGAAACTCTGCCCCTTCCTCTACGCCGATCACTCTTAAGTTTGGTCTTTTTATGCTGTCCTATAATTCTTGGATGTTATGTTCTTGATTTCTAACAAGTTTTGCTGTATGGTATAAATTCTTCTCTAGGACATATATTTTGTTCATTGTCTGAGGTTCTTTCCTCCAAGTGGTCTACTCTGTTGGAGATGCTTTCAATTGAACTTTTATTTTGGTTTATTGCTTATTTCATTTCTGGAATTTCTATTTGGTTTCTCTTTAGAGCCTCTATTTCCCTATTGAAGTAATCTTTTACTTCCTGTATTTATTTTTGGAGTTCTTTGTCAAAATGATCTTTTGCCTCCTGTACCTGCTCCCTCATCTCATTTTTGAGTTCATTCTTAAGTTCCATAAACATTTGGCATATGTAATTTCTAAATTCCATCTCTGGCATTTGACCAACTGTGCTTGCCATGACATCTACCGATGAGGTATCTTGATTTGTTTGTGTCATTTTCTTTCCTTGTTTTTTCATGTTGCTTGTGTGTCTATTCTTCCTGCACTGTGGGACCTTGACTATTTCGATTTTACTTGAAAGCCTTATGTTGTTCCTGTAGTACAATGCTATCAGATCACCTTATAATTCCTTTACACTTTTAAAACCTAACACTTTCTATTCAGAAAATCCAAGTTTGATCACAATGTACAGATTTTGTTAACCCAGATATTATTTCCAATTTACTCTGTACGCTTCTGATAGGGTTTTATAGCTTCAAGTATTGGATACAGAGGTGTTATGTTTAGGAAGAAGGAAGTGTCTTGAATTGTTCTTTCTTGGAAAGTATGAAAGGAGATATCTATTGAAGTGGTTTAGTGGGAATGGTTTAGTATCAGTAGACGATGGAAGAAAGAGAATGGGGTTGACAATTAGGTGAAAAGATCAATTTATATATAAAGTAAGTTGGAAAAGAAAATAAATGATAAAAGAGTAGGAATTGGTGTAAGAGAGAGGAGAGAGAGAATCAAGGAAATAGAGATTAAACTATATATAACACCACTTTGCTACCCAGTTCAATTGCGCCGGTTCTAGAAATCCCAAGTTCTGCGTATAACTTGTTTTTGCCTCTGTTTAGTATGCACTGGCAGGATGTAAACATGAAAGATGAAGGAGGAAGAAAAGATACAAGAGTGAGAAGGAAAGAAAAAAGGAGCGGAAGCAAACAAACACACTGACAATCAATGCGGAAGGAAAAAAAAAAAAGCAGAACAAATCAAAGCCAAAAAAAGAAAAAGAAAAATAAACAAACAAACAGACAAACAAACAAAAATACCTCCCTGCAATCCAACAAAACAAGCAAACCAACAAAAAGAAAAGGGAAAAAAAAAAAGTCGAACTCCAAGTCTCAGACAAAACGGGCCCTGGGAAGCCCCCCTCTTTTTTTTCCTTTCCAGTTCAAACCAATTGTTATTGGATCACGTCTAGACAGTCTGTGATCCTGTTAGTGAAATCAAGGCTGCATCTTAGGCCAGTGGCTGCACGGTTCAGTGAAGGAGTGGCCCAGGGGGTTTGTGTGTGTCAGCAGATGAATGGCACCGGGAAGGGGACCCTCCAGAAGGCACCCCCTCCCCAAGCCCACCCACAGTTGCAGCTTCTTGTGGCCACTGCGCTGGCCTCAGAAACGCCTTCCCTGCTGACCACCCGAGTCTCACCCAATTGTGCGTTGTCTTCAGAGAGCTGGAGAGTCCCTGGATGGCTGCAGCCGTCGCTCTCCGTCTCCTCCCCTTTGTCTGGATCAGCCACTGCAGCTTTCAAAAATGGTGGTGCTCTCCTTCCAGTCAACAGCAGCTCCGCAGACTCCCGTATCCTCGCTGATCGATTTCAAAGCTGTTGGGTGGATGTCTCTCTGCCGAAGTAGCCCCGGGAAGCCAAACCTGTGACTGTGGTGCAGACAGCGCTGCTTCAGACTGTGGCCCGCTCCACTCTGCCCCTGTTTGCTGATCACAGATCTCTGCGCTGCTCTGTCCCGGGCCCCACTACTGAGGGTCGCGTCAGGCGGAGTGTGAATTTGAACTGGTGTTGTGGACACGCGGTCTCCCGTGGTTCCCCAGCACCAATCCCGCCGGCTGTTATCGCTGGTTTTTATTGCTGGTTTCACGCTGGTGTGCCGTGAGTTCGGCTGAGGTTGCAGTAGTAGCGCGGTCTCCCCACACTGACTTTGTTTCGCACGGCCTGTGCACCACCCAGGCAGTTTTGCAGGAGCCTCAGGCTCCAGCCGCTGCAGACAGCTTGTCTCTTTCTCTCTCTGGTAGTGGTAATCAAACCATCCAGGAGATCGGTATTTTCAGCCTATATATATATGATGAAAGGCAATTTATTTGCTTTGTTGGATTCTTTCCACGGAGCTGTCCTGAAGTGCGGCTTCCTCTAATCCGCCATCTTGGATCCTTCCTTCAAGGATCTATTTTTGAAAACACATTTTTTTTTTTATTTTAAGCAAAATCACTGAACTTGTATTTCCTGCTTATAAAATTGTCATGACGAGCAATGTGGACTAGGTTAGATAAGAAAAACAAAAAACAAACAAACAAACAAAAAACCATTTTTACAATTGTATTTCAACTTGAGACTAAAATGTATAGATTTTTCTCATAAGAAAATACTCCTTCTACATCTAGCATTACCTTTCAGATTTGGGGTAATAAAAAACTCACAAGATTCATATAGAATTAAGATAAGATTACATGAATAAAATAACTTGTTCCCAGCTGAAAGGAGTTTATCACTCAAAAATAAAATATGAAATAATCTGATTTTGATAAATTTGCATTCAGTTAAATTCTTTCCTCCCTCACTAAACTGTGTGATGAAATGAAACCAGCCTGGAGACACTGGCACAACAAAGAATATTGCTTTTTTTTTTTTTTTTTCTACATAGAAAAGTGGTATTAATGCTTCAAGTTTAATGGTACCTGAGCCATTCTCTGACTGGCGATGTCTATGTAAAGGAGTCACATCAGCAAAATGATTGACTAGAGGTGCCTGTTGCACTTCCCTTCACTGGGGGGGGCGGTGCGACAAGAGCTATGTCATTGGGATGTTTGAAATAGAGCACTGTAGTGCATTGGGAATGTGGCAAAGGATATACAAAAAATGTAGATATATGCTGGCTTTATAAAGAAGAGAACTAAGTATGTACTAACTACCACCCTGTCTCAAGACCAGCCTTAAAACAAAAGACACTTCACTGTGCAGGGAAAGGGTAAGCAGGATGCCTCAAGCAATTCTAACTCATATTAGAGATGTATGAAGCAATTGTGGTGGAAGAAATCTGAAGCCCCTAGCAATATGGGGAGTTGTTTGCTTACAACATAGCTACATTTTCCTGAAGAAATAACCTAACATGTATTTTACTGTGCACAATACAGACTTCTGCTGTGCAAGGTCATGTGAGCAGCAATGAGCCTGCACCCATCATATTTGCTTTGACCCAGCCCTAATAATCCAGCAGGTGATACTCCCTATACTTCCAGGGCCCTGGGAAGCAACTGGCCCCCCACTCTAAGTGAACTGGATTGCCATACACTTGCAAAGTGGCCAAGTGGCCCTCCACTAAGTTCTAAGGCCTGCTGGGCCCTCTGCAAGCAGGTAGGAAACCTCAGCATTTTCTGAAAAGTTCAGCCTGTTGAAGCTATAGAAAGCAGAAAGGCAGCCTAGCCTTTCTACCCACCCAAGATAAGCAACCAAGCAGTCTGACCTGAGTGACTCACCAAAACCCTGAGAAGCAGATTGATGGTGCTACCCACCCACTCACAACCCTAAAAAGCAGCTAGGCAGTCTTTTCTGTGCAGGTTGGTTCCCTGAAGAGCTGTAAAGTAACCTGCATGGGCTGTAGACACTGCTAGAGCCCCTGTCCTGGTACTAGGAATATTACAACACACTCAACTGGGCACAATAGAGGAGACTCACCTTTGTGTGGCTCTCAGAACCTGGTAGGCATTTCATCTTTGCTGCTACACCATCCATAATTCATCTGTGTGGTTTCACCAATCTGACCCTATGTCCTGATGCCCCACAGAAACTGCAGAGGCCCATCCCCACAGTTGGGTAGGCTCTGCCTAGGGCCATAGGTGGACCTACCTTGCCTAAAAGAGATACAACCCAGCTGTCAGGGCCAGCCCACAACCTGTGCAGCCTAGGCCACCAAGAAACCTTCAGGGATCACTGACCCTGATTGTAGCAGAACATACTAAATAACATTTCAAATACCTAGAAGTAAATCCAATATAACCTGCCCAACTGATACCCTGGGGCACATTGCCAAAAGAAAGTGTTTTACTACAAAAGCCAGCTACATGATTGATAGAGGCACAACTGATCTTCCATACCCAAAAATATCAATGTAGAAACGTAAACCATGAAAAACAAGGTAATACTATACCTCCACAGGAACACAATAACTCTCCGGCAACAACCCAAAAGATAGACTATATATTAGGCCACAAAACAAGTCAACAAATACATAAAAGTAAAAATCATAGCATACATCATCTCTGACCACCATGAAATAAAAACAGAAAACAACAATAAGAGAAATATTAAAAATCATACAAATACATAAAAATTAGATAACATGTACTTTAATGACCAATGAGTCAAAAGAGAAATTTAAAAACTTCTTACAACTAAAGTATATTAAAACATTACACACCAACAATCTACAGCATACAACCAAATGTTGTACCAAGAGGTCAGTCCATTGCAATAAATGCTTACATCAATATGCGTGCGTGTATGTATATATATATATATATATATATATATATATATATATATATATATGTATATATATATATTTCATATATATATGAAATAAATATATATTTGAAATAAGAAAACTAACAATGTACCTTAAATAACTAGAAAAGCAAGATGAAAGCAAACCCAAAAGTTAAAAAAAGAAATACTAAAGATTACAGTAGAGATAAACAAAACAGGGACTGATAAATAATATAAAACATCAATTAAACAGTGTCAACCTTCTAAAAAGATAAAGTTGTGTAGCTTTAGCTACATGAACCAAGAATAAAAGATAGGAGACCCAAATAAATAAAGTCAGAGACAAGGAAGGAGATACTGCAACTAATACCATCATGCAAGAGCAGATAATTAGGGACTACTATGATGAAGGATGTGTCAAAAAACTGGAAAATCTAGAAGAAAATGGGTAAATATCTATACACATATAACTTACCACAATGGAATCAGGAGAATACAGAAAACTTAAACAGATCAATAACAAGTAAAAAGATTAAATCAGTTTAAAAAAGTCTCCAATAGAAGAAATGCCCAGGACTATGTGGCTTCAATGTTGAATTTGACCATATGAAGAAAATAAAAGACATAAACAATCAGTGAAGAAAGAGCATTCAATAAAGTTCAACATCTCTTCGTGATAAATATCATCATAAATTTAGATGTGAAAGCAATTTACATCAACACAATAAAGACTAAATAAGACAAACCTACAGCTAACATCATGTTGAATGGGTGAACACCTGAAATCATTTCCTCTAAGAACAGAGACAAGACGGGATGGTAACTCTCGCCCCTCTCACTGTCAGAGAGGTAGGTAAGAGAAAGAAAGCAAATTTAAAATTAAAAAGCACAACATCAAATTGTACCTATTTTAAGATAACATTATTTTATATGTAGAAAAACCTAAGCACTTCAACAACAACAACAACAAAAAAGAAAACACTTAGAGCTCATAAACAGACTCAGTAAATTCAAAGGATGCAATTGATTTTTTTATACTCCAATAATAAAATTTCTAAGAAATTGGTAAAGGAATTCTATTCACAATAGCTACAGACAAATAAATAACCTAAGAATAGATTTGACCAAGGACAGAGAGAATCCAGAAATATATCTGTGTATTTATAGCCAACTGATTTTTGACAAAGGAAGCAAGACTATTGGGGAAAGGAAAGTTTCTTCTATAGCTGATGCTGGAAAAACTGGATATCTATATGTGGAAAAATAAACCCTGTCTCTCCCTAGACATAATATTCAACTCAAGTTCCATTTTTAAAGTCTAGAAGAAAAGATTTTAAAAGTTTTTATCGCCAAGAATTAACAGATATTTGAGGAATATTTCCTCAAATATGTTTAACCTGATTTAATCATTATGCAATGTACATATATGTTCATTATCACATGTTAACCTATTATTAAGTATAATTTTTCCTTTTTATTTTTTAACAGTTATCACTATTTAAATTTTAAAATAAATTCAACTCAAAATGAACCAAAGACTTAAACGTTAATACCTGAAACTACTAGAAGAAAGCATTCATGAAATGCTTGAGAACATTGATATGGGAAAAGTTTTTTGAGATATGATCCTCAAAGCCCAGGCAAATAAAGCAAAAATATACAAGTGGCATTACTTCAAAATACAAAAGCTTCTACACAGGTAAGGAAATGCCATAAGATAAAATATTTGCAACCTATTCATTTGTAAACGATTAATATTCAGAATATGGAAGAAACTTAAAAACCATAATAGTTAAAACTAAACTTTTAAAAATGCAATTTTAAAAAATGGCCTGAATAAACATTTCTTAACAATCATCGTACAGTTGTATGACAAGCATACAAAAATGCTTACCATCATTAATCATCATGGAAATGCAAATCAAAATCACAGTGAGGTATTATCTCATCCCAGGAAATGTGATGTATATATACACAATGGAATATTATTCTCCAATTTAAAAAAATGAAATTAGGTTATTTGCAACAACATTGGGGGAGAGGCAAATGGAGAGAAGGTGCTTAATGTGTACAAATGTACAATTGGATAGAAGGAATGTTCTACAGCACAGCAGAATAAATATGACTGATAAAATTAATAGTATATTTCAAAATAACTGGTAGAGAAAATGTTGAATTTTCCCAACACAAAATAATGATAAACAGCTGAGGTGATGAATATACCAATTACTCTGATCTGATTACTACACATTGCATACATGTGTTAAAATGTTGCTCTGTACCCCACATATATATCAATAAAAATATAGTACAATATGTCAATAAAATGTATATTTTTAAATTTTACCCACTTTATATTAATTTTAGCATTTTTTCTTAAACATAAATATTATCGTTTACTGGCCTTTAAGTAATAAAATTACTACGTTATGTATATAGATGTTTGTATGATTACATATAAACATATATACATATATATTTATAGAGAGGGAGAAAGACAACTTAATATTGTATTGTTGTTTTCTTTTATTGAAGAAACGCTTTTTTTTTTTTTTTTTTTTTTTGATGCCAGAGATTGAACTTAGGGGCACTCGACCACTGGGCCACATCCCCAGCCCTTTTTGTATTTTATTTAGAGACAGGGTCTCACTGAGTTTTTAAGTGCCTTGCCATTGCTGAGGCTGGCTTTGAACTTGCGATCCTCCTACCTCAGCCTCCCAAGTCTCTGGGATTACAGGTGTGTGCCACCACGCCCAGCTTGAAGAAACACTATTAATCATGAAAATCATATTGTATAATTACTACCATATATTAGAAAAATATTAGTGAAAGACAATAATGAAATATACTATTCTTACATGTATGTTTTGGGGGGGTATATTTTAAACATACATTATAAAAGATATAAGCAAGGAAAATATGTTGAAGTGCTTCAATCATCAGATGTTCTAACAGCAGATAAAGCATATGTGAAAAGAGTGATCATAAAGTCAGACTTTGCATGTACCAAAAATCTACATTGGATATTCTTTGAGGTCTCAAAGACAGAAAAATTATGTTAAGAACAGCCAAATGCATGCCAGATCTCAAGGAATATAAATAATATTAGGTGAAGTAAGTGACATAAGAAATTTCAGAAGTCAGTCTGATTGTAATTTTCTAGCAAATAATTACTGAATAGAGGGCTGCATTCACACCTCTCTTAAAGGGACATATTATTAGCTATAATGAGCACAGTGTGAGCTTCAATGAATCATTAGCTACCTGTAGAACACCTTCTTTCCTCCAGTCTATAAATCCTTTCATTAAATCATGTCTATAATGAATCAAGGATGATTATTAGCAGCTGTGTTACAGCTGTGACTCCACTGGTGTTAGGGAAGCAAAGAGAGCAAGGACTTCTCCAGGGTCCAGAAATGCAACTGCTTATCAGTTCTGGCACCAAACAAGACAAGGGCAGTCAACTCAGGATTGCTTCAGGTCCTACCTTGCACTTTACATCATGTGGATTTGTAGAATTCTAAAACCATGTGGACCACAGTTGACAATTCAAACCATTTCCTTCACTAAAATTATAAAGAAACTAAGGAGAGAAAAGTAAAGCAAATTTCCCATTGTCACTATCATGACAGACTCAGAAAAGGAAATTCCACTCTCCAAATCTGAGTTCAGCAGCCTTTTAAAAGTAATTGCTATCTTTGATGGGCTCTTCCATATTGATCCTCCTACCTAATATCAACTCATTCAATATTTATTTATTTAATTTGAAATAATTATGTATGACTAAGTGACTTTAAATTCTTCAATTAAAAATATTTCAGGCCGGGCGCGGTGGCGCACTCCTATAATCCCAGCACTTCAGAGGTCGAGGCAGGAGGATGGCGAGTTCAAAGCCAGCCTCAGCAATGGCGAGGTATTTAGCATCTCAGTGAGACCCTGTGTCTAATAAAATACAGATAAGGGCTGGGGATGTGGGCCAGTGGTCAAGTGCCCCTGAGTTCAATCCTTGGTACAAAAAAAAAAAAAAAAAAAAAAAATTCAGAAAACAGTGAAGATATGATTAGCAAAATAAATATTTATTTGTTAGTTTTTTTTTAATCAAAATCTCAGAAACAGGCAAATATTTGTACATATATGTACAAACACACAAATATATATATATACTTATATTTACATAAGTATATAAATAGGTATATAGATAGATGCCAGTATTATCATGATTGGCAATGCTTGTTATTCATGCATTTGTATGCATTCAATTATTCATTCAATATCAACATCTGGTATATTCCTACATTCTATTAGGTAGGAGCATGCAGTTATTGTACAAGTATAATTGCCATGTATGATAATACAATTCTTAAAAACAATGACTCTTCTGTTAAGGCCTTTAAAAGTTATTGATTAAAATCTATCAGAAGCACACATTCAGACCACAGTCCTTGCTAAATAGAGGTATGTACCAGGTCCTGTTTGAAATAAGCAGCATAGAGGGAAAAGTATACTGAAAAACAGAGAGATGGAAACATCACATTTTAATAGTATCTCTTTTTCTATTTACAGATCTCATTATAACTTAGGAAAAGTATAACTATTTGAATAATTAGATCAATAGAATTGTTTCTATTTCAGAACAAAAATTTCTGGGGGAGAAATGAATGTATACCATACCAGTGGGGTATTTCCTTTAAAAAAAATGGAAAGTTTAAACGGATAAGCATGATTCATACACTCTTTTAACCTCCCATCCCCAAATAAGCAATGATTAGATAATTTGAGAACGTTTGAGTGTAGGGGGTAGGGGAGAGGCTCTAGACAGTTTGAGTTTGCTATCTGCACCACCATGTAGCTGCAGGGATGCTGCCCGGCTGCTCACAGGGATAATTATCACCTCTGAGGGAGCAGTATTTCCGGAAATGATGTTCATCATCAGATGGAGGAGGAGGGCCTTTGCAAACATTCTATTCCTGGCTATAAAGTTCTTTTGTTTTCAGAAGGAGTGGTTATGAATTAAGGCCCACTGCTGTTCAAGTAATTAGGATTTGTGGTGTTTAAGAATTACCTCCATTAGAGAAGTAAACTGGTATTAATAGTGTGGCTGCAAGTTGTGAAATATGGAAACATTACTTCCTAAGACAGCTGTTCAACTGCTGTTCGAATAGGCAAACTTCCCTAGGGGGAAAAAAAAAAAAAAATTTTCCCCTCTGCATTTATCAGTGCCTGGCTGGCAAATAACAATAAGGAAGAGAAATAACAACCCATAGAAATCAGAGCTCTTTTGAGCTATTGAAACAATTACAGCACAATCTACATCACTATGAGATCAAGGAATCAAAGAATGGGAATAAAGTGATCATCCCACAGAGAAGTATAAAGAAAATAGCAATTTACAAGCTTAAGATCACTTGGAAAGGAAAGCCTTGTGATTCACTGGAAAAACAGCAAGTTCTATCATGTCTATAATAAGAACACATGCATGGATAGAAATAAATTTTATCATTCGTTCATCAAAAACATTGAGCTTTCCATGAATTTTTTTAGTTTACTGAATAAATAAGAACATATCTGAATCCCTTAAATTGAGAATTAGACTTCCATCATTTGCCCATTGTGGCAAATTGAGGTACTTCTAGGGGAAATATACCTAGATAATCTAAATTTCAAACATATTGTAAAACTTCTTCCTTTTTCCTATTGACAAATTTCAAAATATTAAATATATAACCATAATATAATTTTTAGAAAGCCTTTAGTTGGTTATAATGTTTTGCTAAAGGAAGCAGGATCTCAATGGCACAAGATTAAAAGATCAAGTTTAATGTTAGTTTTTAAATTGGATGTAAATATTATTAATGAGTAGATTTTTTTTACAAAAAGACTTGGATTTATTGAAAGAGATTTTTTTTTCTTTAATTATTGTGAATTATCCACACTGGCAAATCTGTATCATTTCCTTGAAATAAAATTCCTGAAAATGGACTTTATGTTTATGTATATGGAAAGAAGATGTAGTTAAGATGTGTTAAGTTTTAAATAGACTATGGAATTTCTAATAGAAAGAAAATGGCGGGATTAAGATCTTCAGTAAGCCAAGAGGAAAAAAAAAAAAAAATGCATGGTAGAACCTCAAAATCTTGGTTCAAGTGTTGGTTAACAGTACTGTAGAGAGTTCATGCTATGCTTCCCAGAGAATATGAGGAACAGTTAGGCAGTAAGATATATTTCAGAGACTTCAAGTCTTGCTGGGCTCTTAAGATATTGCCCTTGGGAAGCATCAAGAATGGAAACTGCTTCCTTAAGTTTACAACAAATAACAGAAGCTGACTTGAATGTTTGAGGTCCTGAGTAGTTTGGCTTCACAAAATGACAAGTCCATGCTATGTTTCCTGAGGCAATTTCAAGACTGTTTCTTCATCCAAAAATGAGAAATTTGGAATACATGTCTAAGAAATTAGTGTTTTCACAGGTATATCCTTTCATTCCTATGACACACAGAAATTAATTCTCAAAACTTCATATACTTTATTAATATTCCTGATTGCATATCTAAAAGTGTAATTAGTACATAACTGTCTTAATTGAACCAATCTATAAATGTAGAATTATTTTCAGAAAGTCATCCTCAGAGAATGTACCAGTAAAATAACAGAGATATCTGCAGCATTTTTTTGTAATGAAAAAGCAAGGATAATTCTCAACTGTACTTTTAAAAAGGTTGCATTCTGTACAAGATTTTGCTATAAGATGCCACGGCAAATAAAATGTAAGCTACATTATGGTATTTGAACATGTCTGAAATATTATTTTGTTGATGTTAAGAATACAGTTTACATAGAATTCAAAGTAAAATTTGATGAAATCCAAAAATTAGCATTTCCAGTATTTATTATGCTTTCTTTAATTCTAAGACACATTGTATTTGATGAACTTTTTAAAACTTTTAGATCCTAGAAAAGTGTGCTTTCTTTCATACTGAGACTATCTATAATCTCTTCATAGTCATTATGTGATTCAAACATTCAAACTCAACCCCTTTCTCTGTCCTGATTTTTCCATCTCAAAAAATCATTTGTGTTTACTTGTTTATTCATTTGCCCTTGATTTTTTTTTCTTTTCTTTTCTTTTCTTTCTTTTTTTTTTTTTTTTTTTCATTTTTTGGTACCAGGGATTGAACTCAGGGGCACTCGACCATTGGGCCACATCCCCAGCCCATTTTTGTATTTTATTTAGAGACAAGGTCTCACTGAGTTGCTAATTGCCTTGCCATTGCTGAGGCTGGCTTTGAACTCGCCATCCTCCTGCCTCAGCCTCCCAAGTGCTGGGATTACAGAAGTGAGCCACCTTGCCAGGCTTGCCCTTGATTTTTTAAAAAGTCTTCATACCTGGTTACAGAGATGCTGAATTACAGATATGTACATAGTCAGTCACTCTGCTCAGAAAAGACATCTTTGTACATGAACAAATCAATATTTTGGCATAGGTTTTGAACTTTTCAAGAACTTAAGTTTGTGAATTCTGTATCCACAGCTGTGTTTGTATAAAAGAGAGAATCTATATCTGGACCCTGAGACTACAGCCATAAGAAAAGCAACCAAAGCAATTTTTCCACTCCCTCATGTTTCAAATATATAAACATATTCAGTTTTATTATCTGAATATTTATTTCTTAGATATTTGACTTTAAGTCTTTTTTTTTTTTTAAATTTACCTTTACATTATTAACCTTCATGCAGAGATTCAATATGACTCTTCCTCAGCAGTTGGCTTGTACTGGTTCCTACAGCCAACATCAGTACAAAGAAGCCAGAATCTAATCTGATTAGGGCAATTGCTCTTTAAATTGATAAGGATTATGATAATTATTTTCCATTTAGACATATTAGGCTATAATTTCATGAATTTCTAAAGCTATAGTTATGATGTATTTTTAAAATTTAATTTATATATTCAGTTTAATTTGTATTTTATTATTTTTTCTCATAAAAATATCATGTACTATGTCCAATAGACATTTTCTTAACAGGAAATTTTTACTGC
Organism: Tamias sibiricus; assembly: GCA_025594165.1. Taxonomy (NCBI): domain Eukaryota; kingdom Metazoa; phylum Chordata; class Mammalia; order Rodentia; family Sciuridae; genus Tamias; species Tamias sibiricus. The sequence continues at coordinate 29,199,380 of CM046665.1, forward strand.
TTTAAATATGCAAAGTTTTGCATTAACATTGTTTGTCAGACTTTTTTGGTGGGTGTAGGAAGATACTGGGGATTGAACCTAGGGCTATACACATGCTAATTAAGTATTCTACCACTGAGCTACATCCCCAGCTCAAACTTCTTAATGATCAAAAATTATTCTGAGTCAGATTTCTTATTTTTTATTGTTATTTTACAAACACCAGTTTCATTAAAAATATGCATCACCCATTTATTATCTGTACCAGCTTTGATCTATATACAAGTTTATTACAAATATGATTTTTTTACCTTATGGTTTTATGTTCTTTATCATAGCATGTAGATATGTCCACCCATTTTAGTCTCAACTTCACATCACACACAGTGTATTTTTTATATATGTGATCTCTTACCTTTACAGTCATGATTTTCCATCAGCATTATAAGAAATTATTTCCTGTTTTTGAACTTATAGTCTTTTGGAAGATTATCGAATTCTACAAAACCATAAAATTCATTTGTAATTAAAAAAACAATTTTTTTTTCTCAACCACACACATTAATTAGTTTCCCAGGGATGCCCATGTTAGTAGAAATATGTGTTCCTAAATAATCCCATACATATTGCAGCAGAAGATACCCTATCAGTTTCTGAATGAAATCTCTTAAGGTCAGAAAAGTTATTCCAAAATTTTTAAATAATAATAAATCAAAGAGATTTTTTTTTCTTTCACCTCATGTTTTGCACACTCCCCATGACTATATTATTAATAGTCTGTCTGAATTCACTGTATGTAAAGGACTTTTTTTTTTTCAGTCAGAAGTATTGGTTAATGAATGTGAAAACTCTTTTCAAGTCTTTTGATGTCCTTTTTGTTTAAACATCAAGAAGCCTTCATAATTACATGGGATATTTTCATTTGTAAACTTATTTGCATCCAATTTGCATCTTATTGATTTTTATCCACAGCTGCACACGCAAGAGAAATTCTATTTTATTTCAGTATAAATATTTAGTGAAAATTCAAAATCAGTTTCTATTTTTATCCTTTTAAAATAAATTTTTATATCCTATTACTTCATAAATGTCAAATTAACTTTAAACTTATATTTCATGACATACCTACAGTGCTAATACTTAGCATTATAAAATCACAGGTAAAATAATAGGAACATATTTAGTGAGAAAAGTCAACAAAATATTGATGAGATTAAAAAACAGAAACTTCAAACTTCAGCAAATAATTCAGTGAGGAAATGGTACATTTTACTAAGAATTTTTCGAACCTTTAAACTAAAAGAAGTATGAAGGATTTAGTCACTTGTTTTACAGCCGCTGGCGGAATTCCTCTACAATAAGAGATATATACAGGAAATTTAATTTTGTAATTATCTCAAACTTTCTCTCACTATTACCTGAATTAATCAGCCTATAAAAATAAAATGTTTGTTTTGGATCATAATTTCAGGCTGTGATTGGTTGAACAAAATTGATCATGTCAGGAACACATACATGCATGACAGTGCAGAACCACTCACCTCCTAGGCAGGAAGCACAAAAAAAAAAAAAAAAAAAAAAAAAAAAAAAAAAAAAAAAAAAAGAAAGAAAAGAAAAAAAAATGCAGAAAGCAAAAAGCAGGACAGGGCTGAAACCTCACCATCCCCTCAAGGGCATGCGGGCATGCAATCAATGGGCAAACCACTGAATTATGTCCCTGGGCCTCATATGTTCGTGTTCATCTTGCAAGGCAAAATGCATTCAATTCATTCCATCCCCCAAATCCTCAAAGTCTTAATTATTACAACATTATTCAAAAGTCTAAAGTGACCTCTGAGACTTAAAGAAAACTCAGTCATGAGACAATGTTGAACTCAAAAAGTAAGTTACAAGCTTCCAAGATAAAAATGGTGGGATAGGCACAAGGTAAATAATTCCTATTCTATAAAGAAGGAACAGAGGAATAACATTGCTCCAAAGCAATACTGAAACCCAGCAGGATAAATATTATATTGTAAATTTTCACACCCAGCATCTGAACATCCTGTGGTACAAGAGGGGACCCCAGAGGATTGGGCAGTCCCACTCCTATGGCCTTGCTATTTGCAGTGCATTAGACCTCTACCAGGCAGGTTTTGCACACTGCCTGCAGCTTCCCTCAGCAGACTGTCCTCACTGCTGGCATCTCTAAAATCCTGTGTCTCCACTGCAGTTTCAGTTTCACTCTCTTATCAGAAACTGCTTTCAGGAAACCTGACCCTACAACATCAAGGTTTCCTTCAAAATACCAGTGAAGTTACCATCACCTTCTGTCTAAAAATAAGCATCATGTAGATGAGCTGTATCTAGACCCACTTGAATCACAGCTAGAGGGGACTTTGAATGCCTTGCTAGCTGAACAGAGTGAAAAAAAATCTGGGGAAATTATTTCCTTCATGTTTTGGGGCATGCAGGTCACCTCTGCACTCTCTTTAAAATATGTCTTCCCTGTAAATCATTTGAAACAAATTTGTGTTTCTGCACATTTGAGACTGTGGGGTGAGGTGGCCTTGAAGATTACTTGTTGCCGCCTGAAGCACTTGGAGCAACGGAGCCGCGGGAAAAACTTCAGAAGCAAACTGGAGACAAACAGCTTTTTATTCTGATAACTTTTCTCTCTGGTTCTAACAACGACTAACACACGCCAAAACACACCCTAAAATGGCGCTGACCCGATCAGCAATTTCGGCCAAGTCACTACAGATCTCGCAACAAGTCCCGTGAGATACGGGAGGCGACAAAGCCCAAATCTCCACGGCTCATAGTCAACCGCAATTCGAGTCAATCCCCAAACAGGGCTCCTGCATTTCCCCCCTTTTGTTTTAAAAGAGGTAATGCTCTAGGACGTCTATGTGCAACCAACATTCTTACCCGTCATCGGATAATCAAGGCTGTGCCCTTGACACCTGTCTTAGGTTGATATGTCGGCCACATGAGACTGTCCCGTGCGACTGTGCCTGTCTTAGGTTGTCCCCCTCTGGGGATCTTACCCGTCATTGGCTAACCAGCCATCCAATGGAGCCCTTTAGGATCGACTATATATGATGACTAACAGCCGTCCAATTGTGAGGAGATGTTGCGGCTTTAAGGCGACAAGCCTTTTGGTGATGAGCCAAATTGCATAGCATATCAAATTGTTTAAACAAATCAGCTGCCCTAAGTTCCATCAAGTAACACACTGAATTCTCTAGACAAATACCCGCAAGGCATTGTCCCGTAAAGTCCCAAACAATGAAAGATCAAAATGTCCATTTGTTATAACATGTTGATGTAGGAGGCCCCATGCATGTAGAGCAGAGGCCACACTGTTGGTGAGGTTGTTTGATGTTTGAGCAGCAGGGATGCTTGCGGCGGCCGCGATCCTTGCAGCTGTAGCAGCAGACGTCTTTTTTATGTTTAGACAATGCCACCGGCAAATCTTTAGGGCCCGCTACCTAGAAACTCAAGCATCAATTATTAAAGGAAAGGCAGTGCTATTGCAGCACTGAGTCAAGAGGCGAGTTGTCAAACTACAAAATAGAATAATTAGATTAGAAAATTAAAGTTGATTTTTGTTCACACACATAGCTGGTTGAGCTTCTACAAACATAAGTTGGAAAAATGTAATATTTAGAACAAAACAAAGAAAGACTGAGGGTAATTACTGCATTAAAGATAGATTAAAGAAAAGGTAAAGGCACTTTAGAGAAATAATTTGTTAGCTGGAACCCTTGAGTCTCTGTATACAGAGCAATCTTTTACCTGTTGAGATAATTGAAATTAATGAGCTATTAAACAAATGAAGTTAATAACAAATAAACAATCTTAAGTCAAAACACCAAAATATCAGGTTATATAGCACTAGTCATATTGTTTGCTAAAGAGAAGTCCCAGGGACACCTATAAATCAAAATTGAAAGTACCTTCATTTATAAAATTATTTACCTAAATTGAATACTCTTAACCTAAAATGAATTAAAGTTATTTGGATCCATATATATATATATTTTCTTTTTCATAAGCGCTTTGTTCTTTGTGACGTCACACTGGACAGACGAACAAACATACAAACATATATTTGTGACGTCACATTAACATGAAATGTAGACAAATGTACAGACATAAAGACATGTATAAAAAGGAAAAAAAAAATACAATTGTGTGCACACTAAAGAGAGATCTCCTTGTCCCGGCCGGGAGGAATGACTCTTGAGTTGTGAAATATTTTGAAGGACTCTTTTGAGGGAATCATTCTATACCTTCATCTTGGTCCTCTTGATTTTGTACCTTTTTTATTAATCTTGATTCTTCAATAACTTCATCTTGATCATTTTGATGTGGTACCTGTTTTATTAATCTAGATGGTATCCATATTGGAGAGGATTCGTCTTTTGGAAAAACACAAACAGATCCTCTTACCCAAATTAATACTAGATCTGGACCCTTCCATGTACCTGAAAGAACATCCTTCCAGTAAACCAAAGGTTTATGTTGTTGGTGTGGATTCCAATGTCTGTCTCCAGCAAAATAACCATTAGAGTCTAAAGTTAAAAAATTTAAGGTAAACAGGGCAACTGCCAATCTGTCCTTAGGACTTTTCCAATTTCCTTCGTTTTGTTTTAATAACATAGTTTTCAGTGTTCGGTTTGCTCTTTCAATAATGCCCTGACCCTGAGGATTGTATGGGATGCCTGTTTTATGGGATATATTGAATTTTGCACAAAACTGTTTGAAAGATAAGGACGTATATGCGGGGCCATTATCTGTTTTAAGCATTTTGGGGATGCCCAATGCAGCAAAAGCTTGCAAACAATGAGATGTAACATCTTTAACTTTTTCTCCAGAATGTAAGGAAGCAAAAATCATGCCTGAGCATGTATCTATGGTCACATGAATAAATCACAATTTTCCAAAACTTGGCTCATGAGTAACATCCATCTGCCACAAATGATTGGGCATTAATCCTTTAGGGTTAACGCCGAAATGAGGATTGGGCAAATGTGTCATACAAGATTTACAATCTTTTACAATTGTTCTGGCTTGCTCCTTTGTGATTTTAAACCTACGTTGCAAGGTGGTGCTGTTGACATGAAACTGGGAGTGGAATAAAGTAGCTTTTTGTAGCACTGAAAGTATAAATATTGTTTTTGTAAGTTCATCAGCCTTTTGATTACCTTCATGGAGGGACCAGGCAAATTAGTATGTGCTCTAATATGGCCTACGAATAGAGGTTCTTTTCTTGCCCACAAAAGTTTTTGTATTTGATAAAACAATTTAAAGGCTGGAGTATGAGGTGCTATTGGTCCTGCTAACTCTAATTTTGGGACGGCTTGTACAATATAGTGGCTATCTGAAAAAATGTTTACGGGCTGGTCCCTAAAATTTTCCAGAGCTCTTACCACAGCTTCCAATTCCACTAGTTGAGCTGATTTGTGTGCAGTTATGTAAGTCATATTTTCTTTTTTAGTGACTACTGTAGCAGTACCATTTGAGGACCCATCTGTAAATACATTAAATGCCTTAGGAATAGGTTGATTTTTTATTACCTGTGGAAATATAATAGGATGATTAATACAAAAAGATAATATAGGGGACTTAGGAAGATGATTATCAAAATTTGCAGAAGTAGAGCATTTAGCTATCGCCCAATCATTATCATTGAAGCATAAGTATTCAATCTGTGATGATGAATAGGGAGTAATAATAGTAGCAGGGTGAATGCCAAATATTTTAGTAGAAGTCTTAAGTCCTTGAAGAATAAGTTTAGCCACCATGGAGGTATAAGATTCAATTATACTTTTAGGAGAGACGGGCAAATGTATCCATAATAAAGGCCCTTGTTGCCAAAATACTCCTGTGGGTGTATATTGTGAAGAAATAATAATCAACATCAGCGGTTGAGTTAAATCAAATCTATCACAATGAGCTCCTTCGATGGCTTTTTCTACTATCTTTAAAGCTTTCCTAGCATCAGGAGTCAATGTTCGTGGTGAAGATGGATCAGGATCTCCGCGAAGGATGTCAAATAAAGGTTTTAGTTGGCCAGTAGTGAGATTTAGTGTAGGGCGAAGCCAATTAATGTCTCCCAGTAGTTTTTGGAAATCATTGAGGGTGGTCAAATGTTCTTTATTTATTAGAATTTTTTGGGGTCTAACAAAAGTATCCATGATTTTAAATCCTAAATATAATATGGGAGATCTGGTTTGAACTTTTTCTTCTGCTATATATAATCCATATTTTTTTAAATTTTCTACCACATCACTGAATATATTAAATAAGATTTTTTGATTAGGGTGGGCCAATAAAATATCATCGATGTATTGTAGACACATAAGGTTTGGATATTTATTTTTAATGGGTTGGATAGCCTTGTCCACATATATTTGGCATATGGTGGGGCTATTAGCCATTCCCTGTGGTAAAACCTTCCATTGATATCTCTGATCAGGGCCATTATTGTTCATAGAAGGAATGGAAAAAGCAAATCTGGGGGCATCCAGAGGATGTAGGGGAATAGAAAAGAAGCAATCCTTTATATCAAGAGTAATAAGATGGAAATTTTTTGGAATAGCTACGGGACTAGGAAGTCCAGGTTGAGTAGGGCCCATAACTTGCATGGTTTTATTAATTTGTCTAAGATCATGTAACAATCGCCATTTTCCTGACTTTTTCTTGATCACAAATATGGGGGAATTCCAGGGAGAGGTGGAAGGTTCTATATGTCCTGCTTCTAATTGTTCCTGAACTAGTAGGTGGGCCGCTTGTAATTTCTCTTTAGATAGGGGCCACTGAGGGACCCACACTGGCTTATCAGAAAGCCATGGTATTTTCAAAATTATTTTCTCAGTGGCCCCGAAAAAAATTATCTTTTTCCTTTATGATAATGATTACTTTTAGGGTTAAGATTATTCTGTACTTTTTGATAATGTGTTCTTTTAGGGTTAAGATTACCCTGTAGATTTTCACATTTAACATCTGCAGGCTTGGTTGCAAGGTGTACTCCCATTTGTTGCAAAATATCTCTTCCCCATAAAGTAACCGGTAGATTAGGTAAAACATAAGGCTGAAATGTTCCTTTATGGCCTTCATCATCCTCCCATTTTAAAATTACTGCACTTTTATCTGGGAGGTTATTATATCCCAAGCCTCTTAAACTGGTTGAAGCTTTTTGCAGAGGCCAGTGCTTGGGCCATTGGCGTAAATTAATAATGGAAGAGTCAGCTCCAGTATCTATTAATCCCTCCATTTCTATTCCTTGGATTTTTATTTTACACATAGGCCTCCTTGAACAGTCTCGAACCCAGCAAGCCATGGGAAGTGAGTCAGTGGAACAAAATCCTCTATTGTTCCCTTCTTGAGGCATACCCATTTTAAATGAATTATGTAAATTGGGAAGGAGAAGCAACTGAGCAATTCTATCTCCTTGATTAACAGAAGTTATACTTTGGGGTGAGCTAAGCATTATTTTTATTTCCCCTTTGTAGTCTGAGTTTATTACACCTGGGGTCACTTGCAAACCTAATAAGCTTTTAGGACTATGCCCGATAATAAGTCCTACAGTCCCTGAGGGAAGAGGTCCCCTGACTCCTGTGGGAATCAGTTGAACCCCCATTTCAGGTGTTAACACTATTTGGGCGGTGGAACAGAGGTCTAATCCTGCATTTCCTCTTGTTCCTCTGGCGAGGGAGTGGATGGGTAGTAGGGATTGTGTCGGGGAAGCATCTGAGTGGATGCTTGAGGATACTCCTTCTGCAATGCCCCGTACATTTGTGGGCCCCGGGGTATTGGGCCCCGTGCCCCGTTTTTTGAATTCCTGAACAAAGGATTTCCATGGATGTCAAATTTTGAATGGCATTTATTGGCCCAATGATTTCCCTTTTTACACCTGGGGCAGCGGCCTGGAGCACGGTATGAGCTTGGTCTTATTTCTCTTTTGGGATTTTGCCTAGAATTGCCTTATTGATTATGATAATTTTGCCTGGAATATCCTGATTGATTATAATATCTACGTTTAGCCTTTGTGAAATTTCGAGAGGAAGCACCTCTCATTGAGGCTGCAATCACATTTCCTGTGACAAAGGCGTCATTTATATTTTTACATAGTTGTATATATACTGAAAGATCCTTTTTAGTTCTCCATGGCCTAATGGCTGCTTGGCACCATTTATTTGCATTTTCATAAGCTAATTGAACAACTAATGGCATAGCTTGGTCAACATCTGCAAACACACTACCTGCAGTTCTCAAAAGTCGATCAGCAAAGTCAGCATACGGCTCATTTGGTCCTTGAATCACTTTTGACAAGCTACCTTGTAGATCCCCAGGTCCTTGTACAGTTTTCCATGCCTCTAAGGCAGCTGCATTTATCTGAGCATATACATCTGGGTCATAATCTGTTTGAGCCTGTAAGTCTGCGAATTGACCTTCTCCTGTGAGCATGTCTATATTATAGTTTTCAAACCCTGCAGCCGCGTTTCTTTTAGTTGTTTCTATACAAAGTTCTTGGAATTGCGATCGCCAAACCAAGAATTGCCCCCCGCTTAATGTTGCTTTACATAGACTTTTCCAGTCTGAGGGGGTTAAGCTAAAGGTGTTAAGGGACTCCAGCATACTCAACGTGAAAGGAGCTTGGGGCCCATAAGTCATTACTGCCTCTTTGAGATTTTTTATTGTTTTGAAATCTACTGACTGATGGACACTCTGTCCATTTTTCTTTTCAAATGCTGGCGGTTCCCAATGTATCTGTGAGTTGTCCTCGAGAGCGCATAAGCGATCAGAAAGACTTTTTATTTCTGTTTCTAGGGTATGCAAATGCCTAGTAATACCCTTCATATTTTCTGTAATGGATTCCACCCATGGGGGAGTAGAGGACACAAGTGGCTCCTCTACCTGACCGTCCTTTTTCTCGGTCTTTTTTAGTTTCTTTTTCCTCATTTTCTCAGGATCACTTTTACTAGATTCCTCACCACTGCTAATTTCACTGACAGCAATATCCTGAGGCCCAGGTTCCAGTGAGAGCAAGTATCCTTCAGCTTTCGCCAATAACTCCCAAATAGCTTTAATAGCTTGGATTTTTGTCATTTTTGGGTCTCTTCTAATACTCTCTTTACTGGTCTCAGTTGGCCCAGTGGAATCTATACTTTTTTGATCACTTTCACTTTTGTCTATATACTCCTCACTGAGAACAGAGTCAGGTATATCAAGGAGTCTTTGCATAGCCTCTATCACTTGGGATTCAGTTATATTCGAACCCATCTTTAGAGACCTTTCAGTTCTTACCTGTCCGCTCCGAAGTTCCCCGTACGGGCCGCCACCTGTTGCTGCCTGAAGCGCTTGGAACAACGGAGCCGCGGGAAAAACTTCAGAAGCAAACTGGAGACAAACAGCTTTTTATTCTGATAACTTTTCTCTCTGGTTCTAACAACGACTAACACACGCCAAAAAACACACCCTAAAATGGCGCTGACCCGATCAGCAATTTCGGCCAAGTCACTCCAGATCTCGCAACAAGTCCCGTGAGATACGGGAGGCGACAAAGCCCAAATCTCCACGGCTCATAGTCAACCGCAATTCGAGTCAATCCCCAAACAGGGCTCCTGCAATTACTGAGATGCCATCCAGGAATCTTTTCTATTCTTCTGTTGCAAAGCACTTGGGCCATAATCACCATACCGTCCTTGGCCAGATCCTCCTTGACAGCACCTTTAAATGTATTCTTTTTGTAGCCAAATAGCAAAATTTTCAAATCTTTTTGCTGTATTTCATGTTATTCCTGAGTATCATTGTAAGTCTGGATCATAGTAACCATTAAAACCAGTGCTACTGCCTGAGTATTTTGTGGCTTAAATTTTTCTCTACCATCACATTTAAGACCTTTGTCTTCTAGAGATTCTGTCATCAAAGCATGGAAAAAATGCAATCTACAGTAGAACAATGATGACCTTTAGTTCAAGTCCCAAATGAATCCTGCATTTTTTTTTTTTTTTAATGAGCATAACTTCAGTGCCTGCATTTCTATGAGAATTCTGAGCCCCCACTGAAATTGGCCATTAAGCTCCTTTTACAGCATTCTAGGCCTTCTTCAGCCTCCTACTACATGGTTTTCCAAATTCTTCCTGCAAACCAATTCCAAAAGCTCGTCCATATCATTGTGTATCCTAACAACAAAGATTACTCAAATTCTTGCTGCCAATTGTCTGGGTTGACTAATCACTAAAACAAATGCCTGCAGTAATCATGTTAAATGGGGAAAGGTCAATTTTGGCTCACAATTAAGGCAACTCCTCTTAAAGCTAACCACAGAAATACAATATAATCTAGCAATTCCACTTTGGGATATATTTTAAAAATAAAAGTAAAAAAAACTTGTAAACAAAGACTCAATTTTGAAAGTTTCAGTCCATGATCAGCTGGCCAGTTGGACTTCCTTGCTTTTGGGCCTGTGGAGAAGATATGTTAGTACTAAGTCATGATATTCAAAATAGTGTGGCACATAAGAACAATGGAATAAAAGAGAAAGCTCAAAAACGAACTTTTGCATAAATGGTCAAATGATTTTTGACAAGTGTGACAAGGCCATTTAATGGATATTAAAAATAAATAAATTACATTATATTAATGAAGATAAAACTTTACCTTAGACCATACACAATACTTAATGCAAAATGAATCAAAGAACTACACATAAGAGGCATAAACTATAATATCTATAGAATAAAACAAGAAAAAAATCATGATTTTGAATTTGACAATGGCCTAGTTTGGATATGTTGCCAAAGCACTGGCAACAATAACAAAAAAAAAAAAAAAAAAAAATAGATACAGGGGACTTCTTTCAAATTGAAAATATTTGCATATAAAGGATATTAACACAAGGTGAAAAGGCTGAATGGGAGAAAATATTTTTAAATCATACAGTTTTTAAATCACACATATTTAAAAAAAAATGGGATTGATATTTTTCCCAAAAAGATGTGAAAATATCCATATACACAAGAAAAGATGTTTAACATCGCTAATCAATAGAGAATTACAAACAAAACTCCCATAAGATACCACTTGACTGCCCACAATAACAATTATTTTCAAAAAGGCATAATATTAAGTGTTGAGAAAGATGTGGATAAATTATAACATCTGTATAATTCTGGTGAGGATGTAAAATGGTGTAGCTACTGTGACAAACTGTATGGCAACTGCTCAAAAAGCTTAACACAGAAATACCATATGATCCCCAGCAATTCTACTTTTAGGTACATAGCCCATAATACTGAAAACAGGGACTCAAACAAAATCTATGTAGTCATGTTCAGAGCAGCATATTCACAAAAACCAAAGATGGTAACAGAAGTTTTCATTAACAGACAGATTAATACAGTATGTAGTAAATATAGAAAGAATAAAATATTATTCATCCTTAATAAAGAAGGAAATTCAGATAAGTTCTACAACCTGGATGAACTTTGAAAACATGGTACTACAGAAAATAAGGTAGTGACACAAAAGATAGATATTGTAATTTTACTAATATAAGGTAAGAAGACAAGTCATAATTTGGAGGGGAAAGTACTGGTGATTGAACCCAGGGGAACTTAACCACTGAGCAACATCCCCAGTTCTCTTTATTTTTATTTTGAGACAGGATTTCACTGAGTTGCTTGGGGCCTTGCTAAGTTGCTAAAACTGGTTCTGAACTCATGATCCTCCTGCCTCAGGCTCCCAAGCCAAGAGACTAGTCATAAATTAATAGAGAGAGTAAAGTAAAATGGTGGCTGCCAGGAGCTTTAGAAAAGAGAAGAAAATAAAATTGGTATTTAATGTGTATAGAATTTCAGTTGGAAAAGACAAAAAATGTTCTGAAGACTGAAGGTGGTGATGACTTTGCAATCTATTAATGTACTTAATGTTGTAGAACTATTGCATTTTAAAATAATTAAATGTAAACATGAACTGGTAAAATTTAAGCATTGTATACTTAAACATTATTTATAGCATAATAGTAATACATCCTTTCCATACTTCTAAGTAATTATTTTTTATTCAAATATTTCAGAAAATCTTCTCTGAAAAATCTGTTTCTTATTTCATATTCAAAATTGAGGATCCAAATACGCATTACAGGTATTTGTATAGTTTTATTATTTGTACTAGGTATTTTAGAATTTCTGATTATCCAAAATAATTCTAAAAATATGTCAGCAAAAATATGCACACATACATACACATGCACTCAAGTCAGCAAAAGTAAGTTTTCATTGACTGATTAATTCATTTTTAAAAATAGGTACAATATATTTTGATGAATAGGAACATGATGCTTTTGTAGACATCAGAGTTACAGAATCTTCGATTATTTAATATAAACTATAATTTGAAAAAATAAAGAATTTTTTTTCTGCATCTCAGGCAAAACATATTCTCTTTTCATAACAAGGGATACACGGATGTGTACTCAGATCAAATGGCATGAAATTTTACACATTTTAAGAATTAGAGTCACTTCTATGTCTTGCTTGATTTTTGGTTTCTTCATTCTGATCTATAAAATGTCATTTTAGGAAACAATTGTTAAAAATGAACAATGAGAACCACAAATCACACAACCATGTTTTGGTAATTGAGTGCAATCCATTAGAGAGAACCATCATAAATATTTACCATAAAACTACTTAGATTTAGAAAAAGATGAAATTTTATTCAGTACATCTTTATGACACAGCAGCAAAGTTGAAATTAATTTTGGTAATATTTTATAAGATATTATATATTTTTAAAGAATGTAATTTAACATTTTAAGCTTTCCTTATTAGGACAGCTTACTCATCCCTGGAATAGTCACAAACATAGAATTACAGGTAAGTCATATGTTTCTGTTTTACTGTGTACATGCTAGCTGAATTCTTTAGGACCAAATTCAAAGTTAAATATATAAACAAATAAAAAAATAACTTAAGAAGAAAATATAGAACTCAGAACTGTGTTTGACTACATGAAAAAGTTGAAGGCCACTTGCCAATATGGCCCTCATCCTCATCTGATTCTTACACATCTCTGATTCAAGTACATTGAACTAAAAAGCATAACAATAAAAATACTTGTTATAGTTGTATCTCAGCTATCCATGGCTGTTGTCACAAATTATTACACCTTTAGTAAATGAAAATAACATAAATCCATTATCATATAGTTCTATAGGTTGTAAGTGACATGGATCAACTGGGTTAAAGCCAAGGTTTGAGCAGGTTTACATTCCTTTGTGAAGACTCTAAGAAATAATAAATTAAATGCTTTCCCAAATTCTATAGGCTGCTTACATTCCTTCCCTCAAGGCCTCCTTCCTTCATCTTCAACCCAGCTATATTGCATTCCTCTGTGAATTAGTCAGGGAAAGTCTTCCTCTTCTAGGGAATCATGTGATGAGGTAGAATCCAATGAATAATCCAGGATAGCCTCCCCGTCTCAACACTCATACCTTTGTCACACCTTAAAGTTAATTTTGCAAGGTAAGGTAACATGTTCATAAATACTAGAGGTTAGAAAGTAAATATATTTGGAATCGTTTCCCTGCCATGAGTATTTTTCTTCCAAATTCTGTTTATAAAAAATAGCTCTAGCTTGAAGATATCAAGCTTGTTCTAATTATGTACTTACGTATAGCCCAAAGATAGTAGTTTCTCCTTTCATTTTCTTGTTTAGTATCCATTAAGTAAGAGAGTATATACTTCTACCATTTTGTTATGCTTTGAAAGCATATAAAGCAGTAGGCGTAGTGGTGCACTCCTGTAGTCCCAGCAGCTCAGGAGGCTGAAGTAGAAGGATTGAAAGTTCAAAGACAGCCTCAGAAATTTAGCAAGACCCTATCTCAAAACAAAAACTAAAAGGGCTTCTTATGTAGCTCATTGGTTAAGTGCCCCTGGATCCAATTCCTCTTACCAAAAAAAAAAAATTAGCATTTAAGCAACCTTGGTGTAAAATAAGTTCCCACGATGCATTTTTTCTTTCTAAATTTTATATGAAGATCATTCTTTTTTATGTTACTTAGCACTTTGCATTCTGTAGAAACTTTCTCTTTTCTCCCAATTGTCTGCTTATAATAAAATGTTCACCAGGAAGATGTTCCTGAATCAATCCATGCCCTGTGACATCACTATTAGAAGGTGATTAGTTTTGTTCCAGATATTATTGCTAGGATTTATATATATTTATTTATATATTATATATATATGTATATGTATATATACATACATATATATATATATATATATATTTATATAGCAATTGTTTCTCTATACATTCCAGTAGGCATGTTTAATCTCCATAAGTAATATTTCTAAAGCCCAATTTAGTTGTATCATGGTAAATACATCAGTGAGATAGTTGAATATCTGTACTGATATCTGTCCAGGGTGCCTTATTTTTCTGCAAAGACTGGAAAGTCTAGAAGCTAAATTTCCTAGACTCATTTGTACTTAGCAGTCTTAATAAGATTATTTTATTTATTTCATTTTTACTACTAATTTGGATTTCCTATGTTTTCTTGATTAATTGGGGCATAGTATTTCTTTTTCTTTTTTTTTAATATTTATTTATTTACTTTAGTTGTACACAATGCAATGCATTTATGTTTACGTGGTGCTGAGGGTCGAACCCAGGCCGTGCACGTGGGAGGCGAGCGCTCTGCCGCTGAGCCACAACCCCAGCCCTTTCTTTTTCTTTAAGGAAACATATTCTTCAATTATTATTTCTTTTGAATACTGAAAACAAAGTTATCTGTCATTATTTTAAGTATCAGTTGTGTCACAGACCATGTAAATTTGTTTTAACAGAATTTTTCAGAAAACAGAATCTGTGTTGAGTTTAACTGAATTATTTCAAGCTAATGAATTAATTTGTTGATTTTTAAAAATTTTTTGAGCACTTATTATATTGTGTTGCTTATTTATGTTCTTGCTTTTATAAAAATTATTTAAAAATATATATGTGAAAACATTTCCAGGATTTATATCAAGAAGTGAGACCTGATTATTTCTTTCCTTTTATTTTTTCTGTAACCAACAATTCTGCGGATATCACTATGTTTACCTTCCTACCAGAAGGCACGTGTAAATTATGCTATACTGCTTTATCATTTATTGTTTTCTCCCCATGTATAGAACGAAAGGTGTGCTGGAGCAGAGAACTTTTGCTCACTGATATAACCCAAACATAGATGAGTGTTTAGCACTTGGCAGTGACACAGCACAATTAGCTGAGTGAATGAATTTAGAGAGTGCCTATTTTATGTTGGACACTGTTTTGGGTCTTTAGATGCAACTATGAGGAAAATAGTCAGAGAACCTTATGGAGCTTATAGTTTCTGAGGTAGAAAAAGCCACATAATCAATGAATAACAGTCATAATAATTGATTCAATTGTATGGACTGTTAAAAGATGATAAGTACTATGCAAAAAAAATAAAAAATAAAAAAGCATGAAAAGAACAAGAGAAATCAGGAGACACTGGCCAGGAAAAGGTGTCAGGACATTTCAGAAGTGGTAATTTTCAAGATGACTGATGTATTAAGAAGATGTATTAAGAAGAACACATTCCAACAAAGTATTATGACTAACGGTATTCTATGAGGACAGAATGGGGAGAGAAATTATAAGAAGAAAGGACAGTCACAATAGGGCAAGAAAGAGAGCATAAAGGACCAATGGCAGAACATACAGGAGAAGGAAAGATGGTACAAGATGAGTTCAGGGTAAATGATGAGGCCCCAAAGACCAGAGAATGGAATTTTATGCTTTACTTTTAGTGATATGATGCCATTAGGAAATTGTGAGCAGAGACATGGCAGTCTTACATTTTATAGGATCTATCTTGCTGGTATATTGAAAATAAACAGTAGGATATTGTATATTGAAGTAGAGAATGCTTATCATTGCAGTAAAACCAATCAATTAAGGCATTTAAGCATCACTGAGCACTGACAACATGATATTTAATATAGAACCATCAAGACTATGAATTTTAGAAACTGCCCATGTAAGTCATTTCTTATAAATCAGGGATCCTAGATTAATTCTTCCTTAAAATAGATCTTTTCAATAAATAAATTCATATGTAAAATGTAACAAAAGATAAACCTTTACAGAATCCAAAGTTTTCATGGACATTCTTTATATTTTTTTTTTCAGAAAGTATGAAATTCTTTTGAAAGGTTTTTAATTTTTTATATTATTATTTTTTGGCAGTACTGGATAGGGAACCTAGAACCCAGAGCCTTGTGCTTACTAGACTAACATTCTACCCCTGAGCTACAGCCTCAGTGACAAAATTGTTTTAATAAAGCACCGCTGTTTTTTATAACATTTTCTTTCAAATAGTTGACACTCATTCTGTAAGTTTTCAGTCCCCAAATGAGCAGGTGCTCTTTTGCTCCCTGACCAGCTGCAATTATAGGAAGTCCTTGATGCATCCCAAATTCCATGACGTGAAAATGGAGAAAATATGCATCTTAGAATCATGGACGTATTCTAGTCAGAATATCCAAATTTGAAGATCAGATTCAGACAAATTATAATTCTGCCATTTAGTTTCTCTATGAGTTTCCTATTGCTACAATCACAAATTATCATTAGCTTAGTAGTTTCAAACAACAAAACTTCATTATCTTATAATTCTGGAAATTAGAAATCCAAAGTGGATCCAGAGATGGTCTAGAGGAAAATCCTCTTCATCTTCCTTGCTAGCTTCCAAAAGTTGCCTATAAGCCTTGGTTCAGGGACCCTTTCCATTATTCTATAAACCACAGTATCTCTGATGAAAAAGTCTTCATATGCCTGCTGTGTTATGTGTCTTTCTTCTTAGATTACCAATGTCTTGTTTAAAGAAATATTGCTGTGAAAACATACCTTATAATAAAAGGAAACTATGACTGAAAAAAAATAAATAAATTCAAACAATATAATTAATTTTGTAAATATAGCAATTTTTCTTTTCTGTTTCTGAGCAATAGATTTCCAGAGTCCCTAACACCAAGTATGTAAACACATTTTATATTACATCCTTTTCTACAATATTGTAGATAGCTGCTTATGTTCTACTCAAAAATGTATCCTGTAAAACTAATAGAAATCATAAAAATCTTATGATGCACTCCATCAAAAATCTGATTTCAAAGAGCATTTTTTATAAATATGTAATTTTGATAACTTTTGCTCACATTTCTACTCCCTGAAATGTATTTTCAGTGAAGTTTGCTATAATATAGCATGCATACATAAATCTATATGTATGTGTAATATACATATATGTATGTATACTTCAATGATCTCCACGACATTAAGCATTTTTTTTGTTTGCTTGTTTCCCCAGCCCATCCCCTTTTTAGGGAAACGGATAGTAGCCTGAATTTCAATGACATATAATGTAAAGATGAATCCAAAATCATTTGTCTTGTCCTTTCCAGGCAAGAAAATAAATAATTATTCTTTTGTTAATTACAAAGTTCTTTTCAACTGCCATAATTCACAGACAGATGAGTGTTAAAATTTCTAAAACGCTTAGGTGGAAAGATCTTTTCTTGGCCCCCATAAATTGCAAATGCTGGGCTATTAGACATTATTGCCAAAGTCACTTCCTCACACAAAATATGAATGAAACTAAAAGGCAAATTTGTTTTCATAGTGTCAGAGTATCTTTGGCATTTCTCTAAGGTCTACAGATGCCACTACTAATGAAGAGATGTTAAAGAATAATGAGCTCAAGGCTTTCATATGTTGAATGATGAATAAAATTTATGTCTCAGAGATCACATGGGGCCAAAATGGTGTAAATGAACACAAATCAATGCAAAAACCATGTTTGTAATCCCTATTCTCATGCAAGACCTGCGTACATAAATTTTCAATTCCTTACTCATATAGAGAAATCAATATTGGACAAGAGAGATACTTTCATGACAACTAAATCTCTGTATTTATTTAGTTTTCCCTGAATTTGAAAGTATTTCTGAAGTTTTAAGTACTAAGTGTTTGAAATGATATATTTTATTTGTACATATTTCTGCAAGGGTTTGACACAGCATACTACCTTTAGTTGATTTCTAATACACCATTAATAACCTTGCTGATTTAGATATTTACTTTCTTAGCTATATTTAAGAGAAATGTTTTACTATTAATCTGATTCGTAAAGGGTTAATATTTTACCCTCCTATTGAAAGGTATAACTACAAAGGATTTTAAGTATAAGTATTTGCAAATTGCAGTCAAAGTCCCTTTAGATCACTTACTAAAGTCATTTGCATAGCACATCCAATAAGCAGATGTATCTGGAAATGCTGATCCTCTGTGCATCTGTCTATAAGTAGGATATCTAAAACATAATTAATGTAGCAAATTATGATGCTTTAAAATTCTTAGCCAAACCAAAGAAAATAAGCAATAAATAATTTGACCCCAAATGTTGTATATATTTGAATGTGAAAACAAAGATAAAATTATACTTTCACTTACATATGGAAGCAATAATACAAAAGTGAATTTAATTAGTTACACAGTTCTTGAATGTGTTTTGTTATTGCTTTTTCTTTATCAAACATTCACATATGAAACTCTACTCAGTGCTTAAAGATGTTTGAGTCTTCTAGGCATAAAATCATATCATAAGAGAATAATGATAATTTGACCCAAAAAATTCCACCAGAAAACTTCTAGAACTCATAAAAGAATTCAGCAAAGTAGAAGGATACAAAATCAACACCCATAAATCTAAGGCATTTCTATATATAAATGACAAGTCCTCTGAAAAGAAAATGAGGAAACCTACCCCATTTACAATAGCATCAAAAATAAATAAATAAATAAAATGCTTGAGAATCAACTTAACGAAAGATGTGAAAGACCCCTATAATGAAAACTACAGAACACTAAAGAAAGAAATTATGGAAGACCTTAGAAGATGGAAAGATCTACCTTGCTCCTGGATAGGCAAAACTAATATTGTCAAAATGGCCATACTACCAAAAGCACTATACAGATTCAATACAATTCCAATCAAAATTCCAATGACATTCGTCATATAAATAGAAAAAGCAGTCATGAAATTCATCTGGAAAAATAAGAGACCCAGAATAGCTAAAGAAATCCTTAGCAAGAAGAGTGAAGCAGGTGGCATCACTCTACCAGACCTTAAATTATACTACAGAGCAATAGTAACAAAAACAGCATGGTATTGGCACCAAAATAGACTTGTAGACCAACTGTACAGAATAGAGGACATAGAGACTAATGCCTATAACTTCAGTTATCTTATATTAGAGAAAGGTGCCAAAAATGTACATTGGAGGAAAGAGCCTCTTCAACAAATGGTGCTGGGAAAACTGGAAATCCATATGCAACAAAATGAAATTAAACCTCTATCTCTCACCATGCACAAAATTCAACTCAAAGTGGACCAAGGATCTAGGAATTAGACCAGATACTCTACACCTAATAGAAGAAAAAGAAAGCTCTAATCTCCAACATGTTGGATTAGGCCCCAAGTTCCTTAATCAGACTCCTGTAGCACAAGAATTAATACCAAGAATCAATAAATGGGATAGATTCAAATTACAAAACTTCTTCTCAACAAAAGAAACAATCATTGAGGTGAATAGAGAGCCTACTAATTGGGAACAAATTTTTACCACACGCATGTCAGATAGAGCACTAATCTCTAGAACATATAAAGAACTCAAAAATCTTAACACCAAAATAAAAACAAATAACCCAATCAATAAATGGGCCAAGGAACTGAACAGACACTTCTCAGAAGAAGATATACAATCAATCAACAAATACTTGAAAAAAATGTTCAACATCTCTAGCAATTAGAGAAATGAAAATCAAAACCACTCTAAGATTTCATCTCACACCAGTTAGAATGGCAGCTATTAAGAACACCAACAACAATAAATGTTGGCGAAGATGTGGAGAAAAAGGCATGCTCATACATTATTGGTGGGATTGCAAAATGGTGCAACCAATATGGAAAGTAGTATGGAGATTCCTTGGAAAACTTGGAATGGAACCACCTTCTGACCCAGCTATCCCACTCAGTCTTATACCCAAAGGACTTAAAAACAGCATACTACAGGGACACAGCCACATCAATGTTTATAGCAGCAAAATTCACAATAGCTAAAATGTGGAACCAACCTAGATGCTCTTCAGTAGATGAATAGATAAAGAGAATGTGGTATATATACACAATGGAGTATTACTCAGCAATAAAAGAGAATAAAATCATGGCATTCGCAGGTAAATGGATGAAGTTAGAGAATATAATGCTAAGTTAAGTTAGATAATCCCCCCAAAACAAATGCCAAATGTTTTCTCTGATATAAGGAGGCTGATTCACAGTGGGGTTGGAATGGGGATCATAGGAGGATTAGAGGAACACTAGAATGCCAGTGGGGAGGGAGGGGAAGGGAGGGGGCCAAAGGGTGAAGAAAAAAAAAAAGATGCTAGAATGAGATGGATATCATTACCCTAAGTGCACGTACGAAGTCACGAATGGTGTAAATATACTTTGTATACAACCAGAGATATGTAAAAATGTGCTCTATAAGTATAATATGAAATGTAATACATTCTGCTGTCATTTCTAAAAATTTAGAATAAATAAATTAAAATAAAAAAATTTAAAAAACATGGTTGAAAAAATAAATTAGAAATCTAGTGTATACCAAATTCTGCACTGTGGTAGCTATTGAATTCTTTCCTTTGAAATAGGAACTCAGTAACTTACATGATATATAGCACAATTTAATTAGTATAAATTAATAGCATTTACCCATTTAAAAAATAATAAATTTCCTGTTAATTTCCTTGGTGCATATCTACCAGATCTACAGATAATTTCAAAAATAATTTAAGTAGGATTATTCACAAAACATAATTACACATTTAGAAAAATATTAAGATATGTAATTTAGCTGTGTGTGGTGGTACACACCTGTAATCCCAGCAGCTCAGAAGGCTGAGGCAGAAGGATCACAAGTCTAAAGCCAGTCTCCACAACTTACTGGGGTCCTAAGCAACTTAGAGAGACCTTGTCTCAAAAGAAAATATAAAATATGTTGGGAATTTGGCTCAGTGTTTGAGCACCCTTGGGTTCAATTCCTGATACAAAAAAAAAAAAAAAAAAAGAAAGAAAGAAAAAAAGAAAGAAAGAAAAGAAATATATTTTAACCAATGAATTACAACAAAGCACAAAGCATTTGAAGGTTTTTTTTTTAAACAGTATAAAAAGAGAAAACAGCATTTATTATTTTAAAAATTGAATTACATTCTTAAATATATCTTTTCAGAGTCCCTCTTGCCTCCTTGTCCTAATTTTTTTTTTTAGTTTAATATCACAGGATCTAGATGAGGGCTGGGATTGTGGCTCAGTGGCAGAGTGCTTGCCTAGCATGTGCATGGCCCGGGTTCAATCCTCAGCACCATGTAAAAATAAAGGCATTGTGTACAACTAAAACAAATAAATAAATATTTTTAAAAATCTAGATGAATTTGTATTTCCTTAGGTTATATGGCTTTCTTGCAGTTGGAAAAGGGATTACATATGGGCATCTACCATATTGGTCATTTGATTTGAGTTGTTTAAATGTTAATAATTGTATTGCCATGTGTATTTACTGTGAGACAAAGTGTTGGGCATGTATTCATGAAAGCAAGGATTATTTTTCCTGTAGAAAAAGATTTCTTTTTAAAATTTGCATTCAAACCTCAGCAAAGATTTGGGTTTTTTCATCAGGTTTTATTTTCCAGTTTTTGTAAACCATTTTCAGTTGGTTCTTTTTAGTTATACATAATATTAGGATTTATTTTGACATAGTTATAGAAGTATGGGATATAATTTCTTCTAATTCAGTCTTGCGTACTTCCCCTTTACCTCCTCCTCCCTCCCGTGTTCCCTTCTCTCTATTCCACTCATTTTTGTTTTAGAGCTTTATAGCTGTACATAGTAGTTGGGTTCATCCCAAAGAACTCATGCATGCATGGAATTCTATTTCAGTTCATGATTCCCCTTTTTCCTCCCCCTTACTCTCCAGGCCTCCCTTTCCTTCCCTATTCTCCTTTATATAGTCTACTCAACTTATTGTGTTCATCTATTATTTGTATTTTATTGGTTCCTTTTACTTATATATAAAGGTTAAGTACCCTGTGGTATATTTATGTATGCACAAGTCATGAATTTTTTCAAGAATTCATTCTGCATTGCTTTCCCTTTCCCTCCACACTGCTGCTCCACCTTGCTCTGCATTACTGATCTTTACATTTATGTTATCTTATCCTTCCCTTTCCCTTTCTTTTATTCTACTCTAGCTTCTGCATAGGAGAAGAAGCATTTGGTCTTTCAATTTTTTAGTTTTGCTTATATCACTTAGAATGATATTCTTCATTTTTGTGCATTTACCAGCAAGTGCCATAATTTCATTCTTCTTTATGGCTGATTAGAACTCCATTTTGTGTGTGTGTGTGTGTGTGTGTGTGTGTGTGTGCGCGCACAGTTTCTTAATCCATTCCTCTATTGATGGACCCTACATGGGCTGATTTAATAATTTACCTATTATGAACTGTGCTGCTGTAAATGTTTATGTGGTTGTATTACTATATTCAGCTGATTTTAGTTTTTTTTGGAAAATACCAAGGAGTGGAATAGCTGGGTTAAAAGATGGCTCTATCCCTAGTGTTTTGATGATTCTCTGTACTGCTTTCCAGAATGGTTGTACTAGCCTGCAGTTCCACCTACAATGTACAAGTGTACCTTTCCCCCCACAATCTTGCCATCATTTATTATTACTTTCATTCTTGATCACTGCCATTCTGTCTGGAGAAAGATGAAATTTTAGTGTAATTTTGATTTGAATTTCACTGGTTGCTAGGGATTTTGAACATTATTTTTTTCATATATTTGTTAGCCATTTGTGTTTCTTTTGAGAAGTTTCTGTTTCATTCTTTGGCCAATTATTAAGTTATTTGGTTTTTGTGATGTTAAGTTTTTTGAATTCTTTATATATTCTGGATATTGATACAGTATTGGAGGAGTAGCTGGCAAAGATTTTTCTCCCTTCAAGCTCTTAATCATTCCCTTTGATGTGCAGAAGCTTTTTAGTTTGCTGGCATCCCACTTATTGCTTCTTGGTTTTATTTCTCATGCTTTGGGAATCTTGTTAAGGAAGTCAGTGCCATCACTTATATGATAGAGTATTGAACCTATGTTTTTGTCTAGCAGTTTAAAAATTTCTGGTCTAATTTCCAAGTCTTTGATCCATTTTGATTTGAGTTTTGTGCATGGTGAGAAACAGAGGTTTAGCTTCATATTTCTACATATAGTTATCCTGTTTTCCCAGAAACGTTTGTTAAAAGGCTATCTTTTCTCTAAAATATATTTTTTGCACCTTTGTCAATATCAGATGGCTGTAAGTATGTGGATTTGTTTCTGTATTCTACTCTGTTCCACTGGTCTTCGTGTCTGTTTTGATGCCAATACCATATTCTTTTTCTTACTACAGTTCTGTAATACAATTTTTGATAAAGTATTGTGATGTCTCCTGCTTCACTACTCTACTGATTTTTTTGGCTACTTACCTTTAAGGTTTTACAGGGTTTTTGTTGTTGTTGTTAGTGTTGTGTGGATATACATGATAGATTCCCTGGGATATATTCCTATAAGTGCATAGGAAATTAAGGTCAGATTTAGTCTGCTGTTCTTACCTTATTCTATTTCTACTCCCTCCTGCTCAGTCCACTTCATCTAGTCCACAGATCTTTCTTCTGTTTTGATGGTATTCTAAACCATTTTTAAGGAACAAAATTTTCACATAACCATCATAAGATTTTACAAATTGCTTGTCATCCATTTTCCCTTGAGATTTACCATGCCATCATTTGTTAATTTCATTATATGCTAATATTATGCTTAATATTAGCAATACTATTCCTAACAAGGATGCAGATATGTATATGTGTATTTATGTATGTTATTACACATTAATTGTTTCTGTATTTTTAGGTACTTAATGAATCAAGATTAATTTACGCAAGGATGTTTTTATAATTATAACTGAGAAAAGAAATGATATAGCATATGGTGAATAAAACTAACAACTTTACACATAATATGTATTTGAAAAAAGTAATTAATCACCTAATTTAACTTTTCCAATTACAAAGAGCAAAGTAGTCTGAAGAGATAGTTTATGGATTCTTCTGGAATCCAAAAATTATTTGATTGATTTTTACCTTTTTTTAAAATTTAAATAATTCATTTTTTTAGAAAACAGGCAATAGATAATCACTCAGATTTAATTGCAACAATAATGATGAACAAAAAGAAAAAAAATGACATTCATAATTCTATTATTTTTTAAATCAATCTAGAAATGTTATTGAAGAATCCTGGATCCATACAAATAGATGCAAATTGATGACATAGTACCATTAAAATCTTATATATATTTGCCTACTTATTAATGTTTATAATTAGTGAAAGACACACATAACTGACAAAAAGCTAAATATCCTATTTTTAATATTTGAAAAGTTTAAAATTTATAAAAATGCAAATAATAGTTTTATAAATTATTAATATATGGAAAGAAAAAAATTATTCTTGAATTATATGTATTTTTAAAGTATATACTTTATGATTAATAGATAATCGTGTAAGTTATATTTGAAGTAAATTGAAGGAAAACTGAATTTAAGAAGTTGAAGTTGTCCTCCCTTTTTATCTTTCTAAAGACAGAAATGGTATAATATTTGCTATCAGATTTATTTCATTGAATTTTGTTTTCTTCTTGTGAATGTACAATGTACTTCATTAAGAAAACAAATATAAGTGGAATAAACCACAAAAAATGTGTTATAGTACTTGAATCTACATATATTAAATGAATTTTATTCATATTGTGTGTCAGTGTTTTTGGTTTTGCCTTTTCGATGAACTAATAGTCCAGATCAGTTATGACCTATTTTATTGAATATTTTAAATACTTTTATGTTCACTTGATGCATCATCATTACATTATTTTTGTTAACATCCTTCCTTCCTTCATTCATACATTTCATTCATGAACATGATAATGTTTATCATAAGCAAAGCAACATTGCTACATACCTTTTGTTTTAGAGAATAATAACATTACAATAAATACATTATTATTTTAAGAATGGTTATAACTGATGAAAAATGTATTGTAAGTACTGAATCAACTAATTTGAGATATTCAGCTAATTCTGTATTTGTCTCAATGACTCTTTTTTCATGACTTGACTCTAAGAAATGGTATAAATTACAATAAACATGAAGCAGAAAGATATATACTTGGTTGTTAGTGGTTTTGGTAGCTAAGATGAATGTTACTTCCTTGTCCACACCTTTTAAAAAAATTTGGTAAAATTTATTATTTTATAGGAAATTAATAAAAGTGACTGGTAATTAATTATATGTAAGAACATCCTCCCACAGAAATAAAGTACTTAAATTTATTACCCTAGTATGCTACACAGAATTTTTTAAGTTTTATTTTACTTTCTCTTATTTCCTATGTTTCTGCTGTGAGGTATATTATTTGATGTCTATGCAAAGGAGAAATGTAAGATTTGATGACAATCTGTATTTTGCTTACTATCTCACAGAAAAAGAAAGAATTGGGGCATAAGCCAAAAATTGACTCTTATTTTTTTTTCATTCTACTAGCTACTTTTAAACAGTCTCTTTCCTCAACAACTCCACATATATTAAAACAAATATAAAAACAAACACTCCTAGAGGATAGCTATAAAATCTTGTCTATAGAAATTGTCAGTGGACTTCTCAGTATTCTGTCCATCACCCTTTCTTATTCTATTTACTTATGTATTCATGTTATTTGCATGAGCTAGGTTGTGCTTATGGCACCACAAAAGACATACAAACACGTACACATCCTAAATACAACTTGCAACAGAGATATAATTACCTGTTTCCTCATACATGTTAATCTGAAGTAGGTGTGTACTTTGTTTTGGTATAAAATACATTCAGTTTATTTATAGTCTTTGATTTCTGTTATTTCAGTTGGTATAGTGTGAAAGCATTCTTGGCTTATATAAACATTGACAAAATCTGTTTTTCCAGTGAAATTCCTGCCAAATAACAGAGGAGCGTAGGAAGGTGGTTATAAAATATGAGCCTATAAAGGGAGGTCGAATCAATGTCCATATCCACTTTGTCTGATTTGCTTTTGCCTATATAATTAGGCACTATGCCCTGCTATAGTCACTCACACAGAAAATAAGTACAGTCAATGAACTGGAGCTTACTTTTTCAGGTAAGATTTCATTAAATTGTTTTGTTGCCCCAATGCCATAAATAGATATTTTTGTTGTTGTTCTTAACATTACCAGCATGGCTAATATATCAAGAGAGGACATAATCTACCTGAGTTTAATTTTAGAATTTTAGCTATTAACTGTATAATCTTTAGTAAAATCTCCTGTTTCTTTTCCTTCCTTTTTTTCCTTTTCATAAAATATGACTGCTTTAGGTCTGCAAATTCTGGTGTGCTGCGTCTGTGGACAATGATGTAAATCTTATTAAGGTAATTTAATAAACATTAATGTTTCCAAATATAAAAATTCTTGATTTAACTGAAATCAAGATCAAAGCTTCACAAAAGATAGGCTCAACAAAATCAATACAATAAGACTCATCAAATATGCTTAGTCAAAATATTCCTCCCCTATCAGTGCTACATGTAGGTTATCTGTTTGTCTAGTTTATATAACAACATAGGAATATATGTAAATTAGGTTTTCATAAATTAAACTTGACCTACATTATGCAAATAAAATAAATAAGTAAATAGAATAAGAGAAGGTAAAGGAAAGGATGTTGAGCAGACCACAGACAAATCAAATCTTATTTACATATATCTGATGTAACTGAACATGGAGTCTACACTGGCCATTAAGGAGATTGAAAAAGCCTAAGGAACTGGGTTATGATCAGTGAGATTTTGTCATCTAAATAGAATCAATAAATGGAAGGTTGGAATCATAGTTTTCCACATACAGTTAAATTTATTAGTCATATTAACATTGAAGCAGCAGAATGATGCAAATCCTGAACAGTTGCTAGTACATTGTGAAGGTCTTTCTATTGTGAGTTAAAAATCCATTGTGAGCTATTATTTTTAATAATAATGAAAGTTTAATTTTTTCTTTCTATTTTGTTAAAAACTAAAAATTCAAGCATGAAGAAGCCCTAATTTCTTCCTACTTCCATTTGTTTATTCATTCGTCAAGTGTCTTTCAAATTAATTTTACCTGTTGAGCTTATTTTAATTAAACATCCCAAATGGCAAGAAAAATATGACGTTTTTGTTTAGGCGGCTTAAATGTATGAAGGGAAATACGAGTAGGCACTAGGTTTCTCTTTCAAATGATCACTACATTTTTGAAAGTTCTTTTTTCTTTATCACTTGGCATAATATTCTCTAATTTCTTCCATTACCAGATAATGCCATAATTTCATTCTTATTTAGGGTTGAGTGTTTTAGTCGGCTTTGTATCACGGTGACCAAAATACCTGACAATAATAAATTGATGAGGAAAAGTTTATTTTGACTCACAATTTTAAAGGTTCAGCCCATATTTTGGCTGATGTCATTGCTCTGGGCCTGAGGTGAGGCAGAACATCATGGCTGAAGGGTATGACAAAAGGAAGCAGTTTAGAAATTAGCAACCTAGAATCGCAGAGAGCTCCACTCACCAAGGATAGAATAAAATCCCCAAAGGCACACCCCTAGTGACCTACTTCCTCCAGCCATACCCTATCTATCTACAGTTAACATCCATTTAATCCACATCAGTGTATTAATCCACCAATTAAATTTTACCTCTAATAATCTTATCATTTTATTTTACAAAGTTCTTTCATTTTCTCACACATGAGCTTTTAGGGGAACACCTCGTATCTCAACCACACACGGAGTGAAAGTCCATTATTAAACACCATATTTTCTTCATCCATTCCTCTGCTGATGGCCACCTATACTCATTCCATAACTTAGCTATTGTGAATTGTGCTGTTATAAACATTGTTGTGCATGTGTCACTATAGTATGCTGATTTTAGTGCTTTTGCATAAGTATCAAGGAGAGGAAAACTTAGTTTTATAGTGGTTCCATTCTTACTTTTTTCAGGAATCTCCATACTGCTTTCTAAAGTGGTTGTACTAGTTTGCAGTCCCACCAGGAGTGTATAAGTGTGCATTTTTCCCCACATCCTCACCAATATTTATTATGATTTGTAATCTTTTTTCTCCAAATTTATTTTTTTATTCTAAGTTGTTATAAATGACAGCAGAATGTATTACATTTCATATTATACTTGTAGAACACATTTTTACATATCTCTGGTTGTATACAAAGTATATATAGCACCCCTTCATGTTCAAAACACTAGAAAAACTAAGTCAACATTGTAAAAGCTATATATACTAATTCCCAGGCCAACATTATTCTAAATGGGGAAAAATTGAAAGCATTCCCTCTAAAAACTGGAACAAGACAGGGATGCCCTCTTTTACCACTTCTATTCAACATAGTAATTGAAATGCTGCCAGAGCAATAAGACAGACAAAAGAAATTAAATGGATACAGATAGGTAAAGTAGAACTCAAATTATCATTATTTGCTGATGATATGATTTTATACCTAGAAGACCCCCAAAAAATCCACCAGAAAACTTCTAGAACTTATAAATGAATTCAGCAAAGTAGCAGGATACAAAATCAACACCCATAAATCTAAGGCATTTCTATATATCAGTGACAAATCCTCTGAAAGGGAAATGAGAAAAACTACCCTGTTTACAATAGTATCAAAAAAAAAAAAAAAAAAAAAAAGACACTTGGGAATCAACTTAACCAAAGATGTGAAAGACCTCTATAATGAAAACTACAGAAAACTAAAGAAAGAAATTATGGAAGACCTTAGAAGATGGAAATATCTACCCTGTTCTTGTATAGGGAGAACTAATATTGTCAAAATGAACATACTACCCAAAGCACTATACATATTTAATGCAGTGCCAATCAAAATCCCAATGACATTCCTCATAGAAATAGAAAAAACAGTAATGAAATTCATCTGGAAAAATAAGAGACGCAGAATAGCTAAAGAAATTCTTAGCAAGAGAGTGAAACAGGTGGCATCACTCTACCAGACCTTAAATTATACTACAGAGCAATTATTTGTATTCTTGATAATTACTATTTTGACAGATGTAGATGAAATTTCAATATAATTTTTTGTTTCCTTTTTTTAATATATTTCCTTTTTAAAAACATTTTTTAGTTGTCAATGGAACTTTAATTTATTTATTTGTGGTGCTGAGAATTGAACTCAGTGCCTCACATATGCTAGGCAAGCACTCTACCACTGTCCTATAACCCCAACCCCAATATTTCCTTTTTTTGAGAAATATTTGTTCATTTTTATTTCTACTTATCAATTGGGTTGTTTAAGTTTTTTTTTTAGTTCTTTACATATTTTATTATTTTTTTGTTTGTAAATGTTTATAATAGTTTTATTCTTTATTACCAAAAATTGAAAACAACCCAAATGCCTTTAAGTGGGGAAGAGAGAAACAAACAATGGACTACTACTCAGAATCAAAAAGGAACTGATGGCAACATGGAGAGATCTCAAATGCACTGTGCTAAGTGAAACAAACCAGACTCCAAAGGCCACCTTCTGTGTGATTCCATTTCTGTGACATTCTTATAAAGACAAGCATAGGGACAGAAGACAGACCAGTGATTGCCAGGGGCTGGGGAAGAGTTCTTTATATATTTAAAATATTAATTCGCTGTCAGAGGAGTACCTGACAAAGATTTTCTCCTATTCTGTAGGTTCTCTCTTACACTCTTTTTTCCTTTACTGTGAAGAAGCTTTTTAACTTGATGCTACATCCCACTTACTGACTGCTGGTTTTATTCAATGAACTTTAGGGGCCTTTTTAAGAAAACTGATATCTCTGCTGATTTGTAAGAGTATTGAACCTATTTTCTTCTAGCAGTTGTGAAGTTTCATTTGAAACAAGATAACCTTCTTAACACATGTAGAAGAATAAAAGTAGATCCTATTTCTCACCCTATATAAAAATCAACTCAAAGTAAATCAAAGACCTGGGAATTAGACTAGAAACTTTGCAACTGCTAGAAGAAAACATAGGACCAACATGCAAAATCTTAATTTCTAAAATATATTTGAGAACATAATTCTAACATCTACAAAATAGGTAGTTTGAAATAGTTCGTCTGCTAGGCAACATTTTCTTCCAAAATGCATCCAGTAATGAGAAATTAAATGTATATGTGGGGGGGCTGGGGTTGTGGCTCAGCGGCAGAGCGCTCGCCTCCTACATGCGCGACCCGGGTTCGATCCTCAGCACCATGTAAACATAAGATGCATTGCATTGTGTACAACTAAAGTAAATAAATAAATATTTTTTAAAAATGTGTATGTGGGGGCTGGAAATACGGTTCACCTAGCATGTGCAAAGCCCTTGATGAAATCCCAAGTAGTGAAAAAGGAAAAAGGGAAGAAATAAGTGTTTTTCTTTTTTTTGTGTGTGTGTGTGTGTATGTGAGTGTATACACTCTGTGTACATTATATACATATACACACACACTCTCTGTATATATATATATATATATATATATATATATAGACAGGTATCCATATTATATATATAATCTATATCTCTATCTATCTATCTATCTATCTATGGGCCACTCTACCACTGAGCTACATCCTCAGCAATTTATGTGTTTATTTATTATATTGAGACAGGGTCTTATTCAATTGACTATGCCGACTTTGAATTTGCAAGCTCCTGCTGCAGCCTCTTGAGTAAGTATGTGTGATAACAAGTGTGCATCACCACTCCTGGAACAATTTTTTTTTTTAAATATAAGTCAAATGACATTAGCCTTTTCCATTCAGAGGACAAGCTCTTACAGTAACCCAGTAAGCCTTCACATGTTCTGATTTCTCACAACCTCTCTCATCTCCTATCCTTTTTCCCTGCTCTGAGTCATCCCTATTGTATTGATCTCCTCCATCTTCTTTATATATAACATACATTTTTTGGCTCAGATTGTTTGAACGTGATATTTCCTTATCCCTGGAGAATAATTCCCAGACATACATACTCATGGCTACCTCACTCCTGCCCTTTAAGCTTTGATGTCATTTATCTGAGGGGATTTGTCTAACCACATACAAAGGATAACAACTCAGTCATCATTCATTTGTTTTCATAGCATTTATCTCGATTTTATAAATTATATACCTATTTACTTATTTTTTGTCTATCACATTTCTAATAAAAACTCCATGAATATGCTGACATTGCATATTTTTCTTTACTGTATTCCCAGAAATTACAGTATTATCTGGTATATAGTAAATATTTTATGGTTATTGAATGAATGAATCAATCAATAACAATATGAATCAAAATTATAAATAAGGACATGTTCTTTGAGGCTACATTTTTACCTCTGTGACTTGGACGTACAATATCACATTCTCCTGAATTTACCTATATGTGTAAAATTGTGGCAAAATTTGTAATAATCAAAATGAAAGAATATTTAATGTTATTTGATAAAGTATTTACATTAGGTCCACCTACTTGATGAAATTTCAGTGATTTAATGATATTGCAACATCTCTTTGCTAATTTGTTCTGTGAAGGAAAGCAATTTTAAAGAACTATGTAAGGGTCTTAGGCTTATAAAAGGGAAAATGTGCCTTTTATTTTGTATATTTCTATTGGATAATCTAATTTTTATGTTCCTATATTACATTTACATTTGAATTAATCATATAGGCTAATTTAAAAGATGGCCACACACAATCTATTTTTAAAATATAATGCCAGTAATGATAAAGATAATAATGAGGTGGGTTCCCTGGGAGCAGGACAGTGCATTATTCCCCATTCTGTTCCCAGCCCTAAGGAGAATTGGGATTACTAGAAAGGTAATTGACAGACAGGCTGTTATTGTATTATTGAATATGCATTGAACATATTATACCAAATTTTCTTTTCATATTTATATTTTACTTTTACTCTTATTTTCATTACAATGCGCGCACACACACACACACACACACACACACACACAAAGTCACAATGAAAAGTTATTGTGTTCTCTAACTAAAAAGCAGTAGTTTGTGGAGAAGTCCCAAGAGATAAAATGCAATGACTACAAATACAGCAAACCTCCCGAGGGGAACTTTTGACTCAATTTTCCAAGAGTGGCAGAGAGAAAAGAACAGAGGTCTGTCAAGTTACAGAAAAGAACCATCCTAGTCAGTCTCTGGAGAAATACTTGGAGAATGGGCATTACTTTTGAAGCTTTAGAAGTCAGCCTCCCCCAATATACTACTGCTGGCACTGCCCATTTAACTGCACCACTACCTACTTTGAAGGAAGAAATTCAGGGAAGGGATGCCAGCTTGTGTCCCCAAACACAGCATTCTCATGGACCTGATCAAAAATGAGAGAAATCATTTTAGATTTGGGAAACTGCTGCCGAGCAATTGGGACTAAAGGAGTCAAAAAAGATAGTGGGTTTTAATAATGGAAGTTTCATTTTTATTCAGCCATCTTCTGCATGGAGAATTCAATTTGGAGCTGCTTAAAATATTTCACACCTTATAATGTCCTTATAATA
Source organism: Tamias sibiricus (assembly GCA_025594165.1). Classification (NCBI taxonomy): domain Eukaryota; kingdom Metazoa; phylum Chordata; class Mammalia; order Rodentia; family Sciuridae; genus Tamias; species Tamias sibiricus. The sequence goes on from CM046665.1 coordinate 29,232,150, forward strand.
TAACAGTCAAGTTATATTCTTGAGGGCTCTAAATACTTGTACAAGATATCTATTAAAGACTGGGTTCAAAATATGAAAGAATAAAATGATAAATTTATTTGCTGTCAAAACACCAAAGAAATTGAAAAAATTCATTGACCGGAATACAAATTACATAAAATTCCTTACAAAATTAAATGCTGAATTATATGACTTTTTTATTGATCAACTCATAAGTAAATAAAGAACATAATGACTAAATCTTCTAAAGTTTAATATGTTTTATATAAAAAGCTTGAAAGTTATAAATGTTTGAAATTAAAATGCCAGACACAGTTAATATTTTGCAATTTATACTTCAAATGTAAGTGTTTTAAATAAGGCTGTGGATCATTTAATATTTTGAGAGAATATGAACTATTTTACCATTAATTGATAACTAACATGTTAGGAAAATTATACTTCTTCTATCATTTTAAGATTATTTCATGTGAAAATCAAATTATGTACCACATGAATTGTTCAACTTTTATTTATATATTTATATTTTCTTTCAAGAAGTGACTACAATTTCTCCCGAATAAAATTTTTATTGAAAATGTTGATTCTAAAATTGTTTCATTTGCTAGTGTAATTTTATCCAAGTTACTTTTTGTGACTTTCATGCTGTTTCCACTTCATCTCTTCGATTACTGCATGAACATTCTTTTCTGTTAGTAATAAAGCATATGAATGTAAGTTAACAGCAGTAGGAATAATCAAAGTTAAAGTGTTTTCTAATGATACCAATTTTCTCACATCTTGAATTTAATCCCATTTAAGAACATTCAAATTCTAATTCACACAGTCTCATTCAGATGTTATTAATGTAAAACATAATTTCAAATAAGTTTCTAAGCAATGTGTATTCCACTAATAACAATCAATCCATTTTATAAAATTTATTAATATGACAAAATTAATGAAAGTGAGAGTTAACAAATCTCAATTAGCATTTGTTTGCTAAATCTATCAGTATTTTCTATGACATTTCTATTGTAAAACTGAGGAGAGCAGAGGATTATCAAAATATGTGACATTTGTTTATTGCCATCAAATGGTCTAAATATTTGTTTTTCTGTTAATTTATTTTTTAAAATTGAATTAATCTAAATCCCAAAATACTGAAATTCATCAGGAAATTTAATCAAAATGTAAATTTCACACACTCGGCATTTTTTTTTTTAAATGACTTGTATTCCTGAAATGTACTACTTATAAACAAAAACTAGGTGAGGCTGAATATATATATATCTGTAAGGAAAACATATAAATAACAATATGCAAGTAATAGAAATATGTTTATTGTTGCACATTTTGGTGCCACTCAACAGATAATTTTGGAATGAAGTCACATGTTTTTCAACATGCCATTCTGATGGCTTTCTAATATTACTCATTGTATAATTTGTTCCTTCATTATAAATTCCAGTCTTCCAAACTAGACTATGAGTTCCCTGAGACAGAGGATACATCACAGTCCTCTTTCTAAAAATCCCCTTTCCCAGTGAGAGCGTATGGATTGAATGTTGAATGCATTCCATAAAACAATTTAAGTGCTTTGTTGAAGTGAAATGAGGTCATTGGGCAAAGTCCTTGGGTAAGAGACTGCCTTTTTCAAAAGAGTGCAATATAAAAAAGAGGAACTGAACTGTCTTTATTGTCAAGATGGCAAAATAGCATTACTTTTTCTAACTTACCTAGTATTTACTCATGACTGGTAAAACAAAACAAAAAAGAAAACAAATAAACAAAAACAACAATTAAAAAGAAAACTGATAAATCTTTATAGAGACAAGAGTGTTGAGTTGATAATAAATATTGCACGTATTAAAGGAAACATAAATTTTGTTCATGTTTTCCTGATTATCATGTGAGAATTACCTTTTGCCTTTAGACAGAAAAGTAAATCAGCAGAAACCAAACCACAGATATCAGCAGTATTTCAGTTACTGAAAGTCCATACAGAAGAAAGAGTTGACAGATATAGTTTGGTCTGCCAACTTGTCAGTGAGCAGCAAACACCACTCCCAATCCATCTCACCAAAGTCCTCTAGTAAATAGCCTCTCAAAAGCAGAAAACACCTCTTTTCAATGTTGAGTTTTAATCTAAAGCTTTATAAGTTATACATGCTTTGGCATGATGGGGTAACAGGAACCTGACTTACCCCACACATTTTCTCATTAAGCAAATTTTTTAAAAATCCAATAAAATATCTGAACATATTAAAAGTGACTTTCTGTCTGTTCACCAGAGGAGAGTGATCCCTGAGAGGAAAGAGAGAAGGAAGGTGGACTCTAAAATTGCACCAGCTTATGACATGGAGCATCCAGATTGCAGCATGTTGAAATGAAACCAGAGCCCCATCATCACCCTAAGCTGATGGGACAAAAGTTTGAGGAGACACAGGTAGTTCACAAGAAGAGGCCCAGGGAGAACAGCACTACAAAGGTTCCCTTCAAGTCTTGAGGACTTATTTATTGGTTTTCATTAGCACCTATTGTTTCTCAAAGCTAAGGAAAGAACAAGCTGAAAGGAGCAGATGGAATAATCCCTAAAGTTCACAGAAGACCTAGAATAGCTTGTGGTTTCATCACCTAGAATAGAGAGACAGTTCAAGAGAAATGAAAATACAAGCCTGCATGAAGACTTGTATTCAAATATTCATAGCATCTTTTTTTCTGACAGCCACAATTAGGAAATAACCACATGTCCATCAATAAATGCATATATAAACTGCGATATATCCACAAAATTATATACTACTCCAAAATAAAATAAACAAATTATTGATACAACAGTCATAAGACTTAAAAATCATTATTTTGAGTAAAAAAAAAAAAGTTGAACAGAAAAAATAGTAAATACTGTATTTTTTCATTTATGAACTTCCAGTAAATGCAAACTAATCTGTAGGGACAGAAAGCAATCATTGCCTAAGGGATAGATTTGAAGGAGGAAAGAATTAAAAACATATTAGGACACTTAAGGATGATAAATTTTTTCATTATCCTGATTTTGTTGATGTGCTCAGCTTGTAAAAAATAAATTAATATTCACTAATATTAACTTTTAAATATATGAAGTTTATTTTACAATATTTGCTTATAAACTTTTTTTTTGCAGTTTTACTAATTGCACTTTTTTAAAAAAGCTGTAAAATTGATGCAATGAGGAAAGTTTCTATTTTACTTCACACATACATGTAAATTTCCAGTTGTTATAAGATTATTTTGCTGCTAAAGAATTCCTTACTGCATTGGTCATATGTGCTTGTTGATTTCTAATCACAGACATCTTACAATTCATCCTCCTTTTATGGGGTTCCAGAAACAATCAGTGTAACAGGCACCATTACCCACAAAATGGAAAACATAACATTTAACCTGCTTGTAATGAGATTTCACAGGCACATTTAATTCACAAACATGAACTTCAGGGAAAAAAATATTGCCTTCTAATGATTTTGCAAAAACTATTTTTTTATGAATATCCTTCTGTCACTTCCTTGTTTTTAATAAGATCTTTTATAAAATGAAAAAATAGAACTGTTAACTTGTTTCTCAGACATGTGCTGGCTATTCCTCTATTAATACTGTTCCGACTTTGTATCTATCATGTTCTCTAACCTACATGATTTTTCTGACAGTTTATATATATGATTCCACATTAGACAATTATTTATCTGATTAGTATTTTGTGTCTAACAAAAATGTAAAAATTTGATAATCATAAGTAAATAAGAGTGCAAGTATTATTTTATTTGAAATTTTTTTCCTCACAGTTTCACTAAGGAAGTAAATGCATTTTTTTTTCATATTATTATTACTATCATGAATTCTAGTTACAGTGAAATCTGGTGCAGTAACCTTTGGAAGGGGCTTCCTAATTGACTAAATAAATTGCATAGAAGTGTAGATTAATTAAACTATACATATTTTAACAGCACTCAGACAAAATAAGTAGAGAATTTTAAAAAAATTAACAGAAATTTTCATTAGTGATTGTATAAGATCATTTGGATTGAACCAGAAGAAAAATCTTTATTCTATTATTTCAAATTTCCAAAAACTGGAAGAACTATTTCCAAATCAGCAGAGTCAAAACAAAACATGGATTTTACCATAACATAGTTTCCGAGAAGACACAAATAATGTGAATATAAGTTGGTTTTTTAACTGTGGTGTAAATTAATTTAATGCAAAATCCATATTTTAAGCTGCATGGCAATTTCAATTCTGGTATTTTATTACATTTCACCTATGTGCCAGCATTTCATTTTTTCTAGTTCACATTTTGCTTATGTAATTAATTTAGGAGGGCACCTCTAAAATGAAACTAGAGTCAAGCACACTTGTTAGAGAATATACACAAATCCATTCTGCACGTGAAGTGTCTTTCCTTTGCCTCAGAATTCATCCATTATCTCCCTTGCTGAAGAATTGCTGCACAATTCTGCATTCTACAGCTCCATCTTGTGTCATGCGGTGATTTAAAATCACTTTCTGTTTTCTCTAAGCTGGATAATTATATTTCTGCTCTTTGAGGACACTGAATGATGACAAGGTGGGCTAGATGTAAATGCTTGGACAAATATTCTGAACAAGTGTTAATAATAGCCAGATGGGAGGTGCAGCTAATGTGCAATGCATTTGCTGCTCTTTCAATCAAGCTCCCTGGTAAATGGCTTCTCACTGCAACACTGGCATAACCTTGGCTGTCTCTCTCCTTCGCTCCAAGTTCCTTTGTGACAAGGACCATCAGCAGAGCATTACACTGTCCAGCTGCTTTGATATGCAGCTGCAGACAACAGGAGTTCTTTGTGGTTTTATTCATTCCTCAAAAACAAAAATTGTCTTCATAGTAGATGTGTATTTTCAGTATGCCCATCTTTCAGTGTTGCTAGTTTTATATATGACACACTAGTTAGTTTGAGAAAGTGATATTAATAGACATTTTTTTGCCTGTGTGTTTACCAAGTTAAAATAAAATATTAAAAAGCCTATACAGCTTAGGACACATATCCTGAGAGTCCTTGAGATGGGACCTACTACAGAGAAAAGCTGAAAGCACATATTTTTGTCAGTGGAGCATGAAGATGACTAAGAATATGACCTCCATCCCACATCTTAAGTAGCCTGACTGTAATATCAATTTCTATTGCTATAGGTGAATGCTTTTTCCTTAATATTTCAATTTTCTTTTAATTGCACATAATTACATTCAGGTTCCCTATAAAGTCATTCACTTATAAATATATACTATATAATGGGTTTCTATTCACGAGAACAATATAACCATATTTTTAGCAGATAAAATATGAATATTGCTGCTATCAAAACTCACATAAGGTACAATTTAAACACATTCTAAATGCTAGACATTTTACATAAAGATATAATTTCATGTAGCTAATATCAACTTATTGAGAAAATGTCATTTAAAAAAATTGGCATATTTTTCCAAGTAAGCAATACTATTATTTAAATATGTCTGTCTTAGTCAGGTATAGTGGTGCATGAAGAACTTAGTGAGACCCTGTTTCAAAATAAAAAATAAAAAGGGCTGGTTATATGGCTCTGTGGTGAAGCCCTCCTGGGTTCCATCCCTAGTACCAAAAAGGAAAAAAAATAAAGAAACAAGCAAACTGTCTCATATTGCAATATTATCTAATGGCTTTGTTAAAATCCTGAGAGCACAGTCAATAAACACCCATAAAATTATCGCTTTCTTTTAATCTTTGTATTTCAAAGACTGAGATATATTTTTAAACATTTATTGGTATATAAATACTTCATACATTTATCCTTTACTCCTTTTATTCATTCACTATCATATTTTTTAAAAAATTATCATTGAGAACTTACAACATAAAAAGCAATATCATAGGTGCAGAAGATAAAGCAAAACAGATAAAAAAAAACAGTTTGCAATAGCAAGCTCTCTGTTTATATCCATGTGTGTATATGCCTGTGCATGTATATATGTGCATGTATATGTGTATGTGTGTTTATGGAAGTCTATTTGTATGTGATTGTGTTTCTTGTGAAGAGATCATAAATTATTTATTTTCCATAATAAATCATGATCTTAACCAACTAGAATTCATTGTAAATAACTACTTAAACCTTGGTAAAACTGAAATGAAAATCCCTAAAATTTCTCTCTATATTTGATGTTTCATGATACCAATCTCATTTGGAAATTAGTTCCAACAAATATTGTTTATATTACCATTAGTTTCATATACATAACAACCTTATTGGTGTTTAAAATACTAATGACATTTTAAAAATATATTATATGCCACTTTTTATGTAAGGATTGCTTCTAAATAGTATTAAGTCAATGACATACATCAGTGCTTTATTTCTTCTATAAAATTGATTCCTCATTTAGTATTCAAAAGCAATTGAAGTAACTCACCTTAAGTTTCAGTGTGAGATGGTCACATTAAATAGTAAACAGAAGAGGTATTATTTCTTTAAAGAATTATTTATTAATCAAGATTTACCAACTAATAAAATAAAGTTTTATTCCCTGAGAAAGAAGTGTTTAAACTACTACTTTTAAATACATGCATTATTTTGTGTGTGTATTTCTCACTTTTGAAATTCTCATGCACTCTTAAGAACTTTGCAACAATAACTGTAACTTGAAACTTATGAAAAATTTTGCATGTGTAGAAAATGGTGTAAAACCAGGAAAAACCTTGATATCCAACCAAGGCAGACATGCAAATGAAAGGGACAGGAATTTTAAGCAGGGGAAAAAAATGAAGGAGAGTCAACTTTGGTAGTACACAAGGAGCTCCTGAGATGATACCTCATGCCATTCAAGTAAAACTGAAAATGATCCCTTCTTTTCTACATGTAGTTGGACCCTGACTAAGACATTTTGGTGATATTGATAATACTAATGGAGTTTGATTTTCATCTTCAGATTTCACAGAGAAAATACAACAGCCACAAGAAACCTGAGCAAACTCTTCTGTTTCTAGTATTTTGTACCAACCATTCTTGTTTCTAAACCTAAGAATGATTAACTGATTAACTAAAGCAAGCTGATTAACTAAAATATTACCCCACAAAAAATAAAAAGAAAAGAAAAGAAAAAATCGCATATAGCCTTTGCTATGTACTTAGATGGGTCACACTAATTCTTGGTAGAGCGTCTGAGTTTTCATAAACCTTCTGTTATCAAATCCAGCTGAGGAATATATAGGTCACTCTGACCTTACTATATCATGCAGAAGGAAGGAAATGAACAATATTTCTTGTCTTATTTCACTATCTCTATTATTCCTTTTTTTTTTTTTCTCCATGTAACAAGTCTTTATTGAGTATGTAGGTGCTGGAGACTTAGCATGGACAAGATAGATAAACTCCTGGTTATATGAGGTATAAAATGATAAATACATATAAAAATAGAAAATTTCAGACAATGATGAGTGCTTTAAAAATACATATAGCATAATGGGGTAGAGAATGACTAGGGGTGGAAAGATAATTTGTTTATTGTGTTTTACCTAGGTGTTTAAATCAAGTTAAATTTATCTAGCTCTTCAAATATGTACTTTTTTATGGTAAAGACATTCATAATCTTTTCTTCTAGGTTTTTTATCTGTTTATTTTTTTATGTGGTGCTGAGGATTGAACCACTCAGTGCCTCAAGTGTGGGACGCAAGCTCTCTACCGCTGAGTTTATTATAACTCCAGCCCAAAATCTTTTTTATTTTTCTTTACTGGTGGTGCTGGGGATTGAATCCAGGGCCTTTTGTATGGGAGGCAAGCACTCTACCAACCAAGCTATATCCCCCACAGTCTTCTTCTTGGTTTTTTAAATGGGCAACTTGATTGCTATCTTATAGCCACCTCACTGCGCAAATAGCACATGGGAAATTCTCATTTACAAGTGTAAATTAATACCCATTGGTCCACTTTCTCTAACCCTTTATCCCCACTACTATTCCATGGTTCTGAAATACCTCAGCTTTCTAGTCTTGAACTCAATATGTCTTAGTGCTTGCTCTCATGTTAGAAATACTGTAATAAACAAAGTAATTAGTAAGTAATGAAGATTCTATGTTGAGGTTCTTACAATCATGATCCAGAGAAAAAGATGTAAGCATACACATATAAAAATAAAAAATATTTGCTGATTTTTTTCAAATTGAATTACCTCTAAACAACATTGTAGCATAAAAGGGAAAAGGTTAAGCTTTTCTTTCTTTTGAGGGAATTTAAAAAGGCTAAACTAGAGAAATGTTCTTTCTGATTTGTGTTTAAGGGATTTAGAGGAATTCACCTTCTAAATTAGTATAAATAACTAGGTAACTGATGTAAAATATTCTTAAATCCAAGTAGATTGAGGCATGGATTTATTGCTATGAGTAATAAGTGATTCTTTTTATTCCAGTTCTCCTTAACTTCAAATTTTGTCAATGTTACCAAAGTATTCTATGTCATTCTCTGTTAGTTCAGTTATATAAAGAATACGCAAGATTTTAAGGTACAGGAATAACTTAAGGATAATAAGCAAAAACTCATGTATATGGGGACACACACACACACACACACACACACACATACACACACACAGAATCCAGTATTAACATTTCCCTTGGAATTTGACAATATGGAAACCAATTTCATGTAGTTTATAAAAAAATAGTTTATATTTAGCAGCATAAAATCACTTTCAGTAATGAATTTATTTATATAGCCTGCATATTTTGAACTAAAAATCTAGTTTAAGCATAGTTTAAGCATAATACACTAGGCATACCTTGTGTATTATGTTAGAGGCTGTAGGATTTAACTACTCTTTTCAGCCTGCACTGGAAAATATCTCAATGTGGGCTGTAAATATTTCTTCAGCTGAACACCCGAAGAATTGTTTTCTTGTTTAAGTTAAAGGCAGTCTTCTAGTTTTCCCTTATGTAAAACATAATATTTTCTAGCACTTTGCATTTAATATGATCCATGATTAGTCTGTTATAAGTAAATTTTGAATGGTTTACAAATGAATTATCTTGATTTGGGAATGATGGATTTATTATAGTTTAATATACTGGTGAAAACATGTAATACATTTTGTTATTTTGTCAGCCTTTACTGTAAAACCTGGAACATTGAATAGATTGTTTTTCCGGAGAACCCAGACCTTTTTGCAAAGCCACAGTTTGTTATGAATCAGTTCTGATGATAGGTTATGTATTCATGGCAAGTGATTAGGAATTGGTTATTTTCTATTCGAGAAATATAATATATAAATGAATTTTTGAATAAAAAAAGAAAAATTTTAAAAAACAAAAAAATCAAAAGGCATAATATTTTCTTTAAAGGTTGAGAAAAATTCATATTCTTTTGAATATACTTGCTGCTTTTTAAACTATAAAAGTGGAATAATAAGCTAAAATTACATTTTCAGTTTATCATACAGTAAAAAGTCCAGCTACCCCTTTTCTGTTGACAGAACATGCTTTCACATTTTTTGCAATATCCCCAGTTGAAAATTGTCCGTATCTTTTAAATTCAATTTCCTTTTTCCTTGACAATTTCTTCTTCTCTTCATTCTTTTCTTCTAACATTTAACATTACATAGTGGGAGTATTCAGGTGACACCTTCAATATTTTGGTTGGAAATCTCAGCTAAGTATCTGATTTCCTCCTTCACAAGTTCTCCTACAAAACACCAGAATACAATTCAGCTTAGTTCTTGGCCATATTATAACAAGGATCATCTTTCTTCCAGATTTTAAGGAACTACTCCTCATTTCTGTGCCTTACCAGAATGACTTTTTTCCTTTGTAATGCTGGGGATTGATCTCAGGGCCTCAATGAGGCTAGGCAAGTGCTCTACCTCTTAGCTAATATCCCCAGCCCTGCAAAATGATTTTTAGCATCCATACATACACTAGCATTCTGTTCATGATTATTCAGGTTTTCTCTAAGAAGTTGGAGACTTTCTCTTCATCTTTCTTCTTTCCTTCATGAGCCTTCTCCAGAATCTACTTCAGTGTGCAGCATTCTCTTCACAGCAAAGTGTATCTCTAACACGTCCCTCAAAACCACTCCAGCATCTACCCATTGAACAGTTTCAAGTTGCTTCTACATTTTTACATATTTGTGCAGTAGTGTACCACTTGTTGGTACCAAAATTTGTTCTTTGTTCATATTTGTGGTACTAGAATTGAACCCAGGGGTGCTTGCTCTATCACTGACTGAGCTACATCCCCAACTCCTTTTTTTTTTTTTTTTTTTTGGTACCAGGGATTGAACTCAGGGGCACTCGACCACTGGGCCACATCCTCAGCTCTTTTTTATTTTATTAGAGACAGGGTCTCACTGAGTTGCTAAGTGCCTTGCCATTGCTGAGGCTGGCTTTGAACTTGCGATCCTCCTGCCTCAGCCTCCTAAGTGCGGGAATTACAGGCATGCGCCACCGCGCCCAGCTCTGTGTTTTTAAATTCTTGACAGAGTCTTGCTTTTGTCCAAGGTTAGACTTGAATTTGTGATCTTCAACCAATAAAGTAGGGGAATAATAAAAGTGTGCAATGATATCAAGCCCCAAAGTCTGTTTTGAGAAGCTCAGTCACATTGAGTATTAGGGCTTCAGCACAATAATTTAGGAGGGGTGGGCAGAATTCAGTCCATAGCACATATTAATACCATATTAATATACAACATGAGAAAGTAGTCATTTGTTATGATTGCCTACATGTTCGGAAGCTATTTGTGAGATGCACAGCATATGGGCCACAATAGGTCCCTGTGGCAGGCAAAGTGAGCCAATGCAGATGTGCTCTCTTCCGAGCTCCAATTTGTTATAGGAGTCCTCTGCAACAATCACTCCTAATTCACTAAAAATTGACTTGGAGAAGCATCTGATTTGACATCCCTAGTGCACTGTAGCACAGAGGAAATCATATAGCAGCAGTTTTATAGTTAGTGGTCATAGAGTATCCCCCACAAAGGAAACACAAGACAATTTTTAAAATGTCACTCTCCTGATTTATGGATCTAGTATACAGTTCATGGAGCTGCCATATTAACCGGTATTCTAGAAAAGTAGACGTTTAGGCTCTATAGTCAATAATGAAAGGGCACTAATGTGGTTTACAAATGAAACAGAATCCCACATTTACCCTAGAGAACCCAAGATTCTAAGTGGAGCTGCATTATGTCAAAATATGGCATTCCCTTTTTCATGAGCAAAAACAATTTACATGTATTTAACTAATATTTTCTGTAAGTTTTTACTTGATAGCATTAGAAAATAAAATAAAGAGATAGACTATATAAAAAAGTTACAGCTGTAGCAGAATCTGTCTAACGTTCCTAATACCTATTCCTTCTGAACCTAGTCTGCTGAAAAAACTTCTGATATTATTCTTTGAATTATTTTCTAGCAGAATTGACTTCTGATAGCATGGACTATGGCTTTCTGGTAGTATAAAAATATTCAATAATTATTAATCAATTAATAAACAGTTTGAAAATGAATATATGGATATAAAGCACCATGCATATTTAAGTATGTTATCATACACAAAGAATTAAGTGTGGTTTTCATATTTCTATCAGCACTTCAGGTAGATGCAACTGCATAGTAGATCATTTTCAAGTCTTATAAAATTTCATATTCATAATAAACAAATGAAACTTGTGCAATTAAATCTATTTTATAAACAGTAGGGTGAAAATATGCAATATTAAATCTTGCAAAAGGTTTTTCAAGCTTATAAACATGATTGTACCAGGACCTGAATTTATGTCTTATTGGTCATTAATGTCTATATTTCCTTCACCATGACATACTGCCTCTAAACTCTAATAGCCTAAGGCAGAAATCAGTAATATGGGAATAATATTTTGCATATATACTGAAATTTTCATAAATACCTTCCATGAGAAAGTGACCACACAGTAAATGATTACAATTTCACTAAGTCTCTAACTGCCACATGTAGGTAATTGCATTTTCTATTACTGAATATTCCAAAATTGATTTTCTAGATACAGGAGCTGACATATTAACCTGTATTCTAGAAAAGTAGATATTTAAGCTCTATAGTCAATAATGCCTTTTAAAAGGGCACAAATGTGGTTTGCAAATGAAACAGAATCCCACATCTACCCAATATAACTTCTAATTATTTTGAACTTGGGTGAAAATATTTGAGGTATAAAACTTATGGCCTATAATTCCCACTTTCTGGTCCTCTCCCATCATTATGGGCTATTATTTATTCAAAACATTAGTACCTTGTACTCTGTCTTTAGTATGCCATCCAAAATTCATGTTGAAATTGAATTGCTGTTATGAAAGTATTAAAAGATGGGACCTTTACCAGGTGATTACGTCATTAGGGCTCTTCCCTTGTGATAGATTAATGCCTTTGCCTCAGAATTAGGCAAAGAATTATCACCAGATTGGGTTCCTGATTAAAAGATAAATTTGGCTAATTTTCTTCTACCTGTTTTATATGTGTTGGCTTGTTTCTTCCACCAAATTATAATGTGCATGAAGGCCCTCAATAAATGCCAACACCATGTTCTTGGATATCCTAGCTTCCAGAACTGTGAGCCAAATAAACCTTTTTTTGTTTGTTTATGATTTACCCAATCTCTGTTATTCTGTTACAGAAGGAGAAAGCGGACTAAGACATATGGCAAATGTAACACTGCATGTCCATGATTATAACACATGAGATGGTTGCCTGCTTTGCTCAGAGATATTCTTTTTCTTTAGTTTTAAAAAAATAAATTTCCATGTATTGATTTTCTTTTTTTTTTTTTCTGGTTGTATGCAAAGTATATTCACACCATTCATGACTTCATACATGCACTTAGGGTAATGATATCCATCTCATTCTACCATCTTTTTTTTTTTCCCTTCACCCTTTTGCCCCCTCCTTTACCCTCCCTCCCCATTGGCCATTCTAGTAGAATGCATTACGGTTCATAATACACACATAGAGCCTCTTTTCACATAACACTGTTTGTATACAAAGTATATTCATACTATTCAAGTCTTAAATCATGCATTTAGGATAATGGTATCCATCTTATTATACCTCTCCTTTATTGTTTTCACTGCCCTATACCCCCCCTATTTCCCTCCCTTCTCCTCCCTCCCCTTTGACCACTCTAGTGCTCCTCTAATCTTCCTAAGTACCCAGACACCCAACACCACTGTGACTCGGACATATATAGAATATGTCATCCCTCAGTAAGTGAATACACCTTCTTCTCAGCAGCACATGGCTCCTTCTCCAAAATAGACTATATATTATGCCACTAGGCAACCCTCAGCAAATATAAAAAAGCAGAGATAATTCCCTGCATTCTATCAGACCATAATGGGATTAAATTGGAAATCAATTATAAAACAAGAAATAAAAAAATTACTCCAACAACTGGAAGCTAAACAACATCTTACTGAACGAACAAGGGGTTGAAGAAGACATCAAGAGGAGATTAAAAAATTCTGGGAGGTAAATGAGAACACAGATACATCATATAGAAATCTCTGGGACACTATGAAGGCAGTATTAAAAGGAAAATTCATTACACTGAGTTCATTCCTCAAAAGGAAAAAAAAAAAAAACAACAAATAAATGACTTAACATCGGACCTCAAAGCTCTAGAAAAAGAAGAACAGACCAACACCAAGAGCAGTAAAAGACAGGAAATAATTAAAATCAGAGCTGAAATTAATGAAATTGAGTCTAAAGAAACAATTAAAAGAATTGACAAAACTAAAAGTTGGTTCTTTGAAAAAATAAATAAAATCGACAGATCCTTAGCGATGCTAACGAAAAGGAGAGAAAAAACTCAAATCACTAACATCCGTGATGAAAAAGGAAATATCACAACAAACATCTCAGATATACAAAGAATAATTAGAAATTACTTTGAAAACTTGTACTCTAATAAAATAGAAAGTACTGAAGACATTGACAGATTCCTAGAGTCATAAGAATTGCCCAAAGTGGATCTGGAGGATATACACAATTTAAATTGATCAATTTCAAGTGAGGAAATAGAAGACGCCATCAAAAAACTACCAGTTAGAAAAAGCCCAGGGCCTGATGGCTTTACAGCCGAGTTCTACAAGACCTTCAAAGAAGAACTAATACCATTGCTCTTCAACTTATTTCAAGAAATAGAAAAAGAGGGAGCTATCCAAGACTCTTTCTATGAGGCCAATATTACACTGATTCCAAAGCCAGGCAAAGACACAACCAAAAAGGAAAACTTCAGGCCAATATCTTTAATGAACATAGATGCAAAAATCCTCAACAAAATCCTGGCAAATCGAATACAAAAACATATCAAAAAGATAGTGCACCACGATCAAGTGGGGTTTATCCCAGGGATGCAAGGTTGGTTCAACATATGGAAATCAATTAACATAATATATCACATCAATAGACTCAAAGATAAAAACCATATGTTCATCTCAATAGATGCAGAGAAAGCATTTGACAAAATACAACACCCCTTTATGTTCAAAACACTAGAAAAACTAAGAATAACAGAAACATATCTCAAGATCATAAAAGCTATTTATGCAAAACCCAAGGCTAACATTATCTTAAATGGAGAAAAATTGAAAGCATTCCCTCTAAAAACTGGAACAAGACAGGGGTGCCCCCTTTCACCACTGTTATTTAACATTGTACTTGAAACTCTGGCCAGAGCAATTAGACAGACGAAAGAAATTAAAGGGATCCACATAGGAAAAGAAGAGCTCAAATTAGCACTATTTGCTGATGACATGATAATATACCTAGAAGACCCAAAAAACTCTACCAGAAAACTTTTACAACTAGTAAATGAATTTGGCAAAGTGGCAGGATACAAAATCAATACCCATAAGTCAAAGGCATTTTTGTACATCTTATACAGTGACAAACCCTCTGAAAGGGAAATGATGAAAACTACCCCATTTACAATAGCATTATTGATTTTCTATGGAGAGAACCACACCTGAAGGAACTTTATATGGCCAATAGCTAACAGCCAGAAAGAACAGCAGTCTTCCAGCACTTGCTGAATACTGTCAAAAACCACAGGAGTTTTGAAAGAGGATCTTTTCCCAGTTTAGCTCAGATAAGACCACAATCTGGGCTTATTCTGTGCTTTAAGTCCTGTAAAACCCAAGCAAAAGAGTGAACCAATCCTCTTCAAACTCCTGACCAACAGAAACGTTAAAGTAATAATTTTGTGTTGTTTAATCTTCAAGGTTTGTGATATTATAGCTATGTGTCAATAGAGAATCAATACAGTCTCACTTACTATGTTTATGCATTATCAATGACTTTCTGACTTATCAGAAATTTTAATAAAAATAAATTGACTTAGATATGCACATATATAGAATCATATAAATCATATATATGTAGGTGTACATACACACACAAACATCTGACATCTGTGTATATAAAATGTTTAACCAAAAGTGAGGTATATCTGCCAGTTAAGTAAGACATTTATTCTTAAAATATGCATTATTCAAGTTCTATGTGGCTGGACTGATCTGCCTTCAATTTTTTGAGCTTGGAAAATAAACTGAAGTTTTTGTAAGTAATGAGAAACCTAAGCAAAGCACTCCTAGTAGATTGGTCAAAAAGTTGAAGGCCTGAGGCTTTGCCAATTACTAGCTTCCAGAAAATTCAGAGGTCACCACTGTTATTACAAACTATGAAAATATAAAAATGTTTTTTAAAATTCTTTCTGTGTGACGAAAGGTTAAAAGCTGAAGTATGTGTTTCCATGGCAATAGTGTTTTATTTACAGCACTTGTCTTTTCTAGAACTTGTCCATTAAATGGTAGAAAAGAACCTCTTCAATCTTAACATTGTATTACCCTAGTAGCTTTCATTACTGTAATAATATTTGTTCATTTTTCAATGAGAAGCACAAAATGTTCCATTGCTCATTTTGTCCATTTGTTTAATGACATTGGTAAGCTTGTCACTTAAATTAAATATATCTAAAGAAAATGAATATGTACTAGTTAATACAAATGAATCCATGTAAATACACTACTATGTCTCTAAACATTGGCAAATATAACAAATCCTCATAAATACACAGGACAGAATGTTATAATGCTCTGCTTCACATTTATTCAGTGTGGTATAAGAACCATCTCATTTCCTGGTTTTCTTTCTAACAAAATATTAATCAGAATAGGTTAGGCTTTGCAGATGTAACAATTGGCAATGGCTTAAAACATCAAGCATTTATTTCTTGCCTTCACAAAATCATCTATATTCCTAGTGAGTCTGTGAGGTATCCAGCTTCTGCCCACTAATTCTGTGAGTCTCAAAACAGTTTCACAGTTGTCCTGGAAGGGAAATGGAATATTGAATAGCATTATACTGACCCAAAGGGACAGTAGTTTGGCAACCACCTGTTACATGGCCTTTCCTAATCTTTAGAAGGCTGGGACAAATACATATATGTTACATTTTTCCAAGTTTTCAGAATACTCCCACATATATCATTCAGGCAAAATTATTTACTTGTTTCCAGTGGCCTCATTGGCCAAATGCGGTCCCTTCCCAATATATATATATATATATATATATATATATATATATATATATATGTATATATATATATATATAGTATATAACATATATAATACTTTATTATAATATATAATAATATATGTAATACTTTAAACCATACAATCCTGTCACTTTGTTTTAGTTCTACTATGCTCTGGAAATGAGTCTTCTAATTCTCCTCTTTTCATATTCCCTGACGTGAAATATATTTTTTTATTTTATATCTTTGGTAACTTCTGTATATAATTTCCTTATCTGAGCTCATATTTCCCTTTTCTGGGCTAACAAAAACACATTAACACTTGTCTTCCTCCTCCTCCTCCTCCTCCTCCTCCTCCTCCTCCTCCTCCTCCTCCTCTTCTTCTTCTTCTTCTTCTTCTTCTTCTTCTTTTTAGTACTAGGGATTGAAATAAAGGATGCTCTTCACCTGAAGTATATTACATCCCGGTCTTTCTATTTCATATTTTGAGACAGGTTTTTACTGTGTTGTCAAGATTGGCATTTAACTTGCCACCCTCCTGTTGCAGCCTCCTAGGACACTGGGAATGCAATTTGTGCCCAATTTTAAAAATCAGTCAGTGTTGCAATATCACTTGAAGAGAAGAGCTATTTTCCACCATTCCTTTGTTTATGTTTACATGATAGTGTGCTGTGAGAAGCTTTAGTACATATTTATCACATTATATTATTCTATCATTCTGATATTTGTATATGTACATTGTTTTTGCTCCCCCTCTTTCTTTAACTGCTGTAAAGAATATAGAATTTGAAGAACCCATGTTCTGGCTACCTGTGTTGCAGAAAGAATATAGATTACAGTACTTATATCATTTATTGTCCTAGTTAAAGCATTTAGTATAGTATGTATGCATACTTACATATCAGGAAATGTTATATTTCACTAACTTTAAAACAAACTAATAATATTCAGAAATCAAAAAAGTGATCACTTACAATGGTGTAGACTTGGTATATCTGTTATATCTGTACTTTTTCACTTATTCACAGAGATTGCTTTTCAAACACTATCACTTATTTGGGCAATTCTTTCATCATTAAAATATTAAGCATAATTTTGATATTCTATGTTTGTGATTACTTGTTTTCAATTCTTTGCTAGCAGGTAAAAGAAATAGTATGAAAAGAAGCATGAAATCAGAACTAAAAATTCTGCTTTGGTGAATGAATAAGTAGAGAACTTTCTGGAAAAATCTGTGTGAAGTGAAATAATTACAAATAGTAACTTGAAATAACCAGTAGGTAAATAATTTTGAGCCTATTTCTGTTTTAATTGGTAGGTTGCTACCAAGAGCTGCAAGAGCATCAACAACGTATTTTTTCAAAATATAGAGCTTACAAGTTTTCTAAGCTCCCTGGTGTTTGCAATCTATTCCAGTCTAAATGTCCTCTAATTTTACATCAATCATCTAATGATCTAGATTGCCCATTGCTTCCAGCTATCTTTTCATGTTTTATTTAGTTAAAGGAAAATCAGCTTTACATTGTGAAAATGCATACTTTT
The DNA here is from genome assembly GCA_025594165.1 of Tamias sibiricus. Lineage (NCBI taxonomy): Eukaryota > Metazoa > Chordata > Mammalia > Rodentia > Sciuridae > Tamias > Tamias sibiricus. The sequence continues at coordinate 29,250,279 of CM046665.1, forward strand.
AGTGAATTGTAAAATTGTGAGGAATTGTGCTGTAATTACTGAATATTGGCTCTCCACGAACATGTTGCTTCAACGTGGGAAGATCTGCCAAGGAAATTAAGTTTCTCTCCTCAGTAGTCCATCGTTATAGGAACAATTGTGGAAATCAAGTGAGATGTGGAACCATTTTTGATTGCCTTAAATGGCACATTTATACATGCCAGCAAGAATCTATGCTTCTATATAAATTGCAAAAGGAAAATGAAACAGTCTGTGGATGTGGACTTTCTCGGGTTGAATGTAGGTGGATCAGCTTGTACTTAACATCTGTTCAGGCTGGAAATGCAGGGGAGGTTTAATATGTTTACTCAATCATACTGATTTCCTGGGTGCCAAGGCAGAAAATCTAAAACATATGACTCTGTTCACACTATGAGGGAGCTATTTAGAACAAAGGTGATGATCCTGGAAGAAAATGTGGAGATGCTATCTCGGGTGCCAGCACAGTTGGAATTCTTTGCTGCCAGCAATCAAGCGCCCTTAAACATCAACATTACAGGCTTTTGTCAACCAGCATATAGGACAACTTCTGAAAACATCTAAGAGGGAATAGGAAACAAAACTGGCATATTTCTTAACATATCAAAAGAGTATCAACATATGGTCTCCAGTCCTTTTCATTTTCCATCCCCTCAACTCTGCAAAATTATAAAGGGTTTAATGTAGCATTCCAATTTAGATAGTTGTTTCTAAAGCTAAATTTCTTTTGAAAGTTTTTCTGTACTCTTAAACCCTTTAGCTAGAGAGACAGCATTTTATTATAGCATCAAAAGGGGGAGTCACAGGAAGAAATTTGCATGTGGTGTTCTTTCTAGAAAAATGTGAAACCAACATATATAGATAAAATATAGATGTACATATATATGTGTACACACATGTACGCACACACACCCCATATATATATATATATATATATATATATATGTATATATGCATATATATATATATAAAATGTGAGAAGAAATTCTTACCAAATTCTGTATGTTTATTTTTCACAGATATACTTTAGCTCTGATGAGTTAAAGTGAAGATGATGTAATGCCCAAGGTGGTTTTTTTGTTGGTATTGTTTTGTTTTTTTTGTTTTTCTCTCGTGTAGTTGTTTTTCAAATTCTCCTGGCTATATTTAGACCTCTGCTATTTTCAATGTGTTAAAAATAATAAATTATTGCTTTATTTTATAACAATTTTAGACACTAACATAAAGAATGACATAGGTCTTTTAAAAAATTTTGTCAACAATTAATTTAAGCTCTACTCTAAAAACTCCATAAAACACAAAGAAGCCAAATATTCCAATGATGAACCAAAATATGTCTCAATAAATAATAATAGTGTTTGAGCTATAGAGGTGGTAGGCGACTAAAATCAGGACTTGATTATTAACATTATCCCTCATCAGCATCTGAATATTAACTGAAGTGTTCATAAGACATCAATTTGCTGCAACAAGTAGCTAGAGAAAATATCCTATGGTGACAAAAACAGTATGTGCTGTGTGGCTTCCACCCACACATAAAGAAATGTACACAAGGCAATTCAAAAATTGAATTAGTTGTTGAAAAATGTGCCCATATGCATGTGGTTTAAATGTTCTTACTTCTTATTACAAGGACAATCACTTCATCAGAATAAATGCCCATATTTCAGTAAATAAACTCATAGTAAAAAAAATCCCAAATATAAAAATGTTTTATTTTAAAGGGAGGTTTGAAGTTTAACTTTAAAACTGGCTTCAATTTTAAATTAAAACATGTTCCATATATGTAAGTCGAAAATTACCTTTTGATTATATTAATTTCTTTGAAGATGTGTTTCTAGATGTGCTTACAAAGTGAATACTTATCTAGAAGATACCTCACAATTAACAAGGATACTGAATTTTAAAGAGAGAGAGAGAAAAGAAAAACACAAAAAGAGTAAATGTGACTAAGATATTGTTATTGGAATCAAGGCCAAAGGCCTTCTGGGGTCCCAACTGAATTATGTCACCCACTTGAATCAGAAATAAGAAAGAAAAAAAAATACAACATAAAAAGGAAAAATAATGTAATCACTGACCACAACTGATATACTTCATCCATTCTGCAGAAGTATTACATTTTCATAAGAATAAAACTGTCAGAAAATATACATATAGAGATTCAGCCAGACTGCGCCAACATAGCACCAGGTTGTAATTCTGGTTTTCTGAGTTCTGTTGTGCGCCTTTTATCACCAGGAATGGGGTAGTTTCAAATTCCATTCTCAGCATGATATGTCTGCCTACAGGAAGCTGGGATGGACAAAATAGTTTAAGGGCCAGTTCCTAGAAAATGTCTAGGGACTGAATTAATTTAAATGGGCCCTGTTATAATATTACCATAGTAATCATTTTCAGAATGAAAAATAAAATAGAATTCTGTGATTTTATCATCAACATAGACTGTTGGTTCTGCTCTGCATCAAGATTGACAATGTAGAAATGTAGCCTGTCTTCCAAGTCCAACATAATCCAATAATCAGAAGGGAAATTGTAGATCACCAGTACTGAGATCATTCTACATGATACTCTAGCTGGAGTCTGGCATAAAAAGAACTTACTTTGCAGCATTTACTCTGAAATAAACATTTACTGTTATATTTACATGTGAAATTGATTTCTATATTCACTTTCCAACAAAAGATATCCCCAGACATCTGCATTCTTCTTTTTAAGTAGCAAAATTGAAAACACTGCACTTTTCTTAATCAACTTTCCTCAAGTTATCTTTTCCTTTTCTTACAGGATATTCCTGTTCAGTTTTTATATCAGAGAGGTTTTCACTGTTTTGACAAAAATCCTGGCTAATTTAAGCCCTTGGCAGGAAGCAGGTTAAGGTCAGTGAAATAGCATTATCATATATTGTCTTGTTCAGTGAAGTAATGCTTAAAGAAAACTGTCTGCTGAAAGCCAACCAGATCACTGTCAACTCTGAAACTGTCAGGAAACTTGAGTCTTCCAGCCTGTTATTCAAGTTCCCCTATGTATTCGAAGAGTTATGGACTAAGTAAATGCCTTTCAGAATAAGTCAAATTTTAGAGTACTGTCTGGCTCAATGTTTCTGTTGTATGAAATAATCATAGCTTGGTGGATAATAGTAAAGTTGGAAGTCAAAGAAAGCTCTATAAGGTTAGAACTGTCCAGATTTCAACCTCCAGCACTGTCAAGGAACTTTCTAAAGTACTCTAATGACTTCAACTACCAACAGGGGGTGGGGGGGTGGGGGGACAGTGAAATCGTGTTTCCCAGTAAGACTGTTTTACTTATCAGATTGAATACATTTGTTGAAAACACATTTGAAATAAAAATTTATAACACTGCTTAATTCTCACAGTATTTTAAGGAATCTTAAGTTTAAATGCTCAATAATTATAATCTTTAACTTTCATCCAGCAAAGTTCATAAGAATGCCTATTGATCACCCTTCATTCATTTAATCCCTCCTGAAGTCAGTTAACCATTCATTAAACAAATATGCTGTGCAAGTGAATAGCTTTCATAGTAATATACTATGAATCTAAAGAAAAAAATAACTACAATGAGTATTCATGTTGAAACATGGTTAATTTTTTTTTTAAAGGAAGTACATAGAAAGTTTTGCTGAGTTTGGAAGACAATATCTTTTTTTTAAACCTAGAGAGTCTTTACTGCTGAAACTAAATTTGAAATTAAAATATTTTATTAATTGATTCAGAAATCTACAAAAGACTTGCAGTTACCTTTAGAATAACATCATAAATATGTTGTCCTTAAGGCCTAACTAAATAAACTTCTCTCATGTTACGACTCTTCCATCCTCTGTCTCTCAAAATAACAGCATTATATGTGCAGTTTATTACTAGACTTTTGCTAGAGAAGATATAACGCATAGTCATCTGTGACACAGGCTTGGGTAGGGTCTTCTCCACATTAGTAGCTAGATGAAAATCTGGAGATATTCACACTCCGTTTTCATGGTAGAGGTTCCTAATTGTTACTTCATTGATAGACAACGAACCAAATGCCATATGAAAGTACAAAGTGATGAATATATCTTTGAGAAGTTTAAAAAATCTTGCAGCAATACCATGTCATGAAGACATGTAACAATTTCTTTGAACAATTTGACCTAAAAAGTGAGTCAAACATCTCAGTCAATGTCTACTTTACTATTCTGTGTTCTTGGTGTAACTATAGCACAAATTGAACAGACTTCATGAAAAGACTACAGACCACATTTTAATATTTTTTTGCCATTGTAGCTTCTACTATTTTTAACCTAAAAATTAAATGGCTTTTAACTTTGCACATATTTACCTTCTTCCGTGTGAGACTTGGCCTTGATATGTTCTTCCTTACCTGGATTAATATGTCTATTTCATTTCTGTTAACTTTCAACATTTTGGTTCTTGGTCAATGTCATCTACTCTAATACTAAACTAATTTACTGTCTGAAACAATTCGATTATTGCCCCATTGTATGTTTAGGTCATTGGGCATATCTGTCATTAATCTAGCCAACCACTTGGAAAGATATCCTCTTAAATGCTATTGAAGCTAATTATGTTTATGGCTCCACTCTAATTACAGAGAGATGAAACAACGCACACAAATAGAGCTAGTCACTTTTTCATTTTATTCATGATATTTCCAACCAACACTTTTAAACCTTGATTACATTGCTAACATTTCTGTTTATTTTTCTTTTCAATTGAGCCTTTACGTAACCTCTTGGCCCATTCAAGATTTTATGAATTGACCACTAAATTTTCAATGGACTCTTGTTCTTCTAGCATTTATAATCAATCAAATACATACACATTAGACTCATTTGCAGAAATACAACATCTAACACGTCCCTCACTTTTTAGAACCCTTTGGTTTGTGACCTCTGTTTAGGATCCAAGGCCCAAGCTCCTCTGTTAGACATTAAAGTTTCTCTTAAAGCCCAGACTGAATGAACCTTTCTGTTCTTGTTTCTCATAATCTTCTTATTCCAAGAGAGAGTTGACTTGCCTGTTTTCTAGGTCATATTCTTATTTCTGTGTATTTGTTTATGTTTTCTCCTAAAATTCATTTTTTACTTCTCCCTATTAGGAAGTCTTACTCTTTTTTTTTTTTTTTTTTCAAGGATCATTAAATATCAATTTTTCAATGAGAATTTCTATTTAATCACTTCATGGAGTGCTCATTCATGTGAAAGAAGAAGTTATGTAAGCAATAAATAAAGTCACAGTCAAATGAATACTATATTTGGAGATTTGTTATAGGGAAACTAGAATAACACCAAATTATCCCTGCTTTGTGGGTTTTGCTCACCTAGGTTATAATCCTTTATGGTAACAGATAACAGAATATTCCTCTTCCTCTTCCTTATTTTTATTAATCCTTTATAAGGTTTTTAAATGAAATGTGTCCATTATATTGCATTATTGTTTGATTGCCTAGGTAGGGAGGGATGTTCTGTAGAGGCAAGGCTCTGGAAAGCACTTTTAAAATTTACCATTCTCATTAACTCAAGAAAGCCTTACAAGACTACATGAAAAAATCCCCATTTATAGAATAATGTCATGATGAATTAACTATGCAAATTATTTTTGAGAGATTTAGAGTGTCAGTTACTCTTCAAAATGCCAAGGAAACAGTGTGAGGGGAGGTCTTAATCTCATTAGATTATGTTATTTTTTAGCATTGAGCTCATGTTACAGAGACGTTTGATGATTAGTATACATCTTTTCATTTCACATTCCATATTTTATATTCCTGATCTCTACATAACTTTACATCCCCAAGGCAAATACCATCTCCCTTTTTTTCTTTCCATTGGAGAGGTATTGCTAATCACAGAGATTTTCGTGTAGCAGACATAAAATATGATATTTTTAACACCATGCATAAACTGCATACATACAATATCATTATTTATACAACTATTTACACATTAGTCTGGCATCCAGTGTCCTGGTGCCCTCTACATAAACAAACTCTTTCAACTGAAAGGAGTTCTCTCTTTGTTTTTCTTTCTTATTAGATTAACTTTAAAAAATTCTTATTGAAGGTTTTTATGTTCTCAGTTTCCTGTCCTCAATTTCTTATTGACCAAACATTTCCTGAGCCCAAAAGAACTATTCTTAGATGCTTTATGTAATAAATATTTTCTTTATATAATAAATATTTTCTCAGAAAATATTTTCTGAGAATGTTTGAATTTTTTACAATCAGTTTGAATGGCATTAAAATTTTTAATACAAATGCTAAAACAGTAAACATTGTCATGTACTTGTATTAGCTTATCAATAGTGACTATGGAATTGTCCTTTTGATATTAATTATCTTTGAAAAATATAACAGAATGTACTCAGCCTATGTGTCAGTAAGTCTCAACATGTCAGGATAAGTAATTTTCAATGTTAATAAGGACGTGCTCTGAAGAGAGGAATAATGTAGAGTATTTTGACTTTGATGTTGGTCCTGATTCTTGCTTTATTTTATACCACTATCCAACAATGAGAACATTCCTTTAGTATTACCATTAAAATAGATATTCAAACCAAACACACTCAAAACTTCTGCTGCTTTACATCCAATTAAATTAACCACAATTCTTAACCAGGATTTTAAAAGCAAATATCTTTTAACAATTCTGCAGCTTCTGTGCTGTCAGGAGTTTTCCTTTGCAGAACCATGATGATTTAAAACTATGAGTCAATGGTGTCACACTCCTGGTCTAGCCCCTACATGGCTTCCTATCCTATTCTGAATAGAATCCAAAGTTTTATGAAGGTCTAAGCCACCTCTTGCCTTTCGCATGCGATCTGTACTAATTCCACCATTTACTCCAGACTTAGTGGTCTTTTTTCATAGACCCGAGGTTCTAACTATGTCTCAATTGAGCTCAAAGCAATCACTCATGTTCATATCATGGCCTAAAACATCCTTCTCTCAGAAATCATGTGGTCAGTACCTTTGCTTTCTTCTATATTTGTTTAAATGTCATATTATCAAAGAGATATTTCTTGGCTGAGTTATATAAAATAACATTTCTTCTACACTGTCTATGCCTTCTTTCTTTTTAATTCAGCAACATTGAATTATTGTCAATTGCCTTATTTCTTATTTGTTTTTATTTATCTTTAAATATTAAAAAAAAAAAAATTAAGCCTGCGGCTTTCAGCAAAAGCACCTTAATAGGAAAGGCCTTTATTATTTTCACTTTTATGTAGTCAAAGTCTATAGAAGGATGGCTTAAAAAATGCTGGTGATTCGTGAATATTCCTTCAATGAAAAAAAATATCTTTAACATAGAAGATTGTGAGAATCTTACTAGTTATTTAAGTGGTTTAATTTCAATAGCTTTCTATGTAATTACAAGCAAGAGTGGAATATTTACATACAAATATGTGAGATAGCTATTTTTTGTCATAAAACAGGAGATAAAATTGTCTTAAAGAATCCCAAGTTTCAAAGGGGAAATAATATTTTGCCAAGTGCAATTGTTTTTCATAGTTTATAAAAGCTGACAATAATTTATAAAAATGTGTTTATGTGTTTGTTATTTCTATGTTATATTGTATTTTGTATTTTTTAGCTTTCTTGGCTCAGTCACTTGAATGTAAGCTTTATAAAGCAATGTCATGTAAAATCCTCTGCAAAGCTATTATTATCAACAGTTAAGTGCAGGGAGGCATTCAATGCTCTCATTATGATCTTCCCTATTATAAAGATAGGGCATTATATTTAAAAACTAGAGTTGGCAGAATTTAGAAAGAAAATAGATCAAATATATGTCTTCCTTGCAAAAATCTATGTTTGTGTGTGTGTGTGTGTGTGTGTGTGTGTGTGTGTGTGTGTGCAGAGAGTGAGTTGTTTTACTATTCATACAAAAGAAAATTTATAACACGTATAGTATCTAAGGGAGAGTTTTATTGTTATCTTATTATAATCCAGTTGAGCACTATAAAAATTCTCAGTCTGTGTAACATAAAACCCCGTGTTATTTATGATTTCTACTGCTTCAACATTTACTGTCAAGATCTTTATGACAGAAAATCTATTTTCTATACTCTACTGTTTCCAACAATCTCTCTCTCTCTTTTCAATGTTGTATTCTTTCCTAAGGATAAACTTACTATTTCATTGCCATTGTGTGTCAGGGCACAATACAAACACAAGTCTGTTTCCCTAGGAATAGGTATATGAAATTTTATATTTCCTAGCTGTGCATATACATTCAGCTGATAAAATTTTTTTTCTATCTTATAAAATATTATGAAAATTTTATTATTCAATGGGAACTTTAAATAGAATTGTAAAATATAAATATAGTATGTAAAAAGATAAATCCACTAAATGATGGAGAGAGGAAACACGTTTCTAATATTACTTATCCATCTGTCCTATTTTAGGAGTGATTAGTCACTTACTACATTAATGTCAAATTATGAGAAAACATCACATCTGTATAATTCCTAACATTAATATTTATTTTATTAAATACATATACATGTCAGTAACATTGTCTTTCTTAGAATTTGACTAGAATTCATAATTCTAAATAAAATAAATTCAAGAAGATTTTTTACAAGAAAGAAGGAAATTAATGGGAAAACTAATATAGAACTCGCCCTTCTTAAAATTTTTATGACATATAATGTGTGAAACAACTGGTACAGTCAGAGCCTTTCCAGATAACTGTATCAATTGATCATGTAACATGAATGTCTATTCCTTTATATTATTATATATGTCAATAGTTTAGTGGATTTGTATGTGCTAAAATAATGAAATGTTATTAAACAACACCAAAAATCATAATGATTTGATATAATTACAACAGGAAATAAAAATGATTTTCATTATTTTCATCTCAAAGATTCCCAATATATTTTAAAACAACAGGCCAAAAGTCACGGTATACATATTATCTAATGAATATTATAAAACCCCATTTTATTTCTTGTAGAGCTATTTAATCATTTTTATTGGATTTGAAGGTAAATGGAGGTTTTGAAATGATTAATGAGAGCAACAGAAAGAGAAGTAGCAGAAGGAATGTCAAAATAAAAAGAAACAGAAACTGTATTATATCAAATCAAATTTAGTATACAGGGCTGGGGTTGTGGCTCAGTGGTAGAGCACTCGCCTAGCACGTGCACGGCCTGGTTTCAATCCTCAGCACCACATAAAAATGGATTGTGTACAACTAAAGCAAATAAATAAATATTTTAAAAATTTAGTATATGGATATATGAATATATGATTCCACATCTGTAAAATGGTGGCAAAAGAAAGTAGAATAACTGATTATGACATCAGATTGGAATTATAATATTTCTCCTAATATGTTGAAAATTGGTTAGTTTAAATATGGCCAATACTTCTGAAGTATTATTTCTTATCACATGTATGTAGAACAATGCTTATAAAAATAGAATGTGGAATCAGATGTGCATAAACCTAGTTTTCTTTATAAAAAAATATCACTAATTTTATAGTTATTTCAACTAGCAAAATCATTATTTGTGTTGAGTTTGTTCTTTTCTTTTTTTTTTCTTTAAACTAACTGCATAAAATATGGATTATTCCTTTATTCAGCTAAGGTATCTTATCTTAAAAAATAGAACTAGAAAAATGACTAAAGGGTTTGACACACCATATCGGTCATGGCCAACAAAGTTATGACTGACAGCCTGCCTAGGGCCCCAGGGACAAATCTTTAGAAGAAGAGTGGTGTCCAAAAGCAGAGTTCAAGGAAAAGGTCTGGAACAGAGCAAGACTAATACCTCAGGGGTAAGAAAGCTGCCAAGGTCAAATTAAAATCAATCCATCAGTTTATAGGCAACTCATGTGGCAAATACAAGGCCAGGGTCCTATGATTCTTCTCCACACAACCAATGAAAATCCATTTTTATAAATTCTACAGAGAGAAGTGCAATATCTTATGAAAGTAACTGACAAGCTGTCAATCTATCTCAGGTGTCTGAGATGTTCTGTCTTTTTCTATTCCAGGAGGAAATTCTTTTTTCACAGAACTATACTTTTTGAGATAGTGTATTGTTCCTAGGAGATTTTTTCACAGTCATCTTTAAAAATGCTAATCGCATATTTTGCAATCTATATTGTGTCACAAAGTTAGGGCTGTATGAAGGATATCACCACCTTTGACAAAATCTTTGCTTTGAATTACCTCTGCCACTTACAAATTGAATGACTTTGAATTGTTTCGTGTACAACTTTCAGATTACATTTTCCTATTTCTAAGGCAATGATAATGAATGACTTTGCTCTGTGACAGGCTCTCTTCATTTATTCAATGCCTCCTCATATAGTCTTGTTATGATAATAGTGTAGTTATAAGGAGTCATTGAGTAAATGAAGGGAGCCTGGCCAAGAGCTATAGTGTCTATTATTTTATTGTATATTTCTCTGAAAGCTTCATTCAGAGGCTAATGTCAAATAACCACTATATGTTCTGTTGGTGAAGATGAAAATTACAGAGGTAGAATCATATATAACTTTTCTCTCAGGTAGTAATCCCAGTGTGTCCCTAATGACTTCATAGGTAGAGCACTGTGTCAATAAGTTTGCAGTTGAGCAAAGACTCATGAAGCATCTCTGATTATATATAATTGATGAAGATGGTGATGACACAACTACATGTGTTGAACCAGATATAGTTTGATTAAATTAACTCAATAGAAATTCACGTTCCTTCTATTTAAATAACCTTCATTTAGATTGCTTACACTAATTATTTGAAGTAATTATTTAAATGAAAATTAGCTATGTTTTAAAAAACCACATAAGCATAGAAGTAAAAATCATTCAATATATTGGGTATCAATTTTTCAGTATCTTCAATAACAAATCAATCATTCCAATATTTTAAAAATTATAAAAATAGTTTTTTCACTAGGTATGTTTGCATCTCCCCATAGAAATAGGAGGATTCTGATAATAGTGGTCAACTGAGTTGAGAACTACTGTTCTTAGAATCCTTTCTCTTATTTGTATGAGACAAAAATATATCAAAAGTGGTGGGCCCCATGAAATATTAAATGCCTGTTAATTAAGGGTAAATTTGACCAAGTCTTCATTTCTTAGATTTCCAAGGAAACTCTTAAGCAATGTCGGGTTAAAAAGAATTACCTTAGAACCTCGGAGAGAATATTTTAATAATAAAATTTATATGTCAAAAATATCTGGTCATAAATATTTTTTACATACTGATGTTTAATAACTTCTAAAGCATTACTACCACCATTAGAATATGTTATAACATTATCTTCTACAAAAGTTATGAATTTATTATATTTGATATTGTGATTTTTATTCTTTATGCCTGACTTCCATCTCAGCTATTACATCACTGTCTTTATTCTATTTAATCATTAACATATGAAATGATTTTCCTTGTTAATAATGAATAGTAAACTTGATAATTTCAGAGTAAGAATGTTAGAATGTTCTAGGGTGTATGTGTCTGTTTTTAAATTTATCTTTCTCTTGTGCAATATTAGTATTAAATGGTATTACAATTATTTTACTGAGGTTGTCTCTTTGATATTTATTAGTAATCTTTTGTGTATAGATAATCTTATCCACTTTTTTTTATTCCTGAATATATGAATTTGCATATTTGGTAGACATATTTAAATTTTACTGTTGAAAGTATTTAGCACAGTTTTATTTGGGGTTACATAACATTTTAGATACAACAATAATAAAAAGTGAATGCCATTTTAATTATTTCCTTAACTCTTATTAATATGTTTCTGAATATAGTTAAAACACAATGGCAACAAATTTCTGATAAGTATTTTGCAATGTTCCTTGTTTTATATAATGATGTTTAATAACTTCTGAACATAAATAAATTTATAAACAAGTAAATAAATACTAAACATAAATTTATTGTTTAGTCATCTTAACATGATCTTAAACTTTTATTTTCTTTTTTTTTGAAGATACACGCATAAACATAATCATATGTATTCATGTATATGTATATATTTATTAAATATTCATATGCACACACATAACTTGGAGACAAGATTTAGTACATATTAATTCACTAAACAACAGAAACCCATTGCAGTAATAATAATAAAGAGTTCCATAATGCCTAAATGATTATTAATACAAAAATAAATAATAAAATCCATAAAAGGAAATATAATAATCTTTATAAAATCATGACTTAAAAGCTGAGTAAATAATTTTAAAAGGCTAATTTGCTCACTATTGCAAACAAGCATCTTTATACTATCTCTTTTTTTAAATATTTATTTATTTACTTTAGTTGTATACAATGCGTTTTTATTTTTACGTGGTGCTGAGGCTCCAACCCAGGCCGCACACGTGCCAGGCAAGAGCTCTACCGCTGAACCACAACACCAGCCCCTTTATGCTATCTCTTTAATTCCTATTTTTGTTTTTTGTTTTGGCCAATTGTACTCTGGGCATTGAGGTAGCAGCATTTCTGTTAAGACAAAAATAATAAAATTAGGTTTTGAGAAAGAACAACCTGGCCAATGGGTGCTGCAAGTGCTTAATTTGTATAATGCTTCTGGGTTCAAGAAGCAGATAAATGGCCACTGTGATCAGAATGCCATGGAGAAAGAGCAGAAGGCTGAGGAATTTCACTCTTCTTTTTACTTTTAAAGCATTCTTACTTTTAGCTTGTGCATGTTATATAGGAACACACTTTTTACATTTCAACAAAGTGTTTTGTATTTCATTTAATTAGAAATATATAAAAATAATAACAAAGTTAAAAAAAATTTATAGATTCCATTCATTTTAAGATACAAAATTGTTGTCTTTCTTTGTTTCTTTAAAACCCTATACCGAGAAGAAGGTTAAGAAAGGAAAGCAAACTTTTTATACTTAAGAAGGTTAAGAAAGGAAAGCAAACATTCTAAGCATCATGTAGCTGTCTCAATCTGCACAAGAAGATGCAATCCAAATACACAGTAATAACATACCCAGATGTTACACATTTGATATTTAATGAGGGCATGTCAGTTTATCAGTCCTCCAGACATAACAGCATTAAAACTTAAGTCTAAAGCTGTTTTGGTGACTTTTTTTTTCTACTAGTATCTTTATGATTATGCTATAAATATTTCAATATTTGAAGTGAAAAGAGAATAATATAAAATATATCCCTACTCAATTTCTATACTAATTGGAATAAATTGGTGTCCTGAAGTAAATAATAGTTTGCTAAAATGGATTGGTGTTGGCAATGAATAAAAAATTGTAGTTATTTGTTGTAGTTGGTAGTATTGGGAAATATTCACAGGTGAATTATCTTTCTTGTCAGAACTTATTGGACCATATTTTTCTTCAAATAATAATAAATCATTCTGTTTCTAAAATATAAATTATTCAGATAGAGAAAACTTGTTAGTCTACAAATGACTGAGCTAAAACTATTTTATTTATGTGTTTCTATATACAAATTTAAGGATTCATTTTCATATAAAGTCTTAAGTATTAGTGATTTCCTAACTTATTGTTGCACACTTAAAGAATGTTTATTTTAAATAGGCATACCCTAGTTTAAAAAAAAATAGATCTGTGCAAAATTGAATATATTTTTTGTCAGGCACATGGGAAAAAATGTTCCTAGAGAATAACAGAAGAGTAAAATCTGACACTGAGTATACCAAAGAGATCTAAATACAAATAAGCAAACAAATACTAAAATATAAGTGAGCTGATTTTAAATATATTGATGACATGAAATTTTTTATCTTTAAATTTATGAAACATAGACATTGAAAGAGATACTGTGCAAATATGTCAGGATTTTATATACATCTACAACTATATATTCAAAAAAATTCTGCATTGTTGGGATGGGCTCAAGAAAGTCTATTAAATGGTACCTTGAACTATGGAAAGACAGGTAAGTGGAGGAAGTCATAAGCCAAGAAGCTGGGGCAGAAGCCGAGGAATCAGTCAACAGATGAGCAATGAACAATTGAAATTTGAATTTAGAAATACAATATTACTTATAATAGTACTACAAATAAGGAAGAAATAATTAAGTACAGATCAAACAAAATGTGTTCCAAATCTATACCAAGAATATGACAAAGCTGGTAAAGATATTGAAGAAAATCTAAATAAAGAGAAAGTATTCCATATTCATAGATTGGGAGACTGGATACTGTTAAATCTTTCAATTTGTGAGCATCATAAACAGCTTACTTTGGCAATGAGTTTTAAATAAAGCAAAGCATAGTCAGTACAAAAATGTATCAATTAGAGGTCATGAAATTAAAAAATATCTGCTTTACAAAAGACATGTTGAGAAAATGAAAAGTCAGAATATAGACTAGGAGAAAATATTTGCTATACAAATATCTGAGAAAGGGTCGGGTGTGGTGGCATATGACTGTAATCCCACCACTTGGGAGGATGAGGCAGGAGGATCACAAGTTCAAAGCCAGCCTCAGCAATGGCAAGGCACTTAGCAACTCAGTGAGACCCTGTCTCTAATAAAATACAAAAAAGGGCTGGGGATGTGGCCCAGTGGCTGAGTGCCAGTGAGTTCAATCCCCGGTGCAAAAAAAAAAAAAAAAAAAAAAAAATCTGAGAAATGGCTTATATAAAAGAACTCTGAATAACTAAAAAAACCAAAAAAAAAAAAAAAAAAAAAAAAAAAAAGAGCTAATACAAATTGGTTTAATTTTTTCTTCTTTTTCTAAGTAAAATTCTTAAATATCATAACTAGGTATCACTTAATAAACTACTGATGAACAGATAGAACTTATAAATATAGATTAACAAAAAAAATAAACACAAGTGTATATCTAAGTTAGGGAAAAACATGTCAAGTATATTATCTTTTTCTTTCAAACATTTTAATTTTTATTTTTTCCATATTTTTATTGGTACATTTTATTTATACCTAATAGTGTTTTTTCAAGATAAAATTAAAACATAATGCAAAGGATATGCATTTATGTATTTTATAGAAAAATGTATTACATTTAATTTCTTCTATTTTAATTTTTTTACTGTCATCTACATATTTCTTTTTCTTTTTCTCTTTCTTTCTTTCTTTTTTTTTTTTTTTTTGGTAACAGGAATTTAACCCAAGGATTCTTAACCATTAAGCCACATCCCCAGCCCTTTTTATTTCATTTTTATTATCTATTCATTCATTCATTCATTCATTCATTCATTCATTCATTTTGAGACAGGGTCTTGATGAATTTTTCAGGCTGGCCTTGAATTTGGAATGTTCCTGCCTCAGCCTCTCATGTTGCTAAGATTACAGGCATGTGCCACCTTGCTCAGCCAACTTCTACATTTTTAAAACAAAAATATTACATTAAAATTAGAGTGATTTTATTGGCTGTGAATCTGATTTATGCAAGATTATTTTTTATTTTTATGTCTTTCTCCATACACTCTGTTAAAGTGGGACACCACTAGACTATTTTGGGTAAAAAGCTAGTATCAGCAAATTTTAAATTTTTAAAAATTAAAATCATTTGCTGTCGAGATCGACTATAAAGTTAAAGAATAAGCAAGGATTTGAAAATGTCCTCAACGAATATTACCTACAGCTATTTTCTTTCAATATTTATTTTCCTTGATGAATTTTAAGAATTGCAAACAAATATATGATTGATTTGGAAGTGGAATTTCCAGTTGAAGTCAAACCTTAAAACAACTTATTATCTGATTGCCAGTTTGATTGCAACCTCATGAGAAAGCTTGTGCCAGAAACACCTAGAGAAGCTTCTTGCACATTTTTCACTCAAAAATTGTGTGAAACAATCACCTTTTTTTGCCTAAAGCTGTTAAGTGTTGAGATGATTTATTAGGCAGCAATAATACTTGGCATATATTTCACCTCACCTGCCAGTGATGTGTTATTGGAAGAAAAGTTCTAAAATTCAGAGTTTTGAACAGGTCAGTGGACTTGGAGGAGAGAATGTTAAAAAATAAAAAAGAATGGGAAGACAAAAAATCCTAAATAAGTTGTTAATAAAAGCTTCATACTCTTTGATACCAATGGTTGAATTCTTGCAGGTAAATGAGATAAATCATATTTGAAACTGAAAGGAAAAGGATCTTTCATGTAACTGCATAAGTTTATCAACACTATTGCTGCAGTTATGTGGCATGAGGAGTTTAAGTATACTCCATGAAATTTATATGTTGAACTTCTAATCCACAGTACCTCAGAATGTTAAATATTTGCAGATAAGGCCATTAAAGTGATAAAGTTAACAGAAGTCACACAGGTGGGCCCATATCCTACATAAAAAGTATCATCATGAAACTAGGACACAGAGACAAAGGCAGGACCATAAAAAGATATCGGGACATAGTCATCTACAAACCAAGGTGAGAGGCCTTAAGAGAAACCTACCCTGGTTACAACTTGATCTCAAACTTTTTACCTCCGTGATTGTGAAAAAAATAAATGTCTGTTGTTAAAGCCCAAAAATCTGTTGTCCTTTGTCATGGCAGCCTTAGAAATAGAAATTACATGGAAAATAGAAATTATACTTAATGTACCAGGTCATCTAGGTAAGTAGTTCTTCAGCCAGAATATCAAAGGTGTCAGTTACTTTATTCTAGTTGATTATACCATGATATCAGTGTGAAGAGATAATCTGACGGAAAGACCTTTGAACATCTTGGAGCCTAATTTTGATGGCTTTGAAAACACTCAGCATCTCTAGATGGAAAGTGGTGATAAAAGTAGTAAAAAGTGGCCTCTAAGAAATGACAACTTTTAGAACAAGACCATAAGCACTTGAAAGATGAAGCTTTGAGTGACTGTAAAATAATCTGTAAAGATGACAGAAGGGTGAAAGGTAGCATTGCTGATGGGGGTCTAGCAAGGGAATGAGGAAACCTTCAGCCCACAACCAACAAGAAGTTCTTTGGTCCAAAAAACCTTCCAGAAACTGAATCAAGCCAATAATGTGAACTAGTTTAGAAAGGGATCAACCCCCAGTAGAACTCCCAAATGAAACTGAAGCCCCAGTCAATAGTTTCCCTACAAAACTGAGGTATGTCTTAGAAGCCCTTGCTGGATTTCTAAACTAAAAAAAATCTGTGAAATAATAAACATTTGTTATTTGAGGCTGAAAGGTTTGGGAACAATTTGTTAAATAACAATAGAAAATTGTGTTAAGTTTACTGTTGAGTAAAGCTCTTTCAGGAAGCCCCTGCTATAACATAAATGTCACATCTATGTTATCAATGGCTAATATATTTATTGTATTAAATAAGATTTACCACTTATTAGCATATTATGAAAATATTAAGACAATAACTTTAATTTTATTAAAATTCTAGGAATTTCTGAATAGGATAAAATTTTTAAAAATTAATTTCTAGGGGCTGGGGATATATATAGCTCAGTTGGTAGAGTGCCAGCCTCACACGAACAAGGCCCAAGGTCCAATCCCCAGCACCACCAAAACAAACAAATAAATAAATAAATTCTGGAATAAAGTTAGACAAACCATTAAATCTGTACTTTGCAAAAGCATATCTTGTTTGGTATAGTGTACCTCATTCTTATGTGAGTCTCCTCAGTAAATTAACAGTATCTTACTTTATCCACTTATAAAATGAGAAATTGTTTCCACCTACTCACTTCACAGGATATTGTGAAAATTAATGAGCTAATATGTATAAAGCTCTAGAAGTCTTTAAATAGTGCTATAAAAATGAATATTTTATCTCAGTGGATAGGTCCTATTTTTTTTTTTCCCTGAATGACTTCCAACATAGAGTAGATAATGGATAGATAAGTGGATAGGTAGGCTGATAGAGAAAATGTAAGGCAGAGAGAGAGAGACAGAGAGAGAGAGAGAGAAAAATAGAACAAATAGCAGAAATTTATAGCTTTGTAATTTTAATGGAATTATCTTTTCAACTTACTCAACATGTAGATTTTTTTGAGAATATGCACACATCCAATATTTGGAAGCTACAATTTCTTCTTGGGATTGTTGGACCAATCTAAAAGAATGTTAGTTAATTTTCATAATTCAGACAGCATATTATTTTTCCTTTTCAGTCTATGTACCACTGTTTCACAGGATGAGTAAAATACATTGTAAATACATTTTCTCTATATTTTATCAATACTTTTTCCTTGTAATTTTTCAGATTAATGATGTTTTACCATTTATTTTAGAAATACTTCTGAATATGTAAATATGAAAATACATAAGGTATCAAAGTGGAACATTTTTAGGCTTATGTTCAGTTACATACAAAGTATCAATTAAAAACATGGTGACCATTTATACTAAATTTTAAAAAAAAGCAACAATCTATCTGAGCAAGATTTGCAATAGTACTATGTGACAACCTATTATGTGACTTGTAGCTAACCACAATATTCCTGAATCCAGCCCAGGGAAGATTCAAATAATCATGGAGGGGAGTAGAAATTTAAAAGTGTATGTTGGTGCAAGTTGGGTCTTCCCAAAGCCCCTCTGAGATAGGGCTGGAAGAACTTTGCCTGTATAGCAAGCCTCAGTAAGAAAATCTAAACACTTTGTATATGTTCACTGAAATTGGGAGAATATGATGTTTGATATGTGATTTACCTCTTATTATTTCAAAAAAATAAGACATTGGATCAATTATTTTGAGATAATGAAATTCAAAAGTTATATTGATTCAAAAATAACTCAGCTCACAATGATTGGTTATTAAAGAGGAATGATTTTCATAGATGAATCTGGATCACTTAACCAATATGTTATAGCAGTCATCTGGAAAGAAAAAAATGACTTCAAAATATAAAGGAAGAGGAATACATTTGAATCTCTAGAAATTGAGCAAAGATCCTTCTAAGGGACTCACCAGAATATAAGTAGCAGGGTCATTACATTTGAGTGATCCCCCAGTGAACAGAGAGAGAATTCTTTTTAGCACCTTAGAACTTCAAGACAAGTCAAAGGATGTGCCTTGAGTTTTATTCAAGAACAAAGAGCAATGTGCCTTCAATGTAGTTTGAAAGGGTAAGAAGAAATAAAGTCATTTTCTGTTGTACCTGAGTGCCCGTTGAATACTTTGGGGGGTTATATGAAACATATACTTTATATAATATATTGTTTATAAATTAGGTAATTGAATACCAGAGTAATTAAATAGCTTGCAAAAGTTGACAGAACAGAAAATAGAAGAGGCAGAATTAAAACATAGACAACTTGACTTCAGATTTCTAGCTCTTAACTACGGTATCACACTGTTTCTATTTTGTGCATGTATTTATAAATATGCATGCATAGCACATATATGTGCATGTGTGTATGTGTATTTTATTCTTGTCAATGTTTTAATAGAATATTCAGTTGTTGTGGATAACTACTCAGAGATCTTTAGCTATGCTACCCTTTCAAGTGGGATTATATTCTGGATCATGTTTTTCCATAAATTTTATAAATAGGAAATGGAATTATTTTCTACTACTTATGGGGTAAGGGAGATGGACAGAAAAGAGCAAACATAATCCTAAAGTTTAAGCCCACTTGACAACACTTGGTTGATATATCAAATTTCCTTATATTTTCAAAATGGAGCCTTTATGAAAATTCCATCTGCTTTAGTCTTGCTCATTTTCTTCTGTAGGCCAAATAGGAATTTCATCAACTCCTATTTGGTCTATATTGCCTAAGATTGCCTAAGATGAATTTAACATGCAGAGAAATATGCTCCCTTCTTCTGTGATATCAAAATGAGGTGAACATGGTTTGATATGAGCATACCATCATGAAATGTACTTAGTTTTAGAAACATACACTAGGATTTTCTCATTACCCTCTTGGGTAAGGTTATAGGAAAAACGTAAACTATTACAACTAGCTTTAAAATGATTTACTTTAAATATACTTGACTTCTGAATTATAATATTGCTACCTATTTTAAATATTATTACATTATTATTTATTGATTTGGAATTTTGAAAATGGAGAAACATGGCTGAATACAACATAGCATAGTGTTCTAAAGAATAAGCTTAGAAGATATATGGTATGGGTTTCTATCATTGTATCCTTGAACAAGTGTCTTCCTTCCTCCATTATTTCGTGTACATAATGGAGATAATATTAGTAACAAACATAAAAGGTTATGTTAAGAATAAAGGGAGCCTGGCGTGGTGGCACACACCTGTAATCCCAGCACTTGGGAGGCTGAGGCAGGAGGATCACGAGTTCAAAGCCAGCCTCAGCAATGGCGAGGCACTTAGCAACTCAGTGAGACCCTGTCTCTAATAAAATACAAAAAAGGGCTGGGGGTGTGGCCCAGTGGTTGAATGCCCCTGAATTCAATCCCCGGTACCAAAAAAAAAAGAAGAAGAAGAAGAAGAAGAAGAAGAAGAAGAAGAAGAGGAGGAGGAGGAGGAGGAGGAGGAGGAGGAGGAGGAAGAAGAAAGGGATTTGAAGTTTATAGGACCATTTCCAGAACTACAGTCTGAGACTGAGGCAAGGTCAGGTTTTTGTATGGTCAGTAGAGTGGAGTAGGGTGTAGTCTTGAGAAGGACAGAAAAGCTCTGTTTGAATTATGTAATCCATCAGTGAAGGGAAGGACTGGATTGTGTACAGCAAACAAATAGGCATTGTTTTCCTCGTTTCTTTTTTAAATTGATGCATTAGAATTATATCTAATAGTGGGATTTATTATGCCATATTTGTATGTGCACCCAACAGTTTAATCAATCTCATTCTCCTTTACTTTCCCTTTTCCTCCTTTCCACCCTCCTGCTTCCCCTTTCTGCATTTTACTGATCACCCTTGTATTATTACGATCATTATTGCTGTTATTATTTTAAATAATGCATTATAATTACATATAAAATCAGAATACATTGTGGTTTATTTGTATATGGACATAGAATAATTTGGAAGATTTCATTCCCCAGAATTTCTTCAGCCCTCACCTCCTTCTTCCATTTTGATGCCCCCCCTCTACTATATTAATTTCCTTTATACTTTCATGAGTCATTTTTTAATTCCTCTTTTTTCTTTCTAGCTTTCATTTATGAGAGTAAACTTTTTACCTTTGACTTTCTGAGTCTGACTTATTTCATTTAGCATAATACTACACAGTTCATCCATTTACCAGCAAACACCGTAGTTTCATTATTTTTCATGGTTGAGTAAAAACACCATTTTATTTATGTACCAAATTTTGTTCATCCATTTGTCTACTGAGGGACACCCAGGGTATTTGCATAACTTGGCTGTTGTGAGTTGCACTGTAACAAATGTTAGTATGCATGTATCACTATAGTAAGCTGATTTTAATGTTTTTAGGATAAATATGGAGTATTGTGACAGCTGGGTCATCTAGTGGTTCCATTTTTAGTCTTTTGAGGTATCTCCAAACTGTTTTCCAAAGTGATTGCACTATTTTGTAGCCCCACCAACAAAATGTAAATATGCATTTTCCCCTACATCCTTGCCAACAATTATTGTTATTTGTCTTCTTAATGATTGCCATTCTGCCTAGAATGAGATGAATTCTCAGTGTAGTTTTGATTTGCATTTCTGTGATTGCTAAGAGTACAGAACATTTCTTCAAATATTTGTTGGCCATTTTTATTTCTTCATTTGAGAAACATTTTTTAAGATCATTTGCCTAGTTATGAACTGGGTTATTCATTTTTCTAGTGTTAAGTTTTTTGAGCTATTTGTATATCCTGAATATTAATCTCTCATCAGATGAGTAACTGGCAAAAATTTTCTCCCATTCTGTAGGTTCTATTTTCACACAGTTAATTGTTTCTTTGCTGTGGAAACACACACTCATTTTCTTACTAAAGGAGAAACACAGACTTTTTTTCCCTTTTTAAATCATTCCATATTCTACTGATATAAGGGTGATCAGTAGGGATATAAGGCTCATTTGGGTCTAGAATATTTCAGCAGTTTTACTAGAATGAATGAGCTATTGCTTAATAGATTTCTGGAGTCCTCTAGTATTTCCAATATTTAGTACAGAAAGATTTGTTATTTCAAATTCTACCAATTTTATAGTAATAAAAATATTCAGATTACATATAATTTCTTTTTTGTAAAGTTGGGGACTTTTTGACAATGGTACCGCTCAGGTCTAGGTGCCTTGGCATTTTCAGGTCAGGCAGTTCATAAAAATTCATGAAGTGTCCTGGTACCAGGTAACCATGTATTGGTTTTCCATTAAGGCATAAGAAAGAAACACAAGGTTAGTGGCTTGATGGATGATTTATTATCTCAAGGTTTTCTCACAATTCCAGACTCAGATTAGCTGGGTTCTCTGGTCAGGGTCTTACCAGGCTGAAATAAAGGTGGTAGGTGAGCTGTAATCTCCTGTGAGGCTCAGGCCGATTGTTCTCATGGAATAGTATTCCTTGAAACTGCAACAGCGAGTGCTCATCTTTATGCTGACTCTTGTCTGTATCGCTTTAGGGTCTTGAAAGTCACCTAATTTCCTCCTTACATGGCTCTCTGACAACAGGACAGCTTCATTTTTCAAGGCCAGCAATAGAATCTCTTTTTAGTCTCTCTAGCCCAGTTTTATTTTACATAATCTCATCATGGGAGTGACTACATTCACAGATCCCCTTTCCCCCCACACACAAGAAATACCTCTAAGAATTCTCCTACCACAAATTGGTCCTGAAGTAGTCACAATGTCCAAGTCCCTTTTCCAAATTGATAGTTGCTCCTTAGCTTAAGCTGATAGTTCCTATAGGATAATAAAGGCCATGTTTTCCAAATTTTCAAGTGATGCTACAAATTCAAAGTTTTACATTTTCCAGTATTTAGTATAGTGTTAAATATACAGTTATTATAACCTCTAGTGCACAATCAAGTATAGGATGCCAATTACCAGACATTAGCCATAACTTCATGATACAAAGATTGTTAGATCTAAAAAAAAAAAAAAAAGAAAGAAAGAAAAAGAAAAAGAAAAGAAAAGAAAGAAAGAAAAAGAAAAATCAGTAAAAATACGAGTATACATACCAGACTCATAGTACAAAATAGAAAAAAAAGAAGTGATCATATCACCCTTTGTATTAGTCTCTTATAACAGTTAACCATAGACTAAGTAGTATCTATGTATTAGTTTGGAATACTTTAACAGTTAACCATGGACTAAGAACTGAAATTTATGAAGAATGGAAATTCATTTCTTACAATTCTGAAGGTTGGAATTCCAAGATAACTGTGCCAGCCTGGTTGGGTTCTAGTGAGAATCCTCTTCAGATTCAGATTGCCAATTTTTCACTCTATCCCACAGAGTAGCAGCAGAGAGAAGCAGTCCTTCTCATGGCTGCTATGAGAGAACCAAGGTCATTTGAGAGGGCTTCCCCTTCATGATCTGTAATTTTAATTACCACCCAATTGCCACATTTCTGAATACCATCACATTAGACGATTGAGTTTCAAGATATAAATCTTGAGGAAAACAAATATTCAGTCTATGATAATATTTTAAGAAGAGCACGAATACCGAAATTGTGATTGAAAGTTTCATGGAGAAAAAGCAAGTTTGAACTAAAATTTGATATCAATATAATATGGGTCTGCTAACTATGCACTATGGACCCCATATGTCCCATGAGCTAAAACTGTTAGTTGTATCTTAAATGTTTGAAAAAGTCACAAAATAAACAAAAACAATTCACAACAATGAAAATCATGTAATGTTCAAAATTCTGTGTTTATTGAATGTCATTAGAACAAGAGCATGCTCATTTCTTCACCTATTGCCTATGATTGCTTTCAGGTACAATAGAGTTGTAACAAAGATCATATGGCCAACTGAAAATATTTACTATGTGCTCCTTTACAGAAAAGAAGTTTGCTAATTTCTATGGAAGTATGTAGTGATGGGTAGGAGTATCAGTATTTCACTCACATGCATTGGACAAAATATTAGTCATTGCTCTTTTATATAATATTAACAACTGATCACAAATTATAGCTTATATCTTAAAGGAAATATGAAGTGGCTCACCCTTCTTCCTGCCCCACTGATAAGAAACTACTGCATGGTTCACAGTCATTGTAGGATATGAAATGGCAGGGATTTTTTGATAGTGGTTGATTCACACCCAATACCGGCCTTACTGTGTCTCTCACTGTTAGGACTTCTCTGAACATCATTGAACTCAAACTCTCCCAACCTCTGTAGCTTTTCTCACTTTTCATCAGGCATAATATCAGATGTACTATGCCTTTGTCACTTACTATCAGTGGATGATTAAATAACCATTTTTCAAAGTCTATACCAATTTTTAATTGCAGCTTTGCAAGGGACTATACAAGACTTGTAGACAACATTTGCGTCTATCTCTTTCCTGTGGAGAAATTTAGATTACAAATGGTCGTGAACAAAACTCTTATCTTCTCTCTGTCCTTGATCCAGCATTAGAGAAATATTCACACCAATGAGTTTTATGAAGCAGTGACAAATATGAAACTCATGGACATATAAGACAACAAACCTAGATGCCCAACTGTAAGTATATCATGTTATAGTTTTAATAGAGAATACCCCCCACACATAATATACACACACTGTTGTTATTGTCTGATTGAGAACAATAACAGGGAAGGAAGTAGACTTGCTATTCTTTCTGTAAGAACGTACTCAATGTTTTACTGTAAAAAAATGTTACATATAATTCTGTTTGTTTATACAGAAGTAGATCCAGGATCCCAAAAAACAGGTATTAGAGACTCAAAGTTAACATACCTTACTATGACAAATTATTTAATCAAACTAACCTGTGTGTCACACACAAATTAGACTCTTACAGATGATCTTGGCCCACCTGTTCTTGGAAAGTCTAGCTACCAACCTCATCCTCTTAGCCGGGCGTGGTGGCGCTTACATTTGGGTTCTCTCTGATAACTTGCTTTCTTTGTCTCCTGAAGGCTAATGTTTTAGCTTCTGCTCATTTCTTTGGGCCCCAACACAGCACCTGAGTTTAACTTAACCAAATATGGAGTCTAGAGTTTCTCCAACTTCTCTCAACTCAGACTTCACTGTGCAATTTAGGAACCAGGTTATACAGCATTACTCAAAGGTGCACCTACTATAACTGTGGAGAAGTTATCAACTTCCATGACCACATTAACCCAGTAATTATGTGATATACTATTAAAAGTATATGCAACTGACATCATGTCATATGTGTGATCATTTAAATGCCAGAAAAAATATTCACATGTAAAAAAAAGTGGCATAAGATACAGTGGTTTTCACAGAACTCATAATTTTTATCAGTTAAGTAGCCAAAGCTAAATAAAAGTGTGAAGAAAATGTTAAGGTGTACAAATATATTAATTTGATACAGCCATTTTTAAAATAAAATTATGATATAGTATTATGAATAACATCTTGAGATTTGAAATGCATTCTCAATTATTTTCCTGGATTAATGGCAAAATAATAATGAGACCCGAAGAAGTCATCTAGTTTCTCTAGATTTGTTTCATCATTAAGTCATACAATTTATAAGTTGAACTCATATAGATAAGTTTCTCCACTCTTAATGCTGTAACAATCAACATTGAGTAGCACTATTTGTGACAATATAATAATATGTAGCTTGGTCATTAAAAATCACACAGTTTTCCCTCTGTCAATGTAGCTAGCTGCCTGATGCACAAGTTTGGGTTGTATTCAAACATACTTTAAGAATGTTAAATCAAATAAAGGAGGTTACAAAGTAACAAATATGCAAAAATTCTCACATACAAATGATTCAAAATGATGACTAATGCCCTTGAAAATCTTTCCTTGTTTATGGAACAAAGGAGCTAGAATTAGAACAGGAGTAGAATTTGTGGTTCATGCACTCAAATGTTGAACAATTAACTGTGAAAAAATGTGGTTCTCACTCAGGAGCAACTTACATAGGCCATTTCATTCAGTTCATCATCTTTTCCTTGCTCCATATTTGAGCTTCTTTCTCTCTGATTGGGTCTGGTCTATCCCACATGGGAGAAAACATGACTGTGAGGGGATAGTGAGTTTAAAATCTTTCTGTGACCCACCAAAGAAAGAAAGTCTGATACATCCCACTCATTTTTCTTTTAGTCCAGAAATTTTGGAAAAATACATAAATTATCTCATTTGATTCAGAAATGTATCCAAATAATCAAATCCAATCATAGGCTAATTGACTTGCCCTAGGTCAGTTTTTTTTGACCAATAAGAAGAGATACAGATAACTAGAAGGCTTTAAAGAAGTGTCTGGAAAAGGCTTGTCTTACATAAATTAGTCCTCTCTTTGCTAGATTGTCATTCACATAAGAGCATCCATGAGAAGTGTCATGTTATCCAGAATTAAGCAGAAAGCTGTGGGAATTTGAACTCTGCATTCTATAAAAATGGACATACCATATTAGAAACTGATATTAATAAAAGAAGAATATTATTCCATAAATATAAAATAAGGAATTAAAATATGTTTTATTGTGTGCATAATAGCAAGTGGCAAATATGCAAAGATTGGTGCTGTTTGCTGAATCCATTCACTTTCTAGATATGAGATTCATTTATTTTTAATAGTCACTAGGTAGCAATTTGGGGGCCAAAAGGCAGAGTGTCTGATTATTAGTGTAGTTTTATGATCTATTAAATTTGCTCTTCATAATGGAAAGCAGTATTATCTGGGGAAATTAGCTATAAGAGTTTTTAAAATATATAAATTTCTTTTTTTATAGGGTTGACTGACTATACAATCCAAATGCAGATAACTTGGTGTTCATTAAATGTTATTTGACTAATACTCATAATTATAAAATGCTTCCTACGTTTTCCTTTCAATTCTTCTATTCATGGCATTTCAACATTCCTTTTTGATCACTAAGAATGCCATCACATGGCTATAGAAAGTGTTTGTCTCATTAAAATTTAGCCTACTGCAAGTTCAGAGGATTCTAAGTGTATGTATAATTTTATTTCCACTGGGTGATTTCTGTAATGTGTATGAGCCATTCTCTCTAATGGAAAGTGCAACAGTAAGGTACTTTAAATAGGCATTAATCCTCACAATACATCTGCAAGTTAGGTAAGCAACATGAAGCGTGGAGCCATAATAAGCATTATCCACATTCATCCACCTTCATAGCCTGCAAACCTAGAAATCATACATACAAAGGACATTTGCAAAAGAAATAGCAGAGGTACATTTGGTAGATTTCCATTCCAATTATCACGGAAAGATTACATAAAAAGAAACAAAGCTCAAACATAGTTTTTAAAAACAGAAACAATAAATTAACAAAAGAATGCAAACAGTGCAAATAAGGGCCATGTAAAAACAGAAATAAGATCTAATTAGCCTGTTTATTTAGATACAGAACTTGAATATTGATGCTATAAAAGTATTTGCAACCATCAACCTTATTGCCATAAAACCTCTATTCTTCTGTTTGTTAATTAACATACTTATTCTTGCCAAATCAGCCAGTTGAGACACACCATTAATTTACTGGGGTAGATATTTTAAAAAGAACTAAAACAGAAAACAAAACCAAAACAAACAATAAAATCAAAAGACGTTAAGGTTGTCATCACTTTCGTGAAGAAAGGATTCCTGTGTATCTTGCCTGTGTATAGTAAATAGTTCAGTACACTAAAGAGTACAGTAGTATTACACTGAATTTTCTTAAAGTTATTTTATCTTAGTGGATTATTTGTCCCCACCCCCTCAAATCATGGGCAAAGAACAAACACCAAAGACTCATAGGAGGTATTTGGTATCCACATAATATGTCTTGAACATATTATGACATACATCATTACTCAAATATTAAAATAGAAATTCAACAAGTTAGACAATATTTACACAAGTCAATTCTCAGGTTAAAAAAATAATTTTGTAGTTTCTAGCTATCTTCATTTCCAATTGGATCAAAATCTTCCATTATAACCTCCCTGAGCAAAAATAAGTCCTTAAGACACTAAATGAACTGTAAACTTGTTATCTATCTACCAAGTGAGTTCAGTTTTTACATTTGTGTAATGCCTGTGTAAAACCAATAATGTTACGCTGCTTTGTATTATAGTACAGTCAATATTTACTGGCATTATTTCAAGTACTTGTGAACTTGCATGTTTAAATTAGCTCACATGTGAAATTTGGGAGTTGTTTCTTACATATTTTATCATGTTTTTGCCTTATTGAAATTTTCTGCATCCTTTTTCCCATCATTAGAATGAAATGGATAAATGTTTACATACTGTGATAGGTTGAAATAAGGAGTTGCCTCAGAAAACACAAAGTCCAAATTCAAACAAAAAAAGACAACTTTATTTACCTGGCCAGGGGCTGTCACCCACCATAGAGACTGAAGCTCTGTGGGAGGACAGCAGCTTTCCTTGGGAATTTAAAGATGAAAACCACAACCTTTCAGCGTCATGCAAGCAAGCCAATCACAGAAGCTAGAACAGCAGTAAGCGAGTCTTTGCAAACCCAAACAGGACTGGAATTTTCCAGGTAACAGGCAAGTAGGCCACAGAAGCTGAAAAGTAGTGATTTTGAACATCTTAGACAACCACAGCTCAGGTCTGAGGAGGTGCTAGACAACCATATCCAGAGTTGAGGTGGGGGCGAAAATCTACTTCAAAGTCATGTAGAACCACAAAGGCACTCAGACCCAGGATGTAGCTCACCAAGACCATTGGCATATCCTGCGTTGGGTACTCTTTGTGGGGTACAAAGTACAAAAAAAAAAAAAAAAAAGTTTATAAGAAAACAGCTTTCAGTTTAGTTTCTTAGAAATGGGCCCTGCAGTTCCCTCTTCACAGGAGCAATCACAGAAAAACTAAGATGGAGTCTAGAAAAGCTAAAATGAAGACTCTTTGTCCACACCCTTTATAACCAGAGTGACTCCATTTCTGCTGCCCCAGTAAAGAGGGAAGTGTTACAAGTAATCGAATGGTTTGACTACAGCATTAGCCTTATATAATCAGTATCAGTAAATTATTTAATGCTTGCTACAGTTATCTTATGGCATACACACACATTTACCTATCATTACTATTGATAGCTATAAATTTTATGTCCTTATCCTACGCAAAGCTACAAGATCAAGTTAATATATTTGTTCATGGCTATATTGATCTAACCTTATCTATGTCTATGCTAACCTTTTGACCTATATTTATTTATAACTGGTTTTAACTCACTAACTTATACTTATCTAATACCTTATTTCCTATAACTAAAATCTTAATTCTTACTATTGCTCACCTATACTATCTTATCTTACTTATCAAAGTCTTATTCCTATAGTCTATAACTTATGCCTGTGACTTATTGATCTTATTGATGAGTTCATACCACAAGATGAGAGTCCAAGAAAAACTTCCCCACCTTTACTTTGTCCTGTTGAAATGTTCTTGCTTCCCAAAAGAAATTCAGTTTTCAAAGATAAACTTTAAGTCTCTTATCAAATGTTTCAAAGAAAGAAAATAAAATGTCATGACTTTATAATAAAGAGTTGAAGTTTATGAGTATAATTGAATATAAACTATCATATGTATATATTTAGATATTAGAAACCCATTATTAGAAAAATCTCTAGAAATGAGACTTGAACAATAAAGATACGAACAAAATATTTCTGATATTTTTACACTTATTGTTAAGAAGTTTGTTCACTTAATGTCAACTCTCCCCCACTATTTAATTTTTTTTAATATTTATTTATTTGCTTTAGTTGTACACAATTCGTTTATTTGTACGTGGTGCTGAGGATCGAACCCGGGCCGTGCACGTGCTAGGTGAGCGCTCTACCACTGAGCCACAACCCCAGCCCACTATTTAATTTTTAATGTGGTAGAATTAAAAAGCCTAATCAAAACTTTTCTTAAGTGATCAGTTTTCTTAATATAAAACTAAAGACTATTTTCAATTAGCACAATAAAGTATCACACAACTTTGAACACCTCCAGAATGATTTCTATGGTTATACATAAGTTTCATATGGCCAATTTTAGAATTGTTTACATCAAGATACGGTTGTGTCATTTTTATCCCTTGAACATCTTATAAAAGCATTAATAAAATGGTGGAAATTTCATTTGGGAACATTACAACACCTGTGGCATGCAGATACTGCCTCTTAACTATAAGAACTATATTAATTCTATATACAGTACTTCACTGGACGAGAAAGCAAAGTGGTTATGGCAGCCCTGAAATAACTGGGGAAGAGTCATGGAGCCTCAAGTGCACAGCTGGATTCATCACTGAAGTGTCAGAAAATCCAACTGCAGCTTGATTAATGGGATGTTGTCAAGTGGCGAGATCGCTGAGTGTGGGATATCCAGTAAGGCTTGACCTTGTTTTGGCAAGGAGATTGTGAGTCCAGCAACAGAGCAACTTGATGCTCTCCTCTTCTGAGAAAAAACAAACAAACAAACAAACAAAAAACCCAACCAAACAACAACAACAAAACAACTAGGTGTATTTTAAAATGTGTTTAAAACCTCAGAGAACTTCAAATGCCAATGTCATTTGGGGCTTTATTCCTGCTTAAATAAAGCCTACATGAACTCATACTTTGTTTTTTATCCAAGTTTTACTTTTATAATTCTCCCAAATTATTTGAGTATTCCTACCCCTGAATCATAGCTCTCACCATTCCTCTCAGTAAAAATCAAAATCTCTTCTCTGCTTACTAAAAGTCTGTTCTTAAGGTTTGCTTCAAAATTGTCATTCACAAGGGGATGACTCCAACCTCTCTACATCAGCAGAAATCCATCTCTTTGAAAATTGTAGTTGTTACTCTATGCCCTCTGTCTAGAACACTCCTCTATTCCCCTTTGAATTGCTGATTATCTTTCTATGTGTGAGTTCATTTTAGACATGTTTGTTTAAGTGTTTGCATGACATTCAGGTGAAGTGGATATCAGCTGACAAAGAGCATGAAGCACCAGTGGATGTTTTAAAGTCAGAAATGTATTTTTGTTGCTCATAGTCCTGATGGAAATTGTGCAGATGAGCTGGATTGCAAGGAAATACACTCAAAGAAAGTAGCAGAAGGCTCATACTAACTGTCCCTCAAAAAGGGCTTCTCTGGTATATCCTATACTTAGTATAAGATTGCAAGAAATTCAGGTCATGAAGGACACTGGAAAATCTTGACTCAGCAACCAAAGCTGTGGGCCATTAGCCATATGAAAATCCTGTCTTCATACAGGAAAGGAAATAAACTTATTAAACTTCTGGGAAAGCATAGTAATGGATTGTTTCATGACCAAGTGATAATTTGTTTAATTTTCAACAAGAGCATACAATACTATTTAATCTTGTTATGTGAGGTTTTTTCCCCCCTATTTGTTGCTTTGAAATATTTTGTTTATCCCCTTAGGTCCTAAAAGAGAAAATAAAATATACAATGGCAAGGTTGTGCCCAGGGGATATGATTGGGAATGTTTATTTCACTTTTTAAACCTCTCTTTAAACCAGGATGCAGGTGAGGATGGGAGTCATTTCTCCACTCTCATACAGAATTCTGAAATTATTCAAGGAAAGGAGCTTAACACACAAGCATGTCTCTTACCCAGGTTTCCCCTGAAACACTCCTTCATCTAAGCAAAGAGGACATTTATACCAGGCCCTTTGGTTACTGCTGAGCAAAGGCAGAATGAGGATAGGAAAATGTTGAGGATGAAGATAAATCTTCACTTTCTAAGTGATATTTGCCTGACTTTTTACTGCTATAATCTATAATGCTCACAATTAATCAGAGAGGTAGATAGGATCTCGGATTTATGGATTCGAAAACCGCAACTCTGGAGGTTAATTAAATTGTTGGAGGTCACATTTTGAGTAATTAGCAGGACTGGAATTTGAACCCAGGTGAAGAAGTAGATTTCATCCATGTCTAAATGAGGGGATATAAGACATCAAGAATGCTGACCCCATAAAATCTTTTGATCCAGCCTCAGAGAAATCCTTTTCAAAAGTATGCCCAGATTTTCATCATTACTGACAAATGGAGTAATAACCAGGCACTTACTCAAGCGACCCAGAAAACAAGGGTATGATCAGAAAAACACCCAAATCAAAAGTGTGAATTTTGAGTGAGTGATTGGAGGTAGAGTCACAGTGTCAACAGAGGGAGGAAAGGTGAGGCAGTTCCTCGCTGGGGAGATGCTTCCCATGTTCTCCATCACTGCAGGCTCCTTGCCACTGTTCTTGCTTCCTTTAGCTCTGTCTTATTGCATATTTCCTGAAGTACGAGTAACTCTCTTAGTTTTCTGTAACTCCCATAACAAAGTACCACAAACTCCATGACTTAAAGAGAGAGAGAGAGAAAGAAAGAAAGAAACTTCTACTTTTGCTTTTCTAAAAATCCAAATCATTTTCACTGGAACAGGTAAAATCAAAGTGTTGGCAGAGTCACCCATTCCCTCCAGAGACTGTAGGAAAAAAGTTCCCCCTTACTCTTTTCTGTTTCTTGAGGCTGCCTCAGCATTTCCTGGACATGGTTGCATTACTCCGAATGCTGTCGCAGTCTTACATAGATGGCTCATGTAGGGACAAAGATCTAATGACATTAAGATTCACTAGGATATTCGAGGATATGCTCCTCAAGGTCCTTAACTCATTCCCATCTTGGTCATATAAACTGGTATTCACAGGAAACAGGAATTAGGACATGACCTTGTGATTGGGAATGTTTATTTCATTTTTTAACCCCTCCTTAAATAAGGATGCAGGTGAGGATGGAAGTGATTTCTCCCACAACTGATTGTTCTACAGTAACCACATGACAAAGGAGTATCTGATCAATTCATGAAATGAAAATATTTTCAGTAACCATTAAAAAAAAAAAAATCAAGCTTAAGAGTTTTCCCAGGTTTGATTGCAGTTAAGTAATAGAGTACTTTCAAGTATGCACAAGATCCAGGGCTCAATCCCCAATTCTGAAAAAAAAAAATAAAGAATAAAATTTTTTCAATATAGTCCCTTTCCCAGATTTTTAATTTGTGAACAGTTTATAATCAATTTCTTTCTATCTTTGTTCAGAGTTCAAAAAATCATTTACCTAACCTATTTTTATAAAATCATTTTTATTTTTGATTAGTTGCCATTACCCCTCCCACCCTTTTTCTTTTTCCCTGAACTTGAGCAGGAAAATTGCTCACAAAGGAATGAGGCTGCAGCACTATAGAATCTCCAGAGACTTTTTTCCTGGGTAACTATTGCTTTGTTCAGGGAGAAATGGAGGAAGAAAATGAATTCTGCAACTCCCAAAGTAAAACAGTGATGACCTTACAGAAGTTCATTGAAGAAAATTCAGTAGACAACATCAAAACTGTCAGCATAGTAGAATATTATAAGCATAAATTCAGATGCAAAAAGGATTGAAGGAACTGATGGGAAGGGAAATGGTACAATTCTGATGTACATGCCATAAAAATAAGCAAGGGGTTCAGAGAAATTTACCAATTTCTACCACTGTGGTAAATAGCCTTTCAATGATAGTTCAAAATGCAAATTGTTATTTTTTTGAATTTCAGGATAAAAATTATAAAAATGTGTGTTTCATCCAACTTTTTGTGGCAAGGGGAATAAAAACGAGGTCTGTTTAAGCTTTAAAGAATATAAAACACAAATATAAATTGAGAGTTTTTCTTTAACAACCTTTACTCTCTGTAAATGTTCATTTATATGCATCATTTTTGTTATATACAGATGCTTATGAGATGGGCTCTTCAATTCAGTATATTTGGAGGCATAAGGAGGTACAGTGTTTTGGTGAAGATTTTTATTTCAACTGTCAGTTTGACATGAATTCCTACTAAGGTATATCTTGTGTATTATGTTCCTGCACTGAAATAATAATTCTAGCTAATAGAGTACTTCCTATTCACCAATAATGTTTTATGCTGTTTGTATCTATTAACTAATTTAATTTTCAAAACATCCCTGTAGAGTACATCTGTGACATTTTTGCATGAGAAAATTGAGAAATAAATTGAGGAATATAGGTTTATTGGAAGAAAAATTATAATTTTATTATAAATGCTAACAATGTTCATTATAAAACACATTCAATTAATCTTTGATAATTCTGCAACTCCTATCAAGTTCTAACTTGTTCCAGATATTTTTAAAACTAATTAATGTAATATCAGAATTGACTCATCTGCAGTATATAATTTTGAATACTTTATTGCTAGTACCAGCTTGCTGCTTTGAACTTAATTTTGTGTTAATAAAAACTTTGCAGTTTATACATTGACTGTAATAAAAATGAATAGTCACTTATTCATTTTTTTCCTAAGCAAAATAGTCAATTCATTTGAAAAGCATAGAAAGACCGAGTATATTTTCATATGTATAAATGCATCTATGTGTAGCTATGTGATAGATCTACATCTGTAGCTATACGTTTAAACAGAGAGAAACATAAAGAAAAATAAAATTATGGACAAAAGCACAAGGAGATCCAGAAAACCATCAATTCTTAATAATTTACTATTAAAATAAGCCTTTCATTTTTTAATCCAAAGCAAGTAGTGAAATTATTTTGTTGTTGACAAACTAAAATGTCAGGTATGAGAAAGATTCAAAACATGATTCACATATGCTTAATTTTCTTTTAAGTAAAATACATAATATAACTTTGATAATATTTTGAAATACAGCCAAATGTTTTTTTTGTTTTTTTTTTTTTTTTTTTTTTGCTGAGTCACAGATTATTAAAGTCTTAGATATCATTAATTTATAGATCATAGCCCCAAAATATAACATGTAACTTTGAATTTTGGTTCCCATGAAGTGGAATAAAACTTAAAATATCTGAAAAGCAATGTAATCTTAAAAGTTTGATTTTTTTTTTTCCATATATAAACACTTTAAAAATTTTACTTTTTTTTTCCAATTTGGTCCACATTTTTCAATTCAAATTTAATTTCTCTTTTTAGCAATTGACTTTCAAAAATATTTCCAAAACATTCAACCTGGTGTTTAAATACAACCAGCTCTTTTCATTTATTTGTTCTTGTTTTACTTTATTTATGTAAGCTTTACCGATATATATATATATATATATATATATATATATATATATATATATTTACAATAAAAAAAGAATGAATTGCACTAGGCATAAAAAGGTTCATGATTAACATCATGAATCTTGATAAGCATTTTACCTAACTGGAAGGATCAGGAATGATTGTGTATGTGAAACCATAAGTTATGGATTAAATATATAGCTTGAAGATATTACTCCTTTTATAAGTTTTTAATATACATGTTAATTAATATTATCTTCTTAAAAATTTGTTCTAATTAGTTACACATGACAGTAGACATTAGTTCTTCTCAAGAATTAAAGAACCTGAGTTAATATATGAAACCATTCCCTATGTAATCTTATTATAGTTCCATCTATCCTTTGTAATTGAGGTCTTTATAATGGAAGGACTAACAAAGAGAAATGAGAAACTACAAGTCCCAATCAAAAAGATATATAAAGGTATAGTAAAGATGATCATTTGTCAATATGGTTGTATCTTTGAGCTTATGAGAAGAGGACATAGGGAAAAAAATGTCCATCCTAGATCCTTAAAACCAATAAGCACTTAAAGTTTTAAATTATTAGTTTAGCTATTAAATTATAAAATTAAAATGAAAATTATCAATAATTAATAATAGAATCAAACATTGAGAAATTATAGTCTAGCATCCAGTTGCCTGAATTAAATTCAAGGTTGAATACATATGCTATAAACACATGAAAAAGTACACAATAACACTAATTATCAGAAAAATGTTAAGC
The DNA here is from genome assembly GCA_025594165.1 of Tamias sibiricus. NCBI lineage: Eukaryota > Metazoa > Chordata > Mammalia > Rodentia > Sciuridae > Tamias > Tamias sibiricus. Next base: position 29,286,131 of record CM046665.1, read on the forward strand.
AAAACCACACACACATACACACACACACACACAAACATTAAATAAACAAAACAAAACACACAAACACTAGCTCATCTAATATCTAAAAACCAAAGTCACAAGTGTTGGTAAGGATGTTGAGAAAGGAAATTCTTATACACTTTTAGAAGAATTGTAAAATAGTACAACTATTATGGAAAACTGCATGGAGATTCCTGAAATATTAAAACTAGAGTTACCATATGATACACTGCTGGGTATATATCTAAAAAAATTGAAAACAGAGTCTCGAAGACATATTTGCATAGCCATAATAGCCAATAAATAGAAAAACCCAAACTGTGTATGGACAGATAAATGGATAAACAAAATATGGTACAAGCATATCATGAAATATTATTCAGTCTTATAAAGGAAGGAGATCCTGTCATAGACTACCATACAAATAAAGATGAAAGACATTAAATGAAGTAAGTCAGTCACCAAGAGACAAATACTCTAAGATTCCATCTATGTGAGGTATCAAAAGCAGTCAAACTCATAGAAAAGAAAAAATGGTGGTAATTGTGGGCTGGAGAGGGTGTGGGGGAAGAAGGAGGTGTTTATGGGTTGTAGAGGGTCCATTTTGGAAGATGAAAACATTCTGGAGGTTGATTCAAAACAATATGAACATATTTAACCGTGTAAGCTGTACACTTAAAAATGGTTAAGATGGTAAATTTCATATTGTGTTTTTAACAAACAAAGGCACATATAAGCAATGTTATCAGCTGGCTAACGGTTGGCCAAGACATTACCTGTCTCACCCTCAAGCTTTTCATCTTTACAATGGCACCCATAATTAAGTTAATGAGGTAATAAATGTAAGAGACTGCCTATAGCATTTGTTACACATAAAAATAATAGAAACAGAATTAAAGGGAAAAGCAAATAAAAATGAAAATAAATAATCCATTGGTTTAAAATGAAATTCAAATGAATTTTGTCAGAAAAAAATAATGTGTTCAATAAATAATCTCCATGCCTTCATATATTGTTTTCTTCAAGTAGAAGGCAGGGGATTTCAGGAAATTTCTGAGGAATACTTTTTAATATCCAATTTTGACCTGGAATTGGGATTTTTATTTGTACCATATTTCATTTTAGCCTCCAAACATTATGACCAGCTTCTGGTTTCTTTTATTTTCTTCCTTTATTTATTTATTTTTGTTCTTTTGCTTTTTGTTTGTTTGTTTTAATAATAAAGCAATTCTTGGAACAAAAACTTTACCAGTGTTTGGTGAAATGGTGAAATGATCAGAATCAAATAGGTGATGTTTCCCAGGATAGCCTGATATTTAGTTAATCAACCATGTTAATGGCCTTATTCAAATAAGAATGACATTCAAAGAGTAAAGTGTTTGCTTGGGAGGTGAGGAGAACATTTAGCTACAGGAAAAAAAAAAAAGAAACAGAAGTTAAAAAGCTAAATTTTTTACTTGCATTATTTGTTCATATTCTCACCTGCTGTTTTTATCTTTTAATTTTTTATCTCCCTCATTATATCCCCATCAGGGAGCCTTGCATGCTTCATTGCTTCATGCTTTTCAAACTTAAGCTAAAACACAAAACAAAACAAAAAACTGTAAAGCTTTTCCACCTGTATTGTTCTATTTTCCTATTCAGATCTCAAGGTTGATGGGTAGGTAGAGACAGTGTGTGAGTGTGTGTTGTGTTCGTAAGTATGTCTTTACCTGTGCTTATATGGATAGGAATTTTGTGGGCTTAAATTATTTGCTACACCTGGCCTCACACGTGACACAATTGATATACTGGAAAAACATTATGAAATAATTTATATCTGTTTAGATATTTGGGAATTGATTAGGAAGTCAATTCATTCAGGGGAGGGTAAGTCCCTTAGGAGTCACTCTCATTTACCTGCTGCCTTCATTTCTCAGACCATTTGAGATGCTAATTACAAACCCGTTTTGATTGTGCTGATGACCCAGGTAGTGACACTGTGGAAAGAAATCACCATTTGAATTTTCTCTGCTCTAAGGAAGTCTACCCACTCAGAGACCCAGAGCAAGAAAGAAATAGAGCACTGCATTGGCTGCTTTTCTTTGGTTTCCTTAGTATTTATAATGGTGAAATTATATGTGAAGATATTTACATGAAAGAACATACTTGTAACTATTTCACTTTTACCACTCCCTAAGGCAGTGATCATAGATTATAAATATCTCGTTAAGACAGACATTTAAAGATGTGTCTCTTCTTTTCAAATCAAGAGAGTAAAAATAAAATCGCAAAACAAAAGTATATGAGGCACAACATATCCAGCCATGTTTGAAGCTTCCATGGCTCATTTGTTGATACACCGAAAATATTTTACTTCTTTAGTTTTCTGGGTTTCAGTTTACCCTCTAAAATTCAGTTAATTCCTAAAATTCCTGAAACATAACTGAGTTTTCCTCTCCAGTCTGCAAGCACGATTGTCTGATGTGAACTGATGGGGTGTCCTGGGTTGTGGGAAACTATTTGTTAAACAAAACCCTCCTGTGTTCAAGAAGTATTTGATGTTTTTCCTGATGTCTCATTCATCGCTAGTTATCTTATACCCACAGAAGCAACTGGCTAATCATCTAATATCCTTGATACCTGACAAGGTAGTCTAATCTGTTTCTGCTTTCAAACAGAGGAAGAAACCTTTCAAAACCAACAATAGGTAAGCAGATGTCCAATAAATCCTTTAGACCATTGGGCTTGGGAAAAAAAGAAGCCTTGTTCTCACTTCCCTTCCATCATTTCAGTATGGGTGAACAAAGGAACAAAATCCCAGCAGCTGACAGTGCTGTCATCTCTCTCCAACTCAGTAAAAGCACATTTTCCAGCATTCCTGGCTGTGCATTAATGAGGGAATTGTCAGAGGGAAAGAAAGAGGGAGTTCATGGTTCTCGGTTCCATATGTCAATTCTTCAGCTCCCAACCCACTTTATTATGGCTTCTAGAAAATATGCTGCAGTCATTAGTAAATGGTAATTTAGAGAACATTTATGATTTTACTGTATTATCTTGTTGACCCTCCCCAGCAATATTCATTTAGATTTTGGACATAGAGTTGCTTTCCTAATACTGTCAACAGCTTCTCCTCGCCTCAAACGTAGACATATGTTGGCAACAAGCCACCTCTAATTATTTCTCATTACTTTCCCTCTTCTTTTAGCATGTTCTTACTGTGTGGAGCTTTGCCAATTGCTGACAAAAGCCAAGTGGAAAAAAAGAGGAAGATGCTTTGATGGGTAATCTGTTTCAGCAGCACAGTAGCACCACTCCAACGCTCTACTGGAGTCTTCTTGTTGCCAAATATTGTACCTGCTGCCTGCAATGTTAAACACAGGAAACCCGCTGCTGTGGCCGCCTTTGCTGCTGCTAACTCTGGTGGCCATGGATGCACCTCCAGAGGAGAAAGGCAAGGGAAAGATACGCCTGCCTATTTAAGTGCACATACAAAGGAACATTTCACCATCAGTTTCTAAGCCAAGTCTTAAACTGCTAAGAAAATGAAAAATCAATTGATTTTAATTCATTCCATGAATTACTTTGAATGATTTCTTTATGCAAAGCATTCAGCTTGGCATTTGTAGATGAAACACCTAGTAATAGTTGGCTATGCAATCTCTGCTGAGAAAACTTTTGCAATAAAATAGGGAAGATATAAAGCAAATGATGCTTATGGAGATGACAACAAGGACAATAATAGCTAAAAGAGGTGTTGCAACCAATATACTTCAGAGTTCAAAGGAAAACAAAAGCCAGTCCTGGACAATGGTTGAGGAAACTGGGAAAAACTTGGCATCTCATCCAGATCTTGAAGTATAACTACATTTCAAAAGAATGGAACCAGAGAATACTCGACTAATAAAAGAAAATGAAGTAGCTTTGGAGAAGTAATATTAAACCAACTCAGAATATGTGTGGATGTCACTCATCAATGGAATCTGAAAGTCTTGATCTTACAGAAGTTGATAGTAGAATTGTGGCTAGCAGAGACTGGGAAGGACAGGGTAGAAGGTGGAGAGAGAAAAGTTGATCAATAGGTACAATGTTGTTGTATTCCCAGAATAATTTCTGGTGTTAATTATCTCATATGCATTATATGTTTCAAAATAGAAGAATTTTACTGTACTCACCATAAACAAATGATAAAAGATTAAGTTGTTAGACGTTATAATTACCCTGACTTGATCACTACCCAATATATAAATGAATTAAAACTTAATATTGTAAATAATATAGAGTGTCCATTCAAAAAATAATAAAGTTATTTTAAAGTAAAAACATAACAGCACAAAAATCTAGCTTTATTGAAAATGTATTTTTGGAATAAAGGAGAGGTAAAAGAAGTAAGGGGCAGATTATAAAAGATATTTATTACTTTATCAAGGAACATAAATTTTACTCACAATGCAGAAGAGTATTTATATGGTGCCATATCATACTGAAAATCAACACTTCAGAAATACTGAAAATGCAAGGCAATGAGCAATACTGACAGTGATGGGGAAAGACTTGAATATGTGAGACACCATTGGCAGGTTTAGCAGCAGAAGAAGAAAAGGTTCCTAACAGCTTAGACCATGATAACGGTGCAAGGGAAAGTAAGGCTCAGTTAGCTCTGCAAAAGAAGCAGTCACTAGGGGTGGGTGACTACTTGGATGGGAGATCACCATAAGAATTTTATACCTCCCTAGGTATTTTTCCCCCTAGTTCAAATGCAGATGAGCTCACTTCTCTGCCTGAATATTCATCATAAATATTCCTTTGCTGTGATGCAAACTTCGGGGAATTCTGAATATTTGCTTTTTCACTGGGAACTTTTAAAGAATTCAGTCTTGCTTCTGCTGTTTGAGAAACAAACAAACAAACAAACAAAACTATACAGGAATTCTATGTTATTGCCCATATCTCTGCCTGAAATTGAGGCCAGTTCTCCTTTATAAGAACTTACCAACAGCAAGATTTTTATCCCTTACCATTTATTGCTTACTTTCTAATTCATTTATTGCTTACTTTCTAATTTCTATAAATAGGACAGATTTAAAACAAGTATTTAATTTAGATGGTCCAAAAAGAAGGTAGGGAAAAAAAAAAGAGCTGTGATTGCATGTGCCCTAGATATTTTACCATTAATCTTTATTTAAAAGAAAAAGTCAATAGATTGAATATGTCATGGTGTAGCTACGATGATGGGTTGGGGATCATTAAGATTTGAGGATGGGTTGGGGGAGAGGGAGAGAGGCTAGCAAGGGTTACCAGATGACAGAATCTACCTTTTTATTTTAATAGCTCTTGTAGAAGGAAAGACTTCTTACTAGATTATTCTTTATACAGTTTTCTTCATCCCAAGATTTCCCCTCAATGGGTTACCACAGTTCTTCCAGGGTTACCACAGTTCTTCCACTTGGTAAGAAGAATCAAGAAAACTTTGTACTGCAGCATTAGCAGGAAAACTCAAACATGACCAGTCTTTCATATGAACCCAACACAGGTGAATTGTTTGTCACAGGATATCAGTAGGAATTTCACTGATACTGATAAAATAAACCAGAATTGTGACTTAAATCGTTTCAGGTATAGTGTATTTTTCCCTTTCATAATATCTGTGATCTGAGGATGTGTCCTTGAAATATTGACTGATTGCTTTTTTTTTTTTTTTTTTTTTGCAGGAACAAAACAATATAGTACCAGATATATTTTTTTATTGATCCCAAAAGCGAAAGTGAAACATATTTATTACAATGAGTCTTTTTTAAGTGATAGTAGATCCAAATTAGGTATATATTACAAATCAAAGCAAAAATGTTGCATGCCAATTGAATTTTTTGAAGGAGAATATCAAGCATGTTAAAAAATGAGATAAGTAAATCTATGATGAATTTATAGAGGTGCATTTCATTTTATCACTTTTATTGTTTTTTCTTTGTTTATGTATTTATTATTATTATTATTATTACTATTTATACTGGGAATTAAACTCAGGGGTAATTTACCACTGGGCCATATCCTCAGCCATTTTTATTTTTTATTTGTGACAGGGTCTCACTAAATGACTGAGGGCCTCCCTAAATTGCTGAGGCTAGCCTTGAACTTGTGATCCTCCGATTCAGCCTACTAAGCCACAGGTATTATAGGCATTTGACACCATGCCCAGCACTTTTCTGGTATTTTTTAAAAGGTAGTGATGTTTCTTGTAAGTTTCCAAGGTATTCCCAAGTATCATATACAGCACGTGCTCACCAAGACTTCATTCACCTGAACTTGAATTCTTTCATGAAAGCAGATGTTTTTTAGTATTCCAGGCAGTGTCCTAAGTACTGGGGAACAAGATGAATAGGACTAGGTTTGGTCATGTTCTACAGAAGTAGAAAGAGTGGTCAGAAAGAGAGATATTTAAACAAATAATTGCTGTCAAGTATGGTTAGTGGTCAACAGAAAACTATTTTAGTCTTAGCTCAAGAAAGTAAAAAAAAAAAATGGTTTCCAAAGGAGATGCTTCAGTTGTATCTTGAAAAGTAAGGTAGTTATTACTAATTAAAAAGAAATTCCAAGGTTCTGGAAACAGAGAGCTGGAATAAGGAGTCTATGATCATCTTAGTGCCTGATCTGGGGAATATAAACAAAGATAGCCCAGGGAGTGGATGTTCATGGTGCTGCTTACCTTGCTGGAGTATGGCACTTCATTAGCCATTCCAAATAGTGTTTGAACTGCAATTTTTAAAATAATAAATGGAAACACAAACACAGACACACAAACTGACATTATTACCTTTGATGAGAAATGCGTGGCAATGACCTATTTAACAATTGAAAGAAACTGGTGCTGAAATCATTTTGTTGTTAATCTTAACTTGCTTTATCAATCAAAATAAAATTTTGAATTAACCCTTTTGAAGATTCAAGTTCAAACAAGGTATAAATCATGAAATGTCCATGTTTTTATATTTTCTAATTAGGATGGGGAAAAAACATGTTGTATTCTTCTCTCTAGGGTAGTGACAATAGTTATAATAGTAGTTCCATTAAGTTTGCATGGATAACCCTATTTTCTATGGTCTACCCTAAGACATGTCTACTTCAGATTAAGAAAAAATAATAAAGAATTACTCCTATCCTTTGTACTTTGCTGCTTTTGATACATGTGAATGCACATCTGCATGTTCCAAAGTGTAACTGTGTCACCATTATCTTAGCTGGAAACTTTAGGCAGTCCAGCCAATTATTTTGAGTGCACTTACATATAAATAAATGAGATTTCTGTTCCCTTTTAGAGTGATTATCCTCTTGTGGCAATTATCCAAAAATATTTTCTTCAAGAAAAAATAAATGTAATGGTATAATTTTACTGAAAAAGGTCCAGGTTTGCAAATAATAAGGGAAATCAACTAACTGACATGTTACAACATTTGCTTGCATCTCTGAGGGAAGTTATCATATTTAATTTGCAAAACTGGCTTGCCATTGTTATCTGGTGAACTGAATGCTAGCTCCTTGAATCCATGACTTCTTCTTTTTTTTTTTTTTTTTTTTTTTTGCTGTTTAATTAATAGTTTTCAGTATACTCTACATTTGTAGATATTTAATTTATGAATTTATTTATATATCAATACAGAAACTAATCAATTCTAACTAAAATTATAAATCCTAGTTTTTGCAACTGCAATTTGGCCCACTATGGCTCCTGTACTCAAAATATGAAATGGACAACCCTAGCTTACCTCTTTGGTTGGATTGCACAGACAGCTAGATACTCCTAACAGCTGCTATGTACATGAATAGGCTACTCTGAATATAGTGTCATAAACAAAGAGTTTCTTTGACTGTTACAGAAGTAACCACCTTAGAAAATGAGTAGTCTGAGTTCAGACAAAAGAAGGCTAAAAACAAGTCTGAATTAGAAGACTAGGACTAGGAGTAGAGCATTCTGTCAGATAAGCTGGTCACTTACTGGAATGAGTGAAACTACTGGTAACACATGGGACAATAATCATACTGTATTTTTGTAAACTAAGTAAAAAGTCACTTATTCTCAATCATATAATTAGAAAATACATTTAAAACATAGGCTTTGTAGTTTGGGAAATGAATAGCAACCATTCAAAATAATCTTAGGTTTCAATCAAGCCTCAGTCAATTACTGTAGATCTTCTGTAAGTTATTTTGTATATCTTAACCTCCATTGAAAACAGTGATAATAGTAAATGTCTTATAAAGATTAAATGAGATAAAGTTTGCAATGCACTTCATAAGAGTGCCTATAAAAAAATACTCAATAGATAGTAATCTTTTGTAAGTATTGTTAGTATTGTTGAATTTCCATTTGTGTTTAAAGTTATTTTTATCCAAATCATGTATTCCAGAGAAGAAATTTAAGCTTTCAAATAGTTTTATGTGTAATCCAAAGGTAATCTTTTTTCCCCAAATTATAATAATATGTATGAAGGAATCTTCTAGAACGTAGGATCTAGCATACAGGAATAGCTCGCTAAGTTACCATGACTGTCCTTCCATTTACTTTGAGTCAGTACTGCCTCAACTTGTGTAAGATCTCTTTAATTTTAACATAATTGGCGTTCAAGTTACCACCCATGCATTATAATCCTTATATAATTGTGTTTATTTTATTGCTCTAGAAACTGGGGTGAATATATTTTTTAAGATTGAAATCTTCAGGCTGGGGTGTAAGTCAGTGCTAGGGGACTTGCTTAGCACATATGAGGTCTTCATTTGAAGACTAAGATTGAGAAACTGTGTCCCTTGAGATAAGTGTCCCTTGTTTCTGTACCTTTCTCTCAAAAACCCATCTTTCTTACATCATGTCCTTAATTCCGAATATCTCATTTTACTATAAACTGTTAATCTGATATAGTCCCAATTGTGGTGAAGTTTCTTTTTCCTCCCCATAAAGACAGCATGAATTGAATTGTTTTTGTAATTTTTATTTGTGACCCAGTGGTCATTAAGTGAACAACTGATTCTTCTTCTATTAAGGTTTACTCATGATTACATGATGTTCTTATTCCTAGTTACACCATTCACAGGCAATTTCTTAATTCATACAGAGAATATTAGCCAGGGTCTAGTCAGGAGACAGAAACCACTCCAGTTATACTAACTAAAAAGTTAAAGTCAAGTAGGTATTGGAGAACTAAAAGAGGATAAGTGGTAAGCTATGGCATTTCACAGGGAGTAGTTGCAAGAAATAGGCTGAAGAAAGACAGGGAAGGGTTTTGAATAATGCAGGAGGGACCCTAAAAAAGAGGGGACCCAGGGCTTTCTGAGGATGGCTACTGCTCATTAGGTGTTCTAATATCAGGTACTCAAATTTCAGGTGCCCAAAAGAGAGGCCTGGGTCTTGTGATCCTTGTAGAGCTCTGAGGAGGGGAACCTGGTTGGCTGGTAGGAACTGATAGAGGATGAGATAAAGCTGACTCTCAAAGCGCTGGCTGAGAGAATGCAAACTGAAATTAACTGCTATAACGTTAAAGAAATGCCCTACCAACGTGAAGAAACACAGCTGGGGTGATGCTCTGGGAAAATGGAACATACAATAAGGATCAAGTCCCTTCTCTTTCTTCAAGACTTCCCATTTTTCACTATTTCTCTGCTTCATAGAACCTAATAGCTGGTAAAGAAGAAAAAGCAAACAATTTGCAGAACCCCAATCCTGCATTACATAATAAAATATACAAAGATGAGTTTAAAAACAAAACACAGTAAAATAGGAGATTCTGAAATATTTATGGGCACATGAGCATTTTGTTATTTTTTTTTTCAGTCTGCAGTATGGATGTTTTCCTATATCAGCAATTCTGAAATTTATTAACTTCTAAAATAAAGCAATAGTTGAATAGAAATTACTTTGGTTTGATTATTTCCTTTTTCTCTTAATAAAGATTATCCCAAATCCAGATTGAAAGTCTATTTAGAAGTTGTTCAAGAGTTTTGTTTAGATGCTACTTTCTGCTACAAAAGTTAGAATATTCAAATTATAAAAATTCATAAAGAAATAGCATTTTACAATATTGTCATTATATCACATTTCCAAAATATATTAATGAATGTCATATTTTTCAAATATGCAAGAAATTTGCATATATTTCCATATTTATCTTATAATGTTATGATTGTATATTTATTTTTGCAAAATGAAGGTTCTTAAAATGGGAATTAAATGCACAGAATTTTAAATATGCAGTCCATAACTGACAAAAAGTAAAAATGAATTGAAAATTTGAGACTATCTTTGTGATACTATCAGAATCTAAATCAGTTTGATTCTAGAACACTTTTAAAGAAATATTACAAAACTTTAATCTTACTTGGAAAACTATGAGTATATTATGTTTTAGGCAGTGCACCTAAAATCATTTAGAATTTATATCTCTCCATCTGCTGCATCTTAAAATTGACTTAATGCACCTTACTGTGTTTTATTGCAGTTCATAGTAATCCTTTCCCTCATCTCAGATAAATACCAGTTTCTTAACATTTTAAATAGAAAGTTTTTTTTTTTTTTTCTCCTTAAGAACGAACATTTCTCATTACCCACTGCAATCTCTCAGATCACTGAGAAAAGGAATAGACTTACTAAAATTGTGGAGCAGGTATCCAAACAAACCTGAGAACTTATTTTTAAAAGTCATGATAAAGAGTTTCAAACACAAGTGGTACAGAATAACTGTGATATCATCTGAATTCAGCTAGACCCCCACAAGGTGCCAGAAGAGCACAAGAGATTAATAACCAGTATACCAGTATATTTTATTCACAGTCATAGTAACTAAACTTCCAGAATCTGAAATTCAGAGAGTATAAATCTCTGAAGATGTGATAAATGCAAAAGGTGGAGAAAATAGGCTGGAGTTCTAGAATGATGTCTTGACATTCATACATGCCACTGTGTCATCCATTAGCCATTCATCACATTCCCTTTAGAGAGTAAGGACTCCTCTTCACCCTATCATGATTTATATATGTTAAATAAATAATGTCCCCTTCTGCTTTTCAGGATGATCCTCTTCTTCCTCTTTAAAATGAGGAGTTTAAGAATGGGATGCCTGGATTGACACCCAGCTTATTATAAAAGAGAATTGTTCCCTCCTATACAAAGAATCTGGGGCCAAGCTTTAACTCTGAAAATTACAGGAGTGCCAAGCTGCTGCTATGTTCAAGCAGGATCTTCTTCTTTTCTTTTTTTTTTTTTTTTGGTACTGGGGATGAAACCCAGGGACTCTTAAACACTGAGTCACATCCCCACCCTTTCTTTTCTTTTTTTTTTTTTTTTTTTTTTTTTTGAGACAGGTGTCCACTAGGTTGCTTACAGCCTGGCTATATTGCTAAGGCTTGCTTTGAGCTCACAATCCTTCTGCCTCAGCCTCCCAAGTCGCTGGGCTTACAGTCATTGGTCACTGTGCCCATCTCCAAGCCAGGATATCTTACGTTTGTAATCGCAAGGATCTCTAAACAATAATTGGCTTAAAGAGTTTGGCATATTATTTGTTGTTCCAGCAGCAGCAATCAGGACTTAGCCTGGATAAAATAATGTCTCACTTCTGACAAGAGTCCAATTGCACGAACTACTTCTTCTTTGCTGAAGAATCTACCATCAAGTGTTCTATCTGCTCATCCTATTCCTCCTTTAGGGTCTTAAAATGTACCTGAAGCTGCTTTTGTTTTTCAAAATAGAATGTGGACTCAAGGGAAAAATAAAACAATGATAAAGGAACAAAATAATCCTTTATCATAACAGGGATTTAGACTTTACCTAAAATCCAGTGACTATGATTCACCCCAAAATTGCAACATAGTTCATTATAAGTCTTTTTTCTACCATGCTGAAATTTTATCACAGACCACTTTGAGACAAATGGGAGAACTGGGAAAGTCAATTCAAGTTCCATGAAGTCTACAGTCCACTGTTTTGTCAGTGTGCTTTCCTCTGTTAGTCAGTAAACTACCTACCAGTTTAAGCAACATGTTCTTTGTTGGGAAATTTGTTGACCTTCAGCTCAGTTTCATGTACCTCCAACTGTACCTAGGTTAGACATTTTCTTTTTACTATGTGTTACAGCTTAGATATGAGGTGTTCCCCAAAAGCTCATGTGAGAGACAATGCAAGAAAGTTTAGAGGTGAAATGATTGGATTAAAAGAGCCTTAATTCAATCCATGAATCAATTCCCTGATAGGGATTAACTGGGTTCTAACTGTAGGGTACTACTAGAGGTGTAGATAGAGGAGGTGGGTAATTAGAGGGTGAACCTATTTTATCTCTTTGCTATAAATACCATCTGTAAACTGGTAACTGCAAAATTATGTCCCCATTGCTGGCTTCTCCTCATAAATCAAAATTTACACATGTAATTATATATAAATAGTTGGACAGCTAACGAAACACTCAAAATTAAAATGGGCAATGGAAACCTGATGATCATCTTGTTCAGATCTATTCTCTAAATTCTTTTATTATACTGAGTGAATAATAAGTTATCCATTTGTCCAATGCAATAATTTAGATTACTACTTTTGTTCTTCTCTTGTACATCCACTTTATTAGAATAACAACTTCAAATAATAAAGAGCAGAAAGTCTTGGGAGTAATAATGGCTAAATTGTATTGTTCTAATGTATATTGTATGCATGGATGAATATATAACAGCAAATCCTATCAGTATGTATAGCTATAATTCACCAAAAAAAAAAATAAAATTGTTGGGGGAAAAATTATCCATCACCTCAGCATCACCATAATGGGAAAGAAAAAAAAAAATTTCAATTCAAGCATATCTCTTCAGATACAGTACAAAAGAAAAATTGTACCCAGCCAGTTAACAAGGCAAGGAAGATTTTTTTCAAGACTTCACGAATAAGGGTGCACTACTTATAATTCACATTATTCTAAAAAGGGTCAACATTTTGAGGCTATCTGTATTAGCTAATTGTCTTTTATCAGAGCTTGATTTCAGTCCTCTCACAGAGAGAGAGAGAGAGAGAGGTCTTATCTTTCTTGATGATTATATTTCAAAGAGATGGTTCCCAGCTCCTTTGGAAAGACTTTTTTGGGTTATAGATGATTTGCATCTCAAAGGGGCATAAAAAGAATTATAATGGCAAGTTTTCTAAAGTAAATGCTCTGAGAAAATGGAAGTCAAGGCTGGCTGTTAGGATGAAACCTGTTTCAAGTTTAGTCAAGCTCATAGAAAGTTAAGAGTGTTGTTGCCAACGGTATGAGTGTTCTACACACAAAGGTGAAATCACCCTTTTGTAGGACTAATGAAATGTCTGGTAAATGCTCTTGTGTCTTCCTCTTTCACCTTCCTTTTTACTACAGGTGTTTTAGTCACCTTTGTACTGCTGTGACCAAAAGACCTGGCAAGAAAAATTAGAGGATGAAAAGTTTATTTGGCTCAGAGTTTTAGAGGTCTCAGTCTGTAGAAGGCCAACTCCACTGCTCTGGGCCTGGGGTGAGGCAGCACATCATGGCAGAAGGTTGTGGCAAATGAAAGCAGCTCAGGACATGGTACCAGGGAGCAGAGGGATCTCTGCTCACCAGGGACAAAATATAAAACCCAAAGGCACACCCCAAGTGACCCACCTCCTTCAGCCACACCCTACCACCCAGATAATCCATCTGTGGATTAGGTTAAGGCTCTTATAACCCAATCATTTCACCTCTGTACTTTCTTGCATTGTCTAACACATGAACTTTTGGGGGACACCTCATAGCTGAAGCATATGAGTAAAGTAAAATAAAAAAGAAAATAATTCTACTTTTAATTCTATTTTTCTACTTAGAGTATATCTTTAAGAACAGAATCAAATATTTATAATCAATACTTACCCTTACTAAATGTTCATAAACATATAAATCATATAAATCTTGTGGTTAAAATCTTCCCAGTGCTTCTCATATCATTTAGGGAATAATTCAAATTCATCATGGATATTTACTAAGAACCCCTATGTATGTTTCTTAGTCATCCACTATACATACTACTTATTTACTTAACTTCAAACATACCAATATATCCTCGTGGCTGGATACTGTGATGTATTCATATATGTTCACAGGAAAGTTATGTTAGATTCATTCCACTCTCTATACCACAACAAATCTCCACATCATGTACATCCACAACACTGGGATCCTAATTAGAATAAGACATACTTCGTGTTTTATAAATATCTTAAAATATACTCTACTGCATGTAAAATGAAAAAGAATAAATAAAATTTTAAAAATAAATTAGTTCTTAGCTTGACTTGTAGTGTTCTTTTTTCTTTAGCCAGAAATGGGGTACTGCCTCCCTAGAATAAAGCTACTCACACTGGGGGAAAAAAAATGCCTTGCCTTATGGTGCTGTTTATACTTCTACCAATTAAGTTATTCTCTCTCCTCTCCATATAGGTCCTTCTATTCTGTTATGCTTTCCTGTGTAATGATGAATTGGGGCCAGCACAAGCCACATTTGTCTTTAGTCACCTTTCCATTAAGGTAAAAAAAAAAAAAAAAAAAAATACTTGAGATAATAACTCACAAAGAGAAAAAGCTTTATTCTGGCTCACGTTTTGGAAGTATCCATTCATAATCAGTTCCCTTCACTGCTTTGGTCTTGTGTGATGGATATAGCACATCATATTTTACACCCTCAAAATTTATTTTTTTTTTTAAAATTTTATTTATTCCTTTTAGTTTTACATGAGGACTGAAACAGACAATAGACTAGGGTTCTGTGAACCCCTCTGAAGGCACACCTTCATGACCCCAGAACTCTTAAATTCTGCATCCTGAAAAGCCATCGTTATGTGGATGGTGCCAATGCCAGTTGTCAATGGGAGATGTACCTGGCCTGCTTTAACCACAGCTGCAACAGCCATTGAGTGTCTTATCAACTGGACGTGAAGAAAAAAAAAAAAAAAAAAAAAATTAACAGGCAATTTTGGGCAAGCCAGGTGCTCTGGAAAAGCTTTGTAACAGATTTCCACTTCTAGGTATCTGAGCCTGTGATGGCTCCAGCCTCCCACATGGATTTCTAAGATGTCCTCCAAGTATCTTTCCTGTTGTTCTGGTACAAAGCATTTGGTTTCATTTTGACCTTGCTAACCTTTTCAGTAACTGCAACTTTCTAGGCTAAACTTTTAGAAACATTTGTTTTGTTGTTACTTTGTTTTGGTTTTGTGTGGTTTCTGGACAGATTGAAAATTTTTCAAATATTTCTACTCTACTATTTTTTTGTTCCTGATTCTCTCTGTAACTGGCTAAAAGCAGATAGTTGTATTCATACTGCAACCTGAGTATCTTGCTGCCTGGAAATTTATTTTGCCAGATAAACTAGTTTATCATTTTTCAGGTCAGCCTCCCACAAAGTCTTTGACAATAGACAAAAGCCATTCAAATGCTTTGCCATAATATTGCAAGGATGAATTTAGTCCAATTTCCTATAGAGTCTATCTTATTTTGAAACCTCATTAGCATAACCTTTACTTTCTGTATGTATAGTAGCATCCTGGTATTCTGAGCCCTCACCATAATCTTTTCTTAAGCCCCACTTCACAGAATTCTAGGGTTTCCCTATAAACTTTATTGAGGTCCTCCCATAAACCAATTACAATGTCTATTTCATGTCATCAGATATAGTCATAGCAACAATTCTAATTTTTGGTACCTATCTTCTGGGTTAGTCAGCTTTCTGTTACTCTAACAAATACTTGAGATGAGATAATATATTTATAGACAAGGTTAATTCTGGCTTGCAGTTTTGGAAGTTTCAGCCTATGATCAATTGGTGCCATTGTTTTGGGGCCTGGGTGAAGCAAGCAGCACATAATGGCAGAGAACATGTGGTGGAACAGAACCACTCAACTTACAGCCAGAGAGCAAAAGAGAAAACAGATGGTTACCACGGACAGACCAGGATGTTTGCTGCATGAAGGCCACTTCTCAGGAGAGACAGGTGGTGGGAAAGAGATCCAGTTTAACACAGAGAGCTAGCAGTTGGGAAAATAGCTGGACAGTTGTCTTCATGACCACTTCTAGGAGATCAGGTACACGATAGAGCTTTCATATGGAGGAAAGGAGGTACAAGGTAATGGAAAAAGGACTGTGTAATGAGTTGCTCTTCTGGGCTCTATAACCATCATCTCATTCAGAGGATATTTTCCTTTCTCTTTGGCAAGACCTCCACTGTTTGGTTTATTTCATATTTACAAAACCAGTCTCTTCCCTGACACTCATGGGTGAAGTTTTTAGAAATTGTCTCTATTTGTGTTGAATTGTGACTTTCCTCACCAAAACAAAACCAAACAAAAGATATGTAGAAGTCCGCACCTTTGGCACTTGCGTAATATATCTGTATTAGTCAACTTCATTCTACTGCAACAAAATACATGAGGTAATTAACTTAAAAAGAGAAAAGACTTTTTTGACTCACAGTTCTGAAGTTTCTAGTAGAAGATCAAGTGGCCTCTTGCTTTGGGTCTCTAGTGAAAGGGACAAAGAACATGTGACAGAGGAAACTGCTCAGCCCCAAATTGGGAAGCTGACAAAAAGAGAGACTGAGAGAAATGATGGTATCTCACATACCTTTTCAAGGACACACCGCCATTACCTAAGGACTTCCCATAAAGTTCCACCTTCAAATGTTCCATCACTTCCCTTTACTGCCACCTGGAGGACCAGGGCTTTAGTACATGGAACTTTGGGGTCACTGATCCAAACATAGCAAGAACCTTATTTAAAAATAGAGTGTTTGTAGAAGTAATTAAGATGAAAGATCACACTGTAGTAAGGAGGGAACTCATTACAACTTGAATGGTTTCTTTATAAAAAGAGGAAAGAACTCACAAAGACAGATACACACAGAGGAAGAAAACAAGGTGGAGAAACAGAAGATGTAAGGAAAACAGCCAGTAATGGCACAGGAAGAGATTGGAGTTATATAGCTGCAAGCCAAGTAACAACAAGGACCAGAAACTAAGAGACAGCCAGGGAATAGACACTTTCAGAACTTTTCAGAAGGATCCAACCTTGCCAATACCTCAATTTTGGACTTTGGCACCAAAACTATGAGAGAAAAATATTTCTGTTGTTTAAACCATCCGGTTTTAAAGAAGAAAAATGAATTGGCAGGTTATTGCTGCCTTAAGGAGGGAAGGGGCCAAATGCTAAGAAATGCAGGGGAATCTATAAGCTAAACATAATTCCTGACAGGCCAGAAAAACAAGGCTTCAGACCGACTGTCAGAGGAACTGGGTTCTACTAACAACCTGAATGAGCTCGGTGAGATTCTTCCCTTGAGCCCACAGGGAAGATTGTACCCTTGTGACACTGTGGGCAAAAAACATATCTGAGCCTGCCCTAACTTCTGTCTTAATGGAAATGTGGAATAGAAAGTGAGAGTTGTTTTAAGCTACCAAGTCTGTGGTAGTTTGTTACCCTGGAAGTAAAACCAATGTACCCTCCTCAGAGGTATCAACAGCCACTGTCCTCTCCTCAGAAGCCCACCCCCTGCTCAAAAAGTCCCTTCCCTCAAGCTTGTGTGGTGATAACATTGTCCATGCAGTGTTCTCTCCTCAATGATCTGTAAACCCCCATGAGTCCCTCCTCCATCCTTCTAAATTAAGAATATCCCACCACAGGGATATTTTTTTCTTCTTTCTCCAGGCTTAAGAGTAAAAGATCTTCCTGAAAATATGTGTTTCATGTTACTCAATGTCACCTTTCTAATCTTATATTTACTATCAAGCAGTATCTGTTCAACCAATTCCTTTTATTAAACGCTTTCTGGTTAAAAAAAAAAAAAAAAAAAAAAAAAAAAAAAAAGGTAGTTTCTGTGGTTCTGTGGACCTGCATGCATCTTAATTCACTGTGATCTTCATATGATTGGCCTTTTTTTCATGCCCTAAGGAGAAAAAGTAATAACCTCTAATGAAATGACACAGTAACTCCCTTCTGTGGTGTTTTTTTCCATTACCTTTATAACATTCTCTGTTGAATATGTTTTTCTGTACACCTGATTGATTAGGCTTACCATCTCTACTTTCTAACAAGAAGGAAGACTATGAACAAGGTTTAATGTTGTTTCTGTGAATGCAGTTGATATGTCTACATGTTTTCACTAATGATGGTGGGAAGAAGGTGATAATTATGTTTCAAAAAAAAAAAAATATATATATATATATATAAACAAGTTAGGGTAAGTCAGATTCAGCTTCCTTAACAATTAGTCCTACTTAAAAAAAACAAAAACAGAAAACAAAAAAGCAAAACACTTTAAATTCCATGCCAGGCCAATAAGTGAAGACAAAAAGTGAACCCTGAATTGCTCAATCTTAGTATTTACTGAAGTATGTTCTAAACTTAATTCAAGACATACTTTAGTAAAGTTTAAAGTTTAAAAAATATTGTGTAGTATACTCACTTGGGTATTCAAAATGCCCACTTTAGTGTATATTTGTTAAGAGAAAAGCTGAAACCTGTTCAATTGCCCAAAGTTTAGTTGAGCAAGAAAATGCAACTTGGCAATATTACAGAGGGAAGATGATTCTTAATATGCCATCCAGCTACATGTGCATTTTATATTTACAGCCAGGGAAAAGGAAGTAATATTCAGAAAGAACTTGTTTGACTGCGGATGTGGTCTGATCAATTGATAGTTTGTGATTAGCTGAAGATTGATTGTTCTGGTTGGTTAAGACATAGTTTCTTGGTTACATGAGTATACTTGAGTTAATATAGTTTGTTTATACATCAAGCTAAGTTACAATTCTCTATATACTGAGACAACTTTGGACCAAATTTTATCACATACTTTATTTGGCTGAGTTAGACCAACATTATTTCAGTTTAACATAATGAAAATATGAGAATATTTGTATTATAAATTTTAGATTCTAGAGGCTTTTTGTATCTTTTAAAACCTTATTCAAAAAATAGGATTCTCTTTCCAAATAAAGCCTTTATATTGAAGGAGAACACTGTTATAAATAATCATTGATGGCCACAAGTGAATAATAATAATAATAATATGTCAAAATTTTGTATATGTACAAATAACATTAGCTGGAAGAACATGGAGTATATTAGAACATGGATATAATTGCTTAAAATGCTATACAACAAAATACAATTTGATATTTTTCACTTTACTTCAAACTAATAAGCTTAAAAATTATAAAATCTTCATTCCCCTTTGGATTGAATAGACACACCCTTAATGGACTCTTACATAATCATCACCAAGTAATTATATTCCATCTGGATGCTTTGTGACTCTCCTTTGACCTCAAATTAGTTTGCACAAAATGACAGAAACCATATTGTATAGCACCTTTTATTATTGCCAGTCAAGGCAATAATGTAGATGAGAACAATGAGTATATTGTGAACAAGAATTGTGCTGTTATTTGGAAGGTCATTTGAAAACCTGCCCATCCACAAATGTCTAAATAATTGTTTGAACATATTTTTATGACTCCCCTTTCCTTTTATATATATATTATATATATATATATATATATATATATATATATATATATTATATATTATATATATATATAAAAACATTTAATGAACATGTAATATATATATATATATATATATATTACATGTTCATTAAATGTTTTTCTCCTCTGTTTGCTTTCTATAAATGGAGTTTATATATGAAGTATTAATAATTAAATTATAGTTCCAGGCTGGGAATCTTCATACTGAGGCCTTTTCCTGCCTCAAATGGCATGAGGCCAATTTTAGTACTTCATAAGGCAACAGAAAATAAAACAAGCAACTTTTAAAAGAGCCTCAAAATCTCTACTCAGCTTTTCAAAACCTAATCATTTATGAATGAGCCCTATTTTTCTTGTATAGAAAATACATTAAACTAGCATTTCTTTCATAGTTATGCACTCTCATGTAGTAAAAAAAAATTGCAAATAACTATTTAAATATGACATCATTGAAGAGAAAAAATGAGAGTAAGCTTTCTTTCTAAATATTTGCTAATTTTTTTTTAAAAAGTAACAAGTGAGAAAGATGTGGATAAAAGCATATACCAAGCTCAAGCAACAAAGCAATTGAATAAATAAATGCAAGTTTTTAGGTTTTTGCACAGAATTTAGAGTGAGAAATTTTACATTAATTATCCTATAGCATGATGGGATAATATCAAATTCATTTTCTGTTTTCCATCTTCATTAAAAATAGTTTATTGAAGAAAATGGTGGAAATGAAGTGCATTGATTACACAAAAATCACAAATTAAGGGTACTAGTAAAATGCCCACATCAAGAAATCCAGGAGGCCATTTTAAAATCATATATACATGGTATATTTTGGATATGAGGTGTGCCCCAGTGTCTCTTGTGTTAATGTAAGGCTATTCAGAGGTGAAATGTCTGGATTACAAGAGCTGTAACCTAATCAGTCCATGCTAGTTTTACTGTAAACAGGTGGGGAATTGCTGGAGGAATTTGGTCTCTTGGGGACCTGCCCTGGAAGAGTTTGTCTTCCCTGCAGCCCTTTCCCCCTCCATTCTCCTCTCTGCTTCCTAACTCCTCCAAAAGCTGTGCAGTTTTCCTCCACTGGGCCTTTTCGACATGATGTGGTGTCCCTTCTTGGGCCCAGAGCAAGTGAGTAGGCTGTCTAGGTCTATGGACAGAGAACTCTGAAACTGTGAGTCCCAAATAAACTTGTCCTCTTCTATATTGTTTTTATTAGGTATTTTGATCATAGCAATAAAATAATATATAACATCAGTTTTCATATTTTATACTAAGAATGGAGTAAGAATGAAGTGTTATTGAACACAAAGCAAAAATTTGTAATTGTATTATATCTCTTGTAAACATATAGCAGTTAAAAAAATATGAAAAGTAAATACCACATGGAATTGAAAGTCTGTTAAAGAATTCTATTGCTTTAATGATAGATCAAAGTTCAATGTTATCCAATCCGTTCTAAAAATCACAAGGTAAAAACTATCCTCTGATTATGCTGAATATTTTTGTAATACTGCAGACAGCTAAACTGAGGCTTACAATACAGCTGAGTCTTTTACAAATGTACATTAAATACCTGAACTCTGCATTTATTCTAGGTATCTCTTCATTTTTACTCATAAGTTATTATTATTATTCAAAGCTTAAGTTTCATTTTAATAGGATGTGCTGAACAAGACTATATGCCACCTTCATCTTTTCACATTGAAGTTTCTTTTAAACTTATTTTTATGTAGAAGTCTGCACACAACTCTGTCTCTCATAATATGTATATTTTCATTTCTTTCCTTTGTTTATATTTGTTCTTTCATTTTTTGATGTTATGACTCTTCTATTCTTGCTGTCTTTTGTACCCTAACCCCCTTTAATATCCCTGTGAATATGTTGCTTCTTGAAGTCATATAATGAGGCAACTTTAACTTCTGCTTATTTCACTGAATTAATCAAAGAACATAAACAAAAGAATACTGTGATTCCGTGCTCTAGAATTAGAAACAGAGTTATTCTTTTCTGCAACATTTTGGATCCCCTGATGTTCAGAGAGTAAGAACTTAAGACAATAAAGGACTTAATGGCTATAGTCAAAGAGGGATGTGATTAAAACATTTAATGGAATCATTTCATGATTTTATTCATTGTCACACTGCTGCGTCTTACAGAGATCATCAGAGTATATAAAGGCATGAAATAAAAATATATGGTTCAGTATTTTATTTTTAGTTGCAACAAATTTTAATTTTGTGAAATATGACTACATTGTTGTTATTGTATAGCATACATACTATACCTTCTTTTCAAAAATTTTTTCAGTGATTGCTCATTTTTCCTACTTGTGCCTCCCTAATGACCCTGTTATAAGTACATAGTTAACCAATAGGAAAAGAAATGAATTCTATAAATAAATACATTATATAAGAGAAAACAATCAAAAATAGATCATAAAAACCTGATGAAATAAATGAGCAGGTCATTCAAGTAAACTAAGAAAAGACTTATATAGCCTTATGTTAATTCTGTTCAGCAAAATTTCAAGTAGAACACATTTTAAATGTCCTATCGGGACAGTGTTGAGCTTTTAATATTCATCTTTCTTTATTTTATTCTAAATGTGCACATGGTGTTTTCTCCATCAGAGATTGGATTCTTATAACTACACAATATATAAGGGGACCAGCTCCCTTTTTTGAGTACTTATACTTAAATGTGATGCCAAACAAGCTGATGGAACCATTCCTTACAGGAGCATCCAGATATTCAGAGGCAAGGGAGGTGGAAAATGAGTTTTTTCCCTGATACAAGAAGAAAAAGGCATCTATATCCCCTGTTCCTGAAAGGGTCTCCTTCAAGAGCTTTGCCAGGAACCAGAAAACCACCTATGCTTTCATTCTTCTGATCTGTTGATGTTTCAAGTTCTGGGCTTCATTCCTTTCGGTATATAAATTCTCAGGGAAATAATATCCCAGTCTCCCAGGCACCTTGAGGCCTAATCTAGGTACCAAGTTCAGGCTGTGACCATTTGACTCTCCTGGGGAAATTCAAAAGAAAGAAAGTTTTATTATCCTTTGCACTAAGAGAAATTAATTAGATAAATTGTTAAAATATAACTCTCATGTGAAATGTTTGTAAGACATTTGAAAACAAGCTTTCTCTATCTTTATAGGGTACGTGTTTCATTGGATTAGGAGTTACAGTTTTTAATAGGAAATATGAGAAAAGAAGTTGTATTTTGTGACATGATTAATCCCACTAAATACAAAAACTATGGTCATGTTCCTGTGACAAACACAACAGCAATTTTCAGAAGCATAAAACACAATGTTTGCCTGCAAGGTGTGTATAATTTCAGTGTCCTTGAAGCCAAAGGAGGGTGAGGGAGTTTCAGCATAAGCCTGAATATACATACTTTAGCAGAAATGCATTTATAGAACTGAGGCAATATGAATTTGTAATAACTTAAAAGTTTGGATATGAATCTCAAAGACTGTTAAATTCAGAATGGCAAAATTTTCAACAGAAGTGCATTTAAGACAAAGAAAATTACATAGATAACTGAATCATGTAAGAATTTGTAGTGTGGGATAATTTATATTACCCAAGGTGAGCCCCATTTATGGTCTAATTTACCTCCTGTTTTTCATTTATTCACTCAACAAATATGAATCTTTAGTAATCATCATGTTCAAGGGAAATTTCTAGATAATCAACAGAAATAAAATATCTATCTTTAGTATTCAGCATGTTAAAGGGAAAATTCTAGATAATCAACAGAAATAAGTGTAAAATTACAATTTAATGAATTTAGTTAATAAATTGCTGTATATATTGTATGAAACATATTGTGAAGTAAATTAAAGTAGGATAAATGAGCAGAGACTGAGGTTTTATATGCAATCGAATGATTAGGAAGACTTCAACAGCTAGGATGATATTAGTCATTTGATGAAAATCTTCAATGAAATGAATCAGTTATACCAGTAACAAGGAAAAGTGTTAATACTGTATACAGCTACCATATATACTAACAAGCTATTTTCCTAAACATTTTTGGAAAAGACAGCTTTCAAAACTGATATGTACTCTGATGAATGTATACATAATACTAGTGACAATGGTCTCTTTCTAAAGTAGAATAAAAAATTATGATTTGTATATTTTGCAGTTTACCCATTAAAATGCATAATTTCATGGTTTTTTAAAGTTTCACAATTGTACATTTATTTCAACAACTGAGTTGTCATTGCCCCAAAGAAATCCTGCATTCCTTTCAAACAGCCCCCAACCACACTCTGACTCCTCACATTCATCTGCTCCAGGCAATTGCTAGTCTATTGATCTATTGTTAGAAAGTTGTCAGTTCTGGGTATTCCATTTAAAGAAATTTGTGTCAAAATGGGACTCATTTGTATTTTATTAGAGACAGGGTCTCACTGAGTTGCTAAGTGCCTTGCCATTGCTGAGGCTGGCTTTGAACTCACAATCCTCCTGCCTCAGCCTCCAAGTGCTGGGATTACAGGCATGCTCCCAGCATTGTTTCATTTTTGATAACAGTCATTCTGACAAGTGTGTTTCAATTTGTGTTTCCTTGATAAATATTGATAAGAATTATATTTTCATATATGTTTTGGCCATTTTCTATGCCTTCTTAGGAAAAATTTCTATTCAGACTCTTTGCCCATTTTATGAATCAAAATGTTTGTTCTTTTTTATTTGCTTGTTTACTTTTGCAATTAATTTGTAAGAGTTTGTGTACATTTTGGACGTTAGTCCCTTCTCAGATAACATGGTTTGCAAATATTTTCTCCCAAAGTGCAGGTAGCCTTTTTAGCTTGTTGATTGTTCCCTCAGCTGTACCAAGTTGGATTAGCCACATATTTATCTTTGGTTTTGGTTCCTTTGCTTTTGGCATAATATTCATGAAATCAAATCCAAGAGCAATGTCATGAAAGTATTCCGCTATAAAAATTTTTAAGAATTTTACCTTCTGGTCTTATATTTAAGACTTAATCCATTTGATTTTGGTGTTTGATATAAGAGTCCAATTCCATTTTTTCCAAGTGAATATTTAATTTTCCAAAATCATTTATTGATGATATTCTCCCCATTGTGTACTCTTGGTTCCTTGTCAAAGATCAGATGACTATATGTATAATTGACTTTTGTCCTATTATGTTTCATTGGTCCATGTTTGTCATCATGCAAGTGAAACCGCTTTTTACCGTGAGGAGTTCTTGCTCCCCAAACGCTGAAGAATAACCCCGAAGAAGAGTGGGAAGTGGACAGCTTTATTTAAAGGATAGCAAAAGACTTCCCCTAGAGGGAGAAGGGGACCCGGAAACCAGTAATCCAAAGGGAGGAGAGGCTTTCTCCCTTTTATATCTGAAATCTTTCTTTTGTCTCTTTCATGTTCCCTATCTTTGTCCTTCCTGGGACAGGAATGTCAAAAAGATGTGACACCGGAGGGCCCATGGTGGGAGTGAGATTCACAGGAAGGGCTTAGGACTAGTTGATTAGCATCTCTGTTTGCTGGGAGCTGTTTCATTAACATTCCATAAGATGGGTCCTAAACTTGGGAACATTAACCATCTTATCTCCCTTAGAGTTGTGCTGTGTTTTTCCAGGACTCAGGCTGACTCCATTTTTCTTATGGACTCCATGTTCTTTATGAAACTCGATGTTAGACCCGATTTGCCTGACTACAATCACTACCTAGCTTTAAATCTGGCTTCACCATTACTGAGGCTCGCTTTGAACTGATAACTACTGTCTCAGGCTCCCTAGCTGCTGGGATTACAGTGTGCACCATTGTGCCCAGCCCCCCCTTATTTTTAATATCTTGATGTGGGGTCTCACTAAGTTGCTTAGGGCCTCAATAATTACTGAAGCTTGTCTCAAATTTGTGATCCTTCTGCTCAGCCTCCTGAATCTCTGGGATTATAGGCATGCACCACTGCCTAGATGTTTACTTTAGTTTGTAATACACTTTGAAACTAGGAATTATGACACCTCTAGCTCTATCCTTTCTTAGCCTTGATCTAGTTGTTTGTGGTCTTATTTGGCTCCATGTGAATTTTAGATTTTTAAAAAATTTCTATGCAAGGATATCACAATTTTGATAAGAACTGCATTAAGTCTATGCATTACTTTGAGTGTTGTATTTCATCAAGATTAACACTTCTAATCCATGAACATGGATATCTTTCCATTAGCCTGTGCCTTGTATAATTTCCTTCATCAATATTTTATATTTTTTAGCATATGAAACACTTCATCAGTTTTTTCAGTGTATGATCTCATGTTTATTACTTGATACTTCATTATCTTTGTTGCAATAGCAAATTGAATTTATTTGTTCATTTACATGTCAGATATTTCATTATAGAGTATAGAAACACAACTGAATTTTGCATTTGATCTTTTGTATGAGAATTTTGTTGGATCTATTTATTGGTTCTAATAGTTCAAATTAAAGGGAATTAAATTATATGGAAATATGTGCTACACACTTTTATTGGTGAACATTCAGGTTGGTTTTAATGGTTTTTTAAAGGAAAAATGTTTCAACTAATACTACACATACATATAATTTTACACATGGGCAAACATATATATATATATATATATATATATACATATATACACATACATATTTATATATGCGTATGTATGTGTATATATATATGAAATATATATATAGAAAAATTTCCAAAAAGTTGTAATAGTAGGTCAGAAGGAATGTGCATTATTTTAAGAATGAAAAAAAAAGTTTGGATCAGTAAAATTATAGCATTCAACTACAAAGCAAAACAAAACAAAAATAAAAACAAGGTCTTTCTTTTATTTATAGCCCTTGTTATATTCTGTCCTCAACAAATTTATTATTAATAGAATTTTTTAGAAAGATTTGAATCTGATTGAATTTTACATACAAAATATTTGTCTAGATTTCAACTCCCAAACTTTTATTAATTTTATGAACATTCATGGCATCTACATTGTTAGGAAAAATGTATATTTAAAACTCATTTGAGGGATAAGAGAGTGGGGACCAGTGGTGAATGCCTGTAATCCCAGAGGCTCAGGAGCCTGAGATGGGAGTGTCCTGTGTTCAAAGCCAGCCTCAGAAACAGCAAGGTGCTAAGCAACTCATTAAAGGCCTGTCTCTAAATAAAATACAAAATAGAGCTGGGATGTTGCTCAGCATTCAAGTGCCCCTTAGCTCAATACCAAGTACTATCTCCTCCCCTGCAAAAAAGAGAAGGGGCAGGGCACCGTGGTACATATTTGTAATCCTAGCAATTTAGGAAGCTGAGGCATTAAGATCACAAGTTTGAGGCCATCCTCAACAAATTAGTGAGACTGTATATCAAAATAAAATTAAATTAAATAAGATAAAAAAGACCGAGGATGTGACTTACTGTTAAAGTACTCTGGGTTCAATCCCCAGTACCTTGAAAAAAAAAGGATGTCAGGAGCCTGAACTTTGCAAATTTCTTTAGGAAACCTGTTCATATGTATTTAATCTAGCAATTCTCAAAAGTGTTTGGCAATTATTATCATCTTTTTGAAGTACTGTTCCTTGGGACAAATGTGCTAATATACTAGATAAT
The DNA here is from genome assembly GCA_025594165.1 of Tamias sibiricus. NCBI lineage: Eukaryota > Metazoa > Chordata > Mammalia > Rodentia > Sciuridae > Tamias > Tamias sibiricus. The sequence goes on from CM046665.1 coordinate 29,313,254, forward strand.
GAAATATACTGGACTATTGTATAATGCTCATTTTAAACCCATTGTGTCTCAGGCACTGGGCAAACAAATATGCAAATAAGCCTTGTCCTTGAGGCTTTACACTCTTTTTGAATTCAGAGGCAAACATTTTCTCACAATAATAAAGATGAGAACTCAATCAAAAGCCCAATAATCTGAAGGAGTCTTCGGGTTATTAAATTAAATATCTGTATGTTGTTTATTGATTTTAGACTTATGGATTTTTCCCCCATTGTCTTTTCCCCAAATTATTATTATTTGGAGAAACATGAAAACAAAATCAGTATTTTTAGCAATAAAACCATATCACTGTCACTTTATTATTGCACAAACAGAATCTCAGTAATACAACCTGAATAGTGTTGTTTTATGCCAGCTTGCAGAGGGAGCACACCATGGATATGGAAATGTTGTACAAGGAGAGGAAGAGCACTCTCATTTGGGATCTTCATTTCCTCAAATGTTAAATTGACTTGGACTGTGACCACAGAATGTTCCTAGGGAAAATTTAAAAATGCATTTCATAATATTGTGGTGGGTGGGTATTTTTTATTTATTTATTTATGGCTAATAAAACAGGTGAAACATTACCAGTATAAAAATATGAAACGGGACATTTTTTTTGCAAGAAGAGTCATGAGTTTTAATAAGCACAAATATCAGTGAAAGAAGTGATGATATGACAACCCCACACACAGATTATCCAATCTCAATTGAGAAGGGTCTCTAATTGAATCTGTACCCAGCACATCAATACTTGATGGCTCATTCCAGTGGTGGGAAAGGAGAGGATGAAGTTGTCTCAGAGAAACAGAGAACAGGAGAGAGGATATTTTAAGGTGGGGGTAGGCTTGTTTTTGAAGAATATAGTAAAAAGATTCTGAAATGAAATAATTTCCAGTAAATACTTCATGGTTTTGCAGTTAAAGTTACAGAAAAGAAAACCACAGGGTAAGTGGCCACAAGTTTCCAGCATACAATTACATGGATGGTGTGCTTGTTTATTATTTTCAAAAATTTCTGTATAAAAAGAAATGGACTTTCAGTGAAAAAAGAGGAATTAAGTTTTCACTGAACACAGAATCATCTGATAACAGGTATTAAAGCCTGATACACATTGCAGGAACACTGTGTAACTTAGTGTGACACAGACTACATAGTATAGCCAAGGTCAGAGAAAGAAAAACTGTTTTGGTTAGGAACAAGCAAGGGACACCCTTTGTAGGCCATTGAATATGACTTGAATTGTATAATTAAAAAGTTATCAGAAAGTGTCACTGAAATCAAAGTAACTATGGAATAAAAAGAAACATAAGTAAATATTTAGAATTTGTACTAATATTTATCTTTTTATCTCAATAATTTTGAACAATGTTTATGCCATGCACTTTTTCAATGCTTTACAGAGTAATTTATCTAATCTCACAACAATGCTATGAAGTCAGACCCCAATATTGTCATCACATACTAAATGAGAACACTTACTCACAGAGCCATGGAATTTGAACTTGTCATACAATTTGACTTGAATAAGTCATTTGTCATGAAAGATTGAAAACATCAGGGACCAGGTAACTAAGGTGGATTATATATCCTGATGTTTTGGCTTCAGAAACCAAAACCTAATGATTTCACACTATGCTTTCTTTCCCAAGAAACACACCCATACCTACAGACCAAATTAGACACACAATCTCCAGAATGCAGGATTTCCTTCATGGTGATTCCACTGTAAGAATAACATCGCATTCTAATAAATATTATTATTTTGAATATTGAAAAATACAGTGTTGTTTTTTCTTTCCTTCTTTATTTTTAAAGGATCACTCATTCAGGGTCTTCGTGGATTGAAAAGCAAATTACACTGAGCTAAAACTATTGTGTTTATATCAAAAGTAGTGAGATTTATAAATAAAGAAGATATGTGTGTGTGGGGGGGTTTCCTTTCATTGTTCTTTTCCTTGTTTTATCTACTTTAAAAATATGGACCCCTTTTTTCATAGTCATTTATATTTCATTCTGTCATTCAAACCCAAACAAATATTTAAACCCTTGGCATTCTGTTAATAATCGAACTCGGTGCTAAAAAAAAAGTAACATTAGAATTGACATTGTGCCTCATATTGTAAATGAATGCATAGAGTGAGACAGCATTTATTGATTATTTGCTACTAGCACACTTTATATTTGGCCTCAATAGTAACTCCCTTGATTGCATATCTTGACATGGTTATCTGATTTTGCTTTCAAGTGCTACAGTTAGTTTTTTTACTGCAAGTCTAATAGAAGAAAATAGTGCTTCCAAGAAACCATTTGGATCATTATTGTTTTCCTTGCCCTGAATTCACATTTACAAATTCTATTTAATAGGAAAATGTTGCTCCAAATATAAACCACCGCAGCCTTGTAAACTAAAAGCCTATTGGTAAATTTGAAGAACAGACAATCTACACAAACGCAAGTAATCATGCATATGCATGAAGCTCTCTAATTTACTCCCCACAAACAGAAAATATTTTTCTTATTTATCTCTTCCATTTGGAGTCACATCTTTGTCACATGGGGTACAGGGTCTTTAAAATGTGAAACACTATCTTAACTTTTCATCCTAGCTTGATTGCAAAACTCTCTTGTGGAAAATTAGGTAGTTGAGAGAGTGCATTGACTTATGCAGATGAAGAGGCACCCTAATAGTCTGAAGAGTTAATATGCTCTCTTAACACTTTCCTGCTGCCAATTGGCTTTAGGATGCCCTACTGACCCCAAACAGCCATGTTCAAATGTACCTTTTAATACCTAGTGAAGGAAATAGTAATTTTAACCACTGAAGAAAATTTAAAGTACACACTGTCCCATTGTCTAAGCCATCTTTGGGGTCAAACTTGCCAATTTTGAAATCTGTTAACTCCCTGGAAATACTTACAAAACAATGCCTTAGTAGTCTGGAGGGGGTTGGGGTCAATGATCAATTTCAGCTATAGTTTAGAAACTTCCTTTACAGTAAAGAATTATATAGAGACTTTTACTTAAGGGTGAAATTGCACAAAGGTAGGAAATAGCTGGATTAGAGGCATTAGGTAAATCAGGAGAAATAATAGCAAAAATCGTCCTATTCCTTCCAACATTGTGTTCAAAGCTGAAGCTCCTTAAAACATTAAAATCTGTTGTCTGAAGACTTTTAATTTCTGACCTGGAATAATTTGACACTGTGGGGAAATGAACAAGTTTTCCTACTTTGAAATATGTAGAAATGAAACCAGCAGCTCTGTTTATGCTACAGCTTATTAAAGATGCAAATTAAAAATATCAAAAAGCATGGAGATTTGCTTAACCTTTTGCCAAGTGTAAATCTTTAATCTGATCTTAATATGAACTTCATTGATTTTCTTTAAGTTTAATAACACACTGAACTTGAGAGATGTTAACACTACCTTTAGTGGTCAAATATTACATTTTACAATTGATAGAAAAAGGTTAATTTGAAATACTGTCAGGAAATTATATTATATTCCACAACATATATCTACTTTAGTGAAGAACTGACAAACTGCAGTGCCTCAGAGGAAAAATTCCACTGAATTAAAAGCAAGATTAATGTACTTGGAAATGAATTTGCATTCAACTGTAAAACAATGCCATTATGCCAACTCTTCTTCTTCTTCTTCTTTTTTTTTTTTTAATATTGCCACTCATTTCCGAGGTTCCTGTTACTAAATTAGAAGGTTATATAATGCAAAATGGAATTGAGGACACTTAAAACAAAATACAACAGAAAATTTTATTTATAAACAATAGCTCTCAATATTTTATTGCTGGGTTATTTTGAACCTTTTTTGTTTTGTTTTCATTTATAATAAACTTAAATTAACCATGGTACATTAAAAATTAAAAATTTACCATGTAGGAAAACAACCACTGCTATAACCTTTAGAACATGATTTAATTTAGCAATTTCAGAAGTAGTATTAATAAAAACAATACAATATCCAAATGACAAGAAAATAGGGCAGTCCTTCATACTTGCAAAAGCCAATTCTTTCATCTTCTGTAAGAACTGAATTTACAAAATATTGTCATAATTATTTGAAATCATCTGCATTACCAGAAAGAATAGTTTGAGATTACTTTATCACATTCCAAACCACAGCCTTTCTCTGACAATATAAATTCGTCACTACTAAAAATAAGAGATGGTGATTAATTACCTCAAAACATATCCACCAGAATTACCAGTCACTGGAACTAGTTTTCTTACTGAAATATACTCTGACATCATGTAGGCACATAATTTATCACTTCACTTATTTTAGATATCATTCATATGATCATAAAATGAGTAAAATATCTCTGGTATAAATTTTAACTTTTTAATGGAGAAAGAGGGAAAGTGAACAATTATTTCCATGAATGTCTGCAGATATAAATGGTTAATTTCATTCATCTCTTTCAGTATCTCAAAGATGTCTGTTCAGGGTGGTTAATATCATGGACAAATACAACTTCCATTTTTAAAATTCTCATCTAACTATATTCCCCAATTTTTCAAAATTGTTGTTAGTCTTCTTTTTTCTTTTTTTTAATTCAAGAACTCAGCCCTTAAACTGAGAAATGTACAATATAATGGTTTGATTAATGTATTCATGCTAGGATAATATCCACTGACATGAAAGATTAATTTTTTAAAGATCATTCTTGAAATTTAAGTGGATTTTATATTCAGACAATTGAGCCATCTGTTTATTCATGATATCTGATAAAACATTTCATATTTTCAACTTAATTGAATTCTGATTTTCAATTCCTACTGTATTCAATTTGTGAACATTATATTTCTCTGATTTGTATAGTTGTTTACTGTTTGCCATTGTAAAGAATTTTGCCAATAACTAAATGCCACTGTCTGAAATCCCTTTGAATAAGATTGAATAATTTTTTTAGGGAAGTCTATTATATTTAGAAATAAATTTTCTCCTCTATATGGAAATAGATTAAAATGCTCTAATGATTTTACTTTCACATTCATTCATTTTTTAACACAAGGTATAGAAAAATCTAATTTTTTCTTTAATAATTAGTAGCTCAGGTTAGTTTACTCAACAAATCAAAATTCTTTAAATTGATCTTTGAGTCTACTTATAATAAAAAATCTTAGACAGACCTTGGGACCTAAAATGCCCATGTTCATACCTACCTACCTCTTAGGCTTTATCTTTAACCCTAGAATTCAGGACTGCTAATTTCTTCAACTTGAATTATTTAATTCTCTCCAAATATTCTTTCAATAATGATCTATTAAATTAGTACTTAATGTAGCCTTGACTTTCCTAACACCACCCCTGCCCCAAATACACATACATCACAACCACCATCACTATCTTTACTAAAAATCTTCTGTTAGACACTTCTATAACATTATTAAGTTTCCCTGTGGTAAAACAGAAAAAAAAAAAAAACAGTGGATTTTTTCTTCAAACATAGAAATATATGCACCTGTATGTGTGTGTATTTAGTTACTTGATGTGTGTGTGTCACAGTTTTCGTAGATTTATCATCACCTAGAGAGTATAATACAAATATATAATATCAATGAGAAAGAAAGAAAACACACTTAAAATAATGAGAACAAGGCAAAAGAATGAAAATGTACACTTCCCAACACATTACTTCTACATTATTAAAGACCGATTCATTATAATTACTTTTTTTTTTATATAAAGGTATTTTTAAAAACATTTATTTATTTGCTTTAGTTGTACACAATACAATTCATTTATGTTTATGTGGTGCTGAGGATCGAACCCGGGCTGCACACGTGCTAGGCAAGCACTCTACCACTGAGCCACAAACCCAGCCCATTATAATTACTTTCACTCAGTAAACTGTATGCATCTTTAAACAAAAAGCTATAAGCCATACAAAAAGACTTTAAACACAGTTTGAAGACACTGAACAAACCTCAGAATTAGAGTCAGATATGGCAAAAACAGTGGAGTCATTGAATGAGGACCTTAAAAATACGATTATAATAAATATTATAAGGGCTTTCCTGGAAAAAAGACAAGATGAGAGAATGCAAGATAATGTAAACAGAGGGATGAAAATTTTATGAAAGAATCAATAAGAAATGCTAAAGATCAAAAAAGCATTGTAACAGAAATGAAGAATGTTTTGAACCTGGCCGAAGAAAGAATCTCTGAACCTGAGAATGTAACAGTAGAAATTTCTCAAACTAAAAAATACAGGGTAAAAGAAAAAAGAAAGAGGATTTCCAAGAATTATGGAACAACCATAAAATGTCTACAATGATAAAATGTGGATATAATAGTTGTATATTACTAGAAAGAGAAAAAAGAGATCAGGGATAATAAAACAATCTTTGAAGCCATAAATGAATAAAATATTTTCCAAATTTCTCTCAGACTGCATATCACAAATATAAGAAACTCTGAAGGTATTAAGCAAAATAAATGCAAAAAAAGAAACAGAAGAAAGAACAGCAACAACAAAAACATAAAAAATTCTGCCCATGTAGGAATATCATGTTACAAACAAGGATGAAAAAATTCCTGAAAGAGTCAGAGAAGAAAATTCTCTGATCCACAAATGAGCCAAAACAGAAGTTAAATGGGCTTCTATGTAGAAAGCATGCAGTCAAGAAGAAAGAGAAATGAATAAAATATTGAGAGAAAAAATCTAAAATGACCAGTCCATAACCCTGTACCTGGAAAAAATCATCATTTAAATGAAGAAGAAATTTTTAGTAGACAAACAAAATGGAGATAATTTCTTCCCTTAAATTATGTTTTTTAAGAAAGAAAAAAAAGATATAGAAACTAAGATCTGTATAAAAGAGGAGCATCAGAATATGAATGAAGATAAAATGACAGTGCTTATTTGTCTAACTGTCTTTATCTGATAGCAGTTTGTTCAAAATAATAAAGAGAAACTATACATATATGTATGCATTATTCAATGCATGTATATACATATATATGCATTATTCAATGCTCAATTAAAAATAGATATAAATGTGATATGAATAACAGCAAAAATAAAAGAGACTGAAGGGAGAAGTTAAGAATATATATATATATATATATATATATTTACCTTAAAAGGTACTTTTTCTACTTCTGAAGTAATATAGAGTTATTTAAAAGCAAATTAGGAGTGGTTTTAAGAGTATACTGTAAAGTAATCTCTAATTTTTTTAAACCAAAAGTATGGTTAATATTCTAAACAGAAAAACATGTGGAATGATAGAAAAATTTTTAATTCCAAACACAAGTGGCAGAAAAATATGAAAAAAAATAAGAATAATAAGTAGGGTAACAAATGAAAAACAGTAACAAAGATAGTAGGTATAAATTTAATTATATCACAAATGACCTCAAATGTCAGTGTTTTAAATATGCCAATTAAACAGAGATTATTGGAGTGAATCATATATATGTTATTTACAAGAAATTCACTTTAAATACCGAGACATACCGATTAAAATCAAAAGGTTGGAGAGAAATGTAACATTAACACAAATGAAAATAAAGTGTATCTATATTAATTTCAGAGAGAGCAGATTTCAGCACAAGGAAATTTATCAGAGGTAAAAAAGAGACTTCAGTAATTGTAAGAATCATAATAATCCAAGAAAATATCATCATTAATGTGTATGTATATAATAATAGAAGATAAAAATACTGATAGAACTGCATGAGGATCCACCATTTAAATTGGTGACTCTAATACAATTTTGTAAGAAAAGGACAGATTCATCAGACAGAAAATCAATATTCTTGAACTCAATGTCCCATCAATCAAGTGCCCATCATACACATCTATAAATTACTTAATTCAATGATAGCAGATTTTACAAACTTTTTATGCTCAAACAAGACTCACCAAGATAAATCACATCATGGGACATAAAACATACCTTTACATATTGCAAATAATTATGCAAAGCTCCTTTCAGACCACAATTGAATGGATTAGAAATCAGAAATAGGAAGATAATTGGAAAGTGCCAAAATAGTTGGAGATTAAGAATAAACTTCCTATAACACTTGAGTCAAATAACTCTCCAGTAAAATTTATAGTATATTGAACTAATGGGAAACAAAAATAAAGTTATCAAAATTTGTGGAAGGCAGCTAAAGCAGTGCTTAGAGGCAGATTAACAGCACTGAATATATATATATATATACACACATATATGTACACATATATGTATATATATGTGTGTGTGCATATATATATGTGTGTGTGTATATATATATATATATTTAGAAAAATATGAATGAACAAATTTTAAGGTATTTAGAAAAAAGAAATAGTAAAAATTAGAGTAGAAATCAATTATGCTTAAAATAAGAAATCAATAAAGATAATCAACTAAACCAAATTTTAATTTTTTTATAAAAATCAATAACATGTGTAGGCCTTTAGTAAGTCTAAATAGAAAAAGAAAGGAGATATAAATTACTTTGGCCAAAATAAAATATGGGCAACTTTACTGATCTAATTGATTTTAAAATATTAATATAGGTCTATTATGAACCATATTATACACAGAAGTTTGATAGCCTAGATAAATGGGCTAACTTCTTGAAAAACACAATTCATCAAAACTCATATAATAAGAAACAGACAATCTGAATGGGCTTATCTTTATTAAAGGAATTGAACTGACAATTAGTGGTCTTCTAAAATAGAAAGCACCAGTCTAAGATATGTTCATTGGTTAATTATACCTAATATTTGAGTAAGAAATGTTACTTATTTTTAAACCATCTCTTCCTGAAGATAGAAGGAAAAGTAATATTTCCTAGTACTTTTTAGGAAGCCATCATCATTCTAATAAAAAAACAGACAAGGTCATTTCAAGTAAATAAAATTACAAAGCAGTAATTCTCATGAGCACACTTGCAAAATTTTTCAACAAAAAATTAACATATCAAATCCAGTTTTGTATAGAAAGAATTATACACCACAACTAAGTGAGATCCATCCAAGTTATGTGAAGTTGGTTTATTTTTTCAGAAATTGAGTAATGTTATCTACCATATTAATATGCTAAAAAAGAAGAAAAATCATATGATCATATCAATAGATACAGAAAAAGCATTTAAACAAACCACCACTCATTCATAACAAAAACTTGGATCAAATTAGGAATAGATACAAACTTTACTTTCTCACTTTGATAAAGTCCATTCATTAAAAAAACTAGAGCTCATATTTACCTCATGGTAGGAAACTGAAAACTTTCTTACTAAGATCAGGAAAAAGGCCAAGATGTTCCCTTTCAATATACTTTCAATATTCTATTAGAAATCCTAAATGATGTAATAACATAACAAAGAAAGTAAAATTATACATATTGGAACGGAAGATATTAAATCACCATTGTTCACAAATGATATGATAATCTATATGGAAATTCCAAAGTAATCAACAAAAACAGTAACAAAAACTCCTGGAAAGAGTAAGTGTATATAGAATGGTTCAAGAAAACAGTTAGATAAAGGGAGGGGGCTAAAGGGTGAAGAGGAAAAAAAAAAAAAAAAAGATGGTAGAATGAGATGGATATCATTACCCTAAGTGCATATATGAAGTCACGAATGGTGTGAATATACTTTGCATACAACCAGAGATATGTAAAAATGTGCTCTATATGTGTTATATGAAATGTAATGCATTCTGCTGTCATTTATAACAACGTAGAATAAAAAAATAAATTCAAAAAAGTTTTAAAAAAAAGAAAAAAATAGTTAGTACACAAAGTCAAGTTTTTATTATTTTTTTAATACCAGCAATGAACAAGTAGAATTTGAAATTTAGAAAATTACTTTGTATATTATTGTCCCTAATTGTTTAAGTATGAAGTTATAAATGTATAAGATCTTTATGAGGAAAACTACAAAACCCTGGTGAAAGAAATAAAAAAATGACAAATGTAGAGGTTTGCCATGTGCATAGATAGAAAAACCCAGCATTGTCAATATTTTGTTTCCTCCCAACTTGACCTCTATGTTCAATTCCATTTCCAACAACAACAAAATACTTGTACATGGTGAAAGATACTCTAAAGACAATGAGAAGACAAGCCACAGATGAGGAGTAAGTGTTTATAGAAGACTCATCTGATAATGGACTATCAAGTAAAATATACAAAGAACTCTTAAAACTCTGCAGTAAGAAATGCGTAACTCACTAAAAAAAAAGGGCAAAATTCCTGACTAGTCATCAGACTTACTAATAGCAAAATAAATAAATAAAGCTCTGATCAACATCATGCCATTATAGATTTACACTTAAAAATAATAACAAAATAACTTACCTATTAAAATAGCCCAAATCTAAAACACTTACATAACATTCTTATAAGTATGTGCAATACCTGGAGCTCAAATTCATTGTTGGTAGAAATGCAAAGTAGTACAACCACTTTGGAAGGTATTTTGGCATTTCCTTATACTATTAGTAAGCTGATACCATACAAAAAGCAGTCATGTTCTTTGGTATTTACTCAGGTGAGTTGCATGTTGTATGATCTTAACTGACATCCTAGAAGAGGCGGTACAAAGTTCACTGCTGGGTGGAATTATGGGAGAGGGAGGTATAAGCATAGAGGATATTGAGAGCAGTGAAACCATTCTCTATAACATGCAGTGGAAGATAAAAACCTTTATAAGTTTGTAAAAACCATAGAATGTACCACACCAGGAGAGAACCTCATTGTAAACTATGGAATATGAGCAATGATGTTGGTGAATAAAGGTTCATTCAATGCAAATCAGTGTAAGAAATGTGTCACTGTAGTGAGAGATGTCCTTAGTGGGAGTTCATGGGTCATTCAGGTCTCTGATGCTTAGTTTGGGAGATGATGGATGTGTGTAGGGTCAAGGGCAAGGGTTATATGGAGATTTTCTACTTTTTGTCAAATTTGCTGTGCTTAAAGATACAGTTTACTAATTTAAAAAAAAATGCACTGTCATTTTAATAAGAACAAAAAGTATTTTCATAAGTACTTCATTTAATAAGGAGCTTCATATGAGTAATGTCAGCAATATGCTCCCTAATCAGCAAAATACACAAAAAAGCAAAGACTGAAAGTAATATTTACTAAGTCTCACCCTGAAAAATATATAGTCTGGGTGCTTAAACACAGTTAAGAAATTGTTGAAATTAGATACACAAATAGAAATAAATTTTAAAAAATAGAGGTGAATTAGGGACTCTCTTAAACAACTGTTTATCCTGAAAAATATTACTAAATTATCATGGACACAAAGGTAAAATGGAGGGATGAACTAAATGATTTGCAACTATCACTCAGACCTTAAAATAATAAAATCTTAAACCAGTATCCCTAAAAGCCTACTAAGTTGCTAGGGATGTGAGATATAATAGAAATATAAGACTAAAAGTATAAGATAAATATGGGAAGATAGTTCACAGAATACAGGTTTTAAAGGAAATAAGACATGTGAAGCCTAGGTTGAAAGAAAGAGGATGAAAGAGAGAAAGCCTTAGAAAAAAGATTAAATAATGCCCTTAGACAATGATAAATGGAAGGGTAGATGGAGACAAGGCACAAAGAGAAAAGCGAAAGAAGAAAAATTAGAGAACTGTTCTGTTAAAGGTCAATTTAACCTTCACATCAAAGTTTAACTCAATTTCCTGGATACATTTTGAGGTTAGCAATATCTTATTAACTTAGTTTTCTCTGACTGTAGCTAGAATCCAAATGTGATTCTTATGAGTGCAGAGAACAGAATGCCGTGTAACTGGCTCATAGGTTTTTGAAGGTTTATGGTCACACTCAGCCAGCAATCACGACAGCAATCTCATCAAAGATGTGGGGCCGTGTACGCCTAAAGTCTAGCATGGAAGAAGATTAAAATCCTTCATATGCAATAAGGAAGCCTCTGGTTTATAAAAATTTCTCTTTCATTCACAGTTCATTAGAACAGGAAAAACTTTCAGATTTTGTGATTTCCAAGAAGTTGTCCTGGCCTAGAAATTCTAAGTTCAAGTCACGGCTCAGCTGCTTCTTAAATACCACTTCATTTGGGTTGCCTAGCTCCTGTGAGCCTGTTTGCACATCTGTGAAAAACAGCTGTCTCATATGATTTTGTAAGGATTTTGAAAGGATAAGTATAAAGGCACTTTCCTGTTTTACTTAGGTTTACTACATCAGTCAAGTTAGTTCTTTAGAAACTAGCAACTATGATCATTCTACTTGGTATTAAACATGTCATGCCTAGGAAAGATAAAACGTTAACATGAATTTTAAGTTATGTCTGTACCGGGCACATGCGACATACTTCATGGACTAGCATATTTAATTCTCAACCACTTAATGATGTGTGTTCTACAGCTCCCTAAGTTTATCAGGGAGTAGCTGAGGACCTGGGCACAGGTGGTTAACTGGAAATATTTCCAAGGTCACACTACTTGTAATTGGTGCTATCAGGATTTCCCTGAGGCCGACCAAATTCATATTTATCTGAAATTCCTTATATTATCCCTATACACCATCAGAAGAAAAATTGTTGCATTTATTCTTTTGAAATATTGGTCAGTCAGTCCCAAATTCTCTTCTCTTAAAATGTGTAGATTTCTGATACAAATCTACTATGAAGATTAAAAAAAAAATGACCTCTTATGTTTTAACCAGTTTAGAGTATGAAATGAGTTATATAAGTGATACTGAGCTATGAGAAATTATATTAATACCTGAATCATCTGTCCAAAATACCATATATATGTATGTATAAAATACTCTCTCTCCATATATATATATGTATGTATGTACATAATACATACGTTAACATGAATTTGTATTTATATACATATATTAATACATACATAAATACATACATAATATGTGTATGTATTTATATACATATATTAATTTAGGAAGTCACATTCAGGATTGTGCCAGAAATTGGTAAATAAATTAATATCAAAAATCATACAAATCTCTTTTTATTCCTTCAGCTAAAATCTTCATTTTTTTTTAACAACAGATAAATTTTAAAAGGGGCAGCATATAGAAGAGTAGTGACATGTATGCCTATATATGACTGAATTTCTTCAGCAACTCTGTCGAGAGCAGTAGATTGAGCGATTTTGGATGCTAGGTGGCACAGGAAAAGGATGAGCATGAATCATTAATGTGGTGTGAGATCTACAAGAGTGGACACTGGTGACAGCAACAATACACGTTCCCTGCATTCCAGTTCTGCTAGTGGCCTGCCTTGCCCTCACTGCTTTCTCATCCCCACCAGGACACAAAAAGTTCAATGGAAATCGAAGTGTTTTAGATAGATTCTAAAATAAACCTCAAATACTTGTTTAGAGAATTCAAGTGATTTAAGTAAGATGTGACAATGGATGAAAAAGTGACTGTTCAAAGTGGCATCATTCCCCCTAAAAGAGCTATTTGAAAGTGATTACTTTCATTTCAGGAAGCTACATTCTCAAATTTGAGTCCCGAATCAGGGTTGTAAAATCCTGGTTTACTCGTTCAGTTCCAGATGCAAGTGAATATGATACAAATAAAACACAATTAGGTTTTAAGATGAATCCCCCTGTGTTTGTGTTCATCATCATTTGGGAGTTCTGATATATATATATATATATATATATATATATATATATATATATATATATATATATATATACACACACACACACACACACACACACACATACATACTCACAAAAGGGTAAAAGTTCCTATTTTCTTAAGCCACCTTAAAAAAATATTCTTTCCATTTCCTCCTTATTCTATATTTTAGCCCATAGTTTGGAGCTACTTTCTGGTCACAGTGCAGATCTATTTGGTAATGTCTGTAATCTGAACATATTACTTATATTTCTTCTGTATTAACTCAGCTAGGCACTTAAGGAAACTACCTTAAAATACCATGCCATATAAAAGCTATGAAATCTGCAGCAAATGCTCTCTCATTTTTATAATTTGTGAATGTGAAATGAACACTGAGATGGCAGTGGCACAAACAAATGTGATGGAAAAACCTCATCATTTTGTCCAGCTTATCATTTAGTATCAACACTACTTATGCCCAATATAATGATTCTCACTTCAAGCATTGACTTTTATGCCATCTTTCTGTGTATCTCTCATGCAATCCTCAAATAAAAGCCAGTGGTTGAAATTATCATCCACTGCTCTGTAGCTATTGGATAATGATTGAACACATGAAGTTAAAGCTCTATGGGAATTATCAGTGGCCATAGAGTTCTAAGGTGACTCATAAATCATTCTGGAACTATGAAATACTTACAAGTAACAGAGGTAAATTTGGCAATTTACTTGACACTATTTCCTAAAGGTAGTTTAAAATAATCTCTACTTACAACAAATAAATTGCATGTGGTCTAGAGGAAGTGAAATTAGATACTGTAATATCTATCTGTCATATGAAACTTCTAAATTGCAGTTTTTCCTGGACCATTCATTTTATTGACCTATATAAACATATTTGAATTTTAAAATAAAACAAATATTGAGGTATAATCACCATGTGCTAGAACATGAAGATTTTCAGAATAAAAATGTTAAATAAATGTTCCCCAATATGTGGCACCATCATAATCAACATACAGAATGTGTCATCCTGAAATGTTCCTTTAGGTCCCTCTGTGGTAGGTCCTTCTCATGGCCAGACCAGGAAGCCATACATTTGTTTTTGAATCACTGTAGATCAGTTGTGCCTTTTCTAGAATTCCATGAAAGAGGAAATCATCCAGTTGGTACTCACCTATGACTGGCATTTCTTCCTCAATATAATGCTCTTTTTGCTTATAAAAAAAATGTTAACTGCAAAACAACCTCTGAAAGTTCCTTTAGGAAGTATTTCTCAAGAAAGCATTGCGATCATAGGAAATGAAAACCTGTCAGTGGGACAAGATGTAAAGGTAGAAGATAGTGGTACTGAGGACTCTGGGTGTCTATATTTTTTTTTTTCTTTTTCTTTTTAAGCTAAGAAAGTAAAAAATAAAAACATAAAAAAGATTATAGAATAAA
Organism: Tamias sibiricus; assembly: GCA_025594165.1. Lineage (NCBI taxonomy): Eukaryota > Metazoa > Chordata > Mammalia > Rodentia > Sciuridae > Tamias > Tamias sibiricus. The sequence continues at coordinate 29,328,333 of CM046665.1, forward strand.
GATATGTAGAAAAATATTTTTGTGTAATGGTTGTTTTAAGCTGTGTTATCACAAAATAAGTTTAAAAGGAGGTAGTAGAAATTTTTCAACTCCATTACATTCTTACGGGATTCCTATCCTACATGTAGTTTGTCACTGATTGAAACATTATATGATGATGAATAAATATTTTAAAAATATCTGGGGCATGGTGGCACACACCTATAATCCCAGTGGCTTGGGAAGCTGATGCAGTAGGATTGCAAGTTCAAAGCCAGGCTCAGCAAAAGCGAGGTTCTAAGTAATTCAGTGAGACCCTGTCTCTAAATAAAAATACAAAATAGGGCTAGGGATGTGGCTCAGTGGTCAAGTGTCCCTAAGTTCAATCCCTGGTACCCCCTGCGAAAAAAAAATTGGGCTTATAACCTTAGGATAAGTAAATATATCTATAATAGTTTATAGCATAATTACATGTAATGATATTCTTAATGTTATATTATAATTATACTTAATAATTATAATAATTTATACTATAATATAGAGATATTATAATTACTATGTTTTATTTATACCTACCCATCTATATGTTTCCTTCTATGTAGAAAATATTTTTCTACACTAAGGTCATAAAGGTCTTAAACTAGAAAAATAAGTTTCATAGCTTTAATTCATATATTCTGTTTATATGTCTATTTTTGCTTCAGTAATATACTATCTTAAACAATGCAGCAAACAATGAGAGTTCTCAAACTTTCTTTTTTAAGCCATTTGCCTCATATAGTAATTATGCATTTCCACATAAATTTTGTAATTATCCTCTCAATTCCAATAATTCAGCTTGAATTTTGATTGGAATTCCATTGTGCTCTAGTTCCATTTTGGAAGAATTGTGAAAATGATAGTGAATTTTTGAAAGAAGAGCATGGTACATATCTGGACTTATTTATCTTCTTTAGTTTATTTCTATATGTCACTAAATTACCCTTGTAGCTTTTAGCATAAAATTTTGCACATATTTCCTTAACTATACTATTAGTGTGACATGCTCCTGTGTGATGGTTTTATTTGTCAAACTGACTGGACTAGGACATCCAGTTATTTATCAAATACTAATACGGTATTTGAGTGTATTTCATTGATATGATGAAGAGTTAATTTTAAAGCACATTTTCCTGGATAATCTAGGTCAACTTGACCTAATGATTTAACGGTCTTTAAAACAGAACTGAGGTTTCTAATGACTGTGTCCTGCTATATTCAGAGGCATAAGCTCCTGCTCAAGTTCCACTTTTACCTTCCAAACAACCAGGACTATAAATTTGGATTTTATTATCCAACACCAATATCAATCCAGTGAGGCAATTCCTTACAAAATACCTCCCTCTTACTCTCTTTTCTCTACACAGACATACATACACACACACACACACACACACACACACACACAATGCACATATCTACCTAATTGACTATTTCTCTTCTAGAGCCTTGTTTGACGCATATTGTACATTCTATTTCAAACATCATTTTTTAAAAGTTCTTCACTAGTTATGATAAAATTGATTGTATATTTACTTTGTTCCTACTCCTTACTCAAGTTACTTATTAAATCAATGATCTTCTTTTAAAATTTAGTTTAGGATTTACTGTATACATTGTGTGTGTACAATGATGTCCCCATCAAGTAGAGGTCATTTTAATTCTACTTTTCTATTTCCAAATATTTTATACTTTTCTTTCTTCTATTTCATAGTCTATGATCTTGACAGTAATCAAAAGATTAGCAGTGGAATCCTTCCACTAGGATGAGAATTAGTGATATCCAGGGAACCATTGAGACAGCTGTTTTTTCCTGCCATTATTCGGCGTAAATTACTCCAGTTATTCCTCTTTAATAAGCTAATCAAGTGGAAGACCATTTATGCCCAGTTGAACACAGGTTTCTACTTTTCTCATAATAATCCCCATTGCTTCCAACAATTTCCATTAATTAGAATATGAGGCCCTTATTTTTTCTAATCTAATAAGTCAGTCATGCCTCTGTCATTGTCCCATCCTTATCAGGAAAGCTGTCAAATACTTTGAATGGTCTGAGATCTTATACAACTTTCCAGCTATCAAGTTATGTCTCAGTTTTATGAATGCTGACAGTAAAAATAAAACTCCTGGGCCAAAATAAAAGAATTTTATTATTCACAGCAATAGCAGTAACCAGGGAATTAGATTTCTCTTGTGGAGATTCCCTAAACTCTAATAGCTACAGAGAAACATGCAGAGGCCTAGATGATATCTGTATGTGCAGTGGGTTGCATTACAGGTGAGGGAGACTACATTATATAACTTGAATCTTTCATAACAAGAGGTGGCACATCTGCCATTTATTCCAGAGGGAGAAACTATCTTTATTATAACTGGAGAGTAGGTAAACCTGCTTCTATTCCAGAAAGAGACACTATTTTCCAAGTTAGTTTGCTATACAAATATGCCTGAAAGCATAGTAAGAGAAAAGCTTGTCGGTTCTGCTTTAAGATATGCAAACATGTGCGAGATCCATGGAGAATTCTTTCAACATAAAACTGGATGAATGTTAACAATGCAAACTTTCACAACAGGATCAGGAATACTATAGTTTTCATATTAGTATTATGCCTAAAAATATCTAAAATCACACAATAGTCACATTCATTCAAAAACACGTATTTGTGTTATGTGCTAAACATTGCCACAAGTGCTTCAGGTGGCAGTTATATGTAACAGTGGTCCACTTTCCCTTTTGAACATAGCCCTTGCTGCTTATTTTGAAAGGGAAAATTTCTCTTTTCTTCTTCTTCCTCTCCCTGTGCCTAACCTGGAGCTGAGAACAAGATTACCTTCAGTTATCTGTTCTTCACTGGAAGGAGATGTCACCAGAAGAACCATGAAATGACTACCTCCCAAATTAACAAGTGAATTTCAACACACCCTCAGGGTGCACCTGGGACACCTGTCAGGGTATACCTGGAGTGTTGCCCTTGAATAGCTTCTTTAAAAGTCCACTGTTTTTCCTGATGGGGAGAAACACAGCCTCTGGGACAGAAGTCCCCTGTGCTGCTCCTTTGCTACTAAAACAATAAAAGTTGGTTTCCTTTTTCTCAAAACTGTGTCCTCCTTAATGGATTGGCATCTCTGACTGAGCTTTTGGTAACAGATATTTGATTTAAAAAAAAAATAAATCATTCTGTTGTGTCTTTTCATTCAGACCAGAAAATTGAGTGCCTTAAAAATCTCCATGTATCTCAAACAAATATAAATCATTATATTGAAAACAGTTAATTTTTTCAGTTTAAAATCTAAAGCTAAATTCTGCTATAGAAAACACATGTAATTTCAAATAGCTACTTTTCATCACTAGCACTGATAGGCCTCAGTGATTGATCCTTCCTAGTTCTTACTGAGTCCACAAATGTAAAGATCACTGTTAACAAAATCTATGTATGTGTTTAGGTTATACTGCTATAAATTTGAAAGATCTATACTATTTTATAGTATAGAGATAATGGGGTAAAAACCCTCTGACATGAGAGAAACAGACCAATTAATTAACAAATTTATTCAGACATAATTAAAAATCATCTTTCAGTGATTTATAAGCTCTTTTCTTCTTCCTCTCCTTTCTTTCACTTACTGTTCTTTATCATTGTGTTTTGATTCATGGTTATGGACTGAAATTTCAAGTTAACTTGATATTTACAAGAGTTTCACCTGACACTAAGAAACATTTAAAGGAGGGGCTAGGGTTGTGGCTCAGCGGTAGAGCACTCCCCACCCACGTGGAGGTGTTGGATTTGGTCCTCAGCACCACATGAAAATAAGTAAATAAAATAAAGGTATTAAAAGAAAGAAAAAAAGAAACATTTATAACAGAAATAATAATCTTATTGAATGTTCATATTTTCTAGAAAAATATGTGAGAAACGCTATGACAAATCTATATATTATCAGCTCAAGAAATATTGAATTAACATTGTTAATAATTTTGCTTTTCAAATATTCAATAAAATACTGAATATTCCGTAAGATCTAATTAAGCTTTCAAAAAAGGAGAAACATTTCATTTAGCAACTTACTTGAAAGATGAAAAAAATATTACAGTTATGCTTGGATTTAGTGCCAACATTTTTTAAAATTTTAGTATAAAATAATTCTGAAATCATGAAACAATTTTAATATTTTAATTTTATCATTAACTTTAATTTGTTCATTAATATATTCAAATATTTGTATACTTTGAATAAAATTGTTTAAATGTTTATACTTCACATTTTAGCTATTAAGTGAATATAATATACATGATGCATTTATTGTACTCAAGCAATTTCTGACATTGTTCAAAGATTAAAAAAAAGATCATAGAATATGATCATAATAGTTTGTAGGTTCTTTTTATATTTATTTAATTACCAATTCAAACACTAGTAGTTTATTAGTAATATAGTCCACATGTGACACCTCATATTTTTTGTGGTAGGAAGTAAAATAATTTTATTTGCATCTCCAATTATATGGTACCTCCATTTAATACTATTGCAAAAATGTGAACAGGGCATGCATGGTCACAGTTCTTAGGGATTTATAGTGTATTGAAGAGAGACATGTGTACAGATGTCTTTGTGCTGCTATAACAAAATACCTAAGACAGTAATTTCTAAAGAAAATAGATTTTTTTTTTCACAGTTGATACTGGGGATTTCTTGCCCACATCTGGTGAGGGCCTTCTTCCTACATCATCCTGTGATAAAAAGCAAAAGTGCAAGAGTGCACATGTGAGACAGAAGGGAGATGAGTTCATCCTTTATAGAGATGCCATCCCTGTGATGAGGAACCTGCTTCTGTGATAATGGCAGAATTCCCATGACAGATACCTCTTCAATATCCCACCTCTCAACATTGTTGCATTGGGGATTTATTGTCCAAAATATGAAATTTGGGGAATACATTAAAATTCTAGCAAGAGATAATTCCAATTAAATTTGTTAGGTACTAAATAAGAGTTTTATAGATAGTGCTTTATGAAAATAGCAGAGGTGGTAAATAAAATATCCTCATATAGTTAGGGAAACATGCAAAAAATAAGTCCAAGGACATTTTCCCTATTTGCAGCTGTTCCCCCACCAGCCTTTTCCAGGGTAAAATTGAAGCTTTTGCCATTTAAAAGCCCAGGCCTCAGCCAGAGGGAAGGAATGCAAAGGGAACTCACACCTGACTGGCACCTGACCTCCGCCCCCATCCTAGTGGGTCAGCTGACCACAAAACAATAAGACCCAGTAAATTCCCTATTCACACTCTTGTCTCACCCTAATGGATGAACTGACCCTAGTACAAAGAACTCTAGGAACTACCCTCATGTCCCTCCCTAAATGAAGCCTATATTACCCTGACCCTTGCTTCAGCCCACCAAAAATGAGCCATGCCAGGTGTTAGTCTGATTGACTCCCCTGCTGAATAAAGAAGAGGTTGTTGATTCAGGTCTGCTTCTGCTTCCCACCTTTGTCATTTGTGTGTCACTTGTGCTTACAATTAGCAAATTCTTTTCAAGAGTTAGGATATTTTACCTGGTAAATGGCTTATTATCTCATAGAAGACTATGAGATATTTTAGAAGAGGGAGCAATAACTACTACTGTTTAAGATTTCTTAAAAAGCCCAGTTTGAACAAGAAATTAATGTCATTATTTTTTGTCTGAAAGATAGAACATGGTAGGGGACATATTTCAAGTTATTAAGATAAATATAGCTTTTATTAACATATTTTAACTATAAATGAATGTAAGTCGTTTTATAGCATTAGAGTATATTTTTTTTCCAATATTTTACTTTTTTTTTCTAATAATATAAATTGTTTCTGACAAATCATACTTTGGACAATAATAAATGAAGTAGAAATAAATTTTATATTGTTAAATATTGGACATTTCTGGCTTCGTCCAGGATAGTGAGTTGTAACTGGCTGCCTATTAATTCATCAGAAGGTAACTAAATGAGTAGTAAGAAACATGTTTTCATATACTAATTAAGAAAGAAGACTTAGATATCCCAAAGGTGATTTCAGGGTGACTTGTACCTATACATATTACCAAGATGGATGCAGCAGTTTGGCATAGAGAGCACCCAGTGGATCAGGGATGGGTGATGTTGCAAGGCTTAATGAGTTGTGGTACTACTTCACATCACCTTCAGATAATCATCACACATTACCTGCATTTCCAAGGTCAACAGTAAAATCCCAAATAGCAAGCTAACTATATACCATATCAGGCATCCCCTATAAGGAAAAAGAGTTGATGAATGAATGTGTGGATTGCCTAGATGCTTTCAGGAATTCCCACTGGTCTTCTTCTTACTCTAATCTCTAAGGGTTGATGGATTATACCTGAAGATACTCCTGTAAGGGCCAAAGGTGGATCCTGAGGAGTTATTGGTGGAGTGACATCAATAATCTGTCACATCTGTGTGAAGCTTCCTACTCTTAAATTCACCAGGGCAGACAGACCAGGGTCTGGGCTTCAAAATATATCTATCTCCTCACACAGAACATCTTGTTTTCCCAAGGGCAAAAGTTCACAATAACATAATGATGTACCAGAAAAAATATCTCCTGAGGAAAGATAGCAGTCTACACAATGCATTTCATCAGAAGCAGATATAGTTAAACCAATAGATCAGAATTCAAATTGAGAAAATTATTCAATTTACCAAAAAGATTATATTAACAAAATAAAATAAGATTGGTAAATACATAAAAAAATGAAGTAGAAATGTTCTGTTTAAATCATATGGTATTTTAAATTGAGTATGTATACATCTACCTGAATAAATAAATGGAAATATAGATGTATGAAAAATTTTACAATGGATACAACTGAAAAATAAATTAGTGGGCTAAAAGATTCAATTAAGGAAATCTTTTAGACAAATAGCAAAAAATAAAAGTGACAAAAATACAGAAAAAAAATATCAAGGAGAGATGTATATATGCCCAGATAATATGACAAAGGAAAAAAATTGAAAAATAAAACATCTAAGATATTAAGGAATACAAAATTCCAAGAATGAAAGAAAGATGAAACTTTTCAGATTAAAGTGACTCAGAATACAGAAAACATGATAATAAAATTTTAAATGTCAAAGAAAAACAGAGGATCATTTGTGAAGAAACAAAAGTCAAATTTACCTCAAACAACAGAATCTGGAGGTATTGTAAATTAAGAAGTTAGTATTTAAAAATGTTTGAAGAAAGTACTTTGACTATTAAATGTGAAATCTATGAAATGTATCAATTATATATAAATGCACTATGGAAGTAACATCATGTATAATTAGCCTTTTCCAGGCAAAAACTGGCCCCCAACATTATGACAATGAATAAAACAAACTGATATTCTGGAAAGAAAAGATGTTTGCATATTGTGTTAAAAGCTTTTTGATGTCTACAAGTAAAAACTGAAAAATAATTAAACCAAAAATGCAGAAAGTATAAGAACAATAAACAACATTGGTGGAGAGAATATCTACAAAACAGGCAAGGAAAATACCAAAATCACCATGAAAGAATGTTAATATATTTTCTTGTTCTCTTCATACTTTTGTTTTGTGATATAAAGATTTTGTGTGTTTTATTACTTTCCTTATTGGAAAGTATCAAATACATTATATTTTTGAACTTTTTTAAAAATTTAATTTAATTTGTCATACATGCTTTTAGAGTGCAATTCGTTTCATATTACATATAAAGAGCACAGTTTTCCAAGTCATTGGTTTTACACAAAGTATTTTCATACCATTTGAGTTTTTATACATGCACTCAGTATATTGATGTGAAACTCCTTCTGCCATTGTTTCTAACCCCTCGCCCCTTCCCCTCCCCCTTTTTACTATTTAACATTTCTTCATTCCTCTCATCCCCCTCCCTCCCTTGCCACTATAATTCAGTATCATCATATCAAAGGAATTAATCGACCTTTGGTTTTCTGGGATTGGCTGACTTCACTTAGCAATATTTTCTCCAACTCCATCCATTTACCTGCAAATGCCATGATTTTATTCTCTTTTAGTGCTGAGTGATGTTCCATTGTGTATATATACCAAAGTTTTCCTATCCATTCATCTATTGATGGGCATTGGGGTTGTTTCCATCATCTAGCTTTTGTGAATTGTGCTGCTATGAACATTGATGTGGCTGTGTCCCTATAGTATGCTATTTTTAATTCCTTTGGGTATAGACCAAGGAGTGGGATAGCTGGGTCAAATGGTGGTTTCATTCCAAGTTTTCCTAGGAATCTCCATACTGCTTTCCAAATTGGCTGCACCAATTTGCAGCCCCACCAGCAATGTAAGAGTGTGCCCTTTTCTGCACATCCTTGCCAGCATTTATTGTTGTTTGTGTTTTTGATAGCTGCCATTCTGACTGGCATGAGATGAAATCTTAGAGTAGTTTTGATTTGCATTTCTCTAATTGCCAGAGATGTTGAACATATTTTCATATATTTGTTGATTGATTGTAAATCTTCTTCTGAGAAGTGTCTGTTCAGTTCCTTAGCCCATTTATCAATTGGGTTGTTTGATTTTTTGGTATAAAGGATTTTGAGAGCTTTATATATCCTTGAAGTTAATGTTCTGTCTGATGTGCATGAGATAAAGATTTGCTCCCATCCTGTAGGTTCTCTGTTAACCTCACTGATTGTTTCTTTTTCTGAGAAAAAGCTTTTTAATTTGAATCCATCTCATGTATTAATGTTTGGTTTTAGTTCTTGCACTATAGGGGTCTTATTGAGGAAGTTGGGGCCTAATCCAACATGTTGGAGATTTGGGCCTACTTTTTCCTCTATTAGGTACAAGGTCTCTGGTTTCATTTCTAGGTCCTTAATCCATTTTGAGTTGAGTTTTTTGCATGGAGAGATATATAGGTTTAATTTCATATTATTACATAAGGATTTCCAGTTTTCCCAACACCATTTGTTGCAGAGGCTGTCTTTTCTCCAATGTATGTTTTTGGCACCTTTGTCTAATGTATGATAACTGTAGATGTGTGGGTTAGTCTCTGTGTCTTCTATTCTGTATCATTGGTCTACTGGTCTATTTTGGTGCCAGTACCATGCTGTTTTAGTTACTATTGCTTTGTAATACAATTTAAGGTTTGGAATAGTAAGTAATACCACCAGCTTCATTCTTCCTGCTAAGAATTGCTTTGGCTATTCTGGGTCTCTTATTTTTCCAGATGAATTTCATGATTTCTTTTTCTATTTCTATGAGGAATGACATTGGGATTTTGATTGGGATTGTATTGAAATTGTATAGTGCCTTTGGTAGAATAGTCATTTTGACAATATTAGTTCTACCTATCCATGAACAAGGTAGATTTTTCCATCTTCTAAAATCTTCTTTAATTTCTTTCTTTAGTGTGCTGTAGTTTTCATTGTACAGGTCTTTCACTTCATTTGTTAGGTTGATTCCCATTTTTATTTTTATTTTTTTTTTGATGTTTTAGTAAATGGGGTGGATTTCCTAGTTTCGCTTTCTGAGGATTTATTGCTGATGTACAGAAATGCCTTAGATTTATGGGTATTGATTTTATATCCAGCCACTTTGCTGAATTCATTTATTAGATCTAGAAGATTTCTGGTGGAGTTTTTTGGATCTTCTATGTATAGAATCATATCATCTGCAAATAGTGATAATTTGAGTTCTTCTTTTCCTATTCATATTCCTTTTATTTCTTTTTTCTGTCTTAATTGCATTGGCTAGGGTTTCAAGAACTATGTTAAATAATAGTGGCAAAAGAGGACATCCTTGTCTTGTTCCAGTTTTTAGAGGGAATGCTTTCAGCTTCTCTCCATTTAGGATGATGTTGGCCTGGGGCTTAACATAGATGGCCTTTACAATGTTGAGGTATGTTTCTGTTATCCCTATTTTTTCTAGCATTTTGAACATGAAAGGGTGTTGTATCTTCTCAAATGCTTTCTCTGCGTCAATTGAGATGATCATATGATTTTTATCTTTGAGTCTATTGATGTGGTGAATAACATTTATTGATTTCCTTATGTTGAACCAACCTTGCATTCCTGGAATGACCCCCACTTGATTGTAATGTACTATTTTTTTCTGTGTTTTTGTAATCGATTTGCCAGAATTTTATTGAGGATTTTTGCATCTATATTCAGTAGTGAAATTGGTCTGAAGTTTCATTTCTTTGATGTGTCTCTGCCCGGTTTTGGAATCAGGGTGATATTGGCCTCATAGAATGAGTCTGGAAGGGTTTTATCTTTTTCTATTTCATGGAATAGTTTGAGAAGTATTGGTGTTAGTTCTTTCATCAAATGCTATAAACTCAGAGCGGGCGCCGGCATGGGAACATAGCCGCAGCTGAGGACCCGGGTTTATGTCCGGGCACCTGCCTGGCTGGCGCCGCCTGCAGGCCCCGTGGTCCTGTGGCTCAGCAAAAAAAATAAAAAAAAACAGCCACCCTCCATGGCTCCATAAGTGCACCACTACGTGGCCCTGGCTTGAGCCCCGCACCGTCGTGGTGGGGCCCGTGTCCATTCTGCTGGAGTGGGGCTCACGCCAAGTGAGGAGGCACTCGTGTGACCACCCCCGGGACACATGCCCCAGCGGCGAGCCACGGGGCGGCAGCAAGCCGCAGGACGCTGTGGTGTTAAAAAGCTTTTGAGTTTTTGCCCACATCCATTTCCTCAGGCCATGGCCATCCCCCACTGTGCCTCTGGTGAGCCACCTCTGGATGTGGCCCGAGGTCGTTGCCACCTGCCTGCCCATGAGCGGGTGGGGTGGCCCGCACGCACGCGCAGGTGCATTCAGTCTTTGCCTGGTGAGCATGCATGTGCCTGCGTGTTCCGCCCCTCACTTCCACCCTTCAGGATCTGCCATCTTCTGCCTCTAACCGCAGCAGCCACGGGCTGGTCCCACTTCATCTTCCATTTCTCCTGCCCGTGTTGATGGCAGAGCCAGGGGCAACACAACGGTTCCCCTGCTGCCAGCTGCGCACCGCCCATGAGCCTGGGCAGCCTCGTTCAATTCTCCATCATGAGAAGTTTTCCCCTAACCACACTCTGGTCACTGCGCCCAGCCTCACAGAGGCGGCACCCCAGGCTCTTGGGCCCACCTTCTCTTAATCTCTCACCCACTTCTTCCTTTGTTTCAAAAGGCTGTATGAAGTTTTTCTTCAGATACCAGTCCCTTCCCCTAAATTCCTTCAGGCCTTTGGCTCTCTCTCTTTCCCATTCAAAAAAAAAAAAAAAAAAAAAAAAAAAAAAAAAGGCCTTTGGCTCTCTCTCTTTCCCATTCAAAAAAAAAAAAAAAAAAAAAAAAAAAAGAAAAAAGAAAGAAAGAAAAGAAAAGACAAAAGGAAAAAAGGGATTAAAATTTTTTGCCTGAACTTGTGTTAGCAGCCTGCCATTTTTCCAGTTGTATTTTCTATTCAGCGATGAAGTTTTTAAACATCTGTAACATTGCAATGGAGTGCAAAAAGCTACAAGGCCTTTGCTATTGTGTTACGTGTGCACAGTTGTGTTCTGTGTTTATGTCTATGTGCATATGTCCAAATGTCATGTGGCAAATATAAAATGAGCACTCATGAACATTTAAAAAATGGATCCAAATACCTTTAATTCACGTAATTTAAAAGGTTCAATTTAAATTGGGTGAAATGAAGGAGCCTTTTTAAAAATAAAAAACTAAAAACTCACAAGTCTCTCTAGATAGTCAAAAACTAGTAAAGTGTTGTCTATATTCCTTGTGCTTTGTTCTGCCTTCTATGGTTTGTCTGTCTTCTCATTGTGTGTCTTTTCTAGTGTAAATGTAAAAAAAAAAAGGGGGGGGGTAAATTTGTAAATAACTTTATTTTTTAGACATTAATTTTCAAGGTTAAATTACTCACTATTAAATATGCCATCATGTAAATCCATAAATTCCATTGGGTAACATTATTGATTGTTTTCATAAATTGGACTTTATAATCAGTAAAACAGGTTAAAGTTCCAACAGTTATAATTCTATATGCATGAACATTATGTTCTCATGAAATGGTTAATAGGTGTATGTGATTCTATATAAGGGTTCATAAAAAAATTGCTGTGTATGCAGAGGCTCAAAAGTTCCAACTGCTCCAATCAAAAGTACTGTAAATAACAAAATATTTTTCTAAATTCAAATTATTACTTTTCTACAAAAGGTTAAATGCTCTCAGCCTTTCTTTAATCCGTTCTAAATGTGATATTTTGTCAGCTAACGTTCATGGGAGCTCAAGCAGCAATGTATGTAAACACTGTAGAATTTTATTTAAGAAGCAGAGATCAACTTCAAAATTAAAACACCTAAGATTAAAAAACCCCACCTTACCTAAAAATGTATGGTCAAAAGAGTGATTCTTGTTGTTAAGAAACAAGGGTTATGATATATAACTCAAAATCCAAGATGGTTATATGTGCTTTTACTCTTGTTAATTTAACTGTCTAATGTTGCCTATCAATGTTTTGCAGAGATATTGCTTCAAGAACACAACCTGAGTTAATTTAAGCCATCAAGTGTTATATTTACATTTCTAGTAACTCTGTGCATGTTAAAGAGTTATATTCCCAAATAAAGGCCATGTCCATTCTAGCCTTATTATGGAGATAACTTCTCAGCCCTCACACCTCCTGGTGAAAAATTATTGACTGCTACCATGTTCATGGTATACATTGACATATTCCAGATGCTACAACATTTATTCGGTACTAATGTTCTTTGTTTCTCTTATAGAAGTTCCCGTCCTTGATAAATGAAGCCAAAGTCTGTTGGGCAGTCAGGGTAAATGGGTAATTTTGAGTGAGTCCAGGAAAAATTGAAGCCTGTTAAAAAACTGTCCACTGAAAATTTAAAATGTTCATTCCCTCGAGGCCCTTCCTCCACCCTTGTGGAAACCCTGCCCCGGTCCCAAACTGTTTCAGAAATTGCCCCTTCCAGGAGGAGCTGTAGGACTTTCAATATTACCCCACCTCCTACATGTTATCAGGGGAGTCCCCAATGCCAGCATTCAGTCTCGTTAATTCTGCCTGCTAGTTTCTCAACCAAACATGGGGATGACAAATTATAGAGGAAAATAAAGATTTGTTCTCCCCCAATAAGACCAATGAGAAGTATAATAAATAAAGGCAACTTATACTAGACCTAAACTGTCCTCACCCAATGGCCCATTAAACCCTCTCCACCTGAGGGCTTAAGAGTATATTAACACTGTGCTTTACCCTCCACCAATTTCCAAAGGCCAGATGATCGATATAAATGGGTGGTCCCCCCCCAAGGTATGGCTAATAGCCCAGCTTTCTGTCAACATTATGTCTCATGTCTCTTGTCACCCTTAATGGAGGAGTTCCAACTCATCCTATATGTTTATATGGATGATACCATTCTGGGGGTTCCCGACGTCCAGCGACTGGGCCTGGCTTACCTGGCCCTTCGAGAGCTCCTGGAGAGGGGAGGATTACATATATCCAGTGACAAGGTCCAAACTATACCTCCCTTCAAAATATTGGGGACAAAACTTAATCTGGACTCTGTTTGTCCTCTCAAACCTCAACTGTCCATTCAAGAATCTTATTCTTTGGTGGAGTTACAGAAGCTGCTAGGAGAGTTAAACTGGTTAAGGCCATGGCTTCATATCTCCAACGAGGACTTATTACCTCTTTTTGAGTTACTGCGGGGAAAGCCCCCTCTGATGTTGTTACACTGACAGAAGGTCATCAGTTAATACTGCAAAAGGTCCAAGATGCCCTCAATACGGCCCAATTGGCTTGGTACCAACCAAAACAACCTCTTTATTTGTGGATCTTCTCAGGCCCTAAGCTCCTTACAGCCGTTCTCACTCAAATGGGAAACCCAGTACAATGGATACATTCCTCTGTGGGAGGGGCACATTGAGTATATTCTCAATTGGACCAATTGGCAGATCTTATAATAAAGGGGAGAGATACATCATTGAGGCATTATGGGAAAGACCCAGATGTCTTGATGATTCCTTACCATTTATCAGACTTTGAATGGATATGAAGAAACAATCCTAGAGTCTCCTATGCTTTGGAAGGGTTTTTAGGAAAGGTTGACTGCCACTATGGGTCAACCAAATGGGCTTCCTCATTTCCCAGGCTGGAGTGGACTTCCCCTGTCCTCTTCTCCATCAGACCACTCCCCACAGCAGTAAATGTATTTACAAATGGGGGAAAGGAAGGGTCCACAGTAGTAGTTTTTCACCCATCCTCAGGCAAAAGGACACAATATTTTGAAGCAGTTACTGGCTCTGTCTAATTTAAGGAATTATATGCTGTTGCATTGACTCTAACCCATGTCCAAGAGCCTATGAATCTTTTCTCAGATAGTTTATATGTAATCAACCTATTACCTGCCCTTAATGCATCATATATCAGGATGGATAATAATCCTATAACTCCTTTAATGATCCAAGTACGATCCCTGTTAAAGGGGCATAATGGGCCCATCTTTCTCCAACATTTCAGGGGACATCAAGGCTTATTTGGTCTGCTTTCTGAGGGAAATCAGGCCACTGATCGCTTGGCCACAATAGGGATATTAACAGTTACAGTCCCATTTCAGCAAGACCTTCAGTTAGCCCAAGGTCTTCATGACCTCACTCATCTAAGTTGGAAAGGATTACATCATAAATTTCCCTTGGTTCCTATAAAAGATCTGAAAAAGATTGTAAGAACATGTAAATCCTGTCTGCCCTTCTTACAGGTACCACCTCTCCAGTCCCCTGGGGTAAATCCCAGAGGCCTACAGCCCAATGCCGTCTGGAAAACTGATGTAACCCATTATGCACCATTTGGAAAATTAAAGTACATATTTATGTCTATAGATACTTGCTCACATGCTTGTTGGGCCACTGCCCATTCTGGTGAAAGAGCCAAACATGCTGAAAGCCATTTTTTACAATGCTTTGCCATCTTAGGATTACCTGTACAGGTTAAAACAGATAATGGACCCTGCTTTGTGAGCAAATCATTACAAAAATTTTTCCAAAGTTGGCACATTAAACATACCACAGGGATCCCATATAACCCAAAAGGACAAGCTATCATAGAGAGGCACAGTAAAACCCTAAAGGACCAATTAATAAAACAAAAAAGGGGAAGCAGCCCCCATGATCAGTTAAAAACAGTGATGCTTACATTAAATATTTTAAATTTTTCCAAGCATCAGCCTTTGACTGCCTGTCAGAGACATTGGTTCAACCAGACGCCCTACCTAAAAGTTGAGATCCAATGGAAGGACCCACTAACTGGGTGTTGGTGCAGTCCTGACCCGCTTATAAGTGCTGGCAGAGGTTTTGGATGTGTCTTTCCAATTGGGGAACCAAGCCCTAGTTGGGTACCCGCCAGGGACTTCAAATACTGCCAATCAGACCACCTAAGAGCACATTCTCTTGAGGGGTGATTTTTTTTCCCTTTTTCCACAGGAATGAAAAAACCATGATGGACCTTCTGTCTTGTTGGGATTGGACTTCTCATTATCTCCATCCTAAGATTCATCCAGAACACTGTCTTGGACCCCCCCTTTGCCAGTATTTCAACTCTGCGGTGAGAGAAGAGGGACTATACCTGTTCCTGGGAGAAGAGTGTTGTTGTTGTGCCAACTGCTCGGGCTTTGTCCAAGACAGCTTCCTTTGGACTGGACTAAATGGGTGGCTCCCCTACCTTCTCCCCTTTGTGGGACCCCTGGCTGTCATTATCCTTGTGTTCACTTTTGGGCCCTGTGTAATCAACAAACTTGTTCAATTCCTTTAGGACAAGGCCAAATTGGTACAGCTTGGTAGTCTGCCAATAATATGCTGCCTTCAGCTATGCTGAGTGGGAGCCCTGCAAACTTGGCCATGGTCCTTATCAGGATGTGGAGGTCTAAGCCATTTTTGAACCATCCATGGGAAGCTTTCCCAAAGGCGACTGTTCTGTCCCATGTCCTTCCCCTGGCTGCTCAATGGCCCTGGGTGAGTCCACCTGAAGTGCTAGGGTGGTAGCCAAAGACGTGTAAGATTCTCAGAGGGGAACGACCTAAGACAGGCACACTCTCAAGTAAGGTGGACCCCCATTAATAAAACAAAACGGGGGAAATGCTGGGGACTTAAGAACACATCGGCCGTAAGGGTAGAGAACTCTAACTCTTTGGCTGTTTTCCATGCCCTGTTATGGACCTGACCTAACCCGGAGGCATTCCCCTGACTTATTGTGGGAACCGAAACTACCCTAAGGATAAGGTAGAGGGCTCCACCAATACGATTTGCCCATGCTCATTATGTGTCCCTGTGTTCTTTCTGCTGATTGGACCACGTCCTCTATAAAAACTGTCCACCTTCTTCAATTAGCAAGTGCCAGCGTTGACCAGGCTCCCTGGTATTTCCTGGGTCTTTTGAAGACAGGGGAGGGACTACCAGGGACCTTTTACTGTTCCCAATCTCGCCTTATCGCAGAGGCGAGCTCTCCCAGCCTCTCTGCTGGACAGAGAGGTTCATCCCTGGTCAAGGGAGAGCTACAAACCTCAGCCCCTCTAACTTCCCAACACTTTTTGATGTCTTCTGCAACCCATTGTTCATTCAATAGCATGTTATTTAGTCTCCAGGTTTTGGAGTAGGTTTTATTTCTTATTTTATCATTGATTTCTAGTTTCATTCCATTATGATCTGATGGCATGCACTGTAGTATCTCTACTTTTTTATATATTTTTTATATATTTGCTTAGAGTTGCTTCATGGCATAATACATGATCTATTTTAGAGAATGATCCATGTGCTGCTGAGAAGAAAGTGTACTAACTCATTGATGGATAATATATTCTATATATATATACATATATATATACACATATATATATATATATATATATATATGTCAGTTAAATCTAACCTATTGATTGTATTATTGAGTTCTACAGTTTCTTTATTTAGCTTTTGTTTGGAAGATCTATCCAGTGGTGAAAGAGGTGTGTTAAAGTCACCTAGAATTATTGTGTTGTGGTCTATTTGGCTCTTGAACTTGAGAAGGGTTTGTTTGATAAACATGGATGCTCTGTTATTTGGGGCATATATATTTATGACAGTTATTTCTTGTTGATGTATGATTCCCTTAAGTAGTATGAAATGTCCGTCCTTTTTTGATTACCTTTGATTTGAAGTCTACTTTGTTTGATATGAGGATGGAAACCCCTGCTTGCTTACGTAGTCCGTGTGAGTGGTATATTTTATCCCATCCTTTCACCTTCAGTATGTGGGCGTCTTTTCCTATGGGATGTGTCTCTTGAAGGCAGCATATTTAGTCCTTTTTTTAAATCCAATCTATCAGCCTATGTCTTTTAATTGGAGAGTTTAGGCCATTAACATTCAGGGTTATTATTGAGATATGGTTTGTATTAACAGTCATTTTAAATTTCATTTAATTCTATTTTATTTTTGGTATTTAGCTTGACTTGATTTTTCCTATGGTTAGTTTTTCTTTATTGTTGTTCTTTCCTTTGAAGGTTTTCATTGTTGTTTTTCAATTCTTCCTTGTGGAATATTTTGCCAAGTATGTTCTGTAGTGCCGGCTTTCTTGTTGTAAATTCTTTTAGCTTTTGTTTATCATGGAAGGTCTTTATTTCATTATCAAATCTAAATCTTAATTTTTCTGGATCTAAGATTCTTGGTTGGCATCCTTTATCTTTTAGAGCCTGGTATATGTTGTTCTAGGCTCTCCTTGCTTTGAGGGTCTGGGTTGAAAAATCTGCTGTGATTCAAATTGTTTTTCCTCTATAGATTATCTGATTTTTCTCTTTTATGGCCTGTAAAATTCTATCCTTATTTTGTATGCTAGGCATTTTCACTATAATGTGCCTTGGTGTAGATCTGTTGTAATTTTGTACATTTGACATCCTATATGCTTCTTGTATTTGGTTTTCAAATTCATTCTTCTTGTTCGGGAAATTTTCTGATATAATTTCATTAAAGGGATTTTTCATTCCTTTGGGTTAAATCTCTGCACCTTCCTCAATTCCAATAAATCTTATATTCAGTCTTT
This sequence comes from Tamias sibiricus, assembly GCA_025594165.1. Classification (NCBI taxonomy): domain Eukaryota; kingdom Metazoa; phylum Chordata; class Mammalia; order Rodentia; family Sciuridae; genus Tamias; species Tamias sibiricus. The sequence goes on from CM046665.1 coordinate 29,346,397, forward strand.
TGATGGCATCCCATAATTCTTGGATATTTTGTTCATGGTTTCTTACTATCTCCACTGTGTGGTCAACTGTATGGTAATGGTTGAGGTCTTTAACCCTTCGTGACCCAGGGCGATCCTCCTTTGTCCAGCAAAGTAAGCTAAAATTGCCTACCTCAACAATGAGATGAGACTGGGAAAATAGAGGCCGCTAGAGTCCCCTCCCCCACCTTCAAAAGACTCAGGGACACTCCAGGGAGTCCAGTCCAGTAGTGTTGGAACTCAAGTTTATTGAGGAAGTTGGACCACGTTTATAGGGGACTAGGAACAATAAGCAAAGAGATTATAGAAACAGGTAAAGAGCACGGGCACATCCCATTGGCAGAGTCCTCTGCCCTATCCTTAGGGCGGTTTTGGTTCTCACGATATGTCAGAGCAACGCCTCCTGCTTAGCTCAGGTCCATAACAGGGCGTGGAAAGCAGCCAGAGAGCCAGAGCTTTCCATCCCCTCAGCTGACGTGTTCTAAAGGCCCCTACAGTCAACTTTATTTTCAATATTATATATTTTGTCCTCTTTGTCTGAGGTTCTATCTATAAATGATGACATCAATTATCTTCTACCATTTAGTCAGTATTTTTGTGTGGTGGTTCTAATGGTAGAATGGGGGACTTATGGGTTGGCTAAAACGTTTGTGAGGTAGGATGTGAGAAGACAGAGGTATTAGATTATTTGACTAGTGAGAGGGTAATCATGGGAATTAGGGTGTTAGTGGGAGAAACAAAAGATAGGTATCCCCATGTAATATTCCCTGTTCCTGGGCCTGGGGCCTGTTCTCTGATGTGTAGGCAGAGGCAGAGAATACCTGTGGCTCCTGAGTGGGTGGGCAGAGCTGGGAACAGAAGCAGGTGGGCTGAGCTAGAACACTTGTAGGCTTGTAGGTGGGCAGAACTGGAATGCTTGCAGGTGGGCCTAGTGGGAATGCTCAGGGGCCAGGGCTTGTTCCCTGCCATCCACAGCAGGGATGGCATCTCCAAGGTGGGTGGGTCAAGCACGCTGGAGGGCCTAGCTAGAACTCTTACAGGCCGGGCCTTGTTCCCCTGCCTTCCTGAGCCCGGATGGCTTCTCTGAGGTGCTCAAATACATTATTGACTTGTTTTCTTGTAATGGCACAGTTGTTTCTAGTTTGTTCTTATTGGTTTCTATTGGAAGACCAAAAAAATAATAAAAAAGAAACGAAAGAAAGAAAACAAATGAAACAATGGTTTCTTTCTGTTCTTACACAAGCCAACAGACAGAACTCCAGGAGTATCTTCATGTGTTGCTATTCTCCCTTTTCCTTCAACTGTTCTCAAACTGCACATCATTTTCACAAGCATGTGTTCAAATGGCCAGTACTACCCAAGGATCTGTCTAACTATGGAAGCAGAGCCTGAATCTGTATAAGAAAACTTTCTACCAAATGTTACTTTGGCCATTTAACAATGGATTTACATATCTTTCCTTTAACCTAAATGTATTTATCTATAAAATAATAGATGCGCTTCTGACATGATTTCCACAGTTCTTGCAATAGTTTTGTGACTCTACTCTAAAAATCAAAAAAGCTGCTGAATATAGGATGCAAAATTATGCCTTAATAATATTATCAGTTCCAATTTCATAGAATGTATTAAAGACAATTTCTTTCTGTATTCAGTATAACTTCCTAAATGAGTAATCACTAATCATTTATTTGTTTATTGTAATGTCATTCTGGAAATATCCAGTCCTTAATGAACCTGAAGTCAGTTCTAGAGTCTTTGTGATACAGTCACTCTTTAAGTACAGGTCTATCTTTTAATCATCTAATGAGAAAATATGAGCTCTAAGGGTAAATTTATAAAGAAGATTGAGAGGGATTTATGCATATCATAAAGAAACAACAGAAAATGAAAATAAAGCAAGGAAAACAAAGAAATGGAAAGGAAACGCAAAGAGAAAGGCAGGTGACTATCAGTATTCAACAAGATTGCCCATCTATGAAGTGACAGAGTAGCAATATAATGAATCCACAGAATCCAAAACACTCTAAACTGCCCCACAAACTACTCCAGCCTCAGAAGAGCAATTGGTTTTCAAGTGTTTCATCTGGCAGCCATTTTCCTAGGTTATTGCTTTTATATTCTTAATAACCCGTAATTCCTTCTGAGTAGTATCTCATAAATGCACTGTGTAAATAATTAATTGGGTGTTGCACAGTTGTTATTCTACATAGTCTATTAGCATTCATTGATTCTATAAAAGTCCATTTTATTTGCCTTTCTCATATGAACCCTTGTACTTTGCTATTTAGTTCAGTCAGCACCTTGATATTCTCAGCAGACCTAGCTTGGAATAAATGCTGTAACAATTTTAAAACATCCCACTTTCTCTTATCTTGAGGAAATTAATTTACATATGATCACTGACTTTATCAGCTTTGGGTTTCCTTGGTTTGAAATTAAATCATTGGCCATCTTGGTAGATGATCTCCCATGCCATATAAAAAATTACATACATGTGATGTGATGTGTGTGTGTGTGTGTGTGTGTGTGTGTGTAAGCACAGTATAATAAAGCATAATTATACATCAAGTACTGTTTTGAGTATCTGAAATACACATATGAAAATGTAGACATCTTATTCTCATGAGTTAATTAGTAATCCAGTGGAAGAGATAGTTTATAATGTAGAAATGAATGTATAAACAGGGTACAGTGATGGAAATTAAAATGGAGTATTTTCATTAGAAAGGCTGAATGAGAAAGATATTTAAAAAGAGATAATACTTGAGAAGAAACCTGTAAATAAAAGTCTATAATTTCTACAACATGATGAGGAGGATGTTATGTCATGGGTCTGCAGGCAACACAGCCTGGGGACAGGAATATGGGCCTGATAATCCAGCTCAGCTAGTGCAGAGGGCAGTAAGAATACAATTAGGATGAACTGCATAATTACCCTATGATAAGAAGTCATGAAACAGGAAACTTAATTATTGCTAAAGGACCCCTAGAATGAGATATCCATTAAAGTCAAGACTCTGGGAAGCAAGTGTCTGTTACCATACGGAATAGAGGATACCAGGAACTAAAGGAAAATAGTTCAGAGTGGTCCCTTGTAAAAGGTAAAATCCTTGCAAATACTGTGGACTGAGTCCTCAAGACATTCAATATCTGCACTACAGATATTGAAATTGACTCTGTTTTTAAAGATACAAGCCTGAGTAACTAGGACCTGAGTAAGTGATTTGTTTTTATTAATGGGTGGCACTCACAGTCTTGTGGTAAGTTTAAGGTACTGGGACCTATTCTGCAAAAGAGTGAGAAAAAAATAGGAATCTTAAAATCAGAATCAAGTCTTTGAGGAAATGTCAGAAGACAGAGTATAGCCACACACTCCAATGCACCCTGATAGGCAAATATTACCTAGTTGATCAGGCTGTTTCTCCCTTTCTAGAAAATTTTTCAAAAACCTGTTCTTACGAATTCATCCAAGAGTCGTTGATTAGATTGGCTTGGGGTGTGACATTGACTTCAGTAATTTGCATAAGTTTCACAGATAATTATAATGGGCACCTAAGGTTGAGATACTGACTCAGAAAGCATTTTGGTTTGTTTTTGCTTTTATCATTCATTAATGAGCAAATTGAAACATCTGGGGATGATTTTAATACCTTCTCACTTGATGAAATGAAACTTACTACACTTATGGAAAGCAGTAATTTAAGTTGAAATGCCAAATATTCCTTGATATTAGTAAATCAAAAGATTACAAACAGCTTGAGAGAATGCTGGAATGACTTTAACATATATGGTAAGTCCAACCATTACTCAAATATATTACCTTTCTCAAGTCATTGCAGTTTCCTTTATTAAATGGATTTATAAATTATATTTATCATAGAAATACATGAGAATTAAACATAGTAATATCATTAAAGAGCCAAGAAAATTACCTGATACATATTTTAGTAGATATGTAAATCTGTTAATAATAACTATGATCATGCTGATAATGATAATGATGATAACCATGAGGAGAAAACTAGAAAACCCTTTATCAAGCCCTAAGAAATATATTGGGGAGTGGTGAATGTATGACAACTTTTTCGAGAAGCATCATAGGCCAACTATTTCAATAAATATGAGAGAAAATCCTAACATGTTAGAAGGAAAGCAATAACACTCACCTGATGAAGGTTGGAACAATAATCATAATAGGAAGGAGAAGCAGTTAACAGAATAAATTAAAATTATGGCCCACATTGATTTCTGCTTTAATTGCTTATAATATCAGAAGTAAAATAAATGCCCTACAATGTCCCACTTATATATTTATTTTTAAATCAGGTGTGAGGTTGAGACCTGTCTTTGAGCCACTGTGGCAGAAAATAAAGACTGCACATTTCCTAGATCCAATGAAAGTCTGTTCACAGATAAATAATGATTTGGATTATGATGACTTATGACTACTTACCTGTTTCCCTGTGATCTGTCTGTGGAAACAAATTCCCCAATCTTTCTTGAATACTGACACTAATTTCTGGATAACTAAAAATACTGCTACTTGCTACTTTCCACTGGTTTCAATGAAAGATTATGGCAATTGGGCCCAAAAGAATATCAATCACCCTTCCTTCAACAATTTTTGAATAGGTATTTGGAACAGTTATTTCTAGCAATACAGAATTTATTCTAATGGTTTTCTGATTCCATTGAAAAGTTTTGTTTGGAAAACAAAAAGGAAAGAGAAATTCTGGATTCATTGGTACAAAAACTTTTGGGAGGTAAATAAAAATCACCTACAGCAATGAATACAGAGGATGAGGATATTTATGTATATGAATGATTAAAAGTTTCCCTATAAAGAGAGATGGATGACCTCTTTGTGGATGCGAATCAGCCTTCTTCCACAGCAATATGAATGAAGATGTTATCAGAGTGAACACAGTGTGAGCTGGGAACTGTACTAGCTGGGAGACGTACACTTCTTCAACAAGATGAAACTTGTTTTCAAACTTTAAAGGTACCTGACATTCTAGCAACAGTAACCAAAAAGAGCAGGCAACACAAACCATATTCCTCAGCAGGGCTGTGGCAGATTGATCACTTTGGACCTTTTCTATTATGAAGAGGCTTTTCTACTCTATCACTTTGTCATATGTTGGATATTTTTATATTATTATGGTATTTCACACAAGAGAACTACTTGCAAAGAAAGTAACTGCACTTCCTGGAAGTTAATATCTAAATCCTTGTAATATCCTGCTGACAACAGCAATGGTGTTTATCTGGGGATCTTGGAACATACTTAATTGTCTAATGATATAACTTATATTGGTAATTTTAGAACATGCAACATCAGCTTAATCTCTGGCAGGGCTGGAAAGTGAAGTAAGTCCAGGGGTATGTTCACGATGTCCCTGTGGACAAAAATCCCAATAGTCATGTGCACACCAAGGTTAGCTTCCGTAGTTAGCAATGCTCTGCATTTGTTATCACAATTAGCAGAAATTTAGCAAAGTCTGCAAATCCTCCAAGAGAGGACAATTCCATGTGATGACCTTTCCTAGACTGATCCATGTGTTTCTTCTTGGCTGATTTTAATCTGTATCTTTTTTGGAGTCAGAATCCATAATGATGTTAATTTTAATAGTGTTTTCAATGGGTTTTGTGATCACTTCTAACAAATTACTGAAACTAAGGACCACAATGGGGAATTCTACACTTGTCATTGGTGTCAGGAGTGAGGGCAGTCATTGAAATCTTCCCAAACTTCCTGACTGTTTCCTGCATTGTTTCTGACAAGTTTAATGTCATTTGTATTTTATTCTTTGTTTGTCATATGTTTTTTTCTCTTAGGTTACTTTAAATTAACTTTTTTATTTTTTAACTTTTCTCTCTCACTGGTTGCAAGCAGTATGATGATGTCTTATTTTTTTTTTTTTTTTTCTGTCTATTCCTCTTTGGTTCATTAACTTTTTGATATGTGGATTTATGGTTTCAATAAAGAGATATTTTCAGCCATTTTCTGATAATCTTAAAAAAATGTACTTTTTCTAGGTATATTTTATATTGGATAGTTTTAATTGCTATTTCTTCACATACACTATACTTTTCATACTCAATGTCTAATCTGCTATTAATAATATCTTGATTATTTTTCATCTCATTCATTAAAGTTTTTTCTCTAGAAATTTCATTTTGGCCTTTTTTTGACATGTTCCCTGTCTCTACTTCATATAATCATCCTTTTCTACTTTCTAGCTTCTTGAACATATATGATACAGCTATGTAACTATTTCAATATATTTCACTAATTCAACAATTTCTTTCATATTTGAATTAATTATTTTTTGTACCAGGAATTAAACTCAGGGTCACTTAACCACTAAGCCACATTCTCAGTCCTTTTGATTTTTAATTTTGTAAAAGGGTCTCATTGTTGCTTAGGGCTAATTTGTTGAAGCTGGCTTTGAACTTGTGATCAACCTGCCTAGGCCTCCTGAGCCACTGGAATTATAGGGTGTGGCACCATGCCCCAGCCTGAATTATTACAGGAGCCCTGATTGGGGAGATGGATGAGATTGCAGTTGGCTGCGGGCCATGGAGATGTTTGGGCATTGCTGCCTTCCGTGGTCTCGCGGGACTTGGCCCGGGATCTCGCGAGACTTGAGCCAGGACTTGGCGGATTGGGTTGGCGCCATTGGTTGTTGGTTGGTTGGTTGGACGGGTGTGGTTTTGGTGTGCGGGAGTTATTGTTGAAGCCAGAGAGAGAAGCTACCAGAATAAAGAGCCTGTTCATTTCCAGTCTGCCTCTGAACTTATTCCCGCGGCTTCGTTGGTCCAAGCGGCAATCGCTTCAGGCAGCAACAAATTATGTTAATTGTTTTCTTTTAATTATCATTACAAGTTGCAACTTTTGTTTTTGTGCATAATTTGTAATCTTTGGGTTCATGCCAGATATTGTTATTTACCTTGTTGAGAATTGGATATTTTACATTCTGGTAAATATACCCGAGTTTTAATTCTCGATGATTCTGTGCTCCTTGGAATAAGCTTGATCATTATATTTCTTATTTTTTAGCTTTGTTTTGTGGCACATGTGCAGTGTTTAATGTAGAACAATTTTACATACTTTTGAGTCAAAATCATTTTGACTAATCAATGGATGTCCCATGGATTATGAGGATTCCCACAATGGCTAATGGAAACAGAAACTAGTCAAAATCCTTCATAATTCAAGGAAGAGTATTGTTAAACAGTATCCTCCCACAGACTTATGACACTATGCAAATGTCTAGAACTTTCTCTTTTGGGCATTTTCTTTTGGGTATTGCTCTACTCTTAATCCCAGCAACCTCACCAAAATTAAGCTGGCTTTTCTCAAGGAGGTTATTCATAGGTTTCTTGCAGGCAGTGAGTTGAATAATCACAGTGCTTATCTCATTTTATTTGCATTACTTAAAGACTACTATCTTTTGTTGCCTAAAGTCCAGAATATTGAAATTTGACTTTGATACATTTTTACAGTTTTGTAATTGTTTCTGTGAAGGGTAAATCCAGCCCCCAATATTTCATTTTGACCACAAGCATATGAGAACAATTTTACATATGATTTTTACATGTGATTTTATACAAATATTAATTAATAGATTAATCAGTTTACCTAAGATCACAGCACTAGGAAAATACTTTCAGAGTTTCAAATCCACACTAAAACTTGTATATAAACTTTTCTTGTTTCATTTTCAAAGATAGTATGGTAAATTTTATAAACATAACTAAAACCAATTACTGACACATATCATGGTGTTCTTTCCACTAGATTACATCATATTTATCCTCTGAAATTATGTTATTAGTATTTTTATGAAGCTTTAACATAAACATGGCACTTGCTGAAATTTTCTTAATATTTATGGTGGGTAAAAATGCTCATTCAGCACTCAAAAAATTATTAATACAACTTTTATAATCATTAATGTAACAAAGTTTTTACTAGAAGTATAAATTAAAACACTGAATTTTTCTATGAAATGCTTGCCAATTTTTCAGTCTGACAGAAAAAATCTAGTAGCCAGACTAGCAAGCAAATATTTGTCAAACAGTGCATTTCTAATGATGAAACTGATAATGATACTTCTTTTACACAGCTGTAATTGAATAAATCTAATTGCCTCTTCTGCTTAACGTTAATGCTAGGTTTCAAATGGTTGTATGGACAGGAAAGCAATATTAGAAGAGTTACTCTAGTGTTGTTTTGCTTCCTATACAGTGGTTGGAATTCAGGCAATAAAGTTAAATGGAAAAGGCTCTATACTTGATTTTCAATTATAGTAAAAGCAGGGAGCCACAGTTATTTCTTTCATTACCAGGATGCTCTTCATTGCTGCCTGAGCAATACCTTCTCCCTGTTTTTGTTTGGTGTTTCTATGAGTCAAAGTGAAAAGCACTCACAAATCAAAGGTTAAAAGTAAGTGACCAAATTTCAGAGATGTGAGAGGTAAAAATGTAAAAATTTTCAATGGTGATGAAAATATAGTAATTATAAGATTGACTTCCAGAAGCTCCATAGAGAAAAGGAAAGCTTGGAAAGATTTAAACATTGTTTCAAATTTTAATTTTGATGATATTGCAGTTTAGCTGTTTAAAATTTAATATTCTTCAAATAATATTTGTCAATTTCAATTAGAAAATTTTCATGAATATTTTCATCAACATTGTCATTTTTTACACTGTGACATTTGCAAACATTTTTCAAGAGATTAAATCCAAGAGTACTGAGTTAGCGCTTATTAGGCTTTTTCTCCAGTTAATTATTTCACTGTCCAGTTCCACACATGTAATTATACAGAATTGTTTTTCATGATACTTACATGATACTCTAGTTTCTTTCTTTTGATATGTACTTATTCTAATGCTATGTTACTAAGTATTTGTTTTAGTTTGAACTGCTGAAACTGAATAACATATACTGGATGGTTTAAACAACAAACATTTATTTCTCACAGTCCTAGAGACTTCTGTGAGCTCACCAGTGAGGATTCTCTTCCCAGTTTACAGATAACAGTCTTCTCCTTGTATCATCACATAAGAGAGACAAAGAGCTCTTTTTTCTTTATCACCTTTTTGAGTACATTAATCAGTTCACAAAAGGTTACATCTAATGCCCTTATAAACTTCTCAAAGTCTCCATCTTCAAATATCAACACATTTGGAATTTAGGTTTCAATGTAGGAATTTTGTGGGGTCACAGATATTCATTCCATAGTAGTATACTTTGCTGGTGAAAAATTCAATGAGACTGCTAATCAAAAACCTATTTTTTAAAATACCCACTAAGAAACAGAAATTTTAAAATAAAATTATTAAAGTTTAGTCTTTACTACTGAATATTGCTTTCCAAAGAAATCTGATAAATAGGTTTGGCACATTAGTTTATTAAAGTGGCCTCAATAGAGCTGACGGCTATGCAAAGAATTAAAAACAGACTGCATACACACTCTTCTGTACACACATGGACCCATGTAAACACCTTGCGCATACGTACATGGATAAGTGTGCATTTTACTCTTTCATTATAAATGAAAATCCCTCATTTAAAATAACTGAAGACCTAATACATTATTTTTCTACAAAAAAAATTATAGAGTTTAGAAGTTTTGAGTAGATTACTGTGGAAAGGTATTAATTTGAGTCTCAAGAAAAAAAGAGTGCAGATTTAGGACAGCAAAACTTTTGGCATGATTTTAAAAGAGAGACATCAATGATCATATCTGCATTATATATTTCTCAGTGAAGATATATGTGTACATATACAAATTTATACATACTTGCTAAGAATTATTATTACCATTTAAAATATTGTGGACCTAGCCTTAGCTACTAATGAATGTAATTATTTGACATGATTTGGAAGTGAAAATGGACACAAATTTATGCCTTTTAAACTATTAAAATGTTCATCATTCCAAGGAGATTATCTGTTAAAACAATTTTTTATAGTTTTATTATTTACATTGTTTACAAATGTTTTTTTGTAAAGCATTTATCAATTGTTACATGTTTTAGTTAGAAACTCAGAGAGGGTCTGTCTGTTACACTTCACTTCTAGTTTTATTTCACTTTCATTTTGTATATTAGCAAGGCTTTGTTTGCATGAGAATACTCTATCGCATCAGATAATTGGAAATTTCCAATCACTTCTTTGAAAAATATAAAACCTTTCATAGATATTTTTAAATTTCTAAGTATTAAAGTTAATGTTTAATCTAAATATTCAACATTATATATTAATGATCATTTAGTATTATTTCATTTGATATTATACTTAAAATATGCAAGTAACTCATCTTAAGTTGTGGAAATTTTCATGAAACATTTCTGTTTTACTCTAATAGTGTATTGACATCTGTTATTATTCAAATAACACATAATGTGATTCTTATATAATTGGATGTTTTACTGAACATAATTTGGCAAATTGTTTTATTAAAAATGTATATATCTCTCTTTCCATTTGCTTTTTTGCAATGTGACCTTGAAAGTCACCCAACAGGAGATGTCCTCTTAATATAGTTATATATTTTGGCACAATTATAAAAGCATGATCTTTTGATGATAATCATCATCCTTACAAATGTGAAGTAATAGCATATTGTGATTTTTATTTATATTTCCCTGATGACTGATGATGATTAGAATCTTTTCATATTTTTCATATTTTTGTTGGCCATTTGTTTTACTTCTTTGTAAAAATGCCTATTTCAGTCTTTTTTCCATTTATTAATTGGGTCACTTGGCTTTTTTGCCATTTAGCTCATTATATGGCTTAGATATTAACTCTTTGTTCGGCATGTGGTTTTCACATATTTTCTTCCATCTTTGAGTTGAAGATGATACAACATATGCAGATCAATAAATGTAACAAAATAATGAAGTATTATTCCAATAAATGTAGAAAATACATTCACCATCCTCTCAGGATACGTCTCGGAACATTAGGTATAAATGTACCTCAACATAAAAAAGGGCCTTGTATGACAAAGTAACAAGAAACACCATACCTACACAATGATGAAAAACTGAAACCCTTTCCTCTGAAATCAGGAACAACACAAACATGTCCACTCTCACCATTTCTATTCAACATAGTACTAGAAGCTTGGCCAAAACAATTAGGTAAGGATTAGAAATATTTCAATCAGAAATGAAGACGTAAGATTGTCACTGTAGATAACATGGTATTACATATAAAAATTCCTAAGGATTCCACTAAAATCTGTTTGAACTAATAAGCAAATAAAGTAACATTTCAGATTACGAAAGCCACATTAAAAACAATTATGTTTCGTTATAGTTACAAGCAACTCAAAAAATGAAAAAAATTTAGAAAACCACCTACAGCATCAAGAATCAAATATTTAAGAATAAATTTAACCAAGAATGCAAAAGATATTTACATCAAAACATAAAATAATAATGAAATAAAGAAACGTATCAAAAAGATATTATGTCTTCATGAGTTAGAAAATGTAATTTGTCAAAATATCATATTACCCAAAGCAATATACAAATTAAATGCAATTCATGTTAATATCATAATGTCAGTTTTCAAAGAATTAAAGAAAACACTATTCTAAAATTCACATGGAACCACAAAAGACTTGAAATATGTGAAGTGGATCTTGAGATAAGAAAAAAAAAAAAAAGCTGGAGTCATTACCTCTTTTGTTTTTAGATTATATTACAAAGTTATAGTAATCAAAATAGATGGTCTTCCATAAAACAGCCATATAGACCAATGGAACAGAACACAGGAACCCACACATTAACAGTCAACTAATCTTCAGTAAAGATGCCAAGATTACACAACAGGAAAAGGACTGAGCTTTCAACAGATAATGCTGAGAAACCTAGATATATATCAATGCCAATGATTACAATGGAACTTTGTGTATGTCACACACAAACATCAACTCAAAATGGATTAAATATTTAAAAGTGTGACCTAAAATTGTAAAACTCCTACAAGAAATCATACAGAAAAAGCTTCTTGACTTTGGTCTTAGCAAAACTTTTTGCATATGCTACCAAAGCACAAATGACAAAACCAAAAAGAAGTCAGTAGATTATATGGAATTGAAAAATTTCTGCATAATAAATAAATGAATCTAAATAAAGAATAAATATCATATTAAATTAAACAAGAAAATATTGATAGTATAGGAATTATTAAACCCATGTTATAAGCAGTAGCAAAATGCAGAATTATATAATCATTCACTAACTAATAATATTTAAAATCAGTAGTCATGAAATTATAAATTTTGAAAGTAAAACTTGTTAAAATATCTGATGATAACATTCTGGAAAATTGTTCTATAATTGAGAACAGAAATGCATTAGTTATCAGTAGCTACATAAAATGCTTAACCAAACTACCACAGTCAGTACATAGGAACTCTTACATCTTAGAAATTTAGGAACAGGATCTCTCATAATGTTGTAAATTGTCAACTGGGAAAACAAATATGAAATAGGCTAGGTATCTACTTCCAAGATGGCTCACTAATATGAGGGGAAGATTTTTCCTGGTTGTTGACAGGACTCAGTTTGGTCCTATGTGGGTTTTCTAAGGGTTGCTTGAGTGTCCTCCCTATGTGATATCAGATCCCCATGTGCACATTAAAGAATGAGAATATTGATGAATAGCTTCAATGTCTTTTATATCCTAACCTTAACAGAAACAGTATTATTTCTGCCATATTCTATTCATTTAGATTCACTAAATCCAGCCCACATGAAAGCTAAAGGAAACTAGTGATCATGGTTTTAAAAGAGGTGTGATTAAAGAATTTTTGTACATACTTTAAGATTACCACAAGAAGTAAACGAATTTTATTTCATCATCATTTTTAAATATTAATTAATGTGCTCAGCACATAGTTTTATATGATAAATTGAAAAAAGAAGAAAGAAAAAAGAACGGACCTTAAAATTATTGCTGTGTTTCTGCAGGGGTTTTGCTTTTCCATATAGTTTTATTTAGATGTAGTTCCAAAATTCAATATATTCTCAATATAATATTAATTTATTGAATGAAATATAAGGATTTACATATGAAAGACTACCAAATGTTTGTATGTAATTGGGAGTTGGGCTAGTAAATTGATTTATTTTTATATAACTAAATATACTTTATTGTCTAAATAAAGAGTAACTGATTTTTTATTTTGATTTTTTATATATGACAGCAGAATGCTTTACAATTCACATTACACATATAGAGCACAAGTTTTCATATCTCTGGTTATAAGAGTAATTGATTTTTAATTTACCATTTTCCTTAAAAGATTTTAATATACACTATTTAGCAAATTTAACTGAAGCATTATTAGAGAAATAAAATCATTAAATATTGAGGCTATGTGATAAATTTGCTAGGATATGAATCACCCCTCATAGACTGTTTGAGAGATATCTTAGTCAGTGTTGTGCTGCTAAAACAAAATATGAGAGTGTGGACTTTATAAAATTAAGTGGTTTATTTGGAGACGATTGTTATGGCTGGAGTGTATATGTTATCAGTGTACTGCTGAGGGGCTTATATGTGTTAAAACATGGTGTATGGAATAGAACTGGAACAGGAATTTGCTGTATATATAAGAGGCCAAGGTGGACTTGCTCTGTAACACCTACTATCTTGAAGACTAATTTAGTCAGTGGGGCAATCATCAATTCCAAGTTTAGAATTCCCAGGACCTAATTACAATATACTGGACTTTTAAAAATATTTTGATGCTGAGATTATAAAATAATCTCAAGTGCAATATTCTTTAAACAAAAAAGACAAAAAAGGACAAGAAACCCAATTTTCTTTTGGGTTTTTAAAGCTTATTGAATGTTCCAGTGTTTAAGCTGATCATCCATTTCACCAACCTATATTGCAGAAATAATCATGATGGAAATGCAAATTATGATGGAAATGAGTTGAGAAAATTTACCTCTCATAAATTCTTAGCGATTACCACATTGTTTTTTTAAATGCTAAACAGATGGACATCCCCATAAGATATATTGGTAGGCATTCATTACACTTTAGGAAGGTGATCCCTTGGTGAACTCAAGACCAGCCACCCTAAGTTCTCAGGCAAGAAACAGGTGCTTCTGGAGGAAACTCATACTTGACATTTCTGAGCTGTGATTGTCTCCCCCACCTTATTTACATCCACTGCCTCCCTCTAACTTGTGGAAAAATTTAACAGCAATTTTACTCACTAGTGCAATTAGCCCATTATTCTCTTCAATGCAAATGAAGTATCAATGTTAAATAACACACTTTAAACATTACCATTACCAAAACTAGTATCTATGTTGTTCTTGACAAGCACATCTTAATATTTCTGCTGCATCATAGCAATTGCTCTTATGATTTCTTTTAGAGGAACTAGCATCAACGATTCCATCATAAATATATGTAAGTCCTGTCTTCATCTTTCAGATTTTCTTCATACCAGTTCCTTGTAGATGATACTGTCAGGCTAGAGTAACCCAAAATGGAAGCTATTGTTACCCTTATTATTTTTTCATCCATGAAGCACACATCTACACTACCTTCCACAAAATTTAAATATTATCTCTATACTTGTAGTTATTAAAGTTTCTATCCTGGAATAACAAACACAGGAAGATGATATACTTTTTAGTGAGGGGTGGGTATATTGTTATTTCAGAATATTATAACTTCTTGTACTATGTTTGCAATTTTCTTATAATGCTTTAGGTGTGGAGATGGTTGTTGAAATGTTTGGAGGAGCAAAGAAATTAACACTAACTGAATATATTTTTATTATTGTTCACACCATTTTCTATTTTCTATGTTACTCTAAATTTATTACTTCATATGTGTTCTCATGGTATCAAATTTATATGTACTAAGGAATGAATTCAAAAATTTAAATCCCCTGCATTTGAGGGCATTAATTCTAATAATCTTGGTAAAATGCTAATATTTTGAATATTACTTGCTAATTGAGGCATTCAAAATTTTTTTGTGGTAATAAAGAAATCTGAAAAACTCAGTATTACTCTTACTTTTGATTACTTTTTATCATTTGTGAGTGATGAGATTCTTCTCTTAGTTCTTCAAAATATTTTAAATACCACAAATGAAAATAGCCATCCTTCTATATCTTACAATATAAATAACTTTAGCAAAACTTAAAGCACAATCTTTCCCCGCTGATGAATCAATTTTGATTACCTCTGATTAGATCATCTTTTTTAGCTATTTTTTCAAAAAGCTTAGAAAATACTTTTTAGTTTTCCCCCATGACTAATGAAAGTTTAACCTATCTATAATTACTGGCTGCTGTATATGTCCCACTTTCTGAATATTTGGGTCATGTTTACTTGAAATTATACACTGGAGTATTTCTAAAAATAACCAAAGAAAATGTATTAATTTCTTTCTCATTTTCACAGAGCCTTAGGTCTGTGAATTAGATATATAATCATTAAATTTTAATAAATGTAAACTTTTTCTAACTTTGTATATCTGTCCTTCAAGTCATATCCTATCATTTAAAGAATGTATCCTTCACATAAACTAATCTGGGACAAGGTCACGTACCTTGTTTACATTATATCTCAAACAATAACACAAATGCCCCAATTAAAGGTGTGGTTATTTATCATAATAAGTGCTTTTCATTTCATTGTTCAACAAAAGATAAATTTAAAAGCAATAGGTCTAAGTATCTCCTTAGATTGTCAAAACCATATGTTTCTGAGAGTGGAAATCAGTTTTGTATTTTCCTTATTAAAGTTTTCATTATAGTACTACATATATTAACCCTCCAGTCTGTACATTGTAAATACACTGCAATTTTCTTTTTTGCCCAATTTGTAACATAAGCTAAAATGCATATATTTAACTACTGACAGCTTTTAAGCCCCACTTCTGGTTCTGCCCTTCCTAGCCCCTTATTTGGTCAGAGGACAGAGAGGGTTTTTTGTTTGTTTGTTTGTTTTTGTTGTTGTTGTTGTTGTTTTGTTTTGTTTTTAAATCTGAAATGTCCCCCAACTTCTCATACAGTGGAAGGCTTGGTCACCGATGTAGCAATATTCAAAAGTGAGGATTTGGGGAAGTAATTGGATCATGTGTGCGCTATGTGCTCTAAGATCACCAATGGATCAACCAATCCATTGATAGAGTAATAATTCAAATGGACTATTCAGAGGTGCTGTAAAGTGTTTAGGAGGTGGATAGCTGAAGAAAGTGGGTTACTGGGGATATGCTCTTGGCATCTACATCTTGACCATGGGCACACCTCTCTCTCCCTCCCCCCCCCTTTGTTTCCTGGCTTCCATGAGCTGACACCTTTCCTCTGCTCTACCCTTCTGCTATGAGGTTCTGCCTCACCTCATTTTCAAAGCAATGAAACCAAATGACCTTGAATTAAAACCTTTAAAACCATATGACAAAGTAAATCTTATTGTCCTCTAAATCGTTTTCCTCAGGTATTTGTCACAGTGACAGAAATTAACTGGTGTTCTCCATTCTTTAGTGATGAAGGAAGTTCAAACCATGTGAAGTTTGGCCTGGAACAGGGAGTCTTCTGACAGACCCTCTCCCTCATAATTGCTCCACAAAGCTCTTTGAAGCTATTTCAACTAGTTTGATAATCGGCTAGACTCTTTATAAGCAGCCTCGTGCTATGATTAATAATCACTTTAATATTCTTGTATAAGTGTGGTGACAAATTTTTAACATCTGAGTTAAATTTTGTGTGAGGCTGGATCCTTCCTTCACTGGGGCAACAGCAATACAGGCAGCAAATAAAAGGACTGATTTATCACACTTACTTACATTTCGTAGTTTAAGGACAATTATTATACTCCTTCATAGGAATCACCAACACGAATTTCTATTGGGACACTAAGGATTAGTAAATAAGTAAGGTAGATTAGAAAAAAAACCTGATCATTTATGAAATAACATATACATAACTCCAATAAATTGCCCACATCTATATAAAGAGTTTAATCATATACATTCTAACTTTGTACTAGAGGTCTTTGCCATTTTAGTAACATAAGAGAAAAACTTCATTTGTATGTGTATTGAAAGGAAGAAGTAAAACCTCATTTGATTACAGTCAATGTGATTGTTTATGTAAAAAAAATCCTAATGATTCTATAAATAAGCTTTAGGTCTCATAAGTTAGTTCAGGAGTTACAGGTTAGAATGACAATGTATAGGTCTGGAAACTTACATGCTTAGTTTCAATATGTATTATATGAAGCTACATTATTCAAGAGTATGGCTTAAGTCTGGATATATAATTTAATTGAACAGAAAAGAGATACCATTATATAAATACAAACACATGTGATCAATTGAATGTTGACAAAAATGCAAGATATTTAATAGTGAAAGCCCAGCTATTTCAAGAAATGCTACTGAAATAACAACATCAATTTAGACCCTTACCTCATAATATATGTAAATTAACATGCAATAGATCATATAAATAATTATGAGGTTAAACATAGATTATTGATTTAAAAATATAGTTAGTGAAAGATTTCTTAAATTGAAAAGTAAAAAGCACAAACCATAACACAATGAGTGATTATATCAAATGGCCTTATTAAAAATTATAAATTTTGTCCTTTAAATTATTTTATGAGAAAACACAAAGATAAGAAAGTTTTAGAAAATGTTTGCAAAGCATATATCTGACAAGTGACATACTGGTAATAAGTGAAAACTGCTTATATCTCAATAATAAGATAAAATAACAAAAAATTTGCAAATATAAAGAAAAAATATTTTTTTCCACAGACACAAAACCTCCCATTCTTTTCTGTAGCCTTATGAATATAATTGAGATTCTGAGCATCAAGGAAAATGTTGAACTTGTTATTATATAAAACAGCCATGCCGACTGTCCCATCATACAGTTAGAAGCAGAACTCCATTTATAAATTGTTATTTATTTCCTTACTGCTGTTCTATCTTCTTTTATTTCTGTAACCTATCTATTCCAATCCTTGTAGGGAGCCATCCTTTGCTATCCATGACACCAGAGCACCTGAACTTTGATATGACAGGTTAGTTAATTGAATTGCTTTAAGTAATGCACAAAGTGGTTAGACTGGGCTTGAAATTATTTAACTACATGTTCTTTGTCAATACACATGTTTAAAATACACAAACACACCAGTACAAACTTGCGCACGTGCACATGCACGCCCCCCCACACACAGATGTTTACCTGTTGAGATTAAGTGACTGAAATATAAGAAATGTTCAGTCTTAAAATAATTTATGTATAGATTTTGTGTGTTTATTTGTAATCTCAAATTAATTTGTTTAACAAGAAGGTGGAAAACAGTGAAAACTAGAACTAAAGTAAATAACACACACACACACACACACATATCAGATACAATTCTATAAATTTACTACTTGTTTTTCATTGTTATTATCTACAAATCCAGTCTACTCATGCCCTATTTTAATTACTTCATGGTATTTCATAACATTTCCCTTGTAGCTATCCTATGATAAATTATCTATTTTAATATCAAAATTATAAAACCTAGACTTTGTAACATTTTAGGCACATTTTAGATATGTTTCCTGCACATTCAAAATTTTCCTAGTAATGAAATGATGTTTTATAAATATATATCATTGATGTTTTTTCAAAAGTTGCTATGACACTTAGTCATATTTTATATCATGGTTAGAAAATTACATAAAACTGTTACATAACTAAAACCAGAATGATATAATGAGTATATTCCAATAAAAACTTTGGTGTTGATGCTAACTAGATCTTTGTGTGTTCCAATTCAAAGATGAAGAATTTTGTAATCAGTCATGAGAGAAGGGGTCATGTCTGTATTGAAGAGATCCACACTTCTTATTCTAAAAGATCCTGAGCTAAGGAGTTATAGAATTAGCACAGGTGGACTCCACACTTTAAAAATTTCTCATTTTAGCTCAACCCTACTATCAGTGTTCACCATCAGTTGTTAATACAACAATTCCTTTTCATCTCCAGCAACAACAACAATAAAAACCCTTTCTGTGCGTTTGCCTGTTGCATGCTCCAAAGAATACATGTTGCTTATGTGACCAGGTGTGCACAACAGGAAGACGTTAAGATGAAGCCGTCAGAATGATAACAATCATGCCTTGATGAGTTCTTGTTATTTTAAGACCCACCTGCTCCAAGTCAGCAGGATTTCTGAGGAAAATCAGAAATGCGTTGGATATATCCCAAGGCACATAAAAGATTGAATTCAATTCTGTCTAGCTGATGTTTGGAAATTTACAGCAGTGCTGACTGGGCGAAATGTCTTTCTTGCAAAATTCCAGAAGACACACTGCTGTTTTTTTGTCAGAGAAAATTACATAGTAGATCCTTGTTAAAAATGCATTACCTCCTTCCTGCCCTCACCTTTTCTTTTTCCCTCTTGAGTTGAAGTGCTGGACATTACCAAAGCGGAAATGTGATGGGAAGGTATTCTGTTATTTATAATGAGAGTCACAACTTCAGGGTTAATGGATAATTAACAAAGTGCTAGTATTTTTACCCCAGACCACAGAGATTAAACAGGGGAACAGAGGCTGGTGGGATAACTCAGTGCTAGAGTGCATTCTCAGCATGTGCAAGAGTCTGCTTTAAGTTCAAAGCATGAAATACAACAGAAAAAATGAAAAACAGTGCATATATAAGATTATATGTGGGTTGGGGTTGTGGCCCAGCGGTAGAGTGTTTGCCTAGCACGTTCGCGACCCGGGTTTGATCCTCAGCACCATGTAAACATAAATGCATTGCATTGTGTACAACTAAAAGCAAATAAATAAATAGTAAAAAAAAAAAAAAAAAAAAACAAAGATTATATGTATGTTTTTATGATAAACTTGGAAATCAGCTTAGAAGCTGATACAATAAATTATTTTTACATTGTTCTTTATACTGTTCATTTTCATCTCATTTTATCCAAATAACATTCTTTAGTTTTATAATCAGCAAAATGCAATAAAGGCTTATTTGTATTTTGGAGAATGTGTTGCATTAGGTCATATGGAAATTAGAGCCAGAGTCCCACATTTATTTGGGAAATTTAAATATCATAACCCATTGCCTATTGTAATATATTAAAAATTAAATATTTCCTGCAATATCCCATAGTCTGGACTATAATTTCTATTGGAAAAAATGGTAAAAATAGAATATTTACATTAAGGTGGCAATCATGGAATAGAATTTTACTCTATTAAAGTCTGCACAGAAATATATATGTACATATCAGGTGTTATTTGAATCAATGTTATAATGCTATTTTTAGAAAATATATTTAATTCAAAATGTAATAATAAGTTAGGAAATGATCATATAGAACAAAGGAAATGGTTGAGGAAGATGAGGTAAAATTCAAAAGTGAGGCTTGACCAATAAAACACATGCCTTTAGTTCTTGTGTATTTATTTATTTATAAGATGAAAGTACACACTAATATTTCTAACAAAGATAAAGAAGTGTAATTAATTTAATACCATAAAATGGCTATAAAATTAGAACAACAATAACAGAAACAGCACAAACCAATTGAGCTTTGCCTTAGAATCCAGCAGTGCCCCTTGCCTTTCTTGTAAGGAAGTTTCTCTGTGGCACTTGAACTTCAGATCAACTATGTAGTATCCTGAATATTATCTAAAAATATACTTATTACAAGTACAAAATGAATGCCTGAAATGATATTTCTTAAGCTACTTAAAGGTAATAGTTACTGAAAAACTCCAGAATACAATTTAGTTTCAGTATCTTTCTTAGCCAAGGATGGTGTAAAGATTAGAAACCACAAGTTAACAGTGTTTTGTTATTCTTAGTGTTTTTAATCTTTAAAAGCAAAATAATAATAGTATCGACTTATTAGAATTGTTCTGAGAATTAAATGAGGTAATAAGCTTAGCTCAGAATCTGACATACTAAACAACAAATAAATATTAATTATAATAATTTATCAAATGATAAATTGCTTCTTCTAAAGAGGTCATCAAAAAATATTTCTTTCAATGTTTCTTTCAGTTTGTCTTGTCTGGCACAGGGTTAAAGGAGATGGTTGTGAAATGAGTACATTAAGTGAGGAATTCTGTCTAGTTATTACTATGAAGTCCTGGGCTCAACAGTATAGCTAAGCTGCAGTAAGAATTAAATCTGCTTATGAAAAATAAGAAGTCCACTAGACCATGATGCTGACAAGAAAGCCCACTGCCTTCAGATCCACGAAGGGAGTCAGGCTAAGGCAATAACCCACTGCAAGAACTACTATGAAAAAGAAGTTAGTAAAACATTTGACTGAATACCTGTAACTGTGTTCCAAAACATGGTCATATTACTTAAGTGTAGAACAATTTAAACAAACAATATTCAAATTATAAAATTATACATGTACATTATTTATCATATGCTCATATTTGATCTATAATACTTTTTGATGCTTACTCTAGATACCTATGAACTCTGAAATTGATCTTGATAAAATATCACTCTTCAGATTTTCATGAACATGTAAAAAAGTAACTAAACAAAAACAACTGAAGAGATGTGTATAATGGCAGGAAGCACTAAAGGGTAGTATACAAAGCAAGGTACTCAGATTCTAGAGAATACAAAACAACAAGATTTTGTGATAGAGATGGTGTTACGGTGTACTGGTATTTATTAAAAAGATATTATGTTTTCTTTAATAAAACCATGAATTTTGACCAATGACATGACAGGAAGCATGTGTAAATTAACCTGAGGGGCCAGGCACAAGTTCCTACCACTTTTCTATACACTTATAGTATAGTGTGTTTCATGATTATTCATCATTTTAACTAAAAAAATGCTTGGACAAGAGACATGAAAGAAATACAAAGAAATTATTGATCAAGGATAATTCTAGTTATACATGCAAAAATGATCAAATAGAAATAGCAGAGTTTTCATACACCTGATAATAGCCTATCATTGCCAAGCTACAAATTAAATCCTAATCTGGTAAAATCCAAGAGGAATGTGTCAAAACTTCTTAAATAATATTTTTAAAAAATTATTTAGCCAGGCATGGTGGCACATGCCTGTAATCCCAGCACTTGGGAGGCTGAGGCAGGAGGATTGCCTGTTCAAAGCCAGCCTCAACAATGGCGAGGCACTTAGCAACTCAGTGAGACCCTGTCTCTAAATAAAATACAAAAAAAGGGCTGGGGATGTGGCCCAGAAAAAAAAAAACTTCAAATATGGATTTACTATCATTAAAATATACCTTGCTGAAACTAAATATTGTTCTGAAAATTAGCCAATTTTACTACTGAATTATTTAAAGTTTTATTTTCATCAATATTTCAATATTTCAACCCTCAAAATTCTGCTGTTATGATTGATAATTTGATTAATATATATGATAAACAAATTTTTAACTAATGAATACACATTTAATTTTGTAAAAAAAAAATCATTTATATTCACATAGGGTCAAAATACTATATCATGTTCACATCTATAAATTAGTACACTCTCTTTAATTATTTGACTCAGTAAGCTAATTTCTATTTTTCTTTAGCTTTTAGAAATTCCTAGTTATAATTTGTAGGATTAAATAAATGTATTATGAAATTTTCATAAAAGATTACATTTAATTACATAAATTCCAAGTTATAATTTGTAGGATTAAATAAATGTATTATGAAATTTTCATAAAAGATTACATTTAATTATTGCAACCAAAGCCAATAATCAACCATTCATTCAAGCATAAAGCTAAAAGTAATGAAATTTAGAAAATCACATTTATATTTTATAATATGATATTAGTTTAAATAATTTTAACAAAAATAATTAAGAAAATAAACATATTCTATATTGCTGGATATGTTGCACAAAATAAAAGTTAATTAAATGAATAGACAAATCTATTTTATATTTGCTGGCAAAAAGGATATTCACTTGTAGAAACAACTCTCAGTTGAAGACATTTTAAGGCCAAGTAATTGTTCAATAAGAAATGAGGGTTCTTGTTGTTTTATGTAATCACTACACAGTTTTCTACTGTTAGTACCATGAATAAATACTAATGTGCAAAAATAATAAAAATAAAAACAGAAAGTTTGCATGATGTTCCAAATCATTCATTCTCAGATGTAACTCTGTAAAAGATAAATACTAGTGGTTTACAAATATTAAATTATTTTGATGACAATTATATAATGGAAACATTATTTTAATGAGAATGTAAAATGAACATACAGTAATATCTCCCTACACAACTGCCACACATTTGCTGCAGAAATACATTGCACTGTGGAATATTATCAACTCAAAGATATTAATTCTCATCCTTTGTCTCACTTTCTTAAGGAATTGAAAAATTCAAACACAGTAAAAGATTTTTAAAATATCTTAATATTTCCAGAGATTCTATTGTGTGCTAAGCACCATTCTGTAAGATATGCATGTTTGATATAATTTTAATTATTATAATGTAGATCAGGGATTGACAAAATGCTTCCCGGGTGCCAAATCCAGCTTGCCACCTGTTCTTGTAAATACAGTTTTGTTGGACTATTGTCTTTCTCATTAGTTTGTATTGCCTATGAAAGCTTTCATGCTATGATGGCAGAATTCCATAGGTGCGACTAATGATATATATGAACAGCAAATGCTAAAATATTTATTATCTGACCCTTTACAAATAAGTTTGACAGCCACTGATAGAGGTAATAGGACTTTGATTTTTAATGGTAAAAAAAAATCAGAATAAAAAACACAAACTGTAAGTCTTGGAGTAAAAGGTTTAAATTCTGGGTTAAAGTTGGATTAATTTCAGCTGATTATGTTTCTTATATTATTCAAAATAGAAATGAAGAAAATCAACTACACAAAAAATGGGAAGGTATAGATTTGTACATATGAGCTGTTGATGCATAGATATCTTGTAGCTTTACTAGACTGCAAAAAGTTTGCATAATCGTATGCTTAGCTGATATAGAAATAGAATCCAGCCTCAAGCTTTACAATATATTCTGTTCTGCTTTTCAGACAGACCATTATCTTTCATTCTCTTTACCTCATTCCTTTGTTCTTCATTCCTTCCTTCCTGATAGAATAGGAGGAATGTCCTTTTTTCAGTCTAAATCTATTCATCCACTCTACTTTGGATCTTATATCTCCTGACACTTGACGATATTTTCTCTTTTAATTAATCTCTCTCTTCATGGACAACTTTTTGAAAAAAAAAATTGCCAGTAATTACTGTGTCTATTTTTTGACTTCCAATTTACTTCACCACTCCTTGTGGTCTGGCATCTGTCTAGTTCAATCTACAGAAAGGTTGTAGTCAAGGTCAGTAAGGATGTCCTTGCGCTAAGATCACTACACACATTCTAAACTTTACCTTATCTGACTCTTTATATTTTTCAATATCTGATGCTCCTTTAACATTAAAATTATCCATTCTGTTTGTTTCTGTTAGGTCACACTCTCCTTGCTTCTCACTATTTTTCAAGATGCTTCTCTTATTCTTGGCTGAAAGAACATAAGTCTCTATAATGCCACTAATATTAGTGTTCTCGATATTCATCAATAAGTCTTTCTTAATATTTTATTTTATTTTATTTTTTGGTACTGGGCATCAAACTCAGGGGCACTTGATCACTGGGCCACATTCCCATCCCTATTTTGTATTTTATTTAAAGACAGGGTCTCACTGAGGCTGGCTTTGAACTCGTGATCCTCCTGCTTCAGCCTCCCAAGCCACTGGAATTCCAGTACTGTGCTACTGTACCCAGATTTTTTTTTTTAATTTTGGCTAGTTTATTGATTATGACATCCTTAGTATGTATAAGACTAACAACTATATGTGTGAAGCCATGTTTTCTTCTAAATTGCAGAATTACATCTGTAACTGCATTTTCTATGTACTCACTTAGTACCTTGCAAGTGTCTTAAAATGAACCTGTCCCAGTCTAATGCCACCATGGCCTCTGTTCAGTGTATCTTCTCTCTCATGTGTGGTGTTCTCTATCATGGTTAAGTGGCATTTTCCTCTCCCTAGGATCAAGAAATATAGAAATCTCAGTAATACATCAGAGATATATAAAATTATAATCACAAACTCTTCATTAAAATGAAAAATAATAGATGCATGGCTATATATCTGAAAATAGTTTTAGAGAGGCCTAAGAAAATGCTGATAGAGAAGATCAGTATCTAAGAGAAAATGAAGTAATATTCTACCTTTCACAATCTAGCCATATTGCTTGAGAAAGTCAATTCAATCATATCTCGATTTGGTTTTCTTAACTGTTTCATTTTTACCACAGACTGATAGGTTTGTGATAATAATTTGTATAAAACAGATATCTATCTTCTGCTAAATTGTCCAATGTAAGGTAGGCGCTCAGATATCGAAGTTGATTATTCTATCAGTTAATATTTCTACATGATTGGAATATAGATATGATTAATATGGTAAAATCCTTTTACACTAGAACTTGCATCATTTGAGTGGATAAAAATAAATGAAAATGTTCAGTAAAATTTCAAATAGAGATAAAATACAATAGGGCTGGAAAGAGAGCTCTGAAAGGACTTTGTTATTGAGGTTGAAAACTTCTCTGCAGGGCTGATTTTGAGCTAAGATCTAAATGAAACCAGGTAGACAGTCACATGAAGGTCTGGGGGAAAGGGCATTCCAGCAGTGTGGCAGTCAGGGCAAAGGCCTAAGATAGGAGGGACAGTGTAGCACCCGTGGCTGCAGGATAATGAGTAATTGGAAAGGATAGGAAACAGAACTCCATGAACATTTTCACATTCCTGCATGGCCAGGGTTTTCTGAGCAAAGAACACTGTGGGTTAAAGGACAATTGAACAGTAATGCCAACTAGAGGAGCATCCATTGAAATATAAAATCTTCTCTCTTTTTAGAATCACTAGTTTACTTCCTCCTCTGCACAGATAAGATTCATGTATGTTGCAGAGTGAAGTATGTCTTCCCTTCTCTGGAAAGGTCATGGGACACATGTTACAGCCATCCTACTTACATTTTCCAGTTTCATAATTTGGCGACTTCTTTCTGGCAGTACAAGTTGCCACCTGCATGTGCAAGTGACATTAGACCCCTGGTTAATGGGTACACAGGGAGATGCAGCTAAGATGCTCTCAACTATCTTTTGATCCAGAAACCTTGTTTCTCCTGCCAAAATAAATTAATAAAAACTTGAAAAAGGAACCATATATTTTTGTATTTAGCTAAGAAATTGATTTTTATTTCAGGGAAGATAATACTGGTTACTTTGACTAAGGTGAAGATATTTTGATAACACATTAGCATAAAGGATGTACTTTGACTATAAAGGTGACGGGAAGCCACCAAGACTATAAACATGAAATGCCTAAACTAGAGTTTAGGCATTCTTGTTCATCTGGAGTGCATTTAATACCCCGCTCCCAGGGAATGTTCTTTAAAGCCATAATTTAAATCATATAACATTTTTTTTTCTGAAAATCTTTCAGTGGTTTCCTTTCTTTCTCACAATGGAATCCAAAGTCTTTACTTCTTACCATGCCCTACAATCTTTCACACAAATGAACTTTCCCACAAATATCATTCTGATCCCATTTCCCTTCCAGCCATAATAACCTCCTTGCTTTTCTTCTGATGAAAGAGGCACATTCCTGCCTCAGCACCCATTCATATTTGACTTTGGAAAGTTCTGAACTCACACATCCTCATGATTTATACCCTCACTGCAAGCAGGACTCAAAGTGATACCTCAAGAAACAGACCTTTTCTCACCACTCTCAAAATCACATACCACCTAGTCAACAATATCCATCCATTTCTCTCTTAAAATATTATTAGCGTAATGAGTGTTAGCACTAGCTATGTTATATATGTTTGTTTCTTTGCGATTTTTTTACTTGTTTGTTGTTTATTATAATTTAAACAAAGGATTACACAGATTTATTTTTTTCATTTGTGAATTTCCAAGGTCTAAGACACTACCTAGAATGAAGTAGGATTTCATTAAATAATGAAAGAATAAATAAATGCATGAGTAAATTTGTTGGATTTGGGTTGTAGAAAAGATAAAAGGAAGACTTATCTAAGATGTGTTACTCTGCTGGTTGCATGTAACACCATTTGTAGATTTACAGAAGATGACAGAAAGAACAGATTTGAGGGACAACTGACCCTTAATCTTTTTAAATGCTAAAATATAAGAATTATACAAAATGTTTTAAGATAGATTCAGATAACAAATGTAAATTTTGGGGGAGTTACACTGCTTTGAGAACATAGGTACCAGAGTTTTGAATTTCATTAGTCCTCATGGAAATTTGGTATCCCTTTTCACCTAGATGTGCTGTTTTCCATATTTGGGCTTTTACTAACATTATTCTTTCCAGTTTAAATTTAATATAATGAAGATTTGGATATGGTGCTGACCTTTATCTTATTCTCTTTCTGAGAAAAAATTTCTTCTGAGTTGATTCCTTGTTTCTTCACAAGTGAACTCCCAGGACACAGCTGCCATCCTTACAGAATGTTCTGCTATAATCTTTATACATATACCATTGTTCTCTGCTTGTTTATAAAATGAGATAAAAGTAGTCTGAGTTACTTTTTAGATACATGATAATATTCAAAATAAAATACAATATTATAATTTAAGATGAACTGGTCTACAGAAACAGTCTAATTAGAATTAATTTAGATAATCACAGTGGTTTATGCTGCCAACAAGGGGTCAAATTTGTGCCAACATTGATTGAAGCTGTTGTCTGACAATAACTTTATGTGTACAAATGGAATGCATAACAGCATTGAGCTCAAAGGAGTCCCACTGTTTCCTCCTTCAAATACAACATACTATCATTTTCTTTGTAATTTTCTTGCATCCACTCATCATCTTTTCTAGCTTGTTACAGATTTGACTCAAAGTCCTTGATTTTTCCTTAGTTGCATCTTTTGTAACAATTTATCAAATGTCTTGCTGAGATCCAGGTAAAAGACTCCTACTGCTTTTGCCTCATTTACTTCCTTGCTGCAAACACTTGATCAGACCTCACACATCGTATCATTTCCCCCCTCAAACAATATTGGAAAATGATGCAGTTGATGCTCTTCTTTTAAAAGCTTGCAGGGTATTTATTATAACTGGACCATTTGCCAGTTATAAAACATCAGTTTCCAGAAGTTATTCTTGTTGTTTTGATTTCTGTTTTTCACAGTTGATTGAACACAAATCTTTTTTTTTTCCTAGTCACATTCCAAAAGGGATGAATAAAGTATTCAGAATTTTATACCCTTTTTGTATTTTCCTCTCATATCACTGCACAGAGTACTGGCCATTCTCTTGCTCTTTTTGAATCTCTTTCATACCTAGTCCACTTTTTACACCATTTCTTGCTGTTACTCTTCCAATTTCTCGATTTCTCCCTTTATTTCCTTTTCTATCTCTTCCTCCAATGTTTTTTTTTTTTTTTTTTTTTAAAGGGGCACACTTCAGCTTTTCCATACATAATCTATTCTCTTTTTTTTAATATTTATTTATTTGCTTTAGTTGTGCACAATGCGTTTATTTGTAAGTGGTGCTGAGGATCGAACCCGGGCCGCGCACATGCTAGGCGAGCGCTCTACCACTGAGCCACAATCCCAGCCCCATAATCTATTCTTTTTCTCTCACTACCTATGTTCTCTGGGTATTCTCATTTACTCCTGTATCAAGTCCTATTCTCTCATTTGAAACTAATGTCTACATGTTTGTTGGACATTGCTAACTTGTCTTTCCACAGGAAAGTTAGCTCAACATTTGTATATTGGTCACATTTTTCAATCACAGTAATCTTCCTCCTTAACTCCCTTTCTACATAATGTGAATATCTTCTACATGGACACCCAATCCAAAAAAAAAAAAAAAAAAAAAAAAGAAGAGCCATGGCAACCACTCTAACACTTTTGCCAAATGTGATTCATTATAATTTTCTGATATTTATGTTGTAAAAGTTTCTAAATTCTTATTTCTTTTTGAGATTCTCATTTTGTTGTGTTAGGATATACCTAGAAACTCCTGTGTTCTTACTATAATGGGCTTACTGAAAGCCACCTGCCCAAGGCAGCTGGACTAATCCATTTCATATCAACTGCTGTAATGTCAATTGCTCTCCATCCTGTGAAATTTAACTTTGAACTTGAAGGAGCCCCAATTAGGGAGATGGCTATTGCGGTCAGCTGGAAGCCATAAGTTCCACCTGATAATAAGTATGTATGTGACGCACCTGTAAATGTACGTGAGGCACCCGCAAAGCTAAGGGTATATAACCGGGTGAAAGCGGTCGGAGTCAAGAGAAGAATGAATTTATTCAGTCAGTCATGCAGTCGCTCGGTCGGAAGAAGAGTTCGGGTCAGAGAAGAAGAAAAGAATCAGAGTGGCCAGAACGTAGGCAGAGCGGTTACAGAAGAGAAACCAGATAGAAGAAGTAATTGCTGGTCAGAGTCAGGCCGAGGCTCCTGAGAAAGAAGAAAGAAGAAAGAAGCTCTAAAAGCTAAGCTCTCTCTCTCTCTAAAGAAGAAATCTCTCTCTTTCAAGCTCTCTCTCTTTCTCTCTAAGCTCTAAGAAGAAAAGTTCTATCTTTCTCTCTAAGCTCTAAGAAGAAGAAGAAGAAAAAGCTATCTCTAATCTTTCTCTCTAAGCCCTTTCTAAGAAGAAGAAAAATCTTTCTTTCTCTCTCTAAGCTCTCTCTAAGAAAGTAGAAGTAAAAGTAGTAGTATCTTTACTCTGCCTCCGAGAGTTTTCCTCCCGCGGCGTTGTGGCTGGCCACGACAGGCAGCTTACATGAACTCTTTAATTTTGGGAATAAAGTTCTACATATTTTAACTATTATGGTTTGCATGTAGTTTGAATGTTTCCTCCAAGAATTCATGTATTGGAAACTTGGTCCTCAGTGTAGCACTGTTGAGGTAATGAACATTCATGATTCTAGGAGAAAATCCTCAAGTCATCAGGAATACTGCCCTCAGAAGGGATTAATGTTGTTATTATACGACTTCAAAGTTAGTTTTCAAAGAGAATTGCTACAAAAAGAGCAAGCCTGGGCCTCAACTTTTCTGTCTATTTGTCTGGCCATGTGATCTTTCCTTCTGTTTCTGCTTCCATCATTATGAGGACATCACCTGTAGAAACCTCACCAGAGAAAAGGAAAGACTAACTCTTGGACCTGGAACTGTCTTTAAAAGTTATTCATCCTCAAGCATTTCCCTAGAGTACAAAAAAAAAAAAAAAAAAAAAAAAAACTAACATGGTGGTTTGCCTATGGCTATATAAAATTCTAATTTCTGGTTCTTTTATTCCAGTTACATTTCCTTTATGTATTTGACAGTGAAAGTCTCATTCCTTGGAAGTTATTTTCTTTTTCATTTGAACCACACTTCATCATATTAAAATATCATATTGAGATTTTTCTTTTCTCTCTGGGGCCTCTTTCCTATTCTGAACTTTTACAATGAATACTATGAGACATGAGTCAACTATAAGTACAACAGTACCACTTGTCTATATATTTATTTATGCTAAAATAAATATATAGAAAGGATTACTATCACTGGCCCATTAAGCAGCTAGTTTCTAGCACTAAAGTTGCCTCACAGGAAGGGTTAAGTAGAATTTGCTGAAGGAAGATCATTTCTATAGGATTTTTTGTCTTTATCTTTCTTGAGCTTTAAAACATTTCAAACATCGCATTATTTTTTCCCTCTGCTATTCTCTTTTAATCTCCATTTCCTGGATTTCTCCTATAAATCTGAAACTTGTTAATAGTTTTCTTTTTTTCAAAGCTAATTGTCCTCTGCCAGTGTTTGAAGTGTATAAAAGATATTTACAAAACTTATGTTTTCTTTTAATATTTTACCTTCTCAGATAACTAGATTTAGTTCTATGCTTTCATTTGGTGTCTATGATAAAAGTTTCCAAACCGTTTTGTTTCCAGAACTGCATATCCTAATGCCAGATAGCAGTTTTATTTAGTCTAATTAACATGTGAAACTCAACATGTGCAAGTTTGTACTTTGTATAGTCTCTCCAAAATGTGCCCCATTTTAGTAGTCAATATATCAGTGATAAAACTTTTCCCCATCCAGCTGCTAAGTACAGAAAACTAGGGCACAGCCTTAATAACCTTTTTCTATTGACAGCAACCCCCAATGAATCAATTAACAAAACAGATTGATTCTTCCTGAATAATGCACTCCAAAGATGTCCATATCCAAATCAGTGAAAAGAATGCATATATGTACTTTCATGACAAAGTTGCTTAACGGTCATTCTTACAGTGGAATGATTAGTCTGTATTATAGGGTTTTTTTAAACATGGAAAAGATAATTAGAAGGGAGTATCAAGGCAGAATCAAGGATATAATTCTTCTTAAGTAAGAATGGGACTGACAACTTCCAGCTTTGAAAGTGGAAAAAAGGGGCCATGAGCTAGCACTAGGCAAGGAAAGCCAAGGTGGCCTCCAGGAACTGGGAATGAGAAGAAAGTGGAATTTTCCAGAGACTCCAGGAGAAATACAGCTCTGAGGACACTGATTTTAGTCCAGTGACTTCTGTGCTGACTTCTGATGTATAAAAATCATAAAATACAGTTGTCTTATTTTAAGTCATTAAATCAATGGTATTTTGTCACAACCACAATAGAAAACTAATACACTAACTAAGAGAGAAAGAAGCCCTGCAATGCTTCTTTCCCCAAGCACATTTTATCTTAGATAACTCATACTATTTATCCTCTGCTTGGAGATTAACCATTATTAAACCTTCTCTGGTCTACGTTTCTCTCCTGTACTCTATCAATTCCTTCATTTAAAGTCTTAGCTAGCTACTAGAATTGCACACAATTTACATATAATGATTTATCATGTAGTTATTTGTATAGTTTCTGCTTTCTAAATTTGACTTTGAGTCTAGCAGGGCAAATGTCATATCTGTATACTCCACTTTTTGTATACAGAGACAGCTAAATGCATTGTACTTATCAGACATCATGACATAGTTATTAAGTAGGTGAATGAAGGATTGAATGAATGCATTTATTGACTGCCTTCTGTGTAATATCAATCTAAAACTTTTAATATATACTATTTCCTTTACTTCTCAATCATTTCAATGATGTAACTATTACCTCTATTTCACTGGCAGGAAAATTGAAGTCTGATGTAGATACAAATTTCTCTAAAGGCAACATGGTTGGTCATGACATAGATAAAAGGCAAAATTAGATCCTGTGTATTTACCAGCTCTGTTATTTGACTATAAGTTATATATTTTGAGAGATGCTACTATGGTCATCAACAAGCATCAGGTCTACACTCCTGCTCAAGTCCTGCTGATAACTTAAGGCATTTAGAAGTACTAAAAAATCTACAGAAAATAGTGGGGTTTTTTTTGTTTGTTTGTTTGCTTTTTTTTTTTTTTTTTTTTTTTTTTTTTTTTTGGTCTAGTAGCACCTAGCATAAAGGAAAACATAAGAAATCATTCAATAAATGCATTTTGAATAAAAATGTATCAATGAATTAAAAATGCATGAGCAAAAATTTAGTTGCTCATCTGATTTTAATTGAGGTCCAAGGAATATTTATGTAGAAAAATTTTGGAAAAAATGAGAAAATTTTTAAAGATGCTATATGAATTGGATACAATTTGAGGGTTCATGTACTGAAGCTTGAACCATAGTGTATCAGTGTTTAGGCAATGGAAATGTTAAGAAGCTCATTAGAAAGTGAGTTGGTCTTCAGTCCTTCGAAGGGTTAATCTAGTTTTTGTGGGAATCTGGATAATTCTCACATGAGCAAATTGTAATGAAAAGAGGAAGTCTAGCCCTTAATCCCTCTAGCTTCCAGTCTTATCATGAGACCTTTCTCTTTCACATACACTCCCACCGAGATAACATCCACCACACTGTAATATAACCAGAAGGCCTTGAAAGAGCCAAGCAGAAGCCAGTACTCTGCTTTTCTATCCCTGGAACTGTGAGGTAAATAAATCTATTTTTTCATGAAATTCCTGGCCACAGATATTTTGTTGTAGATATGGGCATGAACTTAGCACAACGATACATTTTACAGTTGTAGCTTTATTCTGAAGTTAGCTCTTATATATTCCATCCTCTTCTCTACTATTTGGAGTGAGTAGAAAAAACAAGACTCTGAGGATTCCACATTCCCATCATTGTCCTACAAGATAGTAAAAGAGAGTTTAGCGAAGTCAGGAGTTTCAAGTGTCTTTAAGTGAGTTTAACTTTGTAAGAGAAAGAAAAATAAATGAAAAAAAGAGCAAATTTTATTGTCAAAAAGAATAATGAATAAAAATCTTAAAATGAGAATGGAAAACAGAAGTATATATTCTTGGTTCAAAGCATAAATCTTGGTATTAGATTAGGAGGTTCACTTTCCTTATGACTCAATTTTCTTGAAATACAATGAACAATTTCATCATTATTGTTCTAGTCCTTATATAGCTATAGTAATAAAATGCAGTCCATCATGATTTCCCAATTTAGCTGAATCTGTCTGTGACATGTCTAGTAACTTGAAGTCATCTAAAAGCTCTACCTAAACAAATAAAAATAAAAAGGTATAAAAGAATATTAAAAGAAACATAAAAGGATTACAAAAAATATATAAAAGCTTGTAAGCTGCCTTTCATGGCCAGCCACAATGCCGCGGGAGGAAAACTCTCGGAGGCAGAGTAAAGATAATACTACTTTTACTTCTACTTTCTTAGAGCTTAGAGAGAGAAAGAAAGATTTTTCTTCTTCTTAGAAAGGGCTTAGAGAGAAAGATTAGAGATAGCTTTTTCTTCTTCTTCTTCTTCTTAGAGTTTAGAGAGAAAGATAGAGCTTTTCTTCTTAGAGCTTAGAGAGAAAGAGAGAGAGCTTGAAAGAGAGAGATTTCTTCTTTAGAGAGAGAGAGAGCTTAGCTTTTAGAGCTTCTTTCTTCTTTCTTCTTTCTTCCTCGGGAGCCTCGGCCTGACTCTGACCAGCAATTACTTCTTCTATCTGGTTTCTCTTCTGTAACTGCTCTGCCTACATTCTGGCCGCTCTGATTCTTTTCTTCTTCTCCGACCCGAACTCTTCTTCCGACCGAGCGACTGCATGACTGACTGAATGAATTCATTCTTCTCTTGACTCCGACCGCTTTCACCCGGTTATATACCCTTAGCTTTGCGGGTGCCTCACGTGCATTTACAGGTGCGTCACATACATACTTATTATCAGGTGGAACTTATGGCTTCCAGCTGACCGCAATAGCCATCTCCCTAATTGGGGCTCCTTCAAAATCTGTACCTATTTGAAGACAATTCTATATCTCAGTAAGCTCTTTAAAGAGTTAATCAAAATGTCCACATGTAGCTGGCATGCTATTTTTGCTAATTTCCCCCAAATTCGTAAAGGGCATGTTGAGACATTGTAGCCTAGAGTAAAAACATGAGCTCCTTGTTAGAAAGGAAGTGAAAATAAATCCCAGTTCTAAAACATATTAGCTTGTTTTCTATATCTATTCCATGTGCATGATAAATGGAACTTTAGCATAGTTCTTTGAGGAGTATGAGTTCCAGCTTGTGAAACACTCTGTAAAATACCTGCCATATTAAGAGTGAAATGCATTTCATGTGAATAATTGTTATACCATAATTTCATGCATATGTTCTCATTATAAAACCTGAAACAGTGAAAAAAAAATCATCAAGAAAAATAACTCCTTTATGGTTTGTTTACTGGTCATATGTTCAATCTCCTTTAAAGTTCTTTAATTTTTACTGTTCTAAACAAGGACTATCAAATTTATATAGATTCTCAGAGCTTGACTGGGACATACAGTTGTGACTTCTTTCAAATATAGGGACTTGAACTCTCAGCCTCAAGCCATTTATAATCTGCATTTGTCAATTCTTGAAGAAGGAATCCTCATGATCTTCTTGCAACTAAATGTTATTACATCTTAACATTGTTGAATAGACAAGTATGTTTCCAACAAAGACTTTGGGGGGACACATTTGAACTATAGAGCATTTTAAACTGTGATTCTGATGAGTAAGGAACCAGAGTGAGATGGTCCCTGACTAGTGAATACTTACTTTCCTTTCTATAATGCAGAGTTTAGAAATTTAAGTATTGTTATTTTTTTTAGTTTATTTTTGTTTCTTTTCCATAACTGAATCATCCTTCTATAAATAATTACCTAATATAAAATACACAGGAGCAAAGTGGTATAATGCTAGTCCCTAGCACGAGGTGTTGATATTTTAATGATCCATTCTGATTTCATAGTCATTCCATAACATTTGTTTGGTTATTTATTCATGTGTTAAAAAGATTATTGAAGACTTACTATGCCAGGCACTGTTATGTTTGTTGTAGTTATAACTCTTGAATTAGAAACACAGAATCTCTGTGACTTTGATTGCTGATTTTTATTAAATTAAATGTTTTGGATTTTTCTCAACAAAGATAACTGTATTTATGTTTCAGCAGTTATAGTAACATAAGTAAAGGCAATTATTGTGATTATGTTGAGCGTGATGGTTTGAATAATATGTTCTTAATACTAGTTTAATATTTTCTACATCTGTATCAACATATTTCTGAGACAGTTTACCTAAAATCCTCTATCATTTTGAAAAACAAAAATATGATAACACTCACAAAATCTTTTGCCATCAACTGGTATACAAACTTTATTTGATTTATCGTAAAATATATGTTTAAATAATATCTCAAACAAAAATCTTTTCATTTATTTATTATTTTTGAAAGCTAGACATTTGTTTCTCACTTATAAAGAAGCAGAATTTTTAAAATTGGCTTGGACCACAAAAACCTATTTCCAGTATCTTTGTTTCCCTTCCATAAATCATTGTTCAGAACAGTGAGCCAATTTACTATTAGTTTCATTGATCCTTTCCACTGATCTTACAGGACTGTAAAGAATTTTGTCAAAGGCTTTCCAAACATCTAAGTTTAAATCCTCTTTAACTCTCTTTCCACATTTGTCTACCTGGAGTGAAGTCCCTGAAGAATTTCACAAAAGTAGGGAGTGATTCCTTTTATTCTCTAAATGTGTGTTGTCTGTTCTTAATCAAGCTGAGCTTTTCAAAGTGGCCTTCATTTGATCTCTAAAAATAGTTTCTGAAAGTGTCCAACATAACAGGAGTTAAAGGAAACTCTGTGAAAATATCTAAGTGCATTTCCAAGACTGGCCTTCAGTTAATATTTTGTTTTGGTCATACATCTAAAGTGATATTTTCTTAACAGAAAATAAATATAAAATATTATAATGATAAAAGCTACATGTCTTTTAAATTAAAGTTTAAATATGTTGGTAAGAATATTTTTCACTTCCTACTAGCTGGTTATTATATTGTGCCATTTTTAATTTGCCATCAGGCAACAACTTTTCTGTCATGATGTTCTGTCTCCTGGAGAAGTTTCTGAACTCTGATGGACATTACTAAAGGATAAAGTAGGGAAGATCAATGTCAGCTTTATCTTGAAACTACTAAAGTGCTACTATTGTTTCATGGTAAATCTCTGTACATGTTTACTTAGTATTGACTATATAGCCACAAAAATCCTTTATTTAGTTTTAATATATCTAATGAAAACGTCAGACTCTTATTTCCTTCTTGCTCAAGATAAAGATGTGATCATACATAAATAACTCACATGATCTCCATCCTCGGTTTTCTCCATAGAAGAAGGCAGACAGCCTAAGAATCTCTAGAAAATGATGCAGGATACAGATAATATCATGATGAATGCCTGACTTAAAACTATTGTTTCTTCCTGTTCCTGTGTGTTTTAACGGACTTAGAAATTCTTTACAATGAGAGGTCACATGCATTTTCAGTTTTTGTCTGCACAAGGATTAATCTCATTGTACTTGTGGGGTTCCCACTCCCCTTCTTACCCAAAGCTGCCCAAACATATTCAACATTTTTCATGAACATGAGACTACAAACATAAATCATACTGGTGAATGATTTTTTATCTTTAAGGTGAATCTCTGATGTGACTAATTGTGTACCAAAATTTACATGTTACCAATGAGCAAGACTTTTTTAAAAGTCAGAATAGCTTC
This sequence comes from Tamias sibiricus, assembly GCA_025594165.1. Lineage (NCBI taxonomy): Eukaryota > Metazoa > Chordata > Mammalia > Rodentia > Sciuridae > Tamias > Tamias sibiricus. Next base: position 29,383,603 of record CM046665.1, read on the forward strand.
TGAGTCACTCAGTTCTCTTTGAAAGAACAATTAGAGTTTTAAGTTATAGGTACCTGTCTTCAAAGATCCACCAATAATTAAAGAGGTGTGACACAATAAGGCTGGATATTTTCAGCTCGAAAAATGCTAAAATAATTTCTTTAATCAAAAAATTGTTCTACAGCATGAACATAGCACAGCTGTCCAAAAGGATACAAAATAAAAATATTTTCTTAAATCAAAGTTATACCTTATTAGGGATTTTTTTTAACTTAGCATTCATAGGGCCACTGAAGTTTCAAATATAGTTGGATGAACCAAAATCTTGCTGAAATTGTAAATAAAATCATGTGCATATAAGATTCTGTTGTATCCTTAGGAAAAACATTTGTAGTTTGCATGAAATTTATCACATTTTATATCAAAAATTTATACACACCATAATTAACAATTTCTGTTACACATTATTAAAATGTTTAACTGTGTTTATTATAACAACCTGAATGAAAAGTAAAATAAATGGTGCTACAAGTTCAATATATGTCAAAATTTATATATGTGTGTGTGTTTGTATACACGTATGTATTTACCTACAAATGCATGTTGTTTCACTCACATATTTCATTGCATTTATTATTACTTTCTGGTACCAAACTTTCACGAAACCAAATTTAAGACTGTGCACATTCATCAATTTTCTCAGTTTCCCAATGTAAAATTTCTCCACATACGCATTTAATTGTGGTGTAGCTTTCTACCTGTTGCTAAAGAATTCTAGGTATCTTGTGAACAAAGAACTAGCTGAACAGTGTGATCTTATTCTTTCAAATACCAGCTGGCAAATTTATCTACTGAACTGTAAGCCTGTTTAATTAATTTTTTAAATCATTTGAACTGCTAATATTTTACTGGATTAATGTTACATTCAGAGCACATTGCCATATCAATGAACAGAATGAAATGTATTCTTCATTGATTAGAATGTTACTTATTATTTTCAGAATAAGCAAGTCTATGGGGAATGATATGAGCAAAGTTGACGAAAAGTGTCAAAAGTATTCCATACTGTCTACTGAAGCTGGAAAGAGGGAATTCACATGAATGAGAATGATCATATGAATTTTAACACTGAGGGAAAAATGTTCAATGAGTTAGACTATCATGGTTTGCCTACCAACGACCTGTTTCTTATATTATAGATGCAACAAGGAACTATTGCTACATATTTGAGGAAGCTTAACTTTGCTTTTCTGTTATGAAGTTCTTTCATATGTATCCACATATATCAGATAACAGATGTTATCAATCATTTGAATACTGATTAACTATGGGGCAATTTAGTCATCACTAGGAACTCAAATTGTGAAAAAATTTTGCTTCACTCTCACTCCAAATCTTACTCTCTGTATTTCAACTCATTGATTCTACAATAAGTTAACATTATTTAAAAAGAATTCAAGCTCATTAACTATATAATTACCTTCAGAACATCTGATTAATTTTTAACTATTAAGTACAACACTAGTTTTTTTTCCTTAGACCAAACTTAAATATGTCATTTCATTATTTCCTACTATTTGCTTGCACATTTTCATCTATAGTCTGTCTCTCATAATTATTCTAATAAATCTTAATCTTTGGTAGTATCTAAATTAATTAACAAGTAGTAAATGAGAACTATTTTGAAAAAAAATTCTTTAATAGGAATAAGTATAATAACATTTGAAACTGGCAAATCTTATATAAATTATTCATTTTTTACAACAAATCTTATAAAATATATGCTACCATGATTCCAACTTAATATACAAGAGATAATGGTTATGTACTGTGTATCTCAAAAATCTGAAAGAATGAATTTTGAGTGATAAATGTTTGAGAAAGTAGATATGTTTAAACTCACTTAAACATTACACTATACAAAAATATATGTAAACATCACATAGTACCTCATTCATATGAACATTTTTATGTTTTATGTACTAATTAAAACATTAAATTTTATTCAAATAAGAAATAATTAAAAAGAAAAAGATGAATAAAAAGGATCACAAATGACTACCTGGAAATCAATTTATTATATGAAAATAAATTGCATAATCTGGATTAAATGGATAAATTCATCAAAATATACAATCTCCAAAACTGAATCAAAAAGAAATAGAAAGCTTGAATATTATTAAAATGTCATTTGATACAAAATAATATCCAGATTCAATGCAATCCCTATGTAAAGCCAATGACATCCTTCAAAAATAGAAAAAACATTCTAAAATTTATATTGAACATGAAAATGCATAAATAGTCCAAGTACCATTTTGAAAAGGAAAAGCAAAATTGTAATCATCATGCTTCCAGATTTTTTATTATATTATAAAGATATAGTAATCAAAACAGTAGTGAAAAAAATAGCCTCAAATACCAATGGAACACAAAAGACATATCAGGAGAAAACCATGACTCTACATCTAAATGATTTTTGACCAAGCTTCCAAGAAACACAATGTAAAAAGCATCATCAATAAATGGTTTTAGAAAAAACAAGATAGCTACATTGTAAAGAATGAAACTAAAAACTAAATGTAAGTCTTGCTATCTGTAAATCTCCTTGAAGAAAACGGGGAAAAAAAACCCACAAAATCTCTTTGCCAACAGTTGTCTTGAAAATGCTTTTTTTTTTTTTTTTTTTTTTTTTTTTTTTTTTTTGCTATAATATCAAAGCTCAGGCAACAAAAGCAAACTGAAATAAGTGTGGCTCCATAAAACTATAAAGCTTCTTCACAAAACGGTGCCAGAAGCGTTCACTGGAGAAAAGACAGCCTCTTCAACAAATGGTGTTGGGAAAACTGGAAATCCTCCTGTAAAAAAATGAAATTAAATCTTTTCCTCTTGCCATGCAAAAGGAATTGCACTCTGTAAGCATGTATAACAAATTAGAATAAATAAATAATTAAAATATTTTTCCTCACTTTAAAAAAATATAATTAAGTGATGTTATAGATATCTTAATTAGCTTAATTGTGCTGATTATAAGTGTGTAATTATATTGAAATTACAAAACAAATATGCAGTTTTTTCCAATTATGCCTCAATAATATGCAAAATAAAAGAAATATAATACATAAAATTAAAACTCTATAATTCTACAAATGCAGTTGAAGTTACTAAGGCACAAGTTTGTAGAAACTCACAAATCTGTATTATTTTACAGAAAGGAGAAGGAAAAAAACATGCAGGAACAACTATAGAAGTAGTATATACTTTGTAGGGGTAAGGCTGCATAAAAATTGCAATGTAACATATAGGGAATAGAGCTTTTAAAGTATTTTTGTCAACTTTGAAGAACTAGGGTTTTCAAAGATGTTAAATGTTCATCATATTATTTTGCATACTTAATCTCTAAGAGTTTCAATAAGCACTTAGTATGGATTATCAAAATTAACTTTTCAGTGAGGCCCCTTAAAAAGATATGAACTTTTGAATAATCACAGAGAGAGAAGCAGGATTATAAGACTTAAAATTGCTTACTGAAGGACATACAACTAGTTATTTGATAGAACCAGTCATCAAAATTAGGAATCTCTTTACCGCTTTTGTAGTAGTAATTCAGAACATACACTCCAAAGATTACAGCCAAATCATTCACAAAATTTACCTTGGGTAAATAATATTATCTATTATAATTTTTGGCAAGTTATAACTCTGTATTTGTTCATCAATTAATATATTCCAGTGTGTTAAAACACTGTATTTAGAATTGTTGATTTAAATTGGTGACAAATTTTCATTTCCAATTTTTTCAGAAATAATTTAGAAAATGATATTAATTATTCACATATGTCATTGCTATCAAAGGCACATGAATATATTTGGATATGAGTAGTACACATTTTTAAAATATGTATATGCTTTGGGTGATGGACATGTTATTATTATATATATATATACATATAATGACCACACAAATACATTCATTCTTTTGGTCATACTTCTTCAGAGAACTCTGACTAATGCAGACATGTATATTCTGCTATGACTCCATAATCAGCCAGCAAATTCTCTCAAGATTTCCAAGGAAACTTTGAGCAGAATCTATTTTTACATTTACTCATTAGAGAAACCTTGCCTAAAAATGAAGTTCATAACCTGTTCTAAAGCTGATGAAAAAACCCTAATTTATCAAAGATGACTTTTTGGCTTTCATATACAGTGGCTTCCTTCTCTTGGCCCATACTTATTTCCATCACTTTAATGGGCATTTCCTCTATAATTTTTCTGCATTAATTTCTAGAAAACCTAACACATTCTACCTTTGGTTTGTTGCTGGTGTTTTTTTTTTTTTTTTTTTTTTTTTTTTTTAGTGGTAGTGGTTGTTGTTGTTGGTGGTGGTGGTGGGGTGTGTGTGTGTGTGTTTTCATGTTTCATCTGTGAGCTTCTATTTCCAGGAGACAGTAGGATAGGAATTGGAATCTAGTGTTCATTTTAGCTCTTGGAAATTTTGGGTGATCTTCCATTTTTCAATATACTACTGAACTGTCTTTTTTTAATATTATATAGGAATATGCCATATGTGATATATTTTCTTACTGCATTTAATAATTTTCCTAAAATTTCTGGTTTTTATTCAAACTCAGTGTGATACATTCTGTTATTTTTCTGCAAATATCTATACTGCACTGTTTTGCTTTGTGAAAGGAGTATAATTCCCATCCCTGCTAATGTTTGGTGAACATATTTCTCTTACTAATGGAATGAACATACCAAATGTCCAAGCAGAGAATTTATAAGTGCTTGGAGGGTTACCCTGTACATTACAGTCAGAAGACCTATGACCCACAAAGACCACTGCAAATGACCTGAGATCTGTGAGCAAGGAATGAAGATTCATTTTTATAAGACACTGAAATTTGAAACTTGTTTTCAATACACTACCATTGTGGAAGAATTTAAGCAATTTTGGGTTTGATATTCAGCAACTCTTATTATTGCTGTGTAAATATTAGGTAATTTATTGAAAAGCTCTTTGAATAGGAAACTCTTTGGCAAGTAACAATTCATGGTTTTAATGCTCTAATTACACTTTTTGCAAAATGCGGCTAAGAGGATATCAGATATAAAATATGAGGGTTAGGTTTTCCACTCTTCAATGCCTGTCTTTGCTTCCTGCTTAATGGAACAGTTAGCTTTGTCTTCTGTATACACAGAGAATTCATTATCTCAATGCTTTTATCTTTTCAAGTATTGTCCTTCTTTCAAGCACTAGTATGAGTCCAGAAATTCTCAAGCACTTCATTTACCACTTCTTTTTCAGGGTTGTTACTTTAAAGATCCCATTCTTACTTCCTACAGTTTCCTGCTCCACTGTCTTCATTCATTCTCCGGAAGTTAACTCTTACTAACAATTACAATGACTCTGAAAGCAGCAGCTCCTCAGGGATGCCTTCCTCTCTGCTCTTAGAAAGATACCTAGTGCGTATAATGCTCATTTTTAAAATCATTTTTCTTTATGTTTTGTTTAGCTTGTTGTCCTTACAGGTAAGGGATTATGCCATCCATATTTGACTGTTTATCTGCCTCATTGTATGTGGCCACTAAATATGTTTTTTCCCTCCTCTCTTTACAATGTTCAATATGTGTGTGTGTGTGTGTGTGTGTGTGTGTGTGTGTTTTAATTCTAGCTGATTTCTTTTTGTATATCATTGAAGCTAAAAAATATACTTCATGTGCTTTACTATATGCTATTTGCTATTTGTTTACTTACTTCTCAAAAATATTTCTAACAAAAACATTAGAATAAAATACTGGATCAAAAGAATTTTTAAAATGGAAGGATAGAGTTATATAGAGAAACAAACTAATTTCATTATTGATAGAATGTTAGATTTTACAAATCCCTTAAAATCATGGGAAAATGGGTCTAATTATAAGATAAAAGAAAAACAACATATAATTAGAAAATTGATGGTTTCCTAATCATAAATTCTAGCAAGTTTTGTACTATTAATAATACAAAATTCAAAACCATGTTAACAGATCTTAACAGAAAATTTCAGAGAATCATAGCCTTTCTTGATCAGTTCTTGATAAAAGCAAAACAGGGATATAAAATTTAGCCATTCTCTTATTTTTACAACTTGTTAATTACTAAATAGATCAGGGTTTATGCTTTATTTATTTTTGTTCACCTGAGAAATAAAGTTAAAGGTAACCGTTTGACTGTTTTGCCAAGAGCTAAGCAATTGTGATTAGATAAAAATTTTATATGATATGAATTTATATAATACCATACTTTTATATACACTGCATGTTTTAAAAAATCTTCTCAAGATTTTTACATTAATGAAGATTTACATTATTCTTCTTATGAGTGTTTCTAATATATTTATAATGCATTTCAGAGTGCTCTGGAGAACAGATTTCAGTGTCATCCTTTTTAGTTGAAAAGTGTCCAGATGCTTTAAAAAAGAAACTATTAGATAATAACCTTGGGGTAAACCAACCAAAATAGTAGTTTTTCTCATTTATGAATGTCACTTTGTGTGTGTGTGTGTGTGTGTGTGTGTGTGTGTGTATACCAGCAACTGAACTCAGGGACACTCGACCACTGGGCCACATCCCCAGCCCTTTTTTGTATTTTATTAGAGACAGGGTCTCACTGAGTTGCTAAGTGCCTTGCCATTGCTGAGGCTGGCTTTGAACTCACTATCCTCCTGCCTCAGCCTCCCAAGTGCTGGGAGTACAGGTGTGCGCCACCACTCCCAGCTCTATGAATGTCACTTTTAAATCCAAACTTTCCATAGATTATGACAGAAATTCTTACTAGCTTAATTTCAAATTCTTTAATCATTTTAGTTAATACTTATGTAATTAATGTAAGCACTACAAAATATTTAAAATGTTACCATTTACAAACATAGTGTTAAAAAATCAACAAAATGAATGCTTACTATATCAAATTGATATAAAAGAAATTGTAAATCAAGAGTTGGACAATGGACAATGCAAAATTGTGACAATGCAAATGTGTGTGTGTGTATATATATTACATATATTAGAAATATGTATGTATTAGAAATATGTATATATTAGTTATGATGTATGTCCAATTCATGCTTACCTTCCTCAAGATCTGGTTGACTAATATCTATCAGCAAATTATTACACCTTTTGAACTGGATAAAATTGCTTTTATCTCTGTCTCAGAAAGTAAAACAAAATGTGTTGCAAAATGAAAGTGAAGAGATTAGGCATATTTTCAATTATCGTATTGTCACATTAAAGAAAAAAATATTTACTAGTTCAGTATGTTCTAGAATGCTCTATGATTAGTCTAAGTGTTTGCCTTTTGGAGTTTGATTCTAATTATTTTTAATACAATTATTATTCAATTAATTTAGCTCTTAGATTACATTTGAAGATTGGACAAGTCCAGTACATAGATGCAGAAAGACAAGTACTATGTGTCCACTACACAGTACACAGAGAATGAAGAGCACAGCATATTTTCAGGATCCAACTCCTTCTTATTTATTGTTTCAGTATCATGTCTGAGCATAGCACCTAATTAATGTGCAAACCATGTGGTAAGAATGAAAGGATAGAAAAAAATCAAATATTTAGAATTCAAGGAGAAAAAGGTTTGGTTGAAAATGTGAGGAATAAAGAAACTCATTAGTATTCCAAGGTTATGTTGACTAGTTAAAATTTTTTCAAAGGTATATGAAATGACAACATAATAGTTGGACTGCCCCATTTGGAAGGTTAGGAGGCAAAACTATCAATCTTGGGATAATAGTGTTTTTTTCTTTAAGTTTATCTACCAAATTCCCAAGTTTCTAATATGAGGGAAATAAATTAGCAAAATCTAGATGTTAATTTAATTTTTCACAAGCTCCATTTGTATACCAAATTGTGCTTCAACACTTATCTGATTTATCATTTTGTTCAGTGAATGCAGAATTCTTGTGTCTGATAAAAATATTTTTGAAATATAAAGTCCAACATGAATTCTCTTATAAAGAGACTATAGTGAAGAAGGGAAATTATCCAGTAAGTTGATTCATTCATTATAAGGTGTTACATAAGTCAGAAAGGGTAGAATTTCCATGAAAGGGTATTTACTTCCATGAAAATCAGTTATAAACTAAATTTTAAATAATATACTTGTGCATTCTGTCTTCCTTCAAAAATTAAGACAATAGGTTTTATAATTTAAGAATGTGATACAGGGATAGACTGCAAAAGAGTCATCATTTAAACAGGAAAAAGTCATCATTTGTAGTTATCCTTATATCTCTTGGGTCTTTCTAAAGTATAAGACAAATTATAAGGAAAAGAATGCAAGGATAAAATGAAGTGATGATATGGTGAAAATTCACAGAAAAGTATAACACTAAACAAATGAAACCAAGGTTCTTAAATTCTTAACAAATACATATATTTCAATAAACTTAAATAAGTAAAATTCATCCAATAAAGCTTTTGCATCTATTATAAGAGAAAGAAGATTTGTTCAAGTAAGAACTGATGATGTAGACCTGCAGAGATCCACAAATGCAAAGTCTCCATTCTGTGAAGTGAGAATTAAGAGCTAATAAAACGGAACAATTCAGCTTGCACCTCTGGGCACTTTTTAACTTGTAAGAAAATGAATACCAATCTGTTTCCAGGCATGCACAGCTGTTCACTCCTATGCATTCCAAAGCATTTCTATTAAACAAAGTTCCATTTTAACTATATTTTCAGAAATATAATGAATACCCCAGAGTTATTAGAAGTTGGGGAACTGAATTAATTAATATCAGTATTGATAAGCTAAACAATTATTTCACATTATTTACAATTATCTTGTGTCTGATGATTCCTTAAATGCAATATACTTACCAAGTAAAAGGAAAGAAGGGGCAAGTCATACAAAGAGGAACCTTTGCCCTTATGCAGAAACATGTTTGGGTCATGATATTTAGGGTTGACTTGGTGATTAATGCCAATGTATCAACATGCAGACAAAACAAGGTGGGTATTACTAAAGCCATAAGATAGAATAGTAATCAGATCGAGATTTATTCCACTTAAAGAAAAATACATCATTAAAATTGCAACTGTCCAGCACCTGAGGAAGCTGAAGCAGGAAAATTGTGAGTTCACAGCCAGTCTCAGCAAAAACTGAGGCACTAAACAACTCAGTAAGAACCTGTCTCTAAATAAAATAAAAGTATAGGGCTGGGGATGTGGCTCAATAGGTGAGTTCAATCCCCCAGTACCAAAAAATTTTGCTAAATTCCAATTGTATTACAAAAATCTGAATTTCATTCTGAATTACGTATCTGTATAGATGATATATAGTGTTAAAAACAACCTAACAAAAAATGTTCATATATATATATATTAGAGTTTAGCTGACCTAATGATTTGTGAATTGGGCAGCCTTCAGAACCTGACTAGGCTAAAAGGAGTCCATGTTTATAATATATTTGGACAACAACATTTAAGGACCAAAAAAGGAAAATGAAGCTCAGAAAATGGATGGAAAGTACAGAGAGCCCAATTTGTTGCAATTTAACATTTATTTTATTTAAACACAGTTTGGACATTGGGCCAAATTTGACTGACTGAAGCTGGGCAGCGGTGATTGTCTGAGTCTTAGCTTTGGTCACAAGATTATATTCTTAATTAAGGTTTTCATTTAGTGTAGCAAGTTAGATTATAATTAATCATATAAGGTCCCTATATAATGTCACCTCAGGCCAAATTTACTTTAATTCAATAATGGTAGAATAGGATATAGATACAAAGATTAATTATCATCAACATCTATTTATTTATATATACATATATATATGTGAAAGAGAGAGATGGGTAGACATAGATACACTTATCTGAGGGTACTCTTCTAGAGATCAAATGGGTAAAATATTTTCAATGTGAAAATTATTTTATTAGATTTATCTCAAGTAAGCCAATGTTTGAAATATTAACAATGACAATATAAATTTTTAAGAGAATATGCTTTACATATCATGAAGCATTAAAAGTCCCTTTCCCCCTTTTCTCTGAAGGAAAGAAAGCTGATGCTATAAATGCTACTGGTTATTGCTTGCCTTTTGTATTGATTTGTCTTATATTTATGCTTTACATCAAACTCATGAACAAGTAGAGTTTGTATTTCTTCTCTTATTTAGAGACAACTTGGAAGTCAATTCTTGAAGAATCAAGAAATGTTTTGCTTTCAACCACAAAAATTCACCACCACCCACAATTTAAGAAAACTGCTTATTCAGTGTTGACCTGGTTTGATGGAGATATAATTTAACAGCCTCACTGTACCCTGTAAGAAGCTAATGAAAATAAATGCCTAATTGTGCCAGGTTTGAATATTTGTATGATTTAATTTTATATCATTTGGCATATGTCTTCCTTGGTCTATTCAATCCTTAATTAGTTGTCAGAATTAGAGTTGCTTTAACAAAAGTTCATTTATTTTTACTATATTCATGATTCGGAAGAAGACAAAACCATAATTGATGAAAAAGCCAGAAGATGGATCCACTATCAAAAGTTAAAATGAGTTGAAATTAAGCAATTTAAATTTAAGGTAAAGATGACTTTAGAGAAAGCTGAAAAGCCAAGTATATAGGAATTATTTTAAAGTTTAGAAGTTGACATTCTTCAACTCTAATTATCATCTGAAAATTAACTTTAGTTGTATTGACTTAAATTAAATATGATTGTGTTGTTACTACCATAAAGAGGAATAAAGTAGAGTGGATCATGTATCCTTGTATTTGGCTGTTGTTTGAGTGAATAACTTGAGCCTAGGTAAATAAATGAAATCAGAACTTGAGGGCTTGAAGGGATTATTGAATTTCTCAATGAAGAAGAGCATTTAATTCAAGATATCATCCTTGGGAGTAGTAATAATTATTTTCTCTATGTTGACTTAAATGCCTCTTAACATAAAATATGAGCACAGTGTATTATATGTATTGGCCTCACTAGGAATTTTGTGGATCAGGCCATGTACATTCTGAACATTCTTTACATTAACAGAATAAGTAATCAATGAACAAATATTCTTTTTTGAACATCACACTATTTGAGCCCCAAACCTCTGCCTCATTCAATTCTTCTTGTAAAACTTAGATAACATATTATTAAAATTGGGGCATCCTACAACTTCTTCTTTGCTGTGTTTTCACAATTCTGTAACTTTTCTTTTTGTTCTGCTTCATCTTGTCTCATATAGTACTCATACCGTTTTGCCCTGAGGTTTTGCATTCTCATTTCAATACTTCCATTATTCTTTCAAATGGTGCTGAAACTATATGCCATCAAATTCTAATATTCTATTATATATAAAGAGTTATTTAGGGTTTTACTATCATGCATATATTCTGAAATATTATGTATGCTTGCTTCACTTGTTAAAAGGAATATTTATATGCTACTTCAGCTCTCTAACTCCAAATTGGATATGAGTTTTCTCTCCAAAAAAATTTAAAAATAATTCAGTAGCTCTCACATTCCATATGACAGATATTAGTTCTTAGCAAAGCCAAAAAAAAAAAAAAAAAAAAGTCACAGTATGAGTGGAAAATACTGATAGAATACTGAAAACTAAAGGAATTAGAGTAGAGCAGATAACAACAATTAACATGTATTTAATGGTTTATTTGTGTTAAGCACAAAATTAAGATACTTTGTCAGTATTGTTTCATTTTTTTCTCATAATAAAATAATGAATTCATCACTAATTATATCCATGTTTACACATAAAGAAACTGAGCACAAACTCCTTTCTAAAGATTGCACATCTAGGTTTGAGTGTGTTACTAGCAATTCTCTTGCAACTGAAAGGGAGCTGAGACATTCGTGCACCTCTGGACGGTGAAATACAATGATCTCCGGACCACGATGGGCAGGGGCAGAGTAGGAGCGGTCCACAGTCCAAAGCAGCACTGTCTGCCCTGCAGGTGCAGCTGCCCGATAACATTGCGGCAAGGGGACGATCCACACAGCGGCTTTGGAACCGATCAGCGAGGAAGGATAGAAAGGAGCCTAGAAGCGCGAGCGGTGTCCACATAGAGCTCTTTCACACAACTTGCCAAGGCGATCCTGCAAGCTCTGGAGTGACACAAAGGTCTGTGGAACTGCTGTTGAGCGGGAGGAGAGCACCGCCATCTTTGAGGAATACAGTGGCTGACTCGGACAAAGGAAAAAGACAGAAAGGAAGAGCAGCTGCAGCTGCAGACATCCAGAGAGCCACCAATGCTCTGAGAACAGAGCACACCTGTGTGAGACTCGGGTAACCAGCAGGGGAGGGCGTGTCTGAGGCCGGCTCAGCAGCCCCAAGAAGCTACAACTGTGGGTGGGTGTGGGGAAAGGGTGCCTTCTGGAGGGTCCCTTTCCCGGTGCCATTCATCTGCTGACATGCAACCTCCATGAGCCACTCTTCCGCTGGGCCATTCTGCCACTGGCCAAAGGTGCAGACTTGACTCCACTAACAGGATCACTGACTGTCTAGACGCGATCCAATGCAACTGGCTTAAACTGGAAAGAAAAAAGGAGGGCTTCCCAGGGTCCGTTTTGTTTGAGACTTGGGGTTCGACTTTTTTTTTGTTAGTTTGCTTGTTTTGTTGGTTTTCTGGTTGTTTTTTTTGTTTGTTTGTTTGTTTTTGTTTTGTTTTGCTTTGTTTTTTTGCATTGATTGTCAGTGTGTTTGCTTCTGCTCCTCTTTTCTTTCCTTCTTTTCTTCCTTCTCACTTGCATCTTTTCTTCTTCCTTCATCTTTCCTATTTACACCCTGCCAGTGCATACTTAACAGAGGCAAAAACAAGTTATACGCAGAATTTGGGATTTCTAGAATGGGCGCAATTGAAATGTATAGCAAAGAGGTGTTATATATAGTTCACTGTCTATTTTCTTGACTCTCTGTCTCCTCTCTCTTACACCAATTCCTACTCTTTTGTCATTTTTTTTCTCTTTTCCATCTTACTTTATTTCTTCTCTCAACAGCTGCATAAGTTAGGTTTATATATAAATCGGTCTTTCCACCTAACTGTTCACTCCATTCTCTTTCCTGTCTTGTCTACTGATACTAAACAACTTCCACTAAACCACTTCCATAGAACTCTCTTTTCATACTTTCTAAGAAAGAACAATTCAAGACACTCACTTCCTTCTTCCTAAACATAGCACCTCTGTATCTAATACTTGAAGCTATAAAACCCCATCAAGAAGCGTATAGAGTAAATTGGAAACAATATCTGTGTTAACTAAATCTGGACATTGTGAACAAACTTGGATTTTCTGAATAGAAAGTGTTAGATTTTAAAGTGTAAAGGGATTATAAGGGGATCTGATAGCATTGTACTACAGGAACAACATAAGGCTTTAAGGTAAATTAGAAATAGTCAAGGTCCCACAGTGCAGGAAGAAAAGACACACAAGCAACATGAAAAAACAAGGGAAGAAAGTGACACAAACAAATCAAGATACCTCATCAGTAGATTTCATGGCAAGCACAGTTGGTGAAATGCCAGATATGGAATTTAGAAATTACATATTCCAAATGTTTATGGACTTAAGAATGAACTAAAAAATGAGATGAGGGTGCAAATACCGGTGGCAAAAGATCATTTTGACAAAGAACTCCAAAAACAAATACAGGAAGTAAAAGATTACTTCAATAGGGAAATAGAGGCTCTAAAGAGAAACCAAACAGAAATACCAGAAATGAAGGAAGAAATAAACCAAGCTAAAAGTTCAATTGAAAGCATCACCAACAGAGTAGTCCACTTGGAAGAAAGAACCTCAGACAATGAAGACAAAATATATGTCCTAGAGAGGAATTTAGACTATAGAGCAAAACTCATTGGAAATAAAGAACATAACATCCAAGAATTATGGGACAGCATAAAAAAGACCAAACATAAGAGTGATTGGTGTAGAGGAAGGGGCAGAGTATCAAGCCAAAGGAATGAGTAATTTATTTAATGAAATAATTACAGAAAATTTTCCAAACTTGAGGAATGAATGGGAAAACCAAGTTCAAGAGGCATACCAAACACCAAACAAACAAAATCTCAACAGATCCACACCAAGACACATTATAATGAAAATGCCTAATATACTGAGCAAGGAGAGAATACTAAAAGCCACAAGAGAAAGGAAGCAGATTACATATAGGGGGAAACCAATCAGACTATGTTCAGATTTTTCAACCCAGATCTTAAAAGCAAGAAGATCCTGAAATAGCAAATTTCAAGCTCTGAAAGAAAAGGGATGTCAACCAAGAATCTTCTATCCAGCAAAATTGAGCTTTAGATTTGAAGATGAAATAAAAACCTTCCACGACAAGCAAAAGTTAAAAGATTTCACAACTTGAAAGCCAGCTCTTCTGAACATCATGGGCAACATTTTTCATGAAGTAGAAGAGAAAAATAACAACGAAAATCAACAAAGGGAGATATTAAACTAAGGGAAATACCAACCAGAAGAGACACCAAATCAAGCTAAAGACCATAGTACAAATAAAAATGGATGGGAATAAAAATCACATCTCAATAGTAACCCTGAATGTTAATGGCCTAAACTCGCCAATCAAAAGACACAGATTATCAGAATGCATTAAAAGAAAAAACCCAACAATTTGCAGTCTCCAAGAAACACACCTCGTAGAAAAAGACATCAACAGACTGAAGGTGAAAGGCTGGGGAAAGTCTTATCACTCACATGGCCTGCGGAAACAAGCAAGGGTTTCTATTCTCATATCAAAAAAGGTAGACTTCAAATCAAAACTAATCAAGAGGGACAAAGATGGACATTTCTTACTACTTAAGGGAACCATTCATCAACAGTATATAACAATCATAAATCTATATGCCCCAAATAATGGAGCACCTACATTCATCAAACAAACTCTTCTCAAATTCAAGAGTAAAATAGACCACAACACAGTTATTCTAGAGGACTTCAACAAACCTCTCTCACCAATGGATAGATCATCCAAACAAAAGCTAAACAAAGAAACTTTAAGCCTCCTTAAAACAATTAAAAATTTAGACCTAATGGACATATATAGAATATTTCATCCCTCAGTAAATGAATACACTTTTTTTCTCAGCAGCACATGGCTCCTTTTCCAAAACAGACCATATATTATGTCATAAGGAAACTCTCAGCAAATATAAAATAATAGAGATACTACCCTGCATTCTATCAGACCATAAAGGGATGAAATTGGAAATCAACGACAAAACAAGGAATAAGAAAATCTGCTCCAACAACTGGAAGCTAAACAACATGCTACTGAATGAACAAGGGGTTGAAGAAGACATCAAAGAGGAGATTAAAAAATTCCTAGAGGTAAATGAGAACACAGATAGATCATATACTAATCTCTGGGACACTATGAAGGCAGTAGTAAGAGGAAAATTCATTGCACTGATTTCATTCCTTAAGAGAAAAAAATAAATAAATAAATGACTTAACATCACACCTCAAAGCAGTAGAAAAAGAAGAACAGACCAACACCAAGAGCAGTAGAAGACAGGAAATAATTAAAATCAGAGCAAAATTATTGAAATTGAGACTAAAGAAACCATTCAAAGAATCGACAAAACTAAAAGTTGGTTCTTTGAAAAAATAAACAAAATTGACAGACCCTTAGCGATGCTAACAAAAAGAAGAGAAAATACTCAAATTACTAACATTCGTGATGAAAAAGGGAATATCACAAGAAACACCTCAGATATACAGAATATAATTAGAAATTACTTTGAAAACTTGTATTCTAATAAAACAGAAAATATTGAAAACATTGACAGATTTCTAGAGTCCTATGATTTGCCTAAACTGGAACTGGAGGCTATATACAACTTAAACAGATGGTTTACAAGCGAAGAAATAGAAGACGTCATCAAAAGTTACCAACAAGTAAAAGTCCAGGACCTGATGGGTTTACAGCTGAGTTCTATAAGACTTTCAAAGAAGAACTAATACCAATGTTCTTCAAACTATTTCAAGAAATAGAAAAAGAGGGAGCTCTTCCAGACTCTTTCTATGAGGCCAATATTACATTAATTCCAAAGCCAGGCAAAGACACATCCAAAAAAAAGAAAACTTCAGGCCCATATCTTTAATGAACATAAATGCAAAAATCCTCAACAAAATCCTGGCAAATCGGATACAAAAACATATCAAAAAAATAGTGCACCACGATCAAGTGGGGTTTATTCCAGGGATGCAAGGCTGGTTCAACATTCGGAAATCAATAAACATAATACATCACATCAATAGACTTAAAGATAAAAGTCATATGATTATCTCAATAGACACAGAAAAAGCATTTGACAAAATACAGCACCCATTTATGTTCAAAAAACTGGAAAAACTAGGAATATCAGGAACATATCTCAACATTATAAAAGCTATTTATGCAAGGGCCCGAGCTAACATTATTTTAAACGGAGAAAAATTGAAAGCATTCCCTCTAAAAACTGGAACAAGACAGGGATGCCCCCTTTCACCACTGCTATTTAACATAGTACTGAAAACTCTGGCCAGAGCAATTAGACAGACGAAAGAAATTAAAGGGATCCAGATAGGAAAAGAAGAGCTCAAATTAGCACTATTTGCTGATGACATGACAATCTACCTAGAAGACCCAAAAAACTCTACCAGAAAACTTTTACAACTAGTAAATGAATTTGGCAAAGTTACAGGATACAAAATCAATACCCATAAGTCAAAGGCATTTTTGTACATCAGCGACAAAGCCTCTGAAAGGGAAATGATGAAAACTACCCCATTTACAATAGCATAACAAAAAAAAAAAAAAAAAAAAAAAAAAAAAAACTGGGAATCAACTTAACAAAAGAGGTGAAGGACCTCTATAATGAAAATTATAGAACACTAAAGAAAGAAATTATAGAAGAACGCAGAAGATGGAAGGACCTACCTTGCTCTTATATAGGTAGAATTAATATTGTCAAAATGTCCATACTACCAAAAGCACTATACAGATTTAATGCAATTCCAATCAAAATCCCAATGCCATTCTTCAAAGAAATAGAAAAAGCAGTCATGAAATTCATCTGGAAAAATAAGAGACCCAGAATAGCCAAAGCAATCCTGAGCAAGAAAAGTGAAGCAGGTGGCATCACCATACCAGACTTTTAAATTATACTATAGAGCAATGGCACCAAAACATACTGGTGGACCAATGGTACAGAATTGAGGACACTGAGACTAATACATATAATTTCAGCTATCTTATATTAGACAAAGGTGCCAATTATGTACAGTGGAGAAAGTATAGCCTCTTCAACAAATGGTGCTGAGAAAACTGGAAATCCATATGCAACAAATTGAAATTAAACCCTTATCTCTCACCATGCACAAAACTCAATTCAAAGTGGATCAAGGACCTAGGAATTAGACCAGAGACAATATGCCTAATAGAAGAAAAAGTAAGCTCCAATTTCCAACATGTCGGATTAGGCCCCAAGTTCCTTAATAAGAATCATGTAGCGCAAGAGTTACTACCAAGAATTAATGAATGGGATAGATTTAAACTAAAAAGCTTCTTCTCAGCAAAAGAAACAATCAGTGAGGTGAATAGAGAGCCAACCAATTGGGAACAAATATTTAATACATGCACATCAGATAGAGCACTAATTTCTAGAATATATAAAGAACTCAAAAAACTTAACACCAAAAAAACAAATAACCCAATCAATAAATGGGCTAAGGAATTGTTAAGACACCTCTCAGAAGAAGATACAAGATTAATCAACAAATACATGAAAAAATGCTCAACATCGCTGGCAATTAGAGAAATGCAAATCAAAACTACTCTAAGATTTCATTTCACTCCAGTCAGAATGGCAGCTATCAAGAACACAAGCAACAATAAATGTTGGAGAGGATGTGGGGAAAAAGGCACACTCATACATTGCTGGTGAGACTGCAAAATGGTGCAACCATTATGGAAAGCAGTATGGAGATTTCTTGGAAAACTGGGAATGGAACCACCCTATGACCCAGCCATCCCACTCCTGGGTCTATTCCCAAAGGACTTAAAAACAGCATATTACAGTGACACAGCTATCTCAATGTTTGTAGCTGCGCAATTCACAATAGCTAGGTTGTGGAACCAACCTAGATGTCCCTCAGTAAATGAATTAATTAAGAAAATGTGGTATATACGCACAATAGAATTTTACTCAGCAATAAAAGAAAAGAAAATAATGGCATTCTCAGGTAAATGGATGAAGTTGGAAGACATAATGCTAAGTGAAGTTAGTCAGTCTCAAAAATCCAAGTACCAAATATTTTCTCTGATATAAGGAGGCTAGTTCACAGTATTGTTGGATGGGGGTACATAGGAGGATTAGAGGAACACTAGAATTGTCAAAGGGAAGGTTGGGGAAGGGAGGGAGGAAAGAGGGAGGGGGAGGGGGAGAAAAGAAAAAAAAGAAAGAAAGAAAAGGTGGTTGAATGAGACGCATATCATTTTCCTAAATGCATGATTGAAGACCTGAATTGTATGAATATACTTTGTATACAAACAGTTGTATGTAAAAAGATGCTATATATCGGCACTATGAATTGTAATTATTATAAATTAAAAAAAAAAAGATTGCACATCTAGGTATTATTAAAATTGGGATGCTAATTTAATAACATTCCAGAAGTCCATATTAACACACTAATATATCATAGTTAGTCTTGAACAGTTTTCAGCATCTGGTTAGGAATGTTTCTACCTGAAATAATGCATATAAAAATAGGTAACATTTACTGATTTCTTCATATGCATTGAAACACGCTAAGAACTTCATGTCCACTGTATTAGATTAGATAAACTGAAGAGTATTTTATATAAATAAGTATAAATTGATTCACTGTTCACTGAGTCGTCAGGTTGTGATGTCAACATTAAAAATGCCACCAAAATAGAGACTAGTGGATAACTTCAGGTCACTGAGAACAGGCAACATGTGTACCAGGATCCAATAATATGTTTACTTACAATAAGAGGAGGGAATGTGCTCAGGTTCCATCTCCAGTCAATGGCATCACTCCCATGATCCATAGGTCTGGCCAGGAGCTGATGGAGTCCATTGGCCGCACTCCCTACTTCCTGCTGCAGTAGGACTCCAATTCCTCCCTTGAGGGGTCTGAAATGCAGAAATCTGGGTCATGTCCCAAAGCCTTTCACACAGGTATGTATTCAAAATAAAGGAGTATACATCAAACCCAGACCACAGGAAGACATTCCTTCACCAAGAGACCAAGAGATATGTCCAGGCAGAACTGAGACCACTTAAATGCAACAGTGCAGGGGAGATTGCTACATGACTGCCTTTTCCAACATATAACACACAGTTTGAGCATTCCTAATCCCAAAATCCAAAACCCCCCAATTCTCTAAAATCTGCAGCATTTTGAGGACTATTCTGGTGCCACAAGTGGAAAATTCCATATCTGATTTCATGTGATAGATTTCTGTCAAAAGGTAGCATGCTAAAATTATGGTATATAATTACCTTTAAGTTACATATATAAAGTAATATGAAATTTTGTTAAATAAAATTTTGTTTTCAGAGTTGGGATCTATCACCAAGATATCTCATGTCTGTGTAAATATTTCAAAATCAGAAAAAATTGAAAAATATTATGAAAAAACTATTTTATTTTAGATAGAAGATACTCAACCTACACAATGGTTTATTATTTTATCTTCTTACATCAATCATACATATCACATCAATTACCTACTTTCATGGGGAATTGTGAGTCTATATATTCAGAGGTGTATTGGTAAAGTACTTTATCAGAAAAATTTGTATAGGCTGAGTATAATCTTTTATGTGTTCCACATTTCTATTCCATGTATAGATCACTCTTGTCCATGATCTATGGTTCTTCAAAGAAAGTTGTAGTCTGGAATACAGAGTCCCACATTTTAATGATACTAGTCATTTTGTGAGTTTTGTTTCTAATTGAACCATAATCAACTGGTGTACCTATATCCAGAAATAGTTGTGTAAAAACCTCTGAAAATCTGATCCTTCTTAACAGTCAATTAGTACCGAAAAAACTGTCAAATTCAGACTTTTCAGGACTTCAGAAATTAGTTACAGGCTTGAATCTACTCAATTAGTATTATTTCAACAAAAAGAATTAAATAAATGAAAAGCAAAACCATGGCTGTATTCTGTATTCTCTATGAATTGTAACTATTTTGAAGAAAACCCCAAGTCTTATTTGCTTTGTACCTACATCATTTAACAGTGTCTGCCACATAACCCATTGATGCAAATATTTCTGGAATAATGAAATGAAGGCCCCTCCAAGGTACTTTCAAAAAGACATCTTCAAGCCCTACAACTTAGTGATGATGGTTTTCAGTGTCTGTAGCATTCACTAAACCCTTACTGAAGATCCATAGAGAGAGGAACTCATTGGGTCATGCCTCTTTGCCACAGGGCCTCCTCCTAGGCTTTTTTACTTTGCCCTATAATTGATCCACTTCCATTCTCCCCTTTGCCATCAGCAACCTACTTCCAAAATCAATCTGTCCATGTCATTGCCTTTCTTTCAAAAACAGACAAACAAAACTATGTCTTGTTTAATGAGTCTTTTGGTCAATTTGTGCTGCTATGAAAGACTACCATAGACTGAGTGGCTTTGACAGCAGAAAATTATTTCTCACAGTTATGAAGACTGCAAAGTCCAATATCAGTATTGGCAGATCCAGTATCTGGCAAGAGAGCCCAATTCCTAGGTTTACCTTGGAAGCCCTCTCAATATGTCCACATGTAGCAGAAAGCAGAGCACATCTTTCTCCTGTGTCTTTTTATAAGGGAATTAATCCCATTCATGAAGACTCCACTCTTATATTCTAAATACCAACTAAAGGCCACATCTACTCATAGTATCACCTTGGGAGTTAGATTCCAACATATGACTTTGGGTGCAAAAACATTTAATCTCTGACAGTATTTTTTTCTTTGTTGTTTTTGTAGCACTAACATCCAAAGATGGCAATACTATGGTGGCACAGAAACCTCCAATATTCAGTACTCCATGACCCTTTTAGAAAGCACTTTGACAATATTAGGCTGACTCATTCATGCTATGCATAAGAATCTGTTTTAAAAACAATCAGTGAATGAAATGTGTAAAAGTCAACGTTCATTTTGATACTTCAGCAGCTACATTGGGAACTTTATAGTGGTATATTATACACTAACCAGTATAAGAAAAGGACTTGTATTCTCTACATTCTCTCTTATTCCAATTGTGGCTTATTTTAAAGTACTTGTGGAACGTTTGATAATAAAAGTTCAGGATATTTGAAGAAAAATATGACAGCCAGAATAAATAGAATTATCAGATTCACAGTGGATCTAAGAGCTAGTCATATTTTTCATTACTGAATTACTGAAGATTTAGTATTAATTTCCTGTGGGGGTATTATTCATTTTGTTTTTTATTTGCTAGGGAGGTAAATATATTTTCCTCTTTTTGCCTAGTTTGTTTGTGGTGTCTACTGCCATAAATTGAATTCACATCATGATTCCATGAAAACTATATGAGTATTTATGTTACCCCTTCTAATTGTCTTCAGAGTCTCCATGAAAATCTTTATTTTAAGTATATCTTCCTCTGTTAAGGAAGATACCTTTCACTTCTTCTATTCTTCTTTCTCTTTTATTCTCCTCTTAAAATATAACACCTACCATTGTACTTAATTCTCTTTCAAAAATAGCTTACTTTGAAAAGCATTCTATTAGTAATAAGCTTTAATATTATCATCTATATATTCTGTCTGAAGTACATGTGTTAGTTCTACAATTTAGTTACATAAAGACATGCTAGAGCTTTATGACTTCATCTCACAAGGTTTTTCAAAGTACTAAGGTAAGCAACATTACCACATGTACTACCTCACTGAAGTTCATTGTTTCAAGGAAAACTTTTCAATTTCTATGCAACTCATCATATAAAAAAATTAAAAATCAACACTTGCAAAAAAATTGAAAGTGTTTTAAATCATGACAAGCGGTTAAAACCAACACATGCCATAATTTTCATCTCCAGTCCTTTGCAGAGGTTATCTCAGAATGCTCCCCCTTTTCTGTTTGCTTGGTAAAATCACTATTATATATCACACTGGGTCAACAATGTTCTTTGGCCCAGAGGTGTTTCCTAAACTATACACTCATTAATTTTTTCTGAGTGCTAACTTTGTTGTAATTACTGCATGGTGCCATGTTTTATTATTTTCTGAAAAACTGTCACTTATTTTGATGTACTACTTATTACTTCATGAACTAGGCTGGACTGATGGTAGTACATTATCCAGTGGCTACCATAATTGGTTCAGAGTTTGTACATATCCAACCAAAGTTTATTTTAATTTCTCTCTTTCCCATCTTATGCTATACAGTAGAACATCCTGGTTTTCAATAAAAGAGAAATTGATTCAAATGTAGAGAAAAACTAATGTGAAAAAAAGGGGAAAAAAAAAACACTCCTAGAGACTTAAAGACCCTTATTTTTATTTCTAGAATGTACCCTGCTCTTCATGATTATGCAAACCCATTAATCCTAAGTTAGACTGAATCAATTTTGAAGTGGGTAAATTTGATTTGCAACGGAGATTCCTGAAGAATATACATACCTAAGTTATGATAAAGATTTATATTTATTAGTGGCAAAATGTAGTTCAGCCAATTAACAGTTGATGAAAAGCACCTTAATCACATTTTATGTATGATGATGTTCCAAGGCACTAAAGCAGAAGGTGTTCTGTTTAGGGCTTCTTTTAATATTGAGTAGGAGACAAGATTATTCAACTCCTTATGCTATAAAGATGCTACAAAGAGAAATATATAGGTTAGTACTTAATAACTAAGAGTTTATGTTCATAGAGGCTAAAAATCTAAAAGAACACTATCCTGTTCCTCTGATGTACTTTCTCTCTCTTTGTAATCATGCACAAAATAGAGTAATCCCATTAAAAACCAAAATGCCAACAAAGAATATATTAAAGTTGTTGGTGGTTTTAAAATTTTAATTAAAATATCCTTGTTATTGCTGTAGTGAGAAGGGCATTTTCAATTTCTTATATAATAATAGGAGATGGGGAATTACAAATGGTGAAAAATCAATTACACTTGGCTTTACCATATGGAAAGCTAAGTGTTTCAGAATGAGTTTTTTCTGGCATGTACACCTTATGCTTTACAAGACATTAAGAGACTCTGCATTATAGAGAAATAAACAAGAAAAAATAGAGACAGGAACTTCATTTTATCATTCCCTAGTATCTAACCAATGAGAATTCTTAGGTGGGTTGGTATTTTCTCCTAGATCTGTTAACCAACAACATATAGTCACAAAATAAAGAGCTATCACTGAAGGCAAATTTCAATACAACTTTAGATTGAATGTTTTTCTCTTTTTTAAAGCTTAATTGCAATCTTGCACTAATCATACTGTAAGCATGAGAACTGACACCCTAAGGAGACAGCAAAACAGCAACATATTGTGTATTCATGTTAGGAGGAGGAATCCAGGGAAACAGACCCACAGAAGCACATCCACAAGGTTGCACACTCAAGCTGACTCAGACAATTTGTTTACAGCTTTTAATAGATCTTCCACAGCATGGTTGTCTGAGTAACAGAGGACAACTGAACTGCACAAGTAACAGAAGTGAAGAATAGTAGTAAATAAGGTTTCAATTAAAATAAAATCTGAATAAAACCTCAATGCTATAAATTCAGCATACACACACACACACACACACACACACACACACACACACATTTGTTTTTTTTTTTAGTGCTAGAGATTGAACCCAGATCCTTATGCATGCAATACGCACACTCTGGTCACTGACCTTCATCCAGAGAGCTAAATCTGTCTTTCTTTTTAAGTTGTCACATACTTTTGTTTGTCAGTCCAGCTCTAAATCTGTTGCTGATGTGATCTTCCTTTTAGTAAATGTGAGAGTGTTTTCTATTTGTAACATGGTTGGGAGGGAGGAGGTACACTTGAGAAATTATCTGAGGCAATTGGCCTGGTGTTTTCCATGTGAAACTAATGGAGAGGAAGTTCCTGATAACCCTTTATCTTCTATGCCCTGATATCTGTTTTGCTTACATAAATCCAGGCTTTGTTAAGTAATGGAGAAGGCATGCAAGTAATTGCTCCAGTTCACATTTCTCTAGGACTTGTATTAGAGTAGATTATATATAGAGTCCCTCTACATATCAGTAACATTTTGATGTGCTATGCCAAAGACTTGGGATTGGGATACTTGCAACATTTGTTGATGTTTAGGACATTGCAATCAGCTGAGATTTAAAAAAGGAAAAACTGAACAGTGCAGAAACTAATATATTTAGACATTTCTAGCATAGTGTTTTTCTTATTCACATGAGAAAGATGACTATTTTCAAAAACACATTCTAACTGCCAAATATATTAAGACAAACTTGCTGAAATGCCAGAGTTTGCAAACAGGTAAAGACTTGACAGTTCAGACTCTGAAATTGAGATGAAGCTATTATAACTCTCGAGTCAACCATAAGATTTCTAAGAGCTTTAATTTTCAGGCTCTGGTGCCTTTTAGTATTGACAGAGTTCTCTAAAACAACCTGAATCCACACATGTCAAAGATGAAATATATATATATATATATGAGAGATACTGCAGCTTATGTACATTTAACCAAGTTGTTCAAAGTTAAGTCTTTAACTACATCAAAATTCTCTTTTATATTTTTCTTTTGATCAAAATTTACACAACCAAATATCTCAGTTTCCATCACCTACTTGCCTGAACATCTATATTAAAAATGTTCACAAATAATGATTTCTCCAATGTTTCTATAAAACAGAAAACAAACAACAGAAACCAGGTTCTGAACATTTTTACAAACAATTTACATCATCTGGAGCATACTTCTACAGGAAAGTTTCAAACGGACACTTTCTCCAGGGAAATGAAAATTCTAGTTCCATCTCTTATAAGAGTACTTTGGCAGGAAAAATGGCTGTTGTACTACTCATGAGGCAATTGAATCCACATGAGCAGCCTATTAATGGGCTACTGGGTTAATTGACATGACAAGCATATAATCAACTTGAAAGTGCTTATCTTTTTCTGACATGGTTTGGTGGTTGGCTGAGCTCTTTCAGTTCTTTGTTCTAATGTGGCTATAAATCAACTGAATTGTATGATGCAGGGAATGGTGGGTTGCATTTTGTTGGCTTGTAATGATAATCATAAAAACACATTGGAATTCTAAGCTAGTCCTCCTCATGTTATATGAGCTGAAACGAGTCTAAATTTTAAAATATTCCAAGGTAATACACACCCCTTCCATCTTATACAGTCCATTAAAAACTCTACATTTCTTATAATGATTACAGCATTGAAAGATATTGCTAAAATAAAAAGGAAAACTTAAAAATAGTATCATCAATATTTGTCTTGATAGGTTTTCAGTTGTTATAAAAAATACCCGAGACATGGTAATTTGTAAAGAAAAGAGGTTTGTTTTCATTTATGGTTCTTGAGGTCGGGAAGTCTAGAAGCACAGTGTTGATAAAGGGCCTCATGCTGCTTCAACTGACAGCAGAAAGTGGAAGGGTAAGATGTTAAACAGGGAAGTGAAAGAACATAAGGGGCTTCCCTGATTTATAAAAACAATTGCACATAAAAATAGACCTACTCCTATGAGAAAGACATTAATCCCTCATAATAACTGGTTCACCTCTTAAAGGCCTCACCTCCCAACACTGTCACAATAGCATCAAATTTCACCATGGGATTCAGAGGAGACAAACCAAGTTCAGACTATGGAAATTGTAGACTCAACCACAGACATTATTCTGGATAAAATTAACAAAAATGTTGTAATATTTAGATAAATTTTATGTGAGTAATTTTGAACCAAGTCCTGGAAGAGACAATGGCATAGTGACAACTATCATTCCAAACACTATGGAGGAACAGTAAGAAAGGAAAGAGAGGAGGAGGGGTAAAGACACATAAATGCAAAATAATCATTTCCTGGAGTGGGCATGTTCTTTTGATATCTGAAACATGCTTCTTGTCTGAAAATCAAACGTGTGTCCTGTATTTTTTATTTACAAAATTTGAGACACCGACTCAATGTTAAAATAGAGTAATAAACAAAAATTTGTGTCACAGAATTCAGAAAGCATAGAGATGTAAGAAAATATGTATTTTTTTTAATTCCCCAAACTTCTACACCTAAAATATTAGCAGAATAAAATATGATTTTTGGCTTGTTTCACTATCTCAAGTTGTACTTAATCTTTTCAAAACAAATCTATTTCTGATCATACTGCATTCACAGGTTGCTTTTATCACCTGGAGAAAGTTTTCTGTCTAAAAAATGATCCATGCAGAAAATCCACAGAAATAGATCTTTAATAAATATGTCAATTTTAATATGAGAAGCAGATTGGTAATATATATCCTGTCTTCCTTGAAATCCACATTCTAAATTCTTAGTCTTAATGCTTATTTGACTATGAATAATGATGAAAAATTGTCTTAATAAAAAAGTTAATTTTTGAACAATTTATTTTTTTTCTTAACTGTATCAATTTACAATACATTTATTGATACATTAGTGGTTAGAATTGCATTTGGTTGTAAGTAACAAAATTCTTTTTGGTGTCTTTAAATTGTAATGTTTTATT
Organism: Tamias sibiricus; assembly: GCA_025594165.1. Taxonomy (NCBI): domain Eukaryota; kingdom Metazoa; phylum Chordata; class Mammalia; order Rodentia; family Sciuridae; genus Tamias; species Tamias sibiricus. The sequence continues at coordinate 29,410,341 of CM046665.1, forward strand.
TTCTTTTTCCCTTTTTCACAAAAGCACTTCTGAGGTGAAAATGTTCTCTCTCTATTTCTTCTGTTTTCCTTTTGCTTTCAAGGTCTTCAAATGACTACTGCAACTTGCTGGCATTGTAGATGCAATTCAGGAAGGAATGAGGAAGAAACACAAAACATATCTTCAGGTGTATTAATACTTTTTTGCGTGTCACTTGTCATTTTTTAAATTGAGGTAAAATTTAGATGACATAAAACTCACTCTTTTACAGTTTATAATTTAGTAGCATTTAGTACAGTTCACAATGTTGGGCAATAATGATCTCCATTGAATTTCAAAACATTTTCATCACCACAAAAGAATGCCCCATACCACCAAGCAGTCACTATCTACCTACCCCTTGGCAAGCACTATTCTTTCTCCTCTTTCTGTGGATTCACTTAATCTGGTTATGTCACATATATGGAATCATGCATACATGGCGGTCCTTTGTCTTTGTTTGTTTTTCTTAACATGCTTTCAAGATTGATCCACATTTACTATGGTCTGGATCCCTAATAGTCCCCCAAAGTCCATGGGTTGGAGGTTTGGTTCCTAGCCTGTGGCATTATTGGGAGGTGGTAGAACTTTCTAAAGGGGATCCTATTATAAGATACTGAAAAAACAAGGTTATTGAGGGTATGTCCTTCAAGGTGATGTAGACCCAGGACCTCCCCTGGGTCTCTTTGCTTCCTGGCTGCCAGACAGTGAGTAGCCTCCTCCCAATATCTGCTGCCTCCTCACATTTCCACAGTAACATGGACAGCCAACCATGAATTGAAACTCCTGAAATCATGAGGCCAAATTAATCTTTCTTCCTCTCAAGCTAATTATGTCCGGTATGTTGCCCAAGTGATGGAGAATTGACTACCACAACAGTATAGCATGCATCACTACCTCATTTATTTTTATGGCTAATTAATGTTGAATTGTATAGTTACACCACATTTTGTTGTGCTATTCATTATTTGGTAGAGATTTGGGTTGTTTTTATCCATTGCTGATAAAAATATGTTGCTATGAATTTTCTTTGTACAAGCATTTGAATACATTTACTTCTTAAATTTGGGGGCATTTTTGTTGTAGAAGATTTATGGGACTTATGTTTTACATTTTTGAGAAACTGCCAAACTGTTCACAAAACTACTGATATTTTATATGCCGACCAGCAATAAACATAGGTTTTATTTCCTTCAGATTTTTGCCAATACTTGTTATTTTCATTTTTTGATATGTATTAATCTCAGTGTGTATTTTGTATTAATCTCAGTGTTTTTTTAATATTTATTTATTTGCTTTAGTTGTACACAATGCCTTTATTTTATTTTTTTTACGTGGTGCTGAGGATCGAACCCGGGCCTCGCACATGCTAGGCAAGTGCTCTACTGCTGAGCCACAACTCTATCCCTCAGTGTGGTTTTAAATCTGTTATACTACTAACAAATAATGTTGAGCATCTTTTCCTATGTTTATTAGACAATTCATTTCTTTGGAGAAATACTGATTCAATCCTTTTTTTTTCATTTTTCAATTACTTCATCTGCCTTTTTATCATTGAGTTCTTTGCATGTTCTGGATACTAGGAACCTTCCAAGTAAATGGTTTGCAAGTATCTTTTTAATTCTATACTTACTTTTTCACTTCCTTGATAATGTCTTTAGATATGCAAAAGTTTTTAATTTATGAAGTTCATTTTTTTTCTTTTGTTTCTTTTGTATTTTGTGTAATATCTAATAAATCCTTGACAATCGAAGGTCGTGAAAATTGATTTCCATATTTCCTTCTAAGATTTGCAGAGTTTTAGCTCTTATTAGTCTTTCTTGCATTTTGAGTTGATTTTTGTACGAATCTTAAGATGGAGTCAACCTATATTTTTTCACATGTGAACATCTAGTTGTTTAAGGACTATTTGTTGTAGAGATTATTCTTTCTCTACCAAATGATCCTGGCATTCATGGGGAAAATTGACCACAGATGTATGTTTATATATGGCCTTCTACCTCCATTTAATTGTTTTATATGTTTATGATTAGGTCAATACACCTGTTTAGATTATTTTGACTTTGTAGTAATTTTTGAAACTGAAAAGTATTCATCCTCAAACTTTGTTTTTCTTTTCAAGATTTCAGTGTCTATTCTGGGTCTCTTACAATTTCATGTAAATTTTAGTATCAATTTTCTGGTTTTGATAAAAGTTCTAACATGATTTTGAAAGGAATTATGCTGAATCTTTAGATCACTTTGGGTAATATTGCCATCTTAAGCATTTCAATATATGAAAAGGGGATTATTTTAAAATGGGACATTAAATTTTAAAAATATCCTTCTCAGCTATTCAGGTATACATATCATAGTAATATACCCATAACTAAAAGGAAACAGTGAAGATTAATTGGAGTTTCTTGTTAGCCTGAAAATATTGGGGTTACGTTATGAAGAAGGAATGTAAACGTATATTGGGAGATTAGGCAAATAACAATATCTAATATACTTTATAATAACCAAATTGATAGAGCCTTAGTATTACCTAGTTTTATAATCTCATAGGTCTTAAAATTGGTAAAATTCTTAAGGATAAAACTAGCTGAAATTACAGAAAGCTAAGGACCACCTGCAAAGAGTGATGTGTATCACTGCATCCTAATACTGGGGTTTCTCCTATTGTGGAAACTGGTTTCCCAGACGCAACAACTTCAAGAGATGAAATGCACAGCTCTCTTGGGATAGTGATACAGCATCAATTCTCCCAAATTCTTCAGGTGGAACCACTCAGAATGCATGTACAATTAAAGACAAAGGGGGAAAAGAAGATAGGAGTACTATCAAATAATTTATAGATACATATGGGTCAATTAAATTCATATTCTTAACCAGAAATTATTTACATTCTGATATACAAAATATCCTACTCACAAGACTCTGCATAGGCTAACCTATTACAGGAGCAGGATAAATCTTAAGATTCAAGATCTTATTATCTATATCAGATACAGCAATAAATAAATTAATTAATAAATAAATTTTCCAGGTGTATTTATTTTAAATATGATACCTATGAACTAAAAGACAAGTGATCTACCTAAGATTTTCTGAAGAATTAGCATAGGATAAAATGGCTACATCAGGGGCTGAGATGGTGGCTTAGCAGTAGAGCGCTTGCCTAGCATGTGTGTGGCTCTTCTGCCCTTCGATCCTCAGCACCACAGCACCACGTAAGAATAAAGGCATTGTGTACAACTAAAAAACAAATAAATAAATATTTTAAAAAACCCAGCTACATCATGGATATAATCTTACCTGGAACTTATTTGTTAGTTTAAGACTCATTTACAGGAAAAATCTTGAAATAAGAAACAGTTTGATTTTCAAATCCATAAATTCTTGTTTTTTTTTTTTTTTTTTTTTTTTTTTTTTTTTTTTTTTTTTTTATCCTACCCATCACTGGTGACTTCTTTAGTTCATTTCAACCCAGTATCTTATAAGCAGCTAGTGAAAGTCAAGGGTTACCTCCTATATTTCTCCTGAAAATCTCTCCCACTACTTGGCTATGTAATTAAATAATCTTTGAAGAGTCTGCATTTGTGCAAATGGTATTGTTTCAAATTTGCCACTATTATATAGTATTACATAACAAGTATTTCATTCTTCTAGCATTCAATATCTTTTCACTATCCTTTAAGTCTAAGTCTTTTGGGGACATTCTCTCACTTTTCACATGCAGTTTTCTCAATGCCCTTCAAGTTTCTGCTCACTGCCTATCTTGAAATCCAATACCATGTATTGGATACCCATTTCAATACCCATTTCATATTGATATGTTAAAAAAAAAACTACCTCATAACAAGGTGGCTTAAAGCAAATATTTTATTTTGTAGGTCAAGAATCTGGGAAGAAATTGTCCAGTTTATTTATTTATTTTTTTCCACATCATGTAGTGCTAAGTGTGGTAGCTAGGGTAAAAGAATCCAATTTCTCGGTTGCTTTATTACTCACACATCTGGAATTTGGGTTTGGATGTTAGTAACTAATTAAGGGTTGATTCTGCAAACTTACTATTTGTAGGTATTGATGGGAATACACATGTTTTCTCTATATGTCTCATGGCATTATGGTTGATTATCAAAGGAAATAAAATTATAAGCAAATGTTTTTAGATTAGATATAGCAGCACCCACGTCCTAATACCTTAGCTCAGAAAGAGGCTTAGCATCATTCTGCTATATTCTGTTGCTGCAGTGAGAGACAGAGCTTTCCCAGAATCAAGAAAATTGGTCATGGTAGACCCCTCACTAAATGAGAACATCAAATAAATTGTGATCATCTTCAATCTTTAAACTATAACTGGTAAAAAACAGTAAAATTATTTTAATGTGAAAATTATTATTAGATTTATCTCAAGTGAGCCAATATTTGAAATATTAACAATGACAATATAAATTTTTAAGAGAATGTACTTTGCATATCATGAAGCATTAAAAGTCCCTTTCCCCCTTATCTCTGAAGGAAAGAAAGCTGATGTTATAACTGCTACTGGTTATTGCTTGTCTTTTGTATTTATTTGTCTTATATTTATGCTTTACTAAAATTGAACATAAACACATCTGTTTGTCCATCTAGTTTGCACTGAAGCGTGTGTGTGTTTTTGTGTGTGTATGTAGGTATGTATGTGTGTGTATATGTATATATAATGTGTATGTATACATGCAAACTCATTTCCCAAAGTTATAAATTGAAAAGTTCATAATGCACTATTTGTGCTTGAAGAAAAGGAAAATACTTACATGCCAGTTAGTAGTAAGATGTGGATAAAAAACCACAGTATATTCTCAAATTAATATAAAATAAAGAACTGAATGTTGTATAATCTGCAACTATACAGATGAGTATAGATAAAGTTTACAAACATAGTGAGTGAACTATCAATAAAAAGATTGAATACTGCACCATTTCATTTATATAAAGAGAAAAAATTTAAGCTTAATATATTAGGTGGGGCATTTGTATAACGAATGAGGGATAGAACTTCTGTGGTTCAGTTTTCTAGTCCTCTTTCAAATGGAAGAGTTATGTACTATATGTGATAATGCATATATTTGTCTATATATTTTTATATATGTATATACTGTAGTAATAAAGTCACAAAAAGGAATGAAATAATATGATATCAGATTAGTTTGGCTGCTGTAACAAATTTCCATAACCATAGTAGAGTCAAGGAATTCAAATTTATTTAGTTATAGAGGCTAGAAGTATGCAATGTGTCTCACTGAGTTAACATAAAAGTGTTGCCTGGCCTGCAAATTTTCTCAAGAATCTTGGGGAAATATTTATGTTCTTGGCCTTATTTAGTTTCTGGAGGTCACATACATTTATTGGTTCATGACCTCTCCTTCCATCTTTAGAGACAGAATGTGGGATCTTCACATCACCCTCTAACCGAGTGTTCTGTTTTGGGATTAAATTGAGTCCACCTGAATAATCCAGGGTAGTCTTCCGATCTCAGGTGCAGAGGCCCCATCTCTCAGCCACAGCCATTAATTAAGGGAAATACCAGTGGATGAGGCATGAGGGGGATTGAGAAAAGAAACACAGACACACACACACACACACACACACACACACACAGAGAGAGAGAGAGAGAGAGAGAGCTGTGCCCAGATGGGTATTCACCCCCAGATAGAGGATGAATGGCCTAGAGCTAGTATAGCATGTTTATTATACAGGTTTCATCAAAAGGTAATTTGTGGGAAATTTTCAGCAAAGCAGACAACCTAAAGGACACAGAACCAGTGAGACATTAGGCTTATCTTGTATGCTCAGAATTCTCTATCCCCAGGAGCTGATGCCTGAACTCAAGGTCTGACTGATACAGCTCAGCCCTTTGCATGTAGCCTTCTTGAGTGCATCCCCATAGCAACTGGGCCATCTTGACCTGAACTTTTGTACAGGAACTTCCCAGAGCAAATAGCCATGAGGCAGTCAGAAACCATGGTTCAAGTTACCACTCTCCACACCTAGGTCTTTTAAATTAATCACATCTGAAAACTACTTTTTGCTATATAAAAGTAATATATTCATGCTCCAGTAGTTGGAACATGAACATTTCTGAGGGGCCGTTATTCTGTATGGCACACATAATCTTATCCCTGTAAATTATACTTTTTTTTTTTTTTTTTTTACTTCCTATCATCTTCCATTTCCATTCCCTTTCCCCTAGATTAAAAGTCATCATTGTGTTTATTAAGTGGACCTCATACATATGTCCACTTTCCATAGATTGTTATTTGTGCACATGTGTTAGTTAGCTTTTCATCTTTGTGACCAAAATACCTGCCAAGAACAATTTAGAAGAAGAAATGTTTATTTTGGCTCATCCTTTCAGAGATTTAATCCATGGTAGGCTAACTCCATGGGTCTGGGCCCAAGGTGAGGCAGGGCATCATGGTGGAAAGGTGTAGTGAAGGAGTATTGCTCCATTCATGGTGGCTAGGAAGCAGAAAGAAAGAGAAACAGGGAAGATGAATTCTTTCAGGGCATGTCTTCAGCAACCCTACTCCTCCAGCCAACCACATCTGCCCAAAGTTACCAACCAGTTAGTCCATTCAAATTAGTATGGACCAGTTAGGTTGCAACTCTAATAATGTAATCATTTCACTTCTAATATTCATGCATTAACACAGAAAATTCGGGAAGACATCTCATATACAAACCATAACAGTGCTTAAATATGATAACATATGAATCAATTGGCTATGCAGTGAGTGTTCAACAAATAGCTGTTTATTTTGTGAGCATGGTCAAATTATGTATTGTCATAAAATGACCCCTATGTCACCCAATATTCATCACAAAGAACAAACCAACAAACAAAAACACAGTGTAGCTATATAAAGCAGGAAATGATAAGATGCATGAAACTAGGTGACCTCATAATTATTTTAAGAATAGTGCAGATAGGTTGTTGGCTAAATCTCATGAATATATTTCCATAAAATAGAGAATGTATATATGAGAGGTACTACAATTTCAAATCCTCTTTAGCACTGAGCTGAATAAGATAGAGGAACAATAGATAGTTGTGTCAATCTTGCTATGGCCTTTTAGTGGGTAGCAACAGCCAGTAAATGCTAGTTGATAATGTCCTCCTCACTTTTGCCTTCCACCTCTTATACAGGAGCATGTAATTCTCAGGGCAGCTGCAAGTATATCTATAAAATGTACTTTTACTTGCACTATTTTCCCTTAAAAAAGGGAGTAGAATGGATTTTGACTTCAGAGTGTTCTGCCCCAGTATCAACCATATCATAACAGAATTTCAGTAAAGGTGCTTTCTATAGGTTTACTTCCATCTAATATCAACTCTGAATTTCTGCCAACATCCTTAGAATATAATTCCAATATGTTTTACATATCAGCTTTGCAGGACTGTGAGGTTGTAAGCAACCCATTTTTTAGTGTCTTTATCACAATAAAGTTCTTGTTCTCAGTGCAAGTCAGCAGCAGTTTTGCTCAAAACTTTTTGGTCTCCTGAAGTCAACTGTGGTTCTGTTTCTTTCTGCTTGGCTTTATCCAATCTGAGAGACTTTTTGATTTGAAAATTCAGGCTAAAACAGAAGTTATTTTGGAGCATGATGTTTTCTTAGAGTGATATACATACAAAACATAAACTGATTCCAAGTTTCCACTTAGAATTTGCATGCATCATTTCTACTCCAATCCCATTGGTTAAATCATGTGGTCCAACCATAGCCCCAACAGATAAAGAAATGCACTCCTCCTACAAAAGAACTTTGGCTTCCACAAAACTATTGGCCTTAAAGAATATCTATTCTTCTCATTTTCTGTTTTGGGATTTATTTGAAAGTCTCTTACTTAGTCTTCATAATTAATTTTCTCAACATTAATTGGCTTAAATGAGATTTTATTTATTATCCAGAAATGTAAGCAAATCAAATAATTATGCTTATCATATATATTTTATTATTTAAACCCATTAAGTAGATGTTGGTTGCCATGACACACAACTAAATCATTCAGGGTCACTCCAGGTGAAATTGGTTTGGCTCGAAATAATCACACACAGAAAGCACATTTTTTCTTAGGGTCCAGTGACAGCTCCTTGGCCCCAGATCCCACAAGGGAAGCAAGAGAGGCAGTCAAAAGAGAGGGTGCATTCCTGAAACCATCCTATTTATTGAGGGGAAGGCACTCAAGAAAGTTCCACCCAAATGAGGCAATGAGTCAGGTTTCAGGGGGTGGAGTCTAGCTTCATGATGTCATGTGGTCAGTAGATTGATTGACATCTTGGCAAGTCACACCCATCTCTAGTGCTGTGTGGGATCAAAGGTAGAGCAAGCGAAAGACATGTACATGCACAGCCCAGACAGAGCATCGACTTCAGTCCAGACCACTCGTGAGCCCAAAATGCTCACAGCTCACACACAGCCCATGGTTGCCCTGTGACATTTGGTACCTAGTATATACTCAGTGATGATTATACAACTAGCAGTAGTTAAGAATCATTTTATTTTCATTTGACACAAATACGATGAGAATGTCAATGTTTTGGTTTGGATATGAAGTATCCTCCAAAGATTCATGTGTTAAGGCTTGGTCTTCAATGCAACAATGTTCAGATATAGGGCTTTGGGAATGTGATTGGGTCATGATGACTCTAACCTCATCAGTGGATAAATCCACCAATGGATTAATAATTTAAAGGCATTATAGGAAGGTGATATAAATTTTAAGAGATACTGTTCAGTTTTAAGAAGCAGGTCCATAGATGTGTGTCCTAGAAGATTATTTCTTGTTCCCTGACCCTTCCCATTTCTCTCTCTGTTTTCAGCTACCATGATCTGAGTGGGTTTCCTCCTCCATAACAGTCTGCCATGATGTTTTGTCTTACCTCAAGCTCAAGCAATGAAGCTGGCTAAGGATGGATTGAAACCTCTGAAATTGTGAGACAAAATACATTATCCCTCTTTAAGTTGTTTATGTCAATTGTTTATTCATAGCTATGAAAAGTTAAGACAGTTTGAAATAAATTAAAATTGTGAGGTAAATTTAAATAACATACCCAAGATCGCATAGTTAGCCAATGTCAGAGACAGAAGTAAAACTCAGGCAATTTGAATCAGAAACCATAAATGCAACTAAACACTATCCATTTAATTTAAAAGAAGAGACATTGTGTTTAATTAAGATATGCTAAACTTCAGTGATACACATTGCTTCCTTTTGTAAGCTGTACATATAATAAACAAAACTGCAGTTATTTCAGGTTAAATGTTCAAAGAAATGTCAGCTTATATTAATAAATACCATATTTTATAGTTGTTCTTTCTGTGATAGTTTCTACAACTAAAACAATGGGGGTAATTTTTGTCAAATATGACCATAAGAAATTAACAGTTAATAGTTAATAAATTAACTATTCCATTTTGTATACCTTTATGAAATTACCTTTGACTCTCCTTCTATTGAAAAGTCTACCCAGTACGTGAGGGAACACTCATGTGCCTCACTTCTCATTCCTTATCTGCCCTGTTCTTTGGAATACTGCATGCATGACTAGAAGAATATCAAAGAGGAAGAATTAGTGGATAGGTTGAGATAAAACGGCTGGCAAGATCTCTTCCAATATACAGTATATCATAATCACATACACATATAAAATTTGTTGAAATGTTAATTGTTGTTTTTATTCTTCCTTCTCTGTGGATCTGTGGTGAATTATTTCTCTTCCTACTGCCCTGCCGTGAATCTCTTATTTTCTATGAAGAGCCAATCCCATTCTAAAATTTAGTTTACTTCAGAATTTTTTTAAACAGCTCATTCATGGGCGTAGAAAAAACATAATTTCTTAGATTATGTATCTTATTTGTTTATATTTATTCTTTTTAGATAAACCTGACAGTAGAGTATATTTTGACATATTGTATATACATGGAGTATAACTTATTTTAATTAGGATTCCATTCTTGTTCTTATATGTTTTATTTTGGTTACAAGAATGAAAGTGACTATGTCTTGTAATTTTCTACTGCTGAAGTTAATAAAGAACCCTAAATTTTAAGACAAATTTAAATTCAACTAAGATTTTGAAATGTAAAATTCATAATCTACTTTTCAGAAATAAATTTTGACAGTATATTTTACATACAAGAAGATATTGGTAGCTATTGTTTTGAATAGTTATATTTAGGAAAAACAACTACAGAGTCTGTGTGGTAAGAATGGGGACACTAATTATGAATAATCTCTTCAACTCATTTTGTTGTGAAGTAGATCAGAGGTGTGCACTGGTAAATTTAAGGAAACATCGAGTTGAAAGAAACATTTCTAAATTAGAACATACTAAGGTACATTTCTACAATAATAGGGATGTTGTAGAAGAGACAAAAGAAAAAGAAAAAAAATAATATAGTGAGAAATCATCACAGAGAAAGGACAGAACAGTGAATTTAGATACAACAATGCAGTAAAGAAATTTGTCCTAACTCAAGTCCCAGAGATACAGGAATGCCAGAGCGTGTAAAACACAGCCTTCACATGAAAGGGCTTCCAGGAAATGGGTTGTGGGAGGAACTAAACAGTGAAATGAGAGTCAGAGGCTGATGAAAGGAACTTAGAAAAATATTGAGTATCCGCACAAATTTGTTGTTGAGAAAAGACAGTTAACAGAGGAGGAAAGCATGGGGACTTGTATGTGATTATGGAATGGAAGATACTAATTTGCCAAAGAGGGTCTGGACTGGGTCTCTGGTTGTGCAAAGATTAAAAAGATAGATGAATGGGTTTAACATTTGTAAACTATAAAGTGTATACAACATATGTGGAATGTACCCTAGGTCATTCACAGGCATAAATACTAAGATTATAGATATTGATTGCAGCATTAAATTGAAGGTTATCCTTAACTGTTTTATAAGGCCTTTCATAGGGCCTCTTCTGGATTCTTTTCATATGTTATATGTTTCTGTATAACTTGCGCATGTCTTCATTCCACCCTACTGTTTTTCTAATTTTCTGTTCACGTATATTTTTCTCCCACCACATCTTTGAGGACAGAGAGTGTGTCTTATATATCTCTGTTTGCTTGGTACATAATATGGTGCTTTATGAAGTGCATAAAGGACACTGGACATATATTAGTCAAATAAATTGACTGTAGAATATTATGTTGTTTACTTGTAGAGGAAACAATGCAGGTTTCATTCAAAAGCATAATAATGAGTTTTTTCCTTTGTAGATTTTTTTAGCCCATTGTGTCCCATGTTTAAAATGCTGTGAATAGCTTATTGAAGTTGACACAGGCACATTAACATAAGTTGGAAATCACAAACTAAAGCTTACTGTATATCATTAATATTAATAAATATTATAAAAATAATTTACCTATTTTCTCAAAAGAATGAAACTGTAAAAACACAAATATTTATTTTCAAAGTTACCATAAGAGTTATATTTGCTGGTCAATTTAATTTTTCTGTGATTTCTATAAGTGAGATAATTGAAGGTGGTGGTCTAATATGCAATATGTAGCATGAATATTTTTTTCCCATGAATTTGGGACATTTCTTAGAAAGTTGAGTTGGGAATACTGCTTGATCAAAAATATTTGCTCTCATGAACAGAATGAATTCCCTTCCGAGTTTCTTGTCTTTATTTCTTTTGCCTGAAAAAGAAACAAGAATCTATTTGTATGCAGGGAAACTTAAAACCCTCTAGGTGTCTCAATCAGAGAAAATTCAACACAAGGAATTGGTTACATGGGTGACTGAAAACCAAAGGAGCACAATGTATGAGAAAGTAAGCAAGAGATTAGAAACAGCAGGAAGCTTCCCACTCCTGGGACTGGAAGGACACTTGAAAGAAGTGTTGTAATGAGAGCCCTGAAGCTGCTCTATAGAAGAGGCTAAACCTCAGCGGGATCTGGGACCACAGAAGGAAGGACTATTTCCTATGAGTGAGAGTGAAGGGAAGAAACAGATAATGTCAGAGAGGAAAGTGGAAGCAAAAGAGAACAGCAAAATAATCTTACTCCAGTCCTACTCTGGACCTCTACTCTTTCAGTTCCTCTCATTGGCCAGAGGGCAACAGGTCTGGGATAATGCTGTTCCTACTATAGCAGACAAAAAAAGAAGAGGAAATAGTTAAGAGGAGATAGGCAAATATCTGTGCATGCAATTAGACAATGAGTATTTCAAGAAAAAATATTCAAATATCCCTTACTAAATAATATAAGATGATCATGAAACCTTTACAATTGTATTTCTGTGCTGGAACAGTTTGGTCGAAAGGGCTATAGGCAATGGGCTCATTAGGAAGTGTTGCCCATTTACTCATAACTGTGTATCAATACTGAAAAAATCTATAACTAAATCTTTAGTCCCTCATTTGGTTCACACATTAAAGAAAGAAAATCCATCCTCTTTATCTGATTCAGAAAACATAGTACTAAGTGATATAGCTCACTAACTTTTGAAAGCATAGGAAGAAATTGATTGAGCAAAATTTCTAGCCTCAGATCAGTGTTCTATGCTATTTTTAGTTTGAAATTACCCATTTGGTTCTGCTACAGGAAAATGATGTTAGACAATTTAAGCAATAGCAATCAAAATTAATGAATATGTTTTCATTAAATTCAAAAGCACTGAAAGTATTGTCATTCAAATCATGTTTCACCATCCAAAAGGAACACTTTATTTTCAATGTTTTCTTGTTAATAATTTTCACATATTATATGTCAAAATATCTCGGGTATATTTGACTAATAATTTTCTTATTGGGGGGTTGAATCTCTTTTTCTTACATAATAGGATATATCTGTTTGAAAAAATGAGGAGGAAATGACTTCAAATAAAAAAAAAAAATCTGACTTCATCACAAATGTATCCTTGTGATTAATGTGTTTATATTAGTGGATATTTTTCTTCCCTAAATCCAGCAGTTATTTTTTTTAAGCAAATCAGACATTATTTTTCTATTGTGAGCAAATAATAAGTCAGACTGGGTGAGAAAAGTGGTAGAAAATTTATAAACTATCAAATCAAAATCCCTAAGCCTCCCACAGCTTCTAGGACTTAAGTAACCAAAATCTTCTAGGTAAAGTGAAAACAGGCCTGAAGGGAGTCACACATGTCCAGTCCAGATACAAGAAATACTCTATGAAGTAGCTGAGGAAGAAGGGAAAGCATGCTATATTTAGGGACCAGTCTATGATAATTCAGTGTAGGTAAAAGTTTGAGTACCAGTGAGAATGTAACAGAACAAAGCCAGAGTGTTGGTAAGGAGAACCAGCTTATGAGTGCACTGAGATCTGACATATTTTATCATAAGAGTGTTGAGATTTCATTGACTTTTGGAAATTACGAAACATGATCAAGCTCTAATTTGAAAACCTCATTCCTGCTTTAGTGTTATGAAAACATTGATAGGAATATTGCACTAGACTAAAGGAAAAGTGAGTAACTCAAGGGCTACTAAAATTATCCTAAAAAATGGAATGGTAGTAGTTTCTGAGCTTCCTAGGATTTTGAGGAATTAGAAAGAATTGGAATGATTTAAAAACTACAAAGAAGCAATTAATTAAAAGGCATCATTATATAGGACATTTAAAATAGAAGACAGGGTTAAACATGACTCATTAATTTCTGACTCTCTGACCTATCATATTTGAATTAATTTTGGACCTTAGTATGTTCACTTAAGAGTAATGGCATTTGGGGGCTGGGGTTGTAGCTCAGTGTTATATTGCTTGCCAAGCATGTGTTAGCAACTGGGTTTGGTCCTCAGCACCACATAAAAAATAAATAAACAAAATAAAGGTGTTGCGTCCATCTACAACTAAAAAAAAAAAAAAAAAGTAATGCATTTCATAAGCCTACATTTTTAAAAAATATTTTTGTTGTAGATGGACACAATATATTTACTTTTTAATTTTTTATTTTTATTTATTTATTTATTATGTGGTGCTGAGGATTGAACCCAGTGCCTCATGCATGCTAGGTAAATGCTAAACCACTGAGCTATAATCCCAGCACCTATAAGCCTACATTTTTGAGAGGGGTAATGAAATAGTCTCCATAAGTATATCTTTCAATAAGTAAGATATGGAAACATAAAACCAGAAGTGGTCTTAAATGCCATCTAGTTTAATATTCCCAAATGGGATGATTCATTTTTTTATGTCAACACAGTTAGTTAATTGTGCCCAGAGTTTGGTCAAATAAAAGTCTAAATGTATCTGTGAGGGTTTTTTTTCTTCCATGTGACAAATTCTATTCAACAAATTTTAATCTGCTTTTGGTAAAGCAGATTTCCCTCCATAATGTAGATTCTCTTTATCTACAACTTAATTTTCCATGACTTGAGTTACCTGTGATCAAACGCAGTCTGAAGATATTAAATGTAAATCCCCCAAATAAATAACTTGTGTGTACTAACTGAGGGCTACTCTGAGTAGTGTAGGGTAATCCTATGCCACCCTGTTTTTTCTAGCCCAGAGAATGGATCATCCCTTTCTTCTGCACTCTGTAGTCCATTGGCCTATTAGACACCTAATATCCAGGTTTGTAATTAGATGTGCTGTCATAGTATCTCAGTGATTATGTTCACAGAACCCTTACTATAATAGTCTAATGCTGTGTCACAGTGCCTATGTCTTTCATCTAAACATAAACTTCATCTCACATCATGATCATAAAAAGGGTAAGTATAGCACAATACAATGTTTAGAGAGAAAGAGAGCACATTCAAATAAATTTACTGCAGTACATTGCTATAATTATTTTATTATGGCTAATCACTCACTGTGACTAAATAAAAAATTAAATTTTGTTGTAAGGATGTATATTTAGGAAAAAAGCATGGTATAGATACTGTGTGTTCAGCTTCATACCTGTGAATATATAAAGAAAAGTACATATAATTGTCAATTATTACATCAAATGTTAAACTGCAGTTGTCTGGCCTTTGGTTTCTTCCAGACCATTATTTGGAAGTTGTGTTATACAGGAAGAGATTTGTAAAGGAGGAATAAGATGTGTAGTAGAATTATGTACACACCTAAAATTATACTACAAAGGAGGAACATGACTATTTTGTTTGAGTTGAAGGATTTTCAACTTTACTCCCTCCATTTCAAAGGGGGAACTATTATGAAGTTCTATTGTTGATCTCTTATCTCTTATCTTTTCTGCCTTTTTCTTTGTATATTTTCTACTTTCTCACCACTTTAATGCATTATTTAGGCTTTAAATTAATTCAATGTTTACAGCCTATTACCCCCAAAACCAAAGTGTATCCATGCGTCAACTCCCAGTTTCAATTTGCATGTATACATGTGGCAATATGTGCCACAGATCTGTTTTTTTCTGAAGAAACACTTGTTCATTCCCATTAGCACAACACAGTAGCATTGGTTAATGCCATAGTATGATTACCATACTTAATTATTTAGAAGATATTAAAGTATGCATTTAGTTCTAGACTGCTTACTTGAATTCCCTCTTTGTGCTTCTTCTTTTCCATAACATTTTTGTCCATGATTCTCTTCCTTTTATAAAAATATACTAAACATGAGATATATTACTAGGTAGCAAGAAGCACAAATATAAATACAGGGTATTCAGAACACCAATTGGAGAGATAACTGCCTAAAACAGATTGCAATCCATTCGCACCTGAATGCTTTAATAGGGGTAAGGTAGATTTCATTAGTATCTCTTTAATTTTTTATAACAATATGTTTCTCTGTGCACTTGCTTAAAACAATTACTTTGAACTGAGTCTGTTATTTTAAAAAATCCTACTTCTGCTTAAATATCAGATTGTGTAATAAAGACATACAGAAATTACTTACACACATTCCATGAGATTTCAAAGTTTTATTTAAATAATATTGAAGATATTTTCATAGTAATTTAGTTTCAACCTTCAAGAAAAATGTTCTACAGAGACTGAACACATTGTAAAGATTTTTGCAGGCTTAAACTGGAACTATTTTAAGGACAATTTAGCATTAAGCTAAAAGATGCTTTGAATAGTACTAACATGCCTTTTGAATTTAATGCTGTACAACTTCAATAACCAATACTTGCTCAAATAATTTTTGAAACTGGATACCAAAAGAGAGTGGTAAAAACTTTAAGAGAGTGTTAAAGCAGATAAAGACTAGATGAAACTTTTGTTCCAGATATTGTTACTTGTTTGGTTGAGTCAAATTCAATATTATTGCGAATGTCAGAAGGAATTTGGCAACAATGCTGCAAATATTTTGTTTGAAAATGTGTATTTGGACAGCTGAGTCAACATAGCAGCATCTGTGATCTTTCTACTAATCAAAGACCCAAACTATGGCTTCCAGGCATTGGTGCAAGCAAAGACCAGTGTGGCAAGTCTTGGGAGGGGTGAAAAGTATGAATTCATTACTCTGAAGTCAGTATTTCCCATTGATCTTTGGAAAGATAGAAAAGCAAATTTAGAGGAATAGACATGTAGAATTAAAAATTATCCTTTTAGTGGTTTTCAAGCATTTTTGGAACTCCTTTCTTTATCTTTGGGAATGTCTCCTATTGTGATTCACACCCATCAATGTATAAGTCAAAACCTGCCTATCTGCTCATAAAATCTGAGATACATGGTTTTGTGATTTAGAAGTGACACTAGACATTTGCTTTTTTTCTGAAAATTTAGTTCTATTTCAGATCTCTCTCTTATTGAAGCTGTGTTATCAACAAATAATGATGGACAAGCATGATTGATTGCATGCAGTGCTAAATATTCTTTCTGCCTGCCTACTTATTTTCTTTCTTTCCTTTCTTTCTTTCCTTCTTTCTTTCATCTATCTATATTTCTTAATTTCAATATTTAGGGCTTGTCCTAAATTCATGCTAAGAGAGAATCTTTCCTAGATAATTAAACATGTTTTTAAGTTATTGCAATCCAAAACACAATCTCAGTTCTGCAATAACATGGCCAAGTACTTTTAGTTTTCAAAATTGCAATTTTTAATTAAAGTTAAGTCTTTTTCCTATATCACTGTTTTGGTCTGTCATAGATTGACAATGACTGGGAGATAATTATAGCTCATTGTGCTCCGTATATCCTGAAATACAGACACTGACTGCCTTTAATCTGGTCTATCTTTTCAAGTGTATTTGCACAGCAAACAACTTTGAAAAACATAGGTGTTTTCCCCAATTATAATAAAGATAATGTTTCCCTCTGGTACAAAAGAGACTTCTGTTTGGAGAAGTTTGGTGAAGTTTTGTTTTATCTCATCTCACAATAGATTACTTCACCATAAGTGTCAAAAACTCACTATATTTTTAGCATCCAAATAAGCCAATGGGACAGAAGGAACTTATACGAATACAAGTTTATGGTACCTTCTGAGTTATAAATATTAAAATCCTTTTTTTTTTCTGATGCAGTAATCTTATATCTTCTGATGGCACTTATGGGTCTCAGATAGTTTATATTTCCTTACCTGCCTGTAGATAACAAGAATTTGGGCTTGAATTCTCTGCTTCTTCTTGTAATATTTTTCCCCATTTTGCCAATCTTTATTTCTTACCTTGCTGGACCAGAGATACAGATATATACATCCATCTATCTATCTATCTAGATAGATAGATAGATAGAGAGAGAGAGAGTTGTGAAAGAATTTTCTTACTTCATTGCTACCAGTATTATATTTTCTAAAGATGTTAGGATTTTAAAACCAAAAAACTCACCTATATTATTCATTTGTGAGTTCTTTAGAGGTTTTGATCCTTCAAACATTTTCATTTCACATTTGTAACCTCCTTCCTATAAAAGAATATATGTCTGTCTAGTCCTTAACAGGTTTTTTTTTTTTTTTTTTTTTTTTTTACAGCCATGAAAACTAATGAGATCAACCTGTCCATTCTGGTGGCTCTGTTGAGTGACATATCAGTTCATCTAATGTTGGCTCTTTTTCATCCATGGATAAGATTTTTTTTTTTTTTGTATATTCTATTTGCTCTGCTGAATGCTGTCAACATATAGAGACTTGGACATTAATGCTTTTTTACTCTACCTCTGTGAAACAATAGTCAGGCTTGTACTCTTTTAGTTTCTCAAGAATGAGGCAAACCCCAGGACACTGCATCCATAATACTTCAAGAAATACATAAACTCTTCATTTTCCCTAGAAAACTTTGATTAACAGATGTAAAATTAATAATATATCATTCTTTCTCACATTAGAAAAAGTAATGAAAACTACACATTTTTTTTTTTTTTTTACAGTGAAATACTTTTCTCAAATTCTAAGTCACAAAACTTTATATTCTAAACTTTGGGTGATGTAGTTTCTCAAAAATAACAAGACATATAAACCACCTATTCTGCTTTTTTTTTTTTTTTTTTTTTTTTTTTTTTTGCAAGAATTGCATGCCAAACTTTAAATGTGACTTTTATTTTCTTGGGGCATTAATCAAAACTTGAGTTGAAAACAGTTCTAATTATTAAATATACACATTTATTTTAGCTAACAATAAATTTAGTACCACAATGCTCTGTATTATCGCTATAAGAGCTATTATTTAAAAAAAAAAAAATCAAACAACTTGTATTGTTTTCTCTACTTTGTCCCATCCTTTTAAAAATAAAAAATAACATGAGGTAAATGATCAAAGAGAGGGAGTTAAAAACAGAAATATATAACCATATAAATAGTTGAAATTTATCTATATTCTGATGATATATATTGCTGCTTCTGGATACAGTGTGTGTGTGTGTGTGTATGTGTATATATATACATATATATATATGTATATATAAAAGTTTTGTGTATATATATACATATATATATGTATATATATATATATATATAAATTTTTACTTTATCTGTAGTGTTTGTGGAGCTTTAGCATTGGCCACAGGGCTAATTTAGAAATAAAACTAGTGCAGCTTTGATCAAATTTCAGTGTTAGTTACTGGCTTCAATACTTAATAGAACAATACAAAATACAGAGAACTTCATAACTCTTGTTAAGAGTACAATTATATTCCTTCCAAGCTGCAGGATATATGCTTAGTTTGATTTTAAATTAAATTTATTTTTAATTATCAAATGTGTTTATTGGGAGTCTTAATATTACAATTAGTGAGACAACCCATTAGGTTAATTTTTCTAAGGAGTTGATGTGATATTGAGAAGACTTATAAAGCTGGTTGAATTCTTAAAAACTAGAAATTTTTCAGTATATTTTTTATAATAATGCATCATAGTAAAAATATGAAAATACATAGATTGGAACCTAATGTGGATGACTTGAACATGAATATTAGTGTTCAACATTTAACATGTTATTTTCTTATACTTCCCTATAATGATACATTGGTCTGATTTCAGTGAGTAAAACAGAATGAAAGTCTTTAGTATTGCAACTAGGATTTACATAAGGAAAATGAGAAGGTGGGAAAGCAAAGGTCATCAAAGTCACCAACAAAGGGCAAGATGACTTATAGCCAGAAAGCCAAGGTACTTTAGACTGAAGACATGACCCTGCCTACTGGAGTACATGATTCTCAAAGGAAACTGCTGTGATGCTCATTAATCTAGCACCTGTCTCTGACACCAACATCAAAGCAGATGAGAGATAGGTAGTTGCAAAGTCTATGAATATCATACTTATTTACACACAAGACTACAAACCACCCCTCTGTTATAAAGCAGTTTATCCCCATTGGCCTGGCAAGATTTTAACATGAATTTGTCTTATTGTCATTCTAATTAGATGTCATACCAAGAAGTAGATTCTGGTAAACATGGTTCCAGATTTCTTCTTTGCATTAGAAATTTAAAGTATGGGAAGTAAAGACAGTTTGACCAATCCAGAATAATTTCTATGGTTAGAAGTTGTCATCACTTATTTAATAGAAGAGAAAAATAAAGCTTTTGGAGTTTATGTAATTTTCTTTAAAATGCAGATCAAAAATACAACAGAACATTCAAATTCTGGATAGTTTAACTGAAAAGAAAGTATTATTATTATTATTTATTGGTGGCACTCTGTGCTATTTCTATAACATTAGGTGTCTTAAACACTGTTTTCACACTAGAATCACATAGAGCTTTTAAAAAATTCAAGTGATGCTATGTCAGCTCCAGAGATTTTAATTTTATTGCTCTAAGTTGGCATTAGTAGATTTTGAGTTCTGTGGAGACTTTCGAGGGATTTTGATATGCGAATTGGCATAAAAACACTAAGATAAATCAGACTCGTATTTAACCATGATTTTCAGAAATTTGGCTTATGACATACTGGTGGGTATAACTTTTCTATTAATGGGCCCAAGATATTTGTAAAAATCCAAACTCATTCTTCTGAAAAGTTAGTTGTGGATGATTCTATAAGTTACTACTATTCATAGTAACTTTAATGATATTATTTTGTTCTCCATTTTTGATTTTCAGCTGCTTCATGAAAATATGCAATATTAGAGTCTTTTCATTTATGGTTCACACACCATAGTCAGTAAATGCTAAAATAACTAAAGAAGTATTCTATTCTGAAATTTTGTAATTTGCAGTTGCAAAACTTCTATTTCAACATTATCCTAAACATTTGCCTGCTTAAAATTAAAACACTTTCATGAAAATTTTTTATTGTATGGAAATATTACTTTTGTTTTTAATTGATTACATTATATATAATATATATTATCTAAAAAAAGAATTATACCAATTATGGATGAATTAATTTATATCAATGAATTAATTGTATTTTACTTTGAATAATTTTTGGCAAATAGCACTTAATAAATACAGCTTTTAACAATATAACAGGCATGATGGTGCATGCTTATAATCCCAGAAGTTTGTGAGGTTGAGGAAGGAGGTTCATGAGTTTCAAAGCCAGCCTCAGCAACAGCAAGACGGTAAGCAACTCAGTGAAACCCTGTCTTTAAATAAAATACAAACTAGGGCTGAGGATGTGGCTCAGTGGTTTAGTGCCCCTGAGTTCAATTCCTGGTACAAAAGAAAAAAAAAAAAATATATATATATATATTTATATATACACACACACACACACACACATATATATATGTATATATATATATGCATATGCATATATATATACACACACAATGTACAAAAATATATGCTGAAAAACATTTCTGCTCTTTGAGCTGCTTTTTTTACAACACAATTTTAATACACATAAATTTCAGATGAAGTATAACATAGATATTTTTCTATGTGATCTACTTATATTACATTTAATTGAATCTATGATCCCAGTGTTTGAACAAATACATTTTAGGAGTGATTAAAAGAGAAAGAAAACTGCTAAGAAAACTATGACACATACTTTATTATCAATTAGAATTCTTATTTTGTACCTGTTGAGAAATCTTTTTTAAAATAGATTCTTATATTTTGAAAAAAAGAACATATTATTGACAAATTCATTGTCAGAAGTATCCACCCATATCAGTTTTTCTTCCAATTCTGAGTTTGGGGAATATAGGAATTCTCTTCCCCATAGAGGAGGTTACAACAACATCCATAGATTAAACAATGTGATAGAAACAAATGAAATATGTAATTCTTTCATTGAAGTAGTAAAAACTGTATGCTTGACTTTCCAGTTTTTCTTCTCCCCTGTCATATCAACAGTGAGTACAGTTATTTGGAGCCACAGGTTTGAAGCAGCTGAGTCATTGATTCATTGCATAATAGACAGTTATCCTGAAAAATGAGAAAGCTCACAGAACCATTTATGTAAGTGAAAAATAATTTTATTGCACTTATTATGGCTCAGATATGAGGTATCCCCACAAAGCTTATGTGTGAGACAATGCAAGACGGTTTAGAGGTTAAATGACTGGGTTGCGAGAACCTTAACCATTCAGTGCATTTATCTCCTGATAGAGATTAAGTGGGTGGTAACTGAAGGCAGGTAGGATGTAACTGGAGGAGGTAGGTCACTGAGGGCATAGTTTGTGGTATGAATTTTATCCCTAGCAATAGGATTCTCTTTCTGCTTCCATGTGCCATGTTCTGGCCTGCTTTCCTCTACAACACTCTGCTGCCATGATGTTCCACCATAGCTTGATCCCAGAGGAATGGAGCCAGCCATATAAGGACTGAGACCACGTATGTTTTCCATATATAAAACCATGAGCCTGCAATTAAACTTTTCCTCCTTAAAATTGTTCTTTTCAGGTTTTTTAGTCACAGTAGTGAAAAAGGTGGCTGAAATAGTATTGAAACCTGAAATTCTGTTGTTAAAGTTTTTTTGACCAATGCAAAAATTAATATGGCAAGTGCATAGAAAACCTGAAACAGGGCTGGATAGTTAGTGGTAAAGGAACCAAAATGATGGGCTGGAAAAAGGACAGTACATATTATACCCTGTCAAAACACTCATTAAAATTTCTGCCTAAACTATAAGGGAATTGATCACATTTAAAAAAATACTAATGTTCTTTTTTGGTTATCCATGATGTTTTTATTTTATTATTATTTTTTTAATTCAGTACCAGAGTGAATAAAGCTTGGTAAAGAACTGACTGTTTTGCATGCAGATATGAAAGGGAAAATAACAGGCAGGTGCCAGAAGTTCATGGGCTTGCAGAATTGAAAAAGGCAGTTTTTTTTTTCTCCATTCTCTAAACAAGAAACAATAAATTTGAGAAAGCACATGAGAAAGAAACATGCAATGAGAACTTTCAACAGAACAAATCTCCCTATAATGCAGAAAAGATTAAAGGTGTTGTGCCCAGTAAATCCTTTAAAGATGATACAATGATTCATGACCAAGAACTAAGAGAATAAACTTCACTAAAACCACAATAATTTCAAAGTTGCCTCTATCGAATCAAAGAACAAAAGATATGGTGGAAAGAAAGCAAAGAAATACAGCACATCTCAGACTGTTTCTGCAGTTACCAAAGAAATATGAAGCTGGACCAAATGGGTAACTATGAGAAATAGAAAATAAAATAGTACCCTAAAGCATTTCTAGCAGGCAGGCTGTAGACTAGGAAAATTTGTTAGTCCCCACGAGGGCCATATTCCCCAATGTGTACTTCACATAGGCCAAGGCCTATAGAAAAAAAATGAAATCTACTCTCTAGAGGGGGAAGGGGGACCCAAAATGAAAACCCCAGAGAAAAACAAGGAAGCTATTCACAAAGAAAAATCTGGGCTCAGACAAGAAATATTTTCTCCACAGAATGGGAACCTGGGTGGACATGTGCTTTTAGAATTCTGCAGACCAGTGACTATCTAGTCTTCACATGGCTTCTTATAGAATAGGTAAGTGAAGTTTGGAATATGTGATGTGGGGGGGATAAATCATCTTTCATTTTAGCTTAATTTTTATTCCATAGGCCCTCAGATCAAGAATAACTTGTATCTAAATGAGATATAAAAATCACTGTGTATTACATCTCTCAGGTTTTGATTCTAATGTTGAGATGGAACAGGATTTAGTGTTTGTCTTCTTTGAGGAGGGTTGTAGCAATCTGTTTAGCATGAATCAAATATTTGGCAATTGGAGAGTGGCCTACATTGGCTTTATTAATGTTTGCCAAGAGCGGGTTCACTTTCATTTTCCCACAATAAAGGCCTCACATACTAGATTGTACTGACTGAACTCATATGATGATCTCATGCGAGTGCTAATGCTCTAAAAACTCTGTAAGATCCCGTCTTCACTTCTTCAGTGAGTGTGGAGCTAAATTCAGATAAGTCAAAATCACAAGGAAAGAACATC
Organism: Tamias sibiricus; assembly: GCA_025594165.1. Classification (NCBI taxonomy): domain Eukaryota; kingdom Metazoa; phylum Chordata; class Mammalia; order Rodentia; family Sciuridae; genus Tamias; species Tamias sibiricus. Next base: position 29,434,124 of record CM046665.1, read on the forward strand.
CAAAATTATTGAGTTCCAGAACAATCTATGTGACTATTTAAGATGGGAAAACCAACTTTCATTGCAATAGCCTATAGTAATTTGGAGACATTTGTTTCTGTAGAATAATCTGGCCAACCCTAACATTTATTTGCTTTAGAATAAACAATGACGTTTGTTTTCTCAATAATCATGTTCTCTGTGATGTCAAGGTAATGGTGATGCTGTGATCCACAACCTATTAGGTAAATTTGATGCTGGTACCTTGTTATCTTATAAGAAAGTATCAGCAGCTGGCTTTTAGAGTAAGAGCAATGGATGCACTAGTATGAAACAACCTTCTTCTGTGTACCTGAAAGTTACTTAAATTAACATCAATTGTAAAACTGCATCTTAATTTCAAAAATGTTAAAAAACAATTGGCCTTAAAACAATGAAATAAAGCATCCCCCAATTTTTTATGAGTTCTACTTTATTAAAAAGTTATCAGATATCCTTCTGTAATTAGCTAGGGAATTAAAAATAGAAAGAAAATGGAACTCAACAAATGGAACCATTAAGGAAATAAATCAAGGGGAATACAGAAAATAATGTATGGAAAATACGGGATGTGATGTGTAATAGACCTATCAAAGAGAACAGTCTGGAGAATAAAATCTTTGGTAGATGCTGGCTGGCAGCAAGTGAAATGACACATCAATCTCTCTCTCACACTCAGGATGCAAAAAACAGACACTGAGAGCCAACTTGCAAAATATCATATCAAACATATTTTTAAGATTATGTAAATATTCTTATAAGTAAATCTGTAAGAGGAAAAGAAATAGCTCTTAAAATAATAGAAATGTATATGAATGAAAATATTACTAGAACATAACCTTGGCTTATTAATTAATATTAAATATTAATATAAAATTAATTTGATTGATTGAAAAATAAAAATGATATCATATTTCTACGGGAAGGATAGAAAAGAACAGATGGTTTGTGTAGTATGGCCAAAATATCATATACAAGAGGAAAGCAAAAATAGGTAATGATTAATTTTAATAATCCAAGAAGTGGTACGTAGACAAATAGTGGAAATGCATACAAATTACTATTATGAAAAAAAAGTCATAAAAGAATTAAAATGGTTCTGTGAAAATAATTTCAGAATGCAAAGTGGTTGTTAGGAAATTAAATTTTCATTGTAAATTTATCATTGACAGCTGATTTTTCAATTATAAACATGTATATTAATAATATTAAAATATTTACAAAAATAATTTCACTTATCTATGTGAAGATACTTATTAATGATACACTACCAAGTATCAAATAGGTACCCTTTCCTTACTGACCCCTTCTTCTTGGCCCACATAAAGTAAACATGAAAGTACATGCGCTAAAGAACAATATTTGTTTATTGACTATTGTAGATATATTTTTGAGGCTATAAATTATGTGGTCTTCCTTTAAAGTATGGATAAGCAAATCATAATTATTGATCAAATCTGTCCTAACAACCATATTTTGAAAATAATATTTTGTTGCTTAGAACACATCCATGCTTAATGGCTTCCATGTTGTCAATGACTACTGTTTTGGTTTGAATTTAAAAATGTCTCCCAAAAGCTCATGTTTTTAGATCATGAGCCCATGGACCCAAGACGGAGGAGCAGAGGGAGGAAGTACTCCAGGTTGCTCCATGACCCCGTCTCATCTAATGAGAATACTGCTTCTCTGAGAGGGATAGAGGACACCTCCACAGCTTCCTTCACACAGAAATCACCACAGCTGTGCCTGTGCACAGGGCTTCCTGCTTCAGCATTAAAGTAGGTCTTCTGACTCCCTCCCATGGCTATTACTATTAGCCCATTGCAGTGCTCCCAAGTGCATTAACGGGATCATCCCTACATCAGCACCAGCGGCAGAATTCCCAGACACTGATTCCACACGGGACACCCCCCTGCTACCCACCAACAGGAATGCCGGCCACCACTCCCCTATGGACTCCCTTGTACCAACATGGGGCTCCACCAGTCACTCCTCTGGTTGTCTCCATCTTGCGACTTGGAAGCTACTGCCTTCTCTACATGCAGTAGTCTGCCTACACCTGGGGACATTCCACAAGTTCAGAAGAGAGCCAAAGACTTTAAAACACTGCATGACACTGAATTCATCTCTGAACACATTGCACAACATCATCGCCTGCCCCACCCACAGGACCCCCACACCCCAGCATTGGAAACACCGATGCCATCTTGGGTCACCTTTCTCGACATCTTTGTGGGGGGGCAGCTCCTAGATTGGAACTCCAGCTGGACAGTTACCCGGAATCCATCTTTCTCCTCTACCTAGTGGCCGGTAACCTGGTACAATAACTTACCAACACAAAACAGCTCTCAGTGGGAGGGATTGCAGTGAGACCAGGTGTTGCTGCCTGAAGCGGAAACCGCTTGGAGCAACGAACGCCGCAGGAAAATTCGGAGGCAGGATGAAAATGAAAAAAGGTCTTTTATTCTTCTTCTCTCTCCGGCTCCAGCAATCACTCCAAACGCTGTAACTCCAACCACCACCTTCTTCTTCCCACACACACTAACCAAACTCACCCAGTTATATACATATAGCTTTAACAAGGACACGTGCTTACAGCTCGAGCTTACAGGTGCGTCACGCAGTGTTCACGGGCATACAAAGATTCCTTGAATAATGTATTACTATCAGGTGGAAACTAGAACATCTTTTATGGCTCTCAGCTAACCGCAATCTTTAGCTATCTCCTTGATTATAGGCTCCTTCAACCAGGGCCCCATCCACAGGAGCCCTGGTGAGAGAGATCTCTTAATTGGGAGTAAGTAAGGGAGATAGAGAGGGTGCAACAGTTTGGAGACTAACAGAGAGATCAGGAAATGAGACATCTTCAGGCAATATAGAGAGATAGGATTGGGTGCTCAAGTCATATGACTGGGCCCAAAAAGAGATTCTTGAGGTGCAGTCTCCCTTCAGGGACTAGTGGGTGCCACACCTAATGTCCAGGTGCCCTGCACCAGGACCAGCCTTCCTACCCTGATCGCCTTCACCATTCAGAGGGCAGAGATAGCAGCTAACAACAGACAACCCAACCCATTGGATGAGGGGGAAGTAGGAAAGTCATCTTCAACCAAAACAATCAACAATCTTGGTTTCTTCCTTTGAGATTTTTTCTTTCTTTTTTTCTTTCTCTTTTTCTTCTCTGCCTATATTTTCCCACCCTCACATCCCTAAAATAAGTGAAACTTTGCAGAAATTAGGATTTTGAGGACTGGGACATATGAATAGTATATTATAGCTGAAGGAGTATATTTTCTTTTCTTTCTTTCTTCTTTTTTTTCTCCAAGTTTTTAACTATATTAACATCCTTTATTTTTATTAATATATATGCACATCAGTTTTATGAACTCTACTGTCTTCCCATGTACTTGAACTCTATATCCTCAAATCCTGCCTCCTCAGCATATCAACCTATGTCCCACTCCTGGATAATTGTCCACCATCAGAAACTGCAAACCCTTTTACAAACCTACTGATTATATTATAGATAATAATCAAATTCAACATTTCTGTACATTGTGACCAAACTGTAAATGCGTTAATAGCAACAAATTGTTTCATAGGTCATATATTGTTTATATTGGGATCTGTTAATGTTGTCCTTCCCTACAAATAAGAGTTAGTGGAAGCCTACAAGAGCTCTATAAGCATATAGGGTGAAAAGGGTAACCCTTGGACCCATAGTGGCAGGAAGGAAGACACAGGAGCAACATGAAAAGACAAGGGAAGAAAGTGCCCAAAACAAATCAAGATACCACATTATTAGAATCCATGGCTAGCAAAGCAGAAGAAATGACAGAGAAGGAGTTCAGGATGTACATAATTAAAATGTTCTGTGCATTAAAGGATGATATAAGAGAGCAAATACAAGCAGCAAAAGATCATTCTGACAAAGCGTTACATAAACAAATACAGGAAGCAAAAGATTACTTCAATAGGGGATAGAGGTTCTTAAAAAAAAAAATCTGGAAATGAAAGAAACAATAGATCAAATTAAAAGTTCAATTGAAAACATCACCAACACAGACCACATGGAAGACAGGTCCTCAGATGATGAGGACAAAAATATATAATCTTGAAAAGAATGTAGATCACACAGTGAAAATGGTAAGAAACCATGAGCAGAAAATTCAAGAAATATGGGATAGCATAAAAAGATCAAATTTAAGAGTTATGGGATAGAAGAAGGCATAGAGTTCCAAACCAAAGGACTAAACAACCTATTCAATGAAATAATATCAGAAAACTTTCCAAACATGAAGAATGGATTGGAAACCAAATGCATGAAGCTTATAGGATGCCAAATGTACAAAATCACAACAGATCCACACCAAGGCACATTATAATGAAAATGCCTAACATACAGAATAAGGAGAGAATATTAAAAGCCACTAGAGAAATGAATCAGATTACATGTAGGGGGAAACCAATTATGATAACTGCAGATTTTTCAGCCCAGACCCTGAAAGCTAGAAGATCATGGAAAAACATATATCAGCTCTGAAAGAAAATGGATGTCAACCAAGAATCTTGTATTCAGCAAAATTAAGCTTTAGATGTGATGATGATATAAAAACCTGCCATGATAAACAAAAGTCAAAAGAATTTACAGGGAGAAAGCCTGCACTACAAAACATCCTTGGCAAAATATTCCATGAAGAGAAAAAAAAAAAAATGAATAAGGATGATATACACAAATTAAACAGACCAATATCGAGTAATGAAATACAGGATGCCATCAGAAGCCTACGAATTAAAAGTGCAGGACCAGATGGATACACAGCCGAGTTCTACAAGTCCTTTAAAGAAGAACTAATGCCAATACTCTTCAGTTTATTTCAGGAGATAGAAAAAAGATGGAGCGAGTCCTGCTGACCTCCACCCCAGAACAGGAGCAAGCAAGGACAGACCCACCAACTCTGCTTGAGTCCAGGAGGGCCTAGGGCAGTCCTGGATCCTGCATTGGAGTGATTCCAGGCCCAGTTCAGTTCCACTGACCTCCACCCCAGCATGGTCAGCCCCGGGTCAGTCCCTCTGACCCCCTCTGGTGTGCAACCAGGCCCCAGCCAGTCCCGCCAACCTCCATCCCAAATCTGCTTGAGTCCAGGTGGGCCCATGGCGGTCCCAGGATCCTGCACTGCATGATGCCAGGCCCAGCAGACCACCACAGGAGCTCAGACTCAACGAGTTTGACCCACACCAACCTGCATGGACCCAGCCCCAGATAGCATACTTTGAGGGACAATGGCAGATTCTGATAGCCTATCACTAAGGGGAGGCACAAACAACCTGCAAGGATATTGTAAGACTATAGGGAAGAAACTGTAATATCTCAGATCTACACTGCAAGAAAGTGAGGCAAATAGACAACATGAAAAAACAAGGGAGCAAAGTCCCACAAACAAACCGGGATTCTACAATAACAGAACCATGCACAGAGAAGTCGATGAAATGTCAGAGAAGGAGTTCAGAAGGTTCATAATTAAAATGATCTGTGAATCAAACAATGACCTAAATGAACAAATACAAGCAAAAATTGAGCACTACAACAAAGATATAAGAGAGCAAATACAGGTATCCAAAGATTACTTCATAAAATAGATAGAAACTCTGAAAAAAAATCATTCAGAAATCCTTGAAATGAAGGAAACAATTAACCAAATAAAAAACACAATTGAAGGCATCACTAACAGACTAGATCAACTGGAAGAAAGAACCTCAGACAATGAAGACAAAGTATATAATTTTGCTCTTCAATGAGATAATATCAGAAAATTTCCCAAGCATGAAGAATTAACTGGAAAACCAAATACAAGAGGCATATAGGACACCAAATAGTACAAGGAAAATTACAACAGATATACACCAAGACACATTATAGCTTAAGAAAATGCCTAGCATACAGAACAAGGATAGTAAATTTTGAAAGGCCGCAAAAGAGAGGAATCAGATCACACATATAGGGGGGAGACCAATTCCCTATCAGAGCATATAGGGGGAGATTTTTCAACTCAGACACTCAAAGCTAGGAGATCATGGAACAACATATTCCAAGCACTGAAAGAAAAGGGATGCCAACCAAGAATCTTATACCCAGCCAAATTAAGCTTTAGATTTGAGGACAAAATAAAAACCTTCCATGATAAACAAATGTTAAAAGAATTTACAAGTACAAAGCCAACAGTACAGAACATCCTCAGCAAAATATTCCATGAAGAGGAAAAGAATAACAATGATGAAAATCAACAGAGAGAAGTATTACACTAAAGGAAAGAACAATCAGAAGAGAAACCATGTCGAGTTAAATACCAAAAATAAACAAAAATGGCTGGGAATACAAAACACATCTCAATAATAACTGTGAATGTTAATGGCCTAAACTCACCAATCAAAAGACATAGACTAGAAGATTGGATAAAAAAAAAAAAAAAAAAAAAAAACAGACCCAACACTATGCTGGCTCCAAGAGACTCATCTCATAGGAAAAGACATCTATAGGCTGAGGGTGAAAGGTTGGGAGAAATCCTACCACTCACATGGACTGAAGAAACAAGCAGGGGTTTCCATCCTCATATCAAATAAAGTTGACTTCAAGCTTAAGTCAATCAAAAGGGATAAAGAAGGACACTATATACTGCTCAAGGGAACCATATACCAATAAGACTTAACAATTATAAATATATATGCCCCAAACAATGGAGCATCCATGTTCATCAAACAAACTCTCCTCATGTTTAAGAGTCAAATTGACCACAACACAATAATTCTGGGTGATTTTAACACACCCCTTTCACCACTGGATAGAACTTCCAAACAAAAGCTGAACAAAGAAACTACAGAACTCAAAAATACAATAAACAACTTAGACTTAACTGACTTATATAGAATATTTCATCCTTCAACAAGCAAATACACTTTCTTCTTAGCAGCACATGGATCCTTCTCTAAAATAGACCATATACTATGCCACAAAACAACTCTTAGCAAATATAAAAAAGTAGGGATACTACCCTGCATTCTGTCAGACCATAATGGAATGAAATTAAAAATCAATGATAAAATAAGAAATAAAAGCTACTCCAACACCTGGAGACTAAATAATATGCTACTAAATAAACAATGGGCTGCAGATGACATCAAAGAGGAGATTAAAAAATTGTTAGAAGTGAATGAGAACACAGACACAACATATCAAAATCTCTGGAACACTATGAAGGCAGTTCTAAGAGGAAAGTTCATTGCATCGAGTTTATTCCTCAAAAGAAGAAAAAGTCAACAAATAAATAACTTAAAATTACATCTCAAAGCTCTAGAAACAGAAGAACAATCCAACACCAAGAGTGGTAGAAGACAGGAAATAATTGATATCAGAGCTAAAATTAGTGAAATTGAAACAAAAAAAAAAGTTGAAAAAATTGACAAAACAAAAAGTTGGTTCTTTGAAAAAATAAATAAAATTGACAGACCCTTAGCCAGGCTAAAAAAGAGAAGGAGAGAGAAAACTCAAATTAATAACATATGCGATGAAAAAGGAAATATCACAACAAATACTACGGAAATACAGAAAATAATTCAAAATTATTTTGAAAACTTGTACTCCAACAAAATGCAAAATACTGAAGGCATGGACAAATTCCTAGAGTCCTATGATCTGATCAAATTAAAGCAGGATGATACACACAATTTGAACAGACCAATTTGAAGCGACGAAATAGAAGATGCCATCAGAAGCTTACCAACCAAGAAAAGCCCAGGACCAGATGGATACACAGCCAAGTTCTAAAAGACCTTTAAAGAAGAACTGATACCAATACTCTTCAATTTATTTCAGAATATAGAAAAAGAGGGAGCAAATCCAAACTCATTCTATGAGGCCAGTATCACCCTGATCCCCAAACCAGGCAAAGACACATCAAAAAATTAAAACTTCAGACCCATATCTTTAATGAACATAGATGCAAAAATTATCAATAAAATTCTGTCAAAACAGATACAAAAACAGATAAAAATATAATACACCATGATCAAGTGGGGTTCAACATACGAAAATCAACAAATGTAAATCATCACATCAATATACTCAAAGATAAGAACGATATGATTATCTCAATAAATGCAGAAAAAGCATTTGACAAAATACAGCACCCCTTCATGTTCAAAACACTAGAAAAACTAGGGATAATAACAGGAACATATCTCAACATTGTAAAAGCTATATGTGCTAATCCCCAGGCCAACATTATTCTAAATGGAGAAAAACTGAAAGCATTCCCTCTAAAAACTGGAACAAGATAGGGATGCCCTCTTTCACCACTTCTATTTAACATAGAAATTGAAATGCTGGCCAGAGAAATAAGACAGATGAAAGAAATTAAAGGGATACAGATAGGTAAAGTTGAACCCAAATTATCATTATTTGTTGACGATATGATTTTATACCTAGAAGATCCAAAAAATTCCACCAGAAAACTTCTAGAACTCATAAATGAATTCAACAAAGTAGTAGGATACAAAATCAACACCCATAAATCTAAGGCATTTCTATATATCAGTGACAAATCCTCTGAAAGGGAAATGAAGAAAACTACCCCATTTACAATAGCATAAAAAAAAAAATAAAATAAAAAACTTGGGAATCAACTTAACCAAAGACGTGAAAGACCTCTATAATGAAAACTACAGAACATTAATGAAAGAAATTATGGAAGACCTTAGAAGATGGAAAGATCTACCATGTTCTTGGATATGCAGAACTAATATTGTCAAAATGACCATACTACAGATTTAATGCAATTCCAATCAAAATCCCAATGACATTCTTCATATAAATAGAAAAAGCAGTCATGAAATTTATCTGGAAAAATAAGAGACCCAGAATAGCTAAAGCAATCCTTAGCAAGAGGAGTGAAGCAGGTGGCATCATTCTACCAGACCTTAAATTATACTACAGAGCAATAGTAACAAAAACAGCATGGTATTGGCACCAAAATAGTCTGGTAGACCCATGGTACAGAATAGAGGACACAGAGACTAACACATATAATTTCAGTTATCTTATATTAGACAAAGGCGCCAAAAATGTACATTGGAGAAAAGATAGCCTCTTCAACAAATGGTGCTGGGAAAACTGGAAATCCATATGCAAGAAAATGAAATTAAATCTCTATCTCTCACCATGCACAAAATTCAACACAAAGTGGATCAAGGATCTAGGAATTAGACCAGAGACACTACACCTAATAGAAGAAAAAGTAAGCTCTAATCTCCAACATGTTGGATTAGGCCCCAAGTTCCATAATAAGACTCCTGTAGCACAAGAATTAATATCAAGAATCAATAAATGGGATAGATTCAAATTACAAAGCTTCTTCTCAGCAAAAGAAACCAATCAGTGAGGTGAATAGAGAGCCTACTAATTGGGAACAAATCTTTACTACACACACGTCAGATAGAGCACTAATCTCTAGAATATATAAAGAACTTAAAAATCTTAATACAAAAAAAAAAAAAAAAAAAAAAAAGAAACAAATAATCCAATCAATAAATGGGCCATGGAATTGAACAGACACTTCTCAGAAGAAGATATACAATCAATCAACAAACACTTGAAAAAATGGTCAACATCTCTGGCAATTAGAGAAATGCAAATCAAAACCACTCTAAGATTTCATCTCACACCAGTCAGAATGGCAACTATTAAGAACACAAACAGTAAATGTTGGTGAGGATGTGGAGAAAAAGGCACACTCATACATTTCTGGTGGGACTGAAAATTGGTGCAGCCAATATGGAAAGCAGTATGGAGATTCCTTAGAAAACTTGGAATGGAACCACCATTTTATCCAGCTATCCTTCTTCTTAATCTACAACCAAAGAACTTAAAAGCAGCATACTACAGGGACACAGCCACATCAATGTTTATAGCAGCACAATTCACAATAGCTAAACTGTGGAACAAACCTATATGCCCTTCAGTAGATGAATGGATAAAGAAAATGTGGTATATATACACAATGGAGTATTACTCAGCAATAAAAGATAATAAAACCATGGCATTTTCAGGTAAACGGATGAAGTTGGAGACTACAATGCTAAGTGAAGTTAGCCAATATCAGACAACAAAATGCCAAATGTCTTTTCTGATATAAGGAATCTGATTCATAGCAGAGTAGGGAGGGGCAGCAAGGGAGGAATAGATGACCTCTAGATAGGGCAAAGGGGGTGGGATGGGAAAGATAGGGGCAGGAGTGCCTCTCAACAAGATTGGCAATGATTCCCTTTTGAAATTCCCTGACTTACAAACCACACACAAAAAAGTATTTTCTAAGTATTTCTTTCCACTCTATGATACCAATATCTATAATCTATTAAATGATTTAAGTTACAAGTTAAATCAGTTAACCACCTCTGTGGACTACAAATAAGTATGTCAGCTGCCCATAAATGTTATTAATAGCAATATAAGTAAGCAAAATTTACTGAACACTTTTATTTTCTTCTTACAAAAAAATTGGAGAAAAGGGATGGATAGGACAGAGTCTTAATAATTTCATAAAAAGAAGACTAAACTTTTGCTGTACAGCTTTATTCTTTAAAGTTCTTTACACATGCATGGAAGAAATATCTACTAAACTCCAGTACGTAACATTGCCAAGGGCAAGGAAAAAATGTAGAATATTGAAACGCTCTACATTTTCCCCCTAGAAGTTCCTTAAAACATTGTCTCAGATTTGCTCAAGCTGAGGTATTTCACATGGTGCTTCTCAATTTGCTGCAATATATAATCAGCATATGGAAATGGAATTGCCACTAGGTATTTTGCTCTTGGTCAACATCAATGTGTCAAGAAAAACTCATGTTTCACAAGAAAATACATTTCTCTGTATCTCGAGCATATTTTGCATGTAGTATGTATTAGGGACATATTTTCTTTTATAAGCTGATATTCTTGGAAGCTAATGTTCTTTGCTTGTCTTCCTCAAAAACTCATCAATTGCTATACACACACAAATATCCACATGCACATACACATGCATGCATACATGTACATATTTACAAAAACTCTTTTTACATAGAAAAAAGTTAGTTAGGTAAATATGACAATGTCCAATCTTATAACTAATATTTTAAGTAGATTATTGATAATATATTTGTTTTCTCTTTTTTTCTGTTGAAAACCAAATAGCTTATAACTTGAGTTTCCATATACATAAAACTCCAGTTTTGATATTTTCTCAGATTAAAGATAAAGTAAAAAGGTAAAGTAAATTTGTGTAACTTACCAACATATTTGTTTCTTTACATTCAAAAATACACATTGATATTAAAATGAGTAGGAATATTTCTTTATATTGTTATATATCTTCATATAATTTACCATGAATTATTTTGCTTTACAAGTTCAATTAATTTTCATGCTCTAAAATTTACTAACATTGTACCAAAATTTGCATTATCATCAGTAATAAATATTTACTCACAACCCATCTTACAGTTATTATAGCATAATTATGAAAAACTCTTCTGTTTTTCCTATTATAGGCAAGTTTTATGGAAGACTTATTCTTTCAGGCATTTGATTGGAATAAACTATATTTTCATTTTTTTATTTATTGTTGGCTTATTAGCTTATAAGGTAGGAAAAATATCCTAAGAGTAATTGTAGCACAATTCATTTATGTCCTCATAAATTACAAAGAGCAATAAAGTTTTAGAAAATGATCTTCAACACTAGTAATATGAAGTTGATATTTTGAGGGTTTGTTACTTTTTCTAATAACAATTCCTTGAGGACTAGAGGCTTAGTGTATTAATATTTATATATGGCAATAAATTTAAAATGATAATACAAAACATGCAGCATAACAAAATATTATTTCTAAAAATTAAATCAAACTTGTCTACAGTTCCTTCTCAAACTTGTTATTTTATTGCTTAGGGGAGGCTCTCCATGACACTGACCACTAGTTCATAGTTATTCCTTGATGCTGGATAATGAAATCCCTATAGGGAAGCCTCACATTTACCTTCTACAGTACACTTTGGCAGCTGCAGCTTTTGCATGATAAATGTTGCAATTAAAACTAGTGTGTTCTGCATAAAATAACCTTCCTCAATCTTGCTTCAAATTTTTTTAGAAAGCCATCAATATAATAGAAAATATATGAAGTAAAATTTTTTCAAAAGAAAAACTATACATATTCATAATTTATAGCATTAATATTAATAGCAGCAATAATATTTTTGCAAAGAAACTTTCTTTCACCAAAAGAGAAATGTTATTTTTTGAGATTCTACAAGTAGAGAAAATAAAAGATACACTAGATTCACTTTACTTGATTATTAATAAGAGCATCATATTTTAAAATATGCATTTTAATAGGACATTTTCTACTATTTTATATTAGTAGAGATTAAATTTATTGAAATTTTGGAAAAAGAAGATGTGACATAAAGTATTATGTTTCTTTATAATTTATAGTATTTGAAATTCAATCCCAACATATACACATATTTTATATTTTACATATGGGTAGATGTGTGATCACATACATTCTTGTTATTACAGTTCATCTTTTTTTTTTTTTTTTTTTTTTTCAGATTGATTCTACTCTCCTGCTCTTCTCCTATATCAGACACAGAAAGTTTCACTTACATACCACCAAATTACCCATTTGTCACCTTGGAATGAATCTTTGCAACTTTTCTGCTATTCATATAATTACACTATACATATATATATATATATATATATATATATATGAATGCACAGTTGTACATATATCCATATGCATTTACAATAAGATTTGTTATTGTTTGTTCTACAGAAAATGGAATCCTATTATACTCAATCTTCTACAAGTGTCATTCAATAATATTTTCTGTAAATCTCTGCAAGTTAGTGTCATGTCTCAAAATACACATGATATTCTAAAGTTCAAACTCACCATAATGCATAACACTATTCCATTATTTTAAAAGAATTCATCTTACTTCATATGTGGCTATATCATAATATATCTATTCTGATTTTTATTTTTTTTTTTTCTTGGTGTCCTTTTAAAGCTGCTGTGAATAACAATATCATTGTGCGTCTCAAATGATGATATTGATGATTTATTTCTGACCAATACATTTTGAGAAATTCTTTCCTAGGATTGGGTGTTTTTTTGTTTGTTTGTTTGTTTTTGTTTATTGTTTTTTAATTTAAAAAACATTGTATTTTTTTCAAATGTATTATAAAAATGCACATTTTCAACTTTTGTAACATTCATGTTTCTAGAATTAATATATGAGAATATTTTTACCTCCAAGTATATTCAACATTTTATCATGTTAATAGATATGAAATAACATTTTATTGTGTTACTTTCTTTGCTGATACATAATTAATGGTGTTATATATTAGCTATCCATTCTGATGCAGATGTGCATCCTTAAACAAAGATCTTGAAATGTGTTTCCTAATGTGAGGAATTTGGGATAGAAATTAGGATCTCTGTCTCATAAGAAAGTTTGAGAGACTCAAATAAGCTATCTTGCCTAATGAACTTTGAATTATTATGCAAATGAAATCTAAACAACATATCAACTCCAAAAGTAATGGAAAGATTATTTCTGAAGGTAGAATGTTCAGGGGAAGTAACTCTGTCCTCTCTTACTTGATTGCCTCTAGCTGTGAAATATCAACTGCACTTGAACTCAAACTTGCACACAATTGACTCAGTTTTCCTTTTTGTACTACTATGATCCTCAGACTTTCTCATGTATTAATTGTCACTAGGATAAATATTTTTGTGTATGTTAATTTAAGGCATTTAAAAGGTGCCCAGACATTTGGAGATGTTTTCATGTTCCAAAGGAAGGGGATGTGGACAGGACAGAGTGAAGGAAGGCTGTCAGATTGCTTGAATTACACAGGGTAAGGCTGTACAGCTGCAGAGGTGCACTATCCTTCAAGAAAAGGGAAGAAGGACCCCAAAGTGAGTCAGCCATCATCAAGGCTGCCACTGCCACCACAGGCTGTGTTCACTGGCTCTTTAGATTGGGCTGCCTCCTTTCCTGTGGTCTCAAAGGATGGGAATGTGGCAACATTGTCATGTAAATGGGGACCTCACAGAGAGCAGCGTAAGTAGAGCCACCCCAGTGTACTGTGCAGGTGAATCTGCCACAACAATGATCCTGGAAACAGGGACATAAGCCAAGGAAGATAATTATTGAGCTTAAGGACAAATGTATTTTGTACTCCTTTTCTTATTTCTCTATGTTAGATTGGTCATTTCACTCCTAATTTTGCATCTTGGACCCAGAAAACTTTTTTGGCTCCATGGGTTTATGAAAAGAAATTTTGCCCCACAATGAACCATAACTTGAATCTCACTCATATGTTATTTAGATGGTATTTAGATGATTTCAGAATTTAGACTTTGGAGCTGTTACTGAAATGAATTAAGATAGAAGCTTTTGGAATAGAATGAATATATTTTGTCTCTGAATAGGTCATGCATTTGGGGGGTCCAGGACAATAACACCTTTGAATGAATTTTTTTCAAATTGAAATTCACATGTTGAAGTTCTAATTTCCAAGATGAAGATATTTGCAGATGGGCTTCTGGAGGTTCTTAGGATGAGATAAGGTGGTAAGAGCTATGTTCCCACAATGGGATTCATGCTTTTGTAAAAAGAGATACCAGGATACTTGTGTTTTTTGTTTCCCAACTGCTGTCCTGATGTGTGTATGTGTGTGTGTGTGTGTGTGTGTGTGTGTGTGTGTGGAGTGTTTATGCACGCGTGCACATGTATCATGGGAAAACACAGTGAGAAGGCAATCATCCACAAGCCAGGAAGAGAACCCTCACTAGAACTGGACAACGCTTGCAGCATCTTACCCTTAGAATTTCAGTCTGCAGAATTGTGAGAAAACAAACTTGTTTAAGCTTTGCAATCTATGACATTTTATTATAGGAGCTTGCACTCACCAGCAAAGGCAAAGTCTTTACAACTCAGCTTCCATCCAGCAATTTTTGAGGCTGTTATTGTTTATATACAGATCCTAAATGCTGTTCAAAATCCAGCTGTAGAAACCAAGTACTCTATAGAAAAGTACACATGCCAAAACCTTAAATTTGGGGAAGACAGGAAAACTTGTAATTTTTGGCCCTCACCTTTGTAATTGGTGTTTACCAACACTTGTCATTTGGCTTCCTGCTTCCTAACCCCTTATCCTTCCTGTTTTTACATCAATTTTCAAAGGTATTCATATGCCTTTGCCAAAGTCCAACCAAGTTGACACTTTTCTTGAGGTGAAAATGACCAAACCTTTGCTTATGTACATGTTTCCCACCTTAATCTCTCTGGAGGTATAGTAAGCATCTCTAAAATCTCTGTCATTACTTTAAGTTCTAGACTCAGCTTATAAATTTGGGGGCTTCTAAGGTTCCATAAACTAGCACCGTTCTCATCCTAGAATCAACCAATTTAAACATAAGATCAAGAGAAATAGTGGCCAAAAGCATTAATGAATTCAGGTTAGAAGATGAGGCTTACATATGTTTCTAATACTGATTACATATAATTACACAGATTTCTTGACATAAGTTGCAATCTCCATAGGGGTGTCACTGGTTTTTATTATTGTTAGATTTCCAGTATAACAGAAAGCAGAAAGGTACACATCTGAGAGACTAGCTTTAGATGTCCTGTTTATCCTCACAAATTTACTGTTTGTTATTTATCCTCCTTGGAATGTCAGAAGTAAAGAAAAAAAAATATGATTAGTAGTTTTACACAGCTTTTTACACATGGGAGGTGAATGGAAAAAGCAATTGCAAGTAGAAAAATTAATTTTCTTTTTAAATATAATTGAAAAGAATGAGTGCATCAAAGTGAAACATTTTATATAAATTATATTTTTCACAGAAAGATTAGATTGTAAAATTTATGTGTGAATGTGTGTGTGTTTACTCTATTTTCTAGTAGCCAGTAATAATAATAACCCAAGGTTTCCTGCCACTCTATGATATTTTAAATCAGAGTTTGTCAAACAACATCACAACATAAGCATGAATCTGTCCCATTTTCCATTTTATTAAATAAAGTTTTATGGGAAAGACAACCATACCCATTATCTATGTATATACTGTCTATGGCTACTTTTGAGATATAATAGCAGGGTTAAACAATTATTTCAAATATCATTTTGCCTGCAAACCTAAAACACTTACTATCTTGCCTTTTATGTAGAAAGTTTGCTCACCTATTTTAAGATGATAGAAATAAAATTTTAAACAAGTATTTGAATTAACAGGGTTTTTTATTCTCTAAAAAAAATACAAAAATCTGTGACAAAATTAATTGTATGAAAATGCAACCTGGGCATTTCTGAGTTTAGGTGTCCATTAAAAATCTATTCAATGCTTCCATTTGAACTTTTTCATAGGCTCAAAAATTTCTAATATTGAAAGCTTTATACATATATACAGATTATAACAGTGTATATCTTTTGATTTCATGCACTTCCAGATTATTATTAAGCAAATGAAAACATTAAATTATTGAATCTGCTAACATTTCACTATACATCTCTAAAAGACAAGGACTTCTTTTGTACAATGTAAGTTCAAAACTAATATCACTCTAAGAATATTAATAACTGCTTTACATCATCAGATATCTAGACAATGTTCACTTTTCTATTTTGAATTAAAATTTTAAAATATTTATTGATTGCTTACAGATATGATTTATAGTTTCTTCCAACATTTCATGTTTTTGAATTTTCAATATTTTTTGAAGAATTGGGTATTTCTTAATTTTTTGAATTGCTTCTGATAGTGTGATTCGAATATGCCTCTTTTCATTGTATTTCCCCAAAATTAGGTAAAGAGGTTTGAATAAATCAAAATCAATGTGTTAAAAACGATGTCATAAATGATTTTTTATACTTCCTTTAAGAACTATGTAAAGTCTGCTTGTATAAATTTTGATAATAATGATTGTCACTGAGATTGTTTTATTGGAGTTTGCAAAATAGAAATACTAAAGTTCATTATTCTTTATTTGTTGGAATATTCCTATAATTATGCATTTCTTCTTATTAACATTATGTGCTTATGTGTAAATATATATATATACATATTATATATATATATATATATATATATATATATATATGACAAGGTAAATCCCTAATTTTTTTCCTTATTTACCGTTTTTAAATATATATAAATGACATATATATATATATAAATGACAAGGTAAATCCCTATTTTTTTTTCCTTATTTACCATTTTTAAATTAAAAAAAAAATTTTAATTAAAAAAATGGTTTTTTGTTACCAAGGATTCAAACCAGGGGTGCTTAACCATTGAGCCACATCCCCATCCCTTTTTACTTTTTATTTTTTAATTCTAATTTGTTATACATGCTTGCAGAGTGTACTTCATTTCATATTACATATAAAGAGCACAATTTTTCAACTTGCTGGTTTTACATAAAGTATTTTCACAACAATTGTGTCTTCATACATGTACTTAGGGTAATGATGTCTAATCATTCCACCATTATTCCTGTCTCCTTGCCTCCTCCCCCACTCCCCACCTTTGTTCTATTTAAAGTTACTTCATTTCTCTTATCCCCCCTCCCTTGCCTTTATAAGTCAGTATCTTCATAACAAAGAGATCATTCCACCTTTGTTTTTTTTTTTTTTTTGGATTGCCTAAGTTTACTTAGCATTATTTTCTCCAACTCCATCCATTTACCTGCAAATTCCATGATTTTATTATCTTTTAGTGCTGAGTAGTGTTCCATTGTGTATATATACCAAAGTTTCCCTATCCATTCATCTGCTGATGGACATCAGGTTGGTTCCACAATCTAGCCATTGTGAATTGTGCTGCTATAAACATTTATGTGGCTGTGTCCCTGTAGTAAGCAGTTTTTAAGTCTTTTGGGTAAAAGACCAAGGAGTGGGATAGCTGGGTCAAATGGCAGTTCAATTCCAAGTGTTCCTATAAATTTCCATACTACTTTCCAGATTGGCTTCACCAATTTGCAGTCCCACTAGCAACCTATGAGTGTGCCATTTTCCCCACATCCTCACCAGCATTTATTGTTGTTTGTATTTTTGATGGTTGTCATTCTGATTGGAGTGAAATGAAATCTTAGAATACATTTGATTTGCATTTCTCTAATTGCTAGAGATGTTGAACATTTTTTCATATATTTGTTGATTGTATATCATCTTCTGAGAAGTGTCTGTTTAATTCCTTGGCTCATTTATTGATTGGGTTTTTTTTTGGTATTAAAGTTTTTGAGAGCTTTATATATCCTTTAGGTTAGTGTTCCATGTGATGTGCGTGTGGTAAAGATTTGCTTCCATTCTGTAGGTTCTCTATTCATCTCACTAGTTATTTATTTTGCTGAGCAGAAGCTTTTTAGTTTGAATTCATCCCATTTATTAATTCTTTGTTTTAATTCTTACACTATATAGAGGTCTTATTGAGGAAGTTGGAGCCTAATCCAACATGATGGAGATTTGGACCTACTTTTACTTTTATTAGGTGCAAGGTCTCCAGTTTAATTCCTAGGTCCTTGATCCACTTTGAGTTGAGTTTTGTGCATCATGAGAGATAGAGATTTAATTTCATTTTATTGTATGAGGATTTCCAGTTTTCCCAACACCATTTGTTGAAGAGGCTATCTTTCTTCTAATAAATGTTTTTGGCACCTTTGTCTAATATAAGATAACTGTAGGTGTGTGGGTTAGTCTCTGTGTCTTCTATTCTGTACCTTTGGTCAACTGGTCTATTTTGGTGCCAATACCATGCTCTTTTTGTTACTATTGCTTTGTAATACAATTAGGGTCTGGAATAGTAATGCCACCAGTTTCACTCTTATTGCAAAGAATTGCTTTGGCTATTCTGGGTCTCTTATTTTTTCAGATGAATTTCATGATTTCTTTTTCTATTTCTATGAGGAATGATATTGGGATTTTGATTGGGATTGCATTGAAACTGTATAGTGCTTTTGGATGAATGATCATTTTGACAATATTAATTCTGCCTATCCATGAACAAGGTAGATCTTTCCATTTCTAAGATCTTCTTTGTTTTCTTTCTTTAGTGTGCTGTAGTTATCATTGTAGAGGACTTTCACTTCTTTTGTTAAGTTGATTCCCAAGTATTTTTTTTTTTTTTTTGAGGCTGTAGTAAATGGAGTGGATTTCCTAGTTTCTCTTTCTGAGGATTTGTCGCTGATGTACAGAAATGCCTTTGATTTATGGGTATTGATTTTATATACAGCTAATTTGCTGAATTCATTTATTATTTCTAGAAGATTTCTGGTGAAATTTTTTGGATCTTCTATGTATAGAATCATATTGTCTGCAAATAGTGATAATTTGAGTTCTTCTTTTCCTATCCATATCCCTTTCATTTCTTTCGTCTAATTGCTCTGGCTAGGGCTTCAAGAACTATGTTAAATAGGAGTGTTGAAAGAGGGAATCCCTCTCTTGTTCCAGTTTTTAGAGGGAACGCTTTCAGTTTTTCTCCATTTAGGATTATGTTGGCCTGGGGCTTAGTGTAGATGGCCTTTACAATGTTAAAGTATGTTCCTGTTATCCCTAGTTTTTCTAGTGTTTTGAACATGAAGGGATGTTGTATTTTGTCAAATGCTTTCTCTGCATCTATTGAAATGATCATATGATTTTTATATTTGAGTCCATTGATATGATAAATTACATTTATTGATTTCCTTATGTTGAACCAACCTTGCATCCCAGAATGAACCCCACTTGATTGTGGTGCAATATCTTTTTGATATGTTTTTGTATTAAATTTGCCAGAATTTTATTGAGAATTTTTGCATCTATATTCATTAGAGATATTGGTCTGAAGTTTTCTTTCTTTGATGTGTCTCTGCCTGGTTTTGGAATCAGGGTGATATTGGCCTCATAGAATGAGTCTGGAAGTGTTCACTCTTTTTCTATTTCATGAAATAGTTTGAGAAGTATTGGTGTTAGTTCTTCTTTAAAGGTCTTGTAGAACTTGGCTGTGTATCCATCCAGTCCTGGGCTTTTCTTGGTTGGTAGGTTTTTGATGGCATCCTTTATTTCTTTGCTTGAAATTGATCTATTTAAATTGTGTATATCATCCTAATTTAGTTTGGGGATATCATATATTTCTAGAAATTTTCAATGCCTTTGATAATTTCTATTTTATTGGAATATTTCAAAATAATTTATAATTAACTTCTGTATTTCAGTAGTGTCCGTCATGATATTTCCTTTCCTGCTTTTTACCATGTAAATGATATATTTTATCCCATCCTTTCATCTTTAGTCTGTAGGTGTCTTTTCCTATGAAGATGTGTCTCTTGAAGGCACCATATTGTTGGGTCTTGTTTTTTTTAGTCCAATTTATTAGCCTATGTCTTTTAATTGGTGAGTTTAAGCCATTCACATTCAGGATTATTATTGAGACACAATATGTATTACCAGTCATTTTTTAAAAATTAATTTATTTACTTTTTTAGTATTTAGCTTGACTTGGTTTCTCCTTTGGTTGTTTTTTTCTTTATTTTAGTTCTTCCCTTTGCATATTTTAATTGTTGTTTTTCATTCCTTCCTCATGGAATATTTTGCCAAGAATGTTCTGTAGTGCATGCTTTCTTGTTGTGAATTCTTTTACCTTTGTTTATCATGAAGGTTTTATTTCATCATCAAATCTAAAGCTTAATTTTGCTGGATATAAGATTTTTGATTGGCATCCCTTATCTTTTAGAGCATGGTATATGTTGTTCCATGATCTCCTGGCTTTGAGGGTCTGAGTTAAAAAATTTGTTGAGATCCGAACTGGTTTTCCCTTATAAGTAATTCTATCCTTATTTTGTATGCTAGGCATTTTCATTATAATGTGCCTTGGTGTAGATCTGTTGTAATTTTGTACATTTGGAATCCTATAGGCCTCTTGTATTTGATTTTCAAATTTATTCTTCCTGCTTGGGAAATTTTCTGATATTATTATATTGAATAGATTGTGCATTTCTTTGGTTTGAATCTCTGCACCTTACTCTATTCCAATAAATCTTAAATTTGGTCTTTTAATGGTATCCCATAATTCTTGGATATCCTGTTCATGTTTTTTTTACCATCTTCACTGTGAGGTCAACTTTATTTTTAAGATTGTATATTTTGTCCACATTGTCTGAGATCCTGTCTTCCAAGTGATCCAATCTGTTTGTGATGCTATCTATTGAGTTTTTTTTTTTTTTTTTTTTTTAGTGGCTTATTGTTTCTTTCATTTCAAGGATTTCTGTTTGTTTTTTTCTCAGATTCTCTCTCTCTTTCTTGAAGTAATCTTTTGTTACTAGTATTTGTTTTCTTATCTCTTTTTTGGTGAGATCTATGGTTCCTTGTATTTGATTTCTTATCTCTTTTTTGGAGAGATCAATTTTTGCCTCTATCTGCTCAATTAGGTCATTTTTTAAATCCCAAATCATTTTAATTATGTATATCTGGAACTCCCTCTCTGACATTTCACCTACTGTGCTTTCTATGGCTTCTATTGTTGTAGTATCTTGGTTTGTTTTGGGCATTTTCCTCTCTTGTTTTTTCATGATGTCTATGTGTTTTCCTCTCTTTCAGGGTAAGCCTGAGGTGTTATGGCTTCTGCCCTATTTTCTTATAGTGTCCTTATAGGTTACCCAAAACCTCATTTTTTGGGGAAAGATCAATATTACAACATCCAATGTACCCAATGTGTATCCATATATCAGTTAGCTTCTATTTTTAAATTTATAGTTTTGTCACTATAAAGAAAAATGATGAGATCAGTTATCTTTTACCATATAGTCTCTATGATTACATGGTGGTTTACAGTATCTAATGGTAGAAGGGGGGACTTAGGAGTTGGCTAAGACATTTATGAGGTAGGATGTGAGAAAATACAGATATTAGATTATTTGACTAGTGAGAGTGTAATCATAAGAATTTGGCTGTTAGTAGGAGAAGCAAGAGATAGGCATCCCCATGTAAGACTCTCTGTTAGTTCACAACAGGATAACTGGTAGTGCCTCTAGTAGAGCACCCTCTGGCGCAGCCTGGTCCTCAGGGACCTTAGTGATGTCTTACCAGGACCTTTTTGTCATTCCTTGCTAGTAGCCTTGCTAGGGTCCTTCCTCCAGCTGGTGTCTACTGCTTCTCCCATTCACGGTGTAGGTAGGTGGGGGTCACACAGGCAGTTGGCAGGGCCCTTCCTCTGGCCAGGCCCTTCCTCCAACCGGGCCCTTCCTCCCTTATTTTTTACTTTGAAACAAGCTCTCCCTAAGTTGCTTAGGGACTCCTTAAGTTGCTGAGGCTGGCCTCAAACTTGCAACCCTTCTTCCTCAGCCTTTGGAGCCCGGGGACTTATAGGCATGCACCAGTGCACCCAGCCCTATTTAGCATTCTTAATCATGTATTTTAATATTTTACTTAGTTATTTTAACACATCAAAGTTATTATTCAGAAGATTATCAGATGGTCTAGATTCATTCAGGAGAACACTCCAGTTGGCTTGAGTTGGATCCTGGCAGGCTTGCTGATGCAGGATGTTGAATATTGCTGTGCAAACTCTGTCCCATATGCAATAGCTGTTGCTGTAAGAAAGCCTATTGCTCTCAGCGGCAAAGTGGTTTATGACATGAAGCTGTAAAATGGATGTCTCCACGAATACGGTTGTGGTGTTTCTTAGTAATTTTAGTTAACAGAAATAGAAAATATACATATTTAAAAATGAAATACAAAGACACATATATTTCCAGTTGAACTTCTCACATCCATAGATTTTTGTCTCTATTCCTCACACCCAAAATTTTAATTTCTTATTGTTCAAACCTATTACTTTTTCATTTTATATCATACAATATGCCTGTCTCAAAATTGACAAAATAATAAGCAACATGTTTAATTAAAACATATCATATCAATTATATTAATGCAAACACTATTTGAATGATTTTTCATATCTAGGGTGTACTGCTCTAGGATGTACAATTAAATTGTTGTGCTTTAATGTCACTTAGAATACTTCTTCTACATGTAGTTATGTCAGAGGTTTAACACTATAAGCACTAGTCTATCTTTGTAATTGGGGGGGATACATTTTAAGGCCTCCAGTGGATGACAGCAACTTCAGATAGAAGTGTGTGGGTTTATGTATATATGTGTATATATACATATATATATGTGTGTGTATGTGTGTGCATGTGTGTGTATGCATATATATATATTTATATATATATATAATATATACACACACATATACATAGTTATTTTTACCTATACATACATACCAATGATAAAATTCAATTTATAAATTGAGCTCAGTAAGAGACTAACAACAAAAACCAATGATAAAATAGGACAATTATACCTATACAATATAATAAAAGTTATGTGCATATTGTCCATCTCAAAATACCATATTGTACTATAGATCTTATCAACATAAGCACATGATTTTTTACTTTCTGCAGTACAGAACTTTCACTTTTTCACTTAAAGTAATTACTTTATGATTTCTCTCTGTTAGACCCTAATTCCTAACATCACTATTCTTGGGCTTTGGTAGCTTCTTAAAGTAAAATAAAGG
Source organism: Tamias sibiricus (assembly GCA_025594165.1). Taxonomy (NCBI): domain Eukaryota; kingdom Metazoa; phylum Chordata; class Mammalia; order Rodentia; family Sciuridae; genus Tamias; species Tamias sibiricus. The sequence continues at coordinate 29,457,808 of CM046665.1, forward strand.
TAACTTGAACACAAGCAAGGAGACTACACAGCTGAGGCTCTGATATCTGAGAGGGCTGCTAGGTAACCAGCAGCTGTGATAAATACACTATGGATACCCTGCACAAAATGATGGTTCGTATCCAGAGCAAAGGGAGCAGGGTGGAGTTAGATTTCCTCTTATTATTCAGAATGGCATAAAACTTATGAAATACTCACTTCTGGAATCATCCCTTTAATATTTTCAGACCCAGATTGGCTACAAGTAAATGAAACCTTTAGAAAGTTAAGCTGTGAGGGAAGGAGGCTACTGTAAACAATTTTATTTATTTCAAAATAAATTTTTAAGAATCATTTCTCTTAGATTTAATTTTGTTTTATAATCATGAAAATGTTTATGTACTTCCAAAGTCATATTTATTATGTCATGTAAATTCATGGAAGACTAGGCACTAAAATTATCCTCTCCAACCTATTCCCTTTCTTGCTTTATGAGTAAGCACTTTTTAAAGATATGGTTAGCCTTTTATGATTTTTAAAAAAAAATACACATATAAATGTATGGGAGCTTCTTTGCATAGCACTTTCTAATTGTTCTGAACCTAAGAAAATAAAAGAAAAAATTCTGTGTGTGTGTGTGTGTTTCACCTTTTCTGTAATTTTTAGCATAATAAACTCTGCTTATCCTTTTTTAATAAAATATAAATAAATTTCTCAATCCATTTTGCAGTTACTGTATTAAAAGATTTTAAACCATTCTCCATTTATGTCTGAGTTTTTATCAGTATTCCATTATTGCAAATAGGGATTCAGCGATAGCCTTGTGCACAGGTCCTTTCACATTTTTGTCAATGTATATTTGATAGAAATCCCACCAGTGAAAGTGCTGGGGAAAAAATAAGATTATGCATACTTATTTAATTGTTTTAAAAAGTTTATTTATTTAACATGTCTACTTTAAATATATATGCAAAATATATACAACATTACTAATTATTTAAACATATAACTGAATTAAATTTGAAAGCTTTAGTTAAATGGTATTATATTAAAAATACTCACCATATGAAATTTAATGGATTCCCTTTGTAACATTAAGTTATTACTTTTGTGCATTCTTTGGGTTTTGATTGTCACAGAAATAACTCTAGTCATTATGTCATTTTTAACAGATCAATTGAGAAGAATGTGACTTCTATTTTTACCAAGGTCTATTTTTCAAAGGAAGGCTATAATAGGAATTTCTTTGTAGTGATTGTAGTATTATTATTCCTTTAAGCGGTGAAAAAACTAAAGTCTTTACTATTGTCTATAGGAGAACTTACATTAACATACTTTGTTTTCATTTAATGTCTCTTTCCCTTCTTTGAAAATGTGTTTGGTTTGCTGTGTGATATCTATCATGTTTCTGAATCTCAAAAGTAGCCAATTTTGAGTGGGACTTTTATGAACATATTTTACTTATTTAAAGAACTAACAACACTGCTGTAATGATGAAGCTGTACTCCTATTGATTAACTTTATTTTCTAAGTTTAAATTCAGTGGTATACCTTTTCTTTTCCCCCCTTCCCTCCCCGCTTGCTCCCTCCCTTCCCCTCCCTTCCCTTTGACCATTCTAGTGTTCCTCTAATCCTCCTATGTACCCCCATCCAACAACACTGTGAACTAGCCTCCTTATATCAGAGAAAATATTCAGTATTTGGATTTTTGAGATTGACTAATTTTACTTAGCATTATATTCTCCAACTTCATCCATTTACCTGCAAATGCCATTATTTTATTCTCTTTTATTGCTGAGTAAAATTCCATTTTGTATATATATACCACATTTTCTTTATCCACTCATCTACTGAGGCACATCTAGGTTGGTTCCACAACCTAGCTATTGTGAATTGTGCTGCAATAAACATTGAAGTGGCTGTGTCACTGTAATATGCTGTTTTTAAGTCCTTTGGGAATAGACCCAGGAGTGGGATGGCTGGGTCATAGGGTGGTTCCATTCCCAGTTTTCCAAGAAATCTCCATACTGCTTTCCATAACGGTTGAAACATTTTGCAGTCCCACCAGCAATGTATGAGTGTGCCTTTTTCCCCACATCCTCTCCAACATTTATTGTTGTTTGTGTTCTTGATAGCTTCTATTCTGACTGGAGTGAAATGAAATCTTAGAGTAGTTTTGATTTGCATTTCTCTAATTGCCAGCGATGTTGAGCATTTTTTCATGTATTTGTTAGATGGATATCATTATCCTAAATGCATGATTGAAGACCTCAATGGTACAAATATACTTTGTATACAAACAGTTGTATGTAAAAAGATGCTATATATGTGCACTATGAATTGTAATACATACTACTATTATAAATAAAAAAAAATCAGTGGTATGTTAATCAGAAATTAAGATTTATGTGAATAGTCACAACTGTACATTGAATTTTTTCAGGAAAAAGAATCAGTAAAAATTTTTAAAAGACCCATAGATGTGTTCAAAATGAAATACCAATAGAAAAATGATGAGTAAAAGGAAAGTATAAACAAAGAATCAAATATCTATAGTGAATGTTCACCAATTTAAATTGCATATAATGACAAAAAAAGGAATTTTAGAAATATAAATTATTAAATTGTGGTTGAATTTTTTCTAAAAATGAAAAACACATCAATCTGAGCTCCAAACAGATTAAGAACCCAAAACAAAATTAATACAGAAAACAGCATATATGATCACATCATTTCAAATTGTAAAAATTAGATAAAAATAAAACCGTAACAACAAAAAAAAGAAAAAAAATGTTATCTTGAACACAGAAATAAGAGTGCTGAGAAACAACTGACATAGCAAGATAAATTAATGTTGGAAGACATTGAATGATTTATTTAAATTATTAAAAAATAAGAAACTCTAAACAAGAATTTAAAATAAAGGTAAGATACAGCTATTTCAAAAGAAAATGATTATGAATAGCAAGATTATATACTTAAGTCTACCTTTATCAAAATCACATGAATATAAACTGTCTATAGGCCTCAATTAAAAAATACAGATTTTAATATTTAATAAAGCCCTATGCTTCTTATAAGAAATACAATTTAAATAAAAACACACAAGTAGGTTTAAAGGAAACATGTATGATGTCAACATAAGTCAAAATAATTATGTATTTGGAAGTAGATTTCCAAATAACAAATATTACCAGAAATTAAGTAGCTTACTTTACAGTGAAGAAGGAGTTAGTACATCAAAAGGACATAATAAACTTGAAATTTAAATCATCTAATATTAAAGATGCAAAATAGATGAAGCAACAATAGGATGGCAAGGAAAATTGAGAAGTCCACATTTATAGTCAGAGATTTTAGTACCTCTCTTTCAGTTATTTACAAAAAGAAAAAGCAGTTGAAGTTAGTAAGAATAAGGGGATTTTAACATTATCAAGAACTAGACCTATTAACATTTATAGAACACTTTACTCAATAACATCAGAATACGTATTATTTTTCAAATGCACAAAGAACATTTCCCAAGATAGACCACGCTAGGAGCAGTAAAACAAGTTTTTATAAAATGAAAAGTATTCAAGTCATACAAAGCATGTTATCTGACTATAATGTAATTAAATTGGAATTGAATAGCAGAAAGAAATCTTCAAAGTACACAAATATTTGGAAACTAAATAACACCTTTATAAATAATCCATGGATCAAAGGATAAATCAAAAGGGAATTTATAATGCACTCTGAGCTAAATGAAAACAAAAACACAGCATATCAAAATTTGTAGGACTCTGCTAAAACTGCAAATAGGAAATTATTTTTTTTAGTTTTTTTCTTAGTTTGCTACAATAATAAGATATCATAAAGTTAGCAATATATAAAAAAAATGCAGATCTTGAGATCGGGAAGTCCAAGAAGCCAGCAAATGCAGTGCATGGTAAGGGCTGCTCTCTGTTTCAAATATGGCACATTGTTACTCTGTCTTCCAAAGGAAAGGAGCTCTGCGTCCTAACACTATATACCTGTGGTAGTTGCAACTTTTTAATAGGTCCAATCAACATGATGACAACAATATAATAGACTAGTATAATATCTTACAGAAGGGAACAACACTCAAAACCTCTGGGAATAAATTACAAAGGGCTAGATAGTTGATATCTCCTCAAAGTAGGACACTTGATTGTGTATTTCTGACCTTTGCCAACTCATCAAGTCTTTTCTAGTGTTCTTATGGACAGAGTTGAACATAAAAGCATTTATTGGATAAATAGCTTCTACACAACACATACCAGGGAATGTGTTAATTTGCTCAAGCAATGAAACCATGTGTAGTACAAAGCCATATGTCCTTGTGAATAATACCATTCTTATTAATTTGTACACTCTGCTGCTTATTTTGGTAACTCATCTTTTCTTCAGTGGTTGCTACCATTTTGCTCCTGTCATTCCAGTGTCCTATCATTCCCATTTCATTTGTATTTAACTATTGGCTGTTTTTCTAACTATGAGTTCTGACCTGTAGAGAAGTGATCACAGAGCTTTTCCAGAATGCAGAGCTTTCCTCACAAATTTGCTTCTCAAGGTAATGGTGAAAGTTAAGCTTTCTGGACACTTTCATTGTGGAAGAGTATGTCTTAAGTAATACATGTTCTCAGACATTAAACGTTCCCAATGGTTGAAGTTGGAGAATATCATACTAAGCAAAATAAGCCAATCCCACAAAACCAAAAGCCAAATGTTTTCTCTAATATGTGGATGCTAATTCATAATAAGGCTGGGGTCAGTAGGGAAAAATAGCACTACATTAGATTAGGTAGAAGGAAATGGTGGGAGGGGAGGGAGTGAATATGGGTATAGGAAAGATAGTGAAATGAAACAGACATTATTACTGTATGTATATATGTGACTATATGACCAATGTGATTCTGCAACATGTACACTTAGAAAAATGAGAAGTTGTATCCCATTTTTGTATGATATAGCAAAGTGCATAAGTGCATTCTACTGTCATGTATAACTAATTAAAACAAATTAAATTTTTTTTTTTTAAAATTACCTTTTGACCATCATGCTGAAAAATGGAAAACCGAGGTTTAGCAGTTTCCATCAGTAGTGAGAACACTAGACTAAAAGTAGAAAAATAAAATGTTATGGTTTATCTTCAATAAAGTAATAATGGTATAAAAAAATAGATTTTCTAAGCACTTGTTTACCAAAATAAAGAAGCTTCTACAATAAAAAAAAAAAAAATCCCTAAGTCTTAAAATTCCATCCTCTATGCTAATAGAGATTGGGAATTTTCAATTTGTTCACAGTACAATAGATTTCTGATCTATATCTCAGCCAAGAATTTGAGTAAATATTTAGTGCCCTTTCTAATCTCCTGAACTGTAACATTAAATGTAGATTTACTGCATGGTGAACCAATATCAATAAAATTGGCCTGATGCAACTTTATGATGTTTTTCCCTTTATCCTTCACACTTAAAATACATTTTCATACATGTTCATTAGACATCTCCTTTTAAAAGTCAGGAAACTCAAGTACTTCTTTAGCAGTGTAACACATCTTTCATGTAAGGGTTTTGGTTGTGGAAGTATATAAAACAGAATCTCCCTGGTGAGCAAACTCCCAGGGAATAATAGATGTTTTGTTTTCCACAGCTGGAACATTCTGCAGTTTCTCCTAGGAACTAGTAAGATAACTAATACATGCTCAGTGCCTGGGAACGTTTCTGTGCATAGGTGCAGGATGACTAGCTACTGTGGTAATGCCCTCCAGAAGGAGGCTCTGTACTAGAATCTTATCAGCCTCAACCTTAATCTCAGACATACAAGTCCTGGGAATAAAGGAACTCCCTTGTTAGACAACCACAATGTTTCACCAAGTTCCTCTTCTCCATTAACCTGTCCATATAACAGTATGAACTTTCTTGAAAGCTACACAAAGCTCCTAACATTGCACATTGCAACTTAGTATGTAATTGAGAAATAAGCTACATAAGGTTGCTGACTCTGTAACTTGCCTAATGATACAATGAACAGTAATGTATTAATGATGCCAGAGACCTAATGTAACCTATGGATATAAATAAAGCTGACAGCTTGGATGAGCAGCCATTGCCTTTGAATCTTGCTTCTCTCTCTTTTTGATTTCTTTACACTTTTCACGGGTCACATTTTGTACCTCACTTTAAGAGCCTGATGGTCCTTTAACATAGTTTAAAGTATATAAGCAGAGATGGAAGAGGGGTGGGAATGGGTTCATAGGAGAATCAGCATTATTTAAATATGTCAACCCCTCAGGAGAAGCCAATACCATTCTATCAGGTAATGCATCTTTGAGACAGAGGTTGATAGTTATGTATCACTGAGAATGGGGAGCTGTGGAAAATTCACTAGCAGAGTGGAAAAAAATTGCATGAGAAACTCTTCCAATGGGAATGGTAAGACTTCTCCCATTGGCAAAGAAAATCATAACAACTCAGTATAATGAGCTTCATCAGAGTCTGCTCATGTGTCCTCGTCCCAATTTAAAGAATTGCTTTGTTTGATAATAAATGCTCTCAACAGTAAACCCCTGCAAGGTGAAGTGTTCAATTTGTGATAAAATTTAATCAATCACAGATGATCTTCTATAGTTGGTTTTCAATAATTTTATCCCTATGGTTATAGGAGGTAAAGCTCTCTTTTGCACTATATCTAGAAGTTCTTAGGTCATTTATGTGCTACTGGAATTGAGAATTTGAATTCTTGAGATTAGCCTTTCTTTTTACCACTTTGTACAGAAACATTATGAGTAATCAACTAAAGTCATTTTATTCCTTAGGTTAAAAAAAATGAAAGTATATACAATGTCACTTAGCCCCTTGTTTTTTGTAAATTATTGATTAGGAGAACCAATATAGACATTTTCTTTATTTTTTAACATTTCATGCCATGTCTGTTTCCTACTGAAAATATGTTCAGATATAATGAGATTAGAGAGCCAATTCCAGAAACTTCACAAAGAATTTAGAAAATATACCCTTAAAATTGTTTCTCTAGAAAAACTATAAGGAACAAAATCTGTTTTAGGGAAATTTAGAGAAACATAATCAATCGACCACATACAGATTCATTATTAGAGATTTGCTCAGATGATTATGAAGACTGAGAAATTCTGCTATCTGTAATCTGTAAGCTGTGAGGCCCAAAAAAACTGGTGATACAATTCAGTTGAAGGAAGAGCACACATGTTCTAAGGCAGAAGAAAATGGAAGTCCTAGTTGAAACAACAGACAGAGTAATTTTCCCCTGCTCTGCCTTTTTTGTTATATTTGGGCCCTCAGTTGATTGGATGATGCCATTAACATTTGCAAGGGTGATCATCTCCACTTAGTCTCTGAATTATAAGTCTTTTATGGAAACAATCCACAAAATCATATTTTACCAGCTACTTGAACATTCTTCAGCTCAGTAAAGTGGGTTTAAAAATTGCCATAACTCTAGAGGAAGGATGAGTGTGCTCTTTGCTTCTGCTGGGATATCTACTTAATCATAGCATTGATCACGTGTTTTTGAGCCTTGGTACTTGGACTGAAGCTTGAACCATTGACTCCCTTGATTATCAGGTCTTTAGGTTTTTACTTTAACAATACCACTGGCCTTTTTGTGCCTTCAGCTTGCAGACGACAGATGTTGGAATTCTCATCCTTCACGATTTTTGTGGGCCAATCACTTCTAAAATAAACCTATATATTCATGCACATTCTGTTACTACTGTTTGTCTGGGCTACCCTAATATGCACAGTATCTGCCCTAATTCTGTCTATTAAAAGAAACAAGTAAATTTTTTTATAGAAAAGTCTATAATTATAAGTGTGATTATAATAGTCTGGAAAGCTCCCATGGGGACATATTAGAGGACAATAAGGTGGAAATCAATTTCAGAATATAATATTTTTATCAGAATCTGATTGTACTTTACCAAGAGTACACCGCAGGAATCTGAGGATGCTCCTAATGTAGTTCTTCCTGTTGTTAAAAGTTTCTAAATACTGCACAAATATGAGGGTATTAAAAGTTATGTGCAATAATATAAAAAATGCTGTTTTGCTTTGTCCACTCAATATCCTACTTTATGTTCCTCTTTCACCTCTGTGTGCTCACCTCTACCCTCATGCATGTGAATAAGTAAGCATGTGTGACCAAGTTCTACATGGTATCCACCAGTTTCAATAAAAATAACCAAGTAAGTTACCTACCTATCTGAATAAATTAGGTGAATATTTTTTCTTCTCCATTTAAATTCCTTGAAACATAGAGACACTAATTGCTTTATTTTCTATCAGCTAGTAAGGATATATATATATATATATATATATATATATATATATATATATATATATAATTTCCTTTGTAATTCCAAGCCTCTTGTCCAGGAATGTAATAATAATAGGAAATGGTCCATCTCCAGTCAAATTGATGACATAAAGATGAAAGGACAAAACTACCCCATTTACAATAGCATCAAAATAAAATAAAATACTTGGGAATCAACTTAACCAAAGATGTGAAAGACCTCTATAATGAAAACTACAGAACACTAAAGAAAGAAATTATGGAAGACCTTAGAAGATGGAAAGATCTACCCTGTTCTTGGATAGGCAGAACTAATATTGTCAAAATGACCATACTACCAAAAGCACTATACAGATTTAATGCAATGCCAATCAAAATCCCAATGACATTCCTCATAGAAATAGAAAAAGCAGTCATGAAATTCATCTGGAAAAATAAGAGACCCAGAATAGCTAAAGCAATCCTTAGCAAGAGGAGTGAAGCAGGTGGCATCACTATACCAGACCTTAAATACAGAGCAATAGTAACAAAAACAGCATGGTATTGGCAACAAAATAAGCCAGTAGACCAATGGTACAGAATAGAGGACACAAAGACTAACACATATAATTTCAGTTATCTTATATTAGACAAAGGTGCCAAAAACGTACATTGGAGAAAAGATAGCCTCTTCAACAAATGGTGCTGGGAAAACTGGAAATCCATATGCAATAAAATGAAATTAAACCTCTATCTCTCACCATGCACAAAATTCAACACAAAGTGGATCAAGGATCTAGGAATTAGACCAGAGACACTACACCTAATAGAAGAACAAGTAAGCTCTAATCTCCAACATGTTGGATTAGGCCCCAAGTTCCTTAATAAGAATCCTGTAGCACAAGAATTAATACCAAGAATCAATAAATGGGATAGACTCAAATTACAAAGCTAATTCTCAGCAAAAGAAACAATCAGTGAGGTGAACAGAGAGCCTACTAATTGGGAACAAATTTTTACCACATGCACGTCAGATAGAGCACTAATTTCTACAATATATAAAGAACTCAAAAATCTTAACACCAAAAAAACAAATAACCCAATCAATAAATGGGCCAAGGAATTGAACAGACACTTCTCAGAAGAAGATATACAATCAATCAACAAATACATGAAAAAATGCTCAACCTCTCTGGCAATTAGAGAAATGCAAATCAAAACCACTCTAAGATTTCATCTCACACCTGTCAGAATGGCAGCTATTAAGAACACAAACAACAATAAATGTTGGAGAGGATGTGGAGAAAAAGGCACTCATACATTGTTGGTGGGACTGCAAAATGGTGCAGCCAATATGGAAAGCAGTATGGAGATACCTTGGAAAACTTGGAATGGAAGCACCTTATGACCCAGCTATCCCACTCCTTGGTCTTTACCCAAAAGACCTGAAAACAGCATACTACAGGGACACAGCCACATCAATGTTTATAGCAGCACAATTCACAATAACTAAACTGTGGAACCAACCTAGACGCCCTTCAGTAGATGAATAGATAAAGAAAATGTGGTATATACACACAATGGAATATTACTCAGCAATAAGAGAGAATAAAATCATGGCATTTGCAGGAAAATGGATGGAGTTAGAGAATATAATGCTAAGTGAAGTTAGCCAATCCCAAAAAGTTAGCCAAATGCCAAATGCCAAATGTTTTCTCTGATATAAGGAGGCCAATTCACAGTGGGGTTGGGATGGAGAGCATAGGAGGATTAGAGGAACACTAGAATGGCTAATGGGGAGGGAGGGCAAGGGAGGGGACAAAAGGGTAAAGGAAAAAAAACAAAGATGGTAGAATCAGATGGATATCATTACCCTAAGTCATGTATGAAGTCACGAATGGTGTGAATATACTTTGCATACAACCAGAGATTTGTAAAAAAGTGCTCTATATGTGCAATATGAAATGTAATGCATTCTGCTGTCATTTATAGCATCTTAGAATAAAAATAAATTAATTAAAAAAAAAAAGATGAAAGGACAGTGTGTTTATGAAATCTCATCTGTGGGTTCCATGGCTAGAAATCCCAGTTTCTGCTGAATCCCGCCCCCCAACAGATAGGTAAATCAATAATCATTGAGCTTTTAATATTCAGTATAAGACAGAATAGACAATAGACAAAATACTGATATTACTCTCATTGCCATGCCTACTTAGCTATGCATTTATGGTTATCATCTATAAAACAAAATCTCAGGTAACCGATGGCCCTAAATGATTCTGTTTCTCAAATGTCCAAAAAAAATTTTTATAAGTTTATATAACAATTCCTTCAATATCTAGGGAATAATATAAAGATGGAGTACATTATTACTGCCCATCTCTCTGTATTACAATAATAATAGTTCTGCCTCAGGAGCATGCTAAATATCATTCAGATATGGCACAGTCCTGAATATGTAGTAGGTAGTTTGAACAGTTTTACCACTTTTTCCCATTGTCCTTATATTCTCTGTTAAAAAAAAAAAATTCAACAGGGTTATTTTGGTCTCACCCCTACTTTTCAAAGCACATAATGCTAGTTATCAAAATCTAATATAACAGGAAGAATATATTTCTTCTATTTGTGCTATTATTCTAATATCTGTACTTCAACATGATAGAGTATACATGCTATCTTACTAAAATGAAAAGATAACAAAAAGTTTGAAGTCATATTTCCCTCCCCAGATTCCTTTTATATTACCAACAATTAATTTTAAATTATCATTATGAATCTAACCTCCAGAAAAATCAACATCAATTTACTACAATAATATTACCTAAGTGCTTTAGGGAAAATTATTCCACTACTTTCATTCCATAGACATACTACTAAGTATGCAGATATGTATTTTTTCCTGTTGCAATGAAGTTTAAGAGAAAGAATAGGATGAAAACTCACAGGCCTTGTATTGCTAGTTTATTTATTAGCTACAAATCATGCATTTTTCTAAATTGCTCATAATTCTTAAAATATCATCTTGGCTGTGGATTAAGAGTGTTAGTATGATCTCAAGAAATAAATGAATGTGGTTTGAGATGGAGCTAAAATATCATAGATAAACTGATAGTATTTGCATATTATAAAATGGTATTATTCCTCCAGAGGATGTTCAATTAAAGGCTTATTTCATGTAGCTCAAACTTCATACATTTCTTTCCAGGAAAAGACATTGAATATATCTAATTAGAAGAATAGCTAGAGAAAAAAAAATCAATTTAGAATATTTGTGTTACAAACACAACTTGAAGAGGCTGGAGAAATATAATTATGGAACAATAGAAATGATATATCTCAATTGATAAGGTTTAATTCTTTAACATAAACACACAGGAATATTTAATTCTATGATCATAAATTTAAATAGGATTAGTAGCTAAATCTCTTGAGCTAGTTTACTTATTGGTAGCTAATTTACCCATTCAACAAGAGTAATATTTGTATATATTATTGTCCTACCAAGGATCAAATGCTGATCCTCACATGCTGCAAAGGCTCTACCAAAAAGCTACACCTACAGCACAATGGTTACGGACTTTTAAATTTCCAAACACCATCTGAGACAGGAAATAGTAGCCCATTCTATAGGCCTGGAAAATAAAGAAACTTTCCAAGATGAACTCTTTGTACAGGGGTATCTTGAGCTTCCAACCCAGGTCTAGCTTAATTCTAGAACATAGACAATTTCAACAATAATATGTTTTTACATTCCTCAAAAAAAAAAAAAAAAAAAAAAGTAAGTGTACACAAGTAAAGGAATCATATGTGTGGCATGCAGGTACAAATATAAAATTTATAAGTAAGAACTAGTTAGTAAGAAATAACATCTGTAAGTAAGAACTACTTAAAGTTTGAAATAATAAAATTGACAATAAAATTGACATACAAATAAATTACTACAGAGACATTAAATATTATATAATTGCCAAATTCTAAAGCTGGGAAAAATTAATCTGAGTTGATGAGATCCAAATAATGTGAGACCAACCACAGAAACAAAGGCATTTGGAAGAAATTAAGTGTTTGGAAAGAGAAACAGAGGATAATAATGAGTAGGAGATCCTGTGAAACAGCAGTCTTAATTTCTAGGGTTTATTGGTTATATGATCTAGGACAAGTCACAATATGATTATAACAAATCACTTCTCTATTCAATAGTCTTTTTAAAAAAAATCTGTTTAATTTTTCTATTTTATTAGTCAATTTTGGAAATTTGTAATTTTACAGACATTCATGTGTTATATGTAAGTTTTTTATTTTAATCATATGGAAAGTACTTGGCTCAGTTTACATATCAATAAAGTAGCGGAAAAGGGCTAAATTTATCTAGTTCCTAACACATCAGGAAAGGAAACTGCTTGTCCTATTTTTCCTTTTTAGTGTTTCAATGTACAAATGAATGAAGGTGGTTAATGTAAATGAGGTAAAACCAACCTTCAGTAGTAAACCTTTAACAAATATCAGATTTTTGGAAAATATATTTTCAATATAATAAAATGTCATTTATCATCCTGCACCTTACACTACTGAGCAAATTTGATCCTTATAAAATATCCTTCAGTAACACCAAATCAATTTTCTTATCATGAAAGCTTTTAGATAAGAAGGACCAGCATTCATATTATTTTCCCCCCCCCCAGTACCGGGGATTGAACTCAGGGGCACTCGACCTCTGGGCCGCCACATCCCCAGCCCTTTTCGTATTTTTATTAAAGACAGGGTCTCACTGAGTTGATACGTGCCTCGCCATTGCTGAGGCTAGCTTTGAACTCGTGATCCTCCTGCCTCAGCCTGCCAAGTAGTGGGATTACAGGTGTGAGCCACCACGCCAGTCTCATATTAATTTTTTTAAACGAAAAAAAAAAAAAAAAAAAAAAGAGTTGTTCTTGTTCTTGGTTTAGTTCATAAACCTAGTTGCATATGAATGTGGTATTAAAACAATGACAACCTAACAAAGCTTAGTGCAATATATTAGAAATAATGGTATGGACTTTAGACAAAATAACCTGACTGCCTAAAGATGTATAAACTCAGACAAACTAAAACTTACCCCATCACTGCAAAATATTTCACGCAACAATTTTGGATTCAATATTAGTATATTCAGTTAACCAATTAATTAACAACTTCTTGTTCTATCATCTTGTCTAATGTTTCATATTTCAATGCTATCTATAGTTGTAACTATGCTATTTATTGAATTAGAGTTGTTATTTTCTATTTTCCTAGGTATAGTTCTCTCTTCATACTACAATTTAGAAGCAATGCCTTGAACCCTACTCTCCTAAAAGGGGGGGGGGGGGAAAGGAAGAAGAAGAGTAAAGTTAGTACTTAACAATGATTGAACCAGACAGCTTTGCACAAAATCATAGGAAATGTGCATTTGAAATGCGTATTCAAAGGAGGGAGATAATTGTACCAACATATTGCATAGAATACATAAGTGGAGCCCTGGAGGTCAAAAAAGTAGAAGCAAACCAATTATGCTAAGTATCTACAAAATTGTTTTTCATTGTCTAATTGAAAAGTGATCACAAGGAATCAGAAAGGTTTAAATTAAAAGGGCTTTTAGTTTAAATCTGACCTTAAGCCAATGTTATTTAAATATGGTAAATAATGCATTCTGGAAGGATCTCTTCTACAAACTCAAAATTCCAATTGTGTATACATTTGGACCTTTTCTGGTTTCTCTCCAAGTTTTTTTAAGCATGTTTCTCAGCTTTTAGTTAATGAAAGAAGCGTACTTATTTACATCAAATATAAACATTATAAATTTATTTAGAAATCTTATCTTAATCCCAATATGTTTCCAGTGAAATAAATTTGTCCATTCATTTACTGCTTTTGGTAAATAATTTAGATCATTTAAGAAAAAACATTAAACATTGGCCTAAATAATTTCATCCATTTATTTGCTTTTGGTGAATAATTGAGAACATTTAAGGAAAACTGTACATCTGCCTAAATCACACAAATTAATCATCCCTCAGATGAAAGAATCTCTGAAAATCAATGCTACTTATTACGACATATTCTAGGTGTAACTTCATTGCTACATTGATCCTATTCAATAATATTAAATTCTGCTAAAATAAAATATGGCAGGAAAGGGGAAGGAAATGATTTTTTCAAGGACCTATTCAGAGGCCCAAACCCACACTTTGCCCTTCTGTGACCATTCTTTTCAGGCACCAGGATAGCCTTAAAATACAGATAGAAGATCAAGAGGCACCATGCATGGCTTCATCAAAAGCAGCATGTGTTCAAACTCAGCTTCTCCCTAGGCCTAAATGCATTCCCTTTATGAGACTCCAACTTTCAAATCAGCTTTAAAAGGACTGTTCTGTCTTTGGATAAATGGCATGGGGTAGAAAAGAGTAGTTTCTGTTGCTCCAGTTCTTTCAGTCCCTGATTCTTTGCAAGCTTGAGAACAGACCATAGAATGCTGGATTGTGAAGTGTCTGGCTGCAGTTAGAAGATGAGCCTCCCAGGCCCTAAGCAATGAACCTCCCATCACATGCACACACCCTACACAGATTGTGCTCTCTCAGTGTTTCTGGAATAATTCCATGAGGCCCTATTAAGAGTTTGCTTAATCAGAGGAAATATCAAAGCGTTTAATTGTTTGCAATTCTTCTGAAGTTGCAGAAACCAACAGCCAATTAGTACTCAAACTTCTCTTTTCAGATGGGAAACTAATCTCTTTTTAATACAAACTTTCCTACTCATTTTTTTTTTTCTTGGAAACACACTTTGCAACCCAAATCACACTTAGACTACAATAAAACAGAATATGAAATGATATTTTTCTGCAAACTATCATCTTTTCTGGTTCATTTTTGAGATCTTTGATATTTACATATGACCTTTCCATTTTTATTAACAGTTTATTGGATTTTTGCATTCCAGCCAGCAGAAGAGAAAGGTAATTTACAGAAAGATTTGACAGTTATACACACAGCTATAAACTTCAGTCCATTAACTTATTTCTCATGTAACCTTTAGTCAATTCTACCAAAACATCCATATAAGCATATGCCTCTTTCCTTTATGTTAAAAAGCTCTCATTACAGAGTCCTATTTATAGTCCTATTTATATGAAAGGAAAACCATTTTATCATGTTCCTTTATGGTTTACAGATGTTTACAGCTCTTACTTTTTAAGGCACATAAGTAAAAGTTATAGACATTCACGTGCTGCTTGAATTTCTATTAAATGTGAATGAATACATATTTGGTATCTTTTGTTCACATGGTTAATGTATAATTATGGATTCAATATTGGCAATAATGTTAAATCTATTTAACTTTAAATAATGACTTAGAATGACTCCATAAAATTTGTTTCATTGAAGCAGTGTATAAAACTAATTTATGTATCTATATAGGATATTGGAAAGTGACTTTAAATTTTTTTATTAGGCCAGGTGCAGAGGTGCATGCCTGTAGTCCCAGTGACTCCAGAGCCTGAAGCAGGAGGATTATAAGTTCAAGGCCAACTTCAGCAACTTAGTGAGACCCTCTCTCAAAACAAAAATCAAAAAGGGTTGTGGATGTAGCTCAGTCAAATGATATTTAAATGGCAATTACCAGAGACTTGAGAAAGAAAGGAGAGGAGAAATGGGGAAAGTTTGACTGATAGGTACTAAATTATAGTTAGAAGAATATCTGCTGCCATATGGAACAGTAGTGATTATATACAATGACAAGATGCTGTGTGTTGTTTTTAAAATCTAGAAAAAAGATTTTAATATTTTTACCAGAAACTAATTACAAAAATTTTGTGATAGACATGCATACACTGATTTCAATGTTATAAAATGCATACACAAATCAGAACATCAAAAACTATAAATATATGTAATTTTTGCATATTAATTTAAAAAGTGATATTTGGTACATTAACTCTGCTTAGCTCTATCTTAAAAGAGTATCATTTTGGTGGCTTCTTAAACCCAGAAATTGATAGACTTTCACATAAATATAAGAAAAAAATTGAATTAAATAAATATGGAAATGTTGAATATAACTTGTTTTTTTACACAGAATTAAAGTTTTTAATCAAACATTAATGTTTAAATGCATGGCATAGCAATAAAGTTTTATACCATTATGCCAAGAGTCATTTAAAAAAATAGCAAAAAGAAGCTCTAATATAAAAAAAGGAATCAGAACAGAGGAAAAACTTTCTATATGAACTCATTTCATCATAAAATATCATAAGTTGAAGGGCTTTCTCTAATATAATGCAAAAGTAAATACAGAATATTTATATCATTCACACTTTATAAAAAATTAAAAATATATAAAATTTTTTAAAAGCTATGAGAGAACTGGAATTAATAGTAAGAATGTTCTATCCTCAATTTGTCTCCATACCCTTTCTAGATATGAAGGAAGCAGTAAGGAAAATGCAGTGGTGGAATCTAAAATTAATAAGCAGCAAAATAAAGGCCAGTTGAACTAAATAGGAAAGTGAACACTAGGAAATTATTACTGATTGTACCATGTTGATGTATTTCTGTACCTTATAGTGGGCATTAGATGCATATAATAATAAATTTTCCAAGAAAATGAATTAAACTGAAGTCTTTTGAGAATTCTTATGGAAATATTTCTATTTATTTATTTAAGTGTACGCCAGAAAGTTGTAAAGGAGAAGCAAGTTAGACTGACTTATCCCTGTGTTGTGTATTAACCAGTGATGCTGGCTGATCATAGGAAACAAAAATGAGAGACAAATTTACTCAATAATGGTTTTTTCACTGTATTTCATCTTTACTATGTTTGGCTTCTTGAAGAAATGGAAAAGTTCCATATTGCCATCTGGTGTCAATTAAGGGAACAGCTTCCTCCAAGCAGTGTCTACTAGAATATTCCTCCAAGCAGCAAGCTCAGACTGCTTTTCTAAAAAGATAAAAATGACTTAAAGTTGATTCTGTAATGTATTTTTTTTTTTCACTTCACACTGTTTTCCTTCTTCAGGTAGATTAAATTATTGTCATTCTCCAGGGAAGGACATACATATCTATATATACTAGTTTATACATCTGCTTTTGTTTAAAAAACACAAGAACAGACAAGAACAACTTACAGGAGGAACAGATTTGGGGTCATTCACAGTTTGGAATTCTCAGTCCACAGAAAGCCAATGCCATTGGTCTGGGCCCAAGGTGAAGCAGCACATCATGGAGGAAGAGCCCAACAGAGAAAAGCTGCTCGGCTCATGGCAGGCAGGGAAGGCCAGCAAGGCAAGAAATAGAGAGAAGAGGAAGTAGTTTAAGGGACTAAGAACCCTTACAGGGCTTGGCCCCAATGTCCCACCTCCTCCATCCACACCACACCTGCACACAGTTACTACCCAGTCAGTCAGTTCATTAAAACTAGGATGAACTGATTGGATTACAGTTTACACAATTCAATTGCATCACTTATGAATTATGTTGCAGAAACAGACGATTTTGGGGCGGGGACACCTCATATTCAAACTATAACAAAGGAGATGCTGAAAGGTATAAACTTGGCTTGTTTTCTAGTTCAAAACATCCACATAGTAATCATGCATACTGATTATCAAACACTAAACAAATAGTAAATACTTAAAAATTATCAACATAATTATTTTGAGATGTATATTTGAAGGGCAGTTAAATATTAGTAAAGACAGATGTTATGAGTGGAGATGTTAAGATAAACTTCTCTAAATGATTTATTTCTAATTTATGTTTTGAATAAAATATTGAACTAGGAGACATTACAAAGAGGTCATCTATACTTTTTAGGAATGGGGCACTGACAAAGCTAAATCTTGTACCTGATAGTATAGAGAGACTATGCTGGCAAACTGAGAAGAACTATCTAACCATAGCCCCAAGTTAACTAACTTGAGCTGAACAATG
The DNA here is from genome assembly GCA_025594165.1 of Tamias sibiricus. Classification (NCBI taxonomy): domain Eukaryota; kingdom Metazoa; phylum Chordata; class Mammalia; order Rodentia; family Sciuridae; genus Tamias; species Tamias sibiricus. The sequence continues at coordinate 29,476,043 of CM046665.1, forward strand.
AAAGTGCAGTGAGCATTTCTCACTGGTCTACTGAAGTAATATGGTAAGAGAAGTTATCACTTCTCTATATTTGAAAGATTTTCTCTTTATGTACTTATAGTAAAGTGGAAACCCTGATTAAAAGCATCCTGTCACTAAAGCACTTCTTTGTGTGCTGGAAAGGCACATACATAGCACCAAGTGGTATCAGGAGAAAACTCTTGAGTCATTGCTTGCCGCAGATGTTCCGTGGGAGGAAGTTGTGTGTCAACTCCCATAGTGAGAGCAACTTTGAATTGACAGCCAGAATGAAGCCATGGGAGGCAATGGATAAGGATAATGACTACAGGTGTTATTGTAGGCCCACAATAAGGAATGACTCTTATTACCAAGTAGAGTTCTAGAAAATTTACTGAATCAGAGTCATGTCAGAAAAACTCTATAAAAATCAAGGTGTGGAACAGTTATTTGAGGATGCTATTTGAGTCAACAATTGGGATACCTACTAAGACTCAATTGAGATAATTGGGATGGGCAAGTTATAGATTCTTGTCAAAGGTGCTTCTTTGGAAATATACTAGCATGCATTCAAGTACATGAGTAATTGCCAGTGGTATTTTCTTGATGAAGTTAGGTGTAAAATAATTATTTCTCAGCCAGTTCCAATGGTATTTTAGTATGAGTACTTATTCTTGGGAATAAAGGTAAAACAATGGAAAATACAGGAGACTGATTCAGGGAAAAACTTTGAGTCATTTACATTTTGATATTAAGATCTAATAATTAAGACTTTATGTAACACAGAGGATGTATCATAATTCACTGGAATGCAGAGTATGCTATAAAAATTTGTCTTTATTCACACAAAGTTCTGAATAATGAGAAAAGAAGACTGGTGATGGGAATGTCTGTATATTTGTCGTTGTATTCATGAGATGCAAGTCTGCAACCTTATAAACAATAAGGATCTGAGTTGATTTGAAAGATACTCATAAGGTAGTACAAATTACATGCATATGTATATTAAAAAGCAGAATCGGTTGTTTGTCTTATTCAATTGATAAAATATTTTTCCCTAAGGGAAATGTAATACAAATATTTCCATGATGAAGTACTATGTTTCTCTCTAGTTCCTTTCTGATTGGAAATATAAAGGTGACAAGTGACAACTCTTGAATCCCAGAGAGGGTTTCACGTATATTTAGAGTGATGGGGAGGCTCCAGAAATATTCCAAATCAACTTGAAATGTTAAAGCAGCAAAATGTATTTCAAATGTCCATTATTTATTATCAAAAGACTATAACCTGAAATGACATCTGCCTATAGAGAGGTTGGCAATTATTAAACTTTCCATCATTCTCCTTTAGTCTATCTTTTCTGAAATAATTCAAGCTGGATTCAGCCATACAAGATATCATTTACATTCTTGGACTCATTCTGTGAATGCTCATGTATAATCAACCTAATTCCTAAGAACATTTTAAAGGCATAATGATACTGAATATTTTAAAATAGATCATAATACTGTACTGTGTTGCAATGTTATAGCACCTTTGAAATTAGATTCATGGGTCACTACAATTCATTATTTAAAGATTAGAAGTCTCTGTCATAGATCAGCATTTTATAGATGAGGATATGCTATCAATCTAGACAAAGAGCTTATTTAAAATTATAGTACACTGAAAACCAGATAGGGAAGTGTACTGCTACTTTTAGAAATTATATCTGTCCTTCAAAATATATTTAAAATGGTTTATCTATTAACCTTTCTCCCTTCCAAAGAGAGATTTTCAAACACATTTGCAGTTTGACCAGGAACTATACCTGTCACCCTCACCATGCCAATCCTGGCTTCATAACCTCTCAAGCCTAACCTCTTTAACACTCCCTGTGTTTCTCTCACCCCAGCTATTGCAAATAGCTTTATGTTCTTTTTATCATGCCTGCTGTACCCCTTCATTGTCTTCTTTTTGAAAAGTCAGCTCTCCAATATTTATTTTTAAGTTAGTCTTGATTTATATGTAATCATCATTGAGGAATCTTCCTTTGATATTCCCCAAATAAGTTAGAACAGCCTCTGAAATGAATCCTTGTCCCAAACTGCCCCTTTGAAAACACACATCCTCAGGCTGAGTCAATTCTAGTATCTTTGGCTGCTGCAATTAATGAGAAAATAAATATCTATTAATACCAGATACAGAAAGAAATGATAGATAACTGAGCTGTCTCAAAGGTCACAGAGGGATGTCCTTTCTATGCAATGAGCTGGAGCAAAAAGGGATTTAAAATTGAACTGACTGCTTGGAATTAAAAGATGATTAAGACTTGAGTAAAGTGAGCATTTCTTCTTTACAACAGACTCTACAGAGACTTTCACTGGTACTTGACACCTGGTGGACCCATCAAAGCTATTGATATCCCACAAGAGCTTGCTCTGTACTAGATAATGAATCAAGAAAGGTGAATGTGCATGTAGAAGTTTCAGCAAAAGCTCCTGATAAGTAGCATCTCTCTTTCTTCCTTACAAAGATTGAGAGAAAATTATGTTAGTTAGACAAATGGACCTAAAATACATTGTTTTCTTTATTAATCAGTTTATTTTTATAAATTAACTTTATCTCTCATGAATATGGCAAACTTAACAACCCATGCAAAGACAAATGGTTGTTTTTAAGGCTAGCCACAGGGGCAGGGACTGCAGATGTAAAGTAACTGGTCTTTTGGGAAGACTTACTTCTAAAAAGTATTGTAAGTTATGTATGCTAGGTCTCCCAAACTTGCCAGTCAGAATTCCTTCCTGGGGAAAGAAAAAGTGAGGAGATACAGTCACTCCAGAGTCCTCCATTTGGGACATTTCTGCATTGAAATGTGAAGAAAAAGATTTTCAAATTCCCTCAAAATATCCTTGTTAGGTTGTTCAGTAAGCAGAACACATAGTAATCACACACACCTTTTGTTTCACCTTGACTGTTATTTCGGTTCTCTTAATTAAGGTGAAGCAGGCAGGGTCTGAACATTCTGCACATCTGCTTGTAATGAACACCTTACGTTCTGTGTAAAATGGAGCATGCTGAGTTAGAGCTACTTATTTCCATTTAAAATCCTCATTCTGTCTCAATATTGCAATAGTTTGTGGAAGTAGCTACCTACTTCCAATGCCTTTCTTAGCCCTCTTTCCTCCCTTTGAACTATTTCACCAAATACATATGATTAAAAAATTGATTAAAATGAATTCTGATTTTGTCCACAGTTTATATTTTGGCTTAGACCTTTTTCTTTCTTGAGTGTCTGTGGGTCAAACTTATTCTAGTTTTTCAATATGCAGGTAATGTGGTGTACCCGACATATTTGGAGAGAGAAGCACCCATCTGAGTAAGCAGAAAAAACAGGACTCAGGCGCCCCGCGCCAAAGAGAACTGTTCCTATTAGGGACATCTCCCTATCTCTGGAGCTTCCTTACGGTCCAGAAAACCCGTCTCTCATCACCTGGCTTTGCCAAAGTCATTTCTGGCCTCCTTTGGCAAAGTGCTGGGGTCTCAGTCTGCCCTGTGCCAGAGACCCTAGGAGGAATTCAGACTTAAGGGCATTACTGGCTCGACTAGACTTTTTTCTAGCCTCCCCCACTGGCCCCTTAGCCTACTAAAGCATGTATGTTGATGTTAATATTCAAATACTTCCTTTTACACAGTAGTCCAAACCATGAGAATGACATGAAAAGTAGTGGTTCAGTCAGCCATCAAGACACAACCGTATTACTCTAAAACTCAAGTTCTCTGTGCCCACTGTATCAGATCTCCTGCCATTGGGCTGATAATTAAATGGAATCCTATATGGGATATTCTTTCTAGAACTATGCTTTTTTTCCCTAAAACTCCAGCTTTCTGTTGAACCACAGGAACACTTGCAAGGAACCATTGATCTCTGCAAAGTTCTGAGTAGTTTCAGATATTTTTTTTTTTTCCTGTTTTCCTGTCAGGAAATTATAAGGGTTGAGATCTTTAACCCTTCGTGACCAGGGCGAGCCTCCTTTGTCCAGCAAAGTAAGCTAGAAGGGCCTACCTCAACGATGAGACTAGACTGGGAAAGTAGAGGCTGCTGGAGCCCCCTCCCCCACCTTCAAAAGACTCAGGGACACTCCAGGGAGTCCAGTCCAGTAGTGTTGGAACTCAAGTTTATTGAGGAAGGTGGACCACATTTATAGGGGACTAGGACCAATAAGCAAAGAGATTATAGAAACAGGTAAAGAGCACGGGCACATCCCATTGGCAGAGTCCTCTGCCCTATCCTTAGGGCGGTTTTGGTTCTCACGATATGTCAGAGCAACGCCCCCTGATTAGCTCAGGTCCATAACAGGACGTGGAAAGCAGCCAGAGAGCCAGAGCTTTCCATCCCCTGGGCTGGCTGAAGTGTGTCCGGAAGGCCCTGACATTTTCCCTCTTGTTGTTTTCCTGGAGAGGAACGGTATGTGGTTTATAAAAGCACCATTAATCACTGATTTATTCACCTCAATGATGTCACTTGCATGGCTCTATGCATCATCCCCCTGTGAAACTTTGTAAGCACACAAATAACAGCATAGGTAATATCATTGGTGGTCACACAATTTTAAGTAGATATCACTTTTGTGACATATGGAGTTAAATCTCTAAAGACAACTCAATTTGGTTAACAGCTTTGATAAGTTCATAAAAATAACAATTGAGAGCTTAACACAGCTCCAGTACTCTTAAAAACAAAAACAAAAACAAAACAAAAAAACTTCATTTCTATAGGCATAGTACTCTACTTAAGTTGTGAGTCTTATTAGGTATTAAATGAATACTTGCCAAATAAGAACAAATCACATTACCAGTGTTTTATTCTGGCAATTGCTTCAACTCTCTGTTTCTACTCATAATGAAACTCCTCTCTAAAGGTATGTGCTATGTAATGGCATTTTGGTCATCAATGGACTGCATATTCTGCTTATATAATCCCATAAGGTTATATTGTCTAGGGATGTCATATTTGTGTATGTATATTCTAGAATGTTCACACAACAACAAAATCAGCTATTGATGCATTTCTCAAAATGTGTCACTCTTGTTAAGGGATGTATGCTTGTAATTTACACGCAGTTCTTTTCAATTTTTCTTTTCTTTTTCTGGATCTTTCATTGATGCTTTCTTCCAGCCATCCCATGGACAATGCCCTTACAAATTTATTAACATCAACTGTATTGCTAATTCCAATGGACAATCTAAGTCCTTGAAGTCTTCATTAGTAATATGTGACACAGCAGATCACTCCTTCATTTGGGAACACTTTTTTTTTTTTTCAATTCGCCTCTGAGAAACCATACCTTTCTTGTTTCACCCTACCTCACTAGCCTTTCCCAATATTCTTTCTCATTCCCTCTGAGCTTCCCAATTGCTTATTATTGATGTATTCCAGGGTCGAGTACTGATACATTTTCTCCGATTTCATTTACTTTCTGGTGAAATCATTTGTTACCATAGCTTTAAATTCCACTTGTACCTGAATGCTATAGATTCAAGGTTGTTTCCCATGAAGACTTTCCCTTTCTTATCAAGATGCATATGTCCATTAGTTTACCAATCATGAATTTGATAAACAAATATTTATTACTGTGTCTAATACTAAAAAGCTTCAAAAATTTTTTTAAACTGTCAAAAATCAAATATCTGATCAACCCTCCCTAAAACCATTTTAATAGATAATTCTTAAAAAGATATAAATATACCTCATTTATTTAAACTATAGAATACAATGAAATATACATTCTATCTGCAAAAATATGTGCACTCATACCTTTATGTTTTACTCATTCTAGAAGAAAGTTTATTTTACTTGGTTCTTTTAAAATTAGTATGTGTTTTTGCTCTTTTAATGGTATTATTTCTGGAATTTTCAACTCTGTTGTCATAATCACATCTTTTTAGAGGCAGGATGGATAAAAACAAAACATTATTCAGTTATAATAGTGTTGTGAGAGTGATAAAGAACAAAATGGCAGAATAATGCACCATGTTAATAACTATTCAGTGTATTTCATCTGATACTACATAATAAAATAATTTTTATTTTTTCTTTTAAAATTTCAACTTTTTTCCTTCAAAAGTAAAATCATAGTTAAAGTTTCTTCCATATGATTTGATAATATATGTATATAGTGCTGGTATGGATTTGGAAAACTGCAATGGATGGTACAAATAGAGGCACTGAAAGAATTTGACCAAAATAATAAACATCTTAGTGAGCCATAACCACTAGTAACAACATAAATGGAGACTGAAGAAAGTGAAGAAACCCATGTTAATTCATTGCCTCAACAAGTGCTTATGAATATATAGTATGTGCCAGGTACTCGCACTTGGAACACAGCCATGAAGGTAACAGAACAAAGATCCCAGCCTCAGTCATTATGCAGTGAACTGGAAAGGTTGAAAGTGATTACCAGGAGAAAGCAACATTTGAAAGGATAGTTGAAACTAAATGCATGGTACATGCATGGCAAGAATTCTGCTGAACAAAACAAATTACACACTTCCAGAGTGACTCACTGCCTTAGGGAAATACAAAACAGAAAACAAAGAAGAGGGGGAAAAATCACTGAAAACTGCAATCATAACAACTATGAAAGAAAAATGGTGCTGAAAAAGAAAAACTCACTATATTGTAATAGAATCAATCCTATGCAGCACAGAAATTAGATTTCCCAAGAAGCCAGGCAGGAAAATCAAATGTCAACAAGGAAAATGATGGGCCAGGATCAATCATCTATTTTAAACAACAGGACTCCCTCTAATTTTCAAAATAAATGTCTTTAAATGACTAAAGTTGTACAAGTAAAACAAAATTTAACTAACCAATTGACCAAAATATATATGTGTATGTTAATTTACATATGTGTGTGTACACACACACACACACACACACACACATATATATACATATGTACATATATACACATATATACAGTTGTATAGTATGCAGATTCCACCTAAAAATGAAAAATCAAACCTTATTTTCTATGGCAAATTAAGTAAAATAAGGAATTTTATAAGAAAATTATCCATAAAGGCTTTTCCTTAAAGTGGCACTTTTAATGTACACATAAGATATGCATTTAAACATGAATGATATATACACTGTAAAATGAAGCTATCTTCCAATAAAACAATAGTTTCTTTAAAAATTCAGTTTGGGCTGTATATATATTGGAGAGTTTATTTCTTTTCAAAATTACCTATACTACACAGCTATACAACTATTATTAAGTACAAACTCACATCTAACTTAATTGGATTATAATATATAAACCGTGGGAAAAAACTGCAGGTAAACTTTTTGTCTGGAGCTCAGCTGAGTTAGAGAGAGCTGAGGTGCCAGGTATCTGAGCAGCTGCTTAAAACAGTAAGGAAAGGAGCCAAATAAAAGGGACAATAAAATCTTTCATCTCTTACTGAGAAAGTGTAAGCAAGAGGATAAAACTGGAGAAAGTGCAGACTCTACTGTGTTCCATTTTTCTTCACAGAACCCCATTTTGTTGGAAAGGCAAATGGTTCAGCATAGATGAGAATGTTGGCTCTCTGGTTAAGGAACTCCCAAAAGGCTCAGGCAGTTGTTATGGACCCTTGGCTGGGGATAGAGGTAGGGGACAAGTGAGAAGGGCCAGGAGAAGAAAAGTGCAGAATATTGAATCACAGTGGAGAAACTGACTTCAGTGTTCCCCATGAGAAGGCCTCAGTAGAGGGTCCTGGCAACCTTTCCTAAAAGCTGCAGATTAAGAAACCAAGGAACATAGGCAGTTCTGCTAGAAAAACAGCCATGCATCAAAGCATAACTAGCCAGAGAGGCCTGTGCACTTGGCTCCAGCCCCCTTCAAAGCCTGGAAGCACTGGCCTAATACCCAGTGTGCTGTGAGGAAGGGGTTTTCCAGGTAGTTTTTGTAATTTCCCAAGGTTGGAACTGAAAATTGACACAAGTTATTAAGCAGACTCCTCACTACCCTTAAAATAAACACAAATTATGGAAACCCAGAATAAATGTCAACAATCATAAAATGTGCTTAAAAATCAATAAACATCTTAGGAATTTGCTGTTTCTTGACAAATCAAAATTGTAGGTATTTAATCCTATGATCAGAAAGGAATGCCTCACAGTTTTCAGATGTGGTTTATAGATTTTTGAAGGGAGCAGAAATTTGGAATTCACAATTAAGCAATAGCCAATAATTTATTACCTCACAATCTATACATTTAGGTAGCTATCTGAATTTCCACTGGATGACTACAGGCTTAACATATTTAACGTGACAACAAAACAAAACAAAACAAAAAACATTATTATCTTTTCATCCCTGTCTCTTCTTGTGAGTCTCCAACCTAGGTGACCAAATTCATATAAGGGGTTTGTAATAGAAATCAAATCCTTCTTAATAGCTCTTATTTATCAACATTTTAGATTTAGTTCATAGCAAAGTGCTGTTAAGTTTCAATTCTCCAATACATCCAGATCTATGCAGTGTTCAGCATTTTCTTTTTAGTACCAAACCTATGACAAACAATTGGCCTCTCACTAGACAACTAGTAATATGTATGGACTGTGTCCCTGCACCCATGTCTAAACTACTATCTGCAAAAAGCAAATCTGATTGTGTCACCCTCCATCTCCCAATCTCCCTGATTCCTGTCAAGAGTAGTCTGTGATTCCTAAAGTAGAAAGTCCCACACAGCTCTATGTGACACATCCCTGCCTAACTCTGCACTCATCTCAACAGTTTTTACCACATCTTCCAGACATATCAAAGTATTCCCAGTTCTTTAGACACTTTTTTTAATATAAAAAAATACAACTTTATTATGTGACATCTTTTCTTTATGTATCCAAAATTGCCTTCAGAACAAATTTATTAGTGATTTGGACAATGTATGAGTTTCAGGTAGAGGGGAAACTGAAGTCTTTCTTTTTATATACTTTTTAAAAATTTATAATAGTAGTATGTATTACAATTCATAGTGCACATATAGAGCATCTTTTCACATACAACTGTTTGTATACAAAGTATATTCGTACCATTCAGGTCTTCAATCATGCATTTAGGATAATGATATCTTTAGACACTTTATGCCACTTCTTATTTCAGGTCTTTTGGCATTTTTCCACCCTGTCTCCACCCCCATCCCTGCTCAAGTCAAACATTTTGCTAATAGTTAGTAGGTTGTGGCTTTTCTAATTACCCTGTATCATATTTAGCATCATATTAATTTACTTGAACAATGACTGTCACCATAGACTGTTATTTTCCAAGTGAGTTCTAACTTTGCCCTCTGTGCTCTTCTAGCTATAGCTCACCAAGAAAATTTATCAATTAATGTTTTTTGGAATGAATGAAGGAATAAAGTCCATACTTGCAATGGTATTTTATTGATCCTTCAGTTTTTTCTCACGGTACTTTCATGTACATATTTGAATTTATCCAATGACTTCTATTATATAAGAGAAGACTAAAGAAAAAGCCAAATGATGTCCTGAATAGATTAGGGGAAATAAACAATACAAAAATTTAGACCATTCTGCAAAAATCCAGGAAATGTTTTTGACTTTTTAATGTGATCTATGTAGTGTTTGAGAGAAAATTAGGAAATAAGTACATACTAGATTGCATATGAATGACCTACTATCTGTATTTTAAGTCCATGGCAATAACAATAATTACTAGAAATGCAATTGTAGTCTAAAATCAATGTTACAAATATTCTTTTCAGTGACAAATAACTATGTTACAAATAAAATCTTAAATATATCTTAATTGTATTTGTTACTTATATAGCTTTTTAAAATAAATTTTCCCATTGGACATATTAGTCTCAGTAAGATTCTTAGTGTAGATGAATCTCCACTAGCATAGAAGATGAACTCCTGAAATTGTGTGTAATTCATTTGGGAGTTGAAGGAAGTTTCTATTATTTGTTGAGCTAACTATTTAAGGCTACTTCATAATTAATGCAATTAATCATGCTAATGATTTACTAGTTTTAATCATTGCATATTGAGTCTGACCACTTTTAATCATTGTATATTGAAATTTCTTTATGTGGGGAACATGTAGCAAATGAGTTTGGGCTTTATTTCCATTTATTAATTGGTTTTTGTCTAGAAAATCATGATAACCTTGTGCTGTATCACAGTATAAAAATACTTCTGGTACTTTTATTTTTTAACTACTTCCAACATGAAGACTTATATTCTTATTTTATACTAAGAAAGTATAAACTTTTATAGCTGTTCTTTTTTAAATTTTATTTTATTTTTATTTGTTCTTTATAGATATACATGACAGTAGAGTACATTTTAACATACTTATACAAATATGAATATCTTATTCCAATTGAGATCCTAGACTTTGGTTGAACATGATGTGGAGATTCACTGTGGTATATTCATATCTATTACATAGGAAAATTGTGTATAGGTGTCCCTTCGAACTTAAGAGGTACTGAAAAATGCTTCATCACTTCTCCCTTGAAGTTTCCCATTTAGAAATAGAAATATCATTATTTATATTTATCTATTCCTCCAGCACGTAATGAAAATTACTTTTTATCATTGAAAGTATTTAGACATACTGGTATATGAATGCTTTACTCTGAAAACCAAATTAAGAAAGGGATTTAGGAATCAAGAGACTTATTGCTTATTTCAATTTCCACTTTCAACATTAGACTTAAGAGGTCTCTTGAGTGATCATGTCAGATCGAACTGAAAAAGTCCAGACAGTATATACATAACTATTTTATTTAACAGGTTATGGCTATTTTAGTTATTTTCAATGATAGAAGCAATTTTATCCATTTTTGTATTAATTATGTAGATATGCTACAAAATAATTATGTAGATATGTAGCAAATGAGTTTTGGCTTTATTTCCATTTATTAATTAGTTTAATAAATGGATGGAAATCCACATTTAAAATTATATCTCTGAATTTTCAAGGGTAACAGTTCAGTGGCCACTACCTAGTTTCACAATATACCTTGAATTAGCAGATAGTGGTTTCTTATTTATTTATTTGTTTATCTTTGGTGACAGAAATAAACCATTAGATTTTCTAACTTGTCCAGTGCAGTCAAAGTTATGGAAACCAATCCAAATATTCAAGGATTTATAACTTGCCTTACTGATTTTAATTATGATTTATAAATCATTAAACTGATTACCAGAACTGTATAGCTTTTACACTTAAAGTGCATTACAAATTGATGAAGAATAACAGGTAATATTAGTGGCTTCTGTAGAGAAAAAATAGACCAAGATATAACAGCTTTCCTCTAGCAGCATATTGCTTCAAAGAAATGATGTTTTTGTTTGCCTGAATTTTAAAAAAATTGCATAGTTAATACTATTTTTTCTAATTTTAATTCAAATGGATACACATGCTCAAATGCATGCATTTATATTAATTTAGGTGTGTCATGGTCTCTTTCTATATTGGTGTAGCCACAAATGAAATACTGTTTAGTTTAAAGTATAGTCTTAACATTTTAAGGAATGGTAGGTGGTCTTCTTGAATAGGCATAGAAACAAATAAAACACAAGGACACAAGGGCACTACTGTGTAGTGACAAACAATATTCTGCTCAAAGAAATTAAAAGTTAACTTTGGACTCAAGAAATAGCAACATAAACAGATCAGATATGATGAACAGGAAAATGTTCAAAAGTCTCAGAATCCTGAAGTCAATAACGATCCTTCAATATTTGAAAAGTATGCAATATAGAAGGCTAATCATTATAACTGTTTTGGATATTTCACTTTGGATATTATTTTTATTTTTCACAATCTTCTTAAACGTACCCATTTTTTTTTCTTTCATAATACCACAGAGGAAGCAAAGTAGGCTTTACTAGACCTTCCTATAAGGTAAAGAACCAGAAGTTTAGACAAGCTAATCCTCTCAGACACTTTTGTAGCACACTAAGTGGTATAACTTGGATTCTATACCAAAGGAAATAAAAGAGCTTCATTTATTTTTTTCTTGCACAAGATGCTTTTTAAAAATGAAACCTAATATAAATTCAAATGCACAAAGCAGATACAGATAAAATTGTTCTCTGAAAACTATTGAAGAAAAAAATGAAGCTTATATTATGGATATTATTTCATGTCTGATTTCTACATGATTATTTTTAAACCATATTATGCTTAAAAACAAATAGAATACACACAAAAACTACTGTCATCACAGAAACCATTTTTGAACCAGTCATGTGGTACTTACGTAACACAATTATAGAAAAAATTTCTCACACTATATTTTGATATTGAATGAGATTTTCCTAAATACATACCTGAGAATACAGATGTGGATCCTGCATTTTAATTAGATAACTATCAAATCAAGTAATATTACTTTTACAATAAAAAGTGACAGAAATGCTAATAACAAAGTGAACACAATATTATGCAAGTTTAATAAAACAAATACAAACTATATGAATTTATTAAAAAGTAAATTAGAAAAAGCTAGGACTACTAAATTCAATTGATTCTGTCATATACTTTTAAGTTTTATGATGTTTAGACATAAAAGGGAAAATTATGTCTTTAGATTTACTAAGATTAAAAACAGCTAGATAGTTGAGTACAATTAATTTTTTTTCTTTAGTTTCTAAACATGACTTACATACTACATTTTTTTTTTTTTTTTTTTTTTTGGTACCGGGGATTGAACTCAGCGGCACTAGACCACTGGGCCACATCCCCAGCCCTTTTTTGTATTTTATTAGAGACAGGGTCTCACTGAGTTGCTAAGTGCCTCGCCATTGCTGAGGCTGGCTTTGAACTCGCGATCCTCCTGCCTCAGCCTCCCAAAGTGCTGGGATTACAGGCGCGCGCCACCGCGCCCGGCTACATACTACATTTTAATGAAACATCAAAATCAAATGAAGGTGACTATTTTCTAGAGATAGTTTTTTAGCCAAAGATCTTTACCATATGATTATTTTATAGTTTTTATAAGACAAATCTGTACAAATTTAGATTGTTAGTTCTTATTTTTAATAATATCATTACATTGAGAAAACAAAGAAAATTGACCCAGCTCAGTACTGTACAGACATATCTTGGTTTGATTTTATACTGCTTTGCCTCACTTCTCTGTCAAGAACTTCATGAGAAGTAGGGATGTAACTTCATTGGTAGACTATTGCCTAATGTGCAGGAGGCCCTGGATCCACAGCACCACAAAAACAAAACAAAACAACTCATGGTAAGTATTCATAAAAGAATAATATGAAATTCTTTTTTTTTTTTTTTTTTTTTTTTTTGGTACCAGGGATTGAACTCAGGGGCACTCGTCCACTGGGTCACATCCCCAGCCCTTTTTTGTATTTTATTAGAGACAGGGTCTCACTGAGTTGCTAAGTGCCTCGCCATTGCTGAGGCTGGCTTTGAACTCGCGATCCTCCTGCCTCAGCCTCCCAAAGTGCTGGGATTACAGGCGTGCGCCACCGCGCTCGGCTTATGAAATTCTAAGTAATACTCTTTAAATCATTATTTTTTAAAAATTTGTGCTGTATTATTCTTTTAAGAATTTTAAATATATACTTATATATGAATATACATTAAATATATGTGTGTATATATATGTATGTAAAAATATGTGAGGGGAAATATATATATAACCATATTTATATTTCCCCTCACATATTTTTAAGTTGACATCCACAATTTTTGTCATAAATGTATCTGATTGCTATATTATTCTCTCGAGAATTTTGAATATGTACATATGCACATGTTTTCAATATATATGTATATATATATATATTTATACATATAATTATACCCTTCACATATTTTTAAATTGACATCTAAAATTTTTGTTGTAAATATGGGTATTAATGATGTCACTTCTGATATATTTAACAAATTATGATTGAATTTAAAAATAAGATTGTTACCTAGCTCATTAAATGTTTCAACAAATCTGAATGTCTTGGCTAAGATATTTATAAGATTTGTTTAAAATTAAATTACTAAGAACCCTAAAGCAAAAATGAGACACATATTTCAAGACAGATGAGGAAAAGTGTAATAAGCACCAGTTGGAACTCAAAAACAAGAATCCAGATTGCTAAACTATGTCTAGGTCTGTGGTTAATCACTTAGTGAAGACATACTGAAAACTGATGTCCCTCTCATTTGCTGTGTACTTTCAGCAGAATATATTCATACTGATGGGATTCTGCTTCCTATTTTTATTAAAGTATACAAGTTAAATTATTCTCAATTATTCTCTTATGAACTTATTAAATTTCTTAATAATTTTGTTTTGTTTATTTTGGTTAATGGAAGAAAACCTAACACTAACACAATACTTACTTATGGTTCCTATCTCCTATTTTTTTTTTCTCTTCCAAATTTTCCACCACTAAATACAATAAACACTTTTAATCATTAACATACACTTTAAGTTTGGCTATCTGGTTTTACAAACATGGCTATAATTATTAATCATTATGTAAGTTCACCTTAGAGTCAAGGGATTATAAATTCATTTACCAATGTTAGCACCTGGTTTCATACTCACTGAAAGAAATAGATAATTATTACTGTAATATTTCCAGGTCCTAACTAAAGAGCATGATGAGATGAGTACAGGTGAGGCCAAAGCAGGAAGAGAGAAATTAGGCCAAATGATGCTGTGGGAGAAGTCTGGGTCACTCTGCAATTGTGCAGGAGGAGTGGGTGAGCTAGTGATTTGAAAAAAAAAAAAAAGTTAATGTTCTTTAATGAATACCTTTCTTAAATTAAAACATGACATAAAGACCAAAGGGACCAGAGCTCCAAAAATTATGTGTGGAAAGAACAATCTATGCTGTAGTCAATATTTATTACAAGCAGAACATACTTGAAGATTGATGTCTACAACAATACCCTCAAGGATTCTACTGCCTTTTTAACTCACTGCTTTGTGAGAAACATTGGGCCATTTTGTGGGTGGTATAAGCTATTCTTGATTTCTACTATAGATATCCACTGTGGTGGAATATGTTGCCTTTCCAGAAATGGGTTTTCTGTAGTCATTAACTAAAACAGAAACAATATCATACAAGTGACAGAATTTTCACATTATCAGTCCCTGATCATAAAACATTAATTATCAAAGAACACCATTATTAAAATCACACCATATGACAAAATATGATATGAACCACAAATGTGACTCAAAATTGTGCTCAAGTTGATTTTATTTTCCTTAGCAAAACTGTTTCATCCCCTTGGAAAATCAGAATTTAAACCAGAACTATGGTTAACAAATCAAATTTTGCCTGGAAAATGACTTGTATTTTATACTTGTCTAGGCACAGATATAATGAGTTAGTGATAAGAAAAAAAAAAAAAAAAAAAAAAAAACTAAGTTACAAATAATGTTTTAAATTATAATTTTTTTTTTTTAATCTCTGAAGTAGGCTTAAAAGCTTATTTTTTCTCAATTCATGAAATCAGACATATTTCTTTGGCATTTTTAGATTAAAGTGCTATTTATTAAATAATAACTCTTCCTAAGAAGGATAGAAGAATTTTGAAACAACCAAATGCTTCCTAACCACAAACATATTGACCAACCCATTTTTTTTTTTTTAATTTATAGATGCTGTCTTGCTGTTCTTGATGACCTGGAACTACCATTCCTCTTGCCTCAGCCTCCAGAGTAGCTGGGATTACAGGCATGCACCATCATGCCCAACACTGATGAAGTTATTCTATATTTGATATTATTGTTCTAAACACAATGATACAAATGCTGCTTTAATATAAAGTAGAAAATTCAAAATATAAATTATTTGAGAATATGTAATTGCTGATTTTAAGTTACCTAAAAATACTATATCTACTATCCATATTTCAAGTGCAGGTGAAATATACACACAATAATACAGAAAGTAACTACAGTAAATAGGATGAAAAATTATTTTTTAACGCTATGATTTCCAACCTAAAAATAATATGTTTGTGTAAAAGAGTCAAACGGAAATACAAAAATGTGTGATTAACATCTATATTCTATTGCTTTAGTTGTAATGCTTTATCAATAAAATTTAATGTACATTCAAATATTCAATATTTTGCCTTTACAATAACAAAAATATTATCTAAGTATATTATACAATATATAACTTTATAATATTTTAAAGTATTGCTGAAATATTTTTAGATGTGATATTTAGCTAACAAGGTATACTCTCAAAATTGATGGTGTGACCCATGTGGGAGCCCTGGCCCTGGCCCAGGACTGCCCAGACCTATGCCAGAGCCCAGGCCTAGCCCACCTCCATCTTGGGACATTGCAGCCATTGCCATACCCTTCCCATGTACCAGACTCCACCTTAGGACAACAGATAGGTCCTCAAGGCAGCTGCATCTATGAACAGGCAGCCCACCATTTAATACATCAGATCCACACTGCAAGAAAGGAGCACACATAGACAACATGAAAAAACAAGGGAGAAAAGTGCCCAAAACAAACAAGATACTACAATAAGAGAATCCATGGACAGGGCAGTTTATAAAATGTCAGAGAAGAGGTTAAGAATGTACGTAATTAAAATGATCCACAAATTGAAAAATGACATTAGTGAGTAAATACACATGAAAATCGATCACTCCAACAAAGAGATAAAAGATCAAATACAGGTAGCAAAAGATTACTTCAAGAAAGAGACAGACATTCTGAAAAAAAAAATTAGAAATTCTTAAATGAAGGAAACAATAAAAGAAGTAAAAAACTCAATAGAAAGCATCACAAACTAGATCAATTGGAAGATAGAATGTCAGATAATTAAGACAAAATATACAATCTTGAAAATAAAGTTGACCAAAGAGTGAAGATGGTAAGAAACCATGAACAGGACTTTGAAGAATTATGAGATAATAGCAAAAGAAAAAACTTAAGATTTATTGGGATAGAGGAAGGCACAGAAATTAAAATAAAAGAAATGGACAATCTCTTCTAAAAATTAACATCAGAAAAATTCCCAAACATGAGGAATGAATTGGAAATTCAAATACAAGAGGCTTACGAGACACCAAATGTACAAAATTAGAACAGATCTACACCAGAGCACATTAAAATGAAAATGCCTAGCATACAGAATAAGAATAAAATCTTAAAGGCCATAAGATAGAGGAATCAGATCACATATAGGGGGAGACTAATTCTTATCTCAGCAGATTTTTCAACCTAGACCCTGAAAGGCAGGAGATCATGGAACAACATATAATAAGCTCTGAAAGAAAATGGATGCCAACCAAGAACCTATACCCACTAAAATTAAGCTTCATATGTAATGACAAAATAAAAACCTTTCATGATAAACAAAAATTAAAAGAATTAACAGGAAGAAAGCATGCACTATAGAGTACTCTCAGCAAAGTATTCAGTAAGGAGGAAATGAATGACAAAGAAAATCAGCAAAAGGAGGAGCTACACTAAAGGAAAGGCCAATAAAAGGAGAAACCAAGTCAAGTTAAAAACCAAAAATAAACCAAAATGTCTGGGAATACAACTCATATTTCAATAATAACCCTGAATGTCAATGGCCTAAATTCATCAATTAAAAGACATAGACTGGCAGTTTGGAGTTAAAAAAAAAAAAAAAAAAAAGAAGACCCAACAATATGCTGCCTTCAAGATACTCATCTCACAGGAAAAGACATCCACGGACTGAAGGTGAAAGGGTGGGAAAAAATGTACCACTCACAATGACCACATAAACAAATAGGGGTTTCCGTCCTCATATCAGACAAAGTGGACTTCAAATCAAAGCTAGTGAAAAGGAATAAAGAAGGACATTTCATACTGCTTAAGAGATTCATATATCAATAACACATAACAATCATAAATATCTATGCCCCAAACAATGGGACATCTATGTATATCAAACAAACACTTCTCAACTACAAATAGATTACAAACAAAATAAATTACAACACAATAATACCAGATGACCTTAATACACCTCCTTCACTACTGGATATATCTTTCAAACAAACACTAAACAAAGAAAATATAGAACTCAATAATACAATCAATAAGTTATACTTAACAAGCATATATAGAATATTTCATCCATCAATGAGTGAAATACACTTTCTTCTAAGCAGCACATGGATCATTTTCCAAATTGGACCATATGTTATGCCACAAACCAAGTTTAGCAAATAAAAAAATATAGAGATACTACCCTGCATTCTATCTGACCATAATAGAATGAAATTAAAAATCAATGATAAAATAAAAAATAGAAGCTACTCCAAAACCTGGAGACTAAGCAATACACTATTGAATGACACATGGATAACAAAAGACATCAGGGAAGAGATAAAAATTCTAAGAGGTAAGTGAGAACTCTGATACAACTTAGCAAAATCTATGGGACACTATGAAGGCAGTTCTAAGAGGTAAGTTTATTGCACGAATTTCATTTATTAAAAGAAGAAAAAGTAAACAAATAAATGACCTGACATTGCATCTTAAAACCTTAGGAAAAGAGGAAGAAACCAATACCCAAAGTAGTAAAAGACAGGAAATCATGAAAATCAGGACAGAAAACAATGAAATTGAAACAAAAGAAACAATTCAAAAATTTGTCAAGACAAAAAGCTAATTCTTGGAAAAATAAATAAAATTAGCAAACCCTTAGCCAACCTAATGAAAAGAAGGAGAGAGAAAACTTAAATTAATAAAATTTGTGATGAAAAAGGAAATATCACGATAGACATGATTGAAATACAGAAGACAATTAGAATCTATTTTCAAAATATATACTCCAGTAAAATATAAAACCTTGAAGATACCAACAAATTTCTAGAGGCATGTCATAAACCCAAACTGAGTCAAGAGGACATACAAAATTTAAATAGATCAATTTCAAGCAAGGAAATAGAAGATGCCATCAAATGCCTACAAAAGAAAATACCTTCAAATGCCTACAAATGCCTAAAAAAGAAAAGACCAGGACCAGATAGATTCACCACTGAGTTCTACAAGACCTACAAAGAAGAACTAATACCAATACTGCTCAAATTATTCCATGAAATAGAAAAGGAGGGAACCGTTCAAAATTCATTCAATGAAGCTAGAATCATCCTGATATCAAAATCAGGCAGAGACACATCAAGAAAAGAAAATTTTAGAACAATATCCCTGATGAACATTGATGCAAAAATCCTAAATAAAATTCTAGCAAATCTCATACAGAAACATGTTTTAAAAAATAGTGCACCATGATCAAGTGGGGTTCATTCTAGGGATGCAAGGATGAATCAACATAAGGAAATATATAAATATAATTCATCACATCAATAGACATAAAAATAAGAATCATATGATTATATCAATTGATGCAGAGAAAGCATTTGACAAAATACAGCACCCTTTCATGTTGAAAACACTAGAAAAACTAGGGATAGCTGGAACATACCTCAACATTTTAAAAGCTACCTATGCTAAACCCAAGGCCAACATCATTTAAATGGAGAAAAATTGGAAGCATTCCCTCTAAAAACTAGAACAAGACAGGGATGTCCACTTTCATCACTTCTATTCAACATAGTCCTTAAAACTGTACACAGAGCAATTAGACAGACGAAAGAAATTAAAGGTATTTGAATAGGAAAAGAAGGACTCATACTATCATTATTTGCTGATACAAAAAAGTCCACAAAGAAAACTTCTAGAATTAATAAATGAATTAATCAAAGTGCCAGGATATATAATCAATACCCATAAATCAACTGCATTACTATACATCAGTGATAAATCCTATGAAAGAGAAATTAGGAAAACTACACCATTCACATTAGCCTAAAACAAAAACAAAAACAAAAACAAAAACAAAAAACTTGAGAATCAACTTAACAAAAGAGATGAAAGATCTCTACAATGAAAACTACAGAACACTAAAGAAAGAAATTGAAGAAGACCTTAGAAGATGAAAAAGATCTCCCATGCTTTTTGATAGGCAGAACCAATATTGTCAAAATGGCCATGCTACCCAAAGTACTATTCAGATTCAATGTGATTCCAATTAAAATCCCAACATCATTCCTTATAGAAATAGAAAAAGCAATCATGAAATTCATTTGGAAAAATAAAAGACTCATAATAGCCAAAGCAATCCTTAGCAAGAAGAGTAAAGTAGGAGGCATTACAACACTACACCTTACTATATTAGAGAGCAACAGTAACAAAAACAGCATGGTATTGACACCAAAATAGACATGTAGACCAATGGTACAGAATAGAAGACACAGAGAAAAACCCACATAACTACAGTTATCTCATACTAGACAAAGGTGCCAAAAACACACATTGGAGAAAAGATAGCCTCTACAAAAAATAGTGCTGGGAGAACTGGAAATCCATATGCAGCAAAATGAAACTAAATCCCTATCTTTCACCATGCACAAAACTCAACTCAAAGTAGATCAAGGACATAGAAATTAGACAAAGACCCTGCACCTAATAGAGGAAGAAGTAGGCCCAAATTTTTATAATGTTGGATTAGGCCCTGACTTCCTTAATAAGACTCCTAAAGCACAAGAAATAAAATCAAGAATTAATAGATGAGATGGATTCAAACTCAAAAGCTTCTTCTGAAAAGTTGTGCTGCAATTGTGTACAATGAATCAAAATGCATTCTACTGTCATATATGCCCAATTAACATAAATAAATAAATTTTAAAAAAGAAATAAAACTCTACAGAAATGTAAGGTGTTAGGTAAATAATTATACGATTTTTTAATATATTACAACCTCAAGTCTCCATGCTATAGTAGAGTTTCCAAATTCCTTTACCAATATCTATGTTATAGGAATAGAATTTCTAAAAGGCATGTTTTGTAACATGCATTTATTATAATACAACATAAATAAAACCTAAATATTATTGTGACATAAAATAGATGGTGAGTACTGAAGTAGTTATTTTCTATGTGGTTTCAAAATATAATCATAACCATTTAATTCACATTCCTATTATTACTACATGCTCAATTGTGACAAGAAGCAATAGAGTCTGTTCCCATTATTCAGAGAGTAAAAATTCTCCCAGTGGTAAGAATTAAGAGTTTTAGACATTTTGTAGAATAGCTGCTATGTATTTTAACAAGGATGTATTTATAAATATTCCTAATAATACTAAAAACTAACATAAACTGTATCCACATACATAATTAATCTGAGCCCCAAGACTTTTATTAATATGAATTTTAAAAGTAGCAATTTAGGTTAACTATGCATTTATTATTATGAATTTAACCAGATTTTCTTGTCCAAATATAGTGACTTTTATTATTGTTGTTGTTTGTTTTTGCATTATCTACTCAATTTTTTTTTTTTTTTTTTTTTTTTTTTTTTGTACCAGGGATTAAACTCAGGGACACTCAACCACTGTCCACATCCCCAGCCCTTTTTTGTATTTTATTAGAGACAGGGTCTCACTGAGTTGCTAAGTGCCTCACCATTGCTGAGGCTGGCTTTGAACTCGTGATCCTCCTGCCTCAGCCTCCCAAGTGCTGGGATTACAGGTGTGTGCCACCGTGCCCGGATGATCTACTCAATTTTTGATGACATAATTACAGCTATCACTTATTTTGGCAATGTCCTTTAATTCTTTCCATTTAAAAAAAAATTATACTTTTGTTCCTTTAAATACTATATGTTATTTTTGAATCACTCATTTAAAGATAAATTATGTTTGGAAGGTTCTATTAATTAGTTAGGGGTACTATGATTTTAGTCACTGCATATATGATACATAATCAATTTTTTAGACATTAACAATTCTGCATTTCAAAAGTACAGAATACTTTCTTGAATTGTCTAGGGAGACACACATTCTTTTCACCTGCTAAAGTATTTATCACTTATTTATCCTCTTTACCAAGACTAATTTTCTATTTCTTTTTTTCCTTTTCACCCTGTTCTTTTTCATTTTTTAAAAATTTTTTGATCAATAATCATAATAAAATATTGAAATATAATTAAATTACATATGTGTGCTTCTAATTCCTTCTTCAATACAGGAATATGTTTTCACTTTTAGTATACTGCAGGTATATTTGGATATCAATTAAATTTTATCCTCAGTTATACATATACTTTGTATTAAAGATTTCTCTTCAACCAATTTTATGTCATAATTATATTAATTGTATCTTTCCATGACTCTTATTTAGCAAAATACCAAACAAAAATCATATACATCTCTTTTGCTTTTATTTCCATCCACGGTAATGTGGATTAAACCCAGGATCATGCACATGCTAAGCATGTGCTTTACCTCTGAGGTAAACATAGTCTCCTCATCCATTTCTCTTAACTGTTATTTTATAATTTATCTTCTGCTTTTTTATGTTAGCTATTAAATGATATTGTAAAATTTACTGAATTGGTTTTTGTTCATTTCCCAGAGTTCATTATTTCTACTTATAAGTCAATGAGGATATTTTTCAAATGAGTGAATATATAAAATGTATTTTAAAAGTCTTCTTAGCAACAGTAAATCAATCTCAATCTACATATTTTCTGTTAGAAAATGTAATTTTCAAAGACCATTAAAAGATATTGCTGGGATTTTTATTATTATAAGGAAAGGAATAACCAATAGTAAGAATGATACCTTAATGCAAAAGAGACAACCTGATATATGTCGATATAGGAGAAAAGCTTGCATACTGCTGAAATCATCAGCTGAATGAAAATTATGATGAACATAATCCCTATGAAATCCTAGCTGAATAATTTAAAGAAATTTAAAAACCAAACTGAAAACTTATATAGAAATACAAAGGATTCAGAATAGCCAAAATTATCTTGAAAAAGAGCAAAGAGTATGGAGGAATCTGAATTCCTGATTTCAACTTTACAACAATGATACAAAATATTAAAAAAAAAAAGAAATTGCAGTACTGAAATAAAGATAAACACTGTAAGTAAAAAATTAAATTCTTATATTTATGGACAATTGATTTTCAACAAGAGTACTTGAGAATGCAATGAGGAATTTTTTTTTTTTTTCATGAAAGGGCTTTGGAATAACTGTATATCCACATGCAAAGAAATGAAATTGGAATCTTACTTTAAACATGTACAAAAATTAAGTCAACACAAATCACATACCTAAATATGAGAGAAGAATGAAAGAAATGAATTTTATGGTATGAATTATAACTCCATAAATATGCTTAATATATTAGAGGATATTACTATTATACTTAAAGGATCAATAAAATCTCATACTCCAAATAAAGGAAATGTTTCCCAGTATTTCCATTTCTGCTGACTCATTATCAGCAGAAGCACTATTGTCCATCAAGACCTTCCCATTTCTCCTCTGCCTAGATATATAGATATATAGTTATATAGATAGACTTTAGCATTAAAAGTACATTAAATGCTTGCAGAAGAGTTAGTTCCTTGCATTGGAATATAAAAAAGTGTTTTAAGGGCTGGGGTTGTGACTCAGCAGCAGAGCGCTCGCCTCGCATGTGTGCGGCCAGGGTTCAATCCTCAGCACCACGTAAACATAAATGCATTGCATTGTGTATAACTAAAGTAAATAAATAATTTTTTTTTAAAAAAGTGTTTTAACACAGTTTTTGCCTAATAAAATGATAATAATAATAACAAATAATTTTGTAATGGTAGCTAATAGTTATTAAAGGTTTAATTTTGAAGACAGTGCTTAATGATTCATGTGCCAGGTGCTTTAGAAGCATTAACTTCTTCAATCCTTAACATAACTTTGTGATGTCAGAAAATTTATGTCCTCCATTTTACAGATAATCACAGAAAGGTTAAATAAGTTGTCTGAGGTTACAAAGCTAGAGAGAATCAGATTAGAATTCTGTCTGGATTCAGTTTGTGCTCTTAATTACTTTACTTTTAATAGCTACATGGTTACTTATAAAATGTCAAAGATGATCGCTAAAATGCCATTCACTACTGAATACATGACCACTTTGTGTAAAGCAAACAAGTAAATCAGCAATACAAAAATCAGTAATAAATGATACAGATATGTAATATGAAATGGATATGTAATGATGATTAATAGAAAATAAAAATTGATATAGATTATAAACAAAAACAGCTACAAAAAGAGATATAATATTTATAGTTTTTATCATTTTTATAACTAATAGAGTGGCAATTATGTCATCCCTGGAGAAAGATAAGACAATAAAACACCACAACCCTGAAATGTTCCTCTCTGTTCCCAAGAATATACTCAAGTCATGGGAAAAATGAGAACAAGTCTAAGCTATAATATCCAGATAAATATTATATTGAAAGGTGCCAGTTTATCTCATCTATGCTGACAATTAGGGCAAGTTACTGTGATTTGTAGAAAGCTGCTTTCTTCCAATTTCCATAGGATGCTGTTCATATAATGGGGCAAAGCCAGCTCAAGTATTGATATAACTGCTTCTGCAACCTTGCTTATAACACTCCTCTCCCTTGAAAACTGATGCAGAATTGAGGGCACTATGGAGAAGACTATTGCCACTCATACAGCTGATCACCTCTGGACAAGGTGTTGTAAGGGATGGAGATGATATTTTCTGGTGTAACTTCATGAGAAACGAAGCTGATATTAATGAAGCACTGTAAGGATTACAGATTATATTTGTCCAGGCTATCTCCATACACCTTCCCTGTAAACATTTTCCAGTAAGTTTTATCTCTAGAACACCATCTGTAGGTACTCTCTTTGGTCTCTCAGCAGCAATCCAACTGCCCTAATGCTACTGGGTTGTGAATATCACACAGGTTATGGGTTTTGCATTTACTTTCTTTATCACGAATATGTATCTAGTCAGCAATAATGGTATAAATGAGTTACTATGTATGGAATCATGAAAGATTTAATAAAAGCTTGTGTGTTATTTAATGCAATCTTTCAAATATTAGGAACTATTCAAAGAATAGGCATTTCTTATTGATATTAGTGATTCAGGTAAGAAGACAGAAGGACAGCCTATAGCATCTGATTTATGTTGGTGAGCATTACACAAAAATGGATTTTAAAGACATTGTAACAGATTATGTCAATGATGAATTAGGCAAATATACTAAAATGAGAATTAAATATGCAGATACAATTCTTCATCTCATAGGAAGTTAGGCCTTTTATAATTATAAGAGCCCTTACTAATTATTATAAAATACTAATGAGAAATTTATACATTTTTAACAAAGATAATAGATCATCTGTCTATAAAATCATGATAGGACTCAATGATTTAAGTATATTGATTTTATTACTCAATTTATTATCAACAATTAAAGGGTCATGCAAAATAGTTCTCAATTGTTGAATTAGACATAGTTATTTTGGTCATCAAACAAATGTCAATAGAATTTTTCCTGTAGTTAAGTAAAATATTTCTGACATCAGAGAATGCAACAATAATATATATCTGTGATACTATAATATGAGAATTTTGAAATGTATGAATGGATTCTATAGATGAAAAAAGAACATATGTCATTGAAACAATTCAGGGAAAAAATCAGATGCACTATACACTCCATCTACTTATATATTACCTTATAATTTATATATTTTATCTAAATTTATTCCACTAAAATTTTTAATAGTTTAAATTGAATTGTTTTTTCATAATCACATGTATATGCATTTTGCAAGATATACAGTGTTAGCTAAATGTAGTTGTCTTTTGGGACCTGTATGACTTCTACTGGCAAGTATAAACACACTGTAACATTAATACAGACTTTAGCAATACTTGTATATTATTGGCATTTAATCCACACATACAGAGGTTATACAAGTAAAGATTGGAATGATCATGCAGCAAGTAGTATGCAGTCTGAGATGAATGTTCAGTAGCCTATTGATATTGAAAGGCTCAAATTAAACAATAGAGAGTGAGCAACATCATGATACAAAATTATAGTTGTTGAAAAAGAGCAAAGGTTGTAACCATTATTGTTGGCAGTGTGTAGGGAGTAATGATAGGGTATCTGTCTTTTAAAATTGCAATGACAAAAATCTTTTATATAAAGGGTAAATAATATGCAATTTTTCAATGAACTAAATGCATGATAATTTTTTTGAGTGGCAGGTCTTTAACAATACAGAACGAAGTGTGAAAATACCATTTCTGGGTACAACTTAGAGTGGTTAATGAGGTTAATACATTACTTTGATGTGGTTTTTAGAGACTGACCAAGAAAAAAAAAAAATTTAAAACAGAGATCCCAGCATCTAAATGAATAGAATTATTGCCAGACGACTTCAAATCCAGTCCTGAGTTAACTATTTTGATGCACATTGATCTGGGCAATGTCATTTAATTTTCAAAGGTTTTACTTCTTATCTTTTAATAAAATAATAAACTTGAACCAGATGAGGCAAGTAGGACAAAATAGATTAAGTAAATAGGTTAGATATTTGAAAGAAAGAACATTATTTAGGCATTTAGGTATATGTATATTGAATTTTAAGGGTGATACTTATTAAATGTTATTGAATGAGAAATAAAAAATAAAAGGAATTATAGAGACAGTAAATTATAAATTTTCATCTCCTGGATCTTGCCCTCATTAAGTCTTTTTTTTTTTTTTTTAAACCTATTACCAGGACAATTCTAATAATCACTTTTATCAGTCTGAGTGAATCTTGCCCATACCCTTACAAAGCGTGTTCTTCTTGTTTAACAACATACTCTTTCTGCAATTCATCGAGTCCTAGAGTTGTAACAAATAAGAGAGGTTCTTTTGTTCAACATTCACCCTTTCCTCTCAGCCAGTGGTCATTGTTCCTAATTCTAGTGTCTTTTACTAGTTACCCACTGTGGACTTCTTCACCCCTATCTTATTTCATGGAGAGCACTGTGGAAGAACTGCTCTACACTACCAAATGGACTGTTTAACTGTGGATCTGATGACACTTTCAATCATCAGTCTTCTTTCTATTCTTTCTTTTTATTTCCTCCATCTTTATTAATGTATAGTTGAAAAGTAAAAATAATATATATACAAGGTATACAATGTTATGATTGATTACATTCATTTCCTTTCAATGCCTTTATAACCAAGCTTTCAGCACACACAGTTCTTCCTAGGCTTTAAAAACAGCAACAGCAGCAGCAATAGTAGCAACAAAATACCTCCCTAAATCTTAAAATACATTTATGCTACCAACTTTTTATTTTTACTAACTTATTACAAAGTGTCACATAAAACAAACAAGTTTACAGTCACACATGTGATGTTAAAGCCAACTTTGATAGCGTCTTCTTGGTCTATCTAAGCTATATAACACATTCTTAAATATTTCCAAAGTTGAGAAACTGTTGTAACATAGTTTTTAAAACTTTTCCTTTTTTTACTCTTCATTTACACATCTGTCACTGGTTTATTTTCATTGATCCACTTCTTAATTGTGTGCATTTATGAAATTTGTCCTTACTCTTGTGTGACCTTTATTGATAGATAATGCAGTAGCCAAAGCATACATCAGAATTTGTGGATTAAAAATCAATTTCAACATGTGATTGAGCCCAGGGAGGTGGCTACTTTCTCTTATTAATTCCAGAAAATCATTAATATAAAACTAAATACTGGACTGTGGTAAAGTTAGCAAATTTTCACACATAGAAATCCACATGGAAATCTGCACACAGATGTTTATAGCAGTTTTATTCATAATTGCCAAAACTTGGAAATAAATGAGAAGCCTTTTATTAGGTAGTTTTAAATAAACTGACATATACCAATGATGGAATGTTATTCAGTCTTGAGAGTAAAGGAGATATGAAAAAACGTGCATTTTAATGGCCTACTCTTCACTTAAACTAGTGTGAAAAGGTTAAATCCTGAATGTGTCCAACAATACTGTGGAAAAGTCAAATCTATGGAGAAACTTAAAAAGACTGATGAATTTCCAGGGGATATATTCAGGGAAGAGTGATGAACAGGCACACACAGAGAATTTTTTTAAGCAGTGAAACTAGTCTGAATGATCATATCATGGTGAAAGCATATTATTGTGCATAAACCTATACAATGTGCCACACCAAGAGTGAACCCTAAAGCAAACCATGGAACTGGGTTGATAATTATATATCATTTTATAATTGAATGGGCCAATCTTGTGCACATGTTGATGGTGAGGAAATCTATGCATGTGTGGAGGCAGAATGTGTATGAAAAACATCTCTGTACCTTCTACTCAATTTTCCTGTAAACCTAAAACTGGCCTAAAATACAAACTCTATTTAAATTATTCCATATTTGCTCATTTAACTAAAATTACAGATTACTTTCTGTGTCAACACAAAATTTAAAGTTCTAGAAAACATGCAGCAAATTATGCAGGAGAAAAAATAGAAAACTGTCCTAAAATAAGTTTATATTTTATAAAGGGGAAATAAATATAAAAGTAAATGAAATAATTTACACATTTCAGAGAGAAAAATAAAGAACTAAATGCTATTGGAAATATCTGTGAGGGTTAGGAAAAAATAGAAATACAGTGAAGTCATGAAAGGTTTCATAAATAATGTTTGGCTAAAGAACTGAAGAGATGAGAGAACAAGAAGGACATTTCAGTAAAATGAAGACCAGCTATAAATTACAGAAGTGGTTGAAGAAGCAATAAGCAGACCATTGTAGCTGTAGCACGATAAAGAATAACTTGGGTTGGAGTGGGGATGGGGCACGCAGGCTATTCAGATTCTTTAAAATAAATTAAGTTTTAGCCATGACAAGAGTAAGGACTTTGAAGGAAGAAATGACAAAACATGACATATTTAATAATGAAACTATTTTTCTGGAGAATGATTGAAAATATACATTAGGTGATCCAGGACAGAGGCAACTTACCAATTAGGAATCTATTACAGTATTGTAGACAAAATGATATTGGTTTAAACCAGGTAACATAACAATTTTCTCTGTATTTTGAAAGTATAACAAATGAATGGGAACTGTTGATGGTTTTAATTATTTTTGAGAGAAATTACTTACGAATAAATTCAAGTTCTTGGTTCAAGCAAATAGAAGGATGGTGTTGCCATTTATCATAGAAGAAATTACTCTTAGAGTCACAACTATGGGGAGTGCTAGAAGCTATGTTTATAAGAAAAATTAAACATTCCAGTTAGATATCCAGATGGATACTATAAAATATGTAAGTTGAAATTTAAATGAATACTTGGGGAAAACATATATCTTAGTATCATCAACGTATAGATAATATTAAAAATAATGAAATGGAGTTAAATATATACGAAAATTCTCAGGGCTATAGAAATAAAATGATCAATTTATCTCAGCACTATTCAAAATGTTAAAGGTTGAAGAGGTAAAAATAGTTCAGCAAAAGATAATAATTAAAAATTCAAGATGTAAAAGGAAAATAAGGATCAGATTTTATCTTGGAGCCAACAAAAAGCTCCAATAAAGATATTTTTATATGTGTTAATATGTTAATATTATGAAAGACTCATAATTGACCATCATATTTAACACTGTGGAGGTGATCAGTAATCTTCACTCAGGTGGGAGAGATAAAACAATTAAAAAAGACATTTTTGACAAATGTAAATGTTTCCAGAAATTTAGCTATAAACAAAAGAACAAAAATCAAGGACATAGACAGAGAAACTTGGACCAAAAAGCAGAGTTTTAATGGATTCTTTCATATTATATTAAGTAAATGCCATACAATATGTACTTTTTAAAATTAGAACTTCAGAGTCATACATAGTAGTTGGGTTCATCCTGGAAAAACTCACACATGCATAGAATTCCATTGCAGTTCATGATCCCCTCTTTTCCCTCCCTCCTTCCTCCTCCTTCTACTCAACTAGACTTCATTTTGATTATCTATTAATTCCACACATGCATTTTTGAGGGTAAACATTATAACTTACTATTTCTTTAATATCCAGATACTAATCCAGTGGTAAAAATATTGTAGCTACACTCCATTATAAACTTCTTTAACTGCATCAATGAATGAATAAGTTTTGTCCTGTTTTCTTCATAATCTTTTTCTCAAGGTGATCTCTTCTATTCCTGCACCTTTAATTAGTTCTTTCATGAAGACCAATTCAAAATTTAAAGGTGGCCTTTGTTTATTTACATAAAGGTTTTCTGAAGCATCTCTTTCTATGACTAACACAATGGTAATTATTTAATCTAAATTTGTGTTGCCTTTTTTTTTTTTTTTCTTGGATTGAAAAATGAACAAATCAATCTTAAATTTCTTCAAAACCTGAACAATGATTCTGGAGTAGGATTATCTATCTACTAATGTGCTTTGTATATTTTCCCATTTATTCAACTTCTTATCAACTTTCACTTGTACACATGAATTTCAATTAATACTTCTATACATTGAAAGATATGGAAATTCATTTCACCCTTGGTGTAGAGAACTGCTTTCTACATTTGCAACAACTGGTACATATATTTCAACAAATCAAAACAAAACATTTAAGAATTAAAGAATGTCCTCAAAAGCAAAATACTCTGTGTTTGTATGTGTATGAAGGCACACTTACATTTTAAATTAGATATTAAATTAGATATTAATGTTCCTTTAGCTTGCAAAGGAGAAGTTTGAATATTAATTATTCAAAAAGCAATCATCTATGATGTCTGTGGGAAAAACATTATTTTCAGATGTCACTTTGTTTAGACACATTGCAAGCTAATGAGGACAGTGAATGGGTGTGTTTATGAATATATGAATGTAATGGGACATCTTTTAAGAATAAACTTTCAGTAGGACTGGATTAAACCTGCATCTACAAGTTAAAAATAAGAAATATACAAAAGACACAAAGAAAAACATGTATGTACCCTGAAAACTCAGAAATTTAAATAATCACCCTTGAGAATCTCAAGGTATGTCGACCAGGCAATGTGTAAAAGTAGACTAAAGGAAAAGGTGACTAACCACACTCTGAGGAGGAAGATAAATAAGTACCCTGCAGAAGTTAACTTTCTTTGCTCAGGACTCCAATGGCAGTTAAGAAATCTAATGTTGGAAAAGCAAAGAGGTAGGAAGGGCACCTCAATATACCTGTGCAGGAAGACCAAAGTATGGTGGTGGTGGTGGCATATTTATGGAGTGTGATCACTCCCTACATTCTTCTCTGAGCAACATAACATTGATGATTGAACGTGGAAAAATAGATTTTCTTTTAGCTAATTCTAAAGATAGTAGGCATAAAAAGAAGACCCTGTCCCAAGAGACAGGGAAAATAAAGCCTTTGGCTTCAGATATAACTCTTTGTCAAGGTTTTTCTAGCTTTATTCATAACGATCTATCACAAAGATAATTTCATATTTTTGTTTTTGTAATAAAATAAATGTGAAATTTACCTTAAGTTAAACAAATGGAAAAATTTATTTCCCTTTAGGACTCACATAAATTTTAAGCAATGAATAAATTTTCTCTATAAGAATAAGATAACCAAGAACATAAACTATTGATGTTGTTTGAATTGGGTGCCTAATATACTGTGAAACAGGGAGAAAAATCTCTAATGAGAATATTTAATATTAAAATGGAACTTAAAACAAAATTATAACATAAACAAAACATTTGGAATTTTCTCACTCTAATTTGTATTCTCAGGAAAACTCAAGAGTCTATTAAATCTTGAAAGTAGAACAAGCCATTTTGAAAATGGAAAATCAAAGGAAATTTGTTTGAAAAGAGAAAAACTTTGGAAAATAGATTTGATAAAAAACAATGAATCCACAAAACTCAACTCAAAGTGGATCAAGGACCTAGGAATTAAACCAGAGACCATGTGTCTATTAGAAGAAAAAGTAGGCCAAAACCTCCATCATATTGGATTAGGCTCCTACTTCCTTAATAAGACTCTTATTGCACAAGAATTAAAAAATCTAGAGTGGGATGGATTCAAACTAAAAAGCTTCTTCTCAGCAAAAGAAATAATCAGTGAGATGAATAGAGAACCTACTAATTGGGAACCAATCTTTACAACACACACAGAGTACTGATCTCTAGAATATATAAAGAACTTTAAAAATCTTAACACCAAAAACACAAATAACCCAATCAATAAATGGGCCAAAGAACTGAGCAGACACTTCTAAGAAGATATACAATCAATCAACAAATACATAAAAAAATCTTCAATATCTCTGGCAATTAGAGAAATGCAAATCAAAACTACTCTAAGATTTCATTACACACCAGAATGGCAGCTATTAAGAACACAAACAACAATAAATGTTGGAGAGGACGTGGGAAAAAAAGGCACACTCATACATTAAGTGTGGAACTGCAAAATGGTGTAGCCATTATGGAAAGCAGTATGGAGATTCCTTGGAAAACTGGGAATGGAGACACCATTTGACCCAGCTATCCCACTCCTTTGTTTATACTCAAAGACTTAAAATCACTGTACTACAGTGACACAGCCACTTCAATGTTTGTAGCAGCACAATTCACAATAGCTAAATTGTGTAACCAACCTAGATGCCCTGCCAGTCAGTAGATGAGTGGATAAAGAAAATGTGGTATATATACATAATGGAACATTACTCAGCAATAAAATAAATAAAATAATGGCATTTTCAGGTAAATGGACGAAGTTGGAGAATATATTGCCAAGTGAAGTTAGCCAATCTCAAAAATCCAAATGCTGAATGTTTTCTCTGAAACAAGGAGGCTGATTCACAGTGGGGTTGGGAAGGGGAGCATAGGAGGATTAAAGGAACACTAGAAAGGTCAGTGGGGAGGGAGGGGAAGTGAGGTGGCAAGAGGTTATAAAGGGGGGAAAAAAAAAAGATGGTAAACTGGGCGCGGTGGCGCACACCTGTAATCCCAGCACTTGGGAGGCCGAGGCAGGAGGATCACGAGTTCAAAGCCAGCCTCAGCAATGGCAAGGCACTTAGCAACTCAGTGAGACCCTTTCTCTAATAAAATACAAAAAAATACAAAAAAAAAAAAAAGGGCTAGGGATGTGGCCCAGTGGTGTGGAGTGCCACTGCGTTCAATCCCCAGTTCCAAAAAAAAAAAAAAAAAAAAAAAAAAAGATGGTAGAATGAGATGGATATCATTACCCTAAAATTCATGTTTGAAGACATGAATTGTATGAATGTACTTTGTATACAAAGAGTGATATGTAAAAATGTGCTCTATGTTTATTGCAAATTGTAATGCATTCTACTGTTACATATACAACAACTTCGAATAAAAAAAACAATGAATCAAAGAATTTACAAATGTATGCAATTCAAAAGCAATAAAAATAATTTTAGAATAGGAAAATTTACTTCCAATAATAACTCACAACTTGGGTCATTTTTCCCAGGGGAAAAGTTAAGTTGTATAAAACATAAAACATATCTTTCAAAGTATTTTAAAGAACTGAAAATGTAAAGACAGTTATTGAGTAGTCAGCAAGTGGACATGATCCATAATCATTTCTTTCCTGAGGATGTTTACTGATCTCAAACAGGCAACCCAAAGTGAAATTATGTTCTTGAAAATCTCTGATGGCATCACATCCTGTTGCCAAATGTGACATTATTATATCAAACTAGGCATTTCTAAACTCATGGCATTTAAAGCTTTCCCAAATGAATTGCATAAAATATATGGATAAATATTAACTTTGAAACAATATGATTTCTATCTTCACTTCCTTAATTAGGCAAAGATTTCCATAACTAGACTAAAGATTATAAATCATTAAGGAAAAGTAAGATAAACTTGCAAATCAGTAATATTCAGAATTTCTGTCTATCAATGGCACTATTAACAGTGAAAAGGCATGTCATTGAACAAAATTATTAATTCCCAAAGAGGAACTATTAAAATATGCAAAGTACGGGGTGTTTTAAAAGAGATGTGCAAAAAGTGAATAAATATGGGAAAAAGTACCCAATGTCTGTAATAACTAAGAAAATGAAAATTAAAATAACAGTCAGAAAAAGTAAAAGTAATAAGCCTAGAAATACTCTGGTCTGTTGAGTTTGTAGAACATTAATCAATTCCATATGCTGATGATGGCATATAAATGGTGTTATTACCTATCAAAGTTGAATGTATGTAAATTCTAATATCCATTATTTCTCTCCTCAGTACTAGCTAGCAAATTTTTGTATATATTTGGTCCTAAAACATGTACAAAGTGTTCATAGCAGTATTATTCAAAATAATCTAAAACTGAACTAATCAAAATAGCTAATAAAATAGATTTGGAAATACTTTTGGTGAAATATTATAATGGACATTTTATAACAATGAACTTTAGTGAACCATGGCTATATACATTAAGAATAAATCTCAAAAAATATTACAAAGCACCACAATAAAACCTAAAATAATTATACTTTATATTTATTTAAACCAAGGTAAAAAATGAGGAAAGTGATACCACAACATGCAGTTAAAAATCAAGAAAATTTACTGTTGGTGGGAGAATTGGATAATGCCTAAATGGAGATTCTTTCATTTCTAGATCTAGACGATGGACCCTCCAGTGTGTTGTGTACTATGTGGTAATTAGTTGATCCATATCTCAAAATCTATAAACTTTTTATATGCAGATATGGATAAACCAAGCATAGTCACAGTTACATTATATTGTGCTTTATAATATTGAAATTTAGAAAAAATGTAAATGTTTTATTAACAAATTATGTGCAAATTTGATATGAAATGTTGGTACCATAAAATGCCATGCAAATAAATACATGATATATTATAGAAATATTTAACAATATGAAGGAAAATATCACATATTAAATAAAGATAAAATTTTAAAGATGATGCATATATTATATATTTATATGCATAATATTCTTGCATTTTCTATTTAGTGTCCTTCATATGATCACTCATTATTCCTATATGAAATATTATCTTCAAATGATTTATGCACATGTGTACACCAATTTTATTTTCAATTTGCTCTGAGTTCTGTTATATACTGTTAACAAAAGTGAACAAGGGCACATACTATTGCAGTTATCCATCCAATGAATGATAAAACCTCTGGATTTTGTAATAGCTCCCTGCCAATGAAGGTTCCATTGCATCCCCTTGATTTCACTGATGTCTAAACCTTATGTATCCTTTATTTTACTGTCATATTCCTTTTTGTTATAGTTTTTATTTGAGGAAACATTTTTGCCCCAGAGAACCTGAAAAATAGTCAGAAAGTGATACTTTGTACTGCTCCCAAGGAAACAAAAGGCTCTCCTAAATATGAGATGTTTTAAAGCAGCATAAGGAAAGTCTCCTAAGAAATTATTGCAGAAACAGGTACAAATTCAGAAGTTTGTGAATCATTGGAAGTCCTAAGCAATGCTGAAGAACATTTATAAACATCAAGCTGCCTAGAAGCATTGAATCCTGATTGCATCATGCTGACTGAAAATGTGGTAGAAATTGCATACTAGGATGAAACAACATGCTCAGGAAAGAATTCAACTTCTAGCAACAGGTGGCTGAACATAAAAACCCATATAAATGAAATATGTATATTAACATATTAATGATGACCATCTCAAGGAAACAAATTATAGTTGATCATATTTATTGTTATCATTTATAAATTAACAGTGACTTTAGTGTAGCTAACAAACGAAATATTAATTTTCTCATGCCAGTTCCTAATTGCTGTCACACTTCTTACATTTAGTTAAGTCTTAAAAGAAGAATTATCAATTCAAAAGCCAGAAATTTGTATTGGGCTTTTCTACTATAACTTTAAAATTACTATCTATTGAAAATAAATATAAAAATATTTACTTAAAGTGCTACTCAATTCAGGTGAAAAACTAACATCTACAGCTTTATCATAATTGTAATTTACATGTAGATTTCATATTGTCTGCATTAACAATTTACTCTAAACATATTATAATATTTGAAAGCTGATTTGTTCAAGTGCACTTTCTTTTATTACACTATAATGTCACTCGGAGTACTACTACAGAGTGCAAAATAAAATTTCATTATTGATTAGAATACATGTTTAAAGGTCACCTCTAGCTAAGCATTTCAAAACTTGATTGGATTATGCTTGTTAAAGTTTCTGCACACCTTTGAAATTCATAGTAATTATACTTAAACAATCTATTGGCAGAAAAATTATGGTTATGTTGCAAAATGTGACATTATTAGATCAAACTAGGCATTTCTAAACTCATGGCCTTTAAAGACTTCTGGAAATTTTAAAGGAGAACAAAAATTAGGCTTATGTTAGTTTTATACTAAAGCTTGGAAATTGCATATCTATTTATTTTAGTAATCAATATTTATATGTATCTCTAATATTTACATAAATATAGAAATATTCAGGCATTATCTTTTTCTAGTGCTACAAAATAATTTAAATATTTGTTCCTTACAGTAAAATTCACAAATCTTCATTTCATTATCTCTACTTTCCAAAGAAAACATGAACTCTCAGTTATGTCATTTTATAACTTTTTTTATTTTTAAACCTGTTAAAATTATTCCTCTAGAGATGGTTTATGGCTTGTCACTTTTAAAACGTTATACCATGACATAATATTTTCCAAAATAATATGGCTTTTATCAATTCATCTAATATGTAGACAATATTAACTTGTTAATGGAAATTATATTTAAGACAGTATATTCCAATAAGACATTTCAAAAATTTTCATGAATATAGTAGAGGACTGAAGAGCATAAACATTCTTATGCATTGATAAGTTATTACATATGCCTCCTTGAACAATTGTATGTAATCTGAATCCTGATTCAAAATATTTAATCCCATGTTTACTTGGCTAATTTCCAAGTACTGCAGATATCTTCTCAATCTCTGATGATAACAATAAAAATTTAAATGGTTAAATATATTCATGTTTATAAAGATTATCACATTTCAATTCAAAGCTTATGTTGAATTGAAATTTTATTTTAATTTGCTTTGAGATTAATGTAACAGGAGTATTTTAAGAAAATATATGATTAGTTTTAGTAAGGCATTTTATATATAATTTGCACTTCTTAAAATCTGTGACATAAATTTTTCTTTACATTAGTAATCCAGTCTATACAGAATTAATAAAGCATATGGCAAAATTATCCATGAAGAAATTATTTCAAAATTTCCAAAAATTCAAAATATTTTGAGAGAGAAAGAAATCCAGAGTGCATTGAATGAACTAGTGGAATTCAGTTTTACATGTCTTAAATAATCTCTAATATCTGCTTGTGAAAAAAAATGGAATTGAATACAGTCAAAAGAAGATATGAGAGTCAGATGTTCATGACTACATTACATAGGCATATTTGTATATGCATATATACATACGATCATGAACAAAGTAAAAATATTAAATCAATAGTTTCCATAACATGTAATACCAATAAAATACTGTGTTTAGCAATTCCAATCAAGAAAAATGGGAAGAGAAATTAAAACTAGAAAAAGCACACAACCACATTAATAAGGAAACTGTATATATTCTAGAAATTATGGTCTTGGTATCCAGAGCTAAAAATTCTTAGTTCAAATCTTGAATCGTGACTCATCAATGTTAATTGATACATTGTCTTATAGGTATATTAGTTTTGTTACTTCATCCTTGGTTAACTCATCTGTAAATTAAAAGTAATATTAGATTTTTTAAAATTTATTTTAATTAAGTATATATGGCAGCAGAATGCATTTTGATTCATTGTACATAATTGCAGCATAACTTTTCATTTCTCTAGTTGAACACGATGTAGCATCACACTGTATGTGCAGTCATACATGGTTCTAGGGTAATAATGTCCACTTCATTCTACCATTTTTCCTGCCCCCATACACCCTTCCCACCCCACTTTCCCCTTTGCCCAAAATTCCTCCATTTTTTTCCATGCTCCACCCTCATTATGGATCATCATTCACTTACAAAGAGAACATTTGGCCTTTGGTTTTTTGGGATTGGCTTACTTCACTTAGCATGATATTCTCCAACTCCATCCATTTACCTGCAAATGCCATATTATTATTTTCTTTTACTGCTAAGTAATATACCACAGTTTCTTTATCCATTCATCTACTGAAGGGTATCTAAATAGGTTCCACAATTTAGCTATTGTGAATTGAGTTTCCATAAACATTGATGTGGCTGTGTTACTCTGGTATGCTGATTTTAAGTCCTTTGGGTATAGACCAAGGAGTGGGATAGCTGAGTCAAATGGTAGTTCCATTTCCTTACTGCTTTCTAGAGTGGTTGCACAAATTTTCACTCTCACCATCAATGTGGAGGCCTTTTCCTCCTCATCCTCACCAATACTTATTGTTGTTTGTATTCTTGATAACTGCCATTCTGACTGGTGTGAGATGAAATCTTGGAATATTTTTGATTTGCATTTCTCTAGTTACTAGAGATGTTGAATATTATCTCACATATTTGTTTATCACTTGTATATATTCTTCTGAGACGTGTCTGTTCAGCTCCTTAGCCCATTTATTGATTGGGTTGTTTTTCTTTTCTTTATCCATATCATATAAGAGAATACATTTGAAAATTCTTGTTTTTATTAAGATTAAAATACAGTAATCCTACTATTTGGGAGTAGTAGGTAATAAAGAGTAGACATTTTGCAAATTAAATTTCTTTGGCTAACTTACAGGGAGACATTGAGTATTCATTTCAGTGATTGAAACATTTTCCACTTATTAACAAAATTGGGAAGATTAAATAGCAACTTGGAGCTGGTGGTGTAGCTTATTGTAAAGCCCTTACTCAGCATGTGGAGAACCCTGGGCTTAATCTCCAGCACTGCAAAAGCCTAAAGCCCCTGGCCCATTGTAACTGATCAAAAATACTTGCTGAAACAAAATATTTCATTGTTGAGATTATACTTATCACATTATTCTGTTTATAGGAGCATTTCTTTTGTTGATTCAAGGCCTCAGAGTTATGCAAAGCTGTTAACATTTAACATAATATCACAAAATATGTATATATGTCACAGAACATACACAAAAAACATTGATTGTCATGACTAGCATATCCTTTAAATTTGATGTTTATTAGTCCCTTTTTCAAAGAAAATATAGAAGTTGTAGCAGGTGAACTACATATGCTTATATTTATAAACAATGTGGAATAAATGAATGAATAATAATGTGGTATTAAACATTACTCTGATTCTATCAAAAATTTAGAGGTTTTTAGTTTTACAGTTTTCAGAAGTTTATGCTCAGGAAGTTAAAAAAGGAGGGTGTGTTTCTGTAAGCAGCTTTGGGCTCAAGGTAGTGCAGTTTTTATTCTTAGCTCATTTACCTTCCCTGACTTCTAGTAAAGATATGGGTTCAAACAAATGTTTTGCACCTGCATAGAAGAGAAGGCCAGAAATGAAGCCTAAATATCATGTCAAGAGGAACAAGGACTATGTAGGACAATCCTAACTCCTGGGCTCTCCATGTGCTCCAGAATAGATTAAATGCTTGAAAAGAAAGAATATGTTCTGGCAGCATTGCTAGATCTATATCCCCAGGGCAAAATTGAAGACATAGTTGCATTCAATACAGACATAGATCTTCAGAAAGATATTTTCATAAGCAAGCATTGCAGGCATTCAGCTGTGCGTGCCAAGAA
Source organism: Tamias sibiricus (assembly GCA_025594165.1). Taxonomy (NCBI): domain Eukaryota; kingdom Metazoa; phylum Chordata; class Mammalia; order Rodentia; family Sciuridae; genus Tamias; species Tamias sibiricus. Next base: position 29,515,707 of record CM046665.1, read on the forward strand.
TACCTCATGAAACAGAGTTCAAGCCTGGAATGAACATGCTGGAATACAGAGGAGACTGTTGAAACAGTAACTGCTTCAGTGACACCCATAACAGCAGGAGATGACAACAATAGTAGTATCAGCAGCAAAAAAGCTGCTATTTTTCCATTTGTAAATGCAATTGAACATATGGCTAGCTTAATTAGGACTTTTCTCATTAACTCAGAATAGGCTGTCTCCATTGAAGCACCCTCGATAGAAAATCTGCATGAATAATGATCTATAGGTTTGCAAAAAGACCATTTAATAAGTTGGAAACCAAGAAGTCAGCTATGAGCATCTGTGCAACATTTGCTGATTTTCCCCATATCTAGTCATTCTCTGCTGTGTACCAAGAGACCTCCCACCATATTCAAAACTCCCATTGATAAGGGTGGTTCATTTAATGTTGCCTTTGTAGATTCTGCCTGTTGTTAGAAGTTCAAGCATCACTTAAACACAAGAAAATATTAGCTGAACTGTGTGCAAAGGTTTGCAAAATGTAAAAATACAAATGCTACATGTGAAACATGGAAAGTGTATAGAAGTTCAGTAGATTAGATAAAGGGGAATGAAGGGAAGGGAGGGGGGGTTAGGAACAGAAAAGACAGTGGGATGAATCTGACATAATTTTCATATATTATATATATGAATACATCATAGTCAATCTCCACAGCATGTACACCATAAAACTAGGATCCTAATTAGAATAAGATAAACTCCATGTTTGTATAAATATGTCAAAATATACACTACTGTTGTGTATAACTAAAAAGAACAAATTTTAAAAAAGAAACTTATAACCACTGAATAATACTTTCTCTCCCCTCCACAAAGTGAAATGAATATGCTATTAGCATTGTACCCTCCTATGGGAGAGAAGCACCTTATAATGACAACATCCTTTTTAGGAGTAAGGCATTCTATTGTTTTGTATGCTTTGTTTTGTTTTTGAGTATCTAACAATTAGGATTTGAAGAGAGGCACAGATAGAAGTCTGATTAAAGAGCAAATTCCTTACAATCACAATAATCTGGATGAACTTGGGCAAAGAAGCAAGGTGGATGCAAATAAATTATTAATGCAGGAAGTTAAGAACCCCTGATACCAGAATTAACAGACCTGATTTCAAATATCTGTTATTCCATTTTCATCTTAGACAAATCACCTTCACTGAGCTTATGTTGTAATGAAAAAAATGGAAGTGATGTCAGAACCCAGCTCCACTGGGTGGCTGAGAGTGGTAAACATGAAAATAGACTTAAAATATTTAACACAGACCTACCAGAGGAGAATAGATGGATGATGGTGTGGTATTATAGCTAAAAGTACTTAGATTTAATGTGTAAATTGTTGAATTTGACAACCAGCCTTTTATTATTATTGCTATCATTATTACTGTTATTATTAATAAAGATGGAACGAAAGACTCAGTAGGTATGTCATAGAATTTTCCAACTCATTGTGATTATCCTATTCAGCTAAGGTACTTACTAAAAATTCAATTCTCAAAAACTTCCCTTTGATATTTCAACTGGTAGAAATAGAGCAGGGCATGGACATGAAAATATTTTGGCTTGAAATTAAGCATGATCTAAACTCAAAATTCTTAATGTGTTTTAGCAAAATAAGCACTATCCTGAAAATCAAATGCAAAGTTTGTTTCCTCATATTTTTAAAATAAGTGAAAACTAAAAACTTTTTACCCATAACTAATACTAAACATTTATTCACATCTCTGATATGATGAATTTTTAAAGGAAAAAAACAAACACCTAAAATACTCCCCAGGATAAAATGAGTACAAATCACATTAATTAACAGCAGTAAAAACAAAAATAACCTTAATGCCATGCTTATTATTTTACTTCATAATATTCTGAATAGCCTTGAAACTCAAGTTAATGATATTGATCCTAGATTGGTATCTTAAGAAAATTGCAGGGAAATGTCTACAAAGTTATTTAGATATTGTACATTGATTACCTTTGAATAATTCTCTTCTGTCATTGATATTTATACACCATTGCTGTTCACTTTTTTCCAAGAAAAGAAAGAAAAGTCTTTATTAATAAAACCAAACCCTAAAACATCTCCATTTGATTTTAGGAGATGAAGTTCCTGGTATTGACAATAAGATATCTGAATGCCACTGAATTTCACTTGTCCTTAATAAATTTTATTCTAATCATTAGACCTGCTGGTCTTTTTTGTTGATCTGGCCTCAGTGTAGTAAAAATTCTTTATCTTTATTGCTCTTCAAGTAAATAAACATAATGGGGTGTTTTGTAAATAGTGTTTGAAATTCTAAATGCATCAAAATTTGGCTTACAAATTTAAGATTCTCAGTAAGGCATAAACAAGTTGTTTTCCAGCATTCCCCATTTTATTTCTTACTCTCTCTGTACTGTTAGTCATTATCTTGAAAGAGGATCTCAGTTCAATCTTGTGGTCCTGTTTCTCCGAAGCTGTTAACAAAGTAGCAATCTCCTCTGAGGAGGATTGTTCTAATTCCAACATCTTCAAATGAAAAACTAAAAATAATGAAGTCTCTCTGCAGCTTACCTAGGTCCTACTTTAGTATTTCAGTTTTTAATCTAAATACCAACTCTTCAACAGAAAAATATCTATGCCAGAAATAATCTTTTTAGATAATACTATAATTTTTATTTTTATAATACCACTGCTAGCTACTCTTCGTGTGTGTGTGTGTGTGTGTGTGTGTGTGTGTGTGTGTGTGTGTGTTTGAGAGAGGGAGAGAGAGGGTGAGAGAGAGAGATTTCCTGGCATTTCCATTTTTAAATTGAATAATTTGTTGAAAGTCTCTAAATTACTGTGAAATTAACAAATACAAATTTAACATCAAAGATGCTTTCCTTTTTGTATCTGCAATAGAGTGTTCTTTATAGCAAGACAGAATTTAAGTGTGCATCTTCTGTGTACTTCCTTCCCTTTATGATTGTTGGGAAAACTCTTGGATTTTTATATTTCTGAATATTTTGAAGCAGAAACACTGATTTAAGTTTGTTCTAGACCATCTGTTCAAGAAGGTCTGTGTAGTGAACAAAGCTGGTACAGAAATACTGTCTTCCTCAATAGCTAAGGGCATGCATGCTTCCTGCCATATAAAAGATTTGGGTTCTCTAATCTCAGGGAGTCCAACTCACTGTAATGTAACTCAATATGTGCACAAACATTATCTAAACATCTTTGCATGACTATGAGAAATGGGTCAGGAAATCAATACATAAGCAACAATGCTCTGGTTATTAGCATTGCTGTGATTAACAGATTGTCATTTTTTTCCCTTGCACTAAAAAGACAGGAAAGAGATGTACTCATAAAAATGCAGCATTTTAAATTTTGTTTTGTGAGTAGGAAAAATCTAAAATACTTCATAGTCTTTGATAGTGTAGATAATTTTTGTGTGAGCTGCTTTTCAATTGTCTTGAATATAATCTCAGTGGCTTTTCTTGAAGACCTAGTTAATGGACATTCTGATATTAATGGTGTCCTGAAAGGAAAGGGGAATTTAAAAGGATCATTTTTTGTTGCCATATAGTATGTCCTTTAATTTCTACAATCAAAGTCTAAAACAAGTTAAACATGCCAATGAGATCTGTGATAATAGAAGGTTATTCCTGCAAATTCATTCTGTTCTGTTCTGTTTTAAGTCCATCTGCATCTACTTTTGATTCTAATAAGATATAATTGCTCTCAGGGGGAAAGCCTTATTTTCTATTTTTTCTAAGTGCTCCCAAAACAAGGAACATAGAAGTCACACGTTGTTTTTTTAAATTGATAGACAGTAAGGAATTCAGGTGTATAAAAACTTTCAAAACCAGAAATTCTGAGATGAACTAGCAGGAGGGGAGAGAGAGAGAGATTGAATGCATGATGATTTTCAAAGCTATTCAGAGAGCGATCACATTTAGGACAAAGAGGAATAGCAGAGTTTATGCTTCAAAGATAAAAATTAGTGTGAGAAAGACCAGCAAGATAGAATAAAGTCTTAGATGCCAAGAGTTTTACTAGAGTTTCTCACTCCCTTATTTGATTTATTCTACAACAGCCTATGAAAGTATGTTTACTTTCTTTTCCAATTTTTTATATATGCCTCTTCTTATGTTTGAGAAATCCTACTGGGCCCTGAAGCCCTGCTTTTGTAATCTGTTAGTGAACCTGTTTTTCCATGACTATGGCAGTATTTTACTTTATTTAAACATAATTTCAATCAGTGAAGTTGGATTAATTGATCTAATTAATTAATCTCATCTTTTCCATCTCTCAAATACTATTTTCACTTCCCATTTATATTTTTTTCTTTTTTCCTTTGTGTGTACATTCCATTATTTAATGCATCATTCCCTTGGGCTTATGGATATGATTTATAAATTTTCCTTGTCTTTGATTTGTTATTAGATACAGAGGGATAGAGGCAATGATTTATAATTCCTTTGAATTGGGTTCCAGAATGCACTGCTAAATGAAGAGGATAATGTGCTATCTTCAGCACACTTTGGTCCTGCTGCCTTCCTTCTGATAGTCTTAATCTCTGAATTCAGATGCCAACTGAAAAAAAAAAATTTTACAGCATTGGTCACATTTATTTTTATTCAATTTGGTTCTTTCAATTATTTTTGTAATTACCACTAGAAATAATTTCCATCCAAGAAGAAATGAGATACACGGAGTTGTGACATTTTAGCTTAACGCTACCAGACAGTGTTTCTAAAGCTAAAATCTACAGAGTTGATGCCAGGAAGAATTAACATGTAGCTCAATATTATCCTCCAGGGTAAGAAAGCCAAGAAATTGTGTGGCTTGCCAAAACCCTGTAACCTTTTAATGTGAGTCCTGTCTTTCAGTGTTATTTGTTATATTTTGCAGGGAAAAACAGTCAAAACTCACTATTTATGTAAAAGGACTGTCGCTTGCAAGTAAGATAGGGAAATACAAAAAAAAAAAAAAAAAAATAGAATCTCCTTTGGAGTTGTGAACTGCATATGATCTTCTGTTACTTAAAGGGCATTTTCTGGTGTCTGGAATATGAGTCCTGGTCACTAGCCTTCCTCCTGGGACAGCATGAGTTTCAACATCCCTACACTTCTCCATCAACTACTGGCCCCTGGGCTTTATCTGGTCTCCCAACCACTGTTACTCTGACATGCCAGCAGTGTGGCCAGTGTCTTTGCTAATGCCAGGGACTCAGATATCTGTGTCCTGCTCTAACAACACCCAGGGCAGCTGGGGGATCCTGGGGCCTCATGGAAAGTATGCTAAATAAAAATATAATATAAGAAATGCTGCACAAATGTGAGCATCCAGAGCGAGGAGACCATGAAAGACCTAAATGATCACTTAGTCTCTTACCTGGACAGAGCGAGGAGCTGGATACATAATGGAAGCTGGAGAGCAAAATCCAGGAACATCTGGAGAAGAAGGATCCTTAGGGCCAGAGACCACAGGCATTATTTCAAGACTAGTGAGGAACTAAAGGCACAAATCTTTGCAAGTTTTCTGGACAATTGCCTCATCATTCTGCACATTGACAATGCTTGTTTTGCTGCTGATGACTTTGCATTCAAGAATGAGTCAGAGCTGGCCATGCTCCAGTCTGTAGAGATGGACTTCCATGGGCTTCACAAGGTCATTGATGACACCAATATCACTTGCCTGGAGATAGAAATTGAGACTGTCAAGGAGGAGCTGAGTTCATGAAAAACCACAAGGAGAAAGGTTTAGAAAGAAACTTGCAATAGGGTTAGAAAGAAACTTGTTCAACAAGAAGTCAATTTCCCATGTTAAAAAGTATCACTAAAGTTGTAACCAGTGTTTTTCTGGACTCATTACTACCCAGTGCTTGTCCACATTTCTTCTAAATTCCATGCTCAATGATGATATTTCATAGATTTAAAATAACTATTGTAGGAGAATTTATACCACATAAATCAGCAAATACTCTAGTAGGACTTTTTCAATTTATTTACTGTTTCCTGCAAAACTGGTTTACTGTAAAACAGATATTTACAACTAAATATATGGATATAGAATCATTGGGTATTGTTAAAACTCATTTGTTAAACATTCAGCATGCTCACCTTATGCAATCTTACAAAAGTAAGATACACGATTTGCTGAAGTTTACATAGAAGAATCAAAGAGTGGGACTGAAGGTGTACCTCAGTGTTAAAGAACACATTTTTCACATGTGCTAGGTTCAATCCCCAGGAACACACACACACACACACACACACACACACACACACACACACACACCAAATAGTGTAGATATAAATCGGCTCAATACTTTTTATTCTAGCACTTCTTACAGAAAATTGCTAAATAAAAATACAATATAAGAAATAATTTGAAGTTACTACAATCATCTGTAGAAATTCTGTTCTCTAAGGTAGAAATATAACCTGTCGGGGGGGGGGGGGGGGGGAGGGAGGTGCCCACGCTAAGCACGCCCTCTCAGCCCTGAGTAATGGAGTTATTGAACTGGCATTGCACACAGTGTGAAACATGTGGGCTTTCCTTCCCTTGGCAAGGAAGTACAGCTCTGGGCTTGATCATCACCCAATGGGACTGGGCTACCCTCCTTACCCCCAGTTCTTGTAACACAATCCCTTGCCTTATTTGGGTGGAATATTCTATGGAATGTCTTTTCCCTAATAAATTCAGTGGTTCAGGGTGTGCTGGCTCTCTTGCCTCCCTTGCTCCTCTTGCCCTCCAGCACAGGAACAGACCAGTGCCCTCCCTGACCTCAGCAAAAGGTATTTCATTGTTTGTGTGGTCTTTTCATTGCCAGCCCAATTCACACAGAGTGACCCTGAAACATAGCCCACACAGGAAGTGGGTGATAATAACCAAGATGAAAGAAATGAAAAACTGTTTTAAAATCATTTTCACATTTTTATTCTTTTAAAATATTTTATTTGAAAGATAACATCTTTCTCCAGCGATCATTTGTAAAAGCATTCATTTTAAAAATCTTGTGCAGAGTATTACAATGTGTTTATTTTAAAAGAAATTTGCTAAGTATGTAAAGAATGATTTTAGTCACAACTTATTAAAGCACCACTTAATTTAGTTAGCATATTACTTCCAAAATTTTAATTGATGCCCTTTTATGAAAGATTATACATTATTTCCTCTATAGTGTGTATATTAATTTCTAATAATGTGCTTATTTAATTACTAGTAAATATTTTTCTCTCAGAGGGTGATCTGATTCTGTTTTGCTTATGTTGTATCTCAAGGGCTGACAAAAGTCTGAAGAACAATAAATTTTGAATGAATAAATAAATGAATAGAATTAAAAGGGAATAAAATACATTTAATATACTCCATGAATATTTCTTCTTCCCAAAAAAAATCTGCCCCAAATAGAACAATTTTATGATTCCCATGTTGACTCTGTCCTTTTCTGTCTTGTATTTGGAATGTTATCCTTTGCCTAGATAGATACCTGGTAGATACCATCATTTCTAACTGGTAGTTGTTTGAGACTTTCCTTGATGATGCTGACCAAAGCAATATTCATCCCTCTATCATTTATTTAATTAGACCTTGCTGCAAAACTAAAGAATAATGAATAAAGTCTAAATTAAGCTAAGAGTACTCAATAGCACAAAAATGCAATTATGTATATTGTTTGGGGGTCTATTATTTTTTGCATGTGTCTTTGCCTATTTTAATTAACAACTTAAAAATTGGATTGAGTTACCATGTCCTTCTATTTTCTAGCCTGTTTTCCTAGTGTTTTAGTTACTTTAATTATTGCTGATCACTGACCTGAAGCAAAGAAGCAATTTTCTTGTAAAAGTACTAATTACCAACTAAATGCTTGGTATTTAGGGCATAGAAAGCAAGAAAGAAGAGCAAGAGTTAAGATGCTAATAAAGAGTGCTTAAATGTGTATGCATTTCCACTTTCAGAGCCAAGGCAGCATTTTTTTCTTGGTGAACTTCATTAAGGATCACTATTCACATTAAATCTTCTACAAAAATATTTTAGTATATTACTACCATGACCCACATTTAAATGCAGAACACTAATAGATGATGGAGAATGTTTAATTTCTACTCTATTATTGGTTACTATAGGTATTATTGTTTTGGAGTAACATTAATAAAAGCAAGGAAAACTGAGATTTATACTTATTTTAAATTATGGAATTTTGTCAGGCTTCATTATCCTAGTTAATGTAAACCAAACTACATCATATTAAAAAAAAAATAATTAAATTTTTCATTGAATACATTCATTCAGAATATATGAAAAGAGGCAATGCTTAACATATGTTTATTGTTAGATATTTATAAAATCTTTTTAAAAAGGATCATCTGATAGTCATCTAATTCTAGCCAAACTAATTTTACACATACACATACACACACACACACACACACACACACATGTATACATATATGTTGTCATATATGTTGACTATTTTGTATGTTCTATTATATTTCTTATGATTATTTATTAATCGAAACTGAAGAAAATGTATTAAGAGATGGAAATGTTAATGACCATTGTTTGATCATTATATAATATTGAATGAATTATCACACTGTACCCCATAAATTTGTTCAACTAAAGTAATAATTTAGAAATGTTAATAGTTGTTAAATCTACGTGGTGAGTATTTAGGTGTCCTGCTATTGTGGTTTGGATGGGAGGTTTACACCAAAAATTGCTGTGTTAATACAGAAGGTGAAATGAATTTTGAAAACTGTAATCTAACTAGTCAGTCCATTTGATGGACTAATAATTTGAATGGAATAAGTGGTTGGAAACTGAAGGTGGGAGAGCACAGTTGGAGGAAGTTAGGTCAAAAGGGTCATGTCTTTGGGGACTTATATTTTAACCCTGGCATGTACTTTTGCGTTTTCTCTCTTTCTCTCTCTCTCTCTTTCTCTTTTTCTCTCTGCTTCCTGGTTGCCATGTCCTCAGCCACTCTCCTCTGCCATGCCTTTCTGCCATGATGCTCTGCCTCACCTTGAACCTCTCTCAATACCAAAGCAATGGAATTGACTGAGCCTCTGAACCTTGAATCCCAAATAACCTTTTTCTCCTATAAGTTGTTCTGGTCAGATATTTTGTTCACAGTGAAGAAAAGCTGGTGAACACACTACTTTTTCATGGTTTTGAAAGTTTTAATGTAAGTTACTAAATGCATGACAAATAAAACTATGGAGCAAAAAATGAAAATGAAAGAAACACCAAGTATTTGAAAAGTTATAGAATATCTTCATACAATATTCTCAGAATTACACATTTAGTGACATTTTTAAAGAAAACATGCTTATATTGGTCAAAATTTTTAAATGTGATTACTCCAATAACTTTATTTATAGGAATTGACCTTGAGGAACTAAGTATAGATATGTGAAGAAATTTTGGTCATTTTTAATTTTAAATGAATTTTTAAAATCTTGCTGTGTGCGTGGCACACACCTGTAATCCCAGCGACTCTGGAGGCTGAGACAGGAGGATTGTGAGTTCAAAGCCAGCCTCTGTTGGGGTTTTTAGCCCCCGACTCCTCTCGACCCACAAGACAAGGGGGAGCATGCTCCAACAAGGACAGATCGGGAAAGTTAAGAGCCAACTTACCGCCCGCACCCAGCCCTCCTTTTGGAGGACAATCACACGCGTCAGGGAGACCAGTCAAGGCACGAGCTCAGTTTATTGAGGAAGTTGGACGGCCTTTATAGAAGACATGGGCCAATCAGCAGAAAGGTTATAGGGTAGCATAGGGAGCACAAGCAGATCACATTGGAGGAACAGCCACTAGCCTATCCTAGTGGTGGTTTGATTTTTTGTCATATGTCAGGGCAACACCCCTGGGCTAGGCCAAGTCCACGTATCAGGAAGTGGGAGACAGCCAGAGAGTTAGGTTTTCATTTCCTTGACTTAAATTTCTATTCTTTCAACTGATGTGTTCTTAATGTCCCCAACAAGACACCATGTCCTCAGAGTGGTAGAGTGCCCCTGAGTTCAATCCTCGTTACCTACCCCCCCCCCCCCAAAAAAATCTAGGTAAAGCAGAGTGACACCATGTCTCTAAATAAAATACAAAATAGGGCTGTGGGTGTACCTTAGTGGTAGAGTATAAGATGATAACTAATTGAATAAATACATTTAGAACAGCAGAATGACACTACAAAACAGGTCAGAAATTTCTCTTCTTTACAATATAAAAAAATAAAGAATTTTCTAGTCTGTGAATAAACATGAAGTCAAATTAATATTTAAAAACATTGAAATTATATCTGCATGTATGATAGAGTCTAACACCTAAGGTCTTTCATTATATCTCTAGTGGTTTAAAGGTGTCTGCATCTCAAATACAAGAAGAAAATAGCTTGCTTATAGTCTCATGATCAAGATTTCTCTAGGATGTTTCTAGACTACAAATCATATAAAGATGTTTTTTGTTCTTCCTGTTGCTATGTTATTTTTGACAAAATAAATTGAATAGATCCATATCAAATTCTAATCCCCAAAAATATAGAACATGCCTTCACTTCTAGGATTCATTCTGTATAAAAATAAACATCTCAAACAACTACATGGTGTGTACACACACCTGCACACACACAGAAAATGACATAAAAAATACATTGGAGAAGGCTTTTACTATTTTGTTTTTATATGAATATGATATGTACTCCTGCTTATATATTATGAACATTGCTTTATTCACATCTTTTATTAAAATTAATGAACTAAGAACTGTTTCTCTTTTGTCTGTAATTAATTTTGTAAAAAATTGAAAGCTAAATTTCTACTTATAGAATAGAAAACTGGCCCATTTGGATTAACTCTTCCACTTAAAGCAACTGGATGATCTCAGAAAATGAATATTAAGGAAATTTTAAATATCTGTGTATAGGAATTGGGGGATATACTAGCAGCACTCATTGTGAGACCAAAAATCCAGGAAAGAAAATAAACTTTAGAGAAGTAAGCACTACATTGGGCATAACTATTTTTTAAGCTATTTTCATTTCAAAAGCATAATTTTGCAATGTTTTCTTCCTTTTTGCCAGTTGTATCTCTGCTCTGTTTATTTCACACTATATATTTGATAACAGGTTAATATCCAGAACATATAAAGAATACAAACAATTTCATAGGTGAAAAAATTATCTGATTTTAAAAACTGGGCAATATACCTAAATAGATCTTTCTCAAAAAAGACATATGAATGGCCAATGGGTCTATCTAAAACAATGTTCAACATCACCAATCATCAAAAAATTTAAATAAAGCCTTGAGATATAATTCCCCCAATCAGAATGACCCTAAAATTCTTTTAAAATCTCAGGTCCTGAATAATCCTGAGAAATGGTTATGATAAGATAAAGCCTGACCATTAGAATCCAATATTTATTGCATTCAAAATGAGAAATTCTGTCTTAAGAAAATGCAAAACATCTGTGATAAAGAGACTCCCTACTGCCTCTTCTGGTTTGTTTAGAGTACCACTTTGCCTTTGTTTAATTTTAGTGTTAATTTCAATGTATCCATTTCTATTTTCATATTTCAAAATATGAAATTGATATACTGGAGAAGAAACAATGAGCAGAACCCCTTTGAATTCCTTTTTAAGTTTTTGGTTTTTGGAAAACGATCCAGGGGTTCCTGGTCTTCAAGTCCTCCCAATTTACATCCTATCTAAATTGAAGATTATGCATCTACTTAGAGAGTATGCTCACAGATTGAATGAAGAATCCTTGATTAAAGCAGCAGTGACAAAGAATTCAGGAAGCAATTCACACATACAGTCCTTTCTGCAGACACCCAAGCTCTTTCGCCATTTCACTCCCTAAATCTTATGAGAACAGTCTATCTTGGTACACCTCCACACATGAACTTAAAGGCTATAATTCAAGAAAAGTCACTTGGAATAAAGTCTTCCAGGAAATGCTTTATAAAATGGAAAATGGGAGCAGCAGTTCTTTTTGTGAAAAGGACAAGGATCTCTGCCCTGATCTGCTATTTTAAAAATTCTATGGACAATCTGATTTGAATTCCCATTGTGCTCTTGACTTGGTAGGTCAAACTGTCATGAGACATACATACATTTTGTCAGAACAAGAATTAACTGAATAAAGAGGATCCTGGCTCAATTTGGATAATTATCTACTTCTTTCTGTCAGGAAGAAGAAATTTGAAGAAAGAGTAGGATTTTCCCCAGAGATAAATAACACAGCACAAGAATCACAGCAATCTGCTTTGAAGATGCTCCAAGTTCCCCAGGTTATGCTCACTAGTTCTATCTACCATGCGAATGAACTGACCAGTTCAGATCCTGTAAGCCAGAATAAATTAAATTAGGGCAAATATATAAGAAACAAGGGAATGGATCAGAATATTTCATGGATTATTTACAAATTTAATGGGAACATGCACCTAGTTAAACAAGAGGAAGAAATAGACAGTTATAGTATGTAGATTCTACAGACATGTTAAAAAATCAGGTTCAGTGTGAAGCCAGTATATTATACATGTTATTGGTCATATTATCTGGGTATAAGGATAAAAACATCTAATTTTGGCTCTATAATTGTTAAATAAAAATAAGCAGTGAACTGGAAGCTAAGCATGTCTTTCTTAGCTGGATTCAGAGTGCTGGTTGTAAAACTGGATATTTATTCAACCTATTTTTGCCTCAAACACTACATTGAGTTGAGTGAGGCTCAGAGATCTTTGAAAGTTTTCACAGGTTTAACATTCTGAATTGTTAACTTTTTCCTCTTTAAATTTAAAATCACTTTTTGTAAATCAACATCATACTCTCTGGATAAAGGAAAATATGCATATCTATATATTGAAGTACTAGTGCCTATGTGGATGTGTGTGTGTGTGTGTGTGTGTGTGTGTGTGTGTAGAGAATTCTCCTTGAAAAGTCTGTCTCCACTCCTCTCACAGGTTTGGTGCTGTGGGATTGTGTGCAGGCTCCTCCAATCAGGGCAACTCTTGAGAAAGTAGTTGGCTCTTTCATGTAAGTAGTTCAAAAAAAGGGAAAGTGGAACAGCTGCTCCCCAAGAAGAGGGCATTGCAGACATCATTCAAATTGATGCTAATTCCTCTGGAGTGATCCATTGAAGTGCTAATGGCGCAGTCTCTTTGCCTCTGGCATAAATGTTCTGAACTTTGCTTCCTTTTCCACATCTATACTACCTCTCCAGTACAAAATGAAAATTGTAACTGTGGACCTTCTGCTAAGTGGCAGGCATTTTTTACAAGACTATTTACTTGAAGACTTTATAGCAAAAGTGGGAAAAACTTCAACAATGCACAAGTGCTCCTTTTTTTCTTATTTTAGTAATGAAGATAAGTGATTACCTTCGCAGATGCTCTCCCATAGAAGTCACATCTATAATTTCTTGGATTTAATAATGTCTGAAAAACCAAAATCCCATCAGCTTACTGATAATAAGCTTTTTATTATCCTCAAGGGTGATCTTTGAATGTAGGGAAATCTATTCAGGAATTTAAGCAATTAGTATTCATTTTGTGAAAGTTGTAGTTTCAAATCTGACCTCTATTTTCTACTTTTAAATTCTGCTTTCAACTCTTAGTAGGCTGTGCATGAGCACAGCAAATTTTAACAAAATTTGATATTAGGTAATTTTGCTCTCATCTATAAACCAACTTAAAAACTTCTAAAAATAATTTACATATTTATAATTTTGTATTTATTTGTTAAAGTTCAGTTTTCAGATTCAACAATTTTTAAGTAATAAAATAAATTCTAAATACAACCTAATAGAATCTACAAATGTAGTAAATTTAAACTTCTCTTAGATGGAGCAGAGTAAGATTTGAATATGTTTGGTTGTGTCAAAATCAACTGCTCAAGTACCTATTTTAAATTTGAGCTACTAGGCAACTATCCTAAAAGATTGAATTCTCTTAATCATATTAAAGCATGTGATTGCATTTTTTTTTCTAGCTTAGATGTCCTTATTTGTGCTTCCTATTATGCTTATGTTGGTTCCTTTTTCTTGTGTGGGGGGGGTGGTGCTGAGAATTGAACTCAGGGGCACTCAGCCACTGAGCCACATCTCCAGCACTTTTTAATATTTTATTTATAGGCAGGGTCTCACTGAGTTGCTTAGCACCCTGCTTTTGCTGAGGCTGGATTTGAACTCATGATCCTCCTGCCTTAGCCTCCCTAACCACTGGGCTTACATGCTTGTACCACCACACCCAGCTTTTTGGTTCCTTTTTGCTTATTCTCTATATTAACTAAAATCATTTTAACCTCATTTTAACTTTATAGGGTTTTTTTTCCCTACTTTTCCATTTTGTATTTTTATATGGCATTATCTGAAATTTTTATTACTCTGTGTTACTCATAACTTAACCTGTATTTCTGAAATGATATTTGTTTTATTTCTAGTTCTTCCTTAATCTCTGCTCTTTTTTCCTACTTTATTTTGTCAAAAATATACATATATTTGAGTTTTAATAATTCAAGTACATGCAGATTTAAATTTCATTGTTAGGGAAATTATGAACATCAGAAGTAAGATGTTGCACACCTTGATTAGTTGTAATCATCATAAATTACTTGAATCTGGTATAGATGAAATTGAAAAACTTACCCAATCTAATTTGAGTCAGAATATGACTTTGAATGTGATTATATATGACTTCTAATCAAATATAATTTTGATTCAAATTCAAATCAAATATATACTATATATAATTTGATTATGTTTTTGATTACATATTTATAAAACAATGTATTGAATCAGATATCAGTAGCTTTCTCAAGTTGTTTTTACTCCTCCTTCATTAAAATAAATTATATTTGCTATATTTAAATTTATATTTTATATTTTCATGTCACATTACCTATCAGTAGTCATTTTAACTCAAATCTGAGTTGAAAAATGTTTCTTGAAATCATATGAACATGTTTTATCTTAAAAATGGGGCTTGATATGTCTTATTTAATTAATAATGCTGGGCTTATTTATGAAAAATACTGATTACTTTTGGATTTTATAATCTTTATTCAGTTTCTGAAAAACTTAAAATACTTGAGTTTTATAGAAATTTTATATACTTATAGAATAACTAGATAATGGAAAAATAAATGTATTTAGATGACATTTATGTGTTGAAACTTGAGTTCTACACTAAGTTTCATACATCAGTACCTTGCTCATAGATGCTGAGAAATAGCATATGAGTCTTTTAAAAGAACAATGGGCTTTCAGAGTTTAACCGTTATATATAATTACTTTTTTCCAGCATTATTAAAGTTAGCTGACAAAAAAGTTGTATTCACTTAAAGTCTGTAACATGATGGTTTGGTATGTACACACACACCACACACACTGAAATATCTGCCATATCAAACTAATCAACAGGTCCATTGCCTCATCTAATCTTTGTATGGGTATATGTGCATGTATCTGTGGTAAGAATGCTTATGATATATTGTCTAAGAATAATAATTTGAAAAATGCTACAAAGATATATTCTTAACTTAAAAATTAATATGTGTTCCTCCAAAAAGTTCTGAAATCACTTATATATATAAACCAAACTCAGGAAGTTTTTTTTTTTTTTTTTAATTATGATAAAAAATTCTTTTTATCTTGATTTTACTTTTTGGCTATTCAACATAAATAGAACAAACTCTGTGTTTTAACTACTATAGGTATAATTATATTTTTTCAAATAGTTCATTTTCATTAACAACAATGAGTCCACTAGTCCTCAGTTACAATTCTTATTTTCACACTTTCAGTTATTCACTTTCCTTAAAAATATTAAGCGGAAAATTCCAGAAATAAGCAACTCATTAACTTTTCCAATTGGCAATAACATCAACTGTCACAAGATCATAGTTTTTTTTTTTTTTTTTTTTAAGTAATGCTTATTTTACCTAATAATGGCCCCAAATTGTAAAAGTAATGATGTTGGCAATTTGGATATGCCTAATGATAAACTGGAATGTTCTTCCTTTAAATATAATTTCACATCATCACAAAAAGAAGGATGAGTACAGTACAACAAAATATTTTGAGAATCAAAAGTAGAACACATTTACATAGCATTTATTACAGCACATTTTTATAATTGTACTATTTTATTATTAGATATTGCTCCATTATGCCTAATTTATAAATAAAAATTTATTATAGGTATATATGTATAGGAAAGAGCAGTATGTACAGTGGCTCAGTATTATCTGCAGTTTTAGACATCCTGAGGTACATGGGAGGTATAACCCACAGGTCAGGGGAGATGTCTATATTTTTTCCTATAAAGAAACACCTAGCAGAACCTATAGGTTTTGTTGTTTCAGTGTTTTGATTTGATTTGATTTGATCATGAGTTCACAAAAGCAGAAATGAAAAGAATATGTAATTAATACAAGCCACACTTCACTATTTTAGCACATAGAAATTGCCTATAGAATGCGTTTTCATAACCTCAAATAGTTTATCATTTTTGCTTTAGAAATTTAACAACAAAGTCAAAGATTGAGTAGGTATGGATTCAAAAGGTATCAGCTAGTCCTAATTTATTAGCATTTCACAAAATGTCAAAAGACTCTTGAAATTGTTGCTAAATCATTTGTATGTTTTTATTAATACTATTACTAAAATTCTTTATAGATAAACATTACCTATAAGTTTCAACTAGTTCTAAGCACTATTGTGTTGTACCTGAAATAGGTTTTTAAACTTGGATATTTCTTTGGAACTAGTGTCTTAGTGCTTACAGATATTTATGTGAACACTTCAATAAACGGATGGAGGTAGGGAAAACGTTAGTGTTATGGAAAGAGCCAAAATGAAAAATATCATTCCATTGACTGCTGCCCCATTCTTTGTTGTGAATTATTCCCACTGAATTGGTATTTAAGTTTTCTTGCTTTTCTAGAATACTAAATATATTCAATTATTATTTCCATAAGCTTTCAAATATTTAAATTTCTAAGTATGTATTTTCATTCTACAAAATTAGATATATGTTCCATGTTTATTCATTTCATACTGTTCTTAACTTTATCTAGTGTTTCATTTTATTTTTTCTTTTTTTATAAATTAGCTTAATTAAAATTTTTAATTTTCTAAAAATTTTAATTTTTCTATGATATCCTTATATTATTGATATCTAACTGCAGATAACTTTAATCAGAGTGTATATTTTGCATGCATTTAGTCCATGTAAATTTATTAAAATTTATTATATGTTTCAAGATATGGTATATGATAACCAATGTCCCTTTGTAGTTGATCAGAATGAATATTTTCTGTGTCTCTTTACAGTGCTTTACAGATGTAAATTTGGTCCCATTAATTGATATTATTATTCAAATGTTCTGAATTTTTACTGATTTTATGAACTCTATTTCTGTTACCAATTGATAAGAGATGAGTATTAAACTTTCAAATACATTGTGAATTTATTGATTTTTCATTTCAGTTTCTACCCATGCTTTAGTAGGTACAATGCTTTTGGAGGTATATATGAAATTCATGAGGCCACATATTAAGCTGTGGATTATGTTTTAAATACATATTTAAGAGAATAGTTTTATCTTCCTATTCTATCATCTCTGTTATTTCTGGGTTTAACTCTATTCATAGATTTTTTTTCATAATTTTTACAGTTTATGGATCATATCATCTTGCTTTGTCATAAATCTAGTTTTTGTTTTACTTTTCTATGATGCAATTATTAATTTTCTATTGTATAATTTTTTAAAAAAAGCCATTAAAGAGTTGTTTTCTTAGACATGCTCTAGTATATACTGAATGTGTCATGCATGAAACAACTACTCTCTTGTTCAAGGGATTTTAAACAATTTAAAACAATTCCCAGCCTTTTCAACTCTGATAATTGTTTTCTTACAGACCTTTGTTTATTTTTTCCTGGCAGTTTTTGCCCAGCCTAAAATATTTCCAGGCTGTGTGTGTGCAGATTGGTAAATAACTGAAGACTCAGAGGTACTCTTATGCAAATTTCTATAGTCCTTTCTATAGATTTCTCTCTCTCCTCTCTGGAATTGTACTCTGAATTCAAGTTCATTCAGGCCTCTTGAACTCAGACCTCTGTCTCCTTTACTCAGCGAACATGCCATGTTCTATTTCACTGCTTCACACCCTGAAAATTGCTTGTAAGCTGGCAGTTTTTGATATACAAAATGGTGTTTTCACCTAAGTATACATTGTGGCTAACTAATGCTAATTGGCATATGTATTGCCCTACATAATTTACTCATAATTACAAATATTGGTGTATGTAGTGAAACACTTAAAATATACTCTTTCCTTATATTTATTTTTTTCATATATTTTGCCAGTTTTTTCAATAATTTATATCAGAAAGCCAATTCCAGGTTCTGATATTCTCTTATGTGTGCAAGTGTAAGTTCTGTACATTGCTTTAGTATGGTTTTTAACATTAGAAACAATTGTTTCCTAAGACTCAAAAATGATAACTGTCACAACTTAGAACATGAAAATGAATAATTCCTGTTTAAAAAGATTCAGAGTAACTAGTTGAGTTTACAATGCCTCTCAGGATCTCTAGTTTTCATTCTTCTTACATCTTTAACTCACTCTATGTAGAGGAACCATTAGGAGTTTATCAAACACATCTGGGGCCTTTTCTCTCTGGGATGCCAATTTTAATTCCATTTTGCTTTATATTTTTCATCGCTTTTCAAAAATCACTTTACATTTCCTTTTCTTAACATCTGAATTCTGTATGAGATATATTTAATAGTTTAATAGTGCATAAAGCATTCAGTGCTTATCTTTCGCTTTCCATAGCACTACAAGATATGGAGAGAAATATCTTTGCTATGTTTCTCTGTATTACCAAGTTCATTGCACAATGTCTTTTAGGTAGTCACCCTATTTCATTTATTTAACTCTATACTTGCCTTCAGCAGGTAGTAGAAATATAAAGGAAAGGTCAATTCAAGTCTTAACTGACAATTCCCAAAGTTGAACCTGTTGAATTCTTATTGAATATGGATGCAGAAGATGTTCTCAGTTACATAATGCTGTGGATAAAAAAAGAAAACCCACAGAATTTCATCAATTACACAGTACCAATCTTGTTATTTCTCATGATTCTGGGTGCTTCAGTTAATTAAAGGACTGCAGACAGTGAAATGAGGCCTCGGATGGACCTGTCAAATCAAATACCTTTCTTCCTAACTTGGCCTCTGTATGTAGCTTGAGGATCTCACAGTGGTGGCTAACTTCTAAGAGGCATGAAGTGAAATTCCCTGGATTTTTAAGTCCTATTCCTTCTCACACATTTCATTAGAGAGGGTACTCACAAATCCTCCCGAGATTCATGGATCATTCAGATGAAATGATCTCCACCTGTTGCTGTGAGAAGTGGTATATATGCACACAGAAGTGAGGCATTGTCAGCCAACGGAAACTAGAAAAGATATTTCCTTGCACCTTTTTTTTTTTTTTTTTTTTTTAAAGAAACTTTTCATTTTTCCTCTGTCCCCTGTGGGAGTGTGAGGCTGGAGTGTGAATGACTCAGGAGTAGAAATGCTGATACATACTTTCTGCCCCCTTTTATTCCTATCACAGCAGCCACAGCATCACTTCTTATCTATTTTAAACATTTATCTATTTTGGGGCAACAAAATCTGGTTAAGCTTCATCTTCAGATGTTGACTTTTTCCCATTCATTATTGTTAATTCTTACACTTTTATTTAAGAGTGTTATTTGCCATTTTTTTATCACAAAGAAGAACTTGCTCAGATAATTAAAATGACATAACACTAAGCACAGTTTCAAAAATATTTTCCTTATTTTTAAACTATAATTATTAACACATTTGTATATGTTTGTGGGTTTCATGATGGCATTTCCACCATTCCTTCTATACACTCTCATCTGCCTCTTTCTCTATGTGCCCTCCATCCCTTTCTTCTTCCCTACTAGTTCCTCTTTTACTTTCATGTCAGATTATCTCTTTTACTATTTTGTTTTATGCAGGAGCCCTAATTAAGGAGATAGCTAAGATTGCACTTAGCTGTGAGCCATAAGCATTACCACCTTCCATGGTCTCCTGAGACTTGGCCCGGGACATTGTGGATCGGGTCAGCGCCATTTGCATGGTCTCTTGAGACTTGGCCCGGGAGATAGCGGAGGGGGTGAACACCATTTTGTGTGGTGTGGTGGTGGTTTGGAGGAGTGTGGATTGCAGGTAGGAGTTGTTGTTGGAGCCAGAGAGAGAAGCTTGCAGAATAAAGAGCCTGTTCATTTCCAGTCCGCCTCTGAACTTATTCCTATGGTGTTGTTGCTCCAAGCGGCAATCGCTTCAGGCAGCAACAGGTGGAGGCCAGTACAGGGAATTTGGCCAGCAGGTAAGAACTGAAAATGGGAGTAAAAATAACAAAAGGTCGGATAATAAAAGCCATGGATGAGTTTTTTTATATCGCGGACTCAGTGGATAGTGAGGAAAGTGATCAAGAAAGCATAGCCTCTGAGTCAGTTAATACCAGTGAGAAGAGTAGTGGTGTAAATTCAAAAGTAAGAGCTGCAAAAGCCATCAGAAATTTATTGAAATTAGCTGAAGAATATGTACTCTCCTTAGAAGCTGAAATTCAGGATACCAGTAAAAGTGATAGTAGTGAAGAGGAATCAAAAAGTGATTCTGGGAGCACTGTCTCCAGTAAAAAGAACAAAAAGAAATTAAAAAAGAAAAAGGACCATCAAGTAGAGGAACCACTTGTGTATCCTACCCCCCATGGGTGGAATCCATTGCAGAAAATATGAAGGGCTCAACCTAGACATTATAATCAATCAGGATATTCCAGGCAAAATTATCATAATCAATCAGGCTATTCTGGGCAAAATCCCCAAAGAGAAATAAGACCAAGCTCATACCGTGCCCCAGGCCGCTGCCCCAGGTAGACAAAGGGAAATCATTGTGCCAATAAATGCCATTCAAAATTTGACATCTATGAAAATCATTTGTCCAGGAATTCAAAAAATGGGGCATAGGGCCCAATGCCCTGGGGCCCACAAATGTACGAGGAATTGGAGGAGGAGTATCCTCAAGCATCCACTGAGATGCTTCCCCGACACAACCCCTACTACCCATCCACTCCCTCGCCAGAGGAACAGGAGGAAATGCAGGATTAGACCTCTGTTCCACCCCCCGAATAGTGATAATACCTGAAATGGGGGTTCAACTGATTCCCACAGGAGTCAGGGGACCTCTTCCCTCAGAGACTGTAGGACTTATTCTTGGGCGAAGTCCTAAAAGCTTATTAGGTTTGTAAGTGAACCTAGGTGTAATAAACTCAGACTACAAAGGGGAAATAAAAATAATGCTTAGCTCACTCCAAAGTATAAATTCTGTTAATCAAGGAGATAGAATTGCTCAGCTGCTTCTCCTTCCAAATTATTACATAATTCATTAAAATGAATATGCCTCAAAAAAGGAACAATAGAGGATTTCGTTCCACTGACTCGAGACCCATGCTTGCTGGGTTTGAGATTGTTCAAGGAGGCCTATGTGTAAAATAAAAATCCAAGGAATAGAGATGGAGGGACTGATAGGTACTGGAGCTGACTCTTCCATCATTAATCTACGGCAATGGCCCAAGCACTGGCCTCTGCAAAAAGCTTCAACCAGTTTAAGAGGATTGGGATATAACAACCTCCCAGAGAAAAGTGCGGTAATGTTAAAATGGGAGGATAATGAAGGGCATAAAGGAACATTTAAGCCTTATGTTTTACCTAACCTACTTTATGGGGAAGAGATATTTTGCAACAAATGGGAGTAGACCTTGCAACCAAGCCTACAGATGTTAAATGTGAAAATCTACAGGTAATCTTAACCCTATAAGAAATCATTATCAAAAGGTACAGGGTAATCTTAACCCTAAAAGAAATCATTATCATAAGGAAAAATATTTTTTTTTTTCAGGGCCACTAACAAAATAATTTTGAAAATACCATGGCTTTCTGATATACCAATGTGGGTCCCTCAGTGGCCCCTATCTAAAGAGAAATTACAAGTGGCCCACCTGATAGTTCAGGAACAACTAGAAGCAGGACATGTAGAACCTTCCACCTCTCCCTGGAATTCCCATATTTGTGATCAAGAAAAAATCAGGAAAATGGCAATTGTTACATGATCTTAGAGAAATTAATAAAACCATGCAAATCATGGGCCCTACTCAACCTGGACTTCCTAATCCTGTAGCCATTCAAAAAAATTTTCATCTTATTACTCTTGATATAAAGGATTGTTTCTTCTCTATTCCTCTACACCCTCTGGATACCCCCAGGTTTGCCTTTTCAGTTCCTTCTATTAACAATAATGGCCCTGATCAGAGATATCAATGGAAAGTTTTGCCACAGGGAATGGCTAATAGCCCCACTATGTGCCAAATCTATGTAGATAAAGTTATTCAGCCTATCAAAAATAAATACCCACAGCTTATGTGCCTTCATTATATGGATGATGTTTTGCTTGCTCATCCTAATCAAGAAGTCTTATTCACCATATTCAGTGATATATCAGAAAACTTGAAACAATATGGACTAAACATTGCTAAGGAAAAGGTTCAAATTAGATCTCCAATATTATATCTAGGATTCCAAAATATGGACACTTTTATTAGGCCTCAAAAAATATTAATTAATAAGGAGCATTTGGCCACTCTCAATGACTTTCAAAAATTGCTAGGAGATATTAATTGGCTTCTCCCTAAACTAAACCTCACTACTGGCCAACTAAAACCTTTATTTGACATCCTTTGCTGGGACCCTGATCCATCTTCACTGCAAACATTGACTCCTGATGCTAGGAAAGCTTTAAAGTTAGTAGAAAAAGCCATCGAAGGATCTCATTGCAATAGATTTGATTTAACTCAATCGCTGACATTGATTATTACTTCTTCACAATATACACCCACAGGGCCTTTAGTATGGATACATTTGCCCGTCTCTCCTAAAAGTATAATTGAGTCTTACACCTCCATGGTGGCTAAACTTATTCTTCAAGGACTTAAGACTTCTACTAAAATATTTGGCATTCACCCTGCTACTATTATTACTCCCTATTCATCATCACAGATTGAATATTTATGCTTTAATGATAATGATTGGGCTATAGCTAGATGCTCTACTTCTGCAAATTTTGATAATCATCTTCCTAAGTCTCCTATATTATCTTTTTGTATCAATCATGCTATTATATTTTCACAGGTAATAAAAAATCAACCTATTCCTAAGGCATTAAATATATTTACAGATGGGTCCACAAATGGTACTGCTGCAGTAGTTACTAAAAAAGAAAATATGACTTACATAACTGCACAAATCAGCCCAACTAGTGGAACTGGAAGCTGTGGTAAGAGCTCTGGAAAATTTTAGAGAGTAGCCCATGAACATTTTTTCAGATAGCCACTATATTGTACATGTCATCCCAAAATTAGAGCTAGCAGGACCAATAGCACCTCATACTCTAGTCTTTAAATTGTTTTATCAAATACAAAAACTTTCGTGGGCAAGAAAAGAACCTCTATTCGTAAGGCATATTAGAGTACATACCAACTTGCCTGGTCCCCTCCATGAAGGTAATCAAAATGCTGATGACCTTACCCAAACAATCTTTATACTTTCAGCGCTCCAGCAAGCTACTTTATTTCACTCCCAGTTTCACGTCAATAGCACCACCTTGCAGCATAGGTTTAAAATCACAAAGGAGCAAGCCAGAACAATTGTAAAAGATTGTAAATCTTGTATGACACATTTGCCCAATCCTCATTATGGTGTTAACCCTAGAGGATTAATGCCCAATCATTTGTGGCAGATGGATGTTACTCATTAGCCAAGTTTTGGAAAATTGCGATTTATTCATGTGACCATAGATACACGCTCAGGCATAATTTTTGCTTCCTTACATTCTGGAGAAAAAGTTAAAGATGTTATATCTCATTGTTTGCAAGCTTTTGCTGCATTGGGCATCCCCAAAATGCTTAAAACAGATAATGGCCCTGCATATGCGTCCTCATCTTTCAAACAGTTTTGCGCAAAATTCAATATATACCATAAAACAGGCATCCCATACAATCCTCAGGGTCAGGGCATTATTGAAAGAGCAAACCGCACACTGAAAATTATGTTATTAAAACAAAAAGAAGGAAATTGAAAAAGTCCTAGGGACAGATTGGCAGTTGCCCTGTTTACCTTAAAATTTTTAACTTTAGACTCTAATGGTTATTCTTCTGGAGACAGACATTGGAACCCACACCAACAACATAATCCTTTGGTTTACTGGAAGGATGTTCTTTCAGGTACATGGAAGGGTCCAGATCCAGTATTAATTTGAGGGAGAGGCTCTGTTTGTGTTTTTCCAAAGCACGAATTATCTCCAATATGGATACCATCTAGATTAATAAAGCAGGTACCAAATCAAAAGGATCAAAATAAAGTTATTGAAGAATCAAGATTAATAAAAAAGGTACAAAATCAAGAGGACCAAGACGAAGGTATGGAATGATTCCCTTAAAAGAGTCCTTCAAACTATTTCACAACTTAAGTGTCATTCCTCCCGGCCGGGACAAGGAGATCTCTCTTTAGTTTGCACCCAATTTTATTTTTTTTCTTTTTATATATGTCTTTATGTCTGTACATTTGTGTAAATTTCATGTAATTGTGATGTCACAAATATATGTTTGTAGGTTTGTGTGTCTGTCCAGTGTGACGTCACAAATAACAAAGTGCTTATGAATATATATATATGTGTATATATATATACATATATATATATATATATATGGATCCAAATAACTTTAATTCATTTAAGTTTAAGATTATTCAATTTGGGTAAACAATTTAATAAGTGAAGGTAACTTCAATTTTGATTTATAGGTGTCCCAGGGATTTTTCTTTAGCGAAGAATATGACTAATGCTGTATAACCTGATATTTTGGTGTTTTGACATAGGAATGTTTTTTTTGTAATTAACTTTATTTGTTTTACTTTAAATTTGTTTTACTGATTAATTTGAGTTATTTCAACAGATAATCTCATGGAAGGTTACAGAGACTCGAGGGTTCCAGCTAACAAATTATTTTCCAAAGTGCCTTTAGCTTTTATTTACTCTATCTTTAATGCAGTAAATACCCTCAGTCTTTCTTTGTTTTGTTCTGAATATGATATTTTGCCAGCTTATGTTTGTGGGAGTTCAAGCAGCAATGTGTGTGAGCAGAAATCAACTTTAATTTTCTAATCTAATAATTCTATTTTTTAGTTTGACAACTTGCCTTTTGACTTAGTGCTGGATTAGCACTGCCTTTCCTTTAATAATTGATGCTTGAGTTTCTAGGTAGCGGGCCCTGAAGATTTGCCAGTGGCATTGTCTAGACATAAAAAAGACAGCTGCTGCTATAGCTGCAAGGATCGCAGTCGCTGCAAACATCCCTGCTACTCAAGCATCAAACAACCTCACCAGCAGTGTGGCCTCTGCTTTGTATGCATGGGGCCTCCTAGATCAATGTGTTATAACAAGTGGACATTTTGATCTTTCATTGTTTGGGACTTTATGGGAAATGCCTTGCGGGTATTTGTCTAGAGAACTCAGTGTATTACTTGATAGAACTCAGGGCAGCTGATTTGTTTAAAGAATTTGATATGCTATGCAACTTGGCTCCTCAGCAGAAGGCTTATCGCCTTAAAGCCGCACCATCTCCTCACAATTGGACGGCTGTTAGTCATCATACACAGTCGATGCTGAAGGGCTCCATTGGATGGCTGATAGCCAATGATGGGTAAGATCCCCAGAGGTGGACAACCTAAGACAGGCACAGTCACATGGGACAGTCTCATGTGGCCGACATATCAATCTAAGACAGGAGTCAAGGGCATAGCCTTGATTATCCGATGACGGGTAAGAATGTTGGTTGCACATGGACGTCCTAGAGCATCCCCTCTTTTAAAACAAAAAGGGCAGAAATGCAAGAGCCCTAATAAAGGAGATAGCTAAGATTGTGGTTAGCTGTGAGCCATAAGCATTACCACCTTCCATGGTCTCGTGAGACTTGGCCCGGGACATTGTGGATCGGGTCGACGACATTTGCATGGTCTCACAAGACTTGGCCCAGGAGATAGCGGAGGTGGTGAACGCCATTTTGTGTGGTGTGGTAGTGGTTTGGAGGAATGTGGATTGCGGGTAGGAGTTGTTATTGGAGCCGGAGAGAGAAGCTTGCAGAATAAAGAGCCTGTTCGTTTCCAGTCCACCTCTGAACTTATTCCCGTGGTGTTGTTGCTCCAAGCGGCAATCGCTTCAGACAGCAACAATTTTATTTTATATTACTTACACAAATGAGAGAAAACATGAGATATAGTCTTTCTGTGTCTATTATATCTCACTTAATATAATGTCTTCCATTTCCATCCATTTTTCTACAAATAAAATGAATCCATTCTTCTTCATGTTTGACTAATACTCCATCTTGTATATGTATCATATTTTCTTTATTTCTTCATCTATTGGTGGGTACCTAGACTGATTACATATCTTGTCTATTGTGAATATTATCACAATATGAGTATGTAGATATTTCTTTTGTATGCTGGCTTCATTTACTTCATATGAATACCTAGGTGTGAAATAACTGGATTATATAGTAGTTTCATTTTCAGTGTTTTGATAAACCTCTATAATGTTTCCTGTTGTGGCTATACTAACTTACATTCTTACTGATAGTGTATAAGAATTCCTTTTCTCCACATCTCCACCAGCATTTCTTATTTTTGATTTTTTTTTTTGGAAATAGCTGTTCTGACTGGGGTGTGATGGACTCTCAATGTAGTTTTGATTTGCATTTCTCTGATGACAAAAGATATTGAGCATTTTTTCGCATATTTGTTGGCCACTTGCACTTCTTCATTTGAGAGGTGTCTGTTCAGATTTTTTTGCCTATTGTTTGATTGGAGTACTTGTTTTTAGTTGCAAAGTTTTTTGAGTTTTTAATATATTTTGGATACTGCTCCTCTGTCATACAAATAGTTGGCAAAAGTTTTCTCCCATTCTGCAAATTGTCTCTTCATTCTGCTGATTGTTTCCATCACTGTTCAAAAGCTTTTAATTTAATGTTATCCCATTTGTCATTTTTTGATTGTGTTTCCTGATCTATTGGAGCCCAATTCGGAAAATCATCACCAAGGCCAGTATCTTGAAGTGTTTCCCCTATGTTTGTCCTAGTAGTTTCAAAGTTCTAGTAGTCTGTTGAAGAGGATGCCTTTCTCTAAAAAGTTTTTGGCTCCTTTGTCAAGAATCAGTTGACTAAAGAAGCAGGTTTATTTCTTGGTCTTCTGTTCTTATTCATTATTCTGTGTGTCTGTTTTTATGCTAACATCATGCTGTGTTTTGTTGTTATGGGGCTATAGGATGGTTTGAAATCTGGTATTGAGATGCTTCCAGCATTGTTTGTTTGTTTGTTTGTTTGTTTTTGTTCGGGATTGCTTTGACTAATGAGGGACTTTTGTGATTCTTTGTGAATTTTAGGGTTGATTTTTTTCAAGTTTCATAAAGACTGCCATTGGTATTTTGATGGGGATTAAATAGAATCTGTAGATTGCATCTTTAGAAGTATGACTACTTTAATTATATTAATTCTCTCAAGCCATGAATATTGGAGGTCTTTCCATTTTCTTACTTTGTCCCAATTTCTTTCTCCAGTGTTTTATAATTTTCACTGTAGAAGTCTTCCACCATTTTGTTTAGGTTTGCTCCTAGGTATGTTATGGTATTTTTTGATGCATTGAGACAAAATTTAAAATATGGTTTTAAAAATTTGTGAACATATTCAGGATTCAATCATAATGAAGAAGTAGTTTTGTTTCTAAAATTAAAATCAATAAAATTAAAAATATCAAATAACCATTAACACTTTCACTCTAGCATAAAACTGTAATAATAAATTTCACAACCAATTACTTTAGCTCACTCACTATTTTCACCTATTCACCACTTTTGCCAATTACATTCCACTAGTAAACTAAGTTGAATCATTATTCTGATAAACTTTTTCTCAAATGTAATTTTTGAAATGTATCAGTTGATGATACTTTCAAATATTTTTAGGTAGCAAAACAAGTTTGATATTAACTCATTAGGTTTGAATTAAATAGTAGATAAGTATCAAAACCTAAATAAATTTTAATAGACAATAATGATATATTGATCAATAAGCATATTTAAATTTATTTTAATAGGATTTTTTTTGATACTAGAGATTGAACCCAGAGGAGCTTAATCACTGAGCCACAAACCCAACCCTTTTTTAAAAATTTTTGTTTATTTATTTATTTATTTATTTATTTGAGATGGGATTGCTAACTTGATTAGGGCTTCTCAGTTGCTAAGGCTGTCTTTGAACTTCCAATCCTCCTGCCTCAGCTTCCTGAACTTCTGGGATTACATAGCAACTCCCCATTTTGTCCTCCACAAGACACTGGTAACCTGTGTTCTATTTTCTATCTCTAGATTCAAGTAGGATAAATACCACATAAAAATAGAATCATATATTATTTGTCTTTCTTACATTTCATGTTATGTTCAAGGTTAATCAATGTTGTAGCATATATCAGAATGCCACATTCCATTTATCTTTTCATCAGCAGAAAAACACTTAGGTTGCTTTCATATTTTATCTATGGTGAATAATGCTAGTATGAATGTTTATGTACACAACTTTTTAAGATCTTGTTTCCAATTCTTTTGGGCATCTACCCAATGGTGGAATTGCTGAACGTAGTAGGTCTATTTTTAATTTTTCACAGAACTGGCAAAATGTTTCCTTACATTCTTACTAATAACAACAAGGTTTCAATTTCTCTATACCTTGCAAAATTTGTTTATTTGTGTGTGAGGCAGTGTCTCATTTCATTTGCATTTTCCTAATATTTAGGAATCTTTCTAATTCTCTCTAACTACGCAGTTGCTTTGAATATTATGGTTTTAAAATTCTTCCTCCCATAAAGGGGGAAAAAAAGGGAAAGGAAACGATTTTTTTTTTTTTTTTTTGTGGTACCGGGGATTGAACTCAGGGGCACTCAACCACTGAGTCACATCCCAGCCCTTTTTTTTTGTATTTTTTAGAGACAGGGTCTCACTGAGTTACTAAGTGCCTCGCCATTGCTGAGGCTGGCTTTGAATTCGTGATCCTCCTGCCTCAGCCTCCCAAAGTGCTGGGATTACAGGTGTGCGCCACCGCACCTGGCTCAGAAAGGAAAGGATTTGAGGAAAAGAACACAGTTCTTTGGATGCCCTGTAAGTACATGTAGTTGGGGGAGGGGCTTGTGACATTGTTGGGGAGCTAACAGCAATGGTTACCTCTCTATTTGTACCTCTGATCTGAAACAGCAATCAACAGTCAGAACCCAAATTCCCAGCATTTGGTGGCCAGGTTCTTTTTGCTCACCACAGGTCCTGTAAGTCGTGTGCAGGTTGCTTTAGGAGTACATGCACAGCTGCTTGATCTGGGACTGGGGTGAGATATGGGCAGCTGCTAGTCTTCTAAGACCCAAAATTAAAAAAAAAAAAAAAAAAAAAAAAAGAACCACAATTTACGATCCCAATCTTCCCTGGAACTAGCAAGCCTTCAATGGACTGCAGAATTTAAAAAAAAAAAAAAAAAAAAAAAAAACTTACATCAGACAAATTCCACTAATATAATTACTGTCTATGTGGAAAGACAGATTTTTGGTGCTTCCAAGAATACTCTACTCTTGAACTTTTCATTCTCATAATTATCTGGGTTAATTTCTTACACATTATTAAAACCTTTGTCTTCTCGTCTGCATATTTTTCCTGCTGGTTTAGTTCTAGGTGGATCCCCTTAAATGACTGAATACCCTAACTTAAAAGTATAACTTTAGGGAATGGTGAAATGTTAATTTCTGCAAGGGACTATATTAAAGTGCAGGAAAGGAAACACAAACTCCATCAAGTGTGTCATGGAGAATAAATGCAAGACAGACAACTCCTACTTTGACTTTAAATTTTTTTTTTTTTTACTTAATATATCCTAACTGTAGAAACGCAGCATTGTAAAATTACTATTGGATCAAAGTTCATCCTGCAAATTCAAGTGCTTTGTTTCAAAACTGAAAGAGGACTTATATTATGTAGGTGCCAAGATTAAAATTTTAAGGGGCATTCCAATGTTCTACCTGGTAGACAATTTACAGTTGTTGCTATATAAAATTATGGATCCCTTACCTGTCCTTAACATCCACAATCACAAAACCACACTTTTTCTAAAGGGAACATCATTGAGCAAGGTGAGCTTAGGCCAGATTCTATATTAGAAATTAGACTATTTTTTTCAGTTTCCCAGTAGTGTTACTGACTGAGATATTGCAAGCAATGAAGGCAAACCCAGACCTGTATGAATATACATCTCACTAAGGATGAATTTCTGTTTTTGAAGAGGGAATGGGACCAGATTGATCAAGTTTGCACTAAGTGGCTGGTTGGTTACCTCCAGAGATTGTCCAAATCAAGTGTTCACATGTTCAGCGTTCAACTCTCTGCCAAAGGCATTCTTCAGGAGCTGTAACTAGAAAGTCTGTGTGAGTGAATGTCCTTGCTATTGGGCTCACGCTTAGACTTTGATTCTGCCATGTAATTGACCGAACCATGTGCACAATAATCTAAACATTTTGTTGTCTTTTGGTTGTATATAGTCTTCAAATATTTCTTCTGTATTGATGTAATCTGACATCGTGTACATGTAAATAATTTCATATATTTCCTGTTTTATTTTTTTAAAATGTAGTACTTCAGATGCTAGTAGCACCTATTACCCTGACCACATCAAGGATGTGAGCTTTCAGTCCATGGTATTTAGTGTTATAAATAAAGCCAGCAGTTATACACTGATTATATACATGTGTGGTGCTTGAGGTTGCTCTTTACATAGGACAGAAATATATTACCTAGTTCCAAATGTCAGACTTGATGTCTGGGTGTATCCAAGATCAAAATTTGTATCATCAAGGACTATCATTCTCTTTTCTTTACCTGTTTATTTCTGTCTGCACACATTCTACAAAAAAGCTATCTTTGTGCTGTTTTTTTTTTTGTTTTTGTTTATTAATGGGGAATTAAACTTAGGTGTGCTTTACCACTGAGTCACATTCCCAACCCTTTTTATATTTTATTATTATTATTTTTTGAGACAGAGTGTTGCTAAGTTGCTGAGGGCCTCATTAAATTGCAGAGGCTGTTTTTGAACTCATGATCCTTCTGTCTCAGCCTCCCAAGCCACTGGGATTATAGGCATGCACCACCTCTGTGCTGTATTTAAGGGATCACTGACATATGTAGGTTTTCATTCTTTTTGGCTGACAAATTTGCTAGTGTACTGAGAGAAGGACTCTAACTAGATACACTTAGATCTTGTGCTTTGCAAGTGAAGTGTTTGCTGATGCCAGTGGAACTCTGATAGGGCTGGCATTGGTTATAAGGTTGGCTAAGAAAGTGAGACAGACTTGCTCCAAAGGAAATTGAAGGATCAAAAGGTTACCTTTATGTATTCAATTGTATATTCCCAAACTTGTTGGAACATATAATTCTGTTCTTGGAAACATTCAAAAAATTATTTTTAGAAAACCCACTCAACTATTGAAATGTTTTTATTTATATATAGTTCAATGCACAGGGATATTAGTATGCTCAACAATAGATAATTTTTCCCATTAATATGAAGTAACATATGTCTTGAATTTCATATGTATGCACAAGGACCTGTTTGTATATTATGGTCAAGAGTTTGAATAATGAAAAATAGTGGTGATTTTCTAAGTATTAGTAAACACATTTTAAAGCTTCACAATACAAACACAAAAATAAATAAATAAATAAATAAAACCAAACCAACCAACCAACCAAACAAACAAACAAACAAAAAACCCAAGGCTTAGAAATCTAGCTAAGAACGCTGACAGAGGCATGCTTAGCCACATAATCAAACAGTAAGACAATGGTAAGTGGTAAGGTCAAATGAAAAGAAGTGGTGAAAATGAGCATTGATTTCAGGTCACTGAATTATGTCTCAACCAGTAAAATGGTCATCACAAGTTGTTAAGAATTTCACAGCCTACATACAATACAGTGAATCTATTCTAATACTGATATGTGAAAAATGGCAAATCTCATTTTTTAATTAAAATATGTCAGAAACAGCCCAATTCAAAAATATTAACATAAAACCCTTCAAAAGAGTGTATTTTCATATGTAAACTCATTCATGTATTTAAACTTTGTATTTTATAAAAGATTGTATAACATGAAATGAATATAATTAGTAAAAATTAGAACATTAGTATGCAAGCATTAGTTAGAATTTTACAGACTATATTAGAGTAATTGCTAAATTAACATATAGTAGATGATTGAAAAGGAAAATGATTCAAAAGTAGGGCAAACTTCATGGTTGATTGATTCACCTACCCAGAAATGTCCAAGCACTTGCCATGAATTTCCAGACTCTTTCTCCCACTCAACTCTGCCATATTTGTTATTCATTTCATCTTCAATTTAGTAGTAATTCCATGTTTAGATCCTCATGTAGCAATGTATTTTTTTAATAAGAGTTACCAACTTTTCCTCTTACTTTCCATAGGTCATTAATGTTTTTCTCCAGATGAAGTCTAATATATTGTTTTCTCTCTTCTCATTACTTGGCAGTGAATAGTATGGTTATTTCTGAACTACTAACCAGCAAAAGGAATGGATTTACCTCTAGAATAAACACAGTCACCTTTGAAAGTATAAGTGGTATAAAGTGCAACCACTTCCTTTGAATACCTTGGTGAGAACCTATTGATATGCAAAAGTAATATTGGGGTGTTTATGTTAAAATATTGATTCTTACATTACACTTAGAAGTCCTAATGATATTCTAATGACCATATTTGGGAGAGATATACACCCAAACAAAATTGGCATTTTACTAAAGAGAAATAAGGAGAGAATGGATGCAATTGATTTTAAGGAGAGAATGGATGCAATTGATTTTGTCCATGATTTTGCTAGGGAAGAGTTTGTAACCTTAAGCATCATTTAAAAAATAAATCAGTAATTATCTGTTTAAAAAAATCTCTATTATTCTCCTTATGTCAGGGCAAAATACATTTCTATCTTGGACCTCTAAACATAGTTTTTTTTTGTTTTTTGTTTTTTGTTTTTTAAGATAGTTTTTTTGTTTGTGTTTTTTGTTTTTTAAGACCTCTAAACATAGTTTTTTTTTGTTTGTTTGTTTTTGTTTTTTGTTTTAATCATTTAGTATTAAGGTTGTTTTCATAATTGGTTCCTCAACTAATTTATGAGTTCTTTGAGTGCACAAATAGTTATATTTATTTAACTAAAACCAGTATGATATTAAACAATATTTACTATATGAGTTGGTAAAAACACTATTGCAAATTACACATGGTTAAGAAAATTACTTCAAGTGCAACCACTTCCTTTGAATACCTTGGTGAGAACCTATTGATATGCAAAAGTAATATTGGGTGTTTATGTTAAAATATTGATTCTTACATTACACTTAGAAGATTGTTGGGAGTTTGAGATAAAATATAAAACATAGAGTTTTTAAGTTCTACATTTGGGACCTTAAATATATTCTGGTATTTTCAAAATTTTTTTGAGGGAAGGTATGCTAACCAGTTTGTTTGCCATGATTTTGCCAGCATGTATGGAATGTGTGTTCCATGAGTACTCAATATCTCTTTGCAATTAAATAACTGTGTTAAGAATATTTACATTTTAATTCTATACGTAATAATATATACATTAGTGAATGTATGTGTGTGTGTGTGTGTGTGTGTGTGTGTGTGTTTTCAAAAGTATGTTGTAGGAATTACTAAGACTCTAGAGGAAAGCTCAAAAAAATACTGTTCATATTTGAAGGATTCAAGAGAATACTCATTGGTTCCAAGCCAGTTTGCTGCTTGGAATTCTCATGGACAGCAGTCCAATGAGTGTTCCCCATTTTTAGATGCAGTAGATATGAAAAATACTGGTTTATCCACATCAAAAGGGTGTAAAAAATCAATCATGAAATAAGATCTTTGTTTTACCAGCCTTGATACCTGTCAACATGAGACATGTGGGACCTTCTCAAAACTAAATAATTCTCCCACCTACTCCTCTCTCTTCTTCAATAATTTTGTTCACCATAACTCTGTCTTGGCCTTCTTAAACCCAATTTTCATGCCAGTTTTCACTTCTATTTACTGTAAAACTCAGTAAAAGAGTTTTCCATAACTGATTTTGGTAATTTACTTCCCAACATTCTTTCTTCAATCTATTTCTTTCATTATAATTTCCTGAATTTCATTAAAGCTGCTCTTTTTAAGCAGGTTTGACTGTTCTATTATCTGGTTGGTTACAGTCTATATATACATGTTTGTGTATACACACACACACAGGTGATTATAATTAACACTCCTTTTGTAACCTTGTTCAACATCTGCCTTCTTCAGACTGGATTGTTGTAATAAGTTCCCAACTGTTCCAACTACTGATGCTTTTTTCTTCCTTCCATACCTTTTCTACAGAGGGGTCAGAGTGATTTCTGTTAAATACAAAGTATATCATGTTGCTTATTTTTTCAAAATTTAAATTTTTACCCATCCTGCTTCATATAAACTGAAGCTTTTATTGTCAAAGCAATTCTTGCACTAGACAAAGTTTTCAGAAAAGAGATATTTTGTTCAAGGCTATTGCAATGAACAAACATATCAGAAAGACTTCTGAATATTTGACATATTTTAATTTCTTCATTCATACTTTATGATGGTATTATTGCAGTCAATGTTTTACAGTGAAGTAAGTAGAGGCACAGTAATATATGACTAGGGTAATACAAGCTAGTAAAAAGCAGAGACTTGATTGACACTAGACTAGCTCCAAATCACACAATAAATTATATAGAAAATTATCCATTTGTCTGCTTTCGCTATTTCTTTCCTGAATTGAGTACTATACTTTATTTTATATTCAAGTTAAATTTATGATCAATTACCTCAATGTTGAGAGGGAATCCTGTAATATTTCCCCAAGATCTTTCATTTCCCTTCTTTTCCTAGGGGATCATTTCAGTATTTTAACTGCATTATTACTGATTATCAGATTATCAGTAAACAATTCCATTCAAGTAGATACTACAAATGTGTGATTTATGGAACACATACATATATATGTATATATTTATATAATTTTTTTCCTCTAGTTTCCTTTTGTATGTCTAGTTTTGAATCTTGATTGACCCCCAAAGGTCCACTCATGTAATTCCCATTCCTTGTGTGTAGGAAGGAGTTAAAACTTAACTAAAACCAATGAGATATGATGAAGATTGAAAAGTTGTACAGATATAATTAATGACTTAACCAGTTGAGTTAATTAAAATGCAGGCGTAATCAGATGATCCCTCTTAAAAAACTTAAACCTTCTCTGAAGTCAGAGTGAGGAAACAGCAGAAAGTCTCTCCCATTTGCTGGTTTTGACATTTCCTGAGAGTTAGTTGTCAGGAATTATATGGCTGCAAGGGCTCATATTCCATGAACAACTCAGAGAAACTTTGAAACATATTTTATCTTTTTTTTTAACACACACACACACACACACACACACACACACACACACACACACACACATGATATTGGATCCCAAGATGCTTTACATCTGAGCTGCATCCCCAGTCCTTTTTATTTATTTATTTATTTATTTTTGGTTTAATCATGCAGAATGCATATTTATTTATCTTCTTTTTTCATTTTTTAAATTTGTTGTCTTTAAATACGCATAGCAGTAGGGTGTATTTCTACATATTATACATACATGGGGTGTAACCCTTTACAATTTTGATCCCATTCTTATGGCTGAAGATGATGTGGAGTTACACTGGTCGTGTATTTATATATGAACATAGGAAAGGTATATCCGCTTCATTCTATTGTCTTTCCTATTCCCATCCAATCTCCTTTCCCTTTGTTCCCCTTTGTCTAATCCTACAAACTTCTGTACTTCATCTCTCTACCCTCCCTTTTTATGGGTTAGTATTTTTGAAACATGGTCTCACTAAGTTGCTTGACAGTCTTATTAAATTCCTAGGACTGTCCTGGATCTTTTAATCCTCCTGACTCCCCTGCCTACCCATTGCTGGGTGAAGCAGATCCTTTCTGAGTGGAGCCTTCAAATGAGAATGCAATCTAGGTAATACTTTGATTTCAGCCTAGAAACACAATATAAAAAAAGCACAAGTAAGCTCTGCCCAGTATTATGACCTACAAAAACTGAGATAATAAATGGGTTTTGCTTAAATATAGTACTTTGTGATAATTGGTTATGCACCACAGAAAACTATTGTATGTAGACATAGACCTTTTCATACAATTTCATGGATATGTGAAGTACATCCCCATATTAAAAACACTGAGCTAAAGATGTTACATTTAAATGAATGGTGCAAAATTGTGACAAAGTAGATATTTTTAACAATTGAAATTCCAACAAGCAATATTATACTGAAATACTCAATGTCATCAACCAAATGCCTAAAGTTACTAATCAATATAAGAGAATTTGAAATAATATTTCATAAGAGTTTTGATCAGTGTTTCTCCTGAGCTTAAAAAATATAATGAGGAAAGTTGAGGACATTAATAAATCTCTAGGGATGACCCACAAAGCATACAATTCCTGAAATAATTTTATTGGTAACATTTTAACTGTAAAACTTAACCTAGGAAAGACTGAGCATCTCTTTTGATTAAATGGCTCTCTGCATGCAATTTTTATAATAGTTACACATCAAACACAGGTAATTATTTCTAACATCTCTTTTTACAAGGTGAGAGAATAAATCCTTGTAATTTTCAAGGGACCCTATGGGAAATCTCAAAGATAGTTTTAGATATAAAAGGTGTCCTGAAAGTTTTTTCCCTTCCTTTTTTCTCTTCCCTTTTTGAGATTTAGAATCTGATTTTAAGAAGGTTATAATACCCCCAAAATTGTTGAAAGAGAATATTAGACACTTTAGAGCATGGGTTCCTGGAACACAATACTTTGCTACCTATTTCATAAAATGAAAATAAACATAAATAAGAACAAATATGCAAAATAACATTCTGGTGAAAACTTTAGCTTCATTGTAAATGATAAATGTTTACTCCGTAAATAATCAAGGGCATAGAAAAATCAACAAAAAGAACAGATAATTATTCTGGTAATTGCAGAATCTCTGCTATCTAGGGATATTAAACAGAAAGTAAACAAGAACTTTTCAAATACAGTTGAGGTCATTGATCAGAAAATCAAGGAAGCAAAATAGAGTGAACTTTTTTTGATTTTTTAAGTATTTTATAGCCTTTTATCAGACCCGGTGTTTTAAATCCAATTATAATACAATTATAATATAATTCACTTCATTTTTCCTTCACTATGTTCGTTCATATTTGAGAACAAACATAGTTTATTTAAAGTGAGTGGTTTCCTCTCAATACATGTGTGAGGTCCAACCATGTCCATTTTCATTAACAAGTAATTTTTTTAAACACTCAATTCATTCATCTTAAGTATAAATAAATTAATTAATTTAAAAAAAATTCTTTGATTTTTTTAATTGATAAATTTTGATAGCTAAAATTTATGCAAACAGAAAGTCTTTAATGTCCTTTATAGTAACAGAGAGAATAAAGGGTCTTAAACACTAGAATTATTGATAATCATTGATATAGGATAAAAGTACTGTTTTGTTTTGAAAATTTCACAATATATGTATAGTATATATAATATATGAATATATGTATGTACATGTGTAGTTGTATAACTGTCATGATTACACCTAGCTGGCTCTCATTATCTCTAGATTTGATAACTTGTAATCAGCATAATTTCTACTTCACAGAGAAAATGGTGAGACTGTATAAGTAAGAATTATCTGCCATATATATATATATATATATATATATATATATATACATATATGCATTTTAGCAGATTAGCCAAGCTCATGAACCTATTTTGAATAACCATGCTCTTTCTTTTTTTCAGAGTCCTGAATTGACAAAAGTAAATATATTTATTAATAGTATCTGAACATATATCTTCTCCATGGTATAAATGTAAGAATCCCATTAGGTTGGGCACAGTGGCACACACCTGTAATCCCAGCAACACAGGAGGCTGAGGGAGGAGAATTGCAAGTTCAAAGCCAGCCTCAGCAACTAAGAGAGGCCCTAATCAACTTAGTGATCCTGTCTCAAAATAAA
This sequence comes from Tamias sibiricus, assembly GCA_025594165.1. Taxonomy (NCBI): domain Eukaryota; kingdom Metazoa; phylum Chordata; class Mammalia; order Rodentia; family Sciuridae; genus Tamias; species Tamias sibiricus. The sequence goes on from CM046665.1 coordinate 29,554,065, forward strand.
AACTGAGAAAAAGGAGGGTTGGGGATATTTCTTAGTGGTTATGCTCCTTTGGGTTCAATCTGTAGTACCAAAAAAGAAAAAAGAAAAAGAAACCTGTGAAAATTAATTTAAGTTATGCTTTTAGATAAATATGTCAGTATTATCTGTTATTTCAATTTTATTTAGCTTTTGATACTTATCTACTATTTAAGATCAAACTTGTTTTGTTACCCAAAACTTTTTGAAATTATCATAAAAAATTAACTTTGAGAGAAAGTTTGTCAGAATAATGATTCAACTGAGTTGAATAGAAAATTGTGATTTTTAAATCTTAATAAATGTATTGGGGCATTATTAGCTTAGTTAACTTATTTGATTACTAAATTAATATGTATAGTCATATATATTTTATGTATAGTTATATATATATATATTCAGTAACAAAATACCATGAACTGAGTAGCTCCAACACTGGAAATTTATATTTGTTCTTCTCCTTCTTCTTCTTCTTCTTCACCTTCTTTTTTTTTTTTTTTTTTTTTTTCGGTACTGGGGCTTGAATCAAGGGGTGCTTTACTTTCTAAATTTTTGAATTTTTTATTTTGAGGCAGAGTCTCACTAAGATTCTTATGGCTTCACTAATTTGCTAAGGATAATCTCCAACTTATGATCATCCTGCCTCAGCCTCCCCAGTGGCTAAGATTATAGGTGTGTACTACCACTCCTGGCCAGAAATTTATTTTTCCTCAATTTTGAAGATCAGGAAGTACAGGATCAAAGGGACAACTGATTTGGCTTCTAGTGATAATTTCCTTCCTATTGTCGAGATGATGAACTTGTACTGTGCCCACATGGCCTTTCTTCAACATGTGTGTACAAGAATAGAGAAAGAGAGAGATAGTCAATCCCTTCATATAGAAAATATTGGTATGGGTAGGGTCACACCCTCGTGATCTCTACCTCTAATTATCTTCCAAAGGAATAATCTCCAAATGCCATCACATTGATACATTAGGGGTTAGTGCTCAATGTATGAATTTTAAGGGGACAAAATATTCAGCCCAAATTAGGATAGGATAATACTTATGGAAACTCAGAATCAAATATAAAATAAACACATGTCAAAATTGTGTGCAATTTCTCCAGTAACAAGGACCAGGTAGAAGTTACAAGTAATCACAAAAGTCCAAACACCAGACTTTATAGTCACATCAGGAATGCTGATGTTAATTTCCTTTTAGCCACACCCCTGGGTGAAAGGAAGGAAAATCTAAGGGAATCATAGAAAGATGAAGATCTATATACCCTTCCATGCCTTTCATATTTTGCTTTTTTTCTTTTCTTTTTTTTTTTTTTTTTTTTTTTTTTTTTTTGCCTTTTTTGAAGCCTATCACATTTTTTTTCCTGACAGAGGAAAGGGAGGTGAAGTAATATTTACAATTTGATTTTTTAATAAAATCTAAAGGAAGACATCTAAAATATTCTGTTAGATGTCAGGGTATTAACCCAACTTGATGTGGAGAAATGCTTAGAAACCTAAAGATCTTTCTGGAATATTACTATTTTATTTTTGATTTTGGTCTAAGTTATATGGGTGCATTCAGTTTATAGAAATTCATTGAAGTATATTTTTTCATATATAAGTCTTACTTCAATAAATTATCTTAAAAATTGATTTGCTAAAGTATACCCTGTCTATAAGAAATCTACTTCATATATACAAATCAGATAAATTAAAAGTAAAGGAATGGAGAAAAACATGCCCTGCTAACACTAGTGAAGGGTAACCTGAAGTAATCATACACATTTTAAACAAAGCATATTCCAGAGCAAACGACATTACCAGTTGGTAAAGAGAATGGAATACAAACCAGAGTAGTTTAAGTACAAATCAAACTGCATTATATCAGAGATATATTATGGTCTAGTGAAAGGAAATTCTGGTGATCTGACAAAGTTGAGAGCAGCATTTTCAGACATGTGGAAAATAACTAGGAAATGAATTGTAATGATGATGACAATGATCATCATCATCTTGGCCCCTTCTTTTGTGTTTGGCTATGCTAAATATTTTAGCTTATTAAAATCTGTTCTCAAAGCCGACCATGATCTTATACAATACACTGCTTTGAGTCCCCTCACTGAATCCTGACTTATTCTGACACACTCCTTAGAAGCTAGTCATTCTAGCTTCATTTTGAACAAGTTCCCAGCATGTAGCCTCAGGACTTGTATTTTCTTTCATGGCAGATCTTTTAAGTCAGTTTTTTTCACTGCTGTGACCAAAAGACCTGACAAGCAAAATTTTAAAGGAGGAAAAGTTAATTTGCGGGCTCATGCAAAGAGGTCTTAGTCTAAAGACAGTTCCAATGCTCTGGGCTTAAGGTATAGCACGCCAACATGATGGAAGAGTGTGGTAGAGGGAAATATCTCAGGACATGCCACCAAGAAGCAGAGAAAGAGAGAAAGGTGGGGGGGGGGGGGGCGCTTTTCACCAGGAACAAAATATAAATCTCAAGGGCATGCCCCCATTGACCCAGCTCCTCCAGCCACACCCTACCTGCCACACCTTACCTGCCCACAGTCACTACTCAGTTAATCCCAATCAGGGGGATCAGTGCACTGATTAGGTTAAAACTATCATAACCCAATCATTTCATCTCTAAACATTCTTGCTTTATCTCACATGTAAGCTTTTCGGGAATACTTATTATCTAAATCATACAGAAGCCTATCTTTGGATAGGCTTCTGTATTTTCTTCACTTTAATCTTTGAATGATTTGGTAGTTGAGTATTTCTCTGTGAATTCTCAAATTATAGTTCATCGTCACTTACCTTTTGAGAATTTACCAGAATATTGGATTTGGTTTGATCAATTTGTTAAAGACATATATACATCCATTCTACATAGACAAAGCCATTAACCTTAAGGCTGTATGTAAGACTCCTTTCATGTGTAGATTAGCAGCCAAAATGTTGTCTATACATATAATGCCAGAATTCCTTTGGCTCAGGTTCAGCTATATAAACACACTTATCTTCAGAGACATGAGAGCTGTCATTGTGGAAAGATATATTTATCCAGATTCACTTTAGTATTGCTAAGGTGTTCTTCTCTGATCAAGTATAATCCAAAATTTCTATCACTTACGTGGATGTTATGATTCAGTTTAAGAAAATATCTTTCACAATTTTATAGTACTATGTCTGCATGTCTATTTATCTATTTGTTTATTTTTAAACGATCTTTTTTTAATATTTATTTATTTGCTTTAGTTGTACACAATGCAATGCATTTATGTTTATGTGGTGCTGAGGATCGAACCTGGGCTACACACTTGCTAGGAGCCACAACCCCAGCCCTACATGTCTATTTAGAGTTCCATAAATCAATGATATTTGTAGTATATTTACATCACAAAAATTACATTGGCAATCATTTTGAACTTTGGCATTATCTAATTTCTTTTGTATATAGACCATGATTGTAAATTACTAACTCATTTGTCTAAAATTATATCTCTATTCCTAAATTTACTGGTTTCAATAGACATTAGCCTTTGTATCTTTGTTTAAATATTCTGAATATTTTTATAGTATTTTTGCATAGACTTTATAATTCATAACCCTTATGAAACAAGTAGAGCATTTATTAATTTTAATCAATATTATCATTTCTATTTTTGTACATTAACTGTGCCTTTGAAATGGTTCAAATAATAAATCTTATGATTATATACAGAATCTGAACTTGTAATAGGGGTTCACTTGATGCTTTGACTATATGCCTTGTGACTTTGACATGTCTTTTTTTTTTTCTTTTTTCCAAACTTCTTTTCCCTAAAGTTCTCCTCCCTGTTCTTCTTTACCCTGATTTTCTTCTTCCTGATCTCTCCTCCTTAATCTCATTTTCTCTGAATCATCTCTATAAAAGCCCCCTGTTCCTGCTGATGGGCAGAATCACAGCCTGTTGGACAGGAGTCCCCTGTGTTTCTTCTTTGCTAGCAAAGCAATAAATGTCCTTTTTCCTTTTTCTCAAGACCTTGTCTTTATTATTGCATTGGCCTCCAGGAGAAGGACTGAACTTTCAGTTACAAACTCAGATAGTCAGATACTAAGTATTCTATTTTGATGTGTTCAATAGGCTCATGGATTCAAAACATATAAACTCCAACTCTTGAAGTGTACTATTTTGTATACTAAGGACATAGAGATTAATACATCAACCTCTGACATTAACCCACTCAAGTGAATTGAAAAGCAAATAACCAATCATTCTTTGAATATAAGCCATTGATTATTGATTAAAATATTGTTCAATAGTGGAAAATTTACCAGTATTATGCAGAAATGCAAAAGCAGATATAAACTATCTCCTTTGGAGTCTCGGAAAAGGTCAATAGGGGAAAAATGGTGCCCATGCTACATCTCAAACAAGAATTCATGATTTTGATGACCACTTTAAAAAACAAATCATTTCAGGTTAGAGAAAATAGCGTGTTCAATAGAATGGTTGGAAGATAAATGACAAGATCACTATATTCAACAAGTTGGCTAATGAAGACACAGGAGATCTTTAATAAAGAGTTGACATAATTTAATACCTTTTGGTAGAAGATAGCAGCTTTAAAGTGATTCATGTAGAAGAATAAGAGTTGTGGGCAAGAAAACAAATTTTTAAATGTTGCAATGATTTGTATAAAAACTGAACCAACTGTAAAAGTGACATGTAGTATAGAGAGAGATTGAAGAATTTAATGATCATCAAGATTTTAAGGACAAAACATGATTGAACTCATAAAGATGATTGTGTATACTCCAATGTCATTAATCAATAAAGCAAACCAAAATAAAAATATTTAATAATAACGAAAATTATTAGTTTGAAGGAGAAAATATAATTTAAAATTTGTTTCTGTTTTTAAATTTTCTATAACTCATTCATTGAATAATCAATATCAAAACTGTCCGTGTATTAAGTCAGGCACAGGGTTACTTGTATTTTTTCTTTCTCTTTTTTATGATGATAAAAAGAAAAAAATAAGTTCTAAGGTCAGGCATGGTGGCACACACCTGTAATCCAAACAACTCAGGAAGCTGAGGTAGGAGAATCAAATACATACATGTATATATACATGTTGTATTAGTACATATATGTTGTATTAGTATATGGAACATAAATATATACAACACATATGTATGTTGTATTAGTATATGTATATATATATATATATATATATATATATATATATATGTTAGTTGTAGATGGACACAATACCTTTGTTTCTATCTATTTATTTTTATGCAGTACTGAGGATGGAACCCAGTGCCTCACATGTACTTGACAAGCACTCTATCTCTGATCCACAACTCCAGCTGAATAACTTGTTCTTGATACTTCATATTTCAGTTAGTTCATTCACATAGCCACATTTTTAAATTATTATTTTTCAAATCACATATTTAACTCACTGATTTCTGGGGAAAAATCATTTTCTTCTGAACAGCCTTAATCTTAATGCAAACCAAAAATAAACAAATAAAATCTTTATTGAACATTACGTGATGTCACCCTGACCATTAAAAAAAAAATAGCAGTCAATTCAAGTTATGTCAAACCACAATGCACTAAGTTTTTGTATATACTAAGACAAACCTGAAGAGTAAGTTGAGATTAGTCATTAATCAATGATTTTAAAAAGTTATTTTAAGGAATTTGATTTGATCAGTTTGAAATTATTTTAACCATGTAAGATCCATTTAGATGGTAAGTCATATACATTCAGCTGTAGAAAAGAACACTTTTAAGTATGTGATGTTATATAGGTGAATATTGTAAAAGACAATGCTTTCTCTTCCTATCAATTTTGTTATAGAAAAGAAGATAAAAGATGCATACATTAAAGATTAAAAATGTAAATATCAAATATAATTGCATTTCAGATTTTTTTTTTTTTTTTTTTTTTGGTAGGGGAGAGTATTGCTCTTGCTGTATAGCCCAACCTGGCCTTGAACTCCTGCACCCAGAACTAATTCCAGCTGGAACTAGAGGAATAAACCACTGTGCCTGGCTTAATATTTTTGAGGATTCACTCTATGTTGCATATGCATAGGGAAGTGCTTTGAAAGCAATGTTTTCAACAGTTCTCCACACACTGAATTAAAATATGCTCCATATAAAATGTATTGTTGGAAAATATTAAATATTATGCTGTAAGTCAAAATGAACGTTTACTTTTTTATATTATTTCTAAGTTGTTATAGTAACAAAAAGCTAATTGCAAGTACATTATAAGTTACCTAAGAATAACAATATAACTATTTTATTTATATAAGAATATAAGTAAAAATATACAAAAATGATATAAAATATCCAAAACAAACATTCTCAAAAATCGATGTTCAGAGTGTAAATTGGAGGAATCTATTTGGGGAATATTGTAAAAATATATATAATTTTTATAAAGGCAATTCATTTTTTGCCTTTTGGCTTAATGACTTATGTGAGGTTCATACAAACAATTTTTTGACCCTTTATTCAATTGGGTCACTAGTATAAGGCAGTTCTGATTATGTGTCTTGCCTCTGTAATGAACAATTGAATGATAAATATGTCCTGTAATTTCTTACTGTACATGCTTTCTAAGTAATGAAAAACCAACCAATTCCCTTATTGCTTCTTTAATCTAATTGAAGTTAAATTCAACTAACATTTCATGTTGAAAGCTTAAAGTTGGAATAATGTTGAGTTTACTGATGAATGAATGACAACAATCCTTCTTCCACATACAAAATCTGATGTCAAATACTCTTTCTTGTGAATTCCTTTTTTCTTTGTTCACATTGATATCTCTACTTTGTTCTTGGATCTTTAAACCTTAAAGGCAGTTACAATCCTTGACCTAGTAATAGTGACAGTTCAATGCTCTTCAGTCAAAACCTGTATCTGTTCTACTGTTAAGGGTAATTCTTTGATGGGTTTCTTTTGGAAGATTTGCAGTAAATTAGAGTGCAGGAAGGTATTACATTTTTGATAAGCTAGCAAATTTAGCTTTCATTGCTCCCTAGCTTATACTTTACTAAAACTTGCCCAAATTTAAATCATCAGTACACTGATGGACAAAACTAAAGCAACAGACACACATATTGTGTAAGTCTTTAAAAGAATGGTCCCCTCTTTTCTTATCCAATGAGGCTCAAAATTTGACAAAACTTGAATGTGTAAGTTATTATAGGTACAAAATTGTTTAAAATAATATTTTTACTTATTTAAGCAGTACATTGAGAAATGCTTCTTTGCGTACTCCCCATTTCATGATATGCTTTATTCAAATTATTCTTATATACAATGTTTTTTGTTACTAGATGAACTTTTTATAGACTAATCTTAGTAGAGTGAATCATTCTCACATACGCTTTGACCGTCTGGGATACAATAATCGATGACCTATACTTCATTGAAAATATGTTCCAAATCCATAACTACCCATTAACAGTAAATTTTTATCTTTTTTATTCTTACCACATGTGTTTATTTGTGATCTCATTAATTTTAACACAGATTGTTTTTTTGAAAATATTTTTAAAGCATTTGTTTATAATATTACACTATACTAAATTTGTAAGGTCACAGGCCCAAGTAAAATCCCTATGCTTTCATTAATTCCTTTATTTTCTTTAACTTATTCCATTATTATCTTTTATTTTTTAAGTTTATTTTTAAATTGACAAATAAAAATTGTATATATTTATGGTATAAAACATGATTTTTTATATATGCCTGCATTGTAGAATGCCTAACTCAGGCTAATTAACATGAACATTACTTTAGATATTTATCATTTTTTGAAATGAGAACTCTTAACATCTACTCCTTTTACAATTTTCAAGTATATAATGCATTGCTATTGATTATAGTCATCACATAGTACTTAATTTTTATGAACATTCAGAACTCAAATTGCTTAGGCTTATTTTAGGTTATCTTCGAAATCTAAGAAATGTTAGTCTACTATATACACTACATTCAATGTCAAACCCTTTGAAATTCTCAAATAACATTTTTCTTTTAAGAATAACTTCAGAAGGGAAAGAAATGTTCATACTTATTTTAAAATATATTAAAGTTATTTGTTCACTCCCACACTGAAAAATTAAGCAAAGGGAATGATCATTTTCTTAGATTTTAATTGTTTTTATTCTAAGTTGTTATATATGATAGCAGAATGCATTCCAATTCATACTACAAGTGTAGAGCACATTTTTACATATGTCTGGTTGTATACAAAGTATATTCACACCATTTGTGTCTTCAAAATGCAATTAGGATAATGATGTCCATCTCATTCCACCATCTTTTTTTTTCTACCCCTTTGCTCCCTCCCTTCCCATCCCTCCCCATTGAACTTTCTAGAGTTCCTCTAATCTTTCTATGCTCCCCATCCCAGCCCCACTATGAATCAGGCTCCTTATATCAGAGAAAACATTCATTTGGCATTTAGATTTTTGGGATTGGTAACTTCACTTATCATTATATTCCCCAACATCTTCCACAAATGGAATGATCTTTCAATCATCATTTTATTATTCACAGCAATGACCATATATCCAAGAGGAGCCATAAGATTTTACACTGTTTTGTTTCAGTCGCCTTTTACATTGCTGTGAACAAAAGACCTGATAAGAGCAATTTTAAGGAGGAAAATTTTATTTGAAGGCTCGGGGTTTCAGAGGTCTTAGTCCAAAGACAGCCATCTCTATTCTTTAGGGCTAGAAGTAAGCTGAGCATCATAGTAGAAGGGTGTGGTGGAGGACAGAAGTTCAGGAATCCTATGAGGAAGCTCAGAGATAGAGACAGAGACCTAAACTCATCACTCAAAATACATACCCCAAAGGCACATCCCCAAGGGCCCACTTTCTCCAGTGAGAGCCTATCTGATCTCAGTTACCACTCACTTAATCCCATCAGAGGATCAATTCAGTGATTGGGTTAAGGCTTTCATAACCCAAACACTTTCATGTCTAAACCTTCTTGCATTGTCTTACACATGAACTTTTGTGGAACTCCTTACATCTAAACCATAACATGTTTTATTTTTTAAATTTTACTTCTGATTTCTTCTATTTAGAAATATTAATGCTGATATATTTTAAAAGCTAACAAGAACTTAATCTGCATCATATAGGAGAGTTTTATTGAGACGTTTCAGTACTGTCCCATATGTCTAATGTTTGAACTTGAGCTTCAGGAAAATCTAAGAAAATATTCTCAGAGAAAGTGAAAGAGACAAAAAGATCTGAACTCTTCATGAGACTTTTATCACTGTTTTCTGACAATTTACAAGAGTTGGATATGTAGAAAGAAAACTTGGGTTCCTTTACTGAGAAAGTTGGTGGGAGAAAATCTAATATTGTGGAATACTTGAAAAATGACTATTTAGAAACATGACTTATCTGAGGAAGAAAGGGAAAGGAAGATGATTTGAGAACAATATAGAAAGGAATTATGGCACTCTTCTAAGAGCAAAAAGACTTAGCCAAGGCAGCACTTTAATTTTTGTCACAACACAATTCACACATGATTTAATTTGCATACTTAAGTAAAGAAGGACTGTCCACATACACAGTAATCCACAGAATCAATCACAGGTGCCTAGTTAAACTATTAATTCTCCATCTTGAACCATAGATTGGTATTTTTGTTTCACTTTGCTGTGCTTAATGAAAAATGATGGCAAAGATTTCTATAAAAGTTTATATAAACTATCATTCTAAAATATATTAAATCTACCAAAATAAAACTTTAAAAAACAAACTTTTGACTAACCCTTTCTCAAGTATAGCGTTTAATTTTCTATAAAGAAATGAAGTACTTTGATAACCAAGAATGTAATATAGTTGTGTAGACAGACATGTTAGTTATTTAAAATAATTTAGCAGGTTTATAGATTTATAGAACAATTGCATTACACAAAATAGATTTGAGCCATATTCTGCATTTTTTTTCTGAGTTCCTTGAGCTCCTAAACATATTTTTAATAATTTACATTCATTGTAGTACACATTTTGTGCTGTAAAAATTAAGGTATTACAAATATATACAAATATATGCAGTGATGTGTTCACAATTTGTGTCAAAGAGAATGGCTTCACTATAAAATCGATGTCTTTCCACCTATTCAACCATCAACCCCGTCTATTAAACTTCAAATACCCACTTTTGTTTTCATTGTCTCTATAGTTCTGCTTTTCCCCGTAGTGTAATACAATTGAAATAATAGAGTATGTGGCATTTTTTGACTGATTTTTTTCACTTAACAATACACATTTAAGGTTTATCTATTTCATTTTTATCAGTGAATGCTATTTTTTTTGCATGAGGGCAGCACAGTTTGTTTATTCACTCACCTATTAAAGAACAGTAGGATGCTCTCAATTTCTGACAAATATGAATAAAACCCTTATAAACAGAGTATGTTAACTATGACAAACTGTGTTTCAAAGTAGCTGTACCATTTTTATTTCACCAACTTTATTAATATTGTCCATATTATTTTGACTTTAGACCTATGGTGGGTGTCCAGTGGTAACAAGACATTATTGATTTTATTTGCAATTCACTAATGACAAAAAGTATGGAACATCTTTCATATATTTAATGGCTAAATTTTTATCTTCTTATCATTCCACCATTTTTTCTACCCCCATGCACTTTCCTTACCCCTCCTACCCCTTTGCCCTATCTAAAGTTTGTATGTTTCTCCCATGTGGTTGTTTTGTTTTTGAGTTTAAAGAATCATTTGTGTACTTTGGATATGAGTGCTTTCTCCTAAATGTGTTTAGAAAAATATTTATAGTCAGTCACTTATTGATTACAGAACACATGTTTTAATTCTAATAAAGTTCATCTTGTCTTTTCTTTTAGAATTTTATTTTTGGTCTTGGATATTTTAAATAAAACTAACATTACATTGATTTTCTTCAAGAACTTTGTAATTATGTGTTTTAGATTTTGAATTAATTTTTGTGAAAGATCTAAATTTGTTTCTAGGTTCATTGTTTTTATTCATCAATGTTTTTATTTATCAATGTTGGTATAGCACATTTGTTAAAAATAATATCTTTTCTTTAGTAAGTTGCCTTTACTTCATTGTCAAAGGCCACCTGAGCATACTTATGTCAGTCTATTTCTGGGATCCCCTATATTATTCCATTCAGCTCTGTTTACCCTTTTTCCAAACTTTGCAATGCTGTAACTTTATCATAAGTGTTAAATTCAGGTAGTAGTACAACTTTCTACCTTACTTATAGTATAGGGATGCCTAGTTTAGATCTTGTGATTTTCCCTATAACCTTAGTGATCAGTTTGTTGATGTCTTCTCTTGGGGCTACATAATCCTCATCTTCACATCAATTCTCACATACCTTGTTGCTGTCCTCTTTTCTTATCTCATAAGGACAGTTGTCATTTGATTTAGGGTGCACCTTAATCCAGTATGATCTCAATTCTATAGCCTTCATATAATTATATCTTACAGAACATTTTTCTAAACACATTGCATTCTAAAATGTTGAGAGGTGTTTTCTTTGAAGTTTTTGTTATTCAATCCACTAGAAGAATCATTCTCTTACTTTATTCAAAAGATTGTAGAGAAATGGTCTCATTTCTTCATTTAATTTTTGTGGATTTACCAATGAAACAAGTTAGACTTAGATTTTTTATATTTTGGAAAGTCATATAAACATTAACTTAATATCTTCAATAGATATAGAGCCATTCAATTTATTTCTCATTGTGCTCATTTTAGTAGTTTATATCTTGCAAGAGATTGGTCTGTTTTAAATTTTTGTGGATTTACCAATGAAACAAGTTAGACTTAGATTTTTTTATATTTTGGAAAGTCATATAAACATTAACTTAATATCTTCAATAGATATACAGCCATTCAATTTTTTTCTCATTGTGCTCATTTTAGTAGTTTATATCTTGCAAGAGATTGGTCTGTTTTAACTAAATCATCAAATTTGTGGCAATAACATTGGTAATAATACTTCTAAATTGTCCTGTTAACATCAGTGTGATCAGTAACGATGGTAGCTCATCAGTAATGATGACTTCTCTTTCATTTCTTTTTATCTTTCTTTTTTTTCTGGGGGAAAACCTAGCACTGGGGACTGAAGCCAAGGTTTTGCATACCCTAAGCAAACACTCTACCACTGAGCTACATCCCCAGTCCCCTCTTTTTAATTTCGGACTTTTAAAAATCATGTCTTCTCTTCTTTCTACTTAGATAAAATGACTTAAGTTTCATCAGTTATATATTTTCCAAGAAGCTTTTGATTTTATTTATCTTTCTTGATTTTCTTTGCTAATTTTATTGATTTGTGTAATAATTTTTATTATTTTTTGCTTGTTTTAGCTTACATAGCTCCTCTATTCTTAGTTTGCTAAAATGGAAGCTTATATTAATGATTATCTCTATTTTATTTTCTAATATACACCTTTAATGCTATAAATTTGCCTCTAAACAGTTTTCTCTACAAATGTTCATAGAATATTTTGTCATTTTTATATGTTTGAAGTAAGTTACAATTTATCTTGAGATTTATTCTTTAACTAATACAATAAGGGGAATTTTCCAGCTATTTTCCTGTCTTGATGTGTCATTTAACTTCATTGCAATATAAAAACATATTTGATAAGATTTGAATTATTTAATTAAGGTAATTTAATGAACTAATTTCCATCTTTTTCTAATGTGATCTTAAGAATAGTACATATTCTCTTGTTGTTAGATGGAATATTCTTAAAATATGAAGTAGATCAAGTTGATTGTTCGTACTATTCAGGTCAAATTTTATCCTTATTAATTTGATGCCTGCTTTGTCTATCAGTTACTGAATCACGGATGATCTGTCTTCTTATTTCTCCTTGTAGTCCTATCATTATTTTTTCTGCTTGTTTTACCCACACAGTCACAGGGTTCGAAACTTGGGGCACTTTATACCTGAGCAACATCTTCATTCCTTTTTAGTTTTTAATTTTTAGACGGGGTCTCACTACGTTTATGAGGCTGGCTTGCCTTGAACCGGTGATCCTCCTGCCTTAGCTTCCTGCGGGGCTGGGATTTCAAACCTGTACCACTGTGCCCATCTTTTTCATGCATTTGGATGGTCTGTTTTTAGGTTCATATACACTAAGCATTGTTATGAACTCTTGGCAATGGACCTTGGCATCATTATCTAAAGCACTCCTTTGTCGGGAATTTATAAAGGGGTTGAGATTTTTAACCCTTCGTGACCCGGGGCGAGCCTTCTTTGTCCAGCAAAGTAGGCTAGAAGGGCATACCTCAACGAATGAGACGAAAATGGGAAGGTAATAGGTCGCTGGTATTCCCTCCCCTGCCTTCAGAAGACTTAGGAACATATCAAGGATTCCGGTCAGTGCTGGAACTCAAGTTTATTGAGGAAGGTGGACAACCTTTATATGGGACATGAGCCAATCAGCAAAGAGATTATAGAGACAGGTAAAGAACATGGGCAAGACCTATTGGTGGAGTAACTACCCTATCTTTAGGGTAGATTCGGTTCCCACGAAATGGCAGGGGAACACCCCCTGCTTAGGTCAGGTCCGTAACAGGGCATGGAAAGCAGCCAGAGAGTTAGAGTTCTTTACCCTTTCGGCCAACGTGTTCTAAAGACCCCCAACACTCCTTTATCCCTAATAAATGTCTTTATTTTTAAATCTTCTGTGAGTGAGATTAATATGATTACTTCAGCTCAGTTGAGGCTATGCTACTCCAGCTTTCTTTTGATTGATGTAAGCATGGCATACTTTTCTCTATTTCTTTATATTTAACCTATCTCATTTATACATATAGTGATTTTATTATAAACAATCTTATTTTCTTAGAAGCAATCTTTTAATTGCTAAGTAGTATATTTAATTATGCATATGGTTTATTACATGTCTACTACATTTGTAATTGTTTTTTAGTCATTTCAGTTTTCTTTGAATTTGAAAAGTTTTCTTCTAATCTTGGATTTCTCTAGTTTTAATTGAATATTTCATGTGATTCAATTTCAAATCTTTCATTTGTATATCAATTAAACTTTAAAAATTTTAACTAGATACCTTAGAGTTGTAATGTGCATTTTTACTATTGAAAAATAACCTTCATTTAATATTATCTTGTTTCATAGATATTGAAATAACAGTATGATAGCATAATTCTAATTATTGCTTCCCATCTCATGGGCCATTGTGCTGTCATTCATTTCATATATATATATGCTATAAACATCCAATACATTGCAATTATTAATTTATATAACTCTTTTAAGATGCAGCATTAATAAGAAAAACAGGTGTGATTTTATCCTCACTTATTTTCCTCAGGTGCTTTCTCTTTCTTTATGTACATCTAAATCTCTTACTCGCTTAACTTTCCCTCTCCCTGAATTTTTAAAATAAATATTTCTTGAAGAATGTCATTGGAATTTTGATGGGAATGATAATTATCAAGAATGCAAATAAGAATAAATGTTGCTGCGGATATAGGGAAATGGGTACACTCATACACTGTTGGTGGGACTTGTGAATTAGTGCAACCACTCTGGAAAAAACTATGAATGTTGGGGTTTTTAGCTCCCGACCCCTTTTGTCCCACAAGAGAAGGGGGAGCACGCCCCAACAAGGATGGATCAGGAAAGGTAAGAGCCGACTGACTGCCAGCACCCAGCCCTCCTTTTGGAGGACAATCTGATGCATCAGGGAGACTGGTCAAGGCATGAGCTCAGTTTATTGAGGAATTTGGATGGCCTTTATAGAAGACAAGGGCCAATCAGCAGAAAAGTTATAGGGGAGCTTAGGGAGGACGGGCAGATCACATTGGAGGAACAGCCACTAGCCTATCCTAGTGGTGGTTTGATTTTTCGTCATATGTCAGGGCAACACCCCTGGGCTAGGCCAAGTCCACATATCAGGAAGTGGGAGACAGCCAAAGAGTTAGGTTTTCATTTCCTTGACTTAAATTTCTATTCTTTTGGCTGATGTGTTCTTAATGTCCCCAACATTTCCCCCTTTTTGTTTTATTGATGGGAGACCACCTTACTTGAGGGTGTGCCTGTCCTAGGTTGTCCCCCTCTGGGGATCTTACCCGTCATTTACTACCACCCTAGCACTTCAGGCAGACTTACCCAAGGCCGGCAAGCCACGGCCAAGGGGAAGACATGGGACAGAACAGTCGTGTTTGGGAAGGCTTCCCATGGATGATGTAGACCTCCACATCCTGACAAGGACCATGGCCATGTTTGTAGGGCTCCCAATCAGCATTTCTGAGAGCAGCATATTGTTGGCAGACCACCATAAGCTGTACCAATTTGGCCTTGTCCTTAAGGAATTGAACAAGCTTGTTGATTACACAGGGCCCAAAATTGAACACAAGGATAACCAGGGGTCCCACAAAGGGGAGAAAGTAGGGGAACCACCCATTTAGTCCAGTCCAAAGGAAGCTAGAGTGAAGCTCGCTTTTGCAGCACTCCAGGTCATCTTGTAGCCTTTTGATTTTGTCTTGGACAATGCCTGAACGGTTGGCATAGAAACAGGTATAGTCCCCTTTCTCTCACCGTGGGGAGTTGGAATACTTGCGAAGGACGTCCAGGACAATAGTGCTCCCGATGAATATTAGGAGGGAGATGATGAGTTCAATCACAATGAGACAGAAGGTCCACCATGGTCTTTTCATTCCTGTGGAAAAAAGGGAAAAGATCACACCTCAAGAGAGTATGCTCTTGGGTGGTCATTTTGTTCTGATTGGTGGTATTTGAGGTCCCTGGCTGGTACCCAAATAGGGCTTGGTTCCTCAGTTGGGAAGACACATCCAAATTCTCTGCCTACACTTATGAGCAGATCAGGACCACGCCAACATCCAGTTAGTGGGTCCTTCCATTGGACCTCAACCTTTAGGTCGGGTGTCTGGTTGGACCAATGTCTCTGAAAGGCAGTTAAGGGCTGGTCTTTGGAAAAATTTAAAATAGTTAATGTAAGCATCGCTGTTTTTAACTGATCATGGGGGCTTTTTCCCACTTTTTGTTTTATTAATCGGTCCTTTAGGGTCTTATCATGCCTCTCGATGATGGCTTTTCCTTTTGGGTTATATGGGATCCCTGTGGTATGTTTAATGTGCCATCTTTGGAAAAATTTTTGCAATGATTTGCTCACAAAGCAGGGTCCATTATCTTTTTTAACCTGTAGGGGTAGGCCTAAGTTGGCAAAACATTGTAAAAAATGGCTTCAACAAGATGATTGGAGGAGCAGCTGAGGTTTAAGGAGGCAGGCAGAGTCCAATTTAAGCTCAGCTCCTAAGATTTTGGAACTCAACTGTTGGGCATTGACAGCTCCAATAATGATGTCATCCATATACACATAAAGTGTAACCTGTGGTCGCTGCTGAAGGGGTGGTAAGACATGGGAGACAAAATTTTGACAAAAGGCTGGGCTATTAGCCATACCCTGGGGCAGAACCACCCACTCATATCTATTGTCAGGCCCCTGGAAATTGATGGAAGGAATTCCAATTTTTTCCAGGCAGCCAGTCCCAGGGCCCGTACCTGTTCCTGATAGGGAGCTAGGATGGAGGCCTTTTGAAGGTCAGTGGAAAACTGGTCACTAGACCCCAAATACAACCCATAGGTTACAGGGACCAGGGGATTTGCGGCCTGGTTTCTCTAGGCCTGGGCATGACATTCATCATTGAAAAAGGCACACCACTTTAAATACAAGGGACCAGGGAGAACAGCTTTAGTTAGGTTCTTCCAATCCTGGGTTGTGCACTATTGATGAGCTAAGCCCTGGAGGATAGTTTCAGCCCAAGGCGAATTGGGTCCATCCTCTGAGACAGCTTTTTTAAGTTCTTTTATGTCCTGAGCCTCCCATAGATACCACAGAGCGGGCCTATTGCCCTCCAGATTAACATTTACCAGGAAGGCCATACATGGCAGAGGCGGGTTTCTGCCTATACTATAAGATGGCTGTTCTACAGGCTTCCCACCAGTTGGATAAGTTGGCGATGAATGCTCCCCAGGCAGAGAGTGACAATATGATGGAGGGTGCTAACCACTCACGGAGCCTGTTGAAGGTTCAAGAGCAGGGACATAGGATTCTGGGAAAATGGCCAATAGGAGGGAGGTGCTCTCTGGACGCAGGTGCTAAAAGACGCGGAGTGGGAAGTTTGAACGCGTTACTAGCAATTCCATAACAACTGAAAGGGAGCCGAGACATTCGTGCACCTCTGGACAGCGAAATACAACATTCTCTGAACCACGATGAGCAGGGGCAGAGTCACAGCGGTCCACAGTCTGAAGCAGCGCTGTCTGCGCTGCAGGCAGGCGCAGCTGCCCGATAACATCCCTGCAAGGAGATATCCACCCAGCGGCTTTGAAACCGATCAGCAAGGAGGGATAGAAAGAGGCCTAGAGGTGTGGGCAGTGTCCATGTAGAGCTCTTTCGCTGGGCTTGCCAAGCCGATCCCGCACGCGCTGGACTGACACAAGGGTCTGCGGAGCTGCTGTTGAATGGGAGGAGAACACCGCCATCTTTGAGAAGTACAGTGGCTGACCCAGACAAAGGGGAAAAGTCAGAAGGGCAGAACACCTGCAGATATCCAGGGAGCTGCCAGAGCTCTGAAGGCAGCGCACACCTGGGTGAGGCTCAGGTAACCAGCAGGGGAGGGCATGTTGAGGCCACTGCAGTGGCCACAAGAAGCTACAACTGTGGGTGGGCATGGGGAAAGGGTGCCTTCTGGAGGGTCCCCTTTCCAGTGCCATTCATCTGCTGACATAGAACCCCCCTGAGCCACTCCTCCACTGAGCCATTCTGCCACTGGCCTAGGGTGCAGCCTTGACTTCACTGACAGGGCCGCAGACTGTCTGGACGTGGTCCGATGCAGTTGGCTTAAACTGGAAAGGAAAAAAAGAGGGGGACTTCCCAGGGCCCATTTTGTTTGAGACTTGGGGATGGACATTTTTTTTTTTTTTTTTTTGGTTGGTTTGCTTGTTTTATTGGTTTTCGGGGGTTTTTTTTGTTTGTTGGTTGGTTGGTTTTTCTTTCTCTTTTTGTTGGCTTTATTTTGTTTTGCTTTTTTTGCATTGATTGTCAGTGTGTTTGTTTTTTTCTGCTCCTTTTTTCTTACCTTCTTTTCTTCCTTCTCACTTTTGCATCTTTTCTTCCTCCTTCATCTTACATATTTACACCCTGCCAGTGCATACTAAACAGAGGCAAAAACAAGTTATATGCAGAACTTGGGATTTCTAGAACTGGCACAATTGAACTAGATAGCAAAGCGGTGTTATATATAGTTTACTCTCTATTTTCTTGATTCTTTCCCCTCTCTCTTACACTAATTTCTACTCTTTTATCATTTTTTTTTCTTTTCCATCTTACTTTATATATAAGTTGGCCTTTCCACCTAATTGTCTACTTCATTCTCTTTCTTCTCTCGTCTACTGATACTAAACCACTTCCACTAAACCACTTCAATAGAACTCCCTTTTCATACTTTCCAAGAAAGCAACATGAAAAAACAAGGGAAGAAATTGACATAAACAAATCAAGATACCTCATCAGTAGATTCCATGGCAAAAACAGTTGGTCAAATGCTAGAGATGGAATTTAGAAATTACATATTCCAAATGTTTAGGGAACTTAAAAATGAACTCAAAAATGAGATGAGGGAGCAAGTACAGGAGGCAAAAGATCATTTTCACAAAGAACTCCAAAAACAAATACAGGAAGTAAAAGATTACTTCAATAGGGAAATAGAGGCTCTAAAGAGAAACCAAACAGAAATTCCAGAAATAAAAGAAGCAATAAAACAAAATAAAAGTTCAATTGAAAGCATCTACAATAGAGTAGATCACTTGAAAGAAAGAACCTCAGACAATGAAGACAAAATATATGTCCTAGAGGAGAATTTAGACTATACAGCAAAACTCATTGGAAATCAAGAACATAACATCCAAGAACTATGGGACAGCATAAAAAGACCAAACTTAAGAGTGATTGGCGTAGAGGAAGGGGCAGAGTTTCAAGTCAAAGGAATGAGTAATTTATTTAATGAAATAATTACAGAAAATTTTCCAAACTTGAGGAATGAATGGGAAAACCAAGTTCAAGAGGCATACTGAACACCAAACAAATAAAATCTCAACAGATCCACACCAAGACACATTATAATGAAAATGCCTAATATACTGAGCAAGGAGAGAATACTAAAAGCCACAAGAGAAAGGAAGCAGATTACATATAGGGGGAAACCAATCAGACTATGTTCAGATTTTCCAACCCAGACCTTAAAAGAAAGAAGATCCTGGAATAGCATATTTCAAGCTCTGAAAGAAAAGGGATGTCAACCAAGAATCTTATATCCAGCAAAATTGAGCTTTAGATTCGAGGATGAAATAAAAACCTTCCACGACAAACAAAAGCTAAAAGATTTCACAACTCAAAAGCCAGCACTTCTGAACATCCTGGGCAACATTTTTCATGAAGAAGAAGAGAAAGATATCAACGAAAATCAACGAAAATCAATTAATCAGAGATATTAAACTAAGGGAAATACCAACCAGAAGAGAAACCAAATCAAGCTAAAGACCATAATACAAATAGAAATGGATGGGAATAAAAATCACATCTCAATAATAACCCTGAATGTTAATGGCCTAAACTCACCAATCGAAAGACACAGATTATCAGAATGGATTAAAAGAAACGACCCAACAATTTGCTGTCTCCAAGAAACACACCTCATAGAAAAAGAATTCAACAGACTGAAAGTGAAAGGCTGGGAAAAGTCTTATCACTCATATGGCCGGCAGAAACAAGCGGGGGTTTCCATTCTCATATCAAATAAGGTAGACTTCAAACCAAAACTAATCAAGAGGGACAAAGATGGATATTTCTTACTACTCAAGGGAAACATTCATCAACAGGATATAACAATCATAAATCTATATGCCCCAAATAATGGAGCACCTACATTCATCAAACAAACTCTTCTCAAGTTCAAGAGTAAAATAGACCACAACACAGTTATTCTAGGGGACTTTAACACACCTCTCTCACCAATGAATAGATAAGCCAAACAAAACATAAACAAAGAAACTTTAAGCCTCCTTAAAACAATTAACAATTTAGACCTAACAGACATATATAGAATATTTCATCCCTCAGTAAACGAATACACTTTTTTCTCAGCAGCACATGGCTCCTTCTCCAAAATAGACCATATATTAGGTCATAAGGAAACCCTCAGCAAGTATAAAAAAAATAGAAATACTACCCTGCATTCTATCAGACCATAAAGGGATGAAATTGGAAATCAATAACAAAACAAGGATTAAGAAAAACTAGTCCAACAACTGGAAGCTAAACAACATGCTAATGAATGAACAAGGGGTTGAAGAAGACATCAAAGAGGAGATCAAAAAATTCCTAGAGGTAAATGAGAACACAGATACATCATATAGAAATCTCTGGGACACTATGAAGGCAGTAGTAAGAGGAGAATTCATTGCACTGACTTGTTCCTTAAAAGGAAAAAAACCCAACAAATAAATGACTTAACATCACACCTCAAAGCACTAGAAAAAGAAGAACAGACTGACACCAAGAGCAGTAGAAGACAGGAAATAATTAAAATCAGAGCAGAAATTAATGAAATTGAGACTAAGGAAACCATTCAAAGAATTGACAAAACTAAAAGTTGGTTCTTTGAAAAAAATAAATAAAATTGACAGACCCTTAACAATGCTAACAAAAAGAAGAAGAGAAAAAAGTCAAATTACTAACATTTGTGATGAGAAAGGGAATATCACAACAAACACTTCAGAGATACAGAAAATAATTTGAAATTACTTTGAAAACTTATATTCTAATGAAACAGAAAATATTGAAAACATTAACAGATTTCTTGAGTCGTATGATTTGCCTAAACTAGAAATGGAGGCTATACACAACTTAAACACGAAGAAATAGAAGATGTTATCAAAAAGCTACCAACAAGGAAAAGTCCAGGACCTGATGGGTTTATGGCCGAGTTCATAAGACTTTCAAAGAAGAACTAATACCAATGCTCTTCAAACTATTTCAAGAAATAGAAAAAGAGGGAGCTCTTCCAGACTCTTTCTATGAGGCCAATATCACATTAATTCCAAAGCCAGGCAAAGACACATCCAAAAAAGAAAACTTCAGGCCCATATCTTTAATGAACATAGATTCAAAAGTCCTCAACAAAATCCTGGCAAATCGGATACAAAAACATATCAAAAAGATAGTGCACCATGATCAAGTGGGGTTTATTCTAGGGATTCAAGGCTGGTTCAGCATTCGGAAATCAATAAATATAATACATCACATCAATAGATTTAAAGACAAAAATCATATGATCATCTCAATAGACACAGAAAAAGCATTTGACAAAATTCAACACCCTTTATGTTCAAAACACTGGAAAAAATAGGAATGTCAGGAACATATCTCAACATTATAAAAGCTATTTATGCAAGGCCCCGAGCTAACATTATCTTAAATGGAGAAAAATTGAAAGCATTCCCTCTAAAAACTGGAACAAGACAGGGATGCCCCCTTTCACCACTGCTATTTAACATAGTACTGGAAACTCTAGCCAGAGCAATTAGACAGACGAAAGAAATTAAAGGGATCCAGATAGGAAAAAAAGAGCTCAAATTAGCACTATTTGCTGATGACATGATAATCTACCTATAAGACCCAAAAAACTCTACCAGAAAACTTTTATAACTAGTAAATGAATTTGGCAAAGTTGCAGGATACAAAATCAATACACATAAGTCAAAGGCATTTTTGTACATCAGCGACAAAGCCTCTGAAAAGGAAATGATAAAAACTACCCCATTTACAATAACATCTAAAAAAATAAAATACCTGGGGATCAACCTAACGAAAGAGGTGAAAGACCTCTATAACAAAAATTATAGAACACTAAAGAAAGAAATTATAGAAGAACTCAGAAGATGGAAAGACCTACCTTGCTCTTGGATAGGTAGAATGAATATTGTCAAAATGTCCATACTACCAAAAGCATTATACAGATTTAATGCAATTCCAATCAAAATCCCAATGTCATTCTTCAAAGAAATAGAAATAGCAGTCATAAAATTCATCTGGAAAAATAAGAGACCCAGAATAGCCAAAACAGTCCTGAGCAAGAAAAGTGAAGCAGGGGGCATCACCATACCGGACCTTAAATTATACTATAGATCAATAGTAACAAAAACAGCATGGTATTGGCACCAAAACAGACTGGTGGACCAATGGTACAGAATTGAGGACACAGAGACTAATACATATAATTTCAGCTATCTTATATTAGACAAAGGCGCCAAAAATGTACAGTGGAAAAAGGAGAGCCTCTTCAACAAATGGTGCTGGGAAAACTGGAAATCCATATGCAACACATTGAAATTAAATCCTTATCTTTCACCATGCACAAAACTCAATTCAAAGTGGATCAAGGACCTAGGAATTAGACTAGAGACAATATGCCTAATAGAAGAAAAAGTAAGCTCCAATTTCCAACATGTCAGATTAGGCCCCAAGTTCCTTAATAAGAATTCTGTAGCGCAAGAATTACTACCAAGAATTAATGAATGGGATAGATTTAAGCTAAAAAGTTTTTTCTCAGCAAAAGAAACAATCAGTGAGGTGAATAGAGAGCCAACTAATTGGAAACAAATATTTAGTACATGCACATCAGACAGAGCACTAATTTCTAGAATATATAAAGAACTTAAAAAACTTTACACCAAAAAAACAAATAGCCCAATCAATAAATGGGCTAAGGAATTGAGAAGACACCTCTCAAAAGAAGATACATGATTAATCAACGAATGCATGAAAAAATGTTCAACATCACTGGCAATCAGTGAAATGCAAATCAAAACTACTCTAAGATTTCACTTCACTCCAGTCAGAATGGCAGCTATCAAGAACACAAGCAACAATAAATGTTGGAGAGGATGTGGGGAAAAAGCACACTCATGCATTGCTGGTGGGACTGCAAAATGGTGCAACCGTTATGGAAAGCAGTATGGAGATTTCTTGGAAAACTGGGAATGGATCCACCCTATGACCCATCCATCCCACTCCTGGGTCTATTCCCAAAGGACTTAAAAACAGCATATTACAGTGACACAGCTATCTCAATGTTTGTAGCTGCGCAATTCACAATTGCTAGGTTGTGGAACCAACCAAGATGTCCCTCAGTAGATGATTGGATTAAGAAAATGTGGTATATATGCACAATGGAATTTTACTCAGCAATAAAAGCAAATAAATTAACGGCATTTGCAGGTAAATGGATGAAGTTGGAAGACATAATGCTAAGTGAAGTTAGTCAGTCTCAAAAATCCAAGTACCAAATGTTTTCTCTGATATAAGGAGGATAGTTCATAGTATTGTTGGATGGGGGGGTACATAGGAGGAGTAGAGGAACACTAGAATGGTCAAAGGGAAGGGATGGGAAGGGAGGGAGCAAGGGGGGAGTGAGGGGGAGAAAAGGAAAAAAAAATAGAAATAAGAGAAGGTGGTTGAATGACATGGATATCATTTTCCTAACTGCATGATTGAAGACCTGAATTGTATGAATATACTTTGTATACAAACAGTTGTATGTAAAAAGATGC
Organism: Tamias sibiricus; assembly: GCA_025594165.1. Taxonomy (NCBI): domain Eukaryota; kingdom Metazoa; phylum Chordata; class Mammalia; order Rodentia; family Sciuridae; genus Tamias; species Tamias sibiricus. Next base: position 29,577,766 of record CM046665.1, read on the forward strand.
TAAATACATGCACCATGAGTTTTTTTAAAAAAATAAATAAATAAAAACTAAAAATGGGGAAAAAAAAAAAAAAAAAGAGCAGGGGCAGTTGGCCGCAGAGCTGGGAAGCCTAGCCAGGAATCAAAGAGGTCGAAAGGGTCACCACTACAATGGGTGTTAGGGTCCCCTTCTTTATTTGTGGAATGAGGACACGCCCGAAGGGACCTGAGTCGTTCTTTATCAAAGGTCTCCCAATCTAGGCTGCCCCCGAGCCTGTTTTAGTGGGTGTAGAGGTGGATGCCTGAGTTGTTCCGCTAGCACCTCCGGACGCCCCCTCAGGGGGCCCAGGAGAGAAACAAGCGTTAAGGGCTGAAAGGGTAGTGTATACCCCTAACAGCGGGCCCTCTCCCAAGTTAATGTCTCTCTTTCTAAGGAGTTGTTCCATGCAGTCCCAAGTAGACCAATCAAAGAGGTTAGCAGCGGGGAATCAGGGGGCGCTGCCCGTGTTAATGTGTCCCAGACCTTTTCTGCCTGGCCATCTGAGGCCTCTAAGCCTCAGCTTTTAAGCATGAACCTCAATCGTATTTGGTAAAAGTTTGCCCCATCTCTTCAGGGATGCCCTTACCTCGATACTCGCTTGGCCCAATCTGCTGGTACTTTCGGTTTGGTAGTCGCTCCTTTAATGTCCCTGTTCGGCTGCCAAAATGTTGGGGTTTTTAGCCCCCGACTCCTCTCGCCCACAAGAGAAGGGGGAGCACGCCCCTACAAGGACTGATCAGGAAAGGTAAGAGCCGACTGACCGCCCACACCCAGCCCTCCTTTCGGAGGACAATCAGACGCATCAGGGAGACCAGTGAAGGCACGAGCTCAGTTTTTATTGAGGAAGTTGGTCGGCCTTTATAGAAGACAAGGGCCAATCAGCAGAAAGGTTATAGGGGAGCATAGGGAGCACAAGCAGATCACATTGGAGGAACAGCCACTAGCCTATCCTAGTGGTGGTTTGATTTTTCGTCATATGCCAGGGCAACACCCCTGGGCTAGGCCAAGTCCATGTATCTGGAAGTGGGAGACAGCCAGAGTTAGGTTTTCATTTCCTTGACTTAAATTTCTATTCTTTTGGCCAACGTGTTTTTAATGTCCCCAACATATGAAGATTTCTTAAAAAAAAAAAAAAAATAGGGATGGAACAAACCATATGACCCAGATATCCCACCCCTTAGTATGTATCTAAAACATTTAAAATTAGCATACTACTGTGAGCAGCCACTTTAGTATCTATAGCAGCAAAATTCACAATAGCCAATCTATGGATACAAATGAGGTGCCCTTCAACAGATGAATGGATAAAGAAAATATGGTATATATTCACAATGGGTATTACTCAGCCACAAAGAAAAATGACTTTATGGCATTTTTTGGTGAATAGATGGAACTGGAGACAATCATGCTAAATGAAATAAGCCAGTAACAAAATGTCAAATGTTGGATGTTTTCTCTGATATGCTGAAGGTAATTCAAATTAAATGGGGAATAAAACAGAATAGAAGAATGATCAGTGGAGTAGATGAAGGGCAATGAAGGACAGGGAAGAGGAAAAGGATAGATATGAATGAATTTAACCTAACTTTCCTATGTACATTTATGAATATACTCTTGTGAATCTCACCATCATATACATCCAGAAGACTCTAATAAAAAGCAAAACTAAATAAATAACTGAAAGATCAGTAAAGTAAGGGGAATGAAATGGGGGAGAAAGGAGGGAAAGGAAAAGGTAAGTACTGGAGACTGAATTAGAACAAATTATAGTCCATGCTTTTATAATTATGTCAAAATGAATCAGTATGTATAACTAAAATGTAGTAATTAAAACATAAAAAGATTTCTTAAAGGAAAGTCACTGTCCTCAGATTTCCTTGGTCTTAGAAAGTGTTTTTTTTTTTTTTTTCCATGATCAATTTAGAAGGATATATCACTAGACAGAGAATTCCAGTTTAGTATTTTCATTCTTGATTTTAAATATTTTATTTTACTTTGATTTCTCCATTGCTTCAGAGTAGAACTTCAGTGGAATTCTCATCATTTGTCCTTTTCAGACCTTTTTTTTTCTTTTTCTCTTTTTTGGACTTTAGGATGTTTTCTTTGCCTTTGGTTCTCTTAGTTTGACTGTGGTATATTTAGGTGTGAATTTTTTTGTCATTTGTTTTGTTTGGTGTTATCTGAGCTTCAGGATCTATGATTTTTACATGCCATTACATTTGGAAAATTCTCAGCTATTTATTACTTCCATAACTGCTTCTTTTCCTTGCAGGATTTTTATATAACTGAAAAGAAATTGGAAGTCTACACATGATAATTAGAACTCTAGTAAATCACAGTTAGCTCATAACTATATTCTTAATGATTTTTTCTTTACTTCATTACACTATAACAAGAGAAATTGATTTTTTTAGAACTATCTACAAAATTAAGTTTCTGAATATAGGAAGATGATGGTAGTATTTAAAAGTTCTATTCAATATACATAAGCACTACTTTTATCTTACGATGAAATCAAATAGGAATTACCCAACCTTATCTCCACCTTAAATTTCAGTTCAATACTTTAAGAACAAAAAGGACATTTATTTTCTCTAAAAACTTTATTTTTTGTATGTGTGTTACTATTCCTTAGGCATTATTTCAATGAAATTGAGTAGATTTTTCTTTTAGTAACACAGTTTTAATTATGTTCACGGCCATAACAATAGCATTATATTTTCTTTTTAATATGATAAATGACTGTAGAATTAATTAAATTCAGTGAATTTACTTACTTCAGAATACTTTTATCCAGGACAGATCAGAAATTCAAACTGCAGAAACAATTTGACCAGAGAAACTGTTCTCTCTTCTGACTGATGACTGTATCATTAGCATATCTAGCCATGTTAAAATTGAAATTAGCTCATGAACACATTTTTTCTTTATGCTCTAGATTAAAATGACTCTGAGTAATTTCCCTTGTTACTGAGTCTAGCTTAGAGAATCAGTTATGTGCCAAGAGAACTTTTTTTGTGTAGTCTCTTCATCATTCATAGATAGCTGACTCTATTTTTTTCCCTTTCACTTCTCCTGTAGGAATGATATAAACAATCTCACTTTTTGAATTTATTTTTCCAGGTATTTGTTTCCATGGATGGGCATGGCAAAGGTGTGCCCATTCAAGCAGAACAATTTTATTATCAAGTCATTTTGTGCGGGGGCACCTGGCAATCCAACCAGTGTTTGACAAGGATCCACTGGGAGAATGATGTTTGCAAGGACTCATCATCTTGAGATAATGCTAGATGTATGCCTCTGGGCTCTGGTGCCTTTTCTGCACTATCTTCCTATTAATACAATACTCATACTATTTTCTAGTGGCGATCACTGGGGGTGAGGGAAATACTACAGCATTTTCTGAGAATATTAATAAATATTAGAAACCATGACCCCTTCCCTACCACAAACAGTAAATAATTTTCTGCCACCGTGTAATGTGTCTTTTTCCTGGGGTGATTGTTTTAAACATGTATTGTTATATATGAGAACAGTCACAGAGCCACCTGTTTCTCCACTTATGAGTACGCAAAAAGCACATAGTCTCACTGATAGTAACCAGAAACAGAATAAAATCAAAGTACTTCCTGCTAAAGAGACCCCATGGGAAAAGGTCCCTTTGGTACCTGTGACCCCGTTCTAGTAAGATTTACTTTAAACAATATGGCAATTATCTACAAGGAAATTTGCCATGGTAACCACTGAGATCACTGCCCTCTTGACTAACCCGAACTTAAAGTTTAACTTATGCAGGAGCCCTGTTTGGGGAGATGGCTTAAATTGTGGTTGACTACGGGCTTTGGACATGTTTGGGCATTGGTGCCTTCCGTAGTCTCACAGGACTTGGCCCGGGATCTTGAGAGACTTGGCCGGAGATCTCGAGGGACTTGAGAGAGATTACGGATGAGGTCTGCGCCATTTTTGGAGGTTAGAGGAGCGTGGATGGCGTGTCGGGGTGTAGTTAGAGCCAGAGAGAAAAGTCATCAGAATAAAGGGCTGTTTGTTTCCAGTTCGTCTCTAAACTTCTTCCCGCGGCTTCTTTGCTCCAAGCGGCCATTGCTTCAGGAGACTACAAACTTAGGGAAGAATAGAGTCATAAGGTCTAATATGCTTACTATTATGAAATATAAGTGCTAAGTACATTTAGGTAGAAATAGGAACTTAAGATCAACTTTACTGATTATATTCATAAATTTAAGATCAACTTTACTGATCATATTAATAGATTTAGAACAATAGTAGGAGTTATGGTGGGGGTCATTAACTCATATAATTACATTTCCTAATAGGCCTGTTCTGTACTAAGAGTTCTATAGGTTTTATGTTAACTGCATTCTTGGCATGATATACCTTTAAAAAATATATAAAAACTGTGTGTGAAATCAATAAACTTGTCAGCATTCTACACTGGCCTTTGAGTCTGTTTGGTTGTTGTCCATCCATCGCCGACGCTGTCTACCCTGTCACAACCCTTTGACCAGGAAGACCCCCGACCCTGCTAGGGCTGGACCCCGGCAATTTTGTCATCTGAATAATATAATATGTGCATATATTATTTTCCAGTTATTAGAAACCACTCACCCTCAAGTACCTGCCACCATATCATAGCTAAACATTTGACCTGCATGCTCAGCTATCTTTCCCTTGATTTTGATGGACTGATTGACTATAGGATGATAATGAGACTATCTAGCTCTTTACTTAATATGTAAGTATAAAAGCCTCGTTCAAAAATGTTAGAATAATTTAACTGACATATTTAAAATACTATCAGATAATACAATATCTGATTTTGCCACAAGTTATATATTCAAAACCCCCATATTTTCTTTTCTTTCTCTTAAACGATAACATTTTCCACTCTAGTTAAGGATTGCTGTTATCATAGAAGTATATGTTATTTCTTTGACAACAATGAATATTTCACACCTGAAATTTCAACAGAATTGCTCCTGCCACAATCACAAGAGGCAATCATGTCCTCAATTAAATCTTCAGTTCTCTCTCCTCATCCTATTTGAACTTTCATATATATTTATTATCTTAGAGACTCTTTCCTCCTAGTATGCTTTTGTTGCTTGGCTTCAAGACACATCTGGTTTTCTTTCTACATACTGGCTCCTCTTTTTTCCTTGCTTATATACACTCAGTTCCCTGACCACTAAATGCTGGAGGCATCCAGGTTTCAATCTTTGGAACTCTCCTTTAGTCACACTTAGTCATCCAGTTTCATTGATTTAAATGTCATCTCTACCTGCTAATGATTAAGAGGTTTCTGGGTGTGTCAATGAGGGTGTGTCTAGGAATGATTGGCATTTAAGCACCTGCAGCACCCTCCAGTGGAATGGAAGTTGGATGAAATAAAAGTTGGAAGAATAAGGAAGCAGCAGCAGATGCAAGCTTGATTCTTCTTGAATGGGTTCTTGATTGCTACTGCAGTTGCCTGAGGATATCAGACTCTGCCTTCTTCATTTTTCCAAAGTGGACTCTGCTAAAGATTCTCCAAGAAGTTTCCAGAAGCCTTCAGTCTTAGACTGGGGTAGCACCATTGATGCTTCTTGTTCTGAGGCTTCAGCCTCTTGGACTGCACAGCTATTGGTTCCTTCAGCTCTTCAGCCTGCAGACAGACAATGTGGACTATCCAGCTTCTGGTCATGTAAACCAATCTGATAAATGCCCTTTTATAATCATACTTATTGTTTATTCTGTTTTTCTAGAGAACCCTAATAAAGTGCCCAAATGTGTATCTCCAGGCAGCATTTTTTAGAACTCAGAGTTGACTCCTATAGTGTCTTTAACATTTCCACCTCTCTCGGACAACTCAAAAATTACATGTTAAAAACAATACCATGGTCTGGGTGTTATGGGCAGGCTATATGGGCAATAACAAAACAGACTCCATTTTACCTTGAGACCTCATATAAGAAATGCTTCTCCCATGGGAAAGCTGTGCCTCTTAATAGTTACCTAGCATAGCATACTTGGCAACAAAAAATAGCAATTCTTATACAATGTAAAATTGTTCTCACTTTGGCTCCCATTTTTCTTGGGCAATGAACCATGTCAGAAATTAATTTTATCTAGATGTTACTAACCATTCTCTAACTTGTACTGAAATAGGGTCATTTTGATCCCCTTCCCATCTGCTTGCTTGCTGTTATGCCAACATGGAAAGTCCCATGGGAAATACCAATGTACCCATTGCATTGTCTCGCTAAGTGCCCAATTCAGCTTCTGTACCTGCTTGCTTGCAGCTACATCAACCCGGATGTGGTTTTCGCAGGTTTTGCCTTTGAATATCCTAAAATGTTGAGGCTTGAGGCTGTTCCTTGCAGAGACAGTTATGGGCCCTGTGGGAAGTAGTCGCCAGCCAGCCAACTAAATAAAGACTCTTCAATTTGGACAAAAGTGGGATTTGGTGTGTTTTCTGAGCAATCTGTCCCACAACGCTGGGGATGTTGCTCAGTGGTACAGCTCTTGCCTAGCACGTGTAAGGCACCCGGTTTGATTCTCAGCACAGCATGTAAATAAATTAAATAAAGGTCCATTGACAACTAAAAAATATGTTTTGAAAAAACAAAACAAAACAAAAATACCATGACTACCAACACCTACTCATCCCCTATCTCTCTGTACAACATTTTCTTCTGTGCTTTAATAAAAGGCAATCACATTTTGCCATTTGCTCAGTCAAAACACCTAGAAATCATCTTTCACTTTCTTTTTTTTTTTTCCCCTCATTTTTTGTTAACATATTGTTTTTCTTTAACTTTAGGACTTTAGCCTCTACCAAATAGCTAGAATTTGAATATTTTTTATCATGTGTCTAGCAGTTTAGGCGTGGCTGTCATCAAGTCATATCTGCAAAAATACAATAAGTTGGTATTGTTTTCATTACTTGTAATCTAATCTTTTATGGTCTGTTTTCAATATAAAAGTGAATATGAGCCTGTATGTGATTTATGTTGTTACTACCTGCTCAATATCTGCAAAAGCCTGGGTTCCCGTATGATTTGGTTAAAACCAAGGTTTTGTGACTGCCTAACAAGTTGTGCACTGTCCTATTCCTGCCACCTACTTAATCTCTCAGCATACTATGCTCCCCAGCTCATTTCCTCCTGTCACCCTGACAGCTTTGATGAGTTTTAAACATGTCAGACACATTCCTGCCTCAGGAGCTTAGCCTGGAAAGCTTTCTTAGAGACAGCTACATGACTTCTGAAGTTTTCCTTGCTGTATGCCTCCTGCTAAATTAGACTTTTCATTATTTTTGCACTTAAAGGTATAACATACCCTCCTCTTACACACCTAGAATTTATCTCACTGTTTCTTATTTTTCTTTGTATTTCTTATCACCACAGGACATGTTGCTTGCTTTCATTTCTACTTCTTTCTTTTTCTTTTTTTTTTTTAATTGATAGTCTCCTTCCCTCCAGAGTGTAATCTTTATGAGAACAGAATTTTGTACTATTTGTTCACATTTTTATTCCCAACCTAGCTCATAATAGGAATTTGATAGATAATGTTTAAATAAGGGAGATAATAAGGGAAGAAACTGGTGAGTACTTCACCTGTAATTGCAAGTATGTCACTATAACAATGATTTGTAAGATACATATCTGATAAGAAAAAGGTCTCTCGAATTTTGAGTAGGGAGAAAGCAGCAACAAAGTCACATGGTATACTGAAAGTAAATAATACTTATAGATTAACTATGGCTGGATGTTTTTACTATGAAAATGGAATAGCACTGTGGACAAGAAATTTATGATAGTGAGAATCATATTCAACAGAAATCCTCTATTAGAAATTAATCTTGAAGATTAAACATTTGTGCATTAAAAACACATATATGTAAGATCTCATTATTAGACTATAATATGAAGTAGCAATCATTTAGAAACAACTTAAACATTCCTCAAAGGGGAAGTAAATAATAAGTTTTAATAATATGTGTCCTACTAATATCATTCTAAAGGAAATATAATATGTGCTGATAGGAAAAAATCTACTCAGTAGTTATAAAGGAAAAAAAAACAAAGAAACACAAAGTGTTGTGTGATCGATTCCATATTTAAATGAAATATCTGTGCAATGTATGTTTATGTTGGGAAAATGTTAGATGCGTTTCTGTCTATGGGGAGGTAAAGATGTGACAGATCAGTGTTATATGACTTTAAATTTTTATAATATGTAACCATTTATTGCATAATCTTTGACAGTGGGACCAAATTTTTGTATTTCCTTTACATTACTTCTTAGAGCAGAAAATATCAAGGCAGGTTCAATATGTTGGAAACGTTCAACTTTCAAAAATATTAAAGAGGAATGAATACATTCACAGAACAATAAGTTGCTAAGATATGGAAAGAGGAACCTCTTCTGTGTCTAGAAACTGCTTATTTTTTATGTGAAAACTTATGATGTCTTAAAATATTATAGAAAAGTAAAACACTATTATTATCACTTTTGTTCTTTATGGATATAGAATTTATCAACTTCTACTCTTATCCTTTCACAATTTCCTTTTTATATATATATATATATATATATATATATATATATACATATATATATATATATATATATACATATATACATATATATATAACTTTAAGTTATATATATAAGTTTCACAATTTCCTTTATATATATATATATATATACACACACACACATATATATAACTTTAAGTTATATATATAACTATGTTATATAAATATATATAAAGGAAATTGTGAATTTATAAAATAAAACTTTGTTTATTTTATCTGTTTATTAATCTGCATCCTTCTTGTCTTCATTAATACAGGTATACCCTTCTATTTAAAGAACCCTTTCTCAGTAGCAATCACCAAAAGCAATCCTAACAGCAAATAAGAGAGATGTGTTAATGAACTGAAATAACACTTATCTGATTCCCCAAAGAGTCTAACACTATCACACTCCTAACCTCATTTCCTGAGGAAAACTGACTAAACACTGTGAGAACATTTAGAACTACCATGAGTTTTCTAGTTCCTAATATAATGGCTTCCAGGTGGCTTTCTATGAGAAAATATTGGCTAGAGAGATTAAATATGCAATTTAATTTAAAATATATGAAGTTTTTTGAATATTAATCCTTATTGGTGACAATTTAATGTTTAAAAGTAATTATGTTCACCCACTATCAATAATGCATGATATTTTCAACTGAATTATTTTACTTCAAGTGAATGTTTATGTACACACAAAGGAAATACATAGCACATGCACAACAACAAGATTGCAGAATAGGATTTTTTTGTGCTTATCATCACCCCTGCAAAAACTATTGATTTTTTAAAGATTTATCCATTCACAAAAATACATTTACAAGAGAAAAAGTTACCAGATGATAGATTACAGCACCTGGTTTAGCACAAAAGTAAGGTAAAACACATTGAATAGGGTAGGAAATGCAGTTTTCCATCATCCATGGCACTCTCTTCTAATTCCAGGCAGCACAGTGCAGAGAGAGAGATACCCTCTATGTTGCCCAAGGGGGAAGAGAGCAACAGACTTTGCCTTAGAGTCATGCCCTTATAAAACCTAATGCTGCTGGGCACATCTCAGAGGTGCAGACACCAGTCAGTACCTGACTGAGCTTCCAGGTGTGTTCCAGCACTTGGCCCAATTGGCAGACCCAGATTCCAGGCTTGCCTTTGCAGATTCAGCCTCCAAGATTGCTATAAGTTCCTTGCTAACCATCTGGATAGCCATCTTAAGTGACAGCCGCCATTTTAAAGGAAAAGTTTCACTTTCCCGCCCAAGGGCATTTCTGAGAAAGGCTCACCACTCACTCATACCAAGCCCACCCCTAACCACCCACATTAAGACCTGCCAGGCTCTGATTCCTGAGCCTGTCCCATAAAAGTATCTGAATCCAAGCCTGTTTTGCCTCTCTTTGCTATAGAGAGATGGCCTTTATTTGTCAGCTCTGACAAATAAACTTTCATGTGTATATCTGCATGTCTCCATCTTTCATTTCTCACTTACCCTTCTCTCATTCCTAAATTTCTCTTCAATTGTCCTGCCACCTGATGGGGCCCCAGTCCCACTCCAATCTCAGACCATTTCCAAGATGATCACCAAGCCCTAGTTGTCATGCTAATATTTTCAGACTTTATTTGAAACTAGTTTACCAATTACAGGCTCCAGACCGACCCAGATCTGAGCCCATCCCAGCAATCACATCTTCCAGGCTGATTCCTATATCCCCCACAACCCAGCTCACAAAAGCAAAAACAAACAAAAACAGACAAAACAACTGAGACACAAAGGAAGTTTGTAGTTTTCCAAAGATCACAAACCCAAAGAAAGCTGGAATTTGAATTCAAAATCAGATACCTAATTAGTAAGAGTTATAAGTATATCTTAAAGCAAAAATCAGATTTTGGCAAAGGACAAAAGGTAATATGGAATTCCATGCAGAGTTCGGGAAATCCTTTGAAAAATCTCGTTTCCTTGTGATTTAAGAATTACTCTTTAATGCAATAGCTGTAAATTGAATATAGAATTTTTCCCAAAGGCCCATATGTTGAAGGCTTGGTTAAGGCAATGTTGGAATGTGGCAGAATTTGTGGGGGATGGTTCTGAGTTGAAGGAAGTTAGGTCTTTGTGGTTGTATCCTTGCAGGGGAGCTTGGACACCTTGCCTCTTTGTCTTTCTGTATCCTGGCAAATATGAGGTAAACAGCCTCCTCTTGGACAGACTCTCACCACCATGATTCGCTGCCTCACCACAACACAAAAGTAGCAGAGTCAACTGACCATGAATGGAAATCCTTGAAACTGTGAGTCAAAATAAACTATTCATCCTTTTAGTTGATTTTCTTTCTCTCATGTATTTTGTTACATTGATGGAAAGCTGATTGTCATAGCAATCAAAAGAGTTAAAGTAGAGAATGAGTCCAAAAAGCTCCAAAGAGTTTGTTTGGTACATTAGACAGAGGTGAACTAGGCAGGTGTAGGCACTGACTTTCCCTAATACAATAGGATCTTTATCAAAGGAAAGAAGAAATATATATAAAGTATCATATGTATTAAAAATTGCTAATGCTGTGGTTTTAGTTTTTCAATAGTGACATGATACGGACTTGTTAAGAAAAATATCTTTTTGAGGGTTATATTGCTGACAAAGATTAGAAAATCATTAGATGATAATGACACAGGAATTTTATAAATGGTGTTAAGAGCAGAGACACCAAAAAGGTTGCAAGCATTAATTTTGAAATACCTGTGATATGTGACAAACATAAAAAGACATATGCAATAGGCAACTTGATATGTGTGTTTTGTTGTGTATGGTGTGTATACACACACACACACTCACACATATATGATTTCCAAATAGTGAGCTTTAGTGTGTGTGTGTGTGTATTTGTGTGTGTGTGTGTGTATATATGTGTGTGTGTGTATATATATATATAGAGAGAGAGAGAGAGTTGTGTGTGTATATATATACATATATATATATATATATATATATATATATATATATAATAGAGAGAGAGAGAGAGAGAAGAATTGCCAAAGTAGATCAGATCTCTAAGAGAAAAATAAAATAGTGAGGCAAGCTCACAATTGAGCCCTGACAAAAGCTACTAATTGGACAGTAGAAGACTGGAAGGTGCAAAGATTTTGGAATGTGGCTGGAAGCCTCTCTAGAGTTGGAGCAAACTGTGGAAGTGAAATTTAAGAAAGAGAGAGTTAGTTCAGTTTAGGGCTGCTGAAATATTTAAATTTAAGCCAGTTAACACAACCAAACAGGCGCTTTCTTGCTTTGAGAATATTTGCAAAGTTACACATGAGTTACAATATGAATGCATGGTGCAGGAAGCAGAAGCAGCATAAAATATGTCTATCTTTTAAGGAGTTTAAATATGAAGAGGAATAATTGTAACAGAAGAGTGTGAGGATCAAAATGTTTTCATTTTATTTGGCTTTATGTTTTAATGTAGGAGCTCAGATGATTTAAAGGTTCCTGGCAAAAATACTGCAGAAGTGAGAAACTTAAAATAAGAGAGAATATCTGAAGAAGACAATCCTTGAGAATGGAAAATGGGAGAAGCATTTGTGAACACTTTGGTTTCTGACAAGAAAGGAAACATTTTTTTCCCCTTTTTGCTGCCAGTAATAAGTTATACATAGCTCAGAGCAAGAAAATTTGAGAAGGATATTCTTGGTCAATTCCTGAAAGAAGTGAAAATTAGACTTGACCAGGGAAAGGGTTGCTATAGGGATATGAAATGCAACCCAGGATATAGCAACAAAACAAAACAAAACAACATGGAATTGGGTGGCTGTAGCACTTGGGACAAGAAGAGTGTCAAATGATTGTGTAAAGAAGCTCAGAAATCTTCCTTCTTGTAAAAATTATTGCTAATGCAAAGTCCCACTGATATGCCACCATACAGAAATTTCTTCTGTAATGTTTAAAATGTTCCTTTAAGGGGAAATAATTTTGGATTCTTTATACTAAAATGCCATCCAATATTCTAGAGTTTTATTACACAGGCATAAACTAGCATAAATATATGAAATTCTTTTCATAATTAACTGAGATAATGGCACTGAGTGAAAACACTGAAGTAGTGAAAAAATACTGTATACAATAAGAAATCCTTTTGGGATTTATCTAAAAATAATACATTTAGTTTTTGTTATTTTATTATGAAATAAGTATTAAATCATACTATTATTTTTTATTAATATCTAAAATTAATAACATATATAAGAAGGAGTAATAGCCAAGCAGAGCTATTTTATGTTCTGTTGAAGGTTAAACTAGGAAGGCAATGATTAAGTCGTGTAGGTAGCATAATTCCAAGTTGTGACTCCTTGATTAATGAGACTAATGCGATAATCATGGGATACAGATTTCTATGATATTAGTAATGACTGACAATTTTGACTTAATAATATATACCTTTGGATAGTATTTCTAAAAAGTATAAATTTTATCAAACTATACTCTTTATAACTTACAATAGAAAATGCAAGTAAGATATCCAGTAAATAACCACAATTATTCTATTAGAACACCTTTTCCTGTATTATTTTTTAAGCATTAGAAAGGTGCTATGGGCTGAATGTTTGTGTCCTCCCAAATCCTATGTTAAAGCCCTGATTCCCAATATGATGGTGTTTGGAGATGGGACTGTGGGAGCTCATTGGTGTTTAGATGAAATCAGATATGTGGGACATTTATGATAGGATTAGTGGCCTTATTAAAAAAAAAAAGCCAGATCAAACTCATTCTTTCTTTCTTGCTCTCCATCTATATCTACACCTCTCTATCTATCTATCTATCTCTATCTCTATCTCTATCTCTATCTCTATCTCTCTCCTTCCCTTTCACCAGGCAGAGAGCATTCAAAAGTACCTAACTGTGTTGATATTTGTCTTAGATTTCTAACCTCCAGAACTATGAAAAAATATATCTGTTGTTTCTGTCACCCCGTCTATGGTATTTTGTTATGCTGACTGTACAGATTAAAACACCAAAAATACTTCCCTATTGCTCCTCAGGAGTATCTAGGGAGGAGTGTGACAGTATCTCAGGAAAGAAGGCTGTGATGTATCAGCAAAGACTGGATTCAAGACCCAAGAACTCCATATACAAAAGAATATATTTATCAATGATTTAATTAAAGTAGCAGAACTACTAAAGCAAAAAGCACCTTGGGCATAGCATATTGACCAATATAAACAAATATTAATGAATGGAGGAGTCATCTGCAATGCATAAGAGGACAGGACTTGGTCAAATATGAGGGGGTGAGCCATGACTTAAAGGTTTCTATTACTGAATTTCTAACTATGTATTACTGAATTTCAATAGAATGTGAGTTAGGATCACATTATGACTTAAAGGAACTAAATAAATTTACCCTTGTGACTCTTGAATTTAAGAAGTGAAATTCATACCATTCTAAATTAAATGAGGTTGGCTAAAACCAATTTTTATCAAAGAAATTTTATCTACTTGTTTTTCTGTATGGGTAATTGTGAAATATATAAATATGTATGTATATATCTCACATATATACATATAACATATAGGTACATATAAGTGTATGCATATATATAAACATATATACATATAAACATATATATATATATACATATATATATTCAATACTACTCAAAGAATGTCTGCATTTTGTGGTTACTGGGGATAACATTAAATCAGTCAGGAAAACAGAAAAATGATCAAGAAATAACCTTTTATATTGACACACATATTTTTGTTTTGTGTAATATTTCTATTATATGCAGTAATGGCTTGATAAACAAAGAAACAGCTCAATTAAATTCAGTTTAGTAGAGACAATCATGTAATAAAAATAAATACTGAAGTAATAAAATAAGAGTAAATATATTCTACAATAAGCCTTGACAGTACTGAGAAAGTTGAATTTTCCAGAGGCAAAGGTTAACTTATTTTAATAATAGTTTGAATTTAATAGAACTCTTCATTTCGTGACCTCTCTCTGTAATATTTGTAATATATCACGTGTATAACTAGATATACATATATACACACTATTATGTTATTTTTTAAAAATTTCTGTGACCAAATTACCTGATGGGAACAACCTAAGGAGGAAAAGTTTATCCTGGGCTCATGGTTTTAGAGGTTGATTCCATTGTCAGCTCACTCCATTGTTCTGGGCCTGAGATGGAGCAGATCATGGTGGAAGGGTGTGGCACAGGAAAGCTGCTCTGTTCGTGGCAGCCAAGAAGTAGAAAGAAAGAGAAGAAGGGTCAGAGACATGTGTGGTCCAATCACTATGCCTCCAGTGACCTACATTTTCCAGCTGAGCCTATAGTTATCACCCCATTAGTCTATTCAAATTATTAAGCCATGAAATGAATAAACGCAATGGTGAGGTTATAGCCCTAATCAATGACTCAAAATCCTACCTCTGAACTTTGCCACATTAAAGATCATGCTTTCAAAACACAAAATTTTGTGAGTACATTTCTAGATCCAAACTATATTATTTACTAATAATATATATCAATTCATATATATGCACAAATAATTATACAAGAAAACATATACGCATAATGCATTTCACTTCTCTATATAAATTAGAACCCAGTAAATATGATAATGGAATAATTATGAGCATTTCTGCTTCACAGAAGATATAAACATGACTGAAAAAGTTCACTGAAATATGATACATATCTTACTTGTTTTAGCAGATATCTTTTGAATTAACTGTTTGACCTCTATCAAGCCATTTAACACACATATAATGCATTATCCACTTATGTAAAATAAACTGTATGATCTTGAAGTTTACTTCCACCTTTAAGATTATATATGCCTAAATGTGAGGTAAAAGTGTCAAATTCTTCAGGACATTTTTCTAGTTATATAATGGATCACATATCTTGTTCCATGTGAGATGTTTCATATTTTTAAAACTAATTTATATTATTCTGACACATGAATTCCAGAATTCTTTCTTATAATAACAATTCTCCCAAAATTCTACACGTATTTTTATGCTTGACAATAAGAAAAGTGAAAGTAGTGAAAGTAACATTGCATAGGTCATTTATAAATTATATAACAATAGTATCTTGACTAAACACTTGGGAAAGGTGGATGCCTTGTGGAATTAACTAATAAATGCCTCTAATGGGATCCAAAGGCTTAATTTACAATCCATCATCCTCATCCACAGTGTATTCAGCTCCATAATTCAATAATGTTGAAAAATCTATTTTTTCTGAGAGGTTTCAGGTTGTTTTTGATGCAACAATGATGGGACTATTTGCTGATAGTCCAATGATTATTGTAGTATAAAAGTCCTCAGACAGAAAGAGAGATGTTCTTGCTATAAGTTTTCCTTTTATATCTTTAATAGTGTTTTTAGTCAGGATAAATATTGTTCTAGGTCTTTTATTGAGTCACCAGCTCATATGTTGAAATGTAGACTTCAATTCTAGTCAAACTTTGAAGTAATTGGAGGTAAGTAGAATTGCATGATGTAGGTAACTGAAAAATGGCACTAGGAAAGTGTTGGTTACTTTTAAATGGTAAAATGCACGTCAAGATGTGGAAACTTCATTTTGATTCTGAAATCATTAAAAGATTGCCTAAAGCCATGTGTCTAGTTTCACAGTTTTAAACAAAATCTGGTACTAGTTTAATTGTCTTTTCTAAAAAAGCTATAAAATTATTCTTTAAAATAGAATTGTAGTAGAAAAGTTAATATGGGGACCTTGAGTGTCAAAAGTGTTAGAGTCAAAAGTTTGTAAGTATATGAGGGGACATCTTTGTGGTGATACCATGGATCCATATATTATTGAATGTGATTCCAGTCACATTGCCATCTGAGAACTAGTTACATTAGCCTACTTAGTGAAATAGCAAACATACCTTTCAAAACACAGTTTCAGTATCCATATATTTTGAAATAAGCATTCAAAGATGATTTAAGGCATCTTTGTAATAAGTTATATTCAATATTGAATTTAGAAGTCTGAAATAGTTTATAATTTCAGAAAATACATTACTTACCCATTAAAACTTTAACTCATCAAAACAAGAGAAAAGACTGCAATATTTAGCAAAATAAAATAAAAATAAAGACATACTCTTTATAACAGTGTACTAAGTGAATCACAAAGAGAGAGAACTGGGTTTGATCATCACAGGCAAAACATGATAACTCAACCATGGTGGTCATGTGGATAAAATACCAGTGAAAAGGATGAAGAACAAATCTAACAGGGAGAGAGAAAAATAAATAAATATAAAATATTTTAGAAGTGAGAAGCACGATGAAGAAAAAGAAAGAGATGCGTCACTTTTTAAGTAAATGATCAGGACATACCTCTCAGATGAGGTGGTAAACCTATCAAAGGACTAAGTGGCTGGGCCATACTGATATCTAGGAATTCTTAGAGTACTGTGGACAGAAGCTCCTCCAATAGAGCTGATTTCAATCTATTCATAAAAAACATATTTTTTGAGAAAATATCAATACATATACATTGACAGTGTGAACAATTCTAATAAATGAGCTATTTTACCTTGAACTCTGGCAATATTATGCAGCAGGGTCTAAGATTAAAATTCTGAAAAAAGAATTGACTATTCCTAAATCCATGTGCCATAACTTCAGCATGAATCATATACACTAATATTAACATGACTTTCTGCAAAACCACTGTACAAATATAGTTATTAATTATACTATATTATTAAAGACAATAATATAGTACCAGGCAATGTACATATACTCTGTACTTTCTTCTATAATAATCTATACTAAACAATGATTCAATTTGATTTTACACCTACTTATCTGAATTGCCCTAAACTTACTCATACACACATGCACACAAACACATTGTTCTCTGCTTCTAGTAAGGCTGACCAAAAACAAGTATTGAATAAATACTGGTCAAATGAACAGATATTCAAATAGATAGGTTAGTGCACATGTGCATGAATGAAGAAAAAAAAAATGAACTGATGATCTGAAGTAACATGCCTATTATTTTAGAAATATGATCTGTAAATGTATGTGTTCTGGCCGATTTAACCATGACTGAGCATCCAGAATGAATTGCTTAGTAAAACTTCATTTTATAGAAACAAAGGCATAGAACACTACTTTTTTGATTGTGATATTGAGGAAAATATATCATTTTTAAATATTGTGCAGTGTTTTAGTCAGCTTTTCGCTGCTGTAAACAAAAGACCCGAGGAGAACAAATTTAGAGGAGAAAAAAATTCATTTTGTTCATGATTTCAGAGGTCAAAATCCATAGATGGTTGGCTGCATTGCTTTAGGCCTTAGATGAGGCAGAATATCATGGCAGAAGTGTGTGGTGGGGGAAGGCAGCCCAGGTCATTGTTAACAGGAAGCAGAGAGAGAGCTCTTGTTCATGAGGGACAAAATATATAGCCCAAAGTCATGCCCCTAATGACGCACCTCCTCCAGCTACACCCTACCTGCCTACAGTTACCACCCAGTTAATCCCTATCAGAAATCCCTATAAAGAAATCCTTATAGAGAAAGGATTAATTAGATATCTCATAATCCAATTATTTCATCTCTAAACCTTCTTGCATTATCTCACACATGACTTTTAGGGGACACCTCATATCTAAACTACAACATTCATTAAACAAATAAAAGGAAATTGCCACAACTGAAATTAATGAATCTTCAATCTACATTCACTATATAAGAAAAATAGTGAAGTAAAGATCTAAAAAATTCTCTCCTTCATAAAAGCAACAAGATACTTACAAAAATTATCATAATAAGCTTTATTAGAAATTTGAATATTAACTAAAGCTTGTCAATCTAGGATTGTTTATTGAAGAAAAATAAATTTGATATGTAAGTCAGCTTTTCATTGCTGTGACTAAAAAATCTGACAAATATAACTTAGAGAATGAAAAGTGTATCTTTGGCTCATGGTTTCAGAGGTTTCAGTCCATATTCAGCTGATTGCATAACTCTGGGATTGAAGTGAGGCAGAACATCATGGTAGAAAAACATGTCAGAGGATAGCTACTCAGTTTTTATAGCAACTGAGAAGCAGAGA
Organism: Tamias sibiricus; assembly: GCA_025594165.1. Lineage (NCBI taxonomy): Eukaryota > Metazoa > Chordata > Mammalia > Rodentia > Sciuridae > Tamias > Tamias sibiricus. The sequence goes on from CM046665.1 coordinate 29,596,437, forward strand.
GAGATCAAGAAGCCAGGAACAAAAATCCAATTCCCAAAAGCATGCTGCCAGTGACCAACTTCCTCCAGCCATGCCCCACCAGCCTACAATAACCACCCCGTTAATTCATCAAATAAATTAATCCATCGATGAAGGTGTGCAGAAGCCCTGATTGAAGAGTCTGCGGAGACCATTTGTTTACATCGGAAATGCCTTCCGGATCTCGCTGCCTTAAAATCTCACGGGACTTGATGCGAGATAGAAAAAACTTTTTACCAGAGGAAATTACCAACAGGGGCCATTCTCTCTCCTGCCGGACCGCGTGGTAGTGGGATCTTGCCCGGGGGGAATTAAATTAATCTTTTCTTTTCTATTTTGTCTTTTGAGTTCTTTCCACAGCTTCGCCCCGTCTCTCCTAAGAGTATAATTGAGTCTTATACCTCCATGGTAGCTAAACTTATTCTTCAAGGACTTAAGACTTCTACTAAAATATTTGGTATTCACCCTGCTACTATCATTACTCCTTATTCATTGTCACAGATTGAATATCTATGCTCCAATGATAATGATTGGGCTATAGCTAGATGCTCTACTTCTGCAAATTTTGATAATCATCTTCCTAAGTCTCCTATATTATCTTTTTGTATTAATCATCCTATTATATTTCCACAGGTAATAAAAAATCAACGTATTCCTGAGGCATTTAATGTATTTACAGATGGGTCCTCAAATGGTACTGCTGCAGTAGTCACTCAAAAAGAAAATATGACTTACATAACTTCACACAAATCAGCTCAACTAGTGGAATTGGAAGCTGTGGTAAGAGCTCTGGAAAACTTTAGAGACCAGCCCATGAACATTTTTTCAGATAGCCACTATATTGTACAAGCCGTCCCAAAATTAGAGTTAGCAGGACCAATAGCACCTCATACTCCAGCCTTTAAATTGTTTTATCAAATACAAAAACTTTTGTGGGCAAGAAAAGAACCTCTATTCATAGGCCATATCAGAGCACATACTAACTTGCCTGGCCCCCTCCATGAAGGTAATCAAAAGGCAGATGATCTTACAAAAACTATATTTATACTTTCAGCGCTACAACAAGCTACTTTATTTCACTCCCAGTTTCATGTCAATAGCATCACCTTGCAACGTAGGTTCAAAATCACAAAGGAGCAAGCTAGAACAATTGTAAAAGATTGTAAATCTTGTATGACACATTTGCCCAATCCTCATTTTGGTGTTAACCCTAGAGGATTAATGCCCAATCATTTGTGGCAGATGGATGTTACTCATGAACCAAGTTTTGGAAAATTGCGATTTATTCATGTAACCATAGATACATGCTCAGGCATGATTTTTGCCTCCTTACATTCTAGAGAAAAAGTTAAAGATGTTATATCTCATTGTTTACAAGCTTTTGCTGCATTGGGCATCCCCAAAATGCTTAAATCAGATAATGGCCCTGCATATACTTCCTCATCTTTCAAACAGTTTTGAGCAAAATTCAATATCTCCCATAAAACAGGCATCCCATACAATCCTCAGGGTCAGGGCATTATTGAAAGAGCAAACCACACACTAAAAGTTATGTTATTAAGACAAAAAGAAGGAAACTGGAAAAATCCTAAAGACAGATTGGCAGTTGCCCTGTTTACTTTAAATTTTTTAACTTTAGACTCTGATGGTTATTCTGCTGGAGATAGACATTGGAACCCACATCAACAACATAAACCTTTGGTTTACTGGAAAGATGTTCTTTCAGGTACTTGGAAGGGTCCAGATCCAGTATTAATTTGGGGGAGAGGATCTGTTTGTGTTTTCCCAAAAAACGAATTTTCTCCAATAGGGATACCATCCAGATTAATAAAACAGGTACAAAATCAAAAGGACAAAAATGAAGTTGTTAAATTAATAAAAAAGACACAAAATCAAGAAGACCAAGATGAAAACATAGAATGATTCCCTTATTAGAGTCCTTCAAAATATTTCACAACTTAAGTGTCATTCCTCCCGGCCGAGAAAAAGAGATCTCTTTTTAGTGTGCACACAATTGTATTTTTCCTCTTTTTAAATATATGTCTTTATGTCTGTACATTTGTCTAAAATTCATGTAATTGTGATGTCACAAATATATGTTTGTAAACTTGTGTGTCTACCCAATGTGATGTCTCAAATAACTAAGCTCTTATAAAAAATATATATCTATGGATCCAAATAACTTTAATTCATCTAAGTTTAAGATTATTTAATCTAGGTAAATAATTTAATAAGTAAAGGTACCTTCAATTTTAATTTATAAGTGTCCCAGAGATTTCTTTTTACCAAAAAATAAGACTAATGCTATGCAGCCTGTTTTGGTGTTTGACATACAGATGTTTATTTATAACTAACCTTATTTGTTTTATAACTGATTAACTTGAGTTTTTTCAACAGATAATCTCATACAAGTTTACAAAGACTCGATGGTACCAGCTAAAAAATTATTTTTCTAAAGTGCCTTTAACTTCTCTTTACTCTATCTTTAATACAATAAATACCTTCAGTCTTTCTTTGTTTTGTTCTAAATATGATATTTTGCCAGTTTATGCCTGCGTGAGCTCCAACGATGTGTGTAAATACAAATCAACTTTAATTTTCTAATTTAATAGCTCTGTTTTTTAGCTTAACAACGCGCCTCTTGACTCAGTACAAAAATAACACTACTTCCTCTTCAATGATAAAAACTTAAGTTTCTAGGTAGCGGGCCCTGAAGATTTGCTGGCGATATTGTCTAGACATGAAAAACACAGCTGCTACAACTACAAGATCCACTCGTTCCAAATATCCCTGTTTCTCAAACATCAGACAACTTCACCAAGACAACTTGAACAACAACGTGGCCTCTCCTCTACATCCATGAGACCTCCTAGATCAATGTGTTGTGGCAGACATTTTCGTTTTTCATTTATTTGTGATGTTGTTACTCGATAAACTCAAGACAGCTGATTTGTTTTAAAAAAAAATTTAATATACTATACAATTTAGCTCAACAACAAAAGGCTTGTCATCTTAACAACATCCCCTCTTTTAAAACAAAAAAGGGGGAAATGCAGAAGCCCTGATTGAAGAGTCTGCGGAGACCATTTGTTTACATCGGAAATGCCTTCTGGATCTCGCTCGCCTTAAAATCTCACGGGACTTGATGCGAGATAGAAAAAACTTTTTACCAGAGGAAATTACCAACAGGGGTCATTCTCACTCCTGCCGGACCGCGTGGTAGTGGGATCTTGCCCGGGAGAATTAAATTAATCTTTTCTTTTCTGTCTTTTGAGTTCTTTCCACAGCTTCGCCGTAACTTGCCCATAGCCGGTTACAAAGGTGTAACTCTCAAAATCCAATAGTTTTACCTATGAACATTTCTGGATTGTCTAACATGTAAACTTTTCATGGGACACCTCCTATCCAAGCCATCACATGTGATTGGAGGTTCATTGTATTTATACTTGCTCTAGTCTTTTTTCCCTCCTGTTCAGCAGCATGGATACCTTGAAATCTCTTTACAACCCACATTCATGGTGAAAATCAGCAGCCTGGAAGACAAGAGAGGGGAAAGATAGACCTCAAACTTTTTTAAAGCCTATTTAAGCAGAATTATTATTTTCTTACCTGACTGATGGTTCCCTGGAAGACCCTACATACAAGGCTGTCTGTATTCAACCTGAGTTAGTGCTTAACCAATGTGAAAAGCCCTTTTCCTGGGTAAAGGGGCCATATATAGAAACAAATATGAGCAATTGCTAAACTTCACTAGCTGAAATACTGAATAAAATTTGGGGTGAATAAATTACTAACCAAAAAACTTTAAAGAAAAGTCTCAGTAATGAATGCAGTCAGTGGTTCTCTATTTATCTACATGAATCAAAAGAACAGGTGCATACAAAGACTTTGTTCCTGACCAGGATTGTGTGCACACTCAGGGAGATCTAAGAAGCCTCCAATTTCTCCTGTTTTGTTTGCCTGAGAATAAGCAAAAGAAAAAAAAATTAAGGCAGCATTGTCACACATCAGGCCAAATATTGAAAGTAGAACTCACCATGCACATAGAATTTATCCACAAACATTGGAAAACTTACTGACTGGAGTCAATAAATAATACACTCTTTTTATTGACAAAGAATACAGACCTGACATGATTTACAGAAAAAATTACTAAACCACATACAACTACAAACAGCAATGACAAGATTTGCGAAGTGCTGATATCAAGAATAGCTGCTTTATATTATTTCAAAATGGGCAGTTTTCAGTCAAAATTTATAAGACATACAAAAATAAAACAAAAACAAAAACCAAGGAAGTGTGGTCTACAAAGAAAAAACATATTCAATAGAAATGTTGGCCCTGAGCAAGTTTAGATGTTGAACTTACTAAATGGAGACATTAAATCAATTATTTCAGATATGTTGAAAGAACTAACAGAAATGATGTGTACTGATCCAAAAGAAGGTATGAGAAACTGTATCTCAACAAATGGACAACATAAAAAATGAGATGGAAATTATTTATTAAAAGAGCAAATTCTGCAGCTAAAAGTCAAATAGCTGCAATAAAATGTTTTACTAAGAAAATTCAACAGAATATTTGAATATGGAGATAAACAAAATCAAAGTTTAAAAAATAATGGTCAAATTATATTATCCATTCTGAGAAAAAGAATATCTCAAGAAATCCACAAAACAAAGTTAATAAACAGGCTTAGTACCTTTGGATATAAGATCAGTATTCCAAAGTTAGTTACATTTCTATATAATAGGAAATGAGGAATTGAAATTAAAATCAATAAAATAATTGTATTTATCATAGCATCAAAACATTAAAATACTCAAGAATAAATAAAAGAAAGTAAAATGATGACTCATACTAAAAACTAGAAAACATCATAGGTGGCCATTGAAGAACAAAGAAATAAATGGAAAAGTATGTATATCATGTTCATAACTAGAAAATATATTGTTAAGATGGCCATATTCCCAAAATTATTCTATGGGTTGAATACAGTGTGATACTGGTAGAAGGATACACATATAGAAATAAATTTAATATGAAATAAAATTAAGAGTTCAGAAATTAATTCTCACATTCATGTGCAACTGATTTTCTACAAAGGTGCCAAGATGTTTGCAAAGGGAAAGAGTTTTCTTTTCAACAAATGATGCTAGAACAATAGGCTATCCACATGTAAAGTAGTTAATTTAGATCTTCACTTCACACTATGTTCAAAATGTAACAAAAGATTAATCATAGTTGTAAATGTAAAGCTAAAACAATAAATAAATAAATAAAAAATTGAAGAGAGGGGCTGGGGCTTGGGCTCAGTGGTGGAGCACTTACCTAGCACAAGTGAGGCACTGGGTTCAATCTTTAGCACCACATAAAAAAAAAATAAATAAAACAAAGGAATTGTGTCCATCTACAACTAAAAATATATTTTAAAAAATTGAAAAGGACAATTGAAACTCAGACTTCATTTAAACTTATCTAATGTATATTATAGACTTCCACATCCCTTTCTCCCTTCCTCCACCTGCCACAGGTCTAAACACATCATAGTTTCCCACTTTCAAACCTCAGTTATAAAAAGATCGTTCTGCTTTTCATAGATAGGAATTGATAGATAGGCTTGGGCTGATGGGCCACCTCCCCCATGGAAATTTCCATGAGACACAACCTGGTTTCATTTTCCCTGGGCAGGAGCCAATGGGCTTAAAGGTCACTCTGTTCCCCAGGCAGGAGCCAATGGGCTTAAAGATTGCTCCATTCCCCAGGCAGGAGCCAATGGGCTTAAAGGTCACCCTATTCCCAGGGCAAAGATCCAATAGCGTTAAAGGTCTCTCTGGTACATCCCCCACCAGAAATCCCTACTTAAGTCCCTACCTGACCAGAGCTCAGACACAACTGCTCATCCCTGCTGAGAGGAGACAGCCACTGTGACAGCTCCAGACTCACTGTCTCCAGCCCGACGGCAGCTGCCCCAGCCAACAGCTCCAGCCTCCAGCCCGACAGCAACTGCCTTAGCCAATATCTCCAGAGACCACAGCCAGCACGACCAGGCACCCACCTTCCGTTCAGTGTTCACACACTCCCTTCTCCCTGACTCCTCTCTCCCACCAGAGCTTGCACATTCCCCTCTCCCTGACTCCTCTCTCCCCATACTTCTTCTACCTCTGACCAGCCATAAAGGCTGGTACATAAATCTCTTGGCTGCATGGTTGTTTCCAGTGTGATTTTTGCCCTTCAGAAATGATTTTTCATTCCCTATAACCCACACAATAGATGTCATATATATTCATATCATTATATTATGTTTTATTAACATATTATTCTTTCTAGAGTATAGAAACTTCAAGGATGATATTATGTTTTCTAAGTTGGATACTTAGCTTCAGGCATTAATAAGCACTTAAATATTTTATGAATAAAATGAAATCAATTTGTGTATTATAATTTATTTTCAACCATAAAATTTTAATGTATTTGTTTGTTTATTTGTTGCTTACATTGTTACAGATAATTTGAAGGGTGTAAACCATGTGCCCCAATTGAGTAGAAGGTGTTGAAAATAAATGACAGAAAAGGTCACATGATCACCAGTCCAGCTCTGATGTCTTGAAGACTTACCCATGAAAAACTAGAAAGACTTTACTTTTAGTATAATTATCATGAAATCTACATTCTAAAAATCTCAACACACTAATTCTAAGGCTAAAAGAATGAGATAATACTAGGAGAATTTATAATACTAGGAGAATTTATAGTACAAGGACATTGATAAAACTATGTTTGTAGACAAGTACACTTTCCTACATATTGTTTTTAGTTAAACTATTTATTTTTCTCCTATGATCATTTAATATTGAATCTTGATTTTCACATGTCAAAGCATGCATTTTTTAACCTAGTTGGAAAGTGGAAAACAGAAGTAATTTAGTTGTACATTAGATAGTAGCTACAGACATTCAACTAACAACAATAGGTTTTGCTTCAAAAGTGAAGAAGTTTCCATGCTATGAGTCCAATGTACAATTCTGGTAACTCGCAAGAGACAAATGGTGCTATAATAACAAGTTACTATGTTTAGTCTCTCTTCAAATTGCCATTTCTACATATCATCATTTTCTGTTTTTTCAAATGAAACAGAACTTGTTCTTAGAATCCCTGAGATCTCAAATGTACAAATATTGACATTTTAGGTTCAAAGCCTCAGTACATCACCTTAGAGACACCAGAAGATACTCAATTAAAAAATACTTAAATTTAAAAGATGGTTGTTCTCTGGACCCAGGAACATTATTTCAGGTCTGCACAATAATTTGCACAATGTTAAAAAAATTACATAAACTCTGTTGGGCCCATTTTATTATTTATGATTTTTTCTTTGCATTTTTGCTCATTTCCTAAGGAACACCATGCATTTAAAACTATTATTTTATGGCATTACAGATAGCTATTGGATGTAATATCATTCTTCCACAAGTGTTGTGATCATCTGCTTTCTTCCTACTAACTTTTTGGCTTACACTTTTCTGGGGAAAAAAAAAAAAAGTTATTGCCTACAACTACAACTTTTTATGTTCTGTTGTGCTCTATAATCCCTGAGGGAAAGCAATATCTAGAAGTATAAGAGAATGTTTTGAAAATTGTGGGCCAAAAAAACTCTGCAGGGTATGTGGACTGAGTTGCAACTCTTCTCTATTCCTCACTCCCCAGTATACATGCCCTATACAGTCACAGAGGGACCTATTAGCAGAAAGACACAGGGTCTCTGCTTGGAGTTTCTACTTGTGTCCAATATCTAGGATGCTGAAAGGCTACGAAGTTATCCATCTGTTTAAGTAAAATTATTTGTTTCTGTCGTATCTGATGTTAACATTTTTGAGAGCAACACCATGGTGTTTTTTCTCAGTTATTTGTGACAATGTTTGCTGCAGGGGCACTCAAACTGTTTATCACACCTAAAGATACCCTCTACAGGTGGCATTTGTTCATGTTTCTGATAGGTTTACCTTGAGGTACAATTGAGGATCTTATTCCCAGGTGCCTCAGCCACAGCCCCACAGTATAGTCAGGAAACACAGCTACATATGATATAGCATCATGTGAATCAAATGAATCAGACAAATGAACCAGCATTTCTGTACAACATAGTTACTGGCTACTTTGAAAGCTATCATTATAGTAATTATTATACAACATTATGATAATTATTACCAAACTGACTACATTTTTTTTTTCAATGCTGGGAATTAAACCTGGGGCCCTGTACCTGCTAAATACCCATTCTACCACTGAGATACACAACCATAATTTGATAATTAATTTTTACTCATCCTCCATGTTCTACAAACAGATCATAAAACAATAAGTAACAAGTTTAAATGTTGAATCAACCTGGGATGGTATACTACTAATATCACATTATTATTAATAGCATGGAAACCAATGAAAATAATGTTTGTTTCTCATAGATGGACAGAAAACTTTATTTATTTTTTCTATCAATTTATGCAATCAAAATATATATAATTAAGGACCTACTCTGTGTTATTCACTACTATACCAGGCATTTATAAAACCTTAATTAGCAAATCAAGAAGTTTTACTGATGAAATTCTAGTAATAGAAATATAAAACAAAAACAGTACATATATTAATAACAGTAGATGATGACAAACAGGATAAATCAGAACTTAATATGAAACATGGAATATTTGGTGAGATATAGAAAGAGAAAGTGACATTTGATTTAAGACAATAAAGAAAGTATTAATAATATACCTTAGGGAAAAACACTCTAAGCACAGAGGTCTGTTAGTTCAAAATATACAATAGATATTTTCATGGAAATGTAAAAAAGATCTTGTTGCTGCCGTAGAGAGAAAATAGGCTAAGCCATGAATATCTTTGAAGACCATAGACAAGAATGAGTTTTAGTCTGAGTAATAGGGAAAGCCATTGTAGGGCTTTGATCAGAAGAATTAAATAATTTGACTTGTATTTTAAATGGATTATCCTACTCCTGGTGCTAAAAGTAGGGCAAAAGGGCTACCAGTTAATTGGCTGTTGTGTTCATGAAAGTCCTAAATGGTGTTGGCTGGAACACTGATGATAGATAGCTATGGAGGTAGGAAAAATGGTGGTATTCTAGATATAGTCAGAGCCAACTTGCTACAAATGTCACGTTTTAAAATTTAATATATATTATCAAGACATATATTGGTGCCAAATGCTTTTTTCATCTAATGATTAGTTTCTAGAGTTTGGAATACAGAGAAAATATTGGTGCTATATGCTCCTGGAATTGCTCTGATGGAAACTACTTGCACCAAACCATTAGTATTTTATTTTTCCACAAGAATCTCCAGTGGCTTTCCTGGCCACTGTATTAGAAGTAGTGCTTCCCATCACTCCTTATTTAACTTTAATTGATTTTTGTACCCTTCATTGTCTTTGCTACCATTTTTACAGTGTGTTTTTTATTTCCTTATTTTAATTTGCACTTCTTCATCAAAGTAATGCAACATTTGTGAAGACAAGATGGCTTTTTGTTTTTGTTTTTGTTTGTTTGTTTGATTTTATGAATCAACTGATCTCCAGTATCTAAAATAGTATCTACCATAAAAATGTTAAATAATTTGTTAAGCAAATATATTTATGTACTTCTTAGCAGAATCATTTTTCTTGAAATCCAATTCTCTTTATGGATCTTTTAATTACAACACAAAAATTACTTGTTGTTAATTAATATTAGTGCTACAACTAAATGATCAAATAATAGTAATCAGTTGTATTAATATTTTATGAATATTGTTGATGTTATAAATTGGCAACTATATTCAAAGGCATTCTAAAACACCTAGCTAAATAATTCATAAAGAAAATACTTTCAAGTTAGCTTAATAAGCAGTCATAAAATGTCAGTTTTCCCCAAAGCTTCTGTGTTAATGCAGAAATATTAAGAGTTGAAATGATTAGTTTATGAGAGCTGTAACCTCATCAGTCCATCCTACTTTGAATAGACTGGTTGCTAACTTTAAGCAGGTGGGGCATGGCTAACTTTAAGCAGGTGTGTGCCCTGGAAGGGTCCACCTTCTCACAAACCCCTTCTTTCTTTTTCTGTTCATAAAAATGAGGGCAGCAGTTTCTCTTCCCCATGATGTTTCACCTTACCTTGAGCCAAGAGCAATGGAGTTGGCCATCTATGGACTGAGATCTATGATATTGTGAGCTAAATTAAACTTATCTTCTTTTAAATTGTTCTTGTAAGTTATTTTGGTCACAGTGATGAAAAGCTAATAAAACATAGGTAGCAATTTTTTAAAAATTCTGTAAACACTATGGAATGGCATTCCTTATTACATTCCTATCTCAATGTTCTTCATCTTTTTAGAGTAACCATTTTAATAAGACATAAATATTAAATAAGTTTCACCAGGTCAAGCTTGCCAATGATAGATATAGCTTCTATGAAAGTTTTTAAAAGCCTAAGAGAAAATATTTTACTTAATAATGAAATATGCTGCACATCTTTAATGGGGCAATAAAGTCATACAAATATATTTTTTTTCATATTTTATACAAATATATTCTACACAGCATGAAACATGACATAGACTGATTTTGCTTGTGCAGTTTAGTTTTTATTAGTACATAAATGCGTATTCCACACCATTATTCTACCTATTAGCACTTGTCATTACCTGAATTTTTTTTTTTTACCAAAGTCATATCATTGATATGTCACTGACAGATACTCATTAAAATGCTTAAGCTGTCAATTCCTCTTGTTTTGTGGTAGAATCCAGGAAGGCATTGTTTAACATGTAGTGGTTATTCACTTGAAAGACTGTAGTTATGAAAAAAAAATAGCTTCTGGTATGAAGTCTGAATGTACCTGTCATATTGGAAACCTATAGTTCTGTTGAAATGAGGATCTTATTTGTACACAAAAAAATATGGTTCTGAAATTTACTTTTAATGCCACTGATTTCCCCGCTTTCCATTCCTACATTGGTGTATCTTCCACCTCAGCTTCTTTATTCACAATTTCATGTAGAGGTCAGCTGAAGCTATTGTAAACTGTGGAAGTCTCAAGGGCAGTAATATAAATAATAGACAATTAACATTAATAAAGTCTCACAAGGATGTTAATCATCATCCTTGATTTGATAGAGGCTGAATTTCCCAAGACCTTTTGATACAAATATATAACCAAATATTTACGTGAACAAAGATAGGCAAGAGAAATTAGTTGAAAACTAGGGAAGAGATGAGAAATGACAAATACATTAAGACTTGAGAAATTCAGTGAACAAGTAGGCTTTCCTCTTATTTATTTATTTATTTATTTGCAACCCTGGGCTTAAAAAGTTTTGCTACTAACCATTACAAATTAAGTGTATTGAAAGAATAAGAGAAAAATGAATAAAATAACTGTTTAAAGCAAAAATTAGAAAATAATGAGGTTTTACTAAAAACCACAATTTAAAATAAAATATATTCATACATTTATAATTATGGGTAAAGCAAAAAGTCAGAGGGAACACTAAGAAATGAATCTCGTGGCCAAACCACAAAGGGAGAGAAAAATTGAAAAATAATAGTTACACATCGGAAGCTGAAAAGGGAATTTAATCCCTATCTGTTAATCATGTTCTAGTTTTTGTCTGTCTACAAGATTTTTCTTCTTGCATATCCAGCTGACACTTAAAACATAGCATGTCTATAACATGTTCATTACTTTCTCTAACTCATCTGTATTCCCATCACTGTCAATATTATCATTATACTCCTGGCTCAGCAGGGCAAAGAAAGATAGTCATCTTTGATTTCTTCTTGTCCTTAGTCAGCCATATCTCATCTATCAAAAATATCCTTCCAAAGCATCTTTCAAATTTGTTACTTACTTTCACTTGTTGCCATCAGAGCCATTAACCATCTCACAGCCACTCTTCTATAGTAACCACTATAAAAGTGTCACTGCTGTCAAATCATATTTTCTTTTTATTTATTCAAACAATAAAGAAAAATCACTTTATTCTGGTACTTCCAAAGTTCAAATGTGGCCCCAATTTATGCCTTTGAAAAAATTAAAATCATTCAAAATACAAGTCCATTTAAAATAACAAAATTACTGTTTCTCTTTTTTGTCCTGCATTCCCAAATACATTGTTTACCTGAATGTGATAACACCAATATGTATTTCTGTTTTTTCTATCTTGAATTTCCTGAATTCTAGCCATACAATTAAAGAAAGCTCACAATTATCTTAATCTGCAAGAACACATTTATAACCTCCTTATATATGATAGTCAACCTTATAAATTAGATATTATAATTATTATCCCTATGAGAGAAATGAGAAATTAAGGCCTATACTAGGCTGATAAATGGTGGAGCCAGGGTATAGTTTCAGGGAGGTAGATTCAAATGCCCAGTTGCTTTTAATAGCTCTTCTGACTCCCTGTTACAAAAATATGGTGACAGCTAGCTACCTCCTGCTTATCTCCATTTGATTGTTCAAATGATGTGTCTTGACAAAATCTATTGAATACCTTAACAGATGTTTTCTCCCGACTCTTCTCCTGATAAGAATATGCCACTGGAATCATCTTAAAGCTTAATCCATAATAGCTCTTTGATTTAGGTAAGTTTCTTAACACCTCTGAAACTCAAATCCCTCAACAATATCATTCTTCATTAGGAAAGTCACGATACTAGATTCCTCCTAACCATTTAAACAATAAATTATAGTATTTTTTTTAGTTGAGTATTTTGGGGCATTTTTATTAGGTGTTGTTTGAGGTTTGAATTTATTTTTTTGAGGGAGTAGCAGAGATTGAACTCAGGGGAAGTCAGCCACTGAGCCACATCCCCAGACCTATTTTGTATTTTATTTATAGACAGGATCTCACTGAGTTGCTTAGTGCCTTGCAGTTGTTGAGGCTGGCTTTGAACTCTTTATCCTCCTGTTTCAGCCACCTGAGCCACTGGGATTACAGGCGGGCTTACCAGTAAATTAAAACAAAAGCATACAAAAATGGAAAACAAAAGAAAAGAAAAGCTCTTACCTTTATTTTTCACAATGCATTTTTCTCTTTTCATATTTCTTTTTGTCTTTCCTCCCTTCCTCCTTTCTTTCTTTCTCCCCCACTGCCCCCTCCCCCATTTGAATGTGCAAGTCTATTAAGTAGGTTTAGAATAAGAAGCCACAACACAAATGTTAGTTCTGCAAAAATGAGCTTAGAATAAATGAGTTTCTCAACCTTGGCACTATTGAAATAAAATAATAACAATAATAATAATAGTATATTTATTTTTACATAAGCCATATACCACAAAACTTCCTATTTTAAATTGTTTTAAATTGTTTAATGTCACAGAGTCATACAACCATCACTCTCTTGACTTGAGATCATTTACCTCACCACAAAAGAAAGAATGTAACAGCACTAGCTGCAATTCCCCATCCAGCTCTCTCGTACCCCTTCTAAAGTCTACAATACTTTCTATTGCTGTGTATTAGCCTGCTTTGGGTGTTTCATATAAATGAAATTACAAAATATGTGTGATTTTATCTGAATTTTCTAAGTCCATCCATGTTATAATGAATTGATACCATTATCTTTTATGAACAAATGACATTCCACTTATGAATATAAAACACTTTATTTATCTATACACTCCTCAATGGATATCTAAAAACACAATGAATCATTGAGTAAAATTTAAATCAGAAAGTATGATAAGTCTTCTAGGTAGTTCTTTTTCCATATGGTTATGTCTGTTCTGGCTCCCTTGCATTTATTGATTTTAGGTTATCTTGTCAATGGAGCAAAGATGGCAGCTAGAACTTTGATGGGATTTACATTGAATTTTTGTAAATCAGTTTTGGAACTATTAAAATATTACCAACAATAACTTCTGTAATCCATCAACATGAGCTATCCTTCCATTTATTTAAGTATTCTTTCATTTCTTTTATTGATTACAGGCCATTTTTAACATAAAAGTACAGGAATTCGTCAATTACATTTATTGCAAAATGCTTTCTTTTAATGTTTCTGCAAATAGCATTCTTTTTTTTTTAATTCAATTTTGGTTGTTTATTTCTGGTGTAAAGGAACACAGGTGGTTTTTCAATATTATTATTTTATTTTTTATGATTCTTTTTTGTTATAAATAGTTACACACAGAAGTAGAATACATTTTGACACATCATACATAAATGGAATATAAATTCTAATTCTTCTGATTGTACATAATGTAGAATTACACCAGTTGTGTAATCATATGTGCACCTAAGGCTATTAATGTCTGATTCATTCTACTATCCTTTCCACTCCCATGCCCCTCCCCTCTCTTCACTCCCCTCTACTTAATCCAAAGTACTTCTATGCATCCCTATCCCCTGCCCTTATTATGAATTGGCATCTGCATATTAGAGAAAACATTTGGCCTTTGGTTTTTTGGGATTGGCTTATTTTGCTGAGCATAATCTTCAGCTCCATCCACTTACCAGCAAATGCCATAATTTCATTCTTCTTTAAGGCTGAGTAATATGTCATTGTGTATCTACACCACATTTTCTTTATCCATTCATCTATTAAAGGGCGCCTAGGTTGATTTATAAACAGGGTCTCACCCATAGTTTAGTTATTGTGAATTGAGTTGCTATAAACATTGCTGTGGCTGTGTCACTGTAATATGCTGATTTGAAGACCTTTGGGTATAAACCAAGGAGTGGGATAGCTGGGTCAAATGGTGGTTCCATTCCAAGTCTTCTGAGAAATCTCCACACTGCTTACCATAGTGGTTTCACCAATTTGCAGCTCCACCAGCAATGTACGAGTGCACTTTCCCCCCCCACATCCTCACCAACATTTATTGTAGCTTGTATTCTTAATAATTGTGATTCTGACTAGAGTGAGATTAAATCTTAAGAGTAGTTTTGATTTTCATTTCTCTAATTGTGAGACACGTTGAACTTTTTGTTCTTATATTTATTGATTAGTTTTATTTCTTCTTCGGTGAAGTGATTTTTTTTTTAACAATGTTGAACTATTTTATATAATCTAGTTTTTATTTATTTATTTATTTTTTGTAGACTACTTTGAACAGTTTACATAAAAGAATATGTCTTGTGAAAGAATAGATATAGTTTAACTATAGTTTTCAATCTGAATTTAAGAAATTTGTCATTTATAGCTGGGTGCAGTGGTACATGTCTATAATCCCAAGGGCTCAGGAGGCTAAAGCAGGACATCATGAGTTCAAAGCCAGCCTCAGCAGTTTAGCCAGGCTTAGTAACTCAGTGAGACCCTGTCCCTAAATAAAAATCTCTTAAAAAAAAAAAAGAAAAAAGAAAAAAAAAGGACTGGGGATGTGGCTCAGTGGTTAATCGCCACTGGGTTCAAACCCTGGTTAAGAAGAAGAAGAAGAGGAGAAGGAGAAGGAGAAGAGAAGAGAAGGAGAAGGAGAAAGAGAAGAGAAGGAGAAGGAGAAGGAGAAGAAGAAGAAGAAGAAGAAGAAGAAGAAGAAGAAGAAGAAAAAAAAAAGAAATTTGTCATTTCTGACTTCCCTGGATAAAACCTTAGTACAATATTGAATAGATGTGACAAAAGCACATATCAGTGTCTTTTCCCTCGTTTTAGGAGGAAACTTAACAGTTATCGTCTTAAAAATTATTTTCTTCATTCCCTGAATCATAATTTGAGTTGTATTTCTACTGTTTGTTGAGTGCTTTTATTCTACAAGCAGTTGAACTTTTACAAAATTATTTTCCTAAGTAAAAATGACCAGGTGTTTTTATATAATTTACTCAAATATTGCATTTTCTATAGGTTTACTTTCTTATGTTTGATTAACTTTATTTTCCTGGCTAAGTCCTATTAGTCATCATACAAAAGGATTATTCTTTTTGATATGTAGTTTTGATAGATTTGGTGATGATTTTTTGTGTCCTCATCAATAAGGAATATTTGTGTAGTTGTCTTCTAGTTAACTAATTTTCTTACCAAGGTAAATGATATTGTCCTCATAGAATGAGTTAGAAACTACTCCTTTCTTTACTATTTTTACAATTAATTTATTCAGTTAACATTGTTAATTCTTTATATACTTGATAAAATTCAGAAGTGAAGCAATATTGGCTTGATATTTCTTTGTGGGAAGATTTTGACTGGTAATTCAATATCTTTTCATTTTAGTTCAATCTTTTGGCTGTCTTCAGAGGTTATATTTATTTCTTTTAGTAAGTTTTGGTAGTTTATCTTTTAATAATATGTCCATTTTATCTGCATTATTTATATTTTGGTGTCCTGTTTTTTCACAGGATTATTTCATAATCTCGTTCATCAATATAGTAGTATCATTCTTTCAATCTTGATTGTAGTCATATAAATCTTTCCTTGTTTCTTGGTGATTTCAGCCAAATTTCTGTTAAGTTTGTTAGTATATGTGCTGCTAAAGCAAGCATATTTCTGTTACATTTTTTATCACATCAAAAAAGAGGCTTTGATTTTGTTGAATTTGTTATTTTTTTATCCTTCATTCTGTCTACATATGTACTTCTTCTTTTTTTTCTTTTTTTTAAATCTTTGAGAAAGATACATGAGGAATAAACTTAACAAATAATTTTTTTTTTCCCTTCTTTCTTAATTTGGAAGTTTAGGCAATTGAGTTGAGATTGGGTAGGCTTTTGTAAATTTTACTGTAAGAATTGCTTTAGCTGTTTTCACCAGTTTTAGTACTGCAATTTTGTTTGCACTCATTCAATAGTGTTTTCTAATTGTTCTTGTCATTTCCTCTTTGACCCATTCTTTGTTTATTTAGTGTTGTATTGCTTAATAAGAACATATTTGTGAGTTTCCAAAATATTTTTATAAGTTTCTAATTGCATATCATTGTGATTGAACAATATATTATGAAGGATTCTCATCACTTTAAATTTATTAGCCCTGATTTTTGGCCTCAAATATTTTTTATATTGAGAATGGAATATATCCTGCTGCTTTTGAGTGGAGAGTTTGTAGGGTTTATAGGCTTACTTATGTATATGTAAAGTATAATGTTGTTCTGGCCTTTTAAATTTTTTGATACTCTTGTATTTGTTCTATTGATTATTGAAATTCAGGTATTTAAATTCTCAACAATTATTTTTAGATTGTCAATTGACCTTTCATCTGTAAGTTTGTTCCTCATGTATTTGGGGAATTTGATATTAGAATCATATTTATAATTCTATGCAATTTCATTTCTGTATCAGTTCAGCTACTGCAGACTTTGCTCCCTTGGTTTACTGGCCAGTTAATGATTTGAAAGAGATTTGCATACATACCTTAAGCTACTAAGTCTTCCGATCTTTACTGATGAACTATGAATATATGTGGAGAGGATGTTCACAATGCTCTAGCGGTTAGTAAAAGAAATATGCCTTATCCCTAACTTCTTGTTTTTACAGAGTCTTATCCTCTGTGACATCTTCCTTATGATAGAGTGAGCAAAGCATACTCATCATCATAAAGAAAGAAGGAAGGCATTCTTTCTTTCTAAGGAAAAGATGTAACACAAACATGACACTGAGAAAGTTAACCCTGTCTGTGTATATTCTTACTGTCTTGTCTTCCTTTATATGACCACTAGGCATAATGCATTAGCATGAAACTGACCACAATAGATTATTACTCTGTGGTATCTAAGTCAGGAGCTCAAAAACAAATTCTAAAGTTGAACTTGTATAACAGGTTTTTAGTTAGAAATTAGCTTTTGCAAATGCTCACTGCTTAACCCCTCCCTGCTGTAATCATTGAATACAACAAATACCCATTGTTTAACCTTCTCCTTGTTGTAATCATGCATTCCATAGAAAAGCTTTAAATGTTTTCTTGTGTTTGATAAGGACTCCTCTTTATTTTTTAAGTAAATTTAGGATATAGACAACCATACTTCTTTCTTCCTGAGCTCAAAACAAAGTCATTATAGGGACACAGAAGGAGCCAGGAAGTTTAAAGAAAAGATATTAGGTCAATTTAGCTGTATAAACAAAACAAAACAAAACAAAACAAAACAAAAAAACCTTATGCTTAAGCATGCCTAGACTTGAGAAATCTTTGGTATAGGTTTAGATAAATACAAATTTTAGAATGTTTTCTTCTGTCTATAAATAAGATTAATCAGTAGTATGTACTTAGGATAAATATTTTGTTTTCCCCTGATTATATGACCCTGAAATTCCTTGAAATTCTTTAATGTAAACTTCGAAAGTGGTAATGTAAATTGCTGTGTTTGCTGGTATATATAAAAACCATGCTGAGAAAAGTAAAGTAGGGAATTTAGCAGCCTGACTCTCGTGTCTGTGTGCTGTTCCTCCGCCACTGCCTGCTGACTCCTTCACTAGCCCTATGGAGACACCCTCCCCCTGCTGAAGCCAGCCTTCAGCAATCCTCCATCAAAGATAGAAATCAGAATTTTTCATGTCTCTTCTGGATGTGTACAGATCTAGATATGTGTGTGATTTTATAGATTTCTAGGAATATGTTGGCACATTGAAAAGACCCCTATGTAATCCATATTTTTTTTACTTTTTCTATTTTATTTTTAACTTAGTTCTACTTTTAACTGATACATAAATATCTAGAAATTGCACATATCAATGTGTGTAATTTGATGTTTCCATACCTGCTTACATATATTTAAATCAGTTTATATATCTATCTCCTCAAACACTTATTATTTCTTTGTTGTGAAGCTTTTAAAATGTTTTCTTGTAGTTTTTTTTTTTTTTTTTTTTTTTTTTTAGTGCACAGGATAGTCTCATTTTCTATAGTCACCTGACTATGCAACAGCACACCAGAACTTCCCTACGTTCCACTATCAACCTAAATTTTTATGCAGTCTATTGTTAGCCACACCTGGCATCATTATTTCAAGCTTTTGAAAGTGTTAAACAATTGCCTCTCTTGCACTCTGAGTCTAGGACTGATGGTACACAGTGAGCTCTGAGTGAGGTCAAATAAAAGTCAAGTCCTATTAAGGGAGCTACTTGCACACATTTTAAATGTTTGGTCATCATGGCTGTACATATATATGTGTGTGTATGTCATAAAATCCCTAGCAGAAGCCTTTAATCATCACAAACATTTTAAATAATTTTAGAGTCTGAAATTCCTGCCATGAATTACATATGCTTTCAGTGTTCTGGTATAACAGTGTAACTCAAATAGTTCTGTTTCTGGTTTGGCATATAACAATAATGTGTGTGCATGCCAACAACTAAGAAATGGAAATTATTCTACTAATAAATTTATATTTTAAAATTACTTGAATTATGATGTGAACAATGTTTTAGTAGCCTAATATTTGAATGGTCTGGAGTCACATGAGAACATATCACTTTTTAGTGATAAATTTGAATGTAGTGTAAGTTGGTACACATTTTAATATATACTATTGCTATATGTCCCTAATAATGTGTTTTTCTCTTATTTAAAAAATGCATTTTTTTATCACTTCTTCAAATGATTCACAGTTCAAACAAAGAGAAAAGCACAACAGATTTTAATCACAAAGAATTTTTCTATCCAGTTTGCACTACTTTCCCTTTCAGCCTTATTTCGTTCCTTAAAATACCATGCTGATACTTTTACTTTTTAAGAGGATTTTAAAGATAGACAGGCTAGGAATGAGATAAGTAAACACAGGCTCAAAAATAGAAAAAAAACATACTAACCTCTGGGGCATCCAATTATTTTCACTGTGGGATAACCTTTTGGCATTCATCTGTAGCCCCTCAAAACGGTGTTTTGTGTTACCCTGTTCTAAAATGAGTGCTTTTAATTTTTTTCAGTTTATGAAGCAGTAAGAATAAGGAGAACATATGGCCTCAAATAAAATTTATCCTTTCACATTCTGCAGAATAAACTGCCCTTGGGAAATGTTTTCTGCTTTGTAATAACTGAAAACTTTTTTCCTTACCTACTCTTTAAGCAAAAAGTGGAGTGTTATTGTAAAGTTACTTGATACTACGTAATATCATTTAAATCTATGATTTATAAAGGACAAAAACTCGTGTTATTACTGATATCTTATTTGGTTCATATCATGGAAAGTTATTTTAATAACAGAGTATTTGTGACTACAAATTTACATAATAATTCTAGTAATTCACAATCACAAATCTGATTTTTGCTAGCTCTACAACTGAATTATTAAAATATAAAATAACCCCAAATAAGTGAAAAGACATTAACTAGTACAATTCTTAAGCATATGAAAAGTCTTACTGCAATATTAGAGAAACCGATATATGTGTGTGTGTGTGTGTATAGCTGACATATACACATATATAACTATATGTATGTAATATATATATAACTTTTATTATATAACTATATATAAAAGATATGTGTGTATATATATTAGAGAATAAATATGTATATATGTATACATATATTATGTATATATATGTATATATGTATATAAGAGAATAAAGTTACACTTTGAAACTCTGAAATGCTTTTTTTTTTTTTTTTGTAGATTTTGTCTTTTGCTACTGGGGATTGAACTCAGGGGCACTCTACAACTCAGCCACATCCCCAGCCCTATTTTGTACTTTTTATTTAGAGACAGGGTCTCACTGAGTTGCTTAGTGCCTTGAGGTGGCTGAGGCTGACTTTGAACTCAAGATCCTCCTGTCTTAGCTTCCCTAGCAGCTAGGAATTATAGGTGTGCACCACTACCTGGCTGGTTCTGAAATGTTTTGTTTGTATATTAATTATAATTAATATATCACTTCAAATATTTAGAAAAATAGAGATTTTTCAATCATTGCTATTTAAAATGCTCAGAAATATATGAAGGCAAGTAGAGTCTTGCCTTCAAAAAATGCTCCTGCTTTGGCTTTTTATTCAACATTTTTGGTTTTATTCCTCTCAGATACCTTTTCAGTTAGGGTTGTTTTATTTTTGTGAGGTTTTTTTGTTTTGTTTTTATTTTTGTTTTTCTCATTGTATAACCAATGACTGATGTCCTTTGAGGCTCAATCCTGAGCGTTAATCTTTCGCTCTCTAGAATGAACTTTTAATCATAGCATAAAATTCCAGTCTAATTTATAGCTGCAAAGTTCTTTAAAAGAATAAAAATTTATACTTCAGTATGTGTAAAAAGTTTTTTTTTTTCATTGCAAGCTGTGATAAGATAATTTTATTGGATTTAATAATAACAATCGTAAAAGTTTGAACAAAAAACAAAACAGGTATTTGAAGGAGGGGAAAACATCCAATATGTTCAAGACAGTAATGTTCAATATAGTCTTTTCCTTTGTTTTAAAGATTATTTGATTTTTTAAAGAATCTAAGAAGCTATAAACAGAAAAGTAATAGTCTTTTCCTTTTACTCAAATATTTACTCTCTATGATTCCATGGATTTAATAATTTGAAAGTTGGTGGGAAGTGACTTATTAGTTTGCAAGTTTTTTCTATTTATGTGAAGTAATACAATATTAACTACATATAGGCTGTGACATCAAGGCCTTAGAATTGTTAGGAATGAATTTGATAATCCCCATCAATTCAAAGAAGTATAGCTAAAAAAAAAATAATAATAACTGGTGCTAGGAAAACTGGAAATCTGTATGTACCAGAATGGTACATTTCTTGAAAAAGCTATTGTTCCTCCAATGTATGTTTATGAGGCCTTTGTCTAGTATGAGTTAACTACTTGTGTGCATGTGTCTTCTATTCTCTTTCATTGGGCTTCATGTCTGTTTTGATGCCAATACTGTGCTGTTTTTGTTACTATTTGGTTAAGGTCTGATATTGTGATACCTCCTGTTTTGCTTTTCTTGCTAAGAAATACTTTGGCAATTCTGCATCCGTTATTTTTCCAAATAAATTTTATAATTGCTTTTTCCACTTCTATGAACAATGACATTGGACTTTTAATAGACATTGCATTAAATCTGTATAGCACTTTTGGTAGTATGGCCATTTTGATCAAATGTTCAACTTCTCTAGCAATTAAAACTACACTAAGATCCCACCTCACTTCTAGTCAGAATGTCAATTATTAAGGGAAAAAGTAACAATAAATGTTAGCAAGGATGTGGGGGAAAAGGCACACTCATACATTGCTGGTAGGACTGAAAATTGGTGCAACCACTCTGGAAAGTAGTAAAGAAATTCCTCAGAAGACTTGCAATGGAACCAACATTTGACCCAGTTATCCCACTCTTTAGTATATACCCAAAGAACTTAAAATCTGTTTGCTACAGTTATGTCACATCAATGTTTATAACAGCTCAAATCACAAAAGCTAAACTATGGAACCAACCTAGGTGCCCTTTGACAGATGAATGAATAAAGAAAATGTGGTATACATACACAATGGAATATTACCCAACCATAAAAATAGAATGACTTTATGACTTTAGCCAGCAAGTGGATGGAACCAGACAATATCATACTAAGTAAAATAAGCCATTCCCCCCAAAACAAAGGTCAAATGTTTTATCTGATATGTGGATGCTAATACACATATCAGATGTAAGATAAGTAAGATTAGAAGTTCAGTGCAGTAGACAAAGGGGAAAGAAGAAAAAGAAAAGGAGATTGGATTAAGAAAGACAGTTGGATGAACTGTATATATAATTTTCCTAAGTAGATATATGAAGACACCACCAGTGAAACTTTATATCATGTACAACCCTAAGAATGGGAAGTTACTCCATGTATGAATAATATGTCAAAATAACTCTATGGTCATCTAAGTTTAAGAAGAACAAATAAAAAAAGAAAAAGAAAAATGTTACTTCTTGTATAATTCTCTGTCTTCTTGTATAATTCTCTGTCTATAATTCTTTGGGGAATGTGCATACATGGCATATGATTTTTATGTTATGGTAATATCATTTAAATCAATGGAGAATAAATAAATTATTTAATTTAAAAAAGGAAAAGATTTACCTAACAGCAGAACAAAAAAGAAAATAGATTCTATCAGCATTAAAACATTTTTCTTCTTAAATCTACAAAGAGAAACTAGAAAGGATGCGCAATTTGCAGAGAAAGCATAATTGAAAAGTTATATTTGACAAAATTTTCTATATCCAGAATATACAATGTTGCCAGCTGGCTAGGCTGGAGAGATGCGCTGGTTCAAAAGAGCTGGCTGTATCAATAACTAAGAAAAGGGCAAGAAACCATGCAGCACACAAACATGTTTCTTGTTTTATATTTTATTTATTTTTTATTTATAATATTAGTATGTATTACAATTCATAATGCACATATATAGCATCTTTTTACATACAACTGTTTGTATACAAAGTATATTTGTACCATTCAGGTCTTCGATCATGCATTTAGGATAATGATATCCATCTCATTCAATCTCACTCCAGTCAGAATGGCAGCTATCAAGAACACAAACAACAAACATGAGTTTCTAAGAACAAGGGCAGGACAGCTTGGTGACCCCAAAGGTCAGCTCCACACTGGGCAGCACTGGAAAGAGCAAGAGAGCAAGCACACCTGAAACTCCCCTATTTACTGGGGAAAAGACAATTGATAGAATATTCCACCCAAATAAGGTGAGGGGTAGGAATTCGAAGAATGGAGTCTTGCTTGGTGATGTCTTGTGGTCAGCTGATTGATTGACATCTTGGCAAGTCATACCCATCTCAGATGCTTTATGGGATTACAGACAGAACAAGAGGAAAGGCACATTTTTGTTGCACAGCCCAATCAGCATGTAACACCAGACCAATCCCCTCATAAGCTCAAATGCGCATAGCGCACACACACACACACACACACACACACACACACACACACACACACACACACACACACACACACACACACAGCCCATGGATGGCTTGCGACAATACAAAAACATGTACATATAATGAGAAACAAACAATACATTAAAATGCTTCCAAAATTGGAATAGTAAGTTTATAAAATACAAGATCTACAAATAATCAACAAGCACATGAAAAGATGATCAACATTACTAGTCATTATGGAAATGTGAATTAAAACAGACAGATATATCGTTACTTAGTCAATAAAATATTAAAGTCTTAAAAGTTTAGTGGTAACAAGTGTGTGTGAGACATGGGACTCTCATACTTTCCTGATGGAAGCGTAACTGTTGCACATTTAGAATACAGTTAACACCACATTTGTTAAATTAAAATATTTCTCCTTCAAAAAGCCCAAAATTTATTCCTTTGCATTTACCAAAGAAAAATAAAACAGCATCTGTTATGTATGTTATTATTTATGAAATGTTCTTAGAAGCATTATTAATAAGCCAAAGGTAGAAATGAACCCAATACCCATCAACTGGTGACTAGATAGCAAATTGCAGACTGATAATAGTATAGGATAATACCAAATAATCTAAAAATAAAATAGCACATACAAAAACTTTGAATTATCTGAAAGCTTTGCTCTAAGTTGAACACATAATACAATATATTATTTTATTTATGTCAATTCTAGCAAAAGCAAAATTACAGTGATAAAAAGCTAATTAATTATCATGGGCCATACATCATGGAATTGACTAGAAAAGAACACCAAGGAATTTATTTTTGGTGATATAGCTGTTGTCTAATGGTAGAAGTTAAATGTTGGATACACTTAGCAAAATTATTTAACTTAAATGAATGTAAATTTAGAATGAGTTAAAATTGCTAAAGTTACTGAATATGAATTAAGCCATATTAAATATAAAAATGTAAATTCATTTAATAATCTAGATAGAGTCATTCTTGCCTATATCTAAATATAAGTTCTGACCTTACAGTGATCCCTAACTTATACAATTCACACATACTTGCATACAAATACACAAATGTACACCACATATGCACTCAAGCCAGAATTATGTAAGAAACACAAATATTTTTCCACTTCCTATTAGTAATTCAAGGCAGAAAAATATTTAATTCTTTATTCAACAAAGCTTATATGCAGAGAGAGAGAGAGAGAGAGAGAGAGAGAGAGATATGCTTAGAGCAATATTTTCACCCTTATGTTTATCAGATTTACATCATTTGGGAAAAAATACCTGAGAAAATGAACTTAAGAGTGTTATGGTTTGGAAATGAGGTTCCCCCCAAAAGCTCCTGCGTGAATGCAGAAATATTCTGAGTTGAAATGATTGGATTTTGAGAGCTTTGACCAATTAGTTCATCCTAGTTTGAAGGGACTGTCTGGGTGGTAACTGCAAGAAGGTGGGGCATGACTGGAGGAGGTGGGTCACTGGGGCCATGCCCTGGAAATGTTTATCCTCCTTCTCTCTCTCTCTCTCTTCGTCTCCCTCTCTCTCTTTCTATCTGCTTGCTGGATGCCCTTAGGTGAGCAGCTTTACTCTGCCAAGCCCTTTTTCCATGACCTGTTACCTCATCTTCAGGCAGAACAATGGACTAAACCAGTGAGTCTCCAATAAATTCTTCATCATCTAAGCTATACTTTTCTGGTATTTTTGGTTACAGGGGACACAAAACTGACTAAAATACCAAGTTTTATTTTGACTCACAGGTTCAGAGATTTCAGTCAATGATTGGTTTGTTGCATTATTGGGGGAACTGTTGTAAGCAAGAACATAATTTTTGGAAGCATAAGGCAGAAGAGTGATATTTACCTGATGGCAACCAGCAAGCAAAGAGAGAAAGAGGAAAGGTCTAGGGTCCCAATATCCACTTCAGAGGTACCTTGCCCACCCCACACGCCCACTCCCTGCCCCATGACCTAAATTCCTTTCACTAGGCTCAAATTCTTGAAGGTCCTACCACTTCACAAAAGTGCCACAGGCCAGTAAGCAAGCCTTGAACACATGGACCATGGAAAGACATTTAAGGTCTAAATCATTATAGGACTTCAAAATTAATTTTTTTTGCATTTTTTTCTGCATTAAATTTTTGTAGTGCTAATGAAAGCTTACGTATTTTCCAACTCTGTTTTCTTTTGCTTTTACTTTCTTTCTTTCCTTTTTTTGACCAGAAATTGAACCCAGGAGCACTTAACCAATTAGCCACATTCCCAGGCCCTCCATTTTATAATTATTTTTTTTAATTTTAAGACAGTATCTCCCTAATTTGTTTAGGGTCATGCAAAATTGCTGAGGCTAGTCTCGAATTTGCAATCTTCCTGCCTTATAGTCCTGAGCTGCTGAGATTATAAAAAAGCAACACTGTTTTCATATGCAACTCTGTTTTCATATTATATATATGATACCTATTAATTCTATGTCTTGTATTTTGGAACATGGTTCCCATGTACATCCTCATTTCATATGAATAGAAAGGAAGCATCTGTGTTGGATCCCACTCATGTAAAGAATAGTTAGTTTGGTCTTGGAGATAATCAATTCACCACTTAAAAAACACTTCTTTGTGTTTGTCTATCTTGGTGATTCTAGAGTAGTTGAAATAGACAATGTCTTGACATCTGGGCACAGGTATATTTTATGAAATTTATTGAATCTATATTTTTTCTATAAGTAGTATTATTTAAGGGATATGTCCTATGAATAAAAAAGTCTGAATGTTTTCTCTGATATAAGGAGGCTAGTTCACAGTGTTGTTGGATGGGGGTACATAGGAGGATTAAAGGAACACTAGAATGGTCAAAGGGAAAGGAAGGGAAGGGAGGGAGCACCGGGGGAGGGAGGGGAAAAAAAAAAAAAAATGTGGTTGAATGAGATGGATATCATTATCCTAAATGCATGATTGAAGACCTGAATGGTACGAATATACTTTATACACAAACAGTTGTATGTAAAAAGATGCTATATATGTGCATTATGAATTGTAGTACATACTACTATTATAAATTTAAAAAATTTTCAAAAAAAAAGTATAAACAAGATATATTTTATTTCCATATACAGCATCATCTATTGACATCATAAATTTCCAACATATTAACACCCATGTATGGAGCACTATGGCTTAGAGTCTTAGTTTATCATCAAAATATACTGAAAGGAAAGGCATTTCCTTTATTTTAAATTTCTTTAAAATCTTAAAAAATTTTTTTTAGATATTATTTTAGTTGTAGGTGGATACAATACCTTTATTTTCTTTATGTGGTGCTGAGGATTGAACTCAGGGCCTCACACATGCAAGACCTTTAGCGCTCTACCACTGAACCATAGTCCCAGTCCAGGTTTTTTTTTTTTTTTTTTTTTTTTTAAATTTTGATTTAAGAAACCTTCAATGTTCCTCTTAAACCACTGGGTAACATTTTTGTTACCTACTTAATAATTTCTAATTAAGGAAGCAATTATTTAAAATTACAATAGCTCCATTCAAGACACAATTACAGAAATTTGGAGGAGAGGGTATCTGGCACATTTAGATATAAATTAAAACAAGAAATTTTTGAATTTGTTAAAATTTCATTATGATTTCGCAACAATTTTTATCAACCTTTTTTGTGCCCCAATGTTTGATATACATGTGAATATAATCATAATTCACAGTGTTCCAAAGAAAAATTGAAATATGAAAGGCCACACTGACCATTCCCCCTCAATTGCCATTATATTTTTGTAAAACTTATTTTATATTAATCTCAAGAAAAATTCTCCTAATAGTTGAATATGTGGTCAACACAGTAGTCAAAAAAATAAAAACTAACTCATTGGAGCTAACTTTTGAAAAAATACATGGGGAATTATATGCTTAATAGCTTTTATTTTTATTAATATGGTTGCTGATATAATCCATTTCAAAATGTCTCACAATTTGAAAGCCCTGGGCAATATTTGCCATGTCAGTTCATGCTTATCATGTCCAGAGGCCAAAACATCCTGCACAAGTTTTTTTTTTTTTTTTTTTTTTTTTTTTTTTTTTTTTTTTTCATAATTAAATACAAGAATGCTCAGTGTAAGTAAATTTCTGTTCAGCAGCTGCTGCTAAAGCAGTTACTCATAAAAAGCTCAGACATTAGTTTTGTGAACTTAAGGTATTGTCATTTAAAAATCATGATATATTGATCAGTAATGGGCTATTTTCCTGGTAGTACCCTGAAGGAATTCTAAATACTGACTATAATGTTTGAAAACAATTAGACAGAAACAAAAATTACAAATCATAAATTATATATCTTTAATCACTCCTGCCTATTTTGCTACCATTTAATTAACTAGTCTAGTGTCTTGAAAGAATGAAATCTGGGCCAATGTGACTGGCACAAGCCTGTAATCCCAGCAGCTCGGGAGGCTGGGGCAGGAGGATCAAAGTCAGCCTCAGTGAGACTCTGTCTCTAAGCAAAATACAAAATAAGGCTGGGGATGTGACTCAGTAGTTGAGTGCCCCTGATTTCAATTCCTGGTACCAAAATAAATAAAATAAAATAAAAGCTGGGATGATTATTTCAATGAGTGAATGAATATCTAAATAGTTTTTTATTAAAAAAATTAAATAGAGATTATAAAACAAAAATAACTTTCTACTTTGAAAAGCTGATTTTACCATAAAAAATAGATGTAATATGGGCAAACACATAAACGCTATGTTTCAGTCTCATTACCTATAAAATTGGTAGAAGAATAAAACATATCTCATATGACACAAGACAAGTAATGTGTTTGCATTTGTTCATGTCAAATAAATACCTTAAGCATGTGTTCATTTACTATCATAAACATTGTTATTAAAATTCTCTAGATATCCAACATTTATTTTGCAAATTATCATTTGAATTTCTCTGTGTGCCTTAAGATGCTACAGAATGTACAATTCATTTGTTTCTGGGTATGGTAAGTGGGACTATGAGGAATAAATTGTTAAAAGTTTCCATTGTCTTGTTTATATTATTATTACTTATTTAACATGGATTCTTTAGTTACTTTGAATATAGGTCTTCTATCAAAATATGTATTTTCTAAGTACTTTTTCTCAGTTGATATAATAGAGTCTTTTGTACATCTCTTTATATAATAGAGTCTTCTGTCAAACAACGTGCAATTAAGATGAGTTTTGTTCACAATTTTATCATTACTGTTTTTTCATCTTCTTTATAAATCTTCATCTTATCAAGGCAGTAGCAGTTTTCTTCTATGTCTCTTGTAGAAACTTTTGGTTTTTATTTTCCTTCACATCTGTGATGGTAACCAATTATTTTTTGTGTACTTTTTGAGGTAGGGTATCCATATTTTCCCATAAATTTATTTGTTAAAAAATTGTTTTCCATTGAATTATTTTGATACCATTGTGAAAAATAAATTATATATGTTTGTATATGTATGTATATATACATATTGTTTGAAAATACTTGAGCATTTGAGGAGAGGATGATCACAGCAAAATGGGACACAGGAGGTCACAATGGCATAGGTGATGGTAGTAGTTATTGAAAAAGATGAGACTGGGAAAGTGGATGTCTATCAGGGAATAACTATCTATACAAGTCAAATAATGATAATCACTTCTTTTATGTTAACCATTGAGATTCATTCACCTGATTTTATTTATATTGTAAACATATATTTAAAATTTGGTTAGCCACAATTGCTGACAATAATATAAAATCACCTAAGTCTCCTACTCTTCTGAAGAGAAAGATGGATTTTTAAAATTTTATAATGGGTCTTATTCCTAATTTTTTAAGCAAATTATCATAATATATTTATATAGGGCATATGTAAATATTTAAATTAACCTTTTTTTTTTTTTTTTTTTTTTTTTTTTTTGTGGTTACCAGGGATTGAACTCAGGGGCATTCGACCACTGGGCCACATCCCCAGCCCTTTTTTTTTTTTTGTATTTTATTTAGAGACAGGGTCCCACTGAGTTGCTAAGTGCCTCGCCATTGCTGAGGCTGGCTTTGAACTCGCGATCCTCCTGCCTCAGCCTCCCAAAGTGCTGGGATTACAGGCGTGCGCCACCGCGCCCGGCTTAAATTAACTTTTAAAGGCAACATTGAGTTAAGACATCACTTTTTAAATTTAATTTTAATTGTTTTTTATATTTTCACTGTTCCATTATAATTATACAAAAGCGTGAGAACTGCTGAGATATATTTATACATGTTCATGAATTAAGACATCATTTAAAGTAATAAAGTAATATGTTAATAAATATGCACATTGAAAAAGAGAATTGTGTATTATTAGAAATAATATTAAATTATTAAAAAGTTGTTAAAATATTTCAATATTTGCATGGGGGTAGAAAGCAGAGTATTTCAAATATATGTAAAACTGTTCTAATGGTGGGAAAAGGCCACAAGGACATCAGATTTACTGTTGCATGCCGAAGTTTCCAGCAGTCTGAGCAGATTTCTACTGCCAATGTAGTACTTCTCTCCTTTTGTTATATCACACACTCATATCCTCTGCAAAAATGCAGAAATATTGTGCCTCCATCTGCTTAAATGCATAAAAATTGATTAGCCTCTCAGGGCCACATATCTACAAACATACTTGATTTGAAGAAAAATACAGGCAGATGTGAGAGGAAAGGCAAGAAAACATTTTTTATGCTTCATATACAAATATGAGTCTATATCCAATTGTAATTATAAAATAAGATTCTGATGTTAGATTTTAATTCTCTCTCTTAAGTCACTCATAACATTGCAATGTAGAGAATAAAATGTTTTGGTTTAGTGCATTTTTTTTTTTTTTTTTTTTTTTTTTTTTTTTTGGTACCAGGTATTGAACTCAGGGGCACTCTACCACTGAGCCACATCCCCAGCCCTTTTTTTGTATTTTATTAGAGACAGGGTCTCACTGAGTTGCTAAGTGCCTCGCCATTGCTGAGGCTGGCTTTGAACTCGCAATCCTCCTGCCTCAGCCTCCCAAGTGCTGGGATTATAGGCGTGCACCACTGGGCCTGGCTCATTTTTACTTTTTTAATGACAAGATTTTTTCCCAGTGCTTTGGTATGCTGGGCATTTGTTGTTTGAACATGCTTTCTTTCCTTGGTCCTTTATTATTATATGCTGACTGTTCTTATTCTTCATATCTCCAAATGTCTATGTTGGACATGAGGTACCATGGCTTATGGATACTTCCTTTCTTAATGCATGAAATACTCTTTGTCTTCATACAAGAACTTCTCTATCTTTCTGACTTTAGTAGGATATCTATTATTTATTCCAACTACATTTTAGATCTACCTTGTCAAGTATGACAGTGTTGAGAAACATTCTTCACAGATATGTTCAAGTTTCTACATGTTTCATGCTTAATGAGTAGTGTTATACCTTGAAGCTAGAGAAAATGCCTCTCTAAGGAGAGATTTAGACTCGTCTCCCCTCAGAAATCTTCAATTCTGGAATAGTGAATGTAAATCTCGCATCAAGTCCCGTGAGAGTTTAAGGCAAGCGAGATCCGGAAGGCATTTCCGATGTAAACAAATGGTCTCTGCAGACTCTTCAATCAGGGCTTCTGCAAGTGAAGCTTCACTTCCTGGAGAAAACATACTTAAATTTTACTTAAAGTTCCTTATGTCTCTTTCTCTGTCTATATCTTTTTGCTTCCAAACCCAGAGGAGGAATTGCAGATAAAATAACCATCCAATATAACTTCAGTTGTAATTCCAGGCTTCCTTTTCTGAGTTTGAAACTTAGTACATATGGAGCTCTCATCTTAATTTCATTGAAATAATTGTAATTTTAGTGGAACTGACATTAACTACACGTAATAAAATGTTAATCTGATCAAAGGACTTGTTTCTGATTCATATCCTATGTAGTCTCTCTCTTCTCTCTCTCTCTCTCTCTCTCCAGTCCACATGTGTACAAACTAAAATAAAAGATACATAAAAATTACACAAAAACACTAACCACACACTCTGATACCAGTGTCCAGTGTCCAGGCTAAATGGTTACTTTGTTAGTTTGCAAGTAGGGAATGGTTTTAGACCCTTCATGGGTTCTGACTAACATGGCCACTGGTCACTTGATATGTGACTATTCTAAATTGATATGTGTTTTAAGGATAAAACAAAACCATACTTCTAAGACTTAGTTTAAAAATAGTGCAAGATTTTTCATTAATGGTATTATATTAATTATATCTTGAAATTTTTTTTTTATTTAACTATATTGGGTAAATTAAACTTATTATTCAAATTGGTTTGCCTACTTGCTTTTACTTATTATGCTTCCATTTCTATTGAATAATGCTGTTCCATACTTCAGGCCTTAGGAGAAGCACTTTTACTTTTTTAAGATTTTCTTTTTTTCAGGGTCCAATATGAAAATGTATTGGAAAATTGCATGATAAATCAAGTTTGACACTTTCAATACTTCTCATAGGTAGGATTAATACATGAATGGTTTATCTTCCATCTTACTATTTAATTATTTCAGACTCTATCTTATGGGTAGTCTATGTTATAAACACATTATTTTTTTCTTGCTTTCTCCTGGGTTTAAAAAAATGTAAAACACAATATCATAAAAAATACTGAGATGTTTGGGGGCAAACATAAATTGAAAGAACAGGAGTTAATGGAAAAGCACAATTAATAATTCAGTCATTTTGAGTATTTTATGCTTAAGTGATAAACTTCAATGAAGTGTTATGCACAAGTTAAGAGCAGAAACTGACAGGAGTCACTGTGTGAATTATATCTAACATCTCTTTTATTTTGGGGGTCATCAAGATATTAAAAGCAATAGGTTAACATTTTAATATGAAGATAGTAAAGTGCAATGAACAAAGTGTCAATATTTATTACTTTTCTCCAGAATTACTTTTAACTTAAATACACATTTTACACTTGATAAATTCATAGTGAATTGTTTAGAAACAGTCATTTTTAGCACATTTTAAGTCAGTCAACTAAGAAATTAAAACAATAAATACTATTAAAATAGAAATAAAAATAATTAATCTTTATGACACTTTAAAAATTTAGTAAATATGAAGTTTATATTTATAATTGCCTATGCTTTAATCTCAAAATGATGACAGAGAGCACTAACAGTATTTTTTTTTTTTTTTATGTACTTACTGGGTTCCAACAGAGTACCTAACTAAAGGTATGAATTCTCCTGCCACACTGAGAATGCCCATGGACAAAAATTAATAACAATGTCCACAGTATCCTGAAAAAAAATCACAAATAATAAGCATTCAGGAAGACAAGTATTACTGAAATAAAATTAAAAAATCAGAGTATATTGATTCATGTCAGGTTCTGTGAAGTGCATTAAAGTGCTCAGCATCAGAATTTTAATCCATATGCTTCACATTATTTGTGCCAAATTCAGCTTTCAAGTAACTAATGAGCATATGCTTTTACCAAATTAGATTTAAAGTATGTAAATGAAAAATAATGCATTAATTGTTAAAAATGTTTCTTGTGTTTTGATTTAAAATGGATATAAGGATTATTTTTAATGTAGCATCTAGTCAAGATTCTTTATGGGAGTATATTTTTTATTCCCAATATAATGGTCATGTTGAGTGTCAACATTAGAATAGACTTCTAGTTAATATTTAAAATTTATCTAATCACATGTAAAATAGTTTTAGACTACATATATGCCTTAAGGCCTTAAAAATTTTTTAACCTTAAGACATTTACCACTTATCACAAAAATATTGCATTTAAAGTAACAGATTAGTTTGGAAGAATTCTTTCTAAATTTCTATAAATAAACAACATACCAAGAAGGAATTTTCTTAAATCTAGTTTGGCATAGATAGACTATGCACTGTGGTTTTCTCTAATATAAGCCCAAATACCTCTACAGAAAAATCTATTTCCGAAATTTGCAATGGATGCAAATTCTTTCTAAAAAATATTGTTAATAACTAATATGTAGGGCATATCTTTTAGAATTCTGATACATGATAAGCACTTCATATGCATATGTCACATGTCACAATTGTACAATAAGACTATGACATAAACAATATTCAGTTTTACAAATATGGAGGCAGGGGTATAAGAGGAAATAAATTTTCATGCATCCATGAGCCACAGTTGGAATCCAAGATTTATTTTAAATCATTAAACCTTTGCTCTTAATCACTATAATTATAGCAGAAATATACAGTTATTATTTACCAGGCTATCAAACTGCTCACATTTATTTTAAAACTATAGGGAACATGTCATTTGCTGGTCACTTTAGAAAGACTACAGAATTTGGAAAACCATTTTTTCCTTAAATGCAAGGTAATTATTACCTAGCTCTGGAGCAAAAGCACGGCAAGACATTTATAATTGTAAATTAGTGCAATACATATTAAATATGCTTATTCCCTTTTCCTTCTTTTCCTGTCTTACCCTTAACTATTTAATTTCTCTGTTTATTCATCCAGTGTGACAAACTGAGTAAGGCCAAATTTATGGCAAACATACACACACACACACACACACACACACACACAAATATTTGAAACTAAAAATTTAAAAATTGAAGAATACATTAACATAGGGAAGTTGGAGTATAAAAATGTATAAGTCAGAATAAACTATGTTAATGGTCAGTATGATTGCTATGGTTTGGATATTAAAGGGTTATTCTCCTCAAATTTTCATATGTGGGACAGGTTGGTCCTCAGCAAAGTAGTATTAGAAGGTGGTGGAACTTTTAAAAGAGAAAGGTGATTAGGTCATTGTGGTGCACTATCCTCAGAAGAAAGGAATATAGTTCTCATGGGAACCTGGTTCTTTCCAGTAAAAGTGGTTGTTATAGAAATCATAAAACTGGTCCCTTAATCTTCTTGCATCCTGTGTCACCCTGTCATCTCTTCCACATAATTTCCCACTAGTACAATGTCATCTACCATGAGAACCTCACCAGAAGCCAAACATGTAAGACCACCCTATCTTGGACTGATAGCTTACAAAACTGTGAGCTAAACAAACTACTTGCCAGCATTAGTTAAAGCAATAGCAACAGAAAATTGAATAAGCCAATGAGTGGTTTCGTAATTTTTTTTTTTCTCCAGCACATGAACATTTTAGCTGTCTTTGAAAGGGAACAAAAGATGTCCTACACACAAAATGAAGAAAACATTTGAGTGGAAGGCTGAGTTTAAAATGGACAGATAGGGATCATCATTATAAGAATAGTAAATCATTGACCATGAGAAATAAAAGATTTTTGCATGTCAAACAGCATGGTGTGTGAAAGTAGGTTTACACAACATGGGAGAGAAGAAGCTGATATGACTTGAAAAAATAGGAACAATTTTGAAAGAAAGATTTTGACAACAGTGTAAAATGAGATTAGAATATAAAGATTTCAATTTTCCCTAGAGCTTCAAAATATTTTATTGACATTATTATACTGATATTATCTTTCTACCATCATCTGTTTGAAGAAAATGACTTGTTGCCTTTTCTGAGTAACCAATGACATAAAGTAAAACCATAGCTCTAGCAAATGCAAAGTTCATGAAAAATTATTCTCTGACCATCTGTTTTTAAGATCACCAAATAAAAATCATAAGAGATTATGAAGATTTGAACTCTAGAGCATGTTAACATACTAGTATTTGGTTATAGATAAGAGAGACATTATTGACTTAGCCTAAGAGATATTAACTGAATTCTAAAACATGAACAAATTCTAAGATGGAAAAATAATTAATTAATGAGTAAAATAAGTCCATGTTTTAACAACTTCTGAGATCTAAGAAATTGATTTTTTGCTATAAAATGAGACATTACATTGCAATTTATTTTATTTATATTTATTTCACATTATTTTGAATGACAAAAATAATATTTAACATATTTATTTATGTACCATATATATTTACAAAATGATACTTTCATATATTTTTGTTGTTGAATGATTAAATCAAGATAAATTCACACATTTTTCACTTTTTGTGATGTCATTTAAAATCTACTTAGTAATTTTGAAATACACAATGCATTATTTATTTATTTATTTATTTACTTACTTATTTATTGGGTACCAGGATTAAACTCAGGGACACTTGGCCACTGAGCCACATCCCCAGCCCCATTTTTTTTTTTTTTTTTTTTTTTTTTTTTTTTGGTACCGGGGATTGAACTCAGGGGCACTCGACCACTGGGCCACATCCCCAGCCCTTTTTTGTATTTTATTTAGAGACAGGGTCTCACTGAGCTCCTAAGTGCCTCACCATTGCTGAGGCTGGCTTTGAACTCGCGATCCTCCTGTCTCAGCCTCCCAAAGTGCTGGGATTACAGGCGTGCGCCACCGCGCCCGGCTCCATTTTTAATTTTATTTAGAGTCAGGGTCTCATTGAATTGCTTAGTCCCTCACTTTTGCTGACGTTGGCTTTGAACTTGAGATCCTCCTGTCTCAGCCTCCTGAGCCACTGGGATTACAGGTATGAACCACTGTAACGGGCTAAAATGCATTATTTCTTAATGTAATAATTGCTGCAATATTATTAACATTTATTTCTTATATAACTGAAAACTGATTTTTATTTTTTTAAATTTTATTTTAATTACACTTGTATTAGTACTTTATACTTATACAAAATGGTGGGTTTTATTGTGACATATTCATACTTAATTTTCTACATTTCTGAAGTTTTTTTTCCTTTTGACCAACATCTCCCTCTTCCCCTTCAAGTCCTGTCCATGAGCTTCTGATAGTCCCCATTCTAATTTTTACTTATTTAAGTTTGCCTGTTTTGGGTTCACATAAAAGAGAGATTATTCAGTATTTCTATTTCTGCACCTAGTTTGTCCATGTTGCTGCATCCATATTGACAGAATTTCTTCCCCTTTTTTTTAAGGTCAATAATATCCAAGTGTATACATCTACCACATTTTTTTAATGCATACATCTGATGATGGACAACTAGGTTGCTTTTATATCATGAGTAGAACAGATATCTCTTCAGCTTCAGTCTCTGAGATGTATATCCAGAATTAGGATTGCTAGATGACATAGTAATTATATTTTTGTATATCTGAGGAACTTTCATAGTATGTTCCATCCTGATTATGTTAATTTACATTCCCACCCATACTACACAAGGTTGTTCCCTTTTCTTGTCACCCTCCTTTGTCAACATTTGTTATCTTTCATCATTTTTTATATTAGCCATTCTAATAGGTGAAGGGTGATATGTCATTATGATTTTAATTTGCATTCCTGTCATGACTAATGATGATGAGTATTTGTTCATATATCTTTTGACCATTTTTAGGTCTTCTTTTATGAAAAGAAAGTTGCTTTAGTCAGCTTTCCTGCTGCTTTGACCAAAGGTTCGAGGTGATACAGAATAGCATGATGGAAGAGTATGATGGAAGAAAGCAGCTTAGGACACTGCCACCAAGAAGGAGAGGTGGGGGAGGGGGAGAGAGAGAGGCAGACTCCATTCACCAGATACAAAATATATACTACAAAGGAATGTCCCAAGTGACCCACCTCCTTCAGCCACATCTTACCTACCTTCAGTTAACACTCGATTAGTCCCAATCAGGATATCAGGGTATTAATTCACTGATTGCATTAAGGCTGTTATAACCCAATCATTTTGCCTGTAAGTTTTCTTGCGTTTTCCCACACATGAGCTTTTGGAGGACACCTCATATTCAAACCACAACGAATGTCTATTTAGGAACCTTGTCCTTTATAAAATTGAGCTTTGTTTACTGGATATTATGCTGAATTCCCTACATATTTTGGATGCTATCCCTTTTTCAAATGTGTGGTTTGCAAATATTTTCTCACAATCCATGGGCTGTCACTTCATTCTGTTATTTCCTTTGTAGGAGCTTTCCAACTGAGTAAATATCACTCATTTAATTTTGCTTTTTGTTGCCTGTGCTTTTGGGGTCATCTAAGAAGTCTTTGCTCAGATTAGTGTTGTGAAGTATTTGCCCTGTTTTATTTTCATAATTTTACAGGTTCAGGTCTTCCATTTAAGTTGTCAATGAATTTTGAACTGCTCTTGAGAAAACTAGTTATCCACAACAAAAGGATGAAATGTGTACCCTATGCTTCATATGCAAAAATCAGCACAAAAATAATGTTTAAAAATTGTGGAACCAACCTAGATTCCCTTCAGTAGATGAATGGATAAAGAAACTGTGGTATGTATACACAATGGAATATTACTCAGCATTAAAAGAAAATAAAATCATAGATTTTTCAGGTAAATGGATGGAGTTGGAGAATATCATGCTAAGTGAAGTAAGCCAATCCCCAAAAACCAAAGGCTGAATATTTTCTCTGACATAAGGGTGCTGATCCATAATGGTGGTAGGGGTTGGGGGGGCGGGGAAGAGCAGCATGGGAGGAATGGAGGAACTTTAGATAGGGCCAAGGGGAGGGAAGGGAAGGGAGAGGACAGAGGGTAGGAAAGACGGTGGAATGAGATGGACATCATTATCCCAAGTACATATATGAAGACACGAATAGTGTGACTCTACTTTGTGTACAACTAGAGACATGAAAAATTGTGCTCTATATTTGTACTATGAATTGAAATGCATTCTGCTGTCATATATAACAAATTAGAATAAATAAATGAGAAGAAAAGTATATGCATAATTGAGGAAAAATCTAGGGACCTTTTAAAAGCCATTAATTATACTTAATACTTGACATTAATATCAATAACACAAAACAAAACAAAAACAATAGAACACAAACAATAATAAATGCTGAAGAAGAAATTGGGGAAAAGGTACACTCATACAGTTCCTGGTGGGACTGTAAATAAGTATAACCACTATAGAAAGCTGTGTGGGTATTCCTCAAACAACTATAACTGGAACCACCTTATAATTCAGCTATCCTACTCCTCAGTATTTATTCAAAAGAATTAAAATCAGCATACTCTAGTGACACAACCACTTCAATGTTTATAGCAGCACAACTCATAATAACCAAATTATGTAATCACCCAGATGTCCATCAACAGGTGAATGGATCAAAAAAAAATTGTGCTATATGTACAAAATGGAGTTTTACTCAGCCATCAAGAAGAATGAAATAATGGCATTTGCTGGTAGATGGATGGAAATAAAGAAAACCATGTTAAGTGAAATAAGCCCAACTCAGAAAATTGAGATCCAAATGTTTTCTCTTATATGTGGAAGCTAGAGCAAAATAAGGGAAAGAAACTGGCAGGAAAGGGGATAGGATATCACAAGGGTCTAAGATAGATCAGTGAAGTGAAGGAGGAGGGAAGGGGAGGGAGTAGAAATATGGAATAAAATAAACAGTAGCTTATTCTATACATAAAAGAATGTACCAAAAATTAACTGTATATATATATGTGAAAATGCCAATCAAACATAAGTATCTAAAGAGTGAAAGAAAGAGCAATAGAAGAGAGGAGAGGGAATGGGGGAAGGAGGAGGGAAGGTAAATGAAACAGGGATTGAAATAAAATTCCTTACAAGTACTGTTTTGTCAAAATGAACCAAAATACTATGTATAATTAAAATGATCTTTAAAGAAAACTAGCAGGGAGAAAAAAAAGCTTTTAATATTATTTACAAAAGTGATTATATGATACAATATTTATTTCATGACTCAATAAAATCCTTTTATTTTTATAAAAATATTTAACTTAATATTGAATTATTTATGTTATTTTTATGTTCCCTTTACAAACATAACTAAAATTACGACTAATCATTTAGTCTATAAAATAAAGTATATATAGTATATATATATATGAAGTATATATAGTATATATATATATATGAAGTATATATATATATGAAGTATATAGTATATATATATATGAAGTATATAGTATATATATATATATATGAAGTATATATAGTATATATATATATATATATACTTTATTTTATAGACTAAATGATTAGTCAATATATCACCATTAACTAAGAACAAAAAAGACAAGGAGACTATTTAACATTTTTACTACCATGTATTTCTAATTTATCATAAATATAATCATTCAAGCTTAGTTGAAGGCAAAAACCATTACTCCTAACTTAAACACATATTTCAGGAGAGGAAGGAATCCTATTGTGAATGGAATGAAAAATGTCCTTTAACTAAAAAAAATAAAAATAAAAATAAAAGCACAACTTAAGCATTCTTTTTTCTGGTTTAAAATTTATTCATGTCCATTTTTGCTCCCTTCAGGATTTTCAAATATCAACATTTTTTATGGTCAGTAAACATGGAGTTTGAATTACAAAAACATATGCATATATGTAACTAAAGGTTTGTCCCATTTAATCAGTGGCTTTTGACTCTGAGTATTAATCTTTTTTTTTTTTTTTTTTTGTGTGTGTGTGTGTG
Organism: Tamias sibiricus; assembly: GCA_025594165.1. Lineage (NCBI taxonomy): Eukaryota > Metazoa > Chordata > Mammalia > Rodentia > Sciuridae > Tamias > Tamias sibiricus. Next base: position 29,636,688 of record CM046665.1, read on the forward strand.
TGTGTGTGTGTGTGTGGTACCAGGGATTGAACTCAGGGGCACTCGTCCTCTGGGTCACATCCCCAGCCCTTTTTTGTATTTTATTTAGAGACAGGGTCTCACTGAGTTGCTAAGTGCCTCGCCATTCTGAGGCTGGCTTTGAACTCGCAATCCTCCTGCCTCAGCCTCCCAAAGTGCTGGGATTACAGGCGTGCGCCACCGCGCCCGGCTGAGTATTATTCATTTTTAATGATTTCTTCACTTATTCTCAGGAAAATCAAGTTGAAATAAATGAGTAAAAAATTACAAGCTATTAAATTTGTAAATGGCAATAATATCTTCGGGGAGCTCTGAATAGCTCAGAACAGTAGTAAATCTTTTCAAATAGATGAGTTTGTATAAAATATTTGTAAATACCTAATGAAATAAATGTTACAAATTTAAAATAAGGAAAGTGGATAAATGTAACTAATTGTTTGATTTTGATTGAGATGCTGATACTTTGTATATCATAATTTGTTTCTAAGAACCACATTTTATTTTTCCAAATATATATTTTCTTGTTCTTTATGAACCATGGTCATTTCAAAGGGGACATTATATTTAACAAAGAACACAAGAATATTAATTAAAATGTGACTATAAGGAAAAAAGGGTGGCTGGTGGTAAAGCTGAGTGTAACAGGGCAGGCTTAGCATGTGCAAGGCCCTGAGTTTAATCCCCACCAACCCTCCCACCAAAAATTATAAATAAGTAAAAATATCTTAGTAGATTTAAATAAATAATAGTCCAATCAAATGTTATACTTCTTGGGCTATGCATCACATGTACTCTATAAGAATTAGGCATTTCTGTTATGGGTCACAGTTTATCATATACAGCTTGAAAATATTCTAGTGAACATGTAATCTAATTTTATTTTTGAAAAATATAAAATTTTTTCAAGTACCTTCGCTTTCTTGAAGCTAAATCTGAAAATCATTTCAAAATTATTTTCAATATTTCATTTTCATCTTCCATGTAAATATGTAAAAAAAAAAAAAACATATACTTTTCGATGTCAAAATTTTATTTCCCTGCCTGAATGTTCAGGGTATATTTATTTGTTTTATCAATACTGGGGATTCACCTCAGGATCCCTCTACCACTGAGCTACATTCCTATACTGCTTTTATTTTTATTTTGAGACAAGAGTTTCATTAAGTAGTCCAGGCTGGCCTCAAACTTGTGATCCACTTGCTTCAGCCTCCTGAGTTGCTATGGTTACAAATATGTGCCACTACTGTGCTTGTCTCAAGTCATATTTCTTTACCTTTGGGATAAATAATGTTTCTATTTGATTTTATACATACTTTAAATTCATTTGTCTTTTGCAATATTTCTTCTTCTATTGAGCTTCTCTTAATCATAGTAGATTAAGATTCATATCTAAAACCACTCTTGTTTCAATAATTTTGGTTTCTTTTCCTTTAATTAGGGGAAGATTTTATAAGTTTATTTTTTAAATTACTAAATATGTTTTCTATTATGTCTGTGGAACATTTTGCTATATTTGGCAAACTTTTTAATTGGCCATTTTCTGTTTCTTAACTAGAATGCCCTTCAGTAGATTAATGGATAAAGAAAATATGGTATATATACACAATGGAGTATTACTCAGCAATAAGAGAGAATAAAATCATGGCATTCACAAGTAAATGGATGAAGTTAGAGAATATAATGCTAAGTGAGGTTAGCCAATCCCAAAAAGCCAAATGCCACATGTTTTCGCTGATATAAGGAGGCCGATTCACAGTGGGGTTTGGATGTGGAGCATAGGAGGATTAGAGGAACACTAGAATGGACAATGGGGAGGGAGGGGAAGGGAGGGAGCAAAAGAGTGAAGAAAAAAAAAAGATGGACGAATGAGATGGATATCATTACCCTAAGTGCATGTATGAAGTCATGAATGGTGTGAATATACTATTATACAACCAGACATATGTAAAAATGTGCTCTACAAGTATAATATGAAATGTAATACATTCTGTTGTCATTTCTAACAACTTAGAATAAAAAATAAATTTGAAAAAAAAAGAATGTTCAAAAAAAGATATTGTGATAAATTTAAAAATGAAAAAATAAATCATACATAGAATAATTTTATAGTGAAAATAATAAGGTCCCTTTGAACATATTCTTTTATACAAATATATGTATTTTAACAAAATTTATAAAGCATATTGTCACCAAAGTTAAGGATCAAAATTGGTATCCCTTTTCTACAATGAATTATTCACAATATATACTCAAAACTATTAACCATCAAACTTCGTACTATGAATTTAACCTGAAACAATAAATAACCAAAGAAAGTAAGCTAAGATTTTACAAATATACTCATAACTTTAAAATTGTTTTATAAATTTAAGAAGGCTTACCAATTTGGCGATATAAAATTATGATATCTCCATTAAAAGATTATTAAAAACAATTTTAGAGAGAATTTTAAAACACGATAAATTCACAAGGTAAGGCAAATTCAGAAGGCCATTTTATTTTAACTTGTATACCTGTATCAAATAAGACTATAAAATATGTATGTGAACCATGATTCTGTTCAAAGAAAGGTAATTTATTTTCTGGCCTCTAAGATTTTTCTTTTTAATCTTTTGCAAATGATATTTTAAAAATTGTGAAAATACTCTTTGTAAACAATAAAAATTCAAATTTTACATCTCAATTCAAAATTCCAAGGACAAAATGGTCCTTTGATTTGATTGTTTTTACTCACGATGTTCCCTTACTGATATTTCAAGTGGCTGTGACTAGTATTTCCCTGCCTTTTAGAGCAGTTAAAGTGCAGTGAATAATTTCTTTCAGTTTTTCTTACATTAAAGGGTGAGGTTTTCCTTGTGGGATTTAAAAAGCCACAAAACTTTATAAACATGAGAATTACTTCCACATTAAAGGACTAAACACAGCAGGATAGTACTGCAGGCCCAGGGAATGACTTAGACATTGAATTGAAATGGAATACTCCCCCCAGGTGATTTAGAAAATGTCATAATCTTTTCAATATGATGAACTGAACAGGCTTAGGGAGATCAAGGTAAAAGCCAGTTTGGAGGCTAAAAGGTACAATCATCACAATTTGAACTTTTAATCTGAAAGGCCTTCAATTTCCTCTCCCATTGGTTTCCACGGGATAGCTTAACTATAGGATTCACCTAATTCCAGCTCAACTATTTGAAGGTACCTTAAAAGCACTATAAAGCATAAGGGATCATGCAAGAAGCTATGAGATTTGGGCACCAAAAGTCTCCCAATGCTAGCATCACAGATTTTAACTTCTAAGTATTTTTGTGCTTCAAATAGAAGACTCCTTGAGATTATTGCCAATAAAAACATAAATGTCAAAATCTCTTAGACAATAATATGACTGCTATAATTGATGGGATGTGGATAAGACTGAGAAGATAGATATATGAAATTATAGTGGATCTTTGTGATTTTGGGGACATCAGCCTCTATAATTGTGACCCAGAATCCTTTAATTGGAACCATAAGCTTAGCAAGTCAAATGAAACAGTAAAAATTAGAATTTTTCAAGGATATATAGTAGGATCATGTGCAAGTCTTAGAAAAATATAATAGGATGTAATGACTGACAGGAATGATAATGAAGCATAGAAACTGGATGCAAAGGCAAAAGGCAATTTCGTCTAATTGTTGGGGAAATGAAGCTTCAGGAACAGTGTTCAGCTTGGGAAAACTAGCAAAGTAAACCTGTCTAGTTAAGAAAAAATTCTGAGTTTCAAAACTAGGTGATTATGCCAATGATAGATGGAATATGGGAAAATACTATTCAGACAAAAGGAAAAAAGTGGATTATATATATTTATCCCAAACAAAAAATGTCAAAATTTATTCAATATTACTTGATAGTTACCCATGGAAAGTAATTTGATGCTAGGTATCTTAGAGAATACACAATACCCTGTTCATATAATTATATTTAAGAACAAACAGACTTAACTAATTCTAGTAATCAACACACCAAAATAATATATGATATTAAAAATGTACTACTTTCCATATGTTTTAAAGTACCTTAAAATATTTATTTCTTACAACACATCTATGAAGTAAATATCACAATTAATCCATTTACAAATCAGCAATGCAAACCAAGAGATTCTAAATAACTTATCTGACATCATACAGCTCTAGCAAGTGAAAAAGTCCAGAGTTAAATACAGGAAGTATATATGACTGCCTTGAAATCTCATCAATGTGCTAGAGTCCTCCCCCAGCAGAAATACTAAGGTTCCTCCTGTTCACTGTACCAAAATCATATCCAACATCATATCTTGACCACAAGAACAGAAATTGCATGCTTCAAAGTGGAGGAATCCAAATTTCATATTGTCTTGTAAATACAGATGTCATCCTCATTGACAAAATCCAATAGTATATTACTGTTTCAATATCTCAGTGTGCAGGTTAGTACAACACACACACACACACACACGTCCCTACTTATTCCTTTCCTGTGTTCTTTCCTTTAGTTGTTTCCTTTAGAACTGTGGTTTTAGACTAGACTACATAATAAGACATACATGGAGGATTTTATTGTAAAACACAGAATGATTGGTTTTGTATCTAGATTTTCAAGTTCAGCAGTTATGAGGCAGACAAGAAATTGCATTTCCAACAAGTTTCCAGATAGTGGCAATGCTGCTGGTCCAGGTATTACAATGACCAGTGCTCTAGCAGAAAAACTCACCAAAGATTGTTTTTTCCCCTTAAGTACATTCTTGCCATTCTTATTAAGTTTGATTTTTTCCCATTGGATTGAGTTCTTGGTATGGGTAATTACTTCATTTAAATTTCTGAGAAATCATTGAAACCAGGCCCAAATACCACTCATCAGAGATTGAGATCCCATTTGGTTTGTACTTTTCAGTTAAGCTTCACTGTGCATGGAATGATTAGTATTCAACATGGCCTCATGTCCTTATAAATGAGTTCATGACATTCCAACATCATGAGGTTATTAAAGTTTTTATGTTACTGTGGACAGTGAGTCCTTTATGCATTGATTATCATTTTTCAGACACCTATTCTGTTCATTTTATATTCTTTAAACTCTTGAAATATTTGTCAACTATTTTTCCCTATCCATTATTTCCTTCCATCTTTGCTTTTACCTATATTTACTTATCATAGACTATTGGAGAAAAATAAACTATGAAAAATATCTCAAAGTAAAAACAATGGGCAGAAAGAAAGATTAAAGATAAAGTGATCCGTAATTCCTCACAATAAGTGGCTAATATATACAGCAGTAATACTTCTGTTTGCAGTGACACTTTGTATTTTCTGACCTTTAAATTCAATTAAATTTCATTGTCCAAAAGAAGAAGGCAGATACTTTAAAATGGGCTTATGGAAGAAAACAAACTATTGTTCAACTATTATCTGAACATGGACTCTGGAAAGGTCCACATTTGTTAACACAGAAATCATAACACTGAAATTACCTGATATTCATAGCAAACTTGATAGTAAGAAAGAAACAAGGAAACTGTAGGATTTAGATTGTTACTTGGTAAGAAAATCTCAAAAAAATAATACTAAAACCAAAATGTAAAATAAAGAGGAAAGAGTTGAATCAGCAACGTGCCACATAAATGTTCAAATGCTAAAATACATTATTCCTTGGCCTGGACTACTAAGTTTGCTACTTCTTATGACCCAGGAACTATATATAAATAAATCAATTTGCTAATGCAAATACCTAAATTGGAAAACAAGATAAATTATTAATAAAAGATAAAAGATTAATAACATCAAAATATAAAGTACACTAAAAATTATAGGAAAACAGACATCAATAATCAAATGTTTACAATAAAAAAAACTATCTAAAGAAGAAATACAAATATTCCAAATCCCTAATATGTATGCAGATGGTATTTTATATATCTCAAAGAATAAAATGTTAATGTATAATATGAACATTATATGTTCAGTTTTCTTCCTCTGACCTGGAAATAGGGTCTGTATTAATATTTTGGACATGCCATTGTACTTTAGGTTTTTCAAAGGATATCTTCTTTAGAAATACTGTTTCAAATGACCCAAACATTTGGTCACTGCGGAAAAGAAATATTAATTTTGCTAATTCATTTGTGATATATTGTCAATTCTCAGTACTCACAGATTTAGTATTTGTGAACTTGGCTTCTTGCTGAGATTTATTTGTAAACCCAAACCAACATTCACAGTGCTTTCACAGTCACTTATGAGCATGCATACCATGGCAAAAAAATTGATCCTCCTAAAGTGCATGTTCATATTTGAGGTCAAGCAAGTCCATAATTGGGCTTCTTATTTCAGTTTTCATGCTGAAAAGAAGTGTCTTCTTGACAGTCTGTTTGTTATCACTTACTTTACACTTTGGTGCTATTATTTATTTGGTTATATTTTATATTCTTATTTATTTATTTATTTTATTTATTTATTTTGGTTCACAGATTGAACTCATGGCCTTGCACACTCTACATTTCCAGTCCCAATGACTCAGTTTTTTAATGTCCCAAAAGCACATTTCTAAAGAGCTGTTCAATGTTCTTAAGTGAAAAAAATGCTGTAATATCCCTTAAGAATAAAAATACATGTGTTAATAAGTTCTATTTAGGTGTGAGTTATAGTGATCATGAGAGAAATGTTGTGAATAAATTATATGTATTGAATTAGATTTTTCAAATAAAAAATACACATAAAACAATGTTATATGTTGATCAATTGACTAAAATGTTGTGACCAAAGTCTCAGAAAAAACCTAGCTCTAAATTCCAATATTGGCTAATTCAATATTCACAGCAACTCCACAAAACATAAATACCACAAATAATAGGAGCCAACTATATCTCTAAGCTGGCCATTTTCTTCATTTCCTCCAAAAGTCCTAGTGTTTGTTTTCATGTTTACAGAGGTTCTTATTTCACTCTGATAACTGGATTCTATTTTTTCTTCATGCAAGTCACATCAAGAGGGGACAAAAATTATCAGGAATGAAAGCAATGAACTATTAGATTTGTTGACCAGTTACATAATGTGAAGCCTAATTCTTCAATAATTTCCCTGGGAGCCTTATCACAACACTTCCAACACAGGCTTAGGCCAAGGATGCTTGCTACCCTCAAAAAGATCATTAGGAGCTAGGCTAGCACACTACCTCAATGGCCTACATATTACCATATAAAAATATGTGACAAACTCAGCCTGAATCTTTCCAAATAACATTACAAGGTCACTACAAGTATTGAAATTCAATAAGCACTATTATTATTATGTTGAAACAATATTTGCCATGACCAAATTCAATGTGTTCCTCATCTCATGAGGGATTGCCATTTTAACTATACAAGTGTGGTTCACATCCTAACAATGCAAGGTGAAGCCATTTTGTTTAAGGGCTCATATGGAAATTAGGCTCAGAATTCTTTTCTCATTCATCGACTTCATGATAAACTTCAGTCTTTGTGTATTAAAGCTATTGTAAACATCAGAACCTTTCTGACCTTCTGGGAGTTCTCTGTAATTTGACAGCAGGAACTCCAAATCCCCAGAACAGGATCAAAAGATCCCCACCTGATGCCTTCCACTGTTTGCCTTTGTTTTCCAGTCTTCTCTAAAACTTTTGAAAAGGCATACATAATGTAATATTTTTTAGAAAGTTCCTTAGCATATCTTCTTTCTTCAAACAAATAAATGAGTGGATTTTTGTACCATCACTAGAAGACCCTTTCACAACCATTTATTGTTTAACAGAAAGACCTGAGCAAAGTATTTTGCATCTCTAGATGTAGTTTTAGACTGAGATGGTTTCTTTGAAGAATGCCAAACTCATGGGGAACATTAACATCCAAGAAGCACATATTTTTCTATTAATCATTAATGATATCCAAAACACCTGCAGTGGGAAAGACTAAAGTACTGATTTGAAGTTGAAAATAAAAATCACCTTATAGATCATTTTAAAATGAAATGAAGGTTAAAGGAAGTGAAGAAATCCCAACAGGATATTCACAGGGCTGTTTCCTCCAGGAATTTGTCACTTGTAACTACAAGGTTTTAGCATAAGTCACAGCTTTGAAATTTCTGTTCCATCGTTTTCCATGTCCTCTCCATCCAAGACAATTTCAGTAGAAAGACAACTGATTACATTTGATGCTTATTAATGGTAATCATTACCCAATAAAAGACATGCCAGCACCTTGATCTTGGATTTCTTAGCCTCCAGAACTGGGATAAATGGTCTTGTGACATTTTGCAATGAAGCTATGATTTAGGAAATGAATTGCAAGGCAATTTTATGGATGTGCAAATATCATAGATTGTACTTACACGATCAAAGAGGGAACAGGTAAATCACTTCATGTGGCCTCTTGCTGCAGTTGAGACATATAATAAACATAAGACATGTGGCTGTGCTGGCATCCTTATATGGCATACTGTTTTACTGTAAACTCTATTAGTAGAAGGAATACATGCTAAAATAACGATAATGTATAGTAAATACACAAGTCAGTACCATAGTTGTTTGTTATTATTATCTGGTATCATGTATTGCACATAATTGTATTTATATATTCTTACATGGCTGCTGATACAGTAGGTTTGATTATATCAACATCACCACACACATGGAATAATGCATTGTACTACATTTCCTAGTGATGGGTATCATATCACTAGAAAATGAATATTATTCAATCACATTACATTCTCTTGGGGCCACCATCATGTATTTTATCCAGCTTTGACTGAAACATTGTTATGCAGTACATTATTGTAAATGTTTATTTATACAGAAAACCATTTATTTGGAAGTAACTTTAGAACTGAATAAGGTGTAAAGGCTACAAGAGTTTCTAGGTACATTATAGAGAAGTCAATGTCACCATAAAGGTACTTTTTTAAAGGTGACTCTTGCGAAAGCTCAGAAAGAAAAAAAATGAGAGAAAACTTTAATCTTTTTTATAGAATACAAATAATCACTAATAGAAATATGGACTGTAAAATATGTTCAGATAAGTGTAAGGTGGCAATTAAGAACATTGATTCAACTATGGAGAAAAGACAATCCTTGTGTTGTTGTAAAAACTGGATATCCACAAATGGAAAAATAAAATTAATCCTTATCTCACATGATATAAAAAATTGAATCAAAATGGATGAAATACTTAAAATTAAGACCTGAAACTTTGAAACTACCAGAAGAATAAATAAGGGGGGAATATAATGAAATTGGTCTAGGCAATTGTTTTTTGAATATGATTCCAAATGTACAGGCAGCAAGAATACAAAAAGACAAATGGCATTGCATCAAACTTAAAAGCTTCTTCAGAGCTAGGGAAATAATCAAACAGAGTAAAACAGTAGCCTACAAAGTGGAAGAAAATATGTGCAAACCACACACCTGATGAGGGAATATATTCAAATACATAAGAAATTCAAACAACTCAAAAGCAGAAAAATAACCTGACTTAAAATGAAAAATGGGCAAAGCACATACATAGCTATTCCCTAAAACAAGACACAAAAATAACCAACAGGTATAGAAAATGCTACTCAACATCACTAATCATCAAGAAAATGCAATTAAAACCACAATGAGATCTCACCTTACAACTGTTAGAATAGCTATTATCAAGAAGATGAAAGATACTGTTGGCAAACATTTTCAGAAAAGAGAAACTTTGCACTCTGTCAGAATGTAATTTAGTATAGTTATTATGGAGGTTTCTCAAAAAAAATTAAAAATGTAAGTGCCTCATGATCCGGGGATCTTGCAACTGGGCATATTGCCAAAGGAATCTAAATCAGTATGTCAAAGAGATATCTTCATTCCCATCTTCATTGCAGTATTATTTACAATAATATTAGTATAAGGAGTTATCCTATGTGTCTATAAATGGATTAAAGGAAAGATTGCTATTTACACAAAATAGAATAATATTCAACATAGGAAGGAGGATTTTGTTATTTGTGACAACATGGGTCAACATGGAGGACATTATGCTAAATAAAATAAATCAGGAATAGAAAGATAAATACAAAGACCATGGAATCTTATTTATACATATATTGTAGAAATGTTGAACTCATGGAATCTGAGAGCTGAATGGTGTTATCAAGGAGTGGATGAAGAGAATAATAATTGTGGAAATACTGGTCAAAGATACAAAATTTCAGATAGGAAGAATAAGTTCATAAGTTGTACTATGTAACATGGTGACTATAGTTAACAGTATATTTTATGTGTGAAAATTGCTAAAACAGTAGATGAAAGTCTTCTTATCACAAAAAATGAGTAGTATGTGAGGTGATATATATGTTAATTAGCTTAATTTAACCATTCCATAATGTATGCTGTATCAAAATATCATGTTGTACTTCACTCATATAAATAATTTAATTTATTAATAAAAATGAAATTTAAAATATGGCAGTTGCTGAGATACAGAAAGGTTTTAGAGGAGATGGGGAAAATATGCTTCTTTTGCAACACACTAAAAGCTGTTTCTGCCCACAGACAGCTTATTATAATACATATAATTGATATTCTTGACCAGGAAAGATAAGACAAAGGAAAAATATCCTAGTAATACATATTTATGTTTATTAATATTATCAAAATGCTACAATGTGAATAATTTTATCTTCATTATACAGATTTGTAATCTTAATATGAAAAACTTCAAGTTAAAAAGGTTTTACTCAATATTCTACAGCTAAATAAATATAAATGAGTGTACATTAAATTTAAACATACAATAAGGTGAGAAGAAATGATGTGTGATAATATAATCAAAGAAATTCAAGTATAACTTGTATTAGGCATTTGATGCTATTACTTCAGGTAATTATATCTACCTGAATTTACCATCTGAACTAAAGAGAGAAAATATTTTACTACTGCAGAAACACAGAATACTTTTTATTTACTCTATGTGATTCAATAACAAGTCTTTTGCTTTTGTATCATTTTATGTGCTAATAAATCTATTAATAAAAATATATTCCTATAGAATCATTAGTGTAGCATTTTATGTTCTAATAAATCTATTAATTAAAAATATATTCCTATAGAATCATTAGTGTAAATTTCTTATAATGAATATACTTGAAAACTGATTATTTATTGGTAGGTCCATTCATTCATTCTTCAAGAGGGATCATATAAGGTCCTGCAGTGATTTGGAAGGGTAAGGTGGACCCCTGACCTTGCTAAATTTTCACTCAAATTGAATAGGTTACATTTCATTTGTTTAAATTTTATTATTATGCACTGTCTACCATGAACTGCTTTTCAGTTTTTAATGGCACAGTTCTGATAACTAACAATGAATGAATAGTCTTAGAAAAGTAGAACAGGATCTTGAAATATATTATCTCCTATAAGCCAAAATAGGTTTAGGAGAAAATAGTAGGGTGTCAGCACTAGTATTCAGTCTATCTCCATATTGTTTCTTTTCCTGGAGTATTTGCTTCCTCTCTAACTCTATTCTCTTTAGGGTGATTAATAACCATTGCTGTTTGCTCATAGTTGATCTCAATCCAAAATTCCACTCAGGATATATCTGCAAGAATATTTGCTCTCATCACTTAGAGTATGCTTCATTAAAATAGATACAATAACAAACTTAATACCAATAAATTTTTAAAACTTTTTTCAGCAAAATTTAGCAGTGTAATTTTTAATTACTCATTTTTTTTCTTTTTCATGTTCTCAATTCTGTAATACTTATCCTGAATTTTAATAGGAGAGTTTGCCAACAAAAAATCAATATCCATATCTCTGGTATTTTGAACATTTATTTTCTCAATAATATATATATTTTTAAATGTAATAATAGCAAGTTTAGAACAAATTGACTACCTACCTAATATAAAAGAAAGAATGTAGGATAACATATAAGACAACAACTTTCATGTGTGTATACTGAAATCCCTTTTATTTCCACAATGGGGATCTTTTGAGGGATTGCACACTGAAATGTCTCTAGTTTACATCCATATGTCAAAGAATCTGCATTTGCCATTGAATTTAGAAGTCAAAACTCTTTAATGACAAAATACTGCTTCTATTAGGTTATTTACATAGAGGTTTAATTAGAAGACACAACTTCCATCTTTGTTCTCCATATGGTTCAAGAATGGCATCTTTCTCCTGGATATTCCCCATGCCATGTTTTGTCCTTGAATGTTGCTGCTTCAGTGTGTTTTTAATAGATTTCATAGGCTAATTGACATGGTGCACAGCTAAGATGTGTTTTTAGTATCTGATGGGTTATATCAATTTTGCCAATGTGTTGATGTTCTGTGAAACTCTCTGAGAATTTCAGCAGTTATTCATTCACTCTGAGGTCTACCTTTTTAGTTTAAAGATATAATTTTATATTTCATAATATGTTATAATCTGTCCTTCTGCATTGTCTTCTCAAGTAATTGTAAACTCTTTGAGCACAGAGAATGCATCTCATTCTTCTTGTATCCCTAATATGTAATGCAATGCAGGATGTGATAAATGTGCATGGCATGGCTGAATTCCCACTCATGAGTGTGTATTGCTTCCTGAGAGATTCAGCATGTTTGATATACATGGAACAAGCCACAGAAGTCTGGTGTCAGAGACAGCCCTGTCTTAGACACCAAAGTAGATTTTCAGCTTGAGAGTGCCTCATAAAATTTGATTTTGTTGCTTGCTTTGTTAAAAGTAAGTCAACTTTGTTTGTTCCTTCCTTCCTGAGTATATACGTTTCTGCAATGTTAGGAGCATATTCAGCTCTCTCTTAAGAAGCTCAAAGAGACTAAAGAAATGATGCAAAATTAACATCGTTCATGGAACTTTTATCATTATGTAAGATAAATGATTGTATGCTTTTTATATTGAATAGGTATTTAATCTTATATTGTATTTACATTTATATTGAATTCAAAATATTGAAATTGTAATCATGGCAAATTTCTGAACACAAACTTTTATACATTTAATCAAGTTGAAGATATTAAAGTAGCAAAATAAATTTATTCAAATATATGTATATTATGCAGTATAATACATTTATAAGAATGTGTATTTTGGTGTTTTAATTATTAAACTATGTAATGTATAAAATATTTCATAATTCTATTTTCATTGTTCTTAGGTTTACTTATTGTGACATTTGTACAGATATTAGTGATAAATAAATTAAATGTGCCTTTTTTACGTATTTTGTAGCACATTATTAAATTATATGATCACATAATATATCACATAACATTTCATATCACATAATATTATATATGTGCAAAACATATTACATATCACATGTACTATAAATTTTTGCTAAATATTTACCATATTGTATGACAGGTAATGACTAAAACAGTTTACCAAGTAGGGAATTATATTACTTTCCCACATTTCATATTTAAGTTTACTGAGTGATAGAGAAATTACATGAATTGGTCAATATCTAGAAGGAGCCCTAATTAAAGGGCTGTTGTAGCTAGCTGGAATGAAATTGGTTCCACCAATATCTAACCACAAGATCACTGAGGGTCGGTCAGAAAATCAGCGGGGACATCAAACCTAGGTCAGAGTACTCCTGAGGAAGACAGAAGACAGAAGACAGAAGAAGGAAGAAAGAAGAGAGAAGAAAGAAGCAATCTTTCTCAGCTAAGGTCTATAAGCCTTCACTCTAACCCTAAGAAGACAAGAATTCCATACTAAAAACTCTATGTAGTTAGTAAAAGCACTCTGCCTTGCAATATCACTGAGGGAAATGGGACATCAAACCTAGGTAGTTAGCAACAGGGTCTATGCCTTCACCCCTATTCCATACAACTCTATGTATTTACATGGTAACATAAGATGGTTGGTTTAATAAAAGATATGTATTATAAAAGAATATTTCTTGGCTGTTTAATCTTTTGTTACACATGTTTGTGCAGAATTTTATGTGATACCCACAGGAAGCTTAGAACATTGAAAAGGTGGTATAGAAATACAAACACTATATTTCTAAGATAGGCTTAATATTAGATGTTCAGTCTAGCTCTCCCGCCTACCTTTATTTTAACTCACACAATCGAAAAGTCATCATATGAGTTAATTTTCTTGGTGTAATAAAAATATTAATATTTTTTCTTTCAGATATGTATATTATTATACAAGAAGTAAACTCTTAATTGGTAAGTTCTTAGAATAACTTCAAAGTTTGAGATTTACAAATGTAACTAATTGGAAATCACTAATAATCTCACATGACCATTATTTTATTCTAACCAAAGAGTGAATAGCAATCATGAGGTTGGGTATCAGATTAGCATTTTCATTACTAGAATATTCCCATTTTCTTGCTGAAGGATAAATTGCATAGGCTTTGGGTAAAAGGTATTTCACTGTGCAGTACTTTGATATTGATTTGCTTGCTAGATATCAATAAGCATATCATTTTTCGTATTGCTAGGTTAAACTTTGTATTTACATTTAAAGCCATTTGCTTAAAATTCCACTACTTCTGCATGATTGAGCACCAAGTGCACACCATCAATGACAGAATTACATGCCATCATGTCATTAGAACTCTTGCTTTTCCTGGAACTTGTCATCTGATTATAATTGATTTAATGTTATAGTTTCTGATAATAATATGTATTAGGTAACTAAGCCTCATATATGCTCACTGATCAGTTAATGTATACCAGTTTTTAATGCAAGATACTCATATGTTCTTGCTTATCTGTGTAACACTGATCATTGACCAGATTGAAAATTCTATGTTTTCAGAGGTAGATGGAAAATATATTCTAAAACAGAAATTCCAAAGATGATGAATATTCTCCATAATGTAAGAGAAGGGAAAAGTTTTTATCCCCAAAAATATTATTTTGTGCTATTTTCTTTCCATATCCATTGCAAAATTGTTTTAAAAGTCTTTTTACCTTTAGAAGCCACTTCAGCATTATCTCAAACATGAAGAAAAACTAGCAACTGTGTAGCATTTAACCTAATGACTGCCCATCAATAAGCATCCAAAAAGTATTTGTTGTTTCTGTTCATGACACCAGTGTTGATGCTACTATCATTTTTATTTGTAAAAGGAAAACAAGAATACCCATTCTTAGCATACCTGAAAATAAATGAACTTTTATTTTTCACCTTAATTAATGGAGGTGAGAAAGCATTAAATTATTCTCCTTTACTAATCGCTTTTAAAGCTTCCCGTGCTACTCTTCTTCTTTTATCAAAAGTCTCAAGCATAGAGCTTTATTCACTGTGTAGTCTAAAACTATTAAATATCAGAAATATGAACCATTAAGGTTCATTTCATTTTCCAAAGTAAAATCTATAAGTATCCTAATACCAAACATATTATAGTGGTCAAACTGCCTCAAATCCCATAAATGATATCATTCAGATAATTTATTTTTAAGATCATTTACTAAAGTATTTTGTGGTTCTCAACTATAGCTAAAACTTGTGTGTGTGTGTGTTTGTGTATATGTGTGTCTGAATTTCTAGGCAAGTGCTTAATACACAGGATATTTTGTTTACCTCCTTTAATTCCTTTTCAAACTATTACTTTATTATATCAATTCTGGGAGTTATGTCATGCTTACAAACATGTAAAATATTTAAAATAGTTTGATCTTTGGCTCACTATTGTTAAATTTACTTCTGCAGAAAGAGCTTATAAATTATTAATAGAAAATTTTAAAGAAATGATATATTGTCATAAGTAAATGCATTACTTGGATTCCACAGTACTGCTTGTCCCCATCAAAATGTTATAGTGCAAGCATCAACTCATATACTTCAATGTAACAAGATGTATCACAAAATGCCTTATAGCAGCTAGTGTATGTGCTGGCCATCTGCTTTGCACGCTGTCATCGTGTCACCAAAAAAACACTTCTTGCTTAGAAAGCAAACAAGCCATATTCTGGGTTATCATTCTTTCATTAATTAACTTTTCAAAACCTTCTTGAGTGTTCACCCCATTATAACTACTGTTCTGAGCATTTAGGATACATCATTGAATAAAACCGATTTTTTTAAAAATTTTGCCTTGTGGAACTTATATAAATGACACCATAAACAGTAAATTGCATAGTAAACTAAAAAGTCATAATGTCACTTAAGGGAAATTATCGGACTAAGATAAATTGGATTAGAGATACCAGTCTGTAAGGAGATGGGAACAGATCACAATTTAAATAGGATGGTTAAGATGCAGCCTCTGAGAGAATGCCATTTGTATGAATACTTGAAAGATAAGGCACTAGCTATGTGGATATCCCAGGGAAGTTCTGTTCAGGTAGAGGGGACATTTGAAGCAAGTATTTTATGGCTGGAACATATGTGCTTTATCTAGGATACATCAAGGGAATGACGTGGGTAAAATGGTAATTAGGGAAGATTTTCTCAGAGATCTGCCAATGTTGATTTGTGGATTCAGAACATTATCTTTTGTAAGCCTTTTCAAAGACATGCTATTTTTCTAGTTCAAATTAGTAACTAGCTAATGAACTGGTGAGTTTTTCATATGGCTTTTGTCTAGGTCTTAGTCACGTGGGGTGGGGCATGACTGATCATAATCTAAAGTAGTCTCATTCTGGGTGACTGTTAAAAATGTGTAAATTACATGTTTAAGCTGTCTGGAGAAACTACAACTTTCATTTCAATGGTACCATGCTTGAGTCTCAGTAAGAAGAAATATTGAATATATTTTAAATTTAAATTTTGATAAAACAATATATTCTGTTTGAAATTCATATCAATTTTGTCATAATATGTGTCCCATTTACTAATACATAACTGAAAACATGCTCTGAAAACAATGACATTTCTGGAGATTTTGTTTTTCTAATTTCAATATTGTGATTGACATATAGTTAAGAAGGAAGAAAACAATGTAATAAAATTAAATGCACTAAAAATTGCATTATTCTCATATAATCAGAACCATTTATATTATTATACATAAGTTAGAGAGACAAAGTACTTTTAAAAACTACTAAAACTTAAATGAAAATGATAAAAATAATCAAATACACTTTATAGGGTGCAAATAATATACATGCAAATTTGTCTGGAATCTTTATAATTTCCTGTCTAAAGATATAAGATCATTTAAAGTAAAAAGAAAATTCATAAAAAATTCTATCACTCTTTATATGAATATCTGAGCAATTAATTTTGTAAGGTAACTTTCCTTAAGGAAATATTCCTGTGAAATGGAAACAAAAAGTAAAAGAAAAATAATTATAACCATATCTTTTTATTTTTAGTTTTTGCTTAAATAGAGCTTGCACAGCAGATTTTATACTTTGTCTGTCTGGCTCAATTCTGGGCACTGGGATGTTTAAAGCAAGTGATAGAGTTCACCTAACAGAAGTCTACAGTCAGCAACCTCATTTCTATTTCTGTCTTCCAGAATTGGGCCAGAGAGTTTTGTTTAAGATAAAAAGACACTGTGTTTGCTTATCTTTTTATGTGTATATGGTTCCCTCCCCCTGCCCCCGCCAAAAGCATGTAAGAGTATTATACAAGAGTTTTGGGAAGATTAAGGGGAAGAAGAAGAAATTTTTTTTTTTGTTTTTGTTGTTGTTGTGTGTGTGGTGGGGCATAGCTTAAATTAATTCGATGGAAATTAAAAACCAGGAATGAAAACCTGCTCTTTCGAACCACTAAAATAAGTGTATGTGTCTGAAAATAGCTTTCTTTGTAATCTGTACTATTATGGCTTCTACAAAGAAAAACCTTTCAACTACTGACGTATTTTCATATACATGTAATTTTAGAAGACTATTCTAGATTATAAATATTTCCTAGATTTTAATGTATATTGATGATTGAATCAATTCTTAATCTTGGGATTCCCTAACTATGTAATACACAGGTTATATTCAACATTGCATTAGGTTGGTTTTTCCATATGAACTTAAATTTTTTTAAATTATTTTTTTGTAGTTGTGCATGGACAGCTTGCCTTTATTTTATTTGTTAATTTTTATATAGTATTGAGGATTGAACCCAGTACCTGACACATGCAAGACAAGTGTTCTGCCAGTGAGCCCCTTTCCATTTGAATTTCAGAAGAGTTTTCATAACTTATGTAATTATTAAATATCTTTTACTAAGATTGTACCCACCCTGCTTCTGCCCGCCCCGCATTGCACATAGGCACCAAGGTATTGAGTCATCTTACATATTTTTCAACATCATGCTTAATGTGTTTAATATGTGCTGGGCTATACTTTTCTAAGTATCAGTCTTCTGATTTCTAATTCACAATACTATTTCTTGCTTGTTTCTTTTACCTCACTCCTCAAACAACACTTTTTATTATCAATTTGAAAATTTTTTTACCCCCAACCTCTTTTCTCAATTTAATCAATTCAACCAAGCTTTCTCATTTACTCTTTTCAGCTCTTGGAAAATAGTATTTTTGTTTGTTTGTTTGTTTGTTTGTTTGTTTTTTCAAATACATGATCATTAGCAGTAAGTGCTTGGGTGGTTCAAAGACACTCTTTGGCCTGAACTAATTGGACAGGATTCTAATTTTGTTCTGTTTTCTAGTTTGATTTCTATTTCATTTATTTTCTATAAAGCAGCCAGAGCCCTGTGTTCAAAGAAAATCTGACAAATCCTAGAAATCTCATAATTCCTGTATAAAGTTCAAGCCCCTGCTTTTACTGTAAGCCAATGCCTCTCTAAATAAATTATCTACCTTCTAATTCTCTGGCCCAAAGTTACTTCTCCAACATCAGATTCTGCCCCCAGCTCTGTTCATTACCTGCTCCTCTCTCTATCCCATTATAGATACCATAACACTTTGAATCTTATTTTCAACCCTGACTTGATCATGTTAACATTTAAGTGTATACTAAAACATTGGACTTCTCACTGGACTTTCATTAAATGCCTGAACTTTCCCCTACCTGGAACACGTTCCCTACATACTAGCTGCCATGATTGATCAAATCTTCTTTGTTCTCTTCTTGGCTTTTATACTGTGTGACTTTTCTACTAAGAAATGTTTCCCCCATTCTTCTGACGCAGTTTGTAGCAGCTGCTCTTCATTTGTCTTGATATCTACATTCCGAAGCACTGCACCATTTCCAAACTTTATTTTAATTGTTTTTTGTTTGTTTCTTTGTTTTACTTGTCTTTGCCACCTACTCTTTACTAAGAGTTTTTTAATCAGTATTGTACATTGAATGAGTCTTAAGATTCTCTTTTTAACCATTCTGGTCATCATATGTCATATTCCTATTGGGCTAATTATATTAGTTGATTTCTGCATTTATACCATGAATCGTGATGGGGATAGAAAGAGGGTAGATAGATAGATAGGTAGCTAGATAGACAGACAATACATTCACATCAAAAGTAAGTACATATTTAATGGAGTCCTTTAAATTGTATTCCCACTTTATAAAATAGTAGATTATATCCCTTGAAAATTATTATAAAATTAATCAGTAATTTGTTTATGGAGAAGGAGATAATTAGTATTTAGATAATTTTAATATATAATTTCAAATTGCTTTCCAAATATAATATAGGAATTTTCATGGTCATCAGTAGCATAAATAAGTGCTCATTTTTTTATTCTCTCAAAAGGAGTTACACTTATTTTTAAATCTAGGTTAATTGGATACAATAAAATGTTACTGAATTATTAATTTTTATTTCTGAATTTATTTTGTTAGAAAATTTCACCTACTTACATTTTATTTTCTTATTTGTCTGCTATTACCTTATTTATCTGTTTACCAATTTATGGAATGATAAAAAATTTTATGAGTAATTTATATACTAAATGCAATAACATTCATTTCTGTTATATATACTTAGAATTGCCTTGAATAGTTGCCCGTAGTATTGATTCTTTGGCATATATTTACATGTAGAAGTTTAATTTGCGTGTGCTTGTGTGAGTATATGTGTATATTCAAATTTTAATTTGTACTATTTTTCTTTTAACCTATTTTCTCTTTAGTAAGTTCCTCCTTGATACAGAATTTGCTAAATATGAATATAGTTTTCCTCTATTTTCAGATTGAGCTTTTAAATTTATTTATTTAAAGTTTATTAGAGTATTTGAAGATTGTTCTCTAGTGTTGTAATAATGGTATATTTTTTAAAAATTACTCAAATTACTGATTTAATTATTTTCAGTAGCTCCCCTTTTTTGCTTTACCAAACAGTTGCTTATAAAAAAAGTTTCTTGATGACAAATCTCTCCTTTTTATATTGAAAACCCTGTTTATTTATATTCTGTTACAGGACGTATCCTTTAAATTTACATGTTGTTAGTAATTCCATATCCCTTCTTCTTCTTCTTCTTCTTTTTTTAATGGTTTATTACAAAAACTAGCACATACTGTGTGCTCCACAAGATAAAATTAATTAACAATAGTGCAACTGAATAATGACATGGTGGAATAGATGGAAAGCCCTGAGTTTCAACCCAGAAAATCAGTAACCACCAAAAGTACAGGAATAATTAATGTTCTTTAAGAATAATAAGACAGCTATAAAAAAAAAAAAAGATAAAGATAGAGTAATAGACTTCAGCAGCACCTGAAGTATGACCATTCAGTGAGTGAGAGGGAATTCCTATTGGATTTTATGACATCTGGGAAGGGGAACTAATGTAAAGGGCACTTTATTATCTAGGCTATGTGTGGAAGATCAGGAATCTTCACATTTTTCTTTTATGTTTTATATTCTATTTTTAACTTTTGCAATCCCAAATGATATTCATTCATGTATTCATCCATCCATCCATTCATTCATTCATTCAACTCATTAGATCAATGTTTACCCAGACCAAAAAACATCCAGGTTTAGGAATAAATCTGGTATAAATCCACTGGAAGCACTAGACAGTGACAGACTGATGGCAGACCTTTGAAACTGGCAGTTTGAACCTTCATGAGCCTGTACACACCAGTCACAGTTTACCATCATTTAATCTGTCCAGATCTCAAGCGGTAAGATCTATAATGGGGCTCTCAGAGACTGTTTGGCTGCACACGAAAAGGATGGGACAAGACAACTATTATTAATCCTGGTCGGGGATCACATACACACTACCACATTCTCTGTAGTTCATCATGGGGTGCTTTTTAGAGCCAATCGACTGCCTTGGAGAAGTGTGAATATCTGCCCTAGTAGTGAAAATATAGCATGGGAGACTTTCAGAACCATCATGACTGTCCCAACAAAGTACAGGATTGTGTTCCAAACCCTGAAAGAAAATGACTACCAACTGAGATTGCTAGTCCCTGCAAACCTATCGTCTAAAATTAAGAAAAATAAAAATCTCCCACAATAAGCAGAAACTAAAAGAATTCCTGACTGCTAAATGTTAATTGCAGAAAACACTTAATGAAATACTAAACACAGAAGAAAGTGAAAAAATAATGCCAGAGCTCATAAATGGATGAACTTCATTAGAAGAGAAGTTAAGCAAGTGAGGATTGGGATGAAATTAAATATTATAAGTAAATAAAAATGAAAGAAAATAATAAATATCTCTCTGTAATCATAAAAAATATAAATGACCACAACTCTTCAATTAGAACACATAGACTTGTCACAGTGGATTAGGAGATAAGACCCAAATATATGTTGCTTACATGAGACTCATCTTACAGGCAAGGGCATGCACAGGCTAAAAGTAAAAAACGAAAAAATTATATCCTATGCAAATTGAGCCCAAAAGAAAGCAAGAATAGTTACTTCCATATGCAACAAAGCAGAGTTCAAGCCAAAATTATTCAGATGAGAAAAATAAGGTCCCTTGGTACTGGTCAAGGGAATAATTTTATAGGAATTTATAATTATATTAAATATCCATGCTCCATATATGCTCCCAATTACATAAAATAGACAATATTCAACAAAAAGTCTCAGATAAACCCCAATACAATAATGCTAGGTGATTTTTAACACATCTGTCAAATCAGTAGGTAAGTCATATAAATATAAAAACAGTAAAAATACTTCAGACCTAAAACAAGCAAACCAACCAAAACCACAAAAACAAAAAACCTACAAATCAAATGGACCTGATATCGGTAGACTATTTCATGACAGCTGAATCCACCTTGTTCTCTAGTAATCTTCTCCAAATTATAACATGTTTTAGGTTACAAAAAAAATCGTATCAAATATAAAAAATATAATCCCCTGCATCTTATCTAATCAAAATTAAATAAAATTAGAAATCAAAAGTAAGAAAAACTATAGAGACTTTGTAAACATATCAAAATTGAGCAGCACACTTTTGAACATGGAATGAATTTTAGATGACATTAGAAAAAAATAATTAAAAATAATTCCTACAAAAAAATGAGGAGAGACACAATGTATTAGTATCTTTGGGACATTAAGAAGGCTGTCTATGAGGAAAGTTTATAGGTCTGCAAAAAATAAGAAAGGACTCAAATAAACAAGCTATTGATGCATCTCAGAATCTGAGAAAAGTAGGGGAAAAAGCAATTCTTAAACAAGTAGAATGAAGGAAAGTATTAATATCAAACCTGAAAATAATGAAATAGAGATAAACAACAATACAATGCAAAGGATGACTAAAGCATAGAGTTGCTTCTTTGATAAACAAGGTTAACAAACCCTTAGTTAAATTAATGAAAATGCAAATTAATAAAATTAAAGTTGAAAAAGAGATATTGCCACAGATATAACTGAAATTCAAGGAAATGTTTCAGACTACTTTTAAAACATGTATTCCAATAAATTGGAAGATCTAGAAGAAATGGGAAAATTTATAGATATACATAACCTACGAAAATTATACCAAAAATGTATGGAGAACATAACCAGATCAAACCATATCAACAACATGCAAAGAGATAGAAGCAGTAATAAAATAATAATAATAATAACTTTCAAAGATAAAGCCCAAAACTAGATGGATTTTTATATAAATTCTGCCAAATTTTTGAAAAAGAATACATGTCAGTGATCCTCATATTATTCCATTAAGTGGAAAAGTGTTGAAGACTTCCAAGTTTATTCTATGAAACCAGTATTCTCATACTGAACTCAGATCAGGACACTTAAAGGAAAGAAAACTACAGACTAATGTGCCCGATGAACACAAAATCAAAAATCCTTAATAAATATTACCAATTCATATACAACAGCACATTGATAAATTATACATCATGATCAAGTTCATTTCATTCAAGATATTTAGGAATAGTTTGAAATACATAAATCAGTAAATATAATTTATCACATAAAGTAGAATAGTAAGTAGAATTAAAGACAAAAATTAAGTAATCATCTCAATAGATGCTAGAAAAAAGCTGAAAAATTTCAGCACTGCTTTATGTTAAAAAGTAAATAAAACTGAAGAAATCAGTGATAGAAGGAACTTATGTTAACATCAAAGCCACTGTCTTACCACAAGGGGAAAAACTGAAAGCATTTTCTCTAAAATTGGAAAAAAAAGACAAGGATATCAACTCTCACCACACATATTCAATGTACTACTTGCAATTTTATCCAGGAAATTAGAAAAGAAAAGAAAATTAGAGAGATACAAAGAGGAAAGAAAGAAGTCAAATTATCACTGTTTGCAGATGATAAAATTCTATACCTAGAAGATTTAAAAAAAAAAAAAACCTCCACCAAAAGACTTCTAGAGCTGATAAACAAATTCAGAAAGACAATAAGGTACAAAATAAACTTACAAAAATAAAGTTTTTATATACAGCAAAAAATGAATCCACTGGAAGATATATCAGGAAAACTATCTCATTCAAAATGAAGTTTAAAAAAACTTAGAAATAAATCTAAGCAACTAAGTAAAAGATGACTAAAATTTTTATATATACATATAAAACACTGAACAATGAAATGAAGAAGACACTAGAAAATGAAAAGACTGCCCATGTTCAGGCAGGATTGGTATCATTATAATGGTCATATCACCAAAAGCAATGTATAGATTTAATGAAATTGCCATCAAACTACCGCTTACGTTCTTTACAGAACTAGACAAAACAGTCTTACAAATAATATATAAAGTAATTGACCCAGAAGAGACATAGCAATTCTGAGCAAAAAGAGCAATGCTGAAGGTATCACAATACTTGATTTGAAAATATACTATAAAGCTATAGGAACAAATTCATTATGGTATGGGCATAAAACCAGACATGTAGACCAATGGAATAGAAAACACAGAGACAAATCCACAATCATATGACCCTTAACAAAGCTTTCAAACACATATGTCAGAGAAAAGACAGACTTTTAAACAAATGGTGTTAGAAAAACTATACATACATTTTTAGAAGAATGAAACTCTCCCAAACTCTCACCCTGTGAAAATCAACCCAAAGTGGATCACAGACCTAGGAATTAGATCAGAAACTTTACAACTGCTGGAAGAAAACAGGATCAGTACTCTAACATATAGGTGCAGGATGTGACTTCCTAGATAAGATTTCTAAACTCAGGAATTAAAACTAAGAATTATCAAATGACATGACATCAAATTTAAAAAATCTTCTACAGAGCAAAGGATACAATTAAGAGCATGAAGAGTGAGCCTATAGAATGGGAGAAAAATTTTGCAAGTTACTCTCCTAATAAAGGGTTAATATTAAAAAAGTATAAAGATTTCAAAAATTTAGCACCAAAATACCCCAAATGACCCATTTAGTTAATGGGAAAATGAACTAAACAGATAATTCTCAAAAATTACAAATAGTCAAAAATAAATTTAAAAAATGTTCAACATCCTTAGCAATCAAGGGAATGCAAATCAAATTTACACTAAGATTTCATCTCGTTTCAGTTAAGTTGGAAACTATCAGGAATATACATCATAACAATTGCTGGTAGGTTGTGAAAAAAATGGAACATGTTTACATGTTGGTGGAATGGTGGATTAGTCTCATCACTAAGGAATTCAGTATGGATGTAAACACCATATGTCCTAACTCTTCCACTCCTTGGCATTTAATCAAAATATCTGAAGTCAACATATTATAGTGATACACACACATACCCAGGTTTATAACAGTGCAATTCAGAATAGCCTAATTATTGTACCAGCTAGATGCCTGTCAAAGAATGAATGTATAAAGAAAACATATTTATATATAACAAACTTTTTTTCAGTCATAAAAAAGAATGGATTATTCATTTGCAGGCAAATAGATGGATCTGGAGAACATCATGTCTAACGAAATAAGTCAACCTCAGAAAGTGAAGAGTCATATGTTTTTTCTCATAAATGAAAGCTAGAGGGAAAAAAAAAAAAAAAGTTTTCATCAAAATAGAATGGAGACCATACGGCACAGGATGGCAATTGGGCAAGGAGAAGTACTGGACAATGAAATTGACCAAATTATATTATGTGCGCATATATAACGTATCACAATGAATCCCACTGTTTTGAAGAATCATAGGGCACCAATATAAAAAGTAATTAATGTAGAAAGGCTTAACATGGCACCTAAAAATTTGTAGGTGCAAGGACAATGTTACCTATATCATGTTTTCAGAATTCTTTGCTCAAGTAATAACAAAGAATATGGTGGTATGAATGAATGAATGAATTATAGCATTATGATCTTGATTATGCAAATTTATCATTTAAAACTAATCCATGATTTCAGATATCAGGATTTTGAATAATTTTGAAAGTGTTAACTAGAGAAAAAAAGCATGAAGGAAGGCACTCTTAAGTTATGATAAAGTTTTGTGTGCTGATTTGCTTGCTAGTCATTTGGGAGCATTCAGTATTTGAAAATGAATCAATTAAATGCTTTCGATTTGTGAATTTTTTATAAGCTTTTATAAATATTACTACTCAACTTATGATGGATTAGTCTTTTTTTTTTTTTTTTTTTTTTTGGTACCAGGGATTGAACTTAGGGACACTCCACCACTGAGCCACATCCCCAGCCCTTTTTTGTATTTTATTAGAGACAGTGTCTGAGTTGCTAAGTGCTTCGCCATTTCTGAGGCTGGCTTTGAACTCGCGATCCTCCTGCCTCAGCCTCCCAAGTGCTGGGATTACAGGCGCACACCACCGCACCCTGCTAGGAGTAGTCTTTTGATAAACCCATTGAAGGTTGAAAATATCTTAATTCAATATTGCTTTTAATATACTTAATCAAACAAACATCATAGCTTAACCTCTCAGGCACTGAAAAGTATCAGTTGTTTACCCTGTGATCTTGTGGCTGACTGTGAGCTTTATTTTGCTTCTATTGTCCAGCATTGAGAAAGAATACCATACTGAATAAATCTAGACCAAGGAACAGATCAAATGCAAATTTCAAGTATGTTTTCTACTAAAAGCCATGTTTACATTATGAAGTTAAAATAATCATAAGTCTAACCATCAGAAGTCAGAAACCATCTGTAAATGTGAGTTAACACAAAACAAATACAATATATAGTATAACCACACTTATGTCATCATAATCATTCTATTCTTGTTTTAGACATAATGAGCATGCAACTGGAAAATCAGATTATTCAATTCCAGAAAATGGCATCAAAGGAGTGATATGAAATATTCATCTTGAATCTTCAATTCTAAGTCCCCAAATGAACTCAAGCAAACATTTCAAATCTTCTTAGATTACATTTGCTTGATGTGGTTGGGCATAAACAACCATCTTATACCTCAACTCTTATCCAAAACCTCCCTTTATTTGAAACCATATTATCCTGTTCTAGGAAGAGGAATAAACAAAGAAGAGAAACAGGAATAAGAGGATAGTCACCTTCATGTTACACAAGGACTGGGACTGAAGTCCCTCCAGTGACATTAAGAGAAACTGAAGAACAAGCAACCAAGGCTTGTTTTTGTTCTCCATCTATTGAAAAGAAAACAAGGAAGTAAACAGAAAACAGTAAGTCAGTTGTTACACAGAAAAAAGGTCTCAGAAATTTAGTAATTGAAAATAAATTTATACAAGAAAGCTGAGGAGATGAATACGGAGATCCTCTCTCTTATACAGGAAAAATAAGTGGGCCTGTTTTTCATATCTAACTCCAAAACAGCAAGAGAGTACAAATTAAGTAATAGTATCCATATTGTGACTCTTAACCTTTAGCCTGTTTGAAATCTTTAAACGATTGGATCTTTTCTAATACACATCTCTGCAATTTAACTGATATGGCTTTACTTTACCCACTGGCATGGGATAAAATAGGGGATGATGATTAAATTCTCATTTCCAATTATTTTAAGACATTGGTGGTGTGGTGGTGATACAGAGGTATATAATAAATTTATGAAACGAATTATATTAACAAAAACAATTTGATTAAGTGACATAAAGGTGAGTTACAAAACCACCTATGGTACATAAGCAAATACATATGCAATAACCAAATAGACAAAAATGCTTACATTAATGCTTGGTGTATTTATCATATATAAATTATAGAAAGATATTTCATGAATATAAAACTAAGTATATATTCATAACCTACAAGACATAAGTTTAGTCTAAGACATTTAATATACCATATAAAACACAGGACAGTCAGAAACAAAAGAATAAAGACTCAAAGGAAAATTTTATCACTTCCCCTCTAACACTCATTTTGAAGATAAAAGTCCTTGTATTAGTTTGAAACTATCAAAGAAATAATCACTCTTATCAAATTTCCAATATATTCTAAATACATTTTTCCCTTCAAATGGCAGGGTAAAAAGAAAAGAGTAGGAATACTAAAGTGATTTTAATGTGATAAATTTTGGGTGAGCCCCCAATGGAATGCCTATGAAAGGTCAATGACCAGGTGATTCTATTTGAGCAGAGAATAGAGCCACCAAAGGAAGATGAAGGAAATGGACGGCGAATCTATGAATAGATCCTATGTGAGTAATGAACACTTACTCTAAATCCCAGGTATTTTTAATTATCAGATGCTTATTTTATTGGTATATGGCCTGTTGTTAGAGGGCAAATTAAACATCCAGATGATGCTCGGTAATATTTTCCTTTAGAAAATAAAACTGTCTTTTATATTTATCTCTTTACTTCAAAAAAAGAGAAAAATATTTGAGATTATTAATCATGATTCTCAAGTCAGCCCCACTGAAACCATTATGATTCAAATACTCAATGTTATGTTAAGAAGTTTTTGTGAAAACTATTTGTCTAAAATTGTACTGGTATTTTTGAGGGATAAAATATCTGCATCAATATCACAGAGATTCCAGAATACTGAAACATCTTTAAATAACTTAATATATATTTTAAAGTAAAATAACTTAAGCAACACTAAAAGTTGTAAGAGATCAAAACAGAAACAACATTAAACAAGATTAGAAACCTTTGTAGACTTCCAAATTAATCATTTTGAATCATGAAATATTAAATAATTATCATTAAAATATTTCTGTAAGTATATGATAAAAGAAAAACAAGAGGGCTGGGGCTATGGCTCAGCAGTAGAATGCTTGTCTCGCATGTGTGAGGCCCTGGGTTAGATCCTCAGCACCACATAAATAAAATTTTAAAAAAGATATTTGTGTCTGCTTATTTAAAAATAAAAGAAAGAAAAATGAAACATATATAAATAATAAAACAAAACCACTTTTTTGTAGAAGTAAAAATATTGGTTAATTTTTAATAACCTGGAGATAATAGTACTAAATATTGACATTTGTGTAAATATCTGTTTATAAACAGAGAAAGCAATGTATATATACACACACACACACACGCACAGAGAATGCTCACAAGTAAATATGCACACCAGCATTTCTACTACTTTATTGTTCTGTTGATTTGAATCAAGTTATTAAGACCAATTCTCACTTGGGTGAGAGGAAAAGATATATTCATGTTGTGAAAGAAAAATATTGAAGTTTTTCTACATTTTTTATTGGTGGATTATAGTTGTATATAATGGTGGGATTTGTTGTTACATATTTATATGGAATTTTAATATAAACTATGAAAGAAAGAGAGAGAATAAGAAGAAGAAAGGAAGGAAGGTAGGTAGAGAGTTCCATCACTGTGACAATGTGCATTAATATAAAATGCTTATGACAATGTGAAAACCACAATGTTTTTGGAAAGAAATCTCATAAATCTAAAAGAAAATTTACCATATTATTTTTGTAATTCTATTCTCTATTTTTAGAGTATCAACAGGGTAAGGGTAAATGAATATAAGATGAGAGAGATAATACTTTGTGCAGAGAAGATATTGATGAGAACAAAAATATCCATTCAGTAATTGTATGATAAAAATTAAGATAAAAGTGATGAGGCGAGACAAGGTGCAGCATGTTTCGGTGCTCTTTTTTGAGTTAGAATAATTAAGGAAAATATCTGATCAGGTGCTATTTAAGCAGAGACCTAAATAAAATCACAGGCCAGGCCATGCAAATATCTACACAAAGATTTCTCAAGTTATATGAAGGGAAACTCCAAATACCTAAACGATAGACTGTTGTTCAAAGAAGCTAATGTAATGATTTAAAACTGGAATAGAGCAAATGACAAGTTAAAATTGGATAAAATAAAATTTGAGAAATGATGGGAAATGTGTAGGTAACTCGCACATAATGGCAGAACTTTGCTTGAATCACTGAAGGAAAATGAGATGCCAGGGGAAATGAGAAGCCCCTTAAGAATTTGGAGCACAGATATGATGATGTGACCTGATTACTATTTTCAAAGGATCACTCTTCCTGCTATATATACAATAGATTTTTGAAGACCAAGAGTAAAGCAGAGAAGACCATCTGGGGTGCTATTGTGAGATTCCAGTTGAGAAATGGCGTTGCCTTTGACTAGAAAGTACTGAAAAGTGGTCGTATTGTGAATAGATTTCTAAGTTAAAAGCAGGATTTGTCAATAAATCAATGTGGATGTGAAAGAAAGTAGGGCTTCAAGGATGACCTACAGGCCTTTGGCCTCACAATTCAAAAAATCGAGTTGCCATTTATTGAATTGGGGGAGATAAGAGGAAATTATGAGAATGTCAAAATTTCCATACTAGGGACATTAAGTATGAGACACTTATTACTTTAAACAAATGGAGATATCAGAAGACTAGTTATATATGGGTCTGAAATTTAGAGGAGAATTTCAGCCTTGATTAAAACATTCAGGAGCCCTCATAATCTAACTGGTTTTAAAACCCCTGGGACTTGATGAAAGAGAGCAGAAATATATGAAAAAAAAAAATTCTAAGTCTTTGGAACTTAGCTCAAAACTTATAGCTAGGGAAAATGAGGAACAATTCACAAAGGTCACAGTGACAGTGAGGCAGGAAACAGAGATAAAAGTAGTCTGGCATGCAAATAAAGCAGGGGTGGCAATAAGTGAGGATGAAGACAGCCCAAAGGCTACAGATGTTGACAATGTAACATCAGCTTTTCTGCTATGTGGTTAGACAAAATATCACTGATATGTGACAAGAGAGAAAGTTAGAAAAGTGAATCAAAATTGGAAACAGACATTTATTAGAATACTGTTCAATGCTTTATTAAAGAATGCAACTAGCTCTTTGGTTTGATATTAAGTTTAAATAAAAAGTTTAAATGAAAAATGCTGAGTATTGGGGATACTTTGATACCATTTGGCTGGGAAGCAGAGTTGCAGAAGATAAAGACATAAAATGTAAAAGAAAACCATCCATTTTTATATCTGACTGAATATTTGTATGATAATAAAGAATGTTTTAGGTAGGGGCAGTAGAAAGAAAATGGAACTGGTTTTTTTGTTTGTTTGCTTGTTTAATGTAACTTCATGTTTTCTTGCTGGTTTTATGGAATAAGCATGCTTTTTTAGGTTAAAAGTAAAATCTAATAGAGGCTAACTGTAAAATAGCAGAATTTTTAATTCAATCATTCAATTAGGCAAGCATTCATTGGGCAAGCAATACACTGGGATTAGAATTGTGAGAAAGACAATGTAATTTCTGGCCTCATGGAGTTTGTATTCTACAGCAGTGGTGAAGGAGCCCTAATTGGGAAGGGCTGTTGTAGCTAGCTGGAAGCCATGGGTTCCACCTGATATGTATGTGACGCACCTGTAGGCACCCGCAAACCTGAAGGTATATAACCGGGTGAAAGCGGTCCGAGTTAGGAGAACGGAGAATTCAGTCAGCCGGGCAGTCACTCGGTCGGTCAGAAGAATCAGAGCGGCCAGAACGTAGGCAGAGCGGTTACAGAAAAGAAACCAGATAGAAGAAGTAATGACTGGTCAGAGTTAGGCCGAGACTCCTGAGGAAGACAGAAGACAGAAGACAGAAGAAGGAAGAAAGAAGAGAGAAGAAAGAAGCTCTAATCTTTCTCTAAGCTAAGCTCTAAGATCTTTCTCTAAGCTAAGCTCTAAGAAAAATCTTTCTTTCCCTCTCTAAGAAAAATCTTTCTTTCCCTCTCTAAGCTCTAAGAAAGTAGAAGTAAAAGTAGTAAAAGCTTAACTCTGCCTCCGAGAATTTTCCCGCGGCACCGTGGCTGGCCGCAATAGGCAGCTTACACAGTGGTTCTGGCTACATGTTTGAATTGAATAATTCTGTTATCTAGAACCTACAACTGAGAAACTTGAAGTGAACTCTTGGGATTGAAGTCTTTATATTCCTATTTTTTTTTAAATGTCAATAAGCAATTCTGATCCACAACAAAGACTGGAGTATTGCTGCTCAAAGAAATGTTTAAGGCATTCAGAGAAGCCATCTAAACTGTAGGAACAATATTTTCAAGAAAATTTCCATGCTCTCTCTACCACCTTATCCCATCTTGCTCAGGTAAGTGAACTTAAAGGTTTTTTTCTTAACATATTTCTGCTTGAATTTATCAATACATTTGTGAAATATCTTATTTCAGTAAAATATATCACTAAATTTACCATTTTATCCATTTTTAGTTGTAAATTTGAGCAATCAGTTTTTAAAGGAAGAAAGAATTCGTGGACTACTACTAACTATACTTTCTCTCATGCATGGTTTTAATATTTAACAAAAAGGTAGACTCCAAAAAACTCTATTGGTTAAGTTTTTTGTTGTTGTTTATTTGTTTGTTTTGCCTATTGGTTATACACTGTCTGCTTCTCTAATTAATAGATTGTATGAAATTACACTGTTACTACAGTTTATATATGTAGTTCTCCAAAATGGACATTCTTTCATCAATATAAACCGTAGAGACATTATCCTTTTAATTCTGATGAAATTCATTGGTAATAAAATTACAACTAAGTTACAAAAATGAAATCATTGTTTACAAATAAGCACCAGAAAGATAAGATGTAACCAGAGTCCTTGTGTACTCTATTAGCCAAGAATAATACCTAGTTTTTTTTTTTTTTTTAATTCTATTTTCTTTCTTCTCTTTGTGTAAGTAAATGCCTCATGTTCCTTTTGACTTTTCCAAATGAATGCACCCACAATAGTATGGAACAGAAAGTCTTAGCGATGTTATTGGCTTATTTACTCTCATTCTGTTATCTTCTTCGCATTTGTACTTGCTTTCTCCTTTGCCTGTTATTTTTTTTTTTTTTTTTTTTTCTTCTCTTCCCTTGCTAAGTTGTGATGTTACATTCCCCATTCTTTATTTCACAGTAAGACTGCCTCTGGCTAACAGCAACCTTTGCTTCATGTGAAGGGAATAGGTGTTTGTTATGTGCGATGTTGCTCTTCCCTATTTGTGGAAAAGTCAAACTGTGATTATATTTAGCCAGATTTTTTTTTCCACCTCATTTGAACAGAGAAGTTTCTTCCTATATTTCCTTAGAAGATGATTTCAAGTACGTTCAGCCTCTGGCTCTCAACTGGACTTTGAACTGGACTTTGACAGGGTCTGGCTTTCCAGCTCACATGTACTAATTTGATAGGCAGAAAGTCTGCATTCCTGCCTCACTTTCTAAAAAACACTTAACCACAGGCAGCTATTTTATCTTCAAGGATTTCAAGTCCCCTGTGGCATGTTATACTCATCAAATATGTCCAAGCAAAATCAAATACACAGGATCAAATAATGCTTATAACGTTTAGGGAACGATATGATAAGAAAATATTTTGAGATTTTGGAAATATGAGCTATGATTAATAAATGAATGGGAATTGACTTCACACAATAATCTAATAGAAAGCTCATTATTTTAAGTAACAAGTAGTGAAAGTGGTACTCATGACATCTTGTTGAGTATATAAAATTTGTAATAAAAAATGCAAAGCATGATATTTCTGTCTTGCTTAATTCTACATAGCTATTCATTTAAAGGAATATTTGTTCCTGCTTAACTTTTCCCCACTACAAAGAGTTTTAGAAAATGATTTCTAAAAATTCTACTCATCAAAATTTTAGCATTCTACAATCATCAATGAAATATACTCAACATATCTGAATCATTTTTTCAATGTCTCCTGAACAAGATTTTGTTTCTGCCTCCTAATCACATTTTTAGCTCCAGTTTTCTATGAAACTGCTGAGGGGCCATCTTGAAATAAATTATTTTGAAATAAATTTAAATCTACACTCACAGTCTATTTAATAATGTGAAATAAATGCTTTGATTTTTTTCTTTCCTTTTAAGTATACAATTAATAATCTATCTTTTATTTTTCACATAATAAAACATGGATATATGCTTACTTTTGCTCCTATATGACTTTAAAAGTATAGCTGTATGAACCAGAACTTTGACATGTTAATGGGGTCAAATTTGAGTGCAAATTAGTTGGATTAAAACGCTTGATATTTGCATAGAAAGGATTTGCTTTCCAAAACCTGAGGCACAAATTAATTCAAAATGTTAGCTTACCTTTGAACATAAGTGAGCTACAATTGAATATATAATCCTTAATTCAATTTTCACCTGGGTGTTTTGGACTCGAATCTATTTTCTAGCTGTACTTGATAAGTACATTGGAGAGGCTTTGGAAATGGAATCAAAGTCAAGTGCAAATTCTTCCTGAAAATGAGCATCGTATTTCCATAATTAACTTGATTGTTTACAAAAAATTATATGCACTCAGAAAGAAGTATTGTTTTCAGAGCATTTGAAAACTTGAGTCATTATTAGTAAGGAGGTAAATTATGAGAAGTGTGGAATATTGATAACATTTCTATTCTCATTTACAAACTGACCATATTTTTATATGTATTTTTATTTTTTAGATATACATGACGAGTATATTTTGACATATTATAAATATATGGAGTATAACTTACTGTAATTAGTATCCCATTCTTGTGGGTGTACCCAATTGGAGTTTCACTATGTATGTCTTTTAGTCGATTTTTTCACTCATTTGAACAAGTTAGGTATTAAAAAATCTTAAATATTTTGTTTTCTCCATGTGATTACAAGATAACAAAATAAACCTACGGGTTTTGTCTCTAAATTAAAATAATAAATTCAGTTTAGGAATTTACTTGTTTGGATCCTCTCATAACTCTTAAGCACAGGAAAGGTCACATTTCATTACACAGATAAAACAAATTTGAGCTGGTTTATACTACTATTGGTTAAGATGATCATGATGTGCAAACTTATCCATTGGTGGCATATAAGGTTCTTCTCTCTTCTTTGATAATTAAAATAAAACAGAGAAAGAAAGAGAGGGAGAAGGAAAGAAAGAAAGGAGAAGAAAAAAAACCTAGAAAAACAATAAATAATCAATCCAAGAGAGTTGGATAGAGGTCTATAATCTTAATTTTGTTATGAACTGTTTTAAGTTCTCTTCCAACAGTAGCTTTACCAACTTGTAGCTTGATTAGATTTCAGTCTCTCTCAAATCCCTATCAGAGATAGGGATTAGTGGCTGTTGAAATGGCCCCCCTTCCCGCAAAAAAAAAAAAAAAAAAAAAAAAAAAATTAAATTATTTCAATTTTTGGTTGTTTTTCATCAAAAATTATTTTCAAGAAAATTAACTTTCCTGAATTCTTTTTCCAAATTGCTCAATTGCTCACCACCAGTAAACATCTTTCAAAGACAAGCTACAGTGTTATCACACTTGTCTAAATTCCTGTGGTCCTCTAGAGATTGGTGATCCTTTTCCCATGAGAGCTATCACCTCTATACCAACTTACAGAACAATTACTGTGGTTTCCAAGACCACAGTGCTTAAATAACTTTTTCTCCTTTCAGAGTTGGATCCTATAACATCAAAGAGGTGGTGTACAAAGAAGCAAATTGTTCTGATGTCTGATGTCTCTCTATTTATTCATATTAGATAATTAAAATCTCTTATCCTATTGAGATAAGTTTCTAACCTTACATTTACCAGAATTTAGAGTTCCGAAAATCCAGGGCACTGAAAAATCTACAGACCAACTGGCAAAATAAAGATCAAGGAACTCTGAGAGAAGAAAACGAGCTATTTTTAAGAACACAGATCATTTATCCAAGGAGAGGAGTGGCTGTTGAAATTGGTACAGTGCATGCCACACTGACTGTACCCTTCTTCTACTATTTCTTGTAGTTTTTCTGAGAATCTAGGCATGCACCTACTCTGGGAAAGAAATGCTTCCTATAAGAGATTTAGATTGCCAGGTTGCAATTCTCTTTCTTCTAGTGACAACAATAGAAAGCTTTTTATACGTGTCAATGTAGTGAATGGAGGCGGAATTACCCAAGACATTATCCTGAGCAGAGATGATACTATAGTGGTAGAAAAGGCCTATCCTATTCTGAATGTATCTGCCTCAGTGGAAGGGACATTACTTCAATTTTTAGTACTCATGGTACTCAATCCAGCTTTCCTATGAAAATTTATATCAGTGAAATTTCTGCTTCTTCAGTTGTATGACACATGAATATAATATAAATTATAGAAAAAAAACCCTGCTTAAATTTGTGAATTTGTTATCAATGGTTTGTATATAATTAAATCTAATCTTTGGGAGCATACATTTTGTTTCTTTGTTTAGATTAGAGCATTCAAGTATTCAGAAGGAAAACATACCAATTGTAGTTTAATATAAGACCACTAGACACTCAACATTAGCTTAATCTGAGATCATTCAAATTAGTATACTTTTCACAAACATTATTACAATAAAATAATTGAGACAGCATTTATTAATATGAAAGAATTTGTAAGCTAATACTAAGTGCCTCATGGTCATCTGATGGAATTTTGTTAAAAGAATAACAGGATTATTATTTAATCATCATAGCTGAGGTTTTACACTGCAATTTCAGGTATATGTTGCCACTGTGTTAAGAATAAACAGGTAATGGAGATAATCTGTAAAGGAGCATTTTATAACAAGACAAAGTAAAAATCAAAGGCAATTAGAAAAGTTGGTTGAATAAGATGGATGTCATTATCCTAAATGCATGATTGAAGATTTGAATGGTACGAATATACATTGTATACAAACAGTGTTTTGTAAAAAGATGCTCTATATGTTTATTATGAATTATAATGCATACTACTATTATAAATACAACTTTGAATAAAAAAATAAAAAGAAAAAAGAAAAGTTGGAAAGTAAAACAACAACAAGAAGATAACTTTGAAAATAGTAGGTTGCTTT
Organism: Tamias sibiricus; assembly: GCA_025594165.1. Taxonomy (NCBI): domain Eukaryota; kingdom Metazoa; phylum Chordata; class Mammalia; order Rodentia; family Sciuridae; genus Tamias; species Tamias sibiricus. Next base: position 29,673,240 of record CM046665.1, read on the forward strand.
TGAAGCAAAAACACACAGAGGCTGAGATTCTAGAGAGTAAGTAAAGATGCAGAAATACAGGTAATGTAAATAACTAGAGATAGGCCCCCAAATAGAGTCTGTGGTAGTCTTAATGGAAGAGTATGTGAGTGTGAAATCCCTATAAGAACACAGATGCAGGGAAATGGATCTGAAACTCAGCTAGTTTTTGCCCATGAGGCTCTTGCCAAAGGAGGATAAGAAAGCCACGCAAAAAGACTGCTGAAGGGCAGCACAGAGTTTGTGTTGTTCTCTTAATACTAAAGTGATAAATGCTGGAGTTCAAAATTTTTCCAAGAGAGTACCAGTAAATACTGCAGATTCTCACACAGAAACCCTGTAAGCCATAAAGGGAGTACAGAGGTAAAGCATAGGTAAATTGACACTTTATGAAAACTGCAAGCCAGCTTTGAGTCTGCTTAGTCATTAACTAACAGAATACTCGGTCAGCATGCCACTCACCTTTCAGAAGTAAGGGTGAAATTCAGAGTAAATAAAATTTCTTTTATTCAATTACTAACATGCAATTCAATAAAAATGTAATAGGTATGAAAAATCAGGGCCCAGATTTAAAATAATGATAATAGTAACAATAATAATAATAATCACAAGAAGCAGTAATGATCCAGTTATGAGAGTTATCAAAAATGACTTTTAAAAAGTCATGCTTAACACGGTGGAAAATTCTACTAAATATCAAATTTGTGATCTATGAGAAAATAATCAAGTGAAATTATAAAATTAAAAACTCATCAAAGAAAAATTAAAACTATGTAATGGGAATGAAAAGATAGTGTACAGCAAATGGCAGTGTTAGTCAACTCTTTATGCAAAGGTAAACCTGAAAAATACTTGAGCTGCAATGCAGACAGTAAAGAAAATGTTTATTAAGATTTGAATATGAGGTGTCCCCCAAAAAACTTATTTGTTAGACAATGCAGGAGTGCTCAAAGGTGAAATGATTTGGTTATTAAAAACTCTAGATTGGTAGATTTACCAATCGGTAAATTAATAATTTGAAAAGGATTACTGTACTAGGTAGTAACTGTAGGCAGGTGGGATGTGGATGGAGAATGTTGGTCACTGGGGCTGTGCTCTTGGGTATAATAAACTATCCCTGCAACTTTGCTTTCTCTCTGCTTTCTGACTGCCATTGAGCTGAGAAGCTTTCCTCCCGCACACTCTTCCACCATAAGGTTCTGCCTCACTCAGGCCTCGAGCAATGGAGCCCTTAACCAAGGACTGAACCTCTGAAACTGTGTCAAAATAAACCTTTCCTCCATTGTAAGCATCAGTCACAGTGACAAAAAAGTTGACTGAAACAATGGTAAACCCAAAAATTTTAAAGAAAAACAAACAAATGAAATCAACAGATAAGACACAAAGGATAGTATACTTTACCTATAGTTGGAGTCCCAGAGAGTGAATTGTGCAGAAACAATATTTCAAAATAAAATTGTTAGTAGTTTGAAAACCTGATAAAAGATATTGAGCCAGATTCAAGGACTCTGGAACAAAATACTGATAATGAAAAACAAAACAACAACAACAAAACACTTGTTAAAACTTCAGAAACATCTGGAAACATACACAAAAAGAAAAATTCTTTAAAAATCAAAGAAAAGACATTAATTTTAATGGATTTGTAACTGATAACTGATTTCACACATACACATGCCAGAAAACAGATGTTTTAGTCAGTTTCTCCTGTTGTGACTAAAATAACTGACAAGAACAACTGAGAGGACAAAATGTTTATCTGAAATTCAAGGTTTCAGAAGTCTCAGTCCACAGATAGAAGACTCCATTGCTCTGGACTCAGGGTGAGGCAGAACTTCATGGTGAAAGGGCCCAGCAGAGTAAACCTGCTCACCTCCCTATGGATTCAGGGAGAAGGGTAATGGGGCCACAGGGAAGATGCACCCTTCCAGGCCAAGCCCCCAGTGACCTACCTGCTCTGGTCACACGCCACCTGCCTAGAGTCACCCCTCACTCAGCCCAATAAAAATAGGAAGGACAGATTAGTTTACATCTCTCTTAATCTAATCATATACTTCTGAATATTCCTGCATTAATAGAGATTTGGGGGGGATGCATCATATCTAAAACATAACACATGAGTGGATATTTTTACGATGTTGAAAAAGGTATGTCTCTTTCAGTCTCCGTGTGTGTGTGTGTATAATACATATATTATTATATATGCAATATGTTTTATTGTTTTTATATATATGTGTGTATATATATGTATATATATATAAATTCTAGGTAAAAATTTTCTCATGGTAAATGGAAAAAATAACAGCATTTATAAATGAAAAATGAAATTGGGAGATTTTTTTTTGTCCCTGGAAATAAAGGAAAGTGATCCCAGTGGAAATGAGGAAACAGGTAAAAACTACAGCAACTGAAGGTGAATAGGGGTAAGTATATCTCAACATGTTCTATGTAAATAACATCATCCTCTGGAGCACATAAAGATAACATTTATTACAATAACAAAAAATTAAAGGATCTGAGGAGAGTTAAATTGTTTTAAGATTCATAGTCCTGCCTTGGAGTCAGTTAATATAGTAAATTTACTACTTATAACATTAATAGATTAAGGATTATTTACTATCGTTAATGATCAATTATTAATAAAATATAGATATGCTATGAATTCTTTAAACAAACCCCTGATAGACTATTAAAAATAAATAAATGATTAACAGACAGAAAAGTAATCATTTTTAATAATGTAATTAAATCAAAACAAAAATGGAAAGGTAGAATAATAATTAGGTGAGGTTAAAAAAACAAATATCAGCAAGGTAGTTATAAATATAACACTTATATGAATTATATGCATTTATATGGAATAAAATCCTTTAGTTAAATCATTAAGACCATCACTGTAATTTTTTTAAAATACCCTATTTACATGAAACATATTGTCAAGATAGATACACAGAAAAATTGAAAACCAAAGAATGGAAATATATGCAATGTAAATATTAAGAGAAATTGTACAGCAATACAGATATCAGATAGTTGGAATACAATACAAGAAATGTTGCCCCAATGCAGTGGGAATCTGCTCATTAACCAGTTGCTATTGGAGCTTAGGAGAATAGTAAATGGAAGTTAGGCAGAATTATGTAATATGGATGATATGGTGCTTATCAGTCCCTCATTCCCAAGAATCTTCCAGTAAAAATTACTATTTCTACATTTTATATTTAACATTTTATTTACAAGTTAATGTTTCTACTGGTTTAAAACTTACTTTACATCTTTCATGTTAAAAAACAACAAATGTAAAAAAAGAAATATAAAATAATCTTAATTGCTATGTTCCTTCAGCTAAAACTATTCTCTTTCTCTTCACAAACTTCTGCAGAGTATTTAATAACAATTCTTTTCAGTTCCTCACCTTCTGTGCATCTGTCAACTCATTACAAAATGGGATCAGACCACTAGAAATCTTACACAGGTTGCCAATGCTCCCCAGTCGCTGAGTATTTTTCTGTGTCTTGATTTCCACCTATAAAGCATTCAAGAGAGTTTATGGCTTTCCTCCTTGAAACCCTTCAACAGGTTGTCATGAGACCATTGCCTTTATTTAGACTCTTTCCATGCTATTTCTTAGCTCTTCTTTATTTATGTAGCTATTAACCTAGTCTTTTGTGTTAGTTACTACACTCTTTTGTCTTTTGACAAATCTCTTATTAGGTGTATATTCTCACAATGGTGTACCTATTCACTGTTACTCTTTCAGTCGTGATTTTGATCATGACTTAAGAGTCTTAAGAGTAAAAGACAATTGAAATTAATTTTTAGAATACTTACAGTATTCACAAGACAATAATTCAAATATCACTTCAACTATTTTGAAGTACTACATAATATTTGATAGGTATTACAAAATAATTTCAAATGCAATTTGAAACTGTAAGAAAATAAAATTATCACTTTTATTAGTAAAATTATATGAATAATAAAATAAAATAAAATACAGAAAGTATCTGATAAAAATATAAGTATCCACTTCACTAATTATATTATATATACTATATATTATATATATGTGTGTGTATATATATACTTTATGCATACATATATATTATATATGTATATATACTTTATGCATATATGTTGGGGACTTAAGAACATATAGGCCGAAAGGATAGAGAACTTTAACTCTTTGGTTGCTTCCCACTCCCTGGTATGGACCTGGCCTATTCAGGAGGCATTCCCCTGACATGTCATGGGAACTGAAACTACCCTAAGGATAGGGTAGGAGCTTTGCCAATACGATTTGCCCATGCTCCTTATGTGTCCCTGTATTCTTTCTGTTGATTGGCCTATGTTTTCTATAAAAGCTGTGCAACTTCCTCAATAAACTTGAGTTCCAGCTCTGACCTGGCTCCCTGGTAATCTGTGGGTTTTTGAAGGCGGGGGTGGGATTACCAGCAGCCTTTACCAATCTTGCCTCTCACTATGGCATGCTCTCCCAGCCTTCCCTGCTGGCCAGAGAAGGTTTTCCCCGGGCCCCGGGAGAGTTAAAAACTGTAGCAACCCTAAAAGTTCCCAGCATATATATATATATATGAGTTAATCTGGGTAATGAATAAAATGGGTGAAGGTATCTGCTGTTATATATTAAAAGAACTGATTGAAAATTTAATCTATAATTTATACTATATTCAATGATTAACACAAACTAAATTATCATTAATGAAATGTACATATAGAGTATTCCAGGAGTGAAAAAGACCTTTGTAGTTACAGAAGCAATTAAATATGAATAAATTTGTTGCATAGTGATAGGGAACAAAGAGACATGAGTGGTGGGAACATGAGGCTTCAGGGAATAATTCTATAAACTGGGCCCACTGTGCTGATCCCGGCATGCTTTCTCTTTTAAAAAGCAATTTAACTGCAGCCCTGTCTGGCTTAAGTCAACAGGATATGTTACATTCCTCAGGAAACTACCTAGCAGGAGAAATGCAGGCCCTAAAGAAATGCCAATAAGAAGAACACAAATTTCTCAGATAAGTGGGTTACACAGACCCAGATCCCAGAACACAGGAAGATAAGGATAATTCCCTGTAATCATAATATCTGCAAGAACACTTTCCAATTAGAAACAGGATGGGCCAAAGTGACCTTGAGTTGCCATGACAGTGTGGACTTTAAAGTCTGATATCATTGTTCTGTCAGTCAAGAGATGGACCTGGGCCAGACTCTCTGGAAACATCCCTAGAAACCCAGAGGCTTCCCTCTCTTCTCTTAGAGGACCCACTCACTCCCTTGAGAATGTCCTCTTTCACTTTACTATCCACTCTGATAAACTCATGCTTATTATTCTGAGAGATATGTCTAAAATCTTTCTGATATAATTGCAATAATTGGGGTTTGAAAGGAATCTTCACACTGCTTCGGTTTCTCAGAAGGTCCTGGTCCTGTAAGGATAGACTAGAGAAAAAATCAATTGTAAAAACGATTAAGAATGCATACACACGTATGTTTGTATGTGTGCATGTGTTTGTGATATGTGTGACACAAATATAATAATTGCATACTATGATAAACTGTAAATTCAGGTTTATAATTCAAAACTTTGGAAAAGGAAAACCATCTACACTTTTAGATGTTTATAAGAAAAAACAAAACAGAAAACAATGAGTGAAGGATATGAATAGGCAATTCATGGGAAAAGACATTTACATGACTTGAAATCATCAGATATCACCTATAAAAACATATAATCTAATATGATATTTTTTCTGATGTAACATATGGACAAATTTCCATATTGATAGTAACAACCAGACCTGAGCCCCCTAAAGTTAAGGTGATAATTGTATAGACTGGGCCTGATCCTCCAAAATGCTTTTCTTTAAAAAGCAATGTACTGGGGCTGGGGTTGTAGCTCAGTGGCAGAGTGCTGTGTGAGGCACTGGGTTTGATTCTCAGTACTGCATATAAATAAATAAAATAAAAGGCCTGTTGACAACTAAAACAACAACAACAAAAAATGCAGTTTACTCAGGGAAAATTTGTGACCTTCATACAGATCAAAGAGCCAGGACTCAGGAAATCAGAATTTCACAGGTTTGGGTTCCTTCCTAGTCCCTTATCATATCCAAAGAAAGCATGACTTCCTGGGACCAACATCTACATCTTCCATATTTCCAAGGGGATGGGTTTCCAATTTCAGCTGGTTTCAGAACTTAAAAACATCTCTTTCTGTAAAAATTACTCCCTTCTCTTTAAAGAGAGTTGGGCCATTCCATAGCCCTACTGTTTACTTATCTCTCCTATCTCACTTTCCCAAAGAAACTATGCTTGTTACTCTGTGTGTCCTGCTTGAAATCCTTCCCCGAGACTGCAAAGAACTAGCCAGTTTTAGGACATTATGCTTGCTTCAGCTTTGTAGTCTGACCCTACAGCTTCTTAGAGCCGCCAAGGTTCTGTGGCTCCAGCAGAAGAGTCTGGAGCTGCAACAAATAGAGTATTTCCTTGATAAAATTATGGAGAAACAGATTTATAATTATTCATTATCATGTAACTAATGAAATCTACAAGGAAAATACCTGCACAAAATTTATTAAAATAATTTTTTGGGGGGGGGGGGAGGGTATTGGGATTCAGATATAAGGGTGCCTTATCATTGAGGTACATCTCTTTTTCTTTATATATTTTTATTTGTAGACAGGGTCTCTCTAAATTGCTGAGGCTGTCCTCCAACTTGAAATCTTCTAGCCTCAGCCTCTCAATTCATTGGGATTGCAGGAGAGCACCACCACACTCAGAAATTAAAATTGTTTCTTAAAAAGAAGAGTCTTAGAGCCAGGTGTAGTGGAACATGCCTGTAATTCCAGTAACTCAGCTGAGTCAGGATGATCAGAAGCTCAAGGCCACCCTCAGCAACTAAGGGAGGCCCTAAGCAGCTTAGTCTCAAAATAAAAATAAATAAATAAATAAAAAGGGCTGTGGGTATAGTTCAGTGGTAATGCATCCTTGACTTAAATCTCCAATCCTCCCTGTCCCCATAACAATGAATATACTTGGATTGAGTATTAGTATTTCCCAGAATTTATAAAACAGAATCTCATAAATATACCCATGAATTGATTGGAGCATTATTGGCAACAGCCTAATATTGAAAATCACTTAAATATCCCTCTATATCATATTAGTAAAATAAACTATGATAGTCTACATAACTGGATGTTTAATATATGCTTTATGATAGGGTAAAAGCTATAAGATTTAAAAATATGTTCTTTAAAAGTTATGCAGCATTATTAAAGAGAATCAATCAAATTTATTCACTAAGTGCTATTTAGCTACAAAACCTCAACAAGCGACAAGAAGTGTAACTCAGTCATCGATCGAATATATGCTTGGCATTTATGAGGCCCTGGGTTCAATCCCAAGCACTGGAAAATAGCAAATAAAAGTATAGCAATTTCTTAAAAATAGATAAACTCATTACCATATACTGTTTATTATTGTCAAATCAAGCCTAACAAATAATAATACCTATTCTACTTTCTTACAACAATTTGAAATACCATATGTGGTTCACTCCTTTTCTGAACCAATATATGAAAATTTTGCCAAATAGAGAATTGGATATATGTGATATTTTAAATATTTCAATGTAGTAGAAAAAATCCATGTGAGATGGTAGTGGTCATATCTTGATAGCTGTGGGGGAGATACTACTCAGAGCTACAAAAGCCTGGGCAATTTGCATAAAGCTATGTTCATGGGGGGAAAAAAAAAAAAGGAAATTTGTTGCAACATAACAGGTAGCATAACCCTGATTTGGAACTGCTTGATATTTGAGACAAATTTTTCAAACAGCATATGTAATTCTGAGTTTTAAAACTTTGCTCTTTGCAGTAAAAACATCTAAGGATATAATTTTGTAATGATGTACATGTCTTAATCAAGATTAGGAGAATATTTTTTCCTTCATGGAAGAAAGAAAGAGAAATTAAGAGATGAAGAAAATACAGCTAAAAGCCTGAGAACAAAAAGTACTTTTATATCTATTGTTATTTTCATGGCCAAGTATATAGAATCAAACTATGGGAGAGAATAAAAATAGGAAATTATCAATACAAAACTGCAATTTTCTTTGCAAACTCTGTGCTGAAACTGTTTATTGAATCCATAGCTTATGCCCTGCTGGGAAATTTGGATTCACCCCCAAAATCATTTCTGCTTGATGTTGAAATGAGGTTTCATTTCATAATTTACCCATGTTCTAAAAGTTGACTGAGTTTTCTTCAAACTATGGGAATTGGTTTTATGAATGTGAATAACAGTCCTTTGATGTGGATATTTATGGACTATAAAATTAATGTGTTTACATATTTGTTATATTTAATAGAATGGATATATTTATAAAAGAGAAATTGCATATTTGTTATATTTAATAGAATGAATATATTTATAAAAGAGAAATTGCTTATTTATAAAATATTCCTTATTTTTATGTAACTATGTATTCATATATTATCAAATGTGGCGGCCCGTACGGGGAACTTCGGAGCGGACAGGTAAGAACTGAAAGGTCTCTAAAGATGGGTTCAAATATAACTGAATCCCAAGTGATAGAGGCTATACAAAAACTCCTTGATATACCTGACTCTGTTCTCAGTGAAGAGTATATAGACAAAAAATGAAAGTGATCAAAAAAGTGTAGATTCCACTGGGCCAACTGAGACCAGTAAAGAGAGTATTAGAAGAGACCCAAAAATGACAAAAATCCAAGCTATTAAAGCTATTCGGGAGTTATTGGCGAAAGCTGAAGGATACTTGCTCTCACTGGAACCTGGGCCTCAGGATATTGCTGTCAGTGAAATTAGCAGTGGTGAGGAATCTAGTAAAAGTGATCCTGAGAAAATGAGGAAAAAGAAATTTAAAAAGACCGAGAAAAAGGTCCGTCAGGCAGAGGAGTCACTTGTGGAAGTGACTACTCCCCCATGGGTGGAATCCATTACAGAAAATATGAAGGGTATTACTAGACATTTGCATACCCTAGAAACAGAAATAAAAAGTCTTTCTAATCGCTTATGCATGTTTGTAGAAGCTCAACCAGCGATGTGTGTGAACAAAAATCAACTTTAATTTTCTAATCTAATTATTCTATTTTGTAGTTTGACAACTCGCCTCTTGACTCAGTGCTGCAATAGCACTGCCTTTCCTTTAATAATTGATGCTTGAGTTTCTAGGTAGCGGGCCCTGAAGATTTGCCGGTGGCATTGTCTAAACATCAAAAAGACGTCTGCTGCTACAGCTGCAGGGATCGCGGCCGCCACAAGCATCCCTGCTGCTCAAACATCAAACAACCTCACCAACAGTGTGGCCTCTGCTCTACATGCATGGGGCCTCCTACATCAACATGTTACAACAAATGGACATTTTGATCTTTCATTGTTTGGGACTTTACGGGACAATGCCTTGCGGGTATTTGTCTAGAGAATTCAGTGTGTTACTTGTTGGAACTTAGGACAGCTGATTTGTTTAAACAATTTGATATGCTATGCAATTTGGCTCATCACCAAAAGGCTTGTCGCCTTAAAGCCGCAACATCTCCTCACAATTGGACGGCTGTTAGTCATCATATATAGTCGATCCTAAAGGGCTCCATTGGATGGCTGGTTAGCCAATGACGGGTAAGATCCCCAGAGGGGGACAACCTAAGACAGACACAGTCGCACTGGACAGTCTCATGTGGCCGACATATCAACCTAAGACAGGAGTCAAGGGCACAGCCTTGATTATCCGATGACGGGTAAAAATGTTGGTTGCACATAGACGTCCTAGAACATTACCTCTTTTAAAACAAAAAGGGGGGAAATGCAGGAGCCCTGTTTGGGGGTTGGCTTGAATTGCAGTTGACTATGAGCCGTGGAGATTTGGCCATTGTCGCCACCCGTAGTCTCACGAGATTTTGTTGCGGGATCTAGAGTGACTTGGCCAAAATTGCTGATCGGGTCAGCGCCATTTTAGTGGTGTGTTTGGCGTGAGTTAGTTGTTAGAAACCAGAGAGAAAAGTTATCAGAATAAAAAGCTGTTTGTCTCCAGTTTGCTTCTGAAGTTCTTCCCGCGGCTCCAGTGCTCCGAGCGCTTCAGGCGGCAACAATCAAATTAATTCCCTTTCTTCTGGAGGTTTTTGTCCTTTGTGTTGTATAAATAAACTCTATGTGCTTGTCTAAGATTTTTCGTACTACCTATAACCAGGTCAGGAACTTGGATCTGGTTCTTTTCCTACATATGACTGTCACACTAGGGCTTTTTTCTTTTCTTTTATTTGCTTTTTTAAAAAATTATACCTGTTGCAGAATATCAGACTAAATCAGGTTGTGATGGAATTAAGGAGGAAAGGTGAATCTTTGAGAAATCACAAAGGCAGTAGACACTGCTTAATTATGGAAACTATCATTTACCTTTCCCAATAAAATGGAAACAGGTGAAAATTAAGAGTCAAGAGCATAACCTCTGAAAAACAGGTCCTAGAGATAATTTCACTCTCATTAATCAGCTGTGTGATGCTAAGAATTTTATCTACCTCTTAATAGCTTTACTCTTCTCACTTGTAAAACAGGAATAATTAAACCTACCATGTATTATTTTCAAAAAGGTTGAACGTAAGAAGTTTCCTTAAGATTTTTAACGTAGTCACTGAATTTTTTTTAAAAAGTCAATTTCCCACACTTTTTCATGGTATTAATATAGATATTTTTGTGTAACAATCCTGTGCAAATGTGTCAATTTTTAAAAAAATATTTATTTATTTGCTTTAGTTGTACACAATGGGTTTATTTGTACGTGGTGCTGAGGATCGAACCCGGGCCGCACACGTGCTAGGGGAGCGCTCTACCACTGAGCCACAATCCCAGCCCCAGATGTGTCAATTTTAAAATAACAAATTTTGTAGTCAATTGCAAAATAATGAAGAAAATTTCAATTATAAATAGCAAGTATTAGTATACAAACTTTAATTAAAATCTTTAATCTTCAAACTAATAAAATCATCAGGACACATCATGGATCCTGAAAGGAAGATGCCTGCCACCCTTTCCCATTAGCACATGCACTTTAAGTTAAATATGTCATTTTTAATTCCTCCTGATGGGAAGGACATGATATGACCATGAAAATGCTGATTCTTACAAAATGTTAGGTCCTTCCTTTTACTTTTTGAGATAGTGAAAAGTGAACTTCAAAAAGAAAAATGATTCTGTCTCATCCTGATCTACTACTTCTTTTAGTTCCTTTGGTTCCCTCTTCTCATGGAAGGTATGAGAGTCTGAATAAATAGCAAAAGGAAATATTATTCAAATCTTAGGGAGATGTTTTTGAACAAATAATTTCATCTAATCATCTAGCCAATGCAAATTTTTAAAAATGGCAGGGTACTGAAATGAATTGAGAGGCTTACCCATTGAGTGACACCCCAGACCTTTATATTTATTTATCTTGAAACAGGGTCTCACTAAGTTGTTTAGAGCCTTGTGAATTTGCTGAGGCTTGCCTCAAACTTGTGTTCCCCCTGTCTCAGCCTCCTTTATCACTAGGATTAAAGGCAGGTACCATCGTGCCCATCAAGAGTATCTATTGACTTGTATTAATTAACTTGCATTTTATATATCATATATTATGTTTTATATATATAAAATATTTATATTTTCACATACAATCCCAACTTAACAATAGTTCAACTTATGATGCTGTTTCAAAATAATAGGAATTCAGTGGAAACCATTCTTTCACTTTTGTATTTTTATGTTTTCCCAGTGTAATATGTATGATACTATGAAATTGCCAGGAAGTAGCAAGGAGACAGTGCAGGAGCCCTGTTTGGGGATTGGCTTGAATTGCAGTTGACTATGAGCCGTGGAGATTTGGCCATTGTCGCCACCCGTAGTCTCACGAGATTTTGTTGCGGGATCTAGAGTGACTTGGCCAAAATTGCTGATCGGGTCAGCGCCATTTTAGTGGTGTGTTTGGCGTGAGTTAGTTGTTAGAACCAGAGAGAAAAGTTATCAGAATAAAAAGCTGTTTGTCTCCAGTTTGCTTCTGAAGTTCTTCCCACGGCTCCGGTGCTCCGAGCGCTTCAGGCGGCAACAAGACAGAGCTACCAGTTAGTTACACAATAACAGGGATAAATAATGAATAATCTACAGTATATTCATTTGTTAAGTTATTATATTCAATTGATTAGCTATAGTTAATGAATTTTCAATATATGATATTTTCAATATATGATGAATTTATTTGTTCATAACCTCATTGTAAGTTGAGCATCTATGCCAAGGCCACTGGGTATGAATACATTCCTGTTAAGAATAAAACATAATACAAATGTATCAGGGGGATTTTGCAACATCTGTCAAAATTGCATACCTTGCCATGTGATGACCAAATGTCACTCACCCCTAGGATCTCTGACCCAAATTAATACTGGCAAATATACAAAAGAAGGCATCTGCCCAGAAATCTTGTTCTGCAGATTTGACTTTAGAACCATGTAAATTTACATCATTATAAATCAAAATACTGAAATAATCCCTAATATTGAAATCCAAGAACAAGAAGAATAGGAGGAGGAGGAAGAGGAGGAAGAAGAGGGATAATTAAATCCATAAAATTACTTGATGGCAAAATCCATGGAGACAGAGTTATAATTGATTTTAAAGTATGGTAACATAACACGTATGTCTAATTATATACACCATAATAAAAGAAATGTACCTTTCATTACCTATAGATGAATCACAAATTCAAATGTGTTAGATAAGTAAATACAGCAATTAAAAAAAATCTTAATTTTTTTTGTTATAATAACATTAGTGGTAATAATATTTACATTGATATTGACTTTTTTCCCTGTATTTTAAGATACTGCAAACAAATAATTATATCGATATTTCTATTTTTCTAAAACAATTATATTGAAATAGCCTAAATTCTTAATTTTTCACTCCCAAATCTAAATATACCTATCCAGTAGTTGTGGAAGCTAAAATTTTAAGAGGTTTCTTATTCTTCAAATTTCAGGAACCAGAAATATGAACCAAGAACTCTTCTCATATAGAAATCAAAAAGATTTGTTTGTACTCATTTTTTTAATAGAGGTAAGGCAGTGGCATAAATTTTAGATTATATATATGGAAAAACCTTCTAAAATTCAAATTCTTTTAATGAATATCCCTTGGGCACACAATTTATTACACTGAGAGCTGTTTGCCAAAACTGACAAATTATTAGGCTATATTTCTTTACACATAAACTTATACTAAAAATCAGCTCATTCTATAACTGAAAAATAAGACTTCAATAATTTTGTTTCTTTATTTCATGAACAAAACAGCACAGTTCCATTAGACTTTGAAAGTAAAAAAAAAAAAAAAAAAAAAAAAAACTATGTAATTTAAAATAGTAAAAATAGTATCAATCCTAAATAATTGGCATTTCCAAACATTGATTAAGAGTTGGGAAATATTGGAAGATAAAATTTAGTTTTTACTTCTCAAATAAAATTATCTAATATTGATCATGTCTGGTGTTTAAACATATATTCATGTATTTAAAGCAAATGAAATCTATCCGCATTAGGCTCTCTGAACTGTTTTAGCACAGAAACTGCAGCATTTGTAAGACAGGAATTATTTCAGGTAGAGCTGCCCAGACTGGATTATACAAAGGAAAAACCCGTATTCTCTAGGAAATTTTCTAGCCATTGCTGCATTTACTTATCTAACACATTTGAATTTGAGATTCATCTATAGGTAATGGAAGGTATATTAAGGCTATTTCTATACAGTAAAAAATGTCAGCTAAGAATGATTTCAATGACTTAAATTTCACATGTTCAGGAAATTGCTTGTATAACAATCAGCCATTTGAAGCAGTAAAAATTTTCCAAAATCACTTGAGAAATTGTTGTTTACTTAGATGGTATTCACATATTCAGGATTTATTGTGAACATTTGGTGGGATACTTTCCCATTTTACTAAATACTATTTTTTTAAAAGTTTAACTGATTATAATGTATATTAATTTTTATTAAAAGTTTAACTCATTTACTTTTAAAAATGTTTAACTCATTATTATGCATATTAATTACTTAAGCAGTCTCTTTGCATTACTATGATTAAATAATTTTTGCTTCTGCTTCAATTATTATTTTAATAATCTTTAAATACTAGAATGATATTCCTGATACTAGCAATTAAATATTTTATTTTAACGATTTTATGAGAAAAATAATTTTTCCCACTATTGTTAATCATGTCTCTCAGTTTCTAAAAACTAATAGCAAAACTCCCCAATAAATAATAATAATTCAATAATCAATATGTCTAAAGGAACATATACAGTTATTGCACAACATCAAGGAATGATGAGAAAAACTACTACAACTTGTGATCTGAAATTGTGTATCTACTTTCTCTATAAAACATTATTGGGCCAATTGACACAACTTTACGAAGTTTTAATGATTGCTAATAATTCATAATCTTTGTTTAACTATTTTGATTTGTCATTATGTCAGAAAAATTTAAAACATCTCAAGTTGTTAAAAAAAAGTGAAAATTTTTATCTTTCTTGTAACTATTCTCTAGGCTTGAAATTGTTTTAAACTAAAAATACACAGAAACAGTCACTTGAGATTATAAAGTTAAATTTAAAAAATAAATTTATAATCTATATAACACAAAATAATAAAAATTTCTAGAAAGCAAAAATTTGTTTTATACTTAAATCTAATTTTCTACATGTCAAATAAGTATTGTATTCCATTAGGGGTATATTTTAAAATATTCACAAAATGTTTTGTTCACATTAGAACAATGTTTCTATGTATCTTCATAAATAATTACTAGAAATAATTAACAAATTAACCCATATAATTGTATCAAAAATGAGAAAAATCAATTTTAAATGCTTATATGATCTTGAATGGCAAAATATATCAGAATTTTAAAAAGCATATCTCTTACTGAGACAGGAGCAAAAGGACAGTCAGTGTAGATAATGAATGATTGGTTCAACAATATGGGGGCTAATTCAAAAGAAAATAAAATGCTAATACCTCCAGAGCACTCTCCTCTCCTCCAACGTGTTACTAAGATCACCCGCCTTCAGGGAATGCCTATCGGATGGCTTTCTTCCTGCCTTTCTGAGCAGACACCGAAAATAGGAAGAAGTACCACTGGCACTGCCTTACTACCTTTTCCATGTAAACAAGCAAGATAAGAGAAAGAAGGAGGGAATATGAAAAGAAAGGAAACCTAAAATCTATAAAAGGCGCAAGATACACTCACTCCCTTGGGGCACCAGGTCTGGACCCTCTCTTCTCCATAGGATTCTTTCTCTCTCTCTCTCTCTCTCTCTCCCTCTCTCTCTCAAATCTCTCAATCTTCTCAATCTCTCTCTGTGCTATCTTTTAAATATAACTTTTGCTCTTGCCTCAGTGGCAAAGGCGTTCTAGCACCTGCTGTCTGACAAGGTCACAGCATGGGGAATACAGCTGCAAGGTCACTGTATCTGGAAACCAAAACCATTTGATTTAATAATGTGTTTTTTTTTTTTTTTTTTTTTTTTTTTTTTTTTTTTTTATTGATACTTATGATGTGGATGACAAGATATTTGCCGATTCCAAGGGAGAAAACATGTTGTTTGGACATGCAGGAATATTGCCAGAATGGGACTAAAAAACATAATTAAGAAATGTCCAAGCCGGGGCGCGGTGGCGCACACCTGTAATCCCAGCACTTTGGGAAGCTGAGGCAGGAGGATCGCTAGTTCAAAGCCAGCCTCAGCAATGGTGAGGCACGTAGCAACTCAGTGAGACCCTATCTCTAATAAAAAAAAAAAATACAAAAAAGGGCTGGGGATGTGGCCCAGTGGTGGTCTAGTGCCCCTGAGTTCAATCCCTGGTACCACAAAAAAGGTACAAAAAAAAAAAAAAAAAGAAAAAGAAATGTCCAAAGGTGTGCAATGTTTCCCAAGAAATGAATAACAACAATTTTTTTTTTTGAAAGTTCACAAAAACAAAATTACAGATCAAGATTTCTGGGACAAACTTGGGCAATAGGTGTTGTTTGTCCCTCAGTTAATAATTCCTACTGAGCCTTTTGTTCTAGGGCCACAATCCTTGCAAAGGCCTAATTACAGAGAAAGAATTATTTTACCCATAGTACAGGGTGTTGGAGTCCAGGCAGAAGCTGCGCCTCCAGGAAGAAGGCCACACCTCCCCAGGTGCTTTGTGACCAGCAGGTTCCCTGGCCACTACCTCCTGACCTCTGGTAGCCTATAAGGCAAGGACTCACTCTCCAGGGGGGCTCTCTGACCCCCCACTCTATTTAAGCCACCCCCGGACTGAAATCGTTCTCTGTTCACGCTTGCCTCTGTTCCCGTCTGTTCCCCATTTTCTCTTTTTTCTCCCCCTTCCACGCGTGGCCCCTAATCTCCCCCTTCCACGCGTGGCCCCTAATAAACTTCCCTTTTATTAAAATGGCATTCCCTACGTAAGAAACTTTGCCTAAATTCTAACATTTTGGCGCCTTCAACGTGGGGCAATTCTTTATTCAAAAGGCAAAATTTCTCGGGAATTGCTATTTTTTTCTTTCTCTGCGGACGCTCTGCTCTCGGACACCGCTGGCTGCTGTTCTCAGGATGGGTAAGAGTCGCAAAGTTTTTTCTCTCTCTCTCCCTCTTTTTCTCTTCCTCTCCCTTCTCTGGGAACCTCAGCTTTCAGATGCAAATTCGTCTCTTTTCCCCTCTTCTCTCTTCTCTTCCCCCTGCGGCCGCAGCTGCAGTGGTGCGCTCCCAGCCCGCCGCCGCTATAGCAACAACGCGCTTCTTACTCGCTTCCTCTGTTCACCCGGCAACCCGGTCCACCCCCTGCCTCTCTGATCTATTTTAGCCGAACGTTTCTTCGCGAGCAGGCCAAATCCCCCCACGGCCGACAACATGGGTGCACTTCTTCCCTTGTTTCAACATGCAACTTCTTAGCCTTGCGGTCACTTGTTCCACAATCAACCGGCTCTGCTACTTAACTCCCTCCCCCTTTCGCGGATCCGCCATGTTCTTCCGCCCAAGTCTGTTTCCACTTCCGTTACCCTCCCTCCAGCCTTCAGAGCCGCCTGCGGACGTGGGCAGCTTCTGCTCAGTTCTCCCTAAAATCTCTTCAGGCCTTATGCCTAGTTCAGACTCTTTTTCCCGTTCATACGGGACACGACACTTAGAACCCCTGCCCTCCCTTTAATTCTACCTGGCTCCGGTGAGCCAGACCCCGCCACAGCCCGAAAGACTAAAAGTCTTCTTTCCTAACAGCCAGTGGCTTACACGACCCTCCCTCCCTCAATTCTCCCTACTCTTTCCCGTTCACACGGGACACGACACATAGACCAGCCACTGGCTTACGCGACCCTCCCTCCAACTTCCTGCCCTAATACAGCGGGCCTTTTCATACAGCAAACTCCCTGCTAACCTCACCTTTGCCTCTTCAGGTAAAAAAAACCTCAAAAGCTACATGTTTTCTTTCCTTCCCAAAGTGCGCACAATTATGTTTTTTTATGTTTTTATGTCCGTGTGTCTGTCCAGATTTCATGTAAATGTGATATCACAAATAACAAACCGAGCGCTCATAAAAATTAAAATAATGGATCCAAATATCTTTAATTCATTTCAGTCAAAAATGTTCAATTCAAATTAAGGTACCTTCAAACTTCAACTAATACTGTTCAGCCTCATATTTTGGTATTTGACATGAAATTATTCATTTGTAACTAACTTTGTTAAACAGCTAATTAATTTACAAGGTTAAATTGCTCACTGTTAAATATGCCATCAGATATTAATTATTTTCATAAGTTGGTTTTTATCATCAGTGAAACAGATTAAAGTTCCAATAGGTATAAACAGATGTGTAAAATTCCTAGAAGACTGATGCAACAGCTTCCTAAAGACCAAATCTTCACTCCTACGGTCTCAGCAGTCTACAACACGGTAACACATGTAACAAGACAGCGGGAACCTCACAACCCCTTACCGATGCAGCCTCGACTGATGTAAAAACCTCCCAGTACCTCGCCCCCATTGACCTGGTAGACTCTAAAGTCTGAGATACTCAGACTCCCTCCCTTGCTCAGTGTGACCCCATAAAAATATTTTTCCTAAATTCAAGTTATTACTTTCCCACAAAAAGTTAAATGCTTTCAGCCTTTCTTTAGTCCGTTCTAAATTGTAATATTTTGTCAGCTAAATGCTCTCAGCCTGTCTTTAATTTGTTCTAAAATGTGATAAATGCTTTCAGCCTTTCTTTAGTCCGTTCTAATTGTAATATTTTGTCAGCTAAATGCTCTCAGCCTTTCTTTAAAGCTCAAATATGTTAACAGAAATCAACTTCAAAACTTAAACACCTGAACTTCAAGAACCAATCAAGACAGATAGATACCACAGACCCCGGCTACTGTAAGTTTATAAACATTAATTTAAGATTAGCTTACTGGATGGCTAAGATCAAACTTTAAATTAATCAAAAGAGCCAAGAAGACCAGTATTTGGTTCTTTTCCCAGAGTCTGCCTGTGAGGGAAGAAGAAACATCTCTACAAAGCTTTGCATCTCTGGGTCACATGATCTCCCGATAAGAGAGATAAATGAGACCGATAGAGGAAAAAGCCAATCAGTGCTCTTGCTAAAAGGAGGGTCCATTAAAAAGGGAGAAACATCCCTAAGGCTTCTGAGGAAAGCCACAAGGTCAAGCAAGACCTGGACCCATCCTTACAGAAGGCACCAAGCAGAAAATCTGCTCTCAAGTTTCCCCAAGATTCCCATCAGAAACAGCTGACTCTTACCAATGGTCAAAACAGAAGTCAGTTTGACAAATTTCATCCTAGACATCCAGTAACAGTTAAAACAGATGCACAACCATTTCTGAACATTTTAGAAGCAAAGGTAACTTCAGCCCTAAGTAAAATGTTGTGTTTACATCCCTGATAACTCTATACATGTTAAAAATTTAAATTAACTCCATGATATACATTAACATGTTCCAGATGCTGCAACATTTATTCAGTACTTATGTTTTTTGTGTTCTCTCATACCAACTCAAAATAATCTTCTCTGTTTTCCCTGTTTTAAACCTCTAACCAGTTTTTTCTCAGGGACTATCAACTGTTAAAAAAAAACCAACGGATGACTTTCCAACCAGAGAGCCCTGCTGAGTCCTGCCCTTATGCTGCCACCTGATGCTCATTGTGATGTGCTTCGCACTCTCCATTGGCCTCTTCACCGTAAGTCCCACCTGGTGGAACACAGGCCTATAGAAAATAATCCATCTCACCTTCTTTCCCTTTGTTGCTTCCATAATAGTGTTACCTGCAAACTCGCAAGACCCACAATTTCTACATGCTCTCCGGCTGACTTCCTCAGTGACTTTCTGCAGAAGCCTGGTTTGACACCCTCACCGACATATGGCTTCAAAGAAACTTCATCCATCCCATACCTGGACAGATTCATCTTTTCCACGCCTATCTCCTGGAAATTTTTTTCCACCCTCCAGCTGGACCTGCCTGCCCACATCTCCCCCCTCAAAACTACCCCCACGTCGCCCCACTTCAGCTCTGAAGCAGCCAGATTGAAACACGACGCCCCGCTTCCTAAGAAATCAAAAAGGGGGGAATGTTGGAGTCCAGGCAGAAGCTGCGCCTCCAGGAAGAAGGCCACACCTCCCCAGGTGCTTTGTGACCAGCAGGTTCCCTGGCCACTACCTCCTGACCTCTGGTAGCCTATAAGGCAAGGACTCACTCCAGGGGGGCACTCTGACCCCCCACTCTATTTAAGCCACCCCCGGACTGAAATCGTTCTCTGTTCGCGCTTGCCTCTGTTCCCATCGTTCCCCATTTTCTCTTTTTCTCCCCCTTCCACGCGTGGCCCCTAATCTCCCCCTTCCACGCGTGGCCCCTAATAAACTTCCCTTTTATTAAAATGGCATTCCCTGCGTAAGAAACTTTGCCTAAATTCTAACACAGGGCCCACCGTACATAGCCTACTTGATCGAGGAAAGATTATGGTATCCTCCAACAGACCCTCCTTTACCTTATACAGGGATTTATGATGAGGATGAAAAACACATAGTTAACATTGATGGAAAATGGTTTGATATATTGGGTTGACTTACAAAACTTACCTTTTAGTCAAAGATTACAAAGATTTAAGGCCTGGTGCACTTTAACAAAAGAATGAAGAAACTCTCCTGAGAAAGCAGTTCAACCAGTTTTATGAGAAAATAAATGTAGGCACTAATTAAAATAAGTTTTATAAGATATATTTTTAGAGTAATGTTAGAAATATTTTCAGATTCTTAAGTCTTTAGGTGTATGGGTTTTTAGATGCTTTAAGATTATAGTTTATAAATTTTAGGTTATCATAAGCACAAGACTTAAGGAGACTTTCAGATGGGAACCTTAGATTAGAAATAAAGTACAGGTGTATTTAAAGTTGAAGATTAATGATAGGTTGGGACACATAGAGTCTGGTTGTGTAGTCTGGCACCTGTTAAACAAGGAACTGTTACATTCTGGGAGAATTACACATATCTGGAAAGTGTAAATCAATGACATAATTTGTTTAGAATGATTCTGTACCCATAATGAAAGAAAAAATTATATATACATATAAAGACCCAGAGAAAGCAGGATTAGCTTTCTCTCTGGAGATTGCTTGAAGAAAAGGAGTCCTCGTCCCGTTCCTTACGCTGACGCCACTCATCCTTCAGGACCACCTGATTATCCCCCTCACCCCCAGGGCTGGACCCCGGCACCTCAGCATTTCAATCTTCAACACCAGGGGAATGAGACCCAGTTCTGATTTTCAAGACTAGGTGCAGATGGGGGCTGGTCTGGGATCATCACCAAGGTAAGCTCCTCTGCACCCCACATCTTTCAGAGGTGTGCCTTTCTGTCTCTTTCTTTCTTTCTGGGGACAATAATGGGCACCCATTGGCTAATAAATGCAATTAGTGCAAAACACCATTCTACAAGACTCAGGTGACAGGATTTCGTGGCCTAGGTGGCTCCAAATCAACTCTCCTGTGTCTGGCATGTTGGGTTCTGCCAAAGCCATTTCTCACAATCCATCCAGGCTTGGAGCATATCTGGCACAGAGTACGCAGTGTCTCTAATCCTGATCTGCCTTTGGATGCATGGAAAATAGACAAAACTTTGGAACACTGAGAGATTCTGGCCAGGGCCACTCTTCAGTGAATCTTAAAGGTTTCTTGCCCAACCTCCTCTCCCGACTGCTCTTATGATATATCCTGTGGCATCTGGTCAATCCAAAGGCACTGAGTGAAAGCCCCAGTGACATATGCCTCCAGATGAGCCATACTGTACTCTCCCATGGTGGTTCCTCCTGAGCACTCCCCCCTCCTCACTCATCAGAATCTAGCAGTTCAAACTCTAGCATTGAGAAGGACATGGAGTGTTTCATAAAGAAATTCCTGGGTTCCTTTGTTCATATATTTGTCCTTCACAAACCTGTGGGGATTTTCCCTAGTTGTTTCTGTACTTTTGTGTGTGCTGCAAACTTCTTTGACAATGAAAAGGGAGATTTATACCTACATGCTTTCAATTCACCTTTGGCTTAGTTAGATTCCTTAGGGAAATCTAATAAGTATTATATGTCTTCCTCACCTTCTGAAGATTCCTTTGGCCCACAGTGAGCAAAAACTCTTTATTCCAGCCTTTACCCTAGTGTTCTTCTGCTGCCAAACATGGTCTCAATACAAACTCCGATACAGAATTATGGCCATCAGAGGGAAATGTAAATTTTAATACAATTCTCCAGCCTAATCTTTTCTGTAAAAAGGAATAAAATTGTCCTAGGTTCCTATGTGCAGGCCTAACAGACCTTGTTCTAAAAAGCCCAAATTGTGCCAAAATATAATTTAAGATTCAACTGTGATCCTCCATTCTAAGTAAGGCCCAATTCCCCATCCCCACAAAAAAAAAGTTTATTAATTAATGGGAGGCTCAATACAGACAGATCAAGATTCGTTACAAAAAGGGGTCCCATGTTCTTCCAGGATTACAAGTCACATGGTAAGCATGCATAATTCAGAAGCTTCCATCTTTTTCATGGCCCCTCATGAAAAGCACATTGGTTTTGCCCTGGCTGATAAGTCTGCAGTTATATCCAGAGGTCATGCATGGAATGAAGGACAGAAACTTCTGATTGCTAGAGGCTCCAGGAGCTAAAGGCTCCAATATTGTGGAGAAGTCCCCCTAGCCAAAGAGATAGTTCCTCAGTGCTTCTGTTTCCTTCATGTTGTTCATTTTCATGTTGTTCAGAAGTGAGCCGCATCCTCAAATGTATTGATGGGAGATGATTGTTTCATAATTTTATGTGTCCAAACCTGGCCTGATTACCAACCTGGGAAAGGAAAAAAAAAATGGTTAAAAATGCACTTTGCATGCAGTTTTGCCTCTCGAGCTCAGAACAGCAGCTTCCTTTACTTAGTTTCTGCCAGATCTCTATCTCTGCAAGACTTGCACCTCAAATTTGAATCACAGAGGCTTACAGAGCTTTCAAGTCTTACAAGGCTTGCAGAGGATGGGTTTGAGACAAAGAGGGGGAAAAATAAGTGTCACTTTTAAATTCAAGACACTGTGACACCTAAATGGCTATTTTATCTGCTCTCTTTTAGCACTCTACAACCCTGATTTCTTAACATGTTCCTCCCTAAATGCCACAGTACAGGAATGGAAAAATGGAATGATCTGAGACTTTCAAGTTTTTCTTACCTTGAAATTTTTTACCTGAAGTTTTCAGGACTCTCACATTTTTTGAATATCTGAACTTATTCTAATCTGACCTAAAAGTGGACTCTGATCTGATAAAGATGTTCTGCATATTCCTTTGCCAGAACAATTACAACCATGTAATTTTTTCAGAATTCTTGCATATATTTAGTATTTTTTATTTTTAATTCAATATTTTTGAGTTCATGATCTTATGGTAAATTCATATTTGATACTGCATGCCTAAATATAGAGATTAGTGCTCTATCTGATTTTCTGATTAGCTTTTTTAGTTTAAATCTATCCCATTTTTGGAAATTGGAGCTTACTTTTTCTTCTATATATGTGGATGTAAAATTATTTTTACAATCAGTCTTTGTTCATCTATAATTTCTTTCTTTAGTGTTCTATAATTTTCGTTATAGAGGTCTTTCACCTCTTTCGTTAGGTTTTTTTGATTCCCAGGTATTTATTTTTTTTGATGCTATTGCAAATGGGTATTTTTCATCATTTCCCTTTCAGAGTCTTTGTCGCTGATGTACACAAAATGCCAATGTGTATTTCTCCATTTAAGATAATGTTTAGCTCTGGCCTTGCATAAATAGCTTTTATATTATGTTAAGATATGTTCCTGATATTTTCCTAGTTTTTTTCTAGTGTTTTGAACATAAAGGGGTGTTGTATTTTGTCAAATGCTTTTTCTGCGTCAATTGAGATGATCATATGATTTTTGTTTTTCTATTGATGTGATGTATTATTTTATTGATTTCCGAATATTGAACCAGCCTTGCATCCTGGGATAAAACCCCACTTGATCGTGGTGCACTATCTTTTTGGCCAGGATGTTGTTGAGGATTTTTGCATCTATGTTCATTAAAGATATGGGCCTGAAGTTTTCTTTTTTGGATGTGTCTTTGCCTGGCTTTGGAATTAATGTAAATTACAGTTGGAAGAGGTAAAAGTCTTAGATCGGCTAAACCCAGGTTTGACACATTTCTTCGCTTGATTGATCTATTTAAATTATGTATAGCCTACACATCCAGTTTAGGCAAATCATATGACTCTAGAAATCTGTCAATGCATTCAGTATTTTCTATTTTATTAGAGTACAAGTTTTCAAAGTAATTTCTAATTATATTCTTGTATATCTGAGGTGTTTGTTGTGATATTCCCTTTTTCATCACGAATGTTAGTAATTTGAGTTTTTTTCTCTCCTTCTTTTTCGTTAGCATCGATAAGGGTTCTGTCAATTTTGTTTATTTTTTCAAAGAACCAACTTTTAGTTTTGTCAATTCTTTGAATGGTTTCCTTAGTCTCAATTTCATTAATTTCTGCTCTGATTTTAATTATTTCCTGTCTTCTTCTACTGCTCTTGGTATTGGTCTGTTCTTCTTTTTCTAATGCTTTGAGGTGTGATGTTAAGTCATTTAGTTGTTGGTTTTTTTTTTTTCCTCTTAAGGAATGAACTCAGTGCAATGAATTTTTCCTCTTACTACTGCCTTCATAGTGTCCAGAGATTTCTATATGATGTATCTGTGTTCTCATTTTACCTCTAGGAATTTTTTAATCTCCTCTTTGATGTCTTCTTCAACCCCTTGTTCTTTCAGTAGCATGTTGTTTAGCTTCCAGTTG
Source organism: Tamias sibiricus (assembly GCA_025594165.1). NCBI lineage: Eukaryota > Metazoa > Chordata > Mammalia > Rodentia > Sciuridae > Tamias > Tamias sibiricus. Next base: position 29,697,712 of record CM046665.1, read on the forward strand.
ATGGAGTAGTTTGTCTTATTCCTTGTTTTGTCGTTGATTTCCAATTTCATCCCTGTATGGTCCCGATAGCATGCAGGGTAGTATCTCTATTTTTTTATATTTGCTGAGAAGTTGCATTGTGACATAATATATGGTCTATTTTGGAGAAGGAGCCATGTGCTGCTGAGAAAAAATGTGTATTTGTTTAACTGAAGGATGAAATATTCTATATATGTCCGTTAGGTCTAAATTGTTAATTGTTTTGAGGAGGCTTAAAGTTTCTTTGTTTAGCTTTTGTTTGGATGATCTATCTATTGGTGAGAGAGGTGTGTTGAAGTACCCTAGAATAACTGTGTTGTGGTCTATTTTACTCTTGAACTTAAGAAGCGTTTTGTTTGATGAATGTAGGTGCTCCATTATTTGGGGCATACAGATTTATGATTGTTATATCCTGTTGATGGATGGTTCCCTTAAGTAATAAGAAATATCCATCTTTGTCCCTCTTGACTAGTTTTGGTTTGAAGTCTACCTTATTTGATATGAGAATGGAAACCCCTGCTTGCTTCCGCGGCCATGTGAGTGATAAGACTTTTCCCAGCCTTTCACTTTCAGTCTGTTTGATGTCTTTTTCTATGAGGTGTGTTTCTTGGAGACAGCAAATTGTTGGGTCATTACTTTTAATCCATTCTGATAATCTGTGTCTTTTGATTGGCGAGTTTAGGCCATTAACATTCAGGGTTATTTATTGAGATGTGATTTTTATTCCCATCCATTTTTATTTGAAATTATGGTCTTTAGCTTGATTTGGCTTCTCTTCTGGTTGGTATTTTCCTTTAGTTTAATATCTCCCTTTGTTGATTTTCGTTATCATCTTTCTCTTCTTCTTCATGAAAAATGTTGCCCAGGATGCTCAGAAGTGCTGGCTTTCGAGTTGTGAAATCTTTTAAACTTTTGCTTGTCGTGGAAGGTTTTTATTTCATCTTCGAATCTAAAGCTCAATTTTGCTGGATATAAGATTCTTGGTTGACATCCCCTTTTCTTTCAGAGCTTGAAATATGCTATTCCAGGATCTTCTTGCTTTTAAGGTCTGGGTTGAAAAAAATCTGAAACATAGTCTGATTGGTTTCCCCCTATATGTAATTTGCTTCCTTTCTCTTGTGGCTTTTAGTATTCTCTCCTTGCTCAGTGTATTAGGCATTTTCATTATAATGTGTCTAGGTGTGGATCTGTTTTGAGATTTTGTTTGTTTGGTGTTCGGTATGCCTCTTGAACTTGGTTTTCCATTTATTCCTCAAGCTATGGAAAATTTTCTGTAATATTTCATTAAATAGATTACTCATTCCTTTGGCTTGAAACTCTGCGCCTTCCTCTACGCCGATCACTCTTAAGTTTGGTCCTTTTTATGCTGTCCCATAATTCTTGGATGTTATGTTCATGATTACTAACAAGTTTTGCTGTATGGTTTAAATTCTTTCTCTAGGACATATATTTTGTCTTTCATTGTTCTGAGGTTCTATCTTCCAGGTGGTCTATTCTGTTGGAGATGTTTTCAATTGAGATTTTATTTTGGTTTTGAAAATTGCTTCTTTCATTTCTGGAATTTCTGTTTGGATTCTCTTTAGAGCCTCTATTTCCCTATTGAAGTAATCTTTTACTTCCATGTATTTGTTTTTGGAGTTCTTTGTCAAAATGATCTTTTGCCTCCTGTACCTACCTGCTCCCTCATCTCATTTTTTGAGTTCATTCTTAAGTTCCATAAACATTTGGCATATGTAATTTCTAAATTCCATCTCTGGCATTTGACCAACTGTGCTTGTCATGACATCTACCGATGAGGTATCTTGATTTGTTTGTGTCATTTTCTTTCCTTGTTTTTTCATGTTGCTTGTGTGTCTATTCTTCCTGCACTGTGGGACCTTGACTGTTTGATTTTACCTTAAAGCCTTATGTTGTTCCTGTAATACAATGCTATCAGATCACCTTATAATTCCTTTATACTTTTAAAACCTAACACTTTCTATTCAGAAAAATCCAAGTTTGGTCACAATGTACAGATTTTGTTAACCCAGATATTATTTTCCAATTTACTCTGTACGTTTCTGATAGGGTTTTATAGCTTCCAGTATTGGATACAGAGGTGTTATGTTTAGGAAGAAGGAAGTGGTCTTGAATTGTTCTTTCTTGGGAAGTATGAAAAGAGATATCTATTGAAATGGTTTAGTGGAAGTGGTTTAGTATCAGTAGACGATGGAAGAAAGAGAATGGGGTTGACAATTAGGTAAAAAGATCAATTTATATATATAGTAAGTTGGAAAGGAAAAAAAATTTTGATAAAGAGTAGGAATTGGTGTAAGAGAGGGAGAGAGAGAATCAAGGAAATAGAGAGTAAACATATATATAAACACCACTTTGCTACCCCAGTTCAATTGCGCCGGTTCTAGAAATCCCAAAAAGTTTATTTTTGCGTTATAACTTGTTTTTGCCTCTGTTTAGTATGCACATGGCAGGATGTAAACATGAAAGACGAAGGAGGAAGAAAAGATACAAGGGTGTGAAGGAGGAAAAGAATGAAAGAAAAAAGGAGCGGAAGCAAATAAACACACTAACAATCAATGCGGAAGGAAAAAAAAAAAAGCAGAACAAAACAAAGCCAAAAAAAGAAAAAAAAAAATAAACAAAACAAAACATACAAACAAACAAAAAAAAAAAAAAACCCCTCCCTGCAATCCAAAAAATCAAGCAGACCAATAAAAGAAAGGGAAAAAAAAAATAAAAAAAAAAAAAGTCAAACCCCAAGTCTCAGACAAAACGGCCCTGGGAAAGCCCCCTCTTTTTTTTTTTCCAGTTCAAACCAATTGCTATTAGCACAGTCTGTGATCCGCAGGCTGCACTCCCGTATCCTTGGCGCCGGGAAGGGGATCTTCCGATCGCACCGGGAAGCCACACCTGCTGACTATGCAGCAGTGCAGAGCTTAGCGCTGCTCTCCCTTCCAGTCAACAGCAGCTCAGACTGAACCGGGGGAAGCCACACCTGTGCCCGCTCCAGACTAGCCCGCTCCACCCCTGTTTGCTGATCGCAGATCTCTGCGCCGTTCTGTCCGGGGCCCCACTACTGAGGGTCGCGTCAGGTGGAGTGTGGCTCCGAACTGGTGTGTGGACCCGCGGTCTCCCGTGGTTCCCCAGCACCAATCCCGCCGGCTGTTTATCGCTGGTCTTTATCGCCGGTTTCACGCTGGTGTGCCGTGAGTTTGGCTGGGGTTGCAGTAGTAGCGCGGTCTCCCCACACTGACTTTGTTTCGCCCGGCCTGTACACCACCCAGGCGGGTTTTTGCAGGAGCCTCGCGGCTCCAGCCGCTGCAGACAGCTTGTCTCTTTCTCTCTCTGGTAGTGGTAATCAAACCATCCAGGAGATCGGTATTTTCAGTCCTTATATATATGATGAAAGGCAATTTATCTGCTTTGTTGGATTCTTTCCACGGAGCTGTCCTGAAGTGCGGCTTCCTCTAATCCGCCATCTTGGATCCCCAATACCCTGCCGCCAATTTTTCAAGGGGTGGCTCTCAAATACATTGGAAGATCTCCTTTACAGAATCCAAAAAAGGACATAGACATGGTGATGTTGGGAAAAATCTAATAGCAAATGAGGATAAGTGGCAACCTGAATTTCGGTGTCCACCATAGCTGTTAGACTTCACACCTACCATTTACAACTTTACAGGACTAACCTACAGTTAAGTCATAATGTAAAAGTCTATATTTAATTTTAACAGGTTAAATTTAATAGCAGCTTTAATAAACATCTGTAGTGTTACCTGTGGAGATATACCTACAAAAAGCTATAAGAGGTTTGTTTTCTGTTTTACGTATGTGTGCACACCTGTGTATTATTATGTCTACATATATGCTGTGTCCATATATTATGTACATGGAATCAAAATTGGCATAGATAAATGAGTGGTCATAAATTAAAATTTAAGTGAAAAATGGATCCAAATACCTTTTAGTTCATGTGGTTTAAAAATAAAGGTTCAACTTAAATTAGGTAAATAGATGAGAGTAAAGATGTCTTTAAATTACTACCTCAAATGTTTTCCTAGGTGGTTAGACAATTAACAGAGTGTTGGTTTTCATAAAATATGTAGAATGTACTATCAAATTTTTTCTATGATTTTTCTTCAACAGGGAAGAGATGGCTAATACTGTTAATTACACTTGTCTGATATCTTGTCTTTTACAGTTAAAAATGAGTAAATTATATTTAACATCAATGGGATTAATCTTCATAAATGTGTTTGTTGGAGGAGACATCTGATTAATTTGCAAAGTTAAAGTGCTAAAACATCAACTGCTAAATGTAAAATCAGAAACTCTTAAGTTCTTAAATTACATAATTTAACATATTTAAACATTAAATGTGTTTTCAGAAATTGGTAAATGGAAAAATGTTTAAGATTGCTTTGTTTCTGTGTTTTCACTAAAAACAAGTTACTAAGAATTAATATTCTATCAATCAGGTATAATTTTATATACAAAAAGTACAAAAGGTTTCTGTTGGGTTTCTGTTAAAGTACCACAAAAGCGAAGTATTCATCTTATTAAAATAAAGTAATTTGTCTAAATTCAGAAATTTTATAATTGTTTCAGAAGGTAATTTAAAAATGTGTCAATGGCTAGAAAAGAGATATAAGAAAGTTCTAGGTATGGACATATATTTTAATATAAATAAAAGTAAAGTCTTTTGTGTGGTAAAAAGTTGTAGAATGTCTAAGTGAGTAACAGAAAGTTTGTGGAGGGTAAATCTCAAAAAGTGTGTGTGTTAAGGCTATTCAAGGTTTCTACCTAAGGTCAAATATTAATGAACTAATATAAACCAAAGTTTCATCCTTTGTATCAAAGTAAAAAAGATTTGTTAAAACACTAATCTGCTCTTTACCTATCATAATAATTTCTTGTGTTTGTTAAATTTTACTGTTTAGAAAAATTAGTCTTAAATGAATTGGGGTTCATACAACTCTGATTAAACAACAACTGTTATTTTAGAATATTACACAACACTACAGATTCTGAATTTTTCTTTAAAACATAAACTTGGTAAATATAAGAATATCAGTTAATTCTGGTGCTGTTACTAACTTTTTGGTATGTATTCATATATTCCAAGTATACAAATCTTTTAAATATAAGGTTTAGAAGAGCATTTCACCAAGCTTATGTTCTTCAAACTAAAATTTGAAGTAAAGATTTGGGATTATAAAAATTATGTTTCTAAGTTCATATGTATTATACAAACTAAGTAAGTCCTTACTCTTGTTAATTTAATTTTGTATTTTTCTTGTGAACTTTATAACTATTGTCCATTAGTAGCTTACAGAAGTACAACTCTTAACATAACAACCTGAATTAATTAGAGATAATAGGCCATCATCTATGGACAGATGGGTTGTAAGGCTAACTTCCAGTACTAATATTGACCCCACTTAAATGGAAGGCATAAATAGCTGTAAAGTTAGAGACATTAAAGTTCAAACCCAGTATTCTTTTTTTTTTTTTTTTTTTTTTTTTTTTTAAATCCAAAGCAACCCTCAGCAGAACAAACCCAGTATTCTTGCTTTAAGACTGGTGTTAATGGCTTGCTGGATGTTTAAAACCAAAGCTTAAAGACTAAAGTTAAGGAAATCAAGGGCCAAGAGAAAATAGCCAATATTTGGCTCATGCCCTCTGAGGTCAACTCAAACACAGGGAATGAGGGGACTTCCTTAAGTTCTTTACAACTCTAGGCCACATAACTCCCTGATCAGGGGGAGAATAGAAAGATGACTAGTGTACATGCTGCAAAACAGAGGGTCATCAGAGAAGGAAAAGTCCTTCATGCTTCCAAAGGAGGCCACAGGTCAACAATACTCTGACCCATCTTGGAAGATGGCACTAGAGGGAGATAGGAGGCTACTCAGAAGTTCCCAAAAGTGAGCCCCTGAGGAAACTCAGCTGACTCTTAACAATAGATAAGAACAAGGTCAATTTGACCAGCTTGGTCTTAAACACCTAGAAAAACAAGTTATTGCTGAAATATAGCCATACCTGGACATTTAAAAGGAAAGACAATAGTTCTTTTTAATATAACTTAAGATATACACTTGAGTCAACTCCACTAAGAGTAAGACTGGAGGCTTTAAAAGAGGGATTATTATTAGCAGTTCCTGATCACTATCAAAATAGACTATCAGAATCTGAAGCTTTTTTAGTCAATTAAAGACCTACAAATCTTCCTAAACTCCTACATGGATAGACTTGATCTGTTTGCTAGCCCTAAATAACAGAAATTTTAAAATCTCTACTAAACACAGACGTTATGCCAAAAAAAATGATATTTTACAAAAATCAGATGATATTAGATACCTTAACTACATCTTATGGGGGCATCTATAACATTATAAAAACTAAGTCTGTGTTTACATTCCTGAAAACTCTGGCAATGTAACTAATATACTTGAAGATTTACATTCCCAAATAGAGGCCATGTCCCTACTGGCCTTGTTATGGCAACAACTTCTTAGCTCTTACACTGCCTGGTAAAAATAATTGGTTTCTGTCATCATCATGATATTCATTGACATGTATCAGATGCTGTGACATTTATTTTGTATCAGTTTCATTCCAGTGCTCATGTCTTTTTGTTTCACTCAGAAGCACCCATTTCAAATGACTTTACAACCTTTTCTTTCCAAACCAGACTTTTTCCACAGACTTCTCAATTGACCCACCTACAACATTCCTAGAAGGGAAACCCAAACTGCTTGCCCCATGTCTCCCCCTCTCAATCTAGAACAGCCAGAGCAGTCTTCATCTGTTTCACTTTTCAGCAGCAAGCATTCCTTTAATCAGAGGGCAGATTGAGATGGGGCAAAAGGATAGTCAGTGTAGCTATGAACAATTGGGTCAGGAAGATGTGGACTGATTCAAAAAAAAATAAAATGCTAATACCTCCAGAGCACTTCCCTTCCTCCTCTCCTGTTGTCAAGGTCACCTGCCTCCAGGATGTTCCTGGCATCAAGGAGTTGTTACTGAGTAGCCCCTGGGAGACTCCCTTTCTGCCTTTCTGAGCAGATGTGGAAAATAGGGAGACATACTGGCAGGGCAGCTCCTCTTCCAGCTTTTGATAATATAGGCAAGTTAAGAGGAGAAGGGCATATAAGTTGAAAGGAAACCAAAAATCTATAAAAGGGATGGGATACCCTGCTTCACTGGGGGAAGCATGATATTCTCTAACTCCAACCATCTACTGGCAAATGCCATAATTTCACTCTTCTTTAAAGCTGAGTAATATTTCATTGAGTAAATGTGCATAGGAAATATTTTTATTCCTAAATTGAAGGAAATACATTGTAAAAATTTTTCTTTCTTTCTTTCTTTTCTTTTTTTTTTTCTCTCTTTCTTTTTTTATTGTAAACAGACAGAATGCCTTTGTTTATTTTTATGTGGTGCTGAGGTTCGAACCCAGTGCCTCATACATGCTAGGTAAGTGCTCTGCCACTGAGCTACAGCCCCACTTGGAAATACATTTTTTATGTATGAGAAACAATTCAGTGAGTGAAACAGCCATGACAGAATCACTCACACACACACACACACACAGAGGCTCAAGTCCATGCCTACAAGAAAAGTTGTTTCCTCATTTTGTAATAAACGATCACACTACATGATTATCGCAGGTCATTGCACTGAACAATCAAAAGGGACAACATTGTGCCCTCAGACAAAGTACTACGTTTTGAAAGCAACCACAGTGTCCAAGAGAAATAACAATGATGTCCTTCAAGTGTTGGTGTGAGGAAGAGCAAGAGAATAAAGATGTACTATTTGCAATCTGGGGATTGACTGGAGTTCCTCATGAGCATGAGTGAGATATTTACTCAGAGTTTCCAGAAATTCTTAAGGAATTGTCCACCTTGGAATGCTGGCTATAATCCTAACTTGCATATACATATATCTATTTATATCTATTTGCTATTCCCACTTAGATATTTAAGTTTTCTAAGCTTAACCTTTCCAAAACAAAGTACCTGGTGCTCCTTAACCCACCCAATTCAAAGTTCATTGGTTCATTTCTCTCGTAGTGCATATTCAATCCATAGGAATTCTTAATAGATTTAATTTTAACATGTATCCAGAATCTGACCTCTTCTCACTACTCTTCTCTCAATGGAGTATAACTTACTCCTTAACTAGTTTTGGTGCTTAAAATCTTTCTTTGGTTTATTATCAACATAGAGATCTTTTTCAAACAAAATTAGGAGGGCATCATTTCTCTGCTGTCACCCACCAAGGACTTCCATTTTATTTAGAGAAAAACTTATTCTTAACAATAGTCCACAAAGCACAAAGCCCTCACACTGCCTCTGACCTTCCTGCCTTCTATTCTCCCATATCTCACTTTACTCCAGCCACAGAGTGCAGCAGACCCTTTATCAAGAACACCACGAACCTCTGACCTCAGGGTGTTCTTTGGCTTCTCTTTTCCTAGGATGCTCTTCCTCGCAACATCTACACATGATTGAATCACTCAAAGTCATTGTCGGAGCTTTGCTCAAATGAAATCTTTCTTGAACATCAGTACAACCACCATTTTATTATTTTAATTAGCCGGGCGCGGTGGCGCACGCCTGTAATCCCAGCACTTTGGGAGGCTGAGACAGGAGGAAAGTTCAAAGCCAGCCTCAGCAATGGGGAGGCACTTAGTAACTCATGAGACTCTGTCTCTAATAAAATTATGGCCCAGTGGTCGAGTGCCCCTGAGTTCAATCCCCGGTACCAAAAAAAAAAAAAAAAAAAAAAAAAAATTGTTTTAATTAGTTATCCATGCAATAGAATGCATTTTGACACATTGTACACAATGGAGCACAACTTTTCATTCTTCTGACTGTACATGATGCGGAGTCACATTTGTTGTTTAATCATACATGTAGATAGAGTAATAATCTCTGTCTTATTTTTTTGTCCTTTCACCCCCATGTCTCCTCTCCTCAACTTTCTCCCCTCTGCCCAATCCAAAGTTCCTTCATTCTTGCCTACCTGCTTCCAATTTGGATTAGCTTCTGCTTCTCAAAGAAAACATTCAGTCTTAGTTTTTTTGGGGGGATTTTGGCTTAATTTGACATTTTCTAGTTCCATCCATTTACCTGCAAATGTCATATTTCCATTCCTCTTTAAGGCTGAATAATATTCCATTGTGTATATATACCACATTTTCTTCATCTATTGATCTGTTGAAGGACCTCTAGGCTGGTTGTATAGTTCAGCTATTGTGAATTGAGTTCATATAAACATTGATGTGGTTGCATCACTGTAGTATGTTGATTTCAAGTCTCTTGGTATACACTGAGCAGTGGGAAAGCTGGGTCAAATGGTGACAACCACCATTTTAAAACATTGATTTTTGTTTTTTCCCCTACACTCAAAGTCTCCCTTATTCTCATATTGTAGCATTTATGATTTCATAACATACTGTAAAATTTAACCATGATATCTCCAGCTACTAGAATGCATGTTTCACAGTGGAATAACATTTTGCACTAAGTTCTTAACTGACTTATATCCAATTCTTGAACTCAATAAACATCTGCTGAATAAATGAATGAATAACTAGATTAATGAAAATTGGACCTACATAGAGAATGGAATTATTTGTATACTGCACCTGAAAATTTTTGGTAAGAAAAAACAAAACAAAACAAAAAAACAACGTTTTGCCACTTTGTCTTAAAGTACCAGTAAAAGTTTATCATATATTTTTTAAGGAATTTCCTTATCAGTACCTTTTTAAAAAGAAATATAATATATTAAAATCAATAGAGGTTTCTGAACTATTTTAAAGGACAAAGTAAGGACTTTGGGTATAACAACTGCATTTATTATATTGTGTTTTAAGTGTATATTAATAATTATAAATTTTTTAAATAAAAATTTATATTTTCCTTCATTATTAGCATAGATTTATAAGGCTTAATTTATATTATATTGAATACTAATGGAATGTGTATGTGCATTAAATGAGAGTAATGATTTTAAACAAAAAGCTGAATGAAATTTTTTAACAACATATACATAAGTACATGTTATGCTTTTGAGGGCATAATAAAAGAACCACACTAAACCATCTATAAGATATATTATCTTTATATGAGAGGAGTATCCTTATTTGTTTTTCTGTAGCCAACATCTAGCATAATATTTGTGCATACTTATATACGGAGAAATATATTAAACAAATATTGTTTTCACTGAGATGAGGCAAATTTCATTAGGTAAGTAAATTGGTGTACAGAAAAATCAAAGTAAAAATAAACCAATTCCATAGGTGTTAATCATTTTTCCTTTTGCAACTTTCAATAATGGTTCAGCTGTTATATTTACTGACTTGTTAGCACATGGTTTATGAACTACTGAAATTAAAATTTTTGAAAAATCTAAAGTTCAAAATCCAAGCAAATCAGGCTTCTCTTGACCTCAGAAGACAATGATCTGTACTCTGATTTTTACTGAAATCTGTCATCTGATTTAAACTTGATTACCTTTTGGGGAGAATTGAATGGGAAAAACATTCATAAGTATATAGACATATACAGACACAGATACATATTACATAGATGAATAAACTTTATAGCACTGCAAAATAAATGAATAACCACATATAATAGTAATATGAAATTCACCCGATAGTCATTTAAAGAACAATTTTCTGGTTGCCTTTGAAAAAAAGAAATATCCTAAATCGGGAACCAATTTGGAATACTTCTTCTGCCTCAGGGCAAAATCCTAGGCATAGATTGTTCTAATTTTTAAAAACCTAGTACTTACAATATCCTCACTATGCCAAAAAAAAAAAAAAAAAAAAAAAAAAAAAGAAAGAAAGAAAAAGAAAAACTAGAATAAGCAGACATAAATTTCTATGAAAACACACAAATTTTATTTTCATACTACAGAAAATAGCATTAGCTATAATGTTTTTTCATCATATATGGAAGACTGCAAGAAAAATATTGGCAATAACAATTTGCTCCAAATCTGGAAAATAGCTAAAACGTAAATAATTAATCAAAAAATTAATTAGATCACTGTTCCACTATTTAGTACAGTTTAAAATATTCTGATAAGACTATGGATTTTTTAATTCAAATATACATAGATCATAGGAGAAAAACTCAGCTAATCTTTTCTAAATCTTATTTTTAAAACATCAAAATATGAGACTTTTGTGGTTTCCACATTTATAAAAAAAGCTTCCCGATACATTCCCTATTATTGCTTTCCCATTACTACTGAGATTCTTCATCACTATGTGGAGGTCTCCCTAGGATATTTCCTTTATAAGCAGTTCAGGATCTGCTAGTCAATGTTCTCTTTAATTTGCAACCTCTGCGATATTCACAAAAACTGCCAATTAAAAGCACTTGAAAATTGTCTGACTCAGAGATGCAGCTGGATTGAGCTAAATGGGAGGGTAGCTTAGATAATCATTTGCTAACATCTTAATTTACTTTTAATGGAGAAAGTAAAAGCTTTTCTTTAATTTATATTTGTTTTTTTTCTTTAATTATTCTTCTGCCAAATTTCTAGTTTTTTTTTTAAACTAAACCCTGTACAATTATATAAAAATTATATGTTGTTAAGTATTACCACATTCTTGTATTCTACAGTAATGAATTGCTTCAATAAATGCAGCTTGGGAATCTTCAAGGACCCAAATCATTGTCTATTATAAAAGCAGTAGTGGTAAACTTTATACAAATATTAAAGAAAATTATTTCCCTAGAGTAGGGTTATTCATTCATCACATAATTATCTCTCATTAATAGAAAATGATAATGTTATAATTGAAACAAAATGTTTTAATCCTTCTATGACTTTTTTCCATGGTAATATTAAGATGCAAGATTTTTTTTTTCTACATAACAATCATGTCATTTTAAATAACTGTTAAATTTGTATTTTGGTAAATGTGATATATGTAACAAAAATATCAGAGAACTATTTACTGTATTAAAACAAATTTATAAGAGGACTCTTGAGCATACCAACTAGATATTTATGCTATATATGTTATGTTTATTCTACATACATATGAAATAAATATATATCCATTTATTTATTTAGGTTATATATAATTTTTTCCTCTTGAACATCACATGAATACACATGAAACTTCACAGTTTATAAGTCATATTCACTGAAATTTTCTCATCTTATTATCTTTATTTATATACTGGTTCTTCTCTCAAACTTGTAGCAGTAGCTGAGTTCATGTCTGTGGCTTGAAGTACTTTATAAAGACAGCATAAAAAGTTGGACTAAAAAAACCTTGTAAATTTGTCCAGTTTTATGATGCAGATCTATACTGGGAATGTTTCCAATGAAAATGTTATGGAAAAGGCTCAGTGGTTACCCAAATAGATTAAATTATAAGGTTATATTTACCTTCGTGAATTCACCATTACCATCAGTTTGGTCCTAAATCCTTAGAGCTTAGGCTTTCAGCATCTTTAGTAAAAGAGTGGACTGAAAATGAGAAAGGCAATTCATATTCATAGCATGTACAATACACCAACGTAAGACCCAGAATATCAACCTATTAACATAAATTTATTTTAAAAACAAAAAATAAAATTGACTATTAGCCTGTCAAAAACACTTTCCCACTGAGTATGGCATGCTAAAAAATTACTGAAATCCTTTTTATTAAGCATACTGCTAGAAAATGGAGTTATTGTTAAAAGCATGGGCACCAAGATACTTATGCCATGATTTAGACAGTACAACTTTTTAAAATTTGTCTTTTAAAAATGTCAAAAGCATATTTCAACAAGATGCAAGAAACTAAAAATATTTCAAATAATTAAAAAGGTCTTGATTCTTTTGTTCATGATACTGGGGAAAATATAGCTTATTGTTGTAGTTCTAAAAGCTTTCTCTTGCCCATCCTACTGTCTCCTTTTCTAGAACCATACTAAATAGAATCTGTGCATGTTTTCAGGGTTTTAGACACTGAAAAAAAAAAAAAAAGTGGAGAATCATTAGTTCACATACTTTCCTCTTCAGGAAGTTTCCTACAAAATAATTTTGGTTCAGCTTTCATGGCTTTTTTTATTATTATTATTAATTTGATGGTATTGATATTGCCACTACGCTGTTGCAAATAATCACAATGAAAATGATTCTGCTGATGTTCATAACAATAATAAAGATAGTAATAATAATTCAATACTGAAAACCCACCACCTTTGCTTTTATCTTTCAATGTGATTTCCTTCCTATATTCTTGCACGTTTGAGTATAAACACACACATAAAACACACACACACACACACACACACACACACACACACATTAAAACAGAAATACCTATGACTAAAGACACTTAAGATTTTTTTTTTTTTTCAGTTCACTTCTGAAAACTCCTGGATGCTTTAAAAATTGCTCAATTTCTACCATCATTGAGATGGCTTTCCTGAATTCTAATCCTTTTTCTTAACTCAGTGTTTGCAACAATCATAATATAATGCCTTTTCAATACCTGCCAACTATTTAAGGCACTGGCATTTACCTATTGCTTTAATCTCTTTGACATCCTAACACTACAGTCACTTGGCCTATATAGATCTGGTTATCTGAACCCTAATTTTGCTACTGTTGAACTCTCAGTAGTACTGATTATAATTAGGTATCCAGGTGACTTTACAAGAAGATCACATTATTAATATCTCTGTTCTGAATTTTATTTTGCTATCTTTTCCATATCAGATATTTTACATCCAAGAGCAATTATATCAAAATCATAGTTAAGGTATCTCTTTCCCCAAACTTCCTGAAACTTCCTGAGAATTTTTATGCATGTGCCTATGTCAGTAAGGGTCCAATCAAGAAAGAGAAACTGTACCTTAATTTTAACAGGGAAAGTTTAATATATACAGTATATATAATTAACTACAATAGAAAAATATGAGAAAATGGTAGTAAAGAATGAGGATAATTTTATAGAATAAAAGAAGATATAAGGAACAGCAACCACTCTAGGGCTGATGTAAAGAAAACAAGAAAAAGCCCCCTTTTTTACTCATGAAAATAGAGTTTCAGACAATGTTTGCTAGGAAACTACACTACTTACTGAATGGCAGAGAATTTGATATGGTACCATGTCAGGGCAACATACTCACTTGATAAAAATTTGCCACCGAGAAGTTTTTAGAAATATATTTAGAGTGTTGAATTATTATTTTCTTACTTCTTTATTATTACCACCTATATAATTGGAACAAATTAATTAATCTTCATTTCCACTCCTGTGAGGAGCAACCCATATTGTTGTGTATCACTCACTGAAAACAATTGTGTTTTATTATAACACTAGTAAATGTATAAAAAATACTGATTGAACACAAAGTAAACTTTGAGAGTAAATAACCATTAAGAGATGTATCAAGGTTCCATTCAAAACAGCCTTTCCACTCCAGACCATTTTCTGTCTTTATCTTCAGGTTGGAGAAGAAGAGCAGAGACTGTGGAATACTGTTTGTATTGTTTCCACTGAACTGGGGGAGCAGATATTGGAGGAACTGAGAGGCCAAAATAGCAGAAAAAATAGAACTAGAGAATTTAATGCAGGCCTTCTGTATTTGATTCCTCCAAAAGGCATTTATCAAATCCTAAGTTACAGTTGCTCAAAGCAAAATGTTAAAACAACCAAATAAAAAGCACCTCTTGGGGGATCAGAACTATAGTACAGTTTGGGAGGTCTCATGGTGCAAACTTAATACCAAGCTTAAGAAAGAAGTCAGACCCTGCACTCACTCCTGGTTGATAGTTGATACTCCTAAAGGGTTTTTCTATAAAAGAATGGATGAATAAGAAATAAACCTACACAAAAACTAAACCAAGTATTTGTTGTCACTGGAAACAAAGTGTTTGAGTGTATGCTATCTGCCCGTAAGGGAACAAAAAAATCCTTCTTTGAGGATAACAGTACGATCCAGAAATTTTACAGTTCTTCACATAAAGTATCTAAATCTTTACATTAGCAAGCAGGACTGAATGAAAGAAAAGGGGAACAAAAGACACAGAAACAACAAACATAAATCAGATATGATTAGCTATGATAATATTATAATGAAATAATTTCTGCTCACCTTCTGTAATGCAAAATACATAGAATTTATTTTAAAGTATAAGATCTACAACCAGAATATGTCAAGTAACTATTATACTAGTTGCTTCAGTGCAGTGGAAAATGATGACCTTTTTATTTAATTTTTAATTTTTTTTATTCAAAGTTGTATTTACAATAGAAGTATGCATTATAATTCATAATAAACATATAGAGCATCTTTTTTACAAAACACTGTTTGTATACAATGTATATTCGTACCATTCAAATCTTCAATCATGCATTTAGGATAATGACATCCATCTTATTCAACCACCTTTTCTTTTTTCCCCTCCCTCCCCCTTTGCTCCTTTCCTTCCCCTTCCTCCTCTTTGACCTTTCTAGCATTCCTCTGACCTTTTTAATAAATTGTATTGTGACAATGTGTCACATGAAACAAAAGCTGATGACTTCTAATCCAAGTCATGTACAGAATCAATTCTAGATGCATCATGAAACTAAGGAAAACTAAATTTTCTGCAACTTAACATAGAGATGATATTCAAATAGCTTATTATTTCTTCAATAAAACACATTGATTATTTTCTATAAATGAAAAGACTGATAAACTGTATGTTATTAAAATTAAGAAATTCCATTTTCAAAATATAGTTTGGAAAATATAAATGAAAATACACAGATATTTGCAATATACATACCAACTAAGGACTTATATAAGAATTCATAAGAACAATTACAAATCAATAATGAAAAGATAGACTATCAAAGTTTGAAACAAAAAGAATGAATGAGTTGGACATATACTTTTAGAAGATGTACAGGATCAAACTTATGAAACTATGCTTAACATATTTACTCATCAGGAAAACAAGTAAAATAACAATAAAATATTGTTATTAAAATGTTAGAATGTCTAAAGTTAAATTTAAAAGTCTATGCTAAATGTTAGTAGATGTACACAGGAAGGATCTTTGACATACATCCAATGAAACACAAGTTATTACAAACACTTTGGTATGACTTAGCAGTATTGAAAAAAGCTGAGCACATGTATGCCTATGATTCATCAATTACATTCCTAGGTATACACCATAAAAGTATGTAGTCATGCCAACCAAAATATGTATAGGAAATTTTAAAGAAACATTACACATATCATGTAAAACTAAGAATGATCAAACTTATCTCAGCAGAAAAATGAATAAAGTGGGATGGCTGTACAAAATCAGAATAATTTCTACAATTGAATAGTACACAGCAAAAAGAAATAGCAAACTGCAACTATGTACAACACAGATGGATCTCAAAGATGTTGTCTAATTTAAAAATCCATAATTAAAAAACTGTACAATTATATTATTCAAAAACAGAGTCTTTTTTATGATGGTAGATATCAAACTAGTAAGCATTATTTCTGTGAGGACGAGTGACAAAAGAGATATATGGGAAGATTCTAGAGGCTCATAATATTCTATCTCGATATGTTTAATAGTTTTATTATTAAAGTTCACTTTTTAAAAATAATTTTCTGTTTTATCTACTTCTTTTTTGAAATGTAAATGAAGAGCTGATAATCAATGTTGATATTTGGGTACAGATCCTTATGATTTAGCACATGAAATTGGGCTTTATATATCATTCATTCCTTTCATTGTTATTTACTGAGTGATAGATAAAGGGTACTTACCTGTCCTTTAGTTCGATGGAAGTATTTGACATGGTACTTTCAGTGTACTCCCAGCCTGTTAATGTTTACACCAACACTTTTAAAAATTAGTAGCAGACTCAGGTGTGTATGTCACAATTCCCCCATCCTTAACTGCAAGAGAGCTAACAGAGTGTGTTTCACACCTAGCTTTTCTCCCATATCAGTATGGGGAGGAAGGAGAAACACATATCAACAGAATGATTTTCTTAAACAGAAGCTACAAATTCTCTCAAGCAACTGGTAAATTTCCTAGTCAAGGGAATGCTGGACAAAAACTATTCCAAACTCATGATTTTGCTTTTGGTTAAGCTATCTAATTAACAAGTACGTTGTGTAATTGACAATTCAAATTCCCATAGAATATTTTATTTTTTCCAGCATTTATTTTGTTTCCTCTGCAAAAATCATCATATTAAAGTTTAATCATTTAAAAAACTAAGAGAAATAATTGTTGTGATAGTTTTCTTGTTTTTCTAATTAGAGATAAATTCTATATTAGTCCACATAACACAGGTTTTTAACACTAGTTTTCCAATTATTTTACAGGTGAAATTTAAAGTGTTGTTTTCTAACACATCTACAGCATGTATATTGCTCAGTAACTATTAGAGATCAGCAAAATATCATCATAAATTATTTGTCATTTCCAGTTGGAAGGCATTTGAAAATGTTGATGTTTATCTTATGTTTAAATTTACTTGGTCACTTTTTTTCCCTTTTTCTTGGGGCTCCACCCAATGTGAATATATTTTTGGTGTAGAAATTAAACTCAGTGCAAAAATATTACTATGTTAAAATGACTATCTCCCCAAATAAATCTAATATTTCAATGGTATTAAAAATAAACTTTTAAATGGGATGGTTGATAGAATTTGAAAAAAAAATGAATGCATGCTGAAGGAAGAATAATATTCTCAAATATACTAATTCCTAAATATATCCTGTAGGAATTGCAGGAATATCAAGTAAATATGAAGGATTTATTACACAGGTAATGCAGCAAAATTCACAGCTATAAAAATCCAAAGAGTATAACACTGAAGCAGGTAGGAATATATTATTGTGGGTAGAATGAGGACAATGTTTTTTTTTTTTTTTTTTTTAATATTTATTTATTTGCTTTAGTTGTATACAATGTGGTTTTAGTTTTACATGGTGCTGAGAATCGAACCCGGGCCGCGCACGTGCTAGGCGAGTGCTCTACCCTGAGCCACAATCCCAGCCCCAGGGGACAATGTTTTTTTTGTTTCATACATATATGTGCCAATATTCCTTTTTTATATCAGGAGAAGGCATTCATATATTATTCATAAAGTGTGAAAACTAGAAAGGAATAGTGTCATTTAGTAGCAATCCTTAGAATTTGCTATATTCTAGAAATTTTTCAAGATGTCTTATAATAGGGCTTGTCTCAGAGAATTTTCATAATAATCTTAATGTTTCTGTGTTTTAGAAGAGAAAAAATTACTGGTCAAGGTTATACTGCATAGAAATGCTAGAGCTGGTATTTGAGTCAGGAAGGTTGTCTATGTATAAAACCACTGTAAACCACTCACAGCATTTCTCTCTGTACTGAGTTGCATGTGCTTGGAAAGCAAAATATCCTGCATATATAATGGGGATAAGTGAACCAAGTTACAGAAAAATATGTATACTAAATTTTTAAAAAGCACACATGTGTTCATGAATGTATATACATATATACTATATACTATACATATGGAGACAATCTGAAGACAATCTAGAGGGATTCAAAGTAATTGAAAAAAATAAACTGCTTATACTGTACATTAGTATGTTATTGCTGCCTAATAATTACCACAGATGTTTAGTGACATAAAACAACACCCATGTACTAGCTCACAGTTCTGTCGGCAGAAGTCTGGCCTGGTGTGACCATATTTCTCATTCAGATTATCAGAAGGCAGAATTTCTATATTGTTGTTTTAGGGTCATATCCAGGCTGAGTCCTCATTGACAAGTTGGGTGGAAGAATCTGCTTGTAATCCAGTTCAGATTGTTTGTGAAATCCATTTTCTTGTTCTGCAATTATAAGAATAGATCCTCATTTTCTTGCTATCATGTAAAACCCTCAACTCCTAGAAAACACTTCCTTTCCAGGTCATCTACCGCATTCAATCTTCATAGTTAACAATAGAAAATTCATCACATATCAAATTTCTCACATGATTTAAATTTATCTTACTTCTCTTCCTCTGACTCTTAAACCCAAACTTAAAAGGCTGATGCAATTGTGTTCAGCCAAACCCAAAATGCCTTTTGTTTAATGTCAAATCGTTTGAGATCTTCAAAATCATTCACAGCAGTGCCCTAGATTACTACTATGATTAATTTTCTGTGTCAACCTGGTGAACATGGTGCACACTTCTTTGGTCAAACTCTAGATGTGGCTGTGAAGGCATTTTTAAATGAGATTTATATTTATGGTGAGTAAACTTTGAATAAAGCAGATTACCCTCAGTAATATGGATGAACCTCATTTGATCAAGAATTCCAAATAAAGACAAAGGTTTTCAAAAATGTAAATCAGCCTCAAGACTGCAACATAGAAACTCTTCCTGAGTTTTCAGCCTGCTGATCCTGATCTGTCCAGAAGATTCTGGATTCACGGTTGAAAAATTATATCTCACCTGAAAGTCCATCCTGCTGGTTTGTCCTATTGATTCTAGACTCTCAGCTTCCATAATTGTGTGATGGAATTCTTTAAAATTTCTCCTTCCGTCTCTCTCTCTTTCTGTTTTGTTTTGCTCTAT
Organism: Tamias sibiricus; assembly: GCA_025594165.1. NCBI lineage: Eukaryota > Metazoa > Chordata > Mammalia > Rodentia > Sciuridae > Tamias > Tamias sibiricus. The sequence continues at coordinate 29,717,327 of CM046665.1, forward strand.
ATTTCTGAGGGATAGGGGAAACATTTGTTTGAATATCTGCAAGGTATGTGTACTCTAGGGGACAAAATTGCAAGTTTATCTCAGAAATTTATGCTTTTCATATTGCCTTCTCTATTAGTAAGGGTTCTCTAGAGGAACAGACTCAACATGTGTGTGTGTGTGTGTGTGTGTGTGTGTGTGTGTGTGTATTAGAGTGACTTACATAATGAGAAGCTATATAGTCCCACAATAGTCTTCTACACATTGGAGAGTCAGATGTACCAGAAGTTGCTTAGTTTAACAAGCTGGAGCCTCAGAACAACAGAGAACAATGATGAAGCCCCCACTCTAAAACTGAAGGCCTGGAAACTCCCTGGAGAATCAATGCTCAAAATCCATCTTGAAAGAGTGATGAAAGACTTGGGCAATGGCAACTTCATCATAAGCATCCACACCCCCTCAAGAAGAATGGAATTTGCATCTGACTCAGCATGCTGTAGTTCAGATTGTTTGTGAAATAATAATAATTTGTTTTTGTTGTTGTTGTTCGGTCCAGTTCACCATCCTAAAATACAATGTCTCTGACATTCAGGATAGTTTCCTCTTCAGTTTTTCCTTTCAGTCATCTGCATGAATACCCTCACTGACACACCTAGAAGTCTCTTAATCCTGGGCATCTCTCAATCCAATAAAGGTGGTAATTCATGGTAAGTATCACTCCTAGCATTTTGTTATTATCAGTAATATGCATAAAGAATTTTACTTTAATTTCAGGCTCTTTGAACATCTTATTATACTCCTTATTTACACTTATAATGATTATTTTATAAACTAGGCATGGTGGTTCCTACCTGTAATCCCAGAAACATGCAAGGCTGAGGTAGGAAGACAACAAGTTCAAGGCCTGTCTCAGCAACTAAGCAAATCTTGTATCAAAATAAAAAGTGGAAAAGGGCTGAGGACGTAGCTCAGTGGTAACATACCTCAGGGTTTAATCCACAATAACTAAAATAAAAAAATAAATACAATAAAATAAAATTAGATATCATCATTGCCAAAATCTTGGATGACTTGTGTAGGGCAAGGATAGATTTAAAGTTATTTGGAAAGAAATGGCATGGGTAAAGAATATTATTTGTTGCCAAAGTGCTGGAAAGATGCAAAAGTATATGTCAGACAGAAAAGCAAAAGAGATCCTAGCGTAAATCAGAAATGTCAGCACATATAGGTTTCCTGAGTGCTAATTGGTCTTAGAAGGGAAGTCTGTATTAGGTCTTATTCAACAGTTGCATTAGTGACTGCATTTCTAACATAATTCACCAGGTGTAGTTTTCTGCTTCTGAAATTACTGTTTCAATTTTAATTATTAACTACTCTTAGTGCAATGTTTTGGAGTTCCCACATGTGCTGGGGTTGCTGAGTTATGAATGGGGCCGAGTTCTAAGCTATCTCCCTTTTGGGCCCTAAAAGGGAGTTTCCCCTCTGCCCGCAGAGGAAAATATAACTTACTCGGAGAGAATGAGCTTAAGGACAAAAATAGCTGAGTGCCTACCTCTGTCTGATGAACAGAAAAAAAACACGCCACACCCAGGGAGTTCTGTACAGCAAGCGAGAATCCAGAAACTCAGATTTATTGGCAAGGCACTAAACTTAAATAGGCCTAGAACTAGCCAATCAGCCAGCAGGGCGGTCCGGTCTCTCACGCTATGTCACAGCCACACCCCTTTGCTTAGCCCCAGTCCTTTAGGGCGTGGTAAGCAGCCAAAGCCCTGCCCCTTGGCAGACATAGTCCCAACAATTCCCCTTTTTTCGTTTATTTAAAAAATGGGGTCTCTCCATTTTTATATTTTAAAAATGGGATGTCCCATCTTGTAGGGTGTCCAACTCATTTGAGAGTGTGCTTGTCTAGGTTGACTTCTCCTCTCTGGAAAAATCTTACCCGTCATTGGCTATCACTCTAGCACTTTAGGTGGACATACCTAGGGCCAGCAGGTGGCCAAGGGGAGCACACGGGACATGACAGTCACCTTTGGGAAGGCTTGACTGGATGGCATACCTCTGCATCCTATTAAGGACCATGGCCAAGCCTATAGGGCTATAGCTCAGCGTGACAGTAGACCACCCAGCTGTATCTGGCTAGTTCTATAGGGCTAAAAGTGTACACAAAGACAATGACAATCAGGGATTTCACCAAAAAGAGAAAGTCTATCCATTTAGCTTAGTTTAAAGGAAGTCTTTTGGCATAAAGTCCGGACAATTGTCACAGGAATGGGACTCTTCTCTTAGAGTCCAAAGGAAGCCGTCCAGCACAAAGTCCAGATAATTATCATAAGATATAGCGCTCTTCTCTCAGAGTCCAAAGGAAGTCGTCTAGCATAAAGTCCAGATAATTGTCACAGGAATGGCACAGTCCTTCTTCTCTCATCGCAGAGGGTGGAGATGCTGACAAAGAAGGAGTCCAGGAGAGTGTTTTTGATGAATTTTGAAACGGATGTGATGAGAAGTTTAATCACAGCAGGACAGGAGCTTTGTCACGGTGTTTTCATTTCTGTGGAAAAAAGAAGGGATCACTCATCAAGAGCCTGTGCTCCTGGGTAGTCATTTTGGTCAGATTGGCAGTATTTGAGATCTCTGGCAGGCACCCATATAGGGTTTTGTTCCCCCATTGGGAAGACACATCCAAAACCTCTGCCAGCACTTATTAATGGATCAGGACCTCTCCAGAATCCAGTTAATGAGTCTTTCCATCGGACCTCAACTTTTACATAAGGCGTTTGGTTAGACCAGTGTCTTTGAAACGCAGACAGAGGCTGCTGTTTGGAAAAATTTTAAATATTTAAAGTAAGCATAGCTGTTTTCAACTGGTCATGGGGGTTGCTTTCCCATTTTGTTTTATTAATTGGTCCTTTAATGTTTTATTATGTCTTTCTATTATGGCTTGTCCTTTTGGGTTATATGGGATCCCTGTGGTATGCTTAATATGCCAAGTTTGGAAGAACTTTTGTAATGATTTGCTCACAAAACAGGGTCCATTATCGGTTTTAACTTGTTTTGGCAATCCAAGAATAGCAAAGCATTGTAAAAAGTGACTTTCAGCATGTTTAGCCCTTTCTCCAGAGTGTGCCGTGGCCCAACAAGCATGTGAATAAGTATCTATGGACATAAATATATATTTTAATTTTCCAAATGGCATATAATGGGTTACATCAGTCTGCCAGATAGCATTGGGCCGTAGGCCTCTGGGATTTACCCCAGGGGACTGGAGAGGTGGGACCTGTAAGAAGGGCAAACAAGATTTACATGTCCTTATAATCTTTTTTAAATCTTTTATAGGAACTAAAGGAAATTTATTATGTAGTCTCCTCCAATTTAAATGAGTAAGGTTGTGAAGACCTTGGGCTAACTGAAGGTCTTGTTGATATGGGACTGTAACTGTCAATACACCTGTGGTGGCTAAATGGTCAGCGGCCTGATTTCCCTCAGATAGGGGCCCAGATAAGCCTTGATGTCCCCTAAGATGTTGGAGGAACACAGGTTCATTACACCCCTTTAGCAGGGATCGAACCTGGATCATCAGAGGGGTGATAGGATTATTATCTATCTTTATATATGAGGCATTTAGAGTAGGTAATAGGTTAATTACATATAGACTATCTGAGAAAAGATTCATAGGCTCTTGGACATGGGTCAAGGCTAATGTAACAGCATATAATTCTTTAAATTGAGTAGAACCAGTAACTGTTTCAAAATATTGTGTCCTTTGGCCTGAGGATGGGTGAAATATTACAACTGCTGACCCTTCTTTTCCTCCATCTGTGAAGACATTTACTGCCTTGGGGAGTGGCTTGCTGGAGAACAAGATGGGGGGAGTCCACCCTAGTTTGGGGAAAGAAGAGGTCCATTTGGTTGACCCGTAATGACAGTCAACTTTTCCTAGGAATCCTTCTAAAGCATAGGAGACTCTAGAGTTGTTTCTTTGTATCCATTCAAAGTTTGACAAACCGTAAGGAATTGTTAAAATATCTGGGTCTTTTCTATAATGCCTCAATGAGGTATCTCTCTCTTTTATTATAAGATCTGTTAATTGATCTAATTGGGAATAAACTCGAGGTGCTCCTCCCACAGAGGAATGTATCTATTCTAATGGATTTCCCATCTGGGTTAGTACAGCTGTCAGGAGCTTAGCACCTGAGAAAACCCACAGATATAGAGGTTGTTTTGGTTAGTATCGAGCCAATTGGACTGAATTGAGGGCATCTTGGACTTTTTGTAATATTAACAGATGACTTTCTTCTAGTATAATTATATCAGAGGGGGATTGTCCCCGTAGCAACTCAAAGAGAGGTAATAAATCCTCAGTAGAGATATGAAGCCAAGGTCTTAACCAGTTTAGCTCTCCTAATAGCTTTTGTAACTCTGTCAAGGAATAAGATTTTTGAATGAGAAGTTGGGGTTTGAGAGGACAAACCGAGTCTAGGCTAAGTTTTGTCCCCAATATTTTAAAGGGAGGAATAGTCTGTATTTTATCATTGGATATGTGCAATCCTCCTTTTTTTAAGAGCTCTCGAAGGGTTAAGTAAGCAGAGTTTAGTTGGTGGACATCAGCAGCTCCCAGGATGATGTCATCCATATAGACATATAAGGTGAGCTGTGATTTTTTCATTAATGATGACAGAAGACATGAAACATAATATTGACAAAAATCTGGGCTATTAGCCATACCTTGAGGGAGAACAATCCATTCATATCTTTCATCTGGTTTATGACAATTGTTTGAGGGGACAGAGAATACAAATTTTTCATAATCATCTGGATGAAGAGGTATTGAAAAATAACAATCTTTAATATCAATAACAATTAAGGTTAAATCTCTTGAGATAGAAGGGATCCAGGGAAGGCTACGCAAAGATGTGCCAACAAGGAACATCCTATCATTAATTTTTCGGAGGTCTTGTAATATCCTCCATTTCCCTGTGGCCTTTTGTATAACAAAAACAGGACTGTGCCCATTTTAACGAATTCCAAATCACCTCCGCTTGGCTATCAGATATTTGGAGACCTTGCTTTCTTAAAATACCGCGCCACGCCTCGAGGGCTGGGTCTTGCGATTTCCTGAATGTTAATATTTGCTCCATACTAAAGGGTATTTTTGCCAGCGAAAGAGACGCTGCGTCTCTAACCTTATTAAGCCCACCGATAATTTTTTCTTTGTTCCCGCCCTACGTTGGGCACCAACCTGCTGGGGTTGCTGAGTTATGAATGGGGCCGAGTTCTAAGCTATCTCCCTTTTGGGCCCTAAAAGGGAGTTTCCCCTCTGCCCGCAGAGGAAAATATAACTTACTCGGAGAGAATGAGCTTAAGGACAAAAATAGCTGAGTGCCTACCTCTGTCTGATGAACAGAAAAAAAACACGCCACACCCAGGGAGTTCTGTACAGCAAGCAAGAATCCAGAAACTCAGATTTATTGGCAAGGCACTAAACTTAAATAGGCCTAGAACTAGCCAATCAGCCAGCAGGGCGGTCCGGTCTCTCACGCTACGTCACAGCCACACCCCTTTGCTTAGCCCCAGTCCTTTAGGGCGTGGTAAGCAGCCAAAGCCCTGCCCCTTGGCAGACATAGTCCCAACAATTCCCCTTTTTTCGTTTATTTAAAAAATGGGGTCTCTCCATTTTTATATTTTAAAAATGGGATGTCCCATCTTGTAGGGTGTCCAACTCATTTGAGAGTGTGCTTGTCTAGGTTGACTTCTCCTCTCTGGGAAAAATCTTACCCGTCATTGGCTATCACTCTAGCACTTTAGGTGGACATACCTAGGGCCAGCAGGTGGCCAAGGGGAGCACACGGGACATGACAGTCACCTTTGGGAAGGCTTGACTGGATGGCATACCTCTGCATCCTATTAAGGACCATGGCCAAGCCTATAGGGCTATAGCTCAGCGTGACAGTAGACCACCCAGCTGTATCTGGCTAGTTCTATAGGGCTAAAAGTGTACACAAAGACAATGACAATCAGGGATTTCACCAAAAAGAGAAAGTCTATCCATTTAGCTTAGTTTAAAGGAAGTCTTTTTGGCATAAAGTCCGGACAATTGTCACAGGAATGGGACTCTTCTCTTAGAGTCCAAAGGAAGCCGTCCAGCACAAAGTCCAGATAATTATCATAAGATATAGCGCTCTTCTCTCAGAGTCCAAAGGAAGTCGTCTAGCATAAAGTCCAGATAATTGTCACAGGAATGGCACAGTCCTTCTTCTCTCATCGCAGAGGGTGGAGATGCTGACAAAGAAGGAGTCCAGGAGAGTGTTTTTGATGAATTTTGAAACGGATGTGATGAGAAGTTTAATCACAGCAGGACAGGAGCTTTGTCACGGGTGTTTTCATTTCTGTGGAAAAAAGAAGGGATCACTCATCAAGAGCCTGTGCTCCTGGGTAGTCATTTTGGTCAGATTGGCAGTATTTGAGATCTCTGGCAGGCACCCATATAGGGTTTTGTTCCCCCATTGGGAAGACACATCCAAAACCTCTGCCAGCACTTATTAATGGATCAGGACCTCTCCAGAATCCAGTTAATGAGTCTTTCCATCGGACCTCAACTTTTACATAAGGCGTTTGGTTAGACCAGTGTCTTTGAAACGCAGACAGAGGCTGCTGTTTGGAAAAATTTTAAATATTTAAAGTAAGCATAGCTGTTTTCAACTGGTCATGGGGGTTGCTTTCCCCATTTTGTTTTATTAATTGGTCCTTTAATGTTTTATTATGTCTTTCTATTATGGCTTGTCCTTTTGGGTTATATGGGATCCCTGTGGTATGCTTAATATGCCAAGTTTGGAAGAACTTTTGTAATGATTTGCTCACAAAACAGGGTCCATTATCGGTTTTTTAACTTGTTTTGGCAATCCAAGAATAGCAAAGCATTGTAAAAAGTGACTTTCAGCATGTTTAGCCCTTTCTCCAGAGTGTGCCGTGGCCCAACAAGCATGTGAATAAGTATCTATGGACATAAATATATATTTTAATTTTCCAAATGGCATATAATGGGTTACATCAGTCTGCCAGATAGCATTGGGCCGTAGGCCTCTGGGATTTACCCCAGGGGACTGGAGAGGTGGGACCTGTAAGAAGGGCAAACAAGATTTACATGTCCTTATAATCTTTTTTAAATCTTTTATAGGAACTAAAGGAAATTTATTATGTAGTCTCCTCCAATTTAAATGAGTAAGGTTGTGAAGACCTTGGGCTAACTGAAGGTCTTGTTGATATGGGACTGTAACTGTCAATACACCTGTGGTGGCTAAATGGTCAGCGGCCTGATTTCCCTCAGATAGGGGCCCAGATAAGCCTTGATGTCCCCTAAGATGTTGGAGGAACACAGGTTCATTACACCCCTTTAGCAGGGATCGAACCTGGATCATCAGAGGGGTGATAGGATTATTATCTATCTTTATATATGAGGCATTTAGAGTAGGTAATAGGTTAATTACATATAGACTATCTGAGAAAAGATTCATAGGCTCTTGGACATGGGTCAAGGCTAATGTAACAGCATATAATTCTTTAAATTGAGTAGAACCAGTAACTGTTTCAAAATATTGTGTCCTTTGGCCTGAGGATGGGTGAAATATTACAACTGCTGACCCTTCTTTTCCTCCATCTGTGAAGACATTTACTGCCTTGGGGAGTGGCTTGCTGGAGAACAAGATGGGGGGAGTCCACCCTAGTTTGGGGAAAGAAGAGGTCCATTTGGTTGACCCGTAATGACAGTCAACTTTTCCTAGGAATCCTTCTAAAGCATAGGAGACTCTAGAGTTGTTTCTTTGTATCCATTCAAAGTTTGACAAACCGTAAGGAATTGTTAAAATATCTGGGTCTTTTCTATAATGCCTCAATGAGGTATCTCTCTCTTTTATTATAAGATCTGTTAATTGATCTAATTGGGAATAAACTCGAGGTGCTCCTCCCACAGAGGAATGTATCTATTCTAATGGATTTCCCATCTGGGTTAGTACAGCTGTCAGGAGCTTAGCACCTGAGAAAACCCACAGATATAGAGGTTGTTTTGGTTAGTATCGAGCCAATTGGACTGAATTGAGGGCATCTTGGACTTTTTGTAATATTAACAGATGACTTTCTTCTAGTATAATTATATCAGAGGGGGATTGTCCCCGTAGCAACTCAAAGAGAGGTAATAAATCCTCAGTAGAGATATGAAGCCAAGGTCTTAACCAGTTTAGCTCTCCTAATAGCTTTTGTAACTCTGTCAAGGAATAAGATTTTTGAATGAGAAGTTGGGGTTTGAGAGGACAAACCGAGTCTAGGCTAAGTTTTGTCCCCAATATTTTAAAGGGAGGAATAGTCTGTATTTTATCATTGGGATATGTGCAATCCTCCTTTTTTTAAGAGCTCTCGAAGGGTTAAGTAAGCAGAGTTTAGTTGGTGGACATCAGCAGCTCCCAGGATGATGTCATCCATATAGACATATAAGGTGAGCTGTGATTTTTTCATTAATGATGACAGAAGACATGAAACATAATATTGACAAAAAATCTGGGCTATTAGCCATACCTTGAGGGAGAACAATCCATTCATATCTTTCATCTGGTTTATGACAATTGTTTGAGGGGGACAGAGAATACAAATTTTTCATAATCATCTGGATGAAGAGGTATTGAAAAATAACAATCTTTAATATCAATAACAATTAAGGTTAAATCTCTTGAGATAGAAGGGATCCAGGGAAGGCTACGCAAAGATGTGCCAACAAGGAACATCCTATCATTAATTTTTCGGAGGTCTTGTAATATCCTCCATTTCCCTGTGGCCTTTTGTATAACAAAAACAGGACTGTGCCCATTTTTAACGAATTCCAAATCACCTCCGCTTGGCTATCAGATATTTGGAGACCTTGCTTTCTTAAAATACCGCGCCACGCCTCGAGGGCTGGGTCTTGCGATTTCCTGAATGTTAATATTTGCTCCATACTAAAGGGTATTTTTGCCAGCGAAAGAGACGCTGCGTCTCTAACCTTATTAAGCCCACCGATAATTTTTTTCTTTGTTCCCGCCCTACGTTGGGCACCAACCTGCTGGGGTTGCTGAGTTATGAATGGGGCCGAGTTCTAAGCTATCTCCCTTTTGGGCCCTAAAAGGGAGTTTCCCCTCTGCCCGCAGAGGAAAATATAACTTACTCGGAGAGAATGAGCTTAAGGACAAAAATAGCTGAGTGCCTACCTCTGTCTGATGAACAGAAAAAACCACGCCACACCCAGGGAGTTCTGTATAGCAAGCAAGAATCCAGAAACTCAGATTTATTGGCAAGGCACTGAACTTAAATAGGCCTAGAACTAGCCAATCAGCCAGCAGGGCGGTCCGGTCTCTCACGCTACGTCACAGCCACACCCCTTTGCTTAGCCCCAGTCCTTTAGGGCGTGGTAAGCAGCCAAAGCCCTGCCCCTTGGCAGACATAGTCCCAACACACATGTACTATCATATTGATCACTAAATAGGCCACACCACAGGAACTTGATATTGGTGCTGCAAGTATACTATGGCCTTCTTAACTATACTTCCAAACTGCACTTCTCTCACACATATTCAAATTACAACCGTGGTCAACTTATATCCATTGATATTTTCTGACTAAATTTTTATCAAACAACTTCATTTTTCATAAATGTTACTTATTCCATAAGTAATTGTTATTCATCATTTACCAACCTCATTTTTTCCATATCATTATTTTTTGCTTCAATCTAAAATTAATCACTTCATTATTGTTTTATTCCATTTTGTGCCATAAAGCTGGTGTGTAAGAGCATTACCATGTGTTTCTATCTTTCCTCGCTTGATCTTACTTTTTTGTGGCCCTTCAATATAGCTCCAAAAAAGTATTTGGGAGAATGCTGTAAAGGCATAATGAAGGAATCATTAATGCCTGGATAACTGATTTAATTAAATTCTGCAGCATTATAAACAATTTTATTTTGCAAATGGAAATACTAGCTTTAAAATAAGAGTATCATTTATTTGATTAAATTGTGTACATTTTCATGATTAAGGTTTGATATGTTTCAGGCATATTATTAAAGAATAGTTTAAGAAGCATAAGAAATATTACTAAAGAATAATTTACCATATATAAGCATAAAATACCTGAATTATTTTTGGAAATCAAACTTATAGTTAATAAAACTTACCTAGTTTGAATGCTTTGATTAATTTTATTTTGATCACTGATTTTTAATAGCAGTATTTAGTATAAATGGCAGATTCAAAAGGATCTTTTTCTGACATAAAGTTGCCATATTCATTAAATAAAATAGAGGGAAAACAATTCAATTTGAAATTCTAATGCACAATGAATAAAATAACAGTATATTTTCAGGATACTTATACTAAAGAAAAAAATTAATTGTTTATTTTAAATTCAAATGTAACTGATATCCTGTATTTTATTTGTCAAGCCTCCACTAAGTGAATGTTTTATTCTGAGATTTTTGTTTTTGTTTACTTATTCAAGATTTTTTGGGGGGGAAAAGTGTATAAATGTTGAGGTTAATAGTGTTTATTTAATTGTTATGGCATTGAGCATATAATTAAACCAGTTGTGTTTTAATTTGTAAATATGTCCAGGAGCAATAATACAGAAGCTCAAGTTGTTTAGAGTAATTTTTAAATACTGATACATATTTATGTGTTTAGAGCTTACAGAAAGCTGAAGGATTCTATGAGGTATTCTGAGGCATTAAAAACAAATGGCACATACTGCTAAGCACTCATTTTCTAGCAAGCACTGCATTCGCTTGCATAATAAGCTATTCAAGCAATCATATCATGAGCTCCTTGCCTTTTCCAAACTGAAGACATTTTAACTCTACTCTTGCATTTCCTATGCATGAAAATGGAAACAGTTTCAGGAGAGCAAGTTCACTTCACCTAAACTGAGGAAAGACACATCTTAATCATGGTTGTGGAAGTTACTAGCATCTCAGAGCTTAAAATGACCCATTTTTCAAAAACAAACATAAAATAGCACCAACTTAAAATGGATCATTGTATAGAGTGAATTAGAATATCTGTGCTAATATTTCATGAAATGCCCATTATTATGAATGTTATTATGATGCAGTAGTGGCTCATTTGGTATCTAGTTGAATTATAACACTGAATAAATCATTTCTTAAAATAACTTCTCATGTGAATTAATACCCTGATTTAATTTTAGTTTTAGAGAAATAGCTACTACTATCTCCAATACAAGTGTTCTATAGAAATCTAGCTACTACCCTCTTACTGACCAATAGGCTAATTTTAATATAAATATATAAGTGCAAACTAAATGAATAAGCTGATTTTTTATTGCATCATGACCACTGTGTATATTGATTTTAACCAATATTATTTTAACCAATATAACAATTTTTAACATATAACCACTGTGTATATTGATTTTAAAGTTAACAGACTTTTTTAGTCTTTTATGAGTTATAGTAAAATTGGCTAGAAAGTACAAATTTTCTTTTTCTTTTTTTTTGCCATTGTTTTTATTTTTTTATTTTTTATTTTTTTTTCTTTTTTCACCAGGGATTGAGCTCAGGGCACTCAACCACTGGGCCACATCCCCAGCCCTTTTTTGTATTTTATTTAGAGACAGGGTCTCACTGAGTTGCTAAGTGCCTTGCCATTGCTGAGGCTGGATGGAGTTGAAGGAAATAATGCTAAGTGAAGTTAACCAATCCCAAATAAACAAAGGTCGAATGATTTCTTTGTTAGGAAGATAATGACTTATAATGGCAAGGGGGGGGCAATGAAAGGAATGAAGGAACTTTAAATAGAACAAAGGGGGGGGAGGGGAGTGGAGGGGAGAGGAGGAGGCAAGGGGATAGGAATAATGACAGAATGAGTTAGACATCATTACCCTAAGTGCATGTATGAAGACACAATTGTGAAAATACTTTATGTAAAACCAGTGACTTGAAAAATGGTGCTCTTTATATGTTATATGAAATGAATTGCACTCTGCAAGCATATATAACAAAATAGAATAAAAATAAATTTAAAAAAAAAGTACAAATTTTCAATATATTTTCTCTCCTTGTTCTCTCAAAATCTCCTATCAATCATCCTCTTAATGAGGTTTGTTGGGGACTTAAGAACACATCGGCCAAAGGGATAGAGAACTCTAACTCTTTGGTTGCTTTGCACGCCCTGTTACGAACCTGACCTAAGCAGGAGGCATTCCCATGACTTGTCATGGGAACGGAAACTACCCTAAGGATAGGGTAGGGAGCTCCGACAATAGGATTTGCCCATGCTCCTTATGTGTTCCTGTATTCTTTCTGATGATTGGCCCATGTCCTCTATAAACGCTGTCCACCTTCTTCAATAAACGAGTTCCAGCGCTGACCTGATTGGGGGGGGGGGGGGATTGCCAGCGACCTTTTACCTTTCCCAATCTCGCCTTATCGCTGAGGCATGCTCTCCCTGCCTTCTCTGCTGGACAGAGAAGGTTCGTCCCGGGTCAAGGGAGAGCTAAAAACCTCAGCCCCTGTTCTAAGTTCCCGACAGAGGTTCATGTTATAATTTATGAACAAATATTAATGTTATTATTATAAAGTCCTTAGTTTATATTAGGGTTTAAATTTTGTGTCACACCAGTTGTATGGGTTTGGTCAAATGCAATATCATTTGTTCACCATTACAGGACAAAGTGAAACAGGTTAATTTCACTGCCCTAAAATTCTCTTTGGCTCAACCTATTCATTCCTCTCTTCTCCAACTCCCAACCACTGATATTTCTATTTATCTACAGTTTTGCCTTTTCCAGAATGTCATATATTTAGAATCACTAACATAAAAAATCTGAAATGTTTACAAGAATTGCTTATTGTAAAATCATGAGCCCCTGCCTCACAGGGGTTCAGCTGAATTAAATAATGCCTTCATTCAACAAAAAATAGTCTTGAGTACCTCAAATGTGATGCATGTTAGTAGCTGCTTATGATATGTCAGTAAATAAGATATGCTATATAAAACTTTTGTGGAGTTTCTAATTATGTTTGGGGGATAGAAAATGAATCAAAATTTCTATAATTCCAAAAATTTTTTCAGAATAGCAATAAGTATATTGAGAGCCAAATAAAACCCTTGGAGGGTAACCTAAAGCTGAGCCTTGAGCTATGTTTATTAGGTACATTATATGAGATAAGGAGGAAAGAACATACAAAGACTTAGATGTAATACAGCACAATCCTATTTAGTAAGAATACACCTGGAAGTGTCATTAGAGAAAAAAATACAAAAGTGAAGAAGTACAGTACATGAAAGTGGAAATAAATTAGAGAAAATAGCAATAGTGGAGGCAGAGAGTAGATCTTGGGTAGATAGACCTTTCTCTCTTGTTCATGAGTTAGAAGTTTAATTTGAAAATAAAATAAAGATCAGAGGAATGAAATATGGAGGCATCATGGTAATATATGCAATTAAGAAATATTAGCATGGCGGGGCGTGGTGGTGGCGCATGCCTGTATCCCAGCACTTGGCAGGCTGAGGCAAGAGGATCACGAGTTCAAAGCCAGCCTCAGCAATTGTGAGGCACTTAGCAACTCAGTGAGACCCTCTCTTTAATAAAATACAAAAGAAGGGCTGGGGTTGTGGCCCAGTGGTCCAATGTCCCTGAGTTCAGTCCCCGGTACCTAAAAAAAAAAAAAAAAAAAAGAACTATATATATATATATATATATATATATATATATATATTAGCATGAAGAGTCTATGAAATGGATTTGGATTGTTTACAATAAATGAGGAGCAATAATTCTATTATGTCATTATCACTTCAACAGAATCAATGCAGAATACATTTGTTCTTTGCCTTAGTAATAGGTAATGGAAAGAATTTAAAAGAAGTACTGATATAAATGATCATAACACTCAAAGAATGTAAAATTCTGGTAAATTTACTAAGTGAGAATTATAAATACTTTAAAAATACAGAAAAGTCAACATATAGGAAACAATAATAATCCAAGGTTGGCCAGAAACACTATAATATGTTGAAACATAGCAGAGGAGAAAAATAAAATGAGAATATCTAGGATAGGAAAAAAGCTTGGATAATAGGAGTGTCCCAAATTGAAAACATAAATGTTTAAGATGATAACCCAAGGCACCATATTATAATTCATTTTCTTGTCAGTTTAAAAAGTCTCTGATTCAGTTAACATTCATTGCCCAACCACCATGAGCTGATCCATGGCCAGGTACTGAGAATTCTTCCTTAGAGATAGTGATGCATAAAGAGCTATCAAGGATATTGGTTTATAGTAATAGAAAGGCAAGGGGACCAAATTTGGGGGTAGAGGGAGAAAATAACATTTCTTCATTTACTATCAGTATAACAAAGAAAAGAATGAGAAAAATTTTTTTAAAAAATCAAGTAGAATAGGCAACTATTTCTTTTTCTTTTACATGATTTTAACCACTGATTTTTCTTTTTCTTTCTTTCTTTTTTTTTTTTTTTTTTTGTGGAAATCGTGTTGTTTTTATATATGACAATGGGATTTATTTTGACAAATCATAGATACATTGTATGCAACCCATTTCAATTTTGATCCCATTCTTGTGGCTAAACATGATGTGGAGTTACACTGGTTGTGTATTCCTATATGAACACAGGAAGATTATGTCTGATTCACTCTACTGTCTTTCCTATTTTCATTCCCCCTTCCTTCCCTTCAGTCCCCTTTGTGATGCTGACACATCAATGTTTATAGCAGCTCAATTCACAATAGCCAAGATATGTAAGCAACCTAGGTGCCCTTCAACAGGGGAATGGATAAGGAAAATGTAGCATATATACAATATATGTAACTAATCTATAAAGAAGAATAAAATTATGGCATTTGCCAGTAAATAGAACTGGAGAATATCATGGTAAGTGAAATAAGCCAGTCCCCCCCAAAAAAAAAAGGTCAAATGTTCTGATATGTGGATGCTAACCCATAGCAAGGGAGGGTAAAGAAGGGAAGTATAGAAAATCATTGGATTTGACCACTGATTTCTTATAACATTTAGGTAAGTATCAAAGAAGCCCAGACATTCTTGAATCCCTTTAGGGACAAACAAAAATATGTTTTTGATAAATCATTGATCAATTTCAAATCTAAGCACACAAAACCCACATTTCCAATTAGTTATGTGAAATCAAATTTTTTTCCACACCAGAAAAAGGAAATTAAAATTTAAAAAATGTATTGCCAAAGAAACTCTCAAAAGAAGGCAAGCAACATAACTGACAATATTGAGGTAATAAGGCTTCTGTTGCTTCATCTAATAAGCTCATAACAGTTTATTGACTTGGACAATTTTTACTGGTTCATAAAGTAAATATATGCACAAGAAGCACAAGTCAGATCCACATGGAAGCATGAGCCCCAGGTGGGGAAATTCAAGTCGTCTTTATGTACCCACCTTCCTAATAGCAGGACAGATTGGAGAGTTAAGGAGTATTCTTGTACTTAACAGTGTGAACTAAAGATAAAGTGACTTCAAATTCACCCTGCTATATTTCTTTTTTTTTTTTTTTGAGGATTTTACTGATTTACTCATTCAAAAATTATTTATTGTTAATATAGTAGATGCATAATTATATAATCTCTGTGAGTGGCATAAGAACAAGTACTGCCAAGTAATTATACATTATGAAACAGAAAAATAAATTTTTGGAATGAAGCAAGTAGATGGTATCAAACAGGTATCTGTGAGCCAAATCAGCACCACCATCTATTTTTTTTTTAATTCAAAAGTTGTTGTATACAGTAGAATGCATTACAATTCATAATACACATATAGAGCACATTTTTACATATCTCTAGTTGTATACAAAGCATATTCACACCATTCCTGTCTTCATACATGCACTTAGGGAATGATATCCATCTCATTCCACCATCTTTTTTTTTTACCCTCTTGCCCCCTCCCTTCCCTCCCTCCCCATTGACCTTTCTAGCATTCTTCTAATCCTCCTATGCTCCCCATCCCAATGCCACTGTGAATCAAAGTAGAGATGAAATCTCTATTTTATTTAAACATATCAAGGTGGATTAAAGAAATAACACTCTTTGACTATTAGCAAAATTGACACACACCAATACAACTTAATACTTTTTAAAAAACATCGAAGTTAAATGTTTAAAATATATATTTCTATCTAATAGATAATTTTATTATAATACTAAAATTATAATTGTGGTACCTTTTATATGAACAGGATAACTAACAATCATATTAGTTTAAATACCTTAACCACCTACGAGGAAAATATCTTCACTTTGAATTTGTTTCTTAATTTATTTATAAAATCCTTAATGCTGTAAGAAAAAAATATCTAATACAGAAACATTTAACAGATTTTTTAAGGTTAATAAAAGTTATTTTAAAAGCATCTGAGAAGAGCAGCTAAATCTTTCCTTTTTAATTTATTATAAAACTCATCAAATGCATTTGTGAATTGTGGTATGAATCCATATTATGAAGTGATATCTGACCTTGTACCTCATTAGGATAAAATATAATTATACTTGTGAAATTATCTGTGATATTTAGGGCAAAACTGTTACATTTCAACAATGTTACTTTTTTTACATGAAGCATTTTAATAGTTAGCACTAAAAGTTTAAAATGTGCATATTCACTTAAAGCACACTACTGTTCAATTTATATAATAGAATATTTGTATTTATTTAGCTTCCTGGATTGTGAAGTCTTTTTTAAAATTTTTTATGTCATCATTTATAGATTAACTAAACAACTTTGCCATTTATGAAAGATTTTTCAAACTTCACTACTCAGGTCTTGAGGTGATTCTTGTCTATATGCATATGAGAAAATTCTATTAGTTCTAATAAGAATTAAAAGGAGTTCTACAAGGACTCATATCTCCATTTCTCTACCAAAGGAATTAGTCAAATCTTTGTAATAACCATCACTTCAGCTAGCGTTTTATATACACACCAATGACCATATTCATCTCATGAATAATTACAAAATATTTTTATTAGAATTTATTCTTAATAGAACTTCTACATTTATAGCTAAATTGAGAGGAAGGAACAGAGATCTCCTATACACTCCCTTTCCCACACATGCACAGCCTCTGCCATATCAACATTCCCCATCAGAAAGGACCATCTGATAAAATGGATGAACCAACATTGACAAGTCATTTCCACCTAGGTATTGGATCTGAATATATAACATACTTTTTATATATTTATACACACACACACACACACATATATATGTATATAAAGTATATATATATATGCTTTATATGTAATATAACATTTTAGGTCAGATATTAATAGAAAATACCATGTTTTGAATGCAGAATAATAGTTCAGTTTTTGCTATTACATAATGCAATCCAGTTGATAATGTATAGTTCACTTTAGTTGGCCTAGTACCCCCTACAATTGCAATTGTAGAAATAACTTTGCCTAAAATTAAAGATAAAGAAATCTTGAAAGATATATTTTTATCATGAGACTCTTAGAGTTGTTTATTTTCAATTTCCAAGTGTAAAAACAGTTAATCACAAATTTTTATCCTTGAAAAAGGGGTATTAGCATGCAGATCATAAGTATAGAAATGTCCTAGAACCTCAACAGATATAGTTTTTAAACTGTATACACTCTAGCAAGATAATATGAAGTATTAATATGCCAAAACTTTTATCCACAGTTCCTGCATTTGCAGTATAGCTAAAACATTCATTCCCAACTTCTGTTAGGTAGTTGTTGAATGTTAGGGCTCTTTATCTCTTTTCCAGTATTCAGTCTAGGAGTCACTGTAACACATTTATAATAGTGCTTGCCACAATAAAAATTAATATATTAACATACTGCTTATTATTATCTTCATGTGTCCTGGCTTGCTTTGAGAACACAAATGAATCCAAAAATGTCTGTAGAACTAATTTGAATTTTTAAAGTATCAGAAGACATGAAATTTGAAAATATATAGCAAAACATCATTTGCCATTTTCATGTTTCTAAATGTTGTATGGAGGAAAAGACTGAGATCATTATTACACAAGTCATCAAAAATGATACTGAATGAGTATGATTTAAGTGTGTTCTTTTCTCTTTGAAGATAGGAAAATATGATTAGTTGCCATTTAAGTGGATAAATTAAAAAAATCTAAGAGTAACTGTATAAATCTCTGGGGAATTGTTCAGAACTAGAATAATAAGTAACAAGCATATAGGTATGTTCAGAGAATTCTTGATGTGCTCAAATATAAAAGTAAACGTTTGTCATTGACTGGATAGGAAAAGGTAACACAAAGCTGTAGGGAAAGATGGTAAGATGGTGAGGATGAGTAAAGTTGGAGACAGTAGACTAAAACAAATATATAATTAATTATCTCATGCTGCCAAGTCTTATCTCTAACTATAATTTGGAAAGTAATAATTAGATTGATTTTCTTATACTAAAATTAATTTTCAGAGATATTGTGCTCCAAATTATATTATAAAATTGTACTTGGAGTATCACATTACAGATTTTTAAAAAAATTTCAACAGTAAAATAATCAGTGTTCAGTTCAACTTTCTCAGTTTATATTGTTGAAGAAGGGAAATTTTTCCTAAAATGGGAATCATTTAATAGGATTTTTCATGGGAACCAAAAATTAAAATTATGCTGGAAATCAGAGTTTTGTGTATTTTTCTATATAAAAAAAAAACTATCTAGTTCTTATTAAGAACTAAAATGTGTTCCAGAAGCATTTAAAATAGTCACTTATTTAATCTTTACAAGAACTTCATAGAATAGGTATTATTACTTTTCTCATTTTGTAGATGAAAAGAACAGAAAAGCACAGCTCATTTTCAAACCAGGAAGGAAAAAAAAAAAAAAAAAAAAACAGGTCTAATGAATGTTAAAAGCAAGGTTTTCATTCAGCTGGTCTCTTCCAGAGTGTACACACTCAACCACTGTACATCAGTAACATTTCAATTACCTTCCCTGACATCCCTGGGAAAGCCAGTAATGTATGGATGCAGCAATGATATTTCTCCACCTAGGGTATTAGAGAGTGTTTAGTTTTACCTTGGCTATTATTGTTCCTGGCTATGAAGTATCTAAACCTTGGCTCTTCTGGAATTTTCTAATAAGTATTTACAATTGCCTTTTCTTCACAAATTATATGTTGTTGCTTGAAAATAAGGAGTTGTAGAAAATACAATAATTGGTTGCAAAAGCACTAGCAAGAAAAACACTTTAAAGGAAATGTGGGAATAGTTTGCAACAAGGTTCAGATTAATTCAGTGAGGAGCCAATTAACTTGAAAGGATAAAACACAGGTAATCCATAGCATGTAGTGGCAAAATATTTACTTAAATTATTCCCTCTGGTCACCTGAAATGAATTTCCCATTGAGAGCTAGGCTTTAGCAGATTTAGTGGTATTATGATCAATGATTATGACGGGTTTACATTGGGCAGTATAGTTGAGGGATGGAGAGTTGGCAGTTTCTGACTACACTGCAAGGACAGTGACCCAGCTTGGGATTTAAATTCTCATCTTAAAGGCTGATGAGAAAACAGGGATTTTCTTTTTGCAATAAAGTAATCACTTACCCTTTTAGCTGCAAGGCTTACATTCACACACAATTTAAAGGAAAATCAGAACCTTTAGTTTGGTGAATTACAGCATTGTATTAGCTTCCTAGGACGGCTGAAACATAATACTAAAACATGGTATTTTGAACAACTGAAATATATTGCTTCCCATTTCTGGAAGCTAGAAGTCTGAAATCAAGGTGTCAGCAGGACTCTGCTCTCTCTCTGACAGCTCTAGGCATAGAATACTTCCTTGCCTGTTCCAGCTTTCTGGAATTTATAGTCATCCTTGGCACTTTTAGACTTGTAGATGCCCCACTCCAGTTACGTGGTGCCTTCTCAACACATGTCTGCATATTGACTTCCTCCTTGCATGCTTGTCTCTGTGCTTGTCTCTGATATACCAGTTAAATTAGGGCCCACTTTATTGACTTCTATTTAACTTTATTACTGCTGTAAAAACCCTAATTCTAAATAAGGTCACATTTGAAGAGTCTTCAGGGTATTTATTGTGAGGGAGACACAATTCAGCATACTACTAAACTAGCTTGAATATGTAGTAATTAATTTAAAATCTCTTGTGTTAAAATTGGGCATTAAGAGAAAGCAAGATGATACAATTTGGAAAGCTTTCATTTGATAAAATTCCAGTCACACAGATATGGTTCTTAAATCCCTCCAAAACACTCTGCCAAAATTTGATGAACTACTTTTATCTTTTATCTTTTTCTAAAAAGTAAAATGAATCCACATCAGGAAATGATCTTGATAAATGAGATGCTTAATTTTGTGCATCAATGTGACTGGGACAGGGGATGTCTAGATATCTGGTTTGACATTATTTCTGAGTCTGACTGTGAGAGTACTTTCAAAAGAATTAGTATTTGGATCAGTGCACAGAGTAAGTGGATGGCCCTCTCTCCAAGGCTGGTGGGCATCACCAATCTGTTGAGAGGTTCTTAACAGAACTGAAAGGCAGAGGAAGCTTGAATTTATTCTTTTTCTGACAGTTGGGTCATTGGTATAGTGCTCTCAGTTCTCCTTATTTTCAGGCCTCCAGAGTTGTGTCGGGGTTGGAATCAAGACCATCAGATCTCTGGCTGCATGCCAGCAAACTACTCCACAGTGTTTCTGAATCATCACTCAGATCAAGGAAATTCCAAAATTCCATAATAGTGTAAACCAATAACTGATAAAAAAAATTTTCCAGTTTCTGTACATCTGTATGTATGTATATACTAAATTGATATCTTTATCTATATTAATTCCTATATCCTATTAGTTATTTTCTCTAAAGAGTACTAATATAACTGCAGATTCTCCACTTCCATCTCCTATCTTCCTTTCTTGCCAACAGATCTACAAACAACATCGTATCCAGAATATTTCTGGGGAGAAATTACAAAGTCAAAATTGTTTATAATGGTTTACACACCAAAATAATTGCAATATTTGATCTATTTCCAAACTTATTAGGATCAGAAATGTAGGAATTATGTGTGGAAGTATTTGTGGCTGCTTTAGTATTTCCATCAATGGAAATTAATTAAATAATTAATTTCATTTAAGAATGCATTTACTAATGTGCTGCCAGAAATTCATGAATCAGCTTGTTTAAGAAAATTAAGAGAGGCTAGGCACCCCTAAGTTCAATAACTTGGGAGGCTGAGGCAGGAGAATCACAACTTAAAGCCAGCCTTAACAACTTAGGGTGAGGCCCTAAGCAACTCAGCAAGACCCTATCCCTAAATAAAATATACAAAAGAGCTGGGGATTTGGCTCAGTGATTAAGTGCCCCTGGGTTCAATCCTGGGGGGGGGGAAACACAAGAAAGAAAGAAAAAGAAAGAAAGAAAAAGGAAGGAAGAAGGAAGGAAGGAAGGAAGAAAGAAAGAAAGAAAGAAAGAAAGAAAGAAAGAAAGGAACTGGGACATATTTTAACTGCTGGTTCATTTTGTTATCTCTATTAGTAAATTATCAATGGTTCATGTTATGAAATTGACATTCCAGACCTTTCATGATAAACTTTAGGAAAGATATTCAAACACTTAAAGAGTTAAAATATCAGAGTTGATGGATTTTATGTAATAAAACCTTTATACCCTCCCAATGTCCCTGAGAGAACCAAGAGAATACAGTATTTTTGAAGAATTGAGAAGTATATTGATGAGTAGAATATCAAATTGAAATTACTTGAAACTGTTTTATTAGATATATAAGAAATGCCATCAGAGAAAGAGACTTTTTTTTTTTTTTTAGATTTGATCAATAGGTTTATTCCTGGGGTTTCAGATATATAGTAGCAAAACATTAGTTCTATATCTTGATGGCATGATTATGTGGAATGGAAGTTATGGAAAAATTCACATTTACTGTGACAATGTTGAATTCCTAATTTGTTACTGTATTATCATTACATAAGACATAACCACTGGAGAAAACTGTGTGGGTACATTGGACTTATCTTGACTAATCTCTAATTCAAAAAACATTATATATTTTGAAACTAAAGAAATTGCCATGAGCCAGTGTTTGGCTCAGTGGCAGAGCACTTGCTTTGCACATGTGAGGCACTGAGTTCAATCCTCCGCACCACATAAAAGTAAATAAACAAAAATAAAGATATTGTGTCCATGCATAACTAAAAAATTTTTTTTCTAAAAAAGGAAATGGTCATATTATAGTTTTTCAGGCCTACAAAGCCCTTTATGAATCATATCAATTGAGCTATGATCCCTCCTATTGGCTGGTGAATCACAGTAGAATTTTGTGTTCCTAGGAAATTTTGTAGTATCTTAGAGAATGTTCCCCCAAATTCCCCCAAATGGAGGTTCCTCAGAATACTTTTGCTCTGAAAAGTGGCTACAAGTTCCATTGGTATAAAACGTAAAGAAGATGAATGCATGGAGTGTCTAAGGTCTTTCCAAAATAAAATCTAGCCCCTGTTTCTTTCAAGGAACTTTGTATCTATAAACTAATTCAGGACTGGAAAATATACCAAGGAACATTTAAGGGGATTCAAGGAAGATTCTAGGTTTGACATCTTATACCACAACTAAGAAGATCACAGATCTTTGTGAAATCTAGGGTGTCCTTGGAATAATACCACCAGTTTTCCCAACCCTAGATTCCTGAAGATAAAATTCTGATTACCAGTGCTACTATTTGACAGAGTAACCAAGAAAACACTGTGTTAATAATAATTAAATCAGTAAATTCTGAGTAAAACAGATAAGTCTCCATGATACGGAAGGACCTGAGATAATTATTTAAAGGCCTTAAGAATAAGGCAAATTTACCCTATGGGAAAGGGAATTCTACCATCAGATTCCCTTAGGATAGGAGCTTCAATAACAGCTCATATGTGGACTTCTAACCTGCTAGCCTACTCTGAAGGTTTTGATCTTACCAGCTTCCAGAACTGTGTAGGTCAATTTCTATTTCTTCTTCTCCTTCTTCTCTTCTCTCCTCCTCTTTCTTGTTTTGTCCTCTCTTCCTCTCCTCCTCCTCCTCCTCCTTCTCCCTTATTTCTTCTCATTCAACCTCTCTCCTAATCCTTTCTGCCATTCTTTGCAGGGCTGGGATCAAACTCAGGGCCTTGCACATGCTAGGCAAGAACTCTATCACTCAACTACAAACTGAACCCTTTCTTTTTCTTAGTGGATATATATAAATAAATAAATATAGATATACATGCATTTTTCTCTCTCTTCTGTGATTGTGTGTGTGTGTGTGTGTGTTCTCTTATTGATTCTATTTTTCTGAAGAAGTCTGACTACTTAGAGGTTTAATCTACTCTTGTATAAATCCTGAATATTGTAGATTATTCTCTGGGTAGTAGCAAGGAAGATGAGCAGAGGTTAGAGTTTCAAATTGTATCTTTGAATCCTATTTGTCTTTGAGCTTAAGAGTGTTCACATGGGCCTGTAATTCCAGTGATTTGGGAGGCTGAGGCAGGATGATCACAAGTCTGAGGCCAGCCTGGGCAATTTAGTCTGATTTTCAGAAAATTATTGAGACTGTGTGTAAACTGCCTGTCATGGCCAGCCACAATGCCGCGGGAGGAAAACTCGGAGGCAGAGTAAAGCTATTACTACTTTTACTTCTACTTTCTTAGAAAGAGCTTAGAGAAAAAGATAGAGCTTTTTCTTCATTCATCTTTTTAGCTTAGAGAGAGAGAAAGAAAGATAGAGCTTTTCTTCTTAGAGCTTAGAGAGAAAGAGAGAGAGCTTGAAAGAGAGAGATTTCTTCTTTAGAGAGAGAGCTTAGCTTTAAGAGCTTCTTTCTTCTTTCTTCTTCTTCCTCGGGAGCCTCAGCTTGACTCTGACCAGAAATTACTTCTTCTATCTGGTTTCTCTTCTGTAACCGCTCTGCCTACGTTCTGGCCGCTCTGATTCTTTTCTTCTTCTCCGACCCGAACTCTTCTTCCGACCAAGCGACTGCATGACTGACTGAATGAATTCATTCTTCTCCTGACTCCGACCGCTTTCACCCGTTATATACCTTTAGCTTTGCGGGTGCCTCATGTGCATTTACAGGTGCGTCACATACATACTTATTATCAGGTGGAACTTATGGCTTCCAGCTGACCGCAATAGCCATCTCCCTAATTGGGGCTCCTTCAACTGTGTCTCAAAATAAAATAACTAAAGGGACTGGGAATATAGCTCAGTGGCAAAATGACCCTGGTTTAATGCCCAGTACCAAAATATAAGGAAAAAAGAAGAAAAAAAATAAAGATGCAAGGGGTTATTAAGACCCCTTAAGACTCCAGAAATATTACAAGACTTTAGAAGTTCAGAAACATCCCTGAAAACAACCAGGACTTCAATATTTCAATGATGTGGAGCAAAATCTGCCAGTACTCTGAGTCTGAAGGTGGACTCTCCTGCATTTCTGTTAAGAGATTAGACCTGAATACACATTGATTTCAACTTTATGAAACTCTAAACAGAGTACTTGCTGAAGACTGCCCCAAATCTGTTCTAATTATAAGATTTAAACTCTGTGGTATATTAAGCAGTTAAAGTTGTTTTTCAGATTTTTTTTTTTTTTTTTTTTTTTTTTTTTTTTTTTTTTGTGGGTTGGGAGGGTACTAGGGATTGAACTCAGGGGAACTGACCACTGAACCACATCCCCAGGCCTATTTTGTATTTTATTTGGAGACAGGGTCTCACTGAATTGCTTAGCAGGCTCACAGTTGCTGAGGCTGGCTTTGACCTTGCTATCTTCCTGTCTCAGTCTCCTGTTGGGATTACAGGCTTGTGCTACCATGCCCAATGCAGTTAAAGTTTTGCAACTTATTTCTCAGAAATTAAAAAAAAAAAAAAAAGTACTGAGCTGGGGTTGTAGCTCAGCGGTAGAGCTCTTGCCTAGCACGTGTGTGGCTCAGGTTCGATCCTCAGCACCACATAAGAATAAAGGCATGTGTACAACTAAAACAAACAAATAAATAAATATTTTTAAAAAATACTTTAATAATCCATAGGACATAGTAAAAATGTTTTAAGTTCTAATCTTCTGGCATATATTCAAATTCAATTCATATCCCAATAATGAATGTTGAGTCTCTTCCCTCACAGTCTTACTAATAAAATGTTGTATTTGGCTCATTGAAGGCTCTTGCAAGATGCTAATCTCTCAAACTTGAGTGCTAACCTCCAGGGTGAGTGACATCTCCAGGGTGAGTGACATATTCTGAATAAATCACCATTATATGGTTCTGTATTTCTGTTTTAGACAGATTTTTCACTTCTGTGACTAAAATACCTATCAAGAACAATTAGAGGAGGAAATGTTTATTTGGGGGCTCACAGTTTCAGAGATCTCAGTCCATGGACAACCAGCTCCATTCCCTGGTGCTTGAGGTGAGCCAGAACATCATGGTGAAAGAGTGTGGTGGAGGGAAGCGTCTCACATGAGTATCAGGAAGCAGAGAGAGACATCGCCACTTGCTAGATATAAATATATACCCCAAAGGCATGACCCCCATGCCCACCTCCTCCAGTCAACCCTACTCCCCTTCAATTACCAAATTATCCCTTCAGGTGATTAATTCACTGATTGCCATGGTTTTCATGACCCAATCATTTCTCCTCCAAACCTTCTTGCATGCTCTCACACTTGAGCTTCTGGGGGATACCTCACAATCAAACCACAACATTTTCCCAAAAGCTGATTATTAAGGTACTAGTAACAAACATATAAATAGAAAAATTCATTAATATACACTGGAGGACTGCATAAAAATATCTTATTCTCAGCCTTGCAAATCTTTGTTTTGCTGTTTTAGAGGCATTAGTATCCAATGGAATATTTACTTGTATTGAAAAATTCTGCTGTTAATCTATT
Source organism: Tamias sibiricus (assembly GCA_025594165.1). Taxonomy (NCBI): domain Eukaryota; kingdom Metazoa; phylum Chordata; class Mammalia; order Rodentia; family Sciuridae; genus Tamias; species Tamias sibiricus. The sequence continues at coordinate 29,743,276 of CM046665.1, forward strand.
TGGAAGACACTGAACAACCCAGTAGACTGATTTTAGCTTCTCATTCACATAGAAAAACAGAAAAATAAAGTAATGGATTCTAACTGTCAAGAAGAAATAGCATGATCACCACATAACAGATTCACCAAAGCTGGTGTTTGGAATACAAGGGATTTGGGGGCTATCTCTTTAGTATAATTTAATTGAAAATACATATAAACCCATATAGACAAGATCACCAAGGACCCATAGAAAGGAATTTGAGTCATCCCAAAAAGTAAATCACATGACATTAAGGGTTATTGTGTAAATTTAAGGACAAATAGAGGAGTATTTTAAGGAGCAAATTCTAAATATCAATTATGGCCTTGAGACTTATTTAAGAAATGAGGAATTGTGAACTTGTCAATATTTTCCTTTATTTGTTATGTATATATTTGTCAATTTTCCTTTTTTTCTTTTCTTTCTTATAATTTTCTTTCTCTATGACTTTTCCAGGTATGTGAGACATTATTATATGTAATGCAGTCTCTATTTCACAGTACTGTGAAACAATGCCTGAATTTGAGGAGGAATGAATATGAGCTAGAGATAAATATATTGACAGTTGGCACATCATCTTCCATTTAAGCAAAATGTTAAATGAAATGAATATCTTTTATTTTTTTGTGGTGCCGGGGATTGAATTCAGGGGCACTCGACCACTGGGCCACATCCCCAGCCCGTTTTTTTGTATTTTATTTAGAGACAGGGTCTCACTGAGTTCCTAAGTGCCTCACCATTGCTGAGGCTGGCTTTGAACTCATGATCCTCCTGCCTCAGCCTCCCAAAGTGCTGGAATTACAGGCATGCGCCACCAAGCCCTGCTGAATATCATTTTTGTGAAGTAAAATTTTTTTATGTTAGTCACTAAAATATTATTAAGTGTACATATTTATGGGGTGCAGTGTCTAATTTAATACATGCATACAAAATACATTGATCACATCAGAGTAATGTTTATATAACTTTTCATTAATTTATGTATAGTGTATCAAATAAAAATGTTTATTGCAGCGATATTTTCAATAGCTTAAATATAAAACCAGCCCAGATTGCCATCAATAGATAATGGAAGAAGAAAATATGGTATGTATACACAAAAGGGAATATTATTTAGTCATAGAAAAAATTATATTCTATAATTTTCAATAAATGAATGGAACTGGAATGTTAAGAGAAATAAAAAAAATCAAGACAATACTGCAAGTTCTTTCTCATATGTATAATCTAGAGTTTTAAAATAATTGTGGTATATATATATACTTTCCTTTTATTTGTTGATCACTAAATTTAACCATCTTATGAAATACTTTAACTTCATTTTCTCATAACTAAAATTTACCTGGCAGCCAATTTCTGATCTGAATATAGAATAATGAATAGAAAAGAGAATAGAGCTTCGAAAGGTGGGAGTAGGGGAAAACAAGGGGTATTGGATAATGGGTATGAAAACAGAGAAGGAATAAGTTCTAGTGTTCTATGGTACAGTGGGGTGGCCATAGTTCACACAGTCGTACATTTTTGTGAACTTGTAGAGAAGGAACTGAAATGCTATTGTTTTGTATATGGTTAAGTACGTACACAGATGTGAAATGGTTAAATTGACAAAATGTCATCTATGGTAGCTTACTCAATATATACTTTATTTTCCTTTACTTTATCTTCTAGGAAATCAGTTTTTCTCAAGGTGTCTCAATGATTAAGGTATTAGATGAGGTCTGGATTTAAGCCAAGGAGCAGCCCCATGTAAGATAGGATGAGAAGAAATAAGCAATATGGGTGTGAATTTGAGGTGTATATATCTTTCAAACACATTACTAAAAGTCATTTTTCTTTTTACGGTCATTTCTGGCAGAATTTGAGAACTTGGTTTATAGCATGTTAAATTCCAATAGGTACCATGTGGAAACAGATTTCTGTTAGAAGAGTCTTGTTGGATGGAAGTATATTTTCCATGAAGATAATTGTTTTGGCAAAGTAACATTTACATCTGGTTTTCGAGTTCTTCTGTATATATCACATACTACCGAAACTCTAATCACATGCCTTTCCGCTAAATCTAGAAGAGAGGTGATTATCTTTGACACAGAATTCTAAACAACATAGAGTGAATAGATTTTCTGGATGATAATAATGGAAAAATCTGCAGTCAAGAAACATTAAGGAGAGAGGCAAGTTTTAAAATAATTGTGGTCCATGTGTTCTTTTATTTGTTGACTTTTAATTTTTGTCACCTTAATGAAACCTTTAGTGTAACTTTCTCATGACTTAAATTCACCTGGCATCCAATTTCTGAAAAGCAATCACACAACAGTAATTCATTGTTACCAATGAATGCTGCAGAAACGATCACAAGAGCAATTTATTTCATTTTTCTAAATAATTATAGCTGTTCATGCTAGAACATTCTAGTAAAGGTCACTTGCTATTTCTGTTATGCCTCTCTTTCTCATTCCTCAGCCATTTAATTTACTTTAAATTTATAGTTGATAAATTTGTCTGGGTAAATTGCTTTCATGGAAAATTACAAAAAAACATATTTATTTGCCAGACATGTAAATAAAAGTTAATTCTATTCTAAGCAGTACCTTTCTGTATGTACCAGTTCATGAGGATGTGTGCATTGTTTAATTTAAAATTATATATTGAAATAACAAGTGAATCAAAATGGCAGATCTACTGATTTTATTCAAGTATTTAGAATAGAACATATGCATCATATTAGAATTATACTTTTCTACTACAAAAGAGTCTTTGGGAGGTATAAGAATTGGAAGGAGAGCAGTGTTTGCCTTCTTAATGGATATAAGTGTGGGGATTCCCACACACTCTATAGCATGCAACTACCACACCATCCCCACTCAGCAGCAGAAAAAGAGTATGACCTTGCACCATTTGGCTAATATTTTTCCTAATAGTTTGGATACTGGAGATGCATTTTATTGCTCTGTACAGTAAACATGTATAAGAATATTTATATCAGCTATCACATGTCCAGCTAATAATCCAGACATTTTCAGCAGGATATAAGATACTTTAGGGTATCAAAGAGTACTGGATTTAAAATATGATTCAATATGAATATGAATTCAGTAAGAATTTGAAGCATGATGAATGTTTAGCTTTGTCAAAACATTTTCTGAAATTAGAGACAGGGTCATGTGATTTTATAAAATTGTTAATATATTATATTGAACAGATTACAGATTGTTAAAAGTTTAGATAATATTTGTGCTACTGGAAGAAACTCTAGTTTTTTATATTGTGATGAATGTTACTTTACAACATTTGCTTCATTTTGAGAGAGTAATATGTCTGTAATATTGTAAAATAATTTTTCATTAGGTTTAGTTTTCAAGGTTTTAATATTTTATAAGTACCAAGTCTCTTTTTTGTTGTTTTTCCCTAACAAGTATATATTTTTATATTTTCCATATAGTTTGGACTTAGTAACCATAAGGTGTTGCTGCCTAAAGCAATTGCCGCTTGGAGCAACGACACTGCGGGAATAAGTTCAGAGGCAGACTGGAAACAAACAGGCTCTTTATTCTGCTAGTTTCTCTGTCCGGCTCCAACAACAACTCCAACATGCCATCCACACTCCTCCAACCACACCACAAAATGGCCCTGACACTGTCTGCAATGTCCCTGGCCAAGTCTGGCGAGAGCATGCAATGGCGCCGAACCGATCTGCAATGTCCCAGGCCAAGGCTCAAGAGATCATGGAAGGTGGTAATGCTTTATGGCTCACAGCTAAACGCAATCTTAGCTATCTCCTTAATTAGGGCTCCTACATTTCCCCCCTTTTGTTTTAAAAGAGGGGATGCTCTAGGACGTCCATGTGCAACCAACATTCTTACCCGTCATCGGATAATCAAGGCTGTGCCCTTGACTCCTGTCTTGGGTTGATATGTCGGCCACATGAGACTGTCCCGTGCGACTGTGCCTGTCTTAGGTTGTCCCCCTCTGGGGATCTTACCCGTCATTGGCTACCAGGCATCCAATCAAGCCCTTCAGAATCGACTGTGTATGATGACTAACAGCCGTCCAATTGTGAGGAGATGCTGCCTGCAGCTTTAAGGTGACAAGCCTTCTGCTGACGAGCCAAGTTCCATAGCATATCAAATTCTTTAAACAAATCAGCTACCCTAAGTTCCATTAAGTAACACAATGAGTTCTGTAAACAAATACCCGCAGGGCATTGTCCCGTAAAGTCCCAAAACAATAAAAGATCAAAATATCCACTTGTTATAACACGTTGATCTAGGAGGCCCCATGCATGCAGAGCAGAGGCCACACTGCTGGTGAGGTTGTTTGATGCTTGAGCAGCAGGAATGCTTGCAGCAACCGCAAATCCCTGCAGCTATAGCAGCAGCCGTCTTTTTTATGTCTAGACAATGCCACCGGCAAATCTTCAGGGCCCACTACCTAGAAATTCGAGCATCAGTTATTAAAGGAAAGTCAGTGCTATTCCAGCACTGAGTCAAGAGGCAAGTTGTCAAACTAAAAAATAGAATTATTAGATTAGAAAATTAAAGTTGATTTCTGATCACACACATTCCTGTTTGAGCTCCCACAAACATAAGCTGGAAAAATATCATATTCATAACAAAACAAAGGAAGACTGAGGGTATTTACTGCATTAAAGATAAATTAAAGAAAAGCTAAAGGCACTTTGGAAAAATAATTTGTTAGCTGGAACCCTCGAGTCTCTGTAACCTTCATGAAACTATCTGTGGAAATAACTCAAATTAATCAGCTATAAAACAAATAAAGTTAATTACAAATAAACATTCCTATGTCAAAACACCAAAATATCAGGTTATACAGCATTAGTCATATTCTTCGCTAAAGAGAAATCCCTGGGACACCTATAAATCAAAATTGAAGGTACCTTCACATATTAAATTATTTACCCAAATTGAATACTCTTAGACTTAAATGAATGAAAGTTATTTGGATCCATATATATATTTTTTTCATAAGCGCTTTGTTTTTTGTGATGTCACACTGGACAGACGTACAAACCTACAAATATATATTTGTGATGTCACATTTACATGAAATTTAAACAAATGCACAGACATAAAGACATATATAAAAAGAAAAAAAAAAAAAATTGGGTGCAAACTAAAGAGAGATCTCCTTGTCCCGGCCGGGAGAAATGACACTTAAATTGTGAAATATTTCGAAGGACTCGTTTAAGGGAATCATTCCATACCTTCATCTTGGTCCTCTTGATTTTGTACCTTTTTTATTAATCTTGATTCCTCAACAACTTCATCTTGATCCTTATGATTTGGTACAAGCTTTATTAATCTAGATGATATCCATATTGGAGAGGATTCGTGCCTTGGAAAAACGCAAACAGATCCTCTCCCCCAAATTAATACTGGATCTGGACCCTTCCATGTACCTGAAAGAACATCCTTCCAGTAAACCAAAGGTTTATGTTGTTGGTGTGGGTTCCAATGTCTGTCTACAGCAGAATAACAATTAGAGTCTAAAGTTAAATTTTTAAGGTAAACAGGGCAACTGCCAATCTGTCCTTAGGATTTTTCCAATTTCCTTCTTTTTGTTTTAATAACATAACTTTCAGTGTGGGGTTTGCTCTTTCAATAATGCCCTGACCCTGAGGATTGTATGGGATGCCAATTTCATGAGATATGTTGAATTTTACACAAAACTGTTTGAAAGATGATGACGTATATGCAGGGCCATTATCTGTTTTAAGCATCTTGGGATGCCCAATGAAGCAAAAGCTTGCAAACAATGAGATGTAACACCTTTAACTTTTTCTCCAGAATGTAAAGAAGCAAAAATCATGCCTCAGCATGTATCTATGGTCACATGAATAAATTGCAATTTTCCAAAACTTGGCTCATGAGTAACATCCATCTGCCACAAATGATTGGGCATTAATCCTCTAGGGTTAACGCCAAAATGAGGATTGGGCAAATGTGTCATACAAGATTTACAATCTTTAACAATTGTTCTGGCTTGCTCCTTTGTGATTTTAAACCTACGCTGCAAGGTGGTGCTATTGACGTGAAACTGGGAATGAAATAAAGTAGCTTGCTGGAGCACTGAAAGTATAAAGATTGTTTGGGTAAGGGCATCAGCCTTTTGATTACCTTCATGGAGGGGACCAGGCAAGTTGGTATGTGCTCTAATATGGCCTACGAATAGAGGTTCTTTCTTGCCCACAAAAGTTTTTGTATTTGATAAAACAATTTAAAGGCTGGAGTATGAGGTGCTATTGGTCCTGCTAGCTCTAATTTTGGGACGGCATGTACAATATAGTGGCTATCTGAAAAAATGTTCATGGGCTACTCTCTAAAATTTTCCAGAGCTCTTACCACAGCTTCCAGTTCAACGAGTTGAGCTGATTTGTGTGCAATTATGTAAGTTATATTTTCTTTTTAGTGACTACTACAGTAGTACTATTTGAGGACCCATCTGTGAATACATTTAATGCCTTAGGAATAGGTTGATTTTTTATTACCTGTGGAAATATAATAGGATGATTGATACAAAAAGATAATATAGGAGACTTAGGAAGATGATTATCAAAATTTGCAGAAGTAGAGCGTCTAGCTATAGCCCAATCATTATCATTGGAGCATAAATATTCAATCTGTGATGATGAATAGGGAGTAATAATAGTAGCAGGGTGAATGCCAAATATTTTAGTAGAAGTCTTAAGTCCTTGAAGAATAAGTTTAGCCACCACGGAGGTATAAGACTCAATTATACTTTTAGGAGACATGGGCAAATGTATCCATAATAAAGGCCCTTGTTGCCAAAATACTCCTGTGGGTGTATATTGTGAAGAAATAATAATCAATGTCAGTGATTGAGTTAAATCAAATCTATCACAATGAGCTCCATTGATGGCTTTTTCTACTAACTTTAAAGCTTTCCTAGCATCAGGAGTCAATGTTCACGGTGAAGATGGATCAGGGTCCCCGCGAAGGATGTCAAATAAAGCTTTTAGTTGGCCAGTAGTGAGGTTTAGTGTAGGGAAAGCTAATTAATATCTCCTAGCAGTTTTTGAAAGTCATTGAGAGTGGCCAAATGCTCCTTATTAATTCATATTTTTGAGGCCTAATAAAAGTGTCCATAAATTGGAATCCTAGATTGTTGCTGCCTGAAGCGCTTGGAGCAACGGAGCCACGGGAAAAACTTCAGAAGCAAACTGGAGACAAACAGCTTTTTATTCTGATAACTTTTCTCTCTGGTTCTAATAACGACTAACATACGCCAAAAACACACCCTAAAATGGCGCTGACCCGATCAGCAATCTCGGCCAAGTCACTCAAGATCCCGCAACAAATCCCGTGAGACTACGGGTGGCGACAATGGCCAAATCTCCACGCTTCATAGTCAACTTCAATTAAAGTCAATCCCCAAACAGGGCTCCTACACTAGATATAATATTGGAGATCTAATTTGAACATTTTCCTTAGCAATGATTAGTCCGTATTGTTTCAAGTTTTCTGATATATCACTAAATATGGTGAATAAGACTTCTTGATTAGGATGAGCAACCAAAACACCATCCATATAATGGAGGCTCTGGGTATTTATTTTTGATAGGCTGAATAACTTTATCTACATTGATTTGACACATAGTGGGGCAATTAGCCATTCCCTGTGGCAAAACTTCCCATTGATATCTCTGATCAGGGCCATTATTGTTAATAGAAGGAACTGAAAAAGCAAACCTGGGGGTATCCAGAGGGTGTAGAGGAATGGAAAAGAAACAATCCTTTATATCGAGAGTAATAACACAGAAATTTTTTGGAATGGCTACAGAATTAGGAAGTCCAGGTTGAGTAGGGCCCATGATTTGTATGGTTTTATTAATTTCTCTATGATCATGTAACAATCGCCATTTTCCTGATTTTTTCTTGATCACAAATATGGGGGAATTCCAGGGAGAGGTGGAAGGTTCTATATGTCCTGCTTCTAGTTGTTCCTGAACTAGTAGGTGGGCTGCTTGTAATTTCTCTTTAGATAGGGGCCACTGATGGACCCACACTGGCTTATCAGAAAGCCATGGTATTTTCAAAATTATTTTCTCAGTGGCCTCGAAAAAAATATCTTTTTCCTTTATGATAATGATTTCTTTTAGGGTTAAGATTACCCTGTACCTTTTGATAATGATTTCTTATAGGGTTAAGATTACCCTGTACTTTTTGATAATGATTTCTTTTAGGGTTAAAATTACCCTGTAGATTTTCACATTTAACATCTGCAGGCTTGGTTGCAAGGTCTACTCCCATTTGTTGCAGAATATCTCTTAACTCTAAAGTAACTGGTAGGTTAGGTAAAACATAAGGCTGAAATGTTCCTTTATGCCCTTCATCATCCTCCCTTTTTAAAATTACCACACTTTTCTCTGGGAGGTTATTATATCCCAAGCCTCTTAAATTGGTTGAAGCTTTTTGCAGAGGCCAGTGCTTAGGCCATTGCCATAGATTAATGATGGAAGAGTCAGCTCCAGTATCTATCAGTCCCTCCATCTCTATTCCTTGGATTTTTATTTTACACATAGGCCTCCTTGAACAATCCCGAACACAGCAAGCCATGTATCCTGAGTCAGTGGAACAAAATCCTCTATTGTTCCTTTTTTGAGGCATACTCATTTTAAATGAATTATGTAAATTTGGAAGGAGAAGCAGCTGAGCAATTTTATCTCCTTGATTAACAGAACTTATGCTTTGGAGTGAACTAAGCATTAATTTTATTTCCCCTTTGTAATCTGAGTTTATTACACCTGGGGTCACTTGCAAACCTAATAAGCTTTCAGGACTTCGCCCGAGAATAAGTCCTACAGTCACTGAGGGAAGAGGTCCCCTGACTCCTTTGGGAATCAGTTGAACCCCCATTTCAGTTGTTAACACTATTCGGGTAGTGTAACAGAGGTCTAATCCTGCATTTCCTCCTGTTCCTCTGGTGAGGGAGTGGATGGGTAGTAGGGGTTGTGTTGGGGAAGCATCTGAGTGGATGCTTGAGGATACTCATCCTCCAATGCCTCGTACATTTGTTGGTCCCAGTACATTGGGCCCTGTGCCCCGTTTTTTGAATTCCTGAACAAATGCTTTCCATAGATGTCAAATTTTGAATGGCATTTATTGGCCCAATGATTTCCCTTTGTCTACCTGGGGCAGCGGCCTGGGGCACGATATGAGCTTGGCCTTATTTCTCTTTGGGGATTTTGCCTAGAATAGCCTAATTGATTATGATAATTTTGACTGGAATATCCTGATGGATTATAATGTCTAGGTTGAGCTCTTGTGAAATTTTTTGGGGAAGCACCTCTCATTGCAGCTGCAATCACATTTCCTGTGACAAAGGCGTCATTTATATCTTTACATAGTTGTATATATATGGAAAGATCCTTTTTATTTCTCCATGGCCTGATGGATTCCTGGCAGTATTTATTAGCATTTTCATATGCTAATTGAACAACTAATGGCATAGCTTGATCAATGTCTCCAAACACTCTATTTGCAGTTCTCAAAAGTTGATCAGCAAAGTCAGCATATGGCTCATTAGGTCCTTGAATCACTTCTGACAAGCTACCTTGGAGATCCCCAGGTCCTTGTAAAGTTTTCCATGCCTTTAAGGCAGCTGTATATATCTGAGCATATTCACCTGGGTCATAGTATTTTTGAGCGTGTAAGTCTGCGAATTGCCCTTCCACTGTGAACATTTCTATATTATGGTCTCCAAACTCTGCAGCTGCGTTTCTTTTAGCTGTTTCTATACAAAGGTCTTGAAATTGCGATCGCCAAACCAAATATTGCCCCCCACTTAATGCTGCTTTACGTAGACTTTTCCAGTCTGAGGGGGTTAAGTTAAAGGTGTTAAGGGACTCCAGCATACTCAACGTGAAAGGTGCATGGGGCCCATATGTCATTACTGCCTCTTTGAGATTTTTTATTGTTTTGAAATCTACTGACTGGTGGACCCTCTGTCCATTTTCATTTTCAAATACTGGCAGTTCCCAATGTATCTGTGAGTTACCCTCGAGAGTGCATAAGCACTCAGAAAGACTTTTTTATTTCTATTTCCAGGGTATGCAAACGCCTAGTAATACCCTTCATATTTTCTGTAATGGATTCCACCCATGGGGGAGTAGAGGACACAAGTGGTTCCTCTACTTGACTGTCCTTTCTCCTTTGTAATTTATTATTGTTCTTTTTATTGGAGACTGTGCTCCCAGAATCACTTTTTGATTTCTCTTCACTACTATCACTTTTACTGGTATCCTGAATTTCAGCTTCTAAGGAGAGTACATATTCTTTGGCTAATTTCAATAAGTTTCTGATGGCTTTTGAAGCTCTTACTTTTGAATTTACACCACTACTGTTCTTACTGGTATTAACTGACTCAAAGGCTATGCTTTCTTGATCACTTTCCTCACTATCAACTGAGTCTGCAATATGGAAAAACTCATCCATGGCTTTTATTATCTGACCTTTTGTTATTTTTTGCTCCCATTTTCAATTCTTACCTGCTGGCCGAATTGCCCATACGAGCCACCACCTGTTGTTGCCTGAAGCGATTGCTGCTTGGAGCAACGACACTGCGGGAATAAGTTCAGAGGCGGACTGGAAACAAACAGGCTCTTTATTCTGCTAGCTTCTCTGGCTCCAACAACAACTCCAACACGCCATCCACACTCCTCCAACCACACCACAATATGGCCCCGACCCCGTCCGCAATCTCCCGAGCCAAGTCTCACGAGATCATGCAAATGGCGCCAACCTGGTCTGCAATGTCCTGGGACAAGTCTCCTGAGATCATGGAAGGTGGTAATGCTTTATGGCTTACAGCTAACCTTAATCTTAGCTATCTCCTTAATTCGGGCTCCTACACCTAGGGACCTAGAAAATTTTTTTGAAATGAGTTTCATTAACAGGTTCAGTTATTTTAATACCTAATAGATAGATACTTCAAGTTATCTATTTCTCTCATTTTGATGTTTAATTTTTAGAAAACACACTCCTTAAATTAAAATGGCCATATTTGCTGGTTTAAAAGTTGCTTTTATTGTTTTTTTTTATTATTATTATAGTTAACATGTCTCCTCCATGTTACTGATTTAACCATTAATAAATTAGTATTTTATTCTCTTCTCCATCAGTTTAGTAGTGAAGACTTGATAAATTTATTTAATAGTTTCAAATATTACCTTTTAATCTTTCTTTGTCATCTTACCATTATTTTCTATTCAGCCTACTTTGAGCTATCTTCTCCTACTTGACTTATTTTAGAACAGGAATATTTCAAAAATGAAATCTCTTGTATTCAAATAAAATATGATAAAATTTTGCACATATCGATATGATGTAATATTATCTGAAAGTTAAACAAGAAATATCATTCCACTATCTCTTTATGGAATCATATTTTTAGCCTCTGTTCTAATTTCTACTTCTAAAAGAAGTAACATTTCAAGCCTTAACACTGTTATCTTTTAAGAACTACTTACTTTCATTTTTTATCAGCATTTTTTAAATGAACTGTAATACATTTTTATTGAAGGCCTTTAAAATATCTTTGTCTTCTAGAAATTATTTCTGGAACAGATATCATTCACAATTTATATAAATATGAATTTAAATTGTCGAGTGATTCTTTTTTTGTCTTTATATATATTTTGCTTTGTTCTAGGGAAGAAGTTTTTAGTACAAACAAAACGCATCCAATGACATATTTAACAAGGAAATAATAGAACAATGCTGTGACTTCCACATAGGCATACCAAAGTATAGAAAAATTTCATTTTGGGATAACACTGATGATATGGATACAATATCTTGAATGAACTCCTGTTACTTGGCATGCACTGCTACCCCATTCTCAAACATCAGCAAACTAGTTTTTTTCCTCCAAGCCCTGAAGTACTTTCACCAATTGAATTGAAGGCTTAACAAAAACCATTTGTGTTTGATCCCCACAATAGTTATAGAGGTTGGATTTTAAATATCACTTATGTGTTTGAATAAAACATTTGATTAATATTTGGAATTACAATTTGAAAAAAAACAACAATTTTTTTTTTTTTTTTTTTTTTTTTGTATTGGAGATTGATCTCAGGGGCACTTGACCACTGACCCACATCTCCAGCCCTATTTTGAATTTTATTTAGAGACAGGGTCTCACTGATTTGCTTAGCACCTCATTTTTGCTGAGGCTAGCTTTGAACTTGCAATCCTCCTGTCTCAGCCTCCCAAACTGCTGGTATTATAGGCATGCACCACTGTGCCTGGCCAAGAATGAGAATTTTTTAAATTAAAATTAAACTAATTTTTTGTAGACATTCAAGACAGTAAATTTGTTAATAAACATGCTATCAAATTAAGATTATACAAAATGATTGTATAATAAAATCCAGAATAAATTATAAAACTTTTTTTCAGTTTATTAAATATGTCAGAGCTTTAACTCTTGAAAGGAAATTAAAAGTGGGAATAATAAGGCTTCATACTGATTATGTTAATATAAATATCTACCATGAAAAATCAGTAAAACTAAGTGCAAAAACAACATGCAAAAAAATTCCTCTGACTTGCATTAATAGTTTCACAAGTGACTACAAAAATTGAAATTAAAAAAAGTACAATAAATATAAATTATTTTTCTTGATTACTTTCCCTTTTTACCTTTTTCTGTTTTTTTATGAATCAGTCACCTATTCTTCATGATCGTATTGGTTAACAAGCCTTCTGTCATAACAAAAGATGGGTAATTCTATGCAGTAAAAAGCAATCCTTTCTTCTTGCTATAGTAGTCAGTGGTTTCTGAATTAGCTAGGTGTAGGAAGTATCAATTATTTGGCTTTGAAAAAGAGGAGGTTTAAAAGGTCTTCCACAAGTATTTGGCATGGCCTTTTGCAAGTCTATAAGAAACTTTCAAAACTTTGTTTAATTAATATTGACCCTGTAAGAATCATCTCTCAAAAGTTTATCTCAAATTTTATAAGTATAGTCAATGTCCACTATTCTTCTATTTATTGTATTTTAGAAAATATGTGAACATCATTCCAGGAAACACATCCAAAGACTGAAATATCTTAAGAAAATATGGTTCCCACAAGGGGTTAAGATATTTAAGGGAAAAGTAACAATAAACTCTTCAAACTCTCACATAAGATGTACTTTTTCTTCTTTTGATTTTTCTTTGTTGTACTTTTGCATTATTGTGTGTGTGTGTTTTTTTTTTATTTCTTTTGAATATTATTCAGCAGATTAGATATTATGGCACTACTGATTTAATTTAAGATTAGAATCTAAAGTAATTTCCATCCTAAATTCCAGATCAAGGAATGAAGAAGCAAAACTGTAGTCAATAGGAATATCAGCCCATTTGGTGGTAAATTCATTGTAATTCCTGAGCTGTATAAGATATAGAAGCTTTAACTTTGGGTTGACACATTGATTTGTAAGTAATTTCTCAAAGAAGCAAATGCAGCTAAAGCAGGGTAACTAAACCACCACCAGTTATTCCAGAATTGAATTTGTATGAAAAACAGAATTTAGATTCTTGAAGCTAGAAAATGCACTTTTACTTAACTTTTCAATGATAACTCTCAAAAAGAGTGCCTAGAATAGCTTCCCAAAGTTTTCCTGTAATGCTATCACTAACTGTCATTTCCCAGTTGTTTGATGTTAATATGCTTTAAATTAATTTGAAACTAGTGAAGTTTCCAGTGTCCTTAGGGTCCTGATACCTTGGATATCTCTCTTGAACCCAGCAGCTCCATTTCAATTGAAATTACTTGACACCACTTATGAAAAGCCTTTGAAGTACTGCAGCCTCAACTCACACTTGAATCCAGTCTGAAGTTTAAAAAAAAGGAAAAGAAAACACAACACTTATTTCGAAACCACTTTTTTAGTATGACTTTGTCATTTTCCTTTTCATTTAAAACTTCTGAATTGTAATTGTATTTGAGAGATGAAATCATCTGTGTCACATGTGATAGTATGATACACTCACCTGGTGGAAATTGATACAATATGAGATAAGCAGTGTAATGCTCTTTGAAATTCAAGGTCACTCCATTTCACAATTAAAATTCAAATATATCCAAAAATTCCTATGTGGCACTGAATGTCATTGAAACTATTTTTCCCTTTCATATATCAATAGTATATCCTTGGTTAGAATCAAATAACAACAATGTATTAAAGCAAATAGTCTTTTGCCTTGGATAAAACAGACACAACACATTAGATTAGCATGTCATACAGAGTAGTTTCCCTGCTCTAAAAATTCAGTGTTCCCTCTTTTAGTCCCTCCCTACCCTAAACTCTAGAGATAACCACTAGTACACACAAATATAGAGATTGTGAAAAGAAATCTGTAAATGTGTGTTAAGTGTATTTATTATATTACTTCAGGTGCTAGGATCAGTATTTAAAGCTATCTGGCTAACTTAATAAGGTGAGATGATCTGCTAATTTGTTTCTGCTAAGATGCACATAACTAAGATAATACCATATTTTTCAATAGCTGTGAAATATGATAGTGCCAACAAATATATATACATATATATATATATATATATATACACACATATATATATATATATATATATATATTTTGATAGTGCTTTACTTTTAAATAAAAGTCTCCTCATAAATTGTCTGGTTCCAAATACCAAATACCTCACTATGGGCATCTAAAATCAAATAACCATACCAAATATCTATTCAGCCAATGGACCACTTTTTCTGTGCAGTGGTCAGATGAACAAAATTCTCCAGTGCAAAAGTTTGAGTAAAACCCCTGAAAGGTTTCTATATCTGTCTAGTTAACATAGTTTTTCCTATCACAAACTCAGACACTATAACGGCAAACTCTAAAGTAGCAATAGTATTTTTGCATATTATTGGTATTGTGCTCTATAATTTCTTATGTTAATAGTGCCAGTGAGTCAGATTTGAGTCTTCTGAGTGTTTTTGTTTGTTTTTTTTCAATACTGGGGATCAAACCCAGTGCTTCCCACATGCTAAGTAAGTGCTCTACCACTCACCTACACCACCAGCCCTTTAAAAAAAAAAAAAAAAAAAAAAAAAAGTTATTTTAAAACAGGACCTCACTAAATTGCCCAGGCTGGCCTTGAACTTGCAGTTGTTCTCCTGCCTCTGCCTCTGAAACAGCTGGGATTTCAGATGTGCACCACAGCCTCCAATTTGGGGGCCTTTCCCTGGAGTTTAAAACCCAGAGAGAATCGACACAATCTGAGACAGCAGTCAGGTTAAAATCCAGAAGTCCAGGGTTAGAAAAGTGCATTGCAAAGTTCTCTTTCGAAGCAAAAGGAACTTAAAGGAAGAGAACAGTTGGAGATAAAGTGGTCAACTTCGAAGTAGAGATAAGAAAAGAACATTTGCTATCATTGAAAATTTGCTGGTGCTCAGAGACAAGCTATAATTGTTTTGAGGGTTAAGTCTACTCAGGATTAATGTTAAAATTAAGCATGTGAACTTCTCTTTCCAGAGAGGTATAGTATGATTTTTTTAAAACAGTGTTTTGGTTTTTAGCAATAGTAAAAATTACAGATTCAAATCCAAGTAGGAAGACATTTTTTTTTTCCCCAAGAAATTTCATTTAATCATCCCTTCCCTACAGCCCAGCTTAAAATTATAATTAAATGGGCTGTGGTCCTATCAGGTAGTACTGAAGACAAATCATATTAATCTTTAAAACTCAGATTGTTCCTCTACATAAAATCTTTCAACAATTTACCATGTTATTAGAATGTTTTACAAATTTGTACAAAATCTTAGCATATCATAATAGCCCTACATAATCTTGCTGCTGCCTGAGAACCTCATTTTCCATCACTGACTTCATTAACATACTCCAGCCACACCAGCTTGCTTTCTCTTCCTCAAACACGCCAAGTTCATTACTGGCTCAGCTTTTGGCATATGCTGCTTCCTCTGTGTGGAATTAATGCCCTTGGAACTGACCATGTCTGACTTTGTATAATCCTTCAGATCTCAGCTCAAATTAACAATTTTCAGAGAGGATTTTACAGAACTTTGTATCCGGCCTCTTTCTGATAATTCTCTCTACTCCAGTTCCCTCATTTATATCTTTAGTAACACTTATTACAGTCTGAAATTATTGCATTTTTGACTATTGATTATCATTTTCTTTCTATTAAATTTAATTAAGTATATTTTCTTGGTTCCTATATCAGCTCCTACAGTAATGTGTGTATTTATGTGAATGAATACTCACCAAAAAATAAATATAAATTTAATTAGTGAATTAAATCTCAGTGGCTTAACTCTTCTTAGATAAAACTGCAGATCCGCTTGGAGAATTTAACATCTGCCAAAATTTCCATCAGATTCTGGAACCCACCCAAAGAAAACATGCTATCCAAAAGAAAATTGTGTGCTTGCATTTGAAAAACAACTTCAAGAGAAAACAATGATCCAGGTACTTTTTCCAACTGTACTGCTGATGCTGGCCCTGGTAGTATAGAAATCCTAGCGCTGCTTCAGGTTGCAGATGTTCAAGTTGCTTACTAAATTTCCATTCCACAAATGTCCAGGAGTCGATGATAAATATTCCCATGGTCTCCAGATAGGTTACCTGGCTCATGATCACTGTTGTCTGTTCTCCCAAAGGTCACTGCTCACTCCTCTGCGTTCTAGAAAGTAGTTTCTCTTCAGTTGCCTTTCTTTTCCTATTTTTCTTCTACCAAAGTGTGAACACAGAAATGTTTATTGCCCATAATGACAGCAGAGATGAGGCTTCACTTCTAGTGCTACTTCAATTAAATTTAGAGATGACCCAGTGAAATAGGGATGAACATACACAGGTGTGAATTAATAAAGGCCTTTAGGTGGATATTTTCTTACCATCTATGGACCCACAGACTCAAAGATCACTACTGGTCTTTGCCAACCTAGAAACATGCCTCCATGACTTTTCCCAGGATACTATGGGACTACATCCAGCTGACCTCCTAGGAAAGCATCTTTGAATGTGTCTGGGAAATTTTCTGGACCAACTATTTCTCTTAATAGTTTTAATTGATGCATAATTAACATACAATAAACTCATACTTGAAGTGAATGATTTGATGAGTCTTGGCATATACATACTTTTATGAAATTTTCAGTGGAGTCAATTTTTTTTCAATGAGCTTCACTGTCCCAGCCTCAGTGGCTTCCTCTGACCGTCCTATCTGGATTATAAAGTAGTGGCCCCTTCCAAGTACCATCTATTACTTACCGCTCTTTTAATTCATACCCGTGATTACTGCCTTAAAGTTATCAGACATTTTCATTATTTCCTACCAGAATGCAATTCCAAATACATGAATTTTATTTAAGAGAATGTCTCTAACATATTAGGGGATTGATAAATCTCTTCTTAAACCTGAATCTTCTCATTTGAGACCCCAAAACACAAGGTCCTATAAAAGGATCCAACTGACACTTAGCCCTTACATCTCATTCATGGCTTTTGAGAGTGATATATAAATTTTCTGCTAGTACATAAATACCATTAAAACAGAAATAATGTTCTGTATTTTTAAATGTATCTTCAGCTGCAATTACTTTACCTATGTGCTTAATTGAATTAATCATTAAATCAATTTATCTAATTCCTCTATGTAATAGCCATTTGTGAACAGCAATTTGACCTTGCTCCATTATTTTCTACAAGACAATTTTATACAAAAATTTAAAAACTAATAATACATTTCCCAGTGTCTAGATTATTCAACTGTGTGAGGAACATCATGTTGTGTTTGGTTGTATTTCAGTCAATATTAGCTAAATACTAGTCTTCTTTTTCTCTACATTGGGTTAAATAAATATTTGTTCTTTTGAGTTGTCTGCTTTTTGAACTATTGCTTGAAAATAAGCACAACTATATGTTCTAAAAAGAAGAAATTTATCAAAATTGATGTAGCCTTTATTACTTCTTAGGAAAGGGATATTTTATATCTTTCAGCTTTGTAATTATAACAATCATTGTGTTTTGATATTTACAACATTGCTTTAGCTGTTTATATAATTATTTTATTATGCTCACAATAATTCTAGAGATTGGGCTAGTATTATCATTCTGAAGATGTAGAAATAGAAGTTAAAAAACTAGAAGTAACTCCCCCAGCATAACAGAAAATTCATCAAGTTGGATTTGAAACCTGTTAAATATGATAGGGATCTGTAGCTGCTCCTAGACAGTATAATATAGAGAAGTCAAGGTAATGTCATCTGTGGGATTGTGTTACCTCAGATTGTAGTGCTGGTTTTCCTAAGAATCTTTCTCCCCTTGTAGTTTTGATTAAGCAAGCAGGCTAGGAACTGAGAATAGTCAATAACCAGATGGAAGTAAAGACATCCACTTGACAATGTTTAGTAAAAATTTGAGATTCTCAATTCTAAAGCCATAGGAACTGAAATCTTCCAATTACCACCAGATCTTTCCGTGTTCAAGCCTTAGAATGAGACCACAGCTATAATCAGAACCTTGATTGTGGATCTTGAGAGATCCAGAAGCAGAGAACTTGAGTAATCCATTCCCACACTCATGGATCACAGAAAATATGAAATAATAAGTGTAGATTTTTCAAATCACTAATTTTATGATGAATGTTTTATGCAATATATAGATCACTAAATTACAGCTGAGCAAGAATGTATAAGAGTAAAAATTCTTGTGCCATATGTAAAGCCAGATTGCAGATTCTCTAAATGTATAAATATCAATAAGACATTCCAGTTGGATATATCATATGGTCTCAGTACCAGGATCACATCCAGAAAGACCACATTAAATGTAGTCCTCATGTCTTCATAGATTCCTTTTTACTATGATAGTATCTCAGGCTTTCTTTTTTTGGTCATCTTAATAATTTTGAGTATTACAGGTTAAGCATTCTTGGGAATGACATTCTGTTGGAATTTCCATGACATTTCTCAAGGTTAGACATGAAGTCAGACTATAGAGGTAAATTACCAATTTCTTCATATCATGTCAAGGATGTACACTGTCTATCTGAGTTGTCAAAATTAATTTTGACCTAGAACAACAGGCTGAGTTAATATATTTTAGGCTTTCTTACTGTACAATTATTCTTTATATTTTTCATATTGTACTCTTTGAAAGAAAGCTATTGTGTAGGCCATACTTACAGAGTGAGTTTGTTACTCATCCAGATTGTGTGTTATGGTGGGGATATGAGGTGTTCCCCAAAAGCTTCTTTGTTAATTCAGGATTATTCAGAGGTGAAATGAGTGGATTAGGAGAGCTATATCCTAATAACTCCATCCTAGTTTGAACAAACAAATTTGAGTCCTAACTCTAGACTGGTGGAGCATGGCTGAGGGAGGTGGGTCACTGGGGACATGCCATAGAAGGGTTCAGGTTCCCTTGTAGCTACTTCCTCTACTTTCACTTTCTCTCTCTCTCTCTCTCTCTCTCTCTCTCTCTCTCTCTCTCTCTCTCTCCTTCCTGGCTACTATGAACAGAGATACTTTCCTCCACCACACAATTTCTCCATGATGTTCTGCCTCACCTTGGGCTCAGAGCAATGAGTTGGAAGACCAATCATGTGCCAAAATAAACTTTCCCTCCTATAAGTTGGTCTTATCAGGTATTTTGGTCACAACAATGGTAAGTTCTCTAAAACAAAATGAAATACTTATATAAATTATTTGGAGTTATTCTGCATAGAGACTAGTGTTTACTCATTTAATTTAATTATTCAGGCATTTATGTCAGAATGTATTAGATATATAATTTCCAATTTAAATTATTGTCCAACATATTTCTTGGCTGTTCAGATGCTTCCAGTAGTTTTGGCTACTGGAAGCTCGCTCTTTCAGATGGTTCCTAGGCCACACTGACATAACCCTTTTATTTCTTGTTAAGTTGTTTACCTAATCTTACTTTCTTGCACCACAAGATATTCCAGGCATATTCCCTCTGTTTCCTGAACCATATATAAAGTTAGGTTCTTCTCATTATTTTTATTGGAGAATAGTATTCGAAATAAAGATTCTAGGTGTTACCTATATTTATTGCTACTGAGATGACATTGCTGCTAGGTTTTGTCAGCTAAGAGATCATGGGAGATATGTGAGTATGCTAAGCTATGCATGTAAATATATCTAAATATTTATATACCAATCTGTAACTATATTAAGCTAAAACTGAGTTTATACTGACATCTACAACCCTCCATTATCATATGTACTATTCTAGCCTCCACTTGAATCTGTAACCTCTAATTACATAGTGATTAACCTGCACCCCATCAGCCACCTATTTAATTGTTCAATCCAGTATGCATGCATAGCAATATTTCAATTATTAATCCTTATTCACATAAGAGACCACTTTATCTACTGGGCTGTTTATGAACCATTTTTATTTGTTCATTTTGCTTCTTTGGCTTTCTCTTAAGACTCCCTTACCATGAATGAGTTTTACAGATATTTTCTCTCACTTATTTCCAAATTACACAGGTTAACAGCTTTTTCCCCCATTTTCTTCTGATGAGTGTTTTTCATACAATTATTACATAGTTACAATCTTTTGTCATAGTCTTTATTTCACACTACAATCCATCCATATCCTGAATGAGTTTTTAAAGACTTGGCATTAGTATTAGTTAGGATCATCTAGAGGAATAGAACCAAGAAGCTGAGTACATGTATGATTATAAAAGAGGACTTATCAGGCAACTTACATGAACAGAAGCTGGATATTTCTACAATGGTCATCTGCATGCCAGAGAGCAGGAGCAGTCAGTAGCTGCTTAGTCCAAGGAGTCTCAGCACAAGTAGGGCCCAATGATGTAGCCCCAGCCTAAGACTGAAGGCCTGGACACTCCCTGGAGAACATCTGGTAACTGTCCATATTGGAAGAGTGAAGAAGTAGTAGTCTAATGACCTTGAGTAATGCCAGCAGCAACAGACACATTGTTTCTGAAGAATTGAGCTTGTCTGATTTAGCATCCTCCTACCACCCATTGTTCCATCAGGGCCCTTAGTCTATCAGACAATGACACTCATATTCAGAGTATGACTGTCCCCTCAGTTTGCTTCCCACATGTCATTCATCTCTGGAAATACTTTCAATGACACACCCAGAAGTTTCTAACTCCTAGGCAACTCTAAATCAAATTAAGTTTGTAATACAGATTAATCATCACAGCACAAATTTCACTATTTGCTCTACAAAGTCCCATGGTTTTGACAAATACATAATGTTGTATGTCCACCAAAATAAAAAGATACCTTAAAAAAATGCACTACCCCCAAAATTCTCTGTTCCACCAACTCAACACTTTCCTTCTCCCAGATGCCTTTTCACTCAGTAATCCTTTTAATTTTATCCATAATTATGTTTGTTCCAGAGTATACTATTAATGGCATTAGATGGCATTTGGCCTTTTAAGATTGAGTTATTTCACTTAGCAACATGAATCCAAGATTACTATGTATCATTTCATATAGCACAAAATCATATTCTCTTTCACATAAGTTACCCCCATTTGTTTATCCATTTAGTGACAGGTTTTCTGTTTGCTTCAATTTTTTTCCAATTATGAATGAGGCTGCTATAAATCTTTGCATGCAGGTTTTATGTGGGCATAAATTTTTAAATCAGTTAGGTAAACATCTAGCTATGTAATTGCTTGATTATATGAGCAGACTATGTTTTGTAAGTCTCTCATACTCTCTAAAGATGATGTACCGTTTCATATTCATACCAGTAGCTTCTCATTTTCTTTTGCTTTTGTTATTATCAGTTTTTTTTTTAATATCAGCCATTCTAATAAATTCATACTGGTTCCTTTTTGTTTTCCTTTGCATTTTCTATGACAAATGAAGTAGACATTTTTTTTTCATATATTTATTTGCTATCTTCTTAACCTCTTTGTTGAAATATCTATTTAGATCTTCTGCTCATTGTTTTGTTGGATTATGTGCCTTCTTTTTTAATTTTAATCCAAGGGAGTAGTTTTCTTTTTTCATTTATAATAGTAGTATGTATTACAATTCATAATGCACATATATAGCATCTTTTTACATACAACTGTTTGTATACAAAGTATATAAGTACCATTCAGATCTTCAATCATGCATGGATTATGTGCCTTCTTACAGTTAAGAATTTAAAGCACTTAAAATAGTTTGGCTATAATAAATAACATTATTTTAAATTTTGATTTACAATTCTTTATCACTGTTGTAGAGAAGAACAACTATTTTTTGCATTTAACCTTGGTATATCACCTATTAGTTTTGAGGGTCTTTGTAGATTTGGGTTTCTAATATAGGAAATCATATCAACTGTGAATAATGGTAATTCATTTCTTCTTTTTCAAGCAATATATCTTTATTTCCTTTTCTTATTGAATTAAGCTAATTAGAACTTCCAGTATTATTATGTGGGATAGAACAATAGAAGAGGACATCTTATCTTCTTCTTTGTCTTTGGGTATATTAACTCATTTGATTTTTACCTTCTCCACCAAACTCATTGTTTTATTTAAGGTGTCTTGTGAGACAAATTTAGTTTTTAGGTTATGCCGTATCAAATTAATTTTTAATTAAACATGATGAAGGATGGATGTATTTCAGAGATGGATATAATGATGGATATGTCATTGATATTTCCTTTTACTAGAGGTATGAATTTATACTTCATTTACAAGTACAAGTATGCCACAATTTCAGTTATTTTTGTTTGAAACTGAATATATGTAAAAGATTATCTTTGGGAAATAATAAGCTACCATATGGTTTAAATATGAGGTATCTCCCCCAAAGCTCATGTGTGAGACATGCAGGAATGTTCAGAGGTAAAATGATAAAATTGTGAGAAATTTAACTTAATCAATGAATTATTCCACTGAATTGCATTAACTTGGTGCTAATTTGTAGGCAGGTAGGGTGTGACTAGAGGGGTAGGTCACTGGTGATGTACCTTTGGAGTTTATATTTTGTCCTTGGTGAGCAGAGCTTTCTCTGCTTCCTTATTGCCATGTGCTGAATTGCTTTCCTCCTCCATGCCCTTCTGATGTTTAGTTTGAGAACTGGCTGAGAGCTCTGGAGTCAGCCCAGCATGGACTGAACCTCTGAAAGTTACACCAAAATTAACTTTTCCTCCTCTACTTTATTCTTGTGATTTTTTTTTTTTTTTTTTTTTTGGTCACAGGGAAGAAAAGCTGACTAAAACAGCCACCACACTAGCAATGAAGACCATTTCCAAGTTGCATCATCTTCTGATTTTCTTAAACCTGTTAATGAAAAGTAAAACATAATTTTAGCATATAATTCAACCAGTTTAGTCTTAAGTATTTTGCCAAGAGAAGTTAAAAAATTTGAATTTGGAAATTTCAAAAAATTATAGTTCTTCTCTTTATTGTAACAAAAATATCTGAAAGTAAAACCTCACAAATGTTTATCAATATATAAATGAAAAAACCGATTGTGTTCTGTTGTTAAAATAGGATATTACTAGGGTATGAAAAGAATTAACTATTATTTGGTACAATAAGGGGATAAAAATATTCAACATCAATAGTTATTAAGGAATGCAATTAAGATTTACTGTGTCCATGCTTTCCAACACAAAAGAATACATAAGATCTCAATAACCAAGAAAAAATTCTGATTAAAAAATGTCATCAAGAATGTGGAACAGCTGGAACATTCAAATATTTTCATTTACCAAAGGAATGTCATAATCATTTTAGACAATTGATAATTCCTTTAAAAACTACAGTTAGTATTCTAAGATTTTATAGAAGAGACATGAAAATATATGTCTGTAAAAATATTCTGTGTAAGAATGTTTATAATACCCTTGTTCATAATGGCCAGAATAATGGAAACATCTAAATTACATTGGAATGGGATGGAAAAACTATGTTTTAATATGCTCACAAAATGGAATACTATTGAAAAATAAAAAAAAAGAATAAGCTTTTAATAAAGGAAACTAAATAAATCTCAAATACATTATTTTCATTAAACAAAGTTCATCATATAAATGCAGTCCAATGACAGGGAAAACTAGATACTGGTAATAGGAATGAGAAAGTGGTACCCTATAGTTTACTAAAAGAGGAAATGAAGCAATTTTCACTTTTCAGTGTGATGAAATACTGCACTGTCATTTTAAGTTTTGTTAGTACACTATCAGTGGCCAAAATTCATTGATTTTTATCTCTTTTGAACCACATTTTATTATATGTAATATTTACCATAATATTTAAAATGATGTATATATTTGTAGCTAAACATTATCATGTAGTCTGTCTATAGTACATTTTGTTTTTAAGGGACTGGTGTCTTCTCCTACTGAACCTCTCAAAAAATGCAATTAAAAAAAGCAATAAAGCCCAAAATATCTTCCTTTTAAACACAATGTCGATTTTACTTAATTTTTTCTTTCGTAAATTTTTATGTGCTTTATATTTTGACTATAACATTCTTACACATTTTCTTTCATCTCAAAGCTTTTAAGGCTCTTTTATAATTTTTCAATGTTTGACTGTTGTGAGTTTAGTGTTTGTGTCCCTTCAAAATTCAGTTGTTAAAGCCTTAGCCCCCATAATGGCTGTGCATGGAGATTAGGGCCCTAAGGTATTAATTCATGTTAAATGAAGTCTAAGAGTTAGGCCCTAATCCAAAACAAGAGACTCAGAGAGCTGGTGCCTCTCTCCTTCTGTTTTCAGACTATACAACATAGCATTATTTCTAAAAAATACATTTTCTATCCTACAGCTTTCCTTCCCAGGGCCCTCATTTTTCCTAATTTGTCTTCTAACATTACTTGTACCACAGACCTGCTAGAGATAAATTCTTTCAGCTCTTATCTGTTTTCCAATACCTTTATTCAACTTTCATTTTTGAAGATATTTTTAGTGGATATAGAATTATAGAATGACTCTTTTCAACATTTAAGAAAAAAATCATTCCATGATCTCTAGCCTCCAATGAATCTAATGAGAGTTTACTCATATTTCTTCTTGACGTTTCCTCTACATTACATGTGTTTTCCCATCTGTCTTATTTCCTTTGGTTTCAACAACTTTACTGTGAAGTTCCTGTGCTTTAATACAGAGAAACACACACGCATGCATGCACACACACACACACACACACACATTTGGGGTTCACACTCCTTCTGTGATTTGTCAGAGGTGAAGGAAGCTAGAGAGATTTCCTTGTATAATTCTACACCTGAGAGATGTAATTTGTCAAAGAAATATGATAGTTGTTATCATAAGTTAAAATTTAGGTAAAATTAATGTCATGCCCAGTGAGTTTCTCATCATAAGTAAAGGAGAAATTATCTTATAATTAATCTGTATCAGAAATAGAATTTAGCTCATATGATCAAGAAGAAACAATAACAGCTACCAATTAACAGTGATTTTTTTTATAGAGACAAAACTATACACATGGGAATGTACACCATGCTAATGCCATGGTGATGTTTCTGTGGGTACAATACATGTTTTGTCTCTTCAATGGGGAGAATCTCCCCAGACAGAAACATACATTCATATACAGATACACACAAAGTTACACATATAAACCTTACACATATTATTTGAATACAAATCTATTGTTTTAGAAAAAAAATTTAATTGATCATTGATCTCAAGCATCATGAAATGCATTAAAATTAATTTTGATCTTTTCTTTTTCCTTCTTTTATGTGCGATTAACTTTTCTCCTTAACTCTGCAAAATTAACAAAATGCGTAAAACCTATAGCAGTTATGTAGAACATAAAAGCATCGAATACACTGAAGAAAAGAGATGTCATATATATGTTACACTAGTTTAAGGACAAGCTGTTTTATTGAATTTCATCATCTGTTTCTATTTGGGGAGTCAGAAAAAAATCCATTTCCAGGTAAAGGTAACTAAAACAAAAAGCCCAATTGAGAGGTGATTATACTAGCATTTGTTGTTTACCATTATGGATCTAGAAAATCTTATGCTTATACTACTTATTTTTTAAATAACTACTTAATAATAACATTATTTAAATTTTTGTCTGTGGATAAATTTATGTGCTGCTGTAATTTATTGAAAAATGAACATTTTGCTCATTCTTGATACGTTTATTCAATTAATATACTAATATATTATTTGATTTGTTTTAATTTTGTTGATACATACTTTGAAATCATGGGAAAATATGCAAGATGTAAATAAATACATTTGCAATTGCATGATGTTAATCACAGACGTATAGTACAAGATGATTCACTTCCTTTTTTCAAAGGGACCTCAGCCAGGTGACACATATTTAAATCTGCCTTCACTACAGCAGTATGATATGCTTTTCACATTTCAAACATGTCTTAGCTTCAAATTCTCCAATATTATTTGAAAATAATAAAGCCTCCTTAAAAATATAAGGATCTGAAACTATATGTAAGTTTGATGCCGTCTGGAAGCATCATTATCTATATGGAATTTGCACTGATTGTAGCTCAAGCATTTGCCCTGAACCTGTTTTCTTTCTATTGATTTTTTTTTCACAAACTATTTCTCCATCACCCTGCAGGAAGAGATGAAGGACTTACTTCTCTCCTGCTAAGATTCTTTTCAGATTCTTTGATTATAACATTTAAGATGAGATATGCACTGAGTGAAACTGGACACATAATAGTCACATG
Organism: Tamias sibiricus; assembly: GCA_025594165.1. Taxonomy (NCBI): domain Eukaryota; kingdom Metazoa; phylum Chordata; class Mammalia; order Rodentia; family Sciuridae; genus Tamias; species Tamias sibiricus. Next base: position 29,770,009 of record CM046665.1, read on the forward strand.
AATTTCTACTTTAATTAGCAAACCTTAAAGAAAAAAACGTACTGAACCTGAGTAGACCTTAAGAGCAGAAGAGGCTGCATAGGACCAAACAATATGTCTTCTTAACGCTACACTGAAGGCTTTATCTGAACATGGTAAATCTGGTAAAGTGGCAAAGCCAAATTATTTACTTAATACCTCACGTTTATGCTAAACTTACATTGTATTTTTAGAAGAAGTTATATGGAGAACCTATGTACTTCTTTTTAAAGAGAATGTTGACAAAAATCTAGATTCTAAGTAAGAACAAGTCACATTCTCTGCTGGAAGAAGAAAGGACAATTGGGGATGGGCCATAGCTCAGTGGCAGAGCTCTTCCCTAGCTCTTGTGAGGCACTGTGTTCCATACTCAGCAGAATATTAAAAAAAAAAAAAAAAAAAAAAACTTATAAACAAATAAAATAAAGGCATGCTGTCCATCTACAACTACAAAAAGATTTAAGAAGGAAAGAAAGAAAGAAAGAAAGAAAGAAAGAAAGAAAGAAAGAAAGAAAGAAAGAAAGAAAGGGCAAGGGCAATTAGTAGTTTAGTAGTGCTGGGTCTGACAGTATTTCAAACTTCCTACTTCTTGATTTCTGGAAAGACTAGTCCTACTGATAAAGGATACATTAGATTCTACCACATATTGCTTTTCTTATTCCTTTGTCTTGTCCCACCACCCAAAATTGAAGCATGGAAAAGTCTTACTTCTTTTTCACTCTATAGATTCAGTATTTATATATTTTTTGATGTTTTACCCTCAACTAAAAATATCTGTGTAAAATATCTTCGCCAAAAAATAATTCGAGTATGAAAGTTTTTTGATTAATTTCATTAACTTAATTTCACATATGCACATTAAAACTAGTTTACATACCAAAAGATCTTGACCTCAAATATTTAGGAATAATTATTCCCATATAATCTAAAGTAAAGTATATGTGTTTGAACTTTGTCATTTATTGCTTCTGTATAGTTCCCTTAATTTTAAAATTATTTAAAATGCCAAATGTCTAAATATTCTTTCATTCTACAAGAACACTTTGAAGCTTTTATTTAATATCTGTTTTTTTCTAAATTATATTTTTGATGCTTCATGTGTTTACCTACCTTAGGGATTTTAAGTATTTAGTAACAATTACACATCAGCAGAATCAAAATTAAATTAGTGAGCTTTTAAAAACACATAACATGTAAATTTCAGAAAGCAAATCAACCAAGTAGTCAAACCAAAAGCACTCAGTGGTAAAATACAAAAGTTGTTATTGGTCAAATGTTTACATATCCAGAAAGTTTATTCAAATTGTAATTGAGTTCCTATACAAAGTCACATTTCAGTATGCTATTTATTTTTCTTTTATATGTCCCTGGATTATATTTGTTTTTGAATTGTATTGCCATCACAAATAAACATTTGGTATGCCTAGTTAATACAGAAAAACATGAAAAATTCAAGGAAGTTAAATCTATTTTCATATTCTCAGACATAAATGGAAACAAGAAAAATAGCTGCTTCAGAATTATCTATTATAAATATTATAATTTCAGAGTTGTTTTTTTCACATCACTTACATCAGGCTGCTAATAAAAACAATGATTCTAACATAACTCTAACAGTGACTGAGCTGCCAGAAATATCACTGCAAGTGAATTAAGTCATGTTGTTTACAATAATTTGCCAACTTTTAATTTGAAAAAAGTACTTTGTGGAATTAATGCTGATGCTAACTCTGCATTTTTATGCTTTGAAATGACAATAAAATGAAAAATGAATCTCATTTTAATGTACATTTTGGATGCAAAGCACAAAGACATTACAAAGATATTTTGATCAAAGCATGTCAAAATGTAAAGTTCTTAGGAAAACAAAAAACTTAAATCTTCTTATCTATTTTGACTGTGAACCCACAACATTTTATTTTGCTTTGATAGGAGGGTTCTGATAAGTGACTAGCCCAGAAAGAAATATGTATTTATTTTTTATGGCTATAGGCAACTGTATACTGAAGCTTATATGCAAAATTTAATTAGAATACTAACAATAAATGTGAAGACTAATCTTGAAAGCATTTAAATGTCATTCTAGAGTTTATAGTATTAACAATAATAGCATCTGTTCTTTTTAAGGAAGATAACTTCTATATTATTATTATTTTGTTATATAAACTAGTGGATCACAGTGTGATAGTCTGATAAATCTATACAGCGGGTACTGTGATTAAATCAAGGTAATTAACATTTTTACTGGCTAGTTTTTAATGTAGTTGATTTTATGGCACTTTGATCCTTCTTATCAATCCTTTTGATTACTTATTAGCACATATGTTACATGAAAAATAGAGAAGAAAAAAACAACAAATTTATATTACTTAAGATTATTATCACTTTCATGATTATGATTTCCATTTTTAACAATTTTGTCATTATGCTTAGTGACAAAGTGAAATGAAATTTGAAGTCAGTCTGCCAACTGAAAATTAGCATGTTCACAAACATCAAAGAAAATCAAGACTAGAATGAAAATAACTTTCCAATATGAAATGATGAGAGTCAGAGTTTCAAAAAGAGCCCAAAATAGCAAAATGTTTCAACTGAAGTTGTGTGCTCATATATTTGATCACCCTTTAAGTAGAAATTTTAGATATTTTCTAGAGGGTTCTCATGAGCTTCTTGTTTTGAGAATTCCAATTACTTTTCAGAATGGATAAATTATTTGGTTATCTTTAAATTGTGTTCAAAATTTGAGTTCTTAAGAATAAAAATACATTTAAGTTATTTTCCTTTTAAAGATCCTAACATGTATGTGCATTATTACTTTTTTATTATTATTTGATTTGTCTAACACTCTCAAGTGCAAAAATAAATGATACAACTTGATTTCTCAAATGTATATTCTTTTTTTTACAGGGGTGGAGGGTAAGCAGGGATTGAACTCAAGGGCACTCGACCACTGAGCTACATCCTCAGCCCTATTTTGTATTTTATTTAGAGACAGGGTCTTATTGAGTTCCTTAGTGTCTTGCTTTTGCTGAGGCTGGCTTGGAATTTCTGATCCTCCTGCCTTAGCTTCCCCAGCCACTGGAATTACAGGTGTGCACCATGTGCCGGGCTATATTCTTAAACTATCTCTTTATTTTCTAAATTATTTCTAAGCCCAATATGTAATAATTAAATGAGCCAATGAAATTGCAAATATTTTAGACTTTAGAACATGTGTGTTACCCAATTAACTTTTGTTAATTTATGCCCTCAATTTTAAAGCTGCATTATTTAATAAACATGTTTATTCAAAGTGAAACTAGGAAATTCCCATTGACCACAATGTAGCACAAGTTTTTCTCATTTAAAAATTTAAACAATAAGACCTTATTATCTTAAATTCTATACATATATTTTCATGTGATATACAAATAAACATGCTCTACTTTATTATTTCCTATTTGTCAGTTTTCTACTTCTTTTAATCCTCCTTTGCAACATACAGGACATGCATATTTTTGTCCTGAGTCTTATGTGGGATGTGGTTTTTCACTCTGTATTGCATATGCTTTCATTAGTTTTCTATTTCCATGCAACAGATTACAAAAAATTCAGCAATTTTAATCAATGCATTTTAATTATTTCATTGTTTCCATTGCTCAGCAGTCATGGCATGAGAGCATGATCTTCAGTTAGTCTGAATGCAACTTGTCTGTTGAAACATATTCCAGTCTTGAGGCACCACTGTAGAATAATCTACTTTCAAATACATTTAAGTTGTTCACAGAATTCATTTCCTTTTGGATATATGAAAAAGGGCTGTGCAGTTCCATTGGATGTTGACTGGAGATTATCTTTAGATCCTCAAAGCAACCTCTGGTCCCAAGCCAAATGGGCTTTTCTAATGTTTCTGTTGGTTACATCAGGACAATTTCTGGCTCCAGAATGATAAAATGGATTTTATGCAATATACTGAGATGAGATTGACCTACCATCAATTTTGCACCATTGTATCAGTTTTAAAGAGCCTCATGTTACATCTGTACTAAGTGGGAGAGGATTTTTATGCCAAATCACACACAAGAGGATCAATAACATATGGTAGATTATTCTACCACAATATTGATAATTTTAGGTTTGTGTAAAAGCACTTTATCTATTTGAGGAAGTTCCTTCCTATCCATTAAGGGAAAGTTTTTAGACTTGAATTGATATTGAATTTTGTTAAATGATCTCCTGAATCTGTTAATGAATATATAACTTAATATTATAATAAATAAATGAGTGGATTACATTGACTTAAAGTTGAATGTTAAGCCCATCTTGTATGTTGGGGGATAAATTATGTATTGTAATCATAAGTGCATGTGAATTTTACTTGCTAATATTTTATTGAGTATTTTTCATTAAGTATTTGTTATTTTTATTAGTTAACTATATTTCTTGTAATATTAAAATGATCTTTTCATACAATTATGGTATTGTTCCCATAAAACAATTTTAAAAATACTCCCTCTTAATGAAGAGTGGAATATTGTTTATTTATTAAGTACCAGAGAATTTATTTGCAAATGTTCATTTTTATTTGTGGTAATATTCCTCTTTCAAGTCTACTAGTCTAATATAAATGTAGTATTTCAATTATCTTTTTGATTTAATTTTTCTGTTACATCATATTAATCTCATCATTTCTAAATTATTATTTTCCTTTTAAAGTTTATTTATGTTCAATAGCACAGGATGTGGCATTTTTAAAAATTCATTATGATATGACAATCCATATTTTCAATAGAAATTTCTTGATGACACTGAACTTTTTTTTAAATTCTAATAGTACCATTATAAAGAACTCAACTAATTAAACAAGATATAGCAGATACATAAAGACACTACACAGATCATTTCTTTCTGTTTTGGGGTTGGGTATCCAGGATTGAACTCATGGACACTTGACCACTGGGCCACATTCCCAGCCCTATTTTGTATTTTATTTAGAGACAGGGACTCACTGAGTTGCTTAGCAACTCATTTTTGCAGAGGCTGGATTTGAACTTGAGATCTTCCTGCCTCAGATTCCCAAGGTGCTGGGATTAAAGGTGTGTGCCACCATGCCTGGAGATTTCATTTTTTAAAATTATCTTTGTACTATTTGCCAGTATAAAACCCACTCAAAATAAGATCCTCCATCTACCCTGTGTTTTCTTCCATTTTATTAAAACAAAACCAAAATCATATAACCATAAGAGAAGCTGACTATTAAATATAGAACACAGAATGTAGAGTTTAGGAGAATTGAAAAAGTAATTAATAAAAATAAATAAGAGTGTACTTCTGGACACGGAATAGCTGTGTGTGTGTGTGTGTGTGTGTGTGTGTGTGTGTGTGTGTTTATATATATGTTTACATACATATTTGTAGGTGGGTGTGCTGGCGGTTGAACCACCATAGTGCTGCTATATCCCCAGGCATAAAGAACAAGTTTTTAAAACAAGATTCACTTGAGCAAACATTTCAAAATTATGTCTGCATTATCATAGTAATTAAAATAATATTATTGAAACCATAAATATACCCATAAATCATATTCATATTCAACATTATATCACAATTTTTAATGTTGAGTAAGATTGATCTTTTTAAAAATTTTTGCATTCATGTCAAAATTTTAATCCACAAAGAAGTAGTTCAAAACCTACTCAATTCTGCATGTCAAAGAGGCTCATAGAAAATTAGATAAGTGACAGAAGTTGTAGCTAATGGAAGTTTGAATTGGGAACATAGAATGTATTCTGTTACAGCCTCTACAATTAAATTTTTTTTTATCTTTTACCACTTCTGCAACCTACTCAGACAATTCACATTTTAATATTTATATTCATGGCTGCAGGTCCACAGAATGAAAGGAACTTTTTCCATGGAGCTTGTACTCTAGCTAGGCAATTTGATAATACCTTACAACAACTTGTACTCAGATTCATAAAATACAGACTAATACAGAAGTTATCACTTCATATGTGGGAATAAAAGTGCACATAGTCCAAAAAGACCTTATTGAAAAATTAATATTTAAGTTGAAATGTAAGTCCATGCACAAAGGACTCCCAAGATATGTTTTGCCCTAGAGATCGATAGATGTTCCACAAAACTAAAATGGGAATGTGCAAAGATTAAATAGTGAAGAGATGTGTTTGCTATTCTGTTCTGTTCATCAAAGGTTTGCTGAGCATATAATACATGCCAGGCATTTTATCAGGGCTGTGAGGGTTGGGGAAGATATGTAGACTACAAAGAAGGTAAAATGAAAACCAAATCATCTTCATGTACATAAAAAAGTGTTCAATATCTTCATGGTTTCATTATGTGTAGAACAAAAAGACAGGAATCTGTACATAGGGAGCCTTCATTCCTTTAAGCCCTAGGGGAAGGTTTTCTCCTCATTTATATGAGTGATATATATACTGCACACACACTGTGTGTGTGCAGTACCTGTAAGAATAGTAAGAATAAGAACATTGGATTTCATTGTGGAAAGTTTACCAGTGATGGTTCCCCAGGAGATCCCTTGATACATCTTCTGAGAAAAGACCAGTATTTTGTCATTTACATGTCATTTGTTGCCAAAACTTATATAATGTTTTTATTTATAACAATGCAGCCTGTGTTTTCTACCTAAAAAGTTTAGGCTAATTTGTTGAACATCAGCAATACTTTTATAAGAACTGAGAAGTCATAATATTGCCTTAAGAATTCATCAAGACAAATATTCCAAGCAATATTAACTTTTTAATTATTAATAACAATGTGCATTTTCTTGATAAGTGTCCTTTCCATGAGGGCAATTGGTTATTAACTATTTTTACCACCAAGAATGCATTCCCAATTTTGTATACATTCAATTTCACTAGAATGAAAGCCAATGCTAGCCAGTCTCTTTCACATATTATTCTCTGAATAATAGAACCATTAATCAAGAATTCTTACTGCAATTATTCCCTAGTGTTTTCCAAGTTATATAGAATCTGTGATTATAGGTTTTCAAAAAACTACTGTGCATAGATATGTGATTACATATATAGAATTCAGAAACACTGGGCTTGTCTTTAAATTTTTCAATCCTTCATTTAGGAAATGAAACCCTTTAGTAGAATAATGAAAGATCAGAGTGAGAGATAGGAGAAAGAATTCCATTGCTGGTTCAGAATATTCCTTTTCACATCAGGCTTAAATTAAGAATCATTAACTTCTTCAAATAGCCAGGTTTACTAATTGCAAGTGTTCTGATCAACATTGTCCCTGCTTAAAATACTCTAGTTCCCAACTCCTACAGATATATTTTTTTTTTTCAATTTCAGCTCTTAAAAATGGGGAACTGAGAAAAAGATTGCATGAATATCTCTAGATAGAGTCTCCCATTGATAAATTTATGAGACCATCATCACCAGTAATCAAAGAAATAGCATCAAATAGAATGCTTTTTACATTTGCTTATTTGGATGACTGTGGAATCAGATTATTTTATAACATTTATTCCAAATAAGGGAGGCCATAAATATTACATAACACTGGTCAAGACTTAAGTTTTCCAAAGACTCAGTTTACATAAAAAATAATTAATAGATTCAATAACATGAGACTACAGGTTTGCATAAATGCTTTGTCTTTTTTGTACAATATTACCTACGTATGCTGTACAAATGGGAATGTAAAGATGAATTTATCATCAGTTATGAGTCCCCTTTCTATATTACTTTGAGGGGGGGAATAGAAGACACAATTTTTGTATCCTTAGTTTCTGAGGTCACCATCAAACCTGTATTTACATTTCTGTATAGTTCTTATGTTCTTGATGCTTTCAGTTTAGTTGATTCTTTTCTCGCTTTTTTATTAATCTCTGGTTGACTTCTCTTTTATAAATCTTGTTAGTATTCTATGCACTAATAGGAGGAAAAAATTGAATGCATTTTTAATTTCTTACAAATAAGTTCATAAGTACAGCATACTTTTGTTTCCATTTTCTGAAACAGCTTGTGTAGAATTGGTTTATCTTCTACAATATTTGGTAAAATGCATTGGTATTGAAAAAATACAAGGTCTGGAGACTTAACTGATTATTAAGTTAATTTATTTAACAGGTACAAAATATTCTTGTGGTTCATTTAAACATATTTTATAATGTTTCTTTTTTACTTTCTATACTTTTAGGAGTTATTTCAGAGTATAGATTCCATGGTGAATGACATTAGCAAGACGACAGACTAGGAAAACCTGGACCTTCAATTTCCCTCAAAAATACCCACAGTTAATAATTTTTGGACAGATTTCTTTGTAAAAACTCAGAAGCTAGTCAAGAGGCTCTCATGAACTTCAGGTAACCACATAAAACCTGTTACACAAAGAAAAAGTAATATGTATTTTTGGCATACTCTCTGCCCAGGCAACCTTATCCCACCCCTGAGGGGTACCTTTATTACTGCTGGAGAGAAAAAAGAGGCACAAGAGGAGTCCAACACCCCAACTTTTGCAGTAGCTATCCAGAGGTCAGGATGTTGTTTAAGCTATCTTAATGAGCAAAGTGAATATGGGATGTGACATTTTTAAGCAACTGGGGCCAGTGAGAACAGAAATGATAATTGAGGCTGGGTCATGTTTATTTCTTCCCCAGTTCAGCATAGAGATAGTGGTCAAAAAGCTACTATTATGTATATTATTATACATAATATATATTGTGCAATATAATATGCACGTTCGCGCGCGCATGCGTGCACACACACACACACACACACACACACACACACACACACAAGCATGCACATACCCAAAACCATTACATAGTCAAAATTCAGAACATTTTTATTATTCTAAAAAGTTTCTCTTGTCACTTTTCAGTAATAACTTTCTTTACATCTGGTCACATGCAACCATTTCTCTTTGAGGGGTTGGTATAAGTTTTTTTGCAGTCTTTAGACTTAAATATAAATAGAAATATGCAGCATTTAAAATTTAAATAGAAATATGCAGCAATTAAAATTTCTGGCCTCCTTTACTTAATATAGTGATTTTAAGGTTTATCCATGTTCTTATATGAGTTTGTAATTACTTTCTTCCATTAATAAGCATTTTTTTCAGTGAATGAATGCATAATTTGTTTATTATTTCACATATTGGTGGAAAATTGCATTGCTTTCAGTCTTTGGTGTGAATTAAGCTGCTACTAACATTCATTTATAACTCTTAGAAATATGCATTCATGTTCTTTGAGTAAATACTTAAAATGTTTGGGTTAAAATTGTGGTATATGCTTACATATTTTCAAAACAAACAGTTTTCCAAAGTAGCTTTATGATCCTATATGGCTTGCAGCTGCACGTGCAAGTTAATTTTCTCCTACATCTTAAAATATTTTTAATTAAAATTTTTCTGTAAGATTATCTTTTGTAGTTTTAGTTTGTGTTTAAATGATGATTTGTAGAGTGGTGTCTTGAACCCTGGTCTCTGATTGCCTTGTGGCTGTGTTTGCGCTGGGACTTTCTGTGCAAAGGCTCAAGTCAAGATGGACCAGTTGCTATGGTGATGCCAGCCTGAGGAGACTGTGCAAAGGTGCAGAGCTGTTAGTCAAGACCTTGAGCTCAGGCACCAGCACCCAGGGATAGAGAATTCTGAACATAACACGATAACCCTAATGTCTTACCAGTCCCATGTCCTTCAGTTTGCCTGCTATGTTGAAACTTTCCCACAAATAAACTTTTGATGATAAACCCTATATAATAAAAGTGCTGTACTAGCTCTGAATAAATACTCCTCCATCAGAAGTTAATTTCCCACCTAGCCTCAGCTATTTCTCTCTATGTGTCTCTCTTTTCTCAATTCCCCCCTCAACCTGTTTTCCTGAATTAACGGCAGTGGCTGAGAGATGGAGCAAAAGTCATGACTAATGATATGGAGCATATCTTCATGTGTTTATATATAATTCATGTCTTCTTTTTTAAAGTGACTTTTTACAAAACTTTACCCACATTTTATTTACCTTTATCTATAATCATTCTTCACACATATCAGCTTTTTTCCTTTGTCAAATATATAAAATGTGCATTTTTTTGTATTCTGAATTTTGTCTATAAACTATCTCAATGAAAGTTTTGGAAAGCAATATTTTTTTTATTTTGACTAAATTTAATTTATCAGTATATTTCTTCATAATGATGTTCCAATTAGAAAAATTTTGAGTTTTTTCCCCTCAAATCATAAAGTGTTTTTCCTATTTCCTATTTTTCTGTTGAATTCTTTGAGTTGTTTATTTTTATTTTTTTATTATTATTATTTTTTGGTATATTCTGGATTGTTTCTTTGTTTCTTTAGTCACATGCAAAAACTGTTTGCAGAGTACAATCTCCTGAAGAATTAGCCTTACATTTTCTTCTAATTATTTAAAGTTTCAGATCTTATATTTGTTTTTAATCTATTTGCATGGATATATGGTAACAGATAAGGTTATATTGTCATAAGGTAAGAGGAAGGAAGGTTCTAGTATCTTTGTAACACATGTTGACATCAAGTTTTCTATCACCATTTATCCAAGAGCATTTTCTTGTCCACATTCTTGCCAAATTAAATTACTATAGATTTGTAGTATCTTCTGAATTCAAGTAGTATTATATCTCAAGTTACGTTCTATTATTGCTCACAATTGCTTTGGCTATTCTAGATTTTTTGTGAATCCATATAAATTGGGGGATATTTTCTATTTTATGTGAAATATGACAGTGGTATTTTGATGGAGATTGCAATAAATGAGAATGTTGATTCAGGTATTGTGGACATTTTAACAATATTAATTTTTCCAATTCCATGAACATAGTATATTTTTCCATTTATTTATATATTCTTCAATTTCTTTAATAAATAAATGTTTGTAGTTTACTACAGTTTTATGATATTGTCTTTAAAAATGCATACCTGCTTCAGCTTTCTATATCCTTTTTCAAAATGTTTTCCTATTCTAGTTATTCATACACCCAAATATATTTTAATACATTTGTCAATTTCTAAGTATAAATACTTAATATACAGATCAAATAGTCATTTAATATTAAAGATGATACTTCCAAATATTGTCTTTTAATGAAAAACTATAGATTTTTTAGATATCTAGTTTTTCAACAATTTGTATAATTTTCATTATAAAAATCTCATATATTAACTTATTCCTAAGTAGTTTAATTTTTATAGGATTTTATTATTTGCCTTTTTAATTTCAAATTACATGTTATACATAAAAGTACAATTAATTTATAAGTTGGTATTTGTTTCTCTCATTCTGCTAACTTTAAGTTCCTTTCATTACATTGTATGTTTCTACAGAATTTTTCCAAAAATATTAATTGAAAATAAAAAAAAGTTTTCATTTTTTATTTCTAATTTTTGTAAATTTTAATCACTTACTTATATTTTTATTGCAAAGATTAATGATATCTAGAGCCATGCTGATTAGAAATGGTAAAAATATGCTTTCACAACTTATTCCTAAGAAAATAATTTTATTTAAATTGGTGTTAAGTACAGATTTTTTAAATATATTATGAAAATTTTCCTGTATTTCTAGTTTTATGAGAGTTTTAAATATGAAAAGCCATTAAATTTTTCCAAATGCTGTTTCTGCATCATTTTTTAAATAGCGTTGTTTCCCCTCTTTCTTCTGGCAATGTTTAATTGGTTTAATAAATTTGTTGTGAATTTTCATAGATTTTATTATATCTAATCTATTTTAACAATATCTAATTTAAAGAAATTATCCCATGGCAAACATGTTTAGTACATGGTGTAAACGCAGTTATTTTAATCTTTGTTTTCTTCAAGCTAAATATAAAAATAGAATAAATAAATAAATAAAAGATAATAACAGATAATGGTATACTGTTATTCAGAGTTTATACACACACCATGCTGCTTACTAAAGTATATCTCCTTGTGTTTTGTATAGTAGAGTTAGTGATTATGATTACCATACAATATTTTAATTACAAGTGTCATACTGAGATATCTTTTTGAAATTCTCACTGAGGTTTCCAATATGACATAATATAGTCAAGGAAAAGAATGAAAGCTGAAAACTAAAGAAAAATTTGCTGTTGTAACTTTATTTTCCCAAATTTTCATGTTAAAAATATTTATGGAAAATTGTTGAAATAGAAATTTCCTTATATGCTATTTTACCTACCTTTATAAACTCAATCTGATTCATTTATATCATTGTCAATTTGTATCTATTTGCTTTAAAATCTAATTTTTTACAAGGTGCACAATGTGTAAGATGCATCAGTGAATTTTGTTTGACAATCTTGCATCATTTGATAATTTTAACCAGCAAGAAAATGTTGGATGACAAAGAGGAGAAATCTTCATAGCATACACACATTTTTTTTTTTTTTTTTTTTTTTTTTTTTTTTTTTGTGGTACCGGGGATTGAATTCATCCCCAGCCCTTTTTTGTATTTTATTAGAGACAGGGTCTCACTGAGTTGCTAAGTGCCTCGCCATTGCTGAGGCTGGCTTTGAACTCCCGATCCTCCTGCCTCAGCCTCCCAAGTGCTGGGATTACAGGCGTGCGCCACCGTGCCCGGCTTTCACACACATATTTAAGTGACAGTTTTATTCTAATTGAAAAGCTATCCTTCATATTAAAAAAGTAGGTGCAAATTGTATATTATGAAATTCAAATTCACTGGGATTTCTTGAATATTTCTAGTTCAAAAATTATACAAATTTCATTTATAAATATATACGTACATATGGATATAAATATATACTTATATTTACATTTAATTTCATACCCATATACTTATACTTTAGTGTGTATATAGTTTTATTTATATACCTACATTTATAAACATCATTTTAATTTTGGGCTTATGGCATTTATATGTTTTTTTCAGTTTGAAAATAACATGCATCAAAGAAAATATGGATTATTAAAATAATGATTTTAACACTAAGATACTTTATAATTCACAATTTTAAAAGTTATATAAAGCCATGTATAATGAGAAATGTTTCCAAAAATACATTTTAGTATATTCACTATTATCCACTTACAAATTAGTTAAATCAGTCTCTTCATCCTTTTATTTATTTTTCAAATTGTTTTGGCTATTTTGGACCCCTAAATGCCCATATAAATTTAGGATTAACTTGTCAATATCTATCAAAAATCAGCTGAGCTTCAAAAATTGAGGTGGGTCTGTAGATTTATAAAAAATGAGCATTGACATTAACCATAAGTTTTCTAATTATTTTATTTTGAATTTTTTTTTTCTGTCTATATACATCTTTCTTGATTTCTTACAACATTTTAGTTTTAGATTTCAGTGAACATGTTTTAGATTTCTTTTGCTGAATTCTTTCTTAAAACTGGTTATTCGTTTTTATGTTATTAGAGATAAAATTTGTGTATGTATAACTTCACTATCTTTTCCTAAAATAGCCACATATTATTTATTATCAATTTGTCATCAAATCATGATACCTTCTCTGACAATCCTATATAAATTATCATCTTTTATCATGATTACTCTATTTCAAACCTGCTCTTTTACATTCATAACAGTTATTACAATGGTTATGGTGTGAATGATTGGGACAATATGTTCCCTTACCAAGCTTTGAGGATAAATGTATTTTATATGTGGAAAACACTGTTTGCACAGATACAGCATGTGCAGATTTTTATCAAGATCCCATTCTGTTCCTTAAAGCACACAGTTGTAACTACAAAGCAGCTACAGAGCTAGGTGCTTTCATTTCCCAGTCCTCTTTACTCTGACAAAAGCTTATTGAATAACAGCTGTACTTCCTCAATGCACTTTCTAGTGCAACATCTCTATACAAAGGTTGATAATTTCTGAAGGCACAAGTGCCATGATTTGGAAACATCCTGTGTTCTTGAATTACTGAAAGAGAACCACTAACCAGCAAAGAACAGAATGTTGTGGGAGCAGGGGGGAAAAAAATCTGTTGTCTTTTAGATTTATTCACTTTTGATTTGGATTTTACAGCAGTTTAGTGTAGGTTAACTGAAGAGATACAATATAGGAGCTCTAAAAGTGAAAATTTTCTAGTGTTGTGTTACTCACTGAGTGTTGGTTGAGATTAAACGAGATAACTGAAGAGCCTCAAATTGTTCTTAGCTGAATGTTTCAATTAATTCCTATTGGGATTACAATATAATAAAAATATTTATGGAGCATTTCTAACATCAGTCACTTTTAAAGGTAACAGGGATGCATTTAGGATAGGTATCTACAAAATAAAGGTTGTAAACTATGTGAGCAAGTGCAGTCTAATTTTGGCTACATTTGCCATGACAAAATTCTCAAATTATCACTCAAAGGTGACAATTGTACACATTGAGTAATCAACACTTGGTAACCTACCTACAATTGTAAATCAAACAATAATTTTTGTATTCCATATTTTATTTGTGCATTATAATTATACATTTTATTGGGATTTATTATGACATTTGTACATACACAAAGTATAGCAGTATACTTTGGCTAATGTTATTCTAAATCAAACAATTTGATTGCTTTCACAAAAATAAAATCTAGAAAATTGAACACTAAGCAATAATTTAATTATAAATAGAATTTACACATGTTTATGATTGTAACTACAGTTATAAATAAAAATGAGTATGAATAAAGAATAATCAGGATGGAAGATAATAATTTATATAGGGTTGCAGAGAAGGTCTCATTATTTGAGTAGTATTTTATTAGGACAAACCAGTTGCTCTTGGAAGAACAATACTTTGGGCATAGGGAAACAAAAGAACAAAATATTTGATAATCATATGTGCTTGACTCATATGAAGAGCAAGAAAGTCAATGAACAGAAAACATTCATGAAGGCAGACAATATTAGAGAATGTGATAGATAATAAAGAACTCTAGTAGGTTTTTAGGTCCATAGATTTAACTTTAGTAGAAAAATAAAGCTGTGAGATGGTTTTCCATAATAAAATATTTCAGGAAACAGGTAGTATGAAATATTTTCTGATGTTACTGAAAACTAATGACAAATAATAAGAATTAACTTGGACTCTAAAAATTTAAATTATTTCATTAACGTTTTCCTGTGAAATAAAAATTTGGTTATGAAAATAGAAAGAAGTCCATCATTAAGTAGCAGCTATTCTGATACCATCAAAGCTAGATGATCTTCCTATCATTATTTGTTTATGGCATTTTATGTAATAGATTTTATATTTCTAAGGAAATTCAAATTTGTTTTACTGAGAATAATGCCATATCGACTGAGAAAGACAATGCTTGGAGATTTTGAGCCATTTTCTTCCAGATAAGAATATGAATCTAATGAACAGAATGGCTAATCTAACAAACTGATTTGTATGTAGTATGCTTCACAATTCAAACCTAGATACAAAACAATCCACTAAAATTATAAAGATATGTAATGACTGTAGCTATTTGTTCCAGCAAGTAGAATCAAAAGAAATGTTGAACATTTTCTTCCTTAGAGGTGAAAACTATAAAAGTATATACAGACTTTCTAGTAGAAAATATGGGTTTTATGTAATGGTACATGGAGAAACAGAATGTTCTAATAAGAAAATAGAAATTTTGGTGTCAAAATCAAAGATGGCAAATTGAGTCTGTTGCAAATTGCAGTCACCAAGTGAGTCATGTAACCAACAGAATCAAGACATATTTTCCTGGGTACCCTTGACGTGTTTTATGTTTTTCAAGATTGCCCACCTTGCCAATAGCACATAGCAGGTTTTATTTGTTTGGCAGACATAAATTTGTGTGGAGCACTTTATCAGTGTCAACTCCTTTCCAAAGGCCATGAGCAAAATCTTACCAGAAAACACAATTGCTAGGACTCAATACAAAAATGTGAACTGAGTTTTATGTGCAGACATCAGTCAGAATGATGACATGCCAAAGGCCTGGTTACAATGGGTTACAGCTGGCAGCCACTTGTCATTTTTTTGTACCCAAACAAGAGACAGAACTGAGAATCATGTTTTTGTCATACAAGAAAAGTTGAGACAAGTACAGATATTCTCTATTCTTGCCCCTCTCACAATTAATGTCCCATAGCTTTAAAATTCCAGTATCTGTTATGGACCTACAGGTAGATCAAGAAAAATAACAGATTACATAGGGAAAATCTAAATATTAGTGAGATAAAAAATAAACAAAATAACAGGATATGAAAAATGGGTGGTTCCTAGGGAAACAATGTAACTGGAGGTAACACTTAACAAATTTTTAATCAATCAATCAACATCACATAAGGAAAAAGTCATTTGTTCATTCATTTATTGCTTCAAAATAAACCATGTTGTTTTATACACAATGCCCATTATTGCTGTGTTTTACAAGGCTGTTACTTCTATATAACATAAATATGGAGAAAAAATATAATCAATTTGCATTTTCCAAAATTCTAAGTTTTATGCATATATTTATATACTTAATCCAAACATGAAAGTTAAACTGTATATGGATTATTATTTGGAAAGAAAGAAAGAGGACTGCAGCATCAACTTTACCTAAAAGTTTGGTCTTGGATGTGCAGGTTCAGAATTAAAAAGAAAAAAAATAAGTAAGGTATAACTTTATAGTATTTACCATATACTTGGTGCAGTTTTATTAAGAAAAAACAAGACATAACCAGGTGTGGTGATGCACACCTGTAATCCCAGTGGCTCAGGAGGCTGAGACAGGAGGAATGTGAGTTCAATAGCCAGCCTAAGATAAAGCAAGGCACTAAACAACTCAGTGATACTCTGTCTCTAAATAAAATACAAAATAAGGCTGGGGATGTGGTTCAGTAGTTGCATGCCCCTGAGTTCAATCCCTGGTACCCACCTACCCACCCCCCCAAAATAAAAGGAAAAAAAAAAGAACAAGATATAATTTTAGTCAACATATGATTAAGTATTAAAATAATGTTAAAAATTATTAATGCTAAAGATCAGGGCTCATAGATGAACAATGTGGTGTATTATGAGTGACAAATAGTTAAGCTTGAAAATCTGTTTCAACCATTATTTAATGTATTGTTGGGACAATTGAACAACAATAAAAAGATAGATATAAAAGATAATTCTAAGAAAATATCAATTTTATTAAAATATTTATCAACCCAGATAACACCTAAGTTTATAGCTTATATAGGTTTTTCACCTGAGAGGGTCAAGAAGCAATGCTCTTCCAGTATCAAGAAGCCCCCATAATGTCTAGATCTTCCTTTTTATGCCATTCCCAAACTAGAGGTCTCAGGAGAAATGGATCATTTTCTAACTGTCAGAAAATATGCAAAATGAGCTTGAAGCATCATACATTGTCAGATGGTCGAAAAGTACTAAAAAAAAAAAAAAAAAAGGTGGGGGGATGTATAATAGAAACACAAAAGTCAAGTTGAAAAAAACCTCTAATGGTTAAAGCTGGAATAATTTGATCCACATAATAAATAAAATAATAGTTACAATATAACCTAAAATAAGAAATAAAATCCATGTTATCACAGTAACATAAATAGATTATTGAATATATAAATACAGGCAAATAATAGATGTCTTTACTGCATAAGAATTCCAAATAAATTATGTAGGACAAAAATAATGCAAGTAAACAACTGACTGGTTCATACATACTTTTTAAATTATGACTTGCAATTGTTATTGAATCTCTAAACTATGAAGTACAATCTCATTTCTTATATAGCTGAAATTTGCATGACTCTTGTCAGCCATTTAGTATTCAAGAGACGGCTATTAGACATAGTCTAAACTTGTCCTGTGTTAACAAAAATATTACTAAATGGAAGGCAAACTTACAAATAATTTTGTTTTTACTGCAATAATGTTCTTTATTCACGACAGATAAAATACATATTAAGTATCCAGACTTGCTTTGTAGTAGTTTGTTGCAGTTTAAATTTTACATTATACACAAAAAAAGAATGTTTAAAATTAAGTTGAATTTATTGGAAAGGGGTCAATGAGTCATAGCAAATGTAGATATTTCTCACTTAAATAGTCTCTGCATGGCCACTTAAACAATTCTCTTCCTCCAAACACATTTCATAATCATCACAGAAATTTAATTCTAATAAAATGTAATTGGTTTGCTATTGCTGAGCAAATGTGCACTATAACTGCAGAACTTGAAATGTATCACACTAATCAGCATACACCACTGTCAATGTGATTAAAATATTACATAATTATTCTCATGAATTGAAGAATTATCCTTAAAATAATGTGCATCCCCAAAATAAATGAAGTAAATTACAAATATGATGCCAGCCTAAATTGAATGAATTCTTATTTTGACAAAATAAAAGTTCCTTTATAATTCAAATTTCAATTTAAATTAGTTCAATTAAGTTTTGTCTTTGTAAAAATTTTACATTATTATAACCCTTTATCAGGAAGGAGATTACAATGTATTCTGTCCTTTATATGAACCAATATCAATAATAGAACTCTCTCAAAGTTTTTTGCTAAAACTTAATTCTTGATATAGTTAACAGCTGAAACCGAGACATCAGTCACATCATTTGTCCTCCTAAATACTAAACAATATTAGATGGATCAAGTTCAACAGGTCATTGTTCTAGTGATTATACATTAAAATGTAAGGCTAGTTTATATGCTAAACCTATAACTGAATGAGTAATGTTCCACCTGTCATCTAGGTACTTGAATATTAGACATGTAGTGAAATCTTGATATTTTGTTTAGTTGTGTTTAATTGTGTAAGTAATGCTGGTATGTCTTTGTTAACATCCCATCACTGAAAAAGAACTATGATCAAAGCAACTTAGAAGAAAAGAAATTTCTATTTTGTTTCATGGTTTCGGTCCATGGTTGGTTGGCTCTGTTGCTTTTGTGCCTGAGGCAAGGCAGAACATCATGGCAGGAACCTCATGGAAACCCAGAAACTAGAAGAGAAGGAGAAAGGTGTGGAGTCCTAATATTGCCTTCAAAGACTTGCCCTCAGGTACTTAAGTTTCTTTCACTGGCCCTATATTTTAAAGGTTCCACCAGTTCTCAATTGCGAACAGTTGGGGACCAATTTTTAGTCTATGGACATTTTCTCCCACTTCCTTCCTCCCCACCCCTCTATTTTAGCCATGTATTGTTAACCAGTCCAACATCAGACTCAAAAAAAAAAAAAAAAAAAAAAAAGGGCTGAATTAAGTTCTAACTTGGAAATGAAAGCAACAGATACACCTATTGTTATGTATAGTCTAGGTGACTATTAAGGACTAACAAAGCCATAAAAAAAATCTATGATTTGTATTTTTAAATAATTAAAGTTTCCTGTACCTGGTGTGAGCAAGTGGAAGAGTTGATTTGAATGTCCTAACTCAAGAATATGGTTGGTTGCTTTCCACAGCATGAAGACAGCCTTTTAAAATGGAGTAGAAGGAGTAAAGCAATTACCAATAAACTCAGAGAGGTGATAGCTTTATTAATCTTACAGATTCAGATCAGAACCAGTATTAATGTCCAGGAAAAACATATTTTCTACTTTATTTCATTAATTTAATTAAATTTGTTTAAATTTTTAAATTTAGTTTTAATTAGTTATACATGATGATAGAATTCACTATGATACGTCATATATACGGGAGTATAATTTCTCATTCTTCTGGTTGTACACAATGTAGAATCACACCGGTCATATAGTTGTATATGTATTATATATAGGGTA
This sequence comes from Tamias sibiricus, assembly GCA_025594165.1. Classification (NCBI taxonomy): domain Eukaryota; kingdom Metazoa; phylum Chordata; class Mammalia; order Rodentia; family Sciuridae; genus Tamias; species Tamias sibiricus. The sequence continues at coordinate 29,789,756 of CM046665.1, forward strand.
ATAATTTCTGATTCATTCTAATATCCTTCCTAACCCTATACCCCCTCTCCTCACTTAACTCCCTTCTAGCTAATCTAAAGTAACACTATTTTTCACTACCCCTCCCCATTGTAAATTAGCATCAGAGAGAACATTCAGCATTTGATTTTTTGAGATTGGCTTATTGCACTTAGCATCATATTCTTCAGCTCTATCCATTTACTGGCAAATGCCATAATTCCATTCCTCTTTAAGGCTGAGTAATATTCCATCATATGTATATACCACATTTTTAAAAATCTTTTCATCGTTTGAAAGGCACCTAGGTTGGTTCCATAGCTATTATGAATTGAGCTGCTGTAAACATGGATGTGACTGAATCACTATAATATGCTGATTTTAAGTTTTGTGGATATAAATCAAGAAATCGAGGAGTGGGAAAGCTGGGTCAAATGACAGTTCCATTGCAAGTTTTTTTTTTTTTTTTTTTTAATCAAGCAGCTGAGGGTCCGAGATTAATAATTTTATGTGTGAGCGACATATAAAGTGAGAGGCATATATATGTCAGTGTCAGTGACTTTATAAGTGCTAATAAAATTCTTTATATGCATTCACTTATTACATACACACTTTCATTTCAGTCTTTGTAAATACACATGTACAAATATGCCACAATGAAACCCCTTAGTCTGTATAATTAACATGCATTGAATATTCACTAATACAAAAAGGACAACTGTCTTTACTTTTGTTTTAGTTCTATCAACTCACTACTTTTAACAGTCAACCAAATCACTACCTTAATTGCTTGGCAACTTAATTCACAGAGTACCTACATATTTACAATCCATTTTGATACTGAAAATGTGACTTTGCTTACTAGTTGTGATTTTCTACTTAATTATTTTCTACCAGTATATTAATATTTCACCTTTCCTGACATTTACTTTGAAATTCTCTCCACTCACTACTTACTTGGTAGTAATTCTAAAAAAGGTAACTACAGTTCATTCTACTACTAATTGGAAAAACAAATACGAAATCTTTCTTATTTTACCAAAGTATGTTTTGTAAGCAGTTATGCTATATCTGTGAAAGTGCTCCATTGTAAATCAGAGAATATATCTTTTGGTAATCTGTTGTCACTATATTTGTGTAGGCAAAGACATATGAGCGTATGAGCTGACACTGAGAGATAGGACTGTGAAGATGGTGACATCTTGACCTGAATGTTAGGATTTCTTATAGAGTGTGGGATTTTTGTAATAATTATGCTACTGCCCATGCATGTAAAATAATTTTATTGAATATATTTTCACTAATATAGTTACCTCATTGACTAATTTGGAGGTTACTATTAGCAGAGAATTCAACTTACTTTACTTTCTTGATTTCTAAAATATACAACTAAATCTATATGATTAACAAAAAAAATCACGTGTATTCAATACAAGAATATGAACACACAAATGTGAATTTATTATAAAGTTCATATTAATGAAAATATAATTTCTCTGTAATAAAGTATTGCTTTTAAACCTTGAAATCATTTTCAAAATAAACTGAATGCTGATGAATAATCTTAAAAAGAGCTTTCTATGTTTAATTAAACTTAAAGGCTTTTTAGTATTAGCATCCTCTATGACACTTTTTTTAAGTGAAAAATCAAATAACATTTTTATTACTAGTAAGGGATTTCTTTCGCATTACTGTATATTTATTTTTTTTATTAACACATAATACTTGTATATAATTATAGGGTTCAATGAGATATTTCAATACATGTATTCAATGTCTACTGACCAAATCAAGGTAACTAGCATTTCTATCTCTATCACTTTTTTTTTATGTTTGGAGCCTTTGAGAACCTCTCTTCTAGTTCTACATGAACTATAAAATAGTTTATTATGAACTATCTTCACCTAAATGTTCAGTGGAACACTAGAATGTATTCCTTCTGTGTGTATTTTGATAGCCATGATGAAACTCCTGCTATTGCCTATGATTTAGAGATGCTGTAAAAAAAAAAATACCTATACTGTTTTCTTCTAGTAGTTGAGTAGCTTAAGGTCTTTGATTCATTTTAATTTGATTTTTGTAAATTATAAGATGTGATGATTATTTTATTCTTCTATATATGTATGTCCAGTCTTTTCAGCACCATATATTAAAGAGGCTGTCCTTTTTCCAGTGCATGTTTTGGCAATTTTGCCAAAAATTGGTTGATTATAGCTGTGTGAATTTTTTTTTTTCTGGGATCTCTGTTCTATTCCATTGGTCTATATATTAGTTTTTATGCCATTACCCTGATGTCTTGTTTACTGCAGCCCTGTAGCATGTTTTGAGATCAGGTTCCCTGATGCATCCTGCTGTGTTCTCTTTGCTCCAAGTTGCTTTAGTTACCCACAGTTTTTGGTGCTTCCACATGAATTTTAAGATTTTTTGATTCAATTTATCTGAAGAATGACATTGATAACTTTGATGGGGATTTCATCAAATCTGTAGATTGCTTTGGATAATATGAATATCATAAAAAGTATTATTTTTTTGAATCTATAAATATGGGTCAGCTTTCCACATATTTGTAACTTCAATTTATTTTATTTTTGTTTTACAATTTTTATGTTAAGTTATTCACTTCTTTGGTTAAATTTATTCCTATTTTTTTTTTTTTTTTGGTTTGTTTTATTTTTGGTGGCTAATATGAATTTGGTTTCATGATTTCTGTCTAAGCAAGTTAGCAAGTTTGAGATCAGTGTGTCAATATGCAATGATATATATATATATATATATATATATATATATATTTTTTTTTTTTTTTTTTTTTTTTTTTTTTTTTTTTTTTTTGGTACCGGGGATTGAACTCAGGGGCACTCGACCACTGGGCCACATCCCCAGCCCTTTTTTGTATTTTATTAGAGACAGGGTCTCACTGAGTTGCTAAGTGCCTCGCCATTGCTGAGGCTGGCTTTGAACTCGCGATCCTCCTGCCTCAGCCTCCCAAAGTGCTGGGATTACAGGCGTACGCCACCGCGCCCGGCTGATATTTTTATATTGATTTCATATCTTACAATTTTACTAAATTTGTTTATCAGTTATTATATTCTTTGTTTTATGTATGAGACCATGCCATATTCCAAGAGGAATCACTTGACTTCTTTCATATGCCTTATTATTTTTATTTTTTCTTTTTCTTTCCTGAGTGATCTGGGTAAGACATGGATATGTTGAATTAGAATGTTGAAAATGAGCACTCTTATTTTGTTCTAGATCTTTGAACAAACACTTTCAACTTCTCTTTATTCAGCATGATGCTGGTTATGCGTTTGGCATGTAAGTATCTATTATGTTGAGGTGTGTTCCTTCTATATCTATTTTGTTCATAGTTTTTTTTAATGAAGAGATATCAAAATTTTATCAAATGCTTTTTCTCCATTTATTGAGATAATAATATCATTTTCATCCCTCATTCTATTGATGTGATGTAGTCAAGTTATTGATTAGTATATTTTGCACAATCCAGGTATCCCTGAGACAAATTCAACTGGATCATAATGAATGATCTTTTTGATGTGCTATTGGATTTAATTTGCCAGCATTTTGTTGAAAATTATATCTATGTTCATCAAGAATATAGGTCTGTACTTTTTTTTTTTTAATTGATGTTCCTTCACTTTGTTTTGGTATCAAGGTAATGTTGGCCTCACAGAATAATTATGGAAGAGATTCCTCTCTTTCAACATTTAAAAAATATTTTTAAAAAAGTTTGTTATTTTTCTTTAAAAATTTGGTGGAATTCAACAGTGAACTCATCTGAGCATGGCTTTTGTTTATTATGAGACTTGATATTGCTGATTCAATCTTGTTATTACTTATTGGTAAGTTCTTGTTCTCTTTGCTATCATGATTCCACTTTCATCAATTAAATATGTCCACAAATTTCTTCTATGTTTTTCAATTTTTGACATATTTCATTTTAATAGGCCTAATGATACTCATATTTCTGTGGTATCAGTTATATCTGTTAATTCATATCTGATTTTATTTATTTGTAATTACTTTCATTTGGTTATCTTAGTCTAATTAAATGTCTATTTTATTTATGTTTAAAAAAACTGTTTCATTGCTCTGTTTAAAATTTTTTTAGACTCAATTTCATTTGTTTCTACTAATTGTTATTTCTTTCCTTCTTTAGTTCCTTAAATTGCAATGTCATGTTGTTTATTTGAAATCTTTTTCTTTTTTTGTTTGTTTAATTTAGGTTCCAATTGCTAAATAATATTTTTGTCTGAATAATCAATCTTTGATTAAAGTGAAATTCCAAAGTTTCCCATTTAGAGCTTACTCCTGTCATTTTGTTTTTTATCTTCTTGTTTTAAATGTCTTTTGTTATTTTTCTTGCTCTCTTATTGTTTATCTTTGTGATCTTGTGGTTTTCTTTTTGATAAGATTTGATCCTTTTTCTCTTCTGCATTTTCTCTCCTTATGAGTTTTACTCTTTCACATGTTCTCATGATAGTAGTTATCCTACTTTAACTTCTTCATATAAGACTATAGCAAAGCTTTCTCAGGTTCCAACTGGCTCAGACTGGGGTATGAGGTGTTTAATGTCAGGCATTCCATTCTTTTCTTTACAAGATTGTCCATAGTCTTTATATACCAGTATTTCTCCATTTCATCAGTTCTGTGATCCAGTGCTTTCCATCAGAATTTCTAGTTGAAGTGTGTTTCTTCTTTATTTCTTACCCTTCTATTTTAGAGAGAAGTATGTTCCATTCCTCTAGTAAGCCTTATTTCTCTGGATTACACTGTTTTCCTTCACTTTGTTTTCTTAGAAAACATTAAAAGGAATGATGTATACTAATCATTTTTTTTAGTTTTTAAGAATTATATCTACGTTTCCCCCCAGAAATCTGAGCCATAGTGACAACTATCAAACTTATCTCAGGTTTCTAGAAAACAGTGTCTAAATATTCATTTATTTTCCTCTTGTTTATTCTAGAAAACAGTGTCTAAATATTCATTTATTTTCCTCTTGTTTATTCACTCTTATAAGTCTCTACAAATCTCTGAAAAATACTCACAAATAGGAATCTTCGGATTGGCAATTATTTAACTATTTCTTTAACATCTTCTTTCATTCTTTGAGATTCAACATAGGATTTAATGAATGTATAGGAGTGAAATCTAATCTATAGAGTGCTATCAAACTCTATAATGGTGCAGAAACATGTAGTTCCATATTTTCCAATAAATATAAATGTCTTATATAAGCATAGATCTAATGCCATGGTTTTTAACTGTGTTTTCTGTAATGTAACTAAAAAGAATGCAACATATCCTGTGAATAAAAGTCTATATGGTCATATAATTTTCCAACACTTTGGATTTAATACACTTAAGTTGAAATTTAAAATTGTAAAATTTTCAGGAAAGCTGAATAGCAGACCATACTAATATGATATATACCTATGATTATTTTATTTGAATGGAAGCTTTATAGGTTTGTATACAATGTTGGCTCATGATGCAGAAAAAATATCACTGTGATATTTATAGAAATAAAGCCAGGGGGATGCTTCATTAAGCTTCTCACCATTACACTAAATCTCAAATAATAACTCAGTAGCACAACCCAGATTTATAAATCTTAATCAACTATCTGTACATTTTATTTAAATACTCCTTGAAATATTTCTATTTTTCTATTTAAACTATTGGAACTCTAAAGAAGCATAAAATAAATACTAACTTGAAATTTTTTTTTTAGAAATAAATAAGATAAAAGCTTTTTTTTGAAATTGGCACTTATTTTGAATTTTACAACATCTTAAAATTCACAAATATCACCATACATTTAATTATACCTCAAAAGACTTCTGTATAATTATATTCATTTTGCAGATAAATAAAGCTAAGAGTGAAATTGTTTGTGCAAATTTACAGAGGAAACTCTTAGCATCAATCAGTTTAGGGTTTTTCTCTATTTTAAATCACTCTACATCTTTCAAAATATGCAAACTGTATTGGAATTCCTTTACTTGTAAAGAAGAGAAAATCAAGTCATTTTAACAAAGCCAGGCACTGTGGTATATGCCTGTAATCCCACTGGGTCTGGAAGCAGAGTCAGGAGTATGGCAAGTTCAAGGAGAGCCTTTCACAATTTAATAAGATCTTGTCACAAAATTAAAAAAAATAAAAAATAAAAAGAAAGAAAGACAGACAGACAGGTAGGGCTGCGGATGTAGCTTAGTGGAAAGTGCTCCAGGTTCAATCCCTAGTAACAAAAAGTTATTTTAATAAAAACTATACTTAATGGTGTCAGTGTTCTCAACTAACTAGAGATCAAAGTATATAAGACTTCATGTATTGAATAAGAGTAGTTGGTGGTCAGCAGTCAGAAGTGAGGCTTTGATCAAATACAGAAACTACACCTGGGGAAAAATGGAAGGTGGTGGCAAACCCAGGATTTTGAGGATTAAAACTCAAAGGCAATAGCCTTGCTGCTGTTTTCAATGCATGTTTTATTGTAGATTTTGATCGATGACTTTGGTGCTCTTTTCAATGCCTGTTTAACATAGTGCACCAAAATAGGTTTTTCTGCTATCAGGTCTCTTCCTGCATGGCAGAAGTTTTTTCTCTCCTCCTTTAATAAACCCTGCTCCATTTATTCTTCCTTTATGTTTTTGTCCATGGAGTTTATTCTTCAAATTTTGTGAGACAGAACCTGGAAAGAAATTGGCAAAGGGGGGGATCTAGTCTCATCTGAAAACTTCAGTTTCAGTATGAATGAGGTCCAAAATAGCAATTATATAATGATGTGATAGATTCTCCAGGGAAACAGGAGCAATCTCACTCTCCTCTCCCTCTCTCTTACATACGCACACATACCAGAGAGTCAGACAGGGAGAAGAGAGAGAAAGACTTATTTTAAAGAATTAGCTGACAATTTTGTAGGATTCTCTCAGAGGGGACACCAGGGGGTTCAGCAGAAAGCAGAATTTATTAGTGCTTGCACTAGTCCCCCAGATTTGTATCCAAAAGCTCAAGCCCAGCACAGCAGGGCATTGCCTTATATACTGAACAGCTTTACATGTAAGCTCCTTTGTCTTTCCTATATGGTAACATACATTTTGATTAGGTGTTCTATCCTATAGAATTACAACATAGTTGCAACAGTGTAGCATGTAACAGAATTGTGGTAGAGTTAAAACAGAGTCACCCATGAGCACCTTCTCTTTGTTCTGGGTGCACATGCCCACATACCTACTGTTCCAGGACAGCCCTTATGCAATGGGGTCATATGACTACTGAGGTACAATTACAGAGTCTTCAGGTAAAGCAACAGTCTAGAGAACTATAGAAAGGTTGCAGTCAGAGACTAAAGGCTGTCCGCTGACAGGATACTTTATTTGGGAAAGTCAGATTTTGTTCATTTAAGGCTTTCAACTGTTTAGATGAAGTCCGCCCACATTATGGAGAATGTCTACTTACTCAGAATCTACCAGTTCAAATATAAATTTTATTGGAAAAGCACTTCCACAGAAACATTCAGAATAAATTTGCCCAAATAACCAGATACCAATGCCCAGCCATTACAAATGATCTTATTGGTCTTGACCTCCTGCCTTGATCTTCTCTCCCTCTCTTTCTCTCTTCCTATCCTTCTTCCAATCTCCTTTTCTCCCTCTCCCTGAGTACTACAGTTCAAGCCTCTCTTAGAAATTTGAAGAATGATTAAGAAGGGAGATTTTTGTTGTTGTTGCTCTAGCAAATGTCCCCAGCAAATTTGCATTGAGTTAATCCAATCTCTACATATTAAGTTGCATTACTAAAACAAAATACATGGCATCAGCTACTCATGAAATGAAGAGAATTTTGAGTGTTCATGGTCCCAATATGCTAGTGCAAACTTGGGGAGGACTATGCCCTGGCTGCATTACCTCATTGTGAATAATAGGTGGCAATGGCAGGAGTGCATGTCAGGACCAATGAAGTGATTGCATATCATTCCTAGAGCAGCAAAAGAGAAGCGATGAGTGCAATCCCACATTCTCTCTTGGAGGCACCCCCCACCTCATGACCAAGGACCTCCCACTATGCCCCACCTTCAAAATTTTCACCTTCTCCTGGTAGGAGCACTCTGGGGGAAAAGTCCTTAATATTTGGAACTTGGGGGACACTGCACATATTGAAAATATTACAACCTATACAAAATACATGCATTGATAAAGTTGCAAAGCCCAATGATCCTGAATCTGGAGTAAATCTCTAATTACAAACATTGGAAATTTTCCTTAGAAATAAGACAAAAATATACAACAAAAAGTTTCAGCTATATTTCTTTCAATTTGTTAATCACACAACTTTGAATTTAAAATGAACACTTTTGTGTAAAATGTCAAGGAAGTGTTCCTATTTTTTTAATTCATTCAAAGATACAAGCATGAAATCATGAAAAAAGTAATGATCTTCCTGAGATATCAACATTCATTTACCATGGATCAAATAAAAAATTAAAATAATAGATGCAGGGCAAATCTTTCCCAACTATCCATTTCTGCCATGATGATGAAAAATTTTCTTCAAATTAGGAGTAGATAAATAGAATATTTACAATAAATTAAGGAGATAATACATTCATTTAAGGGCAAAAATTTACAATGAAAGCATGACTAAAGGAGAATTCCCATAAAATGTGAATATGCTGACATTAATGATTTTTTTCTGAGTATCCAGACTTCTTTAATCTCCCTTTTTTGTTTACAATATTTAATATAACATGATTTTTTACATGTTATTTATGTCCTGAGGTAAATTTTTTTTTTTTTTTTTTTTTTTTTTGTACCGGGTATTGAACTCAGGGGCACTGGACCACTGGGCCACAGCCCCAGCCTTTTCTTGTATTTTATTAGAGACAGGGTCTCACTGAGTTGCTAAGTGCCTCACCATTGTTGAGGCTGCTTTGAACTCTAGATCCTCCTGCCTCAGCCTTGTAATCCCAAGTGCTGGAATTACAGGCATACGCCACCACGCCTGGCTATCAGGTAATTTTTTTTTAAAAAAACTAGACTCTCAGAAAAAATATTTCTAATTTATACCATTAAGAGTTTTCTTATTTTTGTTTGTTTGTTTGTTTTGTTTGCTTGGAAAATTATCCAGTCCTTAGATTGTACATAGTATTTCCTGTTGCATGCATTTATGAACACTCAAAGATAGGAATAACTCTGAAACTTTTTAGACATCCTTTTAATTTTCAACATCAGTTCTTAATTCAGCCTTGCATCCTCCTTCGGTACATTTTATTTTTTAAATTTATTTTTATTATTGATACTGAGGATTTAAATCGTGGGTGCTTTACCACTGAGTCACATCCCCAGCCCTTTTTATTTTTTATTTACTTATTTTTTATTTAGAGACAAGTTCTCACTAAGTTGCTTAGGAACTTGCTAAGTTGCTGATACTGGCTTTGAACTTGTGATCCTCTTGACTCAGCCCCATGAGTTGCCTGGATTATAAGCTAATGCCATAGTACTGGGCTCTCCCTCTTTATCTGTTAAGTCAAAAGATCTCACAACAGCATCTTTAAATGGAATGCTCAATTCTCCTACTTGTGCCTTTTCAAGTGCCTCTAGTCTAATGGCAGAGGACACTTTGAAGGTGTTCTGTTATTTTGTTACTTAACTGTTTATAAGCTTCAAGTACATGAAGCTAGCTTATACTTCCCATATTGGGATCCAGGACTTTTTGTATCAAGGGAAGCATATATCACATACCACTGAATTATCTTTATGTTGGTAAAATCCCCATATTCCTTTAAGTAGACCTTATATTCCTTATCAAATTTCTGATAACATTCTTTAAATTTTAGAGTGAAAATGCCAGTGTTGCAGCACTGTGTCAAGGAGACAGGGAGCTCAGACAGTGACTTGCCATGCTGCCTGGACAGTGTTTTGGAAGACCAGTAATATAAATTGCATGTGTTTAGCTCTGAATCTGCTTGCGCTACTCATATATCTTTAGACCACTTCTTTGCAGCAGAATGCATGGGGTACCTTGTAATTTGACTGTGTTGTGTGATAAACCTTTAGGATGAATTATAGTTTTAGAACAGCAATTCATTCTATAATGGGTGAACCAAGTAATGTAAGAATGAATCCATAGTGACCATTTAAAATGGAATTCAAGAAAAAGAACACTTTATTTGCTTCATAAAAACCTGTGAGGCATTACTATTGAATAACGTAAGCAGAATGCAGGCATATAAATCTTCTTAATTTACATCTAGGGCTTCATTATGCATATTTGATAGCACTCTGCAGAACTTTAATTTACAGACTTTTGGAACTTTACCAATCCCAAAAGAAGTGCTAAACATGCCTGTTGGAACATTTAACTGAAGTAAGTCACTGGAGATTTCCTTAATGAGTGCAGAATTATCAGTTATTTGCATTCCTTGTAGATTTAAAGCAATAGGGCCTATTAACAAGATAATGGCAAATTCATTTTGAATGCAAGTATTTCTAGAGTCATTTACCAACGTGCAGGATTCAGAGTAAGCCCTGAATTTGAGTTAACATTTGTTTACCTCTGCTGAATAGGTTATATGAGGCAAATGGGCACATACTGAACAAGGTGTCAATAAATCAACTGTAAAGAAATGCTTGTCATTATCTGAAGACTAGACTTTCAGTGCAAACTGTTCTTATCCCTTTTGTTAAAAATTGATTAGAAAATAGAAAGAAAAATGGTAATAATTCTTATAAGAGTGTGTTCAGAAAATCAAATTATGTAATTTAATACTCAATCATCAAATATAACATTCTTTCAAAATATTAGGAATGTTCCAATTTAGGAAGTTTGGCACAAAATATGTGCATCATCCTTTTCTATAACACCACTATTGGCTGTTTATTGTTTTCTCAACACTAAATAAACTGTTAGTCATAAACAGAAGAGAAGTCAGTTGATGATGTAGAATTTTAAAACTGACATTTGTTGAAAGAGAAACATTTGTCTGTGATTACTTTGCTTTGGATTTTGCTTTCCTTTGAACAGCCTAAGTAATCTGCCTACCCATGTGTATAGTGGAATTATGAGCTTAGTCATAGACCACACATAATTGGATAATTAATTTCCATTATGAGGCAGATAATACATTAGCTACAGTAAAATAGCAGCAACTAAGTAAACCACTGAAATTAGTAAACATTAGATGCTACCATGCTCTATAGAGAATTAGCCAGTTATATGCCATGCCAAACAGAGAGTTTTAATTTCATCACGTAGATATATTTTTCATTTACTTAAAAATGGTGTAACTCGTGGATTTCTTAAACATTAGACATAGCCACATCTTCCCTATACAGTATTGTCCTCATAAAAAGAACAATGGTCAGCGGGGGGGGGGGGGGGGGGGCCCGCCTGTAATCCCAGCACTTTGGGAGGCTGAGGCAGGAGGATCCCGAGTTCAAAGCTAGCCTCAGCAATGGCAAGGCACTTAGCAACTCAGTGAGACCCTGTCTCTAAATAAAATGCAAAAAAGGGCTGAGATGTGACCTAGTGGTCGAGTGCCCCTGAATTCAATCCCAGGTACCACAAAAAAAAAAAAAAAAAAAAAAAAAAAAAAAAAAGAACAATGGTCACCTGGTCACCTCACATTTGGCTGCGGGAGACTTTTTTTTTTTTTGGTACCGGGGATTGAACTCAGGGGCACTCGTCAACTGGGCCACATCCCCAGCCCTTTTTTGTATTTTATTAGAGACAGGGTCTCACTGAGTTGCTAAGTGCCTCACCATTGCTGAGGCTGGCTTTGAACTCGCTATCCTCCTGCCTCAGCCTCCCAAGTGCTGGGATTACAGGCGTGCGCCACTGCACCCGGCTTGCGGGAGACTTTTGTGACATATAAGTAGATTCTCATTTCTCCTCTCCCTTCGATAATAAGGCAAAACAAAATGGACAAAATAAGTATTTTTCTGAAAATTCTTTTCTTTAATTTTTGAAAATGTCAAAAAGAAAATCTACAAACAAAGAAAATAAATACTTCATCCATGACTATTGAACACAGGTTCATTTTCATGGTGTAGATGTTGAGCTTCTTTTTCTAATTTAATTTTCATAAGATAAGTATTTCATAAATACGGTTAAAATATTGCTACATAAATTAAGCCCTGCATGTGAGGAGTGAGGTAATGAAGATCAGTTGTTTATATTTACACATGCTACCATATTATGGGAAAAGTAATTATTTGGGCATCAGAATAACTCAAATAAATACAAGAACAATTTATTTTTCTGGATCTGATGCAATGGAGGGCTTGCATACTTTGGAATTAGGAAACAAGTTTGGATTTTAGCTCAATAGTAATCATTTGGTCTCCAACTTGAAGGTTTAATTTAACTTTAAAAATAATTACCATAGTGCCAAAACAATACACATTTAATATAAATGTACTTCAAACTTTGAATGTTGATGTTTATCCCCAGACTAGCAATCAACGTATGCTATCTTTTATGATCCTGGGCAGTGCAGCAAGCCATGGCTCACAATTAGCATGGGGTCAAAAGGATAAAGAACAAGTATTCTACCTGGGTATGGTGGCACATGCCTGAAATCTGAGCGGCTTGGGAGGCTGAGCCAGGAGGATTGCAAGTTCAAAGCCAATCTCAGCAAAAGTGAGGAGCTAAGCTACTTAGTTAATCTATGATGTTTGATAAGTCATGTGTATTAAATTAAGTTTTTGACACAATACTTTTAGCTTATAATGTGTTTCGTTGGACACAATTTCATACAAAGTCAAAGAATATTTATCTATACAACTTAGCTTCAATTCTTTAGTATTTATATATGTAAATGTATTCACTAATCTGTTACCATTGCATAAAATTATTTTAAATATTAAGAGCAACAAATAGAACTTATTTGTGGAAATTGAGATCTATTATAATAATTTTGTTAAGTTATTTTTACTATTATTGATAGCATTGTCATTTTGGGGGGGCTCCATTTCCAAATTTTAAATTTCTGCTTAGTTTCTCCAGTGAAAACCCTCAGTTCTTCTCTAGTAATGTCTCTGAAATGGACGTAAACATAAGGGCTTCTTCCTTTTAGTCAAAGATATTGTCCCCTGATAAGCTTTTGGGAATGAGATCAGTAAAATTGAGAGCTTGACTCTATGCTCTAAATTACCACATAATGGAAAAGAATAGCCATGGATAAAGTTCCATTTGTAATATAAAAATCTATCTTGACATATCTTGTAGTACATATGCGTAGAACATATATTTTATAAAATGCATGTATGCATGCAAACATAAACCTGCATGAACTACTCTCAATAGTTTCCTCAGCAAATAAATAATAAGAGAATTATCCACACTCAGTTTGCATGATTTATCTAAAGATTCCCAATGGGAGAGGGTTTCCTCTCAGATTAATTTGGATATCTGTATTTCTGGCAGGCAAATCCTTATTATGTAGAGAGACTCTGTTAGGCTATGAGTTGGATGGTTTGAAGCTCATGCATCATGTTACAAAATGAATTAGCAGCAATCTTCACGCTCACATTGAATATTTCCAATTATAATTTAATTGCATAGGAAGCCTATTTCATATGAGAGAATGTTGGTCAATCTGACCAGATTCTAAGGATTCTATATCTTACCATTAAAAATTACATTGTACCAATCAAATATAAATAAATATATGAGTAATAGGAAGTCTTTTAGAGCATTGGAAGGAGAATGGGGAGAGAATGGAGAACAGGAGAGAAAAGGTGGAGGATCATAAACCAAAATTGAATTTCAGGAATGTATGAGTTTGTCAGGATTAATTCAACTACTATGTATAACTATAAAATGCTAATAAAAAAGAAAAAATGAGATTGTAGTCTTATGTATCCTTTTCTAATAAGCTTTGTTATTATTAACTTGAATTCTTAAATTTGATCATTTTGAGGAAACACATATCAAGTGCCATGACTTAAAGATTGAGGATTAATATTACACTTGAAAAATTTATACAGAAGAATCTTATTAGCCAATTTGCAAGTTTTCCTCTGGTAATGTGTCTCTTAATTATGTTCCAGAATATTCCATTATGTATTGTATTCTCCAAGACATAACAACATATCGTTATATCTAAAAATGTCAGCTGAGTGTGTTGCAGTCCTTCTAATCAGAAATTCCAATAAACCGAACTAGTTGAGTTTAAATCTTTCTCTATTTGTTAAAAGCTATGAACTTTGGATATAATTCTGTCTTGTTTTTTTTTTTTTTTACCTGTATAATGAGTAATAATGGTACATCCCATTACTATTTTAAGACAATTAATTGGCTGAATACTTGTAAGACCCAAATTTAACGCCTGCAATCTAGTAAACTCTTATAAGCTTTTGTCATAATCAACTACCCTTGGACCATCTACAAATAAAAAAGATTTCCAAATTCTGTCATTGTGATACCTCAGAAATAAGTCGCAGCTTCTTGAAATATACCCCTACTTCCTGATTCAGTTTTTTCATCTAACATGAAAACTTTTTAATTACTTTCCACAATTGTCAGTCTACATAATATATTTTCCCATTCTAATTCCATATAGCATACACAGTTATCTTCCCAAAACGTGCATCTGATCATTACAATTCCTCTCCTCATATTTAACAGTCACTGAGTATTGCTTATAGAATGAATTCTACATTCTGTAGTAAGACATCCTAGGCCATCCACAATCTGTTCCTAATCTCACTCTTCAGCCTCATTTCACATTATGTCCTTCACAATCACTCCAATCTAATTATGCTCTTCTGTTGGCTCCCAAATGTATCAACCAAGTTTTCAGGTGGGAATAATTGTCACATTGTTGTTAAGAGACTGATCACTAAAGTAAAACTTCCTCAGTTCCATCTCCTGTGCAATCACTTATTTGATGTTGACCTTTAGTAAATCATTTAATCTCCTTACATGTCATTTTTCTACATTTTAATTTCTAAGGAATAAGACCAGCCTCACAGAATTAAATAAGAGTATGCATGGCTTTTAGTGCTCTGCTTGGCACGTATTATGTGATTGGTAAATTGTGCTTGTCTTCTTTTAGGTTGCCATTGTTGTTCCCTTGGCTTGAAACATCTCTAATATTCTCTGTAGCAATTTTTTTCATTGTGCAAGAGCAAGATCAATTTCAAGTAATATGTCAAATATTTCCTGTCTCTTCAAAAGCAGCATTAAATATTCCTCACGATGGAACCTGTGTATCATGTTAATTTTGCTGACATTTAGAATTGATAATTATTTATTGTCATTTTCATTTACTAGACAGTGAATTCATTAGAGAAAAAGACCATGTCTTATGAATCTTTCTATTTCCCCTATCCCGTTTCCATGAAGAATATTGCCTTAAAATGTTAGGCCCTCTAAAGGTAGGTATTCCTTTCTTGCACCAAATTGAGGCAGGAAACCAAGTTAGGCCTCCATGTCTCATACTTTAATACATTTTACACTTCACATTCAACCCTTGGCTCTTTTTGCACTATTATTAGCCCTGTAACTTTGGGGATTTATTTATCCCTTATAAGATTCAGTTTCTTTATCTGCATATGCTCATATGAATGTTCCTATCCTGATATTTGCTTTAAAACAGGCATGCTAGCCCTATGACAACTCATGTTCATGCATTTCGGCGAAAAATATTTTTGTCATGAGGATTAAATAACGGGATTCACATGGTATAGTTGCTATAGTTAGTGCTCAGCCATGCTTATAAATAATTACCATTATTATTTTTAACTGAGTTAGAATTTTGGATAAGAAAGAAAGTAAGGTAAAAAACAAGTTCATATTTTTCTGTCTAGTTGAGAAAGAAAAAAGAAGATCTTATTCCTTCATCCCTGCAATTTCAAATGGAAACTCGTAAAATATTGTAAAAAATTGTCTGAGCTTTAGCAACACACAATATGAACATTGAAAATACCAGATGCAAATGTGTTTTCCTCAAGACAAATTATAAATAAAGTAACATTACTTGTTGTTTATATGAGGTCCTGAAAATATTTCAGAAACTAAATAAACCATTGTCCCCCAAATCCCTTTAACAAAGTATCATGTCTGCTATTTCAGTATCTAGGCAAGATGGTATGTCATTTTCTTTGCTCTATTAAATTATCTTGTGATTTGTATCATTATTAAATACAATTCCACATTAGAATGATATCCTCATGTTTTCAGATTTAGAAGTTCTTTTCAAAGATTTATGTAGGTAAATGGACATCTGACTCAATGATCTCCTTCATTAATTTTCCTTATGCCATATCTTTGATGAGTTCATTTTTCCTCCTATACAAGCCCTATGACAACTCATGTTCATGCATTTTAGGCTAAACATATTTTTTTCATATTTAGCTTTTTTTCCCTTTTATCTGACTCAAGTTCTAATAATTAGTAGGAGATATTAAAGGGAGATATAAAACTTATGCAACTTGCTCAGTAAAAATGTGGATATTTGGTTTAAAACAGGCATGCCAGTCAACATTACTGGAGTGAGAAGCTTAAAATATTAATTTTATCAGGCTCTCCATTTGCTTTTTTGCAAATTAAAATGTGAAAGCAAATAAAGTGATAACAAAACTTATGGATATTTTCAATTTCAAACAGATTGATATAAGAGAAAATAAATACTGAAGAGAGTTGTCTCCCCTATGGCTTATAATGGTCATCAGAGTTCTCAGAATTTAAGTATTGTTGTTTCTGATCAATTTGGTGCTATTTGCTTCCTTAGGGTATTGTTCTGTTTTATACTGAATTCACAATGTTGCCTCAGTATTTTGAACTACACTACAAAGCAATTATAGATTTCCCTGTTTGCAGAGTGTCCTTTAAAAGCTAGAGCATTTCACTGTAATCAGAGGTTTCTGTTACAAGTGCCATTGTAAATGCTCTGAATTCCCTTGTAAGTCTGGCCTTTATCTGATATTGTCAGTATAGAATAGTCATTATGTTCTACACACCTTTAAGAATAAATAATCAATTTCTGTACCTTTATTTTGCTTTATATTTTATTTGTTTGTTTTTTCTTTATTTACTTATTTTGAGGACTGAGATCTTACATTTTGAAGACATGATTATATTTCACCACAAAATCTCCAAATAAAGCCATTAGGCCAGAGAGTCATCAGATACCTGAAGAAGGGACATTGCCTTGTCTAACTCTATCAGTATGTGGAACATTTATTTTTCAGTGAATAAGGGCAAGGGAAAAAGTCAATTCCTCCATGAGTTACACCTTTAATAATTAATAGCACAAGTATACAATTGTATCTCAGAAATTTCATACAAAAATCATGAATTTAAAATTTTACTTGAACACTAATTAAATGTTCTTAGGAATGCAAAATAAAGTAATTGATAAATAAAACCAAGTTTATTTATCAATAAAATAAAGTAATTGAATAATAAAACCAAGTTGAAATAATTTTTATATTCTATTCAATCATTCTAATGAATTAGCCTTTGTATATGTATTCAAAGAAAACTTATTCAACTTTTTACTTTGAATTTTTTACTTAGATTTTTAATCTGCAACTAATTAAATAATTGCCAAGTTCATATCATGATTAGTAAGTTTTAGGTGATTGCCCTTATGCTGGGACAATGAAAAGTCCAACATTGTTATACTGGGAACTGTAACTTATAGATAATTCCCTACTATGCCCAAGGCCCTGGGTTCAATTCCCACAACTGCAAGAAAACAAACAAAAATGGAATAAAAAAAATAGAACCATATCTTTTTAACCTTCCTATTACAATCTAAAATAAGTTTTTGTGTTAATCTTGTAGTCTTCAGGTCATTTTGTTGACTTCTAAATTTTTCCTTCATTGAGTAATCTTTGTACATCTGATGTATACATAGAAAAAAATAGATGGTGTGGCACTGCCAGATAACTTCCTTTGCAATAACCCAGGAGGTTCCCAACAAATAGCCTATTACATATTGTTGTTACACTTCCATTTTACCCATTTCCTGATATTATTATATTTTATTCAATGTCATAGAACATGAACACATACAAATACATATATATATATATATATCTAATATGTGTGTATATATATATATATATGCATATGTATGTTCACAGATGATCAGTGACCAATAATAAGCTATTACCAATACTAAATGAGCCTGGCATGTTATGTATCTATGGAAAAAAAATAATTGATAAGTCAAAATTAAGACAAAGCCTAAAAACAATAGTCAGATACAGGGAGAAAAAGTGATAGATAAGAATGTAACCCTCACTGCATATTACAGCACAAATGCTGAATTAATATTAAATGGATTTTTATTTTAATACATTAAATATATTTTAATATTTATTAACAAATTAATTTTATTTTAATATGTCATACTATGTGCTATTTAATTAATGTAATTATAATGTGCTAGTCAATTTTTCATTACTATGACATAATACTTGAGGAAAGCAACTGTTTCAGTCAGCTGTTTCACTGCTGCCACCAAAAGACCTGACAAGAACAATTTTAGAGGAGGAAAAGTTTATTTGGCAGTCACAGTTGAAGTCTCCATACAAAGATAGCCAACTCCATCCCTCTGGGTCTGAGTGAGACAAAACATTTGGACAGAAAGGTGTTGCAGAGAGGAAATTATCTGGCAACATGGCACCAGAAAGCAGAGAGAGTGCTTTCACCATGGACAAACTATAAGTCCCAGAGTTACACACTTAGGGATACACTTCCTCCAGCCATACCCTACCTACCTACAGTTACCACCCAGTTAATCTCTACCAGGGGATAATGCTCTCATTAGGTTAAGATTCATAACCCAATCATTTCACTTTTAAGCTTTCTTGCATTGTCTCACACATGAGCTTCTGGGGGACACCTAATATCTAAACCATAACAACTTAAAGAAGGAAAGATATATTTTGGCTCAAGGTTTTAGTGGTTTCAGTATATGGTCACCTGGCCCTGTTGTTTTGTGCCTGTAGTGATGTAGATCATCACGTTCATAAGCAAGCTTATTTACCTCATGGTGACCAGGAAACAAAGAAGGAGGGAAAGAGAGATTGAGAAAGAGAAAGAGAATGAGAGAAAGAAGGGTCCAACGCATGCCCCATTGACCTGCTTTCTCCAAATAGTCCCTGCCTCCTACAGTTTCCACCGCTGCCCAATAGTCCATTTAAATAAGGACTCATCACTGGGTTAACACATTAATGAGATCTGAGCCCCATGCATCAATCACTTCCCTAAAGCCCTACCTCTGACACTGATGCATTGGTGACCAAACCTGCAGCACACAAGCTTTGGAGCACATTCTAAACCTAAACCATAATAGTTTTTGTTTAATAAATTAAAGTGTAATAGATCACTAAATGTATTTATAACCTAATAACTTATTTACTTATTTAATTGCCTATAACAAAGGGAAATATAGAACTAATTCCCAGAAAAAGAAAATGAAATAAAAGTGTTAGAGTAACTTTACCTAGGGTCTCTAGCCTAGGCAGAATGCTTTTATACTGGCCTCTAAGTCCTTGAGCTTCCCACTTTATCTAGTCTTAGTGGAGTTGTATTAGAACACTTTACTGATGGTTTTAAGCGCTGGTTTAGTAAATGATGAAATTCAGAAAATCAGAAATTCGGTCAATATAAATTAAGATCTTAGATGCATGTTTCAGACACTAATTTGTATTTAAAATTTAAAAATAATCTTGCACAGATTACAGATTTGTTTCAAACAAATGCATTTAATATTCTTTTTGTTACATTAATTATAAAAAGGTTAAAACAAAATGAAGAAATATTTCTTTTTTATTAGCCAAACAAATACCTTTCAGTAAGAAGTAGCATCCAGAATTGTATTTAACCACAAACAGAGGAGAAATCTTTTTAAAAAATAGGATAAAGTGGTGTCACAGGCAAACACACCATACTTAAGTTTCATTGTAATGCCGCATTATATTTAGAATCTATTCAATTCGGTAATATAGTCTCCTTGCAATAATATTTAATAAGTGATTCTTTGACCACAGCATGGAAATTTATGAACTTTGAAGATTTTGTACAAAGATAAACATCTACTGTGATACCTAGTTACCCTCTAGTATTTTCTCAGGGGATACATAATCTTTCTTTTACATCTGTAGTGATTAAATTTTTCCATGAAGCATGAAATATAATTACAGTGAGATTAGAGAGCATTGACTACATGTGTTATAATTGCCCAGGGAATTAGCAAATTTCTTCTAAAAGTTAGCTACATTATTTAATACTTTTTCATCATATAAAACTGGAAAGAGTTAAAGTGTCTCATTCACATTAAATGATAAAAAGAAATTAAAATTTCAACTATTTATCTGTAGTTTTACAAAAAATAAAAAGAGAACCTTAACTGTTTGGTAGATTCTTTATTTCAATTTGTATTCATTAAATTCCAATTTAAAATCCCTAAATGGAATTTTTCTAAAATGTCATTTTTCTTAATAAATATGTATAAAATAAAATACAGAATTCATTTGAGAGAAATGTTTCAAAGAACTCAACATTTCTGGAATTGACTACTCTTTTGCAGTTCACTACATTGTCAAAGATACAGTATGTTTAATGTCAAAACAGTCTAATTTTATAGATAAACCCAGAGGGTGAATGGCTGGGGTACAGAGCAAAAACAATGGAAAATTCTGGGTAAAAAGGGGAATTGTGTTTAGTTGCCAATTGTCCTTACACTTCTTGTAATGGAATACTTTAGTGTATGTATTAAAACCCTAACAACAAACCCCTTTTTTGTAAATCCTATCACTTCATCATCCACATGAAAGAGCATGGAAAGGGCTTGTCTTCATTTTCAGTGCCCCTACCTCTCTTGTAACATTTCACTCCTAGCAACAGAGCCATGGCATTTACTTGCTAAATGCTCCCTTTGTCTGTGTTATCTCCATCCTAAATTCTCTGCACTCCCTCCAGACAGGTAAAATATATCCTTAATCATGTGGCATTACTGACAAAATTCATCAATTAGAAATTGATTCTTAAAGTCTTTTTTATAGTCAGAGTGCTAGCCCCTACCATAAGCAAAGGAAGATTGTAGGTGGACAGGATTAATTGCAAAGAAAGCATCCAGGTACTCTGGTGACTGAGAACAAATAACCAAGTGGAAGGCTATAGTCAGAATTTGATACCTAAAGGCTGAACTCTCCCACTCCTTTCTCCATTTAAATTTGAAGTGAGGGTTTAATGTGTACTATGTTGCAAATCTGCTGATTCTGTTTAGAGAAATTTAGGAAATAAAGAACCAGAGAACTCCTTTACAACATTATAATTAAAGAGAAGGCTAAGGCCCAGACCTCCAAGGCAAATCTTTTCCTTGCCACCCAATATATTCTGCTCAGGTGAACGCATGTAAAATGGATGCCATTGTGTGTCTTTATATATGATAGAAGATTTGTGTTACAACAACTATACTTAGAGGAGTGGATCTCAGGAGACTAAGAGACTCAGCACAGGAGGGATCCATTGAATTCTTTATCAACTTTGTATGTCCTCTGAGAATATTCTTATCCCTTGGAGTGCTAGGCACACTACTTTCAATTAGGCTAAGAAATGTGTTGAATAAAGATGAAACAATATAACTTGGCTATTTTTTGATTTTTTCTTTGACAATCCTAAACTCATGACTTGTTGATATAAGTTATAAAACAGTCAGTGCTACCTAACTTTAATCTAAATGAGAGCATCATGGAAAAAGTGATGACTAAACAAGATTTTTAACAAAATACAAACTTCAATTCATATTTTTATATTTATTTAAAAATTATTCTATGAAATACAGTGATAATGGTGGTGTTTTGGCATATTGATTTCAAAACTCTACCAGTAAACATGTTCCCTTCTAGTAAAAAAAAAATATTTTGACATAGTTTAAAACAAGTCTATGGGCTATTCAAATTTCATTTTATCCCTACTCAGGTTAGGAATGGTAAAAGAAGAATATTCCAATTCCTACTGTTTGACTCTTACGTAGATTAGTAAATATATCCATCAAACAAATGCAGCAGCGTGAAAACCAAAGTGCTCCTATGCCCAGAATCTTGAGTAAACGAAAGCCTTCTCTTTTGAGTTTATAAAATGTAGCATTGCATATAAAAGACCAAAACTAAAGAACAAATAATGTAGACACTTTTCCAGATGCAGAAGGTGATAAGAAAATGCACAAGAATTTGAGGTACTAAGAAGTTTTAGTTTTCCACTATCAAGGAAGAATGCAAAATGGGACCATGACAAAATGAGAGGGGAAACTAGAGTCCAGAGGGAAATGTGGAAATCTTGGTATAGGTAAAACACTAAGAACAGGTCTAAAATGTTGTGTTTGTTGCAAAGTCTGGGTGATGTGGGTTTCCTACTTGCCTGATTCTGGAATGAAACTGTGTTGGTCAACTTTTTGTCTCTGTAACTGAAATATCAGACAAGACAAACTTAAAGGTGGAAAAATTTATTTTGAGCTTGTGGTTTCAAAGGTTCAGTCCACACTCTGCTGACTTAATTTCTGTGGTCCTGAGGTGAGATAGCACATCATGAGAAGGGAATGGACGAGGTACATTGCCCAGTCCGTTGCAGTCTGGAAGAAGAAAGGTGCCATGGACAGATATAGTCTGGGCCTGCTCCCAGTGACCTACTTCATCCAGGTATGCCCCACCTACTGATAGTTACCGCTCCATTGGTTATTAAAAATTTTAAACCATTAAGTGGATTAATACACTGATAAAGTTACAGCTTTCATAGTATAATTGTTTCACCTCTAAATATCCCTGCATTGCCTAACACAAGAGCTTTTCAGGAGACATTAAAGATCCAAACCACAAAAAGAATTTAGATAATTCTGACCTTGGCAGAGATGCTCTGTGTCTCCTCTGGTACCTAAGTAGCTAGCACTAAAGTGGGTATCTATGATGTTGGGTCAGAAGGAACCTTCACTGAGGGATATTGCCTAATCTGCAGTGAGGAAAGTATCACAGAGTTATTTTGTCCTATCGGGAGACAACAATCAATGTCATTTTAATAAAGATTAAAACACAAATTTCTTACAACTATGAAAGCACATTTTCATATACTTGTTGAGAAAATTTTAACACAATAAAATATTCTAAAAGATTACTGGGATGTTTTTTATGATATGATACTTATTGTCCAGTAGACTGTTAGGAGATGTGTGGTGTTCTGGAACTATGTGTAGATGAAAGTTGACTTATAGAGAAAGAATGGTGAGGTAAAGCATTTGATTCTCACTGAAGTAATATAAATGATTCCTGCCATACTGAATCATCTTTAAAATTTTTTAATCAACACATTTGATCTCCAATTACTGCAATCGGATAGATAATATCTTTTACATGTTTCATTTTATATTTGTGTGAGAGTAATGATTTAATATTTTTCCTTAACTTATACTTTATCAAATTTGAATACTACCAGACAAAATAATTGACACTGTTTTTCTTGGGAACTAGTGTGACATAAAATTATGTTAACTGACACTCCTATGTCCATTTAATATAGCAAAAGCTCAGTTTAAACCATCATTCCAACTTTTAAATACAATATCTGAGTCTGTATTTCATTCCATGCAGTTTGCATTTGGTCTAAATGTGCTGTCAATTAGAGTTTTCTTTAACTCCAGTTCTGTTTTGTTTCAGTTTTGTTTATTTTAATATAGCCATTAAAGTGAACAGTTTGACAGAATTGTAATCAGTATACATAAAAATACTTATGTATACACACATACATAAATGTTCATATATGTCTCTACATACATGTATATGCACTACTGAACAAAAATACATTTAATAACCTTTAAACATTCTCACCAACTAATCAAATGTTAAAATTAAATTCATAGTCAATAATAAATAATGATATAATCTTGAGATTATTTAACTTTTGTCTTAAGGGAATGCATAATTGTTTGGAAGGAGGTTTTTTGTTTGTTTGTTTTTTACTGTGTAATTGAAATGCTCGTAATTTTTTGAAATCATGTCCACAATTTAACTTTGATGTCCTGTATACTGGAATTTCTCCCTCAGTCCTCTTTAATAATGGAAAGTTAAGAAACCACCCTTTATTGTCTGATTCTCCCAAATGAACTCTGAAATCTCCCTCACTTCATTATTTATGTCAATCTATACTTATATGCTTTTAAAATGTTTTTCTTTTTATAAAATATTGCACTTATTTTGCATATATATCCCCCATGAATTATGGAAGCAATGTCTTATTTACATCTGTTACTAACACATTACCTTGCATATAGTTGACTGGTAGTCAATGGCTGCAATATATAGCTCCCAAAGATTAACACTAAATAGAGGGATTTTATTCAGTGTTTCAATATATTTATATTTTTACTGGTGAAGTATATTTATACATAATAATAGAACTCATTTTTGCATGTTGGTACATGCACAACAATATAATAATTAGTCAATTTTGTCCCATAATACCTCCCTTTTCCTGTCTCTCCTCCCTGTTCTTAGCCCTGGTTCTCTACTTGTCTTCTTTCCAAGGAATGCCTTCAGTGAAGTTTATAAACTTATCTGCAATTATTTTATTTTCAATTTTTGCTTTGTTAAATTCAATTCTTTCTCAATTAGCCTGTCCCTGTGAGACCCTACATCAGTTGCCGTATCGAGAACCATATTAAAGTTAAGCACTGTATTTTGCCATTTGGATTATGGCATAGTCTCTCTATATTGTCATGAGTACTGAATACTGCATCATTTAAAGGGCCTTATTACTTATAGGCAGCATCCTACCAAAACAAAACAAAGACACACAACAACCTTTGGCACTTGACATAACCTCTGTCAAAATCCTGGTTATGCTATTTACCCTCTCTTTAATAACATGCAAGACAATCTCATTCAGTTTTTTCCCACTGCTACAGTAAGCAAAAACATACCCCATCTCTCAGGAGTTTGTGATATTAAATTTTGAATAGTCCATGGACACAGCAGGCAAAATTTCAAAACCGGTCATTTATTTAAGTTTCTTTTAAACTTTTTAAAAATTCCTCAGTCTAAATAGGTGCTTGGCTTTATGTTACACATTATTACACAAATTCTGTTTCAACAACAGAGATACCTAGTAAAACAGATTCATTTGGAAAATGCTTTGGCATTGGATCTTAATTACACATTTCATCATATGATTTCCTTTGGCCAACAGACAACAGCACATCGCACAAGAAGAGATTTTGAAGAGCTTGCACATTGGAACTTGGCCTTTTGCTGCTCTGCAAACCCTGAAGCTGCACTGTGAACTATCTTAAGCTGGCATGATGAATGATAAGAAAAAGGTGGCCCAGTAGTACTCATCATCCAAACTGACAGGCATCCAGCAACCAGACACATGAATGAGGTCACCTGGGACCAGATAGCCTCCAGCCAACCTGTCAACTGACTGTAGTAACCTGAATAATCCCAGTGAGTCTGTCCCAGACTAGAAAATTCACTCAGCTGGGTCAAGACCAGTGCCAACCTGCAGAATTATAAGATAAATATATGATTGCTTTTTTTAAGTCACTACATTTTTGTGGTTTGTTAATACTGAAACAAATAGTTGACAAATTTCTCACCATGTGTTTTTAAAGATGTGCGATCAACTGACTAAAATATAGATAAAAAATATAGAAAAAATGAGAAAGGTTGAGAAGAGGAACACAGGGATGAAAAAAGAATGGAAAGGAGAGAAAACACATAAGAAGAAAGAAGGATTTCTCTCTTGGATCTTGATATTATCCCAAGAATGAACAGAACAGTTATTTGCCATCATTTTTTCTTGCTAACAGAATAAATTAGCATTCCAATACAGAAATGCCAAATACATTAATTTAGGGGATTAAGGGTAATAACTGAGAGAGAAAAACCTCTTCAAGAGCACCTTGGAAAGGCTTTTGTCTTAACTATACCAAGAATATGATTTAACGTTTAAGAGCATTTTAGTATCATTAATTAGCATAGATAACTTACACCATCCATCTAAGAACTCATTGGCAAAACTGAATGTCACAGTAATAATAGAAAGAGCAGTATGCCAGTTGGTGCAATATTAATCTTGAAGAGAGCAGACAAATTTGAATAGGAAGGATGAATCCTACTCAGACAGTAGTGTATACATGTTCTTGAATTAATGTAGATGTATTTCAATCTCATTCAGGGTAACATGACATCATAGGATGAAAATGAAAATTTATATAGCTCCATAGTTTGTGTAGTATACAATTGGTTATTCAATCCCCACACAAACAAAAACATGTTTTGTGGCTTTAAGATATAATTTTAAACTTGATGCAATGTACTATGTAAACTAAAAGACACTGAGAGCAATACTTAGTTTGTAGCATAAATGAAAGACTGCAAGCAAAATAAATTATAAATTTTAATAACAGATTTTCTTTTGGGACCTTGTAGATGAAGATCATTCGCATTTGCAGCATTTGTCTATTCCCTCTCACAGTCCTAGAATTATTTCAAAATGTTCAAAATTCTAGTAAACAGGAACATATACACATTATATCAAACTAATAACTAATTGTTCAACAAATGTGATAGAATTTATACTACCAAAATTAAAATTAAATCTACTCTATAATGGCCATATTAAAAAGCTGTATAATTATTCTAATTATGTTGCTATTATTTTTAAAAGGTATTGTTTAAAACTGCTTTGAGAACCCCAAGTTCAAATTCTATACTATGTGCTAACTACCTAGAGAAATAAGGCTTCTATGCTACATACTCCCATGTAAGTGAACATGTGCTCTCTGTAATGATAGGGATGATATAAAAAAAAAAAAAAAAAAAAAACTGTGCAAGAATATGTCATCATACATTAAATATGAGCTTCAGACACTGAGAATATGAGGTGTGCCTCAAAGACAGACTTTCTAGGGTAGTTTTCATCTGTAGTAAAAAATCAGTAATGTTGTATATCCACGATCTCCACTCACCAATGTTCAATCACCCCACTAAAAAACACTAATAGTGGTGAATCAAACCTCTGCAACAAGGAGCCATCACTTGGATTTCAGAGTTGATTCTTGGGTCCACAAAATCTCCCAATGACTTTCCCTCTATGTACAACATACCCTGGGCTTTAACAACTCTGAAAAATACAGTGAGGAGGTGAAAATAAATCTTCTGTTGCTGCAACTATATTACAAATTATTCTTAAAAAAGATATATACAAAATCCTTACAAGACAAATACCTACAGAACTATTACTTTTATACTTTTTTCAAAAGAAATAATTTTTAAAATTTTGACACTTATGACAAAATCTAAATGAACAAAAGGGTTATATCAGCAACAAGACACTGCAGTGGAAGTTTCATATTCAGATATTTTGTTCCTTCAATAAAGACTTGCCAAATGACCTTTTTCTCTTCTCTGAACCTCTATGATGTTGTTGGTGTCATCAATATTACCACTTAATAGTTAAGAGATACCCATCTTAAAAATTAACAACAGCTTTGTTTAATACAGACACCCATGGGAAGAATAGTGAGAAGACTTTCCAAGCCAATGCATTGAACTCTCAATATCATATCAACAACTTAGTATCAGCAGGGCTTATCTTAATTTTCCATGAAGTAGATATACTTTAAATTTGATCGTCTTTTTTATTACACTCAGGGTTGCAGACTTAATGTGAGCATCTCATTTCAACCGCATTCAGTATTTTCAATTCAGAAATAATTGATTTTTCATCTACATTTAGAAGCATAAAGAATGAGAGAAACATAGTTGTAATATCATAAAACCAAATAAATGCATGGGGACATATTGAAAAGCCTGATTAAAATTGAGATAGAAGCTTTGAAACATGTCAAGTGAGTGCTTTGAGAGTAAAAGTAATGATTTTGGATTCCATTACTTATTTTTTATCTGTGGGTCAAGTTTTGAACTTGGCTTTGTTCTTTTCATGGAATTTCATTTACTATGCCTATTATTTTATATATTTACTAATTTACTTAAGAATGAGTTATTAAGCAATGATTGCTTCAAATTCCTGTGGTGTATTCTTGGCAGAGGTGACAGAATTCAAAAACATAAATGAAGTAAGCTCTCAGGCACAAAAGCTTTTTTTTCCTAATGAGAAAAGCAGACCCATACGGTAGCAGAGGGCAGCATGAGGATTCTTGGATAATCACTTACTTTCAAGCCTGATCCTACTAATGAACTCTGATCATTACTTAGTATTTCCATTAACAGACAATTAGCTGAATTAAAAACAGTCTTTCTGAAGAGTTTATTGTAATTCCTATGTTTTTGAGTTTCTTAAAAATTTTAGGTTAATTTGAATTTCCAGCTACGGTCTAATGCCTAATTTCAAATATATTAGCTTTCCAATTTTCATTGACTAATTGGTATACCTGCTCCAGTGTTTAACTTCTAGGAATTTTTTAGATTATGTAATCTTAGTGGAAATTGTTAAACAGAAAATAAAAATGTCCTTCAGCCAAGTTAGAACAAATATTTGAATAAATGAGAATGAATGTAAATGTACTTGAAAATATTGTTATAAAGCAGTCCATTTCTGAAAAACAAAATTAGTACTATAATTAATATTCATATGAATAAAACAGGTACCCATAAGTTTAGCTTAATGAGAAGGAAATGTAAAAGAAAATATGTTTAAAAAATTATAGAGTTTAAGTTCAAAATCATCTGGTGTTTTAAAAAATGCTTTTTTGAAACTGTAAAAACCCTAAATGAACTAGAGAGAAAAAGTTAGATAAATTCAGTGCAATGGAAAGAAGATAAATTGGAATAACACTAAAAGTGGAAATAGGTCATGTCTCATGTTTAAAGGACAGGGAACCACTATATCATATATCAAGGAGAAGATATAGTATATAAGACATAGAAAAGAATGAGCAAATCATTTTTTAAGCTATCTAACACCAACAGGTCATGAAGGGAATTTCATCATCCCTATACTAAATAAGTAGAAATAACAAAAACATATGTATTTATTACTTTCTAATGTTGCAATTATTTCAATTCTTAATAAATACCCTGATGTGTAATTAACTGTGTGTATTAAGCATGATGTGAATTTGGAAATAATGGATTAGAAAGAAAAATTCATTAATGTTTTTTATCAACCAACACCTCAATATTGTCCTACATCATTTAATTCAGTATAAGCATACTGCATTTGTGCCGTTAAAATTTGCCCAGTTTCCCTGTATGACATCATCCAATACTAACTATTTTCCATCTATAGGTCCTGTACTGTTCTCTATCAGTGGTGTTTCCACAATCTCATCCTTGAAGATAGTTGGTCAAAAGCAAAAAATATGCCTAATTTATTTAGGAGGTGGATTTAAAGGAGCAATCATTCCTCTGACAGTTTTTAGTTTAAAAAAAAAATGTGAAACCAATAGAGATGGCCTGATAGAATGTAGTTTGTTTTCATTATTTCTTTCTTTATTAAGAAATCTCCTATCTGATTGCTGGACCTTCTGACAGTGACCTTGGGCTAAAAAATCATTTTTTTTTTTTGGGGGGGGGGGGGGTGCAAACTCAGAGACACAGTAGCCACGAATCCATCATTCTGTGATCAGCTTCAATATCATGCATTATTAGGGTCTTTTCATAATATATATAGAATTTAGTTTCTGGATTTCCCTGTAAATTCTAACTATGCCACCTACACTGAGGCTAATGCCTAAACTTCCTCAGATATTTCTAGCACCATTGTCAGACCTCAAGTTTTCTAACTCCTCCATAATTGTGTGAAATGTAATTATTTATTATGTAGCATCCAACATTCTGATTCCTGCTTTATTAATTGAACCCTGACTGATACAACAAGTAAATACATCATTTTCCTAAATTTCATTATCTATAGATGTTTACTTCTAAAAGTCACCTTTTCCAATTTCTGTACTCTTAATTTAGTTGTACTACTAAAATAGTTTTCTCTAGTTAGCCTCATCCAAGTTGTAAAAAGAAAAGAGGGGGAAACAAACAAACAAACAACAACAACAACAACAAAAACTTCATATAACATACCTCTCATTTCCCAATCAGGCTACTTATCAGAACTTCTAGATAACTTTCTGAAAAATACAGATCATTGAAATAAAAATCATTTGATACAGGTTCTAAGCAATTTTTAAAAATCCATCTGGGAGTCTAATGGATCAGCCCTGTCACCATCACTTTGGATTGGAGATGAGGTGTCCCCCCAAATTACTGTTAATGCAGGAATAGTCATAGGCAAACTGATTAGATTATGGGAGCTGCAATCCAATCAGTCCATCCTAGTTTGACTAGACTAAGTGTGTGGTTAACTGTAGGCAGGTGGGGTGTGGCTGGAGGAGGTGAGTCACTGGGAGCATGTCCTGAAAGATTTCATCTTCCTTGAAACACTTTCTCTCTTCTCTCTTTGCATTCTGGCTCCCATGAATGGAGAAGATCTACTCCACCATGACCTTTCTCCATGATGTTCTGCTTAATCTTTGGCTCAGAGCAATCAACTTGGCCAACAATGAACTAAAACTTAGAGACCATGAACCAAAATAAACTTTCCCTGCTCTATTTTTTTTTTTTTTTTGAGGGGGGGGAATCAGGTAGTTTGATCACAGTGAAGCAAAGCTATCTAAAAAACACCAACTGTAATGCAATACAATTACAATTACACTTATGTTATTTGAATATTAATATGGATTTGAATCCTAGTTTGTTTAGTATGTAACTTGAGAATGTTTCCTAAACTCTCTAATTTTTAGTTTCTTCATATTAAAATGGAGTTTCTGACACCACCTAACAGTAACAATGAAGCAATTTATAAAGTAATAATACTTTGCCTAATAGAGTAAATTAAATAAAGCTAAGCCAATTAATGGTTATAGAAAACTCAATAACAATTATTAGTCATATTAGAATAATATAATTCTAAAACACCATGTGAGTTTACAACCTAAATACCTCCAACTTATTCCATTGTGTCACTGACAAAGAAAAGAAAAAAAAAAAAAAAAAAAACACATCCCCCTTACATTTTTCAACAAAAATACTTGGGCATTTTAATGTGAGCTTATGCTGCTTATGTTACAATTTCTTTTCCAGGTGCTGGGATCAAAATCAGTGCCTTGCCCATGTTAATCATGCACTATATCACTCATATATATGCTCTGCCCTTGTGCTAGAAATGCTGATATCATCTTTGAATTCTCTTTCTCAGTATTCCAAACATTTGTTTTCAATACCAGGCTACATCCATGATAAAATACACAAATATACATATTCTAATGGAAACTATATTTTAATGAAATAACAATAATGAATAGAATAATTAAGAAAAATGTTAGGAGGTGATTATTTTGAAAGTAAATAAATCAAGAAAATGAGAAGTAATGTCAGCTTTGTTAGTAATCTCAGTTTTGTTAAGGACATAGATTCTGAGTGGGACAAAAGGCCTCATATTGTATCTAGGAAACAGAATAATGCAAAATATTTTAAAGCTTTCATAATTAATATGTTTGGATTTTTTTTTATATCATCACTTTATTCCTAGAGAGGAGTGAAAATTTTCCGGAGGAAAAATGAGATTAAACTATTAATATTAAACTAAAGGTATGCATTTAAACATAAAATGTTATTATTTTACATCAAATCATATATATGGCTTCCAGATTAAAAGTTTAACAATGTGTCCAAAGATGGCAAATAAATTAATATTTTTTTTCAATTAACAAAGAAATGAAATTCAAATAATGTTCAATCATATGGTTTCACATTGTTGCCAAAGCTGGTAAATAAAGGAGATGATCCATAGACTAAAACAAAATTTAAAAAACAATTGGCAATTTAATTTTTATAATCTGAAAAATTTGCTCTTGCTTATAAATATAGGAATTTGCCAGTCTTAAACGAGATTCCAAAAGGTATTAATAAGATATATACCTTTTAATTGTACATAATAAGACTAATCATTTTCTACAAATGAATAGACATAGACAATGAAACAAATACTAGGAAAGAATGGTAAATTTTTAAATACTGTTTTCTAATTTAAAAAGAAAACTTACATTGTAGGAATAGAAAAGAATTTCCTTAATTTGATAATAGATATCAACAAAAGGAAAAATAACATAAAAAACAGATTTGCTGGTGACGTGTTTCTCCCTGAAATTATAAATTGTATATGAATGCTTGTTTATTACTATTCATATAAAAATATTCAAGAAATTAGATTAATAAGTAAAAAACTATCTTCTCAAGTCATACAAATGTGAATATCAGACATCTAAAAACACCTATATATAATAACTTAGAATAAAAAATAAATAAATAAAAAAAAGAAAGTAAGAGAAGCTAGCACATGTGAACAACAGAGAATAAAAATGTAAGTGGAGTACTATTAAAAATAAATAAATAAATAAATAAATAAATAAATAAATGTGTATTGCCAAGCTTTTGATGGACCCTTAAACAAAAAAAAAGAATAGTCAAATATGGGGCTGGGATTGTGGATCAGTGGTAGCAAGCTTGCTTAGCATGTGTGATGCACTGGGTTTGATTCTCAGCACCACATACAAATAAATAAAAAACATAGTTCCATCAACAACTAAAAAGTATTAAAAAAAAAAAAGAATAGTCAAACAATATTGAAAACAAGGAGATTTTTTAACCTCCTAAATATAATTTTAATTATAAAGCCAAATGAGCTAAGTAATGTTTATTAATTTGCACGTCTTGAATCATCCTTGCATTTCTAGAATGAAACCAACTTGAAATGGTGTATTTTTTTTTTGGTACTGGGGATTTAACTCATGGGCACTCGACCACTGGGCCGCATCCCCAGCCCTTTTTGTATTTTATTAGAGACAGGGTCTCACTAAGTTGCTAAGTGCCTCGCCATTGCTGAGGCTGGCTTTGAACTCATGATTCTCCTGCCTCAGCCTCCCAAGTGCTGGGATTACAGGCATGTACCACCGCGCCCGGCCCATGGACATATATTTAAAAGAAAATACAAAACCAAACCAGAAGAACCCTATATGAAAAAAGTAAGGGTGGGGAAGGAGAGTGATATGAAAACTTCAATATTTAAGACACAAATTGGCCTCAATAAATATTATTTTTTTTCACTTTTTCATATATATTAGTTTTATTAATTTCAATAAATACCAAGACTATACATGATACAGACAGTGAAAAATGAAATTCCCAGATTTCGAATTTTTAAACAATACAAAGGAAAGAAAGCAAGGATTACACAGAAAGTGCTTAGGATACTTTTTCTAGATTTATGTTAAATATTCTATATTTGTACTTTCCTCCAGGAAAATAAATCATCAAATAAGTGATTTGATGCAGAAAACAGTAAAGGTTTTATTGGTTATTCTACATTTTCAGAATGTTCATGACTCTCTGTCCAGTCTTGATGCGCACAAACTCCTTCTGAGTAATTTTATAAAGCTGTTGACAAATTACTCCAGAAGAGAGAGGGATCAATGTTTATTAAGGACCAATTGCTTTTTGCAAATTCCTGTATCTTTATCTTTGTTACTCTTCTCACCAATCCTACAAGACTAATGTATTACCCTCATTTTTATAAATAGGCAGGTTATATTATTTGGCAAAGTTCAAAGTCAAAATGAATGGCACAGTCAGTAGCTGAACTCAACCTTATATGATTCCATTTCAAAACCTCCCTTTGCTCTGACACACAGTCACTTAAATATGTAGAAATTAACAGTGTAAAGTGTAGAGGAACTTTCAGATAATGTAACCTTCTATAGAATAATGGGATTGTCTTACAGGAAAGGTTAATTTTAAAGATGGTTTGGAAGAAAGAGGTTATTGAAAGTGAGACATTAAAGTATTCTCTAGGGCATTCATCCTTCTGTATCAGGCACTCAAACATGTAATATAATTTTATGGCATAATTAATATGTATATTCAAGTTAAACAAAGTTAGCCTTACAGGAAAATGCATTGTATAGTTCTTAACTGGTCTTTAGGTAAGTCCAGTACCTTTTCAAAATTTTGTTAAATTTTAACCAAATAAATTGTTCTAAAGATAATTGAAGAAAAAGAACTTGTAACTGCATCAATTTATGTTCAAACAGAAGATTTCTTTGTTATACACCAGATAACTATGTTCTTTATGTGTATAGATGCAGAGAAGCATTTCTTCTCTCCAACAATATGTGTAAATTCATAGAATCCAGTGATAAAAATAGGAATAAAGGGAAAATAAATTGAGAATATGTAAGAACACATCATTTTTTACTTTACATTTGGATAAGGTTTAAGTGCAAATATTGTATAATATAAAATATAAAATAATTGATATACTGTTTACAGAAAATTAAAGCAAATGTCCTTGAAAATGGGATTGTTATGATAACTGATTTAAAACAACATAAACAAATCTCCTACAATTACTTAAAAGATAAATAATCTAACTCTAAAAAATAAGCTTAAGTTACTTGATTTTTTTTCTTTCTGTATAGAAGATTCGTTAAATGATAATTTATGACTATTTAAAATAAAAAACATTGTCAAGAAATACTTTTTCTTCCCTAAAGGAAAAGACAAAAGAAAAAATGGCTGGGCCGGGCACAGTGGCACACACCTGTACTCCCAGTGGCTCCAGAGGCAGAGGTAGGAGGTTCATGAGTTCAAACCCAGCCTCAACAATTTAGGAAGGCGCAAAGCAACTCAGTGAGACCCTATCTCTAATAAAATACAAAATAGGCTAGGGATATGGTTCAGTGCTCAAATACCCCTGAGTTCAATCCCTGGTACAAAAAAAAAAAAAAAAAAAAAAAAAAAATGGCTGATGCAAAAATGTAAAAATGTAGAGGCCACAAAAGAACACTGAGAATTCATTTGCCAGGAACTGGAGGTCAAGGAATGGATGACCTAGAACAAGTGGACTAGCAGGACCACTCCCCTAAATATCGCTTAGCTTTCAGCAATCATTTAATGAACCATTCCCTTCAGTATTACAGTTGTATTTGTTAAAAATCCTCCTTCAATTCTCATCTTAAATCCACAAACTGTTCAAGTTTATATATTTAAATCATGTGATTCATTAATATATCATACAATTTTAGTGCATGTTTTGATTCTGAATTGCTGGTTTAAAGGTATAAACTCTAAAGTTTGTTACAAGAATATGCTTTAAGACTGAAGTCTGAAGAGTTGCAAAAATTTATCTACAGAGTAAAATGATGATATTTTATTCAGCTTGTGAAAATATTTTCAAAATCAATAATAACATGCTAACTTATGTTTTACTCAAATGAACAAAATTTTAAAAGTCTACTTTATTACCTCACACAATATTTTAAAATCTAGATTGCTGATAAAAATAATACTTACATTTTTGGCACTATACTGCTACAGAGCAGTTTACATTGTTTTTTCTTGTTTAAGTTTACCGTAATTTCAGTTAGAAAATAAAACTAAATTCTAGAGAAGTCATGAGATCAGTCTAAACCTCAGAGAATGGAAAACTTAGGGTTTAAATCAAGGAATGTCTAACCATAAACAATGGTTCCTCTCAGTCATGTGTGGAATGTAAAATATCAATCTCACAGAAGATGAAAATAGAATGCTGGTTACCATGAACTGGGTTGAGTAAAGGAGAAGGTGGGTTGGGGAAACTTTAATGAATGGGTCCTAAATTACAGCTACATAGTAGCAAGAAGTTCTGGTCAAGTAGGTACAGACAATTATTATGTACAACACAATTCAAAATGCTCAAAGAAAATATATTAGTTATTTTCACCATAGAGAAATGACAATTGTTTGAAGAGCTAGATATAGTTATCCTATTATAAATATTATACAATGCATACATGTATCAAAAGTTTATATTGTATAAATGTGTGTATTTTTTATACAATACTAGATCCATGATAAAAAATACACAAACATACATTTTGCAGTGTGAACTACACTTAGTGAAAAAACTAATAAATTTTGTTTTATACATCAATTAAAAATGAGTTTAAATTTAAAAAAGGCTTTTAAATGTTCAACTTAGATACAGATTTTGTTGCCACTAACCAATTTTCTGCATTTCTAGAAGAAGGAATTCTTAAGAAATCACATTACATGCATATATAAATACACCACAGGGAACTTTACCTTTATGCATGGGAAGAAAAAACCAATCAGGGGCTGGGGTTGTGGCTCAGCAGTAAAGCATCGCCTAGCAAGTGCGAAGCCCAGGTTTGATCCTTAGCACTACATAAAAATAAAGGCAACTAAAACAAATAAATAAATATTTTAAAAAAGAAACAACCAATCAAATATACATAAACAGATGATCAAAAGGAACACTAGTAGAATTGAGGAGTGAGAATGGGAGAGGTACAGGAGAACAGGAGGTAAAAGGGGGAGAGAAAGAGAGGGTAATAATGAACTTAGCGAGAAAGATCTTGTCTCCAAATAAAAAAATAAAAAATAAAAATATTGGGGATGTGTCTTAGTGGTTAAGTGCCCCTGGGTTCAATCCCAGGTACCTAAATAAGTAAATAAATAAATGCCTATAAATATTACTGGCAATGAATATCCCACCCATTGATAAATGTATATGCCTCAGTACATATTCTGCTATGTGCTGTGCACTCCCAACACAGTGCAAAAACAGCACATATGCTCTTTCTTATTGTGGAGATTACATGGAGGGAGAAGAAAATCATACGAGAAAAATTACGATCCTAAATTATATTGAATGTTATGTAGAAAAAGAACAACAGCAGGAATAGAGAATAACCAGATTATCCTAACTTATATTTGAAAGTTAGGACAAGCTTGTCTGAGTAAATGACATTTAAATTGTGATCAGAAACAAGGCAGCTTGAAAATGATCCTTGGGAGAATATTTTCAAGGAGACAATGGGATCAAAACCACACTACGGTAGGTTGAAAAATTAATATTACATGAAGAATTGAATTCACTTTGAGGAACACTGAAAATAGGAAAAAGTAAAACTTGATGATCTGGAATGTGGGTGGGGTTGATTTCACTGCATCATCATTGAGAAAGTGAAACAAGTTGAAACAAAAAAGCTAAACAAAAGGAGGAAGCAAGCTTGCCAACCCTGGAGAAAGAATCTTCTAGAATATGAGAATATCATCAAAATATGACATGTTAGAAGCATGTGTTGGAAAAACAGGATGAAAGGAGAAAAGCAGACATTGATAGGTTTAAAAAGGCAATGATGGTGAAGAGTGCGAAAAGCAGCAGGACTTGGTAAATTGCTGTTAGGACCTGGAGTTTTACCCAGGGAACTGAGTGGTATATGCAGGCTGATCAGGAGTGCCATGATGGAGTTTACATTTAGCAGGACGCCCCTGGATACTATTTTGGGGACAGAATGTAGAGGTGTAAGAGGCAAAAACAGAAGTAAGGAAAATATTTAGAAAGCTATTACTTCTTGGAAAGATATGGTAATGACTTGTACCAGAAAAATAGCAGGGGAAAGAGTCATACTGTTTGTAGTTTGAAGACAGAGCCAATAGGATTTTCTGATGTAGAATATAGAGAGGATTTGAGAAAAATAAAAAACAAAATTTATTCTGAGATTTTAGGTCTGAATGATGAGGGAAAATATAAGTTCTATTAAGTGAAAAATGGATGGAGGAATTAGATTTTGATGTCAACAAGTTAGGCTTAAGAAATCTCTTAAACAAGGTATATAATACATGAAAAATGAATTAGAGAAGGAGGTTGAGGCTAGGAGTGTAAAGTTAAACATGCTAAATGAAGGGATATCATGTAAGTACGAAACAGGATGAAATGGTCTAGGGAGAAAGACAGGAAAATACTTCAAGTTTATGGATTGAAAGGAA
The DNA here is from genome assembly GCA_025594165.1 of Tamias sibiricus. NCBI lineage: Eukaryota > Metazoa > Chordata > Mammalia > Rodentia > Sciuridae > Tamias > Tamias sibiricus. The sequence continues at coordinate 29,827,627 of CM046665.1, forward strand.
GAAGCAAGTGAAAGAGAAAGTGAAAGGATACAGAGAATGTATAACTAATGAAAAAGGAAAGAAAGGAAAAGCCTCTATGTGGTCAAAAATCACTGGAGTTTTAAGAAGAAATAGTAGCAACAGATGTGTTGGCCAAAGCAAGAAGGGGGTGAAATTTGCCCCAGTTGGGACATGAAATTTCCCTCATGTCTCATAAAATAATTTTCATTATAAATATCCAGCAGGTGTTTGTCATTAATTTTTTTTTTTTTACTGTTATATTGTTGAACATCATGGTTTTATCAGGACACTTTGAAAAATCATATTTATTTTACTCCTTCTTGTACATATTTAAAATGGTCCTCATCTCCCAGCCTAATTTTTAAGGGAACTTTTTTAATAGGTACATCCATCATCTATAAATGACTTCTTAGGTTGAAAATAAAACTGATTAAGAAAAAAAAAATTGTCCCTTATTAAAAGGAAGTATACAGAGAACAGGGGAAAAAAAAAAAAAAACTGAACAAATTCCTCAAATTATTTGTTTGTACCCAAACAGAAAAAGAGTGTTTCTCTGAACTAGTCAGATTGAATGACATCGCCCCCCTCTGGGAAGGCAACACCTGTCCTTTATCTGTGATGGATCCCTGGGGTCCACACTGGATTATCCCTTTTGGACCTGGGACAACCTGCTAGCAGATTTCTTGTCCCCTGTTTTCTCTGAAAGCTCCAGCCCACAAGTCCACTTGAGGACAGAAAGCAGCCTTCCCACAAGTCTGGGGGTCTTTCCTCTGCCCTCCTGTCTCTCTAGGGTTAGTGCTTTGATATTGAAGGGCAGATGAACACACGCTGGAACCACTGTGTAGAAAAGGGGGGATGGTATTAATCAGCTAAAGGGACACATGGAGGCAAGAGGAGAGGAGACGGGTGGTGAGAAGAGAAGAAGAAGAAAAAGGGAAGAGTTTCAGTCCGGAGAAGGCTTATGTAGGGAACCAGTAGTCTGAGGGACTCCCCCAGAGGGGACCCCAGTTCCATAGGCTGCAGGAGGCCCAAAGGGGAACCTGTGTGTCCTAATTGACTCAGAAAGGTACCTGAGGTGTGGCCAGCAGCATGGCCAGCCTTAGGTGCTCAAGAGGTGTGGCCTAGTTGGGCTACCTGGGAGGTGTGGCCTCCCTGCCCAGAATCTAACAGATATCATACACCATACTGTTCAGTTTGTTGCTTCCTTTGTTGTCAACCCTGTCTGATATGTCCTTTGTACCTGTACTGAAATCAAGGGTCAGAGCAGCCCATACAAGGACACTTGATGAAATAATAGTAATTCCTGCACAATAACTTGAAGATGATACTGCTGGTTACCAGTGACAAGTTCTGCTCCCCCAAAAGTTGAAGTTTGAACATGAGAGAAGCACACCAAAGCAAACATATAAAGCAGGGTTTATTTAAAAGGGGGTAATATAGACTTCTCCTGGGAGGCAGAAGGGGGCCGTACCTCGTATCTTGGTATCCCAAGAAGTGAAGCATGCCTGCCTTGTTATATGTCTTAGGCTTCCTTAGTTCTCCTGCCCTCTTCCCCTTATCTCTGTCCTTTCTGCCTACATGACTGGGCCCAGTGACCAGGCTCAGGAATGCTCCGTGGGATGGCCAAAAGGTGAGAAGCAGATGGGCTGAAGGGGGAAGGGCAGGATGGAGCAGGCCAGGACACATTAATTAACAACTTTATAGCTCCCTGTAGGGAGGGGCAATTCCTGGGACTGGTTACCTTGGCAACAGGTTGGTGCAGGGACAGGTTCTTGATAAGGGTGGAGAAAGGGCTCTGAAGGAATTAACATTTCAGTCCCTCAGGGGACTCACTCAAAATTGGCTTCCTCGATTTACCTATCTATGCTGACTCTCTATGCTTCACTGTCTACTATAATGTCTCATCAACAAAAGGGAATGGGAAAATGTAGAAATGAAGGTGTGCCACCATTACACCAAGACACACAGGGTTTGGGTTATTAATGACAGAACAATGAGATGTGCAGAGGGATTTGTGCAAACAGAGCACATTATGGAATCGTTTGTCACCTGTGTTTTCTTCCTGCACATCATTTGCCATGTTGTGTCTTCTAGCAAGTCTCCTTTTGTGATGTTATCATTCTTATCCCTTCCTCCTCCTCTTCATCTGCTTTATTGTGCAAATAGATAAAAGATTTTCAGTGTGATTTGCTTCTTTTCATTCAGTTTCTAATCACATCTCTATTTAATCCTAGCAAAGGTCCCTAAATGGTGCCATTTGGACTTTTCCTTACAAAAGCTTAAAGATGCTCAAAATCTCTGTTAATATTATCTAGAAATTTTACTTCATCTAAATTATTGGTTTCATACTCAGGTTTGAACTTTGCTACCAACCATCTTTTAAAATTTTCGCTAATTCTTTATCATCTGGATTGTATGTGTTTTTAAGAAACCTTACAGATATCTGAGAAGTTTATATTAATTCTGCTAAAAGGATATATTTTACCAGTGCATTGTTTGATTCAAAATGGGTTTTATTTTGTGATCTTAGACTGATTTAAATCATTAGCCTTCTCATTGACATTACCACATATCAAATACAGATTTCTGATTCCTTTTGAAAATCTGCCCATTATCACAGAGCTCATGCTCCTTCATGGAACAAAAGGAGCTGCCCACTCTTAGCTTCCTGTGCCCCACAGAGTGCCCCATTATGTGTTCACATCCCAGGTTGACAAAAATCTGACTTGGGTTGCCTCTCTCATCCCTTCAGGCTCTTAACAGACCCTCTGAACTGAAAAGCCTCTGTAGTACACTACAGTATCTCACATATTTTTGAAAACAGAAAAATACCTAGAGGTATTTGAAACATTTGATGACATTTAATGAATAAATATTTTACCTGGCCTCATACAAATGCCAACATTTTAAGAGAGTATGAAAATCAGTTCTGATTCCATGAAACAAATTGGTATAAATATATAAATCACAAAATGTTCAATTTCAACATTATTACTCTCTTTTAATTCTTTGATTGGAATGCACAAATATTTTTGGATAGATTGATAAAAATTCATACTTTTAATATATTTTGTAGTTTATTGCAGGAGCCCTGTTTGGGGATTGGCTTGAATTGCAGTTGACTATGAGCCGTGGAGATTTGGCCATTGTCGCCACCCGTAGTCTCACGGGATTTTGTTGCGGGATCTGGAGTGACTTGGCCGAAATTGCTGATCGGGTCAGCGCCATTTTAGTGGTGTGTTTGGCGTGAGTTAGTTGTTAGAACCAGAGAGAAAAGTCATCAGAATAAAAAGCTGTTTGTCTCCAGTTTGCTTCTGAAGTTCTTCCCGCGGCTCCGGTGCTCCGAGCGCTTCAGGCGGCAACAGGTGGCGGCCCCGTACGGGGAACTTCGGAGCGGACAGGTAAGAACTGAAAGGTCTCTAAAGATGGGTTCGAATATAACTGAATCCCAAGTGATAGAGGCTATGCAAAGACTCCTTGATATACCTGACTCTGTTCTCAGTGAGGAGTATATAGACAAAAATGAAAGTGATCAAAAAAAGTGTAGATTCCACTGGGCCAACTGAGACCAGTAAAGAGAGTATTAGAAGAGACCCAAAAATGACAAAAATCCAAGCTATTAAAGCTATTCGGGAGTTATTGGCGAAAGCTGAAGGATACTTGCTCTCACTGGAACCTGGGCCTCAGGATATTGCTGTCAGTGAAATTAGCAGTGGTGAGGAATCTAGTAAAAGTGATCCTGAGAAAATGAGGAAAAAGAAATTAAAAAAGACCGAGAAAAAGGTCCGTCAGGCAGAGGAGTCACTTGTGGAAGTGACTACTCCCCCATGGGTGGAATCCATTACAGAAAATATGAAGGGTATTACTAGGCATTTGCATACCCTAGAAACAGAAATAAAAAGTCTTTCTGATCGCTTATGCGCTCTCGAGGACAACTCACAGATACATTGGGAACCGCCAGCATTTGAAAAGAAAAATGGACAGAGTGTCCATCAGTCAGTAGATTTCAAAACAATAAAAAATCTCAAAGAGGCAGTAATGACTTATGGGCCCCAAGCTCCTTTCACGTTGAGTATGCTGGAGTCCCTTAACACCTTTAGCTTAACCCCCTCAGACTGGAAAAGTCTATGTAAAGCAACATTAAGCGGGGGGCAATTCTTGGTTTGGCGATCGCAATTCCAAGAACTTTGTATAGAAACGGCTAAAAGAAACGCGGCTGCAGGGTTTGAAAACTATAATATAGACATGCTCACAGGAGAAGGGCAATTCGCAGACTTACAGGCTCAAACAGATTATGACTCAGATATATATGCTCAGATAAATGCAGCTGCCTTAGAGGCATGGAAAACTGTACAAGGACCTGGGGATCTACAAGGTAGCTTGTCAAAAGTGATTCAAGGACCTAATGAGCCGTATGCCGACTTTGCTGATCGACTTTTGAGAACTGCAGGTAGTGTGTTTGCAGATGTTGACCAAGCTATGCCTTTAGTTGTTCAATTAGCTTATGAAAATGCAAATAAATGGTGCCAAGCAGCCATCAGGCCATGGGAGAACTAAAAAGGATCTTTCCGTATATATACAACTATGTAAAAATATAAATGGCGCCTTTGTCACAGGAAATGTGATTGCAGCCTCAATGAGAGGTGCTTCCTCTCGAAATTTCACAAAGGCTAAACGTAGACATTATAATCAATCAGGATATTCCAGGCAAAATTATCATAATCAATCAGGCAATTCTAGGCAAAATCCCAAAAGAGAAATAAGATCAAGCTCATACCATGCCCCAGGCCGCTGCCCCAGGTGTAAAAAGGGAAATCATTGGGCCAATAAATGCTATTCAAAATTTGACATCCATGGAAATCCTTTGTTCAGGAATTCAAAAAACGGGGCACGGGGCCCAGTACCCCGGGGCCCACAAATGTACGGGGCATTGCAAAAGGAGTATCCTCAAGCATCCACTCAGATGCTTCCCCGACACAATCCCTACTACCCATCCACTCCCTCGCCAGAGGAACAAGAGGAAATGCAGGATTAGACCTCTGTTCCACCGCCCGAATAGTGTTAACACCTGAAATGGGGGTTCAACTGATTCCCACAGGAGTCAGGGGACCTCTTCCCTCAGGGACTGTAGGACTTATTATCGGGCGTAGTCCTAAAAGCTTATTAGGTTTGCAAGTGACCCCAGGTGTAATAAACTCAGACTACAAAGGGGAAATAAAAATAATGCTTAGCTCACCCCAAAGTGTAAGTTCTGTTAATCAAGGAGATAGAATTGCTCAGTTGCTTCTCCTTCCCAATTTACATAATTCATTTAAAATGGGTATGCCTCAAGAAGGGAACAATAGAGGATTTTGTTCCACTGACTCAAGTCCCATGGCTTGCTGGGTTCGAGAGTGTTCAAGGAGGCCTATGTGTAAAATAAAAATCCAAGGAATAGAAATGGAGGGATTAATAGATACTGGAGCTGACTCTTCCATTATTAATTTACGCCAATGGCCCAAGCACTGGCCTCTGCAAAAAGCTTCAACCAGTTTAAGAGGCTTGGGATATAATAACCTCCCAGATAAAAGTGCAGTAATTTTAAAATGGGAGGATGATGAAGGCCATAAAGGAACATTTCAGCCTTATGTTTTACCTAATCTACCGGTTACTTTATGGGGAAGAGATATTTTGCAACAAATGGAAGTACACCTTGCAACCAAGCCTGCAGATGTTAAATGTGAAAACCTACAGGGTAATCTTAACCATAAAAGAACTCATTATCAAAAAGTACAGAGTAATCTTAACCCTAAAAGTAATCATTGTCATAAAGGAAAAAGATATTTTTTTTTCGGGGCCACTGAGAAAATAATTTTGAAAATACCATGGCTTTCTGATAAGCCAGTGTGGGTCCCTCAGTGGCCCCTATCTAAAGAGAAATTACAAGCGGCCCACCAATTAGTTCAGGAACAATTAGAAGCAGGTCATATAGAACCTTCCACCTCTCCCTGGAATTCCCCCATATTTGTGATCAAGAAAAAGTCAGGAAAATGGCGATTGTTACATGATCTTAGACAAATCAATAAAACCATGCAAGTTATGGGGCCTACTCAACCTGGACTTCCTAGTCCCGTAGCTATTCCAAAAAATTTCCATCTTATTACTCTTGATATAAAGGATTGCTTCTTTTCTATTCCCCTACATCCTCTGGATGCCCCCAGGTTTGCTTTTTCCGTTCCTTCTATGAACAATAATGGCCCTGATCAGAGATATCAATGGAAGGTTTTACCACAGGGAATGGCTAATAGCCCCACCATATGCCAAATATATGTGGACAAGGCTATCCAACCCATTAAAAATAAATATCCAAACCTCATGTGTCTACATTACATGGATGATATTTTATTGGCCCACCCTAATCAAAAAATCTTATTTAATATATTCAGTGATGTGGTAGAAAATTTAAAAAAATATGGACTATATATAGCAGAAGAAAAAGTTCAAACCACCCCCCCCCCCCCCCCCCCCCCCCCCCCCCCCCCCCCCCCCCCCCCCCCCCCCCCCCCCCCCCCCCCCCCCCCCCCCCCCCCCCCCCCCCCCCCCCCCCCCCCCCCCCCCCCCCCTGATCTCCCATATTATATTTAGGATTTAAAATCATGGATACTTTTGTTAGACCCCAAAAAATTTTAATAAATAAAGAACATTTGACCACCCTCAATGATTTCCAAAAACTACTGGGAGACATTAATTGGCTTCGCCCTACACTAAATCTCACTACTGGCCAACTAAAACCTTTATTTGACATCCTTCGTGGAGATCCTGATCCATCTTCACCACGAACATTGACTCCTGATGCTAGGAAAGCTTTAAAGTTAGTAGAAAAAGCCATCGAAGGAGCTCATTGTGATAGATTTGATTTAACTCAACCGCTGATGTTGATTATTATTTCTTCACAATATACACCCACAGGAGTATTTTGGCAACAAGGGCCTTTATTATGGATACATTTGCCCGTCTCTCCTAAAAGTATAATTGAATCTTATACCTCCATGGTGGCTAAACTTATTCTTCAAGGACTTAAGACTTCTACTAAAATATTTGGCATTCACCCTGCTACTATTATTACTCCCTATTCATCATCACAGATTGAATACTTATGCTTCAATGATAATGATTGGGCTATAGCTAAATGCTCTACTTCTGCAAATTTTGATAATCATCTTCCTAAGTCCCCTATATTATCTTTTTGTATTAATCATCCTATTATATTTCCACAGGTAATAAAAAATCAACCTATTCCTAAGGCATTTAATGTATTTACAGATGGGTCCTCAAATGGTACTGCTACAGTAGTCACTAAAAAAGAAAATATGACTTACATAACTGCACACAAATCAGCTCAACTAGTGGAATTGGAAGCTGTGGTAAGAGCTCTGGAAAATTTTAGGGACCAGCCCGTAAACATTTTTTTCAGATAGCCACTATATTGTACAAGCCGTCCCAAAATTAGAGTTAGCAGGACCAATAGCACCTCATACTCCAGCCTTTAAATTGTTTTATCAAATACAAAAACTTTTGTGGGCAAGAAAAGAACCCCTATTCGTAGGCCATATTAGAGCACATACTAATTTGCCTGGTCCCCTCCATGAAGGTAATCAAAAGGCTGATGAACTTACAAAAACAGTATTTATACTTTCAGCGCTACAACAAGCTACTTTATTTCACTCCCAGTTTCATGTCAACAGCACCACCTTGCAACGTAGGTTTAAAATCACAAAGGAGCAAGCCAGAACAATTGTAAAAGATTGTAAATCTTGTATGACACATTTGCCCAATCCTCATTTCGGCGTTAACCCTAGAGGATTGATGCCCAATCATTTGTGGCAGATGGATGTTACTCATGAGCCAAGTTTTGGAAAATTGCGATTTATTCATGTGACCATAGATACATGTTCAGGCATGATTTTTGCTTCCTTACATTCTGGAGAAAAAGTTAAAGATGTTACATCTCATTGCTTGCAAGCTTTTGCTGCATTGGGCATCCCCAAAATGCTTAAAACAGATAATGGCCCCGCATATACGTCCTCATCTTTCAAAGAGTTTTGCGCAAAATTCAATATATCCCATAAAACAGGCATCCCATACAATCCTCAGGGTCAGGGCATTATTGAAAGAGCAAACCGAACACTGAAAATTATGTTATTAAAACAAAAAGAAGGAAATTGGAAAAGTCCTAAGGACAGATTGGCAGTTGCCCTGTTTACCTTAAATTTTTTAACTTTAGACTCTAATGGTTATTCTGCTGGAGACAGACATTGGAATCCACACCAACAACATAAACCTTTGGTTTACTGGAAGGATGTTCTTTCAGGTACATGGAAGGGTCCAGATCCAGTATTAATTTGGGGAAGAGGATCTGTTTGTGTTTTTCCAAAAGACGAATCCTCTCCAATATGGATACCATCTAGATTAATAAAACAGGTACCACATCAAAATGATCAAGATGAAGTTATTGAAGAATCAAGATTAATAAAAAAGGTACAAAATCAAGAGGACCAAGATGAAGGTATAGAATGATTCCCTCAAAAGAGTCCTTCAAAATATTTCACAACTTAAGTGTCATTTCTCCCGGCCGGGACGAGGAGATCTCTCTTTAGTGTGCACACAATTGTATTTTTTTTTTTCTTTTTATACATGTCTTTATGTCTGTACATTTGTCTATATTTCATGTTAATGTGACGTCACAAATATATGTTTGTATGTTTGTTTGTCCAGTGTGACGTCACATAGAACAAAGCGCTTATGAAAAAGAAAATATATATATATATATGGATCCAAATAACTTTAATTCATTTTAGGTTTAGAGTATTCAATTTAGGTAAATAATTTTATAAATGAAGGTACTTTCAATTTTGATTTATAGGTGTCCCTGGGACTTCTCTTTAGCAAACAATATGACTAGTGCTATATAACCTGATATTTTGGTGTTTTGACTTAAGATTGTTTATTTGTTATTAACTTCATTTGTTTAATAGCTCATTAATTTCAATTATCTCAACAGGTAAAAGATTGCTCTGTATACAGAGACTCAAGGGTTCCAGCTAACAAATTATTTCTCTAAAGTGCCTTTACCTTTTCTTTAATCTATCTTTAATGCAGTAATTACCCTCAGTCTTTCTTTGTTTTGTTCTAAATATGATATTTTTCCAACTTATGTTTGTAGAAGCTCAACCAGCGATGTGTGTGAACAAAAATCAACTTTAATTTTCTAATCTAATTATTCTATTTCGTAGTTTGACAACTCGCCTCTTGACTCAGTGCTGCAATAGCACTGCCTTTCCTTTAATAATTGATGCTTGAGTTTCTAGGTAGCGGGCCCTGAAGATTTGCCGGTGGCATTGTCTAAACATAAAAAAGACGTCTGCTGCTACAGCTGCAGGGATCGCGGCCGCCGCAAGCATCCCTGCTGCTCAAACATCAAACAACCTCACCAACAGTGTGGCCTCTGCTCTACATGCATGGGGCCTCCTACATCAACATGTTACAACAAATGGACATTTTGATCTTTCATTGTTTGGGACTTTACGGGACAATGCCTTGCGGGTATTTGTCTAGAGAATTCAGTGTGTTACTTGTTGGAACTTAGGGCAGCTGATTTGTTTAAACAATTTGATATGCTATGCAATTTGGCTCATCACCAAAAGGCTTGTCGCCTTAAAGCCGCAACATCTCCTCACAATTGGACGGCTGTTAGTCATCATATATAGTCGATCCTAAAGGGCTCCATTGGATGGCTGGTTAGCCAATGACGGGTAAGATCCCCAGAGGGGGACAACCTAAGACAGGCACAGTCGCACGGGACAGTCTCATGTGGCCGACATATCAACCTAAGACAGGAGTCAAGGGCACAGCCTTGATTATCCGATGACGGGTAAGAATGTTGGTTGCACATAGACGTCCTAGAGCATTACCTCTTTTAAAACAAAAAGGGGGAAATGCAGGAGCCCTGTTTGGGGATTGGCTTGAATTGCAGTTGACTATGAGCCGTGGAGATTTGGCCATTGTCGCCACCCGTAGTCTCACGGGATTTTGTTGCGGGATCTGGAGTGACTTGGCCGAAATTGCTGATCGGGTCAGCGCCATTTTAGTGGTGTGTTTGGCGTGAGTTAGTTGTTAGAACCAGAGAGAAAAGTCATCAGAATAAAAAGCTGTTTGTCTCCAGTTTGCTTCTGAAGTTCTTCCCGCGGCTCCGGTGCTCCGAGCGCTTCAGGCGGCAACAGTTTATTTCAATATTATTTTTTGCAAATGAGGACTTAAATTCTGAAATATTAAGTAACTTGTCTAAGATCTCAGTGTTGAAAAGATCCAGATTTTCTGATTCCTAGTCCCAAACACTATCATTTTACCTTTAAAAATATGAATGCCTGAGTTAATATTTCTTAAGTAATAATTCTTAAGTGATTCCAAATATAATTAAGGCATAGACAACCAACAAAGGTTTTTATTTATTTCTCAAGCAGATTTTAATGAGGATTTCACACTTTCAAAGATCACAATGAATGAATTTAGAGACATAACCAAAATATGCTGATATTGAAGATGTTATCGTTTCTGATAAAATTCTCTATTTTGTTATGTCATTAAGTACTATGAGTCTGATAGTTGAAGGATATCTAGGATGGTTCTACAGTTTAGCAATTCTGAATTGTGCTGCTATAAACATTGATGTGGTTGCATCACTATAGTATGCTGTTTTCAAGTCCTTTGAATATAGACCAAACAGTGGGATAGCTGGGTCAAATGGTGGCTCCACTCCCAAGTTTTCCTAGGAATTCTCCATGCTGCTTTTTGTAATGCACCAATTTGCCATCCCACCCGTAATGTATGAGTGTGGCTTTTTCCACATATCCTTGCCAACATTTATTGTTGCTTGTATTCTTGATAACTGCCATTCTTACTCTTAGAGTTATTTTGATTTACATTTCTCTAATTACTAAAGATGTTGAACATTTCATATATTTGTTGATTGATTGTATATCTTCTTCTGAGAAGTTTCTGTTCAGCTGTTTAGCCCATTTATTAATTGGGTTGTTTGTTTTTCTGGTATTATTATTATTATTATTTTTTAGTTCTTTATATATCCTGGAGATTAGTTCTCTATCTGATATTTGTGTGGCAAAAATTTGCTCCCAAAATGTAAGCTTTCTCTTCAGCTCATTGTTTCTTTTGCTGAGAAGAAGGTTTTTAGTTTGAATGCATCCCATTTATAAATTCTTGATTTTATTTCTTGTATTTTAGGCATCTTATTCAGGAACTTTGGGCCTAATCCAACATGATGAAGATTTGGGCCTACTTTTTCTTCTTTTAAAGCATATTTTTTTCTTTTTTTTTTAATATTTATTTATTTGCTTTAGTTGTATACAATGCATTCATTTACGTGGTGCTGAGAATCGAACCCGGGCCACGCACGTGCTAGGCGAGCGCTGTACCGCTGAGCCACATCCCCAGCCCCCTACTTTTTCTTCTATTAGGTGTAGGGTCTCTGGTCTAATTCCTAGGTCCTTGATCCACTTTGAGTTGAGTTTTGGTGAGAGATAGGGGTTTAGTTTCATTTTATTGCATATGGATTTCCAGTTTTCCTAGCACCATTGTTAATGAGGCTATATTCTCTCCAATGTATGTTTTTGGCACCTTTGTCTAGTATGAGATAACTATTTATGTGGGTTTGTCTCTGTATCTTCTATTCTGTAACATTGGTCTACATACCTATTTTGGCGCCAATACCATGCTGGTTTTGTTACTGTAGTTTTTTAGCATAGTTGAAAATCTTGTATTCTGATACCTCCTGTTTCACTCTTCTTGCTAAGAATTGCTTTGGCTATTCTGGGTCTCTTATATTTCCAAATGAAATTCATGCTTGCCTTTTCTATTTCTATAAAGAATGACATTGGAATTTTAATTGGAATTGCATTGAATGTGTATAGTACTTTGGGTAGTATGGCCCTTTTTGACTATATATATACATATATATATATATATATATATATATATTTGCAGATAGAAATTTATTTTTTTATTCTAAGTTGTTAGAAATGACAGCAGAATGCATTACATTTCATATTATACTTGTAGAGCACATTTTTACATATCTCTGGTTGTATACAAAGTATATGCACACCATTCGTGACTTTATATGTGCATTTAGGGTAATGATATCCATTTCATTCTACCATCTTTTTTTTTCTTCACACTTTGGCCCCCTCCTTTTACCTCCCTCCCCATTGGCCATTCTAGTGTTCCTCTAATCCTCCTATACTCCCCATCCCAACCCCATTGTAAATCAGCCTCCTTATATCAGAGAAAATATTTGGCATTTGGCTTTTGGGGATTGGCTAACTTCACTTAGCATTATATTCTCTAACTTCATTTACCTGCAAATGCCATGATTTTATTCTCTCTTATTGCTGAGTAATACTCCATTGTGTATATATACCACATTTTCTTTATCCATTCATCTACTGAAGGCCATCTAGGTTGGTTCCACAGTTTAGCTATTGTGAATTGTGCTGCTATAAACATTGATGTGGCTATGTCCCTGTAGTATGCTGTTTTTAAGTCCTTTGGGTATAGACTGAGGAGTGGGATAGCTGGGTCATAAGGTGGTTCCATTCCCACTTTTCCAAGGAATCTCCATACTGCTTTCCATATTGGCTGCACCATTTTGCAGTCCCACCAACAATGTATGAGCATGCCTTTTTCTCCACATCCTCGCCAACATTTATTGTTGTTTGTGTTCTTAATAGCTGCCATTCTGACTGGTGTGAGATAAAATCTTAGAGTGGTTTTGATTTGCATTTCTCTAATTGCCAGAGATGTTGAATTTGTTGATTGATTGTATATCTTCTTCTGAGAAGTGTCTGTTCAGTTCCTTGGACCATTTATTGATTGGCTTATTTGTTTTTTTGGTGTTAAGATTTTTGAGTTCTTTATATATTCTAGAGTTTAGTGCTCTATCTGACTTGTGTGCGGTAAAAATTTGTTCCCAATTAGTAGGCTCTCTATTCACCTCACTGATTGTTTCTTTTGTTGAGAAGAAGCTTTGTAATTTGAATCTATCCCATTTATTGATTCTTGATATTAATTCTTGTGCTATAGGTTCTTATTAAGGAACTTGGGTCCTAATCCAACATGTTGAAGATTAGAGCTTTCTTTTTCTTCTATTAGGTGTAGAGTCTCTGGTTTAATTGCTAGATCCTTAGTCCACTTTGAGTTGAATTTTGTGCATGGTGAGAGATAGAGGTTTAATTTCATTTTCTTGCATATGGATTTCCAGTTTTCCCAGCACCATTTGTTGAAGAGGCTATCTTTTCTCCAATGTACGTTTTTGGCACCTTTGTCTAATATAAGATAACTGAAACTATATGTGTTAGTCTCTGTGTCCTCTATTCTGTGCCATTGATCTACCAGCCTATTTTGGTGCCAATACCATGCTGTTTTTGTTACTATTGCTCTGTAGTATAATTTAAGGTCTGGTATAGTGATGCCACCTGCTTCACTCCTCTTGCTAAGAATTGCTTTAGCTATTCTGGGTCTCTTATTTTTCCAGATGAATTTCATGACTGCTTTTTTTCTATTTCTATGAGGAACGTCATTGGGATTTTGATTGGCATTGCATTAAATCTGTATAGTGCTTTTGGTTTTATGGTCATTTTGTCAATATTAGTTCTGCCTATCCAAGAACAGAGTAGATCTTTCCATCTTCTAAGGTCTTCCATAATTTCTTTCTTTAGTTTTCTGTAGTTTTCATTATAGAGGTCTTTTACATCTTTGGTTAAGTTGATTCCCAAGTATTTTATTTATTTATTGATTGATGCTATTGTAAATGGGGTAGTTTTTCTCATTTCCCTTTCAGAGGATTTGTCCATTTTTTACAATATTAATTCTGCCTATCCAAGTGCATGGGAGACCTTATTGTCTTCTAAGGTCTTCTTTGGTTTCCTGTGTTAGTGTTTTGTATTTTTCATTGTAGAGGTCTTTCACCTATTTTGTTAAATTGATTCTCAAGTTGTTTTTTTTTTTTTTTTTTTTTTTTTTTGATATTGTGAATGGGGAAATTTTTCTAATTTAACTTTTAGAGGATTCATCACTGATGTATAAAATGCATTTGATTTATGGATATTGATTTTATATCATTCTAATTTGCTGAATTCATTTATTAATTCTAGAAGTTTTCTGGTTAATTTATTAATTAACATTTATTAATTCTAGAATTTTTTGGATCCTCTAAGTACAGAATCATGTAATCAGCAAATGGCAATAGTTTGAGTTCTTTTCTTTTTCCTTTGTATCTCTTTAAATTCTTTCATCTAATTGCTCTGACTGGAGTTTCAAGGGCAATGTTGAATGTAAGTGGTGAAACAGGGCATCACTCTCTCTTGTTCCAATTATTAGAGAGAATGCTTCCAATTTGTCTCCATTTAGAATGATGTTGGCCTTGAGTTTAGCATAGATAGCTTTTATGTTCCTAGTATCTCCAGTTTTTCTAGTGTTTTGAACTTGGAAGGGTGCTATATTTTGTCAAATGCTTTCTCTGCATCAATTGATATATGATTCTTATCTGTAAGTCTATTGATGTGATGAATTATATTTTTTTAATACCCATATATTGAACCAACCTTGCATCCCTGGAATGAACCCCACTTGCTCATGGTCCACTATCATTTTAATATGTTTTTGTATGAGATTTGCCAGAATGTTATTGAGAATTTTTGCATCTATGTTCATCAGGGATATTGGTCTGAATTTCCTTTCCATAATTTGTCTTTGTCTGGCTTAGGTATCAGGGTGATACTAGTCTCAGAATGAGTTTGGAAGGGTTTCCTCCTTTTCTATTTCATGAAATAATTTAAGGAGTATTGGTATTATTTCTTCTTTGAAGGTCTTGTAAAACTCAGCTGAGAATCCATCTGGTCATCTGGTCCTGGGGTTTTCCTGGTTGGTAGGCTTTTGATGGTGTCTTCTATTTCCTTGCTTGAAAATGATCTGTTTAGATTGTGTATGTTCTCCTGGTTCAGTTTCAGTAGATCATATGCCTCTAGCAATTTTTCAGTGTCTTCAAGGTTTTCTATTTTACTGGATTATAAATTTTTAAAATAGTTTCTAATTTCTTCTGTATTTCAATAGTGTCTGTCATGATATTTCCTTTTTCATCATGAATTTTAATAATATGTGTTTTCTCTCTCCTTTTCTTTAGAGTGGCTAAGGATTTGTCAATTTTGTAAATTGTTTCTTTTGCTTCAATTTCATTGATTTCATCCCTGATTTTAATTATTTCCTGTCTTCTACTACTTTTGGTGTTGGTTTGTTGTTCTTTTTCTAGGGCTTTGAGATGTAATGTCAGTTCGTTTATTTGTTGACTTTTCCTTCTTTTAATAAATGAGCTTAATGCAATGAACTTTCCTTTTAGCATTGCCTTCATAGTGTCCTAGACATTTTGATATGTTGCATTGGAGTTCTCATTTACCTCTAAGAACTTTTTTATCTCCTCCCTGATGTCTTCTGTTATCCATACATCATTCAATAGCATATAATATAGTCTCCATGTGTAGCAGTAGCTTATATTGTTTTAAAAATTTTTCCTTAATTTCTAATTTCATTCCATTTTCATCAGAGAGAATGTTGGGTAGTATCTTTATGTTTTGTAAAGTTAGCAAAGTCACACTTCTTAACTTTATAACTGTTCAGAATTTGTTTTTACATTTATGATTTTCCAGAATTTTATTTTTATTTAATAAGAGATGTTAGGCACTACCCTGGGCTCAGTCACATGTTGAATTCACTTTCTAACCCACTACTTCAAATATATGCTTTGACTAGTGTATTATGTGTCAGTAAAGAACACACAAGAGTAAGGATAGTTCCTTGAGTGCACACAATTAAAGACTTGCTTTGTGGCATAACATATGGTCTATCTTGGAGAAGGATCCATGTGGTGCTGAGAAAATAGTGTATCCATGTGATTTTTCCCATCCTCCCATCCTTTCACCTTCAGTCTGTGGGTGTCTTTTCCTGTGAGCATATCACCTTTATCTTTAATACTGAATAGCTTTCCATCATCTGTACATACCAGCTTATTTAAACTAGTTCCCTACTAATAGGCTTCTCGTTCATTTCTGAATTTTTCCAGGTATGGATAAGCTTCTCTAAACATCTGTGTGCAGATTTCTACATGGATTTCTATGTGTGAACATTTGCTAACTTTATAACTGTTCAGAATTTGTTTTTAGTTGTGATTTTTTAGAATTTTATTTTTACTTAATAAGAGATGGTAGGCACCCTGAGCTCAGTCACATGTTGAAGTCACCCACAACTTTTAATATATGCTTGGGCTAGTGTATTATGTATCAATAAAGAATGCATAAGAGTAAGGACAGTTTCTTGAGTGCACACAATTAAGAGGTAGATCAATGAAAAGAAACCAGTGACAGATGTGTAAGAGAAGAGTAAAAGAGAAAAAGTTTTAAAAATTATGTTCCAAGATTTCTTAAGTTTGCTATATTAGTTTCTTTCTTTTCAAGTTGTAGCTAAATTAAATATTTTGTTTCTACTTTCTTAAATCCAATCATGTGTGAAATATTTATTATGCCATGTGTTAAACCTATTTTTAATTCATTTTCATGCTGTATATCATTCCATTATCTAAATATACTAGAAGTTAATTTTAATCATGCAATTGTTAAATATTTGAGTTATTTGTTAGTGTTGGGGGCATTTCTAGTATTGCTTCTACAAACTTTCTTGGTAAATTTGGTGCTTCTATTTCTACATACTTATTTGTTTATACCTATGAGTGCAATTTCTGGAACATACACAATGCAAAGGATCAAGGTTAGTATGCACTGCCCAAGAATTCTCCTGTAGTGGTGCCATCTATCATTCCCAATAAAATTGTATCAAAGTTTAAATTTTTCCATGCCCTTGGCAACAGAAGACAAATTAATTTATAAAATTTAGCCATTTTGTTTTCTGTGTAATGGAATGTTATCATATAAGTCCTTAATCTTTACCAGAAAAATCTTCATATTTCTGTCTCTCCTGAGATGAAAGACAATATCTGTATGGATCAAGCATACTCGTGGTTTGTATGTTAGAGATAATTGTTATTATTATTAATTATTGTTTTTCTTTGGTGCTGAAGAACCAACCCAGGCTCTGATAAACTAAGCACTCTACCACTGAACCTCATTCTCAGCTTCTATTTCTTAGTTATTTTTAAGAATTTGCCAAAGTACTTTCTAATGATTTTGGATTGTTTGTAGAACTGAGTCAGAGTTAATATTTCAAAAATATTCTTTTAAAAATGCCTACAAGTATCATTGAATCTAATATAAATATTTGGATAGTAACAGGCCCAAACCGGGTATTGATGGGAAGGAAAATAGTCACATAAATGGCAAGTCAGGATGAAAAATGAAAGATGTTACCTAAGGATTAGGGAGGTCATCAGGAAGCACATGTGTAGATTGGTAATTATTTGAGGAAAATAAGATCAAAAGGACTAAGAAAACAACACTAAGAAATGAAAGGCCAAAAACCCTAGATACAATTGTGGCATCCAAAGGTCAGATGCCACAATAAAAAAAAATACATTTAAAAAATTTGACCCTGAAATAATTGACATCCAAACAATTTCATCTCTGAACATGAGGGTGGTAATTTCGACAAGTACACTCATCTTATTGGAGTTGGGGTTGCTAAACAAGGAGTCTGGTGAAGGTTGACTATAGATAGTAATCTCAGCCACTAATCAACTTAGAGGAAAGAATAGCCACATCGTGGATACACTCTCACCTAGAAGTAAGCAATGATTTCATCAGCAAGGGTGGAATTTCACTTCTATAAATTTATAGAATTACAATTTTTCAGCAAGGGTCTTTACTCTTCTTTAACTTAATAAGTCAACTAGGTTTAACTTTGCAAAAACCAAACCCTTTGCAAAGCTCCATTTTTAACAATATTGAGTTGCCCTTGAAAGAAGTTTTTTTAATAATATAGAAATGGAGTTTCATTCATGGGAATTATAGCAGTGAATGATTTTTAATGGGCAATAACAAGGTAAACAGTAGCAGGTAAGAAAAGGCTTTATTCCACATTTAGTAACATGTCCACTGGGGTGAATTAGAAATTCTTTTATAGCAGGATTCCTGTTTCAAACATAGAACAAACCCGAATGTTTATGTTTCAAAAGGTTTCTACAGAATCTCCCAAGTCAGTTCTTAAAAGCCCCCTTCAGAAACTCAAGGAGAATTCTAAAGTTTGGAAGATTTACATCCATATTTTATTTTACTCTTTTGAATGTTATCTTTGAATAAAGGAAATCATGCTGCTAGAGTATTTTCATGGTCTGGAAATAAAAGACAAACCTAATGTCTAAAGAAAACAATGTCATTCATGGTCAATAGTCACATTTACATACCAGTTTAACACATTAAAATGATAATCATATAGATTAAAAATATCTTTATAAATTATCACTGCCTCCTATAGCCACATTGTATCTCAAATTATGTCATGTATTATTGTCTTATATTTAGAATAGAAGTTATTTCAGAATTTTGAAGTTGTTTATTCTTATGATTTTTGCTTTATGTCATTCATTTATATATACATACATATACACAGAACACATATGAATACATTATATACAACTCTTTTAAAAAATAAAATTGATGGATAATACAATATTAAAAATAAATACTTTGTGTTTCACTTACATAAGGCAGCTTTTGTTTAAGCTATAAGTTACACAGAAACCCAAGATAAATATTTCCTTCTCTTTTACTATGAAGTCTGAGTAAATAGTCGAGATCCGACTTGCTAGAGATACAAACATTTTTCTACATCATTTTTCCCTTGCATGTGGAATTTTTCTTCAAGTAGCTTGAAACTGCTTCTCCAGTCAAGTTGCTGAAATTTCTATGCTGATGTTCACAAGAAGACAAAACAGAGAAGAAAGGCAAGCTCTTGCTTTAAAGATGTTTCCTGGGGTGTGCACTCCTAGGATATTCATTAATATTCATTTTTCAAAAATGAATTGATATTTATTTTTCTAAACCTTAAACATGATTATGTCCTACAAAAAAGGCTAGAAAGAGTCTTTGTTTTGAGTTTCATATTGAAGGTAAGTATGCTATGATTAGGAAAAAAAGGAATATGGATATTGAAGAACATTTTGTCATCTATGATCTGACTTGCTAACAGTAGTGGTGATGTGTGTGTTTCTTTTCTCTTTCTCTCTGTATGTTATATATATATATGCCTGTGTGTGTGTACATATGCATGTACATTATAATAATGTGATATTATTGTATGCATTAAAGTTAGCAGGTGACAAGCTAGTAGATCTTAGGATGTAGAAAATATATATGAATGTGTGTGTGTAAATGGTACTTAAATTGATTCTATTTGAAATTAAGTTTGCCTGTACTTGGGGCAAAAGTAACACTAGGAATTCTTTTTTTAAATCACTACTAATGCTTTTAAGTCAATGTTAAAAAAATGAACTAGTGACAGTTGGCACTCTGGAGTCTTAACACTGTTTCATTGTTGCTTTCAATGTTGATACTAGGTGCAGATGAAGGTAGAACTTTTAAGAGTCATTTGGGTGTTATAATGAGAAAAAGGAAGTGAAATACATCTTTATAAAATCCTCTAAACAAAACACTTAAATAAGAAGAGTAGGAGAGAAGAGACTATTATTACTTTTAAATGTAAAATTTGAAATTAAAGCCAAAAATAATTTTCAAAAAACTTAGATGAATTTACACTTATGTGAATTTAAAGACAAGCATACTTACCATCACATTGCTGGAAATACCAAAACATTTACCACAATATAAATGACCAATATCAAACAATTGGTGTATAAATTACAGTATACCTGAAAATAAAATCTTAACCATAAAACTGAAACTGCTAATGTGTATGTTAGCATCAATACAAGTTGGAAAATGTATAAATCACTATATGCAATGACTCAAAGTTTGCAGTAATGGTGAGTATAATAATGAATATGAGCACAAGCATTATAATATTTTAATAATATATGCTAAATGTTAACAGTGATTATGTCAATATGGTAGAATTCTGATAATCAAGATTTTCTATATTATTTTAAAGTTATTACAAAAACTAAAGCAGTAAGATAATTTAATGAAATGAGAAATAAATTTAAGACGTATGAATCTATGCATAGATTCCAGTAGTCAATAGAAGATGGTTCCTATCTGTTCATCTTGTAAACTCTAAAGCCATTTACATTAGGACATTTTGTTTCAAATTCATATTGCATTAGAATTTGTCCTACTTATAAAACAATAAATAAGAATAAGGGGAAAATGTTTCAAATAACCAAAATATGGGAAGTTCCCAGGAAGAAATTAATTCAGGGTCTAAAATGACTGTCCATCTCCCCTCTCCTCTACTCTTTCCTCTCTCTCCCTTTTGCCACTTGTCTCCTCCTTCCCTCCCTCTTGCCTTCTTGTTTTGTGTTATACTTAATTCTCTCCAACTGCTAGCACCCTTTTGCCACACAAATAGCATCTTTTCAAAGTCTTTCTCAGTTTTCATGTGTACCATATGAAACTGCTAGGGGGAGTATATTGGTCACATCCACAGCCCCATTTACCCTGTGCATTTCATCTTTCAAACACTTTCCAGGTATGTCAGCTTCTGACTGTTTCTAGCACTTCCACTCAGGTCAGTTTCCATCTCTCCACAATCTTTCCTAAATAGCTTGACACATCCCCTGCACCACCTGCCCCCAGCACTTAAATCATCATCCAGACCTGCAGTAGTTCCTAAAATCTTCCCATCCCCAAACACACACAAATCATGTTCTAGGGTGAAATTGCTGAAATAGTTTCAAGTAGCAAGTGTGATGAAGTCCCACTCACAGTCTTTCTGGCAGGATTCATGGCCTCCCAGAACCCTGAACATGTCCTGCAGATCCATGTGCTGTGTGACCATTCTCTCCTTTTTCAACTTCTTTCAGACTATTTGCCTTCTTTTCCCCAGCTCCAAAATGATGCTTCCCTCCTCTGCACAACTATCTCCTCTTAAATGAACACTGCCTCTAACCAAAGAATCTTCTCTCTTTGCATAGACTCTTCTTTCTTACTCTCTTTGCTAAGATACTTTTTATCCATTTGTTAGTTCTTGGCTAAATGTGTTTGTTTTCTACTGTTTTGTTGAGTAGTATCTATGTGGCAAGAGACCACTAGAAACTTAACTGGCTTAAACTGAACAAAAGCAACTTGGTAGCTCACAGTTCTAGAGGGCTAAAGTCCAAATCAGTCCCATTGAGTTAATGTCAATATGCTGAACATCTTGATTCTTTGGGAGGTTTTAGGGCAGAATCTATTTTGTTAGCTTTTCTAGGTTTTAGGGACTGATTGCATGTCTTGGTTTATGGGCACCTTTTCTCTACTCAAAAACAGTCGTGTAGTCTATTCACATCTCTATCTCTAGCTCTGATACTTGTTTCCATCATTATATCGCCTTCTCTTAATAGATTTTCCTGCCTCTTTTTATGAAGATCCCCATGACTATATGGAGCATAATGGGATGATCCAGGATCATCTCTAATCTGAAAATCCTTAAATTAATCATATCTGTGAAGTACCTTTGCCATGTAATTTACCATATTCACAGGTGCTAAGGAATAGAGATTGGAAATCTCTGGAGAAAGGTAATTCTGCTTACCCTATTAACTTTTTAAAAGGAAACTTTCTCAATCCTTCCTTATTTTATGACACCACCTTAATATGTGCTTTCACTCTTCATTTATTTGTTATCTTCCCCAATTTTAAAATTCATATTAAAAATAATATGTTGTTTTTGCTGACCTTTCTAACCAATATCTAGCACAGTATCTGTCAAATAATAGGAACTCAATAAATACTTTTGATGAACAAATTAATGTGCCTACTTAATATCACCTTTAGACTTGTTCTTATCACTGTAATTACAGAAATGTAGCACTCATTGGCTCATTTTAAATCATGTGCTCACATATATGATCGTATCAGAATAAAAATAAGGAAGTGTCTGGTATTCACAAAACAGCTACTACACCACCATTTTGTCTCATGTTCTCCATTTTGCTAACATTATGACAACTCTCCTAGAATTAGATAGGACTGAATAGTGAAAGGGAAAGTTGCCTCAAATGTTAAGGGTTGGAAATTTCAGGAGCTTTATTCCAGTTTCTGAGCATTTTTAGAGGCTCTTCCTGAACAATAATACATATAGTAAGCTTTGGTAGTTTTTTGATATTATTCAATCAAGTATGCAATCAAATATGGAGACAGAATTTGGCCATCTCAATGTCGGGAACAACCAGGTTGAATATAGAATTATAAGCAGAATAGTTAGGTATGTCCTGTATTCCCAGTAGAGAATGGTCATTTTAAATCACCCTCCAGGATGCCAAAGATTAATAACACAACAGTAGGGTCACATCTCTAAAAATTATTAATAAGAAAATATATGAGTAATTTTAAAAGATTCTAATTAAAGGTCTTGGTATTTCAGTTGGACTTTAATGTAGACGAAAGCATACATACACACAAACATGTCCAAATACACACAAATTTTTCAAGTTCCTAAATGAATTTGTGATGATTAATTTTGTGTGTCCATTGGATTAGACTGAGAGACACCCACATATTTCACTAAAGTTATTTTGTGTGTGTATATAGAAGTTTCTGGATGAAACTATTAATTGAATTACTAGATCAAGTGAAGCAGATTGATTGGCTTTTCCAATATGCTTAGGTCTCATTTATTCTGTTAAAGGCCTGAATAGACCAAAAAGTCTGAATAAGAGAGAATTTTCTCTTTCTTCATGATTATATTCAACATGGTCACTGGCCTTTTCTGCCCTTTGGACCTGGACTCAGTTTGGAGCTTACACTAATGGCTTTCTTGCTTCCCAGGCCTTCTGACTGAAGATCTAGGGACCTTAAATCTTTCAGAACTGCATGAGTCAGTTACTTACAACAAACCTATTGGATCTGTCTCTCTGGAAAACACTGGCATACAAAATTAGATGTTTTTTAAAAATTGAAAGCAAGCTTAATAAGGATAGATAGATTGGATCTACCAAAGAGACAGTGCTCTGCTATCTCTGGGGGGGGGGGGGGGGGGGGGAGCAGATCTTACTATTTAATACTTAGACCCTGATGTAGATTCATCACAAAGCTAGAGAAACTTAAGTATTAGGGCCAATCACTTTTTTTGGACACCTTTCAAGAATGTGGAAGGATCCTAGCAATGTGATTATATGCTCATACTTTTTGTGTAAAGTTGTCAAAATAAGGATAATTTTATTATAATTGATTAAAACAAAACAACAGACACACTCCCTATTTACCTTTGTTTCCCATTTAATTTAGTGCTAGTTATATTGAAGTAGCTGGAGGCAGTCCTAGAATCCAGATAATGGGAAATTGAGCTGGGAAATCAATTAATTTGTGTGTCCTAGATATATTTATTTGGCTTATAGTTTCTTTTGGAGACATTTATTTCATTGCCAGGTGTCTGATGTAAGAAGGACTTTGAGTAATACTCTTGACCAATCTTGCTTATCTTCCCAACTTGTGATATAAACACCCATAGCCAGCAAGTTGTATCCGAATAAAAACTTTTACCTTGACAAACAACACCAGAAGCACATAGGAAAAGAAAGAAAACACGATCTTTGAAGCATAGAGTCAGAAACTAATGCTCATTCTCATGATTTGAAACTGAAGAGAAAAAGTGTCATATGCATATTTTTTTAAATTATTCTTAAATATAGCATCCAATCATGATTTTAAAAAATTTAGAAAAATCAAACTATCAAAAATACTTGTTAAATAGCACTGTAAGAAATATACCCAGTTTTTCCTCTGGAAATAACAAAACATTTCACCATTTCCATGTATTCCAGAAGGTTGTCAAGCTGGCACTGGAAGTCAGGTTTTGTAATGCCTTGTCTAATGTTGATAGATACAGAGCAAATAGAGATAGGAAAAAAAAGATAGCTAATATAGAGGGGTACAGATAGAGAGGAAGAGAGAGAGAAAGAAACAGAGACAGAGAAACAAAGAGAAACAGATTTTTAACCATTCCTCTAGAGACACAATAGCAGGACTTGCTTCCTAGGAAAAAGTAAATTAAGACAAGAAAACAAAACAAAAATTAAATCTAAACACAAAAAGTGCCCTGGAAGAAAAAGAATCTGGGCTAGGAGTTGACTTTATGTAGTAAAAAGAACAGAGTTCCAGAAATATAGAGAGCCAAATTGATCAGAAATGATTTTGAAATACATGGATATATTTGAAAATATGAGTTTGAAAATTTTGTTGGAAACTAAGTGGAAGTAAGTTCAGGCTGTGTAAAACAATGCCAAAGTGTTCACATATCCTAGCTTTAAGATCCAGAACTTGTCCAAAGATCCACTTTCACCAAATCTCATTGTGCAGCTTCCTAGGAATAAGTAGAAAGAGGGGCTAGATAGAAGATTGAGGTGAAGACCACAAACGAGTAATACATTTATGAAAATTGCTACTTTCTTATTCTGAACTTGAAGATGATCTAGAATTTCTGAAAATTTTTATTGAATTCTTTTTAAAAAATATTTATTTATTTATTTAGTTGTACACGATGCCTTTATTTTTACGTGGTGCTAAGGATTGAACCAGGGCCCGCGCACGTGCTAGGCAAGCACTCTACTGCTGAGCCACAACCCCAGCCCTGAATTCTTAATTTAACTGATGTTACACTGTATCTATAAATACATTTCAATAGTGATTATGCATCTGTTTATTTTTTTTTAATTGTGTAGAGAATTTCTCCTCCAAACATGATTCTTTAATCACTAACATCAAAATCTTGTTTATATCCAAACTCCTAGAACCAACTCCAACTTTTGGGGGGTAGAATTCAGAATCTATATTTTTTTTGTTGTTTTTTGTTTTTTACAGTAGTAGGTACAATTCATTAGAATTAAATGAAAATATTATACATAATTTGTCAATCTTAAGCAACAGTTGAGTATATCAAAGACACTACTATAAAATATAAACTGGAAAAAGACAAAATTTCATATTAAAATTTAACCAGTTTTCATACATGAAGTAATCATTTAGATAAATCATTCTTTAGCATGATATTTTAATATGTTAAAAATGAAAACAGAACAATTACAATATCATTAAAGATTAGTTTATGGCCTCATCAAATAATATATTTCTTTTAATTTAATTTTAAGAAGTTGTAAGATACTTTACTTTTATAGAAAACAAAGAAAATTAAGATAATATTACACACTAAGTAAAACTTATGATGGAAAGAAAAACAGACTAAGTTCCAAAATATGGCAGCAACAAGTGACTATGGGACTGTCTTAGGAATCTGTACAGCTGACATGATCATCTACAGTGAAATAAGATTACAATCTCCAGAGTCATGGGATAATTTAGAAGTCCTTTACTTTTATATTAAGTTCTTAATGTCCTTGACTATACTTTTAAACTTGATTTCTTTTTTTTACTTGTTTAAATGATCATCTCAATATGCTCATCTTACAAGAAAAAAGATAGGGCAACCTAATAGCACTAATATCCTGCATATTTCACTGTCACAGTGAATCATAAATGGCCATGTATACAGTAAATTATTGATGGTTGGGTAGATAGAGAGATAGAACCATTACTGCTTTGGCTACTTTTAAGAATGATTGATTCTAACATAGCTTCAAAAGTTACTACAGTGCTTTTCATATATTAAATAAAAAGCTGATTCTTGAATATCATCCTAACACACTAACGCCATTATGTTCACTTGAACAAAACAAAAAAAAATTAAAGTCTAGAGGTGAAAACAACTACACCAACAATGATGTATGCTTTAATATAAGTTCAATGATGCATTTTAACACAGCCACCCCTTGGTAGAAATCATTTCAGGTAATGAACTTTAGGATATGTTGCTTCAAATCCACCATGCTTAATTGATAGTCCATAGATTCTCTGTTGGAGATATCATGGTCTGCAGTGGGTACCAGTTAATTGGCACATCTCAGTGGAAATTGAAATATGCCAATTAGACAATGATTATCTCATTTAAATACATAATTGCTCTTATGAACTATCAGATACATATGAAATTAGAATGGATTTTTGAAATGCAAAACATTGACCAAATTGTATATGTACATAATTAAGACAAATTAGAAATGCAGATGTTGGGCATGATAAAAAGCATTATCATCAAGGAATATTTCCATTTTTTGTGTGCAGCAGTTTAATGAGTATCATAATCCATCTGGTCAACACAAACCCAAAATACACCTAATAACAACAGTCAAAATATGAATTTCAAATATGCATTAATATTCTACACTAATATTATTTCAGAAATTCACCAAAGACAAAAGCTGCACAGAGTTTTTGCTTTTTTATACTGAAATGTTCTTAATTAAGATAACTTTTTGCAGTGAACTAATTTCTCATGGCAAGGACAAAATAATGATTTTTACAATTTCAAAATAATTTTTATGTATGTAAGAGTACAAATCAAAAGGATGTTCCTACAATTAATACTAAGATTATTAATATGGGCAAGTCTTTTTCATGCAAAAATGTACTTACTACAAAGAATCTTTCATAACATTGAGGATATCAAGGAATGATAAGGTATTGAGAGCATCTGTAGCTGTTAAGGCATTGGTAATGATTTACCAAGAATTCTGCCCTTACTTCATTAGAAAACTTAAAATGTATGTTTTTGACAATATATACTCAGAGTACTTGTGGTATTACAAATAAAAAAGGACAATGTCCTGGTGATTTTCAAATTAAAATAATTTCAGGCAATAATAAATTATATTTTGTGCTATTTACTTAGAAATATGTGTATATATATTAGAAAAATAAATTTTATGTGCAATTAAGCAGCCTAAACAAGTAAGAGGTAATAATATTTTTTAAATATTCAAGCCCAGAACACAACCAAAATTTTAAAACAGAAAATCTTAATACAACTGAATAGAATAAACAATTAATGTTTCATTTGCATAATAAATATACATATTGGTTAATTATTTTTAGTTAGCATTCATCAAATATTTAAAACATTTTAAAAATACTGAAAACATATATGATTAATTACATGTTTAAGCAGTTTTTTTAGTTTTATTTTATTTTTTTATTTGAAGTTGTATATATAACAGTAGCATGCATTACAATTCATAACACACATATAGAGCACCTTTTTACATAACACTCTTTGTTTACAAAGTATATTCATATCTTAAATCATGCATTTAAAATAGTGATATTCATCTTATCTACCATCTTCTTTTTTTTTTTTCCCCTTCATACCCCTTGCTCCCTCTCTTCCCCTCCCTCCCCATTGAACTTTATGGTGTTCCTCTAATCCTGCTATGTTCCCCGACCCAACCCCACTGTGAATCAGCCTCCTTATATCAGAGAAAACATTCCGGCATTTGGATTTTTGAGATTGGTTAACTTCACTAAGCATATATTCTCCGACTTCATTCATTTACCTGAGAATGCCATTATTTTATTCCCTTTAATTGCTGAGTAACATTCCATTGTGTATATATACCACATTTTCTTTATTCCCTCATTTACTGAGGGGCATCTATGTTGGTTCCACAACCTAGCTATTGTGAATTGTGCTGCTATAAACATTGATGTGGCTGTGTCCCTGTAGTATGCTGCTTTTATGTCTTTTGGGGATAGACCCAGGAGTGGGATGGCTGGGTCATAAGGTGGTTCCTTCCATTCTAATACAGAGCAATAGTAACAAAAACAGCATGGTATTGGCACCAAAATAGACTGGTAGACAAAATTGAGGACACAGAGACTAATTCATATAATTTTAATTATCTTATATTTGACAAAGTTGCCAAA
Source organism: Tamias sibiricus (assembly GCA_025594165.1). NCBI lineage: Eukaryota > Metazoa > Chordata > Mammalia > Rodentia > Sciuridae > Tamias > Tamias sibiricus. The sequence continues at coordinate 29,855,589 of CM046665.1, forward strand.
AATGTACATTGGAGAAAGGATAGCCTCTTCAACAAATAGTTCTGGGAAAACTGGAAATCCATATGCAGCAAAATGAAATTAAACCTCTATCTCTCACCATACACAAAACTCAACTCAAAGTGGATCAAAGACCTAGGAATTAGACCAGAGACAATACGCCTAATAGAAGAAAAAATAAACTCTAATCTCCAAAATGTCGGATTAGGCCTCAATTTCCTTAATAAGAGTCCTATAACACAAGAATTAATATCAAGAATCAATAAATAGGATAGATTCAAACTAAAAAGCTTCTTCTCAGCAAAATAAATAATCAGTGAGGTGGATAGAGAACCAACTAATTGGAAACAAATTTTTACTACATTCACATCAGATAGAGCACTAATCTCTAGAATATATAAAGAACTCAAAAATCTTAACACCCAAAAAAACAAATAACCCAATCAATAAATGGGTCAAAGAACTGAAAAGACACTTCTCAGAAGAAGATACATAATGAATCAACAAATACATGAAAAAATGTTCAACATCTCTGGAAATTAGAGAAATTAAAATCAAAACTACTCTAAGATTTCATTTCACTCCAGTCAGAATGGCAGCTATTAAGAACACAAACAATAATAAATGTTGGAGAGGATGTGGGGAAAAAGGCACACTCATACATTATTGGTCGGACTGCAAAATGGTGCCGCCATTATGGAAAGCAGTATGGAGATTCCTTGGAAAACTGGGAATGGAACCACCTTATGACCCAGCCATCCCACTCCTAGGTCTATTCCCAAAGGACTTAAAAGCAGCATACTACAGGGACACAGCCACATCAATGTTCATAGTTTTATTTTATATTTTAAAAAATATTTCATTAAGCTTCATAGATTATTTCTTTAGAAAAAAATCTTAAAATGTGAAATTAATTGTCAAATATAAAAAATTCAATAATTTTGACACAAATGTTAAGTCCAGAAACATTTTTATATCAATTTATAGTCTCATAAAAAGTGAATATTTCTGTTTTCCTGATAATTAGTCTGGTAGGCACACTATAAAATGGTCAGAACTCCCCTGTCCCATGGTGTGAACCCCTTGTGTGGTCCCAGCACCTACCTGCTAGTGGGATCTTGTTGATTTTGTTTTGTTTTGGTTTGGCTTTTGACTGAACTTTGGGACACCCACCACTGAGCCACATCCTCAGCCCTATTTTTTATTTTATTTAGAAACAAGATCTCACTGAATTGCTTTTTGCTGAGGCTGGCTTTTGAACTCACGATCCTCCTGCTTCAGCCTCTTGGAGCCCTTGGGATTAAAGGCATGCAGCACCACTCCAGGCTAGGATCTTGTTGATATGATACAGTATGGCTGACTTGATGAGGTTTTGTCATATGCTCAATAGTGATGAATAGTCCTGTGTTAACATTGTGTTATGGAAGGCTGTCCTAACTCACTGGAGGTGAAGAAGTCAGAAAGAAATACTGCTGACATAGAAAAAGCATACAATAATGTGAGCTGCCTGTGGAAGTCAAGTAGGAAAAAGCTGAGGGCAGCCTTTGGGAATGAAAATGGGCCCATCCACAGTTAACAGGATGAGTCTCTCAGTCATACAGCTGCATGGAACCAAAGTGGGCATGAAGAACATGGCCAGCCAAATATCTGCTTTTAAGAATGCAAATAGAACCCCACCAACCTATGCCTGGGGTCCTGACTCACAGACACACCAAAATAGTAAATTGTGTTATTTTATGCCACTAAGTGTGTGATAGCATTTTATGTCATAGTTGAAAAACAAATATACTTGCTAGATATTGTCATTTTTAAATTAGTGTCAAATAAATAAATAGCATCATTTGAATTTAATTTTCACTTCTTTGAATTTTTGTGATCTTCACACCTCTTATTTGGGGACTTAAGAAATATTTATTAGTTTATACTCATCTTACTTTTATCATTTCTGAGTTGCTTCTTTTGGGCACTTTTAAAATTATGTTTGTTATATGCTAATAATTTTTTCCACATTCCATTTAAAATTTTATTTTTAAATTGCTTATCAAGTTTTTATAGACAAATTTTGTTTTGAATTATAAATTTTCATATTCTAGATTTTTTTGCTTGTATTGACACTTAAAAGTTCCCTAATGAAATTATTTTTGATTGGTTTGTTATTAGGTCATTTATATTTCATTATTGAAATTTACACTATAAAGTGTAATGGAAGATTCAAGTGTTGATTTTTCAGTCAAAATGTTCTCAGATTTAACATTATTCATCATATTTTCACTTTCTTTTTTTGCTGTTCAAAATAAAACTCATTACACACCAACTCCAGAAGTGTCCTTTCCCCATCTTCTATCTTCCCTGCTAAACACAATGACCATGCTCTTCAAACACTTGTTTCATGATATGAAAATTATCTTCAGACACTATGTCTGACATTTTGCCTTTTTGAAATTCACCTGTCCTTTGAAAATATAAAACTAAAGCCAAAAACACCTCCATGAAATATATCTTGATGATTGTGTCACATGCTAAGGAACTCACATTTGGAATATGGACTAAGTCTCTTTCTCTTTCCACATGACAGTTTCCAAAGCAGTGCCTGACTACTTTCATAGAAAATCTCCTGCTCCTTTGAGTCTTATGCCATTCTTCTTCATTCTCATCACTGCTTCCATTTACCTTCTCCATCCCTGCGCATTGCATTTTGAAGAATATTAACATTGGATCCAAATCTTCCTTGCCACAATTCCTGTTACTATTCAGGTATTTAGAACATCCATGTGCATGGCTCATCCAACAACCTAGGACATTTATTTTAAATTTCTTCATATCTAATAAACTTGTACTTCAATCCCCTATAATTATCAATAGAATTCTCATCTTAACTGAAGAAATTAATCACATAGAAAAATCACTACTTTTGAGAGCAATGTACTCAATTTGTGTACTGAAGCAAGTGTTCTTCAGCTTTATTAGTACCAACAGTTTAGTAATCGCTCAAATTACATATTGTCAGACTGTTTCTTCCTTTACTTTTCTTCTTACTCAACTAAGATTACCAGTTTAATAATTTAATAACACTTATAAATTGTGGTTTCATTTCTTATTATTGTATAATAAATTACAAAAACTAAGAGGCTAATTAAAACAACAAAACAAAACAAAAACAAAAGCTCCACATTTCTTACCTTACCATGTCAATAATCAGGAGAACAGTGAAGTTCACCTGGATACTCTGCTCAGGCAGTCATAAAACTGCAATTAAAATATTAGCTATATCTCTAATCTCATGGGAAACTCAAATTCCTCTTTAAAGCTCATGTGATGATTGGCAGGATTTATTTTCTCATATTTACAGAACTCATAGAAATTTATTTCTCCCAGACTAGTGGAATAGAACATCCGAATTCAAGGAAAACCTAAATAATGTTAGGGGGATAAGTGGATCAAAACTTACCCAGAACAATCTCCCCATAACTAAATATTAAACTAATGATAGCCTTAATCACATTTGAAAAACTCCTTTTCATTAATTATATAATTCAGCTTAATTACAGCCACACCTCAGCTGGGAATTTTAGGGTCCATCATACAATTTTACCTACCAGATAAACTTTTGACCCTCTATCATTCGCATTTGTACCTCCTCTGCAAAATAACACTGCTGTGTAAGCCCCAATGTCTGCTTCTTTCACCTAGAAGCACTTTGCTAGGTCAGGTAAAGAGTTGCATGATATTACATTTGAAACTCAGATTTCTCTTTCAGGTCCCATATACAATGGGAATTTGTTTACATGGCTCTTCTTAAACATATCAGCGACACTTTATAGTCAATACGTACAAGACTAATTCATGTTTACTTCCTTAAAGCCTCATTCATTCTTGGGTTCCCTCAATTAATAAAAGACATTGCCAGATGCCAGGTGCTCAAGCTAGAAATCTGGCAGTCAATTCTGAAATGTCAAAGTCCCTCATCCCCAAATACCAATCTCTAAACACTGGTAATACTAATTAATAGATGCCAAAATTATCTGTTAGGCCAAGGAACTCCTATATTGGGTTATCATGTGAGCAAGAGTAAACTTTTGATAAGTCACGCATGGGAAACTGGAGCTCCTCAATACAGTAGTGAGCTTACCGTGAGCAATGTGGATATAGATTCTTTGAAGTTGAATGCTGTAAGCTACCTGGTACCGAAAACGGGAGGAGGAAAACTCTCGGAGGCAGAGTAAAGCTTTTACTACTTTTACTTCTACTTTCTTAGAGCTTAGAGAGGGAAAGAAAGATTTTTAGAGAGAAAGATTAAAGCGAGCTTTTAAAGAAAGATAGAGCTTAGCTTAGAGAAAGATTAGAGCTTCTTTCTTCTCTCTTCTTAGCTTAGAGTCTTAGAGTCTTAGAGAGAAAGAAAGATAGAGCTTCTTCTTCTTAGCTTAGAGTCTTAGAGAGAAAGAAAGAGCTTCTTAGCTTAGAGTCTTAGAGAGAAAGAAAGATAGAGCTTAGCTTAGAGAAAGATTAGAGCTTCTTTCTTCTCTCTTCTTTCTTCCTTCTTCTTTCTTCTGTCTTCTGTCTTCCTTGGGAGCCTCGGCCTAACTCTGACCAGTCATTACTTCTTCTATCTGGTTTCTCTTCTGTAACCACTCTGCCTACGTTCTGGCCGCTCTGATTCTTCTGACCGACCGAGTGACTGCCCGACTGACTGAATTCTCCGTTCTCCTAACTCGGACTGCTTTCACCCGGTTATATACCTTCAGCTTTGCGGGTGCCTACAGGTGCGTCACATACATATCAGGTGGAACTTATGGCTTCCAGCTAGCTGCAACAGCCCTTCCTAATTAGGGCTCCTTCAGAATGCTACAACAAATTTTAAAAATTAAACTGTGTGACATCAGCTTAGCAGGTAACTGGCAATTTGACAAATAAATTAATAGAGAAAGCCTGAATTTTAGAGAAAAATTATGCAACAGAAAAATCTTTCATAAATATAAAAAAGACAAACAAAAAAAGGAGTTGTCTGTAATAACTTGAAAGTCAGAATCCATACACATTGAGCCTATGACTCCAAAGCATGAACTGGGAAAGAGAATCACAAATGTGTGTGTTTGATCATCACTGGTCACGATTAATAAGGTATTACAATAACTAGATGAGCTCAAGAATGCACTAGATCATTTGGAAAGAGACATGAAAGCAAAAGTATCACACAGTAAGTTGGATACTTGCAAATTCAAAAAAGCTTCTACCTCTGGATTTGATAACATAGAACATTGATTAAAAAGTTTTTGAGAGCAAAATTTCATTCTGCAGGCAGACCACTTGAATTTGTGGCTTCCCCATTCAAGCAATGTCACTAAATTCAGGGAGACAGATGTTAGATCTAAAAAACATAAAATAATTAGTATTAAGAATTGCATCTAATTATGTTTGATGATTCATGTTTATGAGCTAGTGGCAAATAGATCAGAAACATGTATTTATCTGACTTCAAGGAAGCAGAGCATGACTCTTTAAGTTTAGGATCTCTATAGTTATGGTCTATCAAAGGGTTCAGTATGAAAAAGGGGTGACAAGAATAACTTTGCAGTGAAGAAACCTAACAAACACTATCTCTGTCATGTGATCCAGGACAATATCAAGAACAATAAGTCAAGTTGATGTTACACATGTACCATGGTATATTGTCATGTAAATGTCATTTAACCTCTGTGGACTTTCTTCCTCAAATCCATAAACCTTGCTCTTTGTTCTTTTCAGGCACTCAGCAGATTGGATGATTCTTACCCACAAGGCAATCTTCTTTACTCAGTCTTATCAAGTCAAATGCTAATCTTTTTCCCAATCACCCTCACAGACACATTCAGAAACAATGATTTACGAACTCTCTGGGCATCCTGTAGCTCTAACTGGCTGACGTATAAAATTACCATCACCAGCCATCACAAATATCACATCTTTAATGACAATTACACATCTGAGTGTGTAAATAAATGCTTATTTATGTGATTAAAAATAACAGATGTAGTTTCCTGAGATTTGAATTTTAAGGTCATTTGTCAGCATTAAATATATTGCTGTTTCATTCCAAGTACTAAAGTGGAATAAAGAATCTAAAAAGAACAAGGAAAAAAAAAGTGCTACAAGTGGTAGATTTGAAGGTATATCATTCCAAAGCTTTTCAGAGTAATAAAACAAATTATAGTTTTGTGTGCGTCCTTCTGCCCCATTGACAAATTTATAAGAATTTTTCTTTTTATGAACTATCTTCAGATCTTTGATTTTATTTTAAAATTTACAAACATGTATGGAAATACTTTTGTCACATCTTTGAAATAGAGGAGCCATTGCTTAAGCATTCTTTTATGCCCTTAAATTCTTAAATGAAGTACTTAGGTAGGAAAATTGGTGCCTTGTTTTTGGCTCCAGAAGTATAAGCTCACTTTCTAGATCCTAACCAAGTATGATATAGAAAAATAGTTAAATTGATCATGATGTTAAATTTCCTATTAATGAAATATTTGATGAGTTAAGATTTATCAAAAGTAGAAATTCAGGAATTTAAGACAGGTAATAATAAATACAGCTGGCATTATAATTTATTCTCTTTGAGTCTCAGCAAATATGACTCTGTATATTTAATAAATAAGATGCTTTAACACAGCATAATTCTATGTTGACCTTAACATAAGGACTATTTTATTATTCTACAACCTTTTCACTATGTAGTTCATCAATCAGAAGTAGCTACAAGTTATGTCAATAACAGATACTTGAATATCTTAATTGAGTTGTACAGTACTTGGAATCAACAGCGTTTCTCTGTTTTTCTCAGTATCCAAGTTCAATACTCAGTTACTGTTGGCTGTACTCAAAACTTACCTGGAACACAACTGTTTCTCTCCACATCATCTACCACCATCCTGCCACCATCAAAAATCACAGACACCAAGATGGTACCCATGGTTCCAAACTTACTGGTCATGGATGTCTGCAACATAACACATAGAGTAATCCTTTTAAAATATAAACAAGTTCGTGTATACTTTCTACTCAACACCAATATATTCCTGAGCCCCTCACAATCAGAGCCAAAAATCCCTATAGTATCTGAAATACACAGTGTAATCTTCATCCTTATTATGTCTTGACCTTCATCTCTTATTAACGCTATTCCTCATTCTCTCAAGATATTCAATCTTTTTTGTTATTTTTAAAATGTCTGGGTGTAGACCTTAAAACTTTCCTACATACCTTGATTTTTTTTCTCTGTAGATACAGTTTTCTCTCTGATCACATTCACATCACTGCTTTCATATCACCTTATTCACCAAGACAAACACTCTGAAATTTAATCTTCTTCCTCTAATACCCTGGTAATCCCTTATTACTGTTGGGATGTGAGATGTCACCCAAAGCTCCTGTGATAATGAAAGAATGTTTAGAATTGAAATGATTAAGTTATAAAAGCGTAAGCTAATAAGTGGGTTAATTCATTTGATGGGTTGATAATCTGATTACTGTGATGGGTGGTAACTGTAGGCAAGGGGGGATGTTTGGAGGTGGTAGGTCACTGGGGATGTGCCCTTGGGGATTATATCCTCCATATCTCCCCCTGCTTTCTGCCTCCCATGATCAGAGAAGTACTTCTCTGTCACACACTTCTACCATGATGATCTGCTTTATCTTGGGCCCAGACCAAGAGAGTCTACTAACCAAGGATTGAACTGCTGAAACCATGAGCCAAAATAAACATGTTCCTGTAGGGTGTTTCGGGTATAATGATGAAAATCTGGGTGACATATCCTTATTCCTGACTTGTTTTCTGATCACAGTATTTATTATTTAAAGTACCATATGCTTTATTTATTTAATTATTAACTCTCTTCCCTACTAGGATGTCTTCTTCATGAAAGAAATTGCCCATCCCAGAGACTAGCACCTGCTACATAACAGATGCTTACCTAATATTTTCAATATTTTTGTGCTAAAAAAGCATACATAGAATAAATGTGAATATTGTTTTAGTTATACCTGAAAGAGTAAAAACAATTTAAAAATAATGGTTCTTGATTGTACCTTTTTATATATTACTGGAGTTCCCTAATTAAACTCACATAAATAATGTAAACTAGAGTTCAGAGGATTTTAGTAATAACCAAGTTTTTAAAAGCTATGTAAAAGAAGAGAATAAAGTTAAAAGAAAAAAGTTAGGGCTGAGTAATTATTCCAGTCAATTAATTGGTATATATTAAATGCATGAATTTTCTGCTAATGAAATTCTCTTCATTATGCTCATCATTAGAATTTTCTTTAATCCTAACAGTGCTAGCCCAACATTCTTTTCTCTCTGCATTCTTTTACACAATCTCCCCATGTCATGCCTAGAAGGTCACCAAGTTAATTGGCTGTTGAGTACTTAAAGTAGTTAATTCCATCTTATAATTTATGTGATTTTCAATTTTGAAGTTCTTTGGTCAAGGTTACAAGATTAACATAACCTCAAATCAAGAACATGTATCTGGGCACAGCAATGCTTCACTAGTCAGTAGTTCAATGAAACTCCTGACAGGATATAATTGCATGAGAATTCAACTGCATTTACCCAAACTGGAGAGCACATCATCTTCTTCCCTTATAACGTTGGTTTGTAACACTTTCAAAGTATTGTGAATGAGAAGTGGGAATCGAGGGGTGATGAATAAGAATCATAACATGTTTAATTTGTTTTTCTAATGCTCAATTTACATTAGTAAATATGTATGCTTAGTGAGTATTATTTGGTTTGTTATAAAGTGAATTTCTCCACTTTTATAACACAATTTGTTCAAAATATACTAACTTGTTTACTTCTCACAAAGTTGTGCAAAACATTTAGTTTTATCTTTATGAGACATGGTTCCAAGATCAGTAACTTGTCCAGTATTTTGAGTGTTATAACAGTGTTATAAATCAGGACTCAAATAGGTCTGACTTAGGTATCCTCTTTCTTTTACAGGGGTTGCAAGCTTGTATAGGCAGCCAGGAAATAGTAAACCAGTGAATCATAATGGGTGTATGAAAGTAGAAGAAGATGAAGAAACTGGCTATTCAAAACTGCATGTCCAATCCATCAGGACAGCTCATACTTAAATTCAATTCATTGAGCCATTGCTGTATTGTAAGCCCAGAATTGCAGGATTTCCCATTTTAAGCCAGTTCATTGATTTCTAAACACACATCATTTGTAAATGTTATAATTTATTTTTGACAAAGAGCAGTTTGATTGTGGACTGCATGGTTAAATTAAATGTTGCACTATATCATATTCATTTTATGAATTTAAATAAGTAGCTGATAATTTTGTTCTTCATGCTGTTTCCAAAGAACCATTATTATCATAACTCATTAAATCCTATCCTCTTGAGATCCTCCAGATGAGTGGTTTCCAAACTGAGTCCCACTCAACTTCAGGATCCACAGAAGTAGTTAATGAGCCTTCGCTGTAGGGAATGAGAGGAATGCTGAGTATTTAGTGTTGCTGACTTGCCAGTCTTAATTCAATCAGAATAGCTTTTCTTTTCTTCGTTTTGGGGAATGTTGACTCCTAAATGTTCTGCTGATAAAAATTCTGAAAGTTACTGTTCAATGATGTGATTATCAGAACTTTTAATTACTAAGAAAGTGTTGATTCAAAGTGAAATAAAATTATTAAATGCATCAGTGAGTTTTAGAGTATTAGTTTCTACACCAGGAATTTTCATGTAACCACCATGAGATTAATGAGAAGGCTGGAAGTCTCTCCTTAGCTGTTTTTCCTAACACACATTCTAATGGAGTAAGTTTTTAGATGAGAAGGCTGTTTGACTTTTTTATTTTGCTCATTTACCCTCTATAGGAAGTAGGATTGCAGTTTTCCCAGGAGGAATAACCGCTCACAGGTATATGACTTGCTTCAGAGTGAAGTGTTTGGCCATGTGGTAAGCTTTGTTCTTGTCACAATGTTCATGCTTTCTATAAAAAATCTGTGTATTCCCCACCTCATGTGCTATTTCTTAGACCCACAGATGTTTTGATTCTTTTCATAGAATGATACAAAGACTTCTACCCTTTACCCTTTATGGCTAAAAATTGAACTTTTTCTTATCTTGATGTATTGTAACTTCTCATTTTGCCATATTTATGAATTTTTGTTGTTACTGTTGTTTTATGCAGAACTGAGGATCAAATCCAAGGCCTCATGCATACCAGGCAAGAATTTTACTCCTGAGCTACATTCCCATACACTCATTTATGAATTTAATAGTCATCAATAATACATTTGTAGTTTCTTTATTACATGTAAAAATTAAGTCACTTCAATATCTAAATAGAAATTTAAAGATTTGCATTCTATACAGTTGTCGCAAAGTTATAGGGGGTTGGGGTCTTTAACCTCCCTGTACCCGGGATGGACCTCTTTTGTCCAGCAAAAGAGGCCAGAGAGGCCTTCCCCAATGAAGAAGGCTAGATTGGGAAAGCGAAGGCCGCTGATATTCCCTCCACCCGCCTTTAGAAGGCTCAGGAACATACCGGGGAGTCCAGTCAATGGGTGCAGGAGCTCATTTATTGAAAAGGTGGACCATGCTTTATAATGGGTCATAGCCAGTCAGTGACCAGCAGGGCGGTTCTAGTTCTCACAGCCATGCCCTGCTTAGCCTAGGTCAGGTAACAAGGCATGGTAATGTGGCAAGCAGCCAGAAAGCCAGAGCTTTTCCATTCCCTTGGCAGACAGTGTAAGGTCCCAACATACAGTATACACTTTAATTTTAGCCAGACATCAAAATTTTAAGAATTGACAATAGGAAAACACTCAACGATGTTTTCAAGAATGTAGAAAATAATGAAAGACTATTCTCTTTCCTTTGTTTTAAGAGCAAAACATGAGTTATAAGGAACTGATTTTCTGTATTCTTAAAGACAAGTTGGTACCCTTACATCATCGTAGTCCCATTACCTTAAAACCAATCTAACACTACCCAGGAACTACCCATCCTATGTTCCTTCCTTCATCTGTATTTACCTGAGTTGTCATTTACTAGTTGAATTCTGTTCTTTGCATTTCTTTTTTATATTAATCTTCTCAGTGTTTAAACTTCACTTTCTCCTAATAATCCTCCCCAAAATAAGACTAGTGTTTTAATATATCCATATTAAAACTGCACATCTTCTTCTATTAGAGAGCAGAATTGCCCTCTTCTGAGCTTTGTGGAAACTAAATTCTGACTTTACCTTGAACTCAGGGGCACTTTACAAGCCCTTTTTTGTATTTTATTTTTTACTAATGCCTCGCCATTGGTGAGGCTGGCTTTGAACTTCGATCCTCCTGCCTCACAAACTGGGATTACAGGCGTGTGGCCCCTTTACTTTTAAATTGTATTTTTTACATGTAAGATTCAACACTCTGGGTGAAAGATGAATTCAGATAACTTGTTGCAAATCCATTATTTTGCATCCTGCTCATAGCAGTCAGTTATATGACAAAATCAGAGCCTATGAGTCAATGATTTTTTTTCATATTTAATGGATTTATTTCTTGAAAGTCCAATGTCCTACTTCTTCAACATCTGTAGTTGAAGAAGGAAAATATAAGCAAAGGAGAAATGTCAAGCTTATGAAGTAAACTCCCCCCTCAAAGGTAATTGTACATTCTCAGTAGGGACCATAAAATGAGGACCATGGAAGAGCTTCATTCAGGTATAATATCAAAGGACATCAAGAGCTTTCCACATTTAACATTTGACATTGTTTTGGTAATGAAGATAAGAGATCATGTATTTTAAATAGAATAATTACCACATAGTCTCTTGGTAATATCTAGAATGGGTCTTCTTGGTAGGACATCATATACGTGTACTTCAACAACTTGCTAGGTTGTACATATACTTTCACCAACATCTAATGCATTAAAGTTTTAAATGTGCTTCACTACATCTTTAAATGGCTTATGCATATGTAATACTGTGTATAAGTACTGCCATACAGTATCTTAGACACATATAAGTTCCAAACTGTTACTTCCATTCACTCACATACATAGGACCTTTGACATCAGAATGGAATTTATACTCAATCTAATCCTTTCATGATTTTTGTTAGGATGTGGCCACTTTAAAAATGTACCAATCATCTCTTTAGTTTAACCTCAGCAAATTTATCTAATTTTATGAGGAAGTTTTCTATGTCCAAATAAATTTATCATAGTCATTTCAGGCTATATCATTATATTGAAAAATATGATTCAAAACTATCTATATCCATAGCTGCCTGTCCATTAACATCACTCACAATCCAATTGCTATATAGAAATATCAAGTGGGCCTTGTAAAAATGTCTACACTATTACAAGTCCATTATAATGAAATTGAAAACTAGCGACCCCACACCTTCTCTGACCAGCACCACATTTTCCTATAGCAATTCGCTGCATATACTTCTACCGATAAAATACCACTCCATAATGAATATGCCTTCCACCCTGCCACTTTCCTAAAACTAGATTGCCACAAAACACTAGTTCTCAATCAGTACCCTGAAGATATTGAGTGAGAGTAGGACACACAAAAAGCACAATAGGACACCTGACAATATGTCAAGAGAGTTACCTATTATATGCTGATAGAAATTGAATTCCCAGAGATAAAATGTGATTTCTAAATGGCACATGGATTTCCATCTGACACGTTCTTACCACCTGTTTCTGATGAAAATTGAAAGAATGCTTGCTAGAGCTGGTCAAAAATTATCAAGTCAATCAAATCCACTGCTTCCTATTTTCAAATGCCTTGAAAATACAAATCCTTTCCATCTTCCTTGACTCCATGCTGTACCTCAGTCTCCAGACCCTGTGCTGCATTCTATTTCAATATCCCAAGATCTCATGTAGACACAACAATAACAATAGAAGTTTAGTTATAAAACAAATCAAGAATGAAAAAAATTTTCAAAGATGGCTGCCCTTGCCCTCATTCCAGCTTGTTTGCCATATTCTGTAGTTTTGAGCTAGTTTTAAGGTGTTTGGCTCTGTGCCTCTAAGATTAATCCCATTTACTCATTTGGACTTGTTTACTTTAGGTGTCCCTGATATCCAGGGTTTTTTGTTCTGTTTTTGTTTTGTTTTGGGAGAGTACTGGAGACCACTGAGCCACATCCCCAGCCCTGTTTTGTATCTTATTTCAAGACAGGGTCTCACTGAGTTGCTAAGTGCCTCACCATTGCTGAGGCTGGCTTTGAACTCCTTCATCCTTCATGCCTCAGCCTGTGGAGCCATTGGGATTACAGGCATTTGCCTCCGCGCTTGGCTGATATCCAGGTTTTCATTTTAGTTAGTTGATCCTGACATTTCTTATGGATCTGCTCTTGGTGTAAAAGAGCAAGATAGGTTCTTGTTTTATCTGAAGCTCATTTTGGAGGAAGAAATAAAGGTGATATTATGACACAGACATTCACAGACTATTCAAAGAACAAATATAATGCTTAGCACTGAGACCTTGGGAAGGATACCTTGGAAGTTATCCTGTCCTTTCAGCCATGTGCATGAGTTATGGGTAAATACAGTTTTCTATTTTTGGTGTCTCTAGGAATGTGATACATGAAGTCTATATTTTGAATTTTTTAAAATATTAAGTTGTATATTTTAATTTCCAGTTATTTACAGGACTGCTAGGGGAGAAAGGGAGATTTGGAAAATGTACTAGCAATGGCAATTATCCATGATTTCTGTGTATCTGGAAAAAAATTTTGATAAAGATTTTGATATTGAAAATCATCAATTATTCTACTGGAGCTGATATTGAAGATGCCCAATTAATTAGAATATAAACTTGGTAGGGTCAGTTTATATGATTCGTAAACACAGTATTCACAATTGTACACAAAAACAGGTAACAACTGTAATCTATAAAATAACTAATATATTCTGCTAATACTTAGAACATATAAGCACATTATCAGTCTTTTCCTTTTGGGTTTTATCCACCTCTATTTTTCCTGGCTATTCCTAAAGCAACTAACTATATGTATAAATTCATAAAGAATATATGGAAACTAATTTGCTATTTACTCAAACCTCCCAGGGTATAAAAGTACCCCTATTCTGTTAAGTTTTAGAAACTGATTAAATTGAATAGTTCTCAAAGAGTAGCTTTTGCTAAATAATTAATGCAATTTTTTTAAAGTATTTACCTCCAGGTTAGTGCCTGCCCTAGAAGCTTAGTGATACCTATGTCTTATTTTGTAGATAAATGTTTAGAGCTGAAATCCATTAAGACTAATCAAACCTGAGGCATTGTTGTAGCATGTTAATTTACCTGAGCCTATTAATTCTTGTCTGCTTCAAACCATATTTTACTTAACCAAGGGTCTGGAAAATAAGATAAAACCATTGCAAAATGCATATAAAATGCTAAATATATGTGTGTGTGTGCAAATATATATGGGTGTATAAATAAAATACAAATATTATAAAATCATTTCAAAAAAATGAAAGTTTACCTATAAATATTTGTCAGAAATACGTTTTATAATCTCAGAAATGAATAGCATCTCCTGCAATCTGTTAAGTGTACATTTGTTCCAAATGTAAAATAAGGCTTTGGCCAATTGTTTCACATGGTAGCAATGTCAGTGCAACATAAAGACAAAGTGTTCTACATAAGATATGGCAATTCTCTGAAGCCTACATTTGCATACTAAATATCAATCTAAAAGCCAACAGTCCTCAGATGCATTCACTTAAACTACTTTCCAAGGCAGAAAATATTAACTAATGATATACTATAAAGGTTTACTGGATCCAATTTTAGTTACTGATTGTCTTTTACATATGTATCCCTATTTATGAGGTTTGATATTCCATGGCTTTATCCTCCATAATAGATTTTATTTTAAAAACAACAAAATTTTAAACAAAATATAAAACTCATTCTGTATTGCAGTTTTCTTATGGTATTATTTGGATGGTTTTATGAATTAAAAAGTAGCTATAAAATCTTAATAATATTACTTTCCTCTGTACTAAAAAACTTGACATATAATCATGATACAGGTTACTTCTTCATTACTTAGTTATTGAATCAACTATGCTGAAAAGGATTAAAATATTGAGGAAAATGAAGAATGACAAAATTGCCTGAAAGACAACACAATGTTAAAATAAATCATCACTTTTCATTACCCTTAACTTTCCTCATTATGTTTCCTCAATTTTTGCATCAGCTTTCAAATGATATTTTTAAAGTTTTGTAGTTATTATTTGCAATATTATTTGTTTTTAGATTTTATTAAGCACAAGTGCAAATACAGGATTCTTATCTCTGCCACAATAACAAAGAGAAGGAATTTGACAAAAAATGATGTATCATTGTTACTAGTCAAACTAGAAGACGGAAAGGAGATGTATAGTTGTAATCTAGCCAGTGAAGAAGGTGAAACTGATCACATAAGCACAACCTTGGGGTAAGAGTCTTCATACTATACAATGCTTGTTAATTTTTATATTCAAGAATGATTATAAATGCTATATTATTATTTAAAAATAGCACCTTCTCAGAAAATCGTAACATGAGATAAAACTGTTCCCAGAATTTCCCCCTACACATTTATAAACTTTAACATAAATCTTTTTTTAATTTATTCTAATTAGTTATACATGCTTGCAAAGTGCAATTCCCTTCTTATTACATATAAAGAGCACCATTTTTCAAGTCACTGGTTTTACACAAAGTATTTTCATACCATTTGAGTTTTTAAACATGCACTTAATGTATTGATGTACAACTCATTCTGCCATTATTCCTATGTACATTATTCCCTCTCCTCCCCTTTCTCCCCTTTGTTCTATTTAACATTCCTTCATTCCTCTCATCCCCCCCCCCCCTTACCATTATAATTCAGTATCATCATAGCAAAGAAATCATTCAACCTTTGGATTTGGGGATTGGCTGACTTCACTTAGCATTATTTTCTCCAACTCTATCCATTTACCTGCACATGCCATGATTTTATTCTCTTTTAGTACTGAGTAGTATTCCATTGTGTATATATACCACATTTTCTTTATCCATTCATCTACTGAAGGGCATCTAGGTTGGTTCCACAGTTTAGCTATTGTGAATTGTGCTGCTATAAACATTGATGTGGCTGTGTTCCTGTAGTAAGCTGTTTTTAAGTCCTTTGGGAGTGGGATAGCTGTGTCAAATGGTGGTTTCATTCCAAGTTTTCCTAGGAATCTCCATACTGCTTTCCAGATTGGCTGCACCAATTTGCAGTCCCACCAGCAATGTATGAATGTGCCCTTTCCCGCACATCCTCGCCAGCATTTATTGTTGTTTGTGTTTTTGATAGCTGCCATTCTGACTGGCATGAGATGAAATCTTAGAGTAGTTTTGATTTGCATTTCTCTAATTGCTAGAGATGTTGAACATTTTATCATATATTTCTTGATTGATTGTATATCCTCTTTTGAGAAGTGTCTGTTCAGTTCCTTAGCCCATTTATTGATTGGGTTGTTTGTTTTTTTGGTGTAAAGGTTTTTGAGAACTTTATATATCCCTGAAGTTAATGTTCTGTCTGATGTGCTTATGGTAAAGATTTGCTCCCATTCTGTAGGTTTTCTGTTCACCTCACTGATTGTTTCTTTTGCTGAGAAGAAACTTTTTACTTTGAATCCACCACATTTATAAATTATTGGTTTTAATTCTTGCACTATAGGGGTCTTGTTGAGGAAGTTGGGCCTAATCCAACATGATGGAGATTTGAGCCTTCTTTTTCTTCTATTAGACGCAAGGTCTCTGGTTTTATTCCTAGGTCCTTGATCCACTTTGAGTTGAGTTTTGTGCATGGATCCCTGAAGTTAAAGTGCTTGTGGTAAAGATTTGCTCCCATTCTGTAGGTTTTCTGTTCACCTCACTGATTGTTTCTTTTGCTGAGAAGAAACTTTTTACTTTGAATCCACCACATTTATAAATTATTGGTTTTAATTCTTGCACTATAGGGGTCTTGTTGAGGAAGAGGAATTGGGGCCTAATCCAACATGATGGAGATAGTCTCTGGTTTTATTCCTAGGTCCTTGATCCACTTTGAGTTGAGTTTTGTGCATGGAGAAAGATAGAGCCCACGTTTAATTTCATTTTGTTACATAAGAATTTCCAGTTTTCTCAACACCATTGGTTGACGAGGCTGTCTTCTCTCCAATATATGTTTTTGGCTCCTTTGTCTAATATAAGATGATCGTAGATGTGTGGGTTAGTCTCTGTGTCTTCTATTCTTTACCATTGGTCTACTGGTCAATTTTGGTGCCAATACCATGCTGTTTTTATTTACTATTGCTTTGGAATACAATTTAAGGTCTGGAATAGTAATGCCACCAGCTTCCCTCTTGTTACTAAGAATTGCTTTGGCTATTCTGAGTCTCTTATTTTTCCAGATGAATTTCATGATTGCTTTGTCTATTTCTATGAGGAATGATATTGGGATTTTGATTGGGATTGCATTGAAATTGTATAGTGCTTTTGGTAGAATAGTCATTTTGACAATATTAGTTCTACCTATCCATGCACAAGGTAGATCTTTCCATCGTCTAACATCTTCTTTAATTTCTTTCTTTAGTGTGCTGTGGTTTTCATTGTATAAGTCTTTCACTTCTTTTGTTGATTCCCAAATTATTTATTTATTTATTTATTTATTTATTTATTTTAAGGTTACAGTAAATGGGGTGGATTTCCTAGTTTCATTTTCTAAGGATTTGTACAGAAATGCTTTTGATTTATGGGTATTGATTTTATGTCCAGCTACTTTCCTGAATTCATTCATTAGTTCTAGAAGACTTCTGGTGGAATTTTGTGGATCTTCTATGTATAGAATCATACCATCTGCAAATAGTGATAATTTGAGTTCTTCTTTTCCTATCCATATCCCTTTTATTTCTTTCATCTGTCTAATTGCACTGGCTAGGGTTTCAAGAACTATGTTAAATAGAAGTGGTGAAAGAGGGCATCCCTGTCTTGTTCCAGTTTCTAGAGGGAATGCTTTCATTTTTTTTCTCCATTTAGGATTGTAAGAGCCCTAATTGAGGATAGCTAAGATGGTGGTTAGCTGAGAGTCATAAAGGTGTTCAAGTATTTTCACCTGATATTCATGCATTTATCTAAGAATCTTTTTTATGCCCGTGAACACTGTGTGACACACCTGTAAACTTGAGCTGTTAGCACTTGTCCTTGTTAAGGCAAAATGTATTTAACCAGGGTGAGGTTAGTTAGAGGGGTGGTTGGAGTTGGAGAGGTTGTTAGAGCCGGAGAGAAAAGTTAGAAGAAAGAAGAATAAAAGAACATTTTCATTTCCAGTCTGCCTCCGAGTTTTCTCCTGTGGTATCGTTGCTGCAAGCAGCAATTGCTGCAAGCGGCAACAAGTGGTAGCCCATAAGGGGAACTTGGAATCGGCAGGTAAGAACTGAGAAATCTATAAAGATGGGTGCAAAAATAACCAAGTACCGAGTAATAAAAGCTATGGAAGAGTTTTTTGATATAGCTGATAGTGTGGAGGAAAGTGATTGCGAAAGCATAGCCTCCGCTGAGTCAGATAAGACCAGTAAGGATAGTATTGGGTGTGAACTCAAAAATAATAAAGATAAGAGCTGCAAAAGCTATCTGAGACTTGTTGGAAATAGCTGAAGAGTACATACTCTCCGTAGAATCTGAAACTCAGGATGTTGCTACCAGTGAAAGTGATAGTAGTAAGAAGGAGCCAAATAAACATGAAAGCACAGCCTCTTCCGCTGAGTCAGTTAAGACC
This sequence comes from Tamias sibiricus, assembly GCA_025594165.1. NCBI lineage: Eukaryota > Metazoa > Chordata > Mammalia > Rodentia > Sciuridae > Tamias > Tamias sibiricus. Next base: position 29,874,375 of record CM046665.1, read on the forward strand.
AGAAAGGACTGTCAAGTAGAGGAACCACTTGTGCCCTCTGTTCCCTCATGGGTGGAATCCATTACAGAAACCATGAGGGGTATTTCTGAGCATATGCGTACCCTTGAGGCAGAGATTAATGGCCTTTCTGAGTGCTTACGCACCCTCGAATGCCAAAACCCGCAGGAACTTTGGGACCTGCCAGTATTTGAAAACGAAAATGGGCAGAGGTACCACCAGTCCCTAGATTTTAAAACAATAAAAAATTTCAAAGAGGCAATAATGACCTATGAGCCCAAGCTCCATTCATGTTGAGCATGCTGGAGTCCCTTAACACTTTAACTTTAACCCCCTCAGACTGGAAAGGGTTATGCAAGGCAGTATTGAGCAGGAGACAATACCTGATATGGAAGTCACAATTCCAGGAGCTTTGTGTAGAAACAGCTAGAAGAAATGCGACTGCAGGCTTCCCAGACCATAATGTAGATATGCTAACAGGTGAAGGACAGTTTGCTGAACTACAAATACAAATGCAATATGATCCTGGTATATACGCACAGATAAACGCTGCCGCTGTTAAAGCATGGAAGACCTTACCAGGAACAGGTGATTTGCAAGGCAGCTTGTCTAAAGTAATTCAGGGGCCTAATGAGCCGTATGCTGATTTTGCTGACAGACTTTTAAGAACGACAGGCAAAATATTCGGGGATGTAGAGCAAGCAATGCCCTTAGTCATCCAGTTGGCATATGAAAATGCTAACAAATATTGCCAAGATGCTATAAGACCATGGAAAAATAAAAAGGACCTATCAATATACATTAGATTATGTAAAGACATTAATGATGCCTTTGTCACAGACAATGTGATTGCAGCAGCAATGAGAGATGCTTCCCCTCAAAATTTCACAAGGGCTCAACCTAAAAATTATAATCAATCAGGATATTCCAGGCAATATCCCCAAAGAGAAATAAGACCAAGCTCATACCGCGTCCCAGACCGCTGCCCCAGTTGTAAAAAAGGAAACCATTGGGCTAATAAGTGCAGATCTAAATTCAATATTTATGGAAACATTTTGTCTAGGAATTCAAAAAAATGGGCGTGGGGCCCAATGCCCCGGGGCCCACAAATGTACGAGGCATTAGAGGAGGAATATACTCAAACATCCATCCAGATGATTCCTCGTCACAATCCCTCCTACCCATTGACTCCCTTGTCAGAGGGACAAGAGGAAGTGCAGGACTAGACCTCTGTTCCACCACCTGAATAGTGCTAACACCTGAAATGGGGGTTCAACTGATTCCCACGGGAGTCAAAGGACCTCTTCCCTCAGGGACTGTAGGACTTATCCTTGGAAGAAGTTCTAAAAGCTTATTAGGTTTTCAAGTAACACCAGGTGTTGTAGACTCCAACTACCAAGGAGAAATAAAGATAATGCTTAGTTTCACCTAGAGGCATTAGCTCTGTTAACCAAAGAGATAGAATTGCTCAGCTGCTTCTCCTTCCCAGTTTACACAACTCATTCAAGAGTATGCTGCAGAATAGGAACAATAGAGAATTTGGTTCCACTGGCTCGGGACCCATGGCTTGCTGGGTTCAGGATTGTTCACGGAGGCCTATGTGCAAAATAAAAATTCAAGGTATAGAGATGGAGGGGCTGATTGATACTGGGGCTGACTCTTCCATCATTAATCTACAACAATGGCCCAAGCACTGGCCTCTGCAGAAGGCTTCAACCAGTTTAAGAGGCTTGGGATATACTAACACCCCAACACAAAGTGCTGCAATTTTAAAATGGGAAGATAATGAAGGGCATAAAGGAACTTTCCAGCCTTATGGTTTGACTAGCTTGCCAGTTACCCTATGGGGAAGAGACATTTTACAACAAATGGGGCTACACCTAGCAACCAAGCCTGCAGGTGTTAAAAATAAAAACCTAATTTATCATCAAAAGGGTAAAGAATATTTTTTTTAGGGGCCACTGAGAAAACAATTTTGAAGACACCATGGCTTTCTGATAAGGCCAGTTTGCTATCCTAAAGCTAAGATCCCAAGGCTTTCTGCTTCTCAGATTTGGAACCTCAATCCTGTTTTTGGAGGATTTGGGCCAGCCGTTACTGGACTTTGTAATTTGGGAAATAATTGTTATATGAACTCAATGTTGCAGTGCTTATGTAATGCCCCACATTTGGCTGATTATTTCAACCAAAACTGTTATTAAGATGATATTAACAGGTCAAATTTGTTGGGGCAGCTGGGCGCGGTGGCGCACGCCTGTAATCCCAGCACTTTGGGAGGCTGAGGCAGGAGGATCATGAGTTCAAAGCCAGCCTCAGCAATGGCAAGGCACTTAGCAACTCAGTGAGACCCTGTCTCTAAATAAAATACAAAAAAGGTCTGGGGATGTGGCCCAGTGGTCGAGTGCCCCTGAGTTCAATCCCCGGTACCAAAAAAAAAAAAAAAAAAAAAAAATTTGTGGGGGCATAAAGTTGAAGTGGCAGAAGAGTTTAGTATAATCATGAAAGCCCTGTGGACAGAACAGTATAAATATATCAGTCCAAAAGACTTAAAAATCACTATTGGAAAGATCAATAACCAGTTTGCAGGATACAGCCAACAAGATTCACAAGAATTGCTTCTGTTCCTCATGGATGGAATCCAAGAGGACCTAAATAATGCTGATAATCAAGAGACATAAAGAAGAAAATAATGATCATCTCGATGACTTTAAAGCTGCAGAACATGCTTGGCAGAAACATAAGCAGCTTAATGAGTCTATTATTGTTGCACTTTTTCAGGGTCAGTTCAAATCCACAGTACAGTGCCTCACCTGTCACAAAAAATCTAGGACATTTGAGGCCTTCATGTATTTATCTCTACCACTAGCATCCACAAGTAAATGTACATTACAGGATTGCCTTAGATTATTATCCAAAGAAGAAAAACTCACAGATAACAACAGATTTTATTGCAGTTATTGCAGAGCTCGATGGGATTCTCTAAAAAAGATAGAAATCTGGAAGTTACCACCTGTTCTTTTAGTATATCTTAAATGTTTTTTCCTATGATGGCAGGTGGAAGCAAAAATTACAGACATCTGTGGACTTCCCTTTAGAAAATCTTGACTTGTCACAGTATGTTATTGGTCCAAAGAACAATTTAAAGAAATATAATTTGTTTTCTGTTTCAAATCACTATGGTGGGCTGGATGGAGGCCACTACACTGCCTATTGTAAAAATGCAGTAAGACAGCGGTTGTTTAAATTTGATGATCACAAAGTTTCTGATATCTCTGTTTCTTCTGTGAAATCTTCAGCAGCTTATATCCTCTTTTATACTTCATTGCGACTACAAGCAACTGATGTAGCCACATGAGAATGGGAGCTGTGTTACTAGCACTATATAATTCAGGTCAGTGCTATTATTAAAAAACTGACAAACAATATTTAACAAGTATCACAGCAAGCATCCCTTACCAGGTACTCTTTATTTCAAAACAACCTTTTTAATCTGCTCCAAATAACAAAATAATTAACTAGCTAAGCATTATTATTCTTTTTTTTTTTTTTTTTTTTCCAACAAGGGAACCTCATCTTTGCCTTTTCAGCTAAGAAACTTTTAAGCTGCATGCTTTTTCCTTCAATAAATTCACAACTTAAGCCTCATTCCTGCCGGCCAGGACGAGAAGATCTCTCTTTAGTGTACACACAATTGTATTTTTTTCTTTATATATGTCTTTATGTCTGTGCATTTGTCTAAATTTCATGTAAATGTGACGTCAAATATATGTTTGTATGTTTGTGCATCTGTCCAGTGTGATGTCACAAATAATAAAACCAAACACTCATGAAAATTAATATTATAAAAAGAATTATAAAATATATATAGATAGATCCATATAACTTTAATTTATTTAAGTTTAGAGTATTCAAATTGGATAAACAATTTAAAAGTGAAGGTACCTTCAATTTTGATTTATAGGTGTCTCTGGAACTTCTCTTCAGCTAAGAATATGACTAATACTATATAACCTGATATTTTGGTATTTGACATGGGATTGTTTATTTGTAATTAACTTTATTTGTTTAATAGCTGATTAATTTGAATTATTTCAACAGGTAATTTCATAGAAGATTGCTGTGTATGCAGAGACTCGGGGGTTCCAGCTAACAAATTATTTTTCAAAAGTGCTCTTAGTTTTTTCTTTAATTTACCTTTAAAGTAGTGTTTTGTCAGTTAAATACCCTCAGTCTTTCTTTGATTTGTTCTTAAATTGATATTTTGCCTGCTTATATTTGTGGGAGCTCAAGCAGAAATGTGTGTGAGCAGAGATCAACTTTAATTACCTAATCTAATAATTCTATTTTTTAGTTTGACAACTCGCCTCTTGACTCAGTGCTGGAATGGCACTGCTTTTCCTCTAATAATTGATGCTTGAGTTTCTAGGTAGCGGGCCCTGAAGATTTGCCGGTGGCATTGTCTAGACATAAAAAAGTCGGCTGCTGCTATAGCTGCAGGGATCGTGGTCGCTACAAGCATCCCTGCTGCTCCAGCATCAAACAACCTCACCAGCAGTGTGGCCTCTGCTCTGCATGCATGGGGCCTCCTAGATCAACGTGTTATAACAAGTGGACATTTTGATCTTTCATTATTTGGGACATTACGGGACAATGCCTTGCGGGTGTTTGTCTTAGAGAACTCAGTGCATTACTTGATGGAACTTAGGGCAGCTGATTTGTTTAATGAACTTGATTTGCTATGGAACTTGGCTCATCAGCAGAAGGCTTGCCGCCTTAAAACCGCAGCATCTCCTCACGATTGGACAGCTGTTAGTCAACACACACATTTGATCCTGAAGGGCTTGATTTGATGGCTGGTAGCCAATGACAGGTAAGATCCCCAAAGGGGGACAACCCAAGACAGGCACAGTCGATCTGGATGAGGTCATCAGTCATCCAAGGGACAGTCTCATGTGGCCAACATATCAACCTAAGACGGAAGTCAAGGGCACAGCCTTGATTATCCAATGACAGGTAAGAATGTTGGTTGCACATGGGACGCCCTAGAGCATCCCCTCTTTTAAAAACAAAAGGGGGGAAATGTAAGAGCCCTAATTGAGGATAGCTAAGATGGCGGTTAGCTGAGAGCCATAAAAGTGTTCAAGTATTTTCACCTGATATTCATGCATTTATCTAAGAATCTTTTTTATGCCCATGAACACTGTGTGACACACCTGTAAGCTCGAGCTGTTAGCACATGTCCTTGTTAAGGCAAAATGTATTTAACCAGGGTGAGGTTAGTTAGAGGGGTGGTTAGAGTTGGAGAGGTTGTTGGAGCTGGAGAGAGAATTTAGAAGAAGAATAAAAGAATTTTTTCATTTCCAGTCTGCCTCCAAGTTTTCTCCCGCAATATCGTTGCTGCAAGTGGTAATTGCTGCAGATGGTGACATAGGATAATGTTGGCCTGGGGCTTAGCATAGATGGCCTTTACAATGTTAGGGTATATTCCTGTTATCCCTATTTTTTCTAATGTTTTGAATATGAAGGGATGCTATATCTTGTCAAATGCTTTCTCTGCATCAATTGAGATGATCATATGATTTTTATCTTTGAGTCTATTGATGTGGTAAATTACATTTATTGATTTCCTTATGTTCGGAGCCCCAGTTAGCCGCTACCACAAGGGGACCAAGCCCAGGAAGGTCCGAACAGCCTACCTGCCTTTTTTCCCAGCTGTGCCCGCCCACTTCGGAGCCACTGATAGCAGATGCTTCTGCCTGCAGGTCAAGGAACAGACCCCGGGGCTCAGGAACAGGGCGTATTACATGGGGATGCCTATCTCTTTTTTTTCATACTAACACCCAAGTTCTCATGATTAGTCTATCACTAATGAAATAACCTAATTCCTCTATTTTCTCACATACTACCTCACAAACATCTTTGCCAACCCCTAAGTCCCCCCTTCTACCATTAGATACTGTAAAACACCACATAAACATAGAGACTATACGGTAGAAGATAACTGATCTAATCATTTATGTTTAAAGTGTCAAAACTGTAAATATAAAAATAGAGGTTAACTGATAAATGGCAACACGTTGGGTACATTGAATGCTGTAATATTGATCTTTCCCGTAAAAGTGAGGCATCAGGTAACCTGTAGGGATGCTATAAGTCGATAGGGCAGAAGCAGTAATACCTCAGGCTTACACTGCAAGAGAGGAAAACACATAGCTATCATGAAAAAACAATGAAGGAAAATGACAAAAACAAACCAAGATACTACAGCAGTAGAATCCACAGAAAGCCCAGTAGGTGAAATGTCAGAGTAGGAGTTCTGAATATACATAATTAAAATAATTCAGGATTTAAAAAATGACCAAAGTGAGCAGATACAGGCAAAAATTGATCTCTCTAACAGAGAGATAAAAGATCAAATACAGGCAACCATCGATCACACCAACAAAGAGATAAGAGAACAAATATAGGTAGCAAAAGATTACTTCAAGAAAGAGATAGAGTCTGAGAAAAAAACCAAACAGAAATACTTGAAATGAAAGAAACAATAAGTCATTTAAAAAACTCAATAGATAGTATCACCAACAAATTGGATCACTTGGAGGACAGGACCTTAGATTATGAGGACAAAATATATAATATTGAAAATTAGGTTGACCTCACAGTGAAGATGGTAACATAAATCTTAATTTCTAAAACAAAATTCAACTTTGGAGGTAAGATTCAAGAGATTCTCGGCATTTTTCTAGTGGTCTCCCACCATCTTGTATTATAATGAGTTATGTAGTACTGTAATACTTTATGATCCATTCAAAATAAAATTGTTTTTCTTATAAGAAAATGCTATAGCACAAATCTTATGAGGATCTAAATCTTCATTTTATAGTTTTTACAAGAATCTACCAAAATACTGTGTAGTATGGCTTTAAAAGATTTTTTTTTCCTTGAAGATAACAGTTTGCTCAACTATAGGAAGTTATTGAAGGTTTCCTGAAGAATGGACACCAGTATTATCTTGTATGTTATTTCTAAAGATAATCAATTCATATATTCTTTGTTCAGACAAATGCAAGGCACTATTCCAAGGGAAGAGAAACAGTGTGGGGATAGGGAATAAAACTACCTGTGCTGATGAACCATACAGTTTAGAGCAGAGACAAATGGTGAACAACAACAAATGATGTACATGGACAGCAAGTGATGGGTGTATAAAACTTTTAATGTGCAGAGTGAGCAAGTTTCTGTGGGTACATCTTTAAACAACTGAATGATTGCTGTGGAGATAAGAGACCACAGCTGCAGTCCATGATGAGATTGTGGGAGGACTACACGCATATGGTATTAGAAGGACAGCAAGGAAGCCATTGTGTCTGGCATTATGTGAAAAGGGAGCAATAGATAATATGACCCACAAGGTCTGGCCAAGCCATGTGGTCTTTGCAGACCATGAAAAATTTCTGTGTTCCTAGAGGACAGGAAACACCTTCCCTTCAGTTCCTTGATAGTGTCACCGCCTTAATAATTATAACAGAGTACTTATGTTCTTCCTCTCATGGCAATTCTTCTTTAAACTGTTAGTGAAGCCACATTGGCACCGACAATTCTAGGTGGATTAACTAATGCCAATCTTCTTAACATACTGAGACCCTGGTTTTATTTTCTTACATTTTTCTGCTTTTTTTTTTTTTTTTGTAGCTGAGATTGATCCAAAGGATGCTTAACCAAAGAACCACATCCCCAGTCCCCCAGCATAAAAATTTTATTTTTATACACTATTTGGTTGAGGCTATCATTGAGATTGCAATCCTCCTGCCTCAGTCTCCTGAGTTGCCTGGGTTATGGGCTTGCCCCATCATACTGGGCCCCTGGTTTTATTTTCAAATAGCTACCTTACAGAGTACTGAAGCTGTGGGGACCCAGAAGTCTGGAGAGTAGTCTTTACATAAAGTCTGCATTGAGAACTGGGTAATAGGTGTTCAGCTTTGGCCTTTGCCTCTCTAGAATTTCAATCTGGGTTTAAGGAGGGCATGGTTTTGTCTGAACTCCTCTCTTACCTACATTTCTCTTGTCTTTCCAGCACTCTATCCCAGCCAAAGAATGGGCTTCTCTCTTCCTTTCACCACCTTGTAATAATCTCTGCATTTTCTGTTCTCCCCTCTAGTAGCCTTCACTCTTTTCTTTCTCATAACACTACAAGACTGTCTGGGCCATAAGGAGAGAATTCTCATAAATTATCTCTGGCCTTATTCAGATATTTTATTTTCTAAGTATACTATTACCATGACATGATTGAGTACTGACTTCACTGAGTATTAAGTGTGTGTGCATGCCCATGTGTGTGCATGTGTGGGATTACAATTTTGATGTTACATTATTGCTGTACTTTGTTTTTATGATTGCTACAAGTCATTTGGAAATTACCATTCAGTCATTCAGGAGTCACAGTCAACCAAGTCTGTTGAACAGATGATGATATAAATTAATGAGAAAGAGACCACTGGAGGAAGACCATTTTGAATGAGGGAATGATGGATTCAGTTGGTACATGTGCAGTTTGAAATGATTTTTGGCATTCAAGAGAAATTTCAGGCTAGGTTGGTGGTGGTACATGCCTGTAATCCCTTCTACTCCGGAGGCTGAGGTAGGAGGATCACAAGTTTGAGGCTAGACTGGGAAATGTAGTGAGATCCTATCTAAAATAAAATTTTCAAAAGGACTGGGTATGAACCTCAGTAGTAGAGAACTTGCCTAGCATGTGAGGACCTGGGTTCAAATCCCAGTGCTATGTGTGAGAGAGAGATGTATATAGAGAGATTTCAGTAGAGAGAGGATTAATAATTTTGGACTAAAGTACAAAGAAAGAAGCTAGAAATATAAATATGATATTATTATTCACATATACAAGATTTATAATATTGTTTATACAGTGAAATCAATGAATTAGACACCTTGACACCTCAACAACTATTTTAAGAGATTTTCATGAAGAATTACTAAAGTAAAAAAAGTAAGATTCAGTATTATGTGTTTATTTTGTAAACAGTAGTCATGAAAACAAAATCCCTGTGTGTGCATATACACTTTCACAAATACGCATTGAAAGGATTGACAGTTTACAGAACTATCTATGAAAATGCAAAAATGTGATGATGACTTGTACTATATTGTTTATGGGGATTATTTATACAGAGTCAGAATGTAGATTCTAAGGTAACAGAATGTAAATTTTAATATATTACTTAATAGACTTATCACTTGAATAATTCATAATATTGAAAAATAGCACTGTGTGACCATAGATAATTACAATATACTTAGATTTAAACTTTCCTGATACTAAGGTATAAAAAATTCTTCAAATTTATAAATAACAATCTCAAACATACATATATATTAGCATTGCTATATATCATTTCTAGCACATTTTACAAAATTATACTTAAAACTCATAATAACCTATTAAAGTAAATACCATGTTCTTTTATTCTATAGACATTCAGGAATATAAAAATAATTTGTATTTATCCAGCTGAATTTAAACTTAGATAATATAATTCAAGAGGCCATTGGAATTCAATATTTCCAAGAAAAAAATGAATTGATTTAATTATATGTATTTTCTGTTACAAATAAAATATTTATTTTTAATAATCTCTTCTTCACAAATAGAGGATGCTATCTCACTTGACCTTTTTATCAAAAAGTATGTGCATTTCTTCAGGGTTCCCTGGAAGAACACACAGTGTCAAATTCCCAAGATCCTAATAATGGGTGTTGCTTAGTAAGATTGGTGAGACACAATATTCACGATGAGTTGACCATAAAGTTAAATTTTTTTTATAAAAATAATAAACAGTTTTCATTATTCACTTTGAATTTTAAATTTTGCATAGCATTTCTGGAGGTAGAACTCAAAATTCTAAGTTTTATTTATTTAACAGAGTCTAAGAACCCACTACAGGAATGAGGGGGTTATGAGTTCTAATATGCATTATTTTTTCAAACTAGTGTTTGTCTTAAAAATTTATAGAATTATACAAATTAGGAGATTCTATAAACCAGTATTTTGAAATTAGCATTCTTTAAGAAGAGTACAGTCAAATAAACTTACTCTGCAACATATTGAGTTACCCATATGTGCATAGATATACATATATGTGTACTATGTATTTTTCCTCAAAGTTTATAATTCTAGCTTTATATTTTATATTTAGACATTTCTTCAAGGTTGAGAATGCCCTGTGGTGCAAAGAAACTAGTACCAGATTTATGAGAAGAAAGTGAAAAACAACAACAAAACAATCTGTTTAAGCAAAATCCTAGTACAAATTACCTCAGGTCAGAAAGAGTGAGGCTTATTGGAATAGAGTGATCACTGGGGAAGGGGTTAGGCAATCAAATCAGAAGTAGGCAGAACGTCAGGATTGAGGATCTGCACTGGAAGCCATCTGAGGTATCAAGTAAGGAAGAGATGTGCTTGATTTTATATTTTATGAATAGCTGTCTGACTACTGTGTAGACATACTGTTTGGTTTCATTTGCTTCTTACTATGTTTGTCTGTTTGATTCAGTCTAAATATCAATATTCTAGTAATGAAAGTGTTGGAATTATATATAGCAATTTAAAAGTTTTCTAAAAGTAAGGTATGTCTACAGGATAGAGGGTTCTGTTTGTCATATAGCATTGGCATCCCATTCACTATAATTCCTTTATCATGCAATTATTTTAGTATGATTTATTATTTTTATATGAATGTATGGAAAAATTTTATGTATCATAACATTGTAAAACACTTTCCAGACAATTTATCAAATATTTAAAACAACCTATATAGATTGAAGAATTGTCATTATGTTCCATAATATCACAAGTCACTAGAAAACACTAAGAGTATGAAACTATCTAGTATGCATATCTGATTGTGCCATTTCCTTACTCAGAGGTCTTCACTGAATTTTCTTACTCATGGGGTAGTTGCCAGTGCTTCACTCCACTTGAGCAGGGAAGGAGGAACCCTTCTATCTTAGTCTCTGCCTAAATCTTTAAATTAATCATAAGCTATTTCAACTCTTCCCACTGAGCTCCAAACTAATGAGTATAATTTGAAAAATATGCAATTATGCATTATTGTTTTTACATATGCAAGTCAAATTCTATTAAATGTTCTGTCCCACTATCTGACTAGTGTATACCTACCCAGACATGAAGTTCATTTTGAACATTTTGTGACGAAAAACCTATAGCCAAAATTCCCAAGAAAAAGTTCAGATTTTGTAAGCCTTCTAATGTATTTTATGGAACTCCAGTGTGGCATTTTAACAACATTATAATTTATGTTTCATTTTTTTTTTTTACTACTTCATGAATGGATTCCTAGAGAGCAGGTATGATTTTATTTTATTTTATTTATTTATTTTTTTAAATATTTATTTATTTACTTTAGTTGTACACAATGAAATGCATTTATGTTTATGTGGTGCTGAGGATTGAACCCGGGCCGCACACGTGCAAGGCGAGCACTCTGCCACTGAGCCACAACCCCAGCCCGGTACGATTTTATTTTATTCACTTTTTATATCTCTTTATTAACTCTGACACATATTTAGTTTCAGTGAAAAAGTGACTAATGACTTAAAAAATTAAACAATGATTAAACAGTGTTGACCTTTCCTTTAAGAATATATCTTATGAGATAATGTACTTTGCTTCAGAGAAGTAACTAGAATTAGTATGAAAATCCTAATCATAGAATAAAACTTTTTTGGAAAGATAATTTTATTTTATCTAATATACTTAATTTGCAACTTTATCACTTTATATGTGTTTGTGCATTCCTCCTTAGCAAACTTTTAAAAATAAATAAATTTTATTTTACTCATCCTTTTAATATATAAATTATTTTTTAACGTTTCTAAATTGGAATTCAGTTTGATCTATGAAAAGTGAGAGATCCTATTCCTTGGTTTACTTAAGGGTAGAAAGTGAATATAAAAGAGTTATGTAAAAGCTCTTTATTTTCCTTTATCTTCATCTTTGCTTTGTGTCCAAAAATTTTATGAATTAATCACTTCAAGGTCACCTGTGTAGTCATTTTCCTCCTGGCAAAATCTCTCACTAAAGTCAATTAATGGATCAGCTGAGAAGGCAGTAACCTTAGTAATTTTTACAGTGTTTAATCAGATGAAAAATCTGCTTTAATGTTATTTCATTTGGTAAGACATGGGAATGCAAGCAGACATACCAATCTATGGCCATATTCTAAGTCAAATTGCTATTAACTTCAAATTTATAAAATACTTAAATTAGAGAAAACTATTAACTAGAAAAATGAACAAAATTTCTTTGGTGGTTGTTTTTACAATTGAGAGAAAATAACCTTCCTACAGCTGGATGAAGGCAGGAAACTTTCCTTCAAGTGTACATTCTGAGATAGCCCCTAGATGAAATACTTCATAATCTTCCACTTTAAATTCCTAATTCTCTTTTAAAGAGAACTGTGAGAATTATGACAGGTTTAGATTAAAAACAAAAATATGATACCATTAGTGCATAAAATGCATTTATTGGATTCTTAAGTTGTGTGATAACTAGTGGTTATGTAATATCCAACACATATATCAACTATTACTAATTATGTGACAAGCTTCCTCAAAAGTTAAAGGATTGAAATATCAACCACTGATTTCTATTAGATATTAATGGTTGGCACTTGGGCTGTTCATTTGGTTAGTTATGTGAATCTCGATGCCACTTGACTCATATCATCTAATTTCATGTGCTATTGTGCTACAATCAGGTGTAGGATAGCAAAGTTGTTCTGTTTCAGGGTGGTCTGTAGAGGGCTTAGGAATTAGGCTGTAGTTTCTCAACATAAAGCAGTCATCTAAGTCTTGTTCACAAGGTAGGTTGGCCTGAGTCCAGGAGTGTGACAGTATACATCTTAAAATCTTATACTCAAAATCAGCAAAATACAGTTTCTACCACATTCAGTTACCCAAAGAAAACCCCAAGACTAGTTCAGGTTCAAGGATCAGAAACAGGAGATATTGCAAAATCACATGTAAAAAATAGATGTATGCATGCAAGGAGGAATTAAGAATCCATCTTCCTTGGTCAAACTTTATTCTCTCAAAGCCTTCAGCTAAGTGGATGAAGCTTATCCACTTTATGGAGGTTAATCTGCTTGACTTAGTCAACTGATGGAAACATTAATCTCATCAAAAATACCTTCACATCAATGTCTAGACTCCTGTTTTACCAAATATGCAGATATTGTGATGTAGACAAGTAGAAACATACATTTAATCATGAACACATCATTATTTCCCACAGAAATGTTCAAATGATATCACATCAGCTACAAATATTATTTCTAATAAACAGTATTTAAATAATTATAGTAAAAAGTTAATGAATGAACAGAATATGAGCAATAAATATGAATAACTCAATTCTAAATAAGCAGAGGTAACAAGGTACTCTTCTTTGCCTCTCTGCAATTTTATCCCCAAATACTAAGTTTGATTTAAAAAAAAAAAGTACAATTGTCTCATAATATTCATTGATACAGTGAACCATGGTATAATTTATGAAATGCAGAGAAGACCAAATGAGTTTGGAAAAATGCATGGAGAAGACATTTGCCCTGCAAATCAAAGCCAGTAGAGCTCAGTTATCTAGCATAGATGACATAAAAGTTGAGGGCCAAAGCAATAATCATTTAAATTTAAAACCATAGGAAAGGAGTGCACACATTGGACTCTGTTGTACCCTGTCCCTCATGTATACAAAGGGAAGATATGTGAAAGGTAAAAAAGAACCATCCATCCAAAAAGTAAATCCATCTGTTAGAGAGATAAGGTAGGAGAAAAAGAGAGTAAGAAGCAAGAAAAGAAAGTGAACATTTCAGGTAACTACAACACTTGATTCATATTTCCTGAAGCATAAAGACACACACACACACACACACACACACACACACACACACACACACATTCATATACCTTTCCCTATGTATTTAGAAACTCATATGAAAACAGGCAGAACTTTTCCTGCAAGAATTCTGCCAGCTTCTTTATTCACCTAATACATTTTTCTATGGAATGCTAAATACACACACACACACACACACACACACACACACACACACACACACATATGTATTGCATGAGGCTAATAAAAATATTAAAATAAGGCAACAGAAGACATATACACAAACTCCACACAAAAAGAAAAGAATAAAAATGGTGGTTAATGCTGGTACTGAGCAGATAAAAGTCATTTGTAGCACATTGTCAAAAGACAGAAAAATAAATGAAGTAGGCAATTAAAAACAGTGATACATGAGTTTAAATAATATTGTCAAATAATGTGAAAATGATGTAGTAGTATATAGTAACAAAACGGAAAAGAAAAGTAAAACCATCTTAGAGGGACGAATAATATTAGTCTATAGGCAAATGAAATCATTGGTACATAGATTCATGGAGAGGAATGGGAAAATCAGACAAAAGATGGTACTGAACACATAGTTTATTAAAATTAGAGAGAAATAATGCATTGTATGATGCATAAATAGAATTCAATTTAGCATCAAGTCTCAAAATATTTCCAAAAATAGAAAGACAAAAGACAGTTATGGAATTAAAGAACCCATAGTGTCATAATCAAAACAACATGCAAAGGTGATCAAAAAGCAAATAATTTATTTCAAACTTTAAAGCTCCTTGAGGATTTGGGAAACTAAACACATTTTCTATAAATAATGTAATCATATAGTGAAAGCAGAAGACTTTGAGCATGAAAAGAGTGCTCTTGACAATTTAATGGGAGAATAAGCCAGAGCAGGACTATGATGGCAAAGTGGCACATGGTTCTGTCCTAACAGGAAAAGACCAAAGCCTCAAGCTGGCCTTGACTTACCCCAGAAGAACTAGAAGACCATGGGGCAGCATCCTGGAATCTCTTGAGGAAAGAAAATGTGATTCAAGAATATGGCATACTGCTAAACCATCTTTAATCTATCAAGGAAAGATCTAACCATGTTTGAATTTTGAAGAACATAAAGGTTATACTTCTCAAGAAATATTTTTGAAGTCTACTTCTACAGAATGATTTTTAACCAAATAACCAAATAGAAAGACGAGAGTAAGAAGACTATGACTGCATACTGAATTCGTTAAATTGTACAAATAAAATCAAAGTCATTGTGAAAAATATAGTTATCAAAAAAATGTAAATGCTATAAATTGAAGAAGATCAAAACTGATAGAGTAATTTTGAAAGAAATAAAAAAGATAAAAACAGGAAATGTAAGTACGTGAATTTTCACCTTTTTATGTTGGGAATTAGAGCATCAAATTTAAATTCAAAACATCAAGACATAAATTTATATTTATATCTGTATTTAAAGGCATACATTTAGATTAGTGAATTTCATTTTTGCATTATAGGTCTAAAGTTAGGTAATAATTTTTTTTTTTTTTTTTTTTTTTTTTGTGGTACCGGGGATTAAACTCAGGGCACTCGACCACTGGGCCACATCCCCAGCCCTTTTTTGTATTTTATTTAGAGACAGGGTCTCACTGAGTTGCTAAGTGCCTCGCCATTGCTGAGGCTGGCTTTGAACTCGCGATCCTCCTGCCTCAGCCTCCCAAAGTGCTGGGATTACAGGCGTGCGCCACCGCGCCCGGCAGGTAATAACTTTTTGAAATTAAAATGATTCATAATTTATTTAAATTAAGGATTTATAAATTATATTTTTATAAAATATATAAAGCAAATATGGTTAAAATAACACAACAAAATTAAGTGGAAAAACGAAGAGAAAGAAGAAATTGAACAAAGTATTATTGTTCTAAACATCAATAAAACACTGTATATTAGTTCTTAAGGCCTACACATCAATAAAAACTCAAAGGAACTTTCTCAGACTAATATGTCTGATTAATTATTTTCAATCACAAAAAAAAATTATTTATGGTGTGATAGGTGCATATGTTGAGAATTGGCTAAATAAAACAAGTCAATATACAAATTACTTCACATATTTATTACTTTTTATAGTGAAAACACAAATTATACTCTTAGCTATTTTCAAGCATACAATGGATTATCATTAATTTTAGTCATTATGATGTTCAAGCAATCTCTCGAATTTTCTCCTTCTATTAGAAAATTGTTGTTCTTTGACCATAATCTCTCTTCATTAACAATCATTTTACTCATTGTTTCTATGAGCTCAACTTTTACATTGCACATGTCAGTGAGAATATTTAGCTTTCTATATACCTGGATTACTTCACTTAATATGATGATTTCCAGGTTCATAAGAGAGGATACATATGTCTAATAAAACATACAATGATGGTGTTTGCAAAAAGCGTATACAGAAGACAATCAAAAGAAGTCTCAACTGCTAAAGTTGTAACAATTTAAACAACATATATAAATAAAGGCCAGTCCAAACTAACACAAATAAAGTTTTAAATAAATAAATACATGAAGGAGAAGGGATATATCTACACTGATTCCCTTTATTTCTGGAACTCTCCATGTCCCCTTCCACGATCGGGCACATATATGGCCTGCACTTGTCATTGTCTCCATAGAATCCAACAGAGAACCTAGAATTCAGTAGGCAGTCTCTCTCTATATATATATTCAGTAGGCAGTCTCTCTCTCTATATATATATATATAGAGAGAGATAGACTGCCTACTGAATATATATATAAATTCCTCTTGAATAGACCAGTAAAATTACCTAACATCCATTTATCTGTCAAATGTAGATAAGGATGATTACCTAATTTCCACAAAGAAGCTGTGATGCAGAACATTTTTTATACATTAATTTGAAATATTTTACAAAAGATGTTGAATACACACTTCCAAAAATATGTTTGCCTGATTAGGTTTAAGTTGCATAAGTTAAAATATTTTTTGCTTTATACGAACACTTTTAATGTACAGTCATGCACTGTCTAGTGATATTTAATGACAAACCATGTATATGACATCGGTCCCTTAAAATCATAATGAAATTAAAACATTTCTATCACCAGTATAGTCATAGCCATCATAATATCACAGCACAAGGCATTAATCTTGTGATTGTCATGACACAAGTGAAAACAAACACACTATACTGCTAGTCACATAAAAATGTAGTGTTTACAAATACGTGTAATACATAATATTAATAATTGTAATATACAACCATGTACCTAGCTTATGTATTTACCATACTCTATTGCTATTTTAGTGTAGAGTTTGCATTATTTTTCCTGCATAATGCCACATTTTCATGGTTTTCAGTATGTCTCAGACTATTTGTTGAAAACTAGCTATTTTAAGTAATATTATAAATTGGGACTCTTGATTATTTCCCCCAAAAGTTGTTAGTTATAAAATAAGTTTCCTGAATGAAGTCTACAGAATGTGCTTTTTCTCCTGAATGTATTGTCTGATTCCCTATTCTGTTTGATGTTTAAGTTTGGTTTGTGAGGGGCCACCTTTGTATGATGTATATTAGTTGATTAGAGATTGTGCTCCCACTTTTTGGATGAGTCTGTGGTTAGAAAGCCTGTTCAGTATTCAGGAGTTTTCAGATTTTCCCTGAATTTTTTTCTCCCACCAGACCCTCTTATTCCATTATACCCATTTGTGTGTGTTGCAGTTAGTTAGACATGTATGGCTAGCTTGAAAGTCTTCCTCTTTCCTCTGCAGATGTGCAAAGACATCTCAGCTAGCAAATCCTTTATGTCAAACTTATTTCCAGAATCTCTATAATAAATATCTGTCTAGTCTGCTAATTTACTGTTTAGTAGAGCTGCTTTTTTTTTAATGTTCATATGCTGCTGATTTCATTACTTTTATTCACCACACTGTTTATTTGTGTGTGTTTTTTTAAATAATGAAGTTACTCTGTTTTTAACTGAAGTTCATTAATTTTAAAAATTTTTATTTGTGCTTTTAAGATACACATTATAGTATATTTCTGACATATTTTATATACCTGGAGTATAACTTCTAATTGTTGTGGTTGTATATGATGTGCAGTTACACAGGTTGTATATTCATATATTAACACTGGAAAGTTATGTCTGATTCAATAATTTTCCTGACTAAATGATTCTCAAATTTTTTATTATGACTGACAAATTTGAAAGCCATAAAATGTTGTTTTTTTTTTTTTGTGTGTGTGTGTGTGTGTGTGTGAGAATATTCAAGTTTGATAGTTGTTTCGAGAGACAGGTGATTCATTAACCTAAATGATATGCTATACAGGAAGTTGCTCTTTATTATATTGTTTTACTTATTTTATTTTTAATTTTTTTTCCCATATTTTATTGGTACATTACAGTTGTACCTAATGGTGGGTACATACTCAACATATTAAACTTAATAACCAAGCTGTGGAAACTACCTAGGTGTCCTTCAACTGATGAATGGATAAAGAAAATGTGGTATATATAAAATAGAATATTGCTCAGCCACAAAGAATAATGAAATAATGGCATTTTCCAGTTAATGATTAGAACTGGAGAATTTCATGATAAGTAAAATAAGCCAATCCCCCAAAATCAAAGGATGAATGTTCTTTCTGACTTGTGGAAGCTAAACATAAACAAGGGAGGTTAATAATAGAAATTCATGAGATCAGACAAAGGGAAGGAGCAGGGAGGGGAATAGGAAAAGGGTAGAGTTAATTGGACGTAACTTTCCTAGCCTTGTATTTGAATACATGACCGAGGGTAACTCTACATAATCTACAACCACAAGAGTGGGATCCTAAATAGAATAAGTTACACTCTGTGAATGTGTAATTTGCCAAAATACATTCTACTGTCTAGTATAACTAAAAAGAACAAATTAAAATTAAAAAAAAAAATTACCATATTTTATTTGTGCATTATAGTTGTACCTAATGGTGGGATTTGCACATACACACAATATAACAACATAATTTGGCCATTATCATTTCCCAGGATTACCATATAGTTTTAAGAAGACTGAATGCTTTTTAGGAATTCTCAAAGAATGTGAAAAAATTTATTCCAAGTTACTGATATATATTAATCAGCCAGTTAATTTATTTCAAATTCATGCTTTGTTATATTGAAATAAATTCTATAGTAAATATTAAATTACACACCACATGTTAATACCACTGTAGTCTTCCAATACAGGCATATTATGACAGCACTAATTCTCTTAAAGACCTTATTCCACAAATGCTTATTGAGCTTCTAATGTGATCCGAGTCCTGTCCTTAGGTTCAGTTCTACCACCTTCAATGAGACAAACATGACTTCACATGGTGGACAGATTAGTAATAGGCAAACAAACAGACACCCAAACAATTGTATGATAATAAGTTCTATGAAATAAAAGAACAGGAATATAGTACATGAAATGTCTGGATGAGGGCTAGAAATTTTGTAGGGCATGCACGTTCAGGAGCTTATGCTAGGATATCATCTCAGGACTCTATAATTTTCAAGTAGATAATAGAAGTCTAGTTTGTTTTGCATCTTTTCATGTTCTGTTAAAGAAACTCTAGTCCCATTCTTTTCATTCAAAATAAATAATTTCTAGACTTTGATAGTATTTGTATTGATTTTGCTATTTCCCTCAATGAATAAAGTACTTAAAAATGTAGCCCTAAGTGAGCCCAAGAGTGGCACTATTGTAAAGTGCAGTAGATTATTAGCAGCTGGGGCCTAAGGGGAAGTTGGTAGGTCACTAGGGCAAGTCCTGGGTGGAATGTGGGACCTTGCTTTCATCCTCTCTATGCTTCCTTGGTTATGATAAGAGCACTCTCACCCTACAAAGAGACTCAAATCAGTGGGACCGTCTTATCTTGGACTTTGACCTTCAGAATGGTGAAGAAAATAGATATTACCTTACTTCATAAGTTGTCTGTGTCAGGTATTTCACTGCAATGAAATGAACCTAATACAAGCAAACCACAAAAATTTGAATGAATTCAAATTTATTAATTTTGCTAGGGCTTCAAGAGTTTGAGTCATGTTAGGAAATTATTCTGTCTTCCCAAAATATAAAGACATCACAATGAGTTTTCTACAAAAATTATGTTGCTTCACTTAGTATATTTCTACTTTTTGTATATCATGATTAATGTGATACATGAATCTAACAAATTAGCTCAAAAGTCTAGAGACTGAGCATAAAGTATCTTTCTTTCCCTTCTAATTTTCATTTTCTCTTTCTCCCCTTTCTACCTCCCTTAAGTCATCACTTCTTTTTCTGTGCATTATGTTCTCATTTTATTTACAGACATATTTTGTCGGTGACATAAATACTATAAAACAAAATAGCGCAAATAAAAACTAAGGCAAAGGTGGAGGCAGTGGTGCATGCCCATATTCCCAGTCATTTGGGAGGCTGAAAACAGGAGATCTCAAATTTGAGGTCAGCTTCAACATCTTAGGAAGAACTGTCTCACAATAAAAAAAAAAAACTGGGGATGTAGCTCAGTGGTAAAGTGCCACTGGGTTCAATCACTAGCACCAAAAATGAATAAATAAATATATAAATAAATAAACAAAAAATGAGGCAAAAGAATATTCAAACAAGTTCACAAATACATTTATTTAGAAATATTGGACAAAATATCATATGTGACTGTTTTACAAATAATTTCATTAAGGTTACAAAACTTGCCAATGGTAAGGCAGAATGTGTACCAGTTAATTATGTTCAAACATTTCACAAAATCACTTTTTCTCTAGTATAAAATGCTCATTGTATGGTTAAATGAAAGGAGTTGTGGCTACGGATGAAGGGATTTGATTTTAAAGAAAAATCTCCTCTATTGCTGTTAAAAGTAAAACTTATGTTTTTTTTACAGATCAATCATTTAAATTTTTTTTTAGACTACTTAAACAGCTATCATTTAATTGCAGTTTATTACAATAAAATAAACTTCTCTGAGTCATATTTTAATTAGAGAATTTTGTTATATCATTGCCAAATGATTGAACTGGTGCAAAGATTAATTAAAAGATTAATTAAAATAGTATTGATTATAATAAAGTAAAAAAAAAACCTCACTTATTATTGCCAATTAATGTTTTTAAACTTTGCTAATGCCTATGATAATTAAGAAATTTAAAACTTCCTATATACTTAAATATTTTTGTAATTTTTTTCTTATCTAAAACAAAATAATGGCAAAAATTTTGTTTTATAACAACCAATGAAGTTGCTCTTCCATGCTTTCTAAATTATTAAATTAAATTATTTCTCTAGATAGTTATACTAGGCAATATTTATGACAATATACCATATATCTAAAAAATCATTACTTAATATAAAATTTAAAATGGTATTTAAAAACTCTAGAGGTTTCTTTAACACAAAATACAGTGTTGTATCATTTATGTATCAATGCATATTGGAATTAAATATAATTATATATTACGTATATCATTACAAAATTTTAAGCATTTTTAATGTAGATTTTGTGCAAATGTATGCAAAGTTTTGTGTTTTGTTTTTTATTACTTGAGGATTTTTCTCTTTGGATTATTTCAGTTTGAAAATGATTTGAATGGACATGGACTTTGGGGGCATATTTTAAATTGATATTATCTGAATTTCCTATTTTTTCTTTTTTGTCTGACACTAATTTGGGGAAAAATAGCTACTATAACTTTAAATATTTATTATGTTTTATTCTTTCTTTGTCTTCTGGGATTGCAGTTAGTCTAGGTATACTTGTTGAATGAATCTCTGAGTTCTTGAATATTTTTATCATATTTTATTCATCTTCCTTTTTAAATTCAGTTTGTGTGAATTTTCTATCTTCAAATCCATTTGCTCATTCTTCCTGTGTATTATGATGTGCCTTTTGCTAAATTTATATTATTTACTTAGGATTCTCTAGCTACAATAGTTGTCTATTCTTCACTTTGTTTATTGCTTCTAAGAGGGGTTTTAACATATTAATCATAGCCCCTTTAAATTTCCTTACTTATAATTTAAAAAGTCTGGTTTTGATGTATCTTCTTTTTTCCCCCTGGCTGTCATTTTATTTGTTTGTCTTGCCTTTTAGTGCCTTTGATACATAAAAAAAAAAAAATATTAAACATGTATTATTGGCAATAGGATTTTGTTAACTTGGCCTCTAATCTTCAGTATGCATGTTAATCTGACTTGAAATAGGTCAATGTTTAATATCTGGTGTAGCTATCAGAGCCAGAGATTATGAATTCCTTCAAGGTAATTGTGTATGTCTCTGCTTCTAACTTTAGGTTTCTCTAAGAATTCTCCTCTTAGGGAAACCTATAGTTAGAAATTGTGACTGTCAGCTGCCATCCACAGTCATTACACTGATACCACAGGTCATCCATGATGAGTTCTGCTCTCTCACATGTTGAAGCTTGAACATTAGAGAAGCACACCAAGGCAAGCATATAAGGCAGGGTTTATTTAAAAGGGGTAACATAGACTTCTCCCAGGAAGGAGAAGAGGGCCATAGCTGGTATCCTAAGAAGCCAGGATGTTCTGCCTTTTTATAGGTCTTAGGCTTCCTTTGTTCTCCTGCTCTATTCTTCCCCTTATCTCTCTCCTTCCTGCATATGTGACTAGGCCCTGGAATGCTAGGCAGGATGGCCAAAATGTGGGAAACAGGTGGCCTGAAGGGGGAAGGGCAGGATAGTATAGCCCAGGACACATTAATTAACAACCTTATAGCTCCCTGTAGGGAGGGGCAATTCCTGGGACAAGTTACCTTAGCAACAGGTTGGAACTGGGGCAGAGCTTTGAAATAATTAACATTTCAATCCCTTAGGGGACAGTCTCCAACTTCCCAGACTCACTCAAAATTGGTCTCCTTGATCTGACCTGATTAGATTTACCTATCTATACTGACTGGCTGTCTAATTCTGGATTCAATACTAGAGGCCTGTTGGTGAGGTGGTAACACACGGAGGTGCACAGACATTTTATAATCACATTTGTATTTTTAGAGCCTATGCCTCTGTCTATGATTTCATCTGTGTTTATTTTTGTATAGGTTCTTTTACTTCTTTCTCAAGTGATACTAGAAGGCTAAAAGGAGTTGAGTATGCAAAAATTCCCCCTTCCTCCAATCCCTACACACTGTATGACAAGATTTTGGTAAAATATCACCATCTAGAGTACAGGCCGTAGTTGAAGAAAAGGCTCAATTTTTTGTAGCTACCAGAGCCAAGAGGGGATCTCTCTCAGATCTTTAGTGTGAGAACTTGGTGGCGTTCTTTGGAAGTGAAATGTGAGCGCACCCCTGAGATGGCAGCTCAGGAGTTTCCTGCTTTCAGGTACTCCAGTTTGCTTCTATCAATGTGTTAAAATCGTCACTTAATTGTTCTTACAAAGGTATATCCCCAAGGGACTCTGAACCATGTAAGCAGACCTTGAATTGTCTCTCTAGATTCACCTTTCTCTCCAGATTTGGGACAGTGTTTTGCCATTTGCCCTGAAAACTCAGTTCTCCTATGGACCCAAATCAACTTATTGAGTTTCAGTTTGTCCATTTTTTTTCTTGTATGAATAGAAATAAAGACATCCAAACTTTTTATAGCTTGGAACTTTTCCAATTATTTTTAATTGTTAATTTCATGGGTTAAAACAATAAAATTCCCCTATGAATTTATTCTGACAAAGCTCACATTTAAAACAAAAATCATAAGCTCATAATTGGTATTTTGCTAAAGCTTCAACATTACCTTACATATATGTGAAACATAAATCTGAGATGATAGATGCACTTATGTAGGATATTAAGCAATGGGCAGAAAGGTGTCTTCGAAAATTAAGGACATTTGGCATTATTATTATGTTTGTCTTTGCTTCAGAGGAAAAGAGAGAAACTAAAAAATGAACAAATTTACATTGACTATAATAAATCTGCACAATGAGATATAGTTTTATTTAAATATGTCATTAATACAGTAAATTTATTAAATAATGTTATTTGAGTATATATTATTTTTCTGACTTCCTTTTCAGGTTATGTGGATATAAGACACTTTTTTTCTTACATTAATGTGACATATAATCAATCAGTAAAAAATCTTGTATCATTGAAAACTGTTAGGGCTAGCTTTGATTCCTATAGCATTAACAAATTATGTTTCTATAATTAAAACAAAATATTAAGCCACAACAATTTATAATTATTCTTTTCTAACAAGGATTAGGGGAAATAAAATTTCCTCCTTGATGTAACAGACTTAGAGAAAACATGACTTCTGAGGAGCTGAATGCTCTATTGAGCATCTGAATAATGAAAAGAGAGTATCACACAAAGAGATCATCCTGGCTATATTGCTGAACTGCTGTAGTTGCTGTTAAAAAGTGGGTTCAGCTCTTCATGACTACTCTAAAAGACTATTATATTGCAGTTTTAAAGGGGGACTTATGTGATAGCTCCTCTATCTATTGGTGATGAAATTTCTGAAAATGTAATGGTTTGTATGCAATGAAAAAACTAACTACTAAGCATATTGTATAACAAAAACTCCTGTTCAGAAAATGACATTGTTTTTCCTTATTAAAGAAGAAATTATAATTGACAGTATGACTTTTTAGAGCTTTCAGTGTATGCTAGTGAAATTAGAAAACTTCCGCTTCAACTCATTATGAACTTATTCCTTGATCAAATAGATGATTTCTTCAAATAGAGCCACTGCCAAAATGCAATCAACCATGAATTGCTTTTAACTTGGTGAAATATGTGAAGTAATTGAAAATTGAAAAGTTTGAAGCTAAACTAACAACTATTTTTTCTTAGTTTAGAATACTTTTTATGAAGGCATACATATGAAAATTTTATTGCTGTATGCTGAAACTCCAAAACTAATTTTATCTGCAATGTTAGGAGGAAAAGACATTGAAATTAAAATAATAAATTGCTATAATTGTTGGCTTTCTTAAGTAAGTTGATAATATAAAAATTTTATAAGTCTAATTTTGTAGTTTCAATTCAATAATGTCTTTTTAGATATGAAGATATGAGCTTAATGTCTGCTCTTTTAAATGCTCTTCAGGAACAGTCCATTCAGAAAATAATCATACCTATTTGATTTTAATATATAACATATTAGAAGTAATGACTTTTTGTGAATATATTGCATTTCTCAACTAGTGTGTTTTAAATCCCTGCTCGTTTTTTTTTTTAAATTAAAAACACTATATTAACTACTTACACTCTAAGTTACTATATTAACTACTTAATTACTGGTGATGTGGGTTTGGTTTTTAGATCTTAATTGAGTAAATTAATATATATCTAACTCCATGCTCTAAAAAATATGTCACCTTTAAGAAAGGATATTATTACTTTGTTGAGTGACAAGAAATTCCCCACATTAGTTTGTTATGATGTACTGAAAGAGAGTTTTATTTTGCTCTTTTTTCAAATACTTTTAACATTCAGAGTTTTCTTCTGAAAAGGAACTACTTTACTTACAAATGGCCATTGAAGCCTAGTAGGTTATTATGCATTGATGACTACATTGTTTGCCTTATAAATTATCTCCCTGTCACAGATGAATTAATTACACAATGACTATCAGCCCACAAAGGACTGGGAAAAAAATAACATCTTTCCAGAGTAGCAATAATCATTTGACCTAAGTAGTGTTTTTTTTATTGTGAATATAAGAGTGAACAATAAATGATGCTCAAACAAAAAAGACAATTCACAAACATATAGATTACTGCAAGCCATGATTTAATAAACATCTGTATGTCACTAAATAGTAGTCAAGAGAAAATAAAATGTAAAAAAGGATAAGGTCATGGCCAGAGTTAGAGGAGCAAGGGTGGAGGAAACCTGAGGTACTAGGATGACATCTAAGAGCTCCAGACACTCACGGTTCAGATGGACTGATCCATAAATTATGGTTGAAAACATCTGAATGGTTAGTGGAACACATTTATCAGAAACAGAAATGTCTTAGAAATATGGATTAAAGATTCAAATCTTATGTTTTATTGTGCTGGATTATCTCCATGGAGCATTTAGTAGCATGACTAGACTAAGAGGCTAGAATGCATTTCTAATTTATTAAAGAGAGAATTTAAATAATTACTGAGTACCTTTAGTTTGAGATTTAAAACACAAAAATATAAACTATAAAATATAAAAAGTGAATTCTCTATATTGAAAATGAAAAAAAAAAAAGAAAAAAGAAAACCAATATTTTTACATGACTGTTATTTATTTGGTTAAATTAATACAAGTAGATATTAAAATTTGTCCAACATTAGAAAACTTGTGGAGATTTTACATTACATGGTCACTGGGGTCTACCCCAGAACCCCTGAATCAGTCTGAGAGGTGAGCCAAGAGTCTTTTTATGTTATAAGCCACACAGTTAATTGAAATATGCTGGTAACCTAAACTAAATGTCATCTCATTAATTTTAATTATGATTTGTATTAATAAATAATTAAAGTAAATCCACTGATATATACTTATTGAAATAAAAAATTAATTTACAAATGTGGCATAAAGTGGGTATGTATTACTATTAGTATTAACACTTTGAGATATTGAATTTTTATGATGCAATATTTATAATCAGAACTCTTCCATTTCTTTTATTAACAAACTACCCAATACCAATTTAGTAATTGATGTGTTATCACTTTGCAAAGATTTATGCATTTTTTCTTCCTGCACAAAGATATTTACATATTATGGAACTATTTAGCCACACATTTATTTTAAAAATTGAATGAAATCAAATCAACTACTTGCATTTTGACTACCTTGTTGGTCAGTAGGTCATGGGAATCTATGACTCCAATCCTGCCATTAAGATATTAATTGACTGTGGGAAGACCAACAACCATACAATTGAGGTATTTTCTTTTTTGAGTCAAAATTTCTCAGAGTTTTCAGAAACCTCTATGTTTCTAAATTCCAGTGTGTCTGTCTACTCTCTAGTGAATTGACTTCTCAAAAACACTAAATACAGTTTTTTACCTTCTAAAACATTAGAGTTTTATAAGTGTGTCTCAATCTATTCCCTCTTCCAGGATAATATTTATTAATTTCTTAGCTTTAAATGTCATATAATACATATATTATGATTTGACAGGAGGTGTCCTCCAAAACCTCCTGTAATGCAAGAATATGAAATGATTGGTTTGTGAGAGCTGTAATGTAATCAATCCATCGTGATTTGAATGGACTGTGTGGTAACTGTAGGCAGGTGAAGTGTGACTTGAGGAGTGTCCTGTAAGGGTCTATTTTCCCTGTGCCTACTTGCAATACCCTCTCTTTCTCTGCTTCCTGACCCCACTATGAGCTGAGCTGCTTTCCCCTCATGGTGTGCTACTTTAACTTCAGTCCAGAGCAATAGAGTCACCTGTCTATGGACTGATACCTCTGAAATCATGATCCCTAAATAAACTTTTCTTCCTCTGTGTTGTTTTTTCAAGTATTTTGGTAACAGCAATGTAAAATCTAATTAAAATAGAAATCAATAGCAAGAAGTAGGGTCATTGCTGTGACTAGGCTGACCATGTGGTTCGAAAGCCTTTGCATCTGATTTTCAGATAAATTTGAAAATGTAGTTTAGAAAAGATTTAGAATGTTGTAAGCAGAGCTTAAAAACAATTCTATTGGAAGGTCAGAAGACCAGAATGCAAATAGGAATGTGGACCATGCTCATGAGGTTTCAGTGGGAAATGAAGAATTTATTGAGAATTGGACAAAAGGCCACTTTATAACATTATGTGGTGCAAAACTTAGCTACATGATGCCCATGCCATGAGAATTTCTGGGATGCAGTGATGGACTAATTAATATAACAGAGAAAATTTCAAGACAATATAGTATTCAGTTAATGCCATGGATACTGCTGGTAGCATTTATCCAGGTTTACTGTGAGAAATGGAAGCACAAAGCAGAACAAATGGAGTTTTTAAAAGTTGTGTTTTGGCCAAAAATGTCCAAGTAAAACTGGGACCATGGAAAGTGTGTTTGTTACAGAGAGATTAGAGCCACTAAAGATATGCTAAGTACATTGCACAGAGACAGTAGGAAAAATGTCTCAGGGCATTTCAGGAATTTGCAAGACTATGTCTGTCACAGGTTCCAGAGTACAGAAGAGAAATTTCCTTTGAGGAAAGATCATGGCAAGCCCCTGTTTTCACAGTGAGCTTAAGAAGTTGTTTCAACATGTTGAGTCATGCAGACACCTAGACGCCACTAAAACCTTGCCACCAGGGTGTTCAGGTAATGTGTGTAAGCTGGTAGCCAACTATAGTAACACCTATGTGTTGCTACTTCTGCAGGAATGCAAGATGCTGGAGTTAGGGGATCAAGGAGGCTTCTGCCTAAGTTTCAAAGAAAGGCCTGGGAGGTCAGGCAAAGTGAAGCAGAGATGACATTCCTAAAGTCTGCCCTTAAGTTGGTGATGCTTGAAGCTATACAAGTGAATCTAAAGCTGGAAGGCAGATCCCAGGTATTAAGAGATGCCAGTAAACTAAACTGGCTGCTGGCTATAGAAAAAGATGGGCTCAAAATTAGGCCATGCACACTACAAATGTCAAGACTAATGGGCCAGGGTTGCCCAAGCCTATTGTTCAACACATCTGCCTGCCATATGTCCTAGATGCTATACATGACTGGATTTTGCCCAGCCATGTTTTGGTCTTGTTTTGGCCCCATTTCTTCTTTCTATGCCCCTTTCTTTCTTTTTGGAATGAGAAAATTTTCTCTGTTCCACTGTAATTATATATATGTAACAATTTTGTCTTTTACAGGGGCTCTCAGCTGCAAGTTTGCCTCATGTCTTAGAGGAAACAGAATTTGGACTTTTGGGTAATGTTGAAAATGTTAAGAATATAAGATTCTTGGAGATTAACTAAATGCATTTTCAATGTGAGATGGACATGAGCAGAATATTGAGTGGATATTAGGCATCCCCCCACAGTTTCTGTATTAATTGATGAATGTGAACAGATTGCACTGTAGGAACTATAATTTAATCAGTCCATCCTAGTTTAAATGGACTGTGTGGCAACTGTAAGTAGGTGGGGCACAGGTGGAAGGTGTGGGTCACTCAAGGTGTGCCCTGGAAGGGTGTATCTTCCTTGAAGCTCCTTACCTGAAATCTTCTTCATGGCCCATCCATTTACTGAGCAGATTTCCTCTGCTAAGCCCTTCCCTAATGATGTGCTTCCTCAACTTAGCCCAGAACAATGGAGTTGGCTATTCATGAACTGAGACCTCTGATGCCATGAGCCCCAAATAAACTTACACTCCTTTAAGTTCTTCTTCTTGGGTACTTTGGTCACAGCAATACAAAAAACTGACTAAACACACACACACACAAAAAAACACACACACACACACACATACATGTACATGTATATGTATCTATCTACCTGTGTAGATACATATGTATGTTTCTATATTTTGTGCATAAAATAGCTATAAACATCCATGTACATGTATATGCATATATGTTGTATGCATATATATGTATAGATAAATATATAAAATATCTCTTGTTCACATCTCAAGACAGAATCATAAGGATTACATCCTGATCAGTTATCTTTCTTTCATTCTTCCCATCCAGTATTTTTCTAAAGCTACCTCTTTTTTTTTTTTTTTTTTTTTACCTCCAGAATATGCTTACATTTGCCTGTTACTCACTTTCATTCTCATAATTCTAGAAGTAATTTCTTAAACAGCATATCATGTAATGATTAATATTTTGTGGTCCATGCAAAGCAAAAAAAAAAAAATAATAAATAAGTTTGGGAAATGCTACTCTGACTTTGAGTTACACAAAACACGTTGGCACTTTAATGACTGAAACATTTTTCATTAAGTGTTTGTCTTTAAATTTGCTTAGCCCATTTATCTCACTGTTTTTGTACTTGAAACTACTTCACTCTACAAACAATAATATATTTATAAATTTTGTCTTTGAAACATTATTTGGGTAATAATAAGTTACAAAAATCTAAAAGTATTGTAAATTATATGGGGCTTCACACATTACAGTAAAATAGGACAGAAGGATTTTGCTTACATTCTTTAATTAGCCATAATTGCACCTCAGATAAACTTCACTGGCCATGATTCTGCAATAGTGCAAATCATTGCTTTCAATTTTACTTATAAATAGCAAAAATATGTAAGAATATTTAGCTGACTGCATGCATCATTAAAAATAAAATCATTTACTTAAGTTATATTTACCAACATATGGGAAATTATATGTATCCCAGGAACCATATATCACCCCTGAAATTTAGCTAGCTAGCTAGCTAGCTAGCTAGCTAGATAGATAGATAGATAGACAGATAGACAGACAAGAACATAAGCATAAAACTTCCTGCAAATGAGAACTTGATAATAATAACTTGCTAAGGTTTCCACACAGCACCATGACTCTTTGGCCAAAAAATGTGAGGCCTGTGGAAAATACTGGCAAATAATGTGGATTTAAGAGGTTAGAAAAATTTCTATGAATTTCTGTTTCCTTTGATTTTCTAACTACATGATTTTGGAATTTTCAGTCTATTACAGAAACAACAAAATAGCACAGTATGGGTGGTTTATAAACAACCAAAATTTATTTCTCATCATCCTTTAACAGCTGAAAAGCACCAGATTAGAAAACCAACAAATTAGTGTCTGGTGAGGGTTTGTTTCCTGGTTCATATATGGCACCTTCTCTCTGTGTGCTCAAGTGGCAGGGCAATTCTTCAAGTCTCTTTAACAAGGTCATTAATCTCATTATTGAAAAAATCCATACTCATGACCTAATCACTTTCCAACTAACACAGCATAATGGTGATTGGGTTTTTAACACAAATTTTACAGAGACACAAGCATTCATATCACAGTGTATCAAGTAAGTTTCTTCATAGTGACACAATTACCTAATCTGTCAGTAGGAATTATAATAATACTAGTAGTGAAACAGTAGTGAAAACTAAGTGAGATAATCTGTGAAATATTCTACAAATACCACCTAGCACATAGTAAGCACTCAATAAATACTACACTTCAATAATGAAGTTTAATTTGAACAGATTTACATTACTCAAAATTTCAATGTAAGTACTTATTTTAAACAAAACTAAAAACTGTAATTGTACTTTCATTTTAACATTTACATAATGAACAACATCTCTTGCCATGAATTAACTGACAAATAAATTCCAAATTAAGTTCTTAATTAAAACTGACACTTCTGGGCTCACAGTGAAAGCAATAGCCATCTGCTTTAAAAGTAACACTAGCCAGATAAGAGCTCTGTGTAGAAGAGTGTAAAGCAGTTACCAATCTGCTTTAATTCAATGTTAAGCTTCAGAAGATGAGAATTTCAGATTATCCCAGTCTATGCTTTTGTAGAAATGCTATAGTACTGATGTTTGTCTCTCAGTATGATGCCTTCATTGTAAAAAGAAACTAAAAACTCCCCCAGAAAACAACAACAAAAATAATCAAGTTATAAACAGAGATCATTTATGATATAAAAATTTAAAGAATAAATAAAATGTCATTGCTTCTTTCAATAAATAGTTTATTATATATATAATAAACAGTTTATTATAATATATATCTTTTATATATATTATAATATATAATAAACTGCTTATATATATAAACTGTATGTATGTGTGTATATATATACATATATATATTTGAATATTTATCTTCCGAAAATGAATGTTTGAGTAAGTATGCTGGCTGCGGATTTCAAGTTGAACACAAATGAAACTTTTAAGTCATGACAATAACACTCAGGGCTTCTATTTTCAGCCTCGATTGGCAAGTTACATGATTCAACATTTTAGCTATTTTATTTTGGAGAAATACTATATAATACTTTGAAATTAATTTGTGCATCCTGAGGGTATTTTTTCCAGTGATAGTGACGTCACAACACAAGACTTACTCTGAGTTCAACAACCATGATTTGCCCCATTGGTACACATGAGAGAACTTCACCTTGGGACTGAATAGAGAAATCACTTTCTTTTTATATTTGCCAAAAAATAAAATTCTGTAGGCAGTTAGGGAAGGCCCTATTAACTATTCACCTAACTATAGTATTAGTTATACAACCGGTTTTCAAACAAATACAATGTTTGAATTGATGACTAATTTGGATGATATATAGCATAAATAAGAGGGGTTTGTTTGTGTTAATAGACTCTTTCCAAATTGAAAGAGAATATTTAATTATATTAAACAGGCAAAGAAATAAGCATAGAAATCAGAAGATCAGACTGGTTTGTTTTTCCTGAGGCATGTAAACAGCCATGATTTCAGCATATGTAATAAACACCTCTGAATACCTTGGCTCTCAAACACTGATGAACATTGTAAACACAGTATTCTTCACAGGTGCAATTTGAGAAGCCACTCACTATCTGGCAATATTATTCAGTAGGCCTTGAATGGGGATAGGATATCTGAGTCATGTAAGAGATGAATAGGAATTAGATGATTAACTAACCAGAGATTTAGATGCCAGCTATGTTTGTAGTCAAGGAAAGGTTTGGAAAATAAGCCTTGTTGGATTCCAAAACTATTCCTGCAAAAGAAGCTACTACAAACAGTGGGGAAGCTTATTGCTGGATATTAGTATAATATGGCATTTTGCTACTTGAAGTGACTTTGGGCAAGAAAATAAGTAGCATCTACTCTCTGGGAAGCAGAGTAGAAATGTAGAATCCCAAGACCCACCCATATCTGGTTTACTAAATTCAAATCTGCATTTTAATAAGACTCTTGAATAATTAGATAACACACTAATATTTACAAAACATGAAATAAAATAAAAAGAATAACTACACCTGTCCTCTTCATTCTTTCTGCTCTTAATCTGAAAAATGCATTATCTTATAAAGGGATTTCTGCAGAGAAATAATCCTTAACATTATGTATGTTTTGGGTTTGGTGATTTTGCTTTTTGTTTTAATAGCAATTTTTTTTCCTTTAACTTTTTAACAATTATTAGTATGAACAAATCAAAAATATTTAATTGAGTCACATCTCTCTTGAGGTAAAAAAAAAAAAAAAAAAAAAAAAAAGACCATGCCTTTCAATAATAGAAAGAACTGTCTACAAAATTAATAAGACCTGGGGGAAAAACAACTAAACTACTGCTCCCTTTATATTAGCTTTCCATTTCACAACTCAGTGCATTCACTATATGGCAAAAATCCATTGATTTTAAATCTATCACATTTCAATTAGAACTCATGTAGCATTTACATTTACATTTAGATCAGAAAGGTAGTAGCCTGAGTGTTGTTAGGAAGCAAAGGCCGAGAATAAGTAACTGCATTTTTGGAATTTTTAGGCCATCAGCCACAAAAATCTGCTCATAGAACGATTAACTTCCTAGAAAATTCTATCTTATGAAAAAATGCCATTAACTCCTGATAGTCATAAACACATTAAATAACAACCATAGATGTTGCTTTGACAACTCTAAAGAATTTGTATTCAGTTTTAATGATGGAGAACCTCATCATAATTTCTGAGTGTTGAATTGATCCTTGGAAGAGAGGCTGATAATTTAATTGTTCTGTAATGTGCTAGTGCATAATTTCAGAAAGAGAAATGATTTTATGAAGAAACTAATTACATGTAAATGAGTTCCTTCACAAGATGTTAATAAAATTAGAAATACATTTCAAAAATGAAGAAAAAAAAAATAAAGTAAAAAGCCTTGAAGAGGTAGATGATTAAAGAGCACTACAGTGCCCTGGGAAAGTGTCTGAGGGAAACCATGTCAAGGAAAGGAAATGTTTTTTTCATTCTCTATCAGAAAAATCCTCTGGTCTTTTTTACCCTTCAAAAACCTAATTGATAATGTGAATTATAAAAATTCTGATTTATATTGGAATAAAAGTGCTTTTCATGTTAAAGCTATCATTAAAAAGTCTTTCCTGATAGAAAAATACCTCATATCTTACATGGAAGGAATCAGTGATAAGTGTTCACATCCATGTTACAATGCAAGTCTTTATATTATAACAATATAAAAATAACAAAATGTATTCTAGAAATACTTATAAAGAGTAAATAAGCCTTGCTATGACTTGATTTAAACATAGTGAAGCAATGTATTAACCCAATTACCAGTGCTTCTCCTGTTTGCATATACTCTCTTTTTTTCTTTCTATTTCTGACATACTGCTGCTTTATTTTGAATAAAGATTTGTGCTATACTGGATGTAATCCAGGTTTACAATCTTCTAAGTTTTGTAGTCTAATATTTGGATTAGAAAATATCATGATTCCCAAAAGTGTGGTGAGAAAGCAAAACAAGCCAAAAAATGGGTAGGAATCCCTACACAATTAAAAGCATGTGTATTTTTGTTAATTAATTACTCTCTTATACTCAGCTTTCTCATCAGAAAAACAGTAACTTTTTGTATGAATTACCATAATTTTGCTCTCAATAACATCCTAATTTTTTTCTTATTACTTTATCAAACCCTATTTCTTCTTAATTTTCTGTACTCTCTCTTTTCAAATTTTTTGTCAGGGGCACTAAATTATCAGAAAAATATGGATATTTCTAAAATGTTTAGCTTACAGACTGTGTTCTATATACATATTAGGAAATGTAATAAGTTGAGCTCCTTCCTCTCTTTTCTCTCAGTCCTTCCTATTAAAGCAGATTTACAGACCCATACTCTTTTAGAACTAATGTTCTGCCCACTAGAAACACACACATGCAAACACATATATGGACATTTATGAGCACATGTGCATGTGTGTGTGCGCGCGCGCACACACACACACACACACACACACAGAGTGAAATGACAGTCCATGTCTAGAAGAAGTAAGTATTGTTCTCGAAACCTATAATAGGAATATATGTCTATCAGTGTTTTGGTAATGATTCCCACAAAGTGAAGATAGGATTTAGTAAGATAGTAGAGGGGCCTCTGAAGAAATTATATCAACCAGAAAACTAAAAATGCTAAATAGTGACTATTAAGTATAGTAAAAGACATCCCCTAAATGAATTACTTAGCTATAAATCAAATGGAATGTGTATACTATCTGTATGAATGAAACTACAAAATAGATGAAAGAAGAAAAAAAACAATAAAATAGATGAAAAGATACTCCATGTTTATGAATAGGGAGACTTAAACATGTCAAAACACCATTTCTTGACAACTTGATGTATAGATTCATCAAATTTCAACCGAACTTAGAAAGTTGTTTTTGTGGATACTGACAAACTGATTTTAAGGTATATGTGTGTGTGTGTGTGTGTGTGTGTGTGTGTGTGTGTGTAATTAAAATCAATATGTAGGCAGAAATCTAGAATACCCAACTAAATATTGAAGGGGAAAAACAGAGGTGGATAGATGAGTACATGAATTCAAGACATACTATGCCAATACAGTAATCAAGGCATCGTGGCATTGGTGAAAAAACAGAGAAATTCACTGAGGGAACAGAATTAAAAGATCAGAAAAGAATTAAGAGATCAGAAATAGACGCAAATAGCATAGTCAAATGATCTCTGACAATGAGTCAAAGGCAATACAGAGGAGCAAAGACAGTCTTTTCTGGTACTGAGACAGCTGTCATGTACATGCAAAAAAAAAAATCAGAACTTAACCCTTTATAGAAAATAATTCTAAATGGATGCTAGATTTAAATGTAAACTACAAAACCATAAAGCTCATAGAGATGATGTAGGAGAAAACTAAATGGCCATGACAATGACATTTTGGTCTGAACTACAAAGACAAAATCCATGAAAGAATTACTGGATAAACTTGACATCATTAAAATTAAACATTTTTTTTCTCTTAAAAAGACAAAGTTAAGAGGATGAGAGGACAAGGGCACAGTCTTTGAGAAAATATTGGAAAAGACACATCCAATAGAGGATTATTATCTAAAACATACAAAAACTCAAAATTCTTATCAAAAATAAGAATATGACCAATGTGATTAAAAAATTGAAAAATATCTTTACAGATACGTCACCATAAAACACATACAAGGGCTGGGATTGTGGCTCAGCGGTAGAGCGCTCGCCTAGCACGTGGGAGACCCGGGTTCGATCCTCAGCACCATGTACAAATAAAACGCATTGAACAAAACGCATTGTGTACAACTAAAGCAAATAAAGAAAAATATTTAAAAAAAACACATACAAATGTTATTTGAGAAGTAAATGTAAACATATTCAACATCATATGTCATTATGGAATTGCAAAAGAGAACAATGAATTGTCTCTGCATGCTAATTAATATGACCAAAATTCAAATAGACAAAGGTAAATTGGTGAAGATATGGTGCAGTAAAAACCCCTCCTCATTAGAGGCAAAAGCCATGTCCTCATGAAGAAATAAAACAAAGTATCAATATACTAAACAAATGATACAATTTGCAACAGATTCCAGAAGGGTAACAGGGAAGAACCAAAACCAATTTTACCTTTTAGTTCTTTATTGAAACATAAACAGTATCTTACTGTGTTGATAAACATTTAAATAGATAGAAATTAAATAGAAAAATAATAATTTTGAGTAATATATTTTTATTTTAAAATAAGTATATATATTGCCAAAAGATATCCTAGTACAAGTAGTCCTTACATTTCCAGAGCATATTTCACATCAATAGATATTTAAATAAGCATCTTTAATGTGAAAAGCTTGATGCTAAAAAGAGATACAAAATAATTCAAAGATAAGTAAAAACATATGTAGCCAGAGGAGGCAGAATATGCTAGTAATAGGTGAATTAGATAAATATATAATAACTATAGAATTCAGAACTTCAGTCTCTTCCATTTCTCTGCCATTTATTTGTAGCTCTTTTTTCTTAGTAGCCTGTGCATATAATGTTACTACTCTGTCTTCTCCACTGTCAGCTACTTTGTTTTATTTTACATTTCATTCTATTCACTTTTGTAGCTATAGTGACTAGTCAAATGCACTGTACCTAATGTTGATCTAATGTCTGTAGAAGACATCATTTCAGAAGTGGAAAGTTTTAGAAGCACAACAGTTTGAGATGTATTTCAAAAGATGAGGGATAAAGCTCTTTAGGGTTCATATTGACATTGTATTCATGTAGAGATTGAGACAATGTACAGTTAGAATAGCAAATAGATATATTGGGTTAAAGGAGAGATTTGGGTATGGCTTGCCAGGACATAAACTGAAAAAAACTTGCTCAGCCAACCTGTACTACTGGAATCCATGCTATGGGGTTTGCATCGTATTCAGCAATGATAAATCCTCCAAACCATTACTAGACATGAATAGGAAAAAATATATCTGACACATAAAATGCAATGTTTCCAATGTAAAATGTCCTATACAAGAAACACAATAAAATTTTAAAATTTAATTATGTCTATGTAAACAAATTGAGAACATAGTGATCTATATATTGGAGCTTAAATATAGTTATTTTCCTACTTTTGTTTACTTCTTGATTTAAAAAACATAATAGCTTCCTGGCTAAACATCCTATTTAGATTTGCTTATGCAGCTAACGACCACTGTGCATAACTGTGCATAACTTCTAGAATGGGAAATGAGTCTGGCTAATTTAACCACTAGGATTCCAGATGAATCCTGTTGACGTATTTCCAATAATTAACAATCTGTGAGCAGCTTCATTGTCCAATATACAATACACAGCACAAGGAGAATGATCATTTGTACATTGTGGGTTTAGTGGACTAAATGAAAGAGGATTTTTTTATTAATAGCTGCACTTTTCATAAATTTTATGAGTTAATAGGGTTCAATTAATGTTGCCAAGTGGTGTGCTTCATACATTTGTCTCTGGGGGCGTTGCAAAGTTGAGAAGAATGTGTAATGAATGGTTGAGCAGTTATATTGGTACCCTAGTAATTAGAGAACGGGTAATTAATGTGCATCTGTGTTAGGCTCCTGGGTGCTGTCAACGACCCTGTAGTGTGCAAAAAAAAAAAAAAAAAAAAAAAAAAGAGGAATTATGAGTTTGGCAAGGGAATACAGCTTTTCTCTTTTTCTTAAATTTTAGATCTACATCTGTGTTTAATTAGAAAAAGAAATAAATTCCCATTAACACCATTAGGCAACATGCTATGATTGGTTAAAACCTACATGGACTGTGAAACACATTTAGAAAGCTCAGGAGGTCATAATGAAAAGTTTTTAATCTCAGAAGGACTTTTTTAAAAATAAAATACTAATGCTGAATAGCAGCTACCTCATCATTGTAGAACACCTTCTTTTCTCTACTTTTGGCCACTTTCTTACTATAAGTGATTTAAACAAAAAATAAACTGAGTAAAACTGAGTTACCACATTTGCAATTGTATTTTTTTTTCCAGCGGTACAGGTAACATGTGATCACATAACCTTTGCAATAGGCCCAGTGTACAAAAATGTCCCATATATTAATGACAGTGTGAAATAATTTACTAAAAGGTAATAGTCACAGATGTTACAGATGACTAGCTGTGCTGATGCTATGGTTTCCAAAGAGATTCAAATTAAATTGCTTTTATCTCCTGAAGCAGAATAACATTTCATATTCCTCATGATAATAAAATGTATCCTTAGGGCAAGAAGTATGTCTGTATTTTTAAAATGAAACAGTCATGATTTAATTAGCAAGAATGTCAGCCTTGATTTTAAGAGAAAGATGACTCTCCTGAGTGTTCTTGTTCAGTGGCCCTCAAAACTCTGCTTTTTGACAGAGATCCACTGAGTGGTTGTATTTGTAATTACACATTGCCTTTACTTAAAGTTTTGCTAATATTCTGTAAATTATTCCATTGAGACATTAACTTGAAATGAGAAAATTCCGTCTTTCTTACACAATTACACTACACAGTGTCATGTACCACAGGCTATAAAGTTGAAATTTGGGGAGAAAGGTTTAGGATTGGACACCAGTGAATAAATTTTGTAGGTGCATTAATGGTGAAAAATTTCATCCACATGAAAGTTTCATACCTGAATTTAGATGGAAGCTTTGATAAAAATGCAAAATTATTTGCTTTTTCAAAAAAATGCTTTTTTGATATGTTTGCATTTGCTTTAAGAATACCCCTATTCCTGCAATTGCTAGATCATATGGTAGTTCTATTTTAGGTTTTTAAGAAATTTCTATTGTTCTGCATAATGGCTGAACTAATTTTGATTCCCACCAACAATGAACACATCTTCTTCTATTTTCATATTCATACCAGCACTTATCTTTTCTCTTTTGATAGTAAATTGTTCTCACTGGTGTGAGTGGGTATCTCACTGTAGTTTTGATTGGGATTTCCTTAATGATTAATGATATTGAGATTTTTTTTGCATGTGTCTGTTGGTCATTTTTTGTATGCCTTCTTTGGTGAAATATCTATTCATATTGTTAACCCATTTTTATTTGAGCAATTATTATTACTATTATTATTTTGCTATTGAACTGTTTCAGCTCTCCATATGCTGTGGTTATTAGCCTGTTGTCAGATGTATATTTGCAAATAAATCATTCCATTTTGTACCTTCTCTCTTTGCCTTTTTTTTTTTTTTTTTTAATTTTGAGACAGGGTCTTGCTAAGTTGCTTAGGGATTTGGAAATTGCTGAGGCTGGCTTTGAATTCATGATCCTCCTGCCTCAGCCTACCAAACCTCTGAGATTATAGGCATGAACCACTATGCCTGGCTTCCCTTTGCTTTTTTGATTGGTCCCTTCGA
Source organism: Tamias sibiricus (assembly GCA_025594165.1). Lineage (NCBI taxonomy): Eukaryota > Metazoa > Chordata > Mammalia > Rodentia > Sciuridae > Tamias > Tamias sibiricus. Next base: position 29,914,110 of record CM046665.1, read on the forward strand.
TGTCCAGAAGGTTTTTAGTTTGATGTTTGTTATGGTACAGTTCATTATAGCTCATATTTGGAATTGATAGAAATGTCCACCCTCAGATGAATGGATACAAAAAGTGCTGTATATGAACACCATAGACTCTTATTCAGCCATAAAGAATCATGGCATCCTGTCATTTGTGACTACATGAATGGGTGTGAGAAACATCATGATATGTGATATAAGTCAGGTACAGAAAGAGAAATACCACATGATCTCACTCATAAGTGGAACCTAAAATAGTTCATCTCATAGAAGTAGAGAACAGAGTAGAAGTCATCACACTGATAAGGGCAATAAGGGCGGGGGCAGGGTAGACAGAGAGGTAGATTAATAAGTACAGTGTTATTGTTTGATAGAAAATAAGTTCTGGGGTGCTATGGGACAGCATATTACATTTTTAATACAGCAAAAATAATTCATTAAATGTCTTAAAATAGAAGAGATGAACTTGAATGAACTTGAAATTATAAAATTTTAAAGTGGGCTGGGCACTGTGGCACATGCCTATAATCTTAGCAACTTGGGAGGTTGTGGCAGGAGATCACAAATTCAAAGCCAGCCTCAGCAACTTCGGGAGGCCCTAAGCAATTTAGTGAGACCATGTCTCAAAAAAAAAAAAAAAAAAAATATATATATATATATATATATATATTTTTTTTTTAGCAAATATATATATATATTTTTTTTTTTTGCTAAGATTATAGGCATGTGCCACAGTGCCCAGCCCACTTTAAAATTTTATAATTTCAAGTTCATTCAAGTTCATCTCTTCTATTTTAAGACATTTAGTGAATTATTTTTGCTGTATTAAAAATGTAATATGCTGTCCCATAGCACCCCAGAACTTATATATATAAAGGTTTGGGGATGTGGTTCAGGAGTTAAGCACCCCTGGGTTCAATCTCTGGTACAAAAAAAAAAAAAAAAAAAAGCTTAAGGTGTTGGTTATGCTAATTACCCTGACTTAATCACATTGTATGTCATAAAAATGTATAAATATTATGCCAATGAAAAAAATTAAAAATAATTTAAAGACATATAATTTCATCCCATTTTATTGTACATGCATAGTAAATTTGAGTCAATTCTCCAAGAATATTATGAATGTAAAACAACATATATTCACATAGCACAAAATATTAAGATTATTTAAAATATTAGATCTTTTCTTTCTTCTTTCTCTAGATTTGGTAATTCACTTAAGATTGAAGAATACTTTTTTAAAAATACACTGAAATATAAAAGTCATTGCTCTGTTTTACTATTCTTCTTAATCATCGTATTTTAGAGTCTCTAAAAGGCCCATAGTTCTAAGATGAAATTTTTGTCTTTTCAGTGTACTACCCAATATATAAAGCCACTTAGTTTCTATCCTTTCCCCTCTTAAACAGAAAAAGTGAAAACAGTAGCATCAATATCACATGGAACATTAGACAGCAGAATGAGCATAAATGTACAAAAATGTACAGAACAAAGATGATGATGTAAACCAGCACTAGTAAATGTAATTACTTGGCAGTTTTTTTTTTTTTTTTTTTTTTTTTTAAGTGAATAGATTCAAGATGGCCCTATGTTCCACCATTATCATTATTAAGAGGTAGAATCTAATTTATCCCTGCTTGCATGTGGGGCAGCCTTTGTAACTTGTTTGACCAATGAAATGCAAAAAAAGTGAAGCTCTGGGACTTTGGGTGAAGATTCATAAGAAGACCGGCAGCTTCTATCAGGTGTTCTTAAAGAGTACTTAACACAGCAAAATATTATTAGGTAAACATTTTGCCATGTCATTTTGTTTATTATTAAATAATAATGTAAACTTGCTCTGGGTTGAAACAGAAAAAGAAGGGCTGAGTGTGTAGCTCAGTGTTAAAGTGATTGTCTAGAATACACAAGGCCTTAGGATCCATTTCCACAACCACAAAATAAATGCAAAATTAACATAATAGCATAATAATGTTAATTACTTTTTTATGTTAGACAGTTGCATGTACTTTGCAAACCTTATCTCATTCAATGACCATATGGTTAGTTTTCTCAATATTATTTTCTTATTGTATAGATGAGGAAAATGAGATGCTGAAAGGTTAAGTATGTAGTCAAGAAATGATAGTACTGAAATAACAGTTCACACAGGTACCATAGTATTGCCTCTCAAATGGTTGAACTTGGAATTGAATCCACACCTATTTAATTTCAAAGCTCTATAAATGCTTAATTTATACAGATATTCCAAATTCATGATAGCTCAATTTATGATTATTCATCTTTGTAATGGTGCAAAGGCATATACGTTCATTACAAACTACTTCATATTTTGATCTTATACTGGATTGGCAATATGCAACACAGTGTTGCTAATTGTGTATTATTTTAGGTGAATTAAATGCATTTTGACATACAACATTTTCAATTGTCACAAGGATTATTAAGACATAAGCCTGCAGTAAATCAAACATTAACTGTATTTAGCAGTCTAATTTCCCCATACACCTTCTAGAACTGTATTCCACATCAGCTAATTCAGCTGAGCAGCATATAGTTCTGATTTAGTGTTGCTGCATTGTTATTCATACAACTTGAGCCAATATCTGGGCTATGTTTATTAATTTTGGTCTTCTCCATTGTGCTCTAAGTTCCACAGGCACAGGGATTTTCTCTAACTTGCTCACTTTTGCTCTTCAGTTACCTAACAGATTGCCTAATATAGACACTGTGTTTAATTTAAAAAAAAAAAAAGAAAAAAAAATTTCAACATTTCTTGCAATTGGAGAAATGCAAATTAAAACTATACTAAGATTCCATCTCACTCTGGTCAGAATGGCAATTATAAAAAATACAAGTAACAATAAATGTTGGCAAGGATGTAGGGATAAAGGTACACTGATACATTGCTCATGGAACTATAAACTGGTGCAACCACTTTGGAAAGCAGTATGGAGATTCCTCAGAAAACTTGGAATGGAACTACCATTTGTCCCAGTTATCTGACTACTTGGCTTATACCCAAAGGCCTTAAAATCAGCATACTACAGTGATGCAGCCACATCAATGTTTATAGCAGCTCAATTCACAACATCCAAGCTATGAAACTAACATAGGTACTCTTGAACAGATAAATGGATAAAGCAAATGTGGTATATATACAAAATGGAGTATTACTCAGCTACAAAGAACAAAATTATGACATTTACCCATAGATGAATGGAACTGGAGAATATCATGCTAAAAAAGTCCCAAAAAAGCAAAGGTCAAATGTTCTCTCTGATATGTGGGTGCTAACACATAACAAGGGAGGGTAAGGGAAAGGAAATATAGAATTTCATTGGATTACACAAAGGGGAATGAAGGAAAGGAAGGAATAGGAAAGACAGTACAATGAATAAGACATAACTTCCTATGCTCTTATATGAATACATGAACAGGGTAACTCCACATCATGTTCAAACCCAAGAAGGAGATTAGACTTATAATGGGTTGCACACCATGTATGTATAATATGTCAAAATACACCCTACTGTCATGCATATCTAAAAAGAACAAATTATTTTAAAAAATTCTTTTGGAATTAAGGATAAAGTCCTGGCTACCTTAAAAGAAGTTGAATGGATACAATACCCTTATTTTATTTATGTGGTTCTGAGGATAGAACACAGGGCCTCACACCTGCGAAATGAGCACTCTACCACTGAGCCATAGCCCCAGGCCAACATCATCATAAATGGAGAAAAGTTGAAAGCATTCCCTCTAGAAACTGGAACAAGACAGGGATGCCCTCTTTTGCCACTACTATTTAACATAGTTCTTGAAACCCTAGCCAGTACAATTAGACAGATGAAAGAAATAAAATGGATACAGATAGGAAAAGAAGAATTCAAATTATCACTATTTGCAGATCATATGATTCTATACATAGAAGATCCAAAAAATTCCACCAGAAATCTTCTAGAACTAATAAACAAATTCAGAAAAGTGGCTGGATATAAAATCAATACCCATAAATCTAAGGCATTTCTGTACATCAGTGACAAATCCTCAGAGAAATTAGGAAATCCACCCCATTTACTATAACCTCAAAAAAAAAAATACTTGAGAATCAACTTAAAAAAAGAAGTGAAAGACTTATACAATGAAAAAAATAAAAAAGATCTTAGACAATGGAAAGATCTATCTTGTTCATGGATAGATAGAACTAATATTGTCAAAATGACTATTCTACCAAAAGCACTATACAATTTCAATGCAATCCCAATCAAAATCCCAATATCATTCCTCATAGAAATAGAAAAAAGCAATCATGAAATTCATCTAGAAAAATAAGAGACCCAGAATAGCCAAAGCAATTCTTAGCAAGAAGAAGGAAGCTGGTGGCATTACTATTCCAGACCTGAAATTGTATTACAAAGCAATAGTAACTAAACAGCATAGTATTGGCACCAAAATAGACCAGTGTAACAATGGTACAGAATAGAAGACACAGAGACTAACCCACACATCTACAGTTATCTTAGACAAAGGTGCCATAAACAAACATTGGAGAAAAGACAGCCTCTTCAACAAATAGTGTTGGGAAAACTGGAAATACTTATGTAACAAAATGAAATTAAACCTCTATTTCTCTCCATGCACAAAACTCAACTCAAAGTGGATCAAGGACCTAGGAATTAAATCAGAGACCTTGCACCTAATAGAAGAAAAAGTAGGCTCAAATCTCCATCATGTTGTATTAGGCCCCAACTTCCTTAATAAGACCCTTGTAATGCAAACATTAAAACCAAGAATTAATAAATGGATGGATTCAAACTAAAAAGCTTCTACTCAGCAAAAGAAACAATCAGTGAGGTGAACAGAGAACCTACAGAATGGGAGCAAATCTTTACCACATGCACATCAGACAGAACATTAACTTCAAGGATATACAAAGTTCTCAAAAACCTTTACACCAAAAAAAACAAACAACCCAATCAATAAATGGGCTAAGGAACTGAACAGACACTTCTCAGAAGATGATATACAATCAATCAACAAATATATGAAAAAATGTTCAACATCTCTAGCAATTAGAGAAATGCAAATCAAAACTACTCTAAGATTTCATCTCACACCAGTCAGAATGGCAGCTCAAAAAACAGACAACGATAAATGATGGTGAGGTTGTGCGGAAAAGGGCACATTCATACATTGCTGGTGGGACTGCAAATTGGTGTAGCCAATCTGGAAAGCAGTATGGAGATTCCTAGGAAAACTTTGAATGGAACCACATTTGACACAGCTATCCCACTCCCCAAAAACTTAAAAACAGCTTACTACAGGGACACAGCCAAATTAATGTTTATAGCAGCACAATTCACAATAGCTAGATTGTGGAACCAACCCAGATGCCCATCAGCAGATGAATAGACAGGGAAACTTTGGTACATATACACAATGGAACACTACTCAGCAGTAAGAGAATAAAATCATGACTGCCATTTGCAGGTAAATGGATGAACTTGGAAAAAATAATGCTAAGTGAAGTCAGCCAATCCCCAAAAATTAAAGGTTGATTGATTCCTTTGCTATGATGATACTGAATTATAGTGGCAAGGGATGGGGGATGAGATGAATGAAGGAATGTTAAATAGAACAAAGGGGGGAGGGAAAGGGAGGGGGCAAGGGGATAGGAATAATGGCAGAATGCGTTGGACATCAATACACTAAGTGTATGTATAAAAACTCAAATTTACACAAAGTATTATGGAAATACTTTGTGTAAAACCAGTGATTTGAAAAACTGAGCTCTTTATATGTAATATGAAAGGAATTGCACTCTGCAAGCATGTATAACAAATTAAATTAAACTAAAAATTAAAAAAAGAAATCACTTATGAGAATTACTGGGATAGAATGATAAGTATTTTAATTATTATATAGTTTTATATTTTCATGGTAAATTGCATATAGATAAGTTTAGTCTTTGTATTTCTTTATGTATACTTTTGCAAAGTGAACACCTACTCAAATTTGAACTGTTTTGGGGAGGGGAAAAATAAAAATAAAAAATAAAAAAAAGAAGAAGTTGAATGTATGAATCTTGAGCTGTCCTTGATGGGTCAATTCTGTAACCACATCAGCTTTATGGGTGTCTGCTTGTCTTCCTTACTTGCCTCTTTCTTTATCCCTCCATCTGATCATATGGTCAAGGGACCAGTATGCATAGAACTCAATACCAATATTTAACATTAATTAAGGAAGTCCCAGAGAAAGCACATATGCCTTATTGTCATCCAAATAAAGTCATCAATTTTCCTAACAGAAATATAATAGGATTTTTACTTAAAGATGGTAGTAATCTATAGCTATAAGGGAAAGTTGAATTTTTTTTTATACTGATAAACATTAAGCTTAAATTGCCACACAGCTGGCTTGGTGGAGTATGGCATCATCAATTTGTTTACAAGAACTATTGCCACTGAGTCTTTCTCAAAACAAATTTTGGTTACATGTGTTTCATCTTAAAAGCAGGAAAAGAGTTGCTTAACTACCAAATACCAATTATCCTTTAATGCTCCTCAGTGCTTTCCATCTAATATATCTAAAGTTAAACAAAGTGAAAGGAGTTAATTATTAAACTATCCCCTCTGAACAAAACTCAAGTTAATGTTCTAAGCAAAGGAGAAGTTGTCAGCTGGTTTTGTCTCATTGAAGTTAAAGTCTCAGCAGCTTATAACTGCAATTCTTTGTTATTTTCTTGTGCCCATGGAAACCAGTTTTTCTCTTGTTCTATTTTGCTTAATTTCAAAATTATTATAAAAATTGAAAAATTTCCAGACGAATTGTAATCAGTTTCTCTCACTATTTTTCATGGAATGTGCTTGATAATGGTAAAATTACTTTTTCTACTTGATCCATGATAACCATTTTGAAATTTAAAATACTCAAAGACAGAGTTATTATGAAATTGCAAATTTTAATTTTGTTAACAATACTTTCAAATGAGAAAATAAATTCTAAGTTTTGAATTTTCTTTTTATTGATAGAGTCAAACTTTCGACTTCTATGGAAGCCAATTATTTTGTGTGACAAATCAGGAATGTAAAAATAGGGAACATTTCTAAAATAACTTTGCACAAGAACTCTTGTATTTATTTTTAATGTGTTTCAAAATTCCTTGCTCAGAATGATATATGAGCAAATATAATTAACAAAATATGTATTTATAGAAAACTGTATAATCACTAGAAGGATATATGTTTCTATTATCATAAATTTGCCCTACTATTTCTTTATAGCTTTGTTATTATATTTGAAATGTTTGTTTGAAAATAGTTCCTTGTCACTGGTACATATTTAAGTTTAGTTACAAGAAATTTTTTGTAAATTATTGACAATTAAAGACAAAATTTATTGAGTTGAGACATTCATGTCATTCTTGCTCAAATGGGAAAACCAAATTTGTATAATTCTAGCCACTGATTATTAAGAAACACAAACATGCATATGCACATTAATGCCAGAAGAATTAAACATCTGTCTTTCCTGTAATTTAGAAAACTAGAGTAGAAATACAATCTCACTTTCAAGTATCTTAAAATTTATAATCTTGCTAAGAAAAAATGTATACTTGTTAAATAAACTAATTATGTAATACCTGCTACAATTTAAAAATGTGTTAGTTCTTTTATGAACATTCACATTTTGAGCCAAAAAACCTGCATCTTTATTTCAGAAAGAAAATTGGTGAGATTCTAAATTGCTAAATTAAATTTTCATGATTACACAACTGTTAAAGATAGAAGATGAGATAAACATTTTAATATTTTTCTTTCTGCAAATCATACATTTTTCAAAGTACATAGGTAAAAGATTAAAGAATTTATGTGAAAAATCTAAAAGTTCCATAGGAACAACCAAGTGCAACCATAAAGGGTCCCAATCACTGCAGGCAGTTCTGTGGTAGGATGGCGTGGACACTGTCCACTCAGTTTATGGTTTAAGACCATGATTTAACAAATGCTTGTCAAAGGCTATATTTAATTCTGTTAAATTATTAGAAAATATACCAGTGAAAAAAGAAAGTCTCTACTCTTATGAAACTCATAGTCTATGGGACAATTAATCAGATTATACATTAATCAGATTATAAATATATCTGTTTTAGCTATTGATGAGTACAATTAAGGAAATGTAGAGCGGGGTAAGGAAATATAGAATTATAGTGGGTACATTATCATTTATATTGAAACTTAAAATTCTAGTTGACAGGTCATGACCCATAAAAATAGTACTTTCTTATATTTTGAATTAATATATAAATTTATTATTGAGAATGTATTTTTCAATAAATGATATTTGACTAATGATATAATCAAAGACAAGTAGTTGGTGCCAGGCCCAATGGTGTCTGGCAGTATTCCCAGAGTCTTGGGAGGCTGAGGCAGGTAGATCATAAATTCGAACCAATCTGAGCAACTTAGCAAGACCCTAAGCAACTTAGCAAGACCCCATCTCTAAATAAAAAACAAAAGGGGATGGGGATGTGGCTCAGTGGTTGAGCACCCCTGGTTTCAATCCTGGTACAAAACAAGAAAGAAAAGGGGTGGGGGGAGTCAGTCAACATGTTATCCAAGGAAGAAAAGATCAAGCAGATGAAAAGAAAACTGTTAAGGTACATTACTTTATTGAAGTCATTGATTATGCCATTTTGGCTTGAGAAGAGTAAGAACATGGTATAGCAATTGAAGTTGGAATGATAGCCTGGAGATGGTTGGGTAGGACCTGATCATATGTAGTCAGGAATATGTTGTATTCTAAGTGAAATGAGAGTTATTCCTTTATTCTGAAATACATGGCCAACCTGTATTTTAACAAAGTCACTTAGGCTGCTCTGTTGGAAAAAGACTTGGAATTATAAGGCTGGTAGACCGGGCTGAAGAATGCTAAAATATTTGAAGTATGAAACGATGGTACCTAAGACCAGGATGTTAATAATACTGGTTATGAGAAGATTAGAATCTGAAATCCCAAAATAGAGCTGAAGAACTTCTTTACTAACTGAAAGTAGAGAAGCCAAAAAGGACACCAAATCCTGTAGAACAAATGAATAAGAGAAGATTGATGCTATTTAATAAGATGGGTAAAATTATAAGTGGGAATTCCAGAATTTAGTTTTAAACATGTCAAGTTTGAAAAGTTGTGTAAATGTGCAAAAGGATATGGCAGATATTCTGTATGTCATGATTCTTGAGTTCAGGGAAGGTGTTGGGTCAGGAGATAGAATGATTCATCGGAATGAAAGCACTATTTAAAAATCATAGGAGTGGATAAAATGATCCAAAAAGTAAGAAAAGACGTCCAAATTCTGAATCCTGGGAGAGTTGATTATTTTGAGGTTTAGGCAAATGATATGAGCAGAAATGAGAATAAGAGGCAGTGAGGGAAAGGAAGAAACAAATGGAGAAAATTTGGCAGCTCTGATCAGATAGGTAAGAAAAGAGAGATGCAGGAGGACGAAGGGAAGTATCTCAAAGACAAATGGATTTCTTTAGATAACTGAAATAAAAAAGAATTGCTATGTGAATAGTAAATTAGCAAAGTCAAAGTTACTGGTAAGGAGTTTCTGTAGATGGAAGGAAATAAAAGTCTTTAGCAGTGGATTCCTATGAGAAAGGAAAGTGAAAACTACTTATAAACACTTATTAGGGAGTGTTCTGGAAATTGATTAAGAAAGTAGCATAGTAGCTGAAGACAAGTATGAGTTAAGAGTAGCTTTAAGATCACTATTCTAGCATAATCTTACACTATGGAGAATGTGCTAATAGAGATCAGTTGTTGATATCTCTCTTAGGCACAAGTGCAGGTGAATTTTTTAAATAGAAAATAGAGGTAATAGAATCCTGGGCACAAGTGCATGTGTGTGTGTGGGGGGGTGCAGTTAGAGGTTTCTCTTATTAGTAACATTATAACAGGAGAAAAAATATATAAGGATACATGTGATAGTTGGGAGTTTATTAATAATAAAAATATATTGATGCCTTTTTATTTGCTGTTTTATTCTCTTTGTAAAATGAGAAGCTAATTAGCTGAATATGTGAAAAGAGAAAGAGCATTCACATTTTGAAGAGAGAAAAACAAGAGATGGTTCTTCATCTATCAGGAATGTGAATTGAGCAAGGTAAGGGTGTAGAATTAAAGGGCAGTTTTTCTCGCTGCTCCCAGCAGGACTGAACAATTCCTCTAAGTAATGTTCATGCTTTCATGAACGTACTTAGCATTTTTATTAAGGTTATTTACCTCCCTGTCTCTTCAGTTAGACTGTAAACTCGTCACAAAGTTACCATTTTATATATTCCTAATAAGCATGTTTTTCATAGAAATCACACTAAGAATACTAACCAAGTGGGAAAAAAAAAAAAAAAATGGGACAGAATTAAGTGGCTGCAGGAGAGGCAGGCAGAGACCAGAACAGAACCAGGAACTTCAGCATGCTTAAATCATCCATGGACGTGCAGTGGAGAGGTTAGGTAGGGATGCTGGATTATATAGAGGCAGGGATTCAGTCACCCAAAATGGGAAGATATTTGAACATATGTAAAGAATGACAGGTCTGAAGTGGTCTAAATCAGCCCCACTATATAAGAAGCATGAAAGATATTTTATATTGTGTTCACTGTCTTGTAAAGGATTTTCATCTCATTTTCGCTGAGTTTGAGAATTATTCCAAGAGTGTAAGTTGTCTAAAAGGGGCGGGGGGCAAATAAAGTCTTCAGGTTAAGGTGACTCTTTCTATTATATGTTGCCAAATGAAATATAAATCTCCTAATGTTTTCCTTGTGATCTAAAGCAAAATGACAGAATTTCCTAGGAAGAATTGGAACACTGACTTTAATTAATGCAGATATCTACATATAAATTTGATCAAAATAGACTGTGGCCAGTCGAAGCCTGAAGATGAGCAATTATGAGGATGAAGGGAATTTTAGTTAATGAGGATGTGCTGGATACTGTGCAGGTGTTTGCCTGGATTTAATCGGCTTTCTGTTAGATGCTACTTATGATCATCCTGGCTACTGATGAGCATTATTTTGGGCTGCCCATAGGGATTTATGAACTTCATCACCAGTAAATAGTGGTGGCCTCACTGCTGTGGTGGTTTTCTGAGGCACCGGACCCTTTTCCTTCATGTTACTTATGGAAACAGTCAGCTGTCCCTTGGAGAGCACAGCCTAACTTTATGGTCTCTGAAGGTGGACACCCTGAAGTGTCCACCCATTCATATATTTAAGCAGACTCATCCCACAACTGCCCCACAACTGTGTGTGCAAAGCTAAAAGACAAAGAAGGCTTGAGTGTCTCTGGCACCACCCCTAGAGGATGCCACTGTGGTCTTGAGTCTGGTTTCTCTGGAAACTGAAATAAACTAAATTTCTGGAGGTGCTCAGAATATCTTGTACAATAAACTGGCCACCAAAGATGGAGGCAAATAGACGATAATTTTTTCTATTTTGGAAATATTATTCCACAGAACAGTAGATTTACTAGATGACTTCATCTTGGAAAACAGAACAATGAGCTGTACTTGTTAAGATGTCAGATCAGTGGTGCATTCTGATCTTTGCTTCTCTTTTATCTTTTTCTCACCAAGATTGCACCCCACTACAAAGCATCAGTCAATAAATCGTGCTTAAACTCTGTTTTCTCTGGAAACCCATCTAATAAATGAGATTTCTTTATGCATGCATTTAAATAACTCTTAGGATAAAATCTGTTTGTTAAAGTCCATCCTAGTTGTATGAAGAATAAAAGCAAAGCTTGTTGAAGTTTTTCTTTGTTTGGTCAAAATTATTGCCTTTTATAGTTAGTACTACTCTTAAAAGCAAAATGTAGAAAATACTTCATGGTATAAATACATTGACTTAAAACTGTGGCATTATTCTAATGAGATACTTAATCCCCAAAGCCGTAGGAAAAAAAAAATAGAACTTGGTCTTCTAGTAATTCCTTTGTTATTTCCACTTAATCAGACCACCAGACTAAAATCTTTAAGTAATCAAATTTCTCCACACTACAAAGGTTGAGTGTAGAGGGTAGTAAGTGGGTAGACATGATGTTTGTGATTCATGACAAACCAATACTAAAATAGCCCACAAATAAAACTGATGTCTCATATCTATATCCTTGTGAAATCCTCTCCACTGAAGTGTCGGTAAGATTGTCATTTGCTTTTAGCCAATAAAATGCAGCACAGATGGTGGGCTGAGACATGACTTCACTTTTGCTAGCCAACAGTGATGCTTCTCTTTCTTGCTGGCCTTCATGGCAAGGAATCATAAAGGACACCATCTGTAAAAACTGAAGATGAGATCTTTGACTTACAGCCACCAAGGAGCTGTGGTCCTTGATGTCCTCAATTCAAATAACTGAAGGCCACCAACAATCATCAGATCTTGGCAGGCCATCCCTCCTCAGTAAAGTCTTGAGATGGCACCTCTGTCCTGTCTGACACTGTTATTGTAGCCTTGCAAGGGACCAGGATGCAAGGATCCATGTAAGCCATCCCCAGAAAACTGAATTAAAGAAACTGTGAGATAGTTTATATTTGTTGCTTTAAGTCAGATATTTATACAAGAATAGAATATTAACAGGTTTAAAGATTCTTTTAGAATTTCATCAATCATTTTAGTCAATGGAAAGGTCATTGAATGAAAGTAAGTATGTGGAGATGGTTGATGTTTGAAGAGAAGAGGAAATATAAAATATACAGCTAGAGAGTTAGAAAAAAGATTAAGAATGTGTGCTACGAGTGCCTAGCAGCATGATAAGTCCATGCAAGGTTCTTGGCCTTTGCACTGAATCTGAAAACATTCACTTTGCTTGTCTATTTTTCTCTGGCTCATTTTCCAGCCACACTATGACTTTGATTTGGAGTGATGCTGTTGTAAAGACACTGAGCTGGAATATTACAGGTAGTGATTATGAGAGTGGAATATCTGAAATTGAGATCATAGTCACAAGTAGTAACAAAATGTAGGTGATGGTAATGAGGACAGTAGTTGAGAGATGTGGAAAGGAGTGGTTCAAGAGATTGAGAGTGGAAGGTTTTGAGGAAAATCAGCTTTGTGGGTACTAAAGTAGCCAAAAATAAGGACAAATAGTATTAGAAACAGTAACAAAAGAAAGGTGAATGTGTCTGATTCAGAATTTACAGAAGATAGTAGCAATGAAATGTGGCAAATAAGATAATAACATGCTCATAAATCAAAGGTAGAGGACAGTAATGGAGATGGAAGAAAGAATTGTCTTAAAGGCATAATTTAGTACAGAAAGGATTAATGTGAGAGCGATCTGGCTGCGGCATTTATCACTACATTGATTGCCAGGGTTGATTTGGCTGATCTGGCTGGCTAGGCAGGTGTCCCCTTCCTCCCTCACTGCTCCATGTGTGTCCCTCCCAAAGCTGCACCCTCAGTCAAAGAAGATGGCCTTCCCTCATAGAGGAGGACTGTTCTTCTGTCAAGGGTAGACAGTAGCTGCACTCCCCTGCTAGAACATCCAAACAAGCTCGCAAGGTCCATTTGTAGATCAGAAAGGACATCTTTCCAACTCTAGGTTCAATGATATGAAGACTGAGGAGAAATAAGACATTTTAGGGGTTTGCAGAGGAAGTGTGCCTGTAGGAGATTAAGATATTCAAGTCAGCTAAAACATAAAAGGATAGGACAGAGAAAGTATTGAGGGTACAATGAAGGCTGCTTCTGTTAGTGAAGGTCAGAGATCTGTCAAAATCATTCAGCCAATGATCACTAATTAAATTATTTGATTGTATATCTTATGAATATCTATCTAGACTTTCAGAAGAACAAGACAAGGTTAAATACGATTGCTAAAGTAGCAACTAATCCTATCAGCCAATACAAAAGAATGTGCTAGTCATTTCATACTTTGAACAATGTTTTAGCTTTTATTTATGTTCAGACATGACTTATGGAAATGTCTACTTTTGTCTTTATCCATCTGGTTACATAATGTTCTTGTCTCATGATGTTATATGCAATTTTTTAACTAGGGAACATTAGGTCTTAGTTGGAGTTTAGATCCATTTCCCCCCTATCAGGTTATGCATTTCTCTTTCCAAATAGTGGCATGGTTTTATAAATTAGCAAGAAGAGAAAACAGAGAGTGACTAACTTATGTGCATAGTCCTGCAAGAAATTGAGTATATGGGCAACACTGGAGTCCAAGGTTTCTTGTGTTGAAATATTTTGTAACTGTTTTGATTATGATAGCAATAGACATATATTCATGATTTTAGGAGATGTGTTTATTTAATTCTTACTGTCTGATGTTTTACCAAGAATAGTATATATAATTTTAATATTTTAGTTAATGGCCACAAAGAACATGAAATAAATTGTTTTTAATACAGGTAATTTTAAACAAAAATTTTCCACTGTATTTTCTAAGATTCTGAGTGATCGTAATATCTTGAGTTAATTGTCCTTTTCATCATATAAACATAATTACATTAGAAACCTGTAAGACTCTTTTTAAAATTTTATTAGCTATTATGAGTCATTTCAGGTTAAATCAGGGAGACAATTTTCCAAAAAATTTATTAAATGTCCAACTATTGACATTTAAACCATAATTAAAACTATAATGTATTTCAAAAGAACTTAAATTGAAGATCAGTATATTTACGTATATTTTAAATAGTTGCAATTTGTTACTCATGAGGGAATTGAAATCTTACTCATAATGTTTTACACCACCCTTTTTCCCTAAGTATGGGTTCTCTTTAATTTTTTTAAAGAACTAAGAGCTATAAATCTGCATAAAATTTTCAAGGGCAAATTGCAACTATTTCAATTGACAATCATTTTTGGAAATTAAATCACAATTCAAGTATATTTTAAAAATATTAATACTACATATGCATGTTTAAATAAAATTGAGTTACAGATGCCATAATAATCAATTATGCATTAACTATACATTAAAATTCAAAAGAATATATTAGTTAACTGTAATTTGTAGAAAAATAGAAGACTGAGGAATAGAAATTTCTGATAACTCCTATGAGAAATAATCAGGTTTCTTCACCAAGTAAACTACAGAAAAAAAAATAAAACTACATGAGAATTAGGGCAAGAGACTGTATATTAAAATGGATTATTGAAATTCATCAGCCAACAGCAATGGATAGATAATTTTTAAGCTTAAAGTCACAATAATAGACACAGAAATAGGAAAATATTTGACATCTGTAAGACAAATGCACATTTCAGCAGAAGAAATCTTAGGATGGTATGTTGTTTTATATGTTTTTCAGTTGTGACAATATTATTGTGATTTGTTTTCACATTCTTAACTTTTTGTGATACATCCTCAGATAATACAAATGAAATGCAATGATTGTATAAAATAGTGGGTGCAGATATAAATGAAACTATATTGATTCTGATTAAATAATAAAGTGACCAAGAGATACCTCCTAAGAGCTTCTTACTCTATTCAACCTATTTTTATATATGCTTGAAATTTTCCATCCTGAAATAATATACTGTGTCATCATGTGTAAACAAATCAATAATGGAAATACAGAAGGCACAAAATCCTAGAAGGATGCTTTTCAAAACAGTAACTTCAGAGATATTTAAGTTTTTCTTTACATCAACTATGTGGCTTACAATGGCTTGATAAGTTTTGCTATTTTATTGTACTTGCTTATATTATGATATTTGATCGAAACCTTCTCCATTTCTAATTAATTTATAAATGCACATCAACACTAATCATGTAATTACTCTGCAGTAGAAGCTGACAAACATTTGAATGTCAATATAAAAATACTTTAAAGAAAGCAGTCATTTATTAAGATCAGAAGTCATTTATTAAGCAGCTGCTTTACTTTAGGGAAAAATTATTATGGATTATGCATCTTATGCCCTCATTAATTAGCATACTTACTCACTTAACCTGGATTTTTACAGAAACTCAGTCAATGTGTATAGGAAGACTGACTTTTGGATAAATAGAAGTGTGACAGAAACATACCGTACTTAAATAAATAAAAAATGGATTGATGAACAATTGAACATACTCATAGGAATTATAAATTGCTATTGAGCTATATCAAAATCACTGTGTCTGAGTAATATTTTTAAAAGTGTGTTTATTCTGAAAAACCAAAAACTAAAAAAAGACATTTTAATTATCTTCAAATATTTCACTTTTTCTAGTTTAGAACTCAGAACAGACACATAGTTATTTTTCTTTAAATAACATTTAGAAGCTTATTATATAAAATTTATAGGACCTTAATTCCTTCAACATAAGAAGAAATGAATAACTTAGAGATATCTAATAAGAAATGCACTGTTCTTATCCAGGATGTGATCATATTGTGCTTAATAACTTGAACCGTTACTGCCATTGAAGGTGCTATACAGATCATATATACATCTCCACTGTGAAGCCTGAGGATCTAGATTTACTACAATTCTATGATCCAATTCTTGAAATTACTATGTAGGAATATTGAATCATAAATATGTTTTTTAATTAAATCAATAAATGATTTAATATGACTTAAACTTGGATTTGAGTATTACTTCGCATATTATGTACATTATATTGGAAAATCAGTGACAACACAGTTTGAATGATAGAACAGTAAAAAAATCAATTGTCTTCCAAATGTCAACAAGGGACATTAGTGTTAGAAAACTGAAATATAAGTTTCCACTGAAATGCAACTCTAAAGCTCCTAGTTCCTAATACTGATATCTCACAGGATTCTTATGCTATTGCACAAAGTCCAGGTTGCTTAATTCATACCAGAATTTCATTAGGGTGAGGAATTTGTATTGCACACACAGACACACATTAGTTTGCTTTCCATGTATGTGTTTTTAAATATCTATCTACCTATCTACCTATCTACCTACCTACCTACCTACCTATCAGTACCAGGGTTTGAGCCCAGTGTCACTTTACCACTGAGTCATATCCCCATCCCTTTTTTTTATATTTTATTTAGAGACAAGGTCTCACTGAGTTGTTTAGGCCCTCCCTAAGTGCTGAGGCTGGCTTTGTACCCTCAAACCTATTGCATCAGCCTCCCAAGCTGCTGGGCTTACAAGCATGCACCACAGCACCCAGCTTGAACTTACTTATTATTTACTTATTTATTTTTATTTTCTGTACCAGGAATTGAATCCAGGTATACTTAACCACTGAGCCTCATTCTCAGTCCTTTTTACTTTTTGTATTTTATTTTGAGACAGCTTCTTGCTAAGTTGAGGGCCTCACTAAGTTGCTGAGGCTGGCTTTGAACTAGCAATCTATCTACTGCCTGAGTTGCTGGAATTTCAGGTGTGCATCACTGTGCCCAGCCACTGTATGCATTTTTAAACAAAATTAATATATAAATTTTAAGCTATACAGTTCATCCGTTCAGAGAATAAGTGAATGGTTTTTAATATAGTCACATGTTTGTGCCCCCACGCTAATTTTAGAACATTTTTTATTTCTTAGAAATAAATCCCTTATCAAACAGCAGTAGCTCCACCAGTTCCCTCCACACATAAGCCCTAGGGAATCACTATTACATGTTTGTTTCTGTATATTCGTTTCTACTGAGAATTTTATATGAATGGAATCATACAGAAATCAGCCATTTGGATTGGCTTGCTTCACTATTATTATAGTGTGTTCAATGTTGATCCACGTTGCAGCATTTATTGTGTAAATTGAAACGTTTATGTGCTCATCAGCTGTTGGGTATTTTGGCTTTTTCAAATTTTGCCATGAATAACGATGTTATGAAAATTAATATGCAAGTAATTATCTCTAAAATCTTAATTTCTAACTGTGCTTTCTGGTCACCATCTTCTCACTCCTTTGCTCTACCATCATTTTCTTTGCTCCAGTTTTTCTGAGTTAACAAGAAATCTGGTTTACTGTCATTTAAATTTTTCCAGTTGTGTCACTGCATTGTTATCTTCTATTGTAGCTGAGATTACACGTTCATTATTATAATAACACTTTCAGATACTTCACAAGAGGTCTGCCTTTCCTGCATACCACTCACTTAAAACCCCAACCCTGCTAAAGCCCCTGGAATACCATTTAACATGATTGGAGGAAAATATGCGACTTGCTTATAGGGCACTGGCAATAGTCAAGTATCTCATTATAATTTCTAGTTAAATATTCAAAATTCTACTCTGAGAGGACTTTCAGTATATCGAGTCATGAGTAAAGTCTTGGTTTATATCACTCATTCTTTCAAAACCATTACTGAAATGATTTGTTCCCCTTGATTTCTGAGTTATCGCATTTTCTTGATTTTCCTTCCACCTCTACTTTCTTCATTAGATGATATTCCTTATTGATTTTCCTTCCACCTCTACTTTCTTCATTAGATGATATTCTCTTCCCCCTCTAGACCTATAATTATTGGGTGTGCCCTAAGACAAAGGCCTCAGATAATTTTGCTTTTTATCTCCTCTACTTAAGTCAGTAGATTTACATTCAGGATTGCTGAATCACATAACTCACAGAGCTTTAAAAATATACAAATATCTAGTCCTATCCTTATAGAGTCTAATTTAACTTGTCTGATAGATCTCAATTATAGATATCATTCAAATATTTTTAAGTCAATATAATAGTGAATATTAAAAACTATTAACTTAGTAGTAGCAAGTCTCATGGATTTAGTATTGGCTTACAGCTCAAGTAGATCTTGGATTCAACCCAAACATGACCTGCTAATATCATCTTGTACTTGATTATAACAAAATCTTCTTGACTGGCTTACTGCCACTCTTGCTCTTTATCTAATAATTTTTTTTTGTTTAAAATTTATTAATTTTAAGACCTTATAGGGTTTAACTTGTATACTCTTTTTTACAAATTAATAAGAGATTATGTAAAACACATTTCCCCCATTTTATTTATAAAGTTTCAAAAGTACAAAATAGGCAATAGAAGAATGAACATTAGGTGCTTTTAACTAAAATTACCAACTTACTTTTTCCCCATCATGTTTCCCACTTTCTGCTGATGAATGTGTGTTTGTATATGTATGTGGAATAAACATGGCAGACATAGAGGTATTTCTTCTTAAATATTTAAGTCAGTATATGTTTCCTAGGAAGGACATGTTTCTACTTCTCTGTGTTACTCCTATCATATCCAAGAAATTTAGTATTGATAAAATATTATGAGCTATACTATCCACATTTTCCAAATTTTCCATCAAATTCATACATCTATATCTATATATCTATACTCTGGAAATCCTGGATTTAAACAGGAGCACTAAATGGACATGTATTTTTAGTCTCTTTTAATGTAGGTCATTCCTCCTGCCTTTGTTGTTATTATTCTCTTTCACAATGCTGACATTTTGAGGAGTTCAACATTTGGCTGATTGTGACCAAGGCACTCATATCATATATAATACACAGTGCTCTTTATTGAGATTTTCAGTAGAATTATAGCTTCTTCACAGTCTTAAGATTTCAGCCTCATAGATCAGCATAATGACCTATTTGAACAAGTTCATATTCAATTAAATAAAAAATGGCACATTAAATTCATTGGTCAAATATCAAGGTGAAATAGTAGTAGAGTCTAACTCCATGTTTTTTAAAAATATTTATTTATTTACTTTTTAGTTATACACAATGCAATGCATTTATGTTTACGTGGTGCTGAGGATCGAACCCGGGCCGCGCACGAGCGAGGCGAGCGCTCTGCCGCTGAGCCACAACCCCAGCCCTAACTCCATGTTTTGATGTTTGATTGTTTGCAGACAATGTTTAAGCCTTATCTGTGTCTATTACATAGTACTTGGGTAAATTGATCAGAAATCCTGGTTATTGCTTCCTTTGGAATTAATGGGATATTTGAACCCTCAAAATCCCCAAACTACTGCATTTATCCCAACCCCTCTTCATTAACCTCATTTGAAGCCCCAAACTACATATAACATTCATCTATATATAACATTGATGATAAGCATTATTTAATAATTAAGTTCCTGTATGTAGGAGTCCATTTGATTTTTGTGTATAATAGTATCCCCTCATGTGAGGTTTTGTTTTCCAGAGTTTCAGTTACCTACCGTCAGGCCAGTCTGGAAATATGAAATGGAAAATTCCAAAAATAAATAATTCATTAATTCCAATTCCTGAACTGTTCTAAGTAGTATGAAAAACTTTTGTGAAATCTGGGATGTGAATTATGCTACCTTCCTATTAGTTACTATGTAGCCCTCTTGATTATCAGAACAATGATTGCAGTGTTACAGTGTTTGTGTTCAAGTAACCCTTATGTACTTTCTAAATGCTATGTCACAATGCCTATGTCATTTTCCTTACTTCATCTTATCATGGAGAATACCCACAGGGTGCTTTACAATTACTATTTTATGTTCAGCATCCAGGGCACATGGTGGTGATATGTGATCTTCACATAGTAGTCAGGTCCCTCTGGACCACAGCTACAGCGGCTTCTGAGTGCTTGGGTATCTAAGCATCAATGAAATGATTACTGAGGGAAAACTTCCTAGGCACCCCTGAGAGAGCAAGGTACACCCATGTTGTCTTACCAAAGCTGTTTTCACTTTTATACCCATGAGCTGGTTGTAGGTGTAGTGTTGTAGATTTGTGAGAGGACTGAAAGGCATAATTTAAACTGTCTCTGTGCAAACTATTTAGCTTCTCTTTAGTGATAGTAATCTCTTCCACAACATCTTTCTTGGCTCCAGTTTAAATGTGTTTTTTTTCCACTCAAACTTCAACTTTTAAAAATCCTTCAGCTGTAGTTTATACTCCCTGCTGTCACATTAAACCTGTGTAAAAGCCACCAACAACAACCATGCCACTGGCCAAATGCTATTGCCTTGAAATTTCTTTCACCAGATTAATTAGTCCATCACCTTTAAATTCAGACTTACCTGTAACAGTCTCAGGATGTGGGAAAAATGTAGACAAGTTCTTTGCCAAAATGTATCGTGCATGTTCTCTATGCAATTCCCAAATGGGTCTGTGTTCCCCTCTGAAATTGCCTGAATACATTCTTTACTGTCCACATTCTTATGTACATTTGGGTCTTCTGAGTTCCCATCTTAATTGCCTATCATAGTTCTGATAACAACATTCTAAGGCTTCTCTATTCTCCATTTCCAACCTTTTCTAAATCCCTCCCACATTCCAGTTTAAAAGCTATCTTAACCATGTATCATGTTAGTCAGAGCAAAGATTCCTCTCAATACCATTTTTTTGTGCTAGCTGGACTTTCATATGCTGTGATAAAAATATCTGACAACTTCAAGGAGGAAAAGTTTGTTTTAGGTTCACAGTTTCAGAGGTCTCAGTCCATAGATGGCTGACTCCATTGCCCTGGGCCCGAGGTGAAGCAGAACATTATGGGAGAAGGACAAGACAGAGAAAACCTGTGCAACTCATGGCAGTCAGAAAGGGGTTTGGGGTGGGGGGGGAGAGAGAGAGAAGGAAGGGAAGCCTGGGCCAAAATATAATTCTCAGTAGCATGACCCCAGTGACCTGCTTTCTCCAGCCATGCCTCATCTGCCTATAGTTACCACCCAGCAATCCATTCAAGGTATTAATCATCATGCATTCATTGAATAAATTAATCCACCAATTAAGATACAGCTCGTATAATCTAATCATTTCAACTCTGAATATTCCCACACTTCCACCTGAGCTTTAATGCAACATCTCATATCCAAAACATAACACTCTATATAATTACAAGTATGGTTCAGAAAATTGCAAGAATTACAAAGACTAGAAAAAAATATTTAGGGAAAGCTTTTTACCCAAGTAAAGAACATTGGATAATAAAAGAAGAAATTTGTGTAACTTTTGGGTGTTCACAAGACATGCAGGTTTATGCTATAAAAGTTCATTAATCTTACGGGTTCTGTATTCTTATGGGTTCTTCACTAATGTGCTAATGACTTCAAAATGCACTTCTTTAATATTTGCATGAGCCATATATTTAAATTATCAAAAATTACCTATGAAATAATTGACTTAATTTCAAGACATTTTCTTTCCTATTATTGTCACTTTTTCCCTTATTAATGTTTTTCTTTGCTCTTTCACAGTTGCTTTGCATTTTTTGATTGAGAGAATAATATTCCCAGACCCTGTGATTCAGTCTAGACTCTCAAATCTTCTATGAAATGATTTCCCAAATTATTTCATAAAACATAGTGACAAATTCTCTGTGCTAATATTTCAATATTAGCTTTTGTAATTATTTTCTACCATCTGTTGGGTCAAACTACATTCTATTCACAATGAATGACTTAAGAACTTAAGCAACCTAAATCTTTTCTTTTCATCTTGAGTTCCTGGGAAACACTGAAATGCTTGCAGTGAAGACCTCTTTTGTCAATGAAGCTCACTTAAAGGAACTGAGATATTCATTTGTTATTTTCCTATTATTAAGCAGATGTAACAGAAAAGTTAAAACCAATACTTAAAAATAAAGCTACATACAGGGGATTTATTTTTTCTAATAGTTTTAATTTTAGACAATTAAAATGTTGTTTTATTGTTTAGAATGTTGAAAATGCTAAGTATACAAATATATCATGAAATGTAAAATTATTGCATAAATTTTAAAAATTGATGCTTCACTTGCATTGAAGTCACTTCATTTTTGTGTGGGGTGGGTACCAGAGATTGAACTCAGGGGCACTAAACCACTAAGCCACATCCCCAGCCCTATTTTGCATTTTAGATACAGGGTCTCACTCAGTTGCTTAGTGGCTCACTTTTGCTGAGGCTGGCTTTGAATTCACGATCCTCCTGCCTCAGCCTCCGGAGCTGCTGTGATAACAGGCCTGTGCCATTGTGCTTGCTTGAAATTACTTATTTTGAAAGGTCTGGATATGGCATTGAATGAATCACATAGAGCATCTACTTTTGAAAGGCTTGCTGTTACATGGTAGACAACAGAAAATAAAGAAATTGTATTTGTTTTTTGAAGTGGGGATAATGACTGTGGAAAACATATTTCAGAGTAAGGAAGGTACAGTGTGTGGATAAAAACATAAAAGTATCAATTTTTGTAGGATAATAAATGAAGATCTGACCCCATCATTTGACATTTGGGAAAGACCTGAAGAAAAATCTGGAAGTAGCCTTGCAGTTACTGGAGGAAATACCAAATCCCAGGTAACATCATGTGGTTGGCATGAAGAATGAGCAAGAAGGCACTGGGATAGCTAAGGAGAACAAGCAAGCAAAAGACTCACAGAGGATCAGATAAGAGGCAGCAAGGAACCAGAACATGTAGCCTTCACAGGCCAATGTGAGAGGATTTGAAATAGAGGGAACCTGATCTGACCTTCATTTTAAAGTGACTACTTTGGTTAACATGGAGACTGGACTGAAAGACTGAGAACCAAAGAAAGGAAACTATTTTGAGTTTTATTTTAAACAACCGGGTTAAGGTTAGAGAGCTGGAAGAAGTATGATATTGGAATACTTCGAAATTGTTGGGATATGTCCTGGTGCTGTGGCACATGCCTGTAATCGCAGCAGCTCAGGAGGCTGAGGCAGGAGGATTTTGAGTTTAAAGTCAACCTCAACAAAAGCAAAGCACTAAGCAACTCAGTGAGATCCTGTCTCCTTAACTAAAATACAAAATAGGGCTGGGGATGTGGCTTAGTAGTTGAGTGCCCCTGAGTTCAATCCCCAGTAACCACTCACCCTCCCCAAAAAAAGAAATTGTTGTGATATGAATATGTTTTAAAGATAGGCCCAAGATTTGCTAGTAATTTGGGTGTAGTATATGAAATGGAAGACAAGACAAATATTATGTAAGAATTTTGGTTTTGAATAATCTGAAGATTTAAATTGTTATTTACAGTGTTATGTGGAAATTATGGGTGATGATGGGGTTCAGAACTATAGTTTTTTTTTTATAATATATATTTAATTCATTTTATTTTCTTCCAGAGAGAAGAAGGGAAGTTTAGAAGGAAGGAAAAGAAAAATTAAATAGGGAGAAAGATGAAAGAAAAGACAGAGAAAACCACTGCTGAAAATAAAATAATAAATCCCACAATTAAAAAACAAAAGTATAAATGGGGTATGTAAGATAAATAGTTCTAGTGAAAAGCTTGATTCAAGTCCATCAAGTCAATCTTGGATACAATTGGAATTCCATATTAATGGGAAATTGATTTATTTGACTCATAATGAGCTTTTTTTACCCAGAACTAACTATATTTTGACAATCATTGCACAGTAATTTGGTCAGTTTGGACAGCTACAACTAAATATCTTAGGAAGGGTGCATAAAAAAAGAGACATTTATTTCTCAAGTTCCCAGGGGTTAGAAATTCAAAATCAGGGTAATCACATGGTCAGGTTCTGGTGAGTTTTTTCCTCCTAACTTGTAGATGACGGTATTTTTCTTCTCTTTAGACATGACAGACAGAATATTCTGTTGTCTCTGGGGCTTTTTATAAAAATACTTATCCAATTATGGATGATCTTTCATCAAGACCTCATAAATCTAATTACTTCCCTAAATCCCACCTCTTACTGCTGTTACACTGGTGGATGAACTTTATCATATGGATTTTGGAGGTGAAAACATGCAGTCTATATCACACAGGCAACACCTTTAGGATATTTCTATTACTCTGATATAATAAAACATTGCATGGATAAAAAGTTTGGAAAAATCCATTTGATATTTACAAAGTCAACCTAGTTTTCTTTCCCCCTCCCATTTTCTTTTGTTGGCTCATCTTTGTGTTGGGCACATTTTCCGGAGGGAAGTGGTAGGTGAAAGAAAGTAGTACATAAACATTTCACATTCTACTGATTTCTGTTTTCATTCTTAGTGATAGAAACAGAGTTCTGATATTTAAGGTTATAAGTTATATAATTTTTTTTCACCAGGAAACCAATTTCCAGTGAACTACATTTTTACTAACATGCCTGCAAAAAATACACACATTCACATAAAGGATTCCAGCTGCTTTCCTAAAATTTCACACATCAGCTAAGTCAAGCACCCCACTAGTCACAGGTGACAAATAATGCTTGAACATCTGCTTGCTAACAATATAATCTGGCTCATTTACTATCACCAGTTTCCTGGTATTGTGCCCACAGGAGATGTTCAATAAATACTGAATGAAATGCTTCTACCTGTTGAGAAGAATAAATAAACCTACAGGGTGGGAGAGTAAAGACTTCATAGCCTTTTTTTCTCTTTTAGAGGAAATAGTTGTGGCTCACATGAAATGTGGGAAATATCCTGGACATCAGTGCATTTTTATAGTATGATCTTTATAATAAGTATAAAGCCTGGTATGGTTTATCCAGGAAATCTAAAATAGGTCAATTCTCCTCTGAATGTTTTTGGATTTGGGAGAAAGATAATTTCAATTTCTGCTCAGTTTATGTCCATGGCAAGCAGTGATCCAAATGATTAAACTCCTACTACTGGGGATAGTTAGAATTCAGTGTTTCAGCTAGCTATGAATGAGTCAACAAACTGCAAACAGCTTGGCATGTTGCCCATAAGAACAGTTAGTTTTAAGTGTGCTTAGATAAAGGCACTGAAAATTCAATAAAATACGATATATTTTCAAAGATATAAGACAATATATCTTAAATTAAAATGTAGGATATTAAAATATTACCAGTTTTATTTTATTGAAAATACATTATTCAATATAAAATATATTTTAAAACCATACATATTAAATATTTTAATTGTCCTTTATTGTAAAATTATAAGTCTTAAAGATGGAGATATACCATACACTCTCTTTTACAAACATTTTGTGGGGATTTTTTTATGTATATTAACTTATTTTAGGCTATGATTTCCTAACTTTCATTTCCCAACAAGCTACACATATACAGCCCCTTTCACAAGTTTATTTCTCTTCAATTTCACTGAGAAAAGAGAATGTAAACAAAGACAATTTTCATATTCTAAGTTGTTTTCTAACAACTTACCTACATCTGTCCTTAAAATATTTACTTTTCATAACTCTTGAAATCTGAATGATTTTTAGCAATGGCCAATACCCACCTTTATCTCATCAGTGTGTTTGATTCACTCTTTTTCATGTTTCATTAGGTGTTCTCTATAACAGTGAATATATTTATATAAATATATTTATATATAAATATAATTATGCTATATATAATATATATAAATAAATATATAAAAGATAAACATAAAATATATTTTATATATATTTTTGTTTGTTTGTTTGTACTGGATATTGAACTCAGGACACTTATCCACTAAGCCACATCCCATCTCTTTTCTGTATTTGATTTAGAGACAGAGTCTCACTGATTTGCTTTAGGCCTTGCTAAGTTACTGAGGCTGGTTTTGAACTCATGTTTCTCCTATCTCAGCCACCTGAGCTGCAGGTATTAGAGATGTGTACCACTGCACCTGTCCAATATATATTAAGAACAATTCTTTCTGACAGATGTAATGGTGCATGCCTGTAATCTCAGCAACTCAGGAAGATGAGTCACAAGGATTACAAGTTTAAGGTCAGACTCAGCATTTTAGCAAGGACCCGAGCAACTTAGTGAGAGCCTGTTGCAAAATTAAAATAAATAAATAAAAGGGATGGGAACTTAACTCAATGGTAAAGAACGCTGGTTTAATCCCTAGTGTCAAAAACAAAAACTAACAAAAAACAGTCTTTCCTAAATATTTCCCATCACCTAAACCAGTTATCTTCATATATGTTCTTTCATTGAAGTTATTGTTATAAGATTTTGTTTTTATCACTACATTCAAATTGATCTTATAAAGATCACCAGTGACATCTGTCTTAGAACTTTGAAGTTTCTTGATCTTAATTTTACTCAATTTCGTGCAGAATTTCATACTTTTTTTTCATTTTAAACTATTTTATACATCTGGTTCTGGAACACAGAAGTTACTTGGCTTTTCCTTTTCTTTTTTGATTTGTACCCACTCTGATACTAGATGGTTATATGTGTATATAATTTAATCAATATGTACATAACCTTAAAACTTTCATTGGGTTTTAAAATTAGAATGTTAATTAAGATCTGGGGGAATCCAGTACAGAAAAATTGTGGTTGTAGAAGTTAGGGTGCTAAGGAAGAAAATTCACTCAGTAGTCTGATTAGTACTTCAACAGTTTAATGAACATATGAATCACGCCAAGATGATTCACAAAGTAATAATTTCAGCAAATAAGAAAAAATAAAATGAAGATTTTAATTATTTAGGTCTAGATGGGTCTGAAGAAAGCACAACCCTAAGATGATTCCATGTGATAGATATGATACATATGAATGAATACCTACAGTATGAACATCTTTTAGTAAATTTTAGCATTGAATTTAAACAGAATGTCCTCATAGTCTTAAAGACAGGGGACCACATATTATTTGTAAAGAGAAATGAGCAGAATGGGTTTTAAGTCTACTTAGGATGACTTTTGAAAACAAATAAGATAAAGAACAGAACAGAAGAAGGGGAATATATTAATCAGGATACCACCAGAGAACTGGGAATACAGATATACATAGACCAAGAGATAGAAATAAAGCTAGATGGAGATAGATCCAAACTCATACAAACATATTCATAATAATATGGAGAAGAAACAATTATAACTTCAGTCACGTGTCACTTAACAACAGGTCTACATTTTGAGAAATGTGTCTTTGGGCCATTTTGTCATTGTGCAAACATCATAGAGTGCATTTGCACAGATCAGGATGATACTGTCTACCATACCTCTAGTTCATGAGGTTTGTGAGTATATACATATGAGACAAAACACCTGTGACGATCAATTAAAAAAGAAAGGTTTGTTTTGGCTCACAGTTTCAGAGGCTTCTTTCCTTGTCACTTGGCTCCATTGCTTTTGGGCCTGTGGAGGCTGAAGGAACATCAACGCAGGTCTTGTCTCATGGAGAAAGCAGCTCACCTCTTGTCAGCTGAGAAGCAAACACAGAGAGAGAGAGAAAGCTGGGCCGGGGGCGAGAAACAAGGGAAAGGGATCTGGGCCCCAATGTTCACTCTGAAGCATGGCAAACTTCCTCCAACTGAACTCAACCTCATACAGATTTCACTACCTCCAAATGACATGACAGTCTTTAACACATAAACTTTGGGGGAACATTCTAGATCAACCCAGTAACATATGGTATGGTCTATTTCTTCCAGAATTATGATGAACAAAAATGCCAAGATTAATGAAACACAAAAGAAAATGATACAATCAAGATACTTAGTTAACACAAGATGCATAAGACTACTGCAGACCTAATGTGGTATACTGTATTAGATTAAATTTTTTATAACTAGAAGGAGTATACCCTAAAATAACGATAAAAAGTATAATTTAGTAAGTACATGGATCAGTGTCATTGTCATTAATTATCACTATAATGTGTTATGACTTGCTGCTATATAAACTAGCAGTTCTGGTACAATGTCCCCAAGGATGTTGCTATACTATGTGTGGCTACAATTCACAGATCCATTAATCCAGGAGTAGAAATGAGAGGAGGCACCAAACTACATTATCCATGGTGACACAATAGAAACATTTTTGTTTCCTGTGACCTCATGGTCCACTTGCTGCTGTATGTGCAATATGTGTAGATACCTGGCAGTTCAGTAGCTTTATTTATACCAGCATTACCACAAAGACATGAGTTATGCGTGCATGGCTATGGCACCACTGGGATGTAGGAATTTTTTCAGTTCCATTTTAATCTTATGGGACTACCATCAAGTTTGTGGTCCATTGTTGACTGAAATACATGTGTAGTACTTGACTGTATCACAGTATCTGGTATATAAATCTTCTTTCACTACATATTTTATCTCACTTTCACCTTCCGAACTGGACATAGGTCTTTCCTAGGGCAATGGTCCAAACCTACATTTCTGAAGTGTCTGGATCACTGGTAGTCTTATTTCCACTATTCTGTCATGGTTTTCCTTCAATATTAATCACAGATCATAGTTTTACTACAAGACATTTAAAAAAAAAAAAAGTCTATGATTCAAAGATACTCTTCTTTGTTTCCGTTGTTAGTGACAGCACAAATTTCCCTTTCTAATTAGGATTAATCATTCCAGTCAGCAAAATAACCTTGTTCTTACCTATTTATTCATAGGAATGAGGATACCAAAGGACTGGGCAACTGTCTTAACTTAAAATTCAGTGAAAAGATTGTTGTATCTCCTGATGGGAACATTTCTTCCTTTGGAACTAAGGCCTAAAGCACCAGTGGACCATGAGGTCACAGGAAACAAAAATGTTTCTATTGTGTCACCATGGATAATGTAGTTTGGTGCCTCCTCTCATTTCTACTCCTGGATTAATGGATCTGTGAATTGTAGCCACAGATAGTATGGCAACATCCTTGGGGACATTGTACCAGAACTGCTAGTTTTTTTGTTTGTTTGCTTTTTTTTTTTTTTTTTAAACTTCCATTGCCGGACATTTTATCTGCCTTCAAAAGCCCATCCAGCCATTTCATCTAGTCTTATTCTATCATACTTTAGGATAGTGGGAAACATGGTAATCCCACCCAGAGAATTCCATAAGCAAGTGTCATTATGACATTTTATTTTATCATGTAAACTCCTTGGTAAAAAGCAGTGATACGTGGAACAATATTATGATGGTGGGTAAGTCACTGTATAAATTCACTGATGATAGGTTTGCATGGAGGGAAAGTAAGTACATATGAAGAATAAGAACAAAATGATGTCACTTCCATGATGGAAGTGTTTTAATGATATCAACCTGACAACACAGCTGGCTAATCACCTGGGGAATGTTGCCTTAATATGGTTTGGATATGAGGTGTTCCCTAAAAATGTTCATGTGTTAAACCAGGAATGGTGACAGATGAAATTGTTAGATTAATAGGGTTGTAACATCAGTGGATTAATCCAATTGATGGGTGAATAATTTGAAAGGACTACTGTTCCAGGTGATAAGTGTAAGCAAATATGATGTAACTGGAATAAGTAAGTCATTGGGGGGTACCTTTGGGGATTATATTTTATCTCTCACTCCTCCTTCTATATATCTGCTTCCCAGCTGTCATGAACTGATGCCATGCCCTTTCACCATGATGTTGTGCCTCACCTCAGGCCCAGCACAATGGAACTGGCCAATCATGGACTGAGGCCTCGGAAATTGTCAGTCTAAAATAAACATTCCCCACTTTATGTTGTTCCTGTTGGTTATTTTGGTTACTGTGATAATTTACATATACCCTTTAGGAAATTCAGTTTTGATGTCTGCTCATGGCACTAGGGTACTCAGTGGTGGCTATAGCCAAGTTGACCTTGTTCAGTGTAAGTTCATATCAGGGACTCACACATAACCCCTTTTCTTCCACTATGTTCACTTTGTTCATAAGCCCATTGGACAAAGATACTGGCTGTTACACACAGAATTAATCATTCTTTAAATTTGATTATTAAACTCTTTCTCTGCCAATGTCATTCTCTGATCAGAGATTAGAATTCTTCTTTGATATGGGACAAAATACTTTCTCATTTTTCAACCATTTAGAGATGTCTACCCACACATCTCTTCCAAAGAACTCCTTGACACCACATTTTCAACTATGTTCATTCCAAGTTTTTTGACAACACAACTATGCATATTGCATTGATTATGAATATATCTATATAATCATGTACCCCCCTCTGGTCATTTCCCCCTCCAGGCAGAATGAACTTCCCCTTTCAATTCTGTCCACTGAAAGGATTTCGCCTTCCCACTGTCCTTCCAGAACATCCTAGAGGGGATGTATAGTGCTGTTTCCCAAAAGTGAATGTGTTTCTTCCTGAGGGAAACCTTGGTTCTGCTGTGAAGTCACTTCCACTGATTATCAGTCCCATTCAAAATATCTAGAATAATCTCTTTCTTACTTAAAGTCAACTATTGTAGAAGTTAATGACATCTATACAAGTCCTTTACTGAAACACCTCAATTAGTGTTTTAATCCCTGGATGGTAAATATCCTAGCAAATTCAGGGAATAAATATTGCAAGAGGTTCCAGAGAGAAATGGCTAAAATATTAAATGGAAAATAGGGGTGAGGATCAGGTTAATTTTGGA
Organism: Tamias sibiricus; assembly: GCA_025594165.1. Lineage (NCBI taxonomy): Eukaryota > Metazoa > Chordata > Mammalia > Rodentia > Sciuridae > Tamias > Tamias sibiricus. The sequence goes on from CM046665.1 coordinate 29,945,296, forward strand.
ATGAAAAACTGAATGAAAAAAAAAAATACAAGCATTGGCATTTTAAAAGTGGTTCAATGTACAAGTAGATATGGCAATCTAATCTGGAAAGTTCATAACTATTGGTTTCTATGTTCTTTGTAACATAAATGCATGATACTGGTAAACATAAAATATGTAAGAATACACAAAGAAACTTAGAGATGCATGCTTTAATTTAATTTTTATATGTGAAATCTAAGATGATATACAATCAGTCCACAAATATATGAAAAAATGTTCAACATCTCTAGCAATTAGAGAAATGCAAATCAAAACTACTCTAAGATTTCATCTCATGCCAGTCAGAATGGCAGGTATCAAAAACGCAAAAAACACAACCTAGTGAGGTTGTAGGGAAAAGGGCACACTTATACATTGCTGGTGGGGCTGCAAATTGGTGTAGCCAATCTGTAAATCAGTATGGAGATTCCTAGGAAAACTTGGAATGAAACCACCATTTGACCCAGCTATCCCACTCCTCAGTCTATACCCAAAGGACTTAAAAACAGCTTACTACAGGGACACAGCCACATCAATGTTTATAGCAGCACAATTCACAATAGCTAGATTGTGGGAACAACCCAGATGTCCATCAATAGATGTATGGATAGGAAAACTTTGGTATATATACACAATGGAACACTACTCAGCACTAAAAGAGAATGAAATCATGGCATTTGCAGGTAAATGGATGGAATTGGAGAAAATAATGCTAAGTGAAGTCAGCCAATCCCAGAAAAGCAAGGGTCAATTGATTCCTTTGCTATGAGGATACTGAATTATAGTGGCAAGGGAGGGGGGATGACAGGAATGAAGGAATGTTAAATAAAACAAAGGGGAGGGAGGGGAGGGAAGGAAACAGAGGGATAGGAATAATGACAGAATGTGTTGGACATCAATATAGCAAGTGCATGTATAAAAACTCAAACGGTGTGAAAATACTTTGTAAAAACTAGTGACTTGAAAAATTGTGCTCTTTATATGTAATATGAAAGGAATTGCACTCTGCAAGCATATATAACAATTTAAATTAAAAAAATCTAACTCTTGAAATTAAAACATTTAGCTGGTAAACTCCTCCCCAGGGCCATAGAGAAACATCATGTGCTAAGTAGAGACACTGGCAAAGACATTTTCCTCTCTTTTTATTTCTCAGTCTTCCCTTTGTTGTGTTGTCAAGACAAAACAAAACAAACAAAAACCATTTTTTTTTTTAATTTTTAATTTTTTAGTTTTAGGTGGACACAATACCTTTATTTTATTTATGTGGTGCTGAGGATTAAACCCAGGGCCTCACATGTGGGATACAAACACTCTATCACTGAGCCATAGCCCCAGACCCTGGGGATTTATTTTATCAATATTTTGTTTGCTCTGATATTTTGTTTTTAAATGCAGTTTGAGCAAAATAAAAACTAGATGTTTAGAAGAGAATGTCAAGTATTAAACATTTTTCTGTCTTAAAAAAAATCCTTTATAGAGTTTCTCAAAAACTGTAATCTGTAATTTCAAGTATAGAATATCATTGCCTTTCTAAAGGGACCCATTTCTATTCTGAGAGGAAATTTTTCAAGCATTTAAGGATGTATTTATGCTTCCTGTATAAAGCAATACTTGTAATTTTTTAATACATTTCTGATGTTACAATCTGAAAGTAAATAAAACACTTCCACTAGAAAAAATAGTCAGCAGGTACACAAGTTTTTAACAATCATTAGTTGAAAAGAATTCAGATCAATTTATTGCTTTGTTTGCTAGCTATCCTAGTAATTAAATTATTTTCTGATGTTTTCAATGTTTGTAAAGAATAACTCTAATCAAATGTTGAAATTACAACTTCTTAAATGTGTTCTATACCCACTAGTACTCTTGTTAGTTTCTTTCACTTTGACTAAATTTTATCTTTCTGCCTCCTTTCTTATATCTCTGCCTTTATGCTTTTTCTTTCTAAGTAATATTCCTAATATGATAAGCAGAGGCAACTCCATTCTAGATTACCCGCCATTTTAAGGTTGGATCTACCCTGTTCCCAGAATGAACCCAGAACAAAGAACCAGGTTACACAATACCTGCAATAGAAAGAGTGGAGCGAGACTATCCCACCCTTAAACCATCTCCACCTGATGGTGTATTAACCCTGCGCTTTATAAACCCTGCCCTTACTACTAGCAGGCGCCATCTTCTATCACCCTGCCTACCCTGCCTCGTGCAGGGTCAAAGTTGGTGGCCCTGGCCAGAATAAAGGCTTCTTTGGCTGTTACGTGAGTGGCTTGTGAGACTTTTTTTCCTGTGAATTGAATACAACACTAAGTATTGCCTGTTATATTTCAACAGCTTAAATATTATTATAGTATTCACCAGCTCTAAAGAGTTAATAGCAGAATATCTAGAACACCCTGGTTTAAGCAGCAAGGTCAAGAATAAAAAGAAAAATATTTTGTAAATATCCTTAAGTATACTTAATAAATTGCCACATAAGTGAAAAAATCGTCACCATACTTTTATTTTAAGAGAATTGGAATCAGTAAGAGAATAACTATAACAAGTGTGACTAAAAGTAACAGATGCAATTGTATAATGCTTGCTCTTGCTATATTCTGAAACAATTTCAGATTTTACAAAAATGTACTGTCATTTTGTCTTTGCAATAATCTGTTTACAGTAACCAGAATGTTTATCTCAAATTAATGGACAAGAATACAGAGACACTGAAACTGTTTTAGTCAGCTTTTTCATTGCTGCAACCAAAAGAACTGACAAGAACAATTAGAGGAGCAAAAGTTTATTTTGGACTTCATAGCTGTTTCAGAGGTCTTAGTTCATAAAGAGTCCATTCGTTTTGGACTGAGGGTAGATATAACATCATGGCAGAAGAGTGTGGTGGAGGAAAGCAGTTTTGGACATGGCCACCACAAAGGAGAAAGAGAGAGAGAGAGAGAGAAAGCTTTGCTCAATAATGACAAAATAATCTCTGGCCACCTCCTACCTGCATACAGTCACTACTCAGTTAATCCCTACCAGGGATTAATGCACTAATTGGATTAAGGTTCTCATAGGCCAATAATTTCATCCCTAAACTTTCTTGCATTGACTCACACATGAGCTTTTGGGGGACACCCCATATCTAAACCATAACAGGAACTTTAAATAAATCACTAAATTTTGCCAAAATGTGAATGGCTTACAGACTTTTGACTCTAGAAGTCCTGTTCAATTCAAATATGAGGAAGTGCATCCGTTCAATCAACCCATTATATATATTGGTTGTTATAATAATATAATTTAGTAGATTTATCAGGTTGAAAGTTCAATCAAGAAAGCAGAAAATACAGGGAACATATATGCAGTGTAACTATTGAAAATAAGATAAATATAAAAATAAAATGGAGAAAGCTAGGCATAAATTGGTAACTTTGCATATCAAAATGCATATCATAATGATTTACAAAATGAAGAAAAACATGGAAGAAAGTATAAATGGCAAAAAGTATAGATTTTTACATCTCCCTTTAGGAAATTCAAAGCTACTATACCAATAAATGTCTGTAAGGAAATAAAAAGTAAGTATATTGATGGAATGCTTGACACTATACATTATTTTCCAAATCTATATGGTATATGACAAAAATGAAGTACAACTTCATTTACTGAGGTACAACTATCTGCCAAAACTATACCAAATTTCTAAATAGTTTCACACTTAAATGAAAGAGAAAAGGAGGGGGGTATATGTATGTGCACACGTGCACACACACACACACACACACACAATTGTCTATGAAGATAATGTTAAAAAGAAAATTTTTTCTTACATCTATCATTTTATCACATATCTCATATTGTATGGTTTTTGTCCTAATTTTTAGCTTATCTTTAATTTAAAGATTATTTTCAAATACATTATTACAACTTGAGTAATAATTTTAATTAACATCTTCAAGAAAGATCAGACCATATTTCAAGTTGTACTGATACCTCACAATGATTGCACTTATTAATAATTCCTATTAATGCAATAGCATTTCACAGAAAGATAAGCTCTGCAGAAGCCCTGATTAAAGAGTTGGCCGAGACCGCGTTTGTTTACATCGGAAATGCCTCGGGCATTACTGCCTTCTGAATCTCCCTTGCGAAACTTGGCCTGGAATCTCGCGGGACTTGACGCGGGATCTAAGAGTACTTAGACCAGAGGAAAAAAGCCGGCTGGCGCCATTCTCCTGCCGGACAGCGTGTGAGTGGGACCTTGCCCAGGAGAGACAATTAAAATAATCTTTTCTTTTCTATCTTGTCTCTGAGTTTTTTCCACAGCTCCGCTGCTTTGAACGGCAGTTTGCCCACCGGTGGTTTCAAAGCTCTTAATGGATAAATTTCAGAAATTTTGTAACAAGTTTTATGGCAAAAGAATAAAGACCTGTGCAGTGAGTTCTACTTTGGCTATGCTCACCTCCTAAAATCAATGTATAAGGTGGCTTCTGAATTTTAACCAAAATGAAATTTCAGGCCTCTTGTTTCATCTTACCTGCATTCCCACTCCTATGCACTCTTTGTTTTCTCTTGTTGCAAAGCAAATTTTTACAAAGGTAGCAACGGAAATGATTCCTATCCATTATCTCATGGTTTCTACAGCTCAGAAGTCCAGCAAAAACAGAATTGGGTTCTTCACATAGGACTTATCCTAAAATCCTGAATCAGGATTTCTGGAGGTCAGGGTCCTCTTTCAAGCTCTTGTAGTTGTTGGCAGAATCCAGCTCTAAACTGCTATAGGACCGAGTCTCTGTCCCCTATGGGCTCTCATCCGGGCTACTTTTCTTTTTCTGTTCCACATGGCTCTTAACCCTTTTCAGAGACCTTTTCAGGGGCCCTTTCAGATTGCTGATATCTCACTTCTCCAGAGCTTTTATAAAGGTGGAACTGACTATAGAAGGTCTCTTGGATAACCTTCCTTTTGACTAATACCAAACAGACTGAAGGATAATCTAATCAAACTATTCCCTTTATGTTCATTCTTGGGGAGCCTTTTTAGACTTCTTCCCACCACACAGTAAAGTCATATTCGCTATCTTTTGCTTTTACCTTCATAATTAGCAAACTTGTTCTATTATATCCTACATATTTGAGGCAATATTCACTTTAGGAACAACTGGGGATGATACAAAGAAGTAAAATAATCATATTCAAATAATTATGTTTTACCAGCAAATAAATTGATCACATTAAAGCATTCATTTCTTTTGAAGTGTTAATTCCTATGAGCTTCATAGGGTGAGCATCTTGAATGCAGAGACACTACTTGTTTTTCCTGAAGTGCCTGGTGGTAAATTATTTTTGTAAGTGATTACTTTAAAAATCACCATTTGAATCATATGTGATTATAAGGATCAACTTAATGACAAATAATGTTCTTAACCTTTACAAACTAGGTGTTTGTATTTAGTTTTATTATTCCTATCTTAAAGGGATATTAAATTCTGATACTAAGCTAAATTGAATTATTTTGTGAGTCCATAATACAGTAGTAAGCATTTTCTTTCTTAGATCTTCATTTTCTAAAAAAATTAACAAAATTCTCTTAAAAATTTATAACAAAGAATAGGTCAGACCTCTCATTATATGATTCTCAATGTTCCTAGAAAGTCAAAAAAATATGGCATTTGGCAAGTGAATGCCTGAGAATTACATGAATTGCCAGAAGTTCTGCTGGAGATATTTCTGAGTGCAGAAGGAAAGTCACTTGATCATGACAGTATTTGCACCATAAGATCATGTTAGTCAGCAAATTGTACGTGAAAGTGTACTAATGAGGTTAATAAGCAGAATGCCTGTGAGTTGCCCACTAAGGAATATTTCTAGAAACATTCCAATAAGGCAAGCATAATGAACCTGAAGTATGAAAAGACTGACACAGAGAGTTAGCCTCTATGTGTTTGATTGTACAAAATTACTTTAATGTAATCTAATTTGTTTGTACTCCTGCTTTCTCCCCTTCTAAAACCCTGTAACTATTGCTTCTGCCCTCTGAAATTATCATTTACTTTCTAGAAGTTTGCAAAATATTCATCAGCTGAAAGTGAAATTCAATAGAAATGGAATAGTCATTTTCTGTGAACATATTTGTGCATCAGTCAATAAATTTCTATTCTCAAAATGCAAAACATATTTTGTGAAGAACTGTTCAATGTGCTATCTTCTTTGAAGAGAATATTTATTATGATTCACTGTACTAGCACAAAAATGTTAAAACACAAACTGGACAATAATAATAATTTAAATACATTGACAGTACTTAATTTATATAAAAATAATTTTATGTAGTCTTTAGGACCCTTCCAAATACTGGGATTTAAACAATGTAAATAATAGTATGAGTCATAATTTGAATTATCCATGATTCCATGATCAGACATGTTTTTGATCCAAACAAAATTGCATCTGTATAAAAAACAGAACATTTACTATGCCAAAGGAATACTCATTAATACTAACAATATTGAAAAATAAAAGTAAATTTAAAAACTAATCTTAATAATACTTTAATTTTTATAAAGATTAATTTTAATAAATTATTTGGTCATAGGATGTATGTTTTCTCTTTATGAAATATTCTAGCTATAACAAAAATTTGAAAGATTGATGTTCTAAGAACAACCACATTGGGATATCTATCTCTATATTCATGTTTGTGTATATATTTACATCATATCTACCTATAGTTTAATGTCAGCTCAAATATATAAAATAATTTTATGCTGAATTAGATGTCAATTCAAAAAAAAGCAGATTTAACGACTATATTTCCATTTTATTAATTTATAATGTCATGTGACATAAACGTACTATGTAAGATTTTTAGCAGTATAAACCAATCTCATGGAATTTATCATTAATTTTTTAGAGGATTTTTTTTTTCAGTTCTAACTCACAAATCACATTAAAGTTAACTTACCTTTACAGCAATTTGCATTTGATGTAATACTGTTTGTACATGGCAGTCCAAGGAGATTAAGTATTTCTAGTCCATATTATACTCTGTGTTCAGACTTAGACTGTTAATGACAAATATTTCCTGAATATAAATTTTTTCAAAGTGTAGAAAAGCAATATTTTTCTCTAAATGAACAACTTCTTCTTTCTAGCATTTGGCTAACTAAGATTTTTTTTTTTTTTTTTATCACTTATGTTTGCAGATACAGTACAAAGTCACAATTTAGATTACTAACAAAATGTGTAGTTCAGACAATTCAAAGTTAATGACATAAATAGTGACTTATACAAAGTTCATTTTATTGGAAATATAGGTAAATATTAGAAAATAAGTTTATTGCAAGGTAAAAAGTACTCTGAGAATTCCTTGCCACTAATACCTGGTATTAGTTATGCAGTGTTTACTTTTCACCATTCTCCAATCCAAGTAATTAACATTCCCATATCCTTTACAGCAAGTCTTTGAGGTAAATAGTATAAGCCCTTTTTACAAAGAGGGTATTGATACAAAGAGATGAAGTGATTCAGGTACTTAAAGGTGTCACAAGGTTAGCCCTCAGACATAGGCTCCAGAGATGTCCTGTTTGATTTAGTTATCTAGCCAAATCTTAGATATTATTATTATCATTATCATTATTATCTTCATAATTATGATGTTACCTTAAGATAATAAAAGAGAAAAAAAAGTCTCGTTTCCAGGTAGACAGATTCAAGATCAAAGAAAAGTTTGTAGATCCATGGCTATACCCTACCTACCAGTCAGAACAGAATCCAGTTTAGGCACAGAAATTCATGGTGTTAACATATTTTTAAAAGTACACCAGTGCAATTAAAACAAAAAGGTACACAAATACACATTTTTGTTTTGAAAATTATATAGATGTTTGCATAACAGATGTTTTAAAAACATGTAAGGCCTTCAAAACCCTCAGAGTGGTATGAAATGCTTCATAATTTGGCTCCAACCATACTTCTCAACATGACCTAGTATATGCACTGATGGTTGATCCATTAACTACCAAAAGTCTTTCAACTGTACAAACATACACTTTTGCTTCTCCTTGCACTTACAGAAGGTGGTGGCTAAACATGTATCATTTTTCCATGATCTTAGGAGATCATAAAGGTCTAACTTTTAGGTGGAGTTTACCATATTGCATTATGATTAATTTGACTGCTATTCATTATGCCATTTATGTAGGTGCTGTAGATAAAGATAAAAATAAATAGTTCCATTTCTTAAAGGAACTTAAAATCCAATAGGACCAAGAGACAAGTAGACCACTACAGGTTAAAATGAGAACTCCAGTTGATGTCACAATAAACAATTCTGGTGGGAATGAATCTATTCAGCTGTCAACAATTGATCAGTAATGTCATAAGATTACTCAACTAATTCCTTTTACAATGACTTCTACTCTGGTGCTCTTATATGATTTTTTTCTAATGTACATTAGTAAATCCCCTGATTAAAACTGACTTTTTTTTATTTCCATGTGAAAAACAAATGTTCTGACTCAAAAATCACATTAAAGTTAACTTACCTTTACAGCAAGTCTTCAGGCATATGGGCAAGTTAAGCCCTTTAAATTGGTCTTTGTAAAAAATAAAATGATATTTTTCTTGATTTGCCACTCTTGGGATATTGATAAAATTTTTTAAGGTCTTAGGCTGGGAAAAGGGTTTATGTATATTGGAATTCTTCAAACACTGAAGAAAGAAATATAAAAATGAGATGATCATTTTTGTTGATGGTCATGCAAATGAATTTGTGAAGGGAAAAATAAAATACAGGGAGGCTTTTATTAAGGTTGGGTATATGACCTTGAAACTTTGACTTTTGTGGGTAGGTAGTAGATTTTCACTTTCGCTTTGTGTGGAGTCAAATCAGTAGGACTTTTTTTTTTTAACTAAACATTTTAGCTAATACACAAAAAACATGAAAATTGTATTTATCTACAGGGAACTATGTGATGTTACAATACATCCACACATTATGTAATGTTTAAATCAGATTAAAAATACCTATCTCCTCAAATATTTATCATCTTATTATCAGGAAACCATTCAAGAATCTGAGTGTTGAAAGAAGTTTTTGAGATCTTTCGGTAATCAACTTGATGACCCTGGCTCTGTTCCCAGCCAAGTGGCTGTTTGTGTACAGTGTAGACTCCTTACATGAGCAGCATCAGCATCAGTTGACAATTCTCAAGTGTAACTGAACATTAGGGTTACCTGCAGGCATCCCATATCACTGTTGGGTGAAGCTCATCAGTTGCTTCCTATGTGTAGCCAAGATGGAGAGCCAGTGTGCCAGGGAAATCTATTGAGCTTTAAGGAAAGATAAGGACCACAGCAAAGGCAAAGATTCCTCTTTGTATGGAGATCACAGACAAGAAGCTTAATGAAGGCCATAAGAGAGTGTCAGTTACAATCTGGAGTGAGCTCAGTAATCAAGAACTACTGTGGTATAGAGTCAATACAGAGGGAATGATCAGAGGCATTTTGGCTATGACAGACTTCAGAATGCAGGCTACCACATTTCAACACTCAGGTACAGTGTCACCTAAATAATAAATGTAGCTTTGGAAATCATTCAATTTTAATGAAAAATAGGTCCCTTCTCTATTATACTGTTTTATTTTAAGCTGCAAATCAACTCATCTTATCATGCATTACTCCCTACCTATGAAAGCTTCCCAGATTTAGCAAATATAAGTGCAGCATGCCATTTAATTTTGAATTGTAGTGTTTTGGGTTTGGGTTTTTCTTTTCTTTTTTTTTTTTTTTTTGTACCAAGGATTGAACCCAGGGGTGCTTAAACACTTAGCCACATCTCCAGTCCTTTTTATTTTATTTTTTTATTTTGAGACAGAATCTTGCTAAATTGCTGAGGCTGGCTTTTAACTCGCAATCCTCCTTTCTCAATCTCTTAAACCACTGGATTACAGGCATGCACCACTGACTGGTTTGGATCCTACTTGTCCTCAATAGGCCCATAAGGAAAAAATCCTCAATCTGTGTGGTGCTATTTATTGGGAGGTGGTGGGGCCTTTGGATGGTGAAGCTTAGTAGAGAGAATTTAGATCATCAGGAGTTTGCCCTTGAAGGGGATGTTGAGAATCTGGCTTTTTCTCTCCTTACTTTTTGACTGTCATGAGGTAAAAAGACTTCCTTCAGCGCATACTCCAGCCCTGATATGCTATTCTGCTGCAGGCCCAAATGGACAAGGCCATTGATCACTAACTAAAACCTTGAAACTGTGAGCCCAAATCAATCACTTCTTCTGATACATTGATTATCTCAATTATTATGTAACAGTGACAAAAATCTAACACATTTGGATACAAATAAGTACTATTTTAATGTACATATGTTCCAAATATTGCATGGGATAGACTTATGTTAAAAATAAATTATTGGGCTGGGGTTATGGCTCAGTGGCAGAGTGCTCGCCTAACACGTGTGCGGCCCGGGTTCGATCCTCAGCACCACATAAAAATAAAATGCATTGTGTACAACTAAAGTAAATAAATAAATATTTTTAAAAAATAAATTACTTATCTAAACTTCAAATATAACTGGACCTCCTATATTTTAACTAGCTACCCTATGAAATTATGACTGAAGCCTTAAATTGTTTAAGGCTTAAGTTAGCAGAATTGGATCAGCTAGTTCAAATTCGCTTCTATATTAAGAGATAAGGGGGTAAGTAATATGAATATGTTCAATAACTATAGCTTGTTTGTGAAATCAGGAGTTGAAAATACCCAAACAATTGCTGTATGAACTCAAGGTAGTGAGGCTCATAGAGGTTGCTTGTTCCCTAAGTAATATATTTGTTCCCTAAGTAATATATTTTGAAAATTATAAAGATGTTTGCATAACAGATGTTTTAGGAACATGTAAAGTTTGTGGAAATAAAATAAATAAACAAATAAAAGTATTTGGCCTAGTTAGCACACTACAAACTAGTTACACATCCTCACTAGACCTTTGGTGGTCGATGCATTATCAGATATTTTAATCTGAAAATCTGCTGAGAGTGACCTTCCCATCTCATGTGGACATGGGATGGGTAAGCTATAATTTTTAAAAGCATGACTGACCCTTTTTGCAAATATAAATATTTATGCGTCAATAATTTAAGTTAATGCACTAATGAGACAATTATTAAGATATTAAAACTGATTCATAATAAGTATGAAGAACACACAAGTACATAAGGAAAGCTAAAATGAGTTTGCTAATAGAAAAATTGGTTTATAACATATAAGGCAAATAAGTATTATTTCTGAATTCATCTTTTAAACCAGGCCAAAAACATTGTTTAAATTTTATGAACAAAATTCATTTTCATTTATATTATTATAAACTTTCCACCATAGAACTTTTACATTTGAATGTTGTAAATATTAGAAAAACAACCAAAAATGTACAACTTTATGTGGTCAGAAAATTCTCCAACGACATATTAAGCAACACCCAATAGTAACTGGAAAGACAGCCAATCATATATATATTTGGTTCTATTCTAAGTCTTCAAAAATTTTTTCCAGACAATGAAATAGCAGGCATCTTTCTCACACTGAACTATTCCGTAGAACAAATGGAGGAAAAGTACCTGGACTTTTGAAAATGCCTTCTCAGGGACATCAGGAGCCTTTGTCACCAGTTAGACTTCTTCTAGTCCCCCTGATTTTTTCTTGCACTATATTATTTTGCTTTTGTTGTTTTATTTACATATGTACTATGATATTTTAAGTATATTTACTCAAGTAGGGAAGAGACATAGCTGCCTGAATTTTTTTATATTTCAACCTAACTACTATCTTACTCTATCATTTTTCAGAGTAGTGGGAAATGTCAAAAAGAATATTAGGAAATTACAGCCAGTTCAGGGATTCTTAAATTATATTTATGCTGCATTTTCTTCCATCACTCAGTACTTTATCTGTTCAGTTTCCAACCCCTTTATATAATTCTGTTTAAGTGCTGAAACATATATTTATTCATATGACATGATAAGAAAGGCAGTTGAGATTGGTCAGTGTGTATCTCCATCAGGATACACTTTAAATTCCCACAAGATGTGGTCACCCCTCCAATACTGGCAATTCTGTGGTGTCACCCTTCTTGAATAGTTCCAACCAAACAATTTCTATTTTATGTAATGATAGAATGGATAGCACCACTTTGTCAAGTTTCTTTTCTGTTAGCCATAGTCATAACAGATTTAACTCCTGTTTTAGCTCTTCCACTGCTATGATCAAAAGACTTGACAAGAACAATTAGAGGAGAAAAAATTTATTAGGAGTTCACTCTTTCAGTGGTCCCAGACCATAGATACCTGACTCCATTGCTCTGGGACCAAGTGATCATCATGGACCAAAACATCATGGTGGAAGGGTATAGAGGAGGAAATCAGCTTAGAACATGGCAACCAGGAAGCAAAGAGATAGCTCCATTCTGTCTAGGGGAAAAAATATAACCCCGATGTCATGCCCCAGTGACCTAACTTTTCCAGCCATACCAGTTACCACCGTGTTAATCCTTATCAGTGGATTAATCCAGAGCTAAATTATATCATATCTAAAGTATAATAGTCACATAAGTAAAATTTGGAGTCCTGCACATCTGTTATGAATTACAAAGTGTGGACAGTTCTCTGAGTGATCTTGAACTGGCTCAGTTCTCTGCACCCCCCAATTCTTATTTGTAACTCTAAAAATAACTATAGAATATTTGAGAATGCAACAGCCTGAAATTAAGGAGGAATTGACCTAAACAGCCCTTCTAGCACAGGATGCCCTAGAAAAGCCTTATCCTAGCAATTAATTTGTCCTCACAGCTGTAGTGTTGTGCTGCAGGGCATGTGCAGACAAGATTCCATCCACTTTTGGCAGATTTCCTGGGCCTTGAGGAACCAACTCACCATGAATCCTTGGTTTCTACTGTTTCGCTACCGATCTGTGGGTAACAGAACTGCATTGTGTAACTTGTTCTGTGAGTGTTCTATTCACCAGGTTTGTGAAAGCAGTATTGAGTACAAAGTAGTAGAAATTTCAGCTCAAAGAGCAGTGGCCTGAAATGGTTACCGAAGCAAGGTGAATCCATTTCAACCTAAAGAACTTGAGGGGGCTACCTCTTGCCTTGTGACCTAGACAAACCAAGTGCGGAAACCTATTCTCCCTTGCCACGTGAACAGAATTTGTGGGAGCTGGTGCCTACTGCAGGACTCAGAGGAAAGTTTTGGATAGAGTCTCTCTGTCTCCATCCCTATGACACTGCACAGTGCTCAAAAAGAATGAGACAAGAGATGTTGACCACAGTGAAGCCTCAGCCTCCTATTGTGGATTAGATTTTCCTTATTATTCTAAGCCTGTGGGATTTGCATCTGCCCTGGGAAGGTGGGGGAAATCTCTTTTTAAATTTTGTTTGTTTGTTTGTTTGTTTTTTCTTTGTGACATAAGCTGGAGGCCTACAGAGGACTTCTTTTCCAAAAACAAAATCCTGGATCATGGAAGGCAAAAAAAAAAATTGTCTATCAAGGCTACTTTCCCTAGTGTCAATTTGAAAGTCAAAAGTTAAAGTTACTTTTTTAACCTCCCACCCCATTTATCTGATAACTATCCTAGATTCAAGATAGTTGGCTTTCAACTCCCCTGGCACCTCTTTTAAAGAGCAAAGCAAAGATCAGAAAGAATACAGCAAGCTGTGTGGCTGGGCATGGTTGCATACACCTGTGATCCCAGCAGCTCAGCAGGCTGAGGCATTAGGGTATCAAGTTCAAGGCCAGTCTTAGCAACTTAAGGAGGCCCTAAACAACTCAGTGAGACCCTGTCTCAAAAAATAAAATGGGATGGGAATATGACTCAATTATTAAGCCCCTCTGTTACCCAAAACAAACAAACAAACAAAAACATTACAACTGTGTGCAGATATTCATGGGAAGGAAGCAAATTGAGTAGGAAGGGTAATCTCTTCTGTTTTCTAAGAATACAATTGAAAACATCTGCAGAGGATTTTGTGCGGCACTGCCCAGAGTCCACATTCAGGACCAGCACACTTAACTCCCCAGCTGCCTGGAATACTGCTAGCCTGAAGTGTCCCCTCAGCTAAAAGAGCTGCCTCACTCAAGGATGGCGTGCCTCCCCAGGAGCAGCCTGCACCCAATGCAAGTAAGATAGGAGTACAGAGAATGCCCTTTGCCTTGGTAACACACTGCTGAAAGGGCACTCTGCATCCAGAGCTTCCTCTGAAATTTGTGGTGTTTGTCACAACTGCACTACACTTCAAAACTTTCACTCTACCCAATGCCACTTCCCTCACTTCTTAAAATTCTATTTATTATCAGAAGTCCCTTATAGATCTTTATTTAATGCACACAAATTTCTGTTTTAGGGAATCCTTACTTACATTAAATTCATTAGATTAAAACAACAGCAATCTGCTTTCAGCTGACTAATAAATATTTACTTGTCATGAAAAAATCAAGAGTCAAAAATCCCTATCCTTGTGAAAAAGTGCTAGCCAAGGAGTATTGAAGGACTAATTATTCTGATTTAATTATGGAGTATTTCTTATAAGGTAAAAACCACAAACACAAACACACAAATAAACACACACACATCAGAAAAACATAAGCATACAATCCATCTTCTAGACATCTTGAATGAGGACATGATATTTGGAACCAACATATCCATTTTGCAACCATGAAAATAAAAGTCAATGAAATTTTAAAGAATTTGAACAGGTCTCCGCTAACATTGAGCCATTAAAACAACCAAACATGGAAATACTATAACATAGAATCTGTTACACAATAAATAGGGGCTTCACTGTTTAACCCACTTGGTGTAACTATGATCAAGAGCATCCTAACTGGTAAAACTTGCAAACCAGGACCCTGCAGGCAGTCTCAATCTCCTCTCTGTGATTCCTGGCTTTCTATCCTCTGTAACCTGAGCCAACTCCTCCACTTTTGTGAGATTACTCTATAGTTAGCAAACACTTATTGAACAAATATTGTATGTATATTATTTGGTACTGTGGCTAATATGATTATAAGCTTTTGAAGTATTTTAAACAAGGAGATGTGTTAGTTTCCTTGGGATGCTATAAAAAATTGGCACAATTGGATGATTTAAACAAGAGAAATTTATTCTCTCAAAATTGGGCGCAGTGGCCCACACCTGTAATCCCAGTAGCTCAGGGGGCTGAGGCAGGTGGTTTTCAAGTTCAAAACCAGACTCAGCAAATTAGGGAGGCCCTAAGCAATTGGCAAGACCCTGTCTCAAAATTAAATTTTTTTGAAAAAGGGCCAGGGTTGTGACTCAGTGCTTGTGTAACTTTGGGTTCACTGCCTGGTACCAAAAAGAAAAAAAAAAAAAAAGTTCTCAGAAGCCAAAAATTTGAATCAAGGTGTCAAGAGAGCCCTGTACTCAGACGGCTCCAGGAAGTATCCTATTCCTATATCTTTCTAGTTTTTGGAGGGAGCTTGAAAAATAGTTTACCCTCCTTAGCTTGTAATTATATTATTACAATTTCTGCTTTTAGGTTCACAACTTCCCTCTGTGTGTCCCCGTATCTCTAAATCTCCCTCTTCTTATAAGGACAACAGTCACTAGATTTATGTCACACCAAAATCTAGCATGAACTCATTTTAATGTGATTACATCTACAAACATCTTATTGCCATGTAATATCATGATTACAGATCCTGGAGTGAACATGAATTTAAGGGGGCACTGTTTAAACCACCTTATAAAGGAATGTGATTTGATAGTATGTGAATTTTAAAAGATTGCTGACTATAAAGTAGACCACTTTTCTGTTTCTCTAATATTCTGCTTTTCTAATTTGACATAGGTTCTTAATTCAGATTAACAAATAAATTAGTTTAGTATAAAATGAATAATAAGCAAATTTCATGAGAAAGGCAAAGACCTTCCCCAATGGTTGTGAAGCATTTGAATTAGGGTGTAAGTCTGTACCTTTCACATTTTGTGCTGCTTTGTGACTAAGATTGCCTTCTTACTTTCAGATTTTACCTATTGGCTGGTTGGTGAAGTTGCCAGTGTGAACTGGTACCAGTTTATGCAATTCAAACATTCATTAGGCTAGTTTATCATTCAGTCACTCACCAATAACTTATTTTCCAGATACTATTATTGGTTCTTGGGATACAGCAGTGAATAACAGCAACAATATAAACTAGAAAATGAAGTTCTTGCCCAGATGGAAATTAGATTTTAACTTAAAAAGTGAGAAAATAAGACATTAAGCAAGTAGAAAAAAAAATACAGACAAATAAATTCATGGTTGGCCATGCAATTGCTATAAAGAGTAGAAGCAAATAGACAGTGACAGGGTCTGTCATTTGAGATCTGGCTATCAGGGAAGACCTCTCTGAGGAAGGAGTATATTAAAAAATGATAACCCCACATTTCTCTCAGGATAAAACCAAAATTTCACATTGTTAGAAAAATCTGTTAAGATCTATTTATTGACTAATTCCCAGCTTCATCTCTTCCATTAGTTATGAGATTTTAAAGAGCATTTCTTACTAGGAGCAATATATTTTCTATTAATGATCATGGAATATGACTTATTTTAAAGAGTTAAAGCAATTTAAAACATAGACACATGTATATAGTATTAAATTTCTATTTTCCTGATATGAAAATTAGTAATAAATTTCATATAGTCTATATTTAGAAGAAAATACTAAGTCTGATTTTAAAACATTTTGTAAAAACAAGTATAATCATATTTGGTCTACTTACACACATAATTATTAGATTTATGTGACAAATAATTCTTAATAAAATCTGTTTATTATTAATTTATAAATTATATTTTTAAATATTATGACTTTTTATTTATTTCTTACTTCTCATAACACAGTTGTAAACCATGGTTAATCTTTCAACTTCTACAAATTCCAAAACAGAGTTCTAATACTTTAGCATTTTACGATAATTATATGGATAACAATGATTAAAAGCCTTAAAGAAGAACTGTGAAAAATTCATAAATATACTCTAAAAGAAAACTGAGTGTCCTTAATAACAATTAGATAATATAACTTAATGTGTCCTCCTAGGCAAGGGTCTGAAAAACAAATTGAATTAAAGAAAACATTTCTGGAGAATAAAGTTCATCCTATTTGCCTCTTAGACTCACAGGTTCTCAATTATTGGAGACAAAATTTACCAAGGGTAAAATTATTGTACTTAAGTTAAATATGTACTCTGATGATAAAGCAATTTCAGGGCAAGAAATACCAAGCGTCTTCAATAGCAACATCTTTAATTATGAAAGCACCTGACAGTAATGGAACAAATAGCAGGGGTATAGCTTTAAATAAATACATCATCATTAATCCAAGATGGCAACAAATAGGGAGCCCTGATCATGGTAAAAAAAAAAAAAAATTCCATTAATGCGAGGCCTACATCATAGTCAATTTGCACAGCTGCAGACTGAACTAGTGTACTTGTGCAATTATTGGTAAATGGTATAACAGTAGTTGCAATAAGTAGTCAAATTATTTAATGGTATGCATTCAAGTACATAAGATTTATCCAGGAAATATAACTTTTGTTGCATTCTATTTTGAAAATTAGAGCATAGATTTTGGAGTGTATGTATGGGGAGAAGGGGTGGAGGTGTAATGGCTGAAGATATTTTAATTACTTCATATGTGAAGAATTGTTCTGGATTGCAAAGTTCTTGAATGGGAGAGAGGCTGTTCCCCAGAGCTGTGGAGGACTTATTATACACCCCTTCCTCCCTCATCCTCCATACCCATACAGATCTCTACGTTTTTAGGGCTTCAGGCCTTGGCTGTAGATCTTAGTAAGCTACAAGGACAGGTGTGTATAGAGTACATGGAAACCACTCATTCCTCAGATAAGGCTGAGAGACTTGTGCTTATTTGGTTGACAGTTGTCAACATGTATAAGAGGCAATTTTGGAGGTGACTGTTTGTTTTGGGTCCCTTTGATTAGGTCTATGGGAGGGAAACTGCCTATATAATCCAGATTATCAGGAACACGACTGACATATTTTGATGGTGTGACATTGTGAATGTCCTCTTCCTCTCTTCAAAAGCTAGGAGCCTCATCCCATCTTACCAGTTCCCCTTTCCCTGCCTGTTCCCTTAGGTACCTGTGGCATTAACTTGAGTATTGGCTCAGTTATTAACAACCATGTAAGCTTTTTTTGATCACTTCCACTTCTTCTCCACAGGCATTTCACACTGGCCCATAGCCATTGCACACTTCTTTGATGGAGTAAAGCTGGGAAAAAAGTCAAGCTCCTGAGTACAGCAACTAGGTCCATATGGTCTTCCTCATACACCTTGCTCTATTCTCTTCTACTGATTTCTTCCATATATGGCCTAAGTTGTCTTCACCCTCAAGAACTAGTGTTTAGACTATAAAATGGATAAAGAGAAAGGAATGGAAGCCTGGAAGGTGACAGAGTCAGTGGAGTCTGGGCCCTTCGACATGTGCCAAATACACTGTCACTTACTGACATGTCACTGAAGAACTTAAATGGTTCCTTTTCACATCAAGCTTCTTTACATGATTCCTTAAAATAACTAACTCTTCATATCTGCAATTATGTCTTCATGCCCTGCATTCATTGACTCAAACAGACTGAAATAGCGAGCTGAATATTAACAGATGTTTTCTTTCCACTATGTCCTAAACAATGCATTACAACAATTATTTACACAGCATTTACATTGTATTAAGTATTATAAGTAATCTAGAAGTGATTTAAAGTGTAAAGTGTATGGAAGGATGTGAGTAGTTCCTATGTAAACACTAGGCCATTTTACATAAGGGACTTGAGCACCCACAGATTCTGGTATTTAAGGGGGGGCTAGAACCAAGCCCATAATGGATATTAAGAAGCAACTGTCTATCATAACACAGTAACTAATGTGTCACATCAAAAGTTCACACCACTTCTATAGAACTGTAGATGTTCAGAAATAATTAAAATAATTGATTAATTTTGTTACAAATTAAGTTACTTTTTAAGCACTTTTAAAAATATAATTTGATGCATTTTAATAAAAAAGGATATATAATTTTCTTAATACATTGTTTATGTATTAGTTGTAATTATAATAACTGCTATTAAATATTTCAAATTTTATTCTCATAACTAAAGGAATTATTTAGAAAAGAAGTTTCTAACTTGTACACAGGTCAGTTGACAATTTCTAAAGGTCTACAGAGAATAAAGTGGTAGAAATATGTCACAATTTTGCATTGTATATAAATTTGCAAATTCTTTGAATGATCTTCAAGTAATCATATTATGAGTGAAGTGCATTTTTATTATATGCTGTGTTTCTATGTAACCAGTTGCTAGTTAATATATTTTTCTTTATCTTTATGAAATACAAGTATAAGCATCAGTATGTTCCAATGTCCTTAGACCACACAAGATCTTTCTCATGATAGTGAGTGAATCAACAAATCTTAATTTGTATGGATAACAGAAAAGACATGCAAACATAATGAAAGATAGTGATTTATTACTAGCTTTGGCTTTGTTTACTCTTTCTTTACTTTTACATAGTGTCTTTTTGTTCTCTTTATTTTTGGTTTATATAATAGATTTTCAAAACTGAGAGAGACAGGAAAATAAATTGATATAGCTATAACCAGGTATGGAAGGTCTATTATCTAGAGAGTTTCAAAATGGGATGTTACTTGCATTTATCTATCTCTCCATTTTTATCTTAACCTCAAAATTTCATATTGCTGTGGGCTCAAGGGAGAGGTCAAGTCTTGATTGAATACCTTTCTGAAATGGGTTGGTCCAGGGTCATCCATTGTTCAAGGATTCCTAGAGAATTTATTCTTGCTGATATGAATCCTTGCCCTCCTTTTTATGGTCAATGTCAAGATGCCACATTTTGTCTCACAGCAGGTATATGTTGGTTTTCCTGGGCTAACTCCTCACCCCACAGAAGTTGCTTCCTGCCACCTTTATCCTTAGAACAGGGTAGGTTCAATGCTCACATAGACTACTTTGCTTCTTTTCTTGGAGCACTTAAATTGCTTAGTGTGATTTATTTTTTAGTGTTTGACCGTGCTACCAAAATGAAGTTAGTTTTACCTATGTGAAATTCTGTGTATGAAGCTTATTATTATGCAACTCATATATTGCTATGAAATAGTAATTTTAACAGATGAGGAAACTGAGGAAAGGAGATGTTAAGTTACTAGCGCAAGGCCACAGGACTAAGTGGCAGACTTGAGTTTTTTCTGAGATAAGAATATTAATGTTTTTTAAATTTTTTTATTTATAATATTAGTATGTATTACAATTCATAATGCACATATATAGCATCTTTTTACATACAACTGTTTGTATACAAAGTATATTCATACCATTCAGGTCTTCAATCATGCATTTAGGATAATGATATCCATCTCATTCAATATTAATGTTTGTGCAACACTGGCTCTGATCCTGAATAAGTAGTTTTGTGGAGCAGGACCCATCTCTTGTTGCTTGCATTATATCCCAGATTTTAGCACATGCACCATGAAACAGTGGTCAAGAAGCATTTGTTGAATGAAGTAATGAGTGGCGTTGTCACACTTTTCTCCAATAAACACAACCACCATGGTTTTAGTGAAATACTTTGAACTCCCAGGGGAAACCATTCAGAGTCAACATAGAAGAATGCCTAAGAGTAAAAGACTTTGAAAGATAATCTGCCAGAAATTATACTTCGCTTCTGCATGTTGCTAGTCATGTGCTCTTATTCAGTTTTCTATTATTATGGTTTGGATCTAGAAATGTCCCCTGACAAGCCCAATTTTCAAAGCATGTTATCCAATGCAGAAAGGTTCAGAGGTGGGGACTTCAGGCAGTGATGAAAGATGTAACTTCATCAGTGAATTAATCCATCTGATGGATTAATAATTTGAGTAGACAATATTGGGTGTAATCAGTAACCGGGTAGGATATAGCTGGAGAAAGTAGGCCACCAAGGTTGTGCCTTTGGGGATTGTCTCTGGCTCCCCAGACTCTCTGCTCTTTTGTTGCCATGAGCTGAGCAGTTTTCCCACACCATACCTGTCTGCCATGATGTTCTGCTTCATCTCAGGTCCAGAGCAATAGTGTGGATCTTCCACGGACAGAACCTCTAAAACTGTAAGCCCTAAATAAACTTTTCCTTCTCTAAGTTCCCACAGGTAACACACCTATCTTGCACTGATCTAAATGCCTCATATGTAACATTGCTATGGGAACATATACGAAACTTTCCTCATAGGGAAGGAAAATATATTTTTCGTAATTAAAAATATGCACAGTATCTCATAATAGAGATTTTCCCAATTGATATTAAATAGTATTTTTGCCATTATTTATAAATTTTTTCATTACTGATTTCCAAAAAAATGCTTGAACAAAATATTTACTTAAATCTGTCCTGTGGCACCACAAGAAAACAATATCCTATACTAAAGACTTCATATGTGGATATTTAATATAATCCTTTATTCATTTGAACTAAATATTTACCAAATACTTATTTTACTATAGGCATTTTGATAGTTACTGAAACACCAGAGAAAGCAAAAGAGCCCTCATTGATCATATAATATTGAGGAAAAGCAACAAGAATATTTACTCTAAAATCAGATTAGAGTTATGGAGACAAGAGGTTTTTTCAAGATTAATGAAAAATACATAAAAATTTATAGAAATAATAGGATACTTGCATTCATACAAAATTCTACATATAAAAAGGAGTATTAACAGTTTTATATAAAGTTCTATAAGAACATAGCCAGATAACTGGAGTCATATAAGCAGCCTTGAACTTTATTTCAAATGCTTTGGGACACAACTAAAGGGAGTCAAATGTGACACATGGCAGGCTTCTGACTCCCATTTTAATCTTAAGTTCTTCTCATTTACAGAGCAAGAAACAAACCCCTCCTTTATAAATTGAAAATGAAGTCCATCTACATTTCCTCTCACCTATTCTTTGCCTTTTTTTTTCTTAAAAGATCTAATTTGAATTAAATATAGATATGCTGTCAAAAACTGTGTGAATATTGTCTAAATGTTTGTTCTATTTTCTATGTATTTACATATGCCCTAGTATACATTGCATGCACAAAAATAGACATTAGTTACTTCCCATTTCCCAAGTGCTTGACATTTCAGTCCTCAGTTCCTCAGGCAATACTTCAAACCCAAATTCTCTTGGCTGCAGGTTTCCTCTATTCTCTGATCTCTTCTCCCAGTGTATCAGTAGGTCTAGGATTCTCCCAGTGAAACTCATTGTTTTTTCTTGGATATGTTATACAGAGCAATTCTGCCATGCTCCAAAATTTCCTTAAAAACTCATATACTCATAGTTATCATTGCATGTAGCAAAAGGGAGCCTTCTAGTTGCTAGTGCTTCTCTCTTAAAAATTAGTGAAAGTTATAAATCAAAATTTATTATACACTACATTTATTATATTCTACATTTTACTGTAAAATAGTCAAAGCAGTTTTTCTATTTTGCAAGCTCTCAGAATACCTTAACATTCATAAATATTTGTGAAGAGATATTTGTTTAAGCTACTATATCAGAAGTGCTTAAAAGGGGCCTCCAGGTGTGAACACTGACAATTAGACAGGTGCTGCTCTGGAATGGCTCTTGGCTACAGTGTACTAATTAGTCTGTGACTGATTACACTCTTCTAAATAGTTTGGGGCCAATCTTATGGATTGCACATTCTTTTTAAAACATTTCAAATAAAACTTGTTTTCCTTAAGTTTCAAGAAGCCTATCATTACATTAATAATAACATTAAAATAACAAAAGATGCAGGTTTTATCTAGGGAGTCATAAAAAGGAATGCAGAGAATTAACATTTAAGCAGATGCACCATTCACCCAAACCATGGTCATTCCAGGTACTCAGAGGTGCAGAGACAATTATTGTAGAAACATCAAATTTTGGAATTTCCTAAATTTACAATAAAGGAAGGAATGAGATGCTCATTTCCCAGAAGAAGCTCACAGGGCAGGTAAAGTATAACCATGGATATTTGTATTTTTATCATCAACTTTTATATAAAGAGGATCAAAATCAGTAATAAATGATTCTGAGAGATCTTAGCCCTTGGAAAATGAGCATGTCATAGCTCTCCTATAATTAAACAAAGACCAAGCCTTTAAGAAGCCCTTTGCCCTCTGCTAATATGAGGTCATTATTTTTTCTTGACCAACAAACATTGTGATGGTATGCCATAACTAAATTCCACTCACTTTTTCATTTTCTTTTTCTATTTCCCATTCACTCCTCAACTCTACAACTCATTATTTTTTTACAAATTCCAATGGTTACTGGAGGGTGTAGGTCATTAGTAGAGCATACGCTCACTATGTGGGAGACCCTGGGTTTAACCCCAATACCCAAAAATAAATTTCTATTGAAAGCATTATATGTGCCTTTATGTTATTGATCTTTTGAACAGCTTTAGTAATATTAATTCACACCATTTTCCATGAAACTCGAAACTTTCCCTCATCATACCCCTTTCTTCTCATCATTATATTCAATCTCCAGTTTCTCTTTTTCATTTTGTTTTTCAGATATTTTTCTTTATTTTTTACAATATTTAAATGATTCTCTAAAATGAGTCCTTAACCAATTGCTCTAATTCTACAATATTACAAAGTAAGAGCCTCACCTGTTCTCCATGTTATCACCAGATCCTCTGCCCTGCTGCGATGTAGGACCTTACACTAGTTTCAGTAGCATCCCTGTCTTTAGAAGCCTTCTGCCATTTCCTGAAGTAAATTGCCATCCTTATATTCATGCCAGCCCATTCATCAATCTGTAAGGCAGTTATTTTGAAAAAAGTAAATCATCTGTAAATAGTATTTAGCATTTCATACACTTCAGAAAAGTCCAAATGCTTCATCTCTGCATATATGAAACACAGACCCCTTTCACCATTTCTACATAACTCTCTTTCTATCCACAGCATATTCTTTAATCAGATCATATGAAAATGTTTCCTGTTTGTATAACATGCTATTGAGTCTCAAAGTGAATACCAAATGTTTGGCAATCACCTTTTCTTGACACTTGGGACCTAAAAAGGAAAAGAAGATGTTAAGTTTGTCCTTTTGGGGCCATCAAATCTACTAGAGAGAAGATGCCAAATGAAATTATCTTATTTGCTCGTAAATGGATGGAACTGGAAAACATCATGCTAAGTGAAATACACCAAACCAAGAAAATTGAGGATGGAATGTATACTCTCCTATGTGGAAGCTAGACCAAAATAAAGGGGATAAAGATTGGAATGGGGGGAAATTCCATGAATATAGAAGGGAGATCAGTGGAATAGAGGAAAGGGATTGAGGGGGATGGAAGAGGCATGGGAAAAGGGAGAAATATTGCAATGAAATTGACCAAACTACATGAATATACCACAGTGAATTTCACCTTTACATACATCTGTAATGCATTAATTTACAAAGGAAAACTATAAATAAGTAAAAGAAGCACCTGTAGAACAGAGAAAAGGGAATAGAGGTTGGGAGGAGGGAAGAGAAAGAGAAAGTACTGGGGACTGAATTGGAGCAAATTAAATTCCATATGTGTGTAATTATGTCAAAATGAATGCCAATATCATGTATATTATAGGGCAATAATAAAAGAATTGAAAGATAATTACAATGCAGAGTGATGAGTGTCTTAATGATTGAGACATGTGCATATAACAAAGAGGGGTATTTGATTCATACTTGTCTCGGCCATGGAAAGGTCCTAAGAAGAAAGAGCACATGTCTTGAGTCTTAAAGAACTCAAATGATTTATGTGAAAAACAAAGCACAAGTGAGGTATTTGTGAACAAGAACCATTTTTTAAAAATGTTTTCTGTCTAGGTATATATGCTGCTAATTTGTGTTAAAATCTGAACTTTTCCCTAAAATTTCTCAAATTTGCTAGTGCAGTAGTACATGCCTGTCATCCAAATGACTTGGGAGTCTGAGGCAGGAGGATCAAGAGTGCAAAGCCAACCTCAGCAATTTAGTGAGGCCCTAAGCAACTCAGCAAGACCCTGTCTCTAAATAAAATATAAAAAAAGGTCTGGGATGTGGCTTAGTGGTTGAGTGCCTCTGGGTTCAAGCCCTAGTACCAAAAAAGAAAAGAGGCCTGGTAAGGCTTGGAGGCTGACACAGAAGGATCTCTAATTCAAAGCAAGCCTCAGCAAAGGCGAGGCTCTAAGCATCTCAGTGAGACGCTGTCTCTAAATAAAATGTAATATAGGACTGAGGATGTGGCTCAGTGATTCAGTGCCTCTGAGTTCAATCCCCAGTACTCCCCCAAAAGAAAAGAAAAAAAAATTAAATTAAAAACTCAACAATTCAATCAGAAATATGAGATATATATTGCCAATTTTAGGTTAAATTCTTAACACTTTCCTGAGCTAAGACCTTTGTGTGTAGGTACTTTTTCAATACCTACACTTGGATGTCTAATAGTCATCTGATTATTTTTTGTATATGTTCTCCCACTAAAATGTGCTTGGACAGGGACACATATTAGATAATAAAGATATGGTCATTGAATTGAAGCAATAAATATTGACTTTATAATTCAATCATATAAGTCTTTTATAAAAATTCATTACTATTAAAAATTTAGAAGTTAAATGCACTACGATTTTTCCCCTCCATCAAAAGGAGTTATTTTGGATCTTGCATAGTAAATGATAAATGGTTTATATCTCCATTTGTCAGTACATTTGGAAAAAAAATTAACTAGGCTCTATGTTTAACAGCTTCTATTATATTGTTACATTCAATTCTAACAATAAGTTGGATTGATTGACATCATTAAGGTTTAGAGAGCTTAAAATCTGTGGCTAAATTGGCAGAAATAGTGGAAATTTGAATCTGGGTAGTACAACCCCAGTGTATGTATTTTAAGCTATTTTCCCTTTGCATGGTTTGATAGGTGTAAAAGAATATTCATAGTAAAGATAACTTTATTTTTACCTCTCAAACCACTTAAGAGTCTTCAAAAATTCCAGTTATTTGAAAAATATCTGAATAAACAGATTTCTTATTTAACATGAATGAATTTTTTTCTGGTATTAAAGATAATGCAGTTTTATATAACAAAAGTTCCTATATTTTACATATGTATTAGCCAATATCCTATTATAAATGTTTGTCTATAAAGTCACAGTTATTCCTTTTGCTTTTAAGAAAACTTTTTAAAGTCAAAATTTATTTTCTAGGGTAGGTAAATGAGTCTCCTTCATTTAGTTTTCTCAGTAATTTATACCAGTTCCTTTTTATCACAGCTGCTAATAATTAAAAACACCCCTAGTCATATTTGACCTCTAGTTTTGATTTAAAGAAAAAGATTTAATTGATTGAAGTTTAAAAATTACTGTATAAAAATATTCAACATTTCTTTTTTTTCTTTGTCTTTGCAATTCACCTTCAAAAAACACTTTGATAATCTCCAATGGTAAGGTCTATGTAAGTCTATTTATTTCTGACTTTGTTTCAAAGAGCTAAATTATTAGTCTCCTCTGGCCCAGATTTAATTAAATACAGGCTTAATTTCTAATTGCCCATCAAACCAGTTTAGCACTAGTATATTCCTTGGTGGCAGTTGGGGTTCTTTCTGATTTTTCTTTCCATTTTCTTTTCTTCCTTCTTCTTTACTTCCTTCCTTTATGGATGGCTTGAATAAAAAAAGAATTAATTCTGATTTCAAACAGATTGGGTTTTGTCCTTATCCAGTGTCCTCAACTACATAAATACAACAATAGAAAAGATGCAGTTAATTCTCCCTTCTGACGAGCTGAGCCTTAGACATTTAAGACAACAATGTTATCTTCTGAGAAAATTGTGTTTAGTCACTATAACCTTTAAGTGAAAGGACTTGGCTTCAAATGAGTTGTTTTTTCTTCTTCTTTGTGAACAGCAGATTATTCTCTTTTGTACAAAATTAATGTTTGAGGGAAGTGAATGTCAGAAATTTGGCCCACACAATTTTCCATTTCCTTGTCAGTGTCTACCAGTTTTTTGGCACAAACAAAAAAGAATAGCAAGTCACTTTGAATAACATGTGCTGTATTAATCCTAAGTCAATACCAATGCATTAATTTGCTTCTAAATTGTTAAATTATAGCCATGACAAAATATGGACTTAAAGCTCTGCTCTATTACAATGTATTCCAGAGGGCCAATACTTTACAATTAATAATAATAATTGGTAATTAAGCAGCCATATTTGCATTGAGTTACTCCAAACAATTTGTAATTTATGAGCAATGCAGACTTTTGTGCCACATGTATTGAATTTTCCCGTATGGAAAAAAAAAATTATCTTCAGGCAGATGGTTAAGCAGTTTCTTTTTTTCTTTTCTTCTTTTTTTTTTTTTTTTTTTTTGAGCCAAAGAGTTTCATATCTTCCAAATTGTTTGCCTGTTTTAGTGATGTGTATATTTACACAATCAACTCAGTGGGTTGGTGAGTTCATCACTTGCTCATTATGGGCTAGCTCCTCCACCCCCGCCACTCCATGACAGATATTGATGACATATCTTTTTACTTCACTCACTCTATTTCATTCAAGGAATTATTTGAGGGTTTTCATCCATTGAAACAAAGGTTGTTTCTTCCGGGTAGTTAAGAAGGTTTGAGCAAATCTTGAGGCAGCTAGTTCAGAATGCACTCAGTTCATAGATTTAAAATCCCTCCCCACATAAGTAGTAAGCAATTGCTTACTTGAATGGAGAGGGAAACCCTTCTTGAATCATCTTACTCTTATCAACAATCAATTGGCTTTTGAGACAAAATAAGCAGACAGACAAGCAACAAGCAAACAAGGAAAAAAACCCTCCAAAATTTATTTGCTTAAAACAAAAAAATGTTACTTATATCACAATTCTGTGAATTAGCACTTTTGGCTTTTGATATCAGCTTAGTTTATTATTTGTGTGAAATCAGACCCCTACTTCATTGGGGTGTGTTCCACTGGGATGACCTAATCCAGAAAGACCTGTCTCGGCCCCTTAGATTCTCATCCAATTGGCTGGCAACTGGGTTCTTGAGAGCAATAAGAGAGTACTCACCACAACACAAACCCCTTTCACACTTTGAAGTGCATCATGTTTGCTAAGGCCTCATTGAGCAAAGCAAATCTTGTGGCCCAAAACAGAAGGAATAGAACTACATGAGCCTTTTTCAAGCCCTCTGTGACTATCGCTATGTGAATGCACTGTAATTTGCTGAGTTGTTGACTGAATTCTGCCCTGCTGTTCTCCACAAGGAACTTTTATCATTTCCTGAAAAGATAATCCTGTGAGTTACACCGGTCTTCTAAATCTAAGTAAAATCTCTCAGTTAAAAAAATAGCCAAAAGACAGTTTGAAATTTCAAGCCTGAGAGCTTTAATAATTTTACAAGAAAACGTAGTGCCTTATTTAAAAGACAGTAGAGAAGCTAACATTTTAAATGCCTTATTTACTTGGAGAATGACTGTTTTCTTGATATAGCCATTCTAAATTTAATGCTTGAGGATATTGAATAATACTCAGTGCAACCTGGCAAAATGCCACTAGAATATAAATATAAACACTAACTTCTATTCTCCATTACTAAATATGTCTTCATCTGCATCTTTACTTAAGTATTTTCTTGGCTGGGCACAGTGGCACACGCCTGTAATCACAGCACTTGGGAGGCTGAGGCAGGAGGATCACAAGTTCAAAGCCAGCCTCAGCAATGGCAAGGCACTTAGCAACTCAATGAGACCCTGTCTCTAAATAGAATACAAAAATGGGCTGGGAATGTGACCCAGTGGTGGTGAAGTGCCCCTGAGTTCAATCCCTGGTACAAAAAAAAAAAAAAAGAAAAGAAAGAAAGAAAGTATTTTCTTCATTTATCTTTCCAACTTTTAGCCTGATTCATCTTTCCAACTGTTAGCCTGCTAGAATTCAGAAGAGGCAATATTCTTTTATTCTAAAATAAAGTTTTCCTTTTTCTCCTTCCCCGTCTTCCCTCCAGATTACACCAGATCATATTCTATCAGTTCTTTTTATTCCTTTCTTTCTTTAGTCTTGTCTTATTTGTGGGCTCTTTCCCATCTGCAAAAACTATACTTCTAGGTGAGGATGACGGTGAGAATTCCTCCACAGGCACTGACCTCCTACTAAGCAGTCATCCTGTATTTCTTTTTCTTGAACTTGATGAAGGCGTTTCCACAAAGAGCAAGCTTCACAAAAACCCTTCTTTCTACTACCGTTTATATTCAATTTCATTGCTTCACTTTTAGTGCTCCCACTCCATTAAAATGTCTTTCTTTAAAGACACAAGGTTGTGAAAGGCTTATTCACTCAGGCCCAGTCTTTAAGAATCACACTACTATTCTATATTCTTCACCATTTTCTTCACTAAGACATGGAGGGGGTAGGGATTGTAGGTGATGGTAAGGGGGAGAATTTATCATTGTCATCTCCATTAGATAGGGGTGTCTTGTATCATCTTCTCAGGTAATTCTGTTATTATTCTTCTCCTTATAAGTACTGTTCACTCTAGGAGACAAACCACTTATTTGTTACTTATTGTATAATGCTATGATTTGTTATTAGGTGTGTTTCCCATTAAATATGTTATTGAGTATGGGTGCATATGTAACACTGTATTTTTCCAGTGCTTAATAAAGGGTCCTTAGCCTTGTGGATAATCAATATGTTCAATGACTGTTGATAATTATAATAGCTAATAATCTTAACATACTGGTGTGTGAAAAGTTATTAATAGCAGTGTGAAGTGAAGAGACAGTAACAGGGGTTTGTGAAAATATAAAATTGATAGTAATTTTATACTTGTTTTAGCATTACTCCATCATATTTTTTTTAGCTTTTTCTTAAATGAAGGCTGTTATGGTTTAAATATTAGCTTTACCCCCAAAGCTCATGTGTGAGACAATGCAAGAAGGTTTAGAGGAGAAATGATTGTGTTATG
This sequence comes from Tamias sibiricus, assembly GCA_025594165.1. Taxonomy (NCBI): domain Eukaryota; kingdom Metazoa; phylum Chordata; class Mammalia; order Rodentia; family Sciuridae; genus Tamias; species Tamias sibiricus. The sequence goes on from CM046665.1 coordinate 29,975,353, forward strand.
AGAGCCTTAACCTAATCAGTGAATTAGTCCCCTGAGAGGGATTAACTGAGTGGTGACTGTAGGCTGGTAGGACGTGGTTGGAGAAGGTGAATCATTGGGGGTGCGCCTTCAGTGTATATATTTTGTTGAGCAGAGCTGTCTCTGTTTCCTGATGTGATGCCCTGAGCCATATTCCTCCTCCACATCCTTCCACCATGATGTTGTGCCTTGCCTCTAGCCCTGAGGAATGGAGCCAACTGTCTATGGACAGAGACCTCTGAAACCCTGAGTGCCAAAATCAACTTTTCCTCCTTTAATTTTTCTTGTCATGTCTTTTGGTCACAGGAGCGAAAAAGCAGACTGAAACAGAGGCCAACAGGCTAATGCTACATATTAGCTCATTCTTGCATTTCTTTATCCCCATGCAAATAAGCAAACTATTTGTGAGCCAACAATACTCTATCTATATAAAAATCTTGCAATAAAAAATTAATTTCAGTATTAGAGGCTTGGTCCCCAGGGTGGGAAATTCTGTGGACCATTAGAAGATTGGGCCTTCTGAGAAGTCACTGGAAGTTGTTTAAAGAGAATTAGAGAACCTTAGCCCATTCCTCTCTTTCATGAGGTAAGCAGTTTGCATTGCCACACTCTCTCACCATGATGTGCTGTCTCACCACAGACCCAAAGCAATGGAACCAGTATGTCACGAACAGGGGCCTCCCAAATTATGAGCTAAAATAAATATGACTACTTTTTCTCTTTACAACTTAATTGCATTAAGTCCTTTGTTATAATAATGAAAACTTAAAGAATGTAGTACTAATTTTTCTTGAACTCTCTCCAGTTACTTCCAAGCAACCAAGTAGTGCTTACTCTTCTATTAAAGGCGATAAGCTCTTTTTCTATTAATAGCCAAAAGTTAATAGGATTTAAATAGGAATCAAATTATGTAAAAAAAAATTATCAGTCAGGTTCTCAATGAAATATTTTAGTATCCTTGGATCTGCCCTCTACTGCATGTTCTTAAATCCTTAGAAAGATTCAGCTGACAAAGCAGAAAAAATGAAATTATAGGAAAGAAAGGTCTATGACTTGTCTTCATTTATTCTTAGACTCAAAATAAGCATGAAAGAAGACAGTATTTTGAAGTGTGTATGTTAATGATTGCACTAATAACAAAAATACATTAGTGATTCAATGCAGACACATTACCATGAAAACTGTTCTTGGTGAAAAATATATATTTTATATCGTCAAAGCATTTTTACATTTTGATGCTATTTGAAATGAATTATACAAATTAATCATGAAAAATTGCAAAGCAAATATGTATTGTTAATTTGTTAAATGTTAAAAATACTCGAATATTTATGTTAAAGCAATAGCTGCATTCAGAAAATACAGGGTATTCAGCAGAAAGTATGAATCTGTGCATGTGTGGCAGAATAGCTCGTGGGTACATCTGACCTGTTACTAGAAATAGCTAGTTTGAAAGCTAATATCAGAGCTTGGTAATGCTCTTTCCTCAAAGCATAATGCAGATTTATCATGCTTTTCCTTTGGGCTAGATGAAGTGCTGACATAACAATTCATTGAAAAAAATCAGTAGGTTCAAATCCAAAAGGACAAACTACTTCAGAAACACTTTTCCTTTAAAGGCAATTTTCAGAGCTGTTTTCACTCTGAAACTTTGTCCAAACTATTTCCCCCTTTAAGAAACTGCTATAAATAAATCTATCCTGTGACCTTCAATTCTCATCTCCTTCAGCATGTGTAGATTTTTATTAAAAGAGAAAAAAAAATATTCATTTTTTTGTTACTTAAAATTGTATATATGTATACTCTATCGAACTTATTATAATTTCTAATCAGCTATCTAAAGTTGTATTGCATATGACCTCTTTTTTGGAAATCAGAAAAAAAATCTACATTTGTCTCTGTGTCTCTTGGAGAAAATCAGAGTATTTCAAAAGCTTACATACACATACACACAGAATACTTTAAAATTGTTCTTTCTGATGTCTCCCCAGGGTAGACAAGCATTTCGATTCCCTACAGTAGAGCCAGTGACTTCTACTGCTTGTCCTGTATTCATTAGCAGTTTAATTATAGTCTTGAGTTCTCTATATCTATTGTTATATATTCTCATCGAAACCGTGCACAAATAAATTATGAGGTGATGTTCCTGCACAGAAAGATCTGCTAATGTAGTTTGTTTCTTACTCTGATCTGACATTCAAAAGCCTTAATTTTCCTTCCTGCATTTCTTGAAAGGCAATGGCCTACTTTTGGACCTCTCAGACTTTGGAATCTAATTGTCTGGGACCAAGTTATGACTCTATTCTACAGTTCTGGGCATCAATTTTTTCATCTCTATAATGAAAATGATAGTTAAATTTCCCTGTAAAGTTGTTATAAAATTACATTAGTTACTATAGGTAAGACACTTAAATGGTTCCTAGAACCTAGAAAATACTATCTATGGGTTTAATGCCATTATTCTGTATCTTATAAATTCAGATAATACTGGTTTACATGTTAATTTGGACATTTGTGTAAACTCTTCATATTTATAAAATGCTTTTCATGTTTCTGAATATATTCTGTGCTACATATAGCCAGGCATGGTTTTATGTATGTGCTTTATGTATGTTTTAATATATGTACTCTAACTAATGAAAAACCAGTCAGACGGTGGTAACTGACAAGAGAAGAATCATTGTTATAAGTATGCATGTGGAACTTCACTTGTTTAAACAATTCTTTGAAAATTTTAAGTGCTACTGGAAATATCATGTTAAATGTTTTGAAATGTACAAAGGACTAACATTTAAAAACAGCAGACAAAACAAATGGAAAAAAACTTGTGAGAAACTATGGAGGAGCTATTAAAGAAGAAAGTTCAAACAAAAGAATATATATAACACCAGAAAAATCTACTAAGCCATTTAAACAAGAGGAGCACCAAAAAGAGAGATCACAGCAGATGAGGAGAGTCCTGGCTAGTTGTGATTAGTAAGATGTAATCAGCTTGGCAAAACACAGCATCAGCAATAGCCACTTTACTTTTGAAAATTACAAAGCAATATGCTGTCTTGAGGAATAGAAGGAAAGGAATAAATTCAATTATACTTCACTGATGACAATGAATGTTTACCAGAATAGTATATTTTATATTAGGAACTCATCATGGTTGCTTTTAGATTTTTATAGAATGCATTGTATCATATAACATATCGTATGTTTGCCTACGTTCATTAGGCTATGAATTCTTTGAATATTGCATCTAGCAATGTGTTCCTGATGTAAGGAACTTAATAATATTCACTGAATTAAATTTTAGTATTTTGGTAACAGTTTATAAATGAGTACAAAAAGTGATATATAGTATAAGCCAAGCAAGAATTATAAGCACAATCTTGAAAAGCTGTGCGCTCATGAAAGTACTTATGATACTCTGTGAAATCCTACAGAGCTTAACAGTGAAACAAAGTGGCAAATTCTGACTGGCCATAATGGTATAATGAGCAGCATAAACTTTGCAAATAATTTCCTATAAAATTTCTAATAACATCATTAAAGAGTGACTTAGACTTGTGTCTGAAGTTTCTATTAACCATTCTGATGCTTGAATTGTTGATTTTTTCACTCAACCCTGTTATTTAATGCTATAACCCAGTGCTAGAAAAATGGATATTTGAAAGAATGGTAAATATTTATCAATAGGGAAAATCTGTGTACTCAAATCTAGCACTTTTTCTTTTATTGAAAATTTCATAATGCTTTCCTGCCTAGAGGGCTTCTTATACACAAAAGGAGTTGAGCACTTCTGACCTTTGATATTCATGTGAACCTAAATAGCCAAATTATTCAGTAAGATAAACTTTTCCAACAATGAGATAGAATTAAGTCATCTTAAGATGTTTCTTAATGGGATAAATATTAATAATCTTAATAGAATTGACTCTAGGAGGGCAAGCCTTTTCAATTTTTAATTTTCTTTGAAGCACTAAGAGAACCAAATCTCCCTAGGTTAAGATGTTATCTTTTATATACCAAAGGAAAAGATATTTTAAATGAAATCCTTAAAGATTTCCATTCTTCTTTTAAAGTGTTTCTTGTACATTAATTCAAGATCTTTCTTCTATTTCCATTGTACTACAGATTATGTATTGTTAGTCCAACTTCTTTATGTAATTACTACCCAAATGGAAAACTTTTTTTCTCAAAATACAATGTTTTGAAGCCTCAAAAATGTTACCTCTACATGCCTTATGATCTTATGTTTTTGTATATATGTACACTTAAAAGTTGGACAATAGTTAATGGAATTTGAGGCAAAGTTTAGCATGCATAGGCTTTTGACAGACATTAAGATTTTTTGTAATTGTATTTAAAATCTTCTTTGGGTAAGCATCCATATATAACTCATGTTACTTGCTTAGTATTATTTGAAAAAGTTATTCTTGATAATAAGTTTTTGAGTCACAATCTTTTGTCTTATTTCCAGAGTCTAGAAAAGACACATTCTCCTAGGAAGTGAATCCTTTTTCACCTTTTGTCTAATTTCCCAATTTTTATGCATTCTCCACTGTCAAATCCCAATGGACATATGATAAAAACATAACTTTTGATGAATGCTCCAATGTGGGAGCAAATCTTGTCTTTGTGTTACATAATCTATGCACATTTTCTTTTCCATCACTTCTTTGAAATTCAAAAAATACTTCCAATAGTATGATGTTTCCAAACTGTCCTCAGGGATCGCCATTCTTATTTTCAAACGTTTCTGAAAAGGGAAAAGGAAATTCAATGTGGAAAATCTTTGCCAGCCTAGTGCTTTTATATTGTCTTCTGTGTAGCAGAACGTTAAATCTATCATTTCAAAGACTGTTCTGAGAATCTCATAATTGCAGCACTTAGATTTAAGAGACATAATTTATCATCATTTTGTTTGCAATTGCAGTAGTATTTCAGTCAAATTCAAAAGTACTTTTCTAATTTCATTTCTGAAGGTTATGTTGACCTTTCCTTTATATTGAATAAATAACCCAAGTCAACCTCTCATTTAGTAAATCTAGACCATGTTACAAAGGAAAGTGCTTGCATTTTTATACATTAATATATTTACAGGTTGTTGATAAAATACATTCTACTTTTTCCTCCTTTTAGCATGATGCACAACCATGGAGAGAACAACTACTTTGTTCCATAACATGTTGATAACTCTTTGCTAAAGATATCTTACTGTATAATAGGACTAATCTTTATCAAAATTGTAACTAGACACAATTTTAATTATGCCTATAGAATCTGCTTCATGTGACTTTGTACAGGCTAACTTTTGATGCAGAGAATGGCCAAGGAAGATATTTATATTTCCATATTATATTTTATTGCTGCCTTATATTATAGACACAGATATCCTTGAAATTATTAATGGATTAATATGGCAAGTATAAAAGGTCATAATTTTGTTTGCTTACATATATTTCTGTTATTATACCTCTTTTTAATGAGGCAACTTATTAGCAAATTTGAATAAAATTCATCCCAATAGATGAAATAAGCTAAAATCTATGCCAATCAATTGCCTCCAAAACCATTCAGGTGTCTATTTATATATCCATCTTTTCATTTTCATTCCAACTGTGACCATCATTGTTCATACTTTCATGCTAGTGGTTTCCACCAGCTGAGTAAATCCCTTCTCTGACACTCTCAAGGATGCTATAAGATTTGCTATGTAATATTAAATCTGATTATGCAATTGTAGTGCACTACAACATCTCTAGACCAAGGGCTAGTCTAAGAACTGATATCAAATTGCTTGTTAAAGGTACTTGGTGAGACAAAGCACTTGCACCAAAATGTAAATAAAGTACTTTATAATGCACACACTTTGATTAAATATTCAATGCATATTCATACTTACTTTCTGATAAAAGCAACAACATGTTGATACACATATGCTGCTGATATTGTCAAAGATCTAGTAGTCACATACTTAATTTTCCAGGTAACCTTCTGTCTTATCACACGTTTCTTACAACAAACTTTTCTTTTATTATGTTTTATACCATCTCTAAAGTCACAAGCTTAATCAAATAGGGAAGAGATTTTTTTTTTCCAACTAAAACAGAAATTATTTGGCATGTTAGCACATTTGAAATTCTGTACCTCCCCAATTTTTTGCTTAATATAACTCATACATAAATACAGTTACCCCAAAATATCTTATGATGATTTATTTACATAGACCTTTAATGACTCCTGAGGTTTTTATGGGTAACGAATTATAAGCTAAAATTCAGTGGAGAAATAGATTATATTGTTCTCTTTTAGAGAACAATGTGATATATATTTGGGATAAAATTTTAGATGCCTTGTATTGCTTTTCAGTTTCATCATGTTTTCCTTACTACATGGAAACTTTTAAAATAATATGTTGCTTGTGTCTAACATAGATGCCTAACTCTTTACTCATGTAAGAACTTCTTGAAGAATATTGTTATTTATTTTTCCATTTACTATGAATGATTAAATGATCTACAATGGCAGTCAATAGTGTTAACACAAAATTAGGCTAGCATTAAGAGGGGAGTAAAAGATAATGCCGTGTACATGTGTATGGGAACTTGGAATTTGACAAATGAGACATTGCAAAATTTATATATTTTTCATTTTGAATAATCTAATCAGGAGGTAGTGTTTAAGAACTGACAAACTAGACAAAATTTTTCTGTCTTCCTTGCTATTGTTTTTTTCCTGGTTGTATGCAAAGTATATTCACACCATTCGTGACTTCATACATGCACTTAGGGTAATGATATACATCTCATTCTACCATCTTTTTTTTTTTCACCCTTTTCCCCCCTCCCTTTCCCACCCTTCCCATTGGCTATTCTAGTATTCCTCTAATCCTCCTATGCTCCCCATCCAAACCCGACTGTGAATTGGCCTCCTTATATCAGAGAAAACATTTGGCATTTGGCTTTTGGGGATTAGCTAACTTCACTTAGCATTATATTCTCTAAATTTTTCATTTTGAATAATCTAATCAGGAGGTAGTGTTTAAGAACTGACAAACTAGACAAACTAGACAAAATTATTCTGTCTTCCTTGCTATTGTTTTTTTCCTGGTTGTATGCAAAGTATATTCACACCATTCGTGACTTCATACATGCACTTAGGGTAATGATATACATCTCATTCTACCATCTTTTTTTTTTCACCCTTTTCCCCCCTCCCTTTCCCACCCTTCCCATTGGCTATTCTAGTATTCCTCTAATCCTCCTATGCTCCCCATCCCAAACCCGACTGTGAATTGGCCTCCTTATATCAGAGAAACCATTTGGCATTTGGCTTTTGGGGATTGGCTAACTTCACTTAGCATTATATTCTCTAACTCCATCCATTTTCCTGCAAATGCCATGATTTTATTCTCTCTTATTGCTGAGCAATACTCCATTGTGTGTATATACCACATTTTCTTTATCCATTCATCTACTGAAGGGCATCTGGGTTGGTTCTACAGTTTAGCTATTGTGAATTGTGCTGCTATAAACATTGATGTGGCTCTGTCCCTGTAGTATGCTGTTTTTAAGACCTTTGGGTAAAGACCAAGGAGTGGGATAGGTGGGTCATAAGGTGGTTCCATTCCAAGTTTTCCAAGGTAAATCCATACTGCTTTCCATATTGGCTGCACCATTTTGCAGTCCCACCAACAATGTATGAGTGTGCCTTTTTCTCCACATCCTCTCCCACATTTGTTATTTGTGTTCTTAATAGCTGCCATTCTGACAGGTGTGAGATGAAATCTTAGAGTGCTTTTGATTTGCATTTCTCTAATTGCCAGAGAGGTTGAGCATTTTTTCATGTATTTGTTGATTGATTGTATATCTTCTTCTGAGAAGTGTCTGTTTAGAGCCTTTGCCCATTTATTGATTGGGTTATTTGTTTTTTTGGTGTTAAGATTTTTGAGTTCTTTATATATTCTAGAGATTAGTGCTCTATCTGATGTGCATGTGGTAAAAATTTGTTCCCAATTAGTAGGCTCTCTGTTCACCTCACTGATTGTTTCTTTTGCTAAGAAGAAGGTTTGTAATTTGAGTCTATCCCATTTATTGATTCTTGGTATTAATTCTTATGCTACAGGATTCTTATTAAGGAACTTGGGGCCTAATCCAACATGTTGGAGATTAGAGCTTACCTTTTCTTCTATTAGGTGTAGTGTCTCTGGTCTAATTCCTAGATCCTTGATCCACTTTGAGTTGAATTTTGTGCATGGTGAGAGATAGAGCTTTAATTTTATTTTATTGCACATGGATTTCCAGTTTTCCCAGCACCATTTGTTGAAGAGGCTATCTTTTCTCCAATGTACATTTTTGGTGTCTTTGTCTAATATAAGATAACTGAAATTATATGTGTTAGTCTCTGTGTCCTCTATTCTGTACCATTGGTCTACCAGCCTATTTTGGTGCCAATACCATGCTGTTTTTGTTACTATTGCTCTGTAGTATAATTTAAGGGCTGGTATAGTGATGCCACCTGCTTCATTCCTCTTACTAAGGATTGCTTTAGCTATTCTGGGTCTCTTATTTTTCCAGATGAATTTCATGATGGCTTATTCTATTTCTATGAGGAATGTCATTGGGATTTTGATTGGCATTGCATTAAATCTGTATAGTGCTTTTGGTAGTATGGTCATTTTGACAATATTAGTTCTGCCTATCCAAGAACAGGATAGATCTTTCAATCTTCTAAGGTCTTCCACAATTTCTTTCTTTAGTGTTCTATAGTTTTCATTATAGAGGTCTTTTACATCTTTGGTTAGGTTGATTCCCAAGTTTTTTTTTTTTTTTTTTGTTTTGTTTTTTTTTTGTTTTTTTTAATGCTATTGTAAACGGGGTAGTTTTCCTCATTTCCCTTTCAGAGGATTTGTCACTGATATATAGAAATGCCTTAGATTTATGGGTGTTGATTTTGTATCCTGCTACTTTGTTGAATTCATTTATGAGTTCTAGAAGTTTTCTGGTGGAATTTGTTGGGTCTTCTAGGTATAAAATCATATCATCAGCAAATAATGATAATTTGAGTTCTACTTTACCTATCTGTATCCCTTTAATTTCTTTCATCTGTCTTATTGCTCTGGCCAGCATTTCAATTACTATGTTGAATAGAAGTGGTTAAAGAGGGCATCCCTTTCTTGTTCCAGTTTTTAGAGGGAATGCTTTCAATTTTTCTTCATTTAGAATAATGTTGACCTGGGGATTAGCATATATAGCTTTTACTATGTTGAGATATGTTCCTGTTATCCTTAGTTTTGCTAGTGTTTTGAGCATGAAGGGGTGCTGTATTTTGTCAAATGCTTTTTTTGCATCTATTGAGATAATCATATGGTTCTTATCTTTGAGTCTATTGACATGATGAATTACATTTATTGTTTTCCATATGTTGAACCATCCTTGCATCCTGGAATAAACCCCACTTGATCGTGGTGTATTATATTTTTGTTATGTTTTTGTATCCATTTTGCTAGAATTTTATTGAGAATTTTTGCACCTATGTTCATTAAAGATATGGATCTGAAGTTTTCTTTTTTGGATGTGTCTTTGCCTGGTTTGGGGATCAGGGTGATGTTGGCCTCATAGAATGAGTTTGGAAGCACTTCCTCTTTTTCTATTTCCTGAAATAAATTGAAGAGTATTGGTATCAGTTCTTCTTTGAAGGTCTTGTAGAACTCAGCTGTGTATCCATCTGGTCCTGGCCTTTTCTTGGTTGGTAGGCTTCTGATGGCATCTTCTATTTTGTTGCTTGAAATTGGTCTGTTCAAATTATGTATATCATCCTGCTTAAGTTTGGGCACATCATACAACTCTAGAAATTTGTCGATGCCTTCAGTGTTTTGTATTTTGTTGGAGTATAAGTTTTCAAAATAATTTCGAATTATTTCATGTATTTCCATAGTGTTTGTTGTGATATTTCCTTTTTCATCACATATGTTAGTAATTTGAGTTTTCTCTCTCCTTCTCTTTGTTACCCTGGATAAGGGTCTGTCAATTTTATTTACTTTTTCAAAGAACCAACTTTTTGTTTTGTCAATTTTTTTCAATCGTTTCTTTGGTTTCAATTTCATTAATTTCAGCTCTGATTTTAATTATTTCCTGTCTTCTACCACTTTGGGTGTTGGATTGTACTTTTTTTTTCCTAGAGCTTTGAGATGTAATTTTAAGTTATTTATATGTTGGCTTTTTCTTCTTTTGAGGAATGAACTCAATGCAATGAACTTTCCTCTTAGAACTGCCTTCATAGTGTCCCAGAGATTTCGATATGTTGTGTCTGTGTTCTCATTCACCTCTAAGAATTTTTTAATCTCCTCTTTGATGTCATCTGCAACCCATTGTTCATTCAGTAGCATATTATTTAGTTTCCAGGTGTTGGAGTAGCTTTTATTTCTTATTTTATCATTGATTTCTTGTAAGCGCCTGTAGCAATCTGCTGCTTGGAACAGTAGCCCTGCCGGAGGAAACTTGGAGGCAGGATGGAAACAAAAAAGTTCTTTTATTCTTTTCTCTCTGGCTTCTGCAACCTCTAACACACACACTCCCACAAGGAACCATGGCACGCACTCTTTCAAGAAGCTACAACATATACACACAAATAGCGTTAATCTCGCATGCTCTCTCTCGGAAACAGTCTCACGTGCCCAAAAAAGAATGGCACTGGCCGGCTTCCCTTCCTGGCATAAAATCTCTCTAGATCTCGTGCCAAGTCCGGCGAGATTCCGGGCCAAGTCCCGCGAGCGAGATTTCGGGCCAGGTCCCGCGAGCAAGATTCCAGGCTTCTGCATTTCCCCCTTTTCGTTTTAAAAGAGGGGATGTTGTGGCTTTAAGGCAACAAGCCTTTTGTTGACAAGCCAAATTGCATAGTATTTCAAATTTCTTAAACAAATCAGCTGTCCTGAGTTCCATCAAGCAACACACTGAGACTTCTAGACAAATATCCGCAAGGCATTGTCCCGCAAAGTCACAAACAAATGAAAGACCAAAATGTCCGCCCGTCACAACACGTTGATCTAGGAGGCCCCATGCATGTAGAGCAGAGGCCACACTGTTGGTGAAGTTGTCCAATGTCTGAGCAGTAGGGATGTTTGCAGCGACCGTGATCTCTGTAGCCGTAGCAGGAGCCATGTTTTTCATGTCTAGACAATACCGCCGGCAAATATTCAGGGCCCGTTACCTAGAAACTCAAGCATTTATTTTTGAAGGAAAGGCAGTGTTATTACGGCACTGAGTCAAGAGGCGAGTTGTCAAGCTAAAAAACAGAACTATTAAATTAGAAAATTAAAGTTGATTTGTGTTCACACACATTGCTGTTTGAGCTCTCACAGGCATAAGCTGGCAATATATCATATTTAGAACAAAACAAAGAAAGACTGAGGGTATTTATTGCATTAAAAATAGAGTAAAGAAAAGTTAAAGGCACTTTGGAAAAATAATTTGTTAGCTGGAACCCTCAGTCTCTGTGACCTTGTATGAGATTATCTGTTGAAATAACTTAAGTTAATCAGCTATAAAACAAATAAAGTTAATTACAAATAAACATCTGTATGTCAAAACACCAAAACATCAGGTTACAAAGCACTAGTCATATTTTTCGCTAAAAAGAAATCTTTGGGACACCTATAAATCAAAATTGAAGGTACCTTTACTTATTAAATTATTTACCTAAATTGAATATTATTAAACTTAAATGAATTAAAGTTATTTGGATCCATATATATATATATATGCATATATATATATATATATATACATATATATATATATATATGCGCTTAGTTATCTGTGACGTCACACTGGACAGACGTACAAACCTACAAACATATTTTTGTGACATTACAATTACATGAAATTTAGACAAATGGACAGACATAAAGACATATATAAAAAGAGAAAAAATACAATTGTGTGCATACTAAAGAGAGATCTCTTCATCTCGGCCGGGAGGAATGACACTTAAGTTGTGAAATATTTTGAAGGACTCTTTTAAGGGAATCATTCCATATCTTCATCTTGGTACTCTTGATTTTGTGTCTTTTTTATTAATCTTGATTGTTCAACAACTTCATTATTATCCTTCTGATTTGGTACCTGTTTTATTAATTTAGAGGGTATCCATATTGGAGAAAATTCGTGTTTTGGAAAAACACAAACAGATCCTCTCCCCCAAATAAATACTGGATCTGTACCCTTCTATGTAGCTGAAAGAACATCTTTCCAGTAAACCAAAGCCCGGAATCTTGCTCGCGGGACCTGGCCCGAAATCTCGCTTGCGGGACTTGGCCCGGAATTCCGGGATTCTGCAATTTCTAATTTCATTCCATTGTGGCCTGATAGAATGCAGGGTAGTATCTCTATATTTTTTATATTTGCTAAGACTTGTTTTGTGGCCTAGTCTATGGTCTATTTTAGAGAAGGTTCCATGTATATTCCAAGTGTATTCACTTGTTGAAGGATGAAATAGTCTATATAAGTCAGTTAAGTCTAAGTTGTTTATTGTATTTTTGAGTTCTATAGTTTCTTTGTTCAGCTTTTATTTCGAAGATCTATCCAGTGGTGAAAGGTGTGTTAAAGTCACCCAGAATTATTGTGTTGTGGTCAATTTGACTCTTAAACTTCAGGAGAGTTTGTTTGATGAACATGGATGCTCCATTGTTTGGGGCACATATATTTATAATTGTTAAGTCTTGTTGGTGTATGGTTCCCTTGAGCAGTATATAGTGTCCTTCTTTATCCCTTTTGATTGACTTTAGCTTGAAGTCTACTTTATTTGATATGAGGATGGAAACCCCTGCTTGTTTCCTTTGTCCATATGAGTGGTAGGATTTCTCCCAACCTTTTACCGTCAGCCTATGGATGTCTTTTCCTATGAGATGAGTCTCTTGGAGGCAGCATATTGTTGGGTCTGTTTTTTTGATCCAATCTGCTAGTCTATGTCTTTTGGTTGGTGAATTTAGGCCATTAACATTCACAGTTATTATTGAGATGTGTTTTGTATTCCCAGCCATTTTTATCTGGTATTTGCCTTGACATGGTTTCTCTTCTGATTATTTTTTTCCTTTAGTGTAATACCTCCCTCTGTTGATTTTCATCATTGTTTTCCTTTTCCTCTTCATGGAATATTTTGCTGAAGATGTTCTGTAGTGCTGGCTTTCTACTTGTAAATTCTTTTAACTTTTGTTTCTCATGGAAGGTTTTTATTTCGTCCTCAAATCTAAAGCTTAATTTTGCTGGGTATAAGATTCTTGGTTGGCATCCCTTTTTCTTCAGAGCTTGGAATATGTTGTTCTATGATCTCCTAGCTTTGAGTGTCTGAGTTGAAAAATCTGCTGTGATACGAATTGGTCTCCCCCTATATGTGATCTGATTCCTCTCTTTTGCGGCCTTTAAAATTATATCCTTGTTCTGTATGCTAGGCATTTTCATTATAATGTGTCTTGGTGTAGATCTGTTGTAATTTTGTACATTTGGTGTCCTATAAGCCTCTTGTATTTGTTTTTCCAATTCATTCTTCATGCTTGGGAAATTTTCTGATAGTATCTCATTGAAGAGATTTTGCATTCCTTTGGTTTGAAACTCTGTGCCTTCCTCTATCCCAATTACTCTTAGATTTGGTCTTTTGATGCTGTCCCATACTTCTTGGATGTTCTGTTCATGGTTTCTTACTATCTTCATTGTGTGGTCAACTTTATTTTCAAGATTATATACTTTGTCTTCATTGTCTGAAGTTCTTTCTTCCAGTTGATCTAGTCTGTTGATGATGCCTTCAATTGTGTTTTTTATTTGGTTAATTGTTTCCTTCATTTCAAGGATTTCTGACTTTTTTTTTTCAGAGTTTCTATCTCTTTTTTTCAGTAATCTTTTGCTACCTGTATTTGCTCTCTTATGTCTTTGTTGTAGTGGTCAATTTTTGCCTGTATTTGCTCATTTAGGTCAATCTTTGATTCACAGATCATTTTAATTATGAACCTTCTGAACTCCTTCTCTGACATTTCTTCAACTTTGCTGAGCATGTGTTCTGTTAATGTAGAATCCTGGTTTGTTTGGGGTATTTTCCTCCCCTGTTTTTTCATGATATCTATTTGCTTTACTTTTTTGCAGTGTAGATCTGAGTTTTTACAGTTTCTTCCCTATATTCTTATAATACCCTTGTAGGTTGTCTGTGCATCCCCTTAGCGCTGGACAATCAGAACCTGCCACTGACCCTCAAAGTATGCTGCTACCTGGGGCTGGGTTCACACTGGTTGGTTTGGGCCAAACTGGTTAAGTCTGAGCTCCTGCAGTGGTATGGGGCTACCCACACTGGGGTGAGGGTCAGTGGGACTGCCCTGGGCCCGCCTGGGCTCAGGCAGAGTTGGCAGGTCTGTCCTTGCTGTCTCCTGCTCTGGGGCGGAGGTCGGCGGGACTGGATCTCTTCCTTGCTATTTAAAAAAAATATTTTACTGCATATATATGCAATTATAAGTAGTATGTTGTATTTCGTAATTTACAAAGATGTCATCTAACTGCAATTAACAAATTTCTCCAAGATGACATCCTTGTTACCTGGGCCTCACAAGAATAGAATTAGCCTCCTGCATAGATGCATAGAAAAAAAACTTTAGCACAGCGCTAAGCTATCAAACCACAATTTACCACAAAGCTTGGACCAGAGCCCTTTCCTTTCCCAGTCCCCATGATCAAGGAATGGCTGAGGGATAAAAGCTTTCCAACCATAAGCTGCCATGTGGCAAGTAATTCCCCATAATGTAGCTGTAATCCTCAGTCTTGGCCCTTAGCCCCTGGATTGTGCCATAGGCAGGACTGATGCTGGCCTGGCAGAAGAGGACTGGAGCCAAGGTTTTGCATGTCACTTTATCATATTAGCATGGGCCTCTGATGATATCAGAAACAGAGCCAATAGGTCCTGTTTGAAAGTACCACAGCCAAAAATTGAGGTGTCTTTTTATATTTCACAAACTGTAAAGTATGGTCTTCCTAAATAGCCGTGCAGTGCTTCAGAGGACAGTGAACAATAGGTGACCTGTCCACTTGCTGCTGGTACCACCTCGTGAGATTTCCCACATTGAATGTCCTCCAGTAGGTCTGAGCCCAGAAGTGCTTAGTCATATTCCACTGCTATGTTGACACATAGTATATTAGATATCATTTAATTACCTAATTACTTAAGTAATTAAAGGATTCATCATTGACTTCCTGGCATCACACTAGAAAGGTATGCTAGCCACAAGGAAAATTTTGGAAAAGTCACAATGGAGAAAAGTATGTCGTTTTGTGCCAGAAGATAAAGGCAAATAGAGTTTTACACAAAAGAGGATTCAACACTTAGCCTTTTTTAAAGAGTAAAAATAAATGTGTAGATAGTAGTTGTTCAACTACAATGGCAACATCTCTCAATCTGACATAAGAGAGAAATGACATATAAAAGTTTGTAGAATTGCTATAAGATAAAGAATAAATTTTTGGAAACTGATTTAGCCTTGTATTCATGCTAGCAATATTTAATCAGGAATTTTGATGTTTAACCTTCAAATACATAAAAGGAAAAAATAGATAAGTGAAAATAAAAATGATGGAACTGCAATGGTGAATCATTCTGGTTTCCCTTATGCTATTGTTCAAAAGCAAGGTGGAAAAGACATCATTTTGTTCCAATAAATTTAGTTTAGAACTGGATTCTATTACCTTGGAAATTTCCCATCTCCTCAAATACCTATTTAGTAAAGGACCTATGTAGAAATAGAATGTCATTCTAAAAATATTTTCCTCTCAAATTCCACTATATCTGTTATTTCCCACCCAAATTCCACCATATCTGTTTGTAGGGAAGGTACTATAAAAACCCAGTTGTGCACCTGTAGCCATTAGCATTTGGCAAATTCTAAAAAGCTAATGTGAAATGGAAAATGCCAACTTTACAAATGTATTCTCAGTTGGAAAATTCATATGCTCTATGTGCCCTGCCCTAGCAGCACTCATATTAATCCCATAATGTAAAAATGTCTAATTAAAACCAATTTGATAAGCAGCCAGTTATCTGCATTAAACATATGTGTTACTACTCATTTTACAAGTAAACCTATTATTTCCAAGAAAAATCAGAGTCATTAGATCAGAAAAGCTTACTGAAATAGAACTCTGCTAAGCAAAACTGAGGATTTTTATTTTAGAAGAAAATATACATATCATTTCAAAGTAAATGGCACATTAATAGACATAATTAGCACTATAAAGTGTTCAAGAGTCTTGAGAAAATTAATATGAGTATTGAGTCTGAATGTGGTAAATTTCTTCAGAGGCCATCTACATATTCTATTATGAACAAGTTTTAAGCATATTAATGCTTTAAACAGCTTATGAAGAAATAGATATTCTTTGAAGCAAGAAACTAGAAAATGAATATAAGGAGAGAATTGAACTCCCCAAATTAACAGAGATTCCTCACTAAATAAGTTTCTTCCTTTTTGATCTTGGTGACAAATTACTGAATTACATGAAAAAAAAAATCCTCAAATGAAGTTGAGTTTTGTGATAATACCCAGCTACTTCTCAATTTTATGGCTACACTATGCTTTCAGTATTATGCAGGAACCTACATCCCTGATTATAAGATTTCTCCA
The DNA here is from genome assembly GCA_025594165.1 of Tamias sibiricus. NCBI lineage: Eukaryota > Metazoa > Chordata > Mammalia > Rodentia > Sciuridae > Tamias > Tamias sibiricus. The sequence goes on from CM046665.1 coordinate 29,992,016, forward strand.
GAATGGATGTCTTGTAATATTGTTCATACTTATAATTATTGGGCACTAGCCTTGAGTCTCTATTGCTTCTTGACCTAATTAATTTAAGTATACATGTATTTATTATCCTCATCAGTCATATATTAATATTTCATTTTGAAACAATGTTATTTGCTGTTCATGTGACTTTCAGAGTAAAGTTCATACTCATTAGGCAAGCCAGCCTCTGAGATATTCTGAAGTCTATCTTTAAGTCCTTTACTAACTGCTGTTATAACTTATTCTATTTCTCAAGCCCTCAAGATTTTCTCTTTCCAGTTTTGCTGAAATTCTTGCAGATTAAGTGTCTGCAATCCCTGCCTTTTCATCTTTACTTGAACTTCTCTCATTAAATTATTTAAATAATCAATATTTTTCAATAAAAATTTAGGTGTTTCTTAGATGCTGCTCTTCTTTCTCCCATTTTACTCTCTATTATCTGCTCCATGACACCAATCATAAAATTCAATTTCTGCTTTATATGTTTATAACACGTAATGATTTTAATTCTCCACTTCCAATTCAAAATAATAAAGTGGTGTAATTCACACAAATTCTAAGCTTTGTAATGGATATATTTTGTTATTATACACTAGTGTAAGAAATATTTATTGAGGGTTTCTATGTGTCTGGTACTTTGTGTAAGGTACTTGTAAATAGACCCATCTTTAAAAAGCAACTGGATCTAGACTTGCCAACATATTACCCTACTAATGCAAAAGATAGGGAAAACCTCAATTATTATAGATTTTAAAAAATGGATATATTGACATTTCCAGTGACTGTAGTATGTTTTCAATATGTACTATAAAGTACCAATATTATATTAGTAGTGTAAGGTTTCCTGGGGAAGGGAATGGAACTGTTGTGCAGAAGTTTCCACTGATTCAATTGCTTTGTATGTTGTTGTACCATTTGCCTTGAAGCCTTACTTTTCTCCATTACAGAACTGACCTTTCTCAGAACTGGACAACATTTTTAGCAAGATATCCTATCACTTTGCCCTAAGTGACTTTATTTGTTTTATTTCTCCTCGAGACCCCATGCAGGTATTCTACACCTTTCCTTGAAGTGTAGGATATTTTCCCATGCACTCGAAAAAAAAAAAAAGCTTTAAATTACATGAGCTAAAAGAATAGTAATTTGGCTGGGCACAGTGCAGCACACCTGTAATCCTTCTGACTCAGGAGGCTGAGGCAGGATGATCTAAAGCAACTTAACAAGACCTTGTCTCACAATAAAAATTAAAAGGCTGGGGATTAATTTGCACCTCTGAGTTCAAGCCCCAGCACAACAACAACAACAAAGAAGTATTAAAAATTGTAGTTTGCCAACATGAAGTGAATGCTGGGAGGTGGTAAATATGAACAGACAGAGAACATTGTGTGATCTTGGGAAATATCAATTAAACCTCAATTCATTCTCCTTTAAAATAGAGAGATGTGTGTTCATTTCATAAGATATTGAATTACTTAATAGATGTAAACGTCTTACCATGACTTGCTCACTGTAGATACTTCACAAATGGTAACTATTATCACACAAAGCTGTGAAAATGCATATGTATATCTAAGAATGGGTAAAAAACTAAGGGAAATGTTAGAAAAGAAACCAAAATCTAGGCATATGTCTATTTTCTAGGATTTAAGTAAAAGATTAGCTGTATTCAGTTCTTTTGATTGATATTATCATGATACAAAAGCAGAGTTTTCACAATTAATCTTTTAAACTTAGGGTTAATTCATTATCCCTTGGGAATTAAATTTTGACCAGCTTGAAAAGTGAATGATTTAGATTTTCTAATAACATTTTCAGCAAGTGTGATGAAATTATAAACTGATAAAAGAGGAAAATAAAAAATATTTTCAATATGCTGTTTTAGTCCAGAAATCAATTTCCCAAAGTGATAAAACTTAAACATTTTAAAAATGCAATACATTTGGCAGAGAGGGGGCAATGAGTAATAAATACAAAAGAAAGGCTATGATTAATTAAAACAAAACATTTATAATGTTCTCACATATAAATAGGTTGAAATATAGGAAATAATTATATTAATTGATGCTTTCTTTGGAAAATAAATTATAAAAAATACTGAATTCATATACCAAACCCATATATCATTTAATCCTGTTTTATTTTCTGAATACCATGGCTATTATATTTCCAAATCCTTTCAAAAAGAAAATGGATCATTCCTATAGAAAATGTTAAAAGTTTTCACCTACTTGGAGAAAATAGAATAAAAGATTTTTATTGAGACAATTAGTAAAGCCAGGTTCTTAATGCAGTATCATTAATCTTTTTTCCTTACATTTCAGTATTTTTTGTTTGTTTTAAAATGCAACTAAATTTTGTCTAACCTGACTTCTTCACCCAAATACAAATTATTCTTTAGTACAATAATTCCATATGCCATTGATGTTTTTTCTAGTTCTTAAACTTTTATGCATAATTAAATATGAATGATTTCTGTGTCTTCAGAGGTAACTTCAATTGTTTGTGTTTATGCTATGAATCACAAATTAATAGGTTGAATATGAATCCAAACTTTCAATGTGAAAATACCATTCCCCAAAAAGTACTTATAATTCTTGGTCATTTTGATGTACTGATTGTCATGCTAAAATATCAGTAAAATGTTATCTAGTAAAGGTTAATTAAAGCAGAAACACAATCTGGGGCATGGTTGGGTATTTCTGTAATCCCAGTGACTCTGAAGGCTAAGATAGTAGTACCAGAAGATTGTGGTCAGCCTGGGGAATTTAGCAAGACCCTTTCTCAAAACTAAAAAGTGGGAATGTAGTAGCTAGTAAAGCACCCCTGAGTCTAACCCCTAATACTACTAAAATAAATTAATCAATAAGTAAATAAATAAATATTAACATGTTTCTCAAAAAAATTCTGTATTTCAACATGCCCAGTATTTCCTTCAATAATGTTGAAACTTTATTAATTTCCAAATAAGTACTAAAAGAAAATCTCCAAGATGGGGCAAAAAAAAATAATATTAAATGAAGAGGTTAAACACAATGCAATTGAAGGTGGAACTGATATTTTACAATATTTAAAATAAGAATTTTTGAGGATGTTTATTTACATGTTCTCAATTTATACTCTTTAAAAATAATAGATTGTATATTGTGTAGCAGCTTGAAGTTCACAATCAAGTGAATTCTACTTATTTGTAACTTTTACATTTACATAAAAGTATTGATTTCATCATGATAAAATATGCCAAAGTTACAAAACCAAGTCCAAGATGAACACCTTAAAATATCAAGAAAATTACAGCAATAATTATCATCTTTAAGGTAAAAAATGAAAGAGATGCATATAAACTAATTTATAAAAAACACCTAATTAAACCTAAAGCTTCTTGTTTATATTCTCTTTTAATTATAGACTATTCTTTTCCAGTTTTGAAAATATATTGGCTTTTTAAATTATTTCTTATGGAATTTTCTGTTTGATAATAAGACAAAGGGGAGATGTTATATTTTGTTACTTCTAATCCATGGAAGAAATATCACATTGCCATTACAATTTTTAAATTTCTTATTAAAAAGTAACAATTCACCAGGCCTGGTGGTGCAGGCCTGTAATCCCAGCACTTGGAAGGCTGAGGCAAGAGCATCATGAGTTCAAGCCAGCCTCTGTAATGGCGAGGCACTTAGCAACTCAGTGAGACCCTATCTCTAATAAAATACAAAAAAGGGCCAGCGATGTGGCCCAGTGGTCAAGTGCCCCTGAGTTCAATCCCTGGTACCAAAAAAAAAAAAAAAAAAAAAAATAAGTAACAATTCACTATGGGAAATGAAATTCAGAAAACACATTATTTTATTATTATCAAAATGCTTCCTTGAGCCAGGCACGGTGGCGCACGCCTGTAATCCCAGCACTTGGGAGGCTGAGGCAGGAGGATTGCGAGTTCTCAGCAATGGCGAGGCACTTAGCAACTCAGTAACTCAGTGAGACCCTGTCTCTAATAAAATACAAAAAAAAGGGCTGGGGATGTGGCCCAGTCCCTGAGTTCAATCCCCGGTACCAAAAAAAAAAAAAAAAAAAAAAAAAAAGAATATCCTTTAGAAAATTCCACCATCATTTTCCAATGATATTTACAATAAAAATTCCTTATTATTTATCTGTCTATGGAATTTATTTTCAAAGTTGAAAATCATAACCTGATTATTTTCATGGGGTCTTTCTGTTTCCAAACCTTAGTAACTCCTTACATTTTGAGTATTGGAATTTTATTTATGATAAGTTGATTTCTGAGGAGTAATCATTAAAATATTTTGAAATAATATTTTATATATACTCCTTAGAAGGTGCTGAGCTAATTTTATGGTCGCAAAGAATACAGTATTTTTAAAAAGAAGTAAAACAATGTCACAATTATTTTACAAACATATTTTCTTTCACAGTATTAACAACATGAGGCTTATCTAAGATACAGGACACACACAAAGCTTACTGTGTTTTCTGTTATTTGCTTCATCACAGAAATACACAAATATGTAATATAGGATAAAAAGTAATGCAATATATATTTAAATATTTTTGAAGCAAGTGAAAATAGAAATGAGTGGGTATCTCACAATTGAAATAAGCAAAGATATTTTATGAAATAGGACATTATGCAAGAACACAACTGTAAATGGAGAATGTGCATATATTTATAGAACAAAAATATATATTTCTGTTGCTGGAACACGTAAATCATCCACACTAATTTCTTTTTGTTCTTTCTTAGAAATCCAATCCACTATTTTTTTTTGAACCTTAGAACTTGTTCTTTATCTAATCCTGGTTAGGAAAATAGAATGCCAACAACTACAATTACCCTTCTGATGGAGCTAGGAAATTTTGCCACATTCAGAGCTCAATGTGACCCAGTAACAATCACAAACTTCTCTTATTGCTTTTTAAGTGACCATTGATGCCAATATGCTGGTAGGATCTGTTTCCTGTTAGGACAACTACTATAAATCCATCTTGTACCGATACCAAAGCTTTTTTCAGACTCTAACAGTATTTTTTTATTGAATCCATCCCTACTCTTATATTTATTTGCAGTACACTATATGTAGTATAGACTAGATGGACCATCAACAAGATACCCACATTGCTTCTTGTCTTTCTTCCCACAGTAGAGATGTGGCTCTTTCACCCCTTCTGGATGGCTTTCCTAATACTGTGCTCTATTCACCTGTAGGTAGTGTACGCTTATGTGAAAGTTATTGTGGTGCTATTGATTGAACAGTAAGGGAGAGAAAGAAAACAACATCACTGTGTTGGCTATCCTACCTAATGGCCACACCAGGGTGATAATGGAGGAGAAAAAGTGTTCTTATAAAACTTTTTGTCTTTATGAATATGAGCAGCCTATAAAATAAGCAAACCAAGATTTCTGGTGAATATTTAGTATATAAATTATAGATCTTAGAACAGAAATGGACTGATGAAATTGATTTTTATCATTAGCTTATAGTAGTGATGAAAGTCATGGCAACACAGTATGCCTCACAGGAAAATGTTGGAATATAAAGTGTCTGAGCTGAATATTATCATAAGGCTTTGAAGTCATCCACTTAACAGTGAAATACACAACTTCACCTGTTGCCAATATTATAACAATGAATTAATTAGCTATTTCTGAACAACAAACTATCCCCAGACTTTGTGACTTTAGACAAAATTTATCATTATCATTATTATTATTTTATATATATCATACTTTTTATGAACAATTTGAGGTGGGCTCAGTTGAGCAGTTCTGATCATGGATGATTTCACATCTGTGACCGAAGTTAGCTGTAGGTTATCAGGACACTGACTTAGCCTGAACTTTAGCAACCATTTGTTGAAGGACTATTTGCTACCATGCAGAAGATAACCTTAAATCCTCCTGAAGTCCACAGGGACAGGAAATTGGCCTTGGCCATATGGGGGAACTTAACAGCAAAGTTATATGGAAATATAGAATTAGGTGTAAGTTGTAATGCTATGATTTGAGTTTGTCCCCCAAATTTCATGTATTGAAAACATATTCCCCAAAGTCATATGTTAATGGTATTTGAGAAGTGAGATTGGATTGTTAGGACATGATTTGATTATGCAGACATTGCCCTAAAATGGATTAATTAATTCTTAGATGGATTCTTCCATGTTATAATGCAACAAGAAGGTCTTCTCTATGTGTTGACTTGATACTGGTACCATGCTCTTAGACTTACACACGTTCAGAACAATTAAATAAATAAACATCTTTCTTTTTCAAGTACACTGTCTGTGTTATTCAATTATAGCAACAAAAAATATACTAAGGCATGTAGTGAAACAGCAGTTGGCCTAAGGTAAGCACACAGTAAGGTTTTGTAGTATGTGAATAGTATTTTCAAAATCTTGGAAATAATCCATCATGATTGACTGGGAAAGAAAATCATAGCAGAGAGAGGGGTAGAAAGAAAGAGAGTGAGGGAGAACATAAAGAAGGTAAGTCTGAGAAGGTGCTGAGACATGAGAGACTGGGAGGTAAGCAAGTTTATTTTGCTGATGAATCATTACTGATCAAGTAATCTGGTTTAAATTGATAAGAAATTCAAAGATGGCATTCCTCAGGTCCTAAATGCCTGCCATCTGATATTTCTTTTGTTACTTTAATAAACGGGGTGGGGACAAACAAATATCTTAAACTTTGTATCTTGGATTTCTAATTAAAGTCACATGATCTGAGTCAGATTATTTTATTAGCATTTGAAACCTGTCAAAATCCAAATAGGATTTTGCCAATGGCATTAATTAGATTGCTGAGGTCTCTGAGGGAGACCAATAAATAGCTACTATCCTGTTCACCTGAGATCTATACTGTTGGGATAATATAAGGGGTTGAGGTCTTTAGCCCCCCACCCCGTACCCAGGATGGACCTCTTCTGTCTAGCAAAAGAGGCCAGAGGGGCCTACCTCAACGAGGAGACTAGATTGGGAAAGTAAAGGCCGCTGATATTCCCTCCCCCCCTCAAAGAACACAGGAACATACCAGGGAGCCTGGTCACCGGTCAGTGCAGGAACTCGGTTTATTGAGGAAGTTGGACGGTCTTATAGAGGACATGGGCCAATCAGCAGAAAGATCACAGGGACACATTAGGATCATGGGCGGATGCCATTGGCAGAGCCATTGACCTATCCTTGGGGTGGTTTCAGTTCTCACAGCCACGCCCCCTGCTTAGCCTAGGTCCTGTAACAGGGTGTGGTAATGTGGCAAGCAGCCAGAAAGCCAGAGCTTTTCCATCCCCTTGGCAGACAGTGTAAGGTCCCGACACTATACAAATTGAGAAATTAAGAAAAAGTATTAAAGTAGAGAGGAAGTAAAAATTATGTTTACCTTAAGTATTATGGACAAAGGATAAGTTGAAGGACATCTGCAGAAGGTGGGTTTCCTAATACCTAAACCTCATATTTAGACATAAGTGTACCCTGAAATAAATTGATTCTAGAATCCTCTGGGCAAGTCTCTCCTCATGGATGGTCTGTAGTAGAAGGACAGAGAAAATCTTCACCTCCCTATGGGTAAGTCATTCCAGAAGAGGGAAAGGAACTGGACAGAGTATTCCCTATCCATTCCACTCAAATTTAGGAAATGGAATTTTGGACAAAAACACCATAAGGATTATACTAACAGCATTCCTAGCACATGAAACAAATTGTAAGTGTGGACATGTCATCCCCCTCAGAGGCATCAAAGTCTTAAACACAAGCATGTGGGAGAGAAGGGAGAATGTCCTCTTATTTCTCTGGCTCTGTAGTGAATCTATTAAATAAGATCTTTGAATCCCATTAGAATACACACAGTTGTTATTTTATTACTAGTTATAAATAATGAAACTGAGAATAAGTGAAATTAAATGAATCTTCCAAGACCATATTATGAATGAATTAGTCAGCTTCTAGGGAGGATGGGCTGGCTCAGGTTGTGTGTAGCACAATGATATTCACTGCATTCACATTTTTTGTCTTTATTGAAGAAACGCAAAATCTAGAATAGGAAATCAATTATACTTTGTGCTTTATTAATGGCATCTTTTTGATGTTCTGTGATTTTTTATTAATTTCAAGAAAAATTATATATTCAACAATCAACACAGAGCAAATTCAATAAATAGGAGATACTTTTCCACATTTTCTTGAGAAATATGCATTTCACCACTGAAGAAAATGATGATTAATGCCCAGAGCCATCTACCATAAGATTACAGTGATTTGTCATCATACACCCAAAAGTTATAGTGAAATTAAGGACAGAACATATTTTGTACTAGTTTTCTCTTCTTTTCTTTTTCTTTTTATTTATTTATTTTTTGTTGTTGTTGTCCTGGAATTGAACCCCAGTTTCCACACCTGGTAAGAATATGCTCAACCACCTTGCACCTCCAGTTCAAAATAATTATTTCCATTAATCAAGACAGTGATATGATTTTTTGTTCTATGCCAAGTTTTGCTTAAAAATATATAAAATTTTAAACTCTAGTTGTTTGGTTTCTGCATTGATGTAGCTTTTAGGGGCTTATAAATAGAATTGCAAATTTTGATTGTATCAGCTTCAACATGCAAACTAACATGCATGATTTTATACTTTTAAGTGTATTTTGGGAACACAGAAAAATTTTATGAAGATGGGAAAATTCAGATTTGAGGAATTTTATTTGAAAATGTTTCATACCAGATTATGGTATTTGAATTATTATAAAATTTGGCCTTACTCTAACTTCAATAAAGTATACAAACACATCAGTATTATTTTAATAATGAAAGTTCATTTCAAAAAGTACATTATGATAAAAAATAATGTTTAATGTCAAATGCAGATGATTTCCACTTCATCAAATCTAATTTAACTCTCAGTTCTTGTTTTACTGGATCTTTGAGCAGCATTCAACACCACTGATCCTTCTCTGTAAGCCTTTGTATTCTAGGAATAAAGCACAGATACAGACACAAAACAAAGGTAAAACACCATGCAAAACAAGTATACAGCTTAGTGAATTATTAGCTCAGACACTTTTGTAACCTTTACCTAGGCATGCAATGAAAGTTCTGGTCACTCCCAAAGTCCTTTCCCTACCTTTATCCTAGGCACAATCCCCAAATTCTGAAGTTAACATTGTTCTGACTTTTTATTTAAACTATGGTCATTTTCATGGTTGGTTTGCGATTTTGTCATTTAACGCACATTCATTTTTGTCTTTTAGTTTATAGTTTGGTTTTGTCTTTTCCAAATCCTTTAGTTCTCTTTTATTATAGTTTCACCCTCTATCCCTCTTCTTTCCAACTTACCTGATAAAATATTTAGGTTGCTAACTTGTGGAGCTCTGCATATCCGAAGAATGCTGTGCATTTCAATGTTCTGCACAGTTCATTACCCTCTAAATTTCCCAAAAAATTGGTAGCTAAATCAAAAGTATTAATAAGATATGTTTAACACTTTCAGCAAGATTATGGGTGTAAGCTCTGATTATGCTAGTGAAAAAAGGAAGTTTTGAAACCATAATCATATATGATCATGGTGATATTTTGAATTCAAATGAAAGACATGGTTCCTACTTAACATCTTTTGTGCTACAGCCATATCTACTGTTTTCGACACCAAGAACCCTGGTTATCAAGAACTTAGGGAACAATTATATATTCCATGATTACTTATTTAGAGTATTCCAACCTGTATACAAAACAGATTGTGAATAACAAACACTGCCATTTACAATCATTAACAATACAAACAGATAAATCATGTTTTTATATTGTGCCTATGCTCCTTTTTCTAATAGTCAGGAAATAAAACCACTATATTCTATACTTTTTCTTTAACTATCACTTAACTTTAAATACATTAAATAAAGATATTTTACCCTTTCTTTTCATTAAAGATGTCTTAGCTTCTTCATTTTTAATTTTGTTTTGAATTTTTAAAATTTGTTTTAATTAGTTATACATGACAGGAGAATGCATTTATGCACTATGATATATCATACATAGATGGGATATAATTTCTCATTTTTCAAAGTGTACATGTTGCAGAATCATTTTGGTCATGTCGTTACATATATACATACAGTAATAATGTCTGTTTCATTCCGCTATCTTTCCCATCCCCACATCCCTCCCTCCCCTCTCTTCAGTTCCCTCTACCTAATCTAAGGCTATTTTTCCTTAGTGCTCCCCCTCACCCTGCCTTATTGTGAATTAGCATCCACATATTAGAGAAAACATTCCGCCTTTGGTTTTGTGGGATTGGCTTATTTCGCTTAGCAAGATACTCTCCAACTCCAACTCCAAGTAAATACTGGCAAATGCCATAATTTCACCCTTCTTTAAAGCTGAGCAATATTCCATTAAGTATATATTCCATATTTTCTTTATCCATTCATCTATTGAGGGATACCTAGCTTGCTTCTTAATGGTAGAATTTTAGGGGTCTAAAGGTTTCTTTCATTATATATTTCTTTCTCCTTTCCAGGCAAAGGTAGCAGACTTTCTACATATTAATTATTTAAAAATCATCCTGTGTTTCCAGTAAATTTAATTGACCACATACTTACAAATATCTTGGAATATGCGTCTCTGTAAATTAGGCTTTAGCTGAGATGAGTGAGGGACAGTCTCCTTTTGTTTTTTAGAAGCTTTGTTGTTTGAGAGGATCACACATTGGGGGTATGTTTCTGTGACTAAATTATACTCTTAGGCATCCTCAATATTTAGATACTTAAAGCAAAACACATTTGTTTTTCACAGTTTCTGAGAAATTAACAAAGGATTTTAAAAGTATATTCTTTGCTCTATTTTTGAACAATGTTCTACTAGTAGTGCCTTCAATTTGACCTTAGCTCAAAAAGCTTTCTCTTTTTTGGGATAGGGGAAGGGGGTAATTGGGGATGTAATCTAGGATACATTTCACCACTGAGCTTCATTCCCTAACCTTTTTTTATTTTTTATATTTTTTATTCTATATTTTGAGACAGGGTCTCTTTAAGTTGACTAATGCCTTGTTAAGTTGCTGAGACTGGCCTTGAACTTGCAATCCGCATCTGTCAGCCTCCCAAATTACTGGGATTATAGTGGTGCACCACCACATTCAGTTGTCACTTCTTGTTTTTAGCATAATTTGGTATCTGTAGAGGAGGAGAATTTTAAAAATCATCAATTCCCGATTCTTTCATGTATAAATGCTTTCCTTTATTATGGTCAATTTTATTATGGTCAATAAGAAGAAATTTGATGGCACCTCTAGCATCTTGGCTGGAAAGTTCCTTAGCAAAATCACTCAATTTATGAGATGTATTTCATATTTTTTCATATTACAACAGGTAAATATGTTAAACATTCTAATACTATATAAAAAGAATCCTTCTTCCTCCAGTTTCCAACAACATGTTCCTCATTTCCTTTAAAGCTCCTATTAATAGTCACCTGAGAATTTATATTTCTAATAGCTGTCTGCTTAAGGCAATCTACTCTTATCTCAAGCATAATTCTCCAAGTCCTTCCAGCCTCCAAGTGGTAGCAGTTTTATAGCTTCTCCCTCTTTTTAGGCTTTTGTTATATGAGTATTCACTCCACATCTGGTACCAAAATCTGTATTATTACAGAATAACAGATAAGAATTACTCGCAGTACTTATTCACATGAAATAGGGATCATTTATGTTTGATGACACTTTTGTAAGTTGGTAATTCATGTGTGGCTTCTATCAGTGATTTTGTGTCAGGGTCTCAAATGAGGTTGCTGTCAAGGGCTATAGCCTTCTGAATGTGTGGTAGAGACTGAAGGATCCACTTATAAGATGGTTCACTCATATGAAATTGACAAGATTCTCATTTTTTAAAAAATATTTATTAATTTGTTTTAGTTGTACACAATGCCTTTTATTTTTTACGTGGTGCTGAGGATCAAACCTGGGCCACACATGTGCTAGGAGAGTGCTCTACTGCTGAGCAACAACCCCAGCCTCCAATTCTCAGTTTTTTATCATGTCGACTCTCTATATTGTAGTGTTAGGATATAGTCAACAGCTATTTCCAAAGTGATGTACAACAATAAAAGAAAGTGCCCAATATGTTGGCTCATTATCTTTTATAAGCTAATATTGGAAGTGACTTAATGAATATTTTTTTTTTTTTTTTTTTTGGTTTGGAATTGCTCACACAGACCAAACCAGGTACAAGGTGGAAAGAGCTAAATATTGTGAAAGGGCCCCATATGAATATCAAGAGACAGGAATCACTGGAGACCCTTTATGGGTTATCACACTAGATAATCTCATATTTATTATTTATATGAGACCAATATTGAAAGATTTATGTCTCTCAGCCTGATTCCCCAGCAAAGTAAGAATTTTTGGATACAAGCACCTATTCAACAATTATATATTAAATTGATAGTCAAACTCAAATTTAGCATGTTGAAAACTCAACTCTTGAATATCTCGCTTCCTTAAATATCTCTTCCCAGACTTATACATCACTGGTCATAAAAGTTTTAGAGTTGAACTTGATACACCTCCTTTATATCTCATACCAATTTTAAAATGTTTTAAAATGCTACTTTTATAGCATCTACAGAATCTAACCAGAACCTGATGACTTTTCACCATCTCCAACACTTTCAATATTGCTCTTCTGAACTATTGCAATGGTCTCTTGACTGGTTTCCTACACTTTTATACTTGCCAAGCTTGAAGCCTGGCATCCACACAAGAGTTGAATGACTCTTAAAATATATAACATCTTGGCACTCTTCTAAAAAAATCGTGATAGCTTTCCATATCTGAATTTGTTAATGTGGTTTGAAATCTTTACATGATAAACATTTGGATCCTGGTTTTTAACTCCTACCACTCTATACCTCATTCATTTCATTACAGCTATAGCTTCATTCCAATTCCTCAAACATTCCAAGTCTAGGTCTTTATATCTGTTCTTTCTGTACTAGGATCTTTATTTCCTAGTCAAAACATATAAAACCCTCCTTCCTTTAGCCTGTTTTCACATATTATCATAGAAGCTACTTATGACATCACTAATCCAACATAGCATCCAAACTCTCATCACTTTAAAACTATATCCTGGATTAATTGATCTTGATAACAATTATCACCACCTTATTTTATTATGTAATATTCTTAAGACTATAAGTTTAATGAAGACAGGTGCATTGGTTTTTTACTATCATTATATTATATTTTTGTTCAAGTATTAAAAAAGATCTTCAAAAATATTATCTCAATGTTGGATATCAATGTTGTATTGAATTCTTTTTAAAAAAATTTTTTAGTTGTATATGGACACAATATCTTTATTTATTTATTTATTTTATGTGGTGCTGAGGATCAAACCCAGTGCCTCACATGTTCAAAGCAGGCACTCTACCACTGAGCTATAGCCCCAGCCTCTGTGTTGAATTCTTAAGCCCCAGCCCCTGTGTTGAATTCTTAATATTAAGTTCCTTAATTTTACCAAATTAAGACATATAATACATTTGGTGAGCTTTCTAATAATTTATTTGTATTTGTAATGTATGTTTATACAAAACTTTTGTAAAATAATGTATAAATATTTTATAGAACTCTTACTTTCACATTAAATTTGGAAATTGCTATTCATCTTGACATTTTCCCCTTAAGAATGTGTTTTGTATTTTAATCGCTAGAATAGTATTTAACTATCCTACATGATACAACTTAGGTTTCCCATAGATATCTTACCATGTCTAGGCCAAATCACTGACTTATGCTCTATTCCCAAATTTGTGTCATTTCAGTTATCTTTTCTACTAAGAAGTGAGGCATATCTTTTAACCAGTTGCTTAAACCATAAATCAAGCTATAATTCTTGACTCCTCCCCAACTCCCTTTATCCTAAGTAAAAGCATAAACCTTCTACTGCTCTATATTTCTATAACAACACACTTACTTGTGTCAGTATGCCTTATTATATAAAGTAATAGGAAATCCCCTGTTACTTTACTTCCATAGTTGGCCTGCTTTAACTCATTCAAAATATCACAAGGAAATTTCTAGAACTTAAAATGTCATAGCCTTTTATTGGCATAACTTTTGCATTGAAATAAAATTCAGACATATTATTGTGGCTAAGATATCACAAATTGTAACTTCTACCTTGTTCACTAGTTTCTGTGTCCACTCTTATTCTTGCTTAAAAGATTGCAGTCATAGTGGTCATCATAAACTTCTTAAGACACATTAAGCTTACCAGATTCAGAGCTATAGCAGATGCTATCATTTCAGTGAGAATATTCTTTCTTGTTTTGGGGTTTCAGTTAAGATATCACACCATTTTTGGTACACTCATACACTGTTGGTGGGAGAACAAATTGGTGCATCCACTCTGGAAAGCAGTATTGAGGTTCCTCTAAAAACTAGGAATGAAACCGCCATCTGACACAATTATCCTACTCCTTGGTATATATTCAAAGATTTAAAATCACCAAACTACAGTGACACAGCCACATCAATGTTTATAGCAGCACAGTTCACAATAGCTAAGATATGGAGCTAAACTAGGTGCCTTCAATAGATGAATGGATAAAGAAAATTGTATATATACAAAATTGTGTGTTACTCAGCCATAAAGAATGACAATGTCATTTAACAGTAAATGGATAGATCTGGAGCCTATCATACTAAGTGAAATAAGCCAATGCCCAAAACTAAAGGTTGAATGTTTTCTCTGATATGTGTAGGCTAACCCACAATAAAGGGGGTTGAATAGAAGTTCAGTGGAGTAAACAAAGGGGAATGAAGGGAAGGGAGAAGAGATAGGAAAAGGAAAAACAGTGGAACAACTCTGACTTAACCTCCCTAAGTACACATATGAATATACCACTGTGAATCTCACCATAGTGTATATCCACAACAAATTAACGTAAAAATTAAAAAAAAAAAAAACTATGGATAAATGGCAGAAATCTCAATAGAGGGAAGGAAACAAGCATGGGGAGAATGAAGAGAAAGGAGAGGTACTGGGGTCTGAATTAGAACAACATATCTTCTATGCTTACATAATTATGTAAAAATGGATTCTACTGTGATTTATCACTAAAACGAACCAATAACAAAAAATATTTAAAAAAATGATATCATGCCCCTTTTACCTGGGGGATCAAGCTACTTACTATCTGTTGTATCAAATTAGCATTTCGGAGTCAATAAATTGGTGTTGAAATAACACAACTACTGAGTTCCTAAAGTAATTTCATCCATTCTGGTGAAAACTATCCAAATGCAGGCTTAGTGAAGGAGCTCTAGGTCAGGAGCTCTTCGAATTATGACATTATGAGCAATAGTATGGAATTATGGATTATTTTCGGTTCATTATGGCATCAGTTTAGACACAGTCACAAATTGCAAAGCGATAGGAGGACATTCTGAGAAATGTGTCTTTAGGTGATTTTATTGTTGAAAGACGTCATAGAGTGTACTTAAATGGATTAAGATGGCCCTGATGTTACTGGGCAATATAATCTTGTGGAATCACCATGGTATACACAGTGGCTTGTTGACTAAAATGTCATAATATGGCAGAATGTGACTGTACTTGAGTATTTAAATATAAGCACACTATAAGACTTAAATGTGTTTTGACTTTAATATATTAGTGATTAATTAATTGAACTATATTATCAATAATGAATACATGGGACATTATATATTACTAATACAGTATTACAGTACTGTCCATACTGTGATTTTACTTCATTGAATAAACTTTCAGTTGTTATTTTTGATAATGTGGTATTGGTGAAAGAATGATTGGTAGTAAATTATTATGCTAGAGTATTACAACATCTTAGAATAAAAAAAACTTAGTATCATATTGAAAGCCATTTCAGGGCCTTCTTTGATGTAAGCAAAAATGTACCTCAGCTACCTGGAAGAATGTACACAAAATGCAGAGGATTCTATTTTTGGACTTGCCTCAGGAAGTTAGAAGAAAAGAACTCCCTCATAACCATTGATCTCCCCTGCTAAGGACAAGGTGCACATTTCTGATGCAGGGGTTTATTGATTAAGCTCAATATGTTAATAAATTTGGGGAGTGGCTAGGAAACATAAGGGTAAACCTCCATTTCTGTGGCTTCTATTTCCATTTGGAGGTAATTCTGAAAGAACAATATTTCCTTTCTCTCTGATCATACCTCCCCAAAGTGATGCTGGCAGAACAAATTGAATTTGTATGGCCCAGCTATTGCAGTGCTCTATTTTTGATGTTTTAATTATTATTATTATTATTATTATTATTATTATTATTATTATTATTATTATTTTCTCCAACAATCCAGAAAATCCAATAAAGGCTGTGGCTTCAGTGGAGAATTGTAGTTGTATAATTTTGCTTGAGAATGAACATGTGTTTTTGTCCACCTCATCATTGGAAAAATTTTTGTTGCAGCACAAGTTTTTAATGCACAATCCAAATTTTACAAGTAATAATGTTTATACTTTATTTCAAATCTAACTAAAGGTTGATTGACCCTTCTCTGAAATATTTGGTTCTAGAAGTTTTTAGGTTTGGGATTCTTTTCAGATTTTGCAATATTTGCACATATGTAAGGAACTATCTTGAGCATGGGACCCAATTCCAAACATGAAATACATTTGTTTGATATACACATACCTTGAAGGTAATTAATAATTTTTATAATATATGTATCATATGTTTTATATATATACTGCACCTGTGTATTTTCTATGACCAATCATATGAGGTCAGTTTTTAATTTGTAATATATGGTATAGTCATGTTAGTGCTCAAAATTTTGAATATTAATGTATTATAGGTTCAGATATCTGGATTAGATATGCTTGATCTGTATTTTCTGTATTCTGTCTAAATCAGTTTGCAACGTACATACAGAAATACATGTATATCATGTATTATATGTAACACATATATATTTATTTTTCATACATAATTTTGATAGGCAGTATATGCTTTCTGGGGACTGAATCATTGTATCTAGCTGTGTAAATTTGCTTCATCCAAGAGAGTTTAGTGTTGTATTGGTGCAGACACCAAAATTAAATAGCAAATATTATATATGTTATCATAATATCAGAGAATTGAAGATCAACAAATGACCTGTTTCTGTAATTTCCCCTTTGTAGATACTGAAATAATCTCTTAATCAAAAAGGCATAAAGAATTAAAACCAAGATTAAATTGGAGGAAGAATTAAAATCCAGATCACATTTATTAATTTTTAGTAAAAGAAATTTTTATAACTAAACCCACCTCAAAATTACTGTCTTTACTGTCTACCTCTGTAGATTAAAAACAACAAAATAGGAAAGCTAGACAAAATTATAATGCATAAATCTTAAAAAACTAGGCTATTCCTGTATTTATAGCTTCAAAAGAATTAGACATTAACCTCACTCAGGAGTATATTAATTCATTCAAGGAGACTATAGTCATTTCTATGAATAATTTACTCAAGCATCTTTTAGATACATTCATAAGTTTTCCTTTCTTGTAATCTACCAAGATGAATATGTTTTAGGATTTTAAGCAAATATAACTTATTTTTATTCGTTAGAGATGGCACAAAGTCATGTCATCTACTTATTTATGTGCAGACTAATCAGTTTTATTCATTGAATAGGCAATCAATATTGCCTATTCAATTCAGTTCAGCTTTTCTGGTGAAAATTAAGTAGTGCTATTCAAATTATTTGGTCGTCTTCCTCTCAAAAAGTCATTTTCTATAATAGGAAAGGCTTCTATGAACACACATTTTTACTGTTGATGATGAGATTATCATCATGAACGATGTGGTAAAAGATTTAGATTGAGTCATAAATCAGAGATAATGTTTTTCTTTTATTTTGCAATTGATATATTGAAGCTTGATTTTTTTTTTTCAGTTAATGGCCAGTACATTAGTACTATAAACATTTCACTGTTACCCTTCTCCACTTTTAATCTATGAAATTAATCTATTAATAATCATTTATATCTTTCAGCAAAGTAATCAATGCTGCTTAATGGAATGTTAAAATTGACATCAATCACTTTTTACACAGACAGCATCCTCATATTGCATATTAGAATTAAATAGCAGTGTAATTATTATTTAGTAAGTATATTAATAACAGCTTCTGCATCTATAGCTTATTTATTTTTATTTTTATCCCAAATCAGCTGAGAAAGGAATGCCCATAAAACTGACATCATAAGCCACATCTGTTGAAATTACATGGTGTTAAAGCAGAGCTTGGCTGCTCATGTGGATTAATCATACAGAGAGAAGGTAAAGCACACCACATACCCACCTGTCAATAATTGCACAGCACTTGCTCACAGTGCACTTGTTATTCATGCACATTCTCCTATGCAATTTCAAATAACTTTCCAGCTCACATTTACCTTTGTACATCAAAATTATCGTAGGTGTAGGATTGTAACCCATTGTAAAAGTTAGAAATGGGAAAAACAATACTTAAAATTCCGGAGACAGTTCTTCTTTATCTGACACTGTCAGAATAACCTATTTTATGTTTTCATTCACTTCCAAGAGAGATTTTTCCATGAAATGTAGAACTAATGGTGCAGGGAAGTTTAAAACTTCATTTAAAGGCCTATAGATTCATTGAGTCAAGTTCATTAAAATGACTGGTCTGATGTGTAGCGTAATGTGTGCTCCCAGCATCGAGCAGAACCATTGTCTCAGAGAAAACACTGAAAATATTGGTCAAATAAAATTTAGTTTTAAAATAGCCAATATGAAAGAAGAAATACAGTGTACATATAATGCTTAAAGGAAGGTTTTGGATGTGGGAAGTGGAGTCTTTGAATGTTTAAAGGATAACAGAAGAGAGGTGAGTGTATGATTTCATAGATAAAGAATGAATAACTAGGGTTAGTAAAAAGAAGATGCAGAAAGATATCTAATGTAAAAAAATAATTATTTATTTCTCTTCCCAAAAGCCAGATAGGCTGCTAGGTACTTTCATAACAAGAAATGTAAAAACATTTGTCAAGGTAGCCATCAATTACATATCACATAGATGTGATTACTGAATGAATTTAAAAGATATCATTGATTACATCGATTCTATCCAGACTTTATGATTTTTTTCACTTTGTCTATAAGGAAAAATCATTTCGGAGAGACCCAGCCGCCAGTTTGCCTGCCTGCCAGGGCCCATAGTAGCATCTCCCTGCTGCTGCATGCAGGGCCAGACCTGGGGAAGGGCTTCCTCCATTATCGTGAAGAGTGTGACCTACCCAGCCTGGACCAGAGCAAGAGGTAGGCACCCGCCCACCGGAAGGAGAGACCCAGCCGCCAGTTTGCCTGGCCTCCAGGGCCCAGAGTAGCATCTCCCTGCTGCTGCATGCAGGGCCCAGCTTGAGGATAAGCCCCTTCCACTATTCCACTGTGCCATTCTGCAACTGACCAAAGGTGCAGCCTTGACTCCACTAACAGGATTGCTGACTGGACATGATCCAGGTCAATTGGCTTAAACTGGAAGGAAAAAAAGAAGGGCTTCCAAGGGTCCATTATGTTTGAGACTTGTTCTTGGGTTCAACATTTTTGTTTTTGTTTGCTTATTTGTTTGTTTTGTTGTTTCTTGGGGTTTTTTTTTTTTTTGTTTGTTTGGTTTTGCTTTGTTTTTGTTTTGATTGACAGTGTGTTTGTGTGCTTCTTCTCCTCTCTTTTTCCTTCTCACCTTCATATTTTTTCTTCTTCCTTCATTTTCCCTATTTACACCCTGTCATAGCATTCTCAACAGAGGCAAAAACAAGTTATAGGCAGAAATTGGAATTTCTAGAACGGGTACAATTGAAATATATAGCAAAGTGGCGTTATTTATAGTTTATTCTCTATTTTCTAGATTCACTCTCTCTCTCCTCTCTCTTATACTAATTTCTACTCCTTGGTCATTTTTTTTTTCTCTTCTTTTTTTCTTTTCTATCTTTCTTTATTTCTTCTCTCAACCGCTGCATAAGTTAGGTTTATATAAAAATCGGTCTTTCCACCTAATCATTCACTTCATCCTCTTTCCTCTCTCATCTGCTAATACTAAACCACTTCCATAGAACTCTCTTTTCATACTTTCTAAGAAAGAACAAGTCAATACACTCACTTCCTTCTTCCTAAACATATCACCTCTGTGTCCATTACTTGAAACTATAAAACCCTATCAGAAGCATACAGAGTAAATTGGAAACAATATCTGGGTTAACTAAATCTGTACATTGTGATCAAACTGGGATTCTCTGAATAGAAAGTGTTTGATTTTAAAGTGTAAAGGAAATATAAGGGGAACTGATAGCATTGTACTACAGGAACAATGTAAGGTTTTAAGGTAAAATCAAAATAGACAAGGTCCCACAGTGCAAGAAGAATAGAAGCACAAGCAATATGAAGAAACAAGGGAAGAAAGTGACACAAACAAATCAATATACCTCCTCAGAAGATTCCATGGCACGCACAGTTGGTGAAATGCCAGAGATGGAATTTAGAAATTACATATTCCAAATGTTAGAGGAACTTAAGAATGAAATAAAAAATGAGATGAGGGAGCAAATATATGAGGTGAAAGATCATTTTGACAAAGAACTACATAAACAAGTACAGGAAGTAAAAGATAGATGCTCTAAAGCGAATACAAACAGAAATTCCAGAAATGAAAGAAGCAATAAACCAAAATAAAAGCTCAATCGAAAGTATCACTAACAGAGTAGATCACTTGGAAGAAAGAACCTCAGACAATGAAGACAAAATATATATCCTAGAGAAAAATCTAGATTACACAGCAAAAATGGTAAGAAACCAAGAACAGAACATTCAAGAATTATGGGACAACATAAAAAGACAAAACATAAGAGTGATTGGGGTAGAGGAAGGGGCAGAGATTCAAGCTAAAGGAATGAGTAATTTATTTAATGAAATAATAACAGAAAATTTTCCAAACTTGAGGAATGAATGGGAAAAACAAGTTCAAGATGCCTACCGAACACCAAACATACAAAATCACAACAGATCAACAACAAGACACATTATAATGAAAATGCCTAATATACTGAGCAAGGAGAGAATATTAAAAGCCACAAGAGAAAGGAAGCAGATTACATATAGGGGGAAACCAATCAGATTATGTTTAGATTTTTCTACACGGAACTTAAAAGCAAGAAGATCCTGGAATAGCATATTTCAAGCTCTGAAGGAAAAGGGATGTCAACCAAGACTCTTATGTCCAGCAAAATTAAGCTTTAGATTCGAAGATGAAATAAAAACCTTCCACGACAAGCAAAAGTTAAAAGATTTTGTATCTCGAAAGGCAGCACTTCTGAACAACCTGGGCAAAATTTTTCATGAAGAAGAAGAGAAAAATAACAATGAAAATCAACAAAGGGAGATATTAAACTAAGGGAAATACCAACCAGAAGAGATACCAAATCAAGCTAAAGATCATAATACAAATAAAAATGGATGGGAATAAAAATCAATCTCAATAATAGCCCTGAATGTTAACGGCCTAAACTCGCCATTCAAAAGACACAGATTATCTGAATGGATTAAAAGAAATGACCCTACAATTTGCTGTCTCCAAGAAACACACCTCATAGAAAAAGACATCAATAGACTGAAGGTGAAAGGCTGGGAAAAGTCTTATCACTCACATGGCCTGCGAAAGCGAGCAGGGGTTTCCATTCTCATTTCAAATAAGGTAGACTTCAAGCCAAAGTTAATCAAAAGGGACAAAGATGGATATTTCTTACTACTTAAGGGAACCATTCATCAACAGGATATAACAATCATAAATCTATATGCCCCAAATAATGGAGCACCTACATTCATCAAACAAACTCTTCTCAAATTCAAGAGTAAAATAGACCACAACACAGTTATTCTAGGGGATTAAAACACACCTCTCTCACCAATGGATAGATCATCCAAACAAAAGCTAAACAAAGAAAACTTAGGCCTCCTTAAAACAATTAATAATTTAGACCTAACGGACATATATAGAATGTTTCCTCCCTCAGTAAATGAATACACTTTTTTCTCAGCAGCACATGGCTCCTTCTCCAAAATAGACCATATATTATGTCACAAGGAAACTCTCAGCAAATATAAAAAAATAGAGATACTACTCTGCATGCTATCAGACCATAAAGGGATGAAATTGGAAATCAACTACAAAACAAGGAATAAGAAAAAGTACTCCAACAACTGAAAGCTAAACAACATGCTACTGAATGAACAAGGGGTTGAAGAAGACATCAAAGAGGAGATTAAAAAATTCCTAGAGGTAAATGACAACACACACACATCATATAGAAATCTCTGGGACACTATGAAGGCAGTAGTAAGAGGAAAAATCATTGCACTGAGTTCATTCCTTAAAAGGAAAAAAAAAAAAAAAAAAACAACAAATAAATGACTTAACATCACACTTCAAAGCACTAGGAAAAGTAGAACAGATCAACACCAAGAGCAGCAGAAGACAGGAAATAATTAAAATCAGAGCAGAAATTAATGAAATTGAGACTAAGGAAACAATTCAAAGAATTGACAAAACTAAAAGTTGGTTCTTTGAAAAAATAAACAAAATTGACAGACCCTTAGCGATGCTAACAAAAAGAAGAAGAGAAAATACTCAAATTACTAACATTCGTGATGAAAAAGGGAATATCACAACAAACACCTCAGATATACAGAAGATAATTAGAAATTACTTTGAAAACTTGTACTCTAATAAAATAGAAAATACTGAATGCATTGACAGATTTCTAGAGTCATATGATTTGCCTAAACTGGATCTGGAGGCTATGCACAATTTAAACAGATCAATTACAAGCGGAGAAATAGAAGATGTCATCAAAAAGCTACCAACAAGGAAAAGTCCAGTACCTCATGGGTTACAGCTGAGTTGTACAAGACTTTCAAAGAAGAACTAATACCAATGCTCTTCAAACTATTTCAAGAAATAGAAAAAGAGGGAGCTCTTCCAGACTCTTTCTATGTGGCCAATATTACATTAATTCCAAAGTCAGGCAAAGACTCATCCAAAAAAGAAAACTTCAGGCCCATATCTTTAATGAACATAGATGCAAAAATCCTCAACAAAATTCTGGCAAATTGGATACAAAAACATATCAAAAAGATAGTGCACCACGATCAAGTGGGGTTTATTCCAGGGATGCAAGGCTGGTTCAACATTCAGAAATCAATAAACATAATACATCACATCAATAGACTTAAAGATAAAAATCATATGATTATCTCAATAGACGCAGAAAAAGCATTTGACAAAATACAGCACCCCTTTATGTTCAAAACACTGGAAAAAACTAGGAATATTATGAACATATCTCAACATTATAAAAGCTATTTATGCAAGACCCAGAGCTAACATTATCTTAAATGGAGAAATATTGAAAGCATTCCCTCAAAAAACTGGAACAAGACAGGAAGCCCCCTTTCACCACTGCTATTTAACATAGTACTGGAAACTCTGGCCAGAGCAATTAGACAAACGAAAGAAATTAAAGGGATCCAGATAGGAAAAGAAGAGCTCAAACTATCACTATTTGCTGATGACATGATAATATACCTAGAAGAACCAAAAAACTCTACCAGAAAACTTTTACAACTAATAAATGAATTTGGCAAAGTAGCAGGATACAAAATCAATACCCATAAGTCAAAGGCATTTTTGTACATCAGTGACAAAGGCTCTGAAAGGGAAATGATGAAAACTACCACATTTACAATAGCATCAAAAAAGTAAAATACCTGGGAATCAACTTAATGAAAGAGGTGAAAGACCTCTATAAGGAAAATTATAGAACACTAAAGAAAGAAATCACAGAAGAACTCAGAAGATGGAAAGACCTACCTTGCTCTTGGATAGGTAGAATCGATATTGTCAAAATGTCCATACTACCAAAAGCATTATACAGATTTAATGCAATTCCAATCAAAATCCCAATGTCATTCTTCAAAGAAATAGAAAAAGCAGTCATGAAATTCATCTGGAGAAATAAGAGACCCAGAATAGCCAAAGCAATCCTGAGCAAGAAAAGTGAAGCAGGGGGCATCACCATACTGGACTTTAAATTATACTATAGAGCAATAGTAACAAAAATAGCATGGTATTGGCACCAAAACAGACTGGTGTACCAATGGTACAGAATTGAGGACACAGAGACTAATACATATAATTTCAGCTATTTTATATTAGACAAAGGCGCCAAAAATGTACAGTGGAGAAAGGATAGCCTCTTCAACAAATGGTGCTGGGAATACTGGAAATCCATATGCAACAAAATGAAATTAAACCCTTGTCTCTCACCATGCACAAAACTCAATTCAAAGTGGATCAATGACCTAGGAATTAGACCAAAGACAATATGCCTAATAGAAGAAAAAGTAAGCTCCAATTTCCAACATGTCGGATTAGGCCCCACGTTCCTTAATAAGAATCCCGTAGTGCAAGAACTATTACCAAGAATTAATGAATGGGATAGATTTAAACTAAAAAGCTTCTTCTCAGCCAAAGAAACCATCAGTGAGGTGAATAGAGAGCCAACTAATTGGGAACAAATATTTAATATATGCACATCAGATAGAGCACTAATTTCTAGAATATATAAAGAACTCAAAAAACTTAACACCAAAGAAGCAGATAACCCAATCAATAAATGGGCTAAGGAATTGAAAAGACACTTCTCAGAAGAAGATACACATTTAATCAACAAATACATGAAAAAATGTTTAACATCGCTGGCAATTAGAGAAATGCAAATCAAAACTACTCTAAGATTTCATTTCACTCCAGTCAGAATGGCAGCTATCAAGAACACAAACAACAATAAATGTTGGAGAGCATGTGGGGAAAAAGGCACACTCATACATTGCTGGTGGGACTGCAAAATGGTGCAACCTCTATGGAAAGCAGTATGGAGATTTCTTGGGAAAATGGGAATGGAACCACCCTATGACCCAGCCATCCCACTCCTGGGTCTATTCCCAAAAGACTTAAAAACAGCATATTACAGTGACACAGCCACTTCAATGTTTATAGCAGCACAATTCA
Organism: Tamias sibiricus; assembly: GCA_025594165.1. NCBI lineage: Eukaryota > Metazoa > Chordata > Mammalia > Rodentia > Sciuridae > Tamias > Tamias sibiricus. The sequence continues at coordinate 30,017,160 of CM046665.1, forward strand.
CAATAGGTAGGTTGTGGAACCAACCTAGATGTCCCTCAGTAGATGAGTGGATTAAAAAAATGTGATATATATACAAAATGGAATTTTACTCAGCAATAAGAGAGAATAAAATAATGGCATTTGCAGGTAAATGGATGAAGTTGGAGAATATAATGCTAAGTGAAATTAGTCAGTCTCAAAAATCCAAATACCAAATGTTTTCTCTGATATAAGGAGGCTAGTTCACAGTGTTGTTGAAAGGGGGTATATAGGATCAGAGGAACACTAGAATGGTAAACGGAAAGGGAGGGGGAAGGGAGGGAGCAAGGGGGGATGGGGGAAAGGGAGGGAGCAAGGGGGGATGGGGGGAAGGAAAGAAAAATTGGTGGTTGAATGAGATGGATATCATTATCCTAAATGCATGATTGAAGATCTGAATAGTACTATATACTTTGTATACAAGCATTTGTATGTAAAAAGATACTATACTTGTGCATTATGAATAAGTAAATAATAATTTAAAAAATCATTTCACCTCATTCTCTTCTGTAAAACATCATCAAAATATTACTGCAACTAGTGTGAGGTACAATGATGTGAATGAAAAGAACTTAGATTCTGAAATCTTACTCTGAGATTCCAACATTAACTGTACAACTTACTAATTTTAACATTGAAAAAATAATTTAGTCTTGAAAGTTCTCAATTTCCTCACCTACACATTACATAGTGATAGCATCTACTCACTGCTTTTGCAAATATTAGATGAGGTGATATATGTAAAATATTTATCATGGACCAAATATAAAATCAATGCTTACAATTATTAACATAAAAATTTGAACATTTATTTGGTTCATATCTTCAAAGGTTAGTTTTGGAATCACAATTTTCAATTGAGTGCTATTAAGTATTTCACTAAGTATATAATCTTTCTGCTCCCTTCATTGCAAAATTTCTTCAAGGATGTTATCTGTAGTGTTTTCCACTTCCATCCCCACCACACTACTAAGGCTACTTTTGTCAAAGTGAGAGGTATCTACACACATCTCCAAAACCAGTGGTCATGTCTTCATCCTTTTCCCTTTGGATTTCATAGAAGCTTTATCAAAGGTTTAGCATTAAGCTTTCCATGAAATGTAGCCATCTTTGGGTCCTATAACATCACACTTGTGTAATTTTCTCATTGGTTCCCCATTGTAAGCTCCCTTCAATGATTCTTTGCCTTAGGCCTAGTCTATCTCTTGCATTCTATGATTTCTGTAAGATATCTTGAGAAATGGCCTTCAATATTTATATAGATCTAAAGGGATAATAAGGGACTTAAAAGGAACACAATTGAAAAACTGGTGATAAGGAAATCTGGGAAGAGGTACATGGGAAAAAATGGAGGCATATGTTTCCTATGTGAATATTTGTCAAAGTATGACCTTGGCAAAGGAGGATTCCAATAATCAATAAGAGAGGATGTCTTGCTCTATGAATGCCAGTCATACTCCCATCCAATGGGCTTACGAACAATGCAGTCATGGTGTCAGGGATAAAGTTTATGTGTGGGCTCAGCAACTTTGACTTCAACAAGTCCAACAGCACCAACATGGCCTTGGCTATTGTTCATGACCCAATTTGCCAGCCACAAAGTTCAATTCCAAGTTTCTGATATGGCACAATTTCCTCGGATTAACAACCAGCTACTTTGTGGCAGATTGATTAAATTGCTGTTCTTTCATGGTGGAAGAGACTGTGTTTTTGTTCTTATTAGAATAATCTCTCTAGATATGTATTTGCCTTTCCTGAACACATTGCTTCTTCCAAAACTATAATCCTTTCACTCACAGCATGTTTATGCACATCGTGTTATACTATGCTGCACCACTTCTGATTGGGCAAATCATTTCATAGTTAAAAAAATGTGGCAGTGGCTGTGTGTTCATGGAATTCGCTGGTTATAACATATTCCACAAAACCATGTGGCAGCCATCTTGACAGTATGGTTAAAAAGCCTTTTGAAGACACAGTTACAACACCAGCTATGTTTAATAAATCATAGCTGTCAAGGAGCTGCACTTGTTCCAATCTTTATCAGATATATTACGCTATTTCTCACACAATCAGGATTCACAGTTTTAGGAATCAAGTGGTTGTAATGAAGGTAGGAAATTTTTTTCTTCTTGTATCCCAGACCTTGAATTTTACTAGCTTCAAGGTTTTAGTTACAAGAGGAGGAATACTTCACTAGGAGATACAACAATGATTCCATTGAATTGGAAATTATGACAGCCACTAGGCCATTTGAGACTTCTCTCACCAATGAATTAACAAAGAAAGGAGATACTATGCTTAGTGGGATTATTGATCCTGACTACTAATGGAAAACAGGACTGCTACTCCAGAGGAGGTAAAGTATGTCTGAAATACAGAGGATCCATTACTATGTCCCATTACTAAAAAAAAAAAAAAAAAAAAAGGAAAAATTGTGACAATCAAATTCAGGAATGAAGATTTGAGTCATCTCACCAAGTAAACAAACATGATGAGCTGAGATGCCGGCTATAGGCAAAAGGAATATAAAACATCTTGGGTATGGTGGTCCACACCACTAATCCCAGCTACTCAGGAGGCTGAGTTAGGAGGATCACAAGTCCACGGCCTGCTAAAGCAGTTCAGTAAGATCCTAAGCAATTTAGAAAGACTCTGTCTCAATTTTTTTTTTTTTTTTTTTTTTTTTAATTTAGAAAGGTCTGGGGATGTATCTCAGTGGTGATGCACCTCTGGGTTCAATCCCCTATACCCAAAACAAAACAAAACAACAACCAAAAGGAATACATAATGGGTGTAGAAAAAAGTAGTTTTGAATATTGGCTATGACCATATGATCAATTACAGAAGAGTGGGCTGAAATTGTCATGAATATTTACTGTCTATTTTGTCATGATAGTGTCTATGTGTGTAAAATATATCATTATAGATAAGTTATTCATACCCATGGCAAGTCCAAAACATGCAGGATACTCTAGCCTGCAGATTCAGGGGAGCCAGTGCTTTAGTTCTATACAAGACAGCAGGCTAGCAACCCAGAAAAACTGTTGCATTTAGAAGGCTTTCACCGTGAGAACCAGAAAAGTCAGTTCAAGTCCAAAGGCAGTTTCCTCTAGAACCAGAAAGAACCAAAGGCAGTCTTCTGGACAATTCTCTTTTGCTTATAAGAGGCCAGTATTTTCATTTTATTTCTTTCAAAACTTAAACTGATGTAATGAGGCTCATCTATGTTAAAAGAAAGAAATCCTAGTGGGTCTGGAGACTGAGGCAAGTGGATCACAAGTTCAAAGCCAGCCTCAGCAACTTACCAAGGCTCTAAGCAACTTAGCAAAGTCCTGTCTCAAAATAAAGAGTAAAAAAGCAGGGGATGTGGCTCAGTGGTTAAGTGCCCCAGGGTTCAATCCCTGATTCCAAAGACAGAGAGACAGAGAGAGAGAGAGAGACAGGCAGAGAGAGACAGAGAGAGAGAGAGAGAGAGAGAGAGAGAAATAAGCTTTTTAAGAAGTCCATTTATTTGAGTATTAATCTTATCAAAAACAATCTCTCTCACACACACAAACAAAAAGCACCCAGATAATGCTTGACTGATTAACTCCTTACATTCATATATGTATGTAGTATAGTCTATATTTTCACCATTTCACCATTCCTCCCTTTTTTTTTCTCCTCCCTCCCCATCTATCCCCTTACTCTGCTCCACTGATCTCTTTTTTATTTTCATGGGATTTCACCCGCTTCTTTTATTTTGGTGTATTTTCACATATGAGAGAATATATCTAACACTTGATTTTAAAAGTCTGGCTTATTTCACTTAGTATTTTGTTCTCCAGTTCCATCCATTTATTAAAGTCATAATTTCATTTTTTTTTTTTTACGGCTGAGTGAAACGTGTGTGTGTGTGTGTGTGTGTGTGTGTGTGTGTGTGTGTGTGTATACATACATTTGGCATATATACACCACATTTTCTTTCTCAATTTATTTGTTGAATACTGGGGCTGGTTCTAAAATTTGGCTATTGCAAATTGGGCTGATTCTATAACTTGGCTATTGTGAATTGTGCTGCTGTAAATATTGATGTGCCTGTATCACTAGAGTAGACTGAATTTAGATGCTTTTATCTATACCAAGCAATCTGATAGCAGGAATTTATGGTGCTTTCAATTCTAATTATTTGAGTACTCTCTATACTGCTTTTTATGGTACTAATTTGCAGTCCCACCAACAATGTATGAGTGCAACTTTTTCCTCACATGTTCATCAAGATTTATTATTATTTATGTTCTTGATACTTGTCATTCTAACTGGAGTGAGATGACATCTAAGTGTAGATTTGATTTGCATTTCCCTGATTGCTAGAGATGATGAACATTTTTTCATGTATTTGTTAACCATTTATATTTCTTCTGAGAAGTATCTGTTTAGTTCTTATGTCCAGTTATTAATTGCATTAGTTGGTTATTTATTTAAAAATCTTGAGTTCTTTATATATTCTGGACATCAATCCCATCAGAGGAGCAGCTGGGAAATATTTTCTCCTATTCTCTAGGTACTTGTTTCATACTCTTATAATTTCCTTTGATATTCAGAAGCTTTTTAATACAAAGACATACTTATTCATTTTTAGTTGGTTTTATTTCTTGTACTTTAGATGTCTTTTTAAGGGAGTCTATACCAATATGTCAGAATGTTGGGCCTACATTTTCTTTTAGTGGTTGCAAATTTTCTGGTCTAATTCTTAGGTCATTGGTCCACTTTGAATTTTCTACCTATTAGTAAATCTCTCCCTTTATATTGTTTTCATTTGTAATCTTACCAGTTTCTTTCCAAAATATTTTTTGTGGACAAAAATATTATATAGCTAAATTCATATAACATGCCATACAGCATAGTTACATGCTAATAATGTCAAAAATAAAATAAGCTTATGGTAATCTCTTCTAATGCAATAAAATAATTTGTGGTTAAAAATCAAGGCTATTTCAGGATTAATTAGTTCAATAGATAGACCAGTTGCTACACAATGGCAGACCTCTGTAACTTGTGGTATTCTCTTGAATCAAGTGTTTAAATGAATTTTAAAATAATTGAGATGAATACCAAAGAAAATATACATGAGAATTTAATATAAATTCGGCCAAGGGGAATGAATATTTGATAAAAACTTACAACTAAAATGTAGAATTTTTCATGTGTCTTAGTTATCTTGTAGGGAGCACTGACTGCAATTTTTTTTGGGGGGGCGGGGTTTAGGTTTCAATGTCAACAGTGAGAAAGAGTCACCAAAACAAGTTGTACAAGCACTACTTTAAAAGCCATGTGAACTTGGGAAAGCACCTAAAATATTTGAGCCTCAGTTTCTTTACATGTATTTTTATATAAAATGCTCATACCCTAAATATTGCTCTAAGGATTGGTGATACTTTAGAAGCGTATCTACATCATGTCTGTAAACTTTTTCTATCTTTGCATGCAACTTTAATCCATAGAGTCTAAATACTAAATCCTCAATAGAGAAGTCAATCTAATTTAAAACAATAAAAAAACTGTAAGTACTTCCAATACAAATTTGATCTCTCAGCTTAGTTAATGACTAAGGTGACAACACAAAATTGACCACCTTAAATTTATTTATATCTAAATCCTTCACATACTAAAATCAGTTTATGTTATCTAAAACTCTAGAATATTATAGAAATTACTCTTAAAATGTCTTTTGCCAAGTTTAATTTAAAAGAAATATGCTATCAGTGATCAATCTTTTGGACATATCTAGCTAGCCAAATTTCAAGGAGAAGGAATAAGTTTCTTGAGCAAAAAGAAGTAAAAAAGATGGGTATACAATTCCAGTAACATATGACAGTTTAGTTCTAGTTTCTGCTGAATCTCAACTACATTACTGAAATGTATTGTTCCTTATTTTACTCTTTCTTACATCTCATGAATAACAAAGGATATTCCCCCCACTTGACAAATGATGATAATCATTAAAAGTAGAATAATGAAAGAGTATTTATGACGAAGTATTATCACTGTCCTGGATGAATCTAACACACACACACACACACACACACACACACACCACTGCATTTATTTACCCTTGAGGAAAGCATTCATATTCTGAAACTCAATATGAACTTTTTATTTGAGGGTGTTCATGAGAAAGGTAGATTTTGAATTTTTCCCTGATAAATCCAAACCTGCTAAGTTTCAAAGCATTAATTAGTTCTGTTTGTTTATTCTGGTTATCATTGTTGTTTTAGTTTTGCTTCTAAATTACTTGTTATATTAGTTTATAAAAAAAAATGCTACATAAACTGAAAGTCAAAGTACTCAAATAAGAAGATAATTTCTTTTCTTCATTGACAAATAGCACAAAATAATAACTGAACATCCTGATCTAGAGTAATAGTATGTCAATACATATTGACTGCATACACAATTGAATCCATCAGTATGTGGTAAAGAAGACATTCATGCATCAGTGAACATGCAATGAATAAGAAAAGTTGTTAGAGAGTCTAGAAATAGATTGTGTGGTCTTGGATTTTCCTTCTTACTCCTTGAGTATCTGAACAAATGTTTCAGAATTAATGTCTTCCTGGGATACATTCATGTTTATGATTGTCTCCGATTTCTCTGGTAAGTGGATCAGTAATTTTTACCAGTTTTTCTTTACCCTGAGACAAACAATGTTCAAAAGATCAAGTGTGTTGATAGTCTTTCTTCTGTCATGACCAAGAAACCTGTTATATAACAACAAGCCTTGGTGATAACATCCAGAGAATCCCCCAGGAGAGCATTGCCTTTAAGCTAAAAGAATGCTAGTCATTTTAGCAAGCTGAAGGTCACCAGGGATTGATTCTCACTGAATGATGTAAGTATTCCTTGGGCTCCATGTCATGTGGAACCTATGCATGGTTATTTTATTTTGTTCTCATCTTCAGTTCTAAAGCTATAATTATACTGCATGTTTTATATTACTGTTAACACTACACATGTGTTACAAAAAGTGCAAGTTTCCTTAGCTTTGCAACACAGTTTATTAATTAGATAAAACATGCTACGTATGTGAAAAAATAAATATGGAATTGAGTTGTGCTTTATCATATTATGCCATATGCTCCAATGGTTGGAGAATATGCAGGATTACCATCATATAACCCCAACCTCTATATAATAATATTTTGTTTACTTGATACATTCTTAAATTCTGGACTGATTTTGAAATGTGTCCCATGATCATGAGTTTCAAATGGAACTATCTCTTATTTTCAGACCCACAGCCTTATCTTATTCCTCTTCTTAGTTCCTGATTTTATAAAATATACCTGTCTTTCTTCAATATCCTCATAAATCTAATAAAATAAACTATTTCTTTATTTATAGTTAATCAAATAACTGAAAACGTTGCCTCTAAAATACATATCAGGTTTTAACCTTGTTATTGTATGCTATACAATATAACAAATTTAAAACCAAATGACCCTTATTACATATTCAAAACTTATCTATTCTAAGTAAAGATTTTTGGTCTTCTATTTTCTAAGGCCTCATGCCGAAGATATCTAGGTAAAGGGAACTGTTTTAATCATAACCCATGTTTTACAAATGATTTGGGGACTTCCCAATGCATATACACATTTCTTCCTGAATTTTTAAATCTCTCCATAAAGGTATACATAGTAAGTCTTCAAATTTGTATTTGTTTTGCCAGAGTCCTGGAGAAAACTTTAGATGTCTGAACTTATTTTGACAGTTTCTTCAAATTGCACTCTTTTATGCACTTATCGGCTACCAAAATTTCATGAAATACAAATGTCAGAGTTGACTGTAGATTAATTATTTAGAGTAAGAATAAAGAAAAAGTGATGTGGGACTGAGAAATATATCAGCATGTCCTCTGTCTTAAAGTAAAGCTATGAAATGAAGAAGAAAATTCTCCCGGTCGAATAATCTCTCAGCTCAACTGATTCCTGTTGAAAGGCAGCACTGCCAGGCTAAGGATTTTTGCCTCATATCATAATGTGAACATGTACTTTGCTATGGTGGAGGGAGCATCCTGTTTTGTTATAGGGTATTTTGTCTCTCCAACACTTCATCTTCTGCTAGGAAATTTGATTGCCTACCATCTATAAAGAAGCCTCAGGGCTAAGCAGACTTCTCCTTTAAATAACAATCAGCATTATTATTTTTGAACTTTTTTTTTTAACTTATTCAACTCCTAGTTGATGTAAGTTACTTTCAGCCACTGAGTATGAAAAAAAAATTTATTTGGATAAAGTTATAGCAGTAGAATTGAAAAAGATGTTTTGTGTTTGGCTAAAAAGTATATTAGGACAATTATATTAAAAACCCATTGGCATATTTTTTGAAATAGGAACCATTTTCCTCATGGACTAAATGCTATCTTTATTCATTTCTCTGATTAGTTCTCTAGATCATTGTTGAAATGGGACAGAAGGGTACATGTGCTCATGTGGAAAAAGAAGAGAGCTTTTAGGATGCTAAGTCAAGGAAGCCTCTGAGCTTCACTTGTGTTTATAAAGTAAACTTTTGTTTAGAAATAAATACAATAAATAAAAGATTTGTCTCAAAAAGTCCAGGTTTGTTGACTGCAATTAGACACTAATCTTAAAGCAGTTTCTCCCTAAATTCAGAGCCCAATGTCCTTGCTGCTTGGATCCCCAGGTTCTGTAATCTTATGACTTTACACACACTGCGAGTGCAGAAAACACTCACCCAAAGTTTTATCTACTAAGCCCAGATGTGATAGAGTTCCCTTCTCATATTCCACCTTTATTGAAAGGATAAGGGTATATTATTTGTTTTTTATCTATATTATCACAAGCATGCACAACATAAAGAGTACACAACTCATATTCTCCCTGTTCATTAATAACAAATATATTAAACAATAATTTATTGCTCACTGAGGTGAAATATGGCATGGAATTAGAACTTTAAAAAAGTCAATGTAGTGAAAAGTCAAACATTTGTTTGAACTTGACTTTCTTGGAACCTTCAAACAAAGGAAGTTTTATTTTAATGTAAGGGAATGACAGACACATTACATGCCTTAGTCCTATTCCTGGAACAAAACAGGTAAAGATAGTCAGTTGATTCCCTTTGATGGAACTTCAGGCAGGATATTTAAACTTTATGTGCCATAGATTGTCTAGGTCTTATCTAGTCAACAGGATACATGAAATAATATGCTTTAAAATGGACAGATATTTTACCAGGAGAATGTTGCTTAAGAAGTATCAATGATCTTCCTGATCTCACAAAGTTCAGACCATAATACCTTTAAAATGCTAAGCTCACTACGGGATGGATTTTGTATGCAGTACTTCTGCTGTTCCTCCCATTCATCCTACCCCCTCTCCTTCCCTCCCTCTGTCTCCTACATACATAGTGACTTGACCTACTTAGGATCTTGCATGAACCTATGATTTTGTCTCTGACACTCAAATTTCATTTATTTCTTCAGGAATTTCACAGGTATTATTGATACCAGAGTTCTTGAGTTAATAAAGGAGTCTTCATTTTACAGACTTAGCAGAACGTTCTCCTACTTGGTCTTTTCAGAAGTCAGAATTCAGAACTCCCATCATGCACCCAGGGCCAGTCTCCAGTCTTCATCATCTATTCAAGTTTAAAGATGAATTGAATTGAAAAGTGATATTGGTGTCTGACCTTTCTGTTGATCAAGAATAATCATTGTGCTGGATCACTGGGTAAAGTGGAGGTAAATATGTAAAATAGAAAACTTTACAACTAGATAGGGTATAAACCTGTCTTTGTGAGTCAAAAATGGTTTTGTTTTAAGACAAAAGTAAATTACAAAAATTAAACCACAGCAGAAAAATAATTCTCATCACCAGGAAGATAATTTTCTTTACTTTTATATTGTCATCTCCAAGTGAGAGCAGAAAGTTTAAGTCCATTATTTATAGATTAAAGAAAACTTTATGACTTTGGATAAATAAGGCAAAATTGAAAGGCTATTTACCTGGTGAATTCAAGCAGCTAACATAGGCAGTCATAATTACTGACAAAATCTCATTTTAATAGATACCAAGGTCCTGACTACTTTTTTATAGTAGATGTGTGTTTGTGTGTGTGTGTGTGTGTGTGTGTGTGTGTGCATGTACTAAACTTTTTGAAATTAGAAATGCATCAACTACAGTTTGCAAATTATTTCACTATATAGTAAATTGTACCTATATAGAATTAAATTATGACCTATATGATAAGATGATCCCTATGCCTATAAAACTCAGTAGTTATTCAGATTCCCATCATATCTACAGCTATCTGCATGCCAGATATGACTCTACAGTGATAGGAAAATATATTAAACAGTCATTCAGTAATATACTATTTTTTTTTAATTTGGCCAAGATGATTGTTGTATAACTAGATTAAAATTTTCAGTAATTTTGAAAATGTGCTTCAGTGATTCTGTAACCTGTAACAATCTAATAGAGAGCTGGGATTATAGCTAAGTTGGTAGAGTGCTTGCCTTGCACACACAAGTCTGTGGGTTCAATCCCTAGTAACATACACACACACACACACACACACACACACACACACACACAGAGAATCTAATGGAGGCCAATGAAAATTTTAAGAAAAAATGATGAGTCCTCTTAGATAGATGTGAGCTTTTCAATGTAGGCAAACCATTTGTCAGCAAACAGAAATGAAAGAGTGTAATTAAACCTTTAGTTTAGAAGAGAGAAAGTAAAAATTATTTACAGTATTAATTTATGTATATTTTATACATAAATATACATGTCATCACCCATGTCATCTCCTTCAAGATTGGTACTAAGTCACTAGTCAGCTACTCAAACAAGTCAGAGTTATAGTGTTCGGTACAGCACTTACTTATTGGTTAAAGTAGGGGTTAAATAAAATAACATTCTGCTATAGGTTTCTAATTTGTAACATGGGGACAAATAAAACTGAAAACAATAAAATCACTTTCTTCCCTTCAACTCTTCTCTATTTGTAAGGCAAAAAATGATGATGGAGGAAAACTGTAATAAGAAACTATTTCTGACCACAATTACTAGAATAATATCAGAAAGTAACAGCTATAAATAAAGGCATTTCCTCAAAAAATAAATTGTGGTTGATGATGATTCTGAATAGACTGGAAGAAAAAGATTGGAAGTGAATCCATAAACTGATTAAAGGCTCTGATCATGGGATCGTCTTCCTCTTCCTATTAAAGCCATAGACAAACCACAAGATTAGAGAATTTGGACCATCTTGTTCTGCCACAAGCACTTGTTTGCTTTGCTGCTTCCTAGTGCTCTTACAATAGCCACAATCACCATAGACTTTTTGCTGGCTTCAGTATCAACAATGAAGTACACAATCCACATATAGCTCTGTGTTTATCAAGTAGTACCTGAAGATAGTTAATATTATTCTCTATATATTTACCAAATTTTGGTTCAAGTTCTGCCCCTGAAGAAAGAATAGATTGTCTTGCAACTTGACAATTATAAATTATAGTATGAAACTGAAAGCAATAATTTCAGAATTACATCCAGTATCAAAGAAAACATTAGTAACAATTTTTCAGTTATATCATCTGAGTCCCATATTTATAAAATTACACAGGCAATTGTTTTTCTGGGCTAACATAGATGGTTTTTGGATCATGGGGAAACATTGTATGACATAATGCAAATGCAGAACAATTCTTCTTCAAAGAGAAATGAAGTATTTTATAAAATATGTAGTATTTCAATACATTAATAGAAGTGATGCTGGAAATCTGAAAATCAAAAAATAATTATTTCAGTATCAATAGTTAACAAAGCCTCTGAGAAAATGAGAAAAAGTCTTCAATATTCAGCAAAAAGGAAAATTTGATCATGTTGTAAATAACAACAATATACTGGAGGAATTTATTTTTTTCTGTGACATATTTGATAGGATAATTGTACAAAATTTTCAACAAAATTTGATCTACATTGTATTTAATATCTTACTTTATAATTAAAAGTATAGCTAACATTTTTTTTCATTGTTTGAATTTTCTAAGTTTCAGTTGTTTTGTAGATTAATTCTGAAACAAATTATTTTTGAAATCAAGCATTATAAAAATCAATAATACCATGTTTTGTATAGTCTTACCATATACATTATGTGTAAAATACAATTTTTACAAATATATACAGAAAGAAAGTTTAAATTTTTTATCATTGTTTTAAAATTTTCTATAAAATTTCATGTTAAATTCTTAAATAACATTGAAAAGACCCCCCCCCCAAAACAAGCAAACAAACAAAAAACTTCATCAGAATACTTCTAGTGCTGATAAACAAATTCAGCAAAGTATCAGGATATAAAATCAACATGCATAAAGCAATTGCTTTCCTATCCTCTAATAATAAATATGCTGAGAAATAAACCAGAAAAACCTTGCCATTCACAATAACTTAAAAAAAAAAAAAAAAACCTGAAATACTTGGGGGAGTTAATCTAATGATGGAAATACAACATCTCTACAATTCAAATTACAGAACATGAAGTAATTGAAGAAAACCTTAGAAAATGGAGAGAACTCCCATGTTCTTGGATAGGCAGAATTAATATTGTCAAAATGACCATGCCACCAAAAGCAGTATACAGATTCAATTTGATCACCATCAAAATACCAATGATGTTATTCACAGAACCAGAAAAAATGTTCTAAAATTGATTTGGAAGAATAAAAGACCCAGAATAGCGAAACCAATCCTGAGCAAGAAGATTTGATGTTGGATGCATCACAATACCTGATCTCAAATTATACTACAAAGCTATAGTAACAAAATCAGTATAGTATTGGCATCAAAACACACATGAAGACCAATAGTATCTAGTAGAAGACATAGAGAAAAATTCATATAGATATAGTCATCTGATGCTAGCCAGAGTCGCCAAGAATACATATTGGAGAAAAGATAGATTTTTAAAAATTTTTATTTATTTATCATCATCATCATCATCATCATTATTTTGGTAATGAGGATTGAGCTGAGAAGCACCTTAAGAATGAGCTACATTCCCAATCTTTTAATTTTTTTAATATTTTATTTTGAGACAGGGTCTCACTAAGTTGCCTAGGGCCTCACAAAGTTGCTAAGTCTGTTCTCAAATTTGTGATCTTTCTGCCTCAACCTCCTAAATTGCTGGGATTACAAGTGTGTACTACCACACCAGACAAGATAGACATTTTAGCAAATGGTACTGGGAAAACTGGCGATCCATATGTATAAGAATGAAAACTAGATCCCTATCTTTCACCCTGTACAAGAGTCAACTCAAAGCTGATTGATCAAAGACTAAGAATTAGACCAGAAACTTTGCAACTGCTAGCAGAAAACATAGGGTCAACACTTTAAGATATTTGGCACTGACTTCCTTAACTAGACCTAAAGCTCAAGGAAGAAAAAAAAAAAAACCAAAAAAAAAACCGAATCAGTAAGTGGGATGGTATCGAATTAAAAAGCTTCCATACAGCAAAGGAAACAATTAAAAGTGTGAAAAGAGAAACTATGGAATGGGAAAAGATCTTTTCCAGTGGCTCCTGTGAGAGGAGATTGATATCTCAAATATATAAAGAACTCAAAACACTTAACATTAAGAAAACCCAACCATGTGGTCAAAAGACCTAAAGAGACATTTCTTAAAATAAAAACTACAAACGGTTAAAAATATTTGAAAAAAAGTGTTCAACATCCCAAGCAATCAGGGAAATGAAAATCAAAACTACATTGAGATTTCATCTCACTTCACTTAGACTGGCAATCATCAAGAGTAGAGATAATAAGTGCTGGTGAGGATGTGGAGAAAAAGTACACTGCTACATTGTTGGGGAGACTGCAAATTAGTACAACCACTTTGGAACACAGTATGGAGATTCCTCAAAAGACCAGGAATGGAACCACCAAGCTATTCTACTCCTTGGTATATATCCAAAGGAACTAAAATCAGCATACTATAATGATATAAATATCAATGTTTAGAGCACCCAATTTACTGTATCTAAGTTATAGAACCAGACCAGATGTCCATCAACAAATGAATGCATAAAAAAAGTATGGTATATAAACAAAAGGGAATTTTATGCAGCCATATGGAGTAATGAAATCATGGAATTTGTTGGTAAATGGATGGAACTGGACTAAGTGAAATAACAAGACTCAGAAAGTCAAGAATCAAATGGTTTTTGCTATATGCAGAAATTAGAACAATTTAAGAAAAAAACTTGGCACTTTATGTATATTTATTAAGCACCAATTTAAATAAACACTATAAACAAATGGAAAGAAGACCAGTAGAGGAAGTAGAACAGGGGGATGAAGCAGAAGAGGGAAAGAGGAAGCATTGGGGTGAAGACTGAGGTGAAGTGAATTGTATTCTATTCATGTATGATTATGCCAAAATGAACTCCAATATTATATTTAACTATAATGCACTAAAGAAAAAATTTAAAGAAACTTTAGCTTAAAACTGTGTGAATAAATCTTAGTCTCATCATGTTTGAACTTCATGAAATATAGCTTAAAAATAAATTTAAAATATTCAATTATATGTACATAGCACAGATTAATAAGACTTTTAAAATATTATATATTTATGTATACATATATACATGTAAATATATCTATATGTCATTTGGAAGGATACAGTGAACATTTTCTACATCCAGTAGTTGCATATTTCTCTCACAGCAACCTATGAATATATTATAAAAAACGAATCTGAGAGTATATACTTTTTGACAACTTTCAATATAATATTATCAAATTGCTTTCAAATACAAATGCAAAATTAAGATGACTAATAAATTGTGTATAATTAAGCTGTTGCTATTTAACACTATGTTGTATAAGGGTGTCTATAATTTTCATCACTAACAACAATTTTTTTTAATCATCACTGTATATTTAATAGAAATTATTTTTGCCAGAAAACAGGGAATAATAAGGTTAAGATTTTAAAAGAAAGTAAATGTGAATAGAAAACTTTCTTTTTATATTTTTAATTGCAAGATTTCTTTATTGGGGGGAGTGAGACAATATTATTCCTCTGTTATTCAATTTTGTTTATCTTCTAAATAAGCATTTTTTCCATATGGTTCATAGTATCTACATCTTTATTTGTATCCACAGAAAGCATATATACATAAGTGCCTTTATGTATATGTGCTTTATGTATATATGTATGTATGCTATCTTTATGTATAAAGGCACTTACGTATGTATGCTATCTGTGGATAAAACAAAGACAACTATACCAACATTAAAATGCAGGCTTCATAACATTAGGGAACTCATTTATAATATTCATCATTTTAGTTATCAAGAAGAATGTTTAATCCAAGAATTATAGGACAGCATAAAAAGACCAAACTTAAGAGTGATTGGCGTAGAGGAAGGGGCAGAGTTTCAAGCCAAAGGAATGAGTAATCTATTTAATGAAATAATTACAGAAAATTTTCCAAACTTGAGGAATGAATGGGAAAACCAAGTTCAAGAGGCATACCGAACACCAAACAAACAAAATCTCAACAGATCCACACCAAGACACATTATAATGAAAATGCCTAATATACTGAGCAAGGAGAGAATACTAAAAGCCACAAGAGAAAGGAAACAGATCACATATAGGGGGAAACCAATCAGACTATGTTCAGATTTTTCAACCCAGACCTTAAAAGCAAGAAGATCCTGGAATAGCATATTCCAAGCTCTGAAAGAAAAGGGATGTCAACCAAGAATCTTATATCCAGCAAAATTGAGCTTTAGATTCGAAGATGAAATAAAAACCTTCCACAACAAGCAAAAGTTAAAAGATTTCACATCTCGAAAGCCAGCACTTCTGAACATCCTGGGCAACATTTTTCATGAAGAAGAAGAGAAAGATGATAATGAAAATCAACAAAGGGAGATATTAAACTAAAGGAAATACCAACCAGAAGAGAAACCTAATCAAGCTAAAGACCATAATTTAAATAAAAATGGATGGGAATAAAAATCATATCTCAATAATAACCCTGAATGTTAATGGTCTAAACTCGCCAATCAAAAGACACAGATTATCAGAATGGATTAAAAGAAACGACCCAACAATTTGCTGTCTCCAAGAAACACACCTCATAGAAAAAGACATCAACAGACTGAAAGTGAAAGGCTGGGAAAAGTCTTATCGCTCACATGGCCGGCGGAAGCAAGCAGGGGTTTCCATTCTCGTATCAAATAAGGTAGACTTCAAACCAAAACTAATCAAGAGGGACAAAGATGGATATTTCTTATTACTTAAGGGAACCATTCATCAACAGGATATAACAATCATAAATCTATATGCCCCAAATAATGGAGCACCTACATTCATCAAACAAACACTTCTCAAGTTCAAGAGTAAAATAGACCACAATACAGTTATTCTAGGGGACTTCAACACACCTCTCTCAACAATGGATAGATCATCCAAACAAAGGCTAACCAAAGAAACTTTAAGCCTCATTAAAACAATTAACAATTTAGATCTAACGGACATATATAGAATATTTCATCCCTCAGTAAACGAATACACTTTTTTCTCAGCAGCACATGGTTCCTTCTCCAAAATAGACCATATATTATGTCACAAGGCAACTCTCAGCAAATATAAAAAAATAGAGACACTACCCTGCATGCTATCGGACCATAAAGGGATGAAATTGGAAATCAACGACAAAACAAGGAATAAGAAAAACTACTCCATCAACTGGAAGCTAAACAACATGCTACTGAATGAACAAGGGGTTGAAGAAGACATCAAAGAGGAGATCAAAAAATTCTTATAGGTAAATGAGAACACAGATACTTCATATAGAAATCTCTGGGACACTATGAAGGCAGTAGTAAGAGGAAAATTCATTGCACTGAGTTCATTCCTTAAGAGGAAAAAAACCCAACAAATAAATGACTTAACATCACACCTCAAAGCATTAGAAAAAGAAGAACAGACCAACACCAAGAGCAGTAGAAGACAGGAAATAATTAAAATCAGAGCAAAAATTAATGAAATCGAGACTAAGGAAACCATTCAAAGAATTGACAAGACTAAAAGTTGGTTCTTTGAAAAAATAAACAAAATTGACAGACCCTTAGCGATGCTAACGAAAAGAAGAAGAGAAAAAAACTCAAATTACTAACATTCATGATGAAAAAGGGAATATCACAACAAACACCTCAGATATACAGAATATAATTAGAAATTACTTTGAAAACCTGTACTCTAATAAAATAGAAAATACTGAATGCATTGACAGATTTCTAGAGTCATATGATTTGCCTAAACTGGATGTGGAGGCTATACACTATTTAAACAGATCAACTACAAGCGAAGAAATAGAAGAAGTCATCAAAAAGCTACCAACAAGGAAAAGTCCAGGACCTGATGGGTTTACAGCCGAGTTCTATAAGACTTTCAAAGAAGAACTAATACCAATGCTCTTCAAACTATTCCAAGAAATAGAAAAAGAGGGAGCTCTTCCAGACTCTTTCTATGAGGCCAATATCACATTAATTCCAAAGCCAGGCAAAGACACATCCAAAAAAGAAAACTTCAGGCCCATATCTTTAATGAACATAGATGCAAAAATCCTCAACAAAATCCTGGCAAATCGGATACAAAAACATATCAAAAAGATAGTGCACCATGATCAAGTGGGGTTTATCCCAGGGATGCAAGGCTGGTTCAACATTCAGAAATCAATAAACATAATACACCACATCAATAGACTTAAAGACAAAAATCATATGATCATCTCAATTGACGCAGAAAAAAAAGCATTTGACAAAATACGACACCCCTTTATGTTCAAAACACTGGAAAAACTAGGAATATCAGGAACATATATCAACATTATAAAAGCTATATATGCAAGGCCCCGAGCTAACATTATCTTAAATGGAGAAAAATTGAAAGCATTCCCTCTAAAAACTGGAACAAGACAGGGATGCCCCCTTTCACCACTGCTATTTAACATAATACTGGAAACTCTGCCCAGAGCAATTAGACAGACGAAAGAAATTAAAGGGATCCAGATAGGAAAAGAAGAGCTCAAATTAGCACTATTTGCTGATGACATGATAATCTTCCTAGAAGACCCAAAAAACTCTACCAGAAAACTTTTACAACTAGTAAATGAATTTGGCAAAGTTGCAGGATACAAAATCAACACACATAAGTCAAAGGCATTTTTGTACATCAGCAACAAAGACTCTGAAAGGGAAATGATGAAAACTACCCCATTTACAATAGCATCAAAAAAAATAAAATACCTGGGAATCAACCTAACGAAAGAGGTGAAAGACCTGTATAACGAAAATTATAGAACACTAAAGAAAGAAATTATAGATGAACTCAGAAGATGGAAAGACCTACCTTGCTCTTGGATAGGTAGAATTAATATTGTCAAAATGTCCATACTACCAAAAGCACTATACAGATTTAATGCAATTCCAATCAAAATCCCAATGTCATTCTTCAAAGAAATAGAAATAGCAGTCATGAAATTCATCTGGAAAAATAAGAGACCCAGAATAGCCAAAGCAATCCTGAGCAAGAAAAGTGATGCAGGGGGCATCACCATACCGGACCTTAAATTATACTATAGAGCAATAGTAACAAAAACAGCATGGTATTGGCACCAAAACAGACTGGTGGACCAATGGTACAGAATTGAGGACACAGAAACTAATACATATAATTTCAGCTATCTTATATTAGACAAAGGTGCCAAAAATGTACAGTGGAGAAAGGATAGCCTCTTCAACAAATGGTGCTGGGAAAACTGGAAATCCATATGCACCAAATTGAAATTAAATCCTTATCTCTCACCATGCACAAAACTCAATTCAAAATGGATCAAGGACCTAGGAATTAGAACAGAGACAATACGCCTAATAGAAGAAAAAGTAAGCTCCAATTTCCAACATGTCGGATTAGGCCCCAAGTTCCTTAATAAGAATCCTGTAGCGCAAGAATTACTACCAAGAATTAATGAATGGGATAGATTTAAACTAAAAAGCTTCTCAGCAAAAGAAACAATCAGTGAGGTGAATAGAGAGCCAACTAATTGGGAACAAATATTTAGTACATGCACATCAGACAGAGCACTGATCTCTAGAATATATAAAGAACTCAAAAAACTTTACACCAAAAAAACAAATAACCCAATCAATAAATGGGCTAAGGAATTGAGAAGACACCTCTCAGAAGAAGATACACGATTAATTAACAGATACATGAAAAAATGTTCAACATCGCTGGCAATTAGAGAAATGCAAATCAAAACTACTCTAAGATTTCACTTCACTCCAGTCAGAATGGCAGCTATCAAGAACACAAGCAACAATAAATGTTGGAGAGGATGTGGGGAAAAAGGCACACTCATACATTGCTGGTGGGAATGCAAAATGGTGCAACCATTATGGAAAGCAGTATGGAGATTTCTTGGAAAACTGGGAATGGAGCCACCCTATGACCCAGCCATCCCACTCCTGGGTCTATTCCCAAAGGACTTAAAAACAGCATATTACAGTGACACAGCTATCTCAATGTTTGTAGCTGTGCAATTCACAATAGCTAGGTTGTGGAACCAACCTAGATGTCCCTCAGTAAATCAGTGGATTAAGAAAATGTGGTATATACGCACAATGGAATTTTACTCAGCAATAAAAGAAAATAAATTAATGGCATTTGCAGGTAAATGGATGAAGTTGGAAGACATAATGCTAAGTGAAGTTAGTCAGTCTCAAAAATCCAAGTACCAAATGTTCTCTCTTATATAAGGAGACTAGTTCATAGTATGGTTGGATGGGAGGGTACATATGAGGACTAGAAGAATACTAGAATGGTCAAAGGGAAGGGAGAGTAAGGGAGGGAGCAAGGGGGGAGGGAGAGGGAGAAAAGGAAAAAGAAAAGAAAAGGTGTTTGAATGAGATGGATATCATTTTCCTAAATGCATGATTGAAGACCTGAATTGTACGAATATACTCTGTATGCAAACAATTGTATGTAAAAAGATGCTAAATACATGCACTATAAGTTGTACATATTAAAAATTATTAAAAAAAATAAAAAATAAAAATAATTAAAAAATAAATTAATAATTAAAAAAAAGAAGAATGTTTAAGTAATGAAGAAAAACATACCAATATTTTAAGCAAGTCAGGAGACTATTACCAAATATTTTAAGTCATTAAAGCATGCTCATTAAAGAATCAACAATGCAAAAATGGATGTGATGTGGTTAGTGATATTCTGTGATTAGCAATATTCCCTAATCAACTGAGTCAAATATCTATCTATACATGTGAATTCTTAAATTATTTTTATTAAAAATATTTGACAAGTCTTTACTTCAAAGGCAAAACTACAGCATGAAATTTGCTATTTCAAAGAGTATTTGAGGTTACTACAAAAGGCAAAAACAAACTAAATCAGGATTGTTGTGTGGACCCAAAAAGGCAGCTTGCATGCTTAAAGAAGGGATCCATTTAACTTAATCATCAGCAGTTATTAATAATATAATTTTAATGCCACCTGAATCAAGAATATTTAATGAAATACATAAAATGCAGATTCTGGATCATGAAAAATATACCTGCAAGATAATATTCTAGACTATGATTCCCCAGAAATATGCTTCTACACCCAGGTAACCTATTTATACACAATAGGGTTCTAGAACTACTAACCAAAGCCCATCATTCTTTATAGAAATATATACATAAAAATTTAGTGGAAATTTTAAAAGTTTGTAAAATGTTGATTTGCTGTATTTTTGTGGCTTTGAAAACAAACTGATCTGTGATATTTAAAAAACTCTACACAATAAAACTTCATGCTATTAACTGGCCTAGGTTACTAAAGTCAGCAAAATCTTTTTTCTTCTTTTTTAATTGATTCATTTTATTTATATATATTATTAATATACATTTTATATAATCACAAAAGCATGGAATATAATTTGCTTTAATTCACTCTTCAGTACTTCCCTCCTCCTTCTATACCTCCCCCTGTTCCCTGCAACCTATTCCCCTTTACTATCTTTCTGCAATTTATTTGTATTTTTTTAAATTTTAAATTAGTTTTTTTCTGGATATAATTGATGCTGAAATTCACTGTGGTTTATTCATGTATATGCACATGAAATTTTGGTCAAATTCATTCCACTGCTTTTTCCTTTTTCCAATCTCTCTTTCCTTTTCCTCAATACCTTAACACAGAAAATTCATAAACATAAATATTCAGGAAAATCCCCTTATTTCTTCAATAATAAAATGCAAGTCCTACATTATGCTACTAATAATCAGGTAGCAACATCACTAAGGATATGCTTAAGCTCTTGCAATTCTTCTATTTGACAGAATTTTAGAGGATGACATTTTATAAGAAATGTATATAATAACTTCTTAAAATTTTGTTAGAATAATGCAAACTAATCATTTGATATTTCTCTGAGGAATTGCTCAAGAATAGGCATCAGTCTTAAAGATTTTATACATTGTCTACCATGGGCATATCTTATTATATTTTCATACATGTAACGAGGAATCAGTAAGTATGTTATATCATTAATTAATATTATTTCTCCAGTGAACTAAGATTGAAGTCTAAGAAGTAAGGAAAAAAAGTCTGAAGAAAATCATAAGGAACTGTATTTTATCTAGAAAGGGCAGTGTTTGCGGAGCCTGAATGTATCTATGTCAGCTTTAATTCTGCACTAGAAATCAATTTATAAATTCCCATATTTATATATCATTTTACTATTTGAAATTGGACCACATATTTAATAACTCATGAAAGATGTATTTAGATAAATTATAAAATGTATGAGCAAGATTATTGTCAAGTGTTTATAGTAAGTCTCCCTCATTAGTTGCCCAAACTTCCCAGATGGCAAGTGGCTTTTCACTTGAGGTCAGTGACAGCTTTCCTCCTTTCACATTAGTGTAACAGACTCACCTCAAATGCCAGATTTGTATCCCAATTACATTTCCTTGCCTTATTTGTGAGTTCCTTGTGTTTATGATTACCTTTTGTTCAACTCTGACTTTCCTGGATATTAAATCTGTTATTTCACACTTAGAATGTAACAGGAAAGGCTCCTCGTCTCTAAATGGATATTATAGTGATATTTATTCTACACTGAAGCATCAGAAATCTTGAGGTGTATAATATGCAAAACATATACATTTTCAAAATCAATACAAACTTCAAACCTAATTCTGCAGAGTTATGACCCTATTTTAAATTCTAACAAGTAAATACATTTAATGCTTTTTTCATTTTGATCCCAAAATATAATTCTTATGTCTTGGACATTAGTAAAAAACACACATCCCAAAAAGTGAAAATTTATTCACATTGTTGAAATTAGGTGATAGTCTCTGGTCAGTTCTAACTGGACAGGGTTGTATTTTTTAACATTTGCCATGATGATTGGCATTAATAGGTTCCTTGGCTGGCAGCACTGTCTAACAAAGAAAAAAAATAAGTGAGAAGGGTGTATGAACTTCTATCCCTCCAAGTACTGAGCACTTGTATACAGGACTTGGGCTGTCTGCAGGGCACAGGAAGGTATCGCTAGTGTATTTTACAATGTGTGGGTCCCCCGACTAGAAAATCAGCTTTCTGTTAGCCTTTTTCACTGCAGAAATCTAAATTTGTGTTTGAAATTTGCAAATGTTAAAGCTGCTTTATGATATCTGAAAACAATATAACCCCCTAGTGCAAGGAAAAACAATTCAAATAGACAGTAATAAATATTCATCAGTATGTTACAAGAGTTCAAAAGTACTTGCAGTACATATCATTGAAGAATCACATGTATATAATCCAAATAAAGATCATGATTCTAAATAATATTTATGCCCAAGGTATACATTATATAATCACTGTTTATTCTCTTATAATCTGATCTTTTCCTAGGTAAAAGAAGTTGTTATTGTTCAAATATTAGGTGACCCTCAAAATCTCATGCATTAGATAATGCAAGAAGAGGTTCAGAGTTGAAATTATTGAGTTATAAGAGCCTTAATCCAATTAGTGCAATAATCCCTTGATTAACTAAGTGGTAAGTATGGGCATGTAGGGTATGGCTTGAGGAAGTGGGTCATTAGGGGCATGTCTTAGGGGTATATATATTTTGTCCCCAGAGAGTAAGATCTCTCTGCTTCCTGGTTCCATGTCCTACACTGTTTTTCTCCTCCACATGCTTCCATCAGGATGTTCTGCCTCACATCGCACCCCAAGGAATGGAATTAGCTGTCTATGGACAGACATCTCTGAAGCCCTGTGCCTGAAAATAAACTTTTCCTCCTCCAAAATTGTTTTTGTCAGGTCTTTTGGTCAGAGAAGGAAAAAAAAAATACTGACTAAAACAGAAATACTGACTCTTGATATCGTAACTACTGATGGGTTGCCATCTTAGTAGTGCCTTGATCTATTTCTTTTCCTGAAAAAACCTCTTTGGATCAGAATTTTTTTCTTGATTGAAATTGATTCATAAACTTCATAAACATGTATGGAACCAAGTTTAATAATTTCCAATATGCTATTATATCTATCATACAAGCTTATGTGATACTGTAGCCCCTGTTGTAGGAACTGACCATGACATTGGACCTGCGAAAGGAGAGAAGGGAGGAAATACTTAGGTGAGAGTGTATAAAAATGTGGTGGGATGAATGCTTTGGAGGTCCAATGGGATTTGTGAACAAGGGACCCATCAAAAATGATGCTAATAATGGGAGGTGGTGACCAGAGTGAGATTAAATAAGTGCCGTTGTAAGCAAAAACCATAACTGAAAGAATAAAAGAAGATATATTCTTCATACATTTCAGAAATAATGCAGTGATGAAATACATAATGGATGGCCAAAAGTTTACTTGCGATACTGCCATGTCTACAGGAGAAAGATCCAATAAATCATTAAAGGTAAGAACCAGAGAATAATAAATGTGTAAAGTGAAAAAGACCTCTTCAATAAAACTATTGAACATGTAAATATTTGAAAAAACACTTTTGATCTGATGGAGTCTAGCTGTGAATACCTGAAGTGAGTATGCCCAGTAGAAGGCAGAACTTCTTATCCCTCAATAATGAATATTCTAAAATTCTGCTTCAAAGTTCTCATCTATGCCACCTTCATTTTCTTGTAGAGGTTCCTGTGTAGTATATCATTCAGTTTCATTATAAAACAACTCGATATTCCAGGAGATTTTTCATGATAATGCTCACATATTCTGAATATATTTTCTTTTTACCCTCTCCTCAGCATTTTCCCATTTGCATAGGGTTTTTTATTGCTTAAAATCTTCATTTTTAGCATTTCTTAATTTCATGCATATTTGAGCTCTCAAACTACACATGAGCAGGAATCATGTTCTTTTATTCCCCCAAATCATTTGATTTTTTAATAAGGTCAACAGTCAGCCAGTGATTATTTTCTAGCTAAGATGTCCAGACAAATTGGACATCACCAAAAGTGTCCCATAAAGATAATATATAATTATATGAAGTGAAAAATTCTATTCATTAGTCTAAAATTCCTCAATTGGAGCTATTATATTGTTCTATGGAATCACAACTTAAAAGTTGAATTTGTTTGCTTTCTGTCTTCCTCCCCACTTAAAGAAAGTAATACGTACATTTACCATGTTTATCTTATGGACAGTTCCTAAGAAGTTATTTAATATTTTTTAAATAAGAAATGTGTGCATTTTCTCCTGGGATTTCTGGGTTTCCTGACAATGTGATATTAAAGAACCTGCCTAGTAAGTTTTCACATAATGCCTTTTGTCAACTTCTCAATGTAAGTATAGATACATAATGGCTACCATGTACCAAGCCTAGAATTAATATATGAAATGTTTTATTAAAAATGTTTGTCACAGCTGATTTTATTTATACTTCCCTCTGCAAAATAAATAAATAAATAAATAAAGTTGTAAAACATTTCTTGAAAAAGGCTGTATTGAGTCATCTTTAGGAGTATGTACTAGGGGCCAGATGGCTAGAGCTGCAAGAATTATGAGTTAATATATGTAAAGTGTTTAGAACAGTACCTGGACCACACACAGTTAAGTGCTGTGTAAATGTTAGCTAATGTTATTACACTTATTTTTATTGTAAAACACCTACTGAATATAAAATCAGTAAACTGGAAATGAGGTAAGGAAATAAAGTCAAAAGTCAAATAAATGGGAAAATATAACTAAACCTTGTGGGCAATTTTCTTTTCCTCAGAAAGCTCAGGACCAAGAAATAAGAGTTTTAGAAAAACATTAAAATGTGACATGGCTTGTCCTTTTCAATCTATGGTCAGTGTTTTGTAGTAATATAACTTATGTGTAATGTCCTCATTAAATGAATTTTTTAGGTATATGGCTATTCTGTGACATTGTTCTAAACCTTTGTTTTATAATCTCTAAATTGACTATAAATAAAAGGTTTTATCTATGTTTTATTACTCATTAAATAAGGCAAGATATACAATGCTCATTACAAGATTTTCTTTTCTCCTTTTTTCTTTATTATTATCAACATTATACTAATGCCTTGGGAAAGAAACAGAAACAGACACCAAACTACAATTCATCAGTGCCAACCTCACATAATCAGTACAGTGGTCATGAAAAATCAAGGAATATGCCCACCATCTTTATAAATTAAGTACTATGTGTCACATACTGTTTCCTGCTTGTTGTAAGTTAAGAGTGAAAAATGTGGCTAAATATCAAGAACTAGTCATGAGTAAAATAATGGAAGTGTGTTTGTGAAAAGAAGCCACACAGAGAAGACTTGGAACCTAGAAAAGTGTGAACTACTTTTGAAGAATCAGTGTTGTTAGCCTTATGATAATACAGCCGCTCTATCTACAATTCCGTGTGTAAGCACAGCTTAACATATTATAAACTGACAAAGCATTTGATCCCAGGGACTGTATTATGTTAGCGATTATCACTCTTACCAATATAGGTACCAAACTATTAAATGAACCCTGCATTATTTTCATTTAATAATTTAATAACTTCATGTCTATTTGTAATTGGCTCATCTTCTCTGGTCTTGTGTGTGTGTATGTGTGTGTGTGTGTGTGTACACACATATGTATATGTCTCTCTCTCTCTCTATATATATATGTACATATATATGTGTGTGTGTATATATATATATATACATATATATATATAATTTATATGTATACTAACACTGCCCTGATATGCATTAAGAGAATTGTAAGTGTTTGTAGAACTTTGTGTGATAAATTTACTAATAGAAAGCTATACAGATGCAAGTGACTGATATATATTTCAGGGCTTAAATGATTTTTCAGGAAAAAATATTTGTAATGAGAAGACTATCACTGTTGAAGTTTGCAAAAACCCTGTGAGTTAGGAAAGTAGCAATCCCTCAACTTATTGAGTTCTGAATAGTTCACTACAAAAACATCTTTCCCCAGATAACTTTGAGTAGGCTCACAAACCCTGCTTTGGGTTCCTATGATAAGGCCAGATATAGACTCTCCAGATTCTCATTGTGAATTCTCATTAACTAATTTGTTAACTGAATTGTTTTATCACCACTAATAAATTAGAACAAAATACTGGTTAATAAAGCTTTGATCAAGATTCTCTCCACTTCTACATCCCTGAACTTTGAAGTTTACTTTGCCAGACCCAATAAACAACTCTTCCTTAAAGGCTCCTTCAAAGGTCACTGGGGTTCCTGCCTTATTGTGCAACCTTGCCACACTAGCTCATCCTACTTCCTAGTCCCCCACTCTGCTTGGCCTTGATAACACCTTCTTAGAAAACCCCATTACACCTCACCTGGGATGCTTACAAATTCTCCTTATTTCAGTAATCATCCTCTTCCTCCTCCCTCAGGACTGCAGTAGTTCCTTTACTTCTCTTGCAATGAAGTCTTCTTATTTAAGTTCAAGGAAAGTCAAAAACTGAAAAAGAGAAGCCATGTGAGGACACAAAATGATTACTGACAATATTAAGGCAAGCTTTCATGATTGCTTTGTTTATAGAAACATAAATAAGAAACAGAAAATCTGAGGTCATTCCCAGGTTATACCTCTTAACAGTTGATGTGACTTTGAGCGAGTCATAAAACTTTTGAGACTTGAATTTCTTCTCTTCTGAAGCAGGAAGCACAGTGACTACCTATAGGCATATGGCAAGTATTGAATGAATAATGAATATACAAAAAATAAGCAAATTGTAATATCCCTCTTTTTGTACTTATTACCTACAAAATATTCCCCTCTATGAAGTAAAGCTCCAGTCCATAAGAATGGTTTTTAAACGTTTGCGGGATTATCAACTGTGATCAGTCCTGCAGGGGAATATAAAAGGTGAAGAGAGAAAGTAAAATTTAGCCAGAAATAACTCCATGTGAAAGTTGTTGATTTTTTAACTTGACTAAAAGTGTTTTCTGAAAAGGTCCTAAGGCTGTGCAGAGGGAATTTTCTAAAAGAATCACTACTTACTGGTGCACTCAGTATTATAAAAATGAAATATTACAAGGGTTAAGTGAAATGCATTTGAAAAAACATGACATTTCATATGATTATAAAATATCATATGGAATCATTTTGAGAGTGTTTTAGAAATGAATTTAAGAAAAGTTTTAAAATGAGGGAAATGCTTGTCATAAACAGAAGCCAAAATTAGGCTGCATTTTCTTGAAGCTTAGAAAAATGGTAATATCTTTGGGCTATAAAACTGATCTTTCAGCCGGGCATGGTGGCGCATGCCTGTAATCCCAGCACTTGGGAGGCTGAGGCAGGAAGTTCACGAGTTCAAAGCCAGACTCAGCAATTCTGGGGCACTTAGCAACTCAGTGAGACCCTGTCTCTAATAAAATACAAAAAAGAGCTGGGGATGTGGCTCAGTGGTTGAGTGCCCCCGAGTCCAATCCCCAGTACAAAAAAAAAAAAAAAAAAAAAAAAAAAAAACCTGATCTTTCTGTAGCAAAGTCTTTTTTTGTAATTACTAATCTTTAATATTAAAAAATTTTTTAATTTATTTTTTCTGGTGCCAAGAGGTAGCACTTCAATTCTTTATTTATCTTTTCAGACCCAAACAGAATTTTTTTAAAAAGTTTAATCCCTAGAGACCACAATAATTCTTTAACTTTTTTTTTTCTTCTCTGGTTTTGAAAGACTGCTCCCGACCTAAATATTTTTTGCATATTTCTTAATATCATAAAATAGTTTACATTAATTTTTTCCATTCCATACATTGTAAACAACAGGAAATGAGTCATTTTGGATTCAAACTTAAACTTTTTCTACTTTATTTTATTCAAATATTTTAAAATTAGTGCACATTTTCTCCTATAACAGAATCTTATTCATTTCTTAAGTTTGTACATATTGCAAATCTATCCAGGGGCTTCACATATTACTTGCTATATATAATATATTTATTTCTGACCTGAAAAATGTCAAGGGCTTTATGTAAATTAAATTTGATGTCATGCATATTCTTTAATTCTTGCTGATAGAGATCTCATTTAACTACTGAATCTTCATTATAACTTAGAACATCTTCACTGTGCTTGCCTTCTCCATTGATCTCTTGACCTTTTTGTTCAGCTTTGGCCATCAGATACATTGGCCCAAGGTTTCTGTTGTTATCTAGTTTTGTATATTTTTCCTGAAAATTATCACTTCATTCAAAAAATAGGAGACCATATTTTAAACACTGAATCAGCAATATTACTGTATTTTAAGTATTCTCTTTTAACACTGAAAGACTATGAAACATCACAAGAGTAAGATGTAGTTGTAACTGCAAAGTCCACAAATCTTTCATCTTAATCTTGGTTTTTCAGGTGTTAAGTTTTCTTATTCATAAAGTGAAATGTGTAAAACAGGTATTTTATAAGATCCCTTAAAAAGTCAGTGTTCTAAAATCTAGTTAAATTCACTTTGTATGTTAGAAATTAGAAGCACTTCTCTATTAAATAATGTTTCTATTAAATAGAACTTACTTCTTAATTATGGCACATCAACCATTTATTGCCTATTTGTCAATATCAACAAAAGAGTAAAGAAAAATAAAAACCTGTACAGCACACTGCATATTATATTACATTTTTACAAATAAATAAATAATTAAGCACAACCTTTAACTTTGCCTGTACTTATTTCTCTTTCTTCATCCCATCATGCATATTTCCCACTCTCTTATTCCACTCAGGCTGCTATAATAAAATACCCAAAACTGAGTAGCTTACAAAGAATTTTATTTCTTCAAGTTCTGGAAGCTAGGAAGTCCAAATCAAGGTGCTAATAAATTTGGCATTTAGTAAAAGTCTGCTTTTGTATTCATAGCTATCATCTTCTATCTATGAACTCACATAGGATAAGTGGTAAGGCAGCTCTCTGTGTCCTCTGTGTAAGGACACTAATCCCATTGCTGAGGGCTATTTACCTTCATGATCTAACCATCTCTCCAAATGAACCCCCTTCAAATACCATCATCTGGGTGTTTAGGACCTCAATATAATGAATTTTGGAGAAACAGAAATATTTAGAGCATAGTACTTAGATATCCTGATATGTTTTCCTAGGTTTTTCCAACACTATTGCTAGGGTTCCATTTAGTAAATCAACCAAAACCAAACTTATATATAGAGGTCTGCAACTCATTTTTTGTCCCCTAAAAACAGCTTTAAAAATATGTTTAATTATCCGTGTAGCTGTGCTGAACCTGTAGAACTGATAGCATTCACATTTTGGTTCTGTTTAGCTTTATAGCATAAAATAAATACACTTCTTTGTAATGAAAGATAAGTTACTCAGTCATGCCTTAGGTGGCAGACCTTTCAGACCCAATCCTTTTGCATCACACAGAGTGAACTGCAGGAGAACGCAGATCCTGAGCTTTGCTTCCTTTGACACCAACAGTGCTTAACTCCTCAGAAAACCAGTTTACCTTTTTCTCTTTATTTGTAAATCACAGACAATGATCTTTGATTTGTATGAGTCATGGGATTACACTCCAGATCAAAGGAACTACTACACACCAAAGTGACCAGGGACAATAAAACGAAAGGGATTTTTTGGGTACTCCTCCATAGATCTCACATACACACGATTTACCTGCAATACCACCCAAGACTCACATTAAAATGGTGGATACTTGTAATTTCTGCTAAAAGTTTTCTGTTTTTAAAAAATTCACCATTTGATAACCCACTTTATATGTTCCTATTACTTTTGGCTTTATTTGTTCTTACAGAAAAACTGCAGGTATTAGAAATGTTATAAAGTTCGATGAAATATATTTTGTAAATGACTAGAGTGATTTTGGTACAAGTGGAAAACTTACAAATAGTTTTAGATTAAAAAAAGCATCTCCCAAACTCCATAAAGCTTCTACTTCTCACATAGGACAAATAAATATAAATTTTCTTGCTCTAACCTAAAGGCCCATCTTATACTCACATGAATATGCCTTTGCCAGATAGTGAACTTTAACACTAGATAAAAATACAAATAGTCATAGAATAAGGCAAAAAATGTTCCACAGGGTGAAAATTACCCTTGTTTGTTGCTTAGTTGGCTAGATAAGCAGTAGGTGTTCATTTATGTAAATCAACCAAAAACAGTAAGTTTGCTCAAAGGCATGGTATCACTCAGTATGCAGAAATGTTACTGTGCTGGAATCCACATCTTAAGTCTCTAATCATCTCACTCCAGGGAACAGATTTTCATTAATCAGAATGACCAACTGAATTGCCTATAAAGCTTAAATTTGCCATTCTTTCCCTGGCATTTCACTAGTCTTTCCTCAGTAAAACTCCACCTCATACTTAGCCTATCTCTTACATATAGAGCTATTTTTTTCTTATTTATGGATCCACGTTCTCAGTGTGAAAGTATATGTATCATGATCTCTTGGTCTTCCTGCTCTCTTTCCTACCAGTTATAACCAGAAAGCTGATGATAGAACAATATTGCTACAATATATTTTTCAGAAGCTAAGAGAATGTTCATTCCTTCCTCATTCAAAGTCACTTTCCTTCAGATTTGTTCTTTGTCTCCTTCTAAAAATACCTTTTCTAAGTTTCAATTAGATTTTGTCATCTGGAGTAACAAAGATCTGCTTGTGAAAAAATGTCCCCTCCTTACGAAGTGGGTGTTTTACTTATTTCAAATCTGCAAAGATTTGTCTAGAGCATTATTCTATTCTATGATGTTTATGGTTGAGGTTATTCAGATCACATGTCACATGAACTAGAGAATTTTTTTTTTTTTCATTTAGGTAGGAGAAAGTGTTTGTATTGTATTGCTTGGACTGCTAAAGCAAAGTACCAACAATTGAGTGGCTTAAGCAGCAGAAATTTCTTGTCTCCTTATTCCAATGGTTATAAATGTGAGACCAAGATGGTAGCAGAACAGCTTTTCTTTTCTTTTTCCTTGAGGACTGTGAGCGAGTATGATTAGACGCCGCTCTTCTTTTCAGGGGTGTCTGGCAATCTTTGGTTTTTCTCTTGCATGTAGAATTTCACTGTGACTGTAGTGCTTTTTTGAGATTGCAAACTTCCCTTTTTTACAAGGACACCAGTCATATTGGATTAGAGGCCCTCCATACTCCACTATGCCATTATCATAAGTATTTATGTCCACAATGACTGTAATTCTAAATAAGGCATCATTCTGAGGTGCTGGTAGTTAGCACTTCAACATATAAATTGGGGGAGGCGTGCCATTTAATCTGCTACTGTAGTATTTAAAATCTTCTACTTTACCGTACCTTATCATTTGTCAGATTCTTGTTTGCAAGACTGAAAAGAAACACTATGGCTAATACTGGTAGAGAAAGAGGTAATGCATCTAATAAAAAAGAGACACTGAGAAAAAATGAATAGGATACCTTTCTGGGAGTGAGGGGTGTTATAGATTTAACTGGACGGAAGGAAGTGTTTTTTATAAGTGAATAGTGAATTGGCATAAGCGTTTTCATTTGAACTCTTCATTCATGGCCTTGGAGTCAAAATGAAGGACTTGAATGTGATTTCAAAGAGGATGTGATGTTATCAAAGAGAAGACCGAGGGAAATTTAGGAAGAATATTCTATGATAGTGTACAGAGGGGAGTTCTCCAGGCATAAGACCAAAAAGAAAAAATATGCAATAGTTATGAAAAAATGACTGCAATCAATGTAGCATTTTGAAGATACAGAGAAAAATAGATGAAACTGTGAAATTTTATAAAAGAAAGTAACAAAAGTTGGTAGAAAACATAAAGCAGTGGAGAGATAAATAGATCTCTAAAGGCTTAATGCTGTGTAACTTCAAAAAATGTAGTTCTTTTGACTAACACAAGAATAGATCAGGGAAACTATCCTATCATCAAATATTTTGTTTTTAAAATGTTGTGTTTAAAATGATAGCAAAATAGTCAATAAGAAACAAACAAAAATAAAAGCCTAGAACTCAGAAGAAAAGAATGAACTGAAGACCCAGATTCAGGAGTGATTTATTTGACAGACAATCAAGTAATCCAATTTTCATCCAAGGAGAAGAAGGTACAGAGAAAAAAAAAAAAAAAAAAGAAAAGAGCCTCAAAATAGCCAAAAAGTCATGCGTCTAATGCCAGGATGTATTAATTTGATACTATTTGCTAGAATTCCCTCATTTTAAATTTGTAAAATGAATTTCTTTCTCACAAATATAATGAATTACCCTATTAATTATTATTTTAATTTCCTTTAATTCTATGACAGTTCTTTTTATATACCATATGTGATATATGTCTAGCAAAAAATACATTACATTCTCAATTGAGACTAATATTGTCTAACTGTATTCTCTCTCTATATGTGTGTGTACGTGTGTGTGTGTGTAATTTTAATTATGACCTACAATTAAAATTAAGAATCTTTGGGCTAGAGTTTTGTCTTAGAGGTAGAGCCCTTGCCTGGCATGTATGAGGCCTTAGGTTCAATCCTCAGTGCTGCATATCAATGAATAAATAAAATAAAAGATCCATTGACAACTAAAAAATATTAAAAAAGAAAAAGTAAAGCTTTAAAAAATTAAGGATCTTTGATATCTGCTATTATTATATTTTAAATAATATTAAATTTTTTCCAAGTCCAATTCATATCTGAAGAATGTACAAAACTAGAGCACTAATTTTGGTAAATATCACTATGTTGAATTATATAATGTATCACTAGCCAATTTACATTTTTAAAAGTACAAATCCATAAAGTAGCAAAACCTGAATTCAAAACTATTTCCTTTTCAATTTTTCTTTGAAGATGTCATAAGGTTACATAAGTGGATTAGTGTTCATTGTTATGAGTCAAAATGGCAAGTAAACTCTTCATGCCATGTGCTTATCCAAAGCAGCCTGTGACTACTAGTTCATAATGAAATGGTTAAACGAAAAAAGGTTCTCACTCCTGCAAGTCAAAAATAAATCTTCTGTACTGAAAATAACTCACTCTTTGTTTTGTTTCCCAAAGGTAACTTTGGGAAAGTTACCCCACTTCTCTTAATCTTATGTCCCTCTTTGGTAAAATGTAAATAATGTGCTTAATTTTCTTGGTCCACAATATTCTTGTAAGGATAAATGAAAATCAGTAAATAGCCTTATAAATTACAAAGCTTACCTATAATTCAACAAGACAGAAATTTCCTAAAACAAATATTGTAAAAACAAACAACAACAACAACAATAAAACTGTTCATTGGCACCTTATGAGACCACAAAGAGAAATTTTATTAAATATTATTTCTACTTCTTTCCTTTACCTCACATTCCTACCATTTCCCAATCCACCTATTATACCTAATGCCCTTATTATTACACGAAAACTGGCCTGGAAAATGTTCCTAAATGTCCCTACCACTTAAAAAAAAGAATGTTCTGATTTGTCAAGAATTCTTAGGAGGATTTAATAAAAATTGCCTATTCAAGGGGAATCTAGGGGACAGCTCACACCTATCATTTTCTCTAGGACCACAATATGATGTAAATTAAGCTAGTCCCCTGCTTCCACCCTCCCTGCCCCGACATCATGCTGTCCTTAATGAACTTCTCTTATGTAAAATTCTAGAGCTGTTGCCCTTGCTCATCTACTCCTTCATCAAATGCGTTTTCTCTTGTTTTTATCAACACACTCTCTTGATTTCCTATGTCTTTTGTGGCCACTCTTTGCAGGTACATTTGCTGAATACTCACCTTTCTTCTGGCTTCTAAATCCTGGAAATCTTTAGAACTTAAGTTCCCGTCCTTTTCTATCTCATGTAGTTTCTTTCTCTAAATGAACATCGGTATTCCTTGGTTTTCTGCTAGCTATATTCTTATTCACAAATTTTACACCGGCAGTAGAGAAATATATGCTGTATTCAATAACTGATATGGGAATTCTTATTGAATATTTTGTATGCATTTTCTTTTATCATTTCTAAAATTTAAAATATTTCCCCCCCCCCCCCCATTTTTTTTTTAACTTTCTAGGAAGCTTTCTCTGGCAGTAATTGTCAATTCTATCAAAGTTGAGATGTTGAAAATCACCAAACCTTCCTGTGTATCACACCCAATATCTACTCATCAGAAACTTAATTTGTTTTTACTGACTAAAAACCATCTCTAGGGTAGCTGGGATTCATTCTACTGCCAGCTACTCTCCTTACTTTTACCTCTTTAATCAATTCGCTACAGAACACTCAGGTAATATTTGGAAAACACTCCCTGCACATAATATATTAGACTTCTAATTGCATACATAAGTCCAATCTTCTTCATATACTTTCACCTTCATGAGCCCCTGCTTATTTCTCTTACTCTGTCAAGTGTTGTTATTTCTGCTCAGCTAAGGTCTTCAAGTCTTTCTCTTAATCTCTTTCTTGCCTCAGGGCCTTGACAAACACTGCTATTTGTGTCATGAAAGAAATCAATTCACATACTCAGAAGCCATCTCACTTCTTTTAACTCTTCTCCAGATCTCTTCTGATCATTCAGGTGACATCTTGTCACCCTCTGCCAAGGACCTTACCTAACTATTTGGAACATCACCATCTCATGTTGTACCTCAGAAAGTTGTGCTTTTTTTCCCTTTGTGATTCTTGCTATAAAATATTTATTTATTCTGCTCACTTAATGTCTCTTTTATCACATTAATTGCATATCTGAAGGGGGCAAGAATCACAATTCATCTCATAGTTATCTCAAGGCACAGCACATTGTACATTTATCTGCCAAGTTTCCATAAGGAACAGGGCAACCGAGGATTATAAATTATACAACCTAATAATAGTCTTCTATGTTTGTAAAATATTAGGGAAGAAAATACAGTGATGCCTCTCTACCAAATTAGCTAAAGTTATCTGGGTTGTTCATGTATTCTTATGTAAATAAGTATTTCTATTTATTTCACATACCACGTACGTGAAATACAATAGTTTCAAGTTTAAAGTGTTTTCAATATATTCAGCAATGTATCACTTATGATCATTGACTTTAATTTGCAGCCTTGGCATCTAAAATTTAGAATAGGTGAATGTTATTTTTTCAAGATAATAGAATGAACCAAGAATAGAACAAAAAGCTCTGCTCATTCTTTAGATTATGATAGTAGGTATTAAAAAAAATCACTTCAGGTGATTATGTTTCAAATGAAGACTCTACTTATCTGTACATTATAATTAACTCTGTCATTTCTCCATTAAGCACCCATTAACTTCAAACTCTGACTTTTCTGCAAAAGGTCATTGTGCATGTTCTTCACCCACACTTCATCTCTACCATCACTGCTAGTCTGAGTGAAAGGTTATGTTACTTGAGGGCTCAAGGTTGGAAGGACTCAGGCAAGAAAATTATTTCTTATGGCCCTTATATAAAAGTGAAGTCACTGAACTATTAATAAAAGTTAGAAATTAATCACATATCCATTAGCTTGTAAAGCATATGTGCAGCTTAGCTAGAATAAACTTAAAATGACTTATGATCAAAACTTTCACTAAATTTTTTTCTATGAGAAGAAGGAATGATTTCAATCAAAGAAACAGCAAAGGTAGATTTTCTTAGATATATTAATTCCTAATTGTGAGCTTTGTCACCTTTTAAAATAATATATTCAAATTACATACCACTTGTCTTGGAACTGACTTGGCATGCAACACCCACATGACAAAAGTGAGGGTAATATATTCATGTTAATTAGTCTGAATAATTATCTCATGTACAAAATTGGTCATATGCATCACTTATGATTTAATTTTATATAAATCAATATGAATACAGTGCATAGATGTTAGTGAGATGATGAAAAACAATAATTTCTTGATTGCTATGAGTATTGTTGAGCAGATGATGAGGAGGAGAAAAATGGGAGTAGTTAGTTCCTGTAGCTCAATACAACATATGGAAATGAACATTTTCATTAATTATTAGAAAAATGATGGGGAAAATGTTCTTTTTTCCCTTAGAGAAGATTATTCAAACATTTGTTTTTGGCAGAGCCAGAAAATTATTTAAGTAACTTATAGCTCTAAAATCCTGTGATTATAGAGTATTTACTCTAAATCAGGGTTATTTGCCTCAATGATTCCTCTGATTATACACCACATATTTCCCTTGCTTGAGTGAAACAAGGTAAAAAGTCAAGTTATGATATAAATGCATGTATTTTGTTTTTAAATAACTCACCATTTACCATTTGAGTCTTCTCCCTTTCACTCTTTAAAACACTTGCTACAAACTGGTCATTTTAAGATATACTTCTGAATTTCCCCATATTTATTCAATTTAGGTAAAGATTAAGTCCATAAAATCTTCTTCAGTTAAATTCAGTTAAAAAAATGAATCAAATATTATATGTTGGCAAACAAAAAACATAGCTAGGCAGTAAAATGGCATAGCAGATTGTATTTACAAACTGTTGCAGTAGGAGAGAAGAGACCCCCTATAGAACTGAGCTCAATATCAATTTCAATAAGGAGAAGAGAATTTGGGCCAAACCAACTTAGCAAGTTGCTTGCTGAAGACAGGCCAGAGTCATCAAATAACACCTCAGTGGAAGTTGAAGAACCCAACTGGATATTGAGGGTGATCAGATACTGAGTGTGATGAATACTGCCTAATCTGACTTATCAGAATGCTTGATAACACAGGAAAATGAGGAAACAATTCCAAAAGCACAGAAACCAGAGCCTATTTGACAAGAAAGTTCACAAATGGCTGACTGAATTTTATTCACAGAGAGGATTATGAAAGTGTTCTGCACAATATTTGATGTTGAAGACATACAGATTTTTAATGAATAGCCCTTATCTTAAAAAAACTGAGTGTCTAGTGAATCTGATAAAAGACTAAAGAAAAACAACAAAACAATAATGAAATTGCTGAAATAAAGGCAAGGGGAATTAGAGGGATTTAGAAATGGTTCACACAAGTGATATTGCAGTTGTATCTAGAAAAATGTATTTTTTTCCTAAGCAGAAAACAGAACAATTGCAATAGGTAGGAGGAAAGCATATATGAAGTTTTACAGTTGTTAGAATCTGAGTATGTATAGAAATTTAAGAGAAATAATACATAAAGAAGATGAATAGGGTCAAGGTTAGGAGATAACACCACTGAAGTACACTGGCTTCAATTTGATATGCAATGTATGTATCTTATATTGTAAATGGGATTCTTTCTTGAATTCTTGATCGGATAGTTCACTACTGAATTTTTGTATTGATTTTGTATTCTGCAAGTTTATTATAGTCATTCATTCTAACAGATTGTTTGGTGGAGCTTTTAGAGTTTACTGTCTTTAAAATCATGTCATCTGCAAACACAGAAAATTTGATTATACCATTTCCAATTTGATTGCCTTTGATTTTCTTCTCTTGCCTAAGTGCTCAGGCTAAAACTTCCACAACTTTGTTAGATATAAATGGTGGAAGCAGGCATCCCAGTTTTGTTTCAGAACTTAAAGATTCCCCATTCAGTATGCTATTAACCATGGGTTTGTAATATATGTCCCCACATTGAATTGTCTACTTTCTATGACTAATTTGTGAGTTTTAGTCATGAGGGATATGAAATTTTGCAAATATTTTTTCTGTCTCATACATTTATTATGACTTATTTCATGGCCTAATGTATGGTCTTTCCTGAAGAACATTCTAAATGCAATAGAGATGAGTATATGTTCTGCTTTTGCTTGACAGAAACTTCTGCATGTATCTGTTAGTTCTATGTAGCCTGATGATGATTTCAATTCCAGTATCTCATTAATTTTATGTTTGGTTTATCTGTTCATTATCAAATATGAAACATTGAAGTCTGCTAGTTCTCACTTCATGTACATTATTATTTGCTTTGCATATTTAGAAGCTGCAATATTGGATGCCTATATATTTTAAATTGTTATTTCCTCTTGGTGAATTTAGAACTTTATCCTTAAATAATGACCTTCTTTCTCTCTCTAACAGTTTTTGACTTAAAGTCCATTTTCTCTGATCTAAGTATAGCCACCATGCACTCTTTTGATTGCTACTTGCATAGAGTATCTTCTATCCCTGTATCTGTAACTCATGTGTGTCCTTAAGTCCAAAGTGGGTCTCTTGTAGGCAACATAAAGTTGGATTTTTTTTTAAACCATTCACCACTCTTTATCTTTTGGGAAATTTAGTCAATTTACCCTAAAAGTAATTAATTATAGGTAAGGATTTATTACTGCCAATTACATTGTCTTTTTTATTATTTTGTAGATCTGTCATTTATCTTTTTTCTTCTCTGATTGTTTATCTTTGTGCTTTCATGGTTTTACTTGGCACTGTCTTGATTTTTAGCCTTCTACCACACATGCATATTTTTTTGGAACAATGTACACCTTATTATATTATGCATTTCTTAGTAACTTATTGTAGTTATTATTATCTGACCATTTTGACTTGTAACCTGGAAACATACAAAATTTATAGAGCATCATAATAACAACATTGCAATGCCCTGAATTTCATCCTGTATTTGCCTTCACAGGCAGACATTTTACTTTCATGTTTTCTTGTTCATGTTTTCATTGCCACTTGAAGAATTGCCTAAAACATTTCTTTTTTTTTTTTTTTTTAATTCTTTTTTTTTTTTTTTTTTTTTTAGTATTTATTTATTTGCTTTTAGTTGTACACAATGCGTTTATTTGTATGTGGTGCTGAGGATCGAACCCGGGTCGCGCACGTGCTAGGCGAGCGCTCTACCTCTGAGCCACAATCCCAGCCCCCTAAAACATTTCTTGTAAGTCTTCTCTAATAATGCTGGATTTCCCCTGCTTTTGTTTCTTGGGAAAGATGTTATTTCTCCTTTATTTCTAAAAGGCAGCTTTGCTAGGTGTGGGTTTTTTTTTTTTTTTTTTTTTTTTTTTTTGGTTTGGTTTTTGTCTTTCCTCTATCTAGTGCTATTTAGCTATTTATCTGGTAGATATTTAGCTTACTATTAATATTTTTTTAATTTTAGCACCTGAGTATATCAGATTCCCAGTCTTTATTGGCCTGCAGGATTTCTGCTGAGAAATCCAGCTGTAGTCTCATGGGGATGTTCTTACATACTTTTGCTGCTTTTAAAATTTGCTCTGATTTATGATAGTTCATGTATGCTGTTTCATTGTGAGGACTGCTTTAGTTGAAGCTATTTGGGGATCTTTGAGATTCATACATATGGTTGTCCATCTTCCAAATTTTTAGCAACTATTTTATTAAGTAAGATGATCTTTGTTTTTTCTTTTTCTGAAATTCCCATAATGCAAATATGCCTTTGCTCAAAGGTTTTCTGTAAGTATCATAGATTATCTGACCCTATTTTATTTATTCTTTCTTTTTTCCCCTTCTTATAGGATAATTTTAAAAGATCTGTCTTCAGTTCAAAGAGTCTTTCTCATACTTGATTCAGTCTGCTGTTGAAACTCCTTATTGAATTTTTATTCATTTATTGAATTATTCAGCACCAATGTTTCCATTTGATTCTTTTTATTATATCTCTGTTAAATTTTTATTGGGTCATGAGTTGTTTTCCTGATTTAATGATATTGTTTTTCTGAAATCTCTGTTATCTTGCTGAATTAAAGATTATTATTTTGAATTCCTTTTCAGACAGTTCATAAATTTCCTCTTTTTTAGAGCCAGTTAGTAGAGAGTTATTGTGTTTCTTTGGTGGCATCATTCTTCCTTTCTTTTCTTTGTTCCTGTGTCCCTGAATTGATGTCCCTGCCTCTGGAGGGACAACCACTTCTTCTGAACATTTGCAGACTGGCATTTGTAGAAAAAAAAACTTGCCTGAAAAATGTGTTATAGTGTGCCATTTGAGAAAGGCATGGTGACAGAGACTGGTATTTGTAGAATAAAAAACACTTGCCTGAAAAATGTGTCATCAAGTGCCATTTGAGAAAGGCATGGTGACCCTGATTCCAAGTAGATACAGTGGAAGAGGCTCTGTGCACCTTCTTGAGCTCTTGTCAGCATCAGTGACAACCGTGGATAGCTCAGTGGTATAAGCTATAGGAGCGGAGGCAGTGGAGGCAGTAGCGGGGGGTAGTCGGGGTTCAAGAGAAAAAGGATTTTGGTATCCTTTTATTTTTGTTTTCCCCATGGTGGAGAGATTTAGCCATTAGGATAATTCTTGGTATGAGGTCTGACATGACCCAAAAGCAGCTATCGCAGCATTAAATTCCAGGACCACCCAGGATGGCTATGGGGCCATTGTCCTGGTCTCAGGGTTCCAATAAGCAATAGTGGCACCTGGGTCTGGGAATTATGTTCAATCTATAAAGCAATGCTACATCAAGATTGCCCACAGAGCCAAGTTCTGTGACTCTGGGCCATCCCCCAGCAGATCAGACCTAGGAAAGAGTTCAGGCTATGGCTATACTTCTGATTCTGGAGGGCAGGGCACAGCATTGGTGCATCTCAGAAGAAAGAGTGCTCCAGGGATTTCAGGCTTGGGACTAGTTTTCCACTACAGTCGGGAACCAGAGACATTATGGAACAGTGGTAATTCAGGCCCTGGGATGTACTAGTATGTACTGATTACAAGGATGTACTAGTAAATCTGAGCCTAAGACAGTGATCCCAGGAGTTGGGCCAACAAACACACCAGAAAGATGTAACAGAGACCAGAACTTTTCCCTCTGTTCTGATGTGGCCCCTATGCTTTATAGAGTTTCTGCTACTCTGATACTCTGTTAGTTACTCACATCAAAAAGTAACTGCTTATTCACTGTTTTGGCTGTGGGCAAATAAGCATCAAGGGCTTCTAGTAGGCCGTGCTGCTAATATCACTCACTCCTACAATGTACAGATGTTTCTGAACATTTTGTACTTGATAAATATACACAATTCTCATTTTGAAATTTTAAAAAGTAAATAATAATTTTAAAAAACTATAAGTTTGGGTGTAAAAAGAAAATTAAGAAACTTTTTTTTTAACATAAACTCTAGCCTTTATTTACTAATGAATGAAATAGGTAAAAAAAAATAAAATTTAGAGTTTGAAATTTAAAGTTTATACCATCCTATTTTCTTAATTACTAGATTTCATGGCATTTGCTACTTAACCTTATAAAGAGCATTCCACAAAGTCCTATACTTTATAAAGAATAAATAAAACTTTCCTTTCCTGAAAGGTATAAGTAGGGGTATATTAAAGCAATTGTTAAGAGATATTCTCTTGATCATTGTAGAGAGGTAGCTGCTGTAATTGCTCTCTATTGCTGCATATATTAAAATAGTTATATGGTTTTCATTATTAAATGTTTAATTATATTAGTAGGTGAAATATTACCCTTTTAATTAATTACTGAGGTGAGTTCAGTTCATGGCATTATATTTACATGCATTATTGGATTAATTTTGTTCTCATATTTTTATCTAGGTCATTTTATATTTATGAGCAAATTTTGCCTTCAATTCTTATATTGCAGTTATCTCGTTTTGTTTTTAAAGCCGTATCATATACTATTTAAGTGGTGATAATTTTATCTTTTCTAGAACATTTTATAAATGGTTGTATTTATCTTATCCCAAATTTTTTAAGTAAATATTTGTCACAGCATAAGATTATAAGACTTTAGCTATTTTCTATATAATAAAAAGGAATACTCAGCATATTAATTATCATTTGTACATATGCATCAATATATGTATGTCTCAGGAAGGAAACTTTCAGAAATGATGCAAGTGTTTTACATTATTTAAAATAGATTTGATATGCCCAATTCAAATCAGATTGTTTTATAAAACATGAAAGAGGAGAAAACTTTTCTCTTTCCTCTCACTTTCACTTAAATTACCATGCTTTCTTCCAAATAATGGGTTTATACTTTAAAGTATAGAAGAATAAGATATATAGGTTAAGTAAAAAGAAAAAAAAAAATAAATATATATATATATATGTATGTATTCTCCAGCTTGCTCAAAAACATAAATCATTTCCCTCTTTCTTCATGTTATGTAATTGTAATGTAGACCACAAATAAGACAGAATTCATTTCCTTCCTTTTGTTCTCAAGCATTTTTTAGAATATAGTTAACATTGTATAGGCTAAATGACAAGGAAGATTAAGAATCTCTTTTTGTAAAAGAAATTGTATAGTCTCTGCTAATGAAACAATCTCAATCTACTTTTTAGTATTCTATGTACTAACTTCTGTAACATTTCTTCATGTTTCTTTAAGCAATCTCTCTTGAGAAAAAAGTGTACATTTTTCATACAAATAAAATATTACTTATCTGGATTGTTTTTCTTTTTTTTTTTTTTTTGGTACTTGGGATTGAATCTTGGGGCACTTGACCTCTGTGTTACTTAGATATGTCCCCAGACCTTTTATTTTATTTTATTTTTTTTATTTTGATACAGGGTCTTTCTGAACTTCTATGGGTCTTGTTAAGTTGCTGAGGCTGGCCTTGAACTTGGCATTCTCCTGCCTCAGTCTTCCTGTTGCTGAGACTATAGGATCACACCACAAGCCTTGGCTACTTATCAGCATAATTTAAGTTTAGAGGTATTAATTTAAGGTACCAAACTCAACGGAAATTTTAGTTTAAATAAAGACATGGAGCAAATCTATTTTTGGCATGTGTCCCTGAACTGGTTTCAATAGTCTCTGTCCCCACATGCAGGACACAATTACATTACTTAGAAACTGAATTAGCACTAATCTCATTAATTCTATTAGTCTGAATTATTTTATGCATTTTCTTTTAATTGAGAATGCAGAATCCATCAAAATATCATGCTCATTGGGAAATAGAGATAGCATGACTTGACTTGTGGCTATTCTCATATTCTCAACGGGTCATTTTAGAGATCAAGAAATGGCCTAGTAATACATGCCAGCAGGAAAGGATAACATAGTTCTGGATGTTTATTCTGTGTTAATCTTAAAATATAATCTTGTTTATAGTCCCTATGAGTCACTTTTTATCCCTGTTTCTCATTGTGATAGACTATTTTGAAATATAATTAAAATCATTTTTGAGTAGATAGAAAGTGAAATATGCTATTGATATCCTTATTTTTTATTATGTCACAGTTTGTGGAATAAAAACAGCCGTTCCTCATAAACTTGCCAACTGCTCTTCATTTTTAGCTTTAGAGTAGATTATAAATAAAGAACACACAGAATTTAATCTATGTTTATTGATTTAAAAGGACTATTCATTATGTAGTTGAAAGAGTCATAATGTGTGAAAAATAATTCACGATACATGAAAGAATTCATCATTCTTTGTTCTTATTTTTATATTCTAATTTTGGAAATAATTCTAAGTTAAATAAAATGTCTTTCCTGAGCCTTTCAATTTCACACTTGCTTTTTCTCCTTCTGCAGTTATAAATTTGTTATATCTGTAAGCTTTTTAAGTATGAAAGTTATCAATTGCTAAATACACCTGGAGCACAGGCAATATCATATCCGATTGTCCTCAATTAATTTGTTTTTTTCTACCCCATTATGACACTTGTGGGATGTCCTGATGCAGTCTTTGGTAGGTCTACCTTGCCTTCTCTAGTCTCCATAAATCGAGGATAGTGCCAAGCTTCATCTCTTTTGCAGATTTCCCAAATCTGAATGGCTCATTTGAAAACATGCCACAAGATAGTTCTTATACGTCTTTATTTACCAGTTTGGGAGATATTCAGCAGAGATCCTAAATGCTGTGACTTCTACAAGGTTGCCACCTGCATCCCTACAGCCATGGATGGGACAGTTGTTTGAACACGTTGTTTTGCACATGCAGATGAACTTGCAGTTAATGACACTTCAGTCTCCTGGCATCAAACATCACTTGGATGAGGGCTACTGCTTATCTTTTAAACTTAAGTTTTAAATCATTGTCTTCTTTATTTAGAAAATTCAACATAATAGCAACTTTTCTATGTTGTTCTCTATTTCCCTCTCTCTCACACATTTACGCACACACACACAAACACGCACACACACACATTAATCTGGAGAAATAATCTGAAGCCAGACCATAGAAGATAGTGCTTTGATGCATCCTGGAATGGAGTTAAGGTTGGTATTTGAGTTATTTTTTGTTCATGCTAATAAGCCTATTCATTCAAAAATGCCATATAATTTCTCAATAATTTTTC
This sequence comes from Tamias sibiricus, assembly GCA_025594165.1. Taxonomy (NCBI): domain Eukaryota; kingdom Metazoa; phylum Chordata; class Mammalia; order Rodentia; family Sciuridae; genus Tamias; species Tamias sibiricus. The sequence goes on from CM046665.1 coordinate 30,061,871, forward strand.
TACCTACTTTGTATTTTTAAAAGTATAATCTCATTTTATTGTATTCCTAAAAGTTTATATTATTATATACTGAATAATGTAAATTCTTAACTTAAAAAGAATATATATTTATGTAGTTACTCAGAACTTAAATATAAATATATGTATATATACCTATTTATATGCATGTATATAAACACACATATATCCATGTGTGTATGTGTGTGTGTATGTATATGTATATATATAGGTATATATATATACCTATATATATTATGAATTGAAATAAGAAGTCTTCCCTGCTGATAAAACTAGAAATAGGGAAATCAGGACAACTGGAAATATTATAATACATTAAATAATTTATATTTTTATTCTCCTTCATCTTATACTTTATAAACTTTCTCAAGGCTGACTTTCATGAACATATTAATCTATAGTTTCCACATCCTGTATAAATATCTTTTATGTTTCTCCTTTGCCCCAAATGGAAGTTTTCAACATAGTTTTACTTTTCACTTGTAAATAACTATGACAAATTGTCTGCCTCTGACTTCATAGCTAAGATTATTTGCATGCAAAAAATAATTTATGGCACTATATATATATATTCATATGTATATGAATATATAATCAACTGCTTTCCTACTGCATATGTACATCATCATACAAGTGAATGACAAGTATTGCCATTGAGCTACATTTTAAGTAACTCTAATTAAAACTTAAAAAAATATATAAATTGTGCCCACTTTAGAAATTAATTAATAGCAAAACATTTTCTCATATTCAAATGAGAATGTTTAGATTGAACAATAAATGTAACATTCAAATTCGCAGTATAAGTCCTACAAATTCCAGTGCCTATTTATTTCAACTATGCCTGTTCTATAACATTCTCATAAGATAGTTCTGCTCATAATATACAGGAAGGACACTGTATGTACCATTCCAACCTTATTTTTGTTTCTCCCAGTCTTATCTCCTTTTACTTAATACTTTGTAGCAAATATTTAATATGGATCCAAGTTCATAAAACTTAGATGAATCAGATCAATCTCTTGAAAATCAAGTAGGACTTACTATTTTGAAAATGTTTGATTAATTTTATTAATATAATTTCCTTAAAATATATATATATATATATAAATATACACAGATGTACATCACACAAATGTGTAAAACACACACAACACACACACACACAGTGCACACACACACACAGTGCATACATGATCCTGAACTCACTATAAATTGCATATACCTGTCATCTGAGGTCATGCTGTTTTTTAAGACACTTGAAATGACCTCAGTTCTCCAACAGGGAATTGTCCTAACCAACATATTTAACAGTTTGCAGGGACATACAATCTTATAATTTAACACGACTTCACATTGACTTCAATGATGTTTGCTGTGGCTACCTAGACTACCTGCTTCTGATCTCTTCTCACTGTGCTGCACATACCTGGACATGCAATTCCATCATGGCAGTCCATTCCAGAGAGAGAAAGACAGAGATAGAGAGACACAGTTAAGTAAAATATTTTTATTTTTAGCCAGTAAAACACTTAAAAAAATAAGTGAAATATTTTATTTTTAGCCAGTCTGTGTGCTCCAGACTAAAACAAATTTTGAAGAAATTGTAACAGGACTTGAGGTAGAGTGTAGGCACTTAAGTTTAAGAAACAGCAGTACTGCTCTTTGATGTGTTTCTGCCACTCTACCATCAGGGATTTTATTGGCCTTTTTACCCATAGGATTCAGCACTTTACAATATGCCCTGTTCTGTGCTCTCTACTCTCTCTCTCTGACCTTCTCCCTTCCTTTGTTTCTCAATTTTTTTTTTTTTTAATTCATTCTGTGGTCTCTTGGCTATCTCTTTGTTTTTCTTTACAACTTTTAGTATAGACTGAATTGTGCCCTCCCTTCAAGTTTACATGTTGAAACCTTAAATATCAGTGTGACTATATTTGGACAGAGTTTTTAGGAAGCAATTGAAGCCAGAATTACACAGGCAGTTGGTATAGATAGGTAAATCAAGTCCGTTCCGATCAGAGAGACCAATTTGAGTGAGTCCCTGAAGTTGGAGACTGTCCCCTGAGGGACTGAAATGCCTTCAGAGTCCTTCCTCCACCTTATTAAGATAACCTGCCCCAGCCCCAACCTGTTGCTAAGGCAACCTGTCCCAGGAGTTGCCACTCCCTACAGGGAATTATAAAGTTGCTAATTAATGTGTCTTGGGCTGCTCCATCTGAAGCAAGGTTGATTCAACCTATGTTCCGTTGTCAAATCTGTTAATTTCAACTTATTAGAATTTATAAATGTAGGCAAGTATTATTTCATAAGTGTCATTGCTTTTTCTGTAATTTTATTATCTCCATCTGTTTACATTTACCATGAAAAGTATTTTTTTTTCAGCAAAAAGCAGACTACTTCTAGTCAATATGGCATTTTAAATAATTTAGATTCAATACAGTTCCAAATCTTAACCAGTAATATTTTCTCCTCCTCCCCTTCTCCATGTTCTACTTCATCTTCTACAAATCATTTTTTTTTTTTGCCAAGAAAGAAATTCACCTTCATCCTTCTTACCTAATAAGTTACCAATACTGAAGACTTTGAAACAGTCTTTCTACATTTTCTAAACAATTCATACCAGGATTACTTTTATTTAAAAACAAAGCTCAGAAGAAAGTTAAACTATATATTTCTTCCTAAATACATCTGATAATATTGCTTAGAGATACCAATGTTGCTTTGAGACTTTGGCTCCTCAGTAAAATTCCAATTTGGACTTCAGTGTGGACAAGTCAACTCAATTTATTCTGATGGATTGAATCTTGTGCTCTTTTGTATCATAGTAAAATTATTAATGATATTCTTATTAATAATAGATTATGTAACATAAAAAATTAAAGATTTTATTCTTTCATGAAAAAAATATTAGTGGAGATTCATTTGTCTCATTTTCATCTTAAACTAAAAAAAAATTCAGGACACCAGTAGTAAGAATATTTTTTACTTTTGTAATCTTCTAAGAAGTACTGACATTGAATCTGACTTCAGCAAATTATCAAAAACCACATGTGGTTCAATATGAATATAAGTTACTTGTCAGAATTCTAAATCAATTAGTGTATGGCATTTTTGTAACTGAGTTAAAAATTACTAATTATAAAGAAACTGTGTTTCAAATTTAACTAGTCGTAGATTTAACTTCTGTTTTACCTTCTTTATAATTCTGAGAAATTGTGTAGTGTAAGTATCCTGTCATAATTAACCTCTATAATTTATAAAATGAAATAATTATGACTACCTTATAGATACTTTTTCTGAGAACTAAATTTATAAATCACTAAATCAAATGTTTCTTTCCATAAAACTTATCTTTTAGGTATTCAAGATAGAATAATCATTATAATAGCCATTATGATTTTTAATGATTATTTCTATCAGTACAAATAAAATAGTAATTTGAAATATAAATATAAGAAATATAGACAGAATTGATTTTAACATATATCCCTGTTGGTTCTTGATAGACCAAAAGATAAAATTAATACTCCTTTTTTTAGAATACAAGATAGTTCAAAACCTGGACACATTTTACCTTTGAAAAAACTCAGCCCCTTACAATCCTGTCCTACTTCCAATCTGCCTACATTATTGATAATAAATGTCTCAAATGAATAAAAAATGAAAATTCATGAAAACAGAAGAGAGTTGAGTAAAAGTAGGGGTCCAACGAGAAGGGAGATGGGATGGAAATGGGAAGAACTGGGAAATAAAGTTGACGAAATTATGTTATGTACATGTATGAATATAACACAATGCATTCCAATTTTTTTGAGAAATATGGATTTTTGTTGTCCAGACAAGAGGTCATAAGATAAGACACAAATGAATCAGTCATTCTGATCATTTTAGATTCCAGGGCTTCTCTATGAGAAGAGCAGGCACTTCTGGCTATGTTGAAGCTGAGAGACAGGTGTTAATAAGGAACTTTGTACAGATTCTACAAATTAGCAAAGCTTTTCAGAAGAGTTCAACCAATGATTGGTTTCAGAGGTCTCAGTCCATAGATGGCTAATGCCATTGGTCTGGGTCCAAGATGAGGCAACACAGTGTGGATGAAGGACCCAGTGGAGGAAAGCTGAAAATCTCATAATGATCATGAAACCTATTTCAATTTTTATATAACTATAATGAACCAATTAAACAAAATAAATAAGTAGAAGGTAGAACAATAAGATAGAGAAAAGTGTTCAGGAGGAGTACAAAGGGAAGGAAAGGGTAGTGCTGGGTAATGAATTGGATAAAACTATGTTATATATGTTTATAAATATGTAAAAATGAATTGCACAACTATGTGTAACACAGGCACTAAAAAATAAAAATTTTAAAAAATTTCCTGGTGGATCCATACATATATACATACACACACAAACATATATATAATATATATATATATATATATATACACATATATATATATATTTTTTTTTGCTATAAGCACTTTTCTTCAAAAAATACCACTTAATCTCTAAGTACATTCCTGTTGATACATACTTTTCCTGTTGATACTCCTTTTCTAGTTCCTAGTTTATTCTTTTCCTATTCACAAAAGCATTGTTTTATACATTAATACCAGTACAGAGCATTCGGCATTATGAGAAATCTACTTTACACACCTAAAGAGCTTGATAATAGAAGCAGAGCTTGTAGTGTCTCAAATAAAACATGACTTTCTTGCCAACATTGATCAAAGTGCAATTTTTTGGGAAAAAAATCAGCGCATGCTTTCTCTACCTCTCTACCATGAATTTCTTGATTGTCATTATCATTTACTAATTATCTATCTTCCAATAACTAGCAACAGGCTTGCTTCAGGTTAAATTAATAATATCCGCTCATAGATTGGTCTCTTGATTTTTAAGGAATGAAAGATGAAATATATAGTGAAAACTGTCTTTTAGCACATCAGAGAAAATTAAAGGCATACCTTGAAAGAACACTAGTGAGTAGCTTCATCAGACTCTGCACCAACTAAGTGAGTATATTGGGTCCAGGAGGCAGTGGGATGAGAGTAGCTGATGAAATAGATTATGGAATGCTCTTGGAAATAATTGCAGAGCATTTTTTTCCTGCTCAGCAACAATCCAAGACATTTAACCAATTTTTTGCCAAAAAGAAGTACAGTAACTTTCAATGGATAGTTCATTATTAAAGCCTCTTAAAATTATTTTCACACTATATTATTTAATCAATGCCTATTTAGAAATCACCAATACAGACTGATCTCATAAAAATAGAAAAAACCATGGCTTTCTCAAAACTTTTATGGTAAAGAAGTTTTCATATGTATTATAATTACATAAAACAGAGTCAATAAATAAGAAAAGTAGCCATAGTTTCTTATGTGAAAGAAACAGTTTCATTATGAATTGTTTTGGTACCCACTCAATTTGAAAAGAAACAACAGAAATAACTTGTATTTAGAAGAGAAAAATGAATAACTTGGAAAGTAATATAAATTTAAATTACGTAAAATTACCAGTCCTTTGAACATAATAGAAAACTCTAGATGTCAAGAATCTATCTACTCTCTCATTTCTGTGCTTGAATTTCATGACATCTTCAAACCAGCTATCAAATCTTTTGGAAATGATCTTCATTTTGTTTCAATTCTACATTTATTAAAAATCAGTATGAAAATACATTTTGTTGGCTTACTATTTAGTGTATAACTATTTGAATAACAGTTTATACAGACATCTCTACATCATATACAAATGTATTTTTAAAAGAAAATATCTAAATTATGGAATACACAGTATAATATGACTATACTGAATGCTTTCCATTGGCATATCCAGATCATTCTCCCTTCTACTTTCACTCTGACTTTTACTCCATGCAATGGACCTTTATGGACTGTTACAAAGCCTCTCACTGCCTTCTGAGTGCTAATCTGCTCCTGGGAGACAGGGGCAGGAAATTCCAGTCACTAGAATGAGCTCATGGTAGTTCCCTTCCCAGTTCCATAACTAGTATATATTTTTTCATAAACATATTGATTTGTATGGCAATTTTCTAATGATAATGCCGTGCTAAAATTGTACCAAATTTTCATATTAGCTAACTCCAAAGTGTCAAAAGTAAAATAAAGCTATAAAGATTTCATCTCTTCTTTAACACAGATATGTGATAATGAAAATTTATCCTCATCTCAAGATTAGAATATACAAATATATTGCATTATAATGCAATTGTTAAAATTTTACATATTTCAGCTAAAATAATTAGAAATAAATCAACATTTGCACTATTATATTTCATCAAGGATATAAAATGTTCTTTCTAAGCACATACCATTTAACAAGTAACCATCAGTGTGATGTTATATCTTTGTATAATTGCATCATACATAAAATGAACAAAATTTTCCCTCCAAACTCATAATTAAATTTATGATTTTTAAAGTATTACCATTAAACTGGTATCTCTCCATTTTTTATCACCATGTTCTTTAAAATGCTGATTCAGTTTTATTAGTTTACATAATCAAGTTACCAACTTGTTTATTAATAAATCTTCCTACATATGTTATTATTTTTCCTATTCGTGATTAACATCTTTACACTTTTCTTTATTTTCCTCCACTCAATTCTCCTTGGATTATATGAAGTTACAAATTTGAGCCCACATTTCATCCTCTACCCAGAATCACACAACCTATTGGCTCCCTAGTCTTTATCATGTCCAGTTTGCCTAGGTCTTCCTGATAGCCACAATCTTGGATTAGCTGTCTGGCACCTGTCCCATTTCCTGTCCACTTATGTCCTCTTCTCATTCTCGTGAGAATGAGAAGCATCAGGCATCAGGCTGTAGCAACAGGCATCACTTGTCCTTTCCCTCTATAGTATTCCCCATGTCCTGAATTAAAATTTATTTTCCTGGCAGATATCAAGGTCTACTTCTCATTTTCCCATCCTCTGACTTAGTATGGTGGTTTTATAAAGACAACTGATATTTTCATGTAATTCCAAATAGAGATTGAGGCATTTGATAGAAATAATAATATGCCATATTCACATGCTAAATTAATTGTTAAAAATCGAATGAAGGAACAGAAGAGCTTTTAATTAAAACCTAGAATGCACGTGATAATGATAAATAGGCACTATACTTAAATGCTATTGTATTGTGATATTAAATGTCAGTCAATGTCCTATGTGCATGACTTAGTCTTCTCCATGCATAGCAAGGATTGAAGACGGGGGAACTTAAGTAACTTCTCTATTTCTTAAATAATATGATGTGAAGCCTATAATATAGGTACAGTCACCATTAATTGATTCATTGACTAATAGCCACACTAAATCTCTTTCATAATTTGTAGCTACAGATTTTATTATTTCTAATTCATAGATTAGTTCATCTTTTAAACTTACATTTTGCTTTTAACTAAAATATATCAGCCCATGCATTCAGCTTATCATACTCAGGATAATTTTACATTTCTGAATCTGCTGAATGGGATATTTTTAGTTCTGTAAATCAATGAAGTTTAGCATTGTAGACAAGACCATAGACCATGTCGCCTATTAAGTCACTAAGTAATTTCAAACATACATATGTACAAGGGTGATGAACCAATAGAAATTTGAATTAAGAGTAAGAAAAAAGAAAGATTAAAGGAGGAAATTTTACATATCTTCCAGGCAAGGGGCTATTTTCAACAAATAATTTTTATTTTTACTTTATTTTTAAAAATTCTGTAGTATTGAAGTACATTAGCCACAGCAGGCATTCTTTTGTACATATTTAAGTAGTGAATAGAGCAGAATGATAATTAATGTACCTTAAAATTCACTTTCTGAGAACTAAAATTAAACTGTGACTTTCATCCCACATATGGCTACTGAACTATTCTTACCTATCACTGAATGGCTTCTGTGACCCCAGAGGGGATACAACCCACAAACTAACAGATTTCCAAGCCTCTCTCAAATTTGCATTCTAGAGCTTTTATTTCTCTCTTAAGTACTTTTTTAAGTTATAGTATAAATAAGTGTTCCAGAAAAGATATTTTGAATACAGAAAAGGTATTAAAAAGATTACTTTTAGTAAAATCTAATAACAGCTAACATTTTTAAATAAAAAGCTTAGATTACATTTGGGTAGAATGGGCAGAAGAAAATGCAAGCAAACATTATGATTAAAAATTACAGCTCAGGAAGATTAGCTCCAAAAAAAACCAAGAAATATTAGCTTCAAAGAGTTTCTACTAAATTTAAAAGATTAAAATAAGGCTTAAGAGAAGGTTATATTTTTTAAAGTAATAGGATATTAATAGGAATATGTTCATGCTTTCAGATAGAGAAATTTGAATTATTTTGTAATAAAATTAATATAATAATGCCATCTTTTAATAAAAATGATTTTATGTAATACAGAAGTATCAAAGAATTAATGTATATAAATATTGACTACTTAGCATAATTACCCACAAAAATAGCACATCTTTGTCTGGAAAATGTCAATGATTAAGTGAATATACTATTGGAAAATAGTATATTTTACCAACTAAAGACCCCAAATTTTTAGGTATGAATTCAGAACACCAATTATTCCTTAACTTCCTCCTGAAGTACCAAACCTAATATATAGATATATGTTTGTGAATATGTTTATTTTCAAAACACTTATTGTAAAATTTCAATATGCTTATTCATTAGTTCATGTAGTCTAATTTTAAGACAAAACTTTCACACAAAATTTTATATTTCTACTTTATCACCTACCTTGCTAGTTCCCCTTTTGTTGTTGATGATAATGATGATGTTGTTGAGTTCTATGCTTCCTTTCATGCCTTTGTACAATTTTCAGGAGAAAATACCTGATTAATTCCATGCAGAAAGAGTGGCGAATTATAAGTCTTATACATGTTTATGACTATACAATGTGTTCATTGCTCTAGAACATGAATGAGAGACTACATAAAAATCTAGGAACAATTTAATTGTCATTATAAACATTATATAAATCATTCTTGCTATGGACCACAGGTCATTTGCTCATTTGATTCTTGGCTACATATTCAATTATAATATTATTGTCTTTTTCTCCCTTCTCTCCTTCAACCTCCATATCCAGAATTCAAGATTTATGTCATTCTTTTATTAAAATTTTTCAAAATAAAGTAGTTTCGCTGCTTTCTCATCTATGACTCTGTTTACATTAAAAAATTGTTTAAGAGAGATATTAGTTTTTCTGAGTATTTATTATTTCTCATCCTCCATTTGTGAGCCTAAGGTCACTAACTTAATTTTCTTCACCTCCTTTTCTGTGGAGATACAGAAAGGTCACAATTGCTAAGTACCAGAGAGGAAGTGAGACATCACATCTGTTTACATCCTTAGCAAACATCACAGAATTTTACCTATGTGAAAAAGTGTCTATGGAATGTGTCCTTCAGTTGGACAGTAAGGTATCCTGCTAAATTAAAGAATGGGTAAAAAGATAGAATGAATATGAACAATTTTCCACATTTGGTAATTCTAGAAAATTCATTTATATTGATAACTTCAATTAAGATATGAGTTGAAATTGTCACATATTTTAGAGGACAGAATAGTCCAATGGGGTTGGAATATGAATTACTTGCATTTGAATCCTAGTTCTACACATAAATACTGTATTAAACTTGGGCAGTTACATTTCTTCTCTGTATTTCTTTCTAACACATAGAATGTACCAAGGAATTGCTCAAAATGCTTTTACCTTTTCTTATTCTTCTTTTAATTCTTATTTAACTACCTCTGCTTTTACAACAATAACCTGCACTTGAATGCTCATACAAATTAGTTGGTCCTTTGATCAAATGACAGTGTACCCCATAATGGAAGATTATGATAGTTAAATAATAAGCACAAATCTATTGTCCTATAAAATATATATATGTATATATATTATATATATTACAGCCGTGTGTTTAGAAATATTTTTATTATCTGTATAAATCATAAATAATTTATGTGTCAGTGTAATAGAAATCCAAAATTAGATTTTCTTTCTCCATAAATATCTTTTCATTATTGAATTAAACTTTATTTGCAAATGTAAATTTGACACTTTCCTGAATATTGATTTTCAATAAATTATAACAGGTTTCTTATTATTGAGTTCTTAGAATTTTTTCTTTCAATTTTTTTAGTTGTCAATAAATCTTTATTTTATTTATTTATATGCAGTGCTGAGACTCAAACCCAAAGCCTCACATGTGCTAGCCAAGCACTCTACCACTGAGACCCAACCCCAGCTATTGATTTCCTATTTTTGAATTATATAAATGGCAATATCATTAGACCAAAGAAAAAGCAAAATCTTCCAGTATGAAAAATATTCTTTTCAATGGAGTACAAATGAATAAATCATGTTTTTAATATCAATAATAAACATGGATATTTTATTAATAATATCTATAAAGAAATGTATTACATTTTCATCATTGATTGAGCTGATAATTCAATTTTATCAGGTTTAAAATGGAGAAGAAATTTATTTTCAAACATCTTTGAAACTATATAAATTGCTTAATTTATTGAACTCCCATCTTTTCTATCAATACTTGGAGAATTCTTTTTTCCCCCTCCATTTTCTTGTTAATTTTTCATCTATTTATTTGTATGATATATAATAGGATTTTATTACTTGTCTATGTGAAATATCTGCATAATTCTTAATGTTTTCATTCTCAAATGAATCATCTGTATAATTACCAGAAAAAAATTCTGTTAACCAAAATTTAAATATGTATTTCTATATGAAAAATGGTATAGTAAATATTTAAGAACAAACTACCTTTGTTATTCTAGTCTCCTATTTCCTTAAACTATATGCATTAGCAATATCAAAATGTCTGAGAAGTTCCCAAAAGTAATTCACCATTTTTTCTTTCCTTTTGGCTTCACTTATACTATGTTCTTTGCCATTAATGAACTAAGCTCAAAAACACTACTTTTGCCTAATTAAAAAAAAACAAAAACACTTATAAATGAGTGCCCTAAGTTTAGAAGGGCAACCACAAAGATTGCTTAGATATTCTATCTCTAGAATTCTTTGGGGAAGATCATAGCATGTCATTTCTATTAAATGTTGATTACAAATCAAATATCTCTATTAGGTAAGTTAACAGTTTCATAGAGCTTCTCTTATCATTCCCCTTTTATCCCCCCTTAAATACCAGCATGTATAAAGTGCTCCTATCTTGCAGAGTTAGGGGAATAATTCCATGACTCCCTTCTGTTGGAGGAAAGGTTTTTGGAAAGTGGACTTTGAATGTGAATCAGAAACTCTCAAGAAATTGAGTAATTAAAAAAAAAAAAAAAAAAAGGTGTTTATAGAGCATTTTAAGCATAAGAGCAGAACAGTAGCTTGAATACTGGCCATCAAAAAGAGATGCCCATGTTCCATCAACCAGAATGTATGAATGTGACTATGTTTGGAGAAAGGGTCTTTACAAATGTAATTAAAAATATATCATTTATTGATTCTTGATATTAATTCTTGCACTACAGGAGTCTTATTAAGGAAGTTGGGGCCTAGTCTGACATATTGGAGATTATAGCTTACTTTTTCTTCTATTAGGTGTAGTGTCTCTGGTCTAATTCCTAGGTCCTTGATCCACTTTGAGTTGAGTTTTGTACATGGTGAGAGATAGAGGTTCAGTTTCATTTTGTTGCATATGGATTTTCAGTTATCCCAGCACCATTTGTTGAAGAGGCTATCTTTTCTCCAATGTATGTTTTTGGCACCTTTTTCTAATATAAGATAGCTATAGTTGTGGGCATTAGTCTCTGTGTCCTCTATTCTGTACCATTGGTCTACAGGTCTATTTTGGTGCCAGTACCATGCTGTTTTTGTTACTATTGCTCTATAATAATATAGTTTAAAGTCTGGTATTGTGATGCCCCTGTTTCATTCTTCTTGCTAAGGATTGCTTTAGCTATTCTGGGTCTCTAATTTTTCCAGCAAAAGAAACAATCAGTGAGGTGAATAGAGAGCCTACTAATTGGGAACAAATTTTTACCACATGCACATCAGATAGAGCACTGATCTCTAGAATATATAAAGAACTTAAAAATACTAACACCAAAAATACAAATAACTCAATCACTAAATGGGCCAAGGAACTGAACAGACACTTCTCAGCGGAAGATATACAATCAATCAACAAATACATGAAAAAATGTTCAACATCTCTGGCAATTAGAGAAATGTAAATCAAAACTACTCTAAGATTTCATTTCACTCCAGTCAGAATGGCAGCTATTAAGAACACAAACAACAATAAATGTTGGAGAGGATGTGGGGAAATAGGCACACTCATACATTGCTGGTAGGACTGCAAAATGGTGCAGCCATTATTAAAAGCAGTATGGAGATTCCTTGGAAAACTGGGATTGGAACCAGCATATGACCCAGTCATCCCTCTACTGGGCCTATTCCCAGAGGACTTAAAAACAGCATATTACAGGGAACACAGCCATATCAATGTTTATATAGCAGCACAATTCACAATAGCTAGATTATGGAACCAACCTAGATGCCCCTCAGTAGATGAGTAGATAAAGAAAATGTGGTATATATACACAATGGAATTTTACTCAGCAATAAAAGAGAATAAAATAATGGCATTCACAGGTAAATGGATGAAATTAGAGAATATAATGCTAAGTGAAGTTAGCCAATCTCAAAAATCCAAATACCGAATGTTTTCTCTGATATAAGGAAGCTGATTCACAGTGGGGTTGGGTTGGGGAGCATAGGAAGATTAGAGGAACACCAGAAATGTCAATGGGGAGGGACGGCAAGGGAGGGAGCAAGGGGGTATAAAGAGAGGAAGAAAAAAAAAAAGATGGTAGAATGAGAGGGTTATCATTACCCTAAATGCATGTCTGAAGACATGAATGATATTAATATACTTTGTATACTAACAGTGATATGTAAAAAGGTGCTCTTTATGTGTATTATGAATTGTAAAGCATGCTACTGTTATATATACAACAATACTAAATAAAACAAAGTATATATATATATATATATATAAAATATATAATCCAGAATGATCTCATATATATGATCTCATATATATGATCTCATATATATGATCTCATATATATGATCTCATATATATGAGATCATTCTGGATTATGCAGGTGGGCCCTAAATCTAATGACAATGTTGGGCAAGTGCTCTAGCTCTGAGTTATCTCCCTAGCCCTTGATGATGATGATGATAAGGATGATGATGATGATGATGATGATTTTCAAACCAGATCCAGTGAGTTGCCCAGGTTGGCCCCAAATCTGCAGTTCCCCTGAATCACTCTTCAGAGTGGCCAGTGTCAATGTTTTTATAAGAAACCTGTGGGGGAAAAAACATGCTCACACAGAAAATGCCTGTGAAGATGGTGGTTTATATACTGAGTTATGCTTTCACAAGTCAAGATAGCCCTAAAGCCACTGGAAATTTTAAGAAGCAAAAAAGGATTCTCCTGTATAGTTTTCTCAGAGAACAGAGACTTGCCAACACCCTGATTTTAGACTCCTGTCCTCCTCCAGAATTGGAAGATAAATTTCTGTTGGCAAACCATTGAGTTTGTGAAAATGTGTTACAGCAGAACTAGAAAATTAATACAACACAAGTGATTTTTTTCCCTAAAGGACCTAATGTCATATTCTAAATGAGCATCAGTATAAGCAGTGAGGAAGGTGGCTTTAGCTGATTCCTCAGCTTGACTAAATTTTACTGACTGGAGTCCACTAACCTACCTTTTCTTAGCATTTACTTTAGAGAGACATTCCTCTGAGATGTACGTACAAATCTTCTTAAAAGTTTCTTGCTTATTATACACCCCAGGATTGTCTATTTCAGGAGCCTAGGAGCTATATTTTTGAAATTTAACTATCAGGGAAGATAGCCCCCACTAGCTTCTCAGTCTCTGGAAGGATAGAAGTCCCATGGGTGGGGTAGACAGGTCATTGCTCCACATGGAAAACTATCCCATGTCATAAAGTTATAAGAAATTTAATTTTCTCAGAAGAAAGGATAATTAGCAAACATAAGAAGGCCTAGCAACCTCCAGTACTTTTCCACTAGAATAATCCAAACTTTAACGTTTCTATTGTCTTTTGTTTTAGCAAAATTGAGTTCAAACTGAATCGTGACCACTCTCTCATACTGCAATAGCCTTGAATAATTTTTCTGACCTGTTTAACTTTTTCAAGTGCCATTTTTGCTTCCACAGCAAGAAAACTAGTACTTACTCCATTACCATATCTGACTACAAGTACCTTAAGGATATTAATAACCCTGGGAATTCACACCAAAAGCCTTTTTCAGCCTTTGAGGGAGAAAAAAAAAATCCAAATAAGCTTCTGGAACTTCAGTGAAATATGACAAGCTTGATATTTCTCTGCCTGTAGCAAAACTCATCATTTAAAATGGACAAGGCCAGAGCTACAAATGAGGAAAAGAGCAAGCTGTGGCATCTGGAGAAGACAGGGAGAAACCAGTAAGTACAGTGCAGTTAAGGAGACCAGGCTTGTCTGTACCTGTGCTCTGTCTGCTGGCAGAGAGTGGAAGTTCAGAGCTGATTGATGAAAAAGAGAACGTGACTTGAAACTTAGACTGGGTTCACAACAACATGCCTACATACTCTCTATCTTTGTAAGATGTTCACTTTAAACCGATCTCAGTTCATTGGAGCTCTACCTTCATGCATGGCCAAGAAAACAATTGATAATATCCCCTGTCAGGAAGTTTCACCTCACACAACTTAAAAACTTGACAAGGAATTATGCTTAAATCCATACTCTGATTTTCCCACTGAAATTACTATATCATAAAACAGATTCTGGAGAGAAAATTGATTTCCCTTTATTGTGGAATTTGGGATAAGAATATTGGGAGAAATATAAGGGCCAATTTCTTTCTTTCTTTTTTATTTCTTCCTTACTTTTTTTTTTTTTTTTTTTTTTTTTAGGAAGAAATCCCAGATGGAAGAAAAGGACAAATACAGCAGGTTCACACTTTCAACAGTATTAACTGGGCTGAGAATGTAGCTCAGTGGTAGAGTGCCTGCCCAGCATGCATGAAGCACTGGGTTTAATTCCCAGTACTGAAAAAAATATAAAAAACTAAAAAAAAAAAAGGGGGGGGGTTCATATATTTGTTTTTGTTAAGGAAGAAATAAAATAATTAAACTCCTAGAGATTTTGTTAGCTTAGTATTATTTATATGGCCTCAGGAAAGCCATGATACTGGAGCAATTCAGAAAGCAAACAAATTCAATGGTTATGGAAACAGAGTCAGTAAAGGGACCATAATTTTAGGAATTATCTAGTGAAATTCTATTCCTGAAGGACATCCCAGATTGCATGAGGGGAAACAAAAGAAGTCCTTATGAGGAGGTTCCAGCAGGGCCCACATAGGAGTCTGTGGATTAGCATACTATGTAAACATCTTTCCAAATAATACTAACAATAAATTGCGTATTATTTTCAAGTCTAGTTCTTTACTGTTGACCAGAAATGTAGCAAATCTTCTACACTGACCTAAGGACAGAACTATTTAAATGTGATGATTTTTTTTTTAATTTTTTTCTGTCATTTTAGTTGTCTATAATCCCTGTTTACTCAAAACATGATTCCTGGACAAATAGCATCAAAGTCACCCAGGAAATTTTTGGTAAAACATTCTCAGGCCCTTTATCCAACCTCCTGAATCATAATTTTCATATTAATTTAACCCCTTTAGTGATTTATACATGCATTAAATTTTAAGAAGCACTATACTGGAAGTGTTTGGTGGATATCATTTCATAGTTTTCCTAATTCAAAATTTACAGCATTTTTGGAAGTAAATTTCTTTTAATGTATTTATTTTCCTATGAGGACTGCATAATCTATAAGTAATTTCATTATTGTACAAAACCATATACTTTTATCCACGATAATCCACTAGTTGGTGCTTAATAGTCTACCAAATGATAACTTAAATGTAAGGTGCATATCTTAATTTTTATCTCCCTCCAAACACTGCTTTTCCTATTTATAATTAAAAAGTAAAGTAAAACCTGTGAAGTCTAGGTGAACATCCCCAATGCTGGAAGCTGAACAGCTGTCTGACTCCTGATAGGTCTGTTATACATGAGCTTTAGCCAGATTACTATTCACAATAACAGTACAGGTCTTAATGATTTGATTTCAAATATACTTGTCAAACTGAGATTCATTTTTTTTTCCTAAAAAAAATGCAGTATTAATCTTATATGTTACCAAGTTATTAACTGAAACATTATTAAAACTGATTATGTTGATGCTCACAAATTATATATCATTAGTTTTGATAGGTGGGTTTGAACATTGGTCTCATATAGGTCTACTCTGACAAGTTTCTAATTGCATAATGATTTACATTGATATTATATCATGAAAATACCAAAATTACCCAAAGGTAATTCAATTCAGGGACTGAACCCCTACCATAAACACACATATACATATGCACATACCCTCTTAAAATTTATCTTCAAATCAAACTGCACATTTAACTTATTAATATTTTAATGTACAAACATACTATGTAAGCTATTTTAAAAAACTGGAATCAAAATTAGAGGACTTCTGGATTTAAGCAATATGATTTCTATTTGAAAAGTACAACGAAAATATAAACTGCAAAACTGAGTAGTAGAAAACTTTTCAGATAGCCCATGCTTTTTTTTTTTTACTTATATAAATAAGATTAATAATAAATATAATTTACTGAGTGCTTACTATGTCTTTAATTTTGGCAAAAATATAAAAAAGTTTCTATTTCAACCTTAGGATATATATTTTTTTCTTTTTTATGATTTTTCTAATATTTTCTAGCTGCCTGGTAGGCATACTCTCAAGAAAACTAAAACAAAGTAAAGGGTTTAAGATTGGTGGGGAATATTTTAGAATAGTTTTAAAAAGCATATTTAAAGAGATGGCATTTGAATTAAAACCATAATGAAATGTGGGAGAGAAACCTGAAGGTAAATTTGGGCCCAAATGAGCAATGTCTTAATCTAATTGGGCAGCAATAAAAAAATAGTATAGACAGGGTGGCTTACTAACAGTAGAATTTATTTCTTATAGTTCTGGAGACTAGTAAGTCTCCCAAAAAAAGCACTGACAGATTTAATGACTGGTGAGGGCCTTTCTGTTGTGTCTTCACATGTTTGAAGGGACAAGGCAGCTCTTTGCAGCCTTTCATAAGGCCACCAATTCCTTTATAAGAGCTCCACTTCTCACGAACAAATTCCTCCCAAAGAAACCACCCCTAAATACCATGTCTTGATGATTGGGTTTTGATAAATAGATTTGGGGGATTCTGGACAATATTTACTGAATGCATAATAAGATTTCCTTGATATGACCATTCAACGGAATTTGCTTATCCATAAAAAGTATAAAATCTCCTCCTCCTAAGTTTGCATTTAATTATGAGAATAAATGAAGGATATTAAAATATTCCTCTGCTAACATCTGCCTTGATTTTAAAAATTAGATGAGATCGAATAGAGCTGTTCCAGTTTCCTTTAAAATAGTTGAAATTCAATTAATGCCTTTCTTTCTTTTTTGCTTCATAGTTAACTAAAAGTCTCATTAGCATCACAGTTCACATTTTTCTCTTTTTTATTTTTTTCCTCATACAACAAGTATCCAAAGCAGTGAATTGATAGTTAACAATCTTGAGTTGAAGGAAAGAGTTTCAAACTTTACTGGTCTGACTCAGAGTAAACAGGATTGCTGCTAATTACAAGTCATAAATTAGCACTTTGAAAGTCTGTTTTCTTATCTCAAGCCACATGTTTGATACTTCTTTTCAAGTGACTGTCTCATAGGTGTTCAATGAAAAAGGACTCAAAATTAAAGCAGATTTCCTTGAAACCAAATCAGTAGGATATATATATATCAAAAGATTCACTTTATATGTATTTTAGTTTTATTAAAACCCATAGCTCAATCATTTGGTTAGCCTGAAACTTTAATGTGGTCTTAAAGTAATTATAGTGCGAAATCAAGTCTTAGATAATGAACAAGGTGTCAAGTTTACTCTGGGGCAATGACTATTTCATTTTCCAATTAAAAGTCTGTAACAGCTCCTTGAATGATTATATTGTATCTTTGACTGATGCTCTGAAAAGTTTTATTTTAATTTAAAAGGCACATCTTTGACAATTTTGTTTGTATCACAGATCAAAGGAGAATATTATTTAATGTTCATAACATGATCTCAAAAAATAAATCTCATCAGTAAAATATGTATTAATGCCCATCCATATCATAATTATATCTTTATATAATGATTATGAATTTTTAAGACAAATTCAAATTTATTTTCTTATTTTTATCTTATAATAACCCATTGACCAGGAAGGAATTATTACCTTCATTTTGAAGTGAGAATCGGGGTTCCAAGGAAGACTTACAAAATATCACACTGTGAGCTATAAATCCAAGATTAGGAGAAGAGAACTCTTTCCAGGAGTAAGAGAATCAATCAAAAGGGTAGTTTCTTCAGTCCTTTGAACGGAAGTTGGGATGTTGAGAATAGAGTCTTATCTAGACATCTGGGAGCTCTAGTACTTCCCTGCTCCTTAAAGAGAAGCTACACCATGTTGTGCAGTCCTCAAAGTAAGCCCATAGAAGTCACTTCCTATTTTAAGGAATCTACTTCTTTAATCAATGTAGAGGGTCATATCAATACATCACCTTGTTCATTAGATTGCAAATCCCTTGAAGTGTTCTATAAATATCAATCAAATGCTGCCTAGCATGTATTCAACAAATGGCTCAATGAATGAATGAATGAATAAGATGCCAGTCATAAGAGGAAGTGGTTGAAAGGAAACATTAAAGACTGATCATTCTCCAAATTTAAATTCATCCTTCCAAATACAAAGTAGAATCATTAAAGGCTGAATCCAGTGTATTTATTTCTTCAATTTATATTTATAAAAGAATTAGAACTTCTGAGTCATACACAAAAGTAATTAATATATCAATCTTTTGAGAAGAGTTCTTTCACTTGTTTCAGATTACAAAGTTGTGAAGAGAATATACTGTCCTTCTAAAGTTCCCCACAGTCTGAAGTATGACGGATCCTAAATCAGCCTTTAATCTGTATAATCTGTAAAACAGAGGAGCAAATACAGTTTTAAGCTGTGTGGGGAACAAAGAATTCTATACTGTTGTTCTCATTAAGCCTTTATTGTAATGTAGCTTTCTAAGGTAGAAAATATTTCAACTAAACTACATCTCAGATCAAGTAAATTTATTTAAACAATAGCTTGTTTTTTTTCTCATTTTGAGAATTCAGGAAAAAAAATTCCCGTTACACATTCTAAAATGACAATTCTAGAATAAAAATGCCTGAACCACTTGTTTAAGGTACAACTTGCTATTCTATTCTTTTCTCTTTAGATATGACATGAAAGACATATTAAAGAACTAATTGATTAAAAATAACAATAGTCAACAAATTAGACAAATGTTAAAAGTGTACTTTGAATTAAATTTTGGCAAAGTATTTCCTAGCATCTGAACGTTTGTGTAACCCTATCAATATACTGAAATACAACTCTCCAAGGTAATGATATCAAGAGGTAGGGCCTTTGAGATAGGATTAGTGCCATTATAAAAAAGACCACAAAGAGCCATCTAGGGAGCAGGCCTCACCAGACACTGAATCTGCCAGGGCCTTGACCTTGGATTTACCAGCCTCCTTGGAATCCCTGCTGTTTAGAAGCTACCCAACTTATCAGATTCTCTTAAAGCAGCCTGAATGCACTGAAACAATAGTATTTAGAGTATATCCTGTATTCTTTATTATAAATAATAAAATTTTAAATATCTGGGAGGAAGCAACAATGCTTAAAGATTTCAAGATGTTAGAAATTTCAGTGCAGTGAAAAAGGGAAGTAGGATGAGAAAATAACAAGCTACTATCTGGAGAGGGATATGTCTTCAACTCTATGTATAATGTATTTCCCCGAAAGATAATCATATCCGTGTGTTCATGTACATGTTTGGTAAGCAGCATGCATGAGTGGATTCCTTGAAATTCTTTAAGATACTCCTTTTGCTTTTGATAACTTCATAATTACTAAAATAGCTACATTAACTAATACAAAAGTATTTTGGCAAGATGATATAAATTCTGACATGTCTATGCCTTATTAACTAATTTTTTTAAAAAATATATGACAAAGCCAGGCATGGTGGCTCATGCCTGTAATCCCAGCACATGGGAGGCTGAGGCAGGAGGATTGCAAGTTCAAAGCCAGCCTCAGCAATGGCGAGGCACTTAGCAACTCAGTGAGACCCTGTCTGTAATAAAAATACAAAAAAGGCTGGGGATGTGGCCCAGTGGTCGAGTGCCTCTGAGTTCAATCTCTGGTACAAAAAAAATAAATAAATAAATTTAAAAAAAAAAAATAATATATATATATATATATATATACATGACAAAGTATAAAAATAATAATAAAGCAAGTATTAAAGTATTATTTCAAACATATAAGGAAGATAGGTCTATCATTCACACAATACACTAGATATCTGAAAGAAATTATGATAAATTATGTCCAAGGGATCTTTTGGTAATAGTGAAAGGTGAAAATGAATAATAGTAAACAAAAACACTCAAAGAGACTGTTGGTGGACTTTCTGAAGTGTAAAAGATTGTGGGGAAAGTCTTTTGACATGAAAAGTTGCAAGAATGCCACTTAGGATTTTAAGAAACAATCTACCACAAAAATTGACTTTCTGCAGGAAACATTTGTTTTATTCTCAATATTATTCAAAAGAATATTGCATCAATGGAAATAAGAAAAGTTTTCTAGAAAGGTAGTACATTAAAACAAAGATCTCAGGAAAATGAAAAACAAATCTGTATAATTTAGAATCACAGTGAAAGAGCTTGACTTTAAAGGATTAACATTGCATTTCTTTCGATGGCGATATTTCAAATGACTTCTAAAAATCTTCCTGGGTCTCTGTATTTCCAAGATATTTTGTAATAAAAATTGTATTTATACAGTGAGACAAAATAATTTTTTACTGGAAGTTTTTTCTCACAGAATTATTCTAAATATTTATTGAGATCATGTTCATACAAAACACTTACCAAACAAGAGATATCTATTAACTACAATAATGAAGAGCAATAAAAATTGAGACTATGTGTTTAGAGACCTGAGTTCAAATCCAGATTGTGCATCTTCCTAACTGTATGACCTTGAGCTGTTAATCTAATCTGTCTCAACTTAATTGCTTCAATTCTAAATTGAGTATAACAACAGAATGAGCCTCATAGGATTCGATGAAGATTAAATAAGCTAATTCTCTTTGAACAGTGCTTGACCCAGCTGAAGTGCTTAATAATCAGTAATTACTATTTTCTTTCATGTGATATAAAGAGATAAAATCACACAAACAAAACAAACTAAAACAAGAACTCCCCAGTACAAAAAGTCATTTCAAATTATTCTGTGACACTAAAGTCATCATAAATCATGTAAAATTGGTAAACCCTATGATAAATGAAATGGTAATAATTTAAGCTCACTTCAGTTTAAGTGTCTATCCACTTTAGATCATTTCCTGTGTAATGTTCCTTTTACTTCTAGTCATTAGATGTGTTCATTTACATAAGCACTATTCCTCTCAAAGATCATATGGATGAACACAAACATTTTGAAGGCAAAAGCTTGTTACATTTGATTATTTTGTTGTCACATGAAATAGAATTGTTCAAGTGTAAAATTTAAGTTATGTGTACAGCAAGTTCTAATTTGTTTGCATACAACACTAGAAAGCTAAACAGACATGATACCTTTATAGATGGATATTTTGTACATAAATACACACATGTACATATTTGTGAGTGAAGAGATGTTTGGTGGTGTGTATTGGATCTATTTCTAAGGAACTATAAGTCAAGTTTTGTGTTGGAAGAATTAGTTTAGGAATTGGTATCTTCCTAAAAGAAAGAATACACATTTTTATTGTTATATCTGTTCATGTTTGAGTTTTCCATTTGAAACATCAGTTATGCATATAACTGGAACATATGCATAAAAATAATGCAACACAGGATGCATTCTGTTACTTGTTTAATCAATGCTGTTCTATTTTTTTAATGTTCTTTTTTGAATGAACAGATTTCATGAAGCACTATATAGTGTTATATATTAGTTGCTATAGTTTCGAACCCCAAAGTCTCCTAAAGGCTCCTGTGTTGAAGGCTTTGTCCCTGATGCAGCAATGTTCAGAGGTGGGGCTTTTGGGGGGTGACTGGATCATAAAGACTCTGATCTCATCAGTGGATTGGTAATTTGATGGCGTTATGGGAAGGTGGTGGAAACTTGGGAAGTGGAGTGTAGTTGGAGAAACAGGTCACTGGGGGGTGTGCCTAAGAAGGGCATTTCTGGTCTCCAGCCCCTTCCTTGCTCTCTCTACTTTCTGGTTGCCAAATTCAGCTTTCCTCCACCACACCCTTCCATAGTGATATTTCTATTTTGGAACCTGATGATCACAAACTGCAGTCCTTGAAACTGTGAACTAAAATAACCTTTTTCTTCTTTAATTTGCTTATGTCAAGTAGTTTGGTCACTGGGATGAGAAACTAACACATTAATTATTTGAGATCCAGGTGTGTCCATGAGTTCAAAGGGTGCCCACTTAAAAGTTATGTCTAACCCGATAGAATCCCTTTTATAATCTTTGGACATTCACTGTTTATTATGGAACAAACACTGAACATTACTAGATGCTGAGGTCTAGAAGTCATGAATACAACATAAACAATATTTAGTATTTTCTTCAAAAATCTTCCATTATGAAGCAATTATATTGCTCCCATTTTCTTAATTTGGAACCTAATAATAAGAAAGATAACCCAGGTCTTAGTGAAGAAATGGGATAAGAGTACAAAACTTTCCTTATATCTAACTTGTGAGGAGAGAAAAATTAGAGCTTAAATTTTCTTTCTAGCAGAAAAAAAAAGCTAGAATATAGTTTACATTGACAAAGAAGGAAATCTAGGATCCTAATTTTTCTAAAGTCATGGAATGAAGATCTTCAGTAGGGTCTCCAGTTAGATGGAGTCCACTTAGTTAACTCTTTTGCTTCATTAGCTGAATCCCAAGATATTTAGTTAGATGCTGATCAAATCATCTACCTAAAGTTGCAACTGAAGTTGCAAGTTAACTTAAATAGCACTCAGCACAGTAATATGCATATAGTGAGAACATTAGGCAGCATTATAATTCTAATTCATTATAAATTGCCAGTGAAAATTTTTGTCAATCGATTATTCTAACCATGGGATCATTTCTTCATTTCTTTAATAACTTGGAGAGAATCATTGAAAGTCCCATAAAATAGGCTACCAATGTGTATCTCATTGGTCAGAGTATAAAAAAGCAGAGTATAAAAACAGTGATGGCAGATTCCAAAGTACTTTCACTCTAACCACTTCTGTTACTATCACCATTACAATTTACTGAGTCCCTACTACTGCCAGCTTCTGAAGTGTGCAATTATATTCCTTACAAAGTATAATTTCATTTTTTAGACAAATCTGAATTGTTAACAAATAACTTGTACAAGAGCAAATGTATAATATATAAATGGAATAACAATAATAAAGAACAATTTTTCAAAATAAGAAAATATTAACAAATAAGAATTTTGGTTGAAAAATTAATTTAAAATACAGATATAATCATTTGAATCTATGTGATGCCATTATGTAATTCAGATTATCAAGATTCATACTGATTATAAAATGTGACTGAATCGCTATAGAAGCCAAAACATGCTCACATTAAACTGTGAATATTCTTTGCTAACAATATAAAAATTGTAGAGTTAATTCATTTTACTTTAGCATAGACAAATAGACCTGCCATTAGTTTATTATTCTATTGTAGAACAGGGGAAATAGGCAAGTTTCCTTATTGAAGATACCAGAAAGACATTGCATAATCTGTAGTATTATTCTGTTTTATTTTGTTCATTTTAATACTGTTTTTATTCAATTCTATCTGTTGCAAGAATAGAATTGTTTTACATATTGCAAGTTATGGTCTGAGATAAAATTAGAGGTGATGTCTTTATTTTTTTCCCATCTCACAATACTCATGTTGCTATCTTTTAATAAGAAACAATTTAGTTAAATTATTTTCCATGCTAGCTACTGATTACATTCTAAAAAGAAAATAGGAAAGAAGGGGTATGCAAGAATTCAGTTCTGTTATTATTTCTTCCATCATTTCAGTTTCTAAATTCAATTACCACAGTAATGAATCCATGCAAGTTTATATAATAATAAAACATGGTTTTCTCTCAAGATTACAATTGGCTATTATAAAAACTATTTATTAAAATATGGGAAAATACAGATAATCTTATATGTGCTTGTTACTAATTATTTTATAAATATAGACTGATTATTGTTCTAAATTAAAAGGTATTCTGAGAGAGTAGCTCAGTGGTAGAGTATTTTCCCAGCATGA
The DNA here is from genome assembly GCA_025594165.1 of Tamias sibiricus. Lineage (NCBI taxonomy): Eukaryota > Metazoa > Chordata > Mammalia > Rodentia > Sciuridae > Tamias > Tamias sibiricus. Next base: position 30,086,478 of record CM046665.1, read on the forward strand.
GTGAGGTCCTGGGTTCAATTTCAAGCACTCAAACACACACATGCAAATAAAAAATTCAAATTATTTACTCACTGTTATAAATTACTATTTGTTTTAAACATATAGACAGAAATATCTTCATAATTCCTATTACTTCAATAATTTTCAATATTTCCACATTCTTTCTTTTTTCTAAAATTCCCAAAGAACACAGCTGCTACACGATCTCATTTTTTTTTCCTGTTGGGGATTTTTAGCATAAAAATAAATTTACTATGGAGACAAGATGGTGAGGATACTGATAACAATTCACACCTCTCCAGAGTTGGCCCTAGTACTAGCATCATTACAGTAACAGTCCTGCTGGCATTCCTTTTATCACAAAAATAAAATACATCCAAGATGTGTTTGTAAAAGCAGACATGTTGCAAAAGGTAAGAGTATTTGTTTAGACGACATAACATACCCTTTGAAATAAATAACAGCAACTATGCATATATATGTTCCATGAATGGGTAAACACTTGAGAGAAATAGCACATGTGCATTATATTCTGATTACAGTTGTAGAAAATTACCACTAAATGAGTTCCTCAAAAACAGATTTATTGTCTTACATTTATCATAGTCAGAAGTCTGAAACAGGTGACAGTGGCATAACTCAGGATGTCAGCACATCTGTGGTTTTTCTAGAGTTTCTATGGGAGAACCCTCTTTTGTTTGTCTTTGCAAGCATCAAGAAGCCCCTGAGTTCCTTTGTTCATGGCCCTATTCTGCTTTGGTGCCAGCAGTGACAGTCTTCCTCACACGGCCATTTCTCTGGTTCCCTTTTCTGATTTCCTCTTCCACTCCTAAGGACTTTATAATTACTTTAGGCCCACTGGGATACTCAAATAATCTCTATTTTAAGGTCAATTGATTAGCAAACTTAATTCCATCTGGAATGTTATTTCACTCCTTTGCCATGTAATTTAACATGTCCACAAATTCAGGAAATAAGACAGAAATTTTGGAAGGTGGGAGTTATTTTCCTGCTTATTGTACCATGTTACTATATAACTAATCTAAATGGGACAGAGACTATGTTAGGAACAGTTTTTAGATCATAAAGATTTTAGATTATATCTTAAATGGGAATAAATTTAGGAATGTAAGCAGGAGAAGCATTATTATAATATAGATAAGAGGTATCCCCTAAAAGCTCATGTGTGAGACAATGCAAGACAGTTTAGAGGAGAAATGACTGGGTTATGAGAGACTTAACCTAATCTGTTCATTCATCCACTTGAATGGATTAACTAACTGGTTGGTAATGTTAGACAGATAGAATAAGGCTGGAGTATGTGGGTCTCACTTTGGGGTTTATATTTTTTTCCCAGTGAGTGAGAGTTCTCTTTGCTTCCTGGTGCCATGTTCTGAACTGCTTTCCACTGCCACACCTTCTGCCATGACATTCTGCCTCGCCTTATGCCCAGAATCCTGGAGTTGGCTGTCTAAGGACTGAACCCTCTGAAACCACAAGCACCAAATAAACTTTTCCTCCTCTAAAATTGTGCTTGTCAGTTCTTTTGGACACAGTGATGAAAAAGCTGACTGAAACAAGCATCAACTTCTCTTTCTCAAAGATCCCTTTTATAGTATGTGAATTAGTGAATGTGTTAAAGTGAATTTGTTGATAAATTTTTATGAAGACATAAGAACAAGAAAAATTAACGGAATATAGACCTAATATTAAGGGTGTTTAAATCAAATTTTGTGTTCTCACCTAACTAGCTATATAACCTAGGAATATTCTGTTCCAGTTTCCTCATAGATAAATTAAGGATAATAGTAGTAGTGTTGTGATTTGGATGTGAGGTATCCCCCCAAAGGTCACCTGTGAGACAATGCAAGAAGGTTCAGAGGAGAAATGATTGGGTTGTGAGAGTCTTAACCTAATCAGTGATTTAATCCCCTGGTAGGGATTAACCGGGTGGTAACTGAAGTGGTAGGGTGTGACTGGAGGAGGTGGAAATTGGGATGTGGCTGTTGGGTATATATTTTGTATCTGGCAAGTAGAGATCTCTCTCTGTGTGTTTCCTGATCACCTTAATGTGAGCTGCTTCCCTCCACCACTCTCTCTGGCCAAGGTATTGAGCCAGCCTTCTGTCAACTAAAACTTCTGAAACTGTGAGCCCTCAAATAAACTTTTCCCCTTCTATAATTGTGCTTGTTGGGTCCCTTAGTCACAGCAGCAAGAAAGCTGACTAAAACAAACACTTAATATACAGATTTTTGTTGTTGTTCATTTACTATTTTTTTAAATAAAACTATGACATTATGTACAAATAACCTGAAGTGATCGTATACACATTTCTTAATAAATGATAATTATAGCGATAACTATTTGGGCGGTAGATCTTATTAAGTGACTGGATGTGGATTAAGGCAAGTATTGTTAATGACTTCTAATTCTCTGAAAATCAAGACTTTTTTTTTTTTTTTTTTTTTAATGGCAAGGATCATATCTGTACCACATGTGGCTGAAGTATCCATGCCTTTGCTTGTGTATCCTGAACTCAAGCTACTTGAGGGAAATGTAATTATAAATGATGAGAAGTTGAGAGTCGCATGTAACCTCATTTGCTAAAAAGCAGGTTTGAGATTTAGAGGAGAATCAATACATGTTAGCATATGCAATGCTGTTTAACTTCATATGGAAGATGCTATAGATTGAAACATGCACCAATACTGTTGAAATGAAAGAAATAAAAATTGCCAATGGAAATATGAAATGTTATAAATTCACAGTTGAAACAATTTTCATGCTAAAATGTGAAGGGAATTTGCGGCTTAGAGTCAATATAATAAAGTTGACATTTTCCACAAATTGTGAGAAGATTAAATCATCTAAGTGATTACAAGACTGAAAGTGAAGACTTTGGGAGAGAAATGACACAATAGTTCGAGTCTGAAGAAGGGAGATGAAGAACTAGAGGTCTAGTTACTGTCAAATCCTCTGTTAAGCATGGCTGTTAACCTGAAACCTGGAAGAATATGTGGTGTCTCATGAGTCTTCTATTTTAGTGACAGGAGCAATCAGAACATGTGTAAATGTTGAAAACTGATTAAAAGCACAGGGCAGGGAGGATTTAATTATATTTTTTAAAGTAATAATAACAAATTGAACAATACTTGTAAGAGGCCAATTGTATGGACAGAAATGGGTGTTTTCAGGAAATTTGGGAGTGGTTTCTCCCTGACCAGTGGAGAGGCAGTAATTCTGCTATGTAACCAAAGGAAAAGGGTCTGTGTAAAGATGCTGAAGTGTGAAGGTGGCAGGAGGATGAGGGAGATCCACTGGAAAACTTGAGAGAACAGAGTGTAAAAAAATCATTGTGTCAAGGGATAGATAAATGAATTCAAGGAATGGACGCATGAGTACAATACAAAAAATGTTTAAACACAGAGAAGTAAAAGAGAAAATTCCCATTAATGTAGTGATAGAAATTACTCTATCCAGATATTATAAAGATTAAATTAAATTTTTTGTCTGGCATGTGATAAGAGCAGCCATTACTAATATTGCCATGTAAAAAAATTCTGGATCATAAAATATTGTTCAGTGGCATTAAGCTTCTTTAATGCAAAAAAGGGTTTCTTTAGAATTAATATTTAGAAGGTAGAGAAAACAGCAATGGTTTTAGGAAATTTGTGTCAGGATGAAGATGATGCTGGATAATAGGATTCAAGCTGGGCAAGTCAAGAGCACTGGCAGGAGTGTGTGCGTCACCTGCCTGATGTTAATAGACATAAACACACCCAGGCTAGAACAGGAATCTGGCTGAACATGGAAATTGATACTCATGGGCTAAAAGCACAATAAATCACAAACTATCCAAAGAACAACAAGAGATCACAATACTAAAGTTGCATGTACAATTAATTATACAGCAGGGGTTGTAAATGAGCTAACAGGTTAATCCGAACTTACAGGAGCAACAGCTATTGAACAGAAGCATGCACACTCTGAAAGAATAGCAACATTTAACATCTCTTTTGGATTTCAGTGCCCATAAGAAAGAGGACAAAGGGTTCATTATATGGTATTTCATGCTTACTCATGTATAGTTTTGTATCTTGGATTTATTTCTTCAGTTAACAATCATGTTTATGCAACTCAGTCACTGAGCTACTCCTAGGAATGCTGGACAGGAGAGGCAAGTATCTACATGCAGAAAGCTCGCTGGTGAGAAAAACAGACTGGAACAATGGCCTGCTGTAGCAGCCATGAAGGAGACATGCAGCATTTCATGATACACAAAGGAAGATATTGAGTCCCTCTGAGATCTAAGGTCACAATTGTGTCAGCCATGGGTGGCTTTGGGAATCATTTCTCAGGCATACCATATTCAACAGCCTTGAACAGAACAGAGTGCAGAGAGTTTAAAAAATTAAAAGACGGTTGATCCAGTGATGACAGTGTGATGAATGAGTGCTGACAGATGAAGTGGTGGTAGAGACAGGGCCAAATGACTTTAAGCCTTCTAAGTTTGGTGGTGATATTGAATTTATACAAAGAACAGTGTTTTACATAGAATAGGCATATTATTTCCAATAAAAAATGTATATCACACTTGCATCATTGAGGAGAATAACTTGAAAGCAGGTAACATTAGAAACCTACTATGGAAGAATTAGGGATATGATAGAGATGAAGAGAAAAGGGTGTAGTGGTGTGTGTTTGTGTGAATGTGTGTGTGTGTGTGTCTGAGGGGGGGAAGAAAGAGAATATATGTATGTGTGTGTAAATGTACACATGGAACATTTCTTTATGTCCCTATCTCTCCATAGCTCCCAGTCAATCTATGTGACACACACACACACACACACACAGAGTATCAACACCTAAACATGATGATGAACTGGAAGTGAGTAAATTATAATTGAAATGAATTAGACATTATGTCTAACTATAAGCACAAAATATATTTATATTTATTCATTGTAAGTAAAGCTAAGTTGAAATTAATGTTCTATTGAAGTTGATTTAATTTTTTTCTGAGAATAATGACAGTTCTACACAGTGATATTAAACTCTAAAAAACATCCCAACATAAATAAGTGAAAAACTTAACAGTTTATATGAAAGAATTGAATATGGAGATGCTATATGTATAGGTATAATACACAGAAAATTTCTTCAGTCTCCACGGGGCAGAGGAAGAACAATGAAACAGAATCAATAGCAGCCTTTAAAGAACATGATGGCCAAAACAGTTACTTCTCTGAATCATCTTTGTGCATGTCTTTACAGGAAGGTTTTTTTTTTTTTTTTTTTTTTTTTTTTTTTTAAGCATTTTTCCATACCTTTTATCTTACTTAAATATTTATTGTCTAAAATGTCCAAAGAGATAACTTTATCTCACTTCAGCTCCTCTCCACAATCTGGCAATTCACCTCTAAACTGTGTTCAGATGCTTGTGTTCTGTCCTGTTGCCCACACATCTCCTGCTTGCCAGAATATTTTCTCCATCACTATCACAACCTTGATTTTTAAAATCTCATCAAGTGTCATTACTAACCTGTTTTCTTCAGCTACATATCACTCTGTACACCAGAAGTATTTCATCCAAGTGCATACAAAAGCAGTTTTCACTAGCATAGTGGGAAGAATATTTTAACTAGGATGTCAAAAGCACATCTTTCATTGTCCATGGACTCCATTCAGATTATAAACTGCTGCTGAAAATCAAGAATTTAATTTGTACAAATATTTATATAAAATGTCAACAGTATGAGACTTAAGCCCTCACTTCCTTGTCTCATTCATAAACCAGTTTGGATTTCAGTAAAATGAATTTATTTTTAAAGTTGAAGAAGGTAGTAATCATATTTTGTCATTCTTGTCACATTGCTTTACTAATATTGCCAAATATTTCAGAGGGAAAGAAGGATTCTATTCATGAGCTGGGTTTAAAAATCAATAGGCCCCATCTTTTAAAACTATACCATGTTCATAATTTCTGACAGTCATGGGGGAAAAGAGTGGCAGATTACACTGCTATCAATAACTCCGGTTTGGAGGTTATATAAGCAAAACAAAGTCAATGAAAAGTCTGCTCTGCTCCCAAAGGGAGTTTTAAAAGTTTAGAAATGATGTTTGTGATGCACATTGATGAGTCTAATCATTCTGACACTACAATAGGGGTTCTTGAAAGTAAAATGTACAAGACACATCTACATAAAAAGGCCTTGATCCATTTATAGACTGGGAGAGTCCATTTACATTTTATTTAAAAGGTATGTAGGGCCAATTGAAATAAGTTACATTTGACAGAAGAATGGATTTATGCAGCAATTCAGAGAACTGCAGAAGCAGGTTTTTATCCTGTTTGACCTAGTGTGAACCAATGCTTTCCCCTTAGAAATTCTGATTTGAATTCTCATTAAGACATGTAAAACATCACACTTTCAACATCCTATGCATTCTAGAAATAAAGGCTATTAAATTTCAGCAGCCATGGAAAGCCTATAATTTATGTCCTCGATGATGAGTCTTCAGATGGCTTTAAAACTGATTACATTTACATTTTTTTGATTTAATCAGTTGTTAGCATTACAGAATGATAGTGCCATGTTGTATGTGAGCAAAGCTAATCTTTCTGTCTTATGAAAAATAAAAATAGTAATGGAAAGTTTCCCTGGCTATGCCTGCTTCTGTGTTAGTGTAAATACCTGAAAGCTTATACTGTTTATTTTGAAACTTGCATCATATGTTAGTCTTAAATGCAGTGCAATGACCATCAGCTTCATCAGCATTCTCATTAGAAAGTACTTGTGATCTACTGTTCAAAATCGGCTGGCACAGAATTATTTGCAAGTCTTATTTATCATTTTTTGATATGGTAATGCAAAAGAGTGGATTTGGGTTTTGAGGGGTTGATTGTGTAACACCAAAATAATATAAATATGCTCTAAATTTGTGTTAAATGTCTGATGAAGAGACATATTTGGAGACATATATGTGGGTACATTTAACTTAATACTACAAATCAGTCTTAGTATTTGGGAAAATAAAAAGGCAGTTTTGATAAGATTAATTGTAACTTGAAATAATTGGTCTTTCAGAGTCTGTTGGTCATTAATTAATTTGATTTAATAATTCATGAATAATTATTAAATGTATGCCATTTGAAATAAATAATAAAAATTAAATTCTAATAGTTTTGTAAAAGATGGCAGAGAAAAGGCATGATTTCTAACTTCAAAAAGTTAAACTATAGTGGAAAAGATGCACAATATACATAACATCTAAATTACAAGATATCAAAACGCTTACCCATTAATAGTATTCAACAGTGTATTTTTGGATTGGGAAGTTGTTCTGTGTCAGTACTATTCTGGGCTTCTTTCTGTAGGGTTCTTAAGTCTAGCTGGGTAACACAGTCAATAAACACAAAGAAATGTGATTGAATGAGTTCACTACATGAAGCAAGAAGTTCAATGCACAATGAAATCAGATAGGAAAGATTGACTGACCTTTGCAGTTGTAGGTAGAGATGGGCAGGAATACATAGCCTCTAAACTCATGGGCTTCCTAAAGAAAGACATGTGTCCTAGTCAAAACTGGCTCCTCAGAAAACCTGAACATTGAAAAGTAACTTTAAGTTATATCCTTTTCTTCTTTGGTACTGGGGATTGAACCCAGGAGCCCTTAACCACTGATCTACATCCCGAGACCTTTTAGTGAGCCAAAGTCTCACTAAGTTGCTTAGGCACTCACTAAATTGCTGAGGCTGGCCTTGAATTTTAATCCTCTTGTCTTAGCCTCCAGAGTTGCTGGGATTACAGACATGTACCACTGTGTGCAGATAAATTACATGGTGCTAATTATTTTAAATTGTTTTGTACTGTCATATCCCAAATGTCTAGAAGAGTACCTGGAAGATTGTATTTTCATTTATTGAATCAATGAATGTACATTTGCTAAATAAGTGAACAATCAGGTATAAAAATAAACCTGGTACATCTAGGAGACAGAGAAGGTAAGATTCAAGCTGCAAATTTATAAATTATACTAAATTATGTATCTTAATAAAGGTAGTTGCATGGGCTGGGGATATAGCTCAGTTCGTAGAGAGCATGCCTTGCATGCACAAGGCCCTAGGTTCAATCCCCAGTACCACAAAAACAAACAATCAAAAAAAGTAGTTGTATAAGTGATTTGCAAACCAAATTTCAATTTTATATTGATTTTCACATTTATAATATTTAAATTCATATTTGTATACTTTTTGCCTTAGTTATAATGAATTATACACAGGACTTCAAGTATAATGTATTATTACTACTTAGTAAATTCAGCTTTCTCCCCCACAAATATATCATAGTTTAGAAAAAAAATTTCACCAAAGTAAGTTAAATATTAACTGAATGATATTATTTAAATTTTAAAGTATAAATAATAGCCTGAGCCTGGGTTAGGGAGTATGAATAAATAACATACATGGAATACAAGATTTTATGATTAACGATGTTAATGAACATTATAATCAGTTTAAGGTTAACAATTGCACCCTTATATTATTAAGCTAGACCAAGTCTAAAAATACAGAAACACATAGATGTTAATCCAGAAAATAAAAACGAGAAACTTCTGAAATTTGATTACTGCCACACATACAGAATCAATAGGGAGTTCAAGAGTAGTTGGCATTAAATTACACTTACAGGCTTTTGAACTAATACATTTTTAACATATTTGGGGGAATCAATAGAAATATTTTAAAGTCATTTTAATTGCAGTTATGATATTACTCTAAAATTGGATTTTGACAATATAAAAGTGGAAAAAGAAAGAAATAAACTTCAACTTTGTAGGCAAAATATGGATCATGATTTTGCTGTCAGATGGATAGAGCCATCAATCAAAATAAGAAAATAAAAATAGAGCATGATTTTTGTTAGAAAATATCAGGTGAAGTTTTGCCTAAGGATCAGTCATGAGTATAGTTTTACAGATCACTTAAATTGTTCACCACTACACAACTGCTAAATTATGTAGTATAATTTCAATCCTTTTATTGGCTAATCTACCACTTTTAATCATATAATTCTGCCTCTCAATCTCATCTGGGAGAATAAAATTAAGTTGATATTAGCATATAACAAACTATTACAATGAATTGAGTTTAACTAAATATACTAAATACAAATTACTTTATTCCAAAGAAGTGCATGCAAATGAATGGATGCAGAGTGAACTGAAGGTCAGAAGCAATGCTTTCCCTATTCTTCAAGAACACACGTGAAATAGAAGTATAGCGCTTCCCAAGCCAAACTCACTGCTTCATGGAATATGTGTGGACTTTTCTTATGTAGTGATTCATATTTCTAAACATTTCAAAATGTTTTATAAACCAAAACACCTTGGGGAAGATAGTTTCAGCTGTATCTGTTTTTATAAATAATCTGGATATTTTGTTTGCTTGTGTAGTCTTGCTAATTTGTAAGCATGATAGAGTAGCAACCTCATTTTGTAAAAAATGCAAGAACTATAATTTTATACTCTCTGCTAAGCATAAATATGGTAAACGGAGTGCCATATGGCCCATCATTATAAAAGTTAGTATTTCCACTTGCTTTGTAAATCTCTTCAATTTTATGGAGCATAGAAAGAAAACTAATTGCTAACTGAGGTCACCACATTCTCTCTCTGAAGCACTAAATATTCATGAGTTTACTATATTTTTTTAAGAGAAAAGTAAACTATATTTGTAAAGGGAGGCTAATATGACGTAGTTATTTTTTTTCTCAGTTTTTTTTTTTTTTTTTTCATGAGATGTGTGTTTACTGGACATCTAACAAAAAATTCATTGCTCTTTTCGGGAAAATTAGATGAATTTATTAAAAAGTACAAAGATGAGCATTTTTAGTAATCCAATGTAAATTAACTTTCACATAAATGAGGACTTACAGAAAACCAATATTAAGCTCTTTATAAAACTGTATAAACTCATTTAGCTTTGCAAGTATTACATTTTTCTTGGATATTCCTTCAGCCAGCAATTAATTTTAATCACACAAATAACATTTATTTTGTAAGGCTATTTTCTTTTCTATTAATTTTACCAGTATGCACTGATATGCATCATAATAAAGGAAATATCATCACATAGAGTCTTTTACTTAAGGCAATAAAATTGTTTCTATTGCTTACAAACAATTACTGATGATTTTGTTTCTGAGTATAGTTGTAATAAATATGAAGCCAAAATATTTTAGAAAAGCTATAATATAAATTTTAATTTACAAATAGAATAATTCTTCAGACTGTGATGGTAGTAGCAGTGGTGGTAGCTCAGTGTGTGCGAGTTTGCGTCTGTGTCCTAAAAATTGGCAATAATTTAATGAGTAACTTATTATTATAAGAACTTACAATAATTGATTATCTGCATTTTAGTAATGTTATTTTGAAAATGTAGCATTTTAAATAGCAAAGGTATATTGCAGTAATTTACTTTTCATTGCTTTTATTTTGTTTCAAAAGTCTTCCATTTTATTTGTATCCTTTTGTTTGAAAGAAAGTGTATATATTCATAGTCACCACTAACACACACATGTCAATGTAAGATAATGAAAATAGATACTCATGTTAATATTATATCCAAGTTTTAGATCAGCTAACACCATACATGAAAAAACTACATGAAAGTTAAGACCTCAAAAATAAATAAAAATTTCTGCCAATTTAGAATATTTTTCAGTACTACAGAGTCATTAAAATAATTGCTATAAAAGATTTTTTGTTTAAACTGTTAAGTGATTTGTTTTTCAAACTGTGGAATGCTTGATAAACTAGTATCTCCTGCACTCTACTATAAATACTGTAATTAGCATAAGAAATAATTTTATGGTAAATTCCATCATTACTTGATACCCTGTGTCAATTATTATAAGTGAGAAAAATCCATATTATTAGGTAGTGCAGACAAGGGTGTTCTGAGATTGATATAGTTGGTAATCATCCTGAGAGTTGCCAGAATTGGTAAGTAGGCTTGTGTTTGTTAGGCATGGAATATTTCCAAAAAAATAACAAAAGGTAAAAGACTTTTCTGAATTATTGATTAAATGATTTTTTTAATTAAATTTATTGGTGGCATTTTTTTCTTTTCAAATAAACTACATTCCATTTTTCCTTTTCCTAAGATTAAACGAAATGCATCTAATTTCTGACAACAGATACCTTCAATGTTTGCTTAAAATATGAAATTTCACATTTCAATTTATCTTCTTCCATAAATTGCATTTGAGAATAAAACTTTGTGGATGAAGCACTTAGAAAGAAATCTTGTTCAGCAATACAGCTCTTTAAAGGTTATATTTACAGAAACTGGCCACCCATTTGTGCATGAATGCAATACAATTTGCAAAGTGCCAGGAAATGCACTAAGGTTCAGAATGCACAATGAGGGGCAAAGGGGCAGAAGAGAACACAGCCCCTGCCTGCATAAAGATTGCACTTTAGTGCACTAATCAGATAAACACAAAACTTTAAAAACAAATCTTCAGTTGATACAAATGACATGTAGAAACCTAAACAGCACTGTAAGAAGCTAGTATAGAAAACTATGACTGGAACCCATCAGACCATTTTAACAAGCTTGCTGCAGATACTCAAAATGTATTTTTCCATTTTTTTAATGAGACTAAGTTCAAATAGTTCTGTGCCTTCATGAACTTAGTTCATGATTTTCTAACCTGACACACCAGTTTGAATTAGAATAACCAATTATGTATATTTTAGCAAGAAGTTATTTATATGCATTGGCCCCAAAGTCTGTATCTAACGGTAATAATTTCTATATTATCATTTCAGAACAATAAGAAAAATGTATGTATAAAAGAGTATATGTCTCCACTTAGTCTCATATCTTGAACTCTGAAAGGCACCAAAAATTGAGTTTTGACTTATTAAAACCATGTTCCAGTACACTTCTTAAATCTAATATAATTCAATGAGAATAGAATTTAGTGAAACAGAAATAATAAATTATTTAAAACCTAGAGTTATACTGAATAGAACCCTGAAAATCCCCTGAGGTGATTCATAGGATCCCAAAATAATGTATTTTTTCAAAATAGGGAAGACTGGTACATCACTTTTATATACATTCACCATTGTAATTTGCATTGTATATTTGAGTGCTGATTGCTGAACAGCTAGCTAACATCTGATGATAAAAATTTTAAAACTCAGGTGGCAGACAACATTTTCCCTGATTTTGTGATAAAAAGGGAATTGAACAACTTCTTTATTACATAGTGATCAAATGGGATATTTTAATTTTCTTTGAAACCTTGTATTGGATACCAAATAAAATTAGAAATTTATACTGAGACTATAACAAATTATAATGCTCAATGCATACCAGAAAAAAATTATTATTTAGAGACATAGCAATGTAATTTAAGAATTAAGCACATTAAGCAAAGATATATTGTAAATCCAAAAAACAATAATACACAAAGATAGATAATCACGCCTCAGAACTTAATCTCTACCCATACAAGCAGGATAAATTTTTGGTATTATTTATTCATTTATCATATATAAGCCTAGTAGCATTCTAGAAATGTACTTTTTATTTAAGCTTGAAATATTTGTGTTAGAATAAAATATTGATTATTAATAAGACAAATTACATGTTATAATTCTACTTGTTTCGTTAAACTTCTACTTGCTTTTAAGGAAAAATACAATAAGTATCCAGTGCATAAGACAAATTAAAAAATGCTGCTACTATCTGAAAAAAATTTTATTTTTAATTTTATTATTCATTTCACTAAGACTCATTTTGAAAAAAAATACATGCCTTAATCTCATTTATCTAATTATAATCTTTATAAATTACATGATTTTTCTAAAAAATAAATTAACAGTATATATATGTTCATATATATATATATGTATCTCAAGAACTGAAACTATTTATAATTATAATGCAGTAATTCCATTTCTATCAAATTTCCTAGGTAAATATTATCAGCTATTTGTGTACAAAGACCTTAATAAAAATGTTATTTTTACTCTACATTATATAAATATACAGAACAAGAACAAAGTTTGAACATGCTTGTGCCACTAAACTATATCATAAGATTGGATAAATTGATACGCAATGTCACTATTGTTTTTTTTTTTTAATTTAGTTATTTATTTAGTTATTCATAATGCACAAGTATAGCATCTTTATACATACAACTGCTTATATACAAAGTATATATGTACCATTCAGATCTTCAATAATGCATTTAGGATAATGATATCCATCTCATTCAACCACTAATTTTTTTTTCTTCCCCCCTCCCTCCCCCCTTGCTCCCTCCCTTCCTCTCCCTTTCCTTTGACCATTCTAGTGTTCCTCTAATCCTATGTAACCCCATCCAACAACACTGTGAACTAGCCTCCTTATATCAGAGAAAACATTCGGTATTTGGATTTTTGATATTGACTAATTTCACTTAGCATTATATTCTCCAACTTGATCCATTTATCTGCAAATGCCATTATTTATTCTCTCTTATTGTTGAGTAAAATTCCATTTTGTATATATGCCATATTTTCTTTATCCACTCAACTACTGAGGGACATCTAGGTTGGTTCCACAACCTAGCTATTGTGAATTGTGCTGCTATAAACATTGAAGTGGCTGTGTCACTGTAATATGCTGTTTTTAAGTCCTTTGGGAATAGACCCTGGAGTGAGATGGCTGGGTCATAGGGTGGTTCCATTCCCATTTTCCCAAGAAATCTCCATATTGCTTTCCATAGCGGTTGCACCATTTTGCAGTCCCACCAGCAATGTATGAGTGTGCCTTTTTCCCCACATCCTCTCCAATATTTATTGTTGTTTGTGTTCTTCATAGCTGCCATTCTGACTGGAGTGAAATGAAATCTTAGAGTAGTTTTGATTTGCATTTCTCTAATTGCCAGTGATGTTGAGCATTTTTTCATGTATTTGTTGATTAAATGTGTATCTTCTTCTGAGAAGTGTCTTTTCAATTCCTTAGCCCATTTATTGATTGGGTTATTTGCTTTTTTGGTGTTAAGTTTTTTGAGTTCTTTATATATTCTAGAAAATAGTGCTCTATCTGATGTGCATGTATTAAATATTTGTTCCCAATTAGTTGGCTCTCTATTCACCTCACTGATTGTTTCTTTTGCTGAGAAGAAGCTTTTTAGTTTAAATCTATCCCATTCATTAATTCTTGGTAATAGTTCTTGCACTACAGGATTCTTATTAAGGAACTTGGGGCCTAATTTAACATGTTGGAAATTGGAGCTTAATTTTTCTTCTATTAGGCGTATTTTCTCTGGTCTAATTCCTAGGTCCTTGATGCACTTTGAATTGAGTTTTGTGCATGGTGAGAGATAAGGGTTTAATTTCATTTTGTTGCATATGGATTTCCAGTTTTCCCAGAACCATTTGTTGAAGAGGCTATCCTTTCTCCACTATACATTTTTGGCTCCTTTGTCTAATATAAAATAGCTGAAATTATATGTATTAGTCTCTGTGCCCTCAATTCTGTACCATTGGTACACCAGTCTGTTTTGGTGCCAATACCATGCTGTTTTTGTTACTATTGCTCTATAGTATAATTTAAAGTCCGGTATGGTGATGCCCCCTGCTTCATTTTACTTGCTCAGGATTACTTTGGCTATTCTGGGTCTCTAATTTCTCCAGATGAATTTCATGACTGCTTTTTCGATTTCTTTGAAAAATGACATTAGAATTTTGATTGGAATTGCATTAAATCTGTATAATGCCTTTGGTAGTATGGACATGTTGACAATATTGACTTTACCTATCCAAGAGCAAGGTAGGTCTTTTCATCTTCTGAGTTCTTCTATGATTTCTTTCTTTAGTGTTCTATAATTTTCATTACAGAGGTCTTTCACCTCTTTTGTTAAGTTTATTCCCAGGTATTTTATTTTATTTTTTTTGATGCTATTGTAAATGGGGTAGTTTTCATCATTTCTCTTTCAGAGGCTTTGTCACTGATGTACAAAAATGCCTTTGACTTATGGGTATTGATTTTGTATTCTGCTACTTTGCCAAATTCATTTACTAGTTGTAAAAGTTTCCTGGTAGAGTTTTTTGGTTCTTCTAGGTATATTATCATGTCATCAGCAAATAGTGCTAATTTGAGCTCTTCTTTTCCTATCTGGATCCCTTTAATTTCTTTCATCTGTCTAATTGCTCTGGCCAGAGTTTCCAGTACTATGTTAAATAGCAGTGGTGAAAGGGGGCATTCCTGTCTTGTTCCAGTTTTTAGAGGGAATGCTTTCAATTTTTCTCCATTTAAGATAATGTTAGCTCTGGTCCTTGCATAAATAGCTTTTATAATGTTGAGATATGTTCATAATATTCCTAGTTTTTCCAGTGTTTTGAAAATAAAGGGGGGCTGTATTTTGTCAAATTCTTTTTCTGTGTCTATTGAGATAATCATATGATTTTTATCTTTAAGTCTATTGATGTGATTTATTATGTTTGTTGATTTCCGAATGTTGAACCAGCCTTGCATCCCTGGAATAAACCCCACTTGATCGTGGTTCACTATCTTTTTGATATGTTTTTGTATCCGATTTACCAGAATTTTGTTGAGGATTTTTGCATTTATGTTCATTACAGATATTGGCCTGAAGTTTTCTTTTTGGGATGCGTCTTTGCCTGGCTTTGGAATTAATGTAATATTGGCCTCGTAGAAAGAGTCTGGAAGAGGTCCCTCTTTTTCTATTTCTTGAAATAGTTTGAAGAGCATTGGTATTAGTTCTTCTTTGAAAGTCTTGTAGAACTCGGCTGTAAACTCATCAGGTCCTGGACTTTTCCTTGTTGGTAGCTTTTTGATGACATCTTCTATTTCTCCGCTTGTAATCGATCTGTTTAAATTTTGAATAGCCTCCAGATCCAGTTTAGGCAAATCATATGACTCTAGAAATTTGTCAATGCATTCAGTATTTTCTATTTGATTAGAGTACAAGTTTTCAAAGTAATTTCTAATTATCTTCTGTATATCTGAGGTGTTTGTTGTGATATTCTCTTTTTCATCACGAATGTTAGCAATTTGAGTTTTTTTCTCTTCTTCTTTTTGTTAGCATCGCTAAGGGTCTGTCAATTTTGTTTATCTTTTCAAAGAACCAACTTTTAGTTTTGTCAATTCTTTGAATGGTTTCCTTAGTCTCAATTTCATTAATTTCTGCTCTGATTTTAATTATTTCCTGTCTTCTGCTGCTCTTGGTGTTAATCTGTTCTTCTTTTTCTAGTGCTTTGAGGTGTGATGTTAAGTCATTTATTTGTTTTTTTTTTTTTTTTTTTCCTTTTAAGGAATGAACTCAGTGCAATGAATTTTCCTCTTACTACTGCCTTCATAGTGTCCCAGAGATTTCTATACGATATATCTGTGTTCTCATTTACCTCTAGGAATTTTTTGATCTCCTCTTTGATGTCTTCTTCAACCCCTTAGTCATTCAGTAGCATGTTGTTTTGCTTCCAGTTGTTGGAGTAGTTTTTCTTATTCCTTGTTTTGTCATTGATTTCCAATTTCATCCCTTTATGGTCTGATAGAATGCAGGGTAGTATATCTATTTTTTTATATTTGCTGAGAGTTGCCTTGTGTCATAATATATGGTCTATTTTGGAGAAGGAGCCATGTGCTGCTGAGAAAAAAAGTGTATTCTTTTACTGAGGGATGAAATATTCTATATATGTCCGTTAGGTCTAAGTTATTAATTGTTTTAAGGAGGCCTAAGATATCTTTGTTTAGCTTTTGTTTGGATGATCTATCCATTGGTGAGAGAGGTGTGTTGATGTCCCCTAGAATAACTATGTTGTGGTCAGTTTTACTCTTGAACTTGAGAAGAGTTTGTTTGATGAATGTAGGTGATCCATTATTTGGGGCATATAGATTTATGATTGTTATATCCTGTTGATGAATAGTTCCCTTAAGTAGTAAGAAATATCCATCTTTGTCCCCTTTGATTAGCTTTGGCCGAAGTCTACTTTATTTGAAATGAGAATGGAAACCCCTGCTCACTTCCGCAGGCCATGTGAGTGATAAGACTTTTCCCAGCTTTTCACCTTCAGTCTATTGATGTCTTTTTCTATGAGGTGTGTTTCTTGTAGACAGCAAATTGTTGGGTCATTTCTTTTAATCCATTCAGATAATCTGTGTCTTTTGAATGGCGAGTTAACATTCAGGGTTATTACTGAGATGTGATTTTTATTCCCATCCATTTTTATTTGTATTATGATCTTTTGCTTGATTTGGTTTCTCTTCTGGTTGGTATTTCCCTTAGTTTAATATCTCCCTTTGTTGATTTTCATTGTTATTTTTCTTTTATTCTTCATGAAAAATGTTGCCAAGGATGTTCAGAAGTGCTGGCTTTTGAGATGCAAAATCTTTTAACTTTTGCTTGTCGTGGAAGGTTTTTATTTCATCTTCGAATCTAAAGCTCAGTTTTGCTGGACATAAGATTCTTGGTTGACATCCCTTTTCTTTCAGAGCTTGAAATATGCTATTTCAGGATCTTCTTGCTTTTAAGGTCTGGGTAGAAAAATCTGAGCATAGTATGATTGGTTTCCCCCTATATGTAATCTGCTTCCTTTCTCTTGTGGCTTTTAATATTCTCTCCTTGCTCGGTATATTAGGCAGTTTCATTATAATGTGTTTTGGTGTGAATCTGTTGTGATTTTGTATGTTTGGTGTTCAGTAAGCCTCTTGAACTTGGTTTTCCCATTCATTCCTCAAGTTTGGAAAATTTTCTGTAATTATTTCATTAAATAAATTACTCATTCCTTTGGCTTGATACTCTGCCCCCTCCTCTACCCCAATCACTCTTATGTTTGGTCTTTTTATGTTGTCCCATAATTCTTGAGTGTTCTATTCTTGGTTTCTTACCATTTTTGCTGTGTAATCTAGATTTTTCTCTAGGATATATATTTTGTCTTCATTGTCTGAGGTTCTTTCTTCCAAGTGATCTACTCTGTTAGTGATACTTTCAATTGAGCTTTTATTTTGGTTTATTACTTCTTTCATTTCTGGAATTTCTGTTTGGTTTCTCTTTAGAGCCTCTATCTCCCTATTGAAGTAATCTTTTACTTCCTGTATTTGTTCATTGAGTTCTTTGTCAAAATGATCTTTCGCCACCTGTATTTGCTCCCTCATCTCATTTTTGAGTTCATTCTTAAGTTCCACAAACATTTGGAATATATAATTTCTAAATTCCATCTCTGGCATTTCACCAACTGTGCATGCCATGGAATCTACTGAGGAGATGTATTTATTAGTTTGTGTCACTTTCTTCCCTTGTTTCTTCATATTGCTTGTGCGTCTATTCTTCCTGCACTGTGGGATCTTGACTATTTTGATTTTATCTTAAAACCTTACGTTGCTCTTGTAGTACAATGGTATCAGATCCCCTTATGTTTCCTTTACACTTTAAAATCAAACACTTTCTATTCAGAGAATCCAAGTTTGATCACAATGTACAGATTTAGTTAACCCAGATATTATTTCCAATTTACTCTGTACGCTTCTCATGGGGTTTTATAGTTTCAAGTAATGGACACAGAGGTGATATGTTTAGGAAGAAGGAAGTGAGTGTATTGACTTGTTCTTTCTTAGAAAGTATGAAAAGAGAGTTCTATGGAAGTGGTTTAGTATCAGCAGACGAGAGAGGAAAGAGAATGGAGTGAATGATTAGGTGGAAAGACCAATTTATATATAAACCTACCTTATGCAGAGGTTGAGAGAAGAAATAAAGAAAGATGGAAAATAAAAAAAAAGAAGAAAAAAAAAATGACCGAGGAGTAGAAATTAGTGTAAGAGAGAGGAGAGAGTGAGTCTAGAAAATAGAGAATAAACTATATATAACACCACTTTGCTATATATTTCAATTGTACCCATTCTAAAAATCCCAATTTCTGTGTATAACTTGTTTTTGCGTCTGTTGAGTATGCAATGGCAGGGTGTAAATAGGGAAGATGAAGGAAGAAGAAAAAATACAAAAGTGAGAAGGAAGAAAAGAAAGAAAGAAAAGAGGAGCAGAAGCAAACAAACACACTGTCAATCAAAACAAAAACAAAGCAAAAACAAACAAACAAAAAAAACCCCTAAGAAACAACAAAACAAACAAACAAACAAAAAGAAAAACATTGAACCCAGGAACAAGTCTCAAACAAAATGGACCCTTGGAAGCCCTTCTTTTTTCCCTTCCAGTTTAAGCCAATTGACCCGGATCATGTCCAGTCAGCAATCCTGTTAGTGGAGTCAAGGCTGCACCTTTGGCCACTTGCAGAATGGCACAGTGGAGGAGTGGAGGGGGCTTATCCTCAGGTTGGGCCCTGCGTGCAGCAGCTGGGAGCTGCCACTCTGGGTCCTGGAGGCCAGGCAAACTGGCAGCTGGTTCTCTCTTTCTGGGCGGACGGGCTGGAGCCTACCTGTTGTTCTGGTCGCAGCTGGGCAGGTCACACAACCCCCAGGAGTGGAGGAGGTCCTTCCCCAGGTCTGGCCCTGTGTGCAGCAGCAGGGATCTGCCACTCTGGGCCCTGGAGGACAGGCACACTGGCGGCTGGGTCTCTCTTTCCAGGCAGGCGGGTGCCTACCTCTTGCTCTGGTCGCAGCTGGGCAGGTCGCACTCCCGCTGGGAGTGGAGGAAGCCTTTCCTCAGGTCTTGTCACTATTGTTTTTAATTTTCATTTATTTCAATATCAACATTAAGTTGGCATAGTATTTGTTCTCTGAATTTTGAAATTTTTATCATTGTTTCCCATGTATTCATTATTATATGTCATATTACGTGGTTACATATAATAAATCTAAAACTTCAAAATTAAATTTATCAACATTTTTATTGAAAAATAAGAAATAAGCCCATATTAAGTGATGTCTATGTTTGAATTGCAAAGAAAATATTGCACATATGTATAAAATTTATAAATTAAAAATGTGTACTCTTAACTTTTTAATTGACACATAGTATTTGCCCACATGCTGTGCAGTGTGAACATTTTTAATATAATAAACAGATTAGGGCAACAGGCACATCTATTTTCTAAATGTATGTACACCTTTTCCAAGTTTAATATTATTTGTAACAGGTTCTATAATATGATATTTAGCATGTATAATTTATAATGCATGGATATTAACATTTAAGTATTCTTAGATAATCTCAAATATTTTTAATTTTATTTTTATATGTACTTATTAGTTATACATGATATTAGAATGTATTTTTACATGTTATACATATATGGAGTATAACTTCTCATTTTTCTGGTTGTACTTGGTGTAGAATTACATTGGTCTTACAATCATATATGCATATGGGATATTAATGTCCTATTCATTTTAACATCTTTCTTATTCTCATTTTCCCCCTTTATCTGCATTCCCCTTCTTCTACTCCAAAGTACCTCTATTTTTCCTTAGGCTCCCAACCCTTATTGTGAATTATCCTCCACTTATTACCCACTTATTACAGGAAACATTTGGCCTTTGGTTTTCTGGTATTGGCTTATTTCACTTAGCATAATATTCTCCACCCATGCATTTACCAGCAAATGCCATAATTTTATTCTTCTTTAAGGCTGAGTAATATTCCATTGTGAATATATACCACAGTTTCTTTATTCATTTTTCTGTTGAAGGACACCTAAATTGGTTCAATAGTTTAGCTATTGTGAATTTAGCTGCTTTAAACATCAATGTGGCTGTGTCACTCTAATATGCTGATTTTAAGTCCTTTGTGTTTAAACCCAGGAGTGGGATCCATGGGTCAAATGGTGGTTCCATTCCAAGTTTTCTAAAAAATCTCCATCTTGCTTTCCATAATGGTTGTACCAATTTGCAGCTCCACCAGCAATACGTATGTATCTTTTCCCCCACATCCTTGCCAATATTTATTGTTGCTTTTATTTCTTGATAATTGCTATGCTGACTGGAGGGAAATTTTTTCTTGTATTTGTTGATTGATTGTATTTCATCTTCTGTGAAGTGTCTCTTCAGTTCCTTAGCCCATTTATTGGTTGAGTTATTTGTTTTTTTGGTGTTAAGATTTTTGAGTTCTTTTTATATCCTGGAGATTAGTGCTCTATCCGAGGTTCATGTGGTTAAAGATTTTCTCCCATTCTGTAGGCCTTCTCTTCATGTTATTGTTTCCTTTACTGTGAAGAAACTTTTTAGTTTGATACCATCTCTTTTATTGATTCATGATTTTACTTCCTGGGCTTTAGAATCCTTGTTAAGGAAATCAGTTCCTAAGCTGACATGGTGGAGATTTGAGCCAAATTTTTCTTCTATTAGGAGCAGGGTCTCTGTTGGGGTGTCTAAGTCCTTGATCCACTTTAAGTTGACTTTTGTACATGGTGAGAGAGGTTAAATTTCATTTTGCTACATTCAGATTCCAGTTTTCCCAGCACTGTTTGTTGAAAATGCTATATTTTCTCTAATGTATGTTTTTGGTACCTTTGTCTAGTATGAGATAACTGTGTTTATGTGAGTTTGTCTCTGTGTCTTCTATTCTGTATCATTGATCTATGTGTCTGTTTTGGTGCCAATACCACATCATTTTTGTTACTATGGCTCTGTAGAATAATTTTAGGTCTGGTACTATGATGCCTCCTCCTGCACTTTTCTTGTTAAGGATTGCTTTGGATATTCTGGGTCTCTTATTTTTCCAAAGATTTTCATGACTAATTTTTCTATTTGTATGAAGAATTTCATTGAGATTTTAATAGGGATTGCATTAAATCTGTATAACACTTTTGGAAGTATGGCAATTTTGACAATGTTAATTCTGCCTATCTAAAAGCATGGGAGACCTATTTCTTTCTTTAGTGTTCTATAGTTTTCATTATAGAGGTCTTTCACATTAGTTGTTAGATTAATTCCCAAATATTTTATTTTTTCAGGCTATTGTGAATGGGGTAATTTTCATAATTTTTCTTTCAATAGATTCATTACTGATGTATAGAAACGCAATTGATTTATGGGTGTTAATTTTAACACCTGCTACTTTGCTGAATTCATTATTAGTTCTAGAAGTTTTCTGGTGGAATTTTTTAGATCTTCTAAATATAGAATTATGCCATCAGCAAATAATGATAGTTTGAGTTCTTCTTTTCCTATTTGTATCCCTTTAAATTTTTCTTCTGTCTAGTTGTTCTGGCTAGTTCCAAGAATGGAAACAGACAGTACTGAAATACAGAAGATAATCAGAAAATATTTTGAAATTTATATACACTAAAATAGAACATCTTGAAGATATTGACAAATTTCTAGAGACATATGAAATGTCCAAACTGAATCCGGAGGACATACACAATTTAAACAGAACAATTCCAGAAAGGAAATAGAAGACACCATCAAAAGCCTACCAGACATATTCTCAGCTGAGTTTTTCAGACCTTCAAGGAAGAATTAACACCAATACTCCTCAAATTATTCCATTAAATAGAAAAAGAGGGAACCCTTCCAAACTCATTTTATGAATCTAGTATCACCCTGATACCTCAACCAAAGACACATTATGGAAAGAAAACTTCAGACCAATATCCTGATGAACATAGATGCAAAAATTCTTAATAAAATTCTGGCAAATTTCATACAAAAACATATTAAAATGATAGTGCACCATGATTAACTGGGGTTCATCCCAGGGATGCAAGGTTGGTTCAATGTATGGAAATTAGTAAATATAATTCATCACATCAATAGACAAACACGAGAATCATATGATCATCTCAATAGACACAGAACAAAAATTTGACAAGATACAGCACACCTTCATAACCAAAACACTAGAAAAACTAGGAATAGTAGGAACATAACTCGACATTATAAAAGCTACATATGCTAAACCCAAGACCAACATCATTCTAAATGGAAAAAAAATTGAAAGCATTCCCTCTAAGAACTGGAACAAGGCAAGGATAGCCTCTTTCACTAATATCAAAATATAAATAGTGTTTTTTTTTATTTTTACAATGCCTTTTACTTAAAATTTGAATAGCAAATTTATATAATTGCTATAATTAAAGACAAGATTTAATGTAATAAACATTTTTTTTTAAAAAAATGGTTAAATAAAACCAGAGTATTTCAATTGTGAGAAAAAACTATTGAATATTATAATTTACACTATAATTTGATATTGTTTTTTATTATTTTATTTTATTTTAAAAATTTTAATTTGTTATATATGACAACAGAATGCATTAGAATTCATATGACACATATGGAGTATAATTTTTCA
Source organism: Tamias sibiricus (assembly GCA_025594165.1). NCBI lineage: Eukaryota > Metazoa > Chordata > Mammalia > Rodentia > Sciuridae > Tamias > Tamias sibiricus. Next base: position 30,109,757 of record CM046665.1, read on the forward strand.
TATCTCTGGTTATATACAAAATAGAGCTGATATTGTTTATTTTTAAACACAGAACTAAATGGTCATCACAAACTTAAAAATTGAAATGTCAACATTCTATTCACAAACACTTCCATATAAATAAGAGCATATTTCATGAATGACTATTAGGAAAGGATATTTTCAATAAGTTTTGAGAAGATTTTGCTTTAAAAAAGCCACTCTATTGAGGCATAGTTGGTATACAAAAAGCTTAATGTATAATTTTTAAAAAAATTGAGATCTAATGTTTAAAATCCTTTGGTATGTTCAGTGAACCATAAGTCATCTACTTCCTAGGAAACCAGACCTTATAACATACTTCAATTGCTTTCTGTGCATGAAAACAATTTACCTACTTCAGTATTCAATAGCTTACAATGGTAAAGAAAACAATTTTCAGATTTTCAATAAATAATCATCATTGGAGTTCTGAAAATGCAACCTGATTTAGTTGCTTCTGGCAATTAAAACTTGTTCTTGGTGTGAAAAATAAAGTTGTGAATACATTAATATTTTCAATGATATTAATCCTCTAAAAGCTGTAACTAAATAACAAAACATATTTTCCCCGATTTTCACTTTGAGAAAATCTACTTACCCAATGTATTTGTCATATTTAACCGTAAGTATGTTATTAATAAAAGTAAAGAAATTTTCAGAGAAATAAAGAAAAAGGACAGTTCTAAAATATACATAATTGTTCAAATAGATGAAGTTATATGTCCTTGACAAATATAAACTCTCTCACTAAATATTAAAAATTAATCTTGAGCTCTGGATCTCACCTGTGTATTAGCTAAATAGTTGAGTTTCAGTCTAGGCATTACTGCCATTGTTGAGAATTGAAATATAGTCTATATTTAGGCAACTTGATAAATTTAGCATCTGTGCTTTTTTTCTGTTAGTCTTTTGAAAAGAGGACTTCTTATGATATTTAAGTAATTTACAACAAAGTGCATGATATGAATTTAATAATAAAATATTTATGGAAATAGATTTCATATATATATGCAAAAATAAGTGAATAAATCCTTATGAGTGAGTCATGAAAGGAAACTTGAAAATAATGCTATTTCCTAGTATTGTCTGAATAGATAATCTGGTTGTCAATTTAGATGTCATAAATCCTAAATTAACATTTTTAGACATCAGTTTAGTGTTCTAATTAATAATGATTTCTTTCTAGAAACGTATCTCTTATAAGCATAGGTCAGTTGGTAAATAAATCACTGTATATGTGTGTGAATGTTCTTAATTGTTTTTCTTTATTCATTATGTTAATTTCACTCAGCTCATTGTAACTGAATCACATTAATACATTTGTTCTAATCATATAGTCATTGTGTGGTAGTTTTTAATTACATGGCATTATTTGCTTATTAAATTTTGAAATGAGTTAGAAAATATAGAGAGAGTTTAAAAAACATTTTTCCCCCAAATTCATTGCTAAGTTCCTGTTCCATTATACTATTAGATGCATTTGGCCCATGATAATTAAAATGACTCATAGAAGTCATGGACATTCTATTTTATTATCTCAAATATGTAACATAGCAACAACTCCATGTATCTTATCCAATACCAATATTTTACAAAATAAAATATAAATTCTTTTGATATCTTTGCTCAAAGGAACTCTCAACGTATCACTTTCACTAGTCTCTGCAGACTGTCAGGATTTTCTTGGTAACAAAAAGTTTCCAAAGGTCAAATAGTGTACATAATTTTTATCATAAAAAAATCTATATTTTCTTTGGCCCAATGTTCAAAAAATTAGTAGGTAGATTCCAATAATTATTTACAATTCATACATTACAAAATTTTAATTGATCCTCACATGCATTAAAGTATTAGTTGACCAGAGGTTGGAAAATGCAAGAAAGACTATTTGTCTGATTAGAAGAAGAAGGTTGTGTTTAGACTCTGGTTCCAAAAATGTTAAAAGAGCAACTGTTACCTAAGTTCTATAGACATTCTTTAAAATTAACTTAAAGTTGTCATTAGGAGAAAAGATCTGGGAAGATTATTTGAATAAGAAAACAAATTCCTTTATCACAGTTTTCCCAAATAAGTCAGGGAACATGGAAATACCCCAGAGGCAGAACCAGGAAGCAAGTTTGCCTTCTGCAGGTGAGGTGGAACATATCTTGATTAATGAACTTTTGTGGACCAAATAGCAACAATTGGTGTATAGAAATTAATGCAACTTAAAACTTCCTAGTCTTTTCAAACTTCATAATTGCATTTGAAAATACCTATGTGATTATGTGTGTGTGTGTTTGTGCATATGAGGAATGGTATATGTAGTCATTTAAAAACAATTAGCAAAATGCCAGTTATAACATGGTTTAGAGGGAAAATATGGTTGTTAAAATAAACATTTTGGAAAAATAAATTTAAGAAAATTGGAATATGCAAATTCTTCCCAACGTGTAAGCCGTAAGTGCATATTCACGTTGGGAAGGTTAGAAATTATATCAGAGCAGCATTCTTCACAAGCAATTATTTTTTGAGCACCACCTATGAATAAATGGTAAATGTTTGGTTAAAAATTACAGAGGTGATTTGATGAGTGAATGATTGCAGGGGTATTTTTGTGATAGTAAATTTCTGTACCATATTTGTACCAGTGTTTTAACTGAAAAGAACATCAAAGTTGTCATTGAAACTGGGTAGTTTTGAGTTTGAGCTTTGTTTTTGGCCTAGCAAAACTTCCCTTAGTTAATGGCTTAAAGTTTCAATTTATACTAAAGCAATAGAAAGGCTTTTGGTATTATTTACTTTTGCATTTTTTTAATATTTATTTTTTTAGTTGTAGTTAGACATAATACCTTTATTTTATTTATTTTTATGTGGTGCTGAGGATCAAATCCAGGGCCTCTCACATGCTAGGTGAGTGCTCTACTGCTGAGCTTCACAACCCAGGCCTACTTTTGCATTACTTTTAAAATTATGTACCATATTGTTTCCTTTTCAGAAAGATAGAGTAAAAAAAGCTCAAGTGGTTGAAAAATTCCTAAATCAAATAGGCCAGGAATACAGGATAGGGAGTTGGACAGCGAAGTTTATGTCTGTCTCTTCCTAACAGTTTCCACTGAATTCTAGCAAATCATTCTCATGTGTGAATGTAGTATCCTTCCTCATTGAAGCATAATGGTTTTTGATAAGTACCTGTAATACTCTGAAAATGTACTTTATTTGCTATCTTCTCCAGGTTAACTGATAGATATGAATAGATATGAATTAAGAAATGCTGTAAAAACACATGCCCTTTGGTAGTTAGCAAGCATCTATTTTGAAGCTATAATGCATCATGCACTTAAGTTTTCTTTTTGTAAGTATATGAATACTTTGCACAAAATTTGTAATATGATTAAAGATCAAAGCCCCCCCCCCCAATAAGAGCAGAATATCAAGTTAGCAAACATATAATTTAATGCATAATAATATATGTTAGAAAAACCTCAGTTTGGGCTGGGTTTGTGGCTCTGTTATTGCCATTTACCATGATGAGTCCTTGTTTCCCCAATGTTGAAGTATAATACAGAAGAAGCATGCTGAGGCAAGGGTAATGTGGAAAATGAAAGGTTTTATTAAAGGACAGCAGAAAAGACTTTCCCCCAGAGGAAGAAGGGGACTGAAAAGGCAGTAATCTGTGGTAAGGGGCAGTCCTCTCCCTTTTATATCTAAGGTCTTCTTTTGTTCTACCTATGTTTCTTTGCTTATTTCCTTCTTTCCTGCCTGTGATCGGAAAGCCAAAAAGTGTGAGACAGGTGGGCCCACGGGGGTGGGGAAGGAGTGATCTGGGAGGAAGGGCTTAGGGCAAGTTGATTAGCATTTCCCTTCTGGGAACTGCTAACCTTGGGGACATGAACATTTCAATCTCCCAATATTTTTTCAAATTTTTTTTCACTTTTTTTTCTCTTATGCTATATTGAAAATGCAAGCTGTAACTGAGACTGAAAGAGATATATATGCAAAGAATGCAAACAAAATTTGAAGCCTCGAATTAAATGTATAGAACAATGGTAGGGAAACAATTGTCAGTGCAAAAAGAAAAAAAAAAAAAATCAGTATAAGAATTACAAGCATTGTTCTGGTTTCCCAGGGCTCAGATCAACTCCATTTCCTTTATGGACTCCATTTTCTTTATTAGACTCGATATTAGACCTGATTTACTTAACTACACTTACTACCTATCTTTAAATCTGGCTTCAGCTCCATGGTACAGCACTTTCCTAGTATGCATGAGGCACTGGGTTAGATACTCAGTACCACATTAAAAAAAGAAAACACTAAATATACAAAATAAAGGTATTTTTAAAATCAAATTAAAAAAAGAAAAAAGAAAAACCTCAATTTACATATTTACCTGTGACCTCAACACTTAGCAATTGCATAACTTTGGATAAATTATTCAAACTCAAAAGGTTCACTTTTGTCATGTATGCAACTTGGATAATCATACCAAATTATAGTGGTAAGAAAAGAGTAATGCTTATACCTCAGTATGTGTGAATTTATACCAAATAACCTAATGCTTAGCAAAAATAGGGCAATCAAAAATTATTTTTACATTAATATCATCACATCTATGAAGAATATCTTCTAAAGTAAAAAGAAAATTTTAAGTTTTTTCTCTTATGCTACATTGAAAATGAAAGCTGTAATTGAGACTGAAAGAGATATATATGCAAAGAATGCAAACAAAAATTGAAGCCTTGAATTAAATGTCTAGAACAATGGTGGGGACACAATTGTCAGTGCAAAAAGAAAAAAAAAAAATCATTATAAGAAGGACAAAAATAAATAATGCTGAGGAAGAGGTCATGGAGAAGAAAATGCTTCATAATAGTCATGAAGATAGCTATAAAAATAATGCATACTTCTATTTTACAAATATGGAATGAAATTCAGAAATATTTTGTGACTTTCCCAAGGTTACCAATGATTGATAACTGAATAAGCTATTTCATAACTAAATTCAATTTCACTCTACTATATCAAACTAATTCATTTAATGATTCCATATTCTGAACATTAACCACACCTACGTTTTAGATTAAATGTGTTAGATGAACACCTTAATTTTAAAAATACTTACACAACATTTCTGTTCTTTATTTTATCAATAACTAGGCTTCTGTTCTTTTATCCCCTTACTTGTAGCCCAAAAGAAAGTATTGCGAACCATCTTATCAATTCATTTTCATACATTTTTTCCTTCTGGTGTATTTACTTATAAGTTTCTGGTATCACCTGGAATAAAACTATTGTATGTTCAAATATAATTGTTTTATAACTAGATTAGGTTGTTAATTGGGCTTTTAAAAGCCTTATTGTGTAAAACTGCCTATTTCTATAGTTTGCTCCATTTAGAAAAAAATATAAATATAATTGGAATATGATCTGAAAGTAATCTAGAGTACTTCTATTTTCTTTCTTTCTTTCTTTCTTTTTTTTTTTTTTTTTTTTTTTTTTTTTTTTTTTTTTGGTACTGAAATTGAACTCAGGGGCACTTGAACTCTGGGCCACATCCCCAGCCCTTTTTTGTTTTTTATTTAGTGACAGAGTTTCACTGAGTTGCTAAGTGCCTCACTGTTGTTGAGGCTGGCTTTGAACTTGTGATCCTCCTGCCTCAGCCTCCCAAGTGCTGGGATTACAGGCATGCGCCACCACGCCTGGCTGGCTTTCTATTTTCTAATACTATGTTCTCTTCACATGTAAAATTATGATGGGAAAATTATGCTTATCATGCTTATCAAAAAGCTATTAGTAATGAATGAGGAAGTATTGCTCATTCACTGAAGGGTCAATGAAAATATATTTGTGAAGTTTTTGGTTTATATACATGTATTTTATTTTTAAAGGTAAATAGTATTCAGAGAATCATGCTTTGTTTTGCATTATGTTAAAAATATTGACACAGTTATCTAGATCTGGGTGTTTTTATATGGTAACTCATTATAAAATGTGATGTTCCAGAAATTTAGCTACTTATTTCATAAAGGAAAAGAGTAAGAGTCATTACTTTATCAATTAACAAATGTATTGAATTCTTCATACAATTGTCAAGGACTATTATAGTCACCAAATTATAGGGAGAATCATAGCTCACAATGGCCTATTACTTTGTTATATAGAGACCAAAATTTATTAATAATCCAGTGACCTGATAAAATAATTTAAGTTACTGGTAAGTTTAGTGAAAAATAACATCAATATCTGGAGCATAAGATTTTTGAGCTCGATCTGAGAAGATACTTTTTAACATTTTTATTTTAAGGTAGACCTATGATCTAAGGCCAAAACAATGAACAAAGCCAGTTGTGTGGAACATTTGAGGCCAGAGTTCTTCTAGGCCTGGGAAGACCTATAAGAGGATAGGAGCTTGGTGAGAGTGGTTCCCTTGGGAGGAAACGTGGGCCCTGGAATCACAGATACCAAAAGAGCCCAGACTGTGCAGGCCTGTGGGGCCCTGATAATTAATACATATTTTAGGGGCTAGGGATATAGCTCAGTTGATAGGGTGCTTGCTTCTCATGCACAAGGTCCTGGGTTCAATCCCCAGCACCACCCAAAAATAATAATAATAATACATATTTTAAGAATCATGGAAGACATTGGGAAGTATTGAGATACAGATAACATAATCTGCTTTATTATCTTAAATAAAGACAACACTTGCTGCTTAATAGACAATGTATTAAGAAAATAAATAAATTATACCATATTAAGAAAAAGAAATTCATGGCAGACCTTAACAGGAGATTTTAGGATAAATTATTTCATTAACTTTTAAAGAATACCACTTAGAGGAAAGATTGGCAGGATTGGTCAGTTACAAAATCTCAACAGTATTGATAATAACATTGGGAAACCTTACAAAGCCCCTGTTTTGTATCAGACACTCTCCATATATTGTTGTAGTTTTCTATTACAACAACCCTGTATTTGTGGAGGTGGCAGAACACAAATTGTGTACCTCGCTAGTCTTGCCTGTAATCACTAAGGGATAATTTATGACAGAGTTGCAGAGGGATATATCAGTTTGCCCAACTAATACAGTGGTAGGCAGATTGTCTCTTGGCCAAAGGACATTATTTACTCAGTTGTATAACTTTAAAAAGTTGAAAAGTGCTATCATTTTTTTCAGCATTTTCTAGGTGCCAGGAACTATGTGAAATGATTTATGTGCATTAATTCACTTAATCCTTGATAATTCAAGAGTTACATTTAGATATTAGTTTTATTCCCATTTTTTAGGAGAATAGAATAAACCAGAAAGAAACTAAATAAATTTTCCAAGGCTTTATAGCTAGAAATTTGCAGAAACAAGGTTCAAATCAAGCTGTCTAATTTTAACTTGCATGTTTAAATACTGCTCTGCTATAAATTCACTTCAGCATGAAATATAGTTTGTATTTTATCCTCATACATTGTCTATACAGGTGCATTTATAGGCAGAATACCTGGGCTGCGGACCTGAGAGCCCCTAGGAAAGTTCTGTTTATATAACAATTTTAGAAACTTGGTTAAAATTATACAAAATGGGAATATTAACAAATATGGCTTTGCAGGTGGGGAAAAAAGAGTCATAACAGAGTTAATAAGGTTGCGGAAGTTTCTAGAATCTGGCCTTCCTTGAACCTTCTTCTTTGCATAATCATATGGTACTAGGACCTAATTTATTTCAATTTTCTATAAGTGCTTTGACTATGCACATAAAAAAAGAGAAAGAATAAATCACCTTAGGCTACATTATTCAGCGATCACAATCAATACCCACATTTACAGTTTTTAATATCAAAAGATTTGTCAAGTTTATATTTACTGTATGTTTATTTTTTTTTTTTTTTTTTTTTTCTTATCCCAGGATAAAAGAAGAACTGCTTTTAGTGGGAACATTTTGAGCTGATAAAAACAATGGTAAAACTCAGCAATAACTCTTCAAGTTTCTTTTTAGACTGGCCTAAGTTGCTTTACTTACAACACTCTGGCTGAAGCATATCACACAGAAAAGGACAATATCACTGGAGCAGGCAGTATAATTCTTCTTTAGGGAATAGTAGGAGATACTTGGAAACAAAATACAATCAATAAGTGTCTATACTCTAAGCCATAAATACCAAATTACCCAATTCTAGTCCTCCTGTTTACAAAAAGACACTTACCTTCTCCCCAGGCTGAAAACCCACAATCCCATCCAATAATAATATCAATCTCTAAGTCCAGGATTGAGTGATGATATCCCTTTCTACCCAGGCATGGCTGACTATTGTGATACAGAGACCTATGAACAATAGCAATCTAAACAGGAAACAACCAATGTGTGGGGGGGGGTGACAATAACCTATCCAAATATAGGCGAAAAGCTCCAGGACTTTGGCCTTGGCAATGGTTATTTTGATATGAACTCAAAGGCAACCAAAGCAAAAACAGACAAGTGAGATTGCACCATGCAAAATGCTTCTGCACAGCAGAGGAAGCAGAAGAGTGAAGAAACAACTTACAGAATTGGAGAAAATATTTTCGAACCACATATTTGACAAGGAGTTAATTCCCAAAATATATAAGGGACTTAATAGCAAGGAAATGATGAAACTAAAATTTGGTAAATAATCTGAACAGACATTTCTTGAAAGAGTACATACAAATTCCAATATGTAATTTGAAAAACTACTGACCATCACTAATTCATCAGGGAATTGCAAATTAAAGTTACAGTGAAGATATCACCTCACACCTGTTAGACTGGCTACTACAGAAAAGACCAAAGATATGTGTTGCTGAGGACATGGAAAAGGGGAATACTGTATGTAGTTGGTAGGAGTATTAATTAATACAGCCATTACAGAAAATAGTATACAGTTTCCTCAAAAAATTAAATACACAATGACTTCATGATCCAGTGATATCAACACTGAGCATATATCCAAAGAAAATGAAATCAGTGTTGTCAACTGCCAATTTCACAATAGCTAAGATATGAAAACAAGTGTCCATCAGTGGATGAATAGGCAAAAAAAAGTGTGATTTTATACACACACAGACACACACACACACACACACACACACTTTTCAGCTATAAATACTCTTCAGCTTTAAGAAAGAAAGGAAACCCTGTCATTTGAAAAACATGGGTGAACGTGAAGACATCATGTTAAATGAAATAAACCAGACACAGATACACAGATAGACATGTACAGCTAGGTGTTTCTTAGCTGGAATCAAAACTGTTGAACTCATAGAAGCCTAGACTAGAATGTGGATCAAAATGGATGATCACCTTTGGGGAGGAATTTGGTGAAATAACAGGACAAAATCTGACATGAGAAAATCTGATATGAGAAATAAACTTAAAAGAGCTATCAGACAGAGTGACTATGGTTAATAACAAGGTATTATGTACATGTTGCTAACAGTAGATTTTTCACTACTTTTCTCTCTGAATGCATGATAAGTCTGTCAGGTAAGGAATGTGTTTATTAGCTTTATTTAGTCATTCCACATGTACAAAGAGTTCAAAACTTTATGAGGTCCATGAAAATATATACAGTTTTTATGTGTTAATTTAATAAAGTAACCAAGTACTAATAACAAGAAAGAAATTGTTTACTTTCTATACTTTAAAAACACAGGGAACACACAATGCTGGAAAGGAATAATATCAACATAACAAGCACTTCCATTAAAGGAAAATATGGGAGGCCATAGCAATAACCAATTCATAGCAATTATGAAATTATTGGGCACATATTGTGAGGCAGAGCTGGAAATTTGTATTCCAGAGCTGGAAAAAGCTCCCTGACAAGACTGCAGTTGTACTTCCTGGGAAATGTATCTTGTCTACTTTTCTTCATAGCTTCTGGACAAGTCATCCAGTATATTTTCCCTTTTCTATTACCCTCTTTGGCCATATACAAAGAACAAAATGTGAACTACTTCATATTTCTAATATCTCAGAATTTCAAAATTCCTCACCAACATTTATTGTTGCCTATATTCTTGATGATTGCCATTCTGACTGGAGTAAAATGAAATCTTAGAGTAGTTTTGATTTGCATTTCTCTAATTGCTAGAGATGTTGAACACTTTTTCATATATTTGTTGATCAGTTTTATTTCTTCTTCTGTGACATGTCTGTTCAGTTCTTTAGCCCATTTTGATTGGGGGTTATTCATTTTTTTGGTGTTAAGTTTTTTGAATTTTTTATATATCCTAGAAATTAATGCTTTATCAGAGGTGCATGTGGTAAAAGATTTTCTCCCAATATATAGGCTCTCTCCTCACATTATTAATTGTTTCTTTTGCTGAAAAGAAGCTTTTTAATTTGAATCCATCCATTTATTGATTCTTGATTTTACTTTGTGTGCTTTAGGAGTCTTGTTAAGAAAGTCAGATCCTAGGCCAATGTGGTGCAGATTTGGGCCTATTTTTTTTTTTTTCTTCTGTTTGGTGCAGGGTCTCTGTTATAGTGTCTAAGGCTTTGATCCACTTTGAGTTGATTTTTGTGCATGGTGAGAGATAGAGGTCTAATTTCATTTTGCTACATATGGATTTCCAGTTTTACCAGCACCATTTGTTGAATAGGCTATCTTTTCTCCAGTGAATGTTTTTGGCACCCTTGTCTAGTATGAGATAACCGTATTTATGTGGGTTTGTCTCTGTGTCCTCTATTCTGTACCATTGGTCTACAAGTCTGTTTTGGTGCCAATACCATGCTGGTTTTGTTACTATAGCTCTGTAGTATAGTTTAAGGTCAGGTATTGTGATGCCTCCTGCTTCACTTTTCTTGCTAAGAATTGCTTTAGCTATTCTGGGTCTCTTATTTTTCCAAATAAATTTTATGATTGCTTTTTCTATTTATATGAAAAATGTTATTGGGATTTTAATAGGGATTGCATTAAATTTGTATAGCTCTTTTGTTACTATGGCCACTTTGACAATATAAATTCTGCCTATCTAGGAGCATGGGAGATCTTTCCATCTTCTGAGGTTTTCTTCAATTTCTTTCTTTAATGTTCTGTAGTTTTCGTTGTAGAGCTCTTTTGCCTCTTTTGTTAGATTGATTCCTAGGGTTTTTTGTTTGTTTGTTTGTTTTTGATGTTATTGTGAATGGAGTAATTTTCCTAATTTCTCTTTCAGTGGATTTATCACTGATGTATAAGAATGCGTTTGATTTATGGATGTTGATTTTATATCCTGCTACTTTGCTGAATTCATTTATTACTTGTAGAAGTTTTCTGATGGAATTTTTTGGATCTTATAGATATAAAATCATGTCATCAGCAAATAGTGATATTTTGAGTTCTTCTTTACCTATTTGTATTCCTTTAATTTCTTTGTTTTGTCTAATGGCCCTGACTAGACTTTCAGGATGATGTTAAATAGAAGTAATGAAGGAGGACATCCTTGTCTTCTTCCAGTTTTTAGAGGAAATGCTTTCAAATTTTCTCCATTTAGAATGATGCTGGCCTTGGGTTTAGCATACATAGCTTTTACAATGTTAAGGGATGTTCCTAGTTTTTCTAGTGTTTTGAACATGAAGGTATGCTGTATTTTGTCAAATGCTTTTTCTGCAACTATTGAGATGATCATATGATTCTTGTTTTTAAGACTATTAATATGATGAATTACATTTATTGCTTTCCGTATGTTGAACCAGTCCTGTATCCCTGGGATGAATCCCATTTGATCATGGTGCACTATCTTTTTAACATGTTTTTGTATGAGATTTGCCAGAATTTTATTGAGAATTTTTCATCTATGTTCAACAGCGATATTGGTCTGAAGTTTTCTTTCCTTGATGTGCCCTTGTCTGATTTTAGTATAAGGGTGATATTAGTTTCATAGAATGGTTTGGAAGGGTTCCCTCCTTTTTCTATTTCATGGAATACTTTGAGGAGTATTGGTATTAATTCTTCTTTGAAAGTCTTGTAGAACTCTGCCGAGAAGCCATCTGGTCCTGGGTTTTTCTTGGTTGGTAGGCTTTTGATGGCGTTTTCCATTTCATTACTTTAAATTGATCTGTTTAAATCATGTATGAACCTCATTCAATTTGGGCAGGTCATGTGTCTCTAGAAATTTGTTGATGTCTTTGATATTTTCTATTTTATTACAGTATAAATTTTTAAAATAGTTTCTAATTATCTTATGTATTTCAGATGTGTCCATTGTGATTTCGCCTTCTTCATCTTGTATTCTATTAATTTGAGTTTTCTCTCTTTTTCTCTTTGTTAGCATGGCCAGGGATTTATCAATTTTATTTATTTATTTGAAAAAAAACAACCTTTTGTTTTGTTAAGTTTTTCAATTGTTTCTTTTCTTTCAATTTCATTTATTTCAGCTCTGATTTTAATCATTTCCTGTCTCTTGCTGATTTTAGTATTGATTTTTTCTTCTCTTTTGGGGGCTTTGAGATGTAGGGTTAAGTTATTTATTTGTCAGCTTTTTATTCTTTTAATAAATACTCTCAATGCAATAAACTCTCCTCTTAGTACTGCCTTCATAGTGTCCCAAAGATTTTGATATGTTGTTTCAGTGTTCTTGTTTACCTCTAAGAATTTTTTTATTTCATCCTTGATTTTTTCTACTATCCATTCATCATTCAATTGTATATTATTTAGTCTCCATTTGTTATAGTAGCTTCTGGTTTTTATCTTATCATTGATTTCTAATTTCATTTTGTTGTTGTCTAATAGAATGCAGGGTATTATCTCTCTCTCTTTTTTTTTTTTTTTTTTTTTTTTTTTTGCATTTACTAAGAGTTGCTTTGTAACATAAGATATGGTCTATTTTAGAGAAGGATCCATGTGCTGCTGAGAAGAAATTATATTTGCTCACTGATGGATGGAATATTCTATATATGTCTGTTAAGTCTAAATTATTGATTGTATTATTCTATAGTTTCCTTATTTAGTTTTTGTTTGGAAGATCTGTCCAGTAATGAGAGAGGTGTGTTAAATTCACCCAGTATTATTGTATTGTGGTCTATTTGACTCTTAAAATTGAGAAGGGTTTGTTTGATGTACATAGATGCTCCATTTTTTGGAGCATAAAAATTTATAATTGTTATGTCCTGCTTATATATACTTCCATTAAGAAGTATGAAATGTCCTTCTTTGTCTCTTCTGATTAACTTTGCTTTGAAGTCTACTTTATCTGAAATGAGAATGGAAAACCCTGCATGTTTACATAGTCCATATGAGTGATAATTTTTCCTCATTCTTTCACCTTCAGCCTGTGGATGTCTTTGCCCATGAGATGAGTCTCATGAAGATAGCATATTGGTGGGTCTTGCTTTTTAATCCAATCTGTCAGTCTATGTCTTTTGATTGATGAGTGAGCTTAGGCCATTAGCATTCAAGGTTATTATTGAAATATGATTTCTATTCCCTGTAATTTTGATTGATTTCTCGTTTTTGATTTATCGTAGCTTCTCATTTAGTTGAATGTCCCTTTAGTTTAGATACTCCTTTTGCTAATTTTTACTTTTATTTTTCACTTCATCCTCATGGAATTTCTGTTGATAATGCTCTGTAGTGTAGTCTTTTTAGTTGTGAATTCTTTAAATCTTTGTTTATCATGGAATGTTTTAATTTCACCTTCAAATCTGAAACTTAATTTTGCTGGATGTAAAATTCTTGGTTGGCATCCATTTTCTTTTAGAGATTAAAATATATTATTCCAGGACCTCCTAGCTTTGAGGGTCTGGGTTGAGAAATCAGTTGAGAAACCTGTTAGTTTCCTCCATACATAATTTGATTTTTTTTCTCTCACAGCATTTAAGATTTTATCTTTATTCTATGTGTTAGTCATTCTCATTATAATGTGTCTTGGTGTGGGTCTGCTGTAATTTTGTACACTTGGGGTCCTGCAAGCCTCTTGTGTTTGATTTTCCATCACATTCTTTAGGTTTGAAAATTTTCTGCTATTATATCATTGAAAAGATTGTGAATTCCTTTGGTTTGTATCTTTGCTCCTTTATCTATTCCAGTAACTCTGAAGTTTTGTCTTTTCATGTTATCCCATAATTCTTGGATGTTCTGTTCATGGTTTTTTACCATCTTCTCTACATGTTCAACTCTACTTTCAAGATTATATAGTTTGTCTTCATTGTCTGAGGTTCTGTCTTCAAAGTAGTCTAGTCTGTTTTTGAAGCTTTCGATTGAATTTATAATTTGGTTTACTGATTCCTTCATTTGAAGGATTTCTGCTTGTTTTTTTTTTTTTCTTTTCTTTTTTCATGATCACTAACTCTTCATTGGTCTTTCACTTCCTGTATTTTTTCTTTGATTTCACTCCTTATACTGTCCTTTACTTCACATATCAATTTATCTATATGCAATATGAATTCCTTTTTGAACATTTATTCCACTGTGTTATCAGTAGTTTCTGATGTTGAAGCATGTTGGTGTGTTTGGGCCACTTTATTCCTGTGTTTTTTTTCATGTTATTACTGTGTTTTTCCCATCTAAAATTATGTATCAAAGGCAGGATAAATTCTACCCATAGACCTATAGAGTCCCTGAAGGTTTCCAGCACTTCACCTTTACTGGTGAGACCAATTCAACAGCACCCAGTGTACACAATATATAGTCTTAAGTCTAATTGCTCCCATTAAGGCATCTACTGCTTTTTTGCATTAACCCAAAATGATGAGTTCAATAACTATCTCTAGTACAAACAGAATGTTTGTTTAAACAACTTACAATTTCAAATGGTGGATGAGAGAACAGAGGTAGTGTAGTATGCAATATTCACAAGAAAGGAAAAGTGAAGCTAGAAGTAAAAACTCATAAGAAGAGTGGATGAGGAGCCGAAACAGATTGGCTGCTGGTTGGAGAAAAAATTAAACTTATAAGAATCCAACAAAAATGCAAAACACTCTTCATATATCATTGTCCTCCACATACTGATGTATTAAAAACATCCTGTTCCAAATATGATAGAGATTAATGAATCAGAATGTAAAATAAAATAAATCTTGCTGGAGAGTCGAATTGTCTCTGTCAGTGATCAACAGTTTCTCAGCCCTGTCTCTGATATATCTCGGGATCACCAAACCCTGATTAGCCCTCGCAAACCCAGTCTGTATCCCACCAATCTGGGCTTCAGATACCTCAGTCTCGTCCACATTGCTATCTCAAGATCCCAATGCTGCTCCTACTTGCAGAGAGACCACCAAGGATACCCTCATGCAAAGAAGCAACTACGAGACGCAGCAGCAAGAAAAGGGCCACCAGCACTTTCAGCAGGAAGACCTCGGGTTCCTCCGAACCTGCAGGTTCCCCCACACTGGACCTACAGGCCCCAGCTGGACTCCCCAGACAGAGGCTCTTGTGATGGTAAAGCTGCTAGCACCCAGGCCCCAGGCCCTGATTAGTGTCCCAAAATGGGTGCAGCCACATGCAACCAAACGGGGAGTCTCACGAGAAGCAGTCCTCTAGGCGTGGTAGCAGTGGTAGTGGCAGTGGTTGTTGCCAGCAGGCAGCAGGTCAGCAGTAGCAGTGGTTGCAGCAGGAGCTGCAACTACAGCTGTGGGGGCAGCATCACTAGGCGATCTGTGGATCTGTGAGGGTCAGCAGCAGTGTCAGCTTCAGTTGCATCCAGGACAGAGGTTTCTTCTATGGCAGCAGCACCCAGAAAGAAGACCTCCAGGTGATCTCAGTCTGGCAGCAATGGAATCAGAGGCAGCAGCAATGGAGGTAGCAGTGCAGTTGGCAATTGATTGACAGGAGACTTCCAGTTCCAGGCAGTGACCTGGGAGGTAGCCTTGTAATTCTTATCTGAGGTAACTGAGGCTGTGCCCAGAGGAGAGACCTCCAGGCATGGCAGTGGCTTCTGCAGCAGCCCAGAAAGAAGACCTCCAGGTGACCTCAGGCTGGCAGCAGTGGAATCAGGGGCGACAGCAAAGGTGGTAGCAGTGCAAGTGGCAGTTGATTGATCTCATTTGCTTTTAATCATTTAAGAATTCAGCACACTTAAATTAGGGTTCAAAAAGGAAAATCTAATTACCATGAATAGAACGAACTTACCAAATAAATGTCAAATTTATTTATGGCCTCATTACTTTGTTAAATAATAGAAGGTAATTTTGTAAATAAATATATAACTACTATAACATATTATATAAATAACTATATGTAATAATTTGAATTATTATTTGTGAGCATATAACCTAAATCACAATATTAATTTCCTTTTATTCATAAAAATTGGTTTGACTTTAAAATTTTAAAAATATTCAAATGTAGTGTGCTATTTTAGTTGATTAAGAAATATCCACAGATGCTAATTTTTCATATATTAAAATCTTGTGATGAGTAATTAGAACTCCTTTCATTAAAATGTGGAAACTTCCCATCCCTTAAGACTGGAAAACCTTTGTCATTTGCTTTGGCTATTACCCATTTTGACACAGGCAAAAAAATCAAAGTCTGTGGATCAAAGATCTTTGAATACATCAGCTGGTGGTAGCAATTTCAGGCTGGTCTCACCTACAGAGTGATGAGAGAGAACCTCAGCTGTTTTAGCCAATAACCAGGAAACACAAAGCATGTTTATGAAGTCATTTAATGCAAGCCAGTCTCTGGACAATCTGCTATTGTTAAGTGCAGGAAAGGCAGAACTCTCCCTCTGCACTTCTTGGAACTCTAGTTAGGCCTGAAGATTAAATTGACAGAGGACAGCTTAACAGGAGAATAGTATACTCATTTAAGTTTTTTGTGACACAGGACCTCACAAGTACGTGAAGACCCAGAGAAATGGTAAAGTCTACATACTTTTGTGTTAGGTTGAACAAAGAGAGACAAAATCATATGTGGAGATTAAAAGAAAGTAAAAATTATTTTAACAAGGTCCCTTGGTACAGATTTCTCTCAGCTTAGCTATCCAAAGGTATGTGTATTTTCTCTAAGTACAGGGAGTTTGTTTTTTGTTTTTTTTTTTTTTTTTTTACCTTCCTGTTTTCAGGAAGAAAAGGCAAAACTAGAATTGCTTTTTTGCACCTGCAGTTTTTGAAAAGACTTTACCTTATAAAGTAATTCACAACTTAAAGTGATGTATTTGGGGCTGGCATATTCTGCCACCTTCCGTAAGGAACCTATGAATGAACCCAACTGAAATCTTCAGAGCTTGACCAAAAGGAAAACTAAACAGATCAATCAGGAATAAAAGCAATGATATTGCTCAAACTTATGTGTGTTAGGGTTGTTGGCTTGCAACAAAACTGTTAACCTTGTCAGGTATTTTAACAGAAATATACCAATAAATAGTTCTCAGATTATTCTTAAAAATATCTAAGTCTCTACTGGCAGCTTTGCTATGGAATAGCACAAAAAAACTCCAGGTTCTTTAATAAATCTGTATTTGTCTTACAAACAAAGAAAGGTAGAATACAGTATACCAAATACACACATACACACCCACACATGATCTTGTGTGATTCTGTTTGATGGTGCATATGTGATATGATTAATTTGATTCTGATAATTAAAGAAAAATTTTATATTTTTATAATAATTTAGTATCAAGTAGGGGTTCAATTAATTTCTTTTAATCACTTTAGGAAATAAAAGGTGTAGTTTCACAAGAAGTTAGCCACTAGTTATAAAACACAGAGAGGTGAAGGAAGGAGAGGAGACAGAAAGAATTTAGTTTATCTGAGACAAAAATGCAATAGTGCTTTATTTATCTTACATGCTTATTTATCCTTCAAAACTTCTTTAATTTAATATTAATTAGCCTAGTTCTTTTGACTTTAATCTTCTTGATAATTGTTGCCATATGTGTAATACAGAGAAATTAAAGCATAGGTGACAAGTTGAAAAGAAACCTAAAATCAGCAAGAAATGACTACATTTTTGCAAGACTGCATTTTCAAATATATTCTAATGTGCGTGAGACCTGTAGTAGACAAGAAGATTGAAGTTAGCTGTGCTTTAAATTACTTTAAGGTTATCTAGGACATTCTTTGAAGGCAACCTAATAGGGTACTGAGAGTTTTTGTTAGATCTGCAATAAGCAGTTTTATTTTACATCAAACAGAGGTGAGTTTTAATAGTTCGACCTAATTTCTTATGAACAGAGTTCTTTGTGTAAAATACTTGAGAAGAATTTATTCTAGTGTACTCAAGGACATTAGGAAAATAGCATTTTGTTATGGTTTTACTTGCAGGTTCAGGAGTTGAACTATCCAAAATGACCTGTTCTTCATAAAATGCCCTTTTAATTTGCTGATTTTGCTCCCTGTGACATACCAGTCTGCTGATGTACTGATCACTAAGTTGTGTTGGGATAATTATTTCAAAATAATTTCCCTGAGTTGCAAGACAGGTCAAAAGTGAAAATAAAATTTATAAAGTTTAATGCTTAAAGGAAGGGCATTGGTAAATGTTTTCAAATTAATGGTGTAGGCAGAATTTAAAAGGCAATCTAACCCCAAAGAGTTACTACATTTAAATCACTGCTTATTTCTAAATAAATACTTTATCCTGAGCCCCTGAAGGAATTATCTCAAAAGCATTTAGAAAAGAAAAGTATAAAAATTGATGCCAGAAAAATATACTTTGTCAACACAAAAAGTCAGAGCTTGGGATATAAACGTTCAGACCTAACGTTTTATTAATATATTTGTTTTCCAGTCACATTCAATGTGCTTTATAGACATATGTATGCAATTAAAATAGTGAGATCTAAAGAATGCTGAATATCATAATTTTGTGTACAGTTTTGCCTACAGATATATTCGGGATTTGGTTATTTAAACCCTTCATGCTCAGAATCTCTTTGTCTAACAAAAAGAAAAGAGACAAAAGTAATGATCTAATCTATTCAATTTTAATGGAATATGATGAAAGATTTAAAATGTCTCTGAAAAGAAATGAATGCACCTTTGCACATATCCATCATATTATCTTATGCAAATAGTACTTAGATGGCTTCAGACAACTGAATCCAACTTTAAAAGGTCCAAACTATTTGATTCTCTTCATTTAAACTTAGTCAGTTAGTCGTAACAATTCCAAGAAGATAAGAGGATAGTTCAGACTCTAGAGACTAAATAAATATTGGATATCTATAAATACCTATGTTTAATAATACTGGTTTCAGGACACTTTTTTTTTTTTTTTTTTTGATACCACAGATTGAACCCAGGGGTTCTTAACCACTGACCAACTCTTTCTCAATTTTAGTGTATGACATTCTCACTAAGTTATTGAGTTTGGCTTTGACTTTCAATCCTCCTGCCTCAGCCTCCCAATATTCATCATCTTTGGAGGCAAATTTTCAGAATACAAAATTATAGGTTGTTGAGGTTTTGAGAGTCTGTTTTGTTATTTGTTTTAATTAGTTATACATGACAGTAGAATGCACTTTGACATATCATACATAAGTGGAGTAAAACTTCTTATTCTTCTGGTTGTACATGAGGTAGAACACACTGGTCATGTAGTCATATATGCATATAGGGTAATAATGTCCAATTCATTCTACTATTTTTCCTACCCCCATAACCCCTGCACTCCCTTCACTCCCCTCTGCCTAATCCAAAGTAACTCTATTCCTCCCTGGTCCATTCCCTTATTGTGAATTAGCATCCACATATCAGAGAAAAATTTGTCCTTTAGTGTTTAGTATTGGTTTATTTTGCTTACCAATGAACTATTAAGTTCATCTAAGGCATTTTTCACATCTGTTATATTTTCTTTTTCCAGTAGTGTATCTGGGTTCCTTCTTAAGCTTCCCATTTGTCCACTTTCATCGCCCCTCTGTTCTTGCATATGTGCCATATGTGGTTTTATTGCTTGCTCATTCTCTTCAAAAATTGTTTTAAGCCTTTGGTATGTCTTGTAATTTCTTGTTGAGAGCTAGACAGGATGAACAAGGTACAATGAACTGCTGTACCTAGAGTTCTAGAAATATGACTATAAGGTGGAGGATGGCATTCTTTAGTCTAATGATTATGTCTTGTTTTTTTAGTGTGTATGCCTCTTAATTGAAGCAGGATGATTATACTAGATACAATTGGGCGTTTCCCTTCCCCTAAGTCAGTTAGGATCTTAATATATTCCAGAAGATTTGATGCTGATTAGATAGCCCCCACCACCCCTGCAGGGCAGAATTTATTATGGACAGTGTAAACTGGCATATTCAAAAAGTTTTACCCCATCCCCATGATACAAGAATGAAGTAGTTTTTCTCTGATATTTAATGTGAGAACCTGAAAAAAACACTGAAAATAAAACTCGAACTATTGAGGGGCTTTCTCTGACTAGTTTCCATGGAAGTTTTTTAACCTTCAAATTTCTCCACAGTGGGCTTTCAGCAATTCCTCAATTAAAGTTGAGTTTTCCTTACCCAGTTCTCGTTCATGAAGAGGTTGGCAGTTGAAATCTCAATTCTAGTAAGTTGTCACTCTCATTATTTTCCTGTCTCTCCATTCTTAGTCTGATGATTTTACCTGTATCCTCATTTCTTTTATGGATCCAAGAAGAGTTGTTGATTTTTTAGTATGTTTGGACTTTTACTTGTTAGGACAAATGGAAACTGCGAACTCTTTACGTAACAATATTGGAAACTGGTTTTCAGCTTGTACTGAAATATGAGAGGTGATATCTTAATTATTCATCTCATCAAATTATCAATGATCACTGTAAACTTATAATCCCAGTCACCTGGGATGCTGGGGAGGGAGGATCACAAGTTTAAGGCCAAACTCAGCAACTTAATGAGAACCTAAGTAACTTAGCAAAATCCTGTCTCAAAAAAAAAAAAAAAAAAAAAAAAAATTTAAAAACAAAGAACTCAAAACATTTAACACCAAGAATTAACCCATTTAACACCCAATTAACCCAATCAATAAAGGTGCAAAGGAACTGAAAGACACTTTGCAGAAGAATACAAATGCTAAAAAAAAATGTGAAAAAAAAATTCAACATATCTAACAATTAGATAAATGCAAATTAAAACTACTATAAGATTTTATCTCATTCCAGTCAGAATGGCAAGTGTCAAGAATACAAGCAACAATAAATGTTGGCCAGAAAATGGGGAAAGGGTATGCACATACAGTGTTGGTGGGACTGCAAATTGAGTCAACCACAATGGAAATCAGTATGGAGATTCCTCACAAAACTTGGAATGGAACCACCATTTGACTCAGTTATCCTACTTTTCTGTTTATACTGAAAGGCCTTAAAATCAGCATACTATAGTGTCACAGCCACATAATGTTTATAGCAGCTCAATTTACTAGGTTGGCTAAGCTATGAAGCTAACCTAGGTACTGTTCTACAGATGAATGGATAAAGAATTTGTGGTATATGTATACAGTGGAGTATTAGTCACAAAGATGGATGACTATTTACTGTAGTCATAATAGATTATTGTGGCATCTTCTATAGCATCTTAGTGGCATCTTCCTTAAGGACAGGGCAAAATTGGTACAGCCTATGGTGGTCCGCCAACAATATGCTGCCCTCAGCAATGATGATTGGGAGCCCTATGAACTAGGCCACGGTCCTTGACAGAATGTGGAAGTCTAAATCATCCATGGGAAGCCTTCCCAGAGGCGACTATTCTGTCCCATGTCCTCCCCTCGGCCACCGCGGCTTGCTGGCCTTGGGTAAGTCCACCTGAAGTGCTAGAGTGGCAGCCAGAGATGGGTAAGACCCCCAGAGGGGGGCAACCTAAGACAGGCACACTCTCGAGTAGGGTGGGCTCCCATCAATAAAACAGAAAAGGGGAAAAGAAATGTTGGGGACATTAAGAACATGTCAGCCAAAAACATGACTTCCTGATATATGGACTTGGCCTAGCCCAGGGGTGTTGCCCTGACATATGACGACAAATCAAACCACCACGAGGATAGGCTAATGGCTGTTCCTCCAATGTGATCTGCTCGTGTTCCCTATGCTTCCCTAAAACCTTTCTGCTGATAAAAACCTCTCTTTTTTCATGAAAGATATCATGGTGCTGAAAGAGTTAACTTTGTGTAGGTTCTCCTATTTACTTGCTGTTCTGTTCTTTGTTCACATATATGGCCACCAGGTGTCGCTATTTCAATTATTTAGATCCATACTAACTCTGTACATTTATCTTTTCTTGAATTTAAGTTAAAAACATAACAAACAGAAAGAATAACACAAACCTTTTTCTATAAGTACTTAATTCCTAGTTAATAAGCTTTAAGAGTCTTTTGTGATTGAAAATAGATTTCTTTTACATTTTTAAGTAGATATAAATTCCTTAGAGTAAAAAGGTCCTTCAGAGTTAACATTTAGCCTTGCCTTCCTCTTTTCCCTGCTTCTAGGTTTTATAAACAACTGCTATAAAAGAAAAATAATAGTGCTTTGGAATCCCAGACAGAGAAAGTTGACTTTTATCATACAGCCTGAATGGTGTGCAGAGAAAACAGTTTCAGGGAATCCGTGAGAAATAAATTTTTACCCAGACTAATTAGATAAAAATGGCAAAATTATAATATGCCCACCCAGTCATGTACAGGGCCTTGTAAAGGTGTAAGTGACCTCAAAACCTTGAAATATATAAAATAAGAAATTTAATATGTTTAAAATGTAATCTATAAATCAAGTCATGTCTGTAATGAAATCACAAAAGAAAGTATAAACAATTTGTACTGCCAAAAATTATGCTTAAATACCTACAACAAAGTGAAAGTAAAGAGAGAAGATTCCACAGCCTGATTCATGTGTCAGTGTGTTATTTTCTTTCCCATCACTGCTCCTCTGCCTTTGTACTTCGCTGAGTGCTCGCGTTGTACCTCCTGCTGAGGCCGGCCACCAGCAATAGATGAATATTTACTATTAGTAAGTGGATTGATCTGGAGACTATTATGCTAAGGGAAATAAAGCAATCTCAAAAAACCAAAGGTTGAATGTTTTCTCTGATATGTGGAAGCTAAACCACAATGGGGTGGGGGGCAAGAGAGAAGTTCAATAGATCAGACAAAGGGAAATAAAGAGAAGGGATGGGAACAGGAATAAAAAAAACAGTAGAATGAATCTACCATAATTTTCTTATACATATATATAAAAATACCTAAGTGATTCCCACCATCATGTACACCCACAAGAATGGGATCCTAATTAAAATAATCACTTAATAACCACAATGCTTATTACAATTATACCACAATTAATTCTATTGCCATTTATAACTATAAAGAACCAATAAGATAAAAACATTTAAAAAATGAAAAAATATAAAATAATTTTAAAATAAAATAAAATAAAATGTACTCAGAATGTAGCTCAATGGTAGGGCACCACTGGCACTTCAATCCCCAACAGCACAAAATATATTTAATTAATTAATAACAATAATAATAATAATAATATGATGGTGATCTATGATATAATTTAAAACATACATTAAAATATATTAAACAACCGTCTTATAGAAATCAAACTCAAAATACCTTTAGCAAAGAAAGAGAACTTTCTTGAATTATATAATTTAAAAAGTTCTCTCTTAAAATATCTGCCTATAGCAAAATGAATAAAGAGTTTTAACTAGCAAAGCCTGGCATGTAAACCTTTCCCTAGTGTAGATCAAAGGAACAAAAAGGTTTGGGCTTCCCAAAGGAAAAATATATTTCTTCAAGAATAAGAAGAAAGAGAAAGAGACTTAAATGACTGAAGTTATAGATACATCAGTCTACTTCTAAGTTCATTTTGTATTATCCCAAGATTATTTTCAAAAGCAATTAATCAGGTGCTTTTAGCATGCCTTAAAGTTCTTACCAATGAAAGAAAATTGAGACCATTTATATATTTATTCAACTACTTGAGGTCTTTGAGATTTTCAGCCCTTTCCATATATATCTCATGAATATCTTCTCACAAGAGAAAGCCACTATGTTTGTGTTAAGAGAGAGAGTTACACAGAAATACATTATATTGATACTGTACATATATCCTTTAACACAAAATAGGTTACACTTTTCCTATGAATAAGAAGGCAGAAGGAAATGGAGTGGGAGTTCTCTGGAAGATATTTGTCTTCCAGGAACCCAGGAAGTCCTGTATTTAATTGCTTTTATACATGATTGTCAGCAATACAATTTGAAGATATTACTAAGGGACAATTTTTACACATATGATCATAATTTCTACATAAATAGGACAAAGTTTTATGCATAAATGATATATAATTTCCCCTCCATTTTCTTTTAGCCTTAATTTTTTTTTTCCTCCTATGGCTCTAAAATGTTTAAATGAAGAAAACATTTATATGAAATAGTCATAAATTATGTGAAAAATTTTAAAATGGTGCCTTAAAATGATGTATCCAGCCGGGCGCGGTGGCGCACGCCTGTAATCCCAGCACTTTGGGAGGCTGAGGCAGGAGGATCGCGAGTTCAAAGCCAGCCTCAGCAATGGCGAGGCACTTAGCAACTCAGTGAGACCCTGTCTCTAAATAAAATACAAAAAAGGGCTGGGGATGTGGCCCAAAAGTCGAGTGCCCCTGAGTTCAATCCCCGGTACCACAAAAAAAAACAAAACAAAAAAAAATGATGTATCCAAGGTATTTCCTTTGGGTTTCAAGGCCAATTGTCTATAGTTTAAACAAATCTTAAATATATAAATAATTGTTTTTGTAAGATATCTATAATCAGGAGTAACAATTTAAAAATTAGAAATCAATTGAATGTAAGGTAACATTAAATATAAAATGTAGTAGTTCTTACAAAATGAAACAAACTTAATGATATAATTATATTTTTCTAAATTCACAATAGAAACAATATTACATTATAAATTGAAGAATTCAAAAATATTTTTTCTTTCTTGATCAAAAAATGGCTCCCAGTGATTCTGTATTATGCGGTAACATTCCTTTCCCCCAGCTGTGTTTTGCTAATAACTTATTAACATTGAACTGTCTGGATCAAGATAAAACAAAATGCTTCATATTCCCTAAATATTCACACAATATTTATGAGCATATTCCTGACTGCAGTGTTAAATATTGTAGATATTTTATACCACTGTTTTTCTCAAGCTATATTATAAATTATTTGAATTAAAAAATATAATCACAGAATTAGTCTTTTCTTATTATACCTTGGCCCAGTGTTTGAAAACAACAGCAAGAACTATAAAAGTTAGCAATATTTAACCCTTTTTTTTCTGTCCTACAATAATGTACACTCTAGATGCCTCTTCCTCCCAGACCTCAACTTCTACAAACTTTCTCAAATATGTATGTTATATATTAGGTTAAAAATATGCCTTTTGCTATGCATTCCATCAACTCGTAATAGAATGAAATTAGAAATCAAAAATAAAATAAAGATAGAAGCTACTCTGAAACCTGGAGGCCAATAATTTGCTATTGAGTGACCATTGATAGCAGAAGAAATCAGGAATGAAATAAAAAATACTTAGAGATAAATGAGAATAACAATACAATACATCAAAATCTCTGGAACATAAGGAAAACAATTATAAGAGGAAAGTTCATTGCACTGAGTTTATTCACTAAAAGAATAGAAAGTCACCAAATATATAACCTAATATTACATCTCAAAGCACTAGAAAAAGAAAAAACAAATCAACATCAATATCAGTGGAAGATAGGAAATAATTTAAAATACAGTCAAAATTAATGAAATTGAAACAAGCAAAAATATTTTTCAAAAAAATCAACAAAATAAAAGTTGGTTCTTTGAAAAATTAAATAAGATTGACAAAACCTTACCCAAGCTAAATAAAAGAAAGAGAAAAACCTCAAATTACTAAAATTCATGATGAAAAAGGAAAAGTCACCATGAACACTACTGGAAAACAGATAATAATCAGAAACTACTTTGAAAATCTATACTCCATCAAAATAGAAAGACATGAAGACATCAACAAATATCTAGAGACATATGACCTACACAAATTGAAGGAAGAGATCACATAAAATGACCAGTCAGATTTTCAGCCAACTTCTACAAGACCTTTAAAGAAGAACTTAGACACCAATACTCCTCAATATTTCCATGAAATAGAAAAGGAGGGAATTCTTCCAAACTTATTCTATGAAGGTAGTTTTACCCTCATACCAAAACTAGACAAAGACACATGCAGGAAATAAAACTTCAGACCAATATCCTTGCTGATCATAGATGCAAAAATTCTTAATAAAATATTGGCAAACCACATACAAAAGTACATTAAAAGATTGTGCACCATGATCAAGTGGGGTTCATTCCAGGAATGCAAAGCTGGTTTAACATATGGAAATCAATAAATATATTTCATCATCACA
Organism: Tamias sibiricus; assembly: GCA_025594165.1. Lineage (NCBI taxonomy): Eukaryota > Metazoa > Chordata > Mammalia > Rodentia > Sciuridae > Tamias > Tamias sibiricus. Next base: position 30,136,064 of record CM046665.1, read on the forward strand.
TCAATAGACTTAAAAGACAAAAATCACATGATTATCTCGATAGAGGCAAAAAAAAAGAATTTGACAAAATACAGCATCCATTCATTATCAAAACACTAGAAAAATTAGGTATGGTAGGAACATACCTCAACATTGTAAAAGATATATATACTAAACCCAAGGCCAACATCGTTCCAAATGAAGAAAAATTGAAAACATTCCCTCTAAAAACTGGAACAAGACAGGGATGCCCACTTTCAACACTTTTATTCAACATAATCCTTGAAACCCTAGCCTGAGCAATTAGACAAAAGAAAGAAGTTAAAGGGTTATGAATAGGAAAAAAGAGAACTCAAACTAGCCCTATTTGTCAGTGACATGACTCTATATTTAGAAGACTATAAAACTTCACCAAAAACTTGTAGTACTCATAAATGAACCCATCAAAGTAGCAGGACATAAATTAGCACCCAGAAATCAGTTGAACTCCTATATACCAATGATGACTCAGCTTAAAGAAAATTAGGAAAATGATTCCATTCACAATAGCCTCAAAACAAACAAACAAACAAACAAAACAAACAAACAAAAAAAAAACACTTGTGAATCAATCTAACAAAAGAGTTAAAAGACCTGTGCAATGAAAACTACAGAACACTAAAGAAAATATTGAAGATGGAGATATCTCCCATGTTTTGGGGTAGGCAGAATTAATATTGTCAAAATGGCCATACTACGAAAAGTGCTATAAACGCTTAATGCAATTCCTGTTTAAATTCCAATGACATTCTTCATAGTAATAGAAAAAGCACTCATGAAATTTGTTCAAAAAAATAAGAGGCTCAGAGTAACGAAAGCAATTATACTACAGAGCTATGTCAGCGTGATATTGTAATAAAAACAGACATGAAGACCAATTGAACAGAAGACACAGAGACAAACCCAGATATTTAGTTATCTCATACTAGACAAAGGCTGCCATAAACAAACATTGGAGAAAAGACAGCCTCTTGAACAAATGGTGCTGGGAAAACTGGAAATCTATAGGTAGTTGAATGAAATTGAACGCCTACCTCTCACCCTGCACAAAATTCAACTGAAAGTGAATCAAGGATCTAGGCATTAGACTAAAGACCATGTACCTACTAGAAGGAAATATAGGCCCAGCTCTCTATCATGTCAGCTTAGGAATTGACTTCCTCAATAAGACTTCTAAAGTGTAAAAAGTAAGATCAAGTATCAATAAATGGGAGAGTGCTGGGGGCCAGCCTCCAGCAAGGGGTACAATGCGAGCACTCAGCAAAGTATGAAGGCAGAGGAGCAGCGATGGGGAAAAATAACACACCGACACACGAGTCAGGCTGTGGAATCTTCTCTCTTTACTTTTACTTTGTTGTAGATATTTAAGCATAATTTTTGGCAGTATAAAATTTTTATATTTATTTTGTGATTTCATTACAGATATGACTTAATTTATAGATTACATTTTAGACATATTAAATTTCTTATTTTATATATTTCAAGGTTTTGAGGTCACTTACACCTTTTCAAGGCCCTGTACGTGACTGTCTGGGCATATTATAATTTTGCCATTTTTATCTAATTAGTCTGGGTAAAAATTTATTTCTCACGGATTCCCTGAAACTGTTTTCTCTGCACACCATTCAGGCTGTATGATAAAAGTCAACTTTCTCTGTCTGGGATTCCAAAGCACTATTATTTTTCTTTTATAGCAGTTGTTTATAAAACCTAGAAGCAGGGAAAAGAGGGGGCAAAGCTGAATGTTAACTCTAAAGGACTTTTTACTCTAAGGAATTTATATCTACTCTAAAAGTAACAGAAATCCATTTTTAATCACAAAAAGACTCTGAAAGCTTATTAACTAGGATTTAAGTACTTATAGAAAAAGGTGTGTGTTATTCTTTCTATGTTTGTTTATTTTACTAGCTAGATTCTAAAAAAGATAAATTTACAGAGAGTTAGTCTGGATCTAAAATTGAAATAGCGATATCTGGTGGCCATATTATAAATAAAGAACAGAACAGCAAGTAAATAAGAGAACCTACGCAGTAAAAATTAACTCTTTCAGCACCATGATATCTTTCATGAAAAAAGAGAGGGTTTTATCAACAGAAAGGTTATAGGGAAGCATAGGGAACACGAGCAGCTCACATTGGAGGAACAGCCATTAGCCTATCCTTGTGGTGGTTTGATTTGTCCTCATGTGTCAGGGCAACACCCCTGAGCTAGGCCAAGTCCATATATCAGGAAGTCATGTTTTTGCTGACATATTCTTAATGTCCCCAACATTTCTTTTCCCCTTTTCTGTTTTATTGATGGGAGCCCATCCTACTCGAGAGTGTGCCTGTCTTAGGTTGCCCCCTCTGGGGGGTCTTACCCATCTCTGGCTGCCACTCTAGCACTTCAGGTGGACTTACCCAAGGCCAGCAAGCCGCGGCGGCCTAGGGGAGGACATGGGACAGAACAGTCGTCTCTGGGAAGGCTTCCCATGGATGATTTAGACTTCCACATCCTGTCAAGGACCATGGCCTAGTTCATAGGGCTCCCAATCATCATTGCTGAGGGCAGCATATTGTTGGCAGACCACCATAAGCTGTACCGATTTTGCCCTGTCCATAAGGAAGATGCCACTAAGTTGCTATAGAAGATGCCACAATAGGAGAGTATCAAATTTAACAAACTTCTTCACAACAAAGGAAACAATAAAAAACATGAACAGAGAGCCTATGAAGTGGGAGAAAATTGTCACCACCTGCACTTCAGATAAAGCAATAATTTTCAGGATATACATAGCACTCAAAATAATTAACAACAAAAATTCATATAACCCAGTCAATAAATGGGCAAAAGAACTGAACAGACACTTCACAGAAGAGGAAATACACATGGTCAACAAATATGTAAAAAAATGTTAAAGATCTCCAGCAATTAGAGAAATGTAAATTAAAATTACACTGAAGTTCATCTCACTTCAGTTAAGAATGGCAATAAACAAAATACAAGTAACAATAAATGTTGGTAAGGATGTTAGGGAAAAGGTACACTCATACATTGCTGGTAAGAATGCAAATTGGTCCAACCACTGTGCAAAACTGTATGGAGATTTCTCAAAATACTTTAAATGGAACCACCATTTGATTCAGCTTTTCCACTCCTTGGTATATACACAAAGGACTTAAAACCCACATACTACAGTGACACATCCATATTAATGTTTGTAGCAGTATAATTCATAATAGCTAAGCTATGGAGCCAACTGAGGTGCCATTCAACAGATGAATGGATAAAAAATTTGTGGTATATATACACAATGTAGTATTACTCAACCATAAAGAAGAATGAGTTTATGACATTCGTTAATAAATGGATGGATCTGGAGACTATTATGCTAAGTGAAATAAGCCAATCCCTAAAATACAAAGGCCAAAAGTTCTCTCTGATACGCGGATGCTATTACATAATAAGATAGGGGAAGGAAGAATAGAAATTCATTGGATTAGCGTAAGGGAATGAAGGGAAGGGAGCAGGGATAAAAATAGGAAAGACAGTAAAATGAATTAGACATAACTTTCCTATGTTCATATATAAATACATAACCAGTGAAACTACACACATCATGTACAACCACAAGAATAGGAAGTTAGTTATATTCCATGTATGTATGGTATGTCTAAATTCACCCTACTGTCATGTATATTTAAAAGAATAACAAAAAAAAATGTGACTCCAAATAAATTTTTTCTCCTCTTTTTTAAAATATTTATTTGTTTGTTTTAGTTGTACACAATGCCTTTATTTTTATTTATTTATTTATTTATTTATTTATTTATTTATTTATTTATTTTGGTACTGGGGATTGAACTCAGGGGCACTTGTCCACTGGGTCACATCCCCAGCCCTTTTTTTTTGTATTTTATTTAGAGACAGGGTCTCACTGAGTTGCTAAGTGCCTCGCCATTGCTGAGGCTGGCTTTGAACTCGTGATCCTCCTGCCTCAGCCTCTCAAAGTGCTGGGATTACAGGCATGTGCCATCGTGCCCGGCTTTTTTTCCTCCTCTTAAAAATATATATACATTTAAAAAAAAATATATATATATATGCCTTTTGAGCTATTTTTATATAATTCAACTATACAAAAACATTCTTTAAATACTTAAAATTCTATCTTGAAATTTGCTAATTTTCCTTTTTCATGCATATATCATATAAAAACATCATATATATGTCAATGTCATATATATTTTTCTGAACATTCATATTTGCTTCCAAATTGATTGTGAAATTTTTAGCTATTATAGAAGTACATTTGAAAAAACTATCCAGAATCAATAGAACAATTATTTCATCATGAGACCATAGGCAGTGTAAGATTATGACTCATGAGAGAGTGAAATGAATGAGGTATTCGACATGATATTCCATTCCCTCTTTTTGGAGGCATGTTATGAAACTACAATATAGATAACGATCCCAAATGAAGCTTAGAACTATCATTAAATGTAGGAGATTGAAACTTATTTCAGAATTAATAGACCAACAATCTGAGAATATGAAAATTTCAAGGCATCATCCCAGAAAGGAAGAAACTATTAGTGATAATAATAATTAAAATAATATCCATAAATTTGCATAACACCATTCTATAGCCTTTGTAAAACATGAAGATATGCATGCACACAGAATTAATAAGATTTAGCAAAACAAGTGAGAAACTATGTCACCAATTTTGCTGATTACTAGATAAACAAAGAAACATGAAAATGGGAACTGTAATAATATTAGTCAATAGAAACAGACTCAGAAATCATAAATGATGGGTTTATCAGACAAAGAAGTTAAAATTGTTTTTATTCTTATAAGTAAGCATCTTAAAGGAGTACATGAGCATAGAGATGAAAGTAGTAGAATTTATAGAAAAGAGGCAGATGGAATTTTTGGTAATAAAAACTATAATGTCTGAATTAAAACAAAATAATCGAGTCAGACATGGCACAGTAAAAATTAAGTAAACAAGGCAACAGATTTTATAAAAAGACAATATGAAAACAAGTAAACAGTCTCAGTGATGCATAATGTAATCTAGAGAAGTAATTTTTCAATACATTTTTTGTTTTATGTCTATGGCATGTTATGGATTAAATAGGAGGTGTCCCCTAAAAGTTAATGTGTGAAACAATACAAGAAGGTTTAGAGGAGAAAGGAATGGGTTATGAGAGCCTTAACTCAATCAGTAAATTAATCCCCTATTGGGGAGTAACTGAAGGCAGGCAGGGTATGGCTGGAGGAGGTGGATGACTGGGGACTTGCCTTTCGGGTATATATTCTGTCCTTCAGAGTAGGATGTTCTCTCTCTCCTTCCTTGAGCCATGTTCGAGCTGCTTCCCTCTACCACACCTTTCTACCATGATATTCTGCCGCTAACGCAGCCCCTGAGGAATGAGGAGTTGGCTGTCTATGTACTGAGATCTCTAAAACCATGAGCCCGCAGATACACTATTCTTCCTCTAATTGTTTTTGTCAGGTATTTTGATTACAGCACCGGAAAAAAAAAAAAAAAAAAAAAAAAAAAAAAGGCTGATTAAAGCATGGCAATGATCTCAAAATTATCACATTCACAAAACTTTTACTATAATTTATTGTTATAATTGTTCTTCTTTTATTATTAGTTATTCTTATTAATCTCCTGTTGTGTCTTATATAAAAATTAAGCTTGATCATAAGTATTTATGTGTAGGAAAAACAATATGCATAGGGTTTCTTACTATCCAGAGTTTCAGACATCCACTTTTTGTCTCTAAATATATCCCAAAAGTTAAGAGTAGCTAATTTAATTTCATTACTGCCTACCTTAAATTAGTTGTATTTGGTTGGCATGAACTGTCCTTTGAAATCAAACTTTAGGAATAAACTGAGGGGATATCTGCTAGTAAGTTTTAGAGGAGATGGACACAAGGAAATACCTTGTGGGCACACAATACCATAAAGAGGTGGGGAGAATGCTTTTAAGTAATCAAGACATTATTAATAAGCAACTGGTAGTGATGCAAGAAAAATTTGAAAACACATGAAAGATTACTTGTAAGTAATTTTCATGTATTTTGAAAGTTTGGACATGAAATTCTGTGCTTATTTTGTGACTTCCATTTAATTTTTATGACCTATATCTTAGCTATAATAACTTTTAATTTAGTTAGTTTTTAATGTACCAAAAGTTAAAGGTAGTTGTTATGTAGAAAAATAATTAAAACTCATGATTTAAATGGACCAAAAGAGACTTCTCAGAGCAAAGTGATGTTATATGTAATTATAAAAACTAAATTAAATAACACATAGCCCTTAAATATGTAGAGGACACAAATTACCACAAAGAGAAAACTATGAATTTCAATTTATGTTATCCTACAAAATCTCCTAGGTGACGTTTACAGGCTAAATAAGTAGCTAATGTGATTAAATATACCAGAATGTTCAGTAATGAGGACAGAGATCAAAACTAATCATAAGAATTATGAACAGAGAAGGACCTGGAGGGTTATGATATTGAGTAGAAAGAATTACAGCTAAAATTATATAAAGTACGGTTTCAAGCATAAACAAAATAAGGTGAGAAAAAGAAAAATACATGGATTCTATCCCAAGCTATTGATATACTCATTACTTCTTCCTCATTTTCAGACTTCAACACTTAGTGTTTTTGTGCACTTATTGTGTGTACTTAAAATAACTAAAGCACTTAACGAACTAGATTCTCTTAACTATAAGCTTGGACAAGAATTTCAAGAAACTCAGGTGCCCTGCTTTGTAGCTCAGTCCGTGATCCCTAGTCCAGAAGGTAAAATTTGTGTTAACATGCTTACTCTAATCTCCCCCATCCTGCTGACACCAAGAAATCCTCAATGTCCATCTTAAGTCTTTAAACATCTTGTAAGCAAATGTCATGTTTTCCCTCTTGTGAATCACAAATTTTTCCTATAGTTGCTCCCATTTCTTTTCATCTTTCCAGGCATTTTTTGCTATGTCAATAGCTTCTATCCAGATTGCTTCCTATTAATAATTCATATATATTATCTGGATTACTTTAGAGGAAGTGGTGATATATGCCTGGGCTTCTAAATTCTACACTTCTATAGCAGCTGTATTCACCAGCAGAAAGAAAAGTCAAGGCATAATAGCTTATAAAATAAGGAAGTAAAGCCCTTTTTTTTTCCCCTTAAAAACTAATGTAGATGTTATATATGTATGCATCTATGCATCTTCTTTCAGGTCCAATGTGAGTGTGTGTGTGTGTGTGTGTGTGTGTGTGTGTGTGTGTTGGGCTACAAAAAGAGGGGAGACTCAAATTTTAAGTAAATATGAGATATGAGAGGACAAAAGCAAAAAAGAAAGAGAACAAAACTACCTTTGTGTAATTTCAGAGCCTTATCTTTTTGTCTCATGATCATTGTGCTTTAAACTCTAGTACCCAAATCTAGCCCCTAAATACTTACAAACTTAAATCAGCCTTTAAAAACATGCTGTTTCTCATCTGAAGCTTGTAACATAAGAGGAAGGGACTAGTAAAGAGCACTGAGGAGGGTATCTTTAGAAGTCAAAATTTGCAGATTTTGTTTTCATAATGTGTTTCTGAGAAAATCAATGACTATAAGTCTGAAAAATACACAGCCTTTACTGCCTTCAAGAAAGTCCTGACATGTGCTGTTCATGTGAAATTATTTGCAGAGATAAAAGCAGTCCTACCACCTCTCTATCTTCCCATTATAAGCCTGACAACTTATGAGAGTGTATATAGACCATTTTAATACAGACTAGTTGAAATGTGAACATTCAATTTCATGAAGGCAGATGAACTGTTCTTCTCAATGCAATCTTTAATTTTATGTGTTGTCTTAGCTAGGACATGGTGCCCAAATGCTTGGCCAAATATCAGTCTAAGTATCACCATGAGGTCGTATTTAGATGACATTAGCATTTAAATCTGTTAACTTTGAGTAAAGCACATAATCTACCATAATCTTGGTGGGCCTTCTCCAATGTTTAAGGCTTTAAGAGAAAAGACCTTGGAACACAGAGAAAGAAAGAATTCTGCTTCCAGACTGCCTCTGTATTCAAACTGCAACTTCATGTCTTCCCTTGGCATTAGCCTGGTTTTGCTTCTTTCTTTTTTTTCTCTCTCTCACCCTAGCCCAAATCTCTTTCCATCCTGTTTGATCTGTTTCTTTAAAGAACTTTGACTAATACATAATAAGTACTTTAACTTTTCCTTCCCCCAAGAAACATGTAATTAAAATTATTCTTGAGTATGGAAATCTCTCTTAATATAGGAAAAAAAAAAATCCTCATCTCTGACTAATTTTATGACTATTCATTTGAATCTCCCTACTAATCAATTCATGCTCGTCCATCTGAAATATGCCTAAATGCCATGACCCAATTTAAGATAAAAGATACTTTATAGTAATTGTATGAGATTCAAAGCCTAGAAATAGATCTGGAAGGAGAAGATCCCTTACTGTCTATGCTCTTCAGCTCTGGACATTCTACTCAGAGAATGGCTAGTAGCACCTTCTCAACTACAAAAATCCTTTCCCTGGGTAAACTATTCTACCCAGACACTGCATCCTACCAATTCATTGAATATCTTCCACAGTGACTTTCACTGATCATGAATATTGCAACGCATTCACACTCAGCTTCCCTTACACACTTCCACTTGACACCTAGAAGAGGACTTTAGCCATTTTTAGTCTTCAATGATTCAGAGTCTGTTATTCCAAGGTCTGTTTCCCAATCACCAACACACACTGATTATGACACTCTCGTAAGTGCCTTTTAAATCAATAACATGTTCAATTCCTCATAGAAATAGAAAAAGCAATCGTGAAATTCATCTGGAAAAATAAGAGACCCAGAATAGCCAAAGCAATTCTTAGCAAGAAGAGGGGAACTGGTGGCATTACTATTCCAGAACTTAAATTGTATTACAAAGCAATACTAACAAAAACAGCATGGTATTGACACCAAAATAGACCAGTTGAAAAATGGTACAGAATAGAAGACACAGAGAATAACCCACAGATCTACAGGTTAACTAATATTAGACAAAGGTGCCAAAAACGTTCATTTTAGAAAAAACAGCCTCTTCAACAAATGGTGTTGGGAAAACTGGAAATCCTCATGTAATAAAATGAAATTAAATCTCTATCTCTCACCATGCACAAAACTCAACTCAAAGTGGATCAATGACCTAGGAATTAAACCAGAGACCTTGCACCTAATAAAAGAAAAAGTAGGCCCAAATCTCCATCATGTTGGATTAGGCTCCAACTTCCTCAATAAGACCCCTATAGCACAAAAATTCAAACCAAGAATTAATAAATGGGATGGGTTCAAACTATAAAGCTTCTTCTCAGCAAAAGAAACAATTAGTGAGGTGAATAGAGAACCTACAGAATGGGAGCAAATCTTTACACAAGCACATCAGATAGAACACTAACCTCAAGGATATATAAAGCTCTCAAAAACTTTAACAGCAAAAACAAAGCAAAGCAAAACAAAACAAAACAAACAAACAAACAAACAAAAACAAATAACCCAATCAATAAATGGGCCAAGAAATTAAACAGACACTTCTCAGAAGATGGTATGCCATTAATCAACAAATGTAAAAAAAAAAAACGTTAAAAATCTCTAGCAACTAGAGAAATGTAAATCAAAACTACTCTAAAATTTCATCTCATGCCAGTCAGAATGGCAGCTATCAAAAACACAAATAACAATAAATGCTGGCGAAGATGTGGGGAAAAAGGCAGACTCATACATTGCTGGTAGGACTGCAAATTGGTGAAGCCAATCTGGAAAGTAGTATGGAGATTCCTAAGAACACTTGGAATGGAACCACCATTTGACCCAGCTATCCCACTCCTTGGTCTATACCCCAAAGACTTAAAAATAGCTTACTACAGGGACACAGCCATATCAATGTGTATAGGAACAGAATTCACAATAGCTAGATTGTGGAACCAAACCCGATGTCCATAAGCAGATGAATAGATAGGGAAACTTTGGTATATATATATATATATATAATGGAACAATACTCAGCACTGAAAGAGAATAAAATCATGGAATTTGCAGGTAAATAAAAGGAGTTGGAGAGAATAATGCTAAGTGAAGTTAGCCAATCCAAAAAAATAAATAAATAAATAAAGGTCCAATGATTTCTTTGTTTTGAAGATACTGACTTATAATGGCAAGGGAGGGGGGATGAGAAGAATAAAGAAACTTTAAATAGAACAAAGGAAGGAAGGGGGAAGGGGGCAAGGGGATAGGAATAATGGTGGAATGAGTTAGACATCATTACCCTAAATACATGTATGAAGACACAAATGTTGTGAAAATACTTTATATAAAACCAGTGACTTGAAAAATTGTGCTCTTTGTATGTAATATGAAATGAATTGCACTCTGCAAGCATGTATAAAAAATTAGAATTAAAAAATAAACAAATAAAATTAGAAGTTAGAGCAAGTAGGAATGGCCTGTGGAAAAAGCAGCTCACTAAAAATGGGTGGCAGTATGAATGTTATTATTATCAAACTATTTTAAGGTCATTTAAATCATATTCTGAGACTTTAAAAATTGGCCACTCATTTTGTCTGATGTCTGTGAATCTGCCTTGTTTAGTATCTTGCTTCTGTGAGTTGTGTGTATGTGTATAATTGTGTGAGAGAAAGAGAAAGAGAGGGGGAGAGAGATGAGAGAGAGAGAGAGAGAGAGAGAGGTTAGAACTGAAAATTTAAGCTTTGATATTGGGGATGGGGTTTGGTCAGAACAGAAATCTAGGTACATGTGTCCTTTTAGGATACCAGATTTTAATAGATAAGTTAAATTTAGGAAAAAAATTTTATGATGTGTTGATAAAGTAAAATAATCTTCTTGGGAATGTGGAGGATAGCCTTGAATTAGCTGGGCGTTTTTCCTGATACAAGGAGCAAATGTTCCATTCTTCTCTTGGGGATGACTTATGCATTTATTTGACTTAAAAAGATGGGTACATGCATGAGTAAATTTTTTTTTTTTTTTTTTTTTTTTTTTGGTGCTTGGGATTGAAGATGGGTCTTGATCATGCTAAGCATGCACTCTACCACTGAGTCACACCCAAAGCCATTGGATGGATGAATTCTCTTATTCAAGTATGCATTGAATATCTTCTATGTACTTAACACCATTTTAGATATGGGAATAAAGAAAGTAAGCAAAAAAAAATGATTGGCAAATCCTGTTTATGCAAAAACAAAACTCAAATTATGATAACAAAAAAATACTAGATTGCTGTTTGAATACTTTATTATTATTTAAGGTTGGTCAGATTTTTATGTTTTTATTCCCACCATCTCCTGCTCATAGAAGAAACATGAACTTTGGGGAAAACAGTAAACTAGAACCTGTGATGTTCCTTCAGTGCCCACAGGAGTTAATTTATGCAGAAATACATCTTCATTCAAAATGTACTTTATTACTAGCTACTATACGTTCTTCTGATATAACTACTCTAAGTATCCACTTTTTTGTTACTTACTCTAAACTAGGTTATTATAAAAGATGTAAGGGACAGGAGTTATGTCAAACACTACTTTTCATCTGAAAAGGTAACATTTGAAATATTTTATCTATAAACACACTCTTAACATTTAAAAGTCCACATTCCAAAGGTGTGGACTGCAAGGTGTTCAGTTTTCTTTATCTCTAATTAATGTCAAATCTGTAAAAATTAGCATAATAATAGTAGAGGGAAAAGTTGGCCACCATTTGGAATGGGAAGATTAACATTTGTTGAGAAAAATGCTGCTCTAAGTCTTTTTCAGACATACAATTACATTTAATGTCTCAAATACCTAAGCAAATAGCTGTGTGAAAAATGAAGTTAAGAATATTTAAGAAATTTGTATAGAATGGTGAAGACACGGCAGATGGAAGCTAACTCATACAATTCACTACCGGAGACTAGAGTAACACAAAATAAAGAAAAATTTGACTTCTCTAGTTCATGTATTTTTATCTCAAAACTCCTTTCCTATTTAAATTTCACTAGTTATATTACACAGACTTGTAAGTATAAATGATATATAATTCAGTTTATTTTCAAATATTTATTTTTTAGTTATAGGTGGACACAGTATCTTTATTTTATTTTTACATGGTGCTGAGGATCAAACCCAGTGCCTCACACATGCTAGGCAAGTACTCTGCCTCTGAGCCACAACCCCAGCCCCATAATTAAGTTTTCATTGAATATTATACAACATTATATTATTTTCTGGACTTCCTTTTTTGGCAACTCAACATTTAGTCACTATAATTCATCCATATCATTGCATAATTGCTTCTACTATGTCCTTGTGTGAATATACATTTTACAAATACATTTTTCCTATTAATGAGCATTTAAACTGTTTATACATTATTATTTTTAACTAATACTAACAGAACCAAGCTACAAACATTTCTTTTTTTGTATTGATTCCTATGTACTGAAATTTTCCTTGGTTCTACCGAAAACTGTGATTGTTAGATAATGAAGAATGTTATTGGTTAGGCTTCCAAGAGATAGTACCCATTTATTTTCTAAAGTGTTTTACTTCCCACCTCCACAATGACTGAACAATCCTATGCATCTATATCTTCTCCAATATTTGATATTGTCAGATGTTTTTAATTCTGCCAATGAAAAATGCTTTAAATGTTAATTTAAAAGAATGCTTGATTATTATGCCCCTTATCATTTTTGAGGTTTAGCCTTTCTTCATCTTTTTTGACAATTGATGTCTCCTCATCTAATTACTGACTTTTAAATAATGTTTGTCCACTTTTCATGTGGGTTATTTATGTTTTATGTCATTGCTTTCCTGAAGTTTATTGTTTTGATATCAATTACTAGCATATCCTGTAAGACTGAATAAGTATAATGTATCAAATATAAAATTCAACTGTATGTTGAGGACCCTGGAATGTGTGTGTGTGTGTGTGTGTGTGTGTGTGTGTGTGTGTGTATGTGTGTGTGAGAGAGAGAGAGACAGAGAGAGAGAGAGACACACACACACACACAGAGAGAAAATAGTTTACTCCATTTTTATCACTATGTAATCTTTCCACACTACTGCCAGTATCGATCTCAAAAACCTAAAATTATTACATAAATATAGGTTTTTATACTTACAACAAGCCTCAACATAAAATTCTTTAGATAAATATAGGTATCTCAATTCAAATTTGCCCCAGGTCTAATTTCTTTATTGTTAGAAATATTGCTAGTAGTAAAATAAAAAACATTTGCTAACCACTTTTATAGACAGCATAATGCTTCAGAATTGTAGGGCACTTAAATGTAGAATTACAATAGGTCACCACTTTCCTATATTTTTAAAATCCATTTCTATTTGTAACTATTGTTGCCTTCATGTCTGTTCAAGATCAAATAGGTTTTCTGGACAACATCGTACCACACATATTACTTGAGGTTTGCATGGGATAGCAAGAAGCATTTTCCTGAACTTTAGGAAAACGTAGCTATAACATATACATATTTTTTCCTGTCGAGCTAATAGAGTATGAATTGTTTGCCTTTCAAAATGTTTAATGAGTCTATAAGCCTTTGATCTTTTTATTATGTTTTTATTATTGCACCATCTACCACAGTTATATTTCCATTACCCTCCTGTCAATGATCTTCCTCATTCTGGTCATAAATCTTGCCCTGATGACTTCTTCTTTTAAATGCTAACCTAGCGCTGGAACTCTTTCATAGATACTCATTTTCTTCTGAAAAGTTATCAATACCGTTCAGAATCTGAGTCCTTTAATAAATTCATATTACCTTAAAATTCTATTTTAATTGGTATCAAAATGATGATCAATTATCTGGATCATTTTTTTCCCTTTCAACTTCTGAACTTAAAAGATTTTAATATTTCTTTTTCTGATAGTTCAATCAAAGAATGAAATTATTTCATTTTATAGTAATCCATTTGGATATAGAAAAAGTGTAACTTGCTGAATTTTCTATGAGGATATATGATTTTTGCATTTGAGTAATTCCCTCTCTTACTTTACTCCACTTCAATGATTCCTTACCATAATAACCAGTCACATTTTTTTCCCTAATAGATCCTACCTACAGAAATGCTGGAATTCTATCTTGACACAATTCCTATTGTTTCATTAAAGAAAAAATCATTTTGAATATTCAATTTAGGTGTCATAAACTATATTTTCTTCACATCTTAGAGCATTTATAATACGTGGAAAAGAAAAAAAAAACATTTTGTCCAGTCAGAAAAATGTAGTATTTTCAGTGAAAATCTTCTATGGTGTAATAACTACAGTTAAAATTAGTTTAAAACTATTTAATAGGTCTAAATATTCTAATCCTTGAATATCTGTGTTCAACCCATCTTTCTAAAATTACCTTCTCAAATATTTATTTTTTTTAAAAATCATTCTTTTTAGTTATACTTGACAAGCATGGAGTATAACTTATTCTAATTAGGATCCCATTCTTGCAGTTGTACATGATGTAGCATTTCTCTGGTGATGTATCCATAAGTGAACATAAAATTATGTTTGATTCATTCTATTGTTTTTTTTTTATTACTACTCTCCTTCCCTTACCTTTATTCCCCTTTATCTAATCCTTATTCACTCTGATCTTATTTTTCATGAATTGACTTATTGTCTCATCCTGAAATATAATCTACTACAAATTTTGCCTGAAAGAATTCCTCAATCAAACACTTAAATTAACTAAAATTAAAGAATTTTAGTTAATTTCCTCATTAAATACTTTCTTAATACCTTGAGGGAGTACACCCTGTTGGACTCTGGCCTTCTACCATGAATGTATTTTCTTCCATTAAAGCCTGCAATGCCATCTGCAGGTTTTACTGTAACAGTGTTTTTGTCTGTCTTTCCAAGACATTGCCAGTATGTACATACTGACGCTCCATCAATATGTATGCCTTCCGTAGGATACAATGTGTATCCCATAAAACGTGAAGCAAAGGGACATGGAGTGTACACCATACAGGTAAATTCAGCACTCCAAGCAAATAGGAAATTTCTGATAAACTCTAGAATTGCCTGGTTTGTGATTACACATTTAATGTGGAAATCCCATCAAGGCACCTATAACGGTTCATCTAGTATGTTTTGCAAGTCAGATTTTTGGGGGCTCTCCTAGAATTACCTGAACTGTTCTTAAGATCAGTAGGTGTTTGTTGTGCATCATAATGAGAATATTTTTATTATTTGCTCAGTGTTCCTGCTACCTTTTCTTCCTGTTGACAACCTCAACAGTTATGCCACATAGTCCTACACTTTTCTTTGTTCTCTTTCTGATGGTGTGGTTACAATAGAAGTGAGAAATGCCTGTGTGTGCTAGGTACAAATCCTAATGTGATTATTTCTCACTTGATTAAGTGGAAAAGTGCTGATTACTAGTTCTTTGGGGAGCAAGTGATGTTGGCTCCACTCTTCTTTCTTTCATTAATATTTTTAGGGCTACCTGAGTTGGTTTTTGAGTAGAAGTCTGCTGACCAGATATTAAACATAGGATTTAGACCTACAATCCAATCCCACGTATTGGTATTTCTTCATGACATACAAGGCAGTTGAGAAATAATACTTAGCTTAAAGAGGTAATTTTCAAGGAATATGAGGAAGATTTGGTTAGGTAAATTTTAGGTGAAGGCCAGATCCCACACAATGTTCTGCAAATGTACCCCAATTTGTTTTGATAGATTGCACATGACAATTAATTAGTACCTCATGAGTAAACATTTAAAAATGCAGATTTCATTAAAGAAAGCATCATAAGCCCTAAAAGCTCTATGCCTTTAGAATAATTGTTGCTGCCTGAAGCGGAAGCCGCTTGGAGCAACGAACGCCGCAGGAAAATTCAGAGGCAGGATGAAAATTAAAAAAGGTCTTTTCTTCTTCTTCTCTCTCTGGCTCCAGCAATCACTCCAAACGCTCTAACTCCAACCACCACCTTCTTCTTCTTCCCTCACACTCTAACCAACCTCACCCAGTTATATACATATAGCTTTAACAAGGACAAGTGCTCACAGCTCGAGCTTACAGGTGCGTCACAGAGTGTTCACGGGCATACAAAGATTTTTTGGATAATGCATTAATATCAGGTGGAAACTAGAACATCTTTTGTGGCTCTCAGCTAACTGCAATCTTTAGCTATCTCCTTGATTATAGGCTCCTACATTTCCCCCTTTTAGTTTTAAAAGAGGGGATGTTCTAGGACGGCCATGTGCAACCGACATTTTTACCCGTCATGGGTGTCCTGACTCCTGGCTTAGGTTGACATGACGGCCACATTAGACTGTCCCGTGCGACTGTGCTGTGTCTTAGGTTGTCCCCTTTTGGGGATCTTACCCGTCATAGGCTAACCAGCCATCCAATCGAGCCCTTCAGGATCGACTGTGTGTTGACTAACAGCCGTCCAATTTTTAGGAGATGCTAAGGCTTTAAGGCAGCAAGCCTACTGATGACAAGCCAAGTTTCCATAGCGCATCGAGTTCTTGAAGGGAATCAGCTGCCCTTAGTTTCATCAAGTAATGCACTGAGTTCTCTTAGACAAATACCCGCAAGGCATTGTCCTGTAATGTCCCAAAATAATGGAAAATCAAAATGTCCATAAGTTGTAACACATAGATTCAGGAGGCCCAATGCATACAGAGCAGAGGCCACACTGCTGGTGAGGCTGTTTGAAGCTTGAGCAGCAGGGATGCTTGAAGCGACCGCAGTCCCTGCAGTTGTAGCAGCAGCC
Source organism: Tamias sibiricus (assembly GCA_025594165.1). Lineage (NCBI taxonomy): Eukaryota > Metazoa > Chordata > Mammalia > Rodentia > Sciuridae > Tamias > Tamias sibiricus. The sequence continues at coordinate 30,152,901 of CM046665.1, forward strand.
GTCTTTTTTATGTCTAGACATTTCCATTGGCAAATCTTCAGGGCCCGCTACCTAAAAACTCAAGCATCCATTATTAAGGGAAAGGCAGGGCTATTCCAGCACTGAGATCAAAAGTTGAGCTGTCAAACTAAAAAAAGAATTATTAGAGTAGAAAATAAAAGTTGATCTCTGCTCACACACATTGCTGCTTAAGCTCCCACAAACATAAGCTGGCAAAATATCACATTCAGAAATAATCAAAGAGAAACTGAGGGTGTTTACTGCATTAAAGACAAAGAAAAGCTAAAGGCACTTTGGAAAAATAATTTGTTAGCTGGAATCTTCGAGTCTCTATATACACAGCAATCCTATACCTGTTAAAATAATTCAAATTAATCAGCTATTAAACAAATGAAGTTAATAACAAATAAACGATCCTCTGTCAGAACACCAAAATATCAGGTTATACAACATTAAACATATTCACAGCTGAAGAGAAGTCCCGGAGACAACTATAAATCAAAATTGATTATCATTATAATTGATTATCTAATTAGAATATTCTGAACTTATATGAATATCTATCTATATATATTGATTATCTAATTAGAATATTCTAAGCTTAAATGAATTAACGTTATTTGGATCTATATCTACCTATATTTTTTCATAAGCGCTTAATTATTTGTAACGTCACACTAGACAGACGCACATATAAACATATATTTGTGACATCACATTAACTTGAAATTTAGACAAATGCACAGACATAAAGACATATATAAAAGAAAAAAAATACAGTTGTGTATACACTAAAGAGAGATCTTCTTGTCCCGGCCGGGAAGAATGAAATTTAAGTTGTAAATTTAATGGAGGACTCTTTTAAGGGAATCACTCCATACATTCATTTTGGTCCTCTTGATTTTGTACTTGTTTATTCAATCTAGACTCCTCAATAACTTCATCTTGATCCTTTTGACTTTGTACCTGCTTTATCAATCTAGATGGTATCCATATTGGAGAGGATTCGTGCTTTGGAAAAACACAAACAGATCCTCTCCCCCAAGTTAATACTGGGTCTGGACCCTTCCATGCACCTGAGAGAACATCCTTCCAGTAAACCAAAGGTTTATGTTGTTGGTGTGGGTTCCAGTGTCTATCTCCAGCCGAATATTCATTAGAATCTAAAGTTAAGAAATTTAGGGTAAACAGGGCAACTGCCAATCTGTCCTTAGGATTTTTCCAGTTTCCATATTTTTGCTTTAGTAACATATTTTTAAGCGTACGATTTGCTCTTTCAATTATTCCTTGTCCCTGAGGATTATAAGTGATACCTGTTTTGTGGATTATATTGAATTTTGTACAAAATTGTTTGAAAGATGTGGATGTATATGCAGGGCCATTATCTGTTTTAAGCATTTTGGGAATGCCCAATGCAGCAAAAGCTTGCAGACAATGAGATGTAGTATCTTTAACTTTTTCTCCGGAATGTAAAGAAGCAAAAATCATGCCTGAGCATGTATCTATGGTGACATGAATAAATCGTAATTTTCCAAAACTTGGCTCATGTGTGACATCCATCTGCCACAAATGATTGGGCATCAAACCTCATGGGTTAACCCCATAATGTGGATTGGGCAAATGTGTTACACAAGATGGACATTCTTTTACAATTCTACGAGCTTGTTCTTTTGTGATTTCAAATTTTTGTCTTAAGGTAGTGCTATTAACGTGGAACTGGGAATGAAATAAAGTAGCTTGTTGTACTGTAGTAAATATAAATATTGTTTTAGTGAGGGCATCAGCTTTTTGATTACCTTCATGGAGAGGACCAGGCAGATTAGTGTGAGCTCTTATGTGACCTACAAATAAAGGTTCTTTTCGTTGTCATAGGAGATTTTGGATTTGAGAAAACAATTTAAAAGCTGGAGTATGTGGTGCTATTGGACCTGCTAGTTCAAATTTAGGGACAGCATGTACAATATAGTGGCTGTCTGAAAAAATATTCATAGGCTATTCTTTAAAATTTTCCAGAGCTATTATTATAGCTTCGAGTTCCACTAATTGAGCTGATTTTTGATTAGTGATATGAATCATTTTTTCATTTTGAGTGACTACTGTAGCAGTACCATTAGAGGATCCATCTGTAAATACATTAAATGCTCTAGGAATGGGTTGATTTTTTATACCTGTGGGAATATGATAGGATGATTGATACAAAAGGACAGTATAGGAAATTTAGGAATATGATTGTCAAAATTTGCAGAAGTAGAGCATCTAGCTATAGCCCGATCATTATCATTGAAGCACAAATATTCAACCTGTGACAATGAATAAGGAATAATAGTAGCGGGATGAATTCCAAATATTTTAGTAGAGGTTTTAAGTCCTTGAAGAATAAGTTAGCCACCATGGAGGTATAAGACTCAATTGTACTTTTAGGAGAGACAGGCAAATGTATCCATAATATAGGTCTCTGTTGCCAAAATACTCCTGTGGGTGTATATTGTGAAGGAATAATAATCAATATTAGTGGTTGAGCAAAATCAAATTTATCACAATGGGATCTTTCAGTGGCCTGTTCTACTAATTTTAGAGCTCTCCTGGCATCTGGAGTTAATGTTCGCGGTGAGGATGGATCAGGGTTCCCGTGAAGGATGTCAAATAAAGGTTTTAATTGTCCAGTAGTGAGGCTTAGTGTAGGGCGAAGCCAATTAATGTCTCCCAGTAGTTTTTGGAAATCATTGAGGGTGGTCAAATGTTCTTTACTTATTAGAATTTTTTGAGGTTTAACAAAAGTATCCATGATTTTAAAGCCTAAATATAGTATAGGTGATCTGCTTTGAACTTTTTCTTCTGCTATATATAATCCATATTTTTTAAATTTTTTTGTTATTTCACTAAATATATTAAATAAGATTTGTTGATAAGGGTGAGCTAATAAAACATCGTCCATGTAGTGTAGACACATCAGGTCTTGATATTTGTTTTTAATGGGCTGTATAGCTCTGTCCACATATAGTTGGCACATTGTAGGGCTATTTGCCATTCCCTGCGGCAATACTTTCCATGATATCTTTTATCAGGGCCATTGTTATTGATAGAAGGAATTGAAAAAGCAAACCTGGGGGCATCCAGAGGATGTAGGGGAATGGAAAAGAAACAGTCCTTTATATCAAGAGTTATAAGGTAATAGTTTTTTGGAATAGCCACAGGATTAGGAAGTCCAGGTTGAGTATGGCCCATAATTTGCATTGTTTTGTTAATTTGTCTTAGGTCTTGTAATAGTCTCCATTTTCCTGATTTTTCTTAATTACAAATATGGGAGAATTCCAGGGAGAGGTGGAAGGCTCTATGTGTCCTGCTTCTAATTGTTCTTTAAATAATTGATGGGCCGCTTGCAATTTTTCTTTGGATAGGGGCCACTGAGGGACCCAAACTGGCTTATTAGAGAGCCATGGTATTTTTAAAATTGTTTTCTCAGTGGCCCCTAGAAAAAATGTCTTTTGTCTTTTTTATTATGATTAGGATTTTTATTCTTAACACCTGCAGGCTTGGTTGCTAGGTGTAGCCCCATTTGATATAGAATATCTCTTCCCCATAGGGTAACTGGTAAGCTGAAGTTTGGAATGATCCTTTGTGTCCTTCACCATCCTCCCAATTCAAGATATTAGCACTTTGTGCTGGGGTATTACTATATCCCAAGCCTCTTAAACTGGTTGAGGCTTTCTATAGAGGCCAGTGCTTAGGCCATTGTTGTAGATTTATGATGGAAGAGTCAGCTCCTCTATCAATCAGCCCCTCCATCTCTATACCTTGAATTTTTATTTTGCACATAGGCCTCCGTGAACAATCCGGAACCCAGAAAGCCATAGGTCCTGAACCAGTGGAACCGAATGCTCTACTATTTCTATTTTGTGGCATGCTTTTAAAAGTATTATGGAGACTGGGAAGGAGGAGCAGCTGTGCGATTCTGTCTCTTTTATTTACAGAGATGATGCCCCTGTGTGTACTTAGCATTATTTTAATCTCTCCATTGTAATCTGAATCAATAACCCCTGGTATAACATTAAAGCCTAATAAACTCTTGGAACTACGCCCAAGGATTAGTCCCACAGTTCCTGAGGGGAGAGGTCTCCTGATTCCCGTAGGAATCAGCTGAACCCCCATTTCAGGTGTCAGGACCGTCCGGGCGGTAGAACAGAGATCTAATCCTGCACTTCCTCTTGTCCCTCTGACAAGGGAGTTAATGGGTAGGAGGGATTGTGACGAGGAATCATCTGGATCTGAGGGCATTCCTCCTCTAGTGCCCCATACATTTGTGGGCCCCGGGGCATTGGACCCCGTGCCCCGTTTTTTGAAATCCTGGACAAATCATTTCCATATATATCATATCTGGAATGGCATCGATTGGCCCAATGTATACCCTTTTTGTACCTGGGGAATCGGCCTGGAGCGCGTTATGAATTTGATCTTATTACCCTTGGGGGATATTGCTTAGCATATCTTGGTTGATTATAATAATTTTGTCTGGAATATCCTGTTCTAGGTTGAATCCTTTGGGAATTTTGAGGGGAGGAATTTTTCATCACTGCAGCAATTACATTGCCTGTGATAACAGCCTCATTAATGTCTTTGCACAGTCTGATATAAATTGATAAGTCTTTTTTACTTCTCCACGGCCTTATTGCATCCTGGCAATATTTATTAGCATTCTCGTACGCTAATTGGATAACTAGGGGCATAGCTTGCTCAACTTCGCCAAAAACTCTAGATGTTGTTTTTAAGAGTCTATCTACAAAATCAGCGTAAGGTTCGTTAGGCCCTTGTATAACTTTTGATAGGCTGCCTTGCAGATTCCCTGTGCCTGATATTGTCTTCCAGGCTTTGACAGCTGCTGTGTGTATCTGGGCATACACACCAGGATCGTATTGTAGCTGATTTTGTAGTTCGGCGAACTGACCTTCCCCTGTGAGCATATCTATATTGCGTTGAGGGAAACCTGCTGCAGCATTTCTCTTTGCTATTTCTGAACAAAGTTCCTGGAATTGAGTTTTCCAGATTAGGTATTGTCCCCCACTTAGTACCGCTCTGCATAGACTTTTCCAATCTGAGGGGGCTAAGATTAGGGTGTTAAGTGACTCTATCATACTTAATGTGAACGGAGCTTGAGGCCCATAGGTCATTACCGCCTCTTTAAAATTCTTTATTGTTTTAAAGTCTAGGGACTGGTGATACCTTTGTCCCTCTTCATTTTGAAATACTGGCAGGTCTAGGTGTTCCTGCAGTTTTTGTTGTTCGAGAGCGTGTAAGCACTCAGGAAGTCCGCCAATCTCTACCTCAAGGGCACATACATTCTGATCAATACTCTTTATTGTTTCTGTTATGTATTCTACCCATGAGGGAGCAGAGGGCACTAGTGGTTCCTATATTTGACGGTCTTTTCTCCTTTTTAATTTCTTTTTGTTCTTTTTATTGGAGACTGTGCTTCCTGAATCGCTTTTTGATTCCTCTTCACTACTAGCTTCATAATTCCTAACCGGCTTAGTGGAGGAGACCGTACTTTCATGGTTTGGCTCCTTGTTACTATTATCACTTTCACTAGTATCCTGAGTTTCAGCTTCTAAGGAGAGTACATACTCCTCAGCTAATTTTATTAAGCTTCTGATGGCTTTTGCAGTTCTTACTTTTGAATTTACATTACTACTCTCCTTGCTGGTCTCAACTGAGTCAGAGGATATGCTTTCTTGTTCACTTTTCTCACTATCCTCTGAGTTCTCGATATCAAAAATTTCATTCATGGCTTTTATAAACCGACTTTTTGTTATATTCACTCCCATCTTTTTAAATTTTCCTTTTTCTTACCTGGCCACCGAATTTCCCGTACAGGCCACCACCTGTTGCTGCCTGAAGCGGAAGCCGCTTGGAGCAACGAACGCCGCAGGAAAATTCAGAGGCAGGATGAAAATTTAAAAAAGGTCTTTTCTTCTTCTTTCTCCAGCTCCAGCAATCACTCCAAATGCTCTAACTCCCACCAACACCTTCTTCTTCTTCCCTCACACTCTAACCAACCTTACCCAGTTATATACATATAGCTTTAACAAGGACAAGTGCTCACAGCTCGAGCTTACAGGTGCGTCACAGAGTGTTCACGGGCATACAAAGATTTTTTGGATAATGCATTAATATCAGGTGGAAACTAGAACATCTTTTATGGCTCTCAGCTAACTGCAATCTTTAGCTATCTCCTTGATTATAGGCTCCTACAAATAATAACACTGGATATAATATTCTCCAAACACAAAATTCACAAAATGTTTAACAAAAGTTCTAAAAAGCACATTCTATTTTAAAGTTTCTATAGCAGCTAAATTTTGAGAGATATTTATTTATATTACTCTTCATTTGTGATTTCTATTTTGCCTACCTGCTATTGTACTCCCTTTGTTCTATATTGTGTTCCCACAGATACATCCCATAGTTACACTCCCCAATGCCTCATAATTTCTAAAGTTTAGCTTCAATCACTACACCACTATATTGTTATATTCTTAGGATTTTCCTCCAGGACTGTGCTAAAGTTTGGACCTTGAATGTGCCCCAGAGGCTGGTGTGTTTAAAACTTAGTCTCTAGTCCATAGCCCAAATGGGATACAGGTGAACCTAACAGAGGTGGGGGTCTATTTGGAAGAAATTCAGTCATTGGGTTGCACTTTTGAAGGGGATATTGGAAACCTGGAACCTTCCTATCTCTCTTTTCTTCCCAGCCACCATGAGGCAAGCAGTCCTCCTCTGCTATGCGCTGCTACCACAGTTTACTTGTCATCAAAGGCCCAAAGCAACAAGACCAGTTGACCATGAACTTCAACTTATGAATCTAGAATTCAAAATAAAGGTTTCTTCTCCACAAATTGTTTATCTCAGGTATTTTGTTGTAGTAATACAAAACTGACTAACAGAGATTCCCATTCTGATATTAAAATATCAAAACTTCAAATGCATTAACATTACCACTTTTATAGTACAAATAACACAAAAAGCCACAATGACACCTCTTATATAAAACCCAGTAAGTGCATAAATTACAAATGACTGCTAATAATTTGGAGTCCAAACAGTTGGCCTATGATTATTTTACTTCTTTTGGAACTGTCAAACTAAATATTAGATTCTCCAAAGGGCAGTAGGTTGGTTGGAAATAAATATTTCAATAGGAACAGGCATAAAGTATTAAATTATAAGCACATTTAAGGAGGTTGAGGCAAAATTAGTATTCTGCAAGTCATTTTGAAATAATAATGCTTGAGAACAGTTATTGCTTGTTCAATAACTACTCTGCAGAAGTATTTTTGTGTAAGGTCATGGTGATCGTTGTGCAAGGTTGTGGCTCCGGCAGTCTTTTGTGATAGTTTTGTTATCAGGAAAAAGTACATGAGATTACCTCCTTCATAACTTCTCAGTTTTATATATTTTGTTGTTATTATGTTTTGACACAGTGACTCCATTTTGAATCTGCCAATATTTACATGAAGACAGGGCTACACATTTGAGTGTAACAGAAGAAAACAAGGCATAAACGCAGTCTCATATTCTTCTCAACTCATATCTTTACCTCCAGATAAATAAATTAATTATATTTATTACAAGAAAAGAAAATACTCATTAAATGAAGTTAACAAAGTGTTCCTTGTGCAAGGGAACACATATACTAAATAATTCCCAGAATCTCTGAGACATGGTTTAGTGGAAAATATCTTAGAGGGTGTAAAATTGTCTGCAATATAAATGGTTATGTTTCATTAGCTAAAATTTTGCCTGCTGTTTCAGGAGACTTTTAAAACTTAATAAAAGTCTTTATTTATTATTCCAGGCAGACAGCACATGTTCAATATGGGGAAATAGAACCTGGAAACTTGACCTCAGTCTCAGAGCTCTCCTCAATTCTTGTGAGTCCCCTTAATGACTAGTTACTTTAAATTTTTATCAAGTTTGATGTCTGATTCATTTAATACTGGATATATGATCTTTCAATTTAGTGTGTGCACTTGAGATTTTGCAGGAAACCTACTTTACTTTAATGAATATGTTTACTTTCTCACTTTAAAAAGGTGTTGTGTACTTGTGTACCCTCTCTTCTTCTTTAAATTTCTGTCTTGACAATGGAAGCTGACATCTTGACTTTACATGTAAGACCACTGGTGTAATAAATTGGTTGTTTCATAAACATACAATGTAAATGTATTGGCTGTTTTATAATAAGATGTATATTTAGTCTTTGTCCCCAGTTTCTAGCACAGAACTCATAAAAACCTTGGAATTCCCTGAGCAATAGGAATGATTTTTCATTCAAAAGAAGCCTCTTGATCACACATAAATTTATCTTATATTGAGATGATTTTGTAGGGCCTCTAGGTAACCCCAGGATGGGGATGATTACCAGAAAGACCACAAAAATAGAGGGTTGAAACTTTTAGAATCACTAACTACCTCTGAGCAGTAAGGGAGAACTGTATATTAAGTTCTATGAAATCTCTTGCATAACTGGATTTGAGAAGTTTCAGACTTGTGACAACCACAGAAGTAGGGGTAATCTAGACTTCAGATTCACATCTAAAGTAGAAGCAGTCTTGTGTATCCGTTACTAATTCTAGGTTTGTGGTTTCAGAATTTATTGAAATCGTAGAGACCTAGTTATTGTCCACAAATAATTGGTGATTGGTGGTAGAACACTTTAGATGAGGTATCTGCAATGAGGTTAATACCCTCTCCTTTTTTTTAATGGGAATACATTCCTGAACATGCCAAAGTTAACTCTGATCTTCATGTCCTAGATTCAACATATTCTAATCACCTTATGAACTTTGTCCTTCAAATTATTCTCTCTTCTCTACTTGATCAATCATTTCCATTATTTAAACGCATGGTCTACTTTCCCCCTCATGCATTAGTACATCTAATGCATGACCTCTCTTTACTTGCTATTAAGTAAGGTTTCTGCTCTTGTTCTAGAATGCTCATTAGAAGAGCTGTCCCCATATTCTGAGTCTCCTCTATCCCAGTCTCCTTCATCTACAGCACTCACACCCTTTTCCATATGATTCTTTATTAGGCATCATAATCCGTGGAGCAAACTTGTTCATTTAATAGCAGCTCATAGAGGTGATCATTCTTATCTCTTTAAAAAAATAATTTTCTTTTTCTTTCATTATAATATGATCTGTTTTCCATGTAGATAAGGTTGTGCCTTCTTGTTTCTCCATTGCTACATAATTTTCAAATGAATTTTAATGTTTGGAGTTCCTGAAAACTTGGGTCTGAGACTTTCTCATTTCTCCCTGTATTCTTCCTTGCGTAGGTTCTTTCATTCAGCATTGTCACTGAATTAATGTCATACATATGAAGATGATTTTGCTCCTAAATCACATGTCTATATTTCCACTGCCATCAGTATTTTTTTTCTGAAATATTAAGGTTTAACATACTTCATTTGTCTAAAAAAATCAAATTATGGCAGTTGATTTCCAGTCTGTTCTTTTCCTCTCTCAATAATCCTTGTCAGTGTTCATTTAGTTGCTTAAGCTGGCATCCATAAACCCACTCTAGCTATCACCAAGCCTTTTATTTTTGTAGTTCTCTCAGCCCTAAAATCTGACCCTGCTCCACTGCCCCCACCAAAGATTAGGTAGGAATCTCTCTGTCCAGACACTGACCATGCTAGTGTTTTTCCTAAAACCTTTATTTTTCCTAAAGCCTTTCTCAAGGCATATTTTCTGAAATTCTCAATTTATTTAGAGGATTATTGTGGTTAAAATTGTTTTATATTTCTTTACAAATTTTGTTTTCTCTTAGAACATGAGAAATATCAGAAGAGGGGTCTTGCCTAATTTTGCTATTGTTGTTCTTGTTGGCTTCCCCCCACCCCCAGGGATATTCTACCCAGCATCTAAAAGTTGTTTTGGATTGAGTTAACACATTTCCAGAAAATCTAAGTTTGATTGATAGCTTTATCAATCAATAAGTTGATGACCTTCCATAAGTATCCAAACACTATAAACTTATTTCTTTGTCAAAATAAAGATATTAATAAATAAAACTTTGTAGCATACATACAGAAAGTATAATGTAATGTTAAACTAATGTTTTAAACCTGTGACTAATGAACAAAATTTAATTTTCTTTCCATTCCCCTTAGGCAAAGTGTACATAATATAAAACATGTAGCTGAAATATAGCTACAGATGGTCTACATTTACTAGACCATATTTAACATTCCATGATATGTAAGGCATTATTTCACATATGAGACATACATTCTTTATAATATTTCTATGATATGTGTCCTATGATTATCCCCATTCCACAGATTGGAGGAAGCTGTGGTGCAAAGAGGTTAGCTATAATGTAGTCTGGAATAGGTGTCAGTTTGAACAGCCTGACTTTTAGAGAAGGTACCCTTAACTACCACAATATGCAAAAATAAAAGTGTACACCTGTAGGCTAAGTATGTGTGTGTGTATGAGTATATGCATGTATTTGTGAGGGCAAACTGATTCAAAATAACACATCTAATGAATAAAATTTTGAAAAATGCCAAATTCTTATGCATAAGTGAATACATTTTAAACAAAGGCCTTCTCTTTTTCTCCTATAAATTTTCTGAAAAAGGTTTTATTGTTGTGCATCCCTTTTACTCACACAAGGAAGAAAACAAGAGATACAAATAATAAAATTTCAAAAGCTCTGTAAATTGGAAGTCAACTAATGAGGTCTTCAAGTCAGATATTGTATTTTTATTTAAATGTTCTTGTCATTAAACTACATTAAAACACACTTCTTTATTTTATTACTCTATATGAAATTAAGTGGCGTCACAACAAACAATTATGTTGGGGAACTTTTTCTTCTTAAAATTATATTAACCTGTTTTAGAGTCTGTTGTTTGGTACAAACTGAAGCTTTTAAGAACACCAAATTATTTTTTTATTGAAGGAAAATAATACCTAAATTGCCTAAGCTGTTTCACAGGCATAACTAAATGTGCAAAGGGCTTCCTGGGGTTGTAACTGTGTGATTCCCATTTTAGTTAGCGGGGATCATTGACTTTAATGGGAATCATGTGGTTAACACCTCATGCCACACTTCACAAAATCTGAATTAGAACCTTTTGATTTAAAATAAGGAATCATATTGTACTTTCAAAAATATGCTTTAGTTCTTTGTACTTTTTTCCCCCATACACCTCTTGGATTTGTAGCACTTTCAAACTATATTTAGATGAAGGAATCTTAAAAAAGTGATTTTGTCTGTTTTTGAATGAACATAAGTATTTATAAATAATGAGAATAATAGTTTAATGTAATCAATTTCTATTGAAACTGACTAGAAATCTATTCAAAAATGACACAGTAACATTCAGATTTTTTGAGTCAGCCAATACAATAAAGTAGACAAAAAGTACAATGTAATTATATAATAAAACTGAAAAACAGGCATAACATAAATCATAAGAAAATATTAAGTTAAATTATCTATTTTGCTAGAGAGACCTTTAAGTAGATAGAAAGATAGCAAGATAGACATTTGGTCTCTTACTAACCATGTAAATTGCTCTAGAAGTAATTGATTTATCACTGTGATAGTTATTTTGTATGTCAAACAGACTTGGTTAAGGTATAGCCAGGTAACTGGTCAAATATTTCTGGCAGTATTTTTTTTTTTTTTTTGTAAACTCTCTCAGGAATTGATCAGTTACCACAGGAGTGGGTGTTATCTTCTTTTTACTTATTCTAATTTGTTATGTGTGACACCAGACTGCATTACAATTCATATTACACATATAGAGCACAATTTTTCATATCTCTGGTTGTACACAAAGTAGAGTTACACCATTCATGTCTCTCATTCCACTGTCTTTTGTTATCCCCATGTACCCTCCCTTCCCCTCCTACCCCCTTTGCTGTCCATCCAGTGTTCCTCTAATCCTCTAATGCTCTCCCTTAACCCCTTCAAGAATCAAAATCCTTATATCAGAGAAAACACTCAGCATTTTTTTTTTTTTTTTTGGATTGGCTAACTTCATTTAGCATTATATTCTCCAACTCATCCATTTGCCTACAAATGCCATGATTTTATTTTCTTTTAATGCTGAATAATATTCCACTGTGTGTATATATCACATTTTCTTTATCCATTCATCTACTGAAGGGCATCTAGATTGGTTCCACAGTTTAGCAATTGTGAATTGTGCTGCTATAAACATGGGTGTGGCTGTGTCCCTGTAGTATGCTGCTTTTATGTCCTTTGGGTATAGACCAAGGAGAGGGATAGCTAGGTCAAATGGTGGTTCCATTTCCAGTTTTCTAAGGAATCTCCATACTGTTTTCCATAATGGCTGCACCAATTTGCAGTCCCACCAGTAATGTATGAGTGTGCCTTTTCCCCACATCATCACCAATACTTATTGTTGTGTTATTCTTGGTAACTGCCATTCTGACTGGAGAGAGATGAAATCTTAGAGTAGTTTTGATTTACATTTCTCTAATTGCTAGAGATGTTGAACATTTTTTTCATATATTTGTTGATTGATTGTATATTATATTCTGAGAAGTGTCTGTTGAGTTCCTTGGCCCATTTATTGATTGGGTTATTTTTTTTTTTTTTTTGGTGTTAAGTTTTTTGAGTTCTTTATATATCCTAGAGATTAGTGCTCTATCTGATGTGCATATAGTAAAATTTTGCTCTCCAAATGTAGGCTCTCTATTCACTTCATGTTTCTTTTGCTGAGAAGAAGCTTTTTAGTTTGAATCCATTCCATTTATTGATTTTTGATTTTAATTCTTGCACTATAAGAGTCTTATTAAGGAAGTTGGGGCCTAATCTGATAAGATGGAGATTTGGGCCTACTTTTTCTTCTATTAGGTGCAGTGTCTCTGGTTTAATTCCTAGGTCCTTGATCAAATTTGAGGTGATTTTTGTGCATGGTGAGAGAAAGGGGCTTAATTTCATTTTGCTGCATATGGATTTACAGTTTTCCCAGCACCATTTGTTGAAGAGCCTATCTTTTCTCCAATGTATGTTTTTGGCACCTTTGTCTAATATAAGATAACTGTAATTATGTGGGTTTGTCTCTGTGTCCTTTATTCTGTACCATTGGTATACAAGTCTTTTTTGGTGCCAATACCATGCTGGTTTTTTGTTTGTTTGTTTGTTTGTTGGTTTGTTTGTTTTGTTTTTTACTATTGCTCTGTAGTGGTCTTTAAGGTCTGGTATAGTGATGCCACTTGCTTCACTGTTCTTGCTGAGGATTACTTTAGCTCTTCTGGGTCTCTTATTTTCCAAATGAATTTCATGACTTTTTCTATTTATATGAGGAATTCTGGAAGTATTTTTGAAGGTGTGTCTGTGTCATTGGACAGAGTCAAGAACGTCTGCCCCTACCAGTTTGGTTGGGTATCACCTAATCCGTTGTGGACCATATAGAACCAAAAGAGAGAAGAAAGCAAACTTTTCTTTATGTTATGGAGCTGGTACACTCACCTCCTGCTCTGAGACATCAGAGCTCTAAATATACAGGCCTAGAAATCTGGGCTGACAGTTATACCATGGGCTCTCCTGGTTTCAGGAAAACAAACACAGAGTGACCTCTACCATTAACTTTACTGCATCTCTAACTGAAAACAGAATATTGTGGGTCTTCTCAGCCTCTATAATTGTGTGAACATATTATCATAGTAAATGTTCTATTAAATATCTACATGCATCCTATTGATTCTATGTTGCTGGAGATCCTACAACCACTGAGAGGTCCAATTCATATCAAATTGATAAAGTAATAAATATTTATGTAATGCAAATTTGTATCTATTATTTAACCATGTTAAATATATTATCTAATTTAATTCCCATAGCACTTTGTGAGAGGGGTATAATTTTTGCCCCCACTGCAGTGGGAAAAAAATCAGCAAAACTAATATTTAGTATAATGTTACAGTGTCTTCAGTGTCTTCCGTTGTGTTTCTCAGGAATAAATAAAAATGAAAATTCATATGGAAGGAATTTATCACAAAAGTGGTCGTGGGAAAAATCAGGAAGAGTTTAGGAGAAGTGCACAAAAGAGAAGAGTTGCTAACAAGGGTGAGATCTTAGGCAATGTCCTACATAGAAGCTTTATTCAGATTCCTCCCTACCAAGTTGTTCATTTATGTATCTGGTGATATAAATTCCCAGGAACGTGTGGATTACTCTGGATATAAGAGAAACTGAACCCAAGTTGGTCAACAGATGCCATTTTCCTATTAAAACAGAAAGCACACTGAGGGTGTGAGACAGGAGAGTAGAGGGGAGAAAAAGGTAAAAAGTAATCTAGAAAGTTGTCATCAGAATATATGCTGGTTAGCTTTTCATGCCTGAGACTAACACACAACAAGAACAATTCAAAGGAGGAAATGTTTATTTAGGATCACAGATTCAGAGGTAAAGTCCATGGTCAGCCAACTCTATACTTTGGGCCTGAAGTAGACAGAACATCATGGCAGAATGGGATAGAAAAAGAAAGCAACCCAGAACATGGCAACAAGGAAGCAGAGAGCTCCCTGCTCACCAGGGAAAATGCAAAAACCCCCAAATCACCCCACCAGTGACCCATTAACTTTAACTACACCCTACCTGCCTAGCATTATCACCCAGTTAATCTATCAGTGATTTAATCCACTGATTAGATAATAACTCTCACAATCTAATCATTTAATCTCTAACCATTCTTGCATTGTCTCACACATGAGCTTTTGGGAAATACCTCACATATGAACCATCACATGAGGCCATCATGATTCATGAACACACCATTTTTCCAGCTTTGCATCCACTGTACATAGGTCTTATGTAAATATATTTCTGTGATCTTAATGTAATCTGCGTTGGTTATTCAATTATTCTTACACAATGAAACACTTTTAAAATTAGTAAAGTCTTATAATTAAATTTTATTTTATACAGAGCTATTGGCCTCATTTATTCTGAAAACATATTGGCTATTCTTGGTCCTTTAAGTTTTTATATAAAATTCAGAATAAGCCCTTCCAATTCCATACACATATACATAAAATAAAATCCATAAATTTTGGTCAGAATCAATTAAGCAAGAATGTGTTTAAAAATAATGCATTCCCTAAAGTTTTACATATTTGTTGTTAATTTTGATTATTTTCCTCTAGATTATACTCCAAATAATTAGTCTTTGCCTCCCTCTTATATTCATCTGAAACATTTTATGTTTAATAATTTTATAATTGAATTGAAACTTATATGTAAGACAAAGGATCTTTTCTCAGAGAGAATTGGATATGTGAGTTGTTGTATTGTATAATATAAGGAAAACAATAAATACTTTCAGGAATATAAGCAGATATAATATCATGAATAAAACTGAAGCTAATAAACAAAAAAATGGAAACAGAGCAACAGAGACTTTAATTATTAGGAGTCTTTAATCAGACGATTATACAACTCTTTGCTGTTCAAACACTGAAAATGTAAGAGAATTTTTGTTTTTGGCAGATAAATGCTGACTATAAAGTGGAATCAAGTAGAAATTCTAATTCTGAACAACACAATAACCAATTATTAAAAATTTAAAAATTGAGTGTAATAGCACATTACTAATTAATAGGAAAATGGCTAATTTTGTAGGGGTAGATCTTCTTTACTTAGTCCACTGACACAGAAACACCCCAACAAAATACTCCCAGAAATATTTGACCAGTTATCTGGCCATATCTTAATCAAGTCCAGTTATCATAGTGATAAATCAATTACTTCTGGTGCATTTTACAGAAAATTACTACCACAGTGTTGTATTACCATAGTTAATTTTAAGCAGCTATAATTTAATAGTGTACCTTTATATTTGTTTACCTTCCTCTGGATTGCAAAGGGCACTCAGTGCTCTTTGAAGGTGTTTATGTGTGTAAGTTTTGAAAAAAATCAATATTTTTATAATAAATTCGTATATAATTCATGGTAGGGAATTATAAAATACTATTATTTCTGTATATTTTATGCATTCCAGATACACTTAAATTGTATTTATTTATTTATTAGTATTTCTGGACTATGTGTTTCACTTGTGAGTTTTTCAAGTTGTCTTAAATCTCAAAAAAAAAAAAAAAAAAGAAAGAAAAGAAAAAGGAATCTTCATGTAAGTAAATCTGTGCAGTTAAAACCTCCTTCTCAAGGGTCAACTGTACATTACGGTATTAGAAGTTGAAACCTCAGTTAACTGAACCCAAAATTTAAAAATTGTGATTTAATTGCTTATAGTATGTGCATTCTTGGATGCTGGAAAGGTTATATATCTAAATACAGATTTTTTTTTCTTGGCTTATTTTTGCTTTAAAAGTTTGCTATATTTTATTTATAGGAAAATTTAACTTATATCAAGTGAAATTTATGAATACTTTGTTTTTTACTTTTAGCTTTGTATCCCTCTTATATTCTTCTGAAACATTTAATGTTTAATAATTTTACAATTGAATTGAAATCTGTGCAGCCTCTGAAATAGATATTAAAGAGAGAAGTAATACATCATCTCCTTTTATTACATATTTTTGTCAGTGGATAGCTAATTGGTCCAAAATCATTTTTCCAAGGATACAAGATATCACATTTTGTTTTGCAATCCAGTTCAAAATATAACTATATAAAATGGATAAATAATATCTTATATGAAAGGTTGAAAAAAATAAGAACATATTGAAGAATTACATGTCACATTCAAAAAATAGATAGAAGCTCAGAGTAGTGAGTGCCCTGTCCCTACATGCAACTGTCACTATGGAAGCAGAATCTGAATTGCTTCAAACTGGGGGGGGGGTCTGATTTTTGAAAATTTTCAATATTTTATAATAGATTTGTGTATCATTTATGGTGGAAAATTATGGTAATATTATGCTATGGTAATATTTTTGTAGCCTCTTCCTGTTGTCATCACAAGGAGTCAAAAGTTATACATGGATTTCCTACTATGCAGGAGGTTGGTGGCCATTACCCAACTTGCTCAAGGGTCAACAATTTAATAGCATGTTTTTGATAATTACATACATGGACTCATGATATTTATTATTTTTGTATCTATCTTCCTTGTCTTTGGTTTAACATTATGATATCTATGTTTTCATATGTAACAGCCATTTGTTAATTGACATTTCTGTCTAGAGGCATATTAGTTTGAATTTATTAACAAAACTTGCGATGTTCAACTGATGAATATAAGTGACTGATGTTTTAATAAATTCAGTTATTATTAATATTTCTGAGTTTGTAGATTTTGGAATAGAAGAATATGTTTGAAATATTTTCTTCCTTGAGAAGTATATTTTGCTAAAGAAATCTATGAGATATCTGAACACATTAATTTTTAAACACAATTTTGAAAATACCATCTCTCTCCACAATGGAAGTAAACAGAACATATTTATCATGTCACCTTAAATAACCAAAGATATAGACAAAGCATATGAAATAAGAGTTTTCAGGTACTAAACAATAATACAGGACATGAGCTCCTGAGAGAAAGGTAATAAATGACACGTGTTATACAATTGCCTGCACCAATTCCCTAGAAAGGGTACAGAGGCAGTACTAAAACGGAAAACAGCCAGTGGTCCCCCTGAGTTGAGAATACCAAATTCAGAACTCATATAAGCCCAGTGATTTAGAGATTGCATTCTAGAATCCAGAAAAACAGGAAGGAATGGGAGAGATGGCTGCAGAAAGAAGTGGGGGAATGAGTTTTCCTTTGAAGTCTTCAACTTAATACCAAAAATGCATGCATGAAAAGAAGCAAAGCCAGGAAGGAGCCACCCAGTAGGAGCACCTGGAGAAATCTTCAGTGCTCAAGGACAGCTGCAGGAAGTGCAGGTTCCTCCTAACCCAAGAAGCATCAAGTGAAGTTCCAGAAGGTTTGCCTTGGTAGTAGCACCAAAGCTGTCCAGATCTGGCTTGACTCAGTAAACAAAGCTTTTCTTAGTAAACAAAGAAAGAGTTCCAGAGAAAACCCAGCTATGTTTGAAAGAATAGTGAGTAATGAATAGTACACATTCCTTAATGTAGAATATATAATGTCTAGCATTTGAAATAAAAACAGCAGACAGGCAAGGAAGTAAAACCATAAAACCCATAATAAAAAATCAATTAATTAATTGAAAAAGATTTAGAAATTACATAGATTATGGTAGTAATAGCAAAAGACATTAAAAGAGCTATTGAAAGTTTACTACATATGTTAAGGAATGTGGAGGAAAACATTACCTTGATACTGAGAGAAATAAATAATCTTAAAATCCTAAATAAATCTTTTGCAGCTGAAAATACATTAAAAAAAATTAAAGTACACTACACAGGATTAATTGAACATTAGAAACTTCAGATGACAAAAACAGTCCAGAACAACAGAAATAGTTACGAAAGATGAAGAAGTTCTTGACATCTGCTGAACAATGTATTATTTATAATGACAATAATGGACTGGAACACCAAAAAATTATTGGGGGTAGATCACTTGTCATGTAATTTTTTAAAACACAATAATAAAGAGAAAGAAACTATGGAATACACTAAAAGTAAATACTTCTTAAAACATTAACATGAGTTTTTTAAAACAATAGGAAAACTACACCATATGACACAAACTATTTACAATATTTGAATACAAATAAAAATACAGTGACATTGAGATTATATATGTTGTTAGAGTGAAAAGAGAGGGGTGAAACATGAAGAAACATTAGGGATCTATGGAAATTTTCATTACTTTGATTGTGGTGGTAGGTTCATACTATAGGCATTATTATTGAATTGTACACTTTATTGCTTATAAAGGGTACATCAACATAACTAAAAAAATACTTTCAGGGCATGGTTAGTAAAGTGCTAGGTAGTATACTAAGTCACATTTTATTTTGAAATGTAACTTTTCTCTGTCATTGACCTGCTCCATTCCTGGGATCTCATCATTTTCAGGGTGGGCAGGTTTAATTCCTGACTGGAGTCCTGTCCATTTTATTGCTGTTCCTGAGTGAACAGTAACATAAAGCTACTCTGTGGTGACCCTCAATGCCATGAAAGGCCTTAGAGTTATATTTTAGACATCTTATAAAAACCAGTTTGAGTCATTGCAGCTAAAATGTTCAGTCCACATTCTCATTTCTGCTATTTTTCATGGGAAATAATGTCATGGACAATAGTCTTGGGATACTGGGATCTCTTTTTTTGGAGAAGAAATATGCACACAGGTAAAAACTATTATACATGGAAAGGTAAAAAGATGGTATGTGTCTTACCAAACTACTTGACAGTAATTGTAAGACTCTTGAGAGTCTGATGCACTCTAAAGAATATATAATGTCAATAGTTCTTAAGAGATGCCAGCCTTAATCAGACATCACAAAAAGAGCAGTGCTGTCAGTAAGATGGCAAGACAGGAGTCCGCTGACTCATGGAAACAATTACTGGCAGCCATCCACAGACATAAGTGACTTTGGGGGAATATGGGATCCAGGTAAATGCTGCAAAATTCTGGTGGAGCCCAATTGTAGAAGGCCATTTCTAGAGAACAGACCAAGGCTCAGGTGGCCTCCATTGACTCTGGTACAGGATGCAGACCCAGAGAGTGCCATTTTCCTGTGTACTCACCTGCAGTGCAATATGGTCTATGTGCTGCCACAAACACCATCTATTAGTGGGGTTCATACCTGCCATGAATAAAAGGCCTATAAAAGTCAGTCCAAGCTCTGGACCCCTAACGTGTACTTTGACCCAGTGCCAGCCCACAAAGATGTGGGCTGAGGGTAGATCTGCCCCCTAGGGTCTTACCAGATGATATATTCATCCATGTCTTAGAGGCAGGGCCATTGAACTCAGCTGACCATGGATACTGAAGTGGCCCTCTGAGTCAACTCCAGTATCTGCAGTATCTACCAGTCATGGTCCAACAGCAGTCTGCCCACACAGGGTCCAGCCAGAAGAAATGCTCCTCCATGCCCCTGAAAGATGGTATGCCAACATTAATCCAACTATGAATCAAAGGGCCTCATGTCTGAACTTTAGAAGTGCTTTGATAATTTAGAGAGTCAGTCAGAAAAATACAGTGTGGGTTTTACTTAATGTAGACTGAAATTTATGGTTATACTTTCAGGTTTTCCATCACTCTTAGTTATATCACTATGTACTTGGTTATATCAATATAATATATATATATATATATATATATACACACATATATGTATACATATATATGTATATCTTAATATATATACAAATGATATATATATATATTTATTTATTTATCTTCTATATCAAACTGAAAGTATAGATATAAGTGTATCGTTAAGTTATTAGCTGAATTTGAGCCTCAGTATATTAACAGTCCACAGACCACCTGATAATATTTTAATACTAATACTATAGCTAGTAAGACATGATAAATATCTATAATGAAGCTTCCATTAACTAACCAAATAGTTTCAAGTTTAGAATTTCATTATTGTGTCATCATATGGTTAGGCTGAAAGTTTCTTAGATATTTGAAAAAGATCAATAACTTCTGCTTTAAAAATCATGCCTTATTTTAAGAAAGAAATTATGCAGTCAGTTAAAATAATGTCATATATTATTTCAGTTACAAACTTTGTCAAAAAATTTTATAAAGTAAACCAAAGTTGTGAAGAAGGAGAGTCTCATTTTAAAGTTTGCCTCCACAGATATCTTATCAGACTGTTCATGGTCTTCAGGTCTTCAAGTTTCTACTTTGCAGTTACTGAAAAACAAAGTTTACATAGTTTCTAATAATGAATTCGAATATTAAAAATATCTAGGATTTGGAGCAAAGAACCAGATTATCAAAATCTACTTTCCTTCTTTGAGGATGAGAAATATGAATAAATAAAACTATATCTAAGAAACATTCTGTTGTGGCAATGAACCAAAACCACAGATGGTAAAGATAATACCACACTAGATTCTAAGACACAGGATTGGTTAAACTTAAGGAAAGCTGTAGCAGAAGTTTGAGAAGGATCAACTTATCTACTCTACAAAGCTGCAGCCAAAATAAAATAGTCAAGTTGATACAAACAAAACAGTACAAATAGGAAGCTTGCAACAGAATCATAAGGGTCTAAGAAAACTGCTCAATCAAAAATAAAAATTTCTAAAACATCTCATTCCAGGAAAACTGAAAGAGATCATTGAAAGTAGAGCTGTAGGAAATGAATCAAATTTTCTGGCAAAGATGGTGATTATAAAGAAAAGAAGAAAGATTCCTAAGGTAAAAATGATAATGATAGTAGTACAGACATTAAAGAAGAACTAGATAAAAGCAAATCAAAGGTCATACATTGGACTGGAAGGAAGTTCATCAAGGTATGCAATGGAAGAAGACAGCCTTACTAAAAATCAAATAAAAGGTAACTTATCCTTTTATACTCTGTACTTCCCCTATCACATACCTCCCACAATAAGTGATGGTAGCTATGTACATTTTTACTATGGTAAAAAGAATTACTACCTAGACCATATGGGGTATATATGAGGTTTATGGAGAGCAAGTAGAAGCAGAGTTTTCTTTATCTGAAATCCTGGAAATTGTGGATACAGAAAGCCACACCTAGTGGGATATACAGGCATGGAGACCAGATGAGAATGACAGCTTTGAAAACAGTTCTAAGGAAGATACTAATAATTTGCATACATTTAAAACCTTGACTGAGTGGGAGTGTCTAACAACCCAGAGACAGAGAAGTCCTAATGTCAATGCAGTTATTAGTTTTAATTTCTTTATAAATTCTATTATTTGATATATATTGTGCAAAATTCTAATAAGAATATTTATAATATTTCAATAATAGCTTTACTTTCTTAACGTGTCATGGTTGTAACTTAGCATTTGCTCATATTTTATATAGTACAGAGAGCTACATTTTGGAATTTGCCTTTTCTTAATTGCAGACTTATAAAAATTATGAAATGAATCAAAAATTAAAAATTCTTTTATTTTAACAGAGCAATGTAATATCAAATTTCGATAGCTACATGCATAAAAATTATGAAATAATATATTATCCAATGTGGGTGAACTACATTTTAATTTCTTTTTAATAGTAGAACTCATTCTTAATTTATTTAGGGAGAGGAGGAAGGCAGTGAGTGACACATGTTACCACAAAACATGTCATTAACAATTAGGCATCATGGAGAACAGTAGACTTAGCATTTTCATTGCAATCACAAGTCCATTTGTTAAACCTTCTGGTCATTAGAAATTTAAAAACTCATAGTCTAGTAGCAAAGGAATAATATAAGCCTATAAGATCCACTGTAGAAGGGGTTCTTTTTGTTGGGCTACACAATACAAGATACACAATTCAGATAAAGATTCAAGCTTGAATATTTAGCCTCTGAATTCAGTGGGATTTGTATTATTTCCTCCTTAGTTATTGGACCAGATTTCCCTGGACTTCTCTAACCCTCACGTTTTGTCACTATAAGTAAAATTGAAAGACCTAAATTTGATTCCTTGATTTGGCACTAAAGAATAGTGTCCCTCTTGAATCTTGGTGCCTCATTTATGTTTCTCAAAACAGAAGGCCATTTCTAGTTTTCTCTTGGGGATGTATGTGAGAAATTCTAGGAGGCTTATGTAATGAGATTGGAATGGTCCATGAGCTGAATAATGGAGCTGATGATAAAGCTGTTCAGTATAGTGGAAGAAATTTGGATAGGGAAGAATGTAGAGGTTCCCTCTGAAAGAGTGGATTGTGAGAAACATCCACCAGTAAGTGCTGTCATCACACAGAAAGTTGAAAATGAGTTTTTATAACTTTAGAGCCCTAGAACATTTTAATATTTTTAATAAATGTACACTATAAAACTGAAATCCACTATTAGCCTTTAATGTATGTCACTTTAAGAAGTCCTTTGAAAGAAAAACAATTGGTAAAGGAAATGTGTTTAAACTTTCCATTCATTTTATATTCTTTTCCAAAACAGGAAGTTTCCCTTTATTTATGTTTATAATGTCATCTTTTGCTCCCAGAGGAAATAAGTAAATTGAGAACAAATTGTACTATTTTCCCAAGTGAAATAATGGTGAAACATATATGGATTTATCTATGAATCTATCATATCTCTTATTTCTCTCTCTCTCATTTTGTTTTATGCAGGTCTTCAGTGTGTGGATAATATGATTTCCCACTCACATTATAAAAGGAAATCAACTTTATTCAATTTACTAACTGCATGTCAATCTCATCCAAAAATTTTCTCACAGAAAAGTCCAGAATAATGTTTCACCAAATATCTGGGGGTTTTATGTCCCAGTTCAGTTGACACCAAAAATTAAACAATATGAACATTTTACATACATGTGCTAATGTTTTCATGCAGTACAGAAAACACTTGAGTAAGAGGAGTATCCTTTCATAACAGTTCAGTTTTAAAAATAATTGTTAGACAAAATGTACGTTTATACAAATAAGTAATCAATGCAAGATTCATATATTTATATATTAATAAATCTGGAGAAGCCTCAACTCCACAATAATATAGATTTGATTGTGAAACACTGATCTATACAAATATTATTATTTTCCTTATCAATACCTTAGAGACAAAAATACTATAATAGAACACAAATTAGATCATGAGTTCTTAAAAGACACTATACATTCAATTTTCCCATTGAACATTGTATTGAAGTCATTGAAAATATGATTTAAAAATAGAAGAAGAAAATAAAAAGGTGAAGGACATTTAATAAAGTTATTTTAAATAAGAAAAAAATATCTCAACAAGCAATTGCAAATAAAAAATAAAAACTTAAAATGTACAATAAAAGCACATGATCCAGATAATAACAAATGTTTTATTAATTAACTGTCTTGCACATCTCAATAGGAGAGTTTTCCTATATTTTGATTTCCTATTTTGATTATCTCTTCACATAACACAAAATTGATAAAATTGTGTATAAATAGAATAAAAAATAGTTCATTTTTTTCTTTAGCATCATTGATCAAATTTATTCTTCTATTTGTCTTTATCATGTGATCTTATTATGTACATTTTTTACATTGGCATATTTGAGATTCTTTATATAACTGTCTTTCAAAATTCTGCATTTCTAAGTTAGCAAAAAATAATAAGAAAAATTTGTAGAAAGAGATATTTTAGCTGGGCTCAAAAGGATGAGGATGGCAGCCTTTGGAGGACAACCTGAGCAACTTAATGAGACCCTGTCTCAATTTTTATTTTTTAAACAGGGTGGAAGTATACTTCAGTTGTACAGTTGCTTACCCAGCAGGTGTGAGGTCCTGGATTAAATTCCCAGTATTGAAAAAAATAGCAAGAAAAGAGTTTTTCTTACTCTAGAAACTAAAGCTCATTTATTAAGTTGTATTTACTTTGTACTAATGCTAAAAATAAAATAGTAACTTATTAAAGACTCTGTTGACCATAATATTGATTACTCAGTAGAAATACCAATAGTTTTATTATTCTCTAATAATTTTATTGTGTTATCTAGGGATGGAGTTAAGCAAAATAAAATATTTTAATATTGTAGGTTACCTAGGGCTTTCTAGAATAAACAGTTTGAATTCTGAACAAAGCCACTAAAATATATATATTATTTCAATGGGAAAGATCCACAGGCTTTGTTTTGTAAAAATGTGAAATAATTTCATAAATCAGATTCATAGTCTAAGTTTCTAAAATTGTTTTGGTTTCATTAATTGTTCATAGTCCTTTAAACTCACTTAAGACAAAAAGTCAATGAAATATTTTGGACCTCATATGATAGGGCAAGGTTTTATATGAAAATAGTCCTTCTGTTTCCAAAAATACTGTAGACCGGATCAGATATATGGGAAAATGTTCAATGATAATAGCACATTACTAATTTTAACACAGTGTAAAAAATGTATGTTTAAAAATTATCTTTAAACACATTGCTAAGTTAGAGACAAAGCAAAATCTATAGAAATCAGAATCAAGAATACTTGTAATTTCTGAGTGTATTGATGCAAAAATTGCATTCCATGTAGAAGATGTGGAATATGCTGTTTTCTTGTGGTTTAGAGTTTTAATTTTAGTGGACCTGTGTTGTTCAACTTCCTAACACAACTTTGAGCTTTATTCTAACTGGTACAGAGTCCCTTCAGTGAGTGAAGTAGAAAAAAATCATCCTTTAGAATAAATTGTGGATCCTCACCCAGCCAGGTTTTCAGGTAAAAGAGATGATTGCAAAGTGAACAAAGAACAAAACTTCCTCTGTGGACATTATTAAATATAAGTGCTCTTTCCCATGGCTTTAAGTCAATACTTAACAATGTCTTTGTGTCCAAAATAAAAATAATAATAATAAAAAGATGAACAAGTAAGCAATCTAAACTTTGACTTAAAATTGTATGTAGCAACTTAATGCAGAGCAAAAACAGAAGGTGAATCATTTCTAGAAAAAATAGTTGAACAGCCGCACTTGAAAATTCTCACATGTATATTTCATGTAATATTATAATACATATTTTTAAAAAACTCACTAAACACAAATAGCAACAACCAATCAATATTTAAGTATTCAAAATAAAACCTTTATATTGGAACTGAAAATTGAAGTTATTAGATAAAAAATATAAAAGACAAATGATAAGCTTTCAAAGAAAGAAAAAATGTGGAGGAAATATGACAAAGTTAAAATAGACAATAGAAAAATGAAGCAGCTTCAGAAAAGAAACAAACAGATACTGAAATAAAATACATAAGAATAAAATTAGACCTTGGACTCTCAAAATAAAATGAGGAAAGAACTGGTAAACTGGGTGATAAGGCTAAAAATGTTAACTTGATGTCAGCAAAATACATCAAAGAACTTAAAAGTATAAAGATGAGGTTAGAAAAGTGTGAAGTCTAACATCTGTTAAATCCCTATATCTCATCCTGCACAAAACTCAAATCAAAGTTGATCAAGAAGCTGAGCATGGTGGCACACTCCTATAATCCAAGCACTTGGGAGGCTGAGGCAGGAGGATCACGAGTTCAAAGCCAGCCTCAGCAATGGCAAGGCACTTAGCAACTCAATGAGACCCTGTCTCTAATAAAATACAAAAAAAAAAAAAAAAAAAAAGAGCTGGGGATGTGGTCCAGTGGTCAAGTGCCCCTGAGTTCAAACCCCAGTACCAAAAAAAAAAAAAAAAAAAAAAAAAAAGAAAGAAAAGAAAAAACAAAAAACAAAAAAACGTGGATCAAGAATCTAAGCAATAGCCCAAAGACCTTACACCTACTGGAAGAAAAGTAGGCCCAAATCTCCATCATGTCAGCTTAGCAGTCAAATTCCTCAACAAGACTTCTAAGGCACAAGAAGTAAAATCAAGTATCAATAACTGGGATGTTCAAACTAAAAAGCTTGTTAACAACAAAGGAAACAATCAAGAATGTGAAAAGAGAGCCTACAGAATGGGAGCAATCTTTGCCAGCTGCAACTCAAATACAGTATCACTCTCTAAGATATAAAATAACTCAAAAACTTAATACCAGAAAAATAAATAACTCAATTAATAAATGGGCAAAAGAACTGAATGGACACTTCACAGAAGAAGAAAAGCTATTGATCAACAACTACATGAAAAAATGTTAAAAATCTCCAGCAGTTAAGAGAAATGCAAAGTAAAACTACACTGAGATTTATCTTACTCCATTCAGAATGGCTATTATCAAGAATACAGGTAACAATAACTGTTGGCAAAGATTTAAGAAAAAAGGTTCACTCATACATTGCTTGTGGGACTGGAAATTGGGGCAACCACTAGGGAAACTGGTATGAAGATTCCTCAGAAAACTTGAAATGGAACCACCATTTTACCTAATCATCCCACTCCTCAGCTTATACCCAAAGGACTTAAAATCACCATACTGTAGTGAAGAGGCAATATCAATGTTCATAGCAGCTCAATTCACAATAGCTAAGCTATGGAACCATCCTAGATGCCCTTCAACAGATGAATGGATAAAGAAAATATGATACATATATATAATGGAACATTATTCAGCCATAAAGAAGAATGAAGTCATGAAACTTGCCAGTAAATGAATGGAACTGGAGAATATCATGCTAACAAAATAAGCCAATCCCCCCCAAAAACACAGGGTGAATGTTCTCTCTGATATATGGATGCTAACACACAATGGAAGGTGGGGGTAGAACTACTTTGGAATGATGGGAAGGGAGGGGATGGGAATAGGAAAAAGAGTAGAATGAATTAGACATTACTTTTTTATGTTCATATATAAATACATGACCAATATAATTCCACATCTTGTGCAACCACAAGAATTGGAAGTTATATTCTGCAGGAGCCCTGTTTGGGGATTGACTTGAATTGCGGTTGACTATGAGCCGTGGAGATTTGGGCATTGTCGCCTCCCGTAGTCTCACGGGACTTGTTGCGGGATCTCGAGTGACTTGGCCGAAATTGCTGATCGGGTCAGCGCCATTTTGGTGGTATCTGTGGTGCGTGTTAGTCGTTGTTAGAGCCAGAGAGAAAAGTTATCAGAATAAAAAGCTGTTTGTTTCCAGTTCGCCTCTGAACTTCTTCCCGCGGCTCTGTTGCTCCAAGCGCTTCAGGCAGCAACAGGTGGCGGCCCGTACGGGGAACTTCGGAGCGGACAGGTAAGAACTGAAAGGTCTCTAAAGATGGGTTCGAATATAACTGAATCCCAAGTGATAGAGGCTATGCAAAGACTCCTTGATATACCTGACTCTGTTTTCAGTGAGGAGTATATAGACAAAAGTGAAAGTGATCAAAAAAGTGTAGATTCCACTGGGCCAACTAAGACCAGTAAAGAGAGTATTGGAAGAGACCCAAAAATAACAAAAATCCAAGCTATTAAAGCTATGCGGGAGTTATTGGTGATAGCTGAAGGATACTTGCTCTCACTGGAACCTGGGCCTCAGGATATTGCTGTCAGTGAAATTAGCAGTGGTGAGGAATCTAGTAAAAGTGATCCTGAGAAAATGAGGAAAAAGAAACTAAAAAAGACCGAGAAAAAGGACGGTCAGGTAGAGGAGCCACTTGTGTCCTCTACTCCCCCATGGGTGGAATCCATTACAGAAAATATGAAGGGTATTACTAGGCATTTGCATACCCTAGAAACAGAAATAAAAAGTATTTCTGATCGCTTATGCGCTCTCGAGGACAACTCACAGATACATTGGGAACCGCCAGCATTTGAAAAGAAAAATGGACAGAGTGTCCATCAGTCAGTAGATTTCAAAACAATAAAAAATCTCAAAGAGGCAGTAATGACTTATGGGCCCCAAGCTCCTTTCACGTTGAGTATGCTGGAGTCCCTTAACACCTTTAGCTTAACCCCCTCAGACTGGAAAAGTCTATGTAAAGCAACATTAAGCGGGGGGCAATTCTTGGTTTGGCGATCGCAATTCCAAGAACTTTGTATAGAAACGGCTAAAAGAAACGTGGCTGCAGGGTTTGAAAACTATAATATAGACATGCTCACAGGAGAAGGGCAATTCGCAGACTTACAGGCTCAAACAGATTATGACCCAGATGTATATACTCAGATAAACACAGCTGCCTTAGAGGCATGGAAAACTGTACAAGGACCTGGGGATCTACAAGGTAGCTTGTCAAAAGTGATTCAAGGACCTAATGAGCCGTATGCTGACTTTGCTGATCGACTTTTGAGAACTGCAGGTAGTGTGTTTGCAGATGTTGACCAAGCTATGCCATTAGTTGTTCAATTAGCTTATGAAAATGCAAATAAATGGTGCCAAGCAGCCATCAGGCCATGGAGAACTAAAAAGGATCTTTCCGTATATATACAACTATATAAAGATATAAATGACGCCTTTGTCACAGGAAATGTGATTGCAGCCTCAATGAGAGGTGCTTCCTCTCGAAATTTCACAAAGGCTAAACGTAGATATTATAATCAATCAGGATATTCCAGGCAAAATTATCATAATCAATCAGGCAATTCTAGGCAAAATCCCAAAAGAGAAATAAGACCAAGCTCATACCGTGCCCCAGGCCGCTGCCCCAGGTGTAAAAAGGGAAATCATTGGGCCAATAAATGCCATTCAAAATTTGACATCCATGGAAATCCTTTGTTCAGGAATTCAAAAAACGGGGCACGGGGCCCAATACCCCGGGGCCCACAAATGTACGGGGCATTGCAGAAGGAGTATCCTCAAGCATCCACTCAGATGCTTCCCCGACACAATCCCTACTACCCATCCACTCCCTCGCCAGAGGAACAAGAGGAAATGCAGGATTAGACCTCTGTTCCACCGCCCAAATAGTGTTAACACCTGAAATGGGGGTTCAACTGATTCCCACAGGAGTCAGGGGACCTCTTCCCTCAGGGACTGTAGGACTTATTATCGGGCGTAGTCCTAAAAGCTTATTAGGTTTGCAAGTGACCCCAGGTGTAATAAACTCAGACTACAAAGGGGAAATAAAAATAATGCTTAGCTCACCCCAAAGTATAAGTTCTGTTAATCAAGGAGATAGAATTGCTCAGTTGCTTCTCCTTCCCAATTTACATAATTCATTTAAAATGGGTATGCCTCAAGAAGGGAACAATAGAGGATTTTGTTCCACTGACTCAAGTCCCATGGCTTGCTGGGTTCGAGACTGTTCAAGGAGGCCTATGTGTAAAATAAAAATCCAAGGAATAGAAATGGAGGGATTAATAGATACTGGAGCTGACTCTTTCATTATTAATTTACGCCAATGGCCCAAGCACTGGCCTCTGCAAAAAGCTTCAACCAGTTTAAGAGGCTTGGGATATAATAACCTCCCAGATAAAAGTGCGGTAATTTTAAAATGGGAGGATGATGAAGGCCATAAAGGAACATTTCAGCCTTATGTTTTACCTAATCTACCGGTTACTTTATGGGGAAGAGATATTTTGCAACAAATGGGAGTACACCTTGCAACCAAGCCTGCAGATGTTAAATGTGAAAACCTACAGGGTAATGTTAACCCTAAAAGAACACATTATCAAAAAGTACAGAGTAATCTTAACCCTAAAAGTAATCATTATCATAAAGGAAAAAGATATTTTTTTTCGGGGCCACTGAGAAAATAATTTTGAAAATACCATGGCTTTCTGATAAGCCAGTGTGGGTCCCTCAGTGGCCCCTATCTAAAGAGAAATTACAAGCGGCCCACCTACTAGTTCAGGAACAATTAGAAGCAGGTCATATAGAACCTTCCACCTCTCCCTGGAATTCCCCCATATTTGTGATCAAGAAAAAGTCAGGAAAAATGGCGATTGTTACATGATCTTAGACAAATCAATAAAACCATGCAAGTTATGGGCCCTACTCAACCTGGACATCCTAGTCCCGTAGCTATTCCAAAAAATTTCCATCTTATTACTTTTGATATAAAGGATTGCTTCTTTTCTATTCCCCTACATCCTCTGGATGCCCCCAGGTTTGCTTTTTTTCCGTTCCTTCTATGAACAATAATGGCCCTGATCAGAGATATCAATGGAAGGTTTTACCACAGGGAATGGCTAATAGCCCCACCATATGCCAAATATATGTGGACAAGGCTATCCAACCCATTAAAAATAAATATCCAAACCTCATGTGTCTACATTACATGGATGATATTTTATTGGCCCACCCTAATCAAAAAATCTTATTTAATATATTCAGTGATGTGGTAGAAAATTTAAAAAAAATATGGATTATATATAGCAGAAGAAAAAGTTCAAACCAGATCTCCCATATTATATTTAGGATTTAAAATCATGGATACTTTTGTTAGACCCCCAAAAATTTTAATAAATAAAGAACATTTGACCACCCTCAATGATTTCCAAAAACTACTGGGAGACATTAATTGGCTTCGCCCTACACTAAATCTCACTACTGGCCAACTAAAACCTTTATTTGACATCCTTCGTGGAGATCCTGATCCATCTTCACCACGAACATTGACTCCTGATGCTAGGAAAGCTTTAAAGTTAGTAGAAAAAGCCATCGAAGGAGCTCATTGTGATAGATTTGATTTAACTCAACCGCTGATGTTGATTATTATTTCTTCACAATATACACCCACAGGAGTATTTTGGCAACAAGGGCCTTTATTATGGATACATTTGCCTGTCTCTCCTAAAAGTATAATTGAATCTTATACCTCCATGGTGGCTAAACTTATTCTTCAAGGACTTAAGACTTCTACTAAAATATTTGGCATTCACCCTGCTACTATTATTACTCCCTATTCATCATCACAGATTGAATACTTATGCTTCAATGATAATGATTGGGCTATAGCTAAATGCTCTACTTCTGCAAATTTTGATAATCATCTTCCTAAGTCCCCTATATTATCTTTTTGTATTAATCATCCTATTATATTTCCACAGGTAATAAAAAATCAACCTATTCCTAAGGCATTTAATGTATTTACAGATGGGTCCTCAAATGGTACTGCTACAGTAGTCACTAAAAAAGAAAATATGACTTACATAACTGCACACAAATCAGCTCAACTAGTGGAATTGGAAGCTGTGGTAAGAGCTCTGGAAAATTTTAGGGACCAGCCCGTAAACATTTTTTTAGATAGCCACTATATTGTACAAGCCGTCCCAAAA
The DNA here is from genome assembly GCA_025594165.1 of Tamias sibiricus. Taxonomy (NCBI): domain Eukaryota; kingdom Metazoa; phylum Chordata; class Mammalia; order Rodentia; family Sciuridae; genus Tamias; species Tamias sibiricus. The sequence continues at coordinate 30,184,563 of CM046665.1, forward strand.
TTAGAGTTAGCAGGACCAATAGCACCTCATACTCCAGCCTTTAAATTGTTTTATCAAATACAAAAACTTTTGTGGGCAAGAAAAGAACCTCTATTCGTAGGCCATATTAGAGCACATACTAATTTGCCTGGTTCCCTCCATGAAGGTAATCAAAAGGCTGATGAACTTACAAAAACAATATTTATACTTTCAGTGCTCCAACAAGCTACTTTATTCCACTCCCAGTTTCATGTCAACAGCACCACCTTGCAACGTAGGTTTAAAATCACAAAGGAGCAAGCCAGAACAATTGTAAAAGATTGTAAATCTTGTATGACACATTTGCCCAATCCTCATTTCGGAGTTAACCCTAGAGGATTAATGCCCAATCATTTGTGGCAGATGGATGTTACTCATGAGCCAAGTTTTGGAAAATTGCGATTTATTCATGTGACCATAGATACATGCTCAGGCATGATTTTTGCTTCCTTACATTCTGGAGAAAAAGTTAAAGATGTTACATCTCATTGTTTGCAAGCTTTTGCTGCATTGGGCATCCCCAAAATGCTTAAAACAGATAATGGCCCCGCATATACGTCCTCATCTTTCAAACAGTTTTGCACAAAATTCAATATATCCCATAAAACAGGCATCCCATACAATCCTCAGGGTCAGGGCATTATTGAAAGAGCAAACCGAACACTGAAAATTATGTTATTAAAACAAAAAGAAGGAAATTGGAAAAGTCCTAAGGACAGATTGGCAGTTGCCCTGTTTACATTAAATTTTTTAACTTTAGACTCTAATGGTTATTCTGCTGGAGACAGACATTGGAATCCACACCAACAACATAAACCTTTGGTTTACTGGAAGGATGTTCTTTCAGGTACATGGAAGGGTCCAGATCCAGTATTAATTTGGGGGAGAGGATCTGTTTGTGTTTTTCCAAAAGACGAATCCTCTCCAATATGGATACCATCTAGATTAATAAAACAGGAACCACATCAAAATGATCAAGATGAAGTTATTGAAGAATCAAGATTAATAAAAAAGGTACAAAATCAAGGGGACCAAGATGAAGGTACAGAATGATTCCCTCAAAAGAGTCCTTCAAAATATTTCACAACTTAAGTGTCATTCCTCCCGGCCGGGACAAGGAGATCTCTCTTTAGTGTGCACACAATTGTATTTTTTTTTCCTTTTTATACATGTCTTTATGTCTGTACATTTGTCTACATTTCATGTTAATGTGACATCACAAATATATGTTTGTATGTTTGTTCGTCTGTCCAGTGTGACGTCACAAAGAACAAAGCGCTTATGAAAAAGAAAATATATATATATATGGATCCAAATAACTTTAATTCATTTTAGGTTAAGAGTATTCAATTTAGGTAAATAATTTTATAAATGAAGGTACTTTCAATTTTGATTTATAGGTGTCCCTGGGACTTCTCTTTAGCAAACAATATGACTAGTGCTATATAACCTGATATTTTGGTGTTTTGACATAAGATTGTTTATTTGTTATTAACTTCATTTGTTTAATAGCTCATTAATTTCAATTATCTCAACAGGTAAAAGATTGCTCTGTATACAGAGACTCAAGGGTTCCAGCTAACAAATTATTTCTCTAAAGTGCCTTTACCTTTTCTTTAATCTATCTTTAATGCAGTAATTACCCTCAGTCTTTCTTTGTTTTGTTCTAAATATTACATTTTTCCAACTTATGTTTGTAGAAGCTCAACCAGCGATGTATGTGAACAAAAATCAACTTTAATTTTCTAATCTAATTATTCTATTTTGTAGTTTGACAACTCGCCTCTTGACTCAATGCTGCAATAGCACTGCCTTTCCTTTAATAATTGATGCTTGAGTTTCTAGGTAGCGGGCCTGAAGATTTGCCGGTGGCATTGTCTAAACATAAAAAAGACGTCTGCTGCTACAGCTGCAGGGATCGCGGCCCGCCGCAAGCATCCCTGCTGCTCAAACATCAAACAACCTCACCAACAGTGTGGCCTCTGCTCTACATGCATGGGGCCTCCTACATCAACATGTTATAACAAATGGACATTTTGATCTTTCATTGTTTGGAACTTTACGGGACAATGCCTTGCGGGTATTTGTCTAGAGAATTCAGTGTGTTACTTGATGGAACTTAGGGCAGCTGATTTGTTTAAACAACTTGTTATGCTATGCAATTTGGCTCATCACCAAAAGGCTTGTCGCCTTAAAGCCGCAACATCTCCTCACAATTGGACGGCTGTTAGTCATCATATATAGTCGATCCTAAAGGGCTCCATTGGATGGCTGGTTAGCCAATGACGGGTAAGATCCCCAGTGGGGGACAACCTAAGACAGGCACAGTCGCACGGGACAGTCTCATGTGGCCGACATATCAACCTAAGACAGGAGTCAAGGGCACAGCCTTGATTATCCGATGACGGGTAAGAATGTTGGTTGCACATAGATGTCCTAGAGCATTACCTCTTTTAAAACAAAAGGGGGGAAATGCAGGAGCCCTGTTTGGGGATTGACTTGAATTGCGGTTGACTATGAGCCGTGGAGATTTGGGCATTGTCGCCTCCCGTAGTCTCACGGGACTTGTTGCGGGATCTCGAGTGACTTGGCCAAAATTGCTGATCGGGTCAGCGCCATTTTGGTGGTATCTGTGGTGCGTGTTAGTCGTTGTTAGAGCCAGAGAGAAAAGTTATCAGAATAAAAAGCTGTTTGTTTCCAGTTCGCCTCTGAACTTCTTCCCGCGGCTCTGTTGCTCCAAGCGCTTCAGGCAGCAACAGGTGGCGGCCCGTACGGGGAACTTCGGAGCGGACAGGTAAGAACTGAAAGGTCTCTAAAGATGGGTTCGAATATAACTGAATCCCAAGTGATAGAGGCTATGCAAAGACTCCTTGATATACCTGACTCTGTTTTCAGTGAGGAGTATATAGACAAAAGTGAAAGTGATCAAAAAAGTGTAGATTCCACTGGGCCAACTGAGACCAGTAAAGAGAGTATTGGAAGAGACCCAAAAATAACAAAAATCCAAGCTATTAAAGCTATGCGGGAGTTATTGGTGATAGCTGAAGGATACTTGCTCTCACTGGAACCTGGGACTCAGGATATTGCTGTCAGTGAAATTAGCAGTGGTGAGGAATCTAGTAAAAGTGATCCTGAGAAAATGAGGAAAAAGAAACTAAAAAAGACCGAGAAAAAGGACGGTCAGGTAGAGGAGCCACTTGTGTCCTCTACTCCCCCATGGGTGGAATCCATTACAGAAAATATGAAGGGTATTACTAGGCATTTGCATACCCTAGAAACAGAAATAAAAAGTATTTCTGATCGCTTATGCGCTCTCGAGGACAACTCACAGATACATTGGGAACCGCCAGCATTTGAAAAGAAAAATGGACAGAGTGTCCATCAGTCAGTAGATTTCAAAACAATAAAAAAAATCTCAAAGAGGCAGTAATGACTTATGGGCCCCAAGCTCCTTTCACGTTGAGTATGCTGGAGTCCCTTAACACCTTTAGCTTAACCCCCTCAGACTGGAAAAGTCTATGTAAAGCAACATTAAGCGGGGGGCAATTCTTGGTTTGGCGATCGCAATTCCAAGAACTTTGTATAGAAACGGCTAAAAGAAACGTGGCTGCAGGGTTTGAAAACTATAATATAGACATGCTCACAGGAGAAGGGCAATTCGCAGACTTACAGGCTCAAACAGATTATGACCCAGATGTATATACTCAGATAAACACAGCTGCCTTAGAGGCATGGAAAACTGTACAAGGACCTGGGGATCTACAAGGTAGCTTGTCAAAAGTGATTCAAGGACCTAATGAGCCGTATGCTGACTTTGCTGATCGACTTTTGAGAACTGCAGGTAGTGTGTTTGCAGATGTTGACCAAGCTATGCCATTAGTTGTTCAATTAGCTTATGAAAATGCAAATAAATGGTGCCAAGCAGCCATCAGGCCATGGAGAACTAAAAAGGATCTTTCCGTATATATACAACTATATAAAGATATAAATGACGCCTTTGTCACAGGAAATGTGATTGCAGCCTCAATGAGAGGTGCTTCCTCTCGAAATTTCACAAAGGCTAAACGTAGATATTATAATCAATCAGGATATTCCAGGCAAAATTATCATAATCAATCAGGCAATTCTAGGCAAAATCCCAAAAGAGAAATAAGACCAAGCTCATACCGTGCCCCAGGCCGCTGCCCCAGGTGTAAAAAGGGAAATCATTGGGCCAATAAATGCCATTCAAAATTTGACATCCATGGAAATCCTTTGTTCAGGAATTCAAAAAACGGGGCACGGGGCCCAATACCCCGGGGCCCACAAATGTACGGGGCATTGCAGAAGGAGTATCCTCAAGCATCCACTCAGATGCTTCCCCCGACACAATCCCTACTACCCATCCACTCCCTCGCCAGAGGAACAAGAGGAAATGCAGGATTAGACCTCTGTTCCACCGCCCAAATAGTGTTAACACCTGAAATGGGGGTTCAACTGATTCCCACAGGAGTCAGGGGACCTCTTCCCTCAGGGACTGTAGGACTTATTATCGGGCGTAGTCCTAAAAGCTTATTAGGTTTGCAAGTGACCCCAGGTGTAATAAACTCAGACTACAAAGGGGAAATAAAAATAATGCTTAGCTCACCCCAAAGTATAAGTTCTGTTAATCAAGGAGATAGAATTGCTCAGTTGCTTCTCCTTCCCAATTTACATAATTCATTTAAAATGGGTATGCCTCAAGAAGGGAACAATAGAGGATTTTGTTCCACTGACTCAAGTCCCATGGCTTGCTGGGTTCGAGACTGTTCAAGGAGGCCTATGTGTAAAATAAAAATCCAAGGAATAGAAATGGAGGGATTAATAGATACTGGAGCTGACTCTTTCATTATTAATTTACGCCAATGGCCCAAGCACTGGCCTCTGCAAAAAGCTTCAACCAGTTTAAGAGGCTTGGGATATAATAACCTCCCAGATAAAAGTGCGGTAATTTTAAAATGGGAGGATGATGAAGGCCATAAAGGAACATTTCAGCCTTATGTTTTACCTAATCTACCGGTTACTTTATGGGGAAGAGATATTTTGCAACAAATGGGAGTACACCTTGCAACCAAGCCTGCAGATGTTAAATGTGAAAACCTACAGGGTAATGTTAACCCTAAAAGAACACATTATCAAAAAGTACAGAGTAATCTTAACCCTAAAAGTAATCATTATCATAAAGGAAAAAGATATTTTTTTTCGGGGCCACTGAGAAAATAATTTTGAAAATACCATGGCTTTCTGATAAGCCAGTGTGGGTCCCTCAGTGGCCCCTATCTAAAGAGAAATTACAAGCGGCCCACCTACTAGTTCAGGAACAATTAGAAGCAGGTCATATAGAACCTTCCACCTCTCCCTGGAATTCCCCCATATTTGTGATCAAGAAAAAGTCAGGAAAATGGCGATTGTTACATGATCTTAGACAAATCAATAAAACCATGCAAGTTATGGGCCCTACTCAACCTGGACATCCTAGTCCCGTAGCTATTCCAAAAAATTTCCATCTTATTACTTTTGATATAAAGGATTGCTTCTTTTCTATTCCCCTACATCCTCTGGATGCCCCCAGGTTTGCTTTTTCCGTTCCTTCTATGAACAATAATGGCCCTGATCAGAGATATCAATGGAAGGTTTTACCACAGGGAATGGCTAATAGCCCCACCATATGCCAAATATATGTGGACAAGGCTATCCAACCCATTAAAAATAAATATCCAAACCTCATGTGTCTACATTACATGGATGATATTTTATTGGCCCACCCTAATCAAAAAATCTTATTTAATATATTCAGTGATGTGGTAGAAAATTTAAAAAAATATGGATTATATATAGCAGAAGAAAAAGTTCAAACCAGATCTCCCATATTATATTTAGGATTTAAAATCATGGATACTTTTGTTAGACCCCCAAAAATTTTAATAAATAAAGAACATTTGACCACCCTCAATGATTTCCAAAAACTACTGGGAGACATTAATTGGCTTCGCCCTACACTAAATCTCACTACTGGCCAACTAAAACCTTTATTTGACATCCTTCGTGGAGATCCTGATCCATCTTCACCACGAACATTGACTCCTGATGCTAGGAAAGCTTTAAAGTTAGTAGAAAAAGCCATCGAAGGAGCTCATTGTGATAGATTTGATTTAACTCAACCGCTGATGTTGATTATTATTTCTTCACAATATACACCCACAGGAGTATTTTGGCAACAAGGGCCTTTTATTATGGATACATTTGCCTGTCTCTCCTAAAAGTATAATTGAATCTTATACCTCCATGGTGGCTAAACTTATTCTTCAAGGACTTAAGACTTCTACTAAAATATTTGGCATTCACCCTGCTACTATTATTACTCCCTATTCATCATCACAGATTGAATACTTATGCTTCAATGATAATGATTGGGCTATAGCTAAATGCTCTACTTCTGCAAATTTTGATAATCATCTTCCTAAGTCCCCTATATTATCTTTTTGTATTAATCATCCTATTATATTTCCACAGGTAATAAAAAATCAACCTATTCCTAAGGCATTTAATGTATTTACAGATGGGTCCTCAAATGGTACTGCTACAGTAGTCACTAAAAAAGAAAATATGACTTACATAACTGCACACAAATCAGCTCAACTAGTGGAATTGGAAGCTGTGGTAAGAGCTCTGGAAAATTTTAGGGACCAGCCCGTAAACATTTTTTTAGATAGCCACTATATTGTACAAGCCGTCCCAAAATTAGAGTTAGCAGGACCAATAGCACCTCATACTCCAGCCTTTAAATTGTTTTATCAAATACAAAAACTTTTGTGGGCAAGAAAAGAACCTCTATTCGTAGGCCATATTAGAGCACATACTAATTTGCCTGGTTCCCTCCATGAAGGTAATCAAAAGGCTGATGAACTTACAAAAACAATATTTATACTTTCAGTGCTCCAACAAGCTACTTTATTCCACTCCCAGTTTCATGTCAACAGCACCACCTTGCAACGTAGGTTTAAAATCACAAAGGAGCAAGCCAGAACAATTGTAAAAGATTGTAAATCTTGTATGACACATTTGCCCAATCCTCATTTCGGAGTTAACCCTAGAGGATTAATGCCCAATCATTTGTGGCAGATGGATGTTACTCATGAGCCAAGTTTTGGAAAATTGCGATTTATTCATGTGACCATAGATACATGCTCAGGCATGATTTTTGCTTCCTTACATTCTGGAGAAAAAGTTAAAGATGTTACATCTCATTGTTTGCAAGCTTTTGCTGCATTGGGCATCCCCAAAATGCTTAAAACAGATAATGGCCCCGCATATACGTCCTCATCTTTCAAACAGTTTTGCACAAAATTCAATATATCCCATAAAACAGGCATCCCATACAATCCTCAGGGTCAGGGCATTATTGAAAGAGCAAACCGAACACTGAAAATTATGTTATTAAAACAAAAAGAAGGAAATTGGAAAAGTCCTAAGGACAGATTGGCAGTTGCCCTGTTTACATTAAATTTTTTAACTTTAGACTCTAATGGTTATTCTGCTGGAGACAGACATTGGAATCCACACCAACAACATAAACCTTTGGTTTACTGGAAGGATGTTCTTTCAGGTACATGGAAGGGTCCAGATCCAGTATTAATTTGGGGGAGAGGATCTGTTTGTGTTTTTCCAAAAGACGAATCCTCTCCAATATGGATACCATCTAGATTAATAAAACAGGAACCACATCAAAATGATCAAGATGAAGTTATTGAAGAATCAAGATTAATAAAAAGGTACAAAATCAAGGGGACCAAGATGAAGGTACAGAATGATTCCCTCAAAAGAGTCCTTCAAAATATTTCACAACTTAAGTGTCATTCCTCCCGGCCGGGACAAGGAGATCTCTCTTTAGTGTGCACACAATTGTATTTTTTTTTCCTTTTTATACATGTCTTTATGTCTGTACATTTGTCTACATTTCATGTTAATGTGACATCACAAATATATGTTTGTATGTTTGTTCGTCTGTCCAGTGTGACGTCACAAAGAACAAAGCGCTTATGAAAAAGAAAATATATATATATATGGATCCAAATAACTTTAATTCATTTTAGGTTAAGAGTATTCAATTTAGGTAAATAATTTTATAAATGAAGGTACTTTCAATTTTGATTTATAGGTGTCCCTGGGACTTCTCTTTAGCAAACAATATGACTAGTGCTATATAACCTGATATTTTGGTGTTTTGACATAAGATTGTTTATTTGTTATTAACTTCATTTGTTTAATAGCTCATTAATTTCAATTATCTCAACAGGTAAAAGATTGCTCTGTATACAGAGACTCAAGGGTTCCAGCTAACAAATTATTTCTCTAAAGTGCCTTTACCTTTTCTTTAATCTATCTTTAATGCAGTAATTACCCTCAGTCTTTCTTTGTTTTGTTCTAAATATTACATTTTTCCAACTTATGTTTGTAGAAGCTCAACCAGCGATGTATGTGAACAAAAATCAACTTTAATTTTCTAATCTAATTATTCTATTTTGTAGTTTGACAACTCGCCTCTTGACTCAATGCTGCAATAGCACTGCCTTTCCTTTAATAATTGATGCTTGAGTTTCTAGGTAGCGGGCCCTGAAGATTTGCCGGTGGCATTGTCTAAACATAAAAAAGACGTCTGCTGCTACAGCTGCAGGGATCGCGGCCGCCGCAAGCATCCCTGCTGCTCAAACATCAAACAACCTCACCAACAGTGTGGCCTCTGCTCTACATGCATGGGGCCTCCTACATCAACATGTTATAACAAATGGACATTTTGATCTTTCATTGTTTGGAACTTTACGGGACAATGCCTTGCGGGTATTTGTCTAGAGAATTCAGTGTGTTACTTGATGGAACTTAGGGCAGCTGATTTGTTTAAACAACTTGATATGCTATGCAATTTGGCTCATCACCAAAAGGCTTGTCGCCTTAAAGCCGCAACATCTCCTCACAATTGGACGGCTGTTAGTCATCATATATAGTCGATCCTAAAGGGCTCCATTGGATGGCTGGTTAGCCAATGACGGGTAAGATCCCCAGTGGGGGACAACCTAAGACAGGCACAGTCGCACGGGACAGTCTCATGTGGCCGACATATCAACCTAAGACAGGAGTCAAGGGCACAGCCTTGATTATCCGATGACGGGTAAGAATGTTGGTTGCACATAGATGTCCTAGAGCATTACCTCTTTTAAAACAAAAGGGGGGAAATGCAGGAGCCCTGTTTGGGGATTGACTTGAATTGCGGTTGACTATGAGCCGTGGAGATTTGGGCATTGTCGCCTCCGTAGTCTCACGGGACTTGTTGCGGGATCTCGAGTGACTTGGCCAAAATTGCTGATCAGGTCAGCGCCATTTTGGTGGTATCTGTGGTGCGTGTTAGTCGTTGTTAGAGCCAGAGAGAAAAGTTATCAGAATAAAAAGCTGTTTGTTTCCAGTTCGCCTCTGAACTTCTTCCCGCGGCTCTGTTGCTCCAAGCGCTTCAGGCAGCTACAATATTCTATGTATGTATAATATGTCAAAATACATGCTACTATCATGTATAACTAAAAATAACAAATTTTTAAAAAGTCTAACATCTTACATCTGACATCTAACTGGAGAACCAAGAAAATTAGTTTAAAAGAAAAATAAGGAAGAGGTAAGAATCCATAAAATAATAGCTAAAATATTTTCAGAATTAAACAAAGATGTTATTCAAACCTCCCAAGTGGAAAGATGCATCTCTCTCTCTCTCTCTCTCTCTCTCTCTCTCTCTCTCACACACACACACACACACACACACACACACCCCTTATACACATGGATTCTTTTCATTGAAAATGGATTTCTCCAAAGACAAACACTGAACAATATAGGGAGACAGAAAGAAAACACAGATTAATTGCAAGGGAATAAAATTTGCCTTAAATATTTTTAAAAAGTCATAAAATGGTATAATAGCATCTTTAAAATGCTGAGATAAGATAATTAACTACCTAATATTGTGTACCAGAAGAAAATATTTTAAAGATGAGGGTAAAGTGAGAATTAAACAAGCTGAAACTAGACACTATGAAACTTCAATAGACACTATATAACTTCTACTGTATAATAGTTAGCATAAAAGGAAATTATCCCCATTGAGAATCAAGGATGTGAGCATATGAAGATCAAACACATAGTAAATATGTTTGTTTATCCAAATAACATTGACTCTGTAAAATAATAAGAGTAAGTATTTTCTATGCTAAAGCAGCAAATAAAAAGATGAAATTTATAGTACATTTTCAGAAGAATGTCAGAGTGTGAATTCAGTAAAATTATACTCAAGTATTTTCATTATTCAAAACCAAGTTAAAGATACTGATCAATTTTATTTTTTAAGTTAAAATTCCATTTAAAAATTTCCTGGAGAACTGTTAAAAGATTGTAATTACAGTGTATCATCAGAGAGAAAGATGTGGAATGAGGGGAAAAGAAAAATTTCAGTGAAACCTGAAAGAAACCATAAGAGAACATGTAATATAATCACAAATTAAAGAGAATTTCTGAAATAATAGAGGAAAATTCAAACATGTATCTAAGTAAAATAATTATATAAAAACTAAATGTTCAAGTTACAATATAGAGATCAGTTTGAATTTTATAGTTTCAGTTATGTATAACATTTATCTTTTATTCTTAGGAATGTTGAATTTCAAACCTACATGCACCTAAAAACATAGATTAATGAAAACAAAGATAAATAACATAACAAGAGTCTGAAAGTTCAGCACACTTCCTCAAGAATTAAGTCAAACAGTGTTGACAAAGGTTAATATATATTATTTGTACAAAATAATAAACTTTAAACAGGCAAAGTGTGGTTCAGGTATCTACACAAAACAGAAGTGCTAATATAACTTTTCTATGTGGTTCTGTCACAGGAATAGAAGGGTCTCCTGAGGAATATTCGACGAGTTCCTGCAAAGAAGGGGTAACTGACTCAGGCCAGTCAGGTTCTTGGCATACGTTATGGAAAAGAATTCTAGCATGTGCCAGTCAGAGATACAGAGATTTATTTAGGAAAGCAGATACGTATTTAAAAGAGAATTGGCAGTCTAAGACAGAGACGCCTCTGGGTGTAAAGCAAGCAATTCAAATTCAAGAGAGAATGTGCCATCTCAAGAGTGAGAGAAATGGTTTGGGGGTTCCAGACTTTTCTTTTAAAAGAAACTTGGTGAGGGCTGGGTATGGGAAGATGTGCAGGATATCAGTCTGGTGATATCAAGACAGGTTCTGGTGGTCTGGTCAGTCTCCAGTGCCGGGGTCCAGCCCCAGCAGGGTCGGGGGTCTTCCTGGTCAAGGGGTTGTGACGGGGTAGACAAGCGTCGGCGATGGGATGGACAGCAACCACACAGACTCAAAGGCCAGTGTAGAATGCTGACAAGTTTATTGAGTTCACACACAGTTTTTTATACATTTTTTAAAGTATAACATGCCAAGAATGTAGTTAACATAAAACCCATAGAATTCCTGGTACAGAACAGGCTTACTGGAAAAAGTGATTGTATGAGATAATAATATCCCCACCACATCCCCTGCTATTGTTCTGATTTAATGTCTAAGCTATGAACGTAATCAGCAAAGTTGATCTTAAGTTTCTATTTCATCATAAATGCTCTTGACATAGTGCTTAGCTGTGGTAAACAAGCTAGACTCCTAACTCTATAGCCTAAGTTAATCTTTAAGTTCAGGCTAGCAAGAGGGCAGTGATCTCAGTGGTTACCATGGCAAATTTCCTTGTAGATAATTGCCATATTGTTTAGTAAAGTAAATCTTACTAGAACGGGGTCACAGGTACCAGAATCTAACATTTAACTTATGCCTATGACTACTTTTACCCCTCCACCATATAACATTTCCTGATTCTGGATCTAACTAATCCATGGGACACAAGAGAAGGTCTCTGTAGTGGGAAGCACTATAATTTTATTCTGTTTCTGATTACTAACAGTGAGACTATGTGCTTTTTGCAAACTCATGACTGGAGAAACAGGTGGCTCTGTGACTGTTCTCACATATAACAATACATGTTTATAACAATCACCCCAGGAAGTAGACACATCACACGGTGGCAGAGGATTATTTTACTGTTTGTGGTAGAGAAGGGGTTAGGATTTCTAATGTTTATTAATATTCTCAGAAAATGCTGTAGTATTCCCCTCACCCCCAGCAATCACCACTAGAAAATAGTATGAATATTATATTATTAGAAAAATAGTGCAAAAAAGGCACCAGAGCCCAGAGGCATACATCTGGCATTATCTCGAGATGATGAGTCCTTGCAAACATCATTCTCCCAGTGGATCCTTGTCAAACACTGGTTGGGTTGCCAGGTGCCCCCCGCACTCCAGATTTTTGCGTCTTCATTATCTGATCAATAGATAGCACTGGAAAGTCCCCTATATTATAGGTTCCTTAAGATATTGTATCTCTCTTAATCTTTTTACAGGGTGGGGGTAATTAACAGGTAAAATGACAGATTCCTTGGGTATTTGGGAGTAATAACCCTCAGAGAGAGACTGGCTTATGGGAATAATAGACCTGGGGAAAGGATGAGGAATTTCAGAATTGAAATCCTATTTTTCCTGTCCTTCCTTATATCTAATTCCTGTCTATTTCTTATTCCTTCTTTTCTACCTCATTTTAATTACTTTATAGCAAAGCCTATATTTTTAAAATATAAATGAAACATAGACCTTATTTGCCAAGAGCATAATCAACAAATAAACTTTCTAATTTTTATTTCTGTGTGTCAGCATATACAAATATATAAACACATGTAACTGTCATACCAAAACATTCACAAGCACAAACAGTTGAGTCCTATAACAATACTATTAAAGTCTATTTCTTTAATATTTCACATTAAATGAAAACATGTTGGGGTCTAAAAAAAGAAAACATATTTAAGAAACAATATCTTGAAAATATGTCCATGCGTGAATGATTGAATCATATTTATGATTTAGTCAGCTTTTTCACTCTGGTGACCAAAAGAACTGACAAAAACAAGTTTAGAGAAGGAAAATCTTATTTGGTGCACATTGTCAGAGATCTCAGTCCATAGATGACTGACTTTTTTTCTTGGGGCTTGAGGTGAGGCAGGGCATCATGGTCAAAGGGCATAGTGAAGGATAGCAGCTCAGTCCATGGAACCAGGAATCAAAGAAGGATTCCCCTCACCACAGACAAAATATCTACCCCAAAGGCACGCCTCAATGCTCCACCACCTGCAGCCACCTGCACTCGGTTATCCTCTACCAGGTCATTAATTCACTAATTAGGTTAAGGCTCTCAAAACCCAGTCATTCACCTCTAAACCCATTTGCATTGTCTCATCCATGAGCTTTTGGGGGATACCTCAGATTTAAACCATAATGATGGCTATCCAGCTACATAAGGTTTGATATAAAAAAGGTTTTGTACAAGAATGTTTCTTTTTTCTATAATGGCAAATAAACAAGAGTTGAAACAGCAGATATTCTTTTCAGAGGTGCCATGATGAGAACCTGGGCAATATATAGGCCCTTATTGAGTGGGAAATCCCGCATATCTGGCAGCTACCTACTTACTAACTTCTATTTACTCAGATCTTCACAGATGTGGTTTTAAAGAGTGTGGGTTTATATTTTCTAAACTTATTACAAGAAAGAAAGAGGGGGGATTACTAAGTTTCCTGAAATATCATACATTTAAACAGTGACCAAGCAGTCCAAACCCACATCCCCAGACTACTTAATGTTTGTTTTCTTGTCTGTTTTTGTGTTTGTTTGTTTGTTTTTTCCCACCTAAAAATTTGGACCTACCTTTCCTTAGGGCATTGAAATGCAAATATATAACTGCAAGTTCCTCTTCTGGCCTTTACAGCAGTAAATCTTTTTAAAAGCCTCTTGCAAGCTTTATAACCCAGGACTATCTTTCTCAAGGATTTAGGAGCTTTCTCTTTGAAGTGTAACCACCGAGGAAGATATTCTTATCACCCAGTGGTGGGGGAAAGTAAATGTACAGTAGTTATTGTAAGAAGATGGTCTCAACACAGGGAAGAACATGCACAACTCAGGAATAAAGATGAAGCCCTCATCCCATTGACCAATGTCTCCTTTAACCCCTCCATACTTTTCCATTAGCTCTCCAAGATTTTAACCAAACATCTTATCTTGTGTGTGTGTGTGTGTGTGTGTGTGTGTGTGTGTGTGTGTGTGTGTCGGGGAGGTGGTACTGGGGGTGGGGATGGAACTCAGGGGCACTTGACAACTGAGCCACATCCCCAGCCCTATTTTGTATTTTATTTAAAGACAGGGTCTTACTGAGTTGCTTAGAGCCTTCCTGTTGTTGAGGCTGGCTTTGAATTTGTGATCCTCCTGCCTCAGCTTCCAGAGCCACTGGGATTACAGGCATGAACCACTGCATCCAGCCAACCAATCATCTTATCTTTTATTTCAGTAAAGAATAGTTCAGACTCTCTACCCTACTGCAATAGCTTCAATCAAATATTCCTGGCTTCTTTAAGGCTTCTTTAACTTTGTAATGTACAATTTCTCTTTGACAACACTTCAGATGATTTTATTTGTTTTCCTTCTTCCTTGTGCTCAAAGAAATAGTACTCAAATGCTAACTGGTAGACTTATTTAAGAATGAATAAGTGGAATCAGTTCAGTGTTTTTTTTCTAATATGTGTATGCATGCATAAATACATCAGTGTTGAAAATCCTCATGACCAGCATTATTTTCTCAACCCAATCTTATTTCTTTGCTATTCCATAAATCTCTTCACTCTTATAAACTTTAGTTCAAGCATTTAGAGTACAATAAAGTACAATAACCCATTCAGAAAACATTTACAAGGAAGAATAAGATGAAAAGAGGTTAAGCCAGAACTTGGTTAACCAAAACTATCTGGGTTACAGTTTCTTCATGCTGTTCATGTGTTAGCATAAGAAAGCAAAGAATATGGATTTATCAGTTTGCAATTGAATACCATTCTTTTTATTTAACATCTCTGTGTATAGAAAGAGCAGTGTATTTTCAAGGTAGTCAGGTTTGACATGTGATAACTGGTAAATAATCTCTCTGAATTTGTAATGATGGCGTAAATTTAGGAGACCACAGTACAGTTTAGAGCAAGCAATTTCAATAAAAGATCTAACATTGTTTACAAAGTTATATTCCTGCATCATTTTAATTGTTTCCATTCCATTGTTCTCTTTTTAATAGGACTTAGATATCTTAAATATATGCTTCTAAATCACAAACTCATTTCTTTGCTCTACATAAATATGGCTTTTTATGTGAAGTGATTAACTTTGTGGATGACCCAATTACAACTATTGCAATGCAAGCCAAATCAGTAAAATAATGATTTAGAGAAACAACAGAGAAATTTATTATTAAAGACAAAATATATTATTGCATTATCATCAAAATTTATCTATTTTCCCCCAAATAATTCAATCAAACATATTGAAAACTGTTATACTACTCAGCCTTTTTTTTTTTTTTTTTTTTGACTATTCAACTGTTTTTATCTAGATTTTGTCAAGAAAAATCAGGGATTCTATGTTATAATTATCCACAGTTCCTCTGTGAGAAAAATGACTAACACTCTTTCTTCCACCCCATGTTCAAAGAACAGAAAAGATGAAAATGAAACAAGGCTGCATTTAGTTACCTCTTTGGGTGTCAATTTTTTAATATCATAAACACAATAATTTGGCTACCAAGGCAAAAATATTTGCTATGTCCACAGTTCATATATCTGTACTTATAAATAGCCACATAGAAATTCAAGTAAGAAATAACCTCTTCCAACCTGCTTTCTTACCTCCACTTTCTATGCCATAGAAGACTGCCCCATGGATTATAGTCAAGGGTTGAGTATATACAGAGGCCCTGAGGTCATTTTAAACTATTTAGACCTAGCTCAATTAAACAACACTTCTTAGGAATATTTTCTCTAGCCACCATTTAGATAGTTCTCACTGTTGTCTATTTTATATCATCATACAGAACTTTGATAACACTAGCTGCAATTGCTTTTGAATGTTTGTGTTATTATCTATTTTTGATCTCTCATACTAAACTATAAGCTACATGAGAACAGATGTTGGGTTTATTTCACTTAATATTTTATTCTTAATGACCATGACATAGACTAGTATATGGTAGGAACTCAGATATATGGGGAAAATGATAAAATAGAAGAAAAATAAATAAGAAAAGTTCTTTAATTAAAAAACTGAATATTTAGTGTCTGAGATCCTTTCTATCCATTTTACTACTATTATTGACACAGATAATGTCTCTAGTGAGCAACACCTGTGTTTCTCTCTCATTTAATGATCCTGAACTAAGTTTCATCATCAATGTGACATACCTAAAGAACCTCAGATTTTAAGAAACATACTGAAGGTTAAATAACCAAGTAGTTAAAAGAGAGATGGCATTTGAATCTTGACTTTCTATTATTTCTTTCATTTATCTTTTGGCACAGTGTGAAAGAAACAATCAAAAAACTCTTAAGGGTATGACAGAAAGAACTTGGGGGTTTTGTGACCATGGATTGGCTGGAAGTCAGCTGATCTAGGCTCAGGAAGCCTATGGACTCTGCTGCTGATAGTCAAGGTGTTCATGCATTCAGGAGACACTGGAAAGTCTAACCTAAATGGAGTCAACAGGGACAGGTGGCCATAAAGGCCAATTTATTATCCTTCTTTTGAGAATAATACACTGGTCTACTCATGTCCAGGTGGCTGAAGAGTTTTGTACCAAGAAACACATGATGCTTGATGCAGATCTTGGGGAAATATAATTTGAAACACAATGTCCTCTCAACCCAGCAAACTTGTCCACAAAGTTAGAAGGGAAAAACATGATTTAATATTGAATATCATAAAGCCATAATGTCATGTTGTTCCACAGACAATATAGGGAGAGATTGCAAAAATAGAAACAAATATCACTCTTCAATTTGCCAAGAAAATAGAACCAATTAATTATATTCTTAAAACAAATAACAACTAGTCAAATAAGAGGATTTGGCAATATCACTTACCACAAATCATCATAAATTCACTGGGTATTTTGGGAGATCTTCTGTATTAAATAATTGGCTTTATCCAGAAGAACAATAAACTTGAAACATCCCATGAAACATCCTGTGAGAGATAATTTTGGAGTGAGGTGATCATAGAAGGTACACTCTTAGCATCCCTCAGAAACTGAGAGAGGAGCTATTTTGTTTTTCTGTTTTTGATTTTGGTAAACACATTTCAAGGAGAGAGTCCTCAGGTTTTCTTGAAGACATGCCTTGTCATAAAGCAGACAGGAGGCTTATTAAGCTTTCTTAAAGATGTATATACATTTCATGGACACAGAAAGACAACTCATAATTACATGTTTTCAAAGGCAAAGTCTCTAAGAAAGAGGAAGAGGGCACATCTCTTTACTCATTATCAACAGGAAAAAATAGGTGTTTTATTTTTAATTATAATATTTCTTTACAAGGTCTAAGCTCAGAACAGGCAGATTTTCATGTCTACTTCGTTACCTTGGCCAAAACAAGGAGCATGATACTTATGAAAACAGAGGGACAGGGAGATAGACTCCATTTTATTAGTGATAAGAAGTGAAAATTGTATTTGCAAAGGTTCAGGATACAAAGAAGGCAAATACCTGAGGTCAATGATGCTGTGGATCACGAGAAAAACAATGCCATCCATGCCTGCCTCCAAGAACCTATTAGCTCTTATATATCATCATTAATACAGGTCATTAACAATGATTGATGTTTCCACAGATCATTAGTAATGATTCCAAAATCATAAAAATTTTATTTAGAAAAAATTTGGATCTATATCTATCTGCTTCTCTTTGTTTCCTCCCTCAGAGACACTTAAGTAAAATCCAAAATTTGAATAGAAATTTCAAAATATCTGTACACACAGCTCAATAACAAAGAACTTCCAGCATCCTTAAATATGTAAAAATATGTTCAAAATCAGTCATAATAAAATTAGTGCTAATTCAGAATATACTAAGATATCATTTCTCTAACAAAACACAAATATTGAAAAGATAAAATATTTTGTTGGTGAGGTCTGAAGAAATAAAAACTTTCTTTCTTTACTGGTAAAGACACAAAAGAATACAACCTCTATAGAGAGAAATTTGTTAGTATCCACCTGTTTTTCTACCTCAATCTATCTACCTACTTACATATCTACATTGCTAAGCAATATAATATAGTAGTCTGTTAAACAAATATCCTGAGGAAATAGAAATGATTCATATAAATTTTCTTAATTGTGACATAAATCTTGGTGATTCGTCATATTGAACAAAAAAAACAAAAAAAAATTAGTCTACCCCTAGAGACTTCATCCATTCTTAAAAAGCTGTAATAGTAAGGGTCTATTCAGTTTTCAGAATAATTGCTTTTTCATAATTTAATGTTAATTACTAACCACCTTATTAATTACATTCTCTTCATTAAGGATATACATTTGGAAAGACAGAAAATTCACAATGATAAATGAATTTTTAAAAATGAGGCAAAAAGCCATTCATAATAACTAAATTTCAGTTTAAAATCTTTCAGAAATAACATATAAAATAAAAAGACAGTGAGATGTCATATTTATTTTATTGTCATTGATACAGTATCAAGTTTCCTCATAGTATCTCAGTATTCCTTGAGTTTTTGCTAAAGTTGGGATAGAATCATAATTCAGTGCAATAGTAAAAATATATGTATAATTTATTCCTCTACCAAGTTGATTATATGCTTACCAGAGGCCAACAATTGCACTTGGTACCAGCATTGCTCCAGGGAACAAAAGAGACATGGGCCCTGCCCAACACATAGTTGAAGGCCTGTTTGGTAGACATGACAGCTGTCACAGGTTATCTCAGGAGACTGGTTCAAGAAGGAAGTGTAAAAATTTTCAGAGAGGAGATTGAATTAGGAATAAATGATTGAAGTACGCTGGAAGTCAAGACAGGAGAATTGATATATGCAAAGCAATAACTTTTGTTTCATTTTTTGGTACAGGATAAAATGTGTTATTTGTTATCATGAGGTCACAGGAGAAAACAAATCTAGAAAGGTAGGTGAGGTTCAATTTACCGATGACTGATATTTGTAATGATTTCATGTTATACTATTAGAATGTTTTAAGTAATTTCATCCTTGAATGACAATTTTTATGGTTTAGATTTATTTTCTATTCTTAACTCATTTATGTGTTAAAAATATTGTTTATCCCCCCTTTCACTACTGCTATTTAACATAGTACTGGAAACTCTGGCCAGAGCAATTAGACAGATGAAAGAAATTAAAGGGATCCAAATAGGAAAAGAAGAGCTCAAATTAGCACTATTTGCTGATGACATGATAATATACCTAGAAGACCCAAAAAACTCTACCAGAAAACTTTTACAACTAGTAAATGAATTTGGCAAAGTAGCAGGATACAAAATCAATACCCATAAGTCAAAGGCATTTTTGTACATCAGTGACAAAGCCTCTGAAAGGGAAATGATGAAAACGACCCCATTTACAATAGCATCAAAAAAAAAAAAAAATAAAATACCTGGGAATCAACTTAACGAAAGAGGTGAACGACCTCTATAAGGAAAATTATAGAACACTAAAGAAAGAAATCATAGAAGAACTCAGAAGATGGAAAGACCTACCTTGCTCTTGGATAGGTAGAATCAATATTGTCAAAATGTCCATACTACCAAAAGCATTATACAGATTTAATGCAATTCCAATCAAAATCCCAATGTCATTCTTCAAAGAAATAGAAAAAGCAGTCATGAAATTCATCTGGAGAAATAAGAGACCCAGAATAGCCAAAGCAATCCTGAGCAAGAAAAGTGAAGCAGGGGGCATCACCATACCGGACTTTAAATTATACTATAGAGCAATAGTAACAAAAACAGCATGGTATTGGCACCAAAACAGACTGGTGGACGAATGGTACAGAATTGAGGACACAGAGACTAATAAATATAATTTCAGCTATCTTATATTAGACAAAGGTGGCAAAAATGTACAGTGGAGAAAGGATAGCCTCTTCAACAAATGGTTCTGGGAAAACTGGAAATCCATATGCAACAAAATGAAATTAAACCTTTATCTCTCACCATGCACAAAACTCAATTCAAAGTGGATCAAGGACCTAGGAATTAGACCAGAGAAAATACGCCTAATAGAAGAAAAATTAAGCTCCAATTTCCAACATGTCGGATTAGGCCCCAAGTTCCTTAATAAGAATCCTGTAGCGCAAGAACTATTACCAAGAATTAATGGATGGGATAGATTTAAACTAAAAAGCTTCTTCTCAGCAAAAGAAACAATCAGTGAGGTGAATAGAGAGCCAACTAATTGGGAACAAATATTTAATACATGCACATCAGATAGAGCACTAATTTCTAGAATGTATATAGAACTAAAAAAAACTTAACACCAAAAAAGCAAATAACCCAATCAATAAATGGGCTAAGGAATTGAAAAGACACTTCTCAGAAGAAGATACACATTTAATCAACAAATACATGAAAAAATGCTCAACATCGCTGGCAATTAGAGAAATGCAAATCAAAACTACTCTAAGATTTCATTTCACTCCAGTCAGAATGGCAGCTATGAAGAACACAAACAACAATAAATATTGGAGAGGATGTGGGGAAAAAGGCACACTCATACATTGCTGGTGGGACTGCAAAATGGTGCAACCGCTATGGAAAGCAGTATGGAGGTTTCTTGGGAAAATGGGAATGGAACCACCCTATGACCCAGCCATCCCACTCCTGGGTCTATTCCCAAAAGACTTAAAAACAGCATATTACAGTGACACAGCCACTTCAATGTTTATAGCAGCACAATTCACAATAGCTAGGTTGTGGAACCAACCTAGATGTCCCTCAGTAGATGAGTGGATAAAGAAAACGTGGTATATATACAAAATGGAATTTTACTCAGCAATAAGAGAGAATAAAATAATGGCATTTGCAGGTAAATGGATGAAGTTGGAGAATATAATGCTAAGTGAAATTAGTCAATCTCAAAAATCCAAATACCGAATGTTTTCTCTGATATATGGAGGCTAGTTCACAGTGTTGTTGGAAGGGGTTACATAGGAGGATCAGAGGAACACTAGAATGGTCAATGGAAAGGGAGGGGAAGGGAGGGAGTAAGGAGGGAGGGGGGGAGGAAAAAAATTGGTGCTTGAATGAGATGGATATCATTATCCTAAATGCATGATTGAAGATCTGAATGGTACTTATATACTTTGTATACAAGCAGTTGTATGTAAAAAGATACTATACTTGTGCATGATGAATAAATAAATAAATAATTTTTTAAAAAAAATATTGTTTATCTTGTTTCCAGAATGGTCTCAGGAAACTGTAAGAAAATGGCAGGAGGTCTGACATTGGTTAAAGAGCCTAAAAAAATATAAATGATAAATTTCAAACATCTTTAGCTCAGTATAGTAAAGTTACCTACTGATATTCCACAGATTTGGGTTCCATAAGGAGTTCCATAAGTCAGGAACTGTCCCTGTGACTTTAAGAAAAGGACTTTAACTTTTATGCACATTTTTTCTCATTTTGATACATTAGCAATCCTTCTAACCCTTGTAATCTAAATTATGAAATCTGCTGATTTTTTCTTTTAAAACCAATTATGAAAAACAATGCTTCTCCTTAAGTGAGCAAATCATTTGCATTGCACACTCTACTGCTATGCTAAACTATTTTCTTTGCTTTAAAAAGAAAAAAGAATTTAGGATAGAACTCACAATAATAAAATGAGACATCAGATTCCTTAACATAGTTCTTAACATTTTCCCCGGAATTCAAATGATTAGGCAGACAACAAATTTCCATCCTCTATGTCCTAAACTTAAAAGAGACATATTCTGCCTTGAGCAAAAAATGAAAGTGCGACTTTTGCTGTAGAATGACAATTATCAACAATAACAATCAAAGATGGGTTATGTCACTTAAATGGCAAATTCATCCTTTTGGCTATGGGCATAAATAAACAAGATAATCACATATTGTTAGCAGTATTTTTTTCCCTGTTCAAGCTAAAGAGAAGTTTATTGTTCAGTAGGTGAAAAAGCAAATTAGAACTTAGAACTATATTTCAGAATAAAAATCTATGATTTGCTAAATAAATCACCAGTGTAATTGTGATAGATTTAGATAAAATATGACTCAAATCTAAGTGCAAATTTAGTACTCACATTTGCTATGGGAGTGGATATCACAAAAATATAAAAATCTCTCATTGGTTTTAACATTTCTAAGCAACCTACTGAGAAGCTGGTTATTTTCTTGGGAAGTTGATTTGCAGATAATTAAATGAATGATTAATGGAGATTCCAATTTTAAGAAGAGAACACAATCATACAATATCTTTTGATATTATCAACATATTGTACATTGATATATTTAATGCCCATACATTCTCTTTGGGGTGTACTATATTATTTTCTCATGTTATAGAAACTGAGGCATAGCTAATTAAGTGACAAAGAGTCAAGCTAGGATTCAAACTAGGTTTGATTCCAGACCCTACACTCCAAGCCATCTTACCAGACATCTTTGGTGTACAAAAACTCTGAAAATTAATGTTAATATGAGTATGAAGATTTCTTGAACAACATTAACTCCTGATAATGGTAATCATATGTATGATTTTTTTCTTATATTTTTGCATTAATAATATGTATTCATTCATTATATCTAATAAGTTTACTCTCTATGTTCTGAATTGTGTAATGAGGAGAGGGGAATTCAAGAATCAAAAATTCAAATGTACTTTTTACTAAATGTGTTTATTGTACTAATTATTAGATACAGGTAAGCATAAAAAAGATTCTGTTTTCATGGAGCTTAAATTCTAATGGCAAACCATAAAATAGCATGTAACAAAGAGTGAAGAAAATTAGAGATAATATTAAGTTATTTGCAGAGGTGGTTAAAGGGTGATCTGATAGTATGCACAGGAGGAAGCTGCTAGCTTCAACAGGATGATTTACCTGAGAAAATCTGGTATGCAGAGATCAGAGATCACCAGGTTAAATGGAAGAAGTTGTATAATGAGGCACATTCCAGCGAAAAGAAACATGTAAAAGACCCATTTCTAAAAAAAATAAAAAAAATTGCTTGCTATAGTCAGTAAACTGGGAGTCCAGAGTATCTGTTGCTCTGTGAGATACAGAAATAATGACATAAGGGCAAATTGCAGAGGAAGTGAAAATAGATGTCAACAATATATGCTGGAAAAGCTCAGAATTTCTTTACTGGAAAAATCTGTCTGGTCCCCAACAATAGTCTCCTGTCACATTCCCCATTTTGGATATGTTGTTCCACCTACAAAGGACAGGTTCTACTTGGATATTCATATTTACTTTCTTAAGTTTTTAAGATTAAAAACATGACTGACATCTGGGAATTATAGAGAGTTGAGCTGCATCATTAGCAACATCCAATCCATGAGCTATGTCTGCTCACCCTGAAATAGACAGAGGCATAATTTTGTAATTTTGGGTATTAAAGTGAAGGTGTAAGGGCTGGGGGTGTAGCTCAGTGGTAGAGTGCTTTCCTCACATGTGTGAGGTACTGGGTTCAATGCTCAGCTCGACATAAATTAAGTAAATAAAATAAAGATATTGTGTCCATCTATACATAAAAATATTTTAAAAAAGAGAAGGAGTAAGAAGTGACAGAATAAACAACAGCAATATTCTTTATTCTTCCAAAGCCCTCTAAACTCAAAATATCAAGACAGTGTCCTTTTG
Organism: Tamias sibiricus; assembly: GCA_025594165.1. NCBI lineage: Eukaryota > Metazoa > Chordata > Mammalia > Rodentia > Sciuridae > Tamias > Tamias sibiricus. The sequence continues at coordinate 30,208,466 of CM046665.1, forward strand.
TCCTTTTTTTTTTTTTTTTTTTTTTTTTGGTACTAGGGATTGAACTCAGGGGCACTCGACCACTGGGCCACATCCCCAGCCCTTTTTTTGTATTTTATTAGAGACAGGGTCTCACTGAGTTGCTAAGTGCCTCACCATTGCTGAGGCTGGCTTTGAACTCGCGATCCTCCTGCCTCAGCCTCCCAAGTGCTGGGATTACAGGTGTGCGCCACTGCACCCGGCTCCATTCATATTTTTCATGAGGCTATAAAAAGCCACAAAGTATCTAAAAATGAGTTCCTTCTAACATTATAACTTTTAAATAGATGATAAGGCTATCTTCTGCAAATTCTTCTATAAATTAATAACTGCTACTTTTTAATAATTAATTACCTTCTTTACATTTTAAAGTGTTTATGATTTGGATATTTTGACTATTTCTCCATACGAATCATATTTGTCACATTTCATTTATTGTTACCTTACAACTCATTTCTTTTATTTCATGCATTTACATTATACTTTAAAAATTGACTTACTATGCCAATTAAACTTATTTCATAGAAGAGGAAAAAATTATTTTCTACTTCAGACAGTTTTTGTAAAGAACATTTGATTGTAAACATCTAGAAGTAAACCAAACTCAGCTTAGAAGGTAGAATAATTGGCCAGCAGGCAAACAAGCAGATTTTACATGTGTTTTTGAAAATAATTTCAGCAAGAGGTTAGACCACTTGACTTTGGGTAAATACAATGTCTACATATTTTTATGCTTCTCTATAGTATGTGTGTATGTATGTGTGTGTGTGTGTGTGTGTGTGTGTGTATACATATATATTTCCCAAATTTCTACTATGCTAGTCATAAATAAATACTAAATATGTATTTGTTAATGACTATAATTTTAAATATTCACATGAATTATAAATGAACAGTCCTGGATAAGAATAACTGATTTTATATTTGGCAACCTAATTATTGACTCCTTGCCTAAGCAATTCAAACAGAGTTAAAATATGCTCTTTTGAAAATATAACTGGAGTTCTGTGCTTGCAATTATTTATAGTAATTTTGAAATAGGGATTTCCAGTACATCAAATGGGCTGTGGTTTTATATGTGTCAGAAAACTACCATAGAAATTAATGGTGCTTCATGAAATAATAACTGTACTTATTAAATTATAAGTGGAGAATTGCACACACACATATAGTCATTTAAAACTGTGCTTATACCAGTATTTTATTATGGCTGAAAAGGTAACTGTGTGTTCTGTTTAAACAAAGGCACATCTTGCGATCTTTCATACTGTAATCACATAAACTACTTGACCATGTCAAAAGTAGAGAGACTGTAGAATTTATATAGTTAGCTTTGCCCAAAGTAAGCACTATTTTTAACAGAAATACACTATATATATATATATATATATATATATATATATATATATACACACGCACACATATATATATATATATACACAAAAATTTGTATAACCACTTTTTCTGAATATAATTATTTAAATATATGTCTTTGCAGAATATTTGGGGAAAAAAATCCCCTTTAAACTGAAAGTAGGGATTGATACTAAATAGAGTGAGTATATTTAGTAAATTTCTTATAAATACAATGCATATTGAATAAATGCAGGAGACAGAATTTTATTATATTCCTTAGTTGGGGCACCCACAATGAAATATATGTATCAATTCTGAATCCTAGCCAATATCAATAGATAAGTAAAAACAATAAAGTGCAAATGAGTTCTTGGAGTTGAGAATATTTTGACATATTTGTACAAATATAGAATACATATTGTTCTAATTAGGATCACAGTCTTGCAGTTGTACATGATGTAGAGATTCACTATGTTATATTCATATCTGTATGTACACAGGAAATATTATGTCAGAATCTTTCCACTGTCTTTCCTATTCCTTTCTCATTTGAGAAAGGCTAATTTTCTTCTCTTCATTTATCCTTTTTTTGTTGTTGTTCTTTTGAGTTATACATGACTGTGTGTGTTTGGCATATTATGCATACATGGAGTGCAACCCATTCTAATTTGGATCCCACTCTTGTGGTTGGACATGGTATAAAGTTACACTGGTCATGTATTCATATATTAGAATAGAAAAGTTATGTCTGATTCATTCTAAAGCAGTATGGAGATTCCTCAGGAAACATGGAATGGAACCACAAATTGATCCAGTTATCTCATTCCTCAGCTTATACCCAAAGGACTTAAAATCAGCATACTATAGTCATGCAGCCATGTCAACATTTATAGCAGCTAAATTCACAAGAACCAGGCTATGCAACCAACCAAGTTGCCTTTCAACAGATGAATGAATAAAAAAGTGTGGTATATATACACAATGGAATATTACTCATCCATAAAGAAGAATGAAATTTACTGGTATTTGCCAGTAAATGGATGAAACTGGAGCATCTCATGCTAAGTGAAATAAACCAGTCCCAAAAAGCCAAAAGTTCATGTTCTCTCTGATATGTGGATGCTAACTCATGACAAGGGAGGGTAGAGAGGGGAAGTAGAGATGTTCATTCAATTAGACAAAGTAGAATGAAGGGAACAAAAGAGAATGTGAATAGGAAAACAGTTTTTAATTATGCTACTGACCCAATTACATTTTAAACATATGAGATTAGTATCACCCAGGTACCCAGATGATAACAATTTTCTCTAATGATTATCCCTGATTACTAGGTCAGGGGGTAGGAAAGGTGGATGATTATCTATCTCTTTACATATATTTTACTGGATACCTGCATGAATATTGTTCAAAGAAAGCAAATTCCATTGTTGAAAAGATATGTAAAGATACATCTGTTCAGAAAGAAACAATTTAAGACTTGGTGAAATGACTCATGCATGTGAGTCATTTATTTATTTATACTCCTAGTGTATAAGTATAAATAAATGTAGGAAAGAAGAGAGAAGAATAATGATCATTATTTACCAATAAAATTAGTTTACTAAACATAAAGCAAAAACAAATGAAAACCACTATAAAATTCAAAATATGCAGATCTTTACATGACTAAAATTATAAAGTTTAATATGAGACTAAAAAAAAACATTCGAATATATGAAGAAACTGTCTTATGGACAGAAAATTTACAATTTTATAAAGATTTTCATTTTCCTGAACTTATCTCTATATTGTTGCAATCACAACACAAAATTCTATACTATTTCTAAGAAATTGAGAAAATTGTCCTAAACAGTGTAGAATCTAGTCAGGAATATATATATTCCTGACCATATATATATATATATATATATATATATATATACACATACATATTAATACTGGAGATGCAACTCAGGGGCACTCTAGCACTGAGCTACACTGCCAAACAATTTTACTATTTATTTGGAGATAGGACCTCTATGGGTTTTCTAGGCTGGCTTCAAACTTGCAAACCTCAAGTCTCAGACTGAGGTTTCAAGTGAGCACCACCATTCCTATCTCCAGTAAGGAAGTTTTAACTGAAGAAAAGTTGAATAATGATAGGAATATTTTATGTGTGGTGTACGAAGTGTGTGGCTCCTGAATCTAACAAAATGAGTGAGCGTGAGCAGAAGCACTAAATCATAATGAGACAACAGAGTTCTGGACACTCACTGCTAAGCTGAATGTTCCAGTTGTTGGATAACAAGGAAGTTCTAAGGCACTGAGGGATAAATAGGGACCAATCCAGGGATTGGGACACTGACTACCCAGCATAAAATTGCTAGAATTCAATATCTTAACAAAGGCAAAGAATATATGAGAACATAATTATATAACATTCCCAAATGTCAATCCAAAGCCAGATTAAAAATTTAGCAGAAGAATTCAGCAACATGGAAACCTATGAAATTATGCAAAACAATTACATGATAAATATGGATTTTCATCATAGAAGGATTTTGAAGTAATGGATTTCCTTTTATTTTAATAGCAATACTTACGTTATAATTAAATGAATTCCAAATGGATCAAAGATTTATCTTGTCCATCTTATCTTGTCCATCAGTCACATGCATTCAGTCAGTTTTAAATCTCTCTGTCGTTCTAGCCCATTATATTCTGAATCTATCATGTTCACCTCACCCCTTAGTCAACCAATGTGCAAGCAGCCATCATTTCTCACCTCACCTATTATAAAAGTAACTTTTACTTCATGCTTTCTACTTCTTTCACAAGCCTTCTCTCTTGAGCACAGAGTGACTGCTAAGATTGGAGTTCTGTTCCCCCTCACAACTCGGATGTGAAAACTCTTAACTCCAATGTGATGGTGGGTGGAGGTTAGGCCTTTGGCAGATAATTAGATGTAGAGGAGGTCATGAAGTGAGTTCCTTTGATGGAATTAGAACTTTTCTAATACAACATGAGAGAGCTTGTTTTCTCCTTTCATGTATGAGGATATGGCAATTAATCAGCCAGTTGTCAGCCAAGAAGGTGTCCTCACCAGAAACTGAATGGGTTGGCGCCTTTCTACCTCCAGAACTGTGAGATATAAATGCTGTTGTTTGAGCTGCTAGGTCTTTTGCATTTTGTTGTAGAATCTGGCTAAAACAGCCTAAACACTGTTTAAAAAAATTAAATCAGAATATTTCCTCACAAAGTTTGTCCTGAATTTTTTTCTTTCGCTTAAAAATCTAAAGTCCTTACACTGTGGCTCCAACCGACTGTGTGATAGTGTCCCTGTTGAGCTAGCTATACCCGTTCACTTCATGCTATTCATGCTGGTCTCTCCTAACAACCCAGTCACAATGGCCTGGACAATCCTAACTGACATAGAGGTCTTTCCCACCCCCAGGTCTTTTGCATCACTGGTACTCCAGTCATGGAAAACACCCCACCAACATGACACAGAGCAATGTCATCTCATCTTCCTGTCTGCACTTAAATGTCACCTTCTCAAAGAGGCCTGCCATGGCCGTTGTGTGAAAGAGGACCATAATACTCACACGCTTCTTTATATTTGTCTCTCTATACTCTATATCTTTGTATCTTTTTAAAATTTTTTGGCTGCTCCCCAAACTGGAACACTAACTGATGTCTAATAATAATACACTAAAATTCAAAGTAAATGAACAAGACAGGGAATCAGTTAAGATTTTTTTTTCAGAAAGAAATATGACCCATCCTACATGTTACTCTCCATAACTAATGAAAATATGAACAAAATAGTATAAAATAGATGAATAACTATGTATGTATTCCTAAGTAACATATGTGGGCTAAAACACATTGCTAGAAAGTGAAACATTGGAATTCCAAGTTATCAAATGGGTGGTATGCATTTTCTTTCTTTTGTTCCTTGAGACAATGTGTTTTACTTTTGCATTATGCATCTTTTAAAAAAATGTAGTTATAGATGGACATAATGCCCTTATTCTATTTGTTTATTTCTATGCAGTGCCAATGATCATTGAACCCAGTGCCTCACATGTGCTAGGCAAGCACTCTGCCACTGAGCTATAGCCACAGTGCTGCATTTTCAATATAAGTAGTACTGGACGGCAGACTGGTAAGCATTGTAATAATTTATAAGATTATAAATATATATATATATATATATATATATATATATATTTTTTTTTTTTTTTTTTTTTTTTTTTTGGTACCAGGGATTGAACTCAGGGGCACTCGACCACTGGGCCACATCCCTAGCCCTTTTTTGTATTTTATTAGAGACAGGGTTTCACCGAGTTGCTAAGTGCCTCGCCATTGCTGAGGCTGGCTTTGAACTCGTGATCCTCCTGCCTCAGCCTCCCAAGTGCTGGGATTACAGGCGTGTGCCACCGCGCCCTACTCATAAATATATATTTATTTTAGCATACAGCTTCCAATTTAAAATAAGTTCAGATGACTTGTTTTAGACTAACTGTAATTCAGATGATAACTAAAAATTCTTGGCAAAATACAACAAAAAATATTGTGTGGATGGAATTTGTGCAATCAAATCCATAGAGAATAAAAAAATGACAAAAACGACAAAACAAAATTGCTTTAAACCTTAGCCCTTGAAAAAGGTGAACTGTAGAGGGTGACATCCACATTTATGTGTTTGGCCCCTTAGGATCCCATAGTTGATTAGCAAGGGGCCATCAGAACTTATGCAGAGGTCTTCATTGTCATTGGCTTATAGTGTCACAGGTATTTGAGCCTATAATCAAAGGAATAAAACTGAAAACGAGGGTGCGATGTAATGTGAATATAAAAACCCAAATGTAAGATCTTTTAAGTCACAGCTGACCTCTCAACTGTGAATATCCAAGAGACTCCTCCAAGTGAACTCTGTGTTCACTCCTCAACATGAAACTCGCTCCAATCAGTGAGCTGTGTCCCTGTAAACAAAGATGGATATCATTATCCTAAATGCATGATTGAAGATCTGAATGGTACTTATATACTTTATATACAAGCAGTTGTATGTAAAAAGATACTATACTTGTGCATGATGAATAAGTAAATAAATAATAAAAAAATTTAAAAAAAAAAAAAAAACAATGTCGCTTACACACTCTTCCTCTGAAGTTTTAGATTGTTTCGGCATATGTTATTATGGCTGAGTTGGAAGTCCTCATACTGCTCAGCCTTTAAAATTATGGGAAGCAGAGATTTAGGGAATTTCAGAGTAAATTTTATGATTTTCACATATATTAAAACTACATTTCTTACACCAGCTCAATTCATAATAGCTAAACTATTGAACCAACCTAAGTGCCCTTCAACAGATGAATGGATAAATAAAATATGGTATATATACACGATGGAATATTACTCAGCCTTAAAGAAAAATGAAATTATGGAATTTGACAGTAAATGGATGGAGCAGGAGTATATCATGCTAAGTGAAATAAGCCAAACCCCCCAAAACAAAGGCTGAATGTTTTCTCTGATATGTGGATGCTAATTCACAATAAAGGTGGTGCTAAAGAAGAACAGAGGTATTTTGGATTAGACAGAGGAGAGTGAACAGAGGGGAGGGGGTGTGGGAGAAGGGAGAGCAGTGGAATGAATCAGACATTATTACCCTATGTACATATATGATTACATGACTTGTGTAATTCTACATAGTGTAAAACCAGAAAAATGAGAAGTTACACTCCATTTATATGTGTTGTGTCAAAATGCATTCTACAGTCATGTATAACTAATTAGAACAAATTTTTAAAAATAGAGATATAACAAAAATTACATTTAATTTATTAAGTACCTATCAGGAAGGTTTTATATCATACAAAAAAAGATAATACAGATTTCTGCAAGAGATACAATATATTGTTTCTTATTAATATTTTCATTCATTTTTGTTAAAATGCACACTTCTCATTTTTGAAAGAAATGGATTAAAAGTGAATTTGAAGCAATTTTCTATACAAAATGTTTATATTTTTTCACTAGAATGAAGAAAAGAATTGTCAGTTTTGGTATAATGTAAAAACTGGGTTTTTATTACCAAACAAATGGCCTTGCAAAGGTTTGGATCAAGAATTACACATGGTTGCCGGGCGCAGTGGCGCATGCCTGTAATCCCAGCATTGGGAGGCTGAGGCAGGAGGATCACGATTTCAAAGCCAGCCTCAGCAATGGCAAGGCACTTAGAAACTCAGTGAGACCCTGTCTCTAAATAAAATATGAAAAAGGGCTGGGGCTGTGGCCCAGTGGTCGAGGGGCCCTGAGTTCAAACCATGGTATCAAAAGAAAAAAAAAATAAAGAAAAGAGGAATTACACATGGTTCAAATGTACACTGTACTGGGGCCATAGAAAAACAGTGGGAGAAAACTTACAGGTCAAATTTAAAATATAATTATTATACCATCTTAAAATGAGTCTGTGATATTCCTGGTACTTAGGGAGAATACAAATAAATCTGCACTTTTAGCCTTCAAAATAAAATCATTAAAAAAAAGAGAGAGAGAAAAAAAAGAAGAAATATTATAGTATATTCGTTTACCACCAGCAATAGATGGGATGGGGTAGTGGTTCTTCAAGCTAGTCTAGAATGTTCCCCTTTTCCTTCTGATTTTGCAACCCCCATAAGAGCTGCATGGAAGACCTGATTACAAAGACACACCATTTTATCCAGTTTTTTGTTCTTTCAGAACTTTCAAGTAAAAGCTCTGGAAAGCACCCTTCATTATCATGTTTTTAGACTATCACATAATTTAGCTCCAAACATCCAGATGCACTTGAGGAAAGTGTTTACTTTTTTTATGAAGAGTGAATCAAAGAAACTTCACTCTCAGTTCCCAGGAATCAGCAATTCACAAGTTCTATGTCTTGAATAATCAGTTGAAAAAACAGTGGGACTCATCTCTTTTTGTTAATGTGGTAACCCAGTTCCATCTTCTTCTCCTTCTCCAAATTCTTTGCCTTCTTCTCTCCTTCTTCTCCTTCTCCTGTCACCCTTCCCATCTCCATCCCTTCTCTCTCCTTTTTTAAAATTTTATTTTATTTTATATTTTTTATAACATGTAATTTTAATCCAAATTAGTTGATTACATAAAACGATTACTTGCATAAAAGTATACATACACATACATGTAATTATAGTTTAAACATATTCATCACAATAAAATATTAGCATAAAATGAGATAGCTAGGTATAAGTGATAAATTTTATATCAGTTTTTATGTTATAAAGTGTAGAATTTTTTAATTAAATTATTTATTTATTCTAATTTGTTATACATGCTTGAAGAGTGCAATTTATTTCATATTATATATAAAGAGCATGGTTTTTCAAGTTACTGGTTTTACATAAAGTATTTTCACACCATTTGTGTTTTTATATATGTACTTAGTGTATTGACATCTAACTCATTCTGCCATTATTCTTATCCCTTTGCCCCCTTCTCTCCACTTCCTCCTCTTTGTTCTATTTAACGTTCCTTCATTCCTCTCATTCCCCTCCCTTGCCATTATAATTCAGTATCATCATAACAAAGGAATCAATGGACCTTTGGTTTTTTTGGGATTGGCTAACTTCACTTAGCATTGTTTTCTTCAACTCCATCCACTTACCTGTGAATGCCATGATTTTATTCTCTTTTAGTGCTGAGTAGTGTTCTATTGTGTATATACACCAAAGTTTCCCTTTCCATTCATCTATTGATGGGCATCAGGGTTGTTTCCACTATCTAGCTATTATGAATTGTGCTCCTATAAACATTGATGTGGCTGTGTCCCTGTAGTAAGCTGTTTTTAAGTCTTTGGGATATAGACCAAGGAGTGGGATAGCTGGGTCAAATGTGGATCCATTCCAAGATTTCCTAGGAATCTCCATACTGTTTTCCAGATTGGCTTAACTAATTTGCAGTCCCACCAGCAGTGTATGAGTGTGCCCTTCTTCCCACATCCTCGCCAGCATTTATTGTTTTTTGTGTGGTAGATAGCTGCTATTCTGACTGAAGTAAAATGAAATCTTAGAGTAGTTTTGATTTGCATTTCTCTAATTGCTAGAGATGTTGAACATTTTTTCATATATTTGTTGATTGATTTTTTTATCATCTTCTGAGAAGTGTCTGTTCAGTTCCTTAGCCCATTTATTGATTGGGTTGTTTGTTTTTTTGGTGTAAATGTTTTTGAGAGCTTTATATATGCTTGAAGCTAATGTTCTGTCTGATGTGCTTATGTAAAAGATTTGCTCCCATTCTGTAGGTTTTCTATTCACCTTACTGATTGTTTCTTTTGCTGAGAAGAAGCTTTTTAGTTTGAATACATGCCATTTATTAATTCTTGGTTTTAATTCTTGCACTATAGGGGTCTTGTTGAGGAAGTTGGGACCTAATCCAACATGATGGAGATTTGGTCCTACTTTTTTTTTCTATTAGGTGCAAGGTCTCTGGTTTAATTCCTAGGTCCTTAATCCACTTTGAGTTGAGTTTTTTGCATGGAGAGAGATGGAGGTTTAATTTCATTTTATTGCATGAGGATTTCCAGTTTTCCCAAAACTATTCGTTGAAGAGGCTATCTTTTCTCCAATATATGTTTTTGGCACCTTTGTCTAATATAAGATAACTGTAGATGTGTGGGTTAGTCTCTGTGTCTTATATTCTGTACCATCGGTCTACTGGTCTGTTTTGATGCCAATACCATGCTGTTTTAGTTGCTATTGCTTTGTAGTACAATTTAAGGTCTGGAATAGTAATGCCACCAGCTTTACTGTTCTTGCTAAAAATTGCTCTGATAATTCTGGGTCTCTTATTTTTCCAGATTAATTTCATAATTGCTTTTTCTATTTATATAAGGAATAATATTAGGATTTTGACTGGAATTGCATTGAAATTGTATAGTGGTTTTGGTAGAATAGTTATTTTGACAATATTAGTTCTACCTATCCATGAACAAGGTAGATCTTTCCATCTTCTAACATCTTCTTTAATTTCTTTCTTTAGTGTGCTGTAGTTTTCATTGTACAGGTCTTTCACTTTTTTAAGTTGATACCCAAGTATTTTATTTTATTTTTTGAGGTTATAGTAAATGGGGTGGATTTCCTAGTTTCTCTTTCTGAGGATTTGTCACTGATGTACAGAAATGCCCTTGATTTAATCTCTCTCCTTCTCTCCCTGGCTTAAGGTCCAGAGACACTTTTCATTCTTTTCAAGCTTCTCCCAGGGATTAGGTGTACACTCAGTGTTGTAGAACACATTGACTGTCGCTATATTTAAAAAAAAAAAAAAAAAAAATCTATCACATAATCCACTCATTATTATTTTTCCATCAGATCACCCCAATCATACCTTACTGAGTGTTTGATAATTTTATGATATAAATTGATTTTCAGTTTTCTTTTAGATTTAGAGCTTTTGGGTCTAAAAAGTCAGTTCCTTTTCATCTATTTCCCTTCTAGTCCCAGTATATTTTGCTGTTTTTCCTCTCCTTGTCTTCATCCTTGTGGGAAATATCCTTAAAAATTCCATATGTTTATTTTAAAGATAGTAGAAATTAATAAATGTGTTCAATCTGCTGGTTTCAATAAGTTTTACTTTTTTTTAGGGCCTTTTATTTTCATTCTGTACCAGGTGAAAACAATTCAAATTTGGTAAAAATGTGTTACATTTCACAACTGTAATCATAAAATATAAATATAACTATATAATAGTTATAGTATAACTACTATATATATGTGTGCATATATATATAAGCCTATTATAAAAATTTTTCTCAACCATAGTATAAACTCATCAAGCTATAAGACATCTACTGAATGAAAGGTTAAGTACAAAATATTCTTCTTTAGTATATTATTCATAGCATATAAGTAGCATAGAAAAAATGACAATATATTGAAATAGAAATTAAAGGAGGTTCCCTGTTTGTTTCTAACAATATTTAGAAGAAATTTTATTTTAAATGTTTTGTTGTACCTTAATATTTATTATTCTTAGACAATCATTCAAAGAGTAAAAAGATGTATATTATCTTTTGGGGAAAAGTGTTTTCTTAATAAAAAAATTGCTTAGTTTCAAGTTCAATGTTTATCAGACAGAGGCACTATATTCTGAGCTCTACAAGAGAGAACTAATTTATTATTAATAGATTCTTATACAAACATGAATTCAGTACATCAGCTTGTCCTCTTTAACTGCACCTCTGGGCACCATGTGAATCATTTATGAAGTGGCTATATGTCTCACAATTGAAAAGAATGTAAATATACAAAGCAGACCAAGAGGAATGCACATATGTATATGCATATCTATGCACACATATATTATGTGACTTTTGCTTTTCAGGAGAAGAAGGTCTTTATTTGGTGGAATAATAAATATTGGAAAATGCTATTTCTATACAATTCAGTTTTAAAATTGAAATACAATTCTAAAAAATACATTAAGTTTCCATTTTCAAGATAAGTAAAAAAAAAAAAATCTAAACAGGTCTATGATTTAGAAATAGTATTTAAATGCAAGTCATTTAATTGCAATTCCTGAAGTTCTCAGAACATCTGAGTGATCTATAAAAAGAACCCATCATTGTATTGTCAAAATGAGTGATTATGACTTTTTATCATCAGGAACAAATGATTACAATTGTTTTAAACACTACTTTAACATAATCACATGCACGCATATTACATTTTTGCAATATTGTCGCCTAGGATGAGTCAGGTTTCTAGTTATCATAAAATAAAAGGATAACACAACTGGGGAATTTATACTTTACAACTTATTTATTTCTAGAAATACAAATGCTATATTAATTTTTATTATAATAAAATGTTACCAACTACATATACTATTTAATTTAATAAGGTCATTTTGATGGTGTTATACTGCATGTTTAACACTGACATAAGGATGAATTTGAAGGAATATATTTTTTCAATAAGCTGCTAATCTCTTTATCTGTCATACTTTTACTAAAATATCTCTTTTCAAATATTGTCATCTAGAAGAGCAAAAGTCTCTAAATTGTCTTTTTTAAAGCAGGTGTCTAACATTAATTATAAAAATCATTTTATATCCCTAAAAAATAGAAAGAAAAAAATTACAAATATAAATTTGAATTATTTTCAGTTGGTACAAAATGAAAATAAAAAGGCCCTAAAAAAGTAAAACTTATTAAACCAGCAGATTGAACACATTTACTAGAAGTCATGATTTTTCTTTAAATACTGTTTTATGTCCAAAGATTAGTATTACCCTTAGGTCAACATACGTGCCCTGCCTAGATGAATAGATCAATGAATCAATGAATAAATAAAATTTCAAAACTAAAATAATTTCCAATTTGTTTACGTGAGAATAAAGCAAGACATCTACCATCTCCTTAAGTTCTAAAAATATAAAGGACAATTCAACTGGGTAATGTATTATATATTTTAAATGCACATTTTAAGTTTGCATGCATTATGTCACATTTTCTTTGGTAAACAGAAATAGATAATTCTAAGCCAACTTAGAAACAAGTATTTTTACAATTCTCAAGTCAAAGTCCTTGAACTACAAACTTCTTCGCATTTGATGGTGAAAAGGAAAATGAGTTACATTCTTTTATTCAGAATGTAGTATCATAAAGAGGAGCAAAAGGATCAAGCATTGTCTACACAATTTTTCATTTTCTTGTCACATATAAAAAACAGATATTAATATTAGAGACACAAGTTTTATACAACATTCAAAATTGATGTGTTCACTTCCTTAGTAGATATTCCCAGAAAAAAGAATCATGAATTGGACCAGTGCATATTTCTATATATTGAATATATGCATATGTAAATAACCTTACATTTTATACTTTATTGAGTTGCACTTATTGAAAGTTTACAAGTCAATGAGTTTGGGGATAAGTAGACACTCATTAAACCATGACTACTGTCAAGGCTATGAACACATAATTCATTTCCCAAAGTTTACTCCAATCCCATTTATTAATAATTAATAAATTAAATTTGGGGTAAAAACATGAGATATACTCTCTTAGAACATTGTAAATAACATTACCTGTAAGCACTATACAATATAGCAAATCCTCAGAACTTATTCACCTTGTATAACAATCTTTGAATTTCATGAATAAAGATTCAGTACACGTAACTTCTATTTCATTACACTTTAACCCACTTTTTAATTCCATTGACTAAAAGGTATTGTAAACATTTCTAAGATGATAAATATACACCAAAAAAATTGATTTTATCCATATATCATCTCATCACTTGATAATGAGGTATTCATATTTGATCATTGGTTATCCTGTTTATTTTTTTGAAAATAGCTCGTTTATAATTTAATACTTATATTTATACTGATTTATTTATCCTTTTCTTCTTTGAACACAGAATGTCTTCTTTTACAAAAATTTTATTTATTTATTTGTTTATTTACTTGATTGTTTGTTTATAACAAGGATTGAACCCAAGGGTGCTTCACCATGGAGTCACATGGCCAGCACTTTTTATTGTTATTTTTTAAAATTATTTTTTATTTTAAGATGTTATAAATGACAGCAGAATGCATTACATTTCATATTACACATATAGAGCAATTTTTTACAAATCTCTGGTTGTATGCAAAGTATATTCACACCATTCGTGACTTCATACATGCACTTAGGGTAATGATATCCATCTCATTCTACCATCTTTTTTTTTTCCTTCACCCTTTTGCCTCCTCCCTTCCCCTCCCTCCCCATTGGCCATTCTAGTATTCCTCTAATCCTCCTATGTTCCCCATCCCAACCCAACTGTGAATTTATCTGTCTATCTATCTATCTATCTATCTATCTATTTGTTTATTTTATTTAGAGAAAGTGTCTTGTCAAGTTGCTGAGAACCTTGAACTTGCATTCCTCCAGAAACAGTCTCCACAGTCACTATGACTACAGATTCACTGTGCTTGTTTTGCTTTCTGCTTTTGAAGATATACTCACATATGTCAAAGTAAAAAATATTTTCCCTTAGGTTTGTATTTTTCTTCTAAAGACTTGTTTTCCTATTAATACTAATTCAGGTAATTTGAGAGGGAACCTGTTCTTTTCATTTATTTGTCAAATATTTGAATATATTTCCCTTGAAATATTTCATTAGGTAGTCTTTTCCTATTTAAGGCTTCTATTACCACATTACAACTTAAAGCATAAATATTACTATCTTTCTGGTTCTTTATTCCCTAATAGATATTAGTGTGTCTCCATAATCTTGTACAACTATGAAATTTTAATTTACAATATATCTTGAATTCTAGTTAAATTCACCTCTATTTATGTTCTGTTTCCTCTAAGGTTCCATAGCAATAGTGGTGATAATTGAATTGTCTTGGTGGTAACATCTTTTTTTTTTTTTTTTTCCCTCTGCATTTCACTTGATTCCAGAAAGAGTATTCTGTTCTAATGGGCCATGCAAATAAATGATAAACCAAAACAATCTCCCTATTTTATTGTTCTTAACCTTACTCACATCTGGAAAATTCTTTTGCCATGTGAGTTAACATACTCACAGCTTACTGTTTTGAAGACATGGAGAGTTTTGAGGAAATATTCTGTCTACCATTGACAATGTAAGATAGAGAAATCATAGTTTCTGATTCACAAAGCAAGTTCCTGAAGTTTTGAATATCCAGTATTTGAATACCTGCATAAAATTGGTATGAGATGATAAAATAATTAAAGTACACAAATAGCACTTACATGTAGCAGAGATTACTGTAACATGTCATAGACAAGCTACACAGCAATTTGTGAGGACATATGATTATTGTACCAGTTATATATGTGAAGAAAGTATATATACATATTTCTGTGTATTCCAAAAGAGAGGAAGGAAGGAAAAAAGGGAGGAAGGGAGGAAAAGGGGGGAAAAAGTGGGGAAAAAAAGATAGTTTATTTTTTGTTAAGGTGACAGGAACACTACCTTCTTCCACAAACAGTACTGTTTGGCTCTTTAGTTTTGTTTTTTTTCTATAGTCAATGTCTCAAATTCATATGATTTTCCTAGCAAGGTTACATTTATAATTAATCTGTAACACTATTCATTTTCATCCACATTGGGTTGCAGACAATTCCCTTTACCAATAAAAGAGGCAGAAATAGAGAAATTCTTGCCTTAAAATGAAGGAAGCTGTCCTGAAGGATTATTTTTCACATTTATGAGTCCTCAAAAGAATGTGCAAGAGCATTCTGAGTGACAGGAGATATCCTATCAGTACAAAATATCACAAAAGCTGTGATGAAAGCTTTGGGCTATAACAGACTACTACACTTAAATTAGGTGTACAGTATATCAGATAAAACAAAAAAGCATTATATAAATACCACATTGCTTTTAGCCCAGTGAGGAAACTTTTTTAGAGGAAAAAATTATTTATAAAAGTAGGAAATTAGCATAGGAATTTCTAAAGTAATATTATTTGTGAATATAAAGCTATTCAATACTGATTTATACTTTCAGAATTTCTGGCAATGATTCATAACTGAATCATTTAGTTCTCCATTGTCTCATAGGGGAATAAACATTACATAGGAAAACCCTCACCATCCCAACTGATATAGCGTACGTAATTCGTCCTTTAGCATTAAATTGATCAAAAACACATAATAATCCTCCTTTATCTAAAATGACAGCCTCTCATGGACTCTTTACTGCCATAAAATGATCTAATTTCTGCATTTCTGAAGGATCTGTCTTTCAAATAAAAAACAATTCCTTGGGAACAGGAACTGTGTTATCATTTGCAAAATGTCAGAAAACAAGAGGTAGTTAATATGTATTTGTTGACTGGCTGAATAAATCAATGGCATTGTATCAACTTCTCTCTCATGAAGAGAAATGAGAAAGTGAGTAGCTGGAGCAGAACAATGTTTGGAGAGGAAAGAAAGATGTCCAAAAGGAAGTGATCAACATTGCCACATGCTGCAATGTGATTAAGGAGAAAAGAAGACAAGAGGATGTAAAAGGCAGATTGTAATGAGAAAGAATGTTAACGCATGGAGAAAACCTGCAGTAGGTGTCAACAACAGATTCATATATTTTGTAGAAAACAGAAGAAAAAAAATTGGTTATAGAAAGTACACCACCAGGGCAAATAAATTTGTTTGCAAGGGAAAGGGCTTTGGTTAATTCAAAAGAAGGGAAACCAGTACATTATGCAAAAGGAACACAACCAGAAAAAACGTGTTACATTTATTTTTATGGCAACTTACTGGAGTGTTCTTATATTTTTATTGTATTTTTATACAAAATGACATTTTTTCTAATCATCTAAAAAAATTTTATAAAAACTGTCCCAAGTACAGTTAAAGACAATGAAAAAAGTTTTCATAAATTAAATTTAGTGACCAATTTGTTTGTAGTTTATTTATATTCTTCCTCATTGAAATGGTTAGCAGCAGCTAATATTTGCATACCACATTCTTTTTTACAAAGTATTTTACATGGATACTTTCATTCGCTGAAATTATGTTGAGGAGAAAAGGAAAGAAAATTGTACAAAAATATTCTGAAAGTCAATTCAGGGCAGAAAAAAAAATTATATAGAATTTGCATTATTCCTGGACTGACTCTGTGTCAAGTTCCATACAATGGAAGAGCCTTAGATAAGCAAATATTGTAATAGAGATATTAACATATAAAAGACAATTCCTTGGGAACAGGAATTGTGTTATCATTTGCAAAATGTCATAAAACAAGAGGTAGTTAATATGTATTTGTTGACTATATATATAGTATATATAGGCCAACTCCAACACAGGCATTAAAATAAAGATATATGCAGTGCATTATGAAAGCAAAAAAGGTGAAAGATATTTCAGGCTTCTTAGAAGTGCTAATACTTGATTTGAGATGAAAGGGATTTAAAAATTATAAGATAAATTATAATTAACAGATTTGTGCATCTAGGATAAGATTTTCCAGTAAATTAGGTTATATGAAGTTTAACTGACTTACGATAAGAATGTGATGTACAATTCTATTTCAAGCATTACAAATTTAATGTAATGTTCAGATACACAGATCTGACTTACATACAGGTAAATACACAAGATAGAAATTTAGGATGAGGTTAGGGCTAAAAGGGAGACATTGGGAGTCATTAGCATATTGATTGAATTTTTAATCAGGGCAGTGAATTAAAATAATCAAAGCAGGTGCAGAAAAAGATACAACTTCTTGGGAGAATGTATGTTTAATAGTTAAATATGGAAGTCAGACCCCATAAAAGACTACAAAAGACTAGAAAAGAAAAATCAAACAACATAGTGTCATATCAGGCAGAAAGAACAAGCACATTTTTTTTAAATGGCTGCTAAACAGTATCGAATATATTAAAGAGTCTAAGCAAGATGTGTACTAAAGAATTCATTTTAGAAAATCAGGTATAATATAATAGAAGAAATAATAGCTGCATTAAAATAGCCTAGGATAGGGAGGAAATAGTGAAATATCTCTGGATAATTTTCATAATTTTTGGCTGGAGAAAAGTTATGAACAAACAGAAAACCTGAAAAACCCAAATAGGTGATAAAGAGGCAATGTAGACAAGAAACTCAAATAACTCATGGATATAATGGAGTATTGAGGGAGTTAAATTTAATGGACACAAATAAGAAAACAAGTTTATTTTTCTTTGAAACTTCTGTGTTCAGTTAGTTTTTGCCAAACCTCTCACATCTACCTTTGCACAATCTCTAGGCTTCTCAGATTTTCCCTTTACCTTTATTTTTATGATTAGTCTCATTTCAGTGATTGCTGTTCACCTTCTGATACAGTGAGCTTCTGTCCAGTCCTGTCAAACTTAGTCTCACGGCAATTATAATTTTTCTCTCTTATTGTGGGCTCACACCAGATCATGGTTTGGCTTCGTCCTTCAGAGAGCAAGATGTGGAAGCAGGAATTAGGGCAAAATGAACAGTCACATTTCATCTACATGCTGTGGGTAGCAGTTCTTGAATATCAAGGCACTTTTGTAAGCAGGAAATGCCATTTTCTGTGTTACACGTCTGAGGGTTCATTCAGATAAGCCTGTGAGGTTCTTCAGGTAGTAAGCCAACAGGCATCCCTTTTATAGGCAGTTTAGACTTCTCAAAGAGGCTCTTTCTTCCAGAGCCTTCACAACCTCTTCATGAGCCTGGAGCTCACAGTGGCAGGATTTGGAAGGATAGGATCATAATGTTTTACCCAATTTGCAGGAAAAAAGTCTCACAAGCCACTCATGTAACAGCCAAAGAAGCCTTTATTCCGGACAGGGCCACCAACTATGATCTGCACAAAGCAGGGTGGTAGAAAACGGAGCCCACTTGCAGAAAGGGCAGGGTTTATAAAGCACAGGGTTAATATGCCCTCAAGTGGAGATGGTTTAAGTCGCCTCTGCTTATTACAATAAGAATTCAAGCATTCATGAAAATGCATTTTACACATCACTGATCTGTGAGGTGGAACTTTCTAGACCTTCAAGCAACCTCCAAAAGTGTCAATAAAAGAACCTGCAAATAGCCACATTGAAAGAACTGTGATAACTGATAACTGAAGTCTGAATGAACAGAGTGATACTCTCATTCCCTTTTCCTCTCACTCCTGCTGTGGAGAAGCACCCCCCTTACAGTCAAGGAAAGAGATGGTGAGAGAAAAGGAATAATGAAGGAGTGGCTCAAGCTCCTCTTCCTCCTCACAGGTTCTCAAGCCATGATCAAGCCCCAGTGGGATTTAGGGGCTTGAGAATATAAAAATGGTGTTTACATTTAAAAAGACTTGTTTGAAAACAAACCTACCTTATCAAATTGGACTGATTTAATAATAGAAGTGACATTAGGCTCAGTTAGGCAAAGGGATCTGGGGAATGGAGGCAGTTCCTCAACCTCTCATCTTTCTATGTCAGATATACATACAACCTAGTAGAAATAAGTTGCTCAGTAGGGTTTGTAAGTTTCTCCACACAGTACCCAGCTTTTAAGGTGACATCCTTCTGTTCATATCAGATAAGTGCATAACTTACAAAGAATTCTGCTGTCTATAGTCTCAAAGATTCTAGGTTCTATTTATTGTAAGTTATCCTTAGAAGAGATATCCTGCTAAGGATATTTTAATAGTAAATTTTCTTCCTTCAGAAAATATAATCCCTCCCTTTATATATATTAACAGCTTTACTGAGGTATTTCTGATTGAAAATTTATCAAAATTTAAAGTCTAGAATTTGATGTGTTGATGTACATATAGTGAAATCATCACCACAATCAAGCTAAGTAAGATACCTATTACCTATACATGTTCCATTTTTGTGTGCAAGATTTAAGATTTTCCATTTAGTAAATCAGAAATATTCCATCCAGTGTTGTCAACTGTCATCACCATGCTATATGTTAGAACATCAGAAATTATTAATCTACTGTGATTGAAACATTTTACCTTCTGGTCAACATTATCCCATTTCCCCAGCCCATCCTGCTCCTGCAGCACTTAGCAACCACCATCCTAATATCTATTTCCATAAATTTGCTACTATAGCTTCTACATATAAGTATGATCATTCAGAATTTCCCTTACTGCATCTTGCTTATTTTTCCCAGCATGTCTTCCAACTCCAACCATGTTGTCACAAATAGCAGAATTTCCTTCCATCTCAAGACTGAAGAATATTTCAAGATATGATGTATTATTCTATATGTCAAATATGTATACATATTACATATATTTATATATCCCACATTTTGTTTATCCATTCATGTGTTGAAGGGTATGTAGGTCGATCCCACATTATGGCTATGGTGAACACAATGAACACAGGAGTGCTTGAGATATTGATTACAACACTCTTGGGTATACACCCAAAAGTGTAATTGCTGATGATATGGTAGATCTATTTAATTTTTTGAGAAAACTCTATACTGTTTTTCTCAATGGTTGTGGTTATGTTCATAGTAATTCACATTCCTACGTAGTCGAGAGTTGCCTTTTCTCTACATCTTGGTCAACACCTGTCTTTTTGGCAATAGATGTCTTAAAAAGTGTGAGATGAAATCTCAATGTGGTTTTATTATTTTTGTTTCCCTAATGCTTTGCATTGTTGAACACCTTTTCTTATATCTGACAGGTTTTTGAATTCTTTCTTTCAAAAAGTATTTCTAAGTCTTTGGTCCACTTTTTAATCTAGTTACTTGTATTTTTGCTACTGAGTTTTTATACATTTAAAAATATTTTTCCGGGGGGTGTACCAGGGATTGAACTCAGGGGTACTTGTCCACTGAGTCACATTCCCAGTCCTATTTTGTATTTTACTTAGAGAAATGGTGTCACTGAGTTGCTTAGCACCTCACTTTTGCTGAGACTGTTTTTGAGCTCTTGGTCTCCCTGCCTCAGCCTCCTGAGATGCTGGGATTACACCGTGTTCATATATTTTAAATATTAACTCTCATGAGGTATACAATTTGCAATATTTTTAATTTCACATGTTGCCTTTACATTTTGTAGTATCATTTTCTCTCCAGAATCTTTTTTTGTTTCTTTTCAAAATTGCATTTTGTTATTATTTTTTAATGGTAGAAGAAGGATGTATTTGCTGTGAAAAATTAGGATAAATAACAACAACAAAAAGGGTTTAAAAAATATCCATGATTCCACCACCAGAGAACACCACAGTAAATATTTTGGCATTATCTCTCTCCAACTTTTTAAAGTAGCTTATTTCCCCCAGAAAAGATGAAATCATATTTAAAATGTCATTTTTTCGCCTAGTTCTTTTCTGTGTTAATTCAGGTCATTATTTTTGTCAGAAAAAAATTGTGAAGGATTTTATTTGTTTTCCCATAAATTTCATGTGGTAAAATTGATGTACAATGAAATTCACATATTTGAAGTATGCAATTTGATCAGTTTTGACTTATAACCAATAAAATCATTTCCATTACTTTTTAAAATTTGAAATGATGGAGACTGTGTTTCCTGCATGATTTATTACATTAGAAATCAATCACCTTAAATATACAGAACCCCACCCCCTACATGTAATCTATTTCAAAATTAAATGGTGCACATATAAATATCTCAGAGATCAAGAGAGAAAGCACAAGAAAAGTAAATAAAAAGTGCTTTGAACTAGGTGATAATAGAAGCTTAAAATATTAGAATCTCTGGGATCAAACAGTACTCAGATGAATATTTATAACTTGAAGTATTTCTATCAGACAGAAGCTAAAATAACAATAAAATTATTTTCAAATTATGGAGTAGGAAGGGAAAAAATAAGAGTAGGGACAGAAATATAAGAAATAGAGAAGAAATAATACAGCTAAAATTTGATAAAAATTAAACAAGTATAATCAAGAAAAAAGAGCAAAAACACAAAAATTAATATCAGTGGAAAGGAACTATCAAAATAACCCTACAGATGCTAAAATTATATTAAGGTAATATTACAATTGTATGCCCACATATGTGATACCTTATATAACGTGGTCTATATTAGAGAAGGATCCAGGTGCTGCTGAGGAAAAAAAAATGTATTTAGACACTGATAGAAGAAATATTCAATATATGTCTGTTAAGTCTAAATTATCAATTGTATTTTTTACTTCTATATCTTCTTTATTTAGTTTTCGTTTGGAGGATTTATCCTGTGATGACAGATGCATGTTAAAGTTACCCAGTATTATTGTGTTGGGTCTATTTCTTTCTTGAAATTGAGAAGGGTTTGTTTGGTGTACATAGAAACTCCATTGTTTGGGGCACAAATAGTTATGATTGTTATGTCTCATTGATATATAATTCCCTTAAGCAGTATGAATGGCCTTTGTTGTCCCATCTGATTAGCTTTGGCTTAAAGTCCACTTTATCTCAAATAAAGATAGAAACACCTGCATGTTTACTCGATCCATGTGAGTGATATGTTTTTTCTCATCCTTTCACCTTCAGTCTGTAGATGTCTTTGCCTATGAGGTGAATCTCTTGGAGATAGCATGTTGTTGGGTCTTGTTTTTAATCAAATCTGCCAGTCTGTGTCTTTCAATTAATGAGTTTAGGCCATTTACATTAAAGGTTATTATTGAGATATGATTTGTATTCCCAGTAATTTGGGTTTATTTCTAGTTTTCAATCTAAATTAGTTTCTCCTTTGATTGACTATTCCTGTAATGTAGATCCTCCTTTTCCTAGTTTTCTTTTTTTCTTTCTTTTTTTTTTGTTTCATCTTCATGGAATATTTCATTGAGAAGGTTCTGTAGAACAGGCTTCCTAGTAGAAAATTATTTTAAATTTTGCTTATCATGTAAGGTTTTTATTTTATCTTCAAATCTGAAGCTTAATTTTGCTGGGTATAAGATTTTGAGTTGGCATCCATTTTCTTTCAGAGCTTGGTATATGTTATTCCAGCATCTCCTAGCTTTGAGGGTCTGGGTTGAGAAATCAGCTGAGGTCTGAATTGATTTCCCCCTGTATGTAATCTCACATTTTTCTCTCACAGCCTTTAAAATTCTATTCTTATTCTGTATGTTGGGCATTTTCATTATAATGTGACTTGGTGTGGTTCTGTTTTAATTTTGTATGTTTAGGGTCCTATAAGCCTCTTGTATTTGATTTTCCATTTCATTCTTTAGTTTTGGATAGTTTTCTGATATTATTTCACTGAAAAGATTGTGCATTCCTATGGTTTGTTTCTCCGGGCCTTCATCTATCCCAATAAATCTTAGATTTGGTCTTTTTGTGTTATCCCATAGTTCTTGGAAGTTCTATTCATGGTTTCTTGCCATCTTCTCTGCATGGTCAACTTTATAATCAAGGTTATATATTTTGTCTTCATTGCCTGAGGTTTTGTCTTCCAAGTGGTCTAGTCTGTTAGTGATGCTTTCTATTGAATTTTTTTATTTGGTTTATATTTCCTTCATTTAGAGGATTTCTGGTCAGTTTTTTTTTTTTTTTTTTCCCCCAGAATCTTTGCTATTCATTGAAATGATCTTTCACATCCTGTATTTTCTCTCTGGTTTTATTTCTTATACAATCCTTTACTTCACAGATCAGTTTAACTATGTACATTCTAAACTCCTTCTCTCCCATTTCTTCCACAGTGGTTGTCAATGGATTCTGTTATAGGAGCATCTTGGTTTCTTTAGGGCAATTTGTTCCCTTGCTTTTTCATATTGTTTGTCTACCTATCTAACAGTATGGATCTGAGGCAGTAGAAATTCTACCATGTGGACTTATAGTGTCCTGAAGGTTTCCAGTAACTCACTATTTACAGGGAGACAAATAATAACAACCAATGCAAATGATATACACAATAAACCAAATAATTCCTACTGTGATGTTTACAATATTAATTATCACAATAAACAGAAATGTTATGATCAGCTACTGCTTAAAACAAAAACAGCAAGCTTGCAAAAGTTTATAATTTCAAATGGTGGACAGGGAGTAAACAGAAGTGGTATAGGATTAAGGATTATGAGAGAGGAGGAGAAGAGAAGTAAAAAATTAAAGGAAGAGTGAAAGGGAACAATAGAGATTGGTTGTTAGAAGAAAAGAGAGCATCAAGGGATACAGGTAGGAGGAAAAATATATATGTTTATACATAAGACATAAAATTTAAAAATTGAAAATAAAATAAGAAAATAACAAAACTAAAATATACTAATCAAACATCCTAGTTCACAAAAAACTAATACATGAAAAATAACTGGCTTCAAAAATGATAGAAATGAGAAAAAATGAATATGTATAAATTGTCCATGTACCATTAAGGTCACAATTAAACAGAGAAAAAGAATAAAAACAAAACAAACAAAAATATCTTGATAAAAAGTTAAAGAATTCTTTGCTTTAGATTTCAAAAGATTCTCAGTTTCTCTTCTTAGCAGTTTTAGGTAGGGTATTCTGGACTGTGATGCTCCACCCTCTGGATTGCTGAAGTGAGAGAGGTAAGTAATCCCTTAGGCAGAATTCCTGGAGGCAAGGTTTAGGCTTAGGTGGGCTTCAGGCTCTTCAATGAATGCTACTTGGTCTGGAGATTTTTAATCAGTGGATCTACAGGGTGCAGTACTTACTGGTCCATGCTTGAAGACTCCCATGGGTTACACTTGTGCGGTAGGGGACCCAATTCTCAGTCCCTATATCACCTTTGGACACCCTGTTTCCTGGTCTTGGGTTCAGTCTCCGAACACTCTCTCCTGTCTCCACCCCTTTGAGTTCCCAGCCAAATGCATCTCTCCCAGCTGGTCACGCAAACAGTCAGATTGGAAGGGAGGGGTAGAGACAGGTGGGTTTCCATGACTAGTTTTCTTTGTATAAACCTCTCTCCAAGTTTGATTTTTCTCCTGGTCACTTAAGCACACTTTATGTCATGCAGTATGTGTTTACTGGGTCTATATTTTGGATCAAACTTGAGTTTGCAGGAATTAGCCCCCTCAGCTGCAAGTCCCAATGCAGCAGCTGCAAAATGGCTTTTTCCTTTGTCCTCCGCACACTGCCTGGAGAGATGGTGGCTTCTTTCCCTGTACACAGATATTGTACAGAGTGTCTTTCAGGTTTGCAGGATAATGTCCTTGATTTCCAAATGCTCCATAACCAGACATGTTGAGGGCCTCCCTAAAAATGCCAGTTCCTTTAATTCTCTTATCCTTCTACTATGCTCATGGTGGGACCACTGTAGCTGGTGCTTCCGGCCCGTCTGTGGCAGTGGATGTGCCACTGGGAACTTCTTCCTTATTTTATTATATCCAAACTCCTATGTCCCCCATCCATTTTAATTATCCAGTTTTAAGTTCCAGTATAGTCCCCCAACTTCTTCTTTTGTTCACCCACCTTGCTGAGAAGCTGCCTGCCTGCTTTCTTGTTTTTACTCCACGCTGCAGCCAGGAAAGCCATCTCTATTCTGCCATCTTGAAAACCTTCCACAATCATTTTAGTTTAATAAAACCTCTCATCTATTTTTGCTTTTGTATTCTATGGCTTCAGTGTCATATCCAAAAAAACATTGCTAAAAGTGGTGTCAAGAAATGTGTTCCCTATATTTTCTTCCCAGAATGTTAAAATTCAGTACTGAATTTTAAAATTTTAATTCATTTTGAGTTTGCTTTTGTGCATGGTGTTCCATTCTTCTACATATAGATATCCAGCTTTCCCAGCACCATTTGTTATAGACACTGTTCTTTCACTGTTGTGTGCTCCTGGCACCCTGTTCAAAGGTCAGTTGAGCTAAACTCTGTGGGTCTATTTGGGGCCTATGTTTTTATTTTTAGACAATTTGTAGATTTTTATTGGCATTTTCATAGGGATTGCACCGAATCTGTAGATCACCTTGGATAGTTTGGATATTTTAACAATTCTAATTCTTCCAATACGGGAGCATGGGATGCTTTTCAGTGATTTGTGTCTCTTAATTCTCTTCATTCATGTTTTTTTCAGGCCTTTCTCACCTCTTGGTTAATTTCTAAGTGGTTTTGTTTGTTTGTTTTTGTTTTTGGTTAATGTAAGTGGGCTATCTTTATTCTTCAGATAGTTTATTGTTAATGTGTAGAAATGCTACTGATTTTATATGTTGGTGGTAGATCTTGCAACTTGACTGAATTCATTGATCAGTTCTAACAGTTAATTTGTGGACTCCTAAGTTTTTTTTTTTATATATAATGAAGTTATCAGCAGAGACATTTTTACTTCTTGCTTTCTCATATGAATACATTTTCTTTTGCTTGCATGCTTACTTTATGATTTCTAGTACTGTGTTAAATATTATTGTGAAAAAGGCATCCTTCTTAGAGCAAAAGCTTTCAGTTTTTGCTGATTCTTTAGGATTGTGATTGTGAAGGGTTTCATATGTGCCATTTATTGTGTTGAAATTAGTTACTTTTATGCCTTATTTGTTAAGCCTTTTTATCATAAAGGAAGAATTTTGTCAAATGCTTTTTGCATCTACTGAGATGGCCATTCAGTTTGGTCTTTCATTCTGTAAATCTGGAATATCATGTTTTTTTTTTTTTTTTTTTTTTTTTTTTTTTTTTGTATGTTGAACATCAAGACACAATTAAACCTCAGAAATGTCAAGGTGAACTGGATGTCCAAGAACAACTTTATATGAGTCCAATTGTGTAAAGTTTAGAAAGAGTCAAAACAAAATTTTACTGTTGCGAACCAAGATTATGCCCATGTTTGGGGAAAAGGGTGATTGGACTAGTGATTGGAGGTGAAATAAAAATGTCTTTGGAAGTTCTAAAATATTTTATTTTGCTGCACTTATGCATAGTTGTATGTGTTCACTTTTGAATAATTTATTACATTGTGAAGTTTTCTCTCTGGTATTTTTTGTATATATGCTATATTTCACAATTTACACAATTACATTATTATTAAATGCTTTTAATATCTACATTGGGCTACTGTTCCACAGTTAGTATATTAAAATTTTATCACACATAATGCTAGAAATCACTATTAAAATTTATACTTGAGTAATACATTTTCAAACAAATTTGTATGATATATGTTGATTGTATTTACTTATAATACATATGATTTTTTTTATTTTTACAGCTAATTATTTGGGTATATTAAAAGCATTAGACATACTTTAATGGACTGATAGAACCAGTATTAATTATTGTATGAGACCTAATTTTTATTCTTTTAGCCAGTAACTTTTAAGTTTTATGTCTTTTTTTTTTAAAAAATATTTATTTATTTGCTTTAGCTGTACACAATGGGTTTATTTGTATGTGGTGCTGAGGATCGAACCCGGGCCGTGCACGCGCTAGGCGAGCGCTCTACCGCTGAGCCACAACCCCAGCCCAAGTTTTATGTCTTAATTCCATAATGTTTACTCTTACTAGCATTTGCTATCCTTAAATAAAATGCCTAATTCAGTTAATCCACAGTGTATGTAAACCAATCTTTATTGTCTAAACTTTTAGGCATGAAATTATATTTTAAAAAGGAAGACTGAAACATTCACAATTCTTCACAACTATACTCTGTAAATACCTAAAATTCCCGATGAACCCTATAGTAGCTATTGTTTCATAAACATACAACAATGGTGATAGAAAATTGAAATATAATTATAAACATCTATATTTATGTATATCTAAGTTCTAAGTACTTGCATACAATAAAAATAGAAGGCTGAAACTTCATGTAATAACAGTCTTAACGTCTATGTGAAAATATAGATTAGACCGTTATCATGCCTAGAATAACTTAAAAGCAGTTTTCTTGGTAACATCAAAAAGTGTTTTTGAGAAGTTCTCTTTTCCCAGTATAACAATGTGGAATGAAGTTGCTCAAGTTACCATTGTGTAGCCTTCTCTTCTTCCTTGTCTAGTTTTAATCCCCTTCCCACACATCATTAAAATTTCCTCAAGAAACTTTTACAACTAGTAAATGAATTTGGCAAAGTAGCAGGATACAAAAGCAATACCCATAAGTCAAAGGCATTTTTGTACATCAGTGACAAAGCCTCTGAAAGGGAAATGATGAAAACTACGCCATTTACAATAGCATCAAAAAAAAAAATAAAATACCTGGGAATCAACTTAACGAAAGAGGTGAAAGAGCTCTATAAGGAAAATTATAGAACACTAAAGAAAGAAATCATAGAAGAACTCAGAAGATGGAAAGACCTACCTTGCTCTTGGATAGGTAGAATCAATATTGTCAAAATGTCCATACTACCAAAAACATTATACAGATTTAATGCAATTCCAATCAAAATCCCAATGTCATTCTTCAAAGAAATAGAAAAAGCAGTCATGAAATTCATCTGGAGAAATAAGAGACCCAGAATAGCCAAAGCAATCCTGAGCAAGAAAAGTGAAGCAGGTGGCATCACCATACCGGACTTTAAATTATACTATAGAGCAATAGTAAACAAAAACAGCATGGTATTGGCACCAAAACAGACTGGTGGACCAATGGTACAGAATTGAGGACACAGAGACTAATGCATATAATTTCAGCTATCTTATATTAGACAAAGGTGCCAAAAATGTACAGTGGAGAAAGGATAGCCTCTTCAACAAATGGTGCTGGGAAAACTGGAAATCCGTATGCAACAAAATGAAATTAAACCCTTGTCTCTCACCATGCACAAAATTCAATTCAAAGTGGATCAAGGACCTAGGAATTAGACCAGAGACAATACG
Source organism: Tamias sibiricus (assembly GCA_025594165.1). Taxonomy (NCBI): domain Eukaryota; kingdom Metazoa; phylum Chordata; class Mammalia; order Rodentia; family Sciuridae; genus Tamias; species Tamias sibiricus. The sequence continues at coordinate 30,237,024 of CM046665.1, forward strand.
CCTAATAGAAGAAAAAGTAAGCTCCAATTTCCAACATGTCGGATTAGGCCCCAAGTTCCTTAATAAGAATCCTGTAGCACAAGAACTATTACCAAGAATTAATGAATGGGATAGATTTAAACTGAAAAGCTTCTTCTCAGCAAAAGAAACAATCAGTGAGGTGAATAGAGAGCCAACTAATTGGGAACAAATATTTAATACATGCACATCAGATAGAGCACTAATTTCTAGAATGTATATAGAACTAAAAAAACTTAACACCAAAAAAGCAAATAACCCAATCAATAAATGGGCTAAGGAATTGAAAAGACACTTCTCAGAAGAAGATACACGATTAATCAACAAATACATGAAAAAATGCTCAACATCACTGGCAATTAGAGAAATGCAAATCAAAACTACTCTAAGATTTCATTTCACTCCAGTCAGAATGGCAGCTATCAAGAACACAAACAACAATAAATGTTGGAGAGGATGTGGGGAAAAAAGGCACACTCATACATTGCTGGTGGGACTGCAAAATGGTGCAACCGCTATGGAAAGCAGTATGGAGATTTCTTGGGAAAATGGGAATGGAACCACCCTATGACCCAGCCATCCCACTCCTGGGTCTATTCCCAAAAGTCTTAAAAACAGCATATTACAGTGACACAGCCACTTCAATGTTTATAGCAGCACAATTCACAATAGCTAGGTTATGGAACCAACCTAGATGCCCCTCAGTAGATGAGTGGATAAAGAAAATATGGTATATATACAAAATGGAATTTTACTCAGCAATAAGAGAGAATAAAATAATGGCATTTGCAGGTAAATGGATGAAGTTGGAGAATATAATGCTAAGTGAAATTAGTCAATCTCAAAAATCCAAGTACCGAATGTTTTCTCTGATATAAGGAGGCTGGTTCACAGAGTTGTTGGAAGGGGGTACATAGGATCAGAGGAACACTAGAATGGTCAACGGAAAGGGAGGGGAGGGAGGGAGTAAGGGGGGGGTTGGAAAAAAATTGGTGGTTGAATGAGATGGATATCATTATCCTAAATGCATGATTGAAGATCTGAATGGTACTTATATACTTTGTATACAAGCAGTTGTATGTAAAAAGATACTATACTTGTGCATGATGAATAAGTAAATAAATAATAAAAAAATTAAAAAAAAAAAAAAAAAAGAACAATCAGAAATAATGACACAGGAAATGAAGAAAGTAAGATTGGTCAAAGAAGGTAATTATTTGAAGAAAAACCACACCATGTAAAGTTACTTTATCACTGACTGGGTAAGGAAGTTGACTTGTACGAAAACAAAAAAAAAGTGAAGCAGCAAAAGAAGGTTGATGAATGGATGCAATAAACAAAAGATAAATGACCACAATGATCTGACTTATTCACTTATGAGTTTCTGAGAAACGTTTAATCTCAATGAAGCTTACTGAGTTTTTCATGGCTTCTGATAAAATTCTGATATAATTTATTCTTATAAAAACTCAACTAGTAAAAGTGAACAAGAATATAAAATTTATTTAATGAATAGTTTTCAAAAACACACATACACAGGTAAACTCTTTCCATTTCCTTCTATTTAATACTCATATATAACCATCGTATTCTTTCTACAATTTCACTTATACTTCTATTTTAACAATAAGTGAATGGAATAACTAGAAGGTAGGGAATTAAAGGAAGTCTGTCTGTTTCTCTCAGTGATTATTAAATCTTTAGAAAATTTCTATGAAATATAATTTTCTTTTGTGGAAGACTAATTGAATATAATGTGAATGCAGTTTAAAAGCTTAATTTTAAAGAATTTGGAGTCTAAAATATACAGTTTTGAACATTTTCACATGCATGATGCCTTGGGAAAATTATCTTTTTTTTATTGCTAAATTTTCTGTGTAAAAAGTATAGATTAAAATGTTTATACTATTGGTTGCACAAATTAAATTCTTCATGCTTGGTTCAAGGTCTGACATGAATAGGTGGTCAATAACTATAATTTTGCATTCATTTCCTTTTAAAAATAAAAAAAAACTTGCATTTATCATTACAACTTGCCCAGTTTAATTCCCTATATTTTAATACTGCTAATTTAAATAATTATATTTGAAAGTTTTTAATATATTTTTCACTAGGCTTCACACTGAACCATAAGATTGAAAGAAATATTTAAACATACAAAAAAAAAAAATAATCTTAAGTCTTGACCTTTATTTTCTTACATTTCTTTAAAAATCAGAACACACTTACTATAGTAAAAGAAAAAAATTCTTTCTTAAACTATTTTTTAAGTGAATGAGTACTCAATTAATATTGGATGAGAACTTTATATGTCCTAGTCTTTAATTAAATGTATTATTAAAAAAAAAAACATAGTATTAGCCCCACACTTCCAAAGACAAATGTGGTATTTGGAGACACAACATATTCAAAGACTACTTGCAATTAAGGAAAGAAAAATATTGAGAGATGAGTTCATACACTGTTCTGAAGCACTTATGATGAATGACCAATTACATAGAATTGGAGAAAAACTTCCTTAAAAAATGGATATTTAATGGATTCTTCCAGTAAAAATTAGGATTGCCTCTGACGGTTAAGGGGAAGAACAAGGGAAACACCAGTGAAGGAAAATAGCATGTGTAAAACCTGGATGTGTACTATGGCATAGTGTTTCCTTAAACAAAATGCAGAAATATATAGACAATATACTTCTTGTGTATTGTTAGATCATAATTTCAGCTTCATTAAGGGATTCTCATTTAGAAATGTCAAACATCAACATTGTTGTTATTAAAATTATATTCTTCTGTTTTCATATTTATTTAAAATTATATTTAAATATATCAATACTATACTGATGAGTTATTATTTTCCTTTTTTTTACTTTTGCATTGTAGAAACAATTTGGTAATCAACAAGCATATATATCTTTACCTACTTTCAATATGCAATCATCATTATTCATTAATTCCAGAAGCCTCCATTTTAAAAATCTTCTATGCCAACTAAACATTGTAATAGATGTCAAATCAATCAGTAAAATGAATAAATTAAAAGAATCAGAAGTAAGTTATAGACTGGGGATAAATATTTGTCAATTACATATATGTGGTATAGATATCCAAATATACACAAAATGCAAACATATCCAAAATACACAAAGAACTGTTAACAATAAGAGGAAGAAAAGGACTTTAGAGCAAAGCATCTGAACAGATACCTCACTGAATAAGATAAACAAATGCCAACAGGCAGTTGTCCAAAAAGATGTTCACTATCATGTCATTAAGATAACATATTAAAACAATAATGAGATATCACCATATACCTATTAGAATAGCTAAAATCCAAAACAGTGAAACCACCAAATTCTGACAAAGATATGAACAAACAGAAACTGTCCTTCATTGTTGATGGGATAATACTTTGGCACATTGAAAAACAGTTTGTTAAGTTTTGCAAATCTAAACATGGTATTAATTAGAATTGAACTCATGAAATTTTACCCTGATGAATTATAACTGAAGCCCACATACAAATCTATACATAAATATTTATAATAACTTTTAATTTATAATTTATACAATTTATAATAAAATTGACAAAAATTGAAAATAATAAATATGTCCTTCAAGAGATGAGCAGATAAACAAGCTTTGGTGCATTCCTACAATGATTGGGGTTTAAAGCCCATGATCAACACTGGAATATTGTCAAGACTTTATTTCTGTGCCCTCACATTATGGATGGCAAAAGGGCACAGGAGCAAAACCCACTTCCACAATCTCTTTTTTTTTATATTTTAATTTGTTCATTTTATATATACATGACAGTAGAGTATATTTTGGCATATTTTACATGTATAGAGTAAAACTTATTCTAATTAGTGTCCTTTTCTTGTGGTTGTACATGAATTCCACAATCCCTTCCACAGAAGTATTAATCTATTCATGAGGATGATGCCCTCAAGATCTAACTACCTACCAAAGGCCCCACCTCCAAACAATATTATATTAAGAATTAATTTTGAAATATATAAAGTTTGAAGACAGACCAAGACACCCAATTTATAATCTCCAGATTTGAAATACCTAAAATGCCTTTTTTTCATTATTCAATTAGAAGTGGAACATCTCTGAGAAAACACACATACACAAGAATTCTTTGTCTTGCTTTGCCTCAGCAGAAAATTAAATACATCCAAAGATAGTACATCCCAGAAGCAATGGCTTCCTTTGTGCTAATCAATGAAGGCAGTCATACAAAGTCATTCTGTAGAAAATAAGCATCACTGCATGATTGGCTCAGTGCTTCTATGCTGTCCAAAATGTAAATTTTCATTCTACATATTTTATCAGTTAGCTTTTTATAGTAAATGCAGTACAGTGGATTACTGACTTCAATTATTTATGGTAACATCATCTTATATCCTGATTGAAATGCATACTTTATAAGCATCATATTAAAGTAAGAGAACTTAAGGTTACTCAGGGGATGGTGTATTCAAATATAAATGTAGCTTCAACCTTTGAACAGTGGCACAACTTCTGTGATTTCTTTTCTTTTTGCATTTATCTTCTCTCTATAGTCACATGTTGATCTATATTTAGTAGACTCTTCAGGATTAGATTAATTGGAAGTAGTAAATTTTAAAGCCTATTGAGATCAGGCAGGTAATGAAAAATAAATGAAGAAATTCTGAAAAGAGGAAAACAATAACTAGTGGTTTGTGTTGAGATGTATGATAAATAAATAAATATGTAAATAAGTAAATAAATACACCTTGACTACCATGAGAAGCTGCTTTTCAGCCCCAGACAACTGATTCACCAAAAAATGTAGTTTTTTTTTTTTATGTGTAACTTATTTTTCCTTTCTTAAATACTGAAATAAAATATTTCCTGGCAAAAATTAAACCTATTTGTAGGTTAGACATACATTTCCTGTATAACCTTTGGGTTTTTAATTCCCTCCCTTTGAAAACATAATTATTGTGTGAAGTAAACTGAACCATTATTTTAAGTTCATATTTTAATACTCTCTCTGTATTTTACTAAGCTAATCAACATCAATTGAATTCATAGAGTACAATTTACCATACTGAACTTGGAAAAGGTCACCTCATTTCACCCATAAAAGCATTTTGATGTGTGTGATAGCCATCTTCTTTTACATATGAGTCAAATTAGCCATAGATAATTTGAAATTTTCTTTCAAGATCAACCCGAAGTTGTTGGATATATAAAAATTGAACAAGACAAGCCATCCTCAGAAGCAATGCACAGTATTCTATGACCCAACTTGCCTTGGATAGTGCACACTGGAGACTGATGTACCTGTAGGCGCAAGTATAGATGTAATGCTATTTTTTTGTCTATCATCCTTCATCTGTCCATATATCTAATAGAATTATGTGTTAGGCATATCAACCTTTAACCAGATTTCTTTTCTTACACTGCAGATAGAGATTGCCTTTGAAAATTGTTTTGACAAACCATTAATTTCACATGTGTTCACTTCCCATTTCTCTTTAAAATTCCCAGTTCTCAACTTTTTTCAAGTTTTATGTCCTTGTATTTGTTACATCATTCAACCTTGGAAGAAACCTTCTTGATTAAATCTACCCCACTATGATTATGCCTTTATTTTTTTTCTGTTTAGAATGTATGACCCATGTAATTTATTACTTAAAATTATAGTGTTTTAAATGTACTGATGCCAATCAAATGTGCTTATGTTGTTTAAAATATAGGTTTTAAGATTTTTGAAATTCAGGATGGACCTTTCTGCTTCTTTCTAGTAATTTTCTTTCCCCTTCTCTGAAGCCTAGCCAATATCAGAAAAATATTAAGGTCATTCAGTGATTTCTCACTGAATAAAAAGAAATTAGTATTTGAGGTTTGTCAAGAAGAGTGAGAGAGGATTCTTTTTAATATAAAAACATTAAATCACTGATTCCCAGCAATGCCAACATTAAGAATATAAGTAGTAGCAAACATTGACTCACTGCATTTTTTCACATAACTTCCCCAAAACACAAAATATGAATAACTTGACAAAAGAAATGGTTTCCATTATATCTTACATTAAATAGGGTCCAGCCAGGAGATAAAATTGAACTAGCAATTTCAACAAAACCTTTAATACAAAGAACAGAGTTTTTAAAATAATATTTATTTGTTCTAATTAATTACTCATGACAGTAGAATGCACCCTGGCACATCAAACATAAATGGAGTACAACTTCTCATTCTTCTGGTTATACATGATATAGAGTCACACCAGCTGTGTAATCATATATGCACATAGGGAAATAATGTCCGATTCATTCTACTATCCTTCCAACCCATATACCCCCTCCATTTCCTTCATTCCCTTCTGTCTAATCCAAAATACCTCTATTCTTCCTCAGCTCCTCCCCATTGTGGATTAGCATCCACATAATCAGAGAAACCTTCAGCCTTTTGTTCTTTGGAATTGGCTTATTTTGCTTAGCACAATATTCTCCAGCTCCATCTTTTTACTGGCAAATGCCATAATTTCATTCTTCCTTAAGACTGAGTAATGTTCCATTTGTATATATACACCACATTTTCTTTACCCATTCATCTATTGAAGGGCACCTTGGTTGGTTCCCTAATTTAGCTAGTGAGAATAAACTTTAAAAAAAAATCAACTACTAAAAGAAGTTAAAACATTCTAAACAACCAGAATCAGCAAATTCTAAGTTGAAGGATATTAGACAATGAAAGAAACTGAAGACAGGAGAGTTCCCTCCAACCTTAGGCTGAGATTTTACTCTTCTGTAGCTACACAGCAACAAGCAGTCTTTAGAGGTAAAGAAACTTTCCAGTGGCTACAGGCCAATGATCAACCACAGAAATGCCCACCATTGCCAAAGGATATGGACAGATGTGAGCTTATATATAGAAACAAACTACCCACTGGCAACAGAGTTGCCCAATACAACTATTGGATCTTTGATAGACAGTCACTTACCAGAGAATCTGAGGGCTGCAGTCCCAACTTTAAGAGCAGCCAGCCAGATAAGGACTGAATGCCTTGAAATTGATTGTATGGTTGCCATGAGAGTGAGGCTAGATCAAGTGTGCGGGGCTGAAAGGTGAGAGCCACCAGGTCTCATCTTCAGGCCCATTCCTAACAGCAGTTGTGAATGAGAATGGAAATGTCTTATTGCCACAGTCACCTTACACTTTAATGCCTATTACTAAAGAAAAACATTATTTTGTACAAGCTAACAAAACAGGAATATGTGCAGAATCCACAAAACAGGACAAAGGAGGCTGCTGTTAAGGTTGAGAGACTATAAATAGGTATGTGCCGCAATCTCATATCACTGATCATTGTTTCTTATCATGTCTAGCACTATTTCCCGTACTTACTGAGAAGGTATGAATCAGCACTGTGCTCCATCACTGAAACACCAAGGCAGCATACCAGCATCATTTCAAGAAAAAAGAGTAGGTTAGGATCTACTTAGACGAAAATGAATCTCTGCTTCATTGATTTGAGCCATATCACTTAATAAAATGCTTATTTTGGCAGGTTAAGATAACTCATTAACCAACAAAATCTGTGTACATGTAACATGTTTTGCTTCTTCTCAGTATGTGTGTTTATAGTAGTGAAGGCATAGAATCAAAGATAAGAAAAGGAAACACGTGATTAAAAACCAATTCCTAGCATGATTTCAGCCTGTATTTTGGCTTTATTTTCAAAAGGTTAAAATTAATGATATTATTTTTTTATCATGATCTCAGATAGTCTTCATTACAGTGCGTTCAGTTTAAAAAGTCTTACCCAAGGTCCAGAGACATTTGTTCACTTGTCTAAGAGTTCAGAAGTAGATATTAGCAGATTGACCTATAACTGAAGTTGAATGTTTTGAATCCCAATTCCCTTGCCATATTGTCATCATTGGAAAGACCTACTAATAAATATGTCATACCATAATGTTTCTTTTAAATGTGAAATTACATTTATTGCATTACTTTTTGAATTAATTAATGCTGTTACTTAGTAGCATGAACACAATGATATAAGCAAATATTACTCAGAGCTGTATGTGATATGTATTTTCCTTCACATAAAACTATTTATTTTAACCTAAAAATATATGAAAACTCTATCTTAGAATTCTTTAAAAATTACCAGGAAATAGAACCTGATTAGGAAACATTTAACTTATAAAACAATTGTTAAAGGGAATTTAATATGTGCTAGTAATATCATCTAAAATTAAAAGATATCTCAGTTTTACTTAATTTTTTAGTTTCTTTTCTAAATATGAACTATTTAATCTTAGTTTTATATTCCATTTTCGATCCTAAGAGAATAATTTCTCCCCTTCTTTTTAGTCAACGCAGAAATAGCAGGAAAAAAATTAAGATTGATAGCACAATACATCAGAGGCTGAAGAAATTACCTGAGATGTCTTAACACGACCATGTGACAAATGCCACCAACCTCCTTCCATCCTGTGAATGGTTTCTTTGTTTGATATGAACAATACATCAGTGACTATCTAAGGACAGACTATGACCAGAGGTCAACCATAGTAATGTAGCAGACACTTTATTCCTAGGATATGTAATTTGTTACTTCTTTAAATTGTTATCATATTTTTGGTGTATTTTAATCTTTCAGTTTTCAGGGTCAAACAACTTTCTTCAAGTGGACAGAAAAAAAAAAAATTTTAGAGTTAGTCAGGGCACTGGACTTTAAGATGAAACTACTTGTTCACAAAATGTTAAAATTTTATGCAGGTAGAAAACTGACATCAGTGTAAAGACAAGACATTTCAGTTACTGAATGTCGGAGCAATTTTGCTTCCAGAGAATACATTATACTTTCTTTTAAGAATAAAATTGTTTAAACATAGCATTCAAATATATAAAATAACCTTATAGAAATATTTTATTGTTTTCCATTTCTTATCAGGGAAACACTTCCAGATACTTCAATGGATTTCAGGATCTTAGAACAGTGATTATCACTCTCCTTGGATCATATACATGGCAGATATTGAAGCTTAAGGTAAGCTATATTGATTTAGTATATTTGAGCCCAACATGTTCATGATTTAGGGGAAGAGCTTTTATTTGATGCAATATATTATACCTCATGTACAAATTCTTCCACTCCCTAGTTACTACACAAAAGTAATATACCAGAAATGGTTACGATGTGACAACCATTTATATAGACTTGTGTCCTTGCATTTATATAATTACCTGGGAAATTATCTATAAAGAATGTTAATTGTGGATAAAATACTGTTTTATTCCTTATAATCCAAACTTGCAAAATGAATCTTCATATTTGAAGCACAACCAATTCATGTAGATACCAGCTGCTTTTGTCTGAATGTTTGGGTCCCCCCACAAAGTCACATGTTGTTATCCTAACACCCATGTAGATAGTATTAGGAGGTGGATGTATCCATGGAATACATCTCATGAGTGCAATTAATGTTCTCATGAAAGAAGCTAGAGGAGCTTAGTCTGTCCTTCCATCATGTGAGGACACAGCTAGGAGGTGCCTTCCATGAACCAAAAAGTGAACCCTTATCAGACACCAGTCAGTTGACACCTTGAAATTGGACTTTCCAGACTTCAGAACTGTGGGAGTAAATTTCTGTTGTTTATTGTCTATCCAGTTGATGGCCTTTTACTGCATCAGCCCAGCCAAGTTGCAGGGTCATTAGAGAAGTCAATCAGTATAATGTCATTTCCAAGAGGTTATGTTTTTGGTCACTATGTTTGATTCATCTACTGCAGAATGTTTTTAATCAAGCATTGTAAATATAAATGCATTTTACCCATTATCTACTTTTCTCAAGTGGGTGAAAATTTATTCTGCTTTCACTCAAGAAATCAAAAGGTGCAATAAATAATGGCATTGAAATATATGGGCTCTCTGACAAGAGTATTAGTCACCTCATGCACACCAACCCCAAGTGGCAGGGACATTCAGTAAGCTGTTACAAGGAGTTGGCATTTTCAGAAGTAACAAACCTCTTTAATGTCTGTCATCTCTTTAACAGGACTATGATCTCTTGACTGGGTTTCAGGTGATATAGAAAACAACCCAAGTGATTTACTCATTTTGCCACTATCTGGAGATATAGTAACTTATTTCAAAGACTCACTAAGATATCATTAGCAGCTCATAGATATTCAATTATCTATGAAAAGACAATGGAAAAAGTGATGATTGACTTAGTTACACTTTGTAGAGATATGTGCCAATGGAACATGGCTATTATATAGACCAAGTGATTCCATAAAACTCCATTCTGAGGCTCCGAAAGGTTAGGGGCTAGCAGGCTCAGCTCTTTCTACTCCAGTTCTTGATCCTTTTTTAACTGAGAATTATATGACTTTTAGCCTTTATCTTTATTCTGATTTATTTTAAAATGTTCAAATTTATGTATTTAATAACATGGATTGATGGTGGATGGACAACTGTGCTATTCATTCTTCCTCTGGCTTGACTGAGTAACTATCTATTATTTTCATTAAAACTTTTCTAATATGGAAACCAGTCTATTACATCTTCATATTATCTACCATATTTCAGTACCATTTGCCCTTCAACAGTAAAGCTTGCTGTTTATAAATGGACATCCTTCTATTGTATCAGTGTTTTAGCACAGTATGGAATTAATGAAATCACTGTGTGATATATCATTTCTCTCACCATAATAAGTTGCTCCAGCACATATTCACTGCATGAGAGGCTTTAAAGGGACTTTCTTTTTTGAATTCTTTGCAACCAGTCCTGGAAACCCCAAGATTAAACATGTATGAACATGTATTTGTAGATCATTGTAGCTCAGAAATAAAATTGAAAGTGAAGTCCCATAGATTTATTATATTAGAAAAAAATAGTTAGCTAATCAGAGCATGGGTTTTAATGTACTGTGAATGTAGGGTTATCCACTGCATTCCTCATAGATGGGATAACTAAGGATAATTAAAATCTATGGTGTACAGTATTTTATTATGAAAATAATTCATGGATCTTCATATGTATCATAATTCACTTTATTCTATTTTGAATGATGGTATAATTAATGAAGATATGGGATGTGAGGGGAGGTTCAGGTAGGAAAGATGGTTTCTACTTTTTGAATTCAGAGTTTAAGTTTATGCAAGGTTGGAGTACAATTGTTCAGACATCGAATGAAATCTAGAAAAGATATACAACTATTTGAACTCAAAAATTTCAAGTAAAGAGAAATGTTGAAGGACTGTGAAAGGGCAAAGTACAGATCATAAATGAGAGCAAAAGAAATGGTAAGAAAGAAATCCACACAAATAAATTTCTGAATAAATGCCACTTTCACCATAAAAAAAACAAAAATGCATGTAGATGATAAAGGCAATTTATATTATGTGAACATCTGGCTAGTTAAGGAAGTACATATTTATGGACTCTTGATAGGGAATTTTAATATATTATTTCATTAATAACATTGATAATATAATTGTACATAAGAAAAATTTATATATTTAAGGTCTGATAATAGGATAAAAAACTGTTCATTATACATTAAGACTTGTTCTGGCATTGGGATTCTTATTTTGAATTTGGCTCTGAAAATTCATATTATGGTTGAAAGATGATTTTTACTTAGGTAACTATAAAAGGAGTCAAGAATGATTCATTTTTTAAGTAGACTGAAGAAAAACTTTTTGTATGTTACACCTGAAGTATATTTTAAAGAGGATCTTAGTAAATTTGGTATTTTAATGACTCTCTACACTGATACCACTTTGCTACTCATCTATAAAATAAACAAAAATAAAGCAAAAATTTATGAAAGATCACAACATATCTGCATTAGATCTAAATGTCTTAAATGGGGAATTGAAACAACTAAAACAAGCACCAAAAAAGCGACAAAAATGAAAGGCACTGTACAATAATAAAGGAGATAACTTGAGACCCACAAAGAGGCCTATATCAAAAATTAAATATTGAACTAGAATTGTAAATGAAGTTTGGCTTTATTTGATTCTGGAATAATTCTGAACAAGGGGACTATTATCCAGTAAACCATTAACATGTTTTTAAATGCTATTGTTAAAATTCTATTTGATTCCTAGTGATACATTTTATACAACTACAGTTCACATTAGTTTCCACGGTCAAATTGAAAATGTTAAATAAAAATTGAAGTCAATAGTTTGCATCTAATATTATAGTGATATTGTGTAAAAATAATAGTAGGCTTCTTCCTGTATTTCTTTTATGGTTTTCATTTACAGAAAATGCAACCAGTACTGGACTATTTGAATCACACCAAAAAGAGCATGTATTTCAAAAAAGGAGAATCAGCTTAATTATACAACATACAAACATCCTTTAGGTGGATAAGCATATTTATACTAATATATGAAGCCAAAGACATACGTTTTGTTCACATATATCATGTCTCAAGTGGAACACTGAGAACAATCAGAATATGCCTCCCACTATCATACACATGTTTACACATACACTCTGAACCCAACTGTGTCAACTATGCATAACAGCTAAAAATGATTCATGCTTCCTTGGTTAGGAAAAAACATGAATTGCTGGCATGGGAGAGTTTAAATTAAATGTCTGAAGCAGGAGTTAATTTGGTAATCAGCATAGAGAGAATAGATGTTTCAGATCAGCTGCAGGCTCTATTTTACCAAAGCAGTATGGGATTCAGGCTGGCATCAGTTAGCTCTGTCTTCTAGAGTATAGTTGCCAAGATCTTTGTTCTCCATTGATGGACATATAGGTTGTTCCTATATCTTGACAATTACAAATAATGCTGCAATGAATATGGGTATGCCAATATCTCTAATCATAAGGGAAATGCCAATTAAAACTACAATAATATCTCATCTATCATATGTTAGAATGACTATTGACATAAATATAAAAGATAAATGTTGGTGAGGATGTGGAGAAAAGTGATGACAATGTTAGTAGAAATATAAATTAGTATAGTTATCACGGAAAACAATATGGAGGTTCTTCACAAAACAAATAAAACAACTTCTGTGAGGTCTAGCAATTTCACTTCTACATAAATATCCAAAGGAACTTAAGTCAATCTGTAAGCGTTACATGTACCCCCATGCTCATTTTGGCATTATTCACAATGGAGTGCTATTAGTTCTTTAATAAACAAAGGATTCTGTCATTTGAAAAAATATGGGTGGATTTAAAAGGCCCTATGCTAAGTAAAATTAAGGCATAGACAGACAAATATCATAGAATCTCACTCATGTGGAATCTGAAGAATTGAAACTCATGGACGCAGAGAGTAGAAGGCTGATTAACAGGGCCATAGGTGACAAGGGAATGTGTAAGAAAAGAGAAGATGTTAAAAGATGTTGACTGAAGGGTACAAATTTTTACTTAAACAGAAGAAATACATTCACACAGTTGGTTGACTGCAGTTACTAATGATAGGCTATATCATATATCCAGATCACTAAAAGACTGGATTTTAAATGTTCTGACCACAAAGAAATGATAACTATGTGATGGGAAGGTCATATTAATAAACCTGATTTAATGATTTCACAATATATGCATGTATCAAAACATGGCACTTTACCCCATAAATACAAACCATTGTTTTTTTTCAGTTCAAAATAAAAGACAATTTTAAGAAAGAAATGCAAATACCTGAAAGATGTCTTCTAATAAAACTATGCAATTCTCACACACATGCTGTGCTAATTTACTCACAATGAAAGATATGTTTACAGGAGATTTGTAATTAAATAAGAGTAAAAATATAAAAATAGTAATGTGTATTATTTCTTTTCCCTTGTATAGTTTATACAGCACTTCTAATTCCATTAGAGAAGGTCAAATGGAGATGATCATTAAATAAAATATAACCCTGAAAAAGAAGCCTTATTGTTTTTAAGACACAAGAAGAATATGTAATGTATTAATATTAATTGTACATGCTACATAATCATTTCTCTGTAAATACCTAAAAATCATTCTGATATTCATCTTCCATGAAATTAAAGTTTTATAGCACTTGCTTGTGTTTTAAAATCATTATTTTGTCTTCTTTCCTCTTCCCTGAAAAGCCCACCTAACAGGAGTGGGAAGTAATATCCAATTTTTTCATCTTCTAATTAAATGAAAATAGATTTATCAGATTATATATAAGAGAACATCACTCAAATAATTCATGAGATTGATGAAAGATAAAAGTATGCATAAAGAAAGATGAATATTAAAGTTTAAAGAAGATTATATCAATTAATTTGACAGAATGCTTCCTTATGTTAAAATAGTTCCTTTGATAACAAGAGGAAAGAGAAAAAGATATAGAAGTCATAAAATAATATGAAATAGGAGATACAGTGCTACAAAGCACATGTGAGTAATAAGGTATTATTGCCTAAATATTTAAAGAAGCTGTGAGTTCATTAGTTATTGAATGCTCTTAATTTAATTACCACTAATTCAATTAGTGGACTTAAAACCAACTAATGAAAGGTATGGAATCTACAGATTTTTATATTACACAATCAATTCTATTTATTACCTGAAATTCACTTACTACATAACGAGAGGGTCAAATATTTTATCAAGTACTGGATCTACAAAAAGTTGAATAGAAGGGATTCCTCCCTCAAGACACTTACTTTTTGCTAAAATGAACACAAGTCATACAAGCCAAAGTGTGTTTATACATTTATAGAATAAAAACTAAATTAAATCTTTTAATTATTACAAATATTTAACCCATGAGAAGTTACACCAAAATAAAGGGCTCTGAATTTGCAGAATTCAATGTTATTGCTACATAAAGATTAATATTGGCCTTATTTAATTAAATAATATGCCATCATAACTATAATGTGTTTCTAATTTGATTCTGTAAATGCCTTTTCTCTAAGTATTGGTGAAACACCAAGTTAGAAATTACCGGGCCATCAGTTGATAAATGGATAAAGAAAATGTGGTACATATACACAATGGAATTTTACTCAGCAATAAAAGAAAATAAAATAATGGCATTCACAGGTAAATGGATGAAGTTGGAGAATATAATGCTAAGTCAAGTTAGTCAATCTCAAAAATCCAAATACCAAATGTTTTCTCTGATATAAGGAGGCTGATTCACAGTGGTGTTGGGTCAGGGTACATAGGAGGATTAGAGGAACTCTAGAAAGGTCAAAGGGGAGAGAGGGGGAGGAAGAGAGCAAGGGGGGATGGAGGGGAAAAAAGAAAAGGTGGTTGAATAAGATGGATGTCATTATCCTAAATGCATGATTGAAGATTTGAATGGTACGAATATACATTGTATACAAACAGTGTTATGTAAAAAGATGCTCTATATGTTTATTATGAATTATAATGCATAGTACTATTATTTAAAAAATTAAATAAATAAAAGATTTTTTTTTTTTTAAAAGAAGTTACCAGGAACTAAACTTGCTGCTGCTGATGTGGTGATGTGGTACAAGCGTTCTACCACTTCTCATGTGTTACAAGCTGATTCTCTAAAGAAATTGATCTATGGGTATCCACTGCTGTGACTTGAATTACATCAGATATAATTCTCAATTTATTTACAGTTGCTTCAGTTGAAACTAATACATAATCAATTTTTCTCATAAATAAAAAGAAATAAGTCACATCCATTTCCAGAATGTTGTCTGTGTATAATCTGTCCATTTTAAGTGTTACCCTTATTCCCCAATAATTATTGTTTCATTTTTAATCTTCATAATAAATTTAAGAAACATCTAGAAAATCAACAATAAATATCACTTCTTTGGGGACAAATATCCTTTAATGTGCTACATTAAATTTTGGCACATACACTTTCAAATATCTTGACATTGCCTTATAAGTATATACTCCAATAATAGCAACGTCTTACAAACACAAACACAGCTATTTCCAGAAAGCTTTAAAATCAGTACTCATACACATGTTCTCCTGAAATATATTTTTTCCACAAGTAAAAAAGAAAATGAATTACAGATTTGAAGGAAGCCCTTAGAAAATTGTTCCTATCCAAATTTGGACATACACTTCAGTAATACGCTAATTAGATACAGTTGCCTGATGCTGTTTAAAATTCTCCTTCAAATGTTTCTGCTACATTTCAAATTTTGATCACACACTGAGTTAAAAGCTCTATCATAGGCATCTTTACTTCCAGTCTCAACAGATCTGTAAAATAATTTAGCTTCTTGTCAATATGGTTATTAAATCATGATCAGACTGACCACTGATCCTGCTCCAGAAAACACTCAATTTTCTAGATTCACAGCTACATAATTTACCTGTCCTCACAAAAATTTTAATTGATAAGAAACATAATCTAGGCACAACTATTAATTTTAACATCATTCAAAATATTTATTATTGCAAATAGCTTTTTGATCATCAATTGGGCACATACTCAACTTGGTGTAAAATATTATAATAATAAATATCAAGCAACAAATGATGCAAAATATATATTTTATATCATTGCTTGTAGTCTGCTTTTCTTAAAAAAAAAACTTTTGCAATCAAAAGTATGTGCTAACCATGATATATTGCATATGTTAATTCTTTACATTTATCTATGTCACAAAGTTAATAAAAATGAAACTCTAGAGAAATAATAAGATTGCTTTCATTAAAAGTAGACACTTCCAGCCATTTCCACTGAAGCCAATAATTTGTCAAACTGCAAATAAGAGGAGCACAATTAAGAGCAAATGAGTCCTCTAGACTTTTGTGTGTCAGATTGTGGTCAATTCAATGTCAAAAATCAAAGGTGGAGCTTCTCCCCAACAAAGGCTCCTTCTGCTCCTACAGGCCACACCATTTGAGAAAAACATCCCTGACCTTTCCACTCTCAGTTCTGCCTTTCCATTTCTGAAACCTACTTTGCCCAGGTATATATCATATCTAAATTATAAATGCCTTGAGTACACAGTCATTTCCTAAGGAAATGATTTTTTTTTTTTTCCTTTCCAATTTTGTCAGGAACTGAAGTCTATAAGAAAATTTAACTATTTGACAGCTTTGATCATTTAAGGACCACCTCCTCAATTTAAAAAGTTTTGAAGGAAATATCTTATTCTTCCCTGACTTCTTAAACAGATTTTGTAGGATTTAATTCAAATTACTTTATTATTTAATTTTATGCTAATATATTATTTATCTGTATTACTTTTAATTCACAAAAAACGATGTAACTACCTGGTCAACAGAACATAGAAAAGCTTCTGTCATATTCAATATTAAATTAAATATTTATTAATTTCTTATCATTTATATAATTCTTTTAACTTTTTCTGTACATTTGAACCTTGAGAATTGAAAATATAATGGCTTTTATTAAGAATTTAATGAAGCATAAACAGGACCTCTACCGACTTTAACTAGAATTATTGCAACTTTGTGGAAAATTTATTGTTGTAACCACAGTAAATACATCTAGACCTAAATGTAGCTGAAGGGCAGCCCAACACTAAATGCTTGGAGTTGATGTTGTCAAAAACTCAACTTGATATCTAGGCATACCACTTATTCCAGTATTTCTACTGTCTTAATCAAAAGAGATGAGGCTGGGTGAAGTAAGTCCCAGAAATAAACTCAATTTCTGTGAAATATAAGAAGCCAAGACACTACCTTACATTTCATCAAATAATAACTGACAAAAATAACTGCAATAGTCAATAATTGAGATTATGCTTTTTAAAAAGTACCACAAAACATAAAGTGGACTAAAATGATAGTATTTATCATCAAAACAAGGACTTAACAGGGATCTCAGGATTTCCTTTCCATCGTCTAGAGGGCTGGGTTTCAATTGGCAGCTTTACACGGTTTTATAGAATGGAAGAGAAAATTATTCTGAATGGTACTTGAGATGCAGGAGATCAGTTAAATGCCTGCTTTCCCATTGTTTTTTTGAGTATTACATAAAGGAAATCATAACCTCCTTTGCTTTACTCAATAGATTTTTTTAATGTGTAAAGACAAATGTCTGTTTCAACAGTGATAACAAACTGAAGGTAAAATCACTCAAAACTCTTAGAATCTGGACCAAACAAATGGTCATCTGGCTGATGTAAAAGAAACCGAACAGGAAAACAATCACCTTTCCAAACTTTCCCAAGGGGAAAATGATATCTAAATGGGAGTAAAACGGTGCTATTGTTGATACTTTTAAAGTCTATAAAAACAGTTTCCACTTTAATGCCTCAGTAAGAAGAAAACTTTCACCTTGTGCACACTGAACTGAAAATTCACAACTAAGGGTATTATGTATCATATGTCAATACCCCAGATCCCTTCACATAATCACAAAACAACTAAGGACACAATTTTACACTTAGATAAAAGGTTTTAGTACAGCTAAAAGTATGTAGTATACAAAAAAAATGCTATTAGTATACATTATTTGATATATATGCCATATCATTAAATTACCTAAATATCTACAAGTTCCCATATACAGATGCTCACCTGAACAAAGTACTGCCTTCTTCCTCAGGCGATGTTCTGTCAGTATGGGACATAATCTCTAAGGTTATTGGAGATTAAGTAGCTTTTTCTATCACTTAAACAAAAAGACCCAAGAAACAATCTGTCTCCTATCTTTTCACCATTGTACCACTATTTCCTTTCTTCTTTGAAGTGCATCTGCTCCTCCATTCACTTGACTCAAACACCCTACACCCTATTCCACATCTTGACTATTCTAATCAAGGCCCTACTTCTCTTCTTGGCTATTCAAAATTTGCACATTAGCTTTTTCTTGCCATCTTTCTTACTTTTTTCCTCTGGCCACTTTCTGTTTTTATTTTTATTTTTTCCCTTGACTTTTATATTTCATAAAACTGCTTGATTTTTATAATCACTTTCAACAGTGATAATTCTGATTTACTCCTGATTGTTATAGTGGCTGATGATCTTAAGGGTTATTTTGGGGTAATTGTTGGTCCTTCTCAGTTTTCAGAATTTCTTTTCAAATATGGTCTCAGAGATGCATAGAAGGCATCACATGCACATAGTTAAAATATATTTTGTAATATATATGAAACATAATACACCGCGCAGTACTATTAATTAGGTTTTGTTAATTACATCTTAACAATAACCATATATTTTAATATTGGTTAAGTTAAAAGAGACTGTTCTGGGTTATTATCATCTTAGTTTATTTAGAACATTTTTACAAAAATGTGTAATGGAAAATAGTGCTTTATGGGAAATTTGTTCTCTGTTTTGCTACTGAATTTCAGGCAAGAATTTCATATCTCAATGAAAATAATAATAATAAATAAATAAAATAAAGTGCCAAATTCTTTGGAAGAAGAGACAAACATTTAAAGCAATGATAATCTTATGTGACCAAGTCATCAGAAATATCCTTAAGGCATGATATTATAGTTTACTGATAAACATTTTTGAGTACATTTTTCAGCAAATTATTACCTACCAATGATTTAAAGATCATAAATATAAAAAGCCCTACCTGTAATGAGTAACTCTCCAAAGTAACAAAAATATGACCAGTTGGTCTGTCATATTTTTAATTCAATAACTATCTTTCATATTAATTTTTATTTACAAGTTGACATACTAGTTGGCTAATGTCCAGGGTTTTCTTGGCAATTTCACTGCTAGATAGATGTCATTATGTCAGTTTAATCTTGAATCAAATTTTATTTCAAAATATGAAATTACCTTATACATGAAAAGCAAATATAGTATTTTATTTAACATTATTAAATGTTCCATGATATTACAATTCTTCTCAATTATTTTACATTGAAATAAAATTAAGATACATTATTCTTTTTTTTTCCTAATAATGTTTTAGTTCATTTTTTCTGACATCGCTACCCAAGAAAAAAACAAAACCTAATGCTGTAAAATACTTAAATACAGACTGAGCATTTAACAGTGAATGCTTTGCAGTTATTCTAACTTTGAATTGTTAGAATATGAGTTCATAAGTATTCTCTGGCATTATGTTTTTCAGTTTCTGGGAGTTCACATGCTAGTTTTATTGTTGAGGCTGGAATATTAATGAGAATCTTAAGAAAGACAGACTATCAAAGAATTAGTTCCACGAGACTTTTATACAGCAGTAAATTTTTTTTTTGATTACTATAAAGTGGACTTTCTGGAAGGTATAATTATAAAGACTCCCTACAAGTTGCAGCTGTCATAACTGAAGTATAACTAATTCTAAGATAAAAATGCTCAGACTAATCATCCACTCCAAGGTATCAGAACTCTGTGCAAATTCAATAATTAATATGACTTCCACTAAACAGACTAATTTTTATTGACTTAAGAAAATTATTTTCTGTTCTAGTCCCCTGAATCAACACTTTTGAAGGTTATATTTAACACTGAATCATTTTGTTGTCACTTTTTCATCAAGCCATCAAGGACTTGACCAAAATCATCATTGAGATCCTTCAATTAAGGGACATGGACCATTCATAAATATAACTGTTTATATGATCCATCTACTGTTACTTATTACATTGATACAGTCATCATAACATGGAAGATATTACTATAAATATTATCATGATAGATATTAAATAAACATTTGTAAAAGAATTAATAATTTTTTTATGTAAATTAAATATACTTATAATAGAAACTCACCATTGTAGAAATCAAGAAAAAAGAAAAAAATTTTATTTGTTAATTAATTCACTACTCCTTGGAATTGTAACCATAACTGTGCAAATAAGACATTTTAAATTTGTATTCATTAAAAAGACTTTAAATAATTATAAAATGCAAGTTATCAATTACTTTGGCTTAGAAAATACAAACAACAACATTTTCACAAAATTATTTCTATGTTTATAACTGTGGTGAAATGTTTCTTTTCTAAAGCCACACAATTCACACAAAAAAGTATCTCTATTTCAACTGTAACAATCAATTAGTAAAGATTAATGTATATTGTTGATGATAGCATTGTTTTGAGTATGTATTATTTTTGTAGTAACCAGTAATTTGACTCTCATTTTAGGCCATCTGCTTTTGTAGATAAGTTTTATTTAAGTATAACTTTTGAAGGACAAAATATTCCATACTAAAATTATTTGCATATGTCTGACTCATACAATACACCTATGTAATTAGAATAAAGACATACAATATTTTTATCATTCAAAAATATTACCTTTGCCCCCATGTAATTGTGTCTTCCCCTACCAATTAGCCTGGACAACTATTAATATGCTTTCTTTTATTGTAGATTAAATTTGCATTTACTTTAAATTTTGGGTAATATGAATAATGTTACTATGAATAAGTGTGGTAGATTGCATAGGAATGGAATTGCTAGATTATATGGATAACTCGATTTTATTGGACACCCAGGAGTAAGAAATTTAAACCATTTTTCAAAGCATTTATACCATTATATATTCTCACAATATATAGAGTACTCTGTTCCACACCATTTTAAATACTATGCATGGTCAACTTTTCACCTCTAGCTTAGTTAATGAATGTGATAGTATATTTCATGTGGTTTTGAAATTGTCTTTCCCTAAGGATATATAATGATGAATATACTTTAATGCATTTTTGTTGAAATCAATATATATTTAATATATTTTTCCTAGTGAAGTTTTTTTTTTAGTCATCTGTCTTCTCATTATGGAATTTTAAAAGAAAGTAAATTGCATATTCAGGTATGAGTGTTTTGGCAGACATATCAGACATATTTATTGAACATATTGTTTCCAGACTTTGATTTGACATGTTATTTTTTTAACAACACCTTCTTATCTAGTTAGTAGTATTTATTGTATCTTCTGTTCAAATTTTGTTCAGTTTTTGATTGGTTATTTGTCCTCTTACTATGGACCTGTAAACATTTTCTTTACACATACTGGGTACCAATTCTTGGTGAGATAAATTTTAAGTATTTTCTCCTATCTCTAACTGCCTTTTCATTTTTTAACAGTTCCTTTAAAATAGAAAGGTTTTGTGAATTTTATAAATTTTAGCATATTACATTTTCGTTAACTTGCATGGTTTGTTTTGTCTTACCTAATAAAGCATTTCCTAACTAAGTTTATAAAGATTATTTTTTGACATTTTTTCTTCTAGAATTTAAGATTTTAATTTCTAAACTTAACTCAATGATGCATTTTAAGACAGTTATTGTGTGCAGTCTGAGTTAATGTCTGAGTTTAATTTATTTTCATAAAGGTAGTCAGCTATTTCAAAAAAATTTATTGATTGAGAGTTTTCTTTCCCAATGGGATTGACATGACAAATTTTCTTGAAATTAGTTATCCTATTTCTGGGTTCTTCCTTGGATTCCATAGGTTAATATATCTTTGTTTAATCAGACTTAAGCGATAGTGTTGTCTTGAATAATGTAGCTTTGTATCAAGTTTTGTAAATCTTCCAATTTTTAAAATGTCTCTTTGGCTGTACAAAGTCATGTGCCTTTCTATATAAATTTTTTAAAAATATTTATTTATTTATTTGCTTTTAGTTGTACACAATGTGTTTTTATATAGTGCTGAGGATTGAACCCCGGGCCGCCCACGGGCCAGGAAAGCGTTCTACTGCTGAGACACAACCCTAGCACCTATAAATTTTGAAATTAACTTTTATATTATTCCAAAATGTCTTTTCATCTTATTTTATATTTTCCATTTTTCTTCTCATTATATTCATGCTTTTTAAAAATACCTGTACATATTTCTAGTAGTTGTTTTTTCACATCCTCACCTACTAATTCCAGCATTTTATTCTTCTAAGTGAACCCTGAATCCCTGTGACCTCTGTACAGACACACAGCTAGAAGCCTGGTATAATCTCTGGGAACTGTTTAGCTTGCAACTTCCTGGTACTTTGGGCTTGTGGAGTTTCACTGTACTTATTCAAGGATGCCTAGGATGAAGTACTGACTATTGGTAACTTTGGGGCACACTTTTAGAGCTACACTCTTCTTTGTTCCTTCATTTCTTTTACTATGGCTTTAAATAAGATGAACACCTAATTCTTCAATTAATTGATAATATCATGAACCTATGAACTAGAATTTCTCTCCAGAAAGAAAACCATAAAGTTGGGAAGCAGCTGGGCTTGGTGGAGTATGCCTTTAATCCCAGCACTTGGGAGGCTGAGGCAGGAGGATTGCGAGTTCAAAGCCAGCCTCAGCAATGGAGAGGCACTTAGCAACTCAGTGAGACCCTGTCTCTAATAAAATACAAAACAGGGCTGCGGATGTGGCTCAGTGGTCGAGTGCCCCTGAGTTCAATCCCTGGTACCAAAAAAAAAAAAAAAAAAAGAAAAGAAAAGAAAAAAAAAAAAAAGAAGTTTGGGAAATTTTTCAGATTTACCACAGCTTTTGCTCCTCTCTTAGAAATCATATTTCTACAATCCTGGTGTTCAATATATAAAAGTGGATATTCCATATGTGTTGTCTAGTTTACTATTTATATATAACAAGTTGCTATGTGTAATTCTTTTTCTTTCAACATATTTAAAATAAAATTTTCACTATAATTTTGATAACTCCATATTTTAAATGCAATGTAGAAATTGTAAGCATGTAAATAATTAATTAAAAACAATGTTAATTGTGTGAATTGTAGCAAAAATAGTAGTAGTAATAATTGCTGTCATTAGTGTGGTGGTAATAATATACATATTTTACAAATGAAAATTTATATTTGTTGTAAATAAAGTATTTTCCAAGTTGAAGAAAAATAATGCACATTTTGGAAAAGTTATAGCAGAAACAGTATTTTCATTTCTGTTCACTGTACATTATTGAGTTAGAGTTGCCCTTAAGAATATATGAAAGGAATATGATAAAGACTCGATATTCGACAATAATGAATCCACTTTTTTGATTTAAGACTAAATAGTACAAATGTTAAGGAACAAAGTTTATCTGACCACAAATCACAGTAGCTTAACAACCAAATTGGCCAAAACATGGAATTAATAATGGATTACATAAAATTTCAGTTTTTGTTGTTGTTGTTGTTGTTTTTAATCATCAAATGCATTCAAATGGAACCTGGAAGATTCCTCTCAGTGTTTTGGTAGAGAAAAGTAGAGTATCCAATGAAGCACTAGATCAGAAGACTATATTCTCATAGTTGTTTTGGGTGCTTATCATTCTATTGGATTTCATATCTCACCATTGTTCTCAACAAATTGAGAGAGAAAATTGAAAAATTATCTAAGAAGTTACAATATTAAAAGATATCTAGGATATTAGAAAATTTTCTGCTTACTAATAACAAATCCTATATGATAATAATTTTCTTTCATGTTTATTTTATCAATGAGGGCAGTGAAGACATTTGTTTTATATTGTAATATAAAGTTACTATTATTATAGTTTCTGACTAATTGATTCTCAGGAAAATATATAGTGTATTAGTAAATGTTGTATAGGTCTAATTCCAACAGTTAGATAGGGATTGAGTAGCAAGAATGGCCATATTTCCTGTATGATAGAATTCCTGGCTTAAGCCAATAGAAAAAGGATATTGCAAACTCAATTGGCTATTATGATACGTTTGTGCATTATAAATTTCCATAGAAAAGTAATCTAATCACTTTAATAATCTTACTAAATAATTTACTAAATGTTCATGATAATTTTAAATGATGATTCTTAAAACATGCTTATTTTCATGAGAATGTACTCATAAAGGTATATATTAAATGGCTTTAATCATTTAAATAAGTTATAAATGAGACTAAATAATATACCATATATTTCCATATGCAAAGATAAAAATAAATACCCATAGTAAAAAAAAAAATCAATTTTATGTCTGCAGTGGGAACAAATATTTTCTTTTAAGTAATATACCTAGTCATCTGTTTTTCCAAATCAGGTACTATAGAAAAATACCTTTCTATAGCACCTGATTTGGTGCTATATATTTGGTGCTATAAAAATACCTTAGTCCACTTTCTGACACTGTAACAATTCCTGAGGAAAACAATGGAAAGGGGTAGAGATTTGTTTTGCTCATGATTTCAAAGGTTTCAGTTTGTGGTTTCTTTGCTGATTCTGGGCTTCTGGTGAGGCAGAGCATCATGGTGGGAAGGGTGAGGCAGAGAAAACTACAATGGTAACCAGAAAGCTCAGTGAAAGAGAGGAAAGGGTCTGGGACAAGAAATATCCTTCCAGGTCACAGCCCCAATGTCTTAAGTCCTCCAAGGGTTCTTACCTCCTAAATTTTCCACTACTTCCAATAGTGCCCAAATGATGAACCCATCACTTCCCAAGAGGCCCAACCTGAAAGTTGCTGCACTGCAAACCAAGCCTTCAACACAGGAGCCTTTGGGGGACATTCCAGCTACAAACTATAATACCTTGTTATTGAATTTGTGATTTATTCAAAATTAAATATTAGGCTATTGTATTAAGGTGGCATGATATTACTCTGCCCATAAAGGTGAAACTAAAAACCTAAGATTAGAAGATGTACCTAACCCAAACAAAGCTTTCATTCTTGATAACAAGGATGTGAATAAATGTTTTGTCTTTTAAAACAATCATGGAGCACTGTAAGGTGCAGAGCTCCAGCTGAACAAAAATATGATAATCTTTCTATTGATGTTGACTACAAAGATTTCAAAATATTTTGCAGTCAATTTCTGAATTGAGTTTCTGAAGCAGAAGTGCATATTATCAAAGTCTTAAATAAGAGAAGGAGATTGCAAATTGAATCTAACCACTATATTTGTAGAAATAAAACAAGAGTATAAATACTCTAATGTTAACTTGGCAGCACTGATTAAAATAGCTAAGTATTATGATATTCTAACTTATACTCTGCTAGCTGTTTTGTTCCTTTTAATAACCATATGTAATTAATTTTCTTCTTTTAATATTTAATGAAATATTCTGAACAGTTTTAGCATTTTGAAGCCAATGATAGCCAATCTTTACTGAGACAGTTTATGATACACACTGTATTAAGAAGTGTTATCCATATCATTCAATTTTAGTCTCATCCTCAATATATAAAGTAGGTTTTATTCTTTTTCATAGATAAAGAAATAGACTCAAAAATGCAACACAATCTAGCTTTTACCGTTTAAGAAGTAAGTGAGGAGCCTTGGCATAGGCCAAAGTCAACCATGTGTTGTAGGCACAGATGAGGCAAGGCACCTAAGATAGCAGGAAACAGTTTTATTTGGCTGCAGCCAGGATCAGAGGGTACAGTTTTTGCTGTAATCAATTAATCCCCTGAACCCTGAGTTCAAGTAGTTTCAGAACTTTATACCCAGCTTGTAAGGGGAGAGGCTCAGAAGTTTACAGTTTACAGAAGTTCACATAAACGTATTTTTTTTTTTTCTCTTTCACTGTTCTGGGCAAGTTAAACCTTCAGGGACAACACCTGAGGAGGGTAGAGCGTCTTCTCCCCTTTCTTTCCTCTCCACTTCCAGCTGTTACCATGGAACCCAATTAATAGCTTCTCTTCTCTTAGAAATGTAGACATCTCTATGAAGCTCCAGCTCAAGGCCAGAGGCCTTGTTAAAGAATTAGTCCTTTTATTATCACACTTTGCATTTGCATTAGTCCTTTTATTATCACACTTCTACAAACTACTATACTGGATACATGTTTGTGAAAAACAAGTAAAGGAGTATCCAGCACCTGAAGTGCTGATTTCTTCCAGGCCAGTGGCCAAGTAATTGAGAAACAGAAAAAGAGGAAGTTTATCTTCATTGAACTCTTCCGTAGAGACTATTTTGCTGAAAATCCTAAAATCAGCCATGGTGAAGATTTCTGGAGAAGCTTAGTTAAGATTTTATGTGGAAGAGGGGTTGCCACTACACATGATCTTTCAGGCCCAACCATATGACAGTGTAGAGGTTTTACCTGTTGGGCCTCCTGGGGTTGCTCCCCTAACATACTAGCTGAATGCACAGTCAGGGCAGTGGAGTCTCTGAGAATGGTGCCATCCAGGACTAGGTTCCTGGGGCAGCCATACCTGCATTTTTACATCACATACTCTTTATCATCTGAGGTGTCCTTATTGGGGGAATATTTTAACAAGGGACTTTTCCAGCACCTTGGCCAGTATCTCCTTATTGGGGGCCCTCACTTAGACACATTTCTTCCCTCTGATTCAGTACCTACAAACTCTAAGCCCTTCGCCTTCTCCCTTCACTTAATCCTGGGACCATAAAATGGCAGGAGCATTTTTTCCAGGGCACATCAGTAGTGTGACAATGTGAGACAATTTCACCATCTGTACTGATAACATTGCTTTTAAATGGTCTCTAAGGACTTAGCTTTCTTGTCTACTGTGTTAATGCTCTTTAAATCTTACTCACTGCTCTGTCTTCTTGACCTACAATGTCAACCTAGCGACAATGACCACTAACAATTCCTACTTAGTTTTTTCTAATGTATTTGTGTGCATAATTGTCTTTAAGAAAAACGAATGTATTTTACTTGAATTTGAAAATGAATCAATGAATACAGTAAATAATAGTTGTTAGCAATGACATTCATATGTAGTATATATATTCATATGTAGTATATGTAAATTATAATGTAAGTCACAATATATTATCTAAAATAGATTCATATAATCATTAATATTCTGCAAGTGGAATAATAATTGAGTATTGCAGCCAATTTAAAAATTATATATTTGGCTGGGCGCGGTGGCACACGCCTGTAATCCCAGCACTTTGGGAGGCTGAGGCAGGAGGATCGCGAGTTCAAAGCCAGCCTCAGCAATGGTGAGGCACTTAGCAACTCAGTGAGACCCTGTCTCCAAATAAAATACCAAAAAGAGCTGGGGATATGACCCAGTGGTCGAGTGCCCCTGAGTTCAATCCCCGGTACCACAAAAAAAAAAAAAAAAAAAAAAAAAAAAATTATATATTTGTAGTATTTGGTAGGTGGGAAATTAAGACAAAGGAGCTAGTTTTGGGGGAACAAGATTAACCACAGTCATTTTTTAAATTTCTATAGAAATACAATAATGAATGATTTATTGAGAGTAAGGAACATGTAAGTACTGAATTATGTATCTTTCCTAAAAAAAATTTATAATTGAAGGCATTTGCTTCAATAAATTCTATTCTATTTTATTTAAAATTAGTGTTATAACGGCCATATTGTTAATCACCCTATATTCATAATGTATGACAATTTGGCCAAGGTCAATGTCCAGTAAAGTTATTGTCCATTCCAAACTTACTGAAAAGGATGGGAACTTTTAAAAAGCCAGTGCTACATTTGACACTAATTGACATTTTTGACAGTCTGAGTGAAGAGGTGAAGATTTAAATTGACCATAAAATAACCTAAGCATTCTCATTTCTAGCAATTTTCACTAAACTTTGGGGAGATGTTATGTAGAGACAGAGTTCACGGAGAATAATAGAAAAGACAATAAGGTTGTAATGAAAAAGTTTTATGAAATCTGTATGATTTATTAAGTGAAATAAGCATAAATCATTTTATATTTATTCTTTTTTTCTTTTTTATTTGTTTTAGTTGTAGATGGACACAATACCTTTATCAATTTAATTTCATGTGGCACTATGGATCAAACCCAGTGCCTCACATGTACTAGGCAAGTGCTCCACCACTAAGCAACAACCCCAACTCCTACTAATTCTTATTTAAAAAGGATAACTGAGAACAAAAAATTGTCACATTAAACTTTTTTCACAATGAGTTTTTCCTATGAAGAGAGCAAGTTGTTTTTACTTTCCAAGAATTCATAGTGACAAGTTTGTTGAAATTGTTAAGAAATGAAGTTGTTTTTTTTTTTTTTTTTTTTTTTTTTTTTTTTTTAACTTAGAAAGCAGCTCAGAGACACTCAGACATTTAGAATATGGTTACTTTTGTCTGCTGTGAAGCAGGAAATCACTGACAAGGGAGTCCTCCTTGCCTAGCAATGGAATGAACCACCAATGCAACTTCTAGACCAGGAAATTCTATAATTGTCTCCTAGAGAGTTTTTAACTTGTGTATTTGTTCATGTTTTGTTTTGTTTTGTTTGTTTAGGGCAAAGCAATACATGAAGACTTAAAGATACTTTTCATATAACACATTAGGAAATCTGAGGCTTATTGCAGGATATGTGTTCTCATAGAGTATTGGATGAAAGAGTACCCCTGATTTGAATATACAATTGAGAGTCTTGTTTTCTACTGAAATTGGTGGAACAGGAGTAAAGAAAAGGGTTTAGAGTATAGATTCTGGCCACTTTTCTATGATAAGTTGCAAATAAAGATGCTGTTTCATATATCACTGTTTCATATATCTAAAACATATTCTGTTTCATATATCACTCATTATAAGATATTAGTAAACTGGACTTCAACAAATTAAGAATTTACAGTATTGTATATAATCTAAAAATAAAATTTTTATGATTACTCAATGTAATTTGTGGTAAAACTTGATCAAAAAAATCATTTATTTTGTTCTGAAACTCTTAATTTACTAAGTATGGATCTTGCATATCCCCTAAATCCTTGCTATTTACCCTATGCAAGAATAAAAACTTTTTGTTCTTTCTGGGTATGATGAAATTTTTGATATTGCATAAAGCCAGTAGAGAATGTGGGGCATGTGTTTATCTCAAAAGACTTGCTGAAATTGGAGTGAAAGCAGTTATTATGGTTGTTAGCCTCTGAATAAAGAGTCCTTATATTGTTTCATCTACAAATCAGTTTTTCAATAAATATATATATTTCTTTTTTGAAGTTTGATTATCTCTTGAGAATAAGGGGAGATAATGTTAGTGGGGATTTAGTAGCTAAAATGTGAAATTGTTGTTAAAGAAAACAGGAGATTAATTAGAAATATGGTAAGATTGCTATATTTTTGTATATGTAAACATGGTAAGATTACCATATCTTATATATAAGATTGACACTTTTGACAGTTGATTTATGTTTGTTCTCATTAATTTAGAGTGGAACTTATCAGCCTCACATATTATTTTCAGTAGATGCTATCTCATTTTCCCAGGTAAATTTTCCAAGTTGAAACAGCTACTTCCTGTGTATTAAAATATAAACTCAAAACAGACTGCTTTTAATTCCTGATCCATGCACTTAACTATCCTTCTCTGGAATATGTGGCCAAACATATACGTGGAAGCTAAAGTTCCAAAACACATAGTTATATTGAAGAGTATTATAAAGTTATTCTTTAATATAATAAAGCATTATTCTTAAATGAATTAGTTCAAAAACTAATCACATTTTAAAAGCCTTATTATTCATCAAGTTTTCTTAAGTATAGTTTATATCCTTCATATACACTAAATGGTGAAAAAGTTTTATACAAAAGAAAAAACTATTTTCTAATCCTTATTACCCTCAAGATTTAATTTTTGCTATTTAAATGATGGAAAAATTATCTGGACACTAGAAACTTTGTACTGAAGACAATGGCAAAAAAAAGCTCATTATTAAAATGAAGTAGTGGATTTAAAGAAATAGAATTGAAGATCAATGAGTATTATCATTCTCCATGCTTCTTGGAGATAGAGTTTGAGCATTTTCTACTTTTTAAAGCACATTGGGATGACAAATAAAAAAGAAATCTTCTGAATATTATCATGCATTTTCTCTCTAATCCAAAGCCAAACTGAGACCGACCATGATTTACTTTAAAAATATTAAGAACTTGTGAATCACAAATTATATAAAAGTTCAGTATAAATGTCAAATGAAATGAAATATCTATTCTTTTAAATATGAAATTTATGAGGGTAGAAAGACTTCTAAGCAAATTTCAGCTACCCTTCCACTAGAGGAGGGATTGATCAAGATGGAAGAATCAGTGACAATTACCTAAAGCAGATGGGGTCTTGAGTTCACCAAAATAATATCTAGCAATCATTACTAAGTAATAAAGAAGCACATTGTTTCGTGAAATACACAGTCCTAATTCACTGGAAATATTCATACACAGAGAACCTGACTGGAAACTTTAAGTAAGTATCTGCTTTAGATGAGAGGTAAGAATGGAAAATGAACACTAAAACTTCATGTCTTTGCAAATTGACATTTTAGTGAGGAGTAATGATTCTGGGGTATGGATATCTGTGTAGAATGAGAAGAAGTTTCAAGGGGAAAGGACTCATAGGAGGAAATCCAATAAAAATGCTAATTGTTACTAAAGTTAATTATTAAGTCATTAAAAATAATCATTTCCCCTGATTTTGAAATCGGAGTTATGATCACAGCTTTGTGAAAATCAGTCATATTAGCATATTATTGATGGTTTGAACTTCCAATTATAAAAGGCTCAAAAGACAGCTAATGGCTCACATCATATGAATTTGTAGAGCAAATTAAATATAATATTTAATGAAGCATAGAGGCTATTAGTGCTATTACCTATAAACACTTGCAGAAAATCAAAAAGGAGAATTAGTATGCGTTGTTCCAAACCCTCCAGTGGCATATAGCAAGGTCATCTGGAAAGAATGAGGAAATATTAGAATGTTGTGAACAGATGGTAACAGCCTAGAATTTAAAACAGAAACAACCCTTACAAAGAAGGGATATAACTCTAGGTTAAGGCATTCATTTTAAAAGTGTATATACAAAGATTAACCTTAACAATTGAACAATTTAGCCCATAAAAAATTACCCCATGGCTTTAGTTTAGTCCTAAATATTTTAAGCTTTCAAATAATTAAAGAAGGTGAAATGGGTAATATATGTCAGAATGTGGACTTTTGATTCAGATCAATCTAAATTGAAATCTTGTCCTGATGCTCACTATCCATGTAACAGCAATTAAGGACATGTTATTAGAACAGTTTCATACAATGATTTATAATTTTTACAAAATAAAGTTAATACTGTGATTTATTGGGAGAGACCAGGAAGAAATTATTAGTCATCTCATCAGTAAATAAATAATAAATTTCAATCTTTATTAGGAACTCTAATAATTGATAAAGATGGCCCAGAACAGGACATGAAAATTTTGATTCATTATTATGGTTTAGTCATGAAAACTACAGTTGTCCATTAGCAATATCTTCCCTAGACATAGGATGAGATTCCATTCTACTGCCATGGGTTTACCACAGTCATATGGAGCCCTCTTAGAACATTTTGTCCTCTATCTTGTAAAACAAAAAATTGAAACCTATAGAAAGCATATCTCTGACAAGAAGGAATACAAGAGTGGCTTCAAGTTTTCTTATTATCAGAGTTTATTCCATTTTGTTGCTAATTGATGAAAGAAATTCATTTTTGTATATATTCCTCTAAATTCACATAAACCTATACTTTCTTGTGGTAAAGTGAAAGAGAAAGGAATATAACTATTGTGGATTGAATTTCTAAGTTTGGCATTCATGCTTAGTAATAATGACAATAAATCATTGTGATTATTAATAATTATTTATATTATGTAATCCACATTTTTTATTAAGAAGTTAAACAAGAAACATCTAAATCATTACTGTATTTGCACTTAAGATATTTCATTCATTTTATGTACTTATATTCTGAAAATATAATTTGGGAATTCCATTTTTATTTCTCTATAGACTTTTTAGTTTCACATTTAGAAATCCTTTTTTTAATTTTGCTCTCAGGATCATAATATACATCTTTAATTCATTACAATACTAAAAGTTAATATTGTACTATTTCATGTAAAATGTAAGAAATTTGTGAAAGCATAATTTTATTATGCCCATTCATAGTCCTAAAGCTGTCATTATAATTTACATAACATACAAAAAAACCCTCATAATACAATATTAGAGTCTTTATTATACATACTGCTTTAAATAGTGAGAAAAAATTCTTCAAGGTGCATATCCCTGTGTGTTTTAGGCATCATCCTCACTGTGTTGTTGTTGAGGAGGTATAACCTTTAAGAGGCAGCATCTATTGGGAGTTCCATAGGTCACTGGGGTCTCTACCATGCGAAAGCATTAGTAGTTCTCCTGTAATTCCTTCATAGTTCTAAAGACTGAACTAAGGCTTTATGAATGTGTTAGAAATTAGATAGGACAGAAGAAGGAGGAAACTTCTGGATAGATACTGCTATATGGCAAAGGCAAAGGACAGATATGTATGTGCATGGGGAAGGGTGAGCATTTCATTACTGAAAAAAAAATTAAATGGCACTCATTTATAGGGTGCCATGTGCCATCTCAATGGATATATGCATTGTGTAAAGATTAAATAAATGTAAGCATATCTGACTCCTTGAAAACATAATTTATTTGTGGTACAAGCAATAAAATTCCCTTCTAGCTTTTTTAAAATATAGCACATATTATAATTCTCTATAGTCACGCTATTGTGAAATAAAACACTGGGACTTTTCCTCATGTCTAAGTAATTTAGTACCTGTTGACAAATCTTTTCCTTTCCCTCTATCTTCTCTCCTCAGCCTCTTACCAGAGGCTTTTTCTACTATCAATTTCAATGACATCAACTTTTTTTTTTTTTTTTTTCAAACCAGACATTGAACCCAGGGGTGTTTAACCACTAAGTCACATCTCCAGCCCATTTTTATTTTTATTGTGAAACAAGGTCTCACTAAATTGCTTAGGGCCTTGCAAATTTGCTAAGGCTAGCTTTGAATCCTCCTGTCTCAGCCTTCTAAGAAGCTGGGATTACAGGTGTGTGCCACCATGATCCACAAGAGAACAACCATTTTATCAAAGATTTAAGATGAGAGACAGAAAATGGCAAAGGTGACACCGACTGATATTTGTGACTCACAACGTAAAAAGTCTTATTTATTAGTTTCTGCTATTAACAACGGTTTTAGCTGATATCCTCTATTTCAAGTATATTAAAATGATACTATCATTCAAACTTGTGTGTTTTAATTATTTTTCTTCATTTGTAAAACAAGGAGTATAATTGAACTCAGCTTTGTTTTCCCTCAGATTCCTAAGATGAGTCTCATTTATAAAGCAAAAGGGAAACTAAATGTGAGTTAAATAATAATCGCTTAATTTGAAATACAACGAACAATTACAGAAATTCATCCATCAAATTAATATTTTCCAACAGTTCAATCCACATGCATTATTTTTAAGGTTTTCTATCAAAATAGTTTCATTAAAATTTATATGTTAATCAGAGAGTTTACCATTTAATTTTGCCTAATATTGCTCTGCATTAAGGTTTTGGATTCTTCTTCTTTTTTTTTTTTTCTCCATTATAATTTTGAAGCAATTAACTCAGAAGGAAAAAAGTAATTTGCAGGTTCATATAATTGCACAGATGTTAGTCTGCCACACTAGAAAGAAAAGAATAGGTGGATTCTAAGATTTTTCTTCAAAGAGAAAATAAAGAGACAAGAACATACACACATTAAATTCTTCTTAGGTTGATAATTCCTACAAATCTATTTCAAAAATTTCATACAAATGCATTCAGCTTAATAAATGTGAGCATAGAAAATTGATTTGGGGCTTCTGAGATTTGCATAAGCAAAGTAAAAAACTAATTAGTACATGGAAAAATTGTAATTATGAAACTCATAATAAACCAATGCAGATCATTTACCTCCTTTTCTTACTTTTATAAACTTAAAGACAGAAAACCAATGATAAAGAAATTATTTTCCATTCAGCTACCCAACATTCTAGGAATTTAAATTCAAGACATCTTTATCAGTCGACTTTCTTTGTTGAAAGGGTTTTAAATACATTCAGCTGTGAAGACCATAGGAAAGGTGTCTCTAAACCTCAATTCTTATTTAGGTATTGAATCACACACAATTTAACTGTCCCTCAAGCTTGTCTTTAAACAGGCTAGTACAGAACACAGTGCAATACATATAAATGTTTATATCAGAGGCTCTGCTAAGCATTTGATTTAATGTTCTTTGAAATTATCTATATTCATAAAATCAATTATTTACTGTGTTATTTTGCTTATTCTCCATAAAGTATCTTTTCTTACAAGTTTTGATCTGTTCAATTTATTATTCTTAAGTCATAAAGATATCTGTTCTTTTCACAAAATTATATTTAATTATTTCTTTATCTAATAACTTTTTAAATGTGCCAGCTGAATTGTACAATCCTATTGAATAACTTGTTATTACAATCATCTCACCTCATTTTTGAATTTTAAGGAATTTTCCTCTCTGGCTGAATTTATCTCATATTTTTAATAATGTGGTGACTACATGACCTTATTTCTCCTTGACTGCGAAGTACAATGGCAGCCAAGATTTCCACTGGGATGCTATGGTTGGTATCTTCAAAAGTAAGGTAGGATTACCAATGACGCAACTTTAGAAGTCTCAGAAGTCAAGTTCACCCTTGGATAAGCTTTTGTGCTTATATGAAGCTTACTCAAACCTTCTGAATCTGTAAAATTGAGCTGTAAATGTCAAAAAGCAGACTTTCTCATGAAATTTACTATACTGTAACTTCTGTTCCAAACCAGGAATACCAAGAGAACAATTTCTCTTGTCATCGTGGCTCTTTTTCAACTCCTAAATCAAAAGTCTGAAATGAAAAATGCAAGCATGGAAAAAAAGAGATAGAATACAAATTGGCTTAAAAACTTATTTTAAAAAATAGAGATAGCAAAAGTTTTTTTTAAATTATATTCTTATTGGAGTTTTCAACGTTAAAATATATCTGAGTCCAGTTCTCTCATTCAGTGACCAAATAGATTTAATGAAATTTGTCATTAATATCTTTTCATAATCAACAAAAGATTCTTTATGAAATTACAATACTATTTGAGTCAGTTTTTTTCATTGCTGTAACTTAAAGACTTGATAAGAACAATTTTAAGAGCAGGAAAAGTTTTTGTGGTGCTCATAGTTTCAGATGTCTTAGTCCATTGCTCTAGGACCAAGTGAGATGGAAGGGTGTGGCAAAAGGGTGTGGGTAGAAAACAGCCCAGGAAATGGCAATCAGGATGCAGAGAGAGAGCTCCCAGCTCACCTAGAACAAAATGTAAACCCCAAAGACATGCCCTCAGTAACTTCTTCCAGCTATATCCTACTTGACTGCAATTATCATCCAGTTAATCCATATCAATAGGTTACTGAGCTGATTAGGTTTAGGCTCATGCAACCCAGTCATTTCACCTATAAACTTTCTTGTATTCTCCCACACATGTGCTTTTAGGGGACACCTCATATCTAAACCATAACAAAGTCTATTTCCTAAGAAAGCACCCTGCCAATGTGGATATTGAGCAAGCCTAGAAGAGCATTTAATACTCAAGTACCTTTGAGCTTCATGCTGAGAAACAGTAATATAAATGCAAAACCTATGTTATATCTCTGTAATTGTCCAAATAAATCTAAATAAACAATGTTTACATTTTTACATGTTTTTATTATAATTTCATTTTTTGAAGAAGAAAAAGATATCTACACTCATTTATTCATTTATCACATGTTATTAATTGCCATTTCTGTGGTTTGGGTCTAAAAACTATGGAGCTTACATGTTTTTATTTCAAATACAATTAAATGAAATATTGCCAGAGACTAGTACAAAGAAACCTGTTAATTACATAACTTATAGATATATACTTCCTGCAACTGAATATAAAAAATGACACATATTTGCTGCTAATCTTGACACCCAACGCAATAGCAATATGAGGGTCTTAATTTCTAATATGTAAATGAACATAGAATAACAACATTGAATTCATTATTGCTGATGTTTAAGTGTTAATTTCTTAGCACAGTTCCAATCATGGAATATTAACATTATTATTGTTCTAATTCCCTATGTTTTATAAAGTCTAGAAGTTAGATTGGTAAGTCTTTTTGCCTCCCATTTTTAGAATATTATATTCTATACTCTGAAAAATGCCATTCTGGTCATTCCCTAGTGCTTCCTTTTGCATGCACATGCCTTGTGACACATTATGAAATGTGTCAACCACAAGAAGTACCCCAAATTTGAAATTACTGGTTTCTGAATCCAACCACATCTCTCTAGTTTTCTCATTTTCTCTCTTAATCCTTGGTAACTTCTTTATAAATCTTAATTTTAAATCACTGATTCTGAAGATTCTTCTGTGGTGTTTTGATTTGGGTATGAGATATACCTTGAAAATCTTGTGCATTAATTTAGGATTGTTCCTAATTGAAATGATTAGATTATGAAAGTGTAATTGCCTAATAAATTAATTTATTTGGTGGGTTAATAGCATGAACAAATTACTGGGTGATAACTGTAGGCAGTTGGGGCATGGCTAGAGGATGTAGGTCACCGGTGACATGACTTTGGAGATTATAACTTATCCTGGGCCACTTTTTTTTTTCTTGAGCTGAGCAGATTTCTCCACAGGCTCTTCCACTGTGATGTTCTGCCTCACCTCAGGCCTAGAGCAATGGAGTTGGCTGATGACATACTAAGGCCTCTTAATCCATGAGTTAAAATAAACCTTTTCTTCTCTATGTTGTTCTTGTGAGGTATTTTGTTTACAGTGAAGGAAAGCTGACTAACACATAAGGCATTTCCCCAATATTTTAAATAACTAAAATGTTTATGGAAATATTATCCAGACACAAAATAATCCACAATGTTCTATGCTAATATCTAGCAGTTCCATCAATCTTTTTCATAATGCATTTTTGGGTCAGTTCAATAAATATTTGTTGACTCCTTGCCATGAAGTAAACATTGTCCTAGCCAGCAGAAATGTAGTAGTGAGAATAAGCTACATTGGGCCTTCTCTCCTAAAGCTGAGATCCTGTTGTGGGAGAACTGGTTTTAAAAATACTTAAATCAATTAATATATAATTAGGCATGTCATGAGTATTATGAATTAAAGTCAGTGACAAAAGGAGAGAATGAAATATAAATATCTATTAGAAAAAAGGATATCAGGCACCTTTGAAGGTTTGATACAAAAACTGAGGCTTTAAGAATGTTATAGGCAGAATAAGACAGGTCTTTTGGAAGAAGCAGCACAAAGTAAGACCCTTCCATGGAAAAGAATTATCACCAAGAGAACAAGGGAAGGAGTGTCTGGAAGAAAGACGAGGGTCATATCAGATAAGACATTTCTGGAAATTGCAGTGAAAATCCCTGCTAAATGAGACTAGGAAGCTCAAATAAAAACAAAACATTTCCTTAGAAATCAGCCTGATTGCTGTAGAGGGACAGAAACAGGAATGGAATTAAGAGGGCAAATCGGAAGGCTGTGACTCTTCCTCAAGTTAAAGGAAAAATAAATGTCTTTGGAGTTAGAGATACATGT
Source organism: Tamias sibiricus (assembly GCA_025594165.1). NCBI lineage: Eukaryota > Metazoa > Chordata > Mammalia > Rodentia > Sciuridae > Tamias > Tamias sibiricus. The sequence continues at coordinate 30,275,280 of CM046665.1, forward strand.
TGCAGATAGAACCAAACTGAATGTGAGTTTTAAGAGTGAGTGGAACAAGGATGACCTTCTGGGTTGTTCCATGAGCAACCTAATGCACGTTGTTGGCTTTGACCAAACAGGAAGATTGGAGGAGAAGCATTTGTGAGTAGAACTGTTTTGAGTTCTCAGAATTCTACCTCACTTTCAGCCTGCCTAGGACCTCATATCTCTGACTCCAACAATGCTTTGGAGATTCACATATCTGCACTTCCACTTCAAGTTTCTAGTATCTCCTTGCCATCTCACTGTGGTTGCCACCTAATTGGTGAAACGTGTTCATCATATTCAAGCCTAACCATTGTGGTTACTGTTTTTACATATACAATTGCACACACACAGGTAAGTATACAAATATGCTTGTATGTGTATATTATAGAAGGAATATATAAAATAGAAAAAATAAATTTACTCAAAAACCTGCAAACCACTACATAGATACTATTTCATGTGTGAATAATACAATGTACTTTTTTCACTCTTGTATGAATTATCTGGTTATTCAGGACCCAAAGCTAGATAAAGTCAGGTGTCTTATCAAACACTTGTACTCTGAACTGAAAACTTAGCAAAAATACAGTATATATTTGTAGTCAATGTTTTTATATTTTAGTTTTATCAATATGCTAGGCATTAATTAATTAATTAAAAACAATATAGCTTAAGGTTACATACAGTAGGTACTACAAGACACTGTAGATTTATAACTAGAAAAGCACAGTTGATGAATTCAAAGAGCATGTTGCTACTTTTTTCACTCTTGTATATTATTTCATGAGCCATGACTGAAAACTTATCCATTTAGGATTAATTAATTTATTGAGTAGGTACTCATAGTAGTCTGAATTCAAAACTGTATTTCATATGACAATCCATTTGGATAGTAAACTGTAAGATAGGGATTAAATATCTGCTTTATATACATATGTATATATATGTATGTATATATATACACACACATATATGTATATACATATATATAGAGAGAGAGAGTGAGTATATTCAAACTAGAGTATCTCTGTGTGTGTGTGTGTGTGTGTGTGTGTGTGTGTGTAAGATAAAAAGAGAAGTGTTTTTGTTATAAAGGTAGAAGATTTTGGTATAGCAAAATTATCTCAGTAATCCTCATAACACTCCTGCATTCTGGGTATCATTTGAACCCCATTTTAAGGCTAAGGAAAATTAATCACAGATATTTAAGTAACTTGCCCAAATGTATGAAACAGAGCCAGCCAGAAAACCTAGGCAGTTTGACTTTAGATCCTATACCCTTAAGCATTGCACTGTGTATTATTTCTTATAATCTCTATATCTTTTTTATTTATGTTCAAAGTTGCAATTAAAGTATTTAATTTAGGAAATGTAGGCTCAAAATTGTGCTAAGAAGAGGACTAAAGGCAAACTTCATTTTCATTTAGCACCATAGCATCCCTCTAGGTAGCTCACTTTAGGACAACTTCCTCACCCAAGAGGCCACTATATCTACCCCATCAGGTAAGCTGTATTGAGAAGTTGGCTTATTCCATAAAGGAAATATATGGTTCTTCCCTCAAACTCCCTCAAGTTTTAACTCCCAAATTCTTAAGCCCAAAGTGACTGCTATGTTTACAAAGATGTAACATGTCAAAAGACTAGGTATCAGCTACAGTAAAAAAATCAGGACTTTCATAAACTAAAATGTCAAACATATTTATGCAGAGTATATTAGATTTTTTGTTTTGATCATTTCTATTGAGATTTTTCCCTTTTTTATTATCTCAGAGATATTCATCTGACATTTGTATTTGAATCCTTCTTTCAGACATAAACAAAGGAATCAGGTAGAAAACATTTATAAAATCATAGCTTAAGGTGCATAATACATGAAATGTCAACAGGCAGCTTCCAACTTTGGAGTCTATATGACAAATATGTACAATGAAACATTGTCGGAAAACAGGGAGAGATAAGGAGTTACCAAAAATGGGTAAAATGAGTTAGATGTGCACAAAAATTGTTCGCCGTTTCATTTAAGGAAGGACACAGTATTGAATGCTATGTATAAATAAATATGTAACTAAAGCAAGATTTATCTATCAATATTTTTCTAGTTTCAATTGTGTAGCAGAGATTTTAAATACCTCTTACTAAAAATTAAAATGCATAACTTTCTGTTTGTCTTTTCTTCACCTTGAGGCCATATAAACATTTGTAATTAATTAAGTATAAAATAACTATATTATAGGTATCTTTCAAAAATATTTTTAGATAATTTTTTAAAGCTTCTTAAATTATATAAGTTAAAATTTTATATATTTATAATATTTTTGTTTGTATAGTTATACATAAGTATGCTAAGTATAAAAATGTAAAACGTATAGTGTTAAGAGATAGTAAAATATATAATATTTAGGGAATAAGAGAACATTAGTCAAATTAAATATCAAAATCTGTATGTAGCCCTATGTTTTAAAAGTGGAAGTACATGAGAAAAAGTAAGAATTTGAATTAAATTAAAACTGTATTTGACTTCAGTTATGACCAACCCAACAGTATGTTTCTAGATTTATACATATCTATATACTTCAGCATCTAAATGTAACAAGAAAAAGTAATCTGAAATTTGCAGTAAATATTCTTTTTTTAACTCTTTTTTATTGATTTTTTAATTTGTTTTAATTAGTTATTCATGACAGTAGAATGCATTTGTGCACTATGATATATCATACATAGATGGGATATAATTTCTCATTTTTCAAATTGTACATGTTACAGAATCATATTGGTCATGTAGTCACATATATACATACAGTAATAATGTCTGTTTCATTCCACTATCTTTCCCATTCCCACATCCCCTCCCTCCCCTCCCTTTACTTCCCTCTACTTAATCTAATGCTATTTTTCCCTAGTGCCCCCACCCCAGCCTTATTGTGAATTAGCACACTGCTAATATAGAGAAATATTAGAGAAAACATTTGGCCTTTGGTTTTGTGGGATTGGCTTATTTCGCTTAGCATGATATTCTCCAACTCCAACCATTTACTGGCAAATGCCATAATTTCACCCTTCTTTAAAGCTAAGAAACATTCCATTGAGTATATATACCACATTTTCTTTATCCATTCATCTATTGAAGGACACCTAAGTTGGTTCCATAGTCTAGGTATTGTGAATTGAGCTGTTATAAACATTGATGTGGCTGTGTCATTATAGTATGCTGATTTGAAGTCCTTTGGGTATAAACCAAGGAGTGGGATAGCTGGGTCAAATGGTGGTTCCATTCCCAGTTTTCCAAGGAATCTACATACTGCTTTCCAGATTGCCTGCACCATTTTGCAGTCCCACCAGCAATGTATGAGTGTGCCTTTTTCCCCATATCCTTTTCAACATTTATTGTTGCCTGTATTCTTGATGATTGCCATTCTGACTGTAGTGAAATGAAATCTTAGAGCAGTTTTGATTTGCAATATTCTTAAATTAAAAAAAAAAAAAACCTCTTAACTCTATTTAACCATTAAATCAATGGGATTTTAGATTTTGGAATACTGGTTATCTCTTTATGTACTGGCAGTGTCAAATATTCTTTACTTCTCCTTTTTCAGAGTAGTAAGAAATTTAGTCAAAAGTATCTTTTTAATAAAAAGTACAGAGAAGCAAAGTACAATGTGAGAGCATTATATTCCTTTTTCCAAGAAAACTTCAGTTCTAGGAATTTTAAATGATTACAAAGGAAGAAATAAAAGTTAGAAGCATTATTATCAGTGTTTGACAAAATACCAGATGAAGATGAGTCTTAATATCCTTCAACAGAAACTCTTAAAACATTAGGGTAATATATATAATTGAATATTTAGGAGTTGTTAAGCATTTATCTGTAAATATTTTCCTTTTACACTAGTAAGTGTGTTAATCACTTTTCATCACTGTGAGCAAAATACCTGACAAGAACATCTCTGAGGAGGAAACGTTTATTTGGGGCTCAAGTTTCAGTTTGGGCTCAGTGGAGTCCATCACATAGCCTGAGGCAGAACATGATAGTGGGAAGACTAGGCAGAGGAAAGCTGACCAGTTCATGGCAGGCAGAAGCAGAGAAAGAGCATGAGGCACCGGGGACAAAATATAACCCCAAAGTCATTCCTCCAGTTATGACTTCCTCCAGCCTCACCCTACAGTTACCAAGAAGTAGAGAAGTCCTCTCAAATTATTAATCCATCATGTGGATTAATCTAATGATTAGGTTACAGCTCTCAGTAATCATTTCACCTGTGGAAATTCCTGCATTATCTATTATGTGAGCTTATGGGGATACCTCATATCCAAATCATGACAGTAAATTAAAAATCTATTCTAAGACACAATATAGAGTAGTACTAATTGATGTTAATTAGAATAAAACAAATAGGTAGGTAGGTAAATGGATAGTAATTATAGAGCAATTATTGTGGGTTACAAACTAACAAACTATTGTCCATTACTTTTTCAATGATGTAGAAACATTTTTAGAATGATTGTAATAGAATGCATTACTTTTTTAATAAAATTAATTTTTTTATTAAAAATGCACGTTTTCCTTGTTGTACTCTAATTTTCAGTAAGCAACTACCAAACTAATAATTTCTTACGAAATGTGTTATATTTGTATGTTTTTTATTAGAGTAGGTATGTTTATTTTTTATTAGAGTAGGTATATAAAGATAATTTAGGAATGACTTAGATTCATTTTTTTCCTATTGTGAAAAAGAAAATGTGAGCTTCATTTATTAAAAAAAGAAAAAGAAAAAGAAATTTGATATTATTTTCCAAGTGTAATATTTATTAAGTCTTACTATGTTATCTGAAAGTTTCATAGATAACTCAAAAATACATAATAGGCAAAATGCCATGTTCTGTGGAGAATCAGTATGTGATAGATACACATGTGTCCAGAAACACACTACCTAAAAATTTAGAGGTATATACCATCTGAAATAATTACCTTTTCATTTTATAGGTTATGTATTTCTATGAGACAAAAGCATAGAACTTTCTGTATCATGTTTGAATACTTCTTGACCCAGAACAATTCAATTCTGTGTACTAAGTTACAATAATTTACCCTTGCAGTAATCAGTGGGATGAATCACAAATAATTAGATTCAAAAGGCCAGAAGAATAAGAAGGTTCTTTTATTAAAGGGCTTATTTCAGTACTATTTTACTTCCTGCTGATCTCTTATAAATCTTGCTAGTCTTATAAATCTTCTTAGTCTTCACTCAATCCTTATTTTAGTACATTTTAAGAGGAAACTGATGCCAGTTTTTCTCTTCCTTTATTGTTTTAAAGAAAAGAAAAAAGCCAGAAACAAAGAACAGTCAAGTATTAAGGAAAAGGAAACTTACACAATTAATTTAATTAGTAAATTAACATCAATCTGGATACATACAAACAGAGCCAGAAATTTAGCTCCACATTCTGCAAACCTGTATGGTTTGTGATCTTGCAATTCCAGATACTTCTTTTTTCATGTAATGATTTATTATCATGATGAAATATACAAAATATCCTAAATACTTTTTTTTTTTTTAAGTTACAAGCTGGGTTTATTTACTGTTTGCAGCTAGTTCAGATGGTATGGCACTGCTGAACAGCATTTGAATTTTAAGATTATATTGTATATCAACATTTCCTTTTTATTCTGTACCCTGTCCCAAACCTGGGATGCACAGGAATTTTATTCTGAATTTAAGAAGCTAATTCTCCATAGAATGCTTTTAAACAATATTTCATAATTGAGTAAATAAAACCAAATGCACAACTTTTAATTTATTGAGCAAATTTTTCTAGTTCAAAGTTATCTGAGGGTGAAATTTGAGGAAAAGAGATTAAAGAGTGAAGCATCCCCTTCTCAGTTGTCACCACCTTAAACTTCTTCCCTCTGAAGGCTTACTCCAAGTCTCTCAATTCCCTCTTTCAATTTAGCTCTTTTTCAACACATCAAATCTTCCAGTGCCTGGACTTCACATTCTTTATGGATCTTCACAGCCCAAACTTCCTCGTTTCAACTCATTCTGTAAAAGTTTGTTTTTTCATCAACTCAATTAACTCACTGATTAGTTCAGTTACCTAAACTTCTTATTTATCCTTATTATTATTAGGTGGACCAATTTGTCAGAAGCTACATAATTTCTATTGCCCTTTTTCTTTTCTTTTTTCAAAAAATCCCATGCATTAATTTCTATGCCTGCTATAACAAAACATCATAAACAGTAGCTTGGAATAATCCACGTGTCTTAAAGCAAACACTCTTCCCTTAGAATCATTTTACATCAGTCATGGGCTGGACGCTTTCTAGGATGATCTGGGGATAGATATTCTTGCTCTTTCCAATTTTAAAAGTGATATTCCTTGCATTCCTTGATTCCTAGGACCCTTTTCCAACTTCAAACACAATAGAATGTTATCAGTCATCACATTGTTTTCCATTTCCATCATCAAATCTTCCTATCTTTTATAAAAACAGATTTGATGATATTTATGGCTCTCCCAGATAATCCAGGCTAATCTTGTGGTCTCAAAATGCTTAATTTAATCACATCTGCAGAGTCATTTTGCTACATAAGGAAACATTCTTGGGTTCTTGGGATTAGGAACTGGATACTCTTGTGGGCCAGTATTCATCCAAATACCTGTATATTTCACTGTTGGAAAAATATCAGATTGTGTAGGTGTGAGTGCTTGTACAACTCCTTGGTCTTCTGCTTTAGGTAAATCTCCAATATTGTCATCATGCTAATGCCTGATTGTACTTGGAGTAAATTAAAAGCTTCACTTCATCAGCAGATGACTTACCCACAAAGTTAAAAGAAGGAGGAGGAGAAGGAAGAGGAGGAGGAGGAGGAGGAGGAGGAGGAAGAGGGGAAAGAAAAGAAAAAGGCTAAGGATGTGGCCTTAGTGGTTGAGTACTCTAATTCATTTCCACTTCCACGAACCCTGTGCATTGCAGGTCACATATCTCAACAAGAGTGATCTTCAGTCATGTCTCTAAAGACATAATGTGATGTACAATCAATTAAAAAGAGGAAGAATTAATTTGTAGTTTGAAAGAATGGCTAAAGTAATTCATGCTCTGGAAAAAGCAAAGATTTGCTTTCCTAGAAAAATCAAAACATATATTTGAGAAAAGAGAAAAAACCAATAACCTTAAAAGACCTCTGAGTAGAGGCTTCACAGTAATTTATCAGAATTTGAAATGAAAGACATTAAGAATTATCCTAAAGCATGACAATAATTGTGTTTTCATATTGATCAAAAGGAAAATCCTTTGAATATAAATAAATAAGTAGATCCATTTGAGCACTATAAATAATGATATTTTTATGTTTTAAAACTATAATCTATATGGATTTTTTATTTTTTTGAGAGTAAAATCAAAAGGCCAAAGGAATCTGTAAAAGAAAATCTACTGGCTGAGAATAATTATAATGAGATGTAAACTTGAGATATTTGTCTGGAAGTGGATGTAAGAAAATAACTTGGCAATAAAAGCAATATATAAAATGCAAACTGGACTTCAAGTTCTGGCAAAAGATTCAAGGAGGGAGCTTGACATAAATCCAGATGGCAAGGAAACTCACTTCAATATTTGGCTTCAGGAAGAATATAAGTAGATCCTAGCTCTGCTTTTTGTTTTATTTTGATTTTGTATTTTTTAAAACAAGTCCTTAAGATGATTCTGATGCACAGCCAAGTTTGGGGAGTTTAGATTTGTAGGATTTAAAGTGAGAAGAAAGATCTGAAGTGAGAAATAATTCTCAACAGTGATAAAAGTAGTAATAATTTTTCAGTTACTTCTCTTTTCAATGCATTGCACTAAAATCCTGCTATACACTACCCCTTTAGTTATTATTTCCATTTTATTGATATGTAAACAGAGGCTCAAAAGATAAAGCAATGAGTCTTGAGTGACAAGAGTTGAATCAGCACTGAAATCTGGACAGCAACAGCAGAGACATCACTCTTAATAAACATGGAACAAAATTTTGCTTATCAACTCAAATAACATTCCAAGGACATTTTTAAAGGAGATAATACAGGAGAGATCTGGAGAAAGGACGTCTATATATTCTTTTCCCAAATATGTATTTCGAATGGGATGATTACATGCATGTCCTGCAGTATAGCAATATAGGCACAGACATTTCTTGTTTCCCTGTTATTTTTAAGGGAGATACATCAATAATTTTGATATAGATTTAAAGTCCAAGTTCTCTTGAAGCACTCAATGGAATATCATAGTTTCTCCATTTAGATTAAGAAGTACCAGCAAAAAACATCCACAAGTATGCAGCTCCCCATGCCTTCATCGCATGTTTTTGGCCTACCGCCAACATAAAGTAGCGCTCAGAAGCTAAAGCCAAAAATCACATAAATAAAATATCTAATATGTATTTTACCAATCTCTCCACTTTGTTCTCTGAGTTAAAGGTGTCATATCAAATGCCCTCCAGGAATTGCCTTTGATATGATATTAAAACAGATTTGCAGTTGAAATTACTGATGGATTGGAGTAATGAAAACTAACTCTGCAATCTCAGTTTTTCCATGTATATGAGTATGTATATATCCAGTGTCTGATAAGCACTGATATCTAGAGACAGAAAATATGGTAAAGGTTTGTAAGACCGAATGGGATCTCACACATGAAAGCATTCATTTTGGAAACCCTGTGGCTATTTGTTGGCCCTCTTAGATGTCTTTGAAGCTTTAAGAGATTATGACTAAGTAGGATTTTACCAAGAGAAATTTTAGCTTGTAAGCTTCAAAAGTCATAATGAAAATATTCTTGTAGCTGCCAAACTCAGTTGGCAATACTAAACAATTCTTTCATTTTCAAAATTCCTATTTCATCATTAGGAAATGCAGATGAAACAAGTCCACTGTATTATTATAAAGCAAAATAGTGCCTAAAACACTCTTCCCCAAACTGTACACCAAGGAACATTTCTGCACGGGATGAAAACTTCAGGGAACGAATTCTTTGGTCAAATACATTGAAGGCATTCTGGGTAAATGAATTGAATTAATTACTCTTCTATATTATATAGCAGAACTGCATGAACACTTATGTTGTTATCTAATGGAGGGGTAAGGAGCATATGAAATCTTTTCTAAATATATTTTTACACAAATTCTATTAGTCTAGAATACTAATAAAATAAGTTTCTTAGGAGCCATATATTAAATGTTGGTCAGTTTAATAGGAATCCCTTGGAGAGATATTTCTATAATTCAAATTGACATAAAATATCAGAAGAAATATTTACTGCATTTGATTTCAAGATTTGTAAAACTATTACAAGGGTGTATTTTTTCTAATTTTGAATAGAACATGAGAACTATTTTCATAAATACATATTCATAATCATGATCAAATAGATTTCTACTGCTCCTACCAGCCATTTTGCCTTGCACCACATTTTTCCAATCTTTGGGAGACAATATATTTTTCCTGGATAAAGCTGTGCAACTGGGGGAAGATTTAAGTGTGTTCTTCTGTAAGTACCAATGACTGGACACATAACCCACTGAGTATCAATAATAATACCACATCAGTCTTTCTCACTGAGATTGTATGTGTATTAGGCAGTCAAGGGACAGAAAAACGGAACCTGCATTGCCTTGGCTAAGCACCATATTCCTTATACCATCACTTTGTTGTGGGGGATTACTTCTCTGCATCAGAATAATGTTATACAGTTAAAACTAATCAACCTCCCTGATAAGCACTGATATCATAAAACTCCAACCAAGTACCCTTGATGCAAAACCTGATTATGTATCCAAAGCTTGTTCAGAGAGAAGAGGAAGAAGAAGAGGAGGAGGAAAGAGGGGGAAGAGATAAGAGAGAGACTGTATCGTAACTAAAAAATTACTTGAGTAAGAAATTCAGTGTCATAAAACAAAGTTTCCACAGAAAAAGATGAAAATTAATTGAATACTTAACTGTCAGTGACAAGAAATGGTTGATAATCTGGTCGTTAGTAATTCCTTCCACCTCCCTAGCAAGGTATCTGATAGAAACACACCTGTGATAGTCATTTCATTACAGCATTGATGACAAAGAATGATGCATCTTCCAATTGCATTATATGGTAACAGATGTTTCAAATAGATGTTTGTATTTTTTATTTCAAACATATTTATCATGTCTGTTTTTATAAACTGAAGGGAAAATATGACTTGTACCTACTTTCAATATCAACCTAAAATTATGACAACATGTATTTGGTGCCCTCTCAATATACAGAACAAAAGTAACCAATTTCATATTGGACAGCAATATTTTAATGTGCATTCTGAAAAAAATCACTTGACAACTTAGAATGGCACTTTACCCTGTGAATGAAAAGTTACACAATATTTTTATTACTATTCGAGAAACTTTGATAGCATAAGAGATATGGTTGAATGGATATTTCATATTCTTGAAATTGTTCTTCATTTTATCATTTATCTTTTAGTTGTCTATGACTTCTTTTCAATAGCATCCCCAAGTTTATGTTCTATAGGCTTATGTTCAAGAATGGATGGTTCATTTACTCTTTTCTATTTCTTGAAGAATTGTCATGCAAAACTGTACTGGATTACTTCATTGTTTCATATAGCCATTCCCCCAATTATTATATTTATAGAAAGACTTTTCACAAGCTACATTATTTAAAATAATTATCCTGCTTTAGTTAGCTTTTAATCACTGTGACCAAGGGAACTGACAAGAACAAATTAGAGAAGGAAAAGCTCAAAAGTTTATTTTGGGTCAGGGTTTTAGAGGTTCAGTCCAGAATTGTCTGTCTCCATAGTTCAGGCCTGAGGTAAGACAGAACATTATGGTGAAAGGGCAGAGCAAAGGGAAGGAGCTCAGGACAGGGAAACTGGAAGCAGAGGAGTTCTGTTCACCAGGGACAAATTTTAAACCCCGAAGTCACCCCCAGAAACTTACTTCCTCCAGTCACACCCTACTTGCCTACAGTTACCACCCACTTAATCCATATCAGTAGGATAATCCTCAGATTAGATTAACCCCTTTATTTCACCACTTACCATTCTTGCATTGTCTCACACACAATCTTTTGGGAAGCAACTCATAGCTAAACCACAATACTTTCTCTATCACCACCATTATCCTGCTTTGGGGTTCTGTCTTGTAATTACTGTGTAAAAAGGTTGTTCTTTATTTATTTTTCTACTTTATTTCTTTTCACTAGAATATGAAGTTCTTGAAGTCAGAAACGCTGTCTTGTTAAATAGTCAAAGCAGCTAAAGTGTAGCATTTGTAATTCACAATGAATAGATAAATTTTTCCATTTAGTTGAACAATTTTGGACTGATTTAAGTGTTTTGTGAAATCAGAGATTAGAGCACCAGAAATAGCATAAATGAAAAATGGTAATGAAAAATGTAACTCTTATTTCGAATTCAAAATGTTTAAATAAATGTGTTAAAAATATATTAGTGAAAAGAAATTGTATGTTGCTGATAATAACAATTGATACATTAGATTTTCATAATGTATGTCCTACCTTTAAAACTACAAATATAGTTATGGTAAATCTTAAAGGTCAAATTTGTAAAAGATTGTGGTATATATACACAATGAATATTACTAAGCAATAAAAGAGAATAAAATAATGGCATTTTCAGGTAAATGGATGAAGTTGGAGAATGTAATGTTAAGTGAAGTTAGCCAATCTCAAAAATCCAAATACCGAATGTTTTCTCTGATATAAGGAGTCTGATTCACAGTGGGGCTGGGTTGGGGAACATAGGAGGATTAGAGGAACACTAGAAAGGTCAGTGGGGAGGGAGAGGAAGGGAGGGAGCAAGGGAGCAAGGCGGTATGAAGGAAAAAAAAAGAAGGTGGTAGAATAAGATGGATATCATTATCCTATATGCATGATTGAAGACATGAATAGTATGAATATACTGTGTATACAAACAGTGTTATGTAAAAATGTGCTCTTGAATTGCTAAGCATCTTGTGAACCACTTCAAAGATCACTAGAGATCACCTCCTTTCCATAGCCCATACTCTGGAATGTATTTACTATCAACAAAAAGTACTTCTTATCTGTACCTCCTCAGTGGCTACACTAGTTCTCAGCCCAATGTGCAGGTTGTATAAAAGTTTCTTTTGAATAAAAAAAATATAGTAAATGAAAGAATGTATAAGAACAGACTGATTTTATAATTGATTCAATTTTTAACACTAATGACACAATCAGCATTTGCTCCATGAAATGTCCAAAGTTAGTACTTTCCTCCAATTTTTTCTTAGACACATTTTGGTGAGGGGAGGTGTTGGGACTCATGTCTGCCAGGGGGAAGGACTTTGGCTGCTTACCACGCCCTATGGAGGACCAGGGCTAAGCAAAGGGGTGTGGCTATGACCTAGTGTGAGAGTCCAAACCGCCCTGCTGGCTGATTGGTTAGTTCTAAGCCTATATAAGTTCAGCACCTTGCCAATAAAGTTGAGTTTTTGGCTTCTTGCTCTCTCTACAAAAAACTCCCTGGGTGTGGCGTGGTATCCTGTGCAGCAGGCGGGTGGGAGACACTCAGCTATTTTTGTCCGCTAAGCCCATCTTCGCCCTGTAAGTTACATTCTTTCTGCAGGCAGAAAGAAACCCCTTTTAGGGCCCCAAAAGGGGAGTAGCTTTAGACCGTGGCCCCATTAATAACTCAACAGTCCCGGCAGGGAGGTACATAAAATTGAACTCAGGGGCACTTGACCACTGAGCTACATCCCCAGCCCTAGTTTGTATTTTTATTTAGAGACAGGGTCTCATTGAGTTGCTTAGTGCCTCGCTTTTGCTGAGGCTGGCTTTGAACTCGCCATCCTCCTGTTTCAGCTTCCTGAGCTGCTGGGATTACAGGCGTGTATCACCACACCAGCTAGACTTATAATTTTTATGTGGCTCACCCAATTTCTCTTTTTTATCTGCAAATACATCAGGAAAAGTTCTGAAACTACTTATTAATTCTTCATAGGAAAGAATGATATTAGATACTTTTCCTATGGGAAATTTCATCATCCAATGTACTTACAATGCATTGAATAGACTAAGGCATAGTACTTGAATACATTTTGATTTAGATATGTGACCTATATTAAGAACCATTTCTCCTGCTAACTATGCCCAGATCATTCACCCTGACAGAAACATGTTCATTTCATGTATTTTTTAAGAAACATAGAAAATAGAGGGAAATAATATAGGCATTTCACTATAAAATTATTTTGGGGGAAGGATTCTAGTTAACACACATGCTATATTTTCACCTTGATTCAGTTTAAATATAATGATACATGTAAAATACAAAAGTACTGTCTGGTTCAATAAATAAATTTCCATCAGTTAAAAATATACTCAATTTTCATTTTTATTTAACATAAGCTAAATGTCATATCCATTCCTTTGTTGTTTAATCAACTATGAACTTGTGCTTTTTTTTTCAGTGCTGGAGTTTAAACCCAGGACCTCACACATGCTAGGTAAACATTCTACCGCTAAGCCATATACCCAACTCAAAGTACTCATCCTTCTGTCTTGCTCACTTATATCTATTGATAAATTCTACTTTAACTACAAAATGTTTGTTTTTACGCAATTATCTTTAAGACAAATGACCCATGCTTTATAGTTTCCTGGTTAATTTATTTTTGTTCTTCTCACAGTTCCTTTAATAAAGAAAATATCCGTAAGGATGTTGGTCAAAAAGTGAGAAGAGGATAAAGAGTGTCAAGTAAGTGAATGTTTATAATTTGGTTTTAAAAGGGAGTTTAACTTTCTCACACCAGAGGCAAGGTTCAGTTGCGTGGACATGGTTTCCAGTTGTATAGAACGCCCAAATGGCTCAATCCAGTGGCTAGAGATAAAAATAAAAAAAAAAATAAAAAAAGAAAAAATCAGAGACATATTGGAGTGGTTTCATTGAAGCACTGACTCCAATCTGACTTCAACGCCAACTGAATGGACCCATGCAGGTCCATCCCCAATCGGGTGGCTACTGGGGACTGTAGTTACCAGCTTAAGTGGATAGAGAAACTTGAAGAGTTTCATTTAAAACACGCATGCATTTTTTCAGTCTTAGATATTACTCCCTTACAAAAGAAAAGAAAAAAACAAAAAAAAAAAAGGAGAAAAAATGTACTTCCCACAAAAATAATATAATTTGTCATTAGACCAGCTTAGTTTTTTATAGAGAAGTAGTGCCTAATATAACCAGGTAAATGGCTATTGCTGGGTGAGGGACTGCCGTGACCAGTGCAGCCAAACTAGTAGGTTCCTGTGAGGGGCTATAGGAAGATTAGAAAAATAAATATTTAGAAAAATACAAATTTTGAAGATAACATCTGGGATTGAGTGGAGCACTGCTCTCTGATGGAGAAGCAGGTCTAAAGAATTATGCCAGCAATCTTTATTTATATATGTCTCATTAATTGGATTAAAAGCTATGCAAGCATTATTCTTTATAGTCATGAAAGTTATAGAGTTAGCAACATTATGCAGCTTATTCCTCAGTTACATTCTACAGTTGCAATGTGCAATGTTAGGAGATTTGTGTAGCTCTCAAGAAAGTCCATTGTTTAAAGTTACTCTTAAGCTGGCAGGTTCAGGAGCAGCAGAGCCAGTGAAACATTGTGGTTGTCTAGCAAAAGAGTGCTTTTACTCCCAAGAGCTATGTACCTGAGATCAAGGTTCAGGTTGACAGGACTCTAGCACAGAGCCTCCTCATTGAGAGGATTACCATAGCAATTAGGTATACTGCACCTTTGCACAGAAAACTTTCCCAGGCACCAAGCATGCCACAGCCATGAAGTCATCAGGGACCCCAATCTCAGACACTGGTCTCCCATTCACTGTCAAAACTCTCTATAGAGCAGGGAAAAGTGGGAGTGGAGAATGGGGGAGGTGCCAGAATGTCTGTATTCCCCTGGTAGTTTCTGATGCTTAGTTGATTATAATTCAGCATCCTACAGAGAACTTTGAAAAACTTCATGTGCTCCATAATGATCCTTTCGTTTTCTCCCTGATATACATATGTGGGGATTTTCAGCTGAGTAGAATAATTCCTGAGGTTCCACTTATTTACAAAAGTTTTCACTTATTCATAATGTATAAGAAAGTATTATCATCACTGTTGCTCAGCAATTAAAAATTTAATGATTATAATTATCATTTTTTAATTAAGGTTTATTATAAAACTGTCCAAATTCTTTTGCAAGTATTAACTACAAAATAATTATACAATATGCCTAAATATGTAGTGAAGTCATTAAGTTACTGTATCTTAGAACTTCCTAAGAATGCATAGAATGAATTCTCCCTAATAGCTATCTCTCCCTTTAACAATTACATTCTTGTTTTAGAAGTCTAAATAATAAACTGTTATTGATCTCTTAATTCTTGAAGTATCTATCTTAGAATTATAACCAATGGGAAAATAAAACAAAGCTCCTGACTCAGAGAAATACAAACTACAAAAAAAAGATGCAAATATATGCAACTAAAAAATATCTATAATTAGAGATAGCTACCATAGTTCACTATCCAAACACTCCACAGAAATGGAATCATTTTATTATGGGATTAGTAGATTTTTATTCAGAGATCTCAAAAGAAAAGCATACTTTCAAAAGTATAAGCCAATGTTAATTATAAAAATGAGCAAAAATTTTAGGTAGAAATTGTGTTTTAATCATGCTTTTACCACCTTTGAAAGTAATGCTAGGTCCCTGAAATTTGACTCATTTCTTAATGATAGTTAAAATGCCTTTTGAACTCTTTAGTTATCGTGTGACCTAGGAGCCTATGTAATATATCCAAAGGAGTTTGGAATAATAGAAGATTGTCAGTAAATATTAATTAATTTTGAACTATAATAAAAGTAACTGATAATTATTTAGTCAACATTCTAGGCTGATATTTTGCATTAATGATCTCAATTCCACACAAAAAATTGTTGGAGGCATAAATGATATCCTTATTATTCTAACAAAGAAATATGTCTAAGTGATTAAGCAGTTTTTCCAGGTCACTCAGCTTAAGGTTAATTGATATTTCCTCAGTGAATAAAGAGCTGGAATTTTAAAATAACTTGTTTTTCAAGTAAAATTTGCAAAATAAGCGTACATTTTAGCATTATTTAATATAACTCATTTCTATAAACATATAATTAGTTAAAAAGCTCAAAGAATGAAAAATCAAAAATTATATGATGAATAAAAACTTAATGTTATGCTGCTATGTTAAGTAGACACACTGTGTATTTTATTTCCAGTTATTTAAACATACTCTGTAATGACATTTTGCAACAAAGATGACTTTGTTACTCTAAAAATAGAAACAAATGAGTAAATCTTAGAATTTAATTATCATTAATATTCAGTGTGTTTTTATTAGCAGTAAAATTGTAGTTGTTATAAATATCATATAATTTTTAAAAGCTACATTTGCTTATATTCACTTTATATAGGTTATATTCTCCAACCTGAATTTATTAATGTGTATTGTTTATAAAACTAAAACTATGTATCAAAAAAGTAGTATAAAACAATAGTTCTTGGGAAAGAAGTAAAAAATACATGTATATTT
Source organism: Tamias sibiricus (assembly GCA_025594165.1). Taxonomy (NCBI): domain Eukaryota; kingdom Metazoa; phylum Chordata; class Mammalia; order Rodentia; family Sciuridae; genus Tamias; species Tamias sibiricus. Next base: position 30,291,920 of record CM046665.1, read on the forward strand.
CCATATACATACATGCACATATATGTATATACTTGTCCATTTATGTGTGCTTGTGTATTTGTCGAGATTAGCTGCCATAAAAAGTATAATAAAAAAGTCTATATTCTTGTAAACATAGTGATTTATGTCTCCTTTATGCTATGAGAATGAATGAGTAGTTCCTCTTTCATTTAGTACTTTTCAAGGACCTAAGCTAAGGGAATATTTTCCATATTCTAAATATGACTTACAAAGTCATTCTGGACATAATATGCAGATGACTCAAAGGAAGAGAAAATAATAAAAGGTGTGAAGTTCTATAAAGTTTAGATTATTTTATAGTTCTATAAACCAAGAAATTATAAACACATCAATATAAAAGCAAGCAGTTTATATAATGGCAAGAACAGGTTTGGTTAGAAACAAAACGAGAATTCAGTCAAAGGGAAGGAACCTGTGAAGATATAAAGGCACACAATGGGGAAGGGTAGTCTCTTCAGAAATGGAGGTAGGAAAAGTATAAATTCATTTGCAGAAAATAAAATTGCAGCTGGGTACGGTGGTACAAGCCTGTAATCCCAGCACTTGGGAGGCTGAGGCAGGAGGATCCCAAGTTCAAAGCCAGCCTCAGCAATGGCAAGGCACATAGCAACTCACTGAGACCCTGTCTCTAATAAAGTACAATAAAAAAAGCGGGGGGGCCTGAGGATGTGGCCCAGTGGTGGAGTGCCCCTGAGTTCAATCCCTGGTATCACAGTATCACAAAAAGAAAAGAAAATTGCATCCTTTTCTCCCACCATACAAAAAGTCAATAGGAAAAGTGACTACCAGAAGATGAGAAAGCTTTAAAAAAAGTATACTTTTGTTTTGTTTCAAGGGGCTTTTAAAGATTTAAGACTAAGTTTTATCTGAGGCACTAAAAATACTTTTGAAGTTATAATATCAATTAAGACTTTAAAAGGTGAAAAGAGTCCCCTTCTTCCCTATCCAGTTCCATTCATTTCTTGATTTGAGTTGCCCATCAACTACAGGATAACCAGGAATAATGCATGTGGTATGCATTAGGGTTGGCCCTGTACCTTCTCTAGAATGAGAAATTTGACTCTGCTTCCCTGCGTCAAAGAAGATTGCAAAGAATCTGCTGTCATTCTGGAGCCTTTGCTTTTATTCTGCTCAGCCCTCTGGCCAGCAAGCCAGGACTTTGCCCCTTCTCTTTCCATAGGAATCATGTTGGATTGGTAGCTGTATCAAGTCTCATGGCCCTCTCCTATATACACAAACACTTCCTAGCAAGATCTATTGGTTAGCTAGATATGGGTCTTTGACAATTCTTTTTAATGCTGCCAGATAACCATAAAAAGACATGACATTTGTTGCAACTGATACCCAATGTTTCTTTTTTCTTTTTTCTTTTTTTTATTATCCCATTAAAGTTAAGGTCTGGTAGTATTCTGTTTCCCACTACTTTAAGTCCTAGACATTCTATACTTGTTATGCCTCAAGCAAAAGAGGTTCTGAACCTTCCCTTCTTGTTCCCTACCAGAGACCTCTTTCAGCAGGTTTGTCAGATCTGGGGTCTTTTCCAGTCATTTGGCTTTATCAGTGCTTAATATGAAGTAAGCTTTTTACTTCCACAGAACATAAGTCACTACAATGACCTCTTTTTCTCCTGTGTTAATATACTGTGTGGCATAGAACAGCAGGCTCATGAATGACCAGTTCCTTTTTTATCTGGTCCCAGGGGTATTAACATTTCTTTTTTGAACAGAGAAATTATTTAAGATTGGATATGATCTCCTTCAGGTCTTGGGATTGGGGGCACTTGAAAGAGTAGTAAACCTTCTTCTTCATCCCCTGCCACAAGAAAATGTTCCCTTGTTTATCAATGTCTTTTCCTGCCCTATCCCCAAGAGCTTGCACTACAATATTTGTTTGAGAAGCCCCATTTGCACAGGTTTTCATTAACTCAAAATGCTTTACTTCCTTTTCTTTGAGAAAGGATTGAGATACACCCTTGCTGTGCCTCCTTCTTTCCTCAAAACTCCTGCCTGTGTTTGTGTGGATCCCCAAACTCCAGAACCATGCTGTTGAGATAGACACACCGCAAACCCCTGAGTGACTATCAAGTCATGATTCAGACTTCAGGGTTTGCTGTATAAAATAAAAAATAAATGTTTTATTAATAGTGAAGATTAAATAAATAAATAAAAATTTTAAAAAAAAATGGCCAATATTCTTAAATGGGAAAGCCTCCTATCAAAGAAACTCAAGAGTAGGTCATTCTTTAGTAATTTATTTTGCATGCATTAAATCACAACACTTAGAACAGTTCCTCCATGCTGAAAATGTTCAGAAAAAGGGATGCACTGAGATAATTATGAAGATTCAAATCCCAAGAATCTGCTAGAGGTTTTAGTGAAGTAAACAATGATTAGCCTAAAAGTTTTGGGAAAATATCAGATATTAACATAGACAATTAATGCTGTGTGTCTGATCTAGTTGCTGTGTTTTGTAGAATGACCAGTTATAATTTACTTTCCTGTTCACTCAGTTTTTAAAAAACTCATATCTAACTACAACCATGTTTAGCCTCTCCAGCAAAATTTTAACTGGATCTGCTGGTCAGAACTTTCAATAGAGTTACATACATGTAAATTCTGTGAATTTAAATGATTAATAATGTGTAGAAAACAGGTTTAAGTTGACTGTAGAAAATAATTTCACCAATGATATTAAAAAGGACTGGTGTGGGAAAACTCCATATTATGGTTTCTAGTGGTTTGCATACACATTGCCTCCTGAATCAAGAGAAAAACCTAAGAATCATATCATATAAAAATGTCATTATAAAGAACTTAATGTACTAAGAGGGAAATACAGAGGCTGTATGTTTTGGAATTAAGTTACTCTATCCCTCCTGATCTACAAACTTTAGTGTCACTTTTACTTTATAAGTTATATTTATATTGAGGCCTTGGAGTATTAAACTGCTTTTCCTGAATGTCTAGTTGCTTTTTTAAAAAAAATCTTTCTGTTGGTTCATTGACAGCTCATCAACCAACAAATCTCAGTAGTGACAAACTTTAATGATTGAAGCACATATCTTGATTCCTCTTAGAATCACAATGTATTTCTGATTCAATATTGACTTTTCCATTATTAGCTTATCCCCTCTCTTACTGCCTCCTTTCATCCATCAAGATAAACTACATTCCAGGACTCTAATCATTTGAACTGAGAAAGGAAAACACAAAATAAAATAAAGTAATATTAGTTTACTGTAAACCTGATAACATTTAGTTTAACTTGCAGCATGATTTACATCTTATTATGTACAACAATAAATTATAATTTTCCAAATTGTTAATAAATTCTTGAAAATTGAAATTATTTCTTATTTGATTAACAACCAAAGATGTGTTCAGTTTTACTGAGATATGCTTCAAAATATCAAGCTTGAAAGCAATCTCTGTAATAAAATATTCTATCGCCAATATCATTTAGTGATGATATTTTGAAGATCAAACTAAGCTTACATTTTAAAGTACTATTATTCTTTGATTGATAGAATAGTGCATTACTGTATATCATGACATATATCAGAACCTTTTTTTTTCTTTTTGTGACTACCAAGGGCCTCATTCCTAGCAAGGCAAGCACTCTGCCACAAAGATACACTCTCAGCCCTTCATGTCAGTTAAGAAAAATACAAATTTCATTAAACAATTATTTCATGTATTCATCATATTGTGTTTTTTTCTAACATTCCAAATTGTAAAATAATAGACCATGAAAGGAGCAGTCACTAAAGCTTTGCTTGTGCCCAACAGCACATTGTCACTCTTGCCAAATGGATCTGGTTACTGACTCTTCTGAATGATCAGATGACTAGGAAAACATTGAGCTCTCCATGGGGAGCAATGCCTCAAGAACATATTATTATTCTATTGGTTCATACTAGAGTTTGGATCTTAAGTGCCTCCCAAGGGCCCACGTAGTAAAGGTGTGGTCTCCAGTGTGACACTATTGGGAAGAACTGGAAACTTATGAGGTAAGGACTCTGGGGAGGCCTTTCAATCATTAGGGTTATGTCCTTGAAGGGAATTGAGAGAACACTCAGTCTTTTTTTCTTTCTCATTGTCTTCCCAGCCAGGAGGGAATTGTTTTGCTCAGGCATGCACTCCTACCACACAGGCCCATAGCAATGGGACAAATTAATTATGGACTGAAATCTTCAAAACTGTGAAAGAAACATTCTCTTTTATTAAGTGGATTTGTTGAATATTTGTAATAACAATGGAAAACTGATTAACTTAATTGATAATCAATTACACACATTCATTAATTTATATTTCTATAGGTGAAGCATCAGCTGGGTCCTCTGAGTAGGGTCTCACAGGGCAAAATTACAAGTATCAGCCAGACTAATGCTTATTTGGAAACTGGAAGGGGAGGATCCAAGTCTAGAGGATTATACTTCTACAATCATGCAAGTTGTGAGCAGAACTCAGTTTCATGTTATTATAGGAAGCTAATCTTTTCTTGGTTGGCTAAAAGAGTTGTTTTCAGCCCCTAGAGGCTGCTCTGAGGGGTCTTACAAATATCCCCTCCATTTTCAAAGCCAGGTAGAATATGCTGAAATCTTCTCAAAATTCAAGTGTCTCTGACCCAACATTCCACAATTCTCAGGAGTAATTTTTCTGCTTTCAAAGAACTCATATTATTCCACTAGGTCTACCTGTATAATCTTCCTTATGATTTACTCAAAGTCAACTGACATCCATGCAAGTTAAGGATGTACAGGTGGTGACGGTATAGTACTTAGTTAACTCTGCAAAATTTCCTTTTCCATATAATGTAAAAAGGTCATGGGAAGGATATCTCATGATATTCATGGTCATGGGAATTACGGTAAGACATAATGGGGATCAATCTGAGAACTCTTGCTACCACAGAGAATAACCAACCCCTTGTAAGAAACAGTTTCTATCATACCTCTTCCACTCTGGAAAGAGCAGCTATTTCTGATCACCACTAACAGGCATTTGATGTGCAATGTCTTTTTTCTGACTGTGACACTTCAGCTAGTATAATTATTCAAGGGCTGAAAGAGTGTGTAATTTATTAACGTCAGATCACTAATTATACCATCTACAACTAACAAACCAGTTTTATGGCCAATAAAGTATGGCAACAGATATATGATTATGGTTTCACCATTAAAATTTATCACATGCTATGTACTGAACGTTTGTGCCTAATATCCAAATTCATACATGGAAGTCTTAACTCTCAATGTAATGATATTTGGTTACGTGTCTTTTGGAAATAATTAGGTCCTAATGAGAATTATATAATATATATAATATGATCATTGAGGTAAGTAGCATTATTATTATATTTTATAGTACAATAGATGTAATAAACATGTATTGATAAAATAGTGATTGAGCTACCAAATGGTAACATTATTAATAACAACAAAAATATAAATAGTAATTAGTATTTAATATGAATGAGACATTGAAGAAGTAAAATTTTCAACATGCAGTCATAACCCATATATCTACTGTATGAAATTTTGCTAATAAATTTTAGGTTAAACACTTTAATTGAAATTCAGTTGTTCCTCAAGATATTTTGGTTGAAAAATTATGTATTTAAAAATTAGCATGCTCTATTTTTCTCTGTGTTTTATCTAGGTTATTTTGATGAGATGGGGGCCAGATTTTCAGGCTTTCAAATATTTTAAAGATGTTTTTATTTTTCTTTGTTTTATGTAAATATTCTTTTATAATTGAAAAGGAGGAGTTTCTCCTTTAGCATGTTTATATGTCTATTGCATATTACTAAATTAGTAGTAAACTAACACTAGCAGTGATATGGGACTATAGCAAAACTCAGTCTGTAAAGTAACATAAACCAACATAATTCAGTTTTTTTCCTAATCTTCCCAGGGAAAACTCACAATTTCCTCCATTAGATGACTGTTTTCATGTATTTTGCAAGAGGGTTTTTTTTTTAATAGTTTTCATGCTATTTATTTATTTATTTATTTATTTATTTATTTTAGACTAGGGTCTAAGCCCAGGGGTGCTCTACTACTGAGCTATAATTTCAACCCTTTTAAGTTTTATTTTGAAACAGGATCTCTCTAAGTTGCCAGACTAGCCTTTAACTTGAAATTCTCCTGCATTACCCTTCGAAATAGCTGAAATTACAGGTGTGTGCCACCATGCCAGATATATTTTTCAAATTCTTTGTATTCTATGCCCTGGCAAAGAAGAAGGCCTATCTTATTAGAACTATGGGAAAAAGTCTGAATAAATAGAATGAGTGAGCATTTTTGGTAAGTGCAGATATTTTTGTTCCTTACATTTAGCTTTTAATTAGACACTTGCCCTTTGTACTTCTGCTTTCTAGTCTGCATTGATCAGATGTGTTTTGCTCAAGAAGAGTTCTATATGGACACATTATAGGGCAGAATTGGAAAAAAATAAAAAAAACAGACCTTTCACAAAATCCTAGCTGAGGATTGAATCGCTGCTCAAGACACCAATCTGCTGAACCTTTCCAGGCAAGCTGTTTAGATATTTCAGTTCCTCCTTTTCTTACCTATAAAATGTGAAAATAAGAATTCTACTTTCTATACAAAGTATACAATCAGAGATATGTAAAAATGTGCTCTACAAGTATAATAAGAAATAAGAAATAAGAAATGTAATACATTCTGCTGTCATTTCTAACAACTTAGAATAAAATAAAATAAAAAAATTCTACTTTCTAAAGGTGTTTAGACAAGTTCCCGATACATAGTAAGTATTCCTCAAACGTTAGTTTTCATTGTCCTTATTACTGTTATTAAATGAAAAATTAATGAAGTATAAATAAGATCAATTGAACAAACATCAAAAAGATGATGTCTCTTAACTACCAATTTCTTGGGCCATTGGTTTTTAAAATAAAGAGTAAATCAGCCATATTCAACCCAAAACAAAAGTTGTACCTTTATAGCAATGATAAAATTTCCAATACCTGGATGCTACTTTAGGATATCAGATGGTTTTTAAAAGCAATCTGTGTCCCTCGATATCACTTAGTGGAATTCTTAATAAGTTGCTTTTTCATGCTGTTACTTATTAGTTTTGGAGCTGAGAGAATAACTCCATAATTCCAAATACAAAGATTTAAATATATGTTCTCTAAGAATTCAAATGAAATTAATATTTGGAAGCACTCAGCAGTGAATTCATACTGAGAGTTCACTATTTGTTCCAATAATATCAGTTTGGGGTCATTTTCTAATTTTCAACATATGTAAGTAGGGAAAAAAAACTGGTTTATGTACATACATTAACTTTATTGCATTGTACTGTGATATCCACAGGGGTAAGAAAAACATTTCAAATACTTCATTTAAATAAAATCAAATGCAAAAGTTTGGTTTCTTTGAATACATTTGGCCTAAAGGTTCTTGAAATGTTTATACGAAGCCATTAGCAAGATAACAAGTGGAAAGAGCAATATTGTAGCTGCTGTTGTTAATACCAGCGTTTCAAGAAATAAATGTCCTCCAATTCAAAATATTTCCAATTCCTTATAAATATTCATATTACTGCTTCCTATGAATATTTATGGGCGCACACTTCTAACAATATTTATTAAAACAATCAAGTAAACATTCAGTTCAAAATTTCCAACTTAAAATGTAGAAATATACCTCAATGTGAGACAAATATCTGTCTAATGTATATGATAGGATGCTGCAAGTGTGAATGTTTATGTTTGCTTAAATTTAATATTATCTCTTCCAAATAATAACCCAAAGAACATGTAGCCTTGGTAAAATTTCTACTAAGTTAAACTTTTGTTCTTTATCCAATAAAAATCAAGCATTGTGTTTGATTCTCACATTACAAATGTGAAGCACATCTATATCTATCTATCAATTTACCAATTGTGGGCACAATAATTATCTCATTGTGGTAAATTTCCACTGTGTGGTTTTTAGCTGAATGTTTCTTTGGCTCTTAATGAACACTGTCTAGAAAGATAAATGATAGATAGATAGATAAAAAGACACAGATTTCCTTCTTTTAAGAAACTAGGGAAGTTTTAGAAAAGTGGTGAGAAAGTTAGTGGTGATGAAATTGTTTTTCATATACGATTGTTCAAACACTGAAGGGGTGGGAGGGAAGGAGAGAAGAAAGGAGAGAGAGAGAGAGCAAGACAAACAGGATAGTAATTTCTCCCTACAACTATGGATTACCAAAAGGTGAAATTCAAGTAAGTGTGGTTTCACTTCTTATGTATAATTTTTGGCAATTGTTAGACTTTTGAAGTCCCCCTATTGTCTTACTAACTCTCTGAAGGTACAGTATGAATTACCTGGCTTCCATTCTTCTGACTTTTCTGATTTTCATCCACCACATTGGTGCTGTCTCTAGGCACAGCTAGTGCAGTGGGCGCTATGGAAGTACTTTGCATAGGGTATGATCATTTTTAGTAAAAGTGGCTGTTAATGATATTATGAGGAGTTTGAAGTGTGTAGTATTTTCAATTTAGAAATACATAATTCTTCCAAAGCCAAATTTTCCAAAATGATCATCCCATCTCTAGCCATGCTGTGTTGGGTGTTGAGAATGACAGAAAGAACGTGACCACGTGCAAACGTACTACTTCCTTCACTAGAAAATAATATTTGAGCACCTACTATGTTCCAGTCATTGTTCTCAGAGCAAATGTGTCACTGATCAAACCAGAAAACTTTATTTTTCCCTGCTGTTCACACTCCAGAATATTCAAATATTTTATTTTGAGGCAACATGAAAAAGTCTAAATATAAAACTTTGAACAAAAATTATAAATGCTTTTCTTTGAGGGTATAATAAGGAACAAAGAGTATTTAAAAAGACCATTCAGTAAACAACCATTCTTCAAAAGAGAAACACATACAGAAAGCATGAGTTGGTATTTCTCAAAACCAGAAAATAAATACATCAGATTCCATGGTAGAATAATTTTAGAAAATTCTCCACCTCTTTATCCCCCTTATTAATTTAAAACACACATTAGCAGATTAGTCTCAGGTATGCTACAGTGAAAAAACTATTGCACTTGGTTAAATCCTTGTTTGTCAAACTTGGAATCCCTGTAAAAATTGTTCTCCACTGACCATTTCTCTTATGGAATTAATACTACATGGAATGTTTTTGAGGTTGTTTTATTTAATATGTCAACATGAGTTCACCTAAATAATAAAATCAAGATACACCTGCAAAAGTCGTGGTATATGAACTGTAGAAAAAAAATGAGTAGAGATGTAATATATTTTCTAATAGCAGTTTACAGTATTTTTTTTCCTTCCCAGTGATATCTAAGTTCACCAGCATCAAGAAAGAAGTAGGATACTGAAAACTATATAACACAAAGTAATCGAAGGTATGTTAAATTTTATTACAATACATATTACTTGAAATGTCACTATTTTTTTTTTCTTTTTTGCATGGTTTTTCCTTGTTATCGTACCTTAGGAATAAAAATAAGTAAACTATTGAAGTCAGTAATGTCTGTTCTATAAGTTATTTACACTGAGACAAAAATACCTTGAGAAGTTCTGGAAACCTAACTCTATCTAGGAGGCATTCATATAAAATATTCTGATGCTTATTTATTTATTTATTTTATTTATTTATTTATTTTGCAGGGGAGGGGTACCAAGGATTGAACTCAGGGGCATTGGACCACTGAGTCACGTCCTCAGCCCTATTTTGTACTTTATTTAGAGACAAGGTCTCACTGAATTGCTTAGCACTTCACCATTGTTGAGGCAAGCTTTGGACTCACTATTCTCTATTGCCTGAGCCTCTGGAGCCACTGGGATTACAGGCATGCACCACAATCCTGGCTCTGATGCTTTTATTTTTAACACTCAGAGTCTATTCACTGGAAGAGTCCATAGTTCTGTAGAATTGTAAAACCTACTTTGAGGGCTACAACCAAACTATGAACTTGAGTTTTGAACAAATAAATAAACCCAGGTCCAGTAGTTTAATCCATTCAAGGTTATTTATGATGAATAAATGTTGTCGCCTGAACATGTATCTATGGTCACATGAATAAATCGCAATTTTTCAAAACTTGGCTCATGAGTAATATCTATCTGCCACAAATGATTGGGCATTAATCTTTTAGGGTTAACGCCGAAATGAGGATTGGGCAAATGTGTCATACAAGATTTACAATTTTTTACAATTGTTTTGGCTTGCTCTTTTGTGATTTTAAACCTACGTTGCAAGGTGGTGCTGTTGACATGAAACTGGGAATGAAATAAAGTAGCTTGTTGTAGCGCTGAAAGTATAAATACTGTTTTTGTAAGTTCATCAGCCTTTTGATTACCTTCATGGAGGGGACCAGGCAAATTAGTATGTGCTCTAATATGGCCTACGAATAGAGGTGTTTTTTTTTGCCCACAAAAGTTTTTGTATTTGATAAAACAATTTAAAGGCTGGAGTATGAGGTGTTATTGGTCTTGTTAACTCTAATTTTGGGACGGCTTGTACAATATAGTGGCTATCTGAAAAAATGTTTACGGGCTGGTCTCTAAAATTTTCTAGAGCTCTTACTACAGCTTCCAATTTCACTAGTTGAGCTGATTTGTGTGTAGTTATGTAAGTCATATTTTTTTTTTTTAGTGACTACTGTAGCAGTACCATTTGAGGACCCATCTGTAAATACATTAAATGCCTTAGGAATAGGAATAGGTTGATTTTTTATTACCTGTGGAAATATAATAGGATGATTAATACAAAAAGATAATATAGGGGACTTAGGAAGATGATTATCAAAATTTGTAGAAGTAGAGCATTTAGCTATAGCCCAATCATTATCATTGAAGCATAAGTATTTAATTTGTGATGATGAATAGGGAGTAATAATAGTAGCAGGGTGAATGTCAAATATTTTAGTAGAAGTCTTAAGTCTTTGAAGAATAAGTTTAGCCACCATGGAGGTATAAGATTTAATTATACTTTTAGGAGAGACGGGCAAATGTATCTATAATAAAGGCCCTTGTTGTCAAAATACTCTTGTGGGTATATATTGTGAAGAAATAATAATCAACATCAGCGGTTGAGTTAAATCAAATCTATCACAATGAGCTCCTTTAATGGCTTTTTCTATTAACTTTAAAGCTTTCCTAGCATCAGGAGTCAATGTTCGCGGTGAAGATGGATCAGGGTCTCCGCGAAGGATGTCAAATAAAGGTTTTAGTTGGCCAGTAGTGAGATTTAGTGTAGGGCGAAGCCAATTAATGTCTCCCAGTAGTTTTTGGAAATCATTGAGGGTGGTCAAATGTTCTTTATTTATTAGAATTTTTTGGGGTCTAACAAAAGTATCTATGATTTTAAATCTTAAATATAATATGGGAGATCTGGTTTGAACTTTTTCTTCTGCTATATATAATCTATATTCTTTTAAATTTTTTACCACATCACTGAATATATTAAATAAGATTTTTTGATTAGGGTGGACCAATAAAATATCATCCATGTAATGTAGACACATGAGGTTTGGATATTTATTTTTAATGGGTTGGATAGCCTTGTCCACATATATTTGGCATATGGTGGGGCTATTAGCCATTCCCTGTGGTAAAACCTTCCATTGATATTTCTTATCAGGGCCATTATTGTTCATAGAAGGAACGGAAAAAGCAAACCTGGGGGCATCTAGAGGATGTAGGGGAATAGAAAAGAAGCAATCTTTTATATCAAGAGTAATAAGATGGAAATTTTTTGGAATAGTTACAGGACTAGGAAGTCCAGGTTGAGTAGGCCCCATAACTTGCATGGTTTTATTGATTTGTCTAAGATCATGTAACAATCGCCATTTTTCTGACTTTTTCTTGATCACAAATATGGGGGAATTCCAGGGAGAGGTGGAAGGTTCTATATGACCTGCTTTTAATTGTTCTTGAACTAATTGGTGGGCTGCTTGTAATTTCTCTTTAGATAGGGGCCACTGAGGGACCCACACTGGCTTATCAGAAAGCCATGGTATTTTCAAAATTATTTTCTCAGTGGCCCCGAAAAAAAAATATATTTTTCCTTTATGACAATGATTACTTTTAGGGTTAAGATTACTCTGTACTTTTTGATAATGAGTTCTTTTATGGTTAAGATTACCCTGTAGGTTTTCACATTTAACATCTGTAGGCTTGGTTGCAAGGTGTACTTCCATTTGTTGTAAAATATCTCTTCCCTATAAAGTAACCAGTAGATTAGGTAAAACATAAGGCTGAAATGTTTCTTTATGGCCTTCATCATCCTCCCATTTTAAAATTACTGCACTTTTATCTGGGAGGTTATTATATCTCAAGCCTCTTAAACTGGTTGAAGCTTTTTGCAGAGGCCAGTGCTTGGGCCATTGGCGTAAATTAATAATGGAAGAGTCAGCTCCAGTATCTATTAAATAAAAATTACATTTCCAAAAAGGATCTGATGACTTCAGATGGACTGAAGGTGTATTGTCAATTCTAACTACCACATTAAGCTTTTCATAGATCACAGAAGGTTTTCATAGCCAGGAATAGTAAATAACTACATAATATCTATTTAGAATGCCCTTCACCATTGCATCCTCTAAGACACTTGAATACTAATCAGGAAAGCAAGTGATTATAGCAAAATTAGCTTTGATTAAGCTTAATGTTTTCTCCTATTTGTCTTAACTTCAGAGAAGATATTAATTGATATCAATCGACTAGGGTATTTTTTACTAAGTCATTCATATTAAAAAATGAATTCATGTCTAGCTGATTTAAGGCCAGAGACAGACAGGTCTTAAAGACTCTAGGCCACATTTTATAGTTAGTATGGTTTTAAAGTGAGTCAGAAGCAAAGCAGGGCATGTAATATGGAAAGTAGGTACAAGTCTTACCTCAATAAATAGTAAATGTAAATAGAGTAATGCAAAAAAAATTAAGAAAAATGTTAAAACTGAATAAAACCCTTTATTCTTTAATGAAAAAGAACAACACACAAAATGTATATCCTCCTGGTTATACTGGAAATTTTAATGATGTAGTATTATTTGTTAAATATTAGTTATTGTTATGTAGAAAACATAAGAACTGGAAAGAAGTAAAAGGTTAAATTAAAGAAATTTTGGCAAACAATTCATGTTGTATTTTACTTGCATTTATTAATTTGAGAAATAATCATTTCAACAAACATCTATAGACATGTTAAGCAACATATCAGATTGAACATAATAGTTTTACCTCTCACTCCTCTGTCATCTTTCACAGAAATAAATGATTTTAAAATAATGGAGAAACTGGCATGGAAATGGAAAACCTAGAGAGTTATTGGTCTGGGTACACTTTTGATGAAAAAAGGCTGATACGAGCACTGATGGGCCGTGGTCCCCTTTCACTTTAATCTGCTCTGCTCCCTGGCTACCACCCAAAATAATCATGGCTCTCTGTTTTGCCTTTGTTAGCATTCATTGGATGGAGCTACATTTTTTCCCCCTCTCTGTGTGGTGTTTGACCAGAATAGATTATTGTCTAAAAGTTTTCTGTCTGCTAGCGCTACTTCTTTCCTGTTTTTTTTTAGCTTCAGACAGCATTCTCCCCCTCTGAGCTATATTTGTATGCCCAGTGACAAAACTCTTGATATGCAATGCAATTAAAGCTTTACAATACTTCAAAATAAAGCTTAGTTTGACGTGCTAAATGGATATATCATCATCCATGATGATTTCTACCCTCGTCAGATTGTAAGAAAGCAACCAACACTCTCCTTGACCCTAGCCAGGCTGGTATGAGCAGACCAAGCAGGGAGCCAGAACTCCCCACTGTCTGCCTGGGGTAGTAACAGTCTCTCCTGTGGAGTCAGTGGAACCATGTGGGGTGCCTGGACTTCGAACCTCTCCCAGCAGTCATGAGGTATGCCTTCCAATTCCCACTGGAGTGCTATCAGGAAGGGCCTAGTAGAGAATAAGGATTGTCACAGTGTCCCAGCAGAAATGAGTACACCTCTGCAAGTGACAAGGGAGACCTTATGAGCAGCAATTAAAAAGACACTCATCCCTTTCCCAGTTAAGAGACTATAGAGGAGGAGGAGTGGAGAGCCAGATGACCACCTGTGCAAGAGCAATGAGAAGCCCCTTCTCAGAATGTGAACAGGGGCCAAGTGGAGATGGGACTTCCCCCTGCATCTGGCAGTACAGAAGAGATGGTATTCCCTTTTCCCTGCCAAATGTTTTCAAAGGCAAGCTGAAAAGGAAGGTATATAAAAGATTCAGAGCATTAAGACATAATGTCCAAATTATCCAGTTTTAATTAACAGTTACTTGCCAAGAACCAGAAATATCTCAAAATGAATGCAAAGAGACAAGGTACCAGCATTGAAATGACAGAGACAGACGCTAGCATTCTAAAGCAAGCACCATGTAAGTGTTTCGACAAGTAATTTGGGACATGTTTGAAAGAAATGGAACAAAATGATCTCAGCAAAAAATCAAAACTCCAGTAAATGAATAGATGATATAAACAGAAACCAAATGGAGATTTTGCAACTGAGAAATATGCCAACTCTGGTTGTTGGAATACCTATTTCAACCATGTTCAGAAAGTGGAAGATTCAACAAAGGAAACAATATCAATCAGATATATAAATTTAATACAGTTTGCATAAAGATCCAAGCACAATTTTTTGATACTTAAAAAGATTTATTTAAATTTTACATGGAAAACAAGGAACTAGTACAGTAGAGCAATTTTCTAAGAGAAAATTAAAGTGAGAAGAATCAGCCTATAGGACTATTATATAGCTACTGTAATCATGGCAGTGTGGTATAAGCAGAGGGGGCATCAACAGATTAATGGAAGAGACTAGAGAACCCAGAAATAGAACCAAATGGGTATGCACAAAGAAGAAATAAATATGGAAAAAAAAAACACAGAAAAGATGGCAACATTATTATAATTAAGAAACTGCAGATTAAAACCACAATGAGCTATCAGTACATCCCTATCAGAATAACTAAAATAAGACATACCATAATACTAAATATTGGAAGTTTCAGAGAAACTGGATTATTGATGCATCACTGTTTGGAAGATAAAAACATAAAATTGCTTTTCCAAATAGTTTAATGATTTCTTAAAAACTAAACATTCTACTACTATGCCACTCAATAATTACCCTTTGGGGCATTTATAGTATCAAAATGAAAAATATATATATAAAACTGTACATAAATATTTCTAGCAGCTTTATTTGCAGTAGTTCATCCTGGAAACACTGCAATATCTTTCAACAGTGTTTAATTGTTAGACAAAATGGTACAGGCACACCACGGCATCTTAGTTATCAATAAAAAGATACAAACTATTAATACAATAGTCTGAATAAAAAAATTGCAACATGTTCATACTGTCAGGACCTATGGTGAATACCTGTAATCCTAGTGACTGGGGAGGCTGAGGCAGGAGGATTGCAAGTTTAAGGTCAGACTCAACAACTTAGAGAGGCCCTAAGAAACTTAGTGAGACCCTGTCTTAAAATATGAAATAAAAAGGCCTGGGGATGTGGCTCAATGGTTAAGCTCCCCTGGGATCAATTTATGGTACCATACACATACACACACACACACACACACACACACACACAAATCATACTTTTTATACCATTTATATAAGTTTTTTAAAGTGCAAAATTGTAGAAGTGAAGAAAAAAATTCGTGGTGCAAGGGGTTCATGCAGAGTTAGAAGTGAGAAGAAAGTAGGTGTACCTATGAAAAGATAATAGGATGGAGCCGTTAGTGAGGGAATTCTGTACCAAATCAGTATACTGAATGTGACACTGTACTACAAGCTTGCAAGGTGTTGTCATTGTATAAAACTGGGAAACATACATGTATACTGAATCTTTTTGTAGTCCTTCTTACAACTCCACGGAAATATTCAATTATTTCAAACTAAAAGTTCAATTAAAAATTAAATAGAAAAGCAATGTTAGAAGTGCCAAAATTAAAGATTGAAATAATGAATAGAAATATAAGCCATTATATATTAACAATGTACAAAAATCAGAGTTAAATCTTCTACAAATAGATAAAAAGAAAAAAGATAAAGAAGAAAAGTTACAGAAGAAATTCATAATTTTAGTAAAGAATTATAAACTTCAATGGTAAATAATGCCTTTTGACAAAACCTTATGTCTATCAAATTAACACTTGTTTTAAAGTGAGTCAGATGGGTATGGTGGCATGGGGACTCAGGCGTGAGGATCACTTGAGCCAACATTATCAAAACAAATCTGGGCAACATAGCAAGACCCCATCTCAATAAATGAATAGATAAATAAATAAAGTTAATCTACAGTGATTTAAAGAGTTTAGCAAATTCTTTAGGAGCAGATGTTTACAATTGTAGATATGCTTGAAATATTTTTACTCATACATATTAATTGATCATATTTGTATGGTATAGTATAAACTGCATGTATCATATGTTTATGATGAAATCAACATGACTAGCAAGTTTATCACCTCAAGTATTTATCATTTTTTAGTGTTAGGAACATTCAAAGTCCTCTCCTCTATCTGCTAGACAATAAATTTTTATTAACTGTAGTGAAACCAATGGTGCTATAGAACACTAAAACTTGTTTCAACTGTAATTTTATGCCCCTTAATCAATATATGTCTATCCCCCACTTTTCCTATCTATTCTACTCTCTACATCTATGAGATCAATACTATTTTGAAAGTAAGTTATCAAGATGTATGTATCAAAAGTTTTCAAAATAATTGTAACCATTATTTTGTAATCCTGTCATATTGTGAGAGTCATATGACATATGAAAACATACATTCACATAAAAATGTTCTCAAGTGTTTATAATAACACTAACATCCAAAAAGTGAGAGAAAAAGTGTCTACTGATGAATGAGTAAAAGTGATTTATACATACAATGTATTTTATTAGTCATTAAAAATAATTGAAATATTGACACATGCTATAATGAAAAGAAACTTGAAAACATTATGCTAAGTGGAAGAAGCCAGTCACAATGTTAAAAGTGACAAATCTATAGAGATTGTTAAATCTCTGGCACACATTGCTAAATTACTTTCACTTTTATCTATGGAATGAAACATTAAACAGAATTTTTAAAACACTGAAAATTTCTAGTAATAGGTAAAAATTCACATGATGTGTTAAAATATACATAAAAGTATATTTCTTATATGAGCTATGCTACCTTAGATACTTCTTTTATGTATGCACTTAAAGAGAACGAATTATACATTTGATAACTCTAAGAGTAATTTTATTTTAGCATAGCATAGGGATCACTCTTTTTTGCTTCGTTTTCAGTTTTTGTTTGTAGGTCCCACTGCATCTTATAAATATCTGCAATCCACATATAGTGCTTTTTAAATTTTTTGTTTTAAAGGTGTTTATTTTAAAACAATTTTTGAATACAATAGCAGAGCTGCACTGCTAAGTGTGAAAAAAAATCAATATTATTTTAATAAGAATTTCGACAGAATGCCTAGAATTTAGTTTTCTAATCTAGAAAATGGAAATCATAAAAATATATCACAAAGTATTTGCAAGAAAAAGCAATATATGTGAAAAACTCTTGATTACACTCAGAGTACCACAGGACCAGACAAAAGTAACATACAAACTGAAAGTTCTTCTGAGTAGAGATAAATACAGGAGAAAAACATTCACATAAAATGGCATTCTTTCTCATTCATCACTGATGTAAAACAAAAGAATCATCAAAATAAAAGACCGTACTTGGAGTTGGTTGTACACTGAATATATTCTTCTACACAAAGGATCAGAATTCCTTCAAAAATTCTGGCCAGGTTTTTTTGAGGTTTTGTTGAGTCAACATTTTCCAAAGAGAGGCCTAGAAAAAAACTGACAGCAATTATAAGGCAATGTCACTGTCATGGAAATTAGTTCCATATGATGTGTGTTGACCCCAAATTTCCTATAATGAGCATGACGCAGACTGAAGGGATGAAATGACAAACTCACCCACACATAACATTTTCTTCATTTCTTAGTGAGCTTTACATATTTCTGTAATCCAGATGCAAATCTTACATTTCTATTATATTAATGTGGAATAAAAGACTCCAAGAAAATGTGTGCTTTGATGTGAACAGGTTAGTAGAAGATGAATCTGAGATGGCAGAATTAACTGCTATGACCACTGGACTGTGACGTGAGAGTTTTAACTCAAACAAGGTGTTTTCCCCTATAACCCTTGAATTTCCATAAAGCTGCTAGTTTTACTTCTTTTCTGGAGCTTTTTAGAAGCATTAACTTTGACAAGGGATTAGTATTCGGGAATGAAAATTTGGAAAAAAATCAACTGAGAGGTGGAAATACATGGTATGATCTCAAATGAAGACCATTTTAGAATAAGATAGCGTAGTAGATAAAATGTGCACCCAAAATTTTTCCTATAATGAAACAGACATCATTTCCCCAGTTCTTCAGCACACTCTGCCCTTTTGACTAGCTATGACCAATAGACTATCAGAAAATATTGTATAACTTTTGACTCTAAGACTTAAGAGTTCTTATAACTTCGCTCATGCCTTCTCAGAGCATCACTGCCTGTGCAGAAAATCAGAATAAGCTCATTCAAGGTGAGAAATCTCATGGAGAAAGTGGCTCAGCTATCATAGCCTTACCCACCATTGGAGCTCAGGCCCCAGATGACTAGACACATAGTGACAAAAAGCCTGGGTGATCCCAGCTGTGATGTGTGGAGCACAAATGAGCTGCCCTGGCTGAACAGTGCCCTCTTTACCAACCCACAGAATCCTGAACAAATGAGGAGCTCTTATTGAAGCTGCTAAGTTTGGGGGGGGTGTACTGTTATACAGCAACATACAGCTATGGCTGATAATGAAAGCATTTAGGCTATCATAACATCATCGTCATTGCAATCTTTCTATTGGAAATAAATCTGCTCTCATTAGCGGACAGGTTGATGACCTATTAATAATGAAGTTTCATTATTCCTGAGTGAATCTGAATTTTAACAAAAGCTCAGCTGGGTCATGAATTATATATGATGCTAACACACAGTATTTACATGTATACTATCTTGTAGCCATTAAATAATACTCATGAAAATAGTTTGTGATAAGGAGGAAGTATGCCATTATCTAAGAAAAAGAAAAGCATATACTCTGTGGAAAGTTAAAATCAGCAACTCTATGCTTAGATTCTCAACCATAAATATGCATTTAATGAAATAACTCATAAACAACTATGTATTTTTGTAAATTCAAAGATCAGAAGCCTATAGTTATCACCTGATTCTTTTTTATTATATAGCTATTTCATTGTTTCTCCAAGTAAAAATGGCTGGCATTTCTGTGAAAAAAAATTATAACTTTGAAAACATTTCTAAAGAATTACAGCTTCATATTATCCTGAAGTTTGTCTACATGATCAAATTAAGATTGAACTACATTCTAAAAAAAATAATATCACAACTTTTCTGTATATGCAGAGATCAGGGTTGTTAATCTTGAAACAAACATAAGGCCAATACAACTCTGAAGAAATAGATTGATTAAATGATTAAATTTGTCTCTATTTCCAGTCAATTTTCCATTTATTCATTTTCAGAAATAATTATTATAATGAAAAGTATCAATGGTATAAGAAAAAAATAATATGGCCATAATACATAAGGAGAAATATCAACAATTCTATAAAAAAATGACAATCAAATGAATTTTTATAACATAAAGATCAATTTCAAAAAATACAATGGGGAAGAAAATGTCCTATTTTTGTGTATATACCAACTCTGTCTATCACCTGTGATACACACAGAGGGAGAAGACATTGGTGAGTGACTGAGGAAAGTAAAATAAAATGAGGAGAAGGGAGATGGTTGACCAGAATTTGGCAGGAAATTTTCTGGTTACTGATGATTACCATAACAAGGAATAAACCACTTCCTTTGAGAAACTAAATCTGATACAGAAATGGAACATGTGAATGAAGAGAGGAAGAATATCACAAGAGAGCCTTATCATAAGCTGGACAATTCCCAGATATCACAGATTCTAATCAATGAGTGGTGACTTTGTTTAACACATAGACCCTAATGTCAGTATCAGTAATATTATAATTAAATATTGAAACATATACATCCAGTTTAAAATTGGAGTTAAAGCCTTGAAAAAAAATCAAATTGATCTGCAAGTTATTTAATTTCCAACCAAAAAAAAAAATTCCAGTAGATTTTTTAAGACTACACCTTAAACACTCAACCATACCATATTCATAACATGACATCGGATTAAAAAGTTACTAGACTTAAGAAGGAAAATGCAATTCATAGTCTGAAAAATGTATGTCCATAGAGAACCACAAGTGATAGAAGTGAAATAATTAGCAGATGTGACATTAAAATAGTTACTGTCATGCTCCACAAGTTCAAAGATATAAAAGAAAATATGAGCTTAATGAGAAAAGTATGAGAAGATATAAAAAGCAAAATCAGAAAATTCACAAGTTAGACACTAAAGAAGGAAAGATCAGTGAACCTGAAGATCTAACAACTGAATCTTTCTCATGTAGAACAAGGGCAAAAACTAAGGCACAGAAATTCTTAGCACCATAGGAAGCAGGATCAGTTGGACTAGCTTATGAATAATTGAAGTCTTAAAAGGAGAGAAAAAAGAAGGAAGGAAAATATATTTCAATATATGTTGACATTAATTCTTCTAATTTTCTGAACATTATGAATGCATTCATCAGGAAGTTCAGTGAACCCAAAGAAGAATATACACAAAGAAAACCATGTCAAGAAAAATTATCATAATATTTATGAAGCTCAGTGATGAATAAAATCTCAGAATAACAGCAAGGAAAAAATGAATTATTACATGAAAAGAATAATAATGACTTCAGAGTTCATATCATTCATATCAGAAACTTAGTTAGTAAAAAAATGGAATACCTCTTTTAAATATTGAGTAAAAAATCTTCAATACCTATAGTTCTACACTCAGAAAAATAGTTTTTGAAAATGATGTGATTGGGCCCAGTTGCACATGTCTATAATCCCAGCAACTCAGGAGGCTAAGACGGGAGTCTGTGGCCAGTCTTAACAATTTAGATAGCCTCAAATGCAAACTAAAAAATAAAAAATAAAAAAGGGTTGGAGATATAGCTCAATGGTAAAGTATTCCTGGGTTCTATTCCCAGTATATATATATATCACATATATAGCATATATATATGTAGCATATATATATATATATATATATATATATATATATATATGCTACAAACATTGATGTGGCTGTCCCACTGTAGTATGCTGATTTTAAGTCCTTTAGGCACATGCCAAGGAGTGGGATAACTGGGTCAAATTGTGGTACCATTCCAAGTTTTCTGAGGAATCCCCATACTGCTTTCCAAAGTGGTTGCACCAATTTGCAGGCCCAACAGCAATGTGCAAGTGCAGCTTTTTCTCCACATTTTCACCAACATTTATTGTTACTTGTATTCTTGATAATTACCATTTTGACACGAGTGAGATGAAATCTGAGTGTAGTTTTAATTTGTGTTTCTCTAATTGCTTAGAACTGTTAAAGTTTTTCATATATTTGTTCACCATTTTTTATTTTCTCTTCTGTGAAGTGTCTGTTTAGTTCCTTAGCCCATTTATTGAATGGTTTATTTGTTTAAATGGTGTTAAGTTTTTTGAGTTCGTGTTTTTATATCTTTATTTTATTTATTTTTTAATGTGGTGCTGAGGATTGAACACAGTGCCTCACAAGTGCAAGGCAAGCACTCTAACACTGAGCTATAACCCCAGCCCCCTGAGTTCTTTATATATCTTGGATATTAATATTATATCTGAGGTATAGGTGGGAAAGATTTTTCTTCCATTCTGTAGAATTTCTCTTCACTTTATTGATTGTTTCCATTTATTGATTGTTGATTTGACTCCTTGTGCTTTCAGAGTTTTGTTGAGAAACTTGGTTTCTAAGATGACATGGTGAAGATTTGGGTCTAATCTTTCTTCTATTAGGTGTAGGGTTTCTGGTCTAATGCCATCCAGTTCAGTTCTGTTCAGAGTGAGAGATAGGGGTTAAATTTTATTCTGCTACATTTGGACTTCCAGTTTTCCCAACACCTTTTGTTGAAAAGGCTATATTTTCTCCAATGTATGTTTAAGGCCCCTTTGTCTAAGATAAGATCACTGTATTTATGTGGGTTTACCTCTGTGTCTTCTATTCTGTACCATTGACCTTCATGGCTGTATTGGAGCCAATACCACATTGTTTTTGTTACTATAATTCTGTAGTATAATTTAAGGTCTGGTATTGTGATGCCTCCAGGCTTACTTTTTATTTATTTATTTATTTATTTATTTTTTATTTATTTATTTATTTATTTATTTTTGTTGTTGGTGGAGAGGTACCAGGGATTGAACTTTGGAGCACTCTACCACTGAGCCACATCTCCATCCCTATTTTGTATTTTATTTAGAGACAGGGTCTCACTGAGTTGCTTAGTGCCTCACTTTTGCTGAGGCTAAGAATTGCTTTGGATATTCTGGACCTCTTATTTTTCCAAATGAATTTCATGATTGCTTTTTCTATTCCTTTGGAGAACATCATTGGAATTTTAATACAAAGTGTGTTAAATCTGAATAACATTTTTGGTTGTATGGCCACTTCTTAAATATTAATTCTGCCTATCAAAGAACATGAGAGATCTTTCCATCTTCTAAGGTCTTCTTCAATTTTTTCGCTAGCATTCTGTAATTTTGATTGAGAAGGTCTTTCATCTCTTTTGTTAGATTGAGTCCCGGGTATTTTCTTTTAAATAGGATAGTTTTCCTAATTGCTGTTTCAGCTGATTCATCATATGTGTATCAGAACATAATTGATTTATGGATGATAGTTTTATATCCTGCTACTTTGTTGAATTTGCTTGAGTTCTAAAAGTTTTCTCATGGAGTTTTTTGGTTTTTTCTAAATATAGGATCATGTTGTTGGCAAATAGAGATAGTTTGAGCTTTTCTTTTCGTATTCATATCCCTTTAATTTCTTTATTTTGCCTAATTGCCCTGACTAGAGTTTCAAGGACAATATTGAATAGAAGTGGTGAAAGACAGCCTCCCTATCTTTTTCTAGTTTTTAGAAAGAATGCTTTTAGTTTTTCTATATTTAGAATGATGTTGGCCTTTTGTTTAATGTAGATAGCCTTTACAATGTTGAGGTGTATTCCTATTAACCCTAGTTCTTAGTGGTTTGAACATAAATGGATACTGTATTTTGTCAAATGCTTTTTCTGCATCTATTGAGACAATTATGTGATTCTTGTCTTTAAGTCTATTGATATGGTAGACTACATATATTGATTTCCCTATATTGAACCACCCTTCCACCCCTGGAATTAACCCACTTGATCATTGTGCCCTAACTTTTAAATCATTTTTGGAAGCAGTTTGCCAGTATTTTAGTAAGAGTGTTTTCATCTATGTTCATCAGCAATATTGGTCTGAATTTTTCTTTCTTTGATGTGTCTTGTCTGTTTTTGGTATCAGGATGAGAATAGCTTCATAGAATGAGTTTGAAAGGGATCCCTCCTTTTGTATTTCATGAAATAGTTTGAGGAGGATTAGTGTTAGTTCTTCTTTGAAGGTCTGGTAAAATTCAGCTAAGAATCCAACCAGTCTTGAGTTTTTCTTTGTTGGTAGGCTTTTGATGACATCCTCAAATTCATTGCTTGCAATTGAACTGTTTACATTTTCTATGTCCTCCTAGTTCAATTTGGGTATGTAATATGTCTCTAGAAGTTTGTTGAATGTCTTCAAGATTTCCTATTTTATTGGAGTATAAGTTTTTAAAATACTTTCTCGTTATCCTCTGTATTTCAGTGGTGTCTGTGGTGATATTTCCTTTTGCATCAGAAGTTTTAGAAATTTGATTTTTTTTCTATCTTTTTCTTGGTTATCAATGGCTAAGGGTTCAACAAATTTATATATTTTTCCAAAGAACCAGCTTTTTGTTTCATTGATTTTTTTAAAAATTTTGTTTGTTTCAATTTTATTGACTTCAACTCTGATTTTAGTATTTCCTGTCTTCTGCTTTTAGTGCTAATTTGTTATTTAAAGTAAAGAACTTAAAATGAAGCAGACTGATATTTCACAGAATTTATCTCATCCCTGTAGACCCAGTCCTCTGAGATGTTATGCCTATGATCCTGAAGAAAGACAAGGAATTGTGGAGCCAGTGACCAAAAGAACCAATATAATTTTGCTTTTCTGGACATGAGATGCTTTTCAACTATGTGATGAAATCTTTGGCCTACCCTGTTCTCCCCTAAATGTTCTGTCATCCTGCTTTTTCTAGCTTGTTGTTTCAGGTTTTTGTTTTAAATTTTAAGAATAAAAGGACTTAAATAATCTTCCCACATTTCCTCCCTGGAGGCTTTGTACCCCTAGTCTTTGTTTCCTAATTTACAGATAGCGGTGACAGAACAATTAAATATTGTGAAGAAAAAAGTAACATGAGAGATCTTCTTAAAGGATATGTAAATAAATGTGAGGTATTAATTGTTCATACCCTGTGTGTTTTTTTTTTTTTTTACTTCTCTTCTTCGTTTTTTTCTATTTAATATCAATTCTGTAGTCCTTCTTTATTAATTTCTTTATATCTGTTCTTCTTATTCAGCAAACTTTGTTTTTGAATAATGTTAGCAAATAAAAAATGGCATAAAATCAAAAAATTAAATATTAAACTGTAAATCATTAAATAAAGGTAAGGTTTGAGTAATTGATATTCAACATTGATTTTCCTTTCCATTTATAATACAAATGCAATCCCAAAGGTTAGAAGGCTAAATATCGTCATTCTAAATTTTCTTAAATGTGATGCTTAGAAAAATCATATGACCTTTTTGTGTATTCATTTATGCCTTTACACACTGGATGACTCTTGTGTGACTTCAGGCCTGTCTAACTGCCAATGGTTAAAGATAATCTCTGACTGGGATGAGAAAGAGGAGCTCCTAATTTCAGAGAATGTCTTTCTGCGATGGTTTTAATTGCAACATAATCTATAATTGAGGAATTTAAAACAATAGCAAGTAGATTATTTCTCCAGGACACCTCTTATGACAACCACACCCCATTTTTAATTTTCATTCATAAAACACACAAAAAAGCATAAACCCCAAAATAAACAATGTCCAGAGATGTTATTCTCTATGGAAAATGACTTTATCTTATTTATAAATACCACTCCTTCAACCAAATGCTATATATTTGGGGAATTATTTTATTAGTTAGGTTTTGGTTAATATGCTCTAGTTCTTCTCAAAAAAAAGAAATAGTATTCAAAGATACCTATACTGATAAAGAAAATACATATTCTATATTGGAAAACCAGCTAACCTTCTTGACTGAAAAGAAGACCTCTATAAATCATTAAAGTCAACTACAACATCAAACAAAATATCTTCACTCTAGCTTTCTCATTGCATTTTCTCTCTTCCTTTTTACCAGTTTTTGTAAGATATATCTATAAAGGATAGGTACAAGTAATTGTGAATAAATAGTAACTATTCCTTTTTCATATTAGTATTTATTTATATGTGAAAATTTGAACAAGTCACACCATGTTTTAGCAGCTTCTCAATAACACTTATGGATAACTCAAAATAATATTCTTATAAATAAAAATATATAAGAAATGCTAACTTTAAAAAGTAATATTATAACATTTTGAGTTAGCTTCAGCCATATTTTAATGTTCATTTTAAAGAAAAATATTTATTTTTTTAAAAATTGGGCAAGACAGCTAAACTATTATTGGTTGTTAATGACTTCAACTTTCTTTTTTATCCCTATTCTAATAAACTGCTGTCAAAATTGGTAAAAACAACATAATCATCAATACTAACAAGTATCTAGAATTGGTGATAAGAATAAAGAAAGATTTTAATTTGTATTCAGCTACAATTTTTAATACAAAGATGAATTTTCATACAGCGAACTTCAGAGAAAGCCTGATATACTTATTATAGTATAGACTGATCCAAAAAGAAATAGCCAGCAGAGCCCCCACTTCTTTATGTATAAATAATAGTCATGTATTGATAATTTTTAAGATTATAGATCCACTGTGGTCTTTTAGTTTAGTTAAGTAGTACTATCTTTTGAGTCAGGGTGTATTTCTAACACATTTTCATTGTTCATAAACTTTCAATTTATTTGCTTAAACTAATTATATTAATTACAATGACTAAATTATTAGACTGCAGGGTGAATAAAATTTATATTCTTTTCTTATACAAACTCCTCCACAATAGCCTCTTTGTATTAAAATAAGTCTTAATAATTTTGAAGGAACATATAAACTGAACTTTTGCTAGAGTTAATGAGGAAATAAGACAGAGTAAAGTTTAGTACTGCACCTGTTTATGAATGTATTTTATGAAGCTACACTATGTTTTCAATTGTTACTTTTTTTCTTCTGGACCCAGGAGCTGTTGTTAAATAAGAACATTCATATGTTGCTGTCACTTGTTTTATCTATAAAGATGAAAAACTTTCCATGAGCTTCAAAAAGGAATTGCTATCACTTACAAGTGACTTCACTTGCACCAGAACAGATGACTCTCTTAACTGTCTCGGAGTTGAGAATAACTACATGAATAAAAAGCTTCTGGTAGTGCAAAACAAAACAAAACAAAACAAAACAAAAACACCTCTTTAACTTTCATGCAGTAAAGTTATTAGGGCAGAGATGCATTGTTTGCTGCATACTCAGATTCACCCCTTGAAAGGTGGTCATATCCCCATTCTAAAGAGGAAAAATATCAAAGATCATTAGAACAATTTAGGGATTATGCAAGTTGTTCAACAAGCAGGGGATGAATAAGAATTCAAACCTAAACTTAACGTGTTCCTCTACTCCATGGTACCTTTCATGGCCCCAATATAAATGAGAGAATAAATATGATCAGTATAGCTTGGTGAAGAACATGAAAAGTCTGAGGCAGCAGATACTGAGGGAGTGAGGGAAGCTCAGTTCATGGGGTTTTCAGGAAACAATCAGCTCCAGAACCCATGACATTCCTGATGCATTCAACCAAGATAGTCACTATACCCCACTTCTCATTGCCCTCCCCCTCTCTATCTCAACTTTATGCCATCAACTTTTGTTTCTCCAAATGATTTTTTTATTGTCAGTGTAAATGTTCCTCAGATATCTGTAGTTCTGTCCATAAGATATACCCCTTTTCCTGTTTTTTAATATAACTCCACTATCAGATCTCATTTGCTCACACTCATCTGCTATGCTTCTCAGCTTCCTGGTGTCCACAACCTGACCCCCCTTTCTCTACCATAGTCTTCCACCATGATGTACTGCCAAAACTCCACAGCAATGGAGTCAGCAATCCTTGGACTGAGTACTCTGAAACCATGAGCCCCCAAATAAACGTTTCCTCCTTTATTTATTCTCATCAGGTCTTTTGATCACTGCAGTGACAAAAACTGACTGTGACACCCATATATCAGGGCATAGCCCTCCTGGTTTAATCATCCCTTGATGTCCTACCATCACAATGGAAATTCAATTTTTCTGTGGCTTTTGGAGAGGACATTCAAACCATAGCATATATGTACACAGCTCTCCAGGTCTGTCTTCACCACCCATAGAAAATAAGTAGTGGTCAAAAACAGCTTATATGTATTGCAATTTTCCAAAACCATGATATTGTGTAGTCGGTGATAAAACTGAAATTATTTACTTCTTGTCTGATAATGGCATTTTTGTTCTTTTCTTTCCAACATCATTCCAAAAGGAGTTTTGCTTTGCCTGGTGCATTTACAGTTAAAATTGATGGATTCAGTACAGATTGTCGAAGTCATTTTATCTTTACTTACAAAAGAAACCTACTGGGTGATGGAACGAAGCTTTATAACACTAACAGTGCACTTTGTTTGTAGTTATTAAACACTCAGCAGGCTCCTCACCACACTGACATTTGTTCCCTAGTCAAAGCTCCTGTCTGACATGGCCCCACTGTGTAAGGTGTCATTTACTGAAAATGAGAATTCAGCTCGGATAATTAATAAATGCCATGATGCTCTCAAACAAATGCATAATTTGATGTGTGAGAAATAAAATGCACAATCCAAGGACAAACAACATGAACATTCTTGCTGGGTATTTTAAAGTTTTTAAAGGTTTAAGTGTACATTTGGCCCTGTCTTCAACACAAGGAGCCCCTAAGAAAATTTCCTAATAGATGGTGATGTGGCATGAGTTTGAATTAACAAACCAAGGGCAAAAAACTTGCCAGGTTACCAGCTGACAAATTTCACACTTATTAAAAAATCTGTACTTCAGACTTGCTGTGTAATCATGGACTTATTACTTGAATTTTGTTAGCCTCAATTCTTACATCTTTAAAATGGGATATAAGAAATTCATCTACGCTTTCCCAAATAGCATACCAATGATGGGAGGAAATCTTGTTTGAGGAGATATGCTGATAATTTTTTAAATATTTTTTTCATAATTACATTATTTTAATGATCAGACAAAAATAAAACTAGTAAAGCCACATCTGTTCTTTCAAATATAACATTTTGAAGAGAGGGTTAAAGTACGTAGGCATCTTAGGTCTGCAAGAACTTAAAACGAAGTACAAAGTAATTCAAGTGACCTTATGGAAGAATAACTATATTTTTACAAAATAACTTCTTGAAAGCATTTGAACATTTTCTAACATGGTAAAATGTTGGTGTCAATCCAAATTTTTCTGTTGGTGTGTAGATGGAGGTGGTGGCTCTAGCAACAATGGTAGTCATGGTCATAGAAAGAACAGTACAAGCAGGATACAGTCTGAAAGTTTGATTTCTTGTTCTTGTTTTTGTTTTGTTTTCAATATTATCTACCTACATTTTCCTTGGGAAAAAGAAAACTCAATCATACTCCATAACTAAAAATTAAAAGGCTCCATTTAAATATTAAATTTCTTCACATGTTTAATGTTTGTCATTGTAACCTGTGTCCTCAACTCCAAGTAACTAACCCCATGCAGCTGTGGAAGACATGCCTTTGAGGAGTTCAAGTGGATGGTCAACTCACAGAGCTAATGAAACCTAACAGAAGAACTAAATAATTCACAATTCAGGAGTATAAACTTTTTAGCCCTAAAGCTTTTCTCATCTGTGATTTCATTTGACTTTTACAATGATGATGTAAAAAGATAAGTGATAATATGCCAATTTAACCATATGTTTTTATAATTATAGAGTAGTTTGTTGTAGAAATACAATTAGAGTCTGAAAATAATTTTCTTTTTTCAGGAGAAATGAAGTGAAGCAATTAGAATATTGAATCATATTTTACAAAATTGCTGTGGAACACATAAAACTACAAATTATATTAAAGATACTAAAGGATCGAAATTAAATTTAAATTACATTAAAATAGTAACAATTATTTAATTTTTATTTAATAAATTAAATTGTTACACACTATTTGCAACACGAGGAAATGACTACTGTTTGTAGGTTTTTCCTTTTGCTACACATCCTTAAGCACATTAACAAACACTGTCACTATTATATCTCAATTTATCCCAACTGAGATGTAGGAATAGTTTGGTAGGGTTAGTTAAGAGTCCAAAACACGGACTGGGGTTGTGGCTCAGTGGTAGAGTACTCCCCTAGCATGTATGAGGCAGTGGGTTCATCCTCAGTACCACATAAAAGAAAAAAAATGAGATAAAATAAAAATAAAGAGTCCAAAACATTAGCAGAGTGCTGTGGCACATGCCTGTAATCCCAGTGGGTCAGGTTCCTGAGGCAGGAATATCACAAGTTCAAAACCATTCTCAGCAATTTGGAGAGGCCCTAAGCAACTTAGGGAGACCCTGATTCTAAATAAAATTTAGAAAAGGGAAGGGGGATCTGCAGATGGTTAATCTCCACTGGGTTCAGTCTTCAGTACCAAAAAAAAAAGTTCAAAACATAAATGCAATTTTCTAAGAATAAATAGTGCTCTGATTATTCTCTGGAACTGATCTCAGTGTTGGCCCTACTTGATTCCTCCAGAACAACCCTATACAAGAGATTCAAGGTGGGGGTCCCCAAAACGCATGTTTTCTAAGAGTGTCTGTTTTTATATTTTTGTATTATAGATACGTAGATACTTATATAGACAAATTTAAAACTAAGGTTTCATTACTTCATCTATACTTCATACCATGTTTATGATAATATCTTTGGGTGATTTTCTTCAGCACATTAAGCAACCAATGTTTCCCTTTTGATGATAGGATCTTGAAATTGCATTTACCTTTTCCATTTTCAAGGCCTGAATACCACTATGTAGTCAAAAAACCTTAAGCAGGTGTCATCAAGTTATTTTCCTTTAAAGAAGAGTGGAACTAAATTATTGAATGCAAATTTTTAACTTCAAAAGGATATACTTATAATACTGTATAATAATAATGCTGTAGATACTATTCCTAAAAGTCAGACTCAGTAACTAGAATAGAACAAAATGATAAAATAGGCACTCCACATTGTAGTTTTACATTTTACAGATATGGAAACTCATACAATGTGGTTAAATAACTTTCATAATATTTGAGAATTGTTGACCAGAAACATATAATGGGCTAAATAATGTCTACTTGAAGAAGTTCACTTTCCAGTTACTGGAACCTATGAAAATATGTTACTCAGATGGCGGGGGGTGGGGAGGGCTGGTTAAGTTTGCATATGAAACTGGGATTGCTAATTCACTGAATTTAAAATAGGGAGATTATCCTGGATTATCCAATGCAATCACATGAATGCTTAGAAGGAGAAGGTTGGAAAAGAATACTCAGAGTCAAAGTAGCTATCATATGAGAAAGACTTCACTAGCAACTAAACCAGCCATTGTTGGCTTTGAAGATTCCAGTGGCTGTGAGTCAAGAAATGCAGGCAACCTCTAGAAATGGGAAAAGATGCTGAAATGGATTATCCCACAGGATGTACAAGGGGAGTGCACCTCTTCTGAAAACATTATTTTAACCTCCATTGAGACCTATGTTGAACCTCAGACCTCCAGAACTGAATAGTAATAAATTTGTGTCAGATTTTAGCCGTTAAATTTGTGCTAATTTGATAGAGCAGTATTAGAAAACAAATATAAAAGTAGGAACTTCATTAATTCATCATGTATAAAATCTTTGTTTTATTCTCCTTATATGCCAAGCAGTGTTCTAGGTTCTTGAGACCTTTAGGGAACAAAACAGATAAATGTGTTCATGACCAACACAGTAACTTGAAACCAGGTAGTCAAGTTCTGGAACCTCATGCTATGTATTCCTATCTCCAAATAAATTTATAACGAATGTGGCCCAGTGTAATATGTAGAACTTATATTTAAGAGGAAAGAGAGTTTAAACAATATAAAAGTATCTTACTAAAATATATTTATAACCCCTGTCAGGAAACATTCATACCCAGTAACCACACTTAGGTTTGATCTACTAATTTTGCTTTGTTTTGTTTCTACTGAGGAAGATATCAAAGATATAAAGAAAATTATTTTTAAGTGTCATATCTGGATTGGATTTGAACATACATTTAAAATACATGTGTCTTTTTCAAATATACTATGGCAGGATATCCGAAGTATTGATTTTACAAAGACATAAAATCCTGAACTTTGAAAATAGGGAACAAATACATAGGTCTTATAATGAAAAAAGAATGCTGAGTTTCTTTCTTAAATACCATAAAAACACTGACACACATCTTGCTGATAAATTTAATGAGAGTATTGTATTTTAAGTACTTAAAAAAATTGAAAAATTTCATCCTTAGGCAATAATCTTATGGATTTCACTCTGAGATATTCTGCCAAACTCATAAGTCATGAGAATTGAACTTTAACACACCTGATTTTCTATGGATTTACCATGTTATTTTCATATAATGACAATCAAAATGGCAGTTTTTGAAAAACTTACACCATTCAATATGTGGAAATGTTTTATGAAAATAAGAGAACTTTGTGGAAGATACATTAATTAAAAATATGGGAATAGCAGAGTTGAAGACAATTATAACTGAAAATTAAATATTGAGCTTTCTCAGAGCTCATACAAATTTAGTTATGTGAAAATAATGCAGTTACATTATATTGAGTACTTAGTCCAGAATTCAAAAGTTTTTAGTTGAAACTGATGAAAGGAAAGAAATGAGTTTCTTTTTCAAATATTTTTGTTTAAAACTAAGGAAAAGTATGTACATTTACACAACATTAGTAAAAAAAATTAAGAGGTAAAGTGACAAACATATTTTGCAAGTGATGGTATACATAGGTGTCTGATTCTTTAAATGAATTATAAACAATTACAATGATTTTCTAATTCCAAGAATACCATTCTTTCTTTTCTGCAGTTATTTTTTAAAATTCTTGTTTAATACTAAAGTGATTTTATTGAATGAGGAGATCTTTCATCAAAAATCTGGAGAATTGAAATCATAAAAATGTCATAGAAATATCAATTATGTTAATTTTATCATTCTCTATAGATTATTATCCCAATATTAAAAGCATATTTTCAAAAAGAAAATATTCTTAATATTTTCCCAAACTTTTAAAGCATTAACATTCTGCGTAACAACCTGAGAAGAGTTGTAAATTGCTGAGAACATCTTAAAGTTCATGATAGTAAAAACAAAGTTTAATTTTTCAGGTCAGAGTAATTATTGCAGTATATCCTTAATAAACCCTGATAATGTGTTAGGCACTGTGAAAGATCTGGAGAAAGAAAAGGTAAGGTTTATAGTCTTAAGCTATGGGAACTTTGTCTTGTACACTGAGCTTAAATATCTGGGAGATGCTCCCTCCTCCCCTGCCCATAGGAAATTTGCCAGAATGTTAATGTATGGAAAGTTACTGAAGATTCAGATTACATAGAAATGATCATGAGCATTTCATAAGATGTCTAAGTTCAGCCGGGTGCGGTGGCGCACACCTGTAAGCCCAGCACTTGGGAGGCTGAGGCAGGAGGATCGCAAGTTCAAAGCCAGCCTCAGCATTTGTGAGGTACTTAGCAACTCAAGTGAGACCCTGTCCCTAAATAAAATATGGAAAAAAAAAAAAAAAAAAAAGGCTGGGGATGTGGCCTAGTGGTCGAGTGCTCCTCAATTCAATCCCCAGTACAAAAACAACAACAACAACAACAACAAAAAAAAAAAAAAAAAAAAAAAAAAGTGTTTAAGTTCATTAATCGTTTTTTTATCCTTAATTTTCTTCCGTTCAAATTGGGAAAGCAGAAGAAAATGTTAAAGGATTTTTCTGACTTTATAATGGGAATAAAAAATGCAGTCTACCAAATATGTGGAAGACATTCAATAAATTTCAACTGAATTACATTTTAGTTTGGATTTTACCTAGGGATGAGCCTGAGGTAAAGATTTGGATAGTGGTGCTTTCTCAAAACCCAAAAAATTCTTCCCAAAATTATGTACTTGAAAAAAGAGGCAGGGAATTTGAATCCAAATTGTCATCCAAGTTTCCTTGAGAATTTTTCACAGGAGCACTGATTTCCTGGCAATTCAGCTCCTTGCCTGCATAAATGCAGAGAGCTGGATGAGCTTCCTGCCTTGGAAAAGGTCTGGGGTCAGAAAGTCTTACTGCCTGTGCTAGAGGTGGGATAATATCGCTGAGAGTGAGTCTGAGCTCCCACTGAACCATCTGCTACAGAAATCAGTTCTGAATTAATGAACTGTGACAAGGGCAACAGAGCTCTCTTTCATGCATTTTTACTTCTAATAAAATATTTATGATTATTTTTAAAATAGTAGCTTTAGTAATGTACACAGGAACATTGTAAATACAAAATCCTAAAAAATCTCATTAACCAAACATTTTGATTAATTTATCTTTGAATTTTTTTTAAATTGACATATAAAAACTGCACATATTTATGGGATACAGGGTGATTTTAAATACATGTATACAGCGTATATTGATCAAATCATGGTAATTGGCAAACATATTGCCTCAGACATTTATCTTTTTGTCCTTCTAGAAAACTCAAAATTCTCTCTACTGGATATTTTGAAATATATAATTAATTGTTGTTTTCAACTATAGTTATCTTTCTGTTCATTTAATTTGATCAAGTGTGTACTAATGTTCCTGGATATTGGGTTGGGCACAGCTTATACCAATACCAACTTACCTCATATTTACTATAATTACCAATCCAGTGATATAGACCCAAGCATTTGTAGATGATGGGTGGTGTTGCTGCCTGAAGCGCTTAGAACAACGGAGCCGCGGGAAGAACTTTAGAAGCAAACTGGAGACAAACAGCTTTTTATTCTGATAACTTTTCTCTCTGGTTCTAATAACGACTAACACACGCCAAAAACACACCCTAAAATGGCGCTGACTCGATCAGCAATTTCGGCCAAGTCACTCGAGATCCCGCAACAATCCCGTGAGACTACGGGTGGCGACAAAGGCCAAATCTCCACGGCTCATAGTCAACCGCAATTCAAGCCAATCCCCAAACAGGGCTCCTGCAGGGTGGAATTCTACCCAGTAAAAAAGTCACAGAACTGTCACTTCACATTCTCTGGACTTAGTCATGAGGAGAGAATAAGGCCTGCTTTTCCCACTGGGAATTCCAGAGAGTCTGCAACCATATACAGCATGAATGGAAAAAGCTATGTGTAGCAAGGCCCATGTTCTAGTGGTGCATATGTGATAGGTAGTACTTAACCTGTCATTAAAACCCAAGATCTTAGATTGGGGACCTCAGTTTAATTTAATTAATCAAGGTGTCTTTGCTCTTAAGTGAACCATGAGTCAGAGGGCCTAGCTCCCATAGGTAGCTTGAGGTGAGGATGGGTGACTTGACTTGTATCCTTCCCCACATGGGTTCATGTCCAAATTCCATGAAGTCAATGTTGTGACAGTTCAAGGAAAGTAAGGCTTTGACTTCTAGAATGCATTTATGGAAATATGTGTGTGTGTGTGTGTGTGTGTGTGTGTGTGTGTGTATGTATATAAGATATCAATAGTAGGATGGAATTACAAGGCCTGGTTTTCAGTATTGGAAAAATCAGTGAAGGATAGAAGTTTACAGGAGGAAATAGGAGTTGTCTCACAGAGGTTGGCTAAGTACAAAATAGAGAGAAATCATAAAGAAGGAAACAAAAGAGCTGGATGCTAGAGAAAAGGTTGAGCAATAATAAACATTGATGCCCGGCTGCCAGCAGAGGCATGTTTGGTTTTATTGTTTGTAATATGAGTACAGATACATAGTTTCCCAATAAACACTGCTCATTTCATTCAAGCTTTTCCTAATTTAAATGGTTTATTCTGCCTACCAGCAGCATTTTCAACTAATAATATGTCTGCTTGCTTATGTAAAACTTTTAGATTTATGTCAATAATCCATTTGCTTAATAAAGGTGTGAATAAAAAAAAAGAATAAATGACATTAAAACTTGTCAAGAAATAGGTGTCAAGAATTACAAAAGGGCTGGGTGCTGTGGCGCACACAGCTGGGGAGGCTGAGACAGAAGGATCACAAGTTCAAAGCCAGACTCAGTAACTTATCTAGACCCTAAGCAAGTCAGTGAGAGCCTGTCTCTAAATAAAATGCAAAAGAGGGCTGGGGATGTGGCTCAGTGGTTGAGTGTCCCTGAGTTCAATCCCCAGTACTCCTCCCCAAAACAAGAACAATGAAAGGGTCTGAGACTCAGTTCACTCTTAAGTTAATGTTAGTCTGTCAGAGTTCCTTGAATGATGCTAGAATATAATATTCCTTTGTTAGAGATGAAGAACAGTTTATTGCTCACAGAAACTGGAATAGACAGAATATGATCATTTTCTACCAGTTCCAGAGACCCAATCAATTCCAACAGGGTAAAACACAGAGGGTCAGATAATATCTGCATAAGGTGGGTTGTGTTACAAGAAAAAGAAGCCAAATCTGAAGGAACCTGAATCGTATATAAGGAGAGTGAGCATGTTTGTCCTTTGCTCAGGAAGAGAAAATTTATCTCAGAAGACTCAAGCAAATGTGTCCTTTGCTCCAAATGTTGGCACCGTACCTATATCATTCAAAGCTGTCCACTATATGAGTATCTTGAAAATATAGCATGGGACAAAGTGCAGCTGGTACTTTGCTCATAATAAGTGCAGAAACAAGATATTCATAGAGAATTGACTCTCAGCAGCTATTAAAAATGTATTATTAATCTATTTTTTATAGTAAAATAGTACCTCAGGGCCAGAGCAAAGTTGAATGTATATTGTTTCATTTATTGCATTTTATATCAGGGATTATTTGAAGAATTAGGAAAAGTGTTTATCAATAAATTATCCAATACCTAATAAAAATGATTTCTTGTGGGAAATGATGGAAATTTTGTAATGGATATAACAAATAAATTTAGCAATGTATTTCAAAATCTAAACTTAGTTATGAATCTCAAAATTAGTACTTAAAATAATGTTTTATAACAAGAAAGAGTGAAACCCATTGTAAATTCCAAAGTATTAGAATAGAATGAGGAAATAATGATCACTCTCTGGACTTCGTCTCTTAATGTTTTTCCTCTGTGGGGACTAGTTTTATGGCATTGTTTTCCTCTTATTATGAAAATGCATTTTCTTTGCTTTTCTATTGTATTTATCAGATGCAAGTTGCCCACCTTACAATGTACAATTGCAGCAACTCAGAGGAGGCACTAGATATCCCTCTGTATCAAAGCCCAGATATCCACAGAATAAAATTATTTGACTTTTTATTAGATAATCAGACAAGCAAGGCTCAGGGATATGTCACATAGTGGATGCAGATTATCATTCAAAATGTGATCCAAGGTATTAGTTCTGAAAGTTAGAAGGTAAGGAAAGGAGGAGATTTGAAAGAGGCAGCTCTTGGAATATAGGGTACAGGGTCAGTCAAAATTTAAAATGATCTCTCACATATTTCCATTGATCCTTTGGTTATATAATAATATCTTAATAATTTGGTTATATAATAAAATCTTAATAATTTTGAATGTAGAAGATAAATTACAACCCTTTACCTAAAGATCCAGAAAGATAATAAAAAGGAAATAATTGGGGGGAGGGGAGGGAAGAATAGAAGTAATTTGGATTAGACAAAGGAGAATAAAGGGAAGGGAGGGATAATGGGAATAGGAAAGATAGTAGAATGAGTCAGACGTTACTATCCTACGTGCATATATGATGACACTACCATTGTAATTCTACATTATATACAATCAGAATAATGACAAGTTATACTCCATATATATGTATATGTCAAAATACATTCTACAATCATGTATAATTAATAAGAACAAATAAAAAATGATAGAAAATAATTTCATAGTTTGCATCTCTGCTATCCCCTGGCATAAAAGAATCCAATTGTAACACACTTAATTTTTTATGGCTTAGATACTATCAGTCAGAGAGGTTGAGTTATTAAAATATAATCTAAAATGTAGAAATTACTTCTCAGTTTAAAAAGATTTATTTCCATAATTACAATCTTGAATTATTATTATTATTATTATTATTATTATTATTATTATTTTGTCTGCTTGGGTGGTCAGTAGTCAACATGAGAATATGATGAAAGAAAAAAATTCACTGAGAATAAAAAATTGCATCATCTCCTAGGACATATTGGACTTCTGAAGCCTATTTATAGATTCCTTAGGACCCAATGGAATCTAAGATGAAAAATACCAGGTTATTCCAGAACTCAAGCCTGAGGAGCCCTTTGTAAAAATAAGTTTGTCTATTTCATTCACTAAAGCAAGTCTTGACACTGTGCAACACATAGGGCAATTAGGGGTCTTATAAATATGTGATTTTTACATTAATGGATATTATAGCTCATGTATGGATATGATATGCATCTTGTAAAAGATTATGATTATTCCAAT
Source organism: Tamias sibiricus (assembly GCA_025594165.1). NCBI lineage: Eukaryota > Metazoa > Chordata > Mammalia > Rodentia > Sciuridae > Tamias > Tamias sibiricus. The sequence continues at coordinate 30,329,942 of CM046665.1, forward strand.
TTTATATATGAGGAAGCTAAGATGCAGTGATGAAAATAAAACTAATTTCTTAACAAATCATTTAGACATATGGCTAAGGTATTTCAGATCAGGTAAAAAGATAAAATTACAATGATAGTCTACTACTATGTCTTGCTAAAACTTTAGGGAGGCATTAAGTTCCAAAATGTTCTTTATAATTCTCCAATACATTGAAATTATATCAGATAAATTTGCTTGTATATTTTTGTCAGTATATTACTAATAATATGGAATAAATAATAATAAAATGTGGAAACTATCCTATAAATTTTATAGAATAACACCATTTTCAAATAATTATATGTCTGAATCCATGCTAAATATTTACTCATGGAATAATTATAACTTGTCATACTGTATATGTCCTTGCATTTATTTAGCAGGCCCTTTGTAAAGACTGCTATATTATAAGAAAACTAGTACAGTAGATGTTATCAGGCATTTACAAAACTAATGAGCAAGTATTTAAAACAGTAACAAAGTAATGTCAAGATAAAGTATGCTTGATATCAAATGAGTCATCAAAATTCACTGTTTTATAAGATATCGAGTTACTGTGTATTCAAATTTTGCTATTAAAGACTTATAGATACAAAATGTCACATAATTTTAAAACAATTTAAAAACACACAAAGTTAAATTTAAGTATACATGAGTCCAATTTTTAGCATTCTCAAAATTTAAAAGTTGAAGAATTTTTTTAATGAACCATGTTTTATAATTGATGTTTATAAGACATACATTGAGCCATATCATGTTCTACCAAATTTAAGTATTCATTTGGTGTATTTGTGTACTTAATGGTATTTTGTACACATCATTTCCTCACTAAGTTGGCTTTTGAATTAGCAATATACCACAAACTCTTCAAAAGCCTGTTCTTTAATACATTATATGAATGTATGTGTGTATATATTTAATTATAATGTCTACCCTCTCATTGTTGCTTGTATTAAAATACATTCCTTTATTTATCCCTTAAGCATCAATGAGAAATTATGTCTTTTTTAAGTTTGGTAAGAACTACTACAAAATATAGCACTCACTAAAATTGGCCAGCTAGAGGCATAAAGATGAAAGGAGATTAGCTATCTGGTAGAGAAATAGCCTTAAAGCATGTTTTTAATTTTACATCTCTGCTTTGCTTTTTAATTTCCTCTCATATGATCATGGGTCCATTCAAAATCCTGATGATGTTTTGATTACATTCACTTAGGAATTAAGAAAATGTCTCATGGTTTAATGGCTCATCTCACATTTTTGTAGAACAAACATGAAGTTTCAAAATAACAGGATGGCACACACAGGAATGTACATATGTATAAATACACATGTGCCAAATATTTTATTGATCTCTAATAAAGTAGATAGACTGTCCATTGAAGTATAATTCCTTTACCTAGATAAACATCATACCATCCCAAGAAGATACCTTACCTATACATGCCTTATCTAACATTTACATACTGAAATGAATGTGAAATCGAATAAATACAGCTTTAAAAATTAAAAAAAAATAGGATATTTGTCTGGGAAAGAAACGAAGCCCATCATGTGGCACACTGACATCTACATGTTTTGTCCAATGAAGAGGTGCAGCCGGGCAGTTATATACATGCAGCACAAAGGTCTAGCATAAAGAATCTATACAGTTGATTTGTACTCATCACCATATCAGGAGGAATTAGAGGAAGGTATTTAAAATAAAAAGAGAGGAGGGATGCATGCAAATTTTACAGAATAACAATCTTGAAGTGTCAAAAAATTATAAAACATATATCAAAAACCAACACTGTTTTCTCAGCAGCAGATGGCACCTTCTCCAAAATAGACCATATATTATGCCACAAGGCAACTCTCAGCAAATATAAAAAAGTAGAGATACTACCCTGCATTCTATCAGACCATAATGAGATAAAACTGAAAATCAATGATAAACAAGAAATAAAAAAAAAAAATAAAAAACTACTCCAACAACTGAAAGCTAAACAACATGCTACTGAATGAACAAGGGGTTGAAGAAGACATCAAGGAGGACATTAAAAGATTCCTAGAGATAAAAGAGAACACAGATGCATCGTATAGAAACCTCTGGGACACTATGAAGGCAGTAGTAAGAGGAAAATTCATTGCACTGAGTTCATTCCTTAAAAGGAAAAAAAAAAAAAAAGTAAATGACTTAACATCACACTTCAAAGCACTAGAAAAAGAAAAACTGATCAACACTAAGAGCAGTAGAAGACAGGAAATAATTAAAATCAGAGCTGAAATTAATAAAATTGAGACTAAAGAAACAATTCAAAGAATTGACAAAACTAAAAGTTGGCTTTTTGAAAAAATAAATAAAATTGACAGACCCTTAGCGATGCTAACAAAAAGAAGAAGAGAAAAAACTCAAATTACTAACATCCATGATGAAAAAGGAAATATCACAACAAACATCTCAGATACACAGAAGATAATTAGAAATTACTTTGAAAACTTGTACTCTAATAAAATAGAAAATATGGAAAGCATTGACAGATTTCTAGAGTCATATGAATTGCCCAAACTGGATCTGGAGGCTATACACAATTTAAACAGATCAATTTCAAGAGAGGAAATAGAAGACGCCATCAAAAAGCTACCAAGTAAAAAAGCCCAGGACCTGATGGATTTACAGTGGAGTTCTACAAGACCTTTGAAGAAGAACTAATACCCATGATCTTCAACTTATTTCAAGAAATAGAAATAGAGGGAGCTTTTCCAGACTCTTTCTATGAGGCCAACATTACATTAATTCCAAAGCCAGGCAAAGACACAGCCAAAAAAGAAAACTTCAGGCCAATATCTCTAATGAACATAGATGCAAAAATCCTCAACAAAATTTTGGCAAATTGAATACAAAAACATATCAAAAAGATAGTACACCACGATCAAGTGGGGTTTATCCTAGGGATGCAAGGTTGGTTCAAGATTCGGAAATCAATAAACATAATACATAACATCAATAGATTTAAAGATAAAAACCATATGATCATCTCAATAGATGCATAAAAAACATTTGACAAAATACAACACCCCTTTATATTCAAAACACTAGAAAAACTAGGAGTAACAGGAACATATCTCAACATTATAAAAACTATATATGCAAAGCCCCAGGCTAACATTATCTTAAATGGAGAAAAACTGAAAGCATTCCCTTTAAAAACTGGAACAAGACAGGGATGCCCCCTTTCACCACTGCTATTTAACATAGTAGTTGAAACTCTGGCCAGAGCAATTAGACAGACGAAAGAAATTAAAGGGATCCAAATAAGAAAAAAGAACTCAAATTAGCACTATTTGCTGATGACATGATAATATACCTAGAATACTCAAAAAAATTCTACCAGAAAACTGTTACAACTAGTAAATGAATTTGGCAAAGTAGCAGGATACAAAATCAATACCCATATGTCAAAGGCATTGTTGTACATCAGTGACAAATCTTCTGAAAGGGAAATGATGAAAACTACCCCATTTACAATAGCATCAAAAAAAAAAAAAAAAAAAAAAAAAAAAAACTGGGAATCAACGAAAGATGTGAAAGACCTCTATAACCAAAACTATAGAACACTAAAGAAAGAAATTATAGAAGACCTCAGAAGATGGAAAGACCTACCTTGTTCTTGAATAGCATAATTAATATTGCCAAAATGTCCATACTACCAAGAACATTATACATATTTAATGCAATTCCAATCAAAATCCCAATGACATTTCTCAAAGAAATAGAAAAAGCAGTCATGAAATTGATCTGGAAAAATAAGAGACCCAGAATTGCTAAAGCAATCCTTACCAAGAAAAGTGAAGCAGGTGGCATCATCATACCAGACTTTAAATTATACTATAGAACAATAGTAACAAAAACAGCATGGTATTGGCACCAAAACAGATTGGTAGCCCAATGGTACATAATTGTGGACACAGAGACTGATACATATAATTTCAGCTATTTTATATTAGACAAAGGCGGCAAAAATGTACAGTGGAGAAAGGATAGCCTCTTTAACAAATGGTGCTGAGAAAATTGGAAATCTATATGCAACAAAATGAAATTAAACACTTATCTCTCACCATTCACAAAATTCAATTAAAAGTGGATCAAGGACCTAGGAATTAGACCAGACACAATACACCTAATAGAAGAAAAAGTAAGCTCCAATTTCCAACATGTCGGATTAGGCCCCAAGTTCCTTAATAAGAATCCTGTAGATCAAGAATTAATATCAAGAATTAATGAATGGGATAGATTTAAACTAAAAAGCTTCTTCTCATCCAAAGAAACAACCAGTGAGGTGAACAGAGAGCCAACTAATTGGGAACAAATATTTAATACATGCACGTAGGATAGAGCACTAATTTCTAGAATATATAAAGAACTCAAAAAACTTAACAGCAAAAAAACAAATAACCCAATCAATAAATGAGCAAAGGAATTGAAAAGACACTTCTCAGAAGAAGATACACAATTAATCAACAAATACATGAAAAAATGCTCAACATCACTGGCAATTAGAGAAATGCAAATCAAAACTACTCTAAGATTTCATTTCACTCCAGTCAGAATGGCAGCTATTAAGAACAGAAACAACAATAAATGTTGGAGAGGATGTGGGGGAAAAGGCACACTCATACATTGCTGGTGGAACTGCAAAATGGTGCAGCCAATATGGAAAGCAGTATGGAGATTCCTTGGAAAACTGGCAATGGAACCACCTTATGACCCAGCTATCCCACTCCTTGGTCTATTCCCAAAGGACTTAAAAGCAGCATATTACAGTGACACAACCACTTCAATGTTTATAGCAGCACAGTTCACAATAGCTAGATTGTGGCATCTACCTAGATGTCCCTCAGTAGATGAGTGGATAAAGAAAATGTGACACACACACACACACACACACACACACACACACAATGGAATTTTACTCAGCAATAAAAAAGAATAAAATAATGGCATTTGCAGGTAAATGGATCAAGTTGGAGAATATAATGCTACTTGAAGTTAGTCAATCTCAAAAATCCAAATACCAAATGTTTTCTCTGATATAAGGAGGCTGATTCACAGTGGTGTTGGGTCGGGGTACATAGGAGGATTAGAGGAACACTAGAATGGTCAAAGGGGAGGGAGGGGAAGGAAGGAAGCAAAGGGGAATGGAGGGGAAAAAAGAAAAGGTGCTTGAATAAGATGGATGTCATTATCCTAAATGTATGATTGAAGATTTGAATGGTATGAATATACATTGTATACAAACAGTGTTATGCAAAAAGATGCTCTTTATGTTTATTATGAATTATAATGCATACTACTATTATAAATACAACTTTGAATAAAATAAATAAATAAATAAAAATAAAAATTTAAAAACAGACCAAAAAAAAAAAAAAAAAAAAAGAAAGAAAAAGAAAACCAACAGTAGCATAGTGGAATAGAGAATCATGTGTTTCTTAAGGTGGAGTGCCCCAGAAAGAGAACATTTCAAGATTTTACACATACCTTAGTAGGGTTAAAAAGTAAACAGGGATAATGGAGGATTACAGCTAGCCTTCACAAGGCACTCCTCAGGGCCTAGAGGATGGTTTAGAAAAGTAAGACATCACTAAAGAACAATTCTCTAAAGAACAATTCTCTAAGGCACATCTCAGAAAGCAAACCCTCCATGACACCAATCTTGATTCTTCCAGCACTTATTATCTCAAAAGAAGTAAGAAGCAGGAATGGGATAAGAAATACATAATTCACTAGAGAGAGAATAAAAGAATAAAAGAAAATGGTTCTGTTCTCATCTTATTTCTCAGACAATATTCATTATCTGAATCAAAATTAAAATAATAATTATGCAGTTTATATATTGCTCAATAACATTTTGTACATCTCAACCTTTCATCTACAAGTATATCAAACTTTTTAATTAAGTGGAAATAGCTTTTTATTTCTTAGTATATATATAACCAAAAATCAATTGAGATGCTGCCATCCAATGGTACAAGTAGGATTTCTTCAATATGATGTATTGCTGTACATCTTTGAAAGAAGAACCCAATACTAATAAAGGTGATGTTGTTGACTTGAGTATAATTCATAATTATGTATCCCAGACTGGTGAGAGCTCCCTGTGAACTAATCACTGCTCAGATAAGAAATGGTGAAAATGAAAAACTATAACAAAGAGAGCCAAGCATGATGCTATGGCAGTATAGATAATATAAACAAGTAAATAAGAAACAATACTAAAATGTTCAAAGAACTATGATGGGAACAGACAAGATAGGAAATATACAGAAGATACATCTGCTATGGATTCAGATGTGGGGGTGATATTTTGTATATTGGTATGAAAAGGCATCCATTGGAAGTAATAGCTGAAATGAGACCTGAATGTAAGTAGCAAATAGACAGAAAAGCAAATGGAGCTTATTTATGTATTGGCTTTTGTGGGCCAGGAGACTGTGTGTAGAATGTGAGGCTTAAATGAGAATGTACTAAGCAAATATTATCTACTAAGGTGAATAGTGAGAGAGAAGAAAGTGTATCCAAACTATACTGTATCCATAATTTAGTATAGCTGAAGTGAATAATCTGAAGGAAAGAATAATAAGAGCTGAGGCCAAGAAAGACTTCAGGAAACACTTTAAAGGCTTTACAATAATATTAGGTAATTTTTTTCTTTAGAACATCCATGTGTTTTTAAAGAGTTTTGAACAATGAAATGAGAAGATGAGATCTGAGTATTAAGAAATGACCACAGAGAGCTAAATTAAATAAAATGGATGGGGGAAATACAAGATATGATTACAGGTAGCTAACAGAAGATGAAGAGTACTGTGAGGTTGAGCTGAGGAAAATTACATGTGCAGGCAGCAGACTTGTCCTTGATTGTAAGGAAAGAAGAAGGCGAGGTCAAAAATTCAGCCACTTGGGGGAAAATTCTTTAGGAGGAATATAGGGCAAACTTGAATTCAAACTAAAATTGAATGAGATCAATTTTAGAAATTTTTTTTAAACGCTTGTGAGATATTCAAGTGGAAAAATCATGTAAAGGAATCAATTACAAATCAGAAAATTTAGGGAAACAGAGAGGTCTTTTTGTATAACACATTTAAGAACAAATGTATAGATAACAGTTGAAGTAATATGAGTTGATAATGTCATTCAGAAAAAAATGTGCTGAATAAAATGAAGATGCAAGAAATAATCTTGACCTATAAAAGTATCTGCTGTCTCCTTTAGATTGCATGTAGTTGTCAGAGATAGAAGAAAGAAGAAAGTAGAGGATGAAAGTATACCTAGTCAAAATGTCAAACCTTTCAGAGGAAACAGGCAAAATGAAATTGAGATACCTGTTTGAGAGAATTCGAGGGAGGGTGTAGGTGACTTCAGTGGGGTGAATAGAGACAGTGTTTAAATGCAAGAACATATGAAGTTTCAAATTCAAGAGAACCTGAATTGGAGGATCTTGTAAGAGGAAGAGATTGAAAACAAGTGGAGAATTCAACAGGATTGAGTGAGGATTATATGTTCTGGTGGTTCTGTATGTTTGTTCATATTTCTTCTTATCCTGATGGAACTGTGCCTAAATTGAGGAAGAATTTTAACTCAAAAAAAAAATGATTGAAGATTCAGAAAATTAAGTCAGTGAGCATGTGAAAAAGGATGAATTCTGAAGTAAAGCTGAGTGATGAGCCACATGAGGAGGGATAGCCTTTATATTTATTATGGTTTAGATAGGAGGTGTCCCCCTAAAAGATCATGTGTGAGACAATGTAAGAAATCTTAGAGGTGAAATGATTAATTTAATCAATGTTAATCCCCTGATAGGGATTAACTGATAGGTGGCTTTAGGCTGGGAGTTGTGGCTGGGGAAGGTGGGTCATTGTTGCATGCCCTGCGGGGTATACCTTTGGTGAGCTGAGTTTAGTCTTTCTCTGTTTCCTGATGATTTTCTGAGCCTCTTCCCTCCACCACACTCTTCTCCCATGATATACTGCCTCACCTTGAGCCCTAAGCAATGGAGTTGGCTGTCTGTGGACTGAGACCTCTAAAACTGTGAGCCTCCAAATATGCTTTTACCTTTCTAAAGTTGTTCTTGTCAGGTCTTTTGGTCACAGTGGTGAAAAAGGTGACTAAAACAATATTATACAACAGGAAGAAAATGAGGAGTTACATGTGCAGATATGTGCAACTGTTGAAGCTTTGTGGTTAGAGGTTTTATAATATTAATTTTTATATTGCTTTGAGAAATTAGATGAATATTAAAAGGAAAAAGGAAAATGGAGGGAGTCCAAGAGTGGAAAAGGGTAAAGATCTAAAATAGCCTTTGAAGAAAGTATAAAATAGGAATCTATGAAGAATCACAGTGTGGCACAGCAAATTAGGATATCAGAAATACATAGGACACCAATCTCTGAGACTAACGGGCTTATCTCAGGCATCTTTGCCAGTTGAGTGTAGACACAGAGAAGGACAATAGCTGCATTTCCTCAAGGCTAGAGCCTGGTCAAATGATGACAGAGGAAAAAAAAAAGGAGCAAGAAAGTTGAAAATTGAAAATACTGGAAGCAATAGTTGAGGAAACCAAGATTCAGTATAAACCCGACCATATTATAAAGTGTATTTTAGCTACTTAATGTTTTTAATAATATTTACTTCACAGAGATATGATATAAATGTTTTGTTTAGAATCTAAGAGATTACTGGAAAGAAACAAGCATTCATAAGCATTTACAAGCATTCAAAGGGTATTGGTTTTCTTCCAGCAATATAAAAAAAAAAAAAAATATTCAAACATTGATATCATACTTGTCCTTCAAGTTATGATAGAAAGTTTAAAAATAAACTGTTACCTACGGAATCAGTTTTGAACATAACCATGATTTTAAAAATCACCTTTGCCACATTCCTCCACATATGTTACATAACTTGAACAGTCAGCATAGATGGATTCTCTTCCACTGAGGTAATACAGGGAAGAAAATGAAATAGTAGCAGATGGTGAAACCTAAGACTTTTATTAACATTGTATAATGAAAAAATTGCTTAGATTTTGTAACAAGTCTTTGGAGAATATGATAAAATGTCTCTTCGGGCTCTTAGTAAAAATGGATTTTTCTATGCTCAGGTACAAATGTAGAACTTCTACTGACAGGAAAGGGAAAGACAAGCAACTGGGACTGAACTTTTCTCCATGGAAATAAAAGAACACTTAACTCCATAATGGAATAGAATTTCAAAAGCAGATCATTTCGGTTACTCTACCAGAAGCATGGCTTCATAAATTTTACATAACTAGGGCCCTGTTTTAAAATGCTTGAGCTGTTCACTTATGCTAATTTTACTGTCAATATTTTCCAGTTATCTTTGCAGCAGTACCTTCCATTAAACCACCTTTTTCATTATCCACATGGCATATGTTACTCGGTATTTTGGAAGTCTCTCAGGCTCAAAAGAGACTAAAATCTATCTGAACTCTGGGAATCCATTGAGATGCTTGATATCTTTCTGCGTGCAACCAGAATAAACTGCTTACTTGGCCGTCACTTCCTAATGGAATACTAGCATGAATACATAATTATGTGCTATGTAATTGTGATTATCACCAGCATAATTCCATTACTGAGAAGACAGATATTCCTTTGCTTAATTCACAAAAATCAAGTAGAATTCAAGATGCTAGAGTCTATCAACACCGGGATGACCATAATAAATATTATAATTAAAATCATTGAGTAAATTTTTAATGTTCTCACCACAAAGAAGAGTTGAAGAGATGGATATGTTAATTATTTTGATTTAATTCTTCCATGTTTTCATAAATCATAACATCACTTTGTATCCCATAAATATGTAAAATCATAGTTTTCAGTTTATAATTTAAAAATTAAGCTAGAAAACGATGATAGTGTCAAAAGTTAAAAGCCTATTCTGCTCACAAAATAAACCCAAACCTTATTTCTAAAATGCAAAGCAAAAGTATAGTGAAATAAAACATGTCACTATCCTGCACATACCAATTATTGACAGTATTTTATTCAAAGCTACTGTCTACCTCTCTTCTTTTCTATGACCTAATAATTTTTCCATTTGGGCCATCACATTTGCCCTCTAGCAAACATCAGATAAACTAGTTTATATAAAATAAATCTTTTTGTCAGATAAGCCCCAGTCTCAATTTAAATTATTCCTGGTAAAAAGGATTACAAAGCCTATATACTTATAGCTAATAAATACAGATATTTTACATTATATCTTATATTTTACTAACAAGTTAGATTACAAAGTAGTAAGGAGTGTGCATTAAAAATTCTAGTGTGCATGAGTCTGTGTGTTACAGACCAAGAAGTTTACAAGGAGGTTGCATGCTTAGTCCAGTCTTGGTGACCTTGCTCATGGCAATGAGATTACTCTGGGTGCAGACTTTTTTTAAAAACACTACAGAAAAAAATATTCATCAGTTTTTTTTTTTTTTTCCTACAAATAAAGAATAGGTAAACAAGGTCATGGTTAAGGCTGTATCTCTCCTTATTTTAGAGATTTCCTTGTAGAATACAGGCTTGTTATTAAACTCAATATATCTTACACACCACAGCTGAGAGATCTATGCACCTCAACAGGTTCTGCTGCTCATGTATTTAAAATGCTTCAAAGCATTGTTAGCTTATGATTATGACTTTTTTGAATAGTAGTTACAAACGAAGTCTCTGCTATTTGCTTTAATGTATTCCTACCAGTGCAACTTCATGTAGCCAGCATTTCAAGAAAGAACATCTCAAATCTCATTTTCCATATCCGATGAAAATATGTGCAAACATGATTCTGTTAACATTAGGGGGGAAGAAAGAGAAACTTAATTTTATTTAAATAGAAATTTTGTTAATTCGTGATGTCTTTCTCCTATGTACTGTACATTATTACACATTAGAAGTAGATTTGATAAGCTTTCAGAAAAACTATGTAATCTAGGATGATTCCCAGATAAAAATATAAATGAAAAGATTAATAATCAGATTAGAATATATGATTGTTTCTAAATGTTACCTTGCAGATGCATCTACAAATTTTGAGTTTCCAAATTTAAAACCACTTTCCCAAACTGAAAATAAAATTAATTTTAAAATTAGGAACTATTCCAAATCAATAGTGTCAAAGATTTTTCATTGTTAATGTTTTGAAACAAAGTGTCAAGGTTGAAAGTTATGTAGTTCTCAAAGTTAATTTCAGTGTTTTGAATTTTTTTGTTTGTTTAGTGTTGTAAAAAGATTGAATATCTGTAACAGTTACAACTTAATATTTATATATATAGATAGGTCATGAAATAATACAAACTAACCTATTCATTATATCACATAGTTACCTTTTATTGTTTTTATGTAAGAACAGTCAAGTTTCATATTCTTAGCAAATTTCAAGCATATAATACAGTATTAACTATAGTCACCCTGTTGTTTATTAGAGTTGCGGAATTAATTTATCCTGTATAATTGAAATTTTGTTCCTTTTCACCAATATCTCCCCATTTCCCTTACCTACCAGCTGAAGGAACATAGTCATTTCCATAGAAGTGTCTGTTGTTGGTCTAATACTTTATATGACTTTGAAGATTAAATAAAACACACAATTACTTTATATTTAAAAAGACGTTATAACGGTATTTTTTCCATAGTATTAAATACAAGATAATAAAAATCTTGAAAATAAGTCACTGTACCTTATAACTTTTTTTTCATATACGATTATTTTTGTTGTTATTTTCTATGATCATTACATATTTAACTACCTGAGAAGCTTTCTAAAAAATATTAATTATGAGGTTATGTGCTGTGCCAAAGCAATTAAATATGGATATTAGGTCTGTATCTGGATACATTAATTTTTAAATTCTAGGTGATTCTAATGTACAGCCAGGACAGGGAATGACTACTTTGGTCAGTGAGAATACTCATTTTGGGGGTGGGATTTAGACTTGCTATTAAAGATCTGCAAGAATACAACAAAAATAACAAAACCAAACTTTCCATGATCATGTTGTACTGAGAGATGAAAGACGTAAACAAATGGAAGACTCCGCAGGAAACAAGGCAAGAGTTGACATTGGAACAATTTGGAATATGTAAGAGGAAGATCAGGTAACCCCATTCTCCTACTACTCAATAGGGGTCATACCTTGGAGAAGACAGGAACATGGCCTCAGAGCAGGTCTGAGAAACCTGAAGCAAAGGATCATACCTGCAGATGCAGGAAGAGAATCGGCATCCAGAAACTCCACCACAGAACAATGTGTGGTCCCTGAAAACTTCAGGTGAGCCTGTTCTATCTGCAGAGAGGAGCCCTCTTAGATGAGCTCATCTTTTGCTCTTTTTTGTTTTTTAAAGGTCATCCATCTATAGCCATCTGAATGAATATGAGCAGTAGTGTCATTTTACACAGTAAATCTTTTCTGTAATTTATTTGTAGCATTCCACGTGGAAATGCTGATTTTCAAACTACAGGGCATGCTTAAAAGCCCAAATTAAAAGCTGACATCCTTATTTTACAGAGTTATTGCTCATTAGGAAGGAAACATGGAAAGTACCTGCTCCTGGGTAGTGCAGAAAGTGGCAGGACTCTCCCTGTTATACACCCATTCATGAGTTGACAGCATTTTACTTATCATGTGGTTTGATGTTGCATTTATGTAAGGTAGCTCCTCTCATGGAAAGATTTGATGTGTTTGTAAAGGATTTTAAGAGCATATTAGTGAAGGGGTTCAGACATAAACAAAATTTAAATTAATGGATTCCTTAAATTTTAAGGTAGGAGAAATAGAAGCAGAGGCTACTATCCTTCCCTCCCTTCAGCTCTCACCCTCTTTCCTGCCTTCTGTTTACTCCCTCTCCTGCCCTTCCATTCCCCCTTACTTTTATTTTCTATAACGATTTTGTATTATGATTAATAATATGTAGAATATATGTTTCCAAGACACAAATATATTGAAGAGGCACTATATGTTACATTACCTTGCAGTATTTTAATTTCTTTAAAACAATGTATGTTGTAAATTCTTAATTTATAAAATAAATTTATCCTAGTTATGTTATCTCATTGTAATAATTTGTTTAAAGATAACATTACTGAGCAGATGTTCAAAACTCACAGATATTTCTAAGTGCAAAAAGAGAGATGCAAATATCAGAAATAAAGATTTCTTAGTCTATCCCCTGAGAGTTAACATGTATTTCGGCATTTCATTCTCAAGAAAAATCTGGTAAATATTACAACAAGAAAAATCAACTTCAGATCATTTTCTCTTGACTAAAATTTAAATTATGCAAGGCCTTTTGGATCTATAAAAACTCATTCTGAAATCTTTCCTTTCTCTTGTTCCACTTTCATCTTTTTATCCCAGAAGTGGCAGGTAATTTCTAAAATAGATAAATTCTCTAAAGATCAAAATATGCTCTTTAATTTACAGTGCAGTTACTAATATTCTCTTCTATCTTGGGGTCTAAGAGGAGGTTTGAACCACTTACTTAGACATTTATTCACTAGCTACATAGAAAACATAATTATATCCTGGGAATTTTAAGCCCCACATACACCCTACAAGACATCCAAGGTCTCAATTCAATATTTACAACTGCCACTCCATATATGTCATAAAGCTTGAAATCTAGTCTTTTGTGTATAACACAAAGTGAAATATTTTATAGCAAGGTAGTTCCATCTACAGTTGACCCATCAAATAGTAAATATCCTTTTTTAAAAAATATTTTATAGTAGATATACACAATACCTCTATTTTATTTTATTTTACTTTTTATGTGAAGCTAAGGATAGAACCCAGTGCCTCACAAGTGCTAGGCGAGTGTTCTACCAACTAAGCTACAACCCAGCCCAGTATATATTCTTTAAATCAACCTGAAACTTGCATTCATCTATAAAAATACATTTGTCTTGGTTTCACAACTTACATGCTATTGAAATAACTTAAAACTTAATTGCTAGACTTTCCACTTTTTATTAATGGTCTTAGAAAACTAATGATTCAATACCTTATTTACTTTATTCTAATTTGTATGGATTTTCCATCTAATAAGCTTCCTAAAATTAGCATTTGCCTTACAGTGAATTTAAGAAAAAAAGATTTACCAGCCATTCAAGTATTTTATAGCGGAGTGTCAGCATGTAGCCTAGGATCCCTCCATCTGGGACATCTATGCTTTGTAATTTTAGAGGTTATATTCATGAAAAAGAATTGTATATGAGAAAGAAAACAAACACAGTATCGATCACTTTGTATACACTCGAGGATTAGCATATCTGTCTTTGCAACAATCGCAGTAACAGAGTTTGTTTCTAACCTCCAGCACCAATGGTGTATGTGGCATCTCCCTCAATTTGCAGATCAAGCTTGGCTGAAGTGGTAATTTCATGAAATGCCTTTAGTTTCTATAGCTCTGGTGTGTATGTAGCACACACACCTGGTTTTCAGATTCTTCTGGAGAGAGCCTATGGTTACCTAGAGTTCTTTGATGCATCCCGTTCTTCTTAAATCTGAAACCTAGAATAATATTCTCATCAGCTCCTCATCTCATTTAGGTTACTTGATCTATATGTGATTTGAATTTGAATCCTTCATTGTCACTTAAAAATCACTGCACCATACAGAATTATAGGACATTAAGAACATGGCTTGTCCTGTGTCATACAATGCAATAAGTGGCACTGTAATTGCCAGAGTTCAGAATATTCAAAGAATTTCCTAAACACTGGTGTTTTGTGAGCAATGTATGACTTCAGGACTATCACTCAAATGCTTACTATCTGTGTGTCATAATCTTCTGCCTGCTTTTCAGAAGAAGACTGTTAAACATCTGAAAACATTCAACTCACCTAGCAAAAAATAAAAATAAAAAAAAAACAACATTAAGTTTAATCAAAAAGGAATTGTCACTAATCCTCCAGTTTTTTTCAGCGTGCCTTTAATTTTCACAGGTATAAATCATAAAATATTCAATACAAAAAATAATTCAGAATGTTCTTTAAGCACAAGATATAAACAATATTTTTTGTTGCAATTTTAGGGTTTTTAACTGAAAGAACTGCAAGACACAGACTGTCATTACTGAGGAAAAAGACACATGGAAAAACAAAGTCAAGAGAAAGACAAGCATGAGTCCTAAAAGTAATTTGAAGCCTCCTGATCAATATTCAAGCTAGCCATTAAACCCAGTCTAGCGTCCAGCAAGATTATCATAAAATTTCACACTAATGGCCTATTTCTCTCAGTTATTATCACCTGATGCAGAATGTTTAGATTGCAACAAAGTTTACTTAAAAAATGGTCTCAAGAAAATAGTGAGAATCACAACAGCACTCAGCTAGGACATAGAATTTGGGATTTGGGGACAAAATTTTTAAATATATACAGTTATTATTTAACAGTTCTAATGATAGAATGGGATAATATGTAAGAATAGATGATTAATGGAAATAGATGAAAATTATAAGAGAAGTGAAATGAAATGTGACAAACAAAAGCACACTAACAGAAATGAAGAATGGCTTTGATGGTTTCTCTTAGGAAGAAAAGAAAAAGAGAGAAAGCACATAGACTTTCAACATCATAAATTAAATGAAGCGGTGTCATCACTACTTATTCTATGGTGGTAAAAGGGTAGATAATAGTGATGAACCAGTCTATGCCTGCAAATCTGATAACTTAGAAGGAATGATCCAATTTCTTGACAAGCACAAACTACCAAAACCACAGAGGAGAAATAGATCACCTGAATAGTCCTACATCTACTAAAGACATTGATAAATCATAAATAACTTTCCAAAATCATTTTTTCTAAAATGAAATACTGATATCAAGAAGTTTATCAATAAAATCTCAATCTTAAGTCTATTTTGTAGAAATAAAATGCAATTTGTTATTTCTATGCATAGATATATCAACATATAAGATACATTGATAAAATTTGAGTTTGATGTTTTTCTGAGTTACAGAACATAATATTGCCTTTAACTTTTTAAAACCAATTTTTATCATGATCAAAGGAGATTGAGTCAGTATTTGTATGTTCTATTTTTCATAAGAAAAAATAATGAAACTTGATTTAAAAAGTAGAATATTTTGAGAGTGAAGATTTGTAGATCCTAAGTATGTTAATTTCATACTAATGTGATAACAAAATAATAAATCACCATGAATTCTATTAGTGGCTTAAAACAACACATTTATTTTCTTAAAGTTCTGACAATCACAGGTCCAACATGGCTTCACCACGCTAAATCAAATTGCCAATACACTGCATTCCTTTCTGGAGGCTCTAAGGGATTTTTTTTTTTTTTTTTTTTTTTTTTTTTTTTGGTAGTACTGGGGATTGAACTGAGGGGCACTCGACCACTGGGTCACATCCCCAGCCCTTTTTTGTATTTTATTTAGAGACAGGGTCTCACTGAGTTGCTAAGTGCCTCACCATTGCTGAGGCTAGCTTTGAACTCGAGATCCTCCTGCCTCAGCCTCCCAAAGTGCTGGGATTACAGGCGTGCGCCACCACGCCAGGCTAGGGAAATTTATTTTCATGTTCACTCAAAGGCTGGCAGGATTGAGATCCATGGGGTTGTTGTGGGGTGTCCTCAGCTGCCTCTTTCCTTGTCACTTCTTTCACTCATTGTTTTCTCTTCCTCTTCTACTTGTAAGGACCCACATGACTACATGGGACCAGCTGGATAATCCAGTATACTCTCTCTATTTTAAGGTGAATTTACAAGCCATATTACTTTTATTTGCAACTATAATTCCCTTTGGCCATGTAACATTAACACATTCACAGGCTTACTACCAGGAATTAAAACATGGACAACTTTGGGGAGCAATTATTCTGTCCACCAAGCTAAGCTTTCCACTGAAACATTCATGGGCTACTATTTCACCTTTCACAGAGGACCGTTTTGACTGGGAAATTTAAGATAATGACATAAAGTAGGATAAACACATGCTGGGAAATAGACTCACACTTAGTGATATTTGGAATTGATGGTGCATACCCTCACTAAAGGCTTTTGCTGTCTTCTCATTTAACTTATTACCTCCTTCACTGGTTTATTGAAGGAACTGGATTGCTGGAGTGCAAAACAGGAAGCAATTTAATTCTTTTCCACCCAGCATTTAGATGAGCTATGTTGGAACTCTTCCCTGTATTTGGATAATAAATCCAGCAGAACCACAGTCTTTAAAACCATATTCAAGCATTAACAATTTTATTTGTAGGTATTATAATGCCTTTCCAAGCAAATTTCAAATCTGCAATATCATTCCTATAGAAATTTATTTTTATTTAGAGTGCAGATAAATCTATTGGGCCAAGTTCTGAGGTATAGTGTTTAAAAACTCACAATACCTAAGTGCCATTTTCTAATACTAAATTTCAGAATTTATAAGATATATCTGATATGTATAGCAAACTAAATGTTATACTTATATTTTTTGTTACTACTTTTGGAATATTTTATACCATGGCAATCAAGTTTAATGATTAAAGGTACACTAGTCTCCCAATTTAGATCATAATCCTGGCTCTTTCTGTTTTTATAGTTCAATTTCCTTGGGTAATTTCCCTATTTCTGTATTTCAATTTCCTTAATTCTAAAATGGGATAATGATTTAGCCTAAACCTTAGGGTTGTTAGCAGTACTGTTGAAGTAATACATAAAAAGATTTAGAAATTGACTATAAGATCTGTAGTTTCATTTTGTTTGTTTTTATTTCACTTAAGTTTTTAATACACTTAATTATAAGTGTAGAGATTGGACAGTTAAGCTATGTACTGACTGAGAATTTTTCCAGCTGGAATATGCGGGTGTGTTACATTAGACATGCAATATTAGACACACGTTTAATATGTGTGTATGTATGTGCACCATAGCAGAGCTATAATCCTTTACATTAGTAAAATTTGAGAAGAATAGGAAATAGAGACTTACATAGGAAAAATTTTGTTTTGAGTGCTGGGAAGTTCTTGCAGTAAATGACAACTTCTTTGTAGCTTAAAATATTTAAAAATTGTTTGTAACATGGTTGTGCTACACTTTTCATTCTAACCCTTAAAATAATTAAAGGTAGATTATGAAACGTAAAGGGAAATTTAAGATCTGCTACCTAAGTTACTTTAAAGAAAGTTTGTCCCAAACAAAAGGATTATGCCAAAATCAATGAGCTCAACAAAGGAAATAATAATACACATATCAACACATATCATCTGTTTTAAGAGGCAGTTTATTATTTGTGATACAAAGCATTCCTGAAAATTTCCTTTTAAAAGAGAAACTGTGGAAAACATATAAAACAGTAAAATATGTGTATTTTATAAATTCCATTCTTTAATTGAAACTTTAATTAAACTTCTTTTTGTTTTTAATGGGAAGTTTAAGTCTGAATTACTAGTAATACTACTGGGCAGGGAGCCTGGGACAGGACAATAAGTGCATGCTAAGCAATTTAATTTAGTTTTGTAAGCAGAGAGGTATAGAATACCAGGCTATGATAAATCAAAAATAATGAGGGAATTGGTATCGACTTAAAGAAGCAGACCTTGGCTAAATTTCTCTAGGATTTCAGAGTTCCATTTATTGATTCAGTAAATCTGGAGATATAAAACTTGACTATATTCAGATACCACAGGAACTATTCCTCTCTTAAAAGCTTTTAAAAACAATAATTATAGACATGATATTAAAATCTCACAAATATCTATGCATATCCAGTGCTTCCCATTTGTATTAATATTAATATATATAAAGACATAAAAATATTATATGTCTTATGAATCTATTAGCATCATGGGTGACAACAGAAAGAGCAGTTATTGAATACTTTATTTTATACATATATTTTATTATGCATATATGTATTTATGCCTGTATCAGATATTGTAAACATAACAAGTAACTCACTAATATTTTTATTTTTATTTCTCACATATATACTTAAAAATTTTATTTTAAATTTTTTTTAGTTGTCAATGGATCTTTTATTTATTTATTTATCTGTTTGTTTGTTTGTCTGTTTATATGTGGTGCTGAGGATCAAATCCAGGGCCTCACACATGCCAGGCAATTGCTCTACCTCTGAGCTAAGACTCCAGCCCTATACTTAGAAATTTAATATAGCTTGTCTAAATTCTAATAATGAAGATGGAATTCAAACTCACCTGCTTCTACCACCATATTCTGTCGTCTTAAGTAATAGATTAGGAATCATACTCATGTACTCCTTTCTAATGAGGTCACACAAAAACTTATCATGTTGTCAATTAAGGTCTTAATGAAATCAATGGTGCTCTGTAAAATATGGCAGGTGAAGGGAGACAGAGACAGAGAGAGAGAGAAATATGGTAAACAAAGCAAATGTTACACACTGGCATAAAGTGGCATCTTAAGTCGCATCATAAGAAAGAAGAGAGGGAGGGCCTTAGTTTACTCTCCATTGCTTTGACAAAATTCCTGAGACTGTGTACTTTATTAAGAAAAGAGGTTTATTTAGCTCACAATTTTGGAAGCTGAAAGTCCAAGATCAGGTGACCCCATTTGTTCAGACTGTGGTGAGATCCCCTTGGCTACATTACACGACAGATGGCATCATAGTGAGACTGAGTGCAAGAGCAAACACATAGCAAGACAAGAAACCAGAGAGCAGGGAGGAGCCAGATCTTTTTATACAAACTCATTGTTGCAGGTAACTGGGTCTCACAAAAACTACATTATCCCCACCTGAGGGCAGGATTCCCAATGACCTAATCCCTTCTACTAGTTCCCATCTCCTAAAGGTCCCATGACCAACTGCTCACCATTCCCAACTGAGAACCAAGTTTCTGGTACATGAACCTTCAGGGACCCACTCAGCCAGTATCTGTATGGTAGCAGGGAGAATGCTGAAATGGGAAAAATTTTAAAAATGCAACACATTTTAATGAGTTTCTAATATTAACCAGGCATAATGTTTGTGGTTTAATGTAAATTATTTGACTTATTCCTAAAGTATTTGAGAAATGCTTCACCACTTTCATATTAACAATAAACAATCAGATCACAGCTCAAAAATGAAAGACAAAGAAGTCGATACATACATTTTTGCTATTGAGAAACAAAGACAAAATTCAAACCCAGATTTATTCAAGTTTACTTTTATCATAAATATCAACTTTATAATGAATCGTATTATTCTATATTCACATTTAAGAACAGACAGACCTATTGGGATTCAACTCCACTAATTATTTGTATGTCAAAGATTGACTTGTCTCTGAGTTTAGATGTTCCCATATTTTACCTTCTAAATCAAAACTCTGTACAGATTTCAAACCTGTTGTATTCAGAGGAATAGAAATGGTAGTTTAAACAGATATTTAAAGTTTGAAATTTGGAGCCTCAAACAGGCTGAACCATAGATGGATTTACACTTCATGAGTATGATTATTAGTAACCCCTTGGAGTAGATCATCTCAGCCAAGAGGCTGTGGAATAAAACACCCAATCTTATATGAGCTATTTATATATTTAGTGGAGAAATGAAGACAAATTATTTTTCATTTTCTTCTCTTGAGTTATTTTTTACATTTGGTAGATTTAAAAATTAAACATTCTAAGTAATTTTTTAAAGTTATTTTGCCAAGAAGAAAAAAACAGTTAACTGTGTCTCAATAGATTGAAACCTTATTTTATTTTTTTAATTTGAAAAAGTGAAGAACTTTCAAGTTCACACTGGCAGTTTGAAATGAGACCTGTAACTCTACTTATTTGATCGTTCACTTTGTATATATTTCTTCGTTACCTAGTAGTGCAAGATAAACCAATTATATTTAGATCACTTACATAGCTGAAATTAAAAGTCATGAATATGTATATGATTGCCTAAGGAAATCCACAGAAGAAAAGGGCTCTAGGATCAATCATAAAGGGACTCTACCCTGGGATTTAGAGGAGGTAGAGCATCCAAAAAACAAGAAACAGTAGCCAGAGAAGTACAAGTAGAAACAAACAAACAAACAAACAAACAAACAAACAAAAAACACTATCCAGTGAAGTTCTAGAGTCCAGAGTCCAGAAGGTATCATAGAAGAGTGAAATAAAACTACTAATGTTTAGATTGCAACTAAATTTGGAGCCTCAAAGAGGGCTGATCCATAAATGGATTTGTACTACCACTCAATTCCTCTGAATACAAGAGGTTTGAAATCTGTTCAGAGATTTGATTTAGAAGGTAAAATACAGCAATGCCCAAACTAAGAGATTATGCCTTTGGACACAGAAAGATGAAGGACATTTTTGAATAAGTGAGGACAGCTTCAGTAATGAAAACAAATCCAGATTTGAATGAATTGAGGGATGTCTGACAACCATAGTGACAAGTTAGGAGAAAACAAAGAAAGAGAATAGAATAGAATTTTTATGGGGAAAAGTGCACTTTTAATATAATTAGAGAATAGACTACATGAAAATATTGATAGGAAGAATGCAGTGGGGAAAGAGATACAAATTAGGTAAAAGAGGTCTGTACATTGATTACTGTACAATTTCGGAGAAAGGTGGGTATCTTGGAATTTGAAACAGAATTTAGGAGATAACCTGGAATGAGAAAGGAAAATTTTCTCTATTGAAAGTATATTTATGGGGAGTGCAAGGTTAGGAAGTCCTGAGTATTGAAGCATAATAGGCTCTGCAATTTTCCTTGGGAAAACTGAGACATAATAATCTTCCAAGAAGATCATGAATGAACATTTGTTAGAAACACTACAAAATAAAAAAGTTGTGAAATAGTCATTCTACACAGTAATTGGGATTAATATTTTTGTTTTTTTAATTAAAGGATCCTAAGGATTAGGCTTTTTAAAAACAAGTCATATTATTCTATAACAATAAAACAAATGAGTGACATTTTTACCTTCTTGAAAAATTTAATCCAATAAAAAGGTAAATATAAATAAATTTTATATGTGCAAATCTCCAAAAGAATTGGTTTGCTTCCAAAAGGAAAATTGTATCTGCTAATGAAATTCACTGATGCAGGAGGCTCTTGAGTCAAATATCATGTCTGAATTTTGAGAAGGACTATATAACTTTATGACCAATCATGCTGCTTGTAGCTAGCTAGATAAACTAAACATAATTAGTCTTCATGCTTCATGCTTCATGATGTAAATTGAGAGCCAGCACACCTCTACTGCAATTGAACTCATTAGTTCAATCCTCTATACACAAGTATCACATAGAAAAAAAAAAAAAAAAAAAAAGATCAAACACAGGTAGCCTGAGGGACAAAAGTGCCCACTGAAACATTTTTGGCACTATTTTCAATATATTAGCTATAAAACTTAAAATGTTTTCATGCTAAACTTCTGTTTTGTTTTGACTTTTCACTTTCAAATGAGAAAGAGATAGTTCATAACAACTCTTTATAATATAGGACACAGAAATATTTTTTGCCCCTAAAATCTCTATAATGGTTAACAGAAATGGCAGTATTATTTCATAAGAAAAGCTCTTAACACTTTGTGAAAGCAATTGAAGAGGTGTGAGCAGTGACTACATCAGTTTTCTCTTTCAGGGAATAATTGCTCAGTTCACACCTCTTCAATGGTACACACAAAGTCAACAGAATTTTCAAACTTCCCTTTCGCAAGTAAAGCTCAGAAAAAAAAATCATACAGTTTAGAAACCTTATAAATATATATAAATACTCTTACAAACATTGAAATATAGGGGAATTTAGATGTAAAATTGTATAATTTTCAGTAAAACAAAAAATCTGTTAAGTAGCACAGATTTCTTATTTACACATTTTTATAAATTATCTACTACTTCTCCAAATTAAAAAAAAAAACAATCTCTGCAGTATGCTCTACAAATCTGTTATTTGGTTCCTTATCTGGTTGAGAGATTCTACTATCCCTGATAGATAAATTGATTGATTGGTTCATCAATCTCAATCTATCCTTACTTCATCAAAATCTAACCATCTACAGGCAAATCACAGTTAAAATATTGTGGGTTTTGATCCTAATAGAATTTTCTTAGAACAATTATTCCAAGAAGTAAGAAAAAGTGAACAATTCTGTATATACTATAGACTTTTGCATAACTGTAAAGATTTCCATAGTAAAAATTATCTTCTTCAGTTCATCATTAATAAATTTTATATTTATTTGCTTGCTTATCCTTCTATATTTCTCATCCTAAGAGCGAAAAGTAAATTCTCTCTGCTTCCTTCAAACCTTGTGTACCTATTTCTGTTAAAAGTAGAACAAGTCTGTTTTTGGACCCTGTTCAACTAAGTGTCTTGAGATCAGGAGTATAAATTGTATGCTAAATAATGCATAACTATGCTGCAATTGTATACAATGAATCAAAATGCATTTTGCTGTCATACAGACATAATTAAAATAAATGAATAAACAAACCAAAAATAATGCACAACTATTTTAAAAAAGATAAAATCACACCCCCCCTTTTATATATATATATATATATATATAAAATCGCCCTTTAAAAAAAGAATACATGATTTGATTTGAACTTGACCTGGTGTATTTTTGTATATTCTTTATACGACTCCATAAAATTCTCTACTCCTTACTTATTATTATTAGGTATTAAAATTCTCTATTCCCTACATATTATTATAGATACTTTCTTCAAACTGAGCCATCATTATTGAGAGAAACAGATGATATTTTTCCCTGTGTGGTGAAAATTCCACAAATAATAATGATTGTAATTCTAACATGAAGAGATGCATTGATGATAAAAATAGTGATAATGGCTATAATTTATTAAATATTTACTATTTGAAGGAAACTGCCAAACTTTTTACATGTTTTATCACACTTAATTTTGCTCCAGCCAATGAAACAGACCCAAATTATCTTCATTTTACAGAAGAGGAAACTGAAGTCTACAGAGATTTAGTTACTTTTCCAAGTTAACACATATATTAAGTAGAAAACTTTAATTTGAACATATATCTGTGTATTAACAAAACAAAAATAATTAACTATTCTGATATCAGACTATAAGAACTTTTTAAATCTGAGTTAATTCTGCACCAAATAATTCTTTATTTTAATTTTTTTGTGTAGTTGTAGATGGTCAGCATGGCTTTATTTGATTTATTTTTATGTGGTGCTGAGGATCAAACCCAGTGCCTCATCTATGCTAGGCAAGCACTCTGCCACTGAGCTACAGCCCCAGCCCAGCACCAAACAATTCTTAGTCCAAAAAAAAGCCAGAAGCCCTAGTATAAATATAGGCTGTCAGAGCCAACTTTATTTTTTAATTAAAATGTATAATAATGAGGATATCCTTGTGACATGTGTGTGTGCATCTACGTGTATTTTTTTT
Organism: Tamias sibiricus; assembly: GCA_025594165.1. Taxonomy (NCBI): domain Eukaryota; kingdom Metazoa; phylum Chordata; class Mammalia; order Rodentia; family Sciuridae; genus Tamias; species Tamias sibiricus. The sequence goes on from CM046665.1 coordinate 30,354,369, forward strand.
TTCGAGTGTACCTGTCTCATATGCTTAAACATTTGTAGAGTTTTGTTTACACAGTTTTGTCCAACAGATTGAACATACAGAGCCCTACAGATTAATTCACCATCAAACATAGATCATTTACCAAGGTATCAGTAGATGTAAAATATATCTTTAATTTTAAAAGAACATAAAACACATCTGCATGCTTTTGTGATAAGTTTATGAAAGATATCTGGATCCTTGGAGCTAACATTCATCCTCCACCTGGGAAGCACTTCCAAATGTTTCTGTACTTTAAAAACAAAGGCCAACCTAAATATATAAGCAAGTGTTATAACTTTAGGTCGAAGAGAAAGAGATAGCCTTCAGTATCTTTGAATATGAAAAGAGAAAATTCACTATTCATTAAAAGAAACTGGTCACTCCTAAAGCCTTGAAAGTGGTTTTAGTTGTAGAGAAAGAAAAAAAACAAATACGTAAAAGTGCTTTATCCTTTTACACAACCTAAACCAAATCATGCATCCTAAGCATTGGGAAGATTATGGCTACTACAATCTAGAGAATCAAACACAATTTCACTGTCACACTATCATTGCAAAAGAAGACAGTTTAGTCTGCCTTGTATTATTGCAATAAATTTTTAATATATCTGTTACATCTGCTCCTTTTATTTTATTATTTTATTTTTATTTTTATTTTTGTATATATGACAGCAGAATGCATTTTGATTCTTGGAACACAATTACAGCACAACTTTTCATTCCTCTGGTTGTACACAATGTAATGTTGTACCATATGTGAAGTCATTCATGTACCTGGGGTAATGATGTCCATCTCATTCCACCATCTTTCCTGCCACCATGCTCCCCCCACCCCTTCCTCTCCTTTGCCCAATCAAAATTCCTTTATTTTTCCCATGCCCCCCTCACCCCTTATGGATCAGCATCCACACATCAGAGAGAACATTCTGCCTTTGGTTTTCTTGGATTGGCTTACTTCGCTTAGCATGATATTCTCCAACTCCATCCATTTACCTGCAAATGCCATAATTTTATTCTCTTTTAATGCTGAGTAATATCCCATTGTGTATACATAACACAGTTTCTTTATCCATCCATCTATTGAAGGGCATCAAGGTTGGTTCCATATATAGCTCAGTTGGGAGAGTGCTTGCCTCACATGCACAAGGCCCTGCATTCTATCCCTAGCACCACACACACACACACAAAGCTCTGCCTTACAATGCCTGAAAAGACATAAATAGTTACCTTCCTGTTAATCTCTCCTAATCTCCTTCCACTATTTAGCCACAGGGGTTTCCTCAGTCTCTTTGAACATGCCAATCATTCTTCTCAAGAACTCCTACTGCTCTTGCCTAACAATATTTTCCCCTTAATACACTTGTACTTTCCCCCTTCACATATTCTTCTTTAAATCTTTGCTCAAATGACACATCTTTTTGTAAGGTCTTCTTTTGACTGATTTGTCAAAAACATTAATGTCCATGCTTCCAGTCTTCCCCAAATTTGTCTGATTTTTCTTAAGGCACTTATTATTGTCTTACATAATTCACTTTCTTTTACTGTTAACTACTATCAGAATACAAACTCCACAAGGGAGAATTTTATTCACTGATGTAAAAAAATACATAAATCAGTGCCTGGCACATGATGGAAGCTTAGTATTTGTGTAATGAATGACAGAATAATTGATTGAATAATTTAATAAATTAACTAATTAGCAACTTTTAGTACACTCAGTATGCTAAAGTTGATTAGTAGAGGTAGATTAAGGCATAACATGAAAATAAAGAGGTTCCAAATGACTAAAAGGTAAAACAAGATATCCATTTTCTCAGTCTTGGTTCTGGAAGATATAAGGAGTCCAGTTTTTATGCCTCTGATCGCAGAAAGGAATTTCCATTTTCTCTGGTGTTCTTCAACAGCAGGATCATTTTATTTGTGTTTCATAGTGCATAAATGTTTGGAAGACAAATAGTTAAGTAAAGTGGAATGTCATCCAAAAGAATTTTTAGGGGCTCACTTTCTCTCTACATGAGACTTAAGTCTTGATATCATAAAATAGCCAGGCTGTATGATCTTGAAATCCAATAAAAGTGAATAGCTGTCCCCCCTAAAAAAAAACTGTAAATTGTCAGAGCCAACTTTACACAAGTATTACAGATATGAAAAAAAATAATAAAAATTAAACATTGTTATATGAGATCATTGTCAACATGGATATAATTTTAAAGAACACAAATGAAATGGAATGAAATGATAGAATATGTGGAAAGGCATACATGTCTGTTGTGAAATATGTTGCATACATGTTAGCCTGCCTGATATTGTCCCACACACAGGTCACTGATACTCTCTTCAGTGATTCTTTTCCCAACATTTTTCTATATTTTCTTCAAATTAGATAATTTGTATTATTCTGTCTTTTTAAATTCATTGATCCTTTTTCCCCCATTACCAATAAGCTGTTAAGTGCATCCAATTATTTTTTTAACAGACTGTATTTTTTCAATTCTACAAACCCCATCTAATAATTTCTTATGGTTCAATTTTGCTAATAAGATTTCCCAGTTATATACTCTTTATGACTGTCTTTTCCTTTAAGTATTAAAGCAGATTCATAATGGCTACTTTAAAGTACTTTTCCAACATCTAAGGCATCTTGAGTTCTATTCCTATCAACTGCTTTTTTTTTTTTTTTCCTTAACTATATACCTTTTTTTTTTTTTTTTTTTTTTTTTTTTTTTTTTTTTTTTTGCCTTTATTTGCCTGGTGACTCTTTCTTTACAGGGGCTATTGTGGATAATACTTTCTAGAGCCTTTAATTCTGTTTTGTTCTCTTAAGAAGCTTGATTATTCTTCTGGCAAGCAGGAAAATTACTGGGTGGCCACCAAGAATCTATAGATATTTGATTTTAATATTGGATAGCATCGACCTGTGTGAAGACAGGAGTGCTTATCAATTCCAGCTAACTTGACAGAACCTAAGTGGCAAAATGTGTCTATACTACAATCAGCATGAGGTAAATTATTTCCTAGTTCTTTCAGCTTTGTAGCTGTCACTTAGCTGTAATATAGACAGAATGTTTTTATCGCCCCCAAATTTATATGTTGAAAATGAGAAAGCAACCCTCTTCAAACCAAGAAAACACTCTGCTTACACTCCAATCTCAGACTTCCAAACCTCCAAAACTATAATAAATTTCTGTTGTTCAAATCACCCACTGTGATTTTCTGTTAGAACAGCCTGAACTGACAAACGGGATCCAAAAACATGAAGTTCATGGTCAGATAAAGATTGGAGACAACAAATTTTAGGACTCCCTCTTTTTCTGGATTCTTCCTCAATTTTCTGTCACTAAGGTATCCCTGAACTCTCTGACACTACAATTAATAAATGTTGGACTTTATGGTTTTTGTTCAAACGGACAGGTCAGCTGACTGGGGGAAAACTTTGAAAAAAAATGTAATATAATTTTGTATTCTTTCAAGAGTTGATTATCTTTTAGTATCTCCTTCTCTTGGACATCCCCTAATGTCTTTGAAGAGCTCAAGGAAAATTATTACAGTGTTTGAAATTGTCATTTGTAGAAGTATCAGTCCAATGTCATCTATTTTGCAACTTCTAAGAATGTTCTTGCTAAATATTGTAAAATTAACCACTACCCCCTAGATCATGAACCATAAAATTAGACTAATTCTGTAAATAGTATTAGTAGACATCTTACAATTGTGATGGTAGATATTTTATCTAGCACTATCTTTAGAGACAGATGTTTACCTATATTGTAACCAATTCTAATGTTAAGGAAAAGATTAATAATAATTCAGAAATTATTTTACTTATTTATTACCTTATTAATCACTCATCCTTTACTCTGTGCCATATGTTATACTTATGTTAGTTATACACTGGTATTTAAAATAATCTTGGAACAAAACATATTTCATCAACTTTTTTCATTCATCTAATCATTGATTAAAATATAATTTTCTTTAAGAAACAAATGAGTTAATAAGCTACATGTATACTTTTTAATGCTACTAATATTTTCTCAAAAGAATATTGGCATATGAAGAAGCTAGAGTAAAATGAAGGAAAGGTGGATGGAAGGATAGGATAATATAAAGAAAAGGAAAATATAAAAGGAAAATAAGTACTGTATAAGAAAGAAATCAAGAGGCAGATTGGAGGGTTGGGTAAGGGAAGGCAATGAAGAATGAATTCTTAAAAATCATGTTACGTACATATACAGATATACCACAGGGAACTTTACATTAATGCATATGTAAAAAGAACCAATTAAGTATAAATTAATAGATGTACAAAAGGAAGTCTAGTAGAGTAGGTGAAGAACAATGGGATTGAAAAGAGTAAGGAAAAGGGGGGGATCTTGAACTGAAATTGAATTCCCTGTATGTATGAGTTTGTCGGAATGAACCCCACTACGTGTTTAACAATAAAGCTCTAATTTAAAAAAAATATTTATATGTTTTTATTGTGTAGTAATTTCATTGTGTACTTCTTCAACCAAAGTATTTAGATGCTATTTGCCATTTAAAATGCACAAAGATACAAAACATGCCAAAAATGCACATATGATATAGGTCAGTTAAGGATTTTAATGTAGGTAAGAGATTTGTATACAGATCCAGTAATTTTCCAGATACAACAAAAAATGTGTTACAAAGTTATTTCTCTAATCATATTGACAGGAACTTGACATGTGATTTGCATTTATTGGAGGTGGGGCATGAAACTTAAAATTGGGTTTGAAAATATATAGAATCTAAAACTCAAAAAGTTAAAAGATTCTTTAACTTAACATCCAACTACATGTAGCAGCTGGAAATTATTATAAATACACATATATACAAATACTCATACAAAATATGTATTTTTTTATGATATCCTAATTAGCATAAGATATACTTTGTATAAATGTCAAAATATGCTCTACTGTCATGTATAAATAAAAAGAACAAAAAAAGGAAAAATAGAAAAATAAAGACTGATATGCACCACTCCAAAGCCTTTCTATTGTGCTGAGTTTGGGAAAGTCCTGTAGAAAAGGCCAATCAATTTTCTCTAAAGTGTTCTTCATCAAAATAATTTTCTTCAATGTTTTGTGAACACAAAAACCATCCTACACACAAAAAGAAGCAGGAACCTCCACCGTAATGACCAAATGCCCCATTTAGAAAAACAAAAACGCTGAACATAAACATGATTCTACTTATCTTTTCGCTGATTAAATTACTGAGTTATATACTACTCTCTTCAATACATGTTAAGGCATATGCTTTACAATGGTATTTCTTGAATGGCCTATTTTATGTGCCAAAGGGAGTAAAAATGGGAGGTGTATTTGTCTCCTTGAAAAGGTTATGAAACTATTTTGTAAAATTTTCCCTTGGGGGCTTTCTGAAAACAATTGGGCCAATTCTTTGTCAAAACACAATGAACAAAACATATAGAGGACTAGACTCTTTGAACCAGCAGCTGGACTACCTGCAGCCCTCCTTAACAAGTGGGCCAACTCCACCTGGAAGCAGAATGAACACAAGATATAAAAGATCAAAATTGTTTGAACCAGCAGCTGTTCTACCTGCAGCCGTTAATCTTTCCTGGCAATCTGTTACAGACACATTCCTCAGGCTAACGGGACCAAGAACCTTTTTGCTGACTGCCATGCCTCTGGGACATGTTCAGTAACAATTCTTTCCACAAATGTGTGGAATTATCAGCTATATACTTCAACAACACAGAGAAATAGCAATTTCTCTTTCAGTTTAGACACAAGGAAGTAAATACTGAGGGCTTTCCTCGCTAAAGGAATAGAAACCCATTTATTGTTAAAGTATTAATTTCTCCGACAACATACTTGAGATATTTCAAAGTATAGTAGCAATGGTACTTAAATAAATTACAGTCAATATTTAGAATAAAACAATGCTATCAAAGCCTACCACTTTACACTAAAAACAGACTATGTATCAAATGACAAAAATAAACTCATTATGTCTGCCACAGTTTTAAGTGATCTACAGATATTATCTTATTTAATCAAGGACTTGAAGAGAAAAGAATTAAAAAGAAGCCAACCAAGGCACTGAGAAGATACATAGCTGACCTGTGACTGCATAATTCACAATAAGTTAAATTTACATGTGGACACATGTGGTCTGGAAACTGAAGCCATGTTATTAATAAGAATACAGTGCTTATAGGGAAATTAACATCCACTAGAAGCATTTCCTTCAAAGTATAGACTGAGATATGCATGAATGCTTTGAATTTTAAGCTGTTTAAAAAGTACCATCTAAATATTTACATATTAATGATGGTTATTGAATTCATTTTGTGTTTTATTTTGCCAAATATAAGAAAAGATTAATAGGATGTTTAAAATAATAAGGAAATGAAATATTTCTTTAACCACATTGAGTGCTTACAAACTTTATTATAATCAAGGTACAATATGAAATGTACAATTTGTTACTTATTATTATTTTTCCTTTTAAAAAGGAAAACACATAACAGGTGCACCTAATATAGTGATAATCTAGATTGTTCAATTTGTGATATACATTTGTTTAATCAACTCAGTTACCACAGTCAAGTTCTACGTAATATTTGGAATGGAAAAACATGACAGTAATTTTTTTGAATTCTTAAGTATAAATTTAATGATACAGTTACAGGATATGAATGATAAAAATTACAAAAGGCTAATGAAAGAAACCAAATAAAATCTACTAACAGGGGCTGGGATTGTGGCTCAGCGGGTAGAGCGCTCACCTAGCATGTGCGCGGCCTGGGTTCGATCCTCAGCACCACATAAAAATAAACACATTGTGTACAACTAAAGCAAATAAATAAATATTAAAAAAAATTCTACGTGAGAGAAAGAGGCCAAAAAATTTAAAAAAGAAAAATCTACTAACAGAGAAAACCAAGAGGTAGATCCATGTGCTAGAAAAATGTAGACAAATATATCAGTTCTATCCAACTTGATTTGTTAATTCATTATAATTCTTATCAAAATCTCAGAAAGATATTTTAGGATAAATAATCATAAACTTTAATTTTTAGATAAAAAGTAAAATCCTAGAACAGCAAATATATTCTGAAAAAGAAGAATAAAGTGATAGAAACTCTCTTCTTTATATTAGGGCTTACATAATATCTATAATAGTAAGATGGTGTGATACCCTTCATGAGCAAAAAACAATAAAACAAGCAAATTTTTTTTAAAAAATCATCTTAAATCTCAGAACTTATACAAATATTAAATCAAAACCAACCATACATTTATTTACTTTTATTTATTTATTAATTTGTTTTTAGATATACATGACAATAGGATGTATTTTGACATATTATACATATATGGAGTGCAACCCATTACAATTTTGATCCCATTTTTGTGGTTGAACATGATGTGGAGTTACACTGGTTACGTATTCATATATGTGCATAGGAAAATTATGTCCAATTCATTCTATTGTCTTTCCTAATCCCATCCTCCCTCCTTTCCTTTAAGAGGTTATGCAGCTTACAGGGGGTGAAATACAAATATGAAGTCTTGATCCAATCACACTTACAATTATGATTGGCCTTTCAATATAATATTATGACAGAAGTTAAAAAGATGCATTCAGATTTCATAGAAAGACAAGGCTGACAAAAACACTTCGTTTTCAGATGCATTTTATAAAATATTATATTCCTTACTTTGGTGTAAATGAAAGATGTAAATAATCAGTAATATCAGCATAAGCCATAAGAGCACACAGACCATAGGAAAACTTGCTGTCTGATGGGGTTTTTTTCCTTATCAGATCACTTTTAATGAACAACAATTGTATTTGATTAGCAACTATTCATACCTGTATAATCTAAAGATCCCACAAGCTGAGAAAAGACAATGCTAGGTATGATTGTGAGCCAAGTTTTCTTGTGAATAGGATATGTGGCTTCTGTTCCTTAGTTCTCATTTGGATTATAGGGATAATGATAACATCTCTCGTACAATTATTACAAGTATCTATTAAAATGATATTACATAAAAATATGTATGTCAGAGAAAATACAATATACTCAACTAACTAGGATATCCTATCATCCTAGTTTGCCAAGATGGTTTTACTCATGAAATTCCTAAGTCCAGATAACCAGGATGGCTGGTCACCTTTTGTGATTCTTACATGCATATATATATTTATGTATATATATTTTTTTTTAATAATTTGGGGAACACAATTCAAACATAAAACAGCAAAAACACATATAAATACATGAAATGTAGACAAATTATCAATATATAATTTGTTATATATTGTTATCCAAAATTTATCCAAAATCAGTTATCCAAAATTTAACTCTCCTAGAATTTCAGAAGGCAATATCAAGACCCAGGGAGCAAAACTTATCTAAAAAAATAAAATAATTGCCTCAAATTTCATTAAGACACTTTATGAGGTTTACCTTTTATTCACATATGAAGTAACCAGTCTCAACCTCAAACAACTATATCAAGTCTGCCAACTAATAGCAGAACAGAAGCATAGGATGAAGAAGAGGGGCTGCCATTGACAGTCATCTCAGAATTGAATTTTCAGATCTCACTAATGGCCGTAATCTTTTAACACTATAATAAGTTCAAGGCTTTAATAAAAATGATTATGTTAAAGATGCACCTACAGGTTGAAACCATTCACACAGTTTAAATTATGAGCTGGCATCTAAGAAGAACAAAGATATGTGAGCAAATATGAGCAAGTAGAGAACAATTTACAGGAGGGACAGAAGAGAAGTAGCAAAGTGAAATGTCTTGCCTTGGGGCACAGCATAAAAAAATGCAAAAAACTAGCTGGGAGCAGTGGTGCACGCCTGTAATCTCAGCACTTGGGAGGCTGAGGCAGAAGGATAGTGAGTTCAAAGCCAGCCTCAGCAACAGCAAGGCACTTGGAAACTCAGTGAGACTCGGTCTCTAATAAAATACAAAAAAAAAAGGGGGGCTGGGGATGTGGCCCAGTGGTTGAGTGGCCCTGAGTTCAATCCCCAGTACCACAAAACAAAACAAATGCAGAAAACTGGCAATATATGGCATTAATGGCATTATATATTGTGACTTTTATATATATTAATATATATATATATATATATGGTGACTTTTTTCTCTCATATTATTGTAAGTGGGCTTTTTCCCCCCATTTATCTAACAAACATTCATTGTTTACCATATTCTAGGAATACAATATTGATGAAGAAGATAATGCCCCTGTGCATTCTAAGACAAAATAATACTAAACAAAATTACACTGAATAGCAAAAGACTAAGAAGAAACAAACTAATGGGACAAAGAATGACCAGGAAGGCACTTCGTACAGGATAGCCAGAGGAGCCTCTCCGGAGACATGTTATTTGAACTGAGATTTGAATGATTAGAAGTTCCCAGTCCAAAGAAAGGCAAGACTAACAGCCCTGCAGAAATACAGGATGTGGTCTATGGATGGTAAAAGAAGGTATTTACTGTGATTGGAATTTACTGAATAAAAGCAATGGTAGTCTAAAATGTGGTTTGGACAGGTGGACAGACCAGAGATCATGGAGACCATTTAACCATAATAAGGCAGCAAAAAGTCAGAAGAACAAAAAAATATGATTTAATTTTGTACAGATTTACTAGGACTACTACAACAGAGTAAAATAAATTTGTGGCTTTAAGCAACAGAAATTTATTTTCCCACAGTTCTAGTGACCAGAAGTCTGAGATCAACATGTTGGCCAGGCAATGCGCTCTTCAAAGCCTTTCAGAGATGATCCTTCCTTTCTTTCTCTAGTTTCTGATTGCTCACATAGTTCTTGGCATGTCACTACATGTCCCCAATTTCTGCTTCCATCATCTCTTTACCATCACCCTCTGTCTCTGTGTCTTCTTTGAAGAGCATATTGGATTAAGTACACACCCTGCTCCAGTGTGACTTCATCTTAATTATATATGACATGACCCTGTTTCCAAATAAGGTCCCATTCTGATGTACTAGAACCTAGGACATCAAGGTATGTTTTCGGGAGCACAGAGTTCAACCCATAACAACATGGGTTCATTACACTATGATAAAAAGGAATTTGTGGAGCAAGAGCTACTATTATCACCAATGTTTGGAAAAAGATTAATTAGTTTTTGTCCCAAGGTATTAACAATGAAGATTAGGAGAAGATGTGGAAGAGGTGGAGGTGAAGGAAACCAGGCTTGGTTATGAATTAAAAGTGAATGAACAAAGAACCATAACAAATTTGAAGAGTCCATGGTGCCATTAAATGAAACGTGAAATATTGGAAAACATCAAAGAAAACCTTTGAAGTGCGGGAAGAAGAAGGTGTTCTTGTGAGTGACAGAGCATGCTTATATGTGACATTTTAAGTTGACATACATATCAAGTATTCAAGTGGAGAGATGAAGAGGTAGTTGACACACTGGTTTGAAACTCAGGGGAGAGGTAAACAAATGGATGTTGCAGTTATATATCGATGATATTCATGGAGCTGAAGAGAAACCTCAAGGAACTCAGCCCTGATACACTTTAACAATTTAAAAAGAGATCTTATATAGGACTATTTCTGAGACATATCAGGAAAAATGGACTTCCTCAGCAATATAACTGCTAAAAAAAAAAAAAAAAAGGAAAAAAAGGATAAATAAATATGCTGGATTTCAGTGAAATCATATGGGGATGTGTGTGTGTGTGTGTGATGTATGTATTGAGAGAGGGTTGTCTTGAGGGTTCTTTCCAGTATAAAGGTCCTTGTCTATAGAGGCACGAATATATACTTGGTGTAAGTAAAAGTCTGTGTAAGTGACTCGGTCTCCATTGGTAATGGGGGTAGCAGAAGTTAAAAAAATTTCTCCAGCAATCCATTCACTCCCTTTATTGGGAGGGGACAGCTTTTATGGAAAGTCAAATGACACAGTGGAAACTCTTCCTAAAATATGCTAGTAACTATCTTTCCCCTTGGTAGGCTGCTGATATTTGTCTTCTCCTTGTGTCCAAGTGGTTGTTGATATCTGCATATTTGAAATTATCCATTACTGGGTAAGATTTCTGATTTGACACACATCATTTTTGTCATGTAAGTAATGACTCTCCTTCCAACCCTCTCCTGCCTCCTACAGGAAGGTTTCTGAGGGCTTTTTTTCCCCTAAGAGATTAAGAAAGCTTGAATGAAAATAACATGAGAGACCCTAAACTGTCAAAGCTCCTAATTTCCAACGATGGCCACTGTTGCTTCAGGGTCAGAAAATCTGGGGTTATCAAATAATTATTTTGGGCCTTTGAGATCATGGGCCTTAAAGAAGTTTTAACTCTATTTCCATACTATTCTATATCATTTTTTAGAGCAGAAAATTTATTGTACATATCAAAAGGTGTCCAAGTAGAAATTACAAAATGTTTTAAGTTGTTTGTGTTTGAAAAGTGAAAATGCAGTTACTAAAAGAATTTCAAAGCTTTATAACATTAATTTCCTGAAGGTCTCAGATATAAAATTTTGTTGTCCATTCATTAGAGAAAAAGTCTAAGACAAAACACTCTGTATCAATTATACTGACATTATCTTCAATAGTCAATTCAGAAAGTTGGCATTTTTGAGTCACAAGAATTGATTCAACCTTTGGTATTTATTAATTTTTTATTAATTTCTAAAGTCCTTCCTCTTTTTCCTTTCTCTGACCTTTTGCATCCCTCGTGTGACACTTCTACCACTCAGTCTTAACACAGCACCAGAGAATAGGAGTTCATCAGTGTGCTTTAAATGTTAAAAAATTATTATATCATTATAGACAATAATGCAAATATTATTGTACACATTTAGAACATTCTATAGTAATAAAATCAATCCATAGTTGGCCTTCTGTATCCACAGGTTCTTCATATATGTATATTCAAAGTGCAGATAGAAAATATTTGCTTAAAATTTCCAGAAGTTTGAAAAAACAAAAATTGAAGTTGCCATGTACCATGGACTACAATAAATCCATGCAAATGAAGTGACACGTAAGCATACCTTGCCATTGCCTCCCGTCTTTCACAAATCCAGTCTTTCTCCAGCATTTGTTGTTCGAGCAATGCTCACCTAGAGGTTCCTTCAGGTACTATTATTTAAGACTGCAATGTTTGTGTCTGTGCTGAACACGTGCAGCCTTTTCTTCTTTATTCCCCAAACAATACAGTATAACAACTATTTACATATTTTTATGTTGTATTAGGTACTGTAAGCAATCTAGACACAATTTAATGTAAACAAGAAGATATATATATATAATTCATGTTCCAATGCTATGCAGTTCTATAGAAGGTACTTGAGCATTTCTGACTTTGGTATCTACCAGGCAGGAGGGCTGGGAACTAATACCCCACAGACACTGAGGCACAAGTATAGTTACTTCTGTTCTTCCAAATGGTCTTACCCTCTGCTGTTCTTCTCTTTGGTGTGATCAAGATTCGGAGGTCTGTATTTGATAACCAGTTGCCGAGAGCTGAGGTCTAATATATGTTAATACTGCATGACTCCTGGCATTTCCTCCTCTCTGCGGATATCTTCCACAAAGGGTAAAATGTCATCACAGTTTTGCTACTAGTCCAAACCCCTACTGCTTTTGTGGCCCTTTTTTTTTTTTTAATATTTGTTTGTTTTAGTTGTACACAATGCCTTTATTTATTTTTACGTGGTGCTGAGGATCAAACCCGGGCCGCGCACATGCTAGGCATGCGCTCTACCGCTGAGCCACAATCCCAGCCCCTTTTGTGGCCTCTTATCAATAGTGAAAGACTTCTGGGTGCTTGCCTCTGACTTGAAAGATTAATGTGACATACCCAGCATCACTGGGCAATCTACTGCTCTTCCAGCCCATTCTACAGGCAAAACAGCAGGACTCTCAACATTGCTGGAACATATCAAAGCCATCTCTCTTCTACTGTGTCTATACCATGTCTGCAAAGGACAATTTTGCAGAGCTACTCTCTATCCTCTACACTCTCAGTTTCTAAAATACACTGTCTGTTGCACTCTGAATTCCAGAGCTAAGATCAAGGTCCCTTCCCAGAGATTCCTAACACTATTACATTATGTCTTCCTTATATCTAATGAAACTTCTCCACCCAATCCATGAATTTTTTACTAAGTATGGAATAGAAAATATAGCCCAGAAGTTAGCAAATATTTTTTTCAAACTCTATCACTTTCTTTTAAGTAACTTTGGAATGTTACTATAGGAGGTAAAAAAAAATTGATTCAAACTAAAGTGATTTTTAGACATTTTAACACACTATTTTAGAATTCAAAGGGTGATAGCTCAACCTTTTGTGCTCTGATTCTCTGCTGGGGCGATAGATGGCTAAAACATCTATGAGGAGGTGACAGAATTAAAGGATGAGGAAAAAGGTGGGTAAGAATCACTGGGGAGAGTAAATAGAGTATTTTAGATCAAACAATTGCTGGCTTCAGGGCCATGTATGGGTAAATAGCAATAGTAGCATCCGAGGTCCAGAATAATCAATAGAATTACTTGAAGGCATGGTGAGACAACTTTAGAATAGCAGCTGAGATGGATATGGTTTTCTCTCAATGTAGAGTTGAATCCAGGAAGTCTATGATAAGATTTATAGAAAGATAGGTAAGGAGTAGACATCTATGATCACTTGAAATTGGACATGCAAAACTCTTCCAGGATGAAGATACATCCTCAGAAGGAAGTGCTAAGGGCAGATTCAAAATTTAGTTGAACATGATTTTGGGGGAGGTGAAGGAGCCACGAAATCTTAAAAATCAAGTAACAATTCATTTGTTCACTATATACACACACAAAATATATATATAAAGCAAGGTGTTAGAAGGTAGAAAAGATATTCGGAGTCATGCTTTTTTCTAAACATTTAGGAAAACCAAAGTCAAGTAAAATTGAGCAATCAAAAAGCATCAAAATTGTTTTAGATTGAATTGTGTCCTTTCAAATTTCATACTAATCCCCAGTAATTCAGACTGTGATTTTGTCTAACAATAGGGTATTAACCAAAGAAGTAATGAAGTTAAAATGAGTAAATTAGGGTGAGTCATGATGCAGTATGACTGGTGTTTTACTCAGCTTTTTCACTGCTGTGACTAAAAGACCTGACAAGAATAACATAGATGAGGAAAAGTTTATTTGGGTCTCATTGTTTAAGAGGTCCCAGTCCATACAGCCGAATCCATCATTCTGGCCCAAGGTGTGGTAGAACATCATGGCAGAAGCTTGTGGAAGAGGACCACAGCTCAGAACATGACAATCAGGATGCAGAAAGAGCTCCACTCACCAGGAACAAAATGTAAACCCCAAAAGCACACCCCCAATGACCTATCTCCTCCAGCCACACCTTACTTGCCTACAGTTATCACCAAGTTAACCCATCTGTGGATTAATGCATTAATTAGGTAAAGGCTATTACAACCCAATTATTTCATCTCTAAAATTTCTTGCATTGTCTCACACACAAGCTTTTGAGGGACAACTCATCTAAACCATAACAACTGGTCTCCTATTTAAAAAGGGAAATTTGAATATAGACACACACATGGGGAGAATGCCATGTGAAGATTGAGTTGTGATACCCTAAACAAGAAATCAAGGAGAAAAGCCTGGGGCAAATGCTTCCCTCACAGCCTTCACTGGAAACACCACTATTGACACCGTAATTTCAAATTCATAGCCTCTAGGACTGTGATAGAACAAATTCCTGCTGTTTAAACCACATGGTTCTTTACCACATCCCAAGAAGCTAACATAAAGATAGGATTCCATATAAAGTTAACATCAGGGGAGACAATAAAAGAGACAGAGTAACAATCCTACAGACAATGAAGACATGTCCACAGAACAAATGAGCATTTTAATCTTCTGTCACAATGAGTTAATAAAAATATGAAATTATAAGATAAAAAGGCTAGATAAATTGAAATTAAAATGACTCAAATAATGTGCCAGGTCTAAAGAGGAATAAATTATAAAAATACAAATATCAATAAAATGATGAATAAGAGGTAAAAATGATGGAAAATGTCAAATATTAACAATAGGCTAAGAATATTCACAGTAGAAAAACTAAAATCCTTGAAGAACAAACCCAAGGCATGGGCACAAAGAATATAATTCAAGAGAACTGTTTTGAAATGAAAATGAAAGTTTCCAGTGAAATTTCTAAACCATTAAGGAAAAGACAAGTCATTTGGGCATTTAGGTTAAAAAAAAATTAAACAAGGAAATTGACTAAAGATGGAAAGCTAGATTATCATCAGACAGCTAAAAAGCAACACTTAATGCAAAAAACCATAGTGACATATTCTGAATAACTCAAGGGGAATAAATGTGAGCTGAAAAATTTATATCCTGTAAAACTAAATTTAAATTACAGAGTATAGACATTTGTTTATCAACACATACATGCACACATATACACACACATATATAAAAGAGTGCATACCAATGAACACTTCTTTGGTACTTTACTAGAGAATGAGCTTCACACAATAAACTATATCAAAAGATTGAAAATCATGATAGTGAACATTGCAATTACAGATACTTTGTAGAATGAAGACTAAATGATGGTTTAAAAAGCTACTTACTCATATGATGTTGAATACTGAGTTTATAAAAGTAATCGAAGGGAATGGAGAGAGCAAATACCATGTTTGCTTACCTGTTCTTAGTGATTATATTGGAAGTTGTATTATTTGTAAAGATAGCCTAAGACTTCTCTGTGCATAATGTGAGCTCAATTCATTGGGTAATGATAGGATATCTTAAAGCATCCACATGTCTTTAGAACAAAAATCATTAGAATAGAATAAAGAAATATAGATTTAATACAAAAGGTAAAATTTTAGAACACAGGCCTAAGTGTTGCTTCCTGACTTGGAGCAACAACGCCGCGGGAGAAAAACTCGGAAGCAGAATGAAGATGAAAGAAGGTTTTTTTTTTTCCTTCAGCTTTAACTATCTCTCAAAACTCTTAACACTGGCTCTTTCAGCAACCTCTCTGTCTCTTTACTTCTTCTGACTACTGACTCTTTACTTCTTTACTTCACTTCTTTACTTTACTTTCTTTTACTTTTACTTTCTTAGAGAGAGCTTAGAGAGAGAGAGAAAGAGAGAGAGAGAGCTTCTTCTTTCTTCTTTCTTCTTGGGCAGCCTAGGCCTAACTCCGACCAGCAACAACTACTTCTCTATATATATCTCTTTGGTTTCTCATTTCTTTCTCTAGCTTCTTCTGACTGAACTCTTAACCTGCAGAAGTCCTGATTAAAGAGTTGGCCGAGACTGCGTTTGTTTACATCAGAAATGCCTCGGCATTACTGCCTTCCGGATCTTGCTCGGGGAAACTTGGCCTGGAATCTCACAGGACTTGACTGCAGGATCTAAGAGTACTTAGACCAGAGGAGAAGGCCGGCCGGCGCCATTTCTCCTGCGGACGATTCTCCTGCTGGACGGCGTGAGAGTGGAACTTGCCTTGCCCGGGAAAATTAAAATAATCTTTTCTTTTCTATTTTGTCTCTGAGTTCTTTCTACAGCTCCGCTGGTTAGAACAACAACTTGCCCCCAGGCTGTAACAGTAACCACTCTGACTCTTATTTCTTCTTCTGACTATGTTCTGGCCGCTCTAAACTCTTTTCTTCTTCTCTGACCCGAACTCTTCTTCAGACTAAGCGACTGAACGACTGACTGAATGAATACCGCTTCTGACCGCTTTCACCCGGTTATATACCTTTAGCTTTGTGGCTTCGTCAGGTGCATTTACAGGTGCTTCACGTGCATATGATTATTATCAGGTGGAACTTATGGCTTCAGCTAGCCACAATAGCCATCTCCCTGATTGGGGCTGCTTCACCTAAGAAAATAGCAGAGCAGGTAAAATCTACCAAGCCTGAGTGCCCAGCTAGTTGTCGTTTTAAATTACGCAGTAGAAACCCACTACTGTGTCACAGTGAGCAGGCTGGCCAAGCTTTCTCTGATGACTTACTTGGGATAGGGGAATTGAAGAAACATCCCATTTTCTTAACTATTTTAAAACATTAAAAGTTATTAAAAATTATTTTCAAAATCTACTAAGATACTACATATCTCTGGAGCCACCACTAGTTTGGGAGGTAGGAGTCAACACATGGAGCTTCCAAATAGCAACTTAATTAAATATATACAGAACACTGTGCTGTCCCACAGGGTGAATAACTCTCAGCAACACGTCTTAATAAGCTTCCCCAAATAGGATGACATCTGTTCATCTTCTCTTTTACTTACCAAGGTAAGTAATGAGTCTAACTCTCATTAGGATCTCAGAAAGTTTTCATCCAGGTTCCTGAGGCAGATAGTGCACCATTCTCTTCACCACTTAGTGAAATCTAAGAAAAAATGCTTCTAACCATTTGCTCCTCTTCAGGATGAAAGAGAAGAAGGAGGGCAAGTGAGACAATCACATATATCCATGCAAAATTGCAATGCCTGAATGAACAACAAATAAATTATGAATGAAGAAGGACCATCATACTCAGGGAAAATGTTATTTATTATAATTTAATCATACAGTCAGCACTTATACGCTAGCAATTTGTTGAAGCATTTTAATTTTATTATTATTATTTAAAATATAAAGAATATTTTATAAATAAAATTTTAAAAATTATAAATAATAAAATAAAATAAAATATAAAGAATTTTATTATTTAAAATATAAAGAATATTTGAGAGAGACTTTGTTTCTATTTCTATAAAAATAGAAAACTGAGGCACAGGAAAGTTAAGTAGCTTTCACAAGATTTCTCAGCCTACCCAAGGAAGAGATTGGTTCCAAAGACAAGTTGTCAGTCTGCAGAGCAGCAGCTCAGGAACTCACTCAATACCCTGCTCATGTCACACACCAGCTGGAGTCAGGTATTCCCTCTGTATCCCAGCTCTTTGTACTAGCCCTGAAGATGCATTGTGATCATGATGTTTTTGTTACTGCTTTTCTGTAGCTTTATGATATTTCCAATTATTATGAAGAAGGAATGCTTCTTCAGAGACCTCGAAGGATTTAGTTCCTTAATTCTCTCTGGTTTTTTGATCCTTTATCTAACTGGTAAATCTTGGAAGAATACTCAGCTCAGATGTGCCTATCAATTCAGAGCATGTGTTTCCTATAAGACACCTTCCTCATCAATTATACAATGGCAAAAGTCTTCCTGTATGATTGTTGGGTAAGCTTCCATTTTAGTGAACAAACTCTTCACAAGGAATAATGGGAGACAAGACTGACATTTTATGGAGCAACTTCGTTATTAAGGGGTGTATAGAATATTTTCCTCCGTTACCAATTAACTGCCATAACATGAGCAAGAAAAAGACATTGAAGCCTTAGGTCACTCAAGTTTCTTGTTGCTGTTGTTTGTTTATTTGTTTGTTTTTGAGAATATAGTGCAGCTGTGGGTGTAAATAACCCCCAAGAAAAATGATATCTGAGTTGTTCTAGGCTTAAGTAAAAGCAAAGATGGAGAGCAAAGGTTTATTTGGCCTCAGCAGATGGGAAAGAGATGGATACATGAACTTGAGTGAACAAGTGCAATAGGCTTGCTAGATTCAGCAATTAAAAATAAAAGATGTCCAATTAAAATTTAATTTTAGATAAGCAATGAATACTTTAAATGTATGTATGTTCCTAATATTGGCAACCCCTAAGTGCAGACTACGGAGCTTCAGAGGGCTCAGCAAAAATTAAGCCTTTTGCAGGCACAAAAGGACCTAGAACTTTAGGACTCTATCTGCCATATTTTAAATTTAAAATATCTATAGCAAATATGTGCAGCTGGCAGCAGACTTACAAATCTTAGTAAACAGGTTAGCTAAGGCAAAGATTAATTATACATGCAAGAAAGTCATCCCATTTAGAGGTTTGAGACCTTATAGGATAGAACTATATTTGCTGAGTTAAATGGTGAGGAGTGGATTCCATTTGCACTTTAGAGTCTTACAGAGCCTTACTGACGATATAGCACTTCTAGACCCACTGTCTCACGTTCTATTTGCATTCTGGTCCCAGAAGGCAGCTTCAGGAGAGCTGAGTAAACTGAGATGCTTATGGCTTGAATACACACTCCAGAGGCACTTGATATCAAAAGGTCTAAGTCTGTCTGGAGGGACTCATTACATAAGAAGAAAGATCCTTTCTCAGGAGGTACTTTTTTTAGACCTAATCAGTTTATGACAAGATTTAGTAGGAACACTATAGCACATGACCCGTGAAGGCTTTCTCAGAAAGCAAGGGAGAAATTTTGTTTTGTTTTGTTTGAAACTTTAGAGTCTATATCACAATTCCTCATTGAGAGGGGAGGGGAATAATTGGAAATAATTGATAGGAAAGAAAAATACTAGAGTTTTAATGTAGTCACTGTCAACGTCAACTCTGAACTTGGTAAGAAGTCTGCAACTTCTCTAATGTCTCAGGTTTTACTCTGACAGAGTAGAAATGGGATTGTGAGAATGCGTTCCCTAAGAATGCAAGGGACCCCAACAAGTTGGTGAATTTAGTATTTCAGGTAATGACTTTCAGAGGCCAGACAGCTTTTAAGTCAGATAAAAACAAAGGTTTACTCCATATCTCCTTCTACATTTATTACCAGCGGTTTTATACCATTTACACAAATAAGGATTCATGTGTGTTTACAAAACTACAACTAGAGTTCTGTGAACGTGATTGCATAATTGTCCTTGGAATAATTATCCTGGAAGCATAGAATATGTGGTTTGCTGGGGGTGGGGTTGGGGGGTATGTGTGCAACATCTACTCACTGCCAGAATATTCTTGCATATCTTATCAACTCTTTAAACTATTTCAAATTAAAGCTAAAGAAAACTTTGATGTTCAACTATGCAATTGCTGAGACTCTGAAGTAACCACATCATTGCAATGATAAAAAGCTTAAACTATAGTTTCTAAAAAAATCTTTACTTTCATAAATGTACACAATTGTGATGTGCCAATGAAAAATAAATATATATAATTTAAAAAATCTGAACCCTACCCCAGCATTGAGAGTCCTCTTGCACAGTTGTCCAAAATTTAGAAAAACAAAGGGGGAGGATCTATTTTGTTTTTGCTTTAACTTTTGTTTTGTTGTACTGAGGATCAAACCCAGGACTTATTCATGCTAGGCAAGCACTCTATAACTGAGCTACACGCGCAGCTCCAAAAGATGGATTTTGAAGAGAAAATTAATGAGTTTAGACTGTAGATGTTTGAGTCAAGGGTAGTAAAAATTTGTCTTTAAAACCTAATTCTTTCATATTTTACCTCTGGACTTAATGTTTCAAGAAAATTCAAATCTTTAAGGTTTCATTTATCTTTGAGATTTGATAATTGGAAAATGTTTAATTAAAAGTTTGGGCACCTCAATGTGGCTGACACTTTATTACTGCATTGATGATCACTTTAATATTAGAGTTCCTTTATGTCATTATTTCAACTAACTAAAGAAACTCTAGTTGATTTTATTGGATAATGTGGCTGAACAAAATTTGTAATAGGAAATAGAATGAAAATTTAATCCTCAGCCTTGGGAACAAAATGACCTTGAAGAAATTTAACTAAAAGACAAATCTTACATATTTCAGGGTTTTTCCTTAATCTACACTGCTGACAAATGGTCTAAGCAGGAAGAGACCTAAAGGAGATTCTCTGGTCCTCATGAGGTTGGAGCCACAGCATTTTAATAGGTGGTAACCATAGTTATGACACTACTGGTCAGTTATTGACTTGAAGTCTAATAGGTTAAAGGATAAATAAAAGCTGGAAATGACTCTCTGTCCATCCCTTTGCTCCTTGACCTTCCAGAGAAGTGTTGTGGCCTGGGAACATGTGCTCATCGTCCATTATATAGTCCTTCTAGAGTGTCATCTTCTAATGCAGAGACAGACTTAAAATCCATGTTCCTTAGATACTTCAACATTATCAATAACAAAGTTAAGGGGCTGGGGTTGTGGCTCAGTGGTAGAGCGTTCTCCTAGCACGTGCGCAGCCCGGGTTCAATCCTCAGCACCACATAAAAATAAACGCATTGTGTACAACTAAAGCAAATAAATAAATGTTTTAAAAAATAATAAAGTTAACATTTTACTCTTTCACTACTGATTCTTGTTACAGTTCCCAGTTGGCTCAGAATATGTAAGCAAGGAGTGTGATTTTCTGGGATTTCTCACAACCTCACAAAGGGAAGACATGCTGATTATAGAAAATTTGGACAATACAGAAAACCAATTTTTTTTTTTTTTTTTTTTTTTTTTTTTTTTTTTTTTTTTTTTTTTTTTTTTTTTTTTTTTTTTTTTTTTTTTTTTTTTTTTAAAAATTTGGATTGGTTGGTTTTTCATTACTAATTGATAAAATATCTTTAATATTTACAGTTAGCAATGCTTTGTCTAGCTAATACAACTAACTAAAAATGCATCAAATTGGTAAATGCATTGCCCTACCTCTCCTTGCTATCATTGTAAAAGTGCTTTTTCTAAACTTTAAATTTAATTTATCAATTCTCTGCTAGAAATCATGCATTTCAAGTAAGATGAAGTTCCTTATCCACATAAGGTCTTTATTTGTCTGGCCATTACCTATCATTTCAACCTTACTTCTAACATTCTTCAGTTGCTTGTCACTACTCTGTAATCCTCAAATCCATTCTTCACAATGCATCAGTCATTAGAATGTGATCATTTTCTCACCCTGCTTAATACCCTGTCCAATGCTTCTATCACCTAGTACATAAAACACAAACTCATCAATTTAGCCCACAGTCACCACAACTTAACCCCAGTCTGACTCTGCAGTCCCATTTTCTTCCATGATTAACTTTGTGTTTTATGCTCTACCAATATGAAACTATGTATAGATTTCCCAAGGACACAGTAAAATCTCTAACTTTTGAGTCTTTGCTCATGTTTTGTTTTGTTTTTTCTTTTTCCTTTTCCTAAATGCCATTACTTTTTTCTTTTATAAGATTTCTTTTAATTTTGAAGTCTCAACTTAGATGACCCTTTCTTCCAAAGTCTAAGAGAAATGAGAAGAACTTACTGAATTCTACCAAAATATCCTGTACAGACTTTAATGATAGCACTTTCCACATTACTTATAATTATTTGTATGAATTTCCCCCACTAGATTTAAACTCCTCAAGGACAATGACTTAATTATATGATTACTTCTTTAATGCCTGAAGAACAGAAGGCACTCGATAATTATATATTGGATTGAACGGTGAATAAATGAAAGAATATAATCTATGAAGAGTAGTCACAGAGAATTACAAGAAAATCTTTAAATGTATCTTGCAATTCAAAGACTGTTGGAGTGTAAATTGATATACCATTCTTTTTTTGGATGGCAACATATTTTATATTTAACACATAACATCTTTTCCTGGCAATTACATTTTTAGAAAAATATTCTATGTAAATAATATACCCATAAAGACAGTTTTTGCATGATAATGACAAGTCAAATAGTAAACCATTACAGTGGTTAATTTTGTGTGTCAACTTGGCTAGGACAGAGTATCTTTTTTTTTTTTTTTTTTTTTTTTTTTTTTTTTGCAAACACTAGTCTATTTATTGCTGTGAAAAGATTTCTTTAGATGTGACTAACATTTAAATCTGTAGACTTGGAGTAAATCAAATTACCCTTCATTATGTAGAGAAGTCTCATCCAGTCAGTTGAAGAACATAAGCGAAAAGAGTGGGGTTTTCCAATGGAGCAGAAATTCTGCTGCAGACTGCCTAAAACATCAGGTCATCAGGTTTTCCCTGATTGCACTCTGCCCTGCAGGTTTGGGACTTGCCAGCCTCCAAAATTACATGAACTATTTCTTTTGTTTCTCCCTCTCTTTCTCTCTCTAAATAGGTAGTTAGAGAGAGAGAGAGAGAGAGAGAGAGAGAGAGAGAGAGAGAGAGAGAGAGAGAGAGAGAGATGAGTTTTTGTTTCTTTGGGGAACCCTGACTAATACAACCACCTAAAGAAAAATAAGCAAGGAAATGTATGAATAGATCATACATGCCAACCCAAAACCCTCATCACTATTATACTATTTCAAAACATAATTAAGCAGATTTGTATATATTAAAATATAAAGCAAGTAATAAAAAAACTTTCTGTTGGTGTATAAATCAGTATTTTAAAAATCCATTAATGTATATATAGATATATAAAAATTACCAGTAGATAATAATCAACTCTGAAAACATAGATTGTAGATGTTGTCATTTTTGTCAATATATTTTGATTTCTTTTTAGTGATCCTTCTTATTGTAAAATAGTAATAAATTCACTTTTTAGAAGCATAAGATATTTCCTTCCTGTCTCAAATTACCTCCTTCCTTTTCTGTAAAATTATCTTACTGGAATGATAGTCACCCATTTGTCTCTCTTCAATTGTATTTGACAACATGTAACCATATTCTGGGAATTCAGTTCATGTATGAACCATCATTTCTCAGAAGGCTTTTCTGATTCACCCTTTCTAAGTAGAACCATTTGCTACTTCCTCTGAGTCACCATTGAACCCTGAAAAAATGCATAAAATATCCAAAATAATATACCTCTCATCTACTTTATGTTTTTGAGATATTGTTTTCTAAATTTTAATTTGTCATGATTTACTCATTCAACAAATTCATTACTTCTATATGCCAGCCACTTTTCTAGTACCAGCAAATGAGCAGTCAACAAAATCACAAAAAATATGTGTCCTCATGTAGTTTATCTTTTAATAAGAGGACAGTGACAATAAGCAAAAAAAATAAGTCAAATATACTAAACGCTTTGTCTCACGTTTCAGATTCTCCCATGTCCTCTTCTTTGGTGCTTTTGTCTACAAACTACTGACACTTCTTTGCTCAGTTTTGCCTATTTTATATTCTGGATATTTGTTACCCTTTTTGGATCACTCAAACTATCATAATTCTTCTAGTACCTTAAAAGTGCAGTTGTGAACCTCCTCTTCTATATCTCCATTCCTCCAAGTATTCCTCTTCTCTTCCCTAGCTACATTTATTAGTAACTGTTGTCCCTTTAACAATCTTATGTGCCTTTAAATGCTCAACTACCACTCCTGTTTTTTAGTTGCCTCACTGTACTTCCATATTCTGGTAATCTTTGTCTCTATGTAATCTACAGTATACTGGACTCCTGGATTTGACTGTCACTTCTTATATGCCTCATGCCCTCATTTCCCTCCTTACTCAGTTATTAGAATCATTTTTATCCATCATCACCTTTCTTCCCTGCCCCTTATTGACACATTCACTTTACTAAAACATAACCCTGATCAAATCCAACAGTAAACCAACTTCAGACAAGTAGCCCTATAACAGAATGGATCTCAAGGAAAAAAAATATTTTTTAAACAGTGCTGTTATTCTCACTTTTATGTCATTACCACTAACTTCAAATGGTCCTTAATACTTCCTGAAAAAAAATCATATTTTCCTCTTCCATGATTCTGCCCTTCTGAATGACTAATTCATACTTTCCTGTTCATTTCTCTACCCATGTGATTCCCTTTTTATTATTAGCTCTTCCTTTATTTCAGTTTTAGTGATCAAAGAACAAATTGATTCAGAGGAAAATTTTTAAAAATCACCCCCACACACATTCACCTCCACCCATGCATTGTGACAGTTTATCATCCATCTCTATGGAGGGTCCCTGTAGAATCCTAGCTAATGCACCCACCGCTTTTCCACTAGGTTTTATTCCCTTTTGCCTCATGAAGGCCATTGCACTAAAAAATGTCCCTCATTTGGCAGCTCCGATTTTTCCCTCATTATTTGATCACTCCTATCAATATGCAAAAATAGTATTTATTTTCCCACCTTAAAAAGAAACCATCTTTCAACTTTTGTTTCAAATTCTACTACTAAAACATTGCTCTTCTTCTTATAATAAATTCCTCAGAAAGACATTTCCTTTTCCATTTTTTTTTTCAAGACCATTCCAAGTAACCGTTTGTTCCCACTGTTCCAGCAAAACTTTCCCTTTAAATTTGACCAATGCCACTCATAATGGGAAACCCAGAGGTCAGTTTAAGTTCTCTTGATCTATATCACCAACATTTCAACCACCTGTTCATTCCCTATTCCTTTCTGCACTTCCCTCATTTGGCTCCTAGGAGTTCATTTACCTAATTTTCTTCCAGTCATGTTGGATGTGCCTTTTTGTTCTCATTTTCTAGTTCCTTCCACTTTTCTTCTCTAAACATCAATACGTAAATCTGGCAGACATGGTGGCACAAACCTGTAAGTCCAGGGACTCTGGAGGCTGGAGCAGGAGAGAGAGACTGCAAAAGGAAGGCCAGCTATGCAAGTTAGCAAGACCCTGTCTCAAAATAAAATGTAGCTCAGTGGTAGGGTGTCATTCTGTTCAATCCCAAGTGCCACAAAATTAATAATAAAAAATTAAAAATTAAAAAAAATTTCAAAGATCTAAAACCATGGTTCATATTTCTGTACTGCATTCTCTACATGTATTCCCAGATAACCCTATGCCTTTGATACCATTTACTAAATTTACCAAATTACTATTTACTTTCATCACATTCTTCTCACTACAACTTCACAGCTACATGATCAGATGTCCACTTGAAAGAGTAAAGAGATGTCTCAATTTTAATATATCTTAAGCTGAATCACTAGCAAAAGTTAACTACCATCTGCTAACAGATAACGAGCACTGAGAACAGGAATGTACAGCAATCCCAAGTAAACACTGAAGTGAAACCAAGTTGTAATGAATTCTAAGAAAGAAAATTAAAGAAAAAGAAGATCTACCACACTCAAATTACTAGACTGGTTGAAGAGTGGAATTAAATCACTAAGGTGATATTTCAAATGCAAACATTATGCAAATTTTGGGCAAGCATCCATAGGAGCAGCTCTTTGTAAATGCTGTACCTTACTTTAAGTAAGTAAGTTATAGATCCTGTGCTGTGTTTATGCAAACATAGCAGATGGTTATGCAAATGAAGTACATGTACTAAATCTCAGCAGTAAATTTAATTAATTATGAACTTATGAGATGGAATAATTTCAAGATACTTTCAATTTAAGAACAGTTTGAAAGGAAGTCTGAAACATTCCAGCAAAGTCTACATGGTTATAAGCTAATGGGCATTATAAAGACTTAGATTGCTTTCTTAAGGCATTTTGTTTGTTATAGGTGTAATTCAGTTTAAATTGCTGACATATCTTCCTGAATCTAAATCACAGTCAAGTCTCAGAAAGATAGACCAAGGCATCAAATATTTTCACAGGTCAATAGAATCATTTCATACTTATTTATCTCTAGAACATGTTCATGAGCATCACACAACCATCAGAAACCTCAAACAGGACTGAACTTGGGTCAAACTTCCTATAGAATTCAGTTATAGGGATATATTAAAATGAGAATTACTGGGTAGTATGCTAGTTTGAGTTTCCATAGTGAAAGATAGGGGTTTTTTTAATTCCTGCCTTTATTTTTGTGTGTTTGTTTGTTGTTTCTTTGTTTGAAGCAGAATAAAACTTCAAAGGCTACTAAATAAAGGATTCAGTACAGCTGGGTGCTGGTCCTATCAATGCCACTGTCAGAATGATTCATAGACGTCCCTTAGCTTCCCTGGATCTCAGTTTTTACACCTCTAAAATGAGCAATAGGGTTGGGAAAGTATTTATTAGAGCAAAATGTGTTTAAAATATGATATTTACATGATTAGCATTCTTTGTAGCTTCAAGATTACATGAATTATTATTCAAATTTTTTTATTTGCATGAGATTTGACTTAATTTAAAAAGATACTATATATCTTCCCTTTCAATAAGCAGATGGATTATAATCTTAAATTATTTATATATTAAAATAAAAATATCTGCAAAATTTTTAAAAATGTAACAACTAGCAAATATTATGAACCATAGGACAATATTCCATTTTAAACCTTAATGAATTTTCCACATATGAGTTTTCAGGGTCAAAATTGCTATACACTATAGATATAAGATCTTTAGTTCATCACCTTTAAAATAAAATATAAACAGTTTTACATTTTTCCAACTTGGGAAAATAGAAAACATGTCTTTTATGAGCATAAACTCTGCCATTTTTGTAAGATTTTCTGATATCGAATGCTGCTGTGTGCAACAGTATTTTGCCTCCCTTTCTTTACAGTGTGCCTGTAACACATTGAGAAACCTGTCCTTCCATCTCAGTATTAAGTTCAAGGTAACTTACCCTTAAGAAAATCATTCAGTATAAGGGGGGGAAAAAGGAAAAAAAAAAATGGTGGTTGAATGAGATTGATATAATTATCCTAAATGCATGACTGAAGATCTGAATGGTACTTATATACTTTGTATACAAACAGTTGTATGTAAAAAGATGCTATATATGTGCATTATGAATCGTAATACATACTACTATTACAAATAAAAAAAATTTTAAAAAAAAGGTAGAAACATGAGAACTAAGTTAACAAAGTACTATGTCAACATTTAAATCTTTTTAGCATAAAAATTTAAATCATGTCAAAATTTTAAAACATTGAAGGGACAAACTGTTTTAGAAAGGGTTAGAATGGAGCTTGCTATGTTCAAAGTTGAAGCTATGATCAGGCTCTAGCAAAACAAACAAACAAACAACAAAAAAAAATAAACGTGACTCAGTACCAAGGACAGCGCTACAGGATTGCTGAGTGTGGATATGCAAAAATACCTGTCCTTGGTCTCACAGCCTATCTTAACAAGACCTCTCCTAATTAATCAGATTAAGACATAGGGTGGTGTCTCTATGTTTCATTTCCAATGAACAAATTAACAACTAGAACTAAATCCCTGGATGATAAATACTTTAAGATTAGGGTTTTCACATACTTTATAATTTGATGCATAAAATCTTCTGGAGTGCTGATAATATGAGGGCTGTGTGTGATTAGCTTGAAAAAGCCCATGATACACATCTTGACTATCTTAGTAATATTTAAAATGAATTAGATTTGTCAATTATCATAGAATATCTTAATACTCTTAAATACTAATTTACACATTGTTTGTCTACTACATAATCCAAATAAAAGGATATATTACTGTTTTGCTAAAGATGGAAACTTAAAAAAATTTTCTAGCTAGCAAAATATAGAATATATATATTCTAATATATATGTATGTATATATATATATATATATATATATATGGGTACACACACACACACACACACACACACACACACAATGTAGTCCACCAAGTTTAAATATCCTCATTTCATATAATTTTCCATGCTTCTTTTTACATCCCTTGGCAATGTTTATGTACATAGAGAAAAATCTAGTTACCTTAGTATTAGACTTATTTGACATAATTTTATTTAGTTAAACTCAAATTAATTTTTCTATTTCTTGCCATGAATTTTCTTCATATAGAAATATCATGTTTACCAAATTAAGTATTGAGCTTTACATTTCTGGATTTTCTTGAGAGGGCACTTTTATATCCATTTCAATCTCTCCCCAAATGATCTCATTGTGATCCCTGAATTAGTTTTTTCAAGTTGCTATTATAAAACCTCAAAAACATGGTGGCTTAAAAAGAAATTTACATTTTTACAGTTCCAGAGGCCAAAAGCCTAAGGTCAAGGTGCCATCAGGGTTGGTTCCCATGAGGTCTGTCTTTCTGGCTCACAACAATTGTCTCCTCTTGTGTCTTCACATGTCTTTCCTCTGTGTATGTGGAGAGCGTGATATCTGGTATCTTCTCTTGACATAAGGACTCCATTCCTATTAGATTAGGAGCACATTCTTATGACCTAGATTAATCTTTATTACCTCCTCAATGATCCCATGTCCAAATATAGTCACATGGGTGAGGACATTAATCTATAAATTTAGGGGTACATGATTCTGCCCATTAACAATCTCCAATGGTAACCTTTAAAAAATATTATTAGTTCTTCTTTAAAACTTGATAGATCTTCACATGTAATATTTCTAGATTAAAAATATAAAAAACATAAGAATTATGAAATGTTTTCCTAAATACAATAATGTAAGGTGTGTGTCTACTAACAAGGGTAAAAGATAAAACTTGTGAAGCCACTCACTAAAGGCTTTACAACTTTAATAAGTGTTTAATAAATCAGATATCAACCTTTTCCTAAAGGTTTCATATAATATCATAAAAGTGATGTTTCTTTCTCATCAGATTACAAAATCCTGAAATTCTGAGAGGACTCAGACTCTACTTTCTGTTTTCAAAAGATAAATACCCTAAACAAATATGCAGTGCACATAAAATATACTGACGCAAGAGAGAGAAGATATGTTGACAGTTCTGATTTCAGGGTCTGAGAAAATTAAATTTCACATTTAACTTGTCATGTAAGTAATTCAACCTTTGAGAAAAATGTAAAGTACATTAACACATATTTATGAAATATATTTGCATGTGCGCATATGCACGCGTGCGTGCGCGCGCACACACACACACACACACAGTATTGTGCCAGACTCAGTGGTACACGCCTGTCACCCCAGTGGCTTGGGAAGCTGAGGCAGCAGGATTGCTAGTTCAAAGGCAGCCTCTGAAATTTAGCAAGGCCCTAAACAACTCAGGGAAAATATTTATCTAAATAAGATATTTTTAAAAGGACTGGGGATGTAGCTCACTGGTTAAATGTTATTGGTTAATTGTCTCACATGTGCATTTATTTTTTATAAATCATTATTTGGTGTGACCTTGGTCATCTTCTTATCTTGCTTTCTTATAACATGCAAATTATTTCCTTGGATTAAGACTTTCAGCATTTATCTTTCCCAGTGTTTTTAAAGGTTTCAAATATATGTTTTAGTAAAAGTTAATCCACAGTATTTCCAAAGCATTTCTTAAATTTTGTATTTATTCTTCACAGTTGAGAATGAAAAGTCATCTTTTGTATACCCTTCATTTAATGTGAGGAACATAGCAAGGGGTGCTTTTTCTGAAACAATTTCACTTATCTTCCCACACACATATTGATAATAGTCTAAAAGTGTCATCCAGTATTTTTTTGGTCTGTGTTTGTTAGTTTAATATAGCTTCTAATTTTTTGTTATAGCAAATATTAGCAGCAAAACGTTTTGGCATTTAATGTATGCCAAAATGTGTGTGTGTGTGTGTGTGTGTGTGTGTGTGTGTGAATATGTACACACACACATATACACATACACACAGAGACATATATATATATATGTGTGTGTGTATATATATGTGTACATATATATTCAAAATTAATAATAGAAAGTTACAAAAGGAATTACAAGCAATTTATGTACATACTTTCTCCTCAAGGATATGAAGCATAAGTTTCCATTCCTTAAGAGTAGAATATCCTTAATCACTTACTTTCAAAGAGTCCAGCACATCAATTGGGTAAAAGTGACTTTCTAACAAATGTATCTGAAAAATACTTGCTTGGCCAGAGAAGCAAAGTTAACATTTACAATAAGTTATGTTGATAGTACATACTGCTGATATGTCATGATAATAATGGCACTTACTCTATTGCCATATACCCTGCCTTTAGTCATAAGTGAAACAAAATACCCGGCCAGTTCTCAAAGTTGCAAAGACATCACTACAAATGAAGAGTAAGAAAGCATCACAAGCAAGAGGAGGAGCCTTGGAAGATTTGACTAGTAAATATGTGTATCCTAGATATGATTTTAAAACGGGAAAATGATGTTAGGTAAAAATTGAAAAAAATCGGGATAAAGTTTGGATTATAGATAATAATGACATCCATACTGATTCATTTGTAGTGAGAAATGTAGCACACTAATATGAAATACAGTTAATAAGAGGAAATGTCTGTGGAGTTTATGAAAACGCTCTTTACTGTTTTCATTATCTGAAAATGTAGAACATTTCTAAAAGAAATGACTAGGCAAAAAAAAAAAAAAAATTCCTTCATGAAGAAATAGAATATATCTGAGGTGATGCATATGCCAATGTCCCTGGACTGATCATTATGCTTGGCATACATGTACTGAAATGTTAGACTTACCGTATAAATATGTACAACTACTTTGTGTTGCTTAAAAATAAAAAATATACTTTAATAGGATATTTCATTTTTTTAAAGAGGAAAAAATGCCAAGTGCAATGGCACATGCCTGTAACTCTAAGTGCTTGGGAGACTGAGGCAGAAGGATTGCAATTTTGAGGCCACCCTGGTCAACTTGATGAGACTCTACCTCAAAAAAAATAAAAAGTTCTGGGGATGTAGCTCAGTGGTAAAGTGCCCCTGGTTCAATCTCTAGTAACAAAAAATAAATAAATGAAAGAAGATGATTACAAGAACAAATTTCTTGAGTCAGCAAGAAGAAATGAGACCAACTCACAGTTCCAGTCTGGGAGTAGATGGACTATTCAATAAATTCTCTTGGCAAAAACAACAACAGAGTCAGACCAGCGTCACCAAAAACTGACTTGTCATTTCCCCCTAAGAACCTATTTTATAGGGATATTGCTTAGTTCAGACTTCAACACATCTTGAAAATCACCTATGTAATGAGGTTTTAATTGTTTTTGATTACACTAGTGTATCAGTGCATGTTCAGCGATGGATATACAGTCCAAAAAGTTATTATAGGAAGAAATAGATTTACCATAAGGAGTTGGGTGGTTACAAGATTATTAGGAAGCTAGAACATAAGACTACACTTTGAGTTTCAAGTCACACTCATATCACAGTGTAACCTAATGGTCAGGAAATAGCTACTGTCCCTGTTATCATCACTGTTGCCAACTCAGCTGCCCCTCACTTGTGATGTTAGACCTACGCAGTGGATTGTGGAGTCCATTTCAACTCAAACACTCTCACTTCTCATCACAACACCTCAGCAAACGGGCATACCTCACCACTACCTTCTGGATTAAACATGAGTATGCTCAGTTTCCTGGTCATAACTTACAAAACGATTATTAGCTGTAAATATTACATGAAGAGTCCATTTAAACTTTGCCTTCCTTTAAATACACTTTATTGTGTCAGGCAGTTTCAGATTCCCAGAAAAGTCTAGAGGAAGATATACATAGATCCCCTGTATATCCTACCCCACACATGAATGGCTTCCTCCAATATCAACTCCTCACACCAGAGTGGTATATTCCTTACAGCCGCTGGACTCCCATTGACAATCAGTTATCACTTATAGTCCATAATGTACATAGGGCTCACTCTTGGTATTGAATATTCTGTGGATTTTGACATTTAATTGTATAATAATGTTTATTAACCATTATAATATTGTATTTAATTGCTTCATTGGCATCAAAATCCTCTGGGGCTGCCTATTTATCACTCCCTTCCCCTGAGTTTAGCTTTATAAATTCTTATTAAAGGAAATTAAAAATATTAGTCCACCCAAACAAAAGTCTTTCTTTTTAGAAAATGTCCTCACAATTAATGTAATATGATCATTTTATGTTCACATTATACTACTGCATGATACATTGCACACCTATCAATCTAAAACAAGACAAATTTATTATCTCACAGTTTCTGTAAGGGCTTCACCAGTGTGTAATCAGTATGTCTCCTGCTCTGCATTCTCATCTTGATACTTCCAAGCTCATTCAAATTGTTAGCAGAGTTCATTTTCTTACAGATGCATGATTAATGACTCTGGTTCTTGCTGGCTGTTGGCTGAAACCTGCATTAGGTCTTAACAATGTAGTTCCCATAGGTTGCCCACAGTTCCTTGCCATGTGTACTTTTCCAACATAGCTACTTTTTTCATCAAGACTGCACAGAAATTCTGATTTGAGATTTTAATCACATTTGCAAAAGCTCTTCACTTTTGTGTATTCTGTTGTTTAGAAGCAAGTCAGAGATTCTCCCACACTCGGGGGAAAGGCACTGTACTAGGCATTAACACTAGTGTGAGGGGACCATGAGAGCCACTGTAGGGCCATGCACCAGGTAATAATAAGTTGTAGATTTTTTTTTTTTAGCTTACTTATTTCTAAAGTAATTGGAATAAATTGGTATGTGCGAGATGTCTGAATCTACTAGTATTATTAAGGTCCTAGTGCTGAGCCCAAAATTGTAAAAAAGAATGTGATTATACTAGACTTATTAATAAATTATTTCTATGGAACCTTGCATGAATTTTCCTATACTCTTTCAATTTGGGGCACACTGGAATTAGCTCCTGAAGGAAATAATTCTGTCTGCAAATCCACTTACTTTGTTACTAAGTTCTCCAGAAACTGTTTAAATTTTATCTAATGTTTTGCTTGCTTTTTTCGCCCCAAATTATATTTCCTTCTTCTACCTGACTTCTGATTTCAACTCTTTATAACAGCGCTTAAATATTTATAAAGCTTAAGCTATAGAATTTCTTTCAAAACTACTACAAAATCAAGAAGTGGAACAGAAAATCTAGTGATAATTGAAAATAAAATATGTTAACATGTTGAATTCTGAAAAGCATGAATAAATTTTGATGAACTGTGATTTTTAGGTCCTGTTCCCAAATTATGGCAGGTGTATTTCTTCTAACACTTCTGAAATCTATTTTGAAAATGACACAGAAAAAAAATTAATAGTGACAGTGTCAGAAGCTACTACCTTTATTTGAGGGTAAAATTCAGTTGGAATGTCATAGTTGGCATGCCTTCCTCCCCATGGTCCAGAGTAAGGAGCACAGGGGGGAAGTGGAACTTCATGGAGAGTAAACTATAATAAGCCACTTTCTATATATTTTAAACATGCTTTCATTACATCACTTTATGAAATGTGTTAGTTGTAGGTAAAGAGGAATGATCCGACACATTATGGATTTCTCAATTACATTTTATAATCTTTACATTTTTAAACCTTAGATCAATGTTTGACAAAATATTAAGATAAACCCCTCCTTTGTCAGTGTCCATCAAATACACTCAGAAAGTTTTTAAATGTCTTATTGCTGTCAAATTGGAATTTAAAATACAAATATCAGTATACATGTGCACAAATACACATGTACATATATATCCTAGGTTATGGCCACACAGAAAATTGGGAGTATTTTGTCAAAGGGAGAAGGAATATAAGAGATATCAACTGTGATGTAGAGCGCTTATGTTAAGAAAAACATTCAATTGGTAATTTGAAAAGTAGTTAAATATTAGGAAGTGTGTGCAGTTGACCTGGCGAGAGTAACACAAGTACATAGCTTTCCTTCTTTTGTCAAATCATGAGAAGTAGGGCTATTTCATCAAATGGCAACATTATAAATCATACAATAGCAATACCAACTCACCATAGTGTGTGCCAGCACGGGTATAGCCACCAAGAAGGGTCACTTCTTTTTGGTTTGCATGGAGATAAGTATGGGTTACAGTAGGATTTTTATTTTCATTATTTTGTTTTCCTCTTTAGTAACCTATCCTTCATCTTTCAACAAAAGCTTTAGTAAATTTTTCATTGGTAATTTGGGATTATTTTTTTTCAATTTAAGCTTGAATTAACTGAGATGTGAAGAACACAGAAAAGGAAATTAATCTTCCCTAAGAGTTCTTTCTGCCTTGCTGTAGTAGAGTAAGTATAAAATTATCCAATCCAACCTACATTGCTATTGCCGATTTTTCAGCTTGATATTCAAAAATGGAAAAATGTAATCATATTCTAGCCTTTTATCTTATAAATTTATATCTAAAATGACCTATTGCTGGCTATCCAATGATCTATATTTCTTGACCCCCTTCATTTTGGTCTACAGTGATTATCAGAATGATTTTTCGCACCTTCCAAAAATATCCACCAGTCAAATCTATGCATTACTTGAAAAATGATCTCACACTAATGTGTTATAACCACCTAGCTTGTGTTACTTACATTCTTTCTGTGGGCTTTCAAAGTACCCAATGTGATTTTTTTTTTGTAATAATCATACCTATAAAATCATATCTTTTCCTTGCTAGATTATAACTTGGCAGTACATTTTTTTTTTTTTGTATTTTAAAGTATCTAATTGAATGAATATTTATAGATTGGTTTTGAACAAAAATATAACACTCTGGCTTATATGGTCTATAAAGAATATTTTTGCAATGATTCCTTACTTTCTTTTATATTTGTTTTACCTCTTACAGAATAAGAATAAACTGCCATTGGTATCTCAGCCATTGATGCCTGTGGCTTGATTAAATGCAGCTTATTTATTAAAATTTGCATTAAAATAAGCTCTCTTTGTGTCTCCAAGAAACATCTTCTAGAGACCTTTCTTTTCAAAATAAAAATTTTAGTTTTATCTCACATTTTGTTTTAAGTTCTATATTGAGAAAGCATAATATCAACAACTTCATTTTCCCACATAGTACCTGTGATAATCCAACCAATGAGACAGATAAACTGAAAGTATTTACAAAAATGTAATACCAAGAGTTCCTTTCACTGACACCCTATGAGACTGAGCATGGTGACACACCCTGTTATCCCAGCAACTCAGCAAACTTGCAAGTTCAAGGCCAACCAATCCCTGCAAGGACCTAACAACTTAGCAAGTGCTGTCTGTAAATAAAAAATAAAACATGTTGGGGATTTAGCTCTATGGTAAATGCCCCTGATCTTAATTCCCAATGCCCCCCCAAAATGTAAAATAAGTTAATAAGTGTGAATATGTGAATTGAATTTCTCCAAATGTTCAAGCACAAAATTTTATTATGAACATTAAAATTATTATATTTTTGTGTATATTAATAACACATCATTGAAGAATAGTGAAATTAAATCACAGAACTTGAATTTATCATCAGAAAATTCACCATGAGAATTGGGCATCGTGTCACACACCCATAATCCCAATGATTAGGAAGGCTGAGACAGGAGAATCACAAGTTCAAAGCCAGCCTCAGCAAAAGCAAGGTGCTAAAAAGCAACTCAGTGAGACCCTGTCCCTAAATAAAATACAAAATAAGTCTCAGGATGTGGCTCAGTGGTCAAGTGCCCCTGAGTTCTAC
This sequence comes from Tamias sibiricus, assembly GCA_025594165.1. Lineage (NCBI taxonomy): Eukaryota > Metazoa > Chordata > Mammalia > Rodentia > Sciuridae > Tamias > Tamias sibiricus. The sequence goes on from CM046665.1 coordinate 30,390,441, forward strand.
CCCAGGTACCCCCCCAAAAAACAAAAAATTCACCACAAGTAGGACTTTATATTCAAATAGCCTATCCTATTTTTCAAATTCTATAATTGTAATATGTTAGGTTTCTCCTAAGATCTCATTTCAGAACCTCTAAAGGTTAAATTCTGAGGTTAGGTAGAGATGCCTTTGAGGTATTTAAAAGTATCTTACTGTATTTACATTTGAAAGCTTCTGGAGATAAAATTTACACAATTAACAAGGGAGTCCAAGAAAACCCAAAGACATAGTTTCAATAACAGTGGAAAATGTCCCAGAAGGCCAGGGCAGGACTGTCCCTGTAGTCTGCTGATCTCCTTGTTTGATCTCCTCATGTCTCTGTCTAACTGTAGGTTTAAAGGCTAAGCCCGGGTGTTTAAGATAAAGAGCTTAGGGACATTGTTCACATCCCTTTCATCCATGCTGAGGTACAGGCAACTACACAATACTCCTGGCCTTTCTATTTCTAGTGTCTATTGACTGAAGGGACTCATAAAACTTTCCACAGTCTTACGCATGTAAGATTTTAATAATGCAAAGAATATGGTAGCACAGGAGGATGAAAGCACAAGAAAGCATCAAGAGGCCAAAGACATTCAGGAACAACTTCCCAGACTCCTGGTCAGTCACACAGAATCGGCTCCAGCTTCAGATTCTAAACAATGAAGGTACGTGCAAAAATCTTAGTTTTGATGGAGATGCATGTTCCCAATGGGATCATTTTTATTTTCTTACAGGCCTGTAGTGTTGTAGGCCTGAATATATGCTTTATTTCATAAGAGTATAATGCTCATCATCCCTGGCCATATACTCCTAATCAAGTGTAATATGTCTTTTGTTCTAACCAATAACATTGTTAATCAAAGCTGGATTTTGTAAAATGAGACTTAGGGAGCAACTATGCAAATCACATTCTCTATTCATAAATTCCTTTACATTAGAGGGCCATAGTCTCCCTCAAGTTCACCTCTTGTGCTTAACAATCTTGGACCATTGTCCTCAAACTAGTTCAGTTTCCACATGGAGTATAAGTTACATTATCTCTTGGATTCACGAGCATGTCCTTTCCCATCTTCTTTCTCTAAGATGGTGCTGGTTAAGTTTTTTGGTGATTTTAAAGTTTTTCACCCTTTTCCTTTCTTTTTTTCTTTTAATTTCAGATATTTATCCACTATCTTGTCATCTTTTCCTAAGAGGACAACATTCTGTCACTCTTTAAAAATAGATTTGACTTCTCCTAGAAATTCTCTACCTATTATAAGTTAGCCAAGATTCTTTTAGATTCTTAGATTCTTCTGTCAGATTTAGATTATTTTAGATTCTTTATTCAATGTGTGTTTATCCACCAAACATATTAAGAGATAATTAGCCGGGCGCGCGGTGGCGCACGCCTGTAATCCCAGCACTTTGGGAGGCTGAGGCAGGAGGATCGCAAGTTCAAAGCCAGCCTCAGCAATGGCGAGGCACTTAGTAACTCAGTGAGACCCTGTCTCTAAATAAAATACAAAAAAGGGTCTGGGGATGTGACCCAGTGGTCGAGTGCCCCTGATGAGTTCAATCCCCAGTACCAAAAAAAAAAAAAAAAAAAAAAAAAAAAAGAGATAATTAAGTATAACATGAGTATGTATTTATATTTTTTAAATGTTTATGGACCTAAAATGTTTAGTTCCCCACTTACAGAGGCTTTAATAAACATAAAGGACATGTGACAACCACAGAAAGTAAGAGCACATAAACATCAAGGATCAAAGAGTCTTACATACGCAGCTTCCCAATTTTAAAGACATTCTTCACCTTTTGACTCTGAACTACCAGTAAATGTGTGAAAAATTCTGGTCTCATAAGAGACTAAGAAAAAGTCTTTGTTTATGTCTTATTTACTGTACTGGCCATTTGGTCAAACTAATCTGTGTAACTAGTAAAATCCAGTAACATTGATCTACATATCTCTATACTATATAGGCAATGTACTTCTATATGGCCAGCCAGAAATTTTCAACTTTACACAGAATATCGCAATCACTAGCTAGCCCATCTTATTTTATTCTTGTTTAAGAACATCACCACTTTTTCTGACATCGCAAAATGCAACCATAGGACTATACTCCTTTAGCTGTAAGAAAACTCCATAGGACTATACTCCTTCAGCTGTAAGACAACTCCATGTTACCTACCATGCCTCTCTACTACTTCTTCCTTGAGGAGATGGAGTGGCTAATTGAACTGGTGAATTCTTTCTTGAAAACTGGCAATGAGCATCTTTACCAGACCACCTTTCCTTCCTAGGAAACAGTTACCAGCAGAAACCATGTCTTCTGCTCTAACTCTTCATGCTCTAACTTTGAATGCTCAGGACTCCAACATGGAAAGGCTTGTGATGGTATACAGCTTCTTCCAACCTTGTGGTCAGGTAGTTCAACACTGAAGTTCAGTGGTAAGACATTGTTGGAGTAGCACATTTGCCTTATATTCATGAGATTCCTCTTTATTGGTAATAAACATTTACATGTTGAATTTTACCTCCCCAACCACTTAAAAAAAAAGACAGCTTTTGAACCCAAATGAAGAAAAGAGAAGTACCATTTACAGAGTTTCTTGAAATCAAAAGGGTGCTGCATTTTTATATATTAATTAATTTCAATCTGTCACCTTCACTGCATTGCATTTTTCCTCTTCTGCTTATCCTTGTGCTTCTAATTGTTATAAAACGCCAATTTCCTTGCATGTGGTGATTATTGCTGTCTTATCCTTCCATCAGTGTGTCATCCTCTTAGAAGAAAGCAACTATACCTACTAACCCGAAATACTACTCTGTTTCGTAAGAAAATATCATGCACTTTGAATATCTGTTATGACCAACAATGCTGTTCGAGTTCACAGCATAATTAGCAATCTGACTACCAATACATCTTTAAATCACATTATTATCAACTCTTTTTTCAGTTTTGTTATTGTGATGGTGGTGGATGTTGTTATTTTGGGTTCAAATGAAGATACAACCATTGGACAAATAATTAAAAAAAATTTTAAATCCACATTTATCAATTAGAATGCCTTAACATTTTAAAAATTAAATATACTCTTTCAAGTTTTCCAATGCATTTTCAAATTCATTTGTAGCCTGTGATCATCATAAAGATACATGGATATATAATTTAAATTGTATTTATTTACTATTCTTCATTATCTTACGGCATTACTGGCTTTAATAATTGACCTACATAGGTTGTATTTATATATATATATATATATATATATATTATTTTATAATTAGTTATGGAAATAATAGATTAATAAAATAAATATATTGCTAAAAATTGTTTTTTGCTCTATAGTAACCCAATTATTCAAATGAATCTATCAAGAGGACCACAAAATTGAGTAATTCCTTTGAATGTAATACATATAGAGTGGCATGCCATCTTCAGCGCTACTAAACTAATGAGGTGTCTCACAGAACTAGTCACTAGAGACCTGTGAAGAGGGTCAAGATCATTGTGATCATTGTTTGACAAGGCAGAAAGCTGAAGGGGGCTTGTTCATTTTCATAGACCATACTTTAAACTTTAGACCTGCTTTGTTTCTCTACTCTCAGCTGTGTTTTCTCTCCTCTAAACAGCCTGTTATGTATTTCCTTGGGAAATAAATAAATGAGACCTAAGAGGTGATTCTTAGCAATTATCTCTACATGACCCTATTTCCCTCCAGGCATTCTTGATCACACAGCAGCTTCCTTGCTGTCATTTTTCCCACAGATGTATATTATATCAACAATTTTGCTTATGAGACAAACTCTAAATTACCATAAGCATAAGTAAGCATAAATTTTAAGAAATCAAAAATAAGTTTTTAAAACATGAAATTGGCTGTTGTTTCGAAGTATAATTAATTGCACGTGGTAAAACAAGGAATATTATTTATCAAAGAAGTCATCAAATATTTGTAGAACTATTTCAGATGCATACTGACCTTCAATACTTATGTTCTTAAGACACATAAAATTTTCAAATAATTTAGCAAAATGCAACTTTCACAAAGGAAAATCAATGAACATAGCCTCTCCCTTTAATCTTTGCTTTCTTTCCAATGTGAAAATCTATGGAAATTACAAAGACTCTCAAAAGTCCCTTCCCTGTGTTCTTTTTCCCCCTACTTGTTCAGACAGGAAGCAACAATGATTCAGTTAAAGAAGAGACTTTCTGATTTCTTTCCCCAGTGTTTATAGAGGAAAACTTCTTGATCCCTCTTAGAGTTCCAGAATCAAATCCTCTTCCTTATAAGAAAGTAACTGGATAGAGACCATATATGAAAAATAATTCTCAAGATCAAGACAACAATGTTTCAAAAAATTATTTCAGTTTGTTCTCCTCCTCGCTAATGTTTCCTTTATGACATGGAACTTTAGAAACTACTCCAATGCCCTGTTCTGTTTGCAGGGAAGTATCCTAAAAAATATGGTCTACTGTAGAGATTTGTAGTTCTTCACACATTTTTCATTGTGCATGTATTCCTATCAGTTTTCATCTCCATTGTGTGCTTGAAACTGTTCTTGTCAAAGACAATTACAACATCCATAATGCAATCTAATATCATTTTTGTGCTTTGTGTCACTCAGGATAGCAACAGAAATAGATAACAAGTTCAAGTAAGACTGAACACAACTATAATTCAAGGAAAGTTGAATACAATTATAATTCAAGAAAGGTTGAATGCAAAGTTTATTTACAAAATATTGGATAGTTCTGGAGAAAGTACAGGTATAACATAAAATTCATTATAAAAATGTCATTGACCCTAATCTTATAATGATGAAGACAGGATGCATTCAATAATCAGAAAGGAGTGAATAATGGAGAGAGGGCCACCTAGAGAAGATCTATGTCTTCTGTAGAGGGACATGATAGCCCAAGTCAAACCTTGAAGAAATCTTGAAGAGGAAGGGGAATAGAAACCTTAACTTTACCCTCTGCTTATCATTAGCTTTTTCTAGGAGATTCCAACTAGCTGAAGCAATTAGTCCACATATCTCAGCATTCATGCAAATAGGAAAAGGATGGAGAGTAGGTTTGAAAGTTGAAACAGAAGACATTGTACAAATATCCCTTCATCACAGTTAAATTCACCAGAGCATTAGACCCAGTAGGCCACTTGCTGCTTCCTGAAACACTTCCCTTTTTTATCTCCCATGCCATCATCACCTCCTAGATTTCTGCTTAAGACATTAGCTTCTCTATTTTTATGTCTACTCAAATTGTGAATGTTATAGCATCCCAGGAGTAGATTGTAGGTTTTGCCTCTCCATATAACCTCATCTTAAAAACTAAAAGTGCTGGTGACCATCAATTTCTGGCTTCAATATAGAACTCCTCACAAAATTTCAAAACTGATTGAACCAGATTCTTGACATCTTCACTAGATGAATATCTAAAAATAAATAAATAAATAAATTTAACACACAAAAGTAGAACCACTACCTTCTTTCCTCTCAATCCTGACAAAATTTATATTTCTACAATATTTCCTCTGTCTATATAGAGCCATCATCTACCTACTTGCCCAAAACAAAAATGCAGTCTCATCCTTACTTGCTTCTTTTTACTCAGGTACTGCAGCCATTCCCTGAAAAGCTCTGATAGACTCTACCTCCAAAACATCCCTCAGTTATCTCCTTCTTTCCCTAAGTCATCATTTCCCACATAGATTTTAGAACTAGCTACACAATAGATTTCTCTTTTTGCTTTCTCTGTTCTGCCACACTCACTACATAGATTTCTGGGGACACCCAGAATGACCATTGCAAAATATAAATCATATTATGTCACATCTTTCCCTTTGTAAGTGGACTCAAATCCAAATGTTGTTTTGTGGTCAAAAATCCCTGTGTGGTTTGCTGCCTGCTGGCTCTTTGACCTAATCTATTCCTCTCCCAATTGTTCTTTATTCTCTTGCTTCACAGGCCTACCTACTCTTTCTTTTTTAATTGGTGCATATGATACACAATTATACACAATATTGGTTTTCATTGTAGCATATGTGTACACACTTACAACATAATTAGTTCAATTTCCCACACCTTTTCTCCTTTTGTCCTCCTTTCCCCTTTCAATTCTCCTTCCACACCTACATGATTCCTTTCTACTTTCTGGATATTTTTTCCCCCTCTAGCTTGCACATTTGAGAGAAAACATAAAATACTTGTCTTTCTAGGTCTGGCTTATTTCAATTATTTTGTCCTCACTTTTTTTTTTCTTCACCTGCATAAACTGTACTATCATCCCTGTAGGTCTTGCTCTCAGACATTTTCATTCATACATCCACTCAGATGTATCTCCTCGGGAAGGTCTACTCCAATTACCCAATCTATACTACCTTTGAGACATTTCTTTATTGTCTTTCTGATATTTATAAGTTTCTTCAACTTTCCCATCCATTTACTTTTTCTATTCCCCCCATAAAATATAAGTTCAGAGAAAATGGGGATCTTATATAACTTGTTCACAACCATAATCATATGGAATAAAGTTTGGCTCATAGAAAATATTGATTTTGCTTGATAGAGAAATGAACAAATGCACTGATTTCGATAACTTATATGGTCCCAGAAAAGGAGAAGTTGTGTAAAATCTTGAGAGGGAAGAAAAGAAGACATAGAAAGATTCTCTACATTTAAAGCTCTTTCATTCTGTCATTCCCTCTCTCCTGCCTTTATAAGTTAGTATCTTCATATCAAAAAGATCATTCGACCTTTGGTTTTTTGTTATTGGCTAACTTCACTTAGCATTATTTTCTTCAACTCTATCCATTTCCCTGCAAATGCCATGATTTTATTCTCTTTTAGTGTTGAGTAGCGTTCCATTGTGTATATATACCAAAGTTTCCCTATCCATTCATTTGCTTTTGGGCATCGGGGTTGGTTCCACAATCTAGCTATTGTGAATTGTGCTGCTGTAAACATTGATGTGGCTGTGTATCTGTAGTAAGCTGTTTTTAAGTCCTTTGGGAATAGGCCAAGGAGTGGGATAGGAATCTCCATACTACTTTCCAGATTGGCTTCACCAATTTGCAGTTCCACCAGCAAAGTAAGAGTGTGCCTTTTTCCCCACATCCTCGTCAGCATTTATTGTTGTTTGTTTTTTGGATAGCTGCCATTATGACTGGAGTAAGATGAAATCTTAGAGTTGTTTTGATTTGCATTTCTCTAATTGCTAGAGATGTTGGACATTTTTTCATATATTTGTTGATTGTATATCATCTTCTGAGAAGTGTCTGTTTAGTTAAATAGAACAAAGAGGGGGGAGGGAGAGGAGAGGACAAGGGGATAGGAATAATGGCAGACTGATTACCCTTACTGATTACATGGATACATGATTACCCTTAATACATGTATGAAGACACAATTGTTGTAAAGTACTTTATATAAAACCAGCAACTTGAAAAATTGTGCTTGGGGCTGGGGTTGTGGCTCATCGGCAGAGCACTCGCCTTGCACGTGCACGGCCTGGGTTCCATCCTCAGCACCACGTAAATGTAAAATTCATTGTATTGGATACAACTAAAGTAAATAAATAAATATTTTTTAAAAATTGTGCTCTTTGTATGTAATATGAAATGAAATGTACTCTGCAAACATGTATAACAAATTAAAATTTTAAAAATAACAACAAAAAAAGATTCTGTACAGAGTAGGAAAGGATAATTAAAGATAGGCTTTTGATCTGCATGAGGGCTTATGAAGGAGAACTCAGAAGGAAACAAATCCTGAGACAGGTGTTCTGGTTTGCTATATGGGCAGAAACCCTGGAGCCAGCAGAAGCCGTAAATAACCAGGTACACATTAGGTGTTTTCCTTGTTTATAAGATCACAATTTGGAAAATTCCAAAAACTTTAGAGAGGTTCAGAGTCCTCTGCTGCATCCCAGATGTGAGGCAGCAAAAGAAAGGGTTCCCAGAAAAGTACCCGAGAACTGTTAAACATGCCGTATGATGGCGCTTGCAGAGCTGAATCAGTAGAATCAAAAAACAGACGAAGTGAGATTACTAAGAACTGGAGCCCACAGACATAAAGCCATGCAGTTTTCTCATGCCAGTGTATAAATTTATTTTTAAAATTTTTTCCTGGCACATTACAATTATGCATAATAGTTGAATTTTTGTTACATATTTGTACATGCATACAATATAACAATATAATTTGGTCAATTTCATGCCTCAGAACCTCCCCTTTCCCTCTACCTACAGCCATTCTTCTATTTTGCTGGTTTTCCTTCTATTTTCATGAGATACCCAACATTTTTTTGTTTGTCTTAAGTTTCCATAGATGAGAGAAAACATGGATCTCGACTTTCTTAAGCAAATCATGAATTTTATTACCTAAAGAGTTCATCAGTGGGTGTTGGCACCTTCTCCAAAGAGCAGGATAATTCACTGGTCAGTCTTAGACATTCAATGATCAAAGAAGTCCAGGCATTTCTTAGCTGAGACAGGAAAAGGTAAGGAAACTCATACAAATTTAAGGGATTTTTTTTCTCAACGTGTTGTGATGAGAATACATGATTTGTAGCTGCAGAGAAAACTTCACTTTCCTAGGTATTGAAGGACTGGACTCATATTACCCATCAAATTCACAAGACACAATAGATTCTTTTCCTCCACTGAATTTACTTAAGACATTAGACAAGGCAGGCAACTATGTAGATTTTATAGCAACTGGAGAAAAACAGGTTCAGCATCTGAAAATCTCAAAAAGTAATTCTGTCCTTCAGATGGTCACAAATGATAATAATTAGATATGTTTAACCTTCGTTCAGGGAAATCATCAGCTCTAGGTTTATTTTAGTTTTACTACTAAGGTGTGCACTCAGGAACACATGACTAGGCCCTATCCTGTGGTTTAGCTACACATCATCAATAGCACGAGTCAGTAAAAGTGTTTGCTCTGGAATACAACATTATCAGCCAGATTCTCATTAACCCTGGAAACTGTAGCTTCCTGTAAAGTCCTGGAGTTCATGTTACAAAGGTTATTTGACCAAAGGTAAAGTATTTGAGCATTTCAGAGGATATGTGAGAAGAAAAATAAAAAATCTGAATCTGACATAATTTCCCTATATACTTATCTGCATACACCACAATGAATCTCTACATCATGTACAACCAAAAGACTGGCAATATAATTAGAATAAGATACTCCATATTCGTATAAATATGTTAAAATATACTCTACAGTTATGTATAACTATAAAGAACACATTTAAAAAATCAGATATTAATTCTCCTCATTAGTTCACCTCCTATTCATTGACAATATCCTTTAGATTATATTTCTCAACTATTTATTTATATTAGAGCAACTTCTAAAATGTTGAACATACGATAATACACATAGAAAAATAATATTTATCACTAACATTTGCATTAGTCATAAGTAGTTAGAATTCCCTCTGTAAAAAGTTTACTATGACCTTTAAGCATTAATTTTTTTTCCTAATGTTCCTATTCCAATTATACTAGTCTTCTCTTAGTTCATTATTATATTTTATATGTGTTAGGAGAGATTTATAATCACCTAAAAGTAATATTATCTTTTCTTTTAGCCAATAAGCCCTCATGGATACTACAAAAATTGGGGATTTTAGAACAACAGGAAAAAAAAAAATTCTGTACTGGGATTGCTGTCTCTTAAGCTTTATTTTCATTTACCTTTATAAGTAAACTTACAAATTCCTTACTAGATCACAGTAACATGCTTTTGATACTCATATTTGAAGCCATTATTTTGATTTTTCATTTCTAAATAATGAATTGTCCCAGAACACAGTGGCTTAAAACAACTTTTTTTTTCCTTTTAATTATTTCCTAGTTTTGTGTATTTACTGAGCTCTGCTAAGCAGACATCCACTGATTTTTATCTGGAGTGTCTCCTACACTTGCTATGAGATGGCAGCTGCTGCTGGAGAATCTAGAGGCTCAACCATGATGATTAGACTGCTCAATCCCTACTTTGTCCCAAAGCTGAGTTGTGACCATCTCCCAGCATATTATTTTTTATAATAGCTTTGTGTTCCTTTTTCTTAAGTTGTAGAGGAACACAATACCTTCATTTTATTTATTTATTTATTTTTATGTGGTGCTGAGGATCGAACCCAGTGCCTCACACATGCTAGGCAAGTGCTCTACCACTGAGCCACAACCCCAACCCATCCCGGCATATTCTGATAATCCATTTCCATATTGTCATGAGTTTTTCCAAACTACTCCATTTTAATTGTGATGCCTCTGGAACACATAGTTGATAGAAAAGATATTTTAGTTCTCATGTTATTTTATATCTCTCAGTGATAATGTTTCCACACAATCCATTAGGAGATTCTCATATGTCTCTCAGAGAAGCTATAAATATTCACTGCATCAGGTTACTCATGAGTGAAATGTTCCAACACTTGATGCTATGTATGAATGTTAAATATCTATAATAGAATCCAATTTTTTTCTGCATCATAGTTACTTCCAGAATAACTCATGTAATACTGTCATCTGGTATTAAGAGTATGTCTTGGGTTCAGCTTCCTGCATATCTGCATATGCTTTGGATAATATTTTAACATGTGACTTTTAAGTATCAGGGCTGACAAGTAGCCAAAAGAAACAAATATCAACTTCTTAATAGATTCGGTAAAATCTAAATGACCTGAAATTGTACATTTTTGTATTAGTAAGTTTGGGTAAGACTGTAGCTTATTTGACAGTTTCTATAGAGCAATATGGGGTGTTGAATATGGCTCCAAAGTAAGTAATTCTCAAATTTAACTAATTGGATTTGTCATAACTTTTAGCCTTATTTGGTCATATAGTTCATCAAAATTCTTAAATATGACTATTTTTTTCTGAGAGAAAAACTATCATATGAATGGAGATTATAAATCATGTTATTTTTGCAAGTGACAAAAATCTAAAACTCATCTCATGAGGTTGTGATATGTACTTTAAGTCCCCCACTAGAAGGATGATAAGTATATGCTGGCTTCCTTCTAGAATTAGCATGTAAAGAAAGACTTGACCAACTCTCTCAAAACATACCAGTATACTGACTTTATCTTCTTGGACTTCTTGAGGAAAAACACTACGTGCGGTATATCAAGGTTATTTTATTCACATCAAATAGCTTTGTAACCTTCATTATTACAAAAAAAATGATGATGTGAGCATGGACATCATTTGGAGGAAGGCTGGGACAATAGCATAAAACAATTCAACTAAAACAACTGGATTGTTCTCTCAGTTTCACCCCAAATCATGTCATTTTAAACTATATCTGATATTTCTCATTGACAATCTAAGTCTCAACATACTTTACATTCTTTCTAATTGTTTTTTTTGTTTAATTTCATATATTTTTCATATCCTGAGAAACATAAATTACCTTCATACCTAGTTGTTCATAATTTCTAACTATATTTTTTCTCTTTATTCTTTGTTTCTAAAAATCCTGGTCTCATTTTTACAAAAATCACATTTTACCTATTTCCTGAAGTAATAAATATTCCCCAATATATGTATGTTTTTTAATACTTTATTTTATTTTTATTTTTTATTTATAATAGTATGTATTACAATTCATAATGCATATATATAGCATCTTTTTACATACAACTGTTTGTATACAAAGTATATAAGTACCATTCAGATCTTCAGTCATGCATTTAGGATAATGATATCCATCTCATTCAATCACCAATATATGTATCTTTACTAGGCAAAACAGTTATACACTCATGTGTATAATTCAAATCATTCTTAATATAACTTAATATAACTTAAATCAATTTTAAATAATTACAAAAAACAAAGTGATTAGAAGGTAAGTCTAAAATTAGTACTATTTTTTTTTTATTCCTACTCCACAGTCTACAAATAGGTGAGATGAGTCATGAGAGTTGGGTAATGAACTTAGAACTCAATTTTTAATTTTCTTCACTGTTTTAAAAAGTCACTACTAAAACATTCAATATGATAATATGTATAAAGTCTTTGCATGATTCAGAAAAGATAATAATACAATTTTAAGTGAAAGTGTAAATAAAATGAGGAATGGGCATATATTTCTAAAGAGAAACCGTTTAGTAATATAACTTGAAGAACATTTATTCAGATTATATACAAACTTGGAAGGAAGAAAGGAGAGAAGGAAAGAAGCAAGGGAGGGGACAAGAGAGTGAAGGAGGAAGAAATTACATATAATGATATATTACATATAATTATTGAAGAAATTAAATAATTCAAAATCTGGTGTCTGGAACATCTTTGAACACTTTTTCAACTTTCTTTGAAAGTTCTATAGCAATCCTCTTGTTATTTTTATAATTTTTTTTCCAAAACAAAATGTCTTTCTTCATTTCCTGGTCATATCCATACCATTACTCTAATATTCAGCTAATTGCTACAAGAATGTCAGGTCAAAATAGAAAGAAGTTTCTTGAGATATTTTTATTTATTAATCTGATTTTTGTTCTATAAGACCATGTTTATAGCAGCACAATTCACAATACCAATCTACAGAGCCACCCTAGGTGTTCATCAACAGATGAATAGATAAAGAAAATGTGGTATGTATACACAATGGAGTGTTATTCAGCCATAAATAAAAATGAAATTATGTCAGTTGCACAAAATGGATGAATCTAGATATCATTATGTTAAGTGAAATAAGTCATACTCAGAAGGTCATGGGTTGTTTTGTTTTCTTTCTTTCATATGCATAAGCTAGAGAGGAAAAAGGGGGGTGGATCTCATGGAAATCAAAGAGACATCAGTAGAGGAAAGGGACAAAGAAGTAGAAGGTGAGGAGGGAAGGGATATTGGCCAAATCGTATTGTTATAATGTGTGCATGTACAAATATCATCATTGTGTACAACTATAATACACCAATAAAAATGTGGGGAAAAATTAAAAACACATTTCAAAAAAAAAAAAAGAAATGAAGGAAGATCTTTTCTTGGTATCTATAAACACAATAGCATTTTTCAATCAAATTGGTAAAGGAGAGCTAGTGAGATCAAGACAGTGAGTTGGGGGTCTGAAAATCAGGAATGATGAGGCTTGCTTCATTTGTTTGTAATTTTCTTGGATAGGAATATTTCTATCCTAATTGGGGAAAAATAATATGAATGACAAAGAATTGTTCTGGTGATCATTTTTCTATGTTGCAAATCCCCCAAATGTCATCCCAAATAAGAATACACTTTAAAATTTCTACTGAAGAAATGTTTTTCCTGAGTTTAGGATGTGCTTTGTTATTCTCAATATGTCTGATTTGCTTTACCTTATTATTAGGATTTTTTCCCACTTTCACTGTGATCATATTCTATTGTTATCTATTTGCCCTATTCAAACTTGTAACATCTTGGCACATTTTATTATTTTGAAAAATTATTATCATCAAGCAAACAAATTGCATCCTAGCACTAAAAATCAACGTTATCCTGTGAAGGAAGTTGCTTTATTCCTCTAAAGAGAACAACATGTCATGTATAATGAAGTGTAAATCCCATTTGGGTCATAGTTTCAGATGTAAAGAGATGTGAAGAGACAAAAAGTGACACTAACATCAGGAAGTCCTTGTGTATCCTTTCATCTTCCAGCCTGTCAAAAACATGGAAGTTTGTATTGAACACAATGTCTGTAATTACAGCGCTAGTTGCCAAAAAGAGTTACTGTGACTGTTAAAAAGATAATTACAGCTGCTTTACAATTCAAATCTATGTTCAGTTACCTTGTGAAATCCAAATGAATGCTAATCTGACCTTATGTTTCCAAAAGGCACTATATTTTTTAGCACTTTTCAAATTTTTCTACTACTAAGGGTGACAAATACTTTCACATCTTCAAAATGGTTACACATAAAACAAGCACTTCAACTACCACCCTGAAAACACTGAAGATTTTTAACAATCATAAAACTTATCTCGAAGCACTTAACATTTTCAGCTACTTCTGATATGACTATTTACACAAATTTGGGTATGTTTCTGTGAGGATCTAGACAGATGGCACACTGAAACTGGGCAACTCAAGATGGTTTAATGAGGGTGGTATTCACAAGGAAGAATGTAGAAAACTAGCAAGGGAAGTGAAATTCCCAGGTCTGGCAAGAGCCTTTTCTACCTGTAGGTCATAAAGCAGGTTCACTGGGACCTGGTTACCAACTTGCTGAGTCTGATAAGGTAGAACAACAAGTTACACAAAGTAAGTTTAATACTTACAATAGGCAGCAAGGGACAATAGAAGCCTAGGATTCATGAGAAAGGTGTCACCGGAGGACTAGAAAAGCTACCTGGGGCAGAGGGAGTCTCATCAACATGCACCCCATTTGCATCCCAGCTCAGGGACCCTGGAAAGTTGTTGATCCTTGTCTTTATTCCACAGGGGCTATATGACATTCTGGTTAAAGCAATGAAGGAGATCTGATCTAGAAGGGACAGCAATAGAGTGCAGGTTATTGTGGTCAGTTCCTCATTATCGCAGGATGTTGTATTACTAGCATATCCTACAGTTATTCTTGAGAACGACCTGTAAGAAAAGGGACAACTGGGTCAGCCCAAGGACACCCATAGAATTTTCCTGCAGGTCCAAATAAACGTGGATGGGATACAAGGATAAGAACAAGAGCTATTTGGAGAAAGGCAGCTAAGAGAAGCTGGCCCTGTGGATCAGCAGAGAGTCAAGAAAATACATACCCTGAGTTTTCTCACCTTTGACTTTTTTATATATATATATATATGAGGGATGGAACCCAGAGGTGCTTAACCACTGAGACATATTACAGCCCTTTTTTATATTGTATTTGGAGACAGGGTCTCACTAAGTTGCTTAGGGTCTTGCTATTTTGGGGAAGCTGGCTTTGAACACTTGATCCTCCTGCTTCAGCCTCCTGAGCTATGTGATTACAGGCCTGCAGTGCCCAGTGACATCTCCTTTATGCCAAATTCATTAAGAAGCCATAAGGAAAGGATGCAGATTGATACAGTCTATAGATGCCAGCCTTCTCAGGCATGGAGCAGTCAGGAAGAGGAAGAATGGAACTGGAATTGGGAAAATAAAATATACAGAGCAATATATTGTAATTTCGAAACAACTTTCAGGTAAGATAACGCAATACATGATCTTCTACAGTAACTTTGTTTGCTTGTTTATTTTGATACCAGAAATTGAAACCAGGGTGCTCTGCCATTGAGCTACCTACCAACTGTCCCCCCATATTTTTTTAAATTTTGAGACAGAATCTCAATGAGTTGCTGAGATTGACCTCAAAATTATGATCCTTTGCCTCAGCCTCCAGAGTCACTGGAATTATAGGCATGAGCCACCCCAGCAGACCTCCTATAGTATCATAATCCACCCACATTTTGGAGATTAACTTCAAATCTTCTCTGGTTAGTTTATATAAGGAACACTTTCGTATTCCATTTAAAAGTATAATTGACAAATATTACCTTATGCAATACCCCAATCAACTGGAAGTTTGTGGATAATATTAGCATATAGTGACTCAAAGAATTTAAACATGGTCTTCTGGGCCATGCAGCTAAGAAGCAAATGAAAAGTTAGTGGAAGGGTAAAAGCTATTAAAGGAATGTTGGTTGTATTGCTCTTACTCCGTGCCAGATGATGTTGCAAGCACTTCAAATGTATGCATTCATTCCACCATGTGAATTACACATTACTGTTACTATCCTCATTTCACTGATTACTAAATTCAATCAAAGATGGTAAACTCATTGCTGAGATCACACTACTAGTGTCAGGATTCATCCTCAAATCATTTGGTGTCAAAGTCTGTGTATTTGCCCAGAATTTTCATCAGTATTATATATTTGCTGACTGTCTTAAGCAGGAAGTAAACAACATCACAGAAATAAGTGCAATGTTTGGATTCAAATGTTGTCTGTAAAATAAATTTTAAAAATAGATATATGTCAGTATAGAGTGAATTTTTTTTCTAAATTGAATGTATATTAAATTTTATATATCCTATCAAGGGACCATTTAGAGATAATGTCAATAGAATAGAGTTTTGTCACAAGATAATGATCTCCTGCTGCTACATAAACATGAATGTGAAGCCAAGTTGTTTATTTTCAAAGCAGGGAAAATCAATCCGGGAATTATGTTCTATAACAGTGATTTTACTTCTATTATACAAAATGATGCATGTTGATTTAATAATTTTGCTTGATGGATGTTTGAGAGGGAAAGTGACAGATGTTCCCTGCACCATTGCAAGCCAGAGGCATTCTGACAGGCTTAGAAAATATACCTGTTGTATGTTTTGCCTAATCAGAAAAAGTCATCCATAAAAATGATGAGGTTGCACTCCTGTTGTAATCTGCACCTTTATGAATGAGATGATTTATGACCTATTATGGTTGCTGTGGATTTTAACTTTAATCAGGGAATAATGGTCAACCATGCAGCCATAAGGTCTAAAAGAGCAGGATATATATATAGTACTTAAAAATGTGAACTGACAGTGAAACAACGGCAGAAAGGTCTATTGCACTTGGTAATGATCATGACTCAACTTTCATTTCAACTCCAGATGGAATTGTGAAGCAGTTGTTTACTCAGGTCTGAAATAGGAAAACATTTCAAAGTTTCATATAGCCTAGAGAGTACCCAAACCACTAACTCCCCCAAAGAAATAATAATACACATTTTTTTGAGAATATATTAAATGACACATTTTTTGAGAATACATTAAATGACAACTACATTTTAATATTTGGGACTATTTTCAGAGTGGTTTCTAGATATTTATTCATTATTCATTTCATGTTCACTGCCACCTGGAGAGTTAGATAGTTCTATACTGATTAGCTGAGTAAAACAAGAAACAAAAAGGGAACAAAAAAGAAATTCAATAAAAGTGTTAGGTGTTCTGATTTCAACTCCCTATACTTTTTCCAATTATAGCATAAAGCCGTTGGTCCTTGAAAAAAAATATTTGCTTTATAGTAATATATGACTTGCCATAGTTTGTCCTTTTTTGAACAACTGGGACGTTCCCTAAAATCAGAATGTACAATTTCTAATGCATTTCAAAGCTAAAGCACAAAGCTGATGAAGTCAGTGCAGATAATTTTCAAATACCTGGATATCAATATTTTATAAAACAAAATAACTTTTTGACTTGGTAGTCAGTGATTGATAAGATATACAACTTTTGTTTACAAATTTATTTTTAAGGCATCACTCAGATCCATGGTTAAGAGCATCAGTGTTTAAGACCAATAAGTAGAATGTTTTTTCCGGAAATCTGATGGATGGGAATCAAATATTCCCTGACAGAGTTGATGCAGGCTATTGTTTGTGTATGCAGGAAATGGGTCTTCTTGACACCAAACTGCAGATTTTTGCAGATGACCTCATCAAACTATAGTAGTACAAGAACAGTACAAGCCATGGTACAAGCCATGTAAATTATCTTTTTTTAGACAAGAGAGGAGTGAACAGAGGAGAATGTTTACAGAGGGTTCTTCTTGGATTCACTCCCAAGAGACAAGAAAAGGAATGATTGGGCTGCAGAAGATTGTATTTCTCCTTCTAAAATCACTCAAGATACAATTCACTTCAACTCCTCTTAGGCAGAGTAAGTGCAGAGGATGCAAAAATCCAGGATTGCTGTGCTGTTGGAATTTCTTTGAAGGAAGAAAGCATGATTTTCATTTCTATTAATAGTCTCTGTGCCAGAAGGAAGTTATTCATGCTTCTTCAGTTCAAGATATAAAAATCTGATTTGCTGCAAATCAGATCATTCCAAATATTAGTGGCTTAAATCAATAAAACAATAATTTACTATTCCTTGCCATTCTCTGTGTTGTCTGGGCAGATTTGTTCTATAGTACTTAGCAAATCGCTCAAGCTGGATGGGCTTGAATGGAAGGTCAAAAGAAGCCTCTCACATTCTGGCGACTTAGTGCTCACACTGCCTTTGTTCTCCTCCACTTGGTCTCTGTCTGTGTGATGACTCAGCCTCCAGAACCATTCAACATCATCTCTTGCTCCTGCAGAAAAGTGTAGATTTCTTCTTCACAACATGGCAACCAGATAGTAAGAGAGCAAAGTGGACACCCCCAGGACTTTGAATGGCTTAACACAGAACTACTTGTATCATCTCACTTCTACCATATTCTACCCCATTCTGCTGATCAAGTCAAGCCACAGATCTAAATGCAGGGAAAACAGACTCCACCTCTGCATAGGAAGATGCATGGAGATGGCAGCAATATTTGGTAGCCAAACCTGCAGACAAGTTATTACAAAACCCAAAGGAATTTCCCCACGATTCCATTTTTTGACAGACCCTTTTCCCATTCCAGTAAAAAAAGGATTTGCCATCATGAACAATATATTGTCTCCAATCCCTCTGCATCCAGGTTTTCCTTTCCTGCCTCATTTTGCTTTATCTAGTATTCTAAGTTACATATCATTGATGTGTAAGGCTGGAAAGTGGATGCTGGATCATTTTGTGCAGGGGCGCTCACTGGGAACAATTCTTTAGTCCCTTTCTCTTATCTAATGCACATTCAGCTGATTATAACTTACTAGTTTCAATAGCATTTTTAGAGAGGCAAATAAAAATAATTTATTCAAATACATTACATAATCTTTTTAGGTAATATGTTTAAGTGAATACATTTTATAGGGAAAAATTTATTGAGAGATAGTTTGAAATTATACAATTTTAACATTTTCAGTTTAAGATTATATTGTGATAACTATAACTTCTTTAAGATACACAGTTATTCCAAAGTATTTCATTAATGGATTCAAGTTGGGAGCCATTATGTAAATAGAATTCTGGTGTTTAGAATTTTGTATTACACACAGAACGACAGTCTCCTTGAACAGCTGACATCCACACTGAGTGCTTGTGGCAGGTATTATTTCTCAGTACTCCATAACTGTGAAACCCACAATTACTTTTTTTAGTAAAATTAAGAGAGTTGGCACACACACACACACACACACACACACACACACACACAAAAGCAGGGCTCCTGAAAGGAAAACAATAAAAATAGTGACAATAATAACAAATAAACAAATACTGAAGTCTCTGGTAGCTAAACTTTTCTTGACTATGGATTGAATAATAGGCTATGTGGTGAATCTGATCCGAAGCTTGACAGTAATACTGCTCTTGTTTCTAGTACAGGCAGAAAATTCTAATGGGAAGAAAATGCTGAAGTGAACTATTTTGAATTCCACAGGCTGTTCCTCTGATGCCTGTCCCAGATTCTTGGTGCTAAATCATTTCTTCTCTATTTTTAAAGATTTCAACTGGCGGCCTATAACCTCAACCTTAGAGTTTGATATCATTGTTCTCATTGTGTGCAATATCAGGGACCCATGCAAAGAAAAAATTCAAGAGAAGTATCCTCTGTTTTATGACTCTCTCTATTAGTTTCCTGGGGTTACCATAACAAAGTCCCACCAACTGAGTGACTGCAACACAGTTTTGGAAGCTGTAAGTCAGAAATCAAGATGTCATCAGGGTTAGTTTCTTCTACAACTGTAATGGAGAAACCTTTCCAGGAGTATCTCTGAGGTTCTGGTGTCCTCAGGTAAGGCTCGGCTTGGAGATGATTTTCCTTCTCTCTGTGTCTTCATTGTTTTCCCTCTGTGTATGTGTGTCTCTCTTCGTGTCTAAATTTATCCCTTTTATAAATACAACGTTCATATTGGATTAGGGACCATCCTAGCAATCTCACCTTGATTATGTAAAAGCCCTATTTTCAAATAAGATCTTATTCACACAAACTGGGAGTGAGATTTCCACATCTTCTTGGGGGATACAATTCAGTCCATAGTCATCATGAATTTGGAGAAAGTCTAAACTTCTAAACATAACATGGAGCTATTGTGATCCGTGCTCTGCTTTTCTACTTAGCTTTAGCTTCAGCACATTCTACATTCAGTCTGCTGTATTTGTCTGTTACATATCACACACTTTGTGCTATTGTCTCCTTTTAATTCAGGGATATGTTCAGGCCAGTTAGTAACACAAAATTATAAACAAAGCTTTCCTTCTGCCTCCTTAACATGATGACTGTAAATCTCTGTGTAAACTATCCTGTTTAACTTTTAATCTTAACACAGTGTTTCACCATCTCAGACTTTCCACTTGACTGGAAACTCACCCCACCTTGCACACCAATACCCACATGTTCACATCCCAATTTGTAGGCTTGTTCTAAATAAGGTCATTTTGCACATGTCCCTGAATCTCTGGCCCTTAATCAGTAAGAATTTTTAGCTAGAAATTTCAGAAATAATTTAAACCTAAGTTGTACAATATAAGGCTGTTGAGCTGGCAGCTGCTATATTTTGAAGAATATAGAGCAGGACTCAGCATGATAAAGTCCCCAGCCCACAGCTACCCTGCTGTCTATTTTTGTAGAGTCCATGAACTAGAATGGTCTGCACATGTTGAAGTCATTGAGAGCAACCAAAAGAACAAGAATATTTTATGTCAAAAAAACAATTATATGAAATTAAATTTTCAGTGTCCATAAAGTTTTATTGGAGCATAACCTCACTTATTATTCAATTATGTATTTTTCCTGATTGCTTTTATGTCACAACAGCAGAGTTGAGTAGTTACAGTAGGGACTGTATAATCCACAAATTCAAATATTTACTGTTTATCCCTTTACAAAAATAGTTTGCTGAATCATTATACCATAATAAGATGAACTGGAGAGAGAGAAAGAATGAGAAAAAAAGAAAAAATAAGGAAAAACAAGATTGAAATTTAAATTGAAATAGAGGGGATGAGAGAAGAAAAGCATATATGCAGCCTATTCTACCCTCAACTTCTATGAGATCACCTCTTTAGTTTGACTTATGAGAGAGATCATGTGGCATTTATCCTTCTGTGCCTGACTTATTTCACTTAGCATAATAATCTCCAGATCCACGCATGTTACCACAAATGACAAGATTTCATTCTTGCTCATGGCTGACTAGTATTATGCTGTGTAAATGTATTACATTTTCTTTATCCATCCATCAATTCATTGATAAGTCAACTGATTCTATTTCCTGGCTTTAGTAAAAAGTGCCACAATTAACATGGGAATATATATGTCTCTTCTACATACTGATTTTATTTTATTTGGATATATACACAGTAGTGGGATTAGTGGATCATATAGTAGTTCGAGTAGTAAATTTTTTGAGAAACTCAATACTGTTATCCATAATGGCTGTAATAATCTACCTTTGCAAAAACCATGTACAAGGATTCCCTTTTATTCATATCCTCATCAGCACTTCTTTAGTCTTGCTACATACAAATAGCAAATTATCTGAAATAGAAATCAAGAAGGCAATTTAATTTACAATATCTAAAAATAATTAAAATACCTAGCAACAAATTTAATATAACAGGTAAAAATCTTTATAATAAAATTGTAAAACACTGACCAAAGAAACTAAAGACAAGACTCATAAAAACAAAGACATTCCATATTCACGGATTGAAAAAGCCCATGTTGTTATAATGTCCATGCTCCTCAAATCTATCAACACATTCAGTGCAGTTCACACTGAAATACCAATGACATTCTTCACACAACTGGAAAAACAATTCTAAAATTTATGGAAAACACACACACACACACACACACACACACACACACACAGAAACTCCAAGTAGCCAAAAACATCTTGAGTTTAAAAAAAAAAATCCATTTCAAAGTATACCACAAAGCTACAGTAATCAAAACAGTATAATATTAACATAGACTTAGATACATAGAATAGAACTTAAAAGTCAACCAACACATTTCTACCACCTGATTTTCCACACATGGTGAGAACATGAATTGGAGAAAGAACGGCCTTTTCAATACATAATGCTGAGAAAATTAGATATCCACTGAGAAAAAAAAAATGTAATTAGATCCCCATATCTCACTAGTCAAAAATGATCTCAGACAGCTTAATAATTTAAATGTAAGACCTGAAACAATGAAACTACTAGAAGAAAACAGAGAGAAATGCTTCAGATCATAGGAATAGGCAAGGATTTTATGAACAAGACTCCAAAGCACAAGAAACAAGCCAAAAAAAAAAAAAAAAAAAAAAGTCAAATGAGACCACATTAAGTTAAAAGGCTTCTGTGGAACAAAAGAGACAATCAACAGGTTGAAGGGACAACCTAGAGAGTGAGAGAAGACATTTGCAAACCATGCTGTTTAAACTGGACTTAAGTGGAGGGCAGAGATGGATGGCCACAGTGGATGAGGCCCTCTTATTTCTGAAGAAATACTCACTCTGAAATATTCTATGGGGTGTTCTAGATGACCCTTCTTGTGGCTCTCTCTATTAATTAAAGCCCCTGAATGAACCAAAAGCAACACAGACAGTTTTGATCCCTGTCAACATGTTGCAATGAATTCTGGGCATATCACTGGCACTGCAGTGAGTCCTGATGACAGTCTAGCTCTTACTCTACCTATGTATAGTCAAAGACGGCCTCAGGCTGCATTCTCCGTGAAATGTAAGTCATTCCCCACCCACAATCTTTATGATCAGACCCTCTGTGACTCCACTGAGAATGTCTTAAATATCCTGAGTAAGAGATTTCACTCTATTGCCACCATCACTACAAGATTATAGGCTTCAACATGAAGTTGTTAGGACTAGTAGCTTCATTTAAAAAAAAAAATATATATATATATATATATAAGCTAAGAGTCAAATTATCTCCATTGGCAATAAAGGTTTTAAATGCTCAAAAGAGATCCTGAATTCATTTACCAAACTACAGAATTCTATGGGGTTCCATAAACATACCTTCTCCTCCATGGCAAAGCATGATGTTGCTGACATAAAACTGTGGATACTAATACCAAGCTGTTTGAGGCTGGTGCAAACAAATTAGGCATTGTCTAAGGCATAGAGATGATTACATCTGCAATCCCAGTATCACTAAAATCAAGATCAGTACCTGCTGAGATATGTGGCTAAATTTTGCATGATTTGCTGACTCTCCTGCAGCTTTGCATAAACATTATTGGCATGGGCTTTGGAGTTTTAAAAAAAAATCAATCTTTGAAAGTTGGTTTATACTGTAGCCACACAAATTTGAGAAAATTAACTCCACTGAAGCTTTACTCCCTTATCTCCAAAATAAAGATAATAGTATCAAGTACATAAGATTAATTTTAAATGAAGATAAAACAGTTGGTGTATTTCTTGGCACACATAATTAAAAAGTTGACAGGAAAAGGATAACAGAGAATCTGAACCCTTCAAATTGTAAAGCACAAATGTTTCTAAATACATTATTGCTATATTGTGTTTTTTTACACAAAATATGATTATGAAAGCCATAATGAGATTAGCATTATTTCACTGGTGTGTTATTGTCCTGCGAGATCCAGCATTCAAAAAGAGGGATTCAATACAAAGGTAAAATTGTGATGATGTAAGTAAGATATGGAAAAGTAACCTGTGCCATAGGACTAGCTTGGGAAATTTGAGATACTTGTAATCTATTGGAGAGAAATAGGTCATGATAGGTCATTTCATTAACCTGAAAAGAAATGCCTCTGCATGACTTTAAGTAGTAAGACACATAGGTTGCTGGACAAGAAGACAGATGTAGGGTCAATGGATAATATTCAGTGTCATGGATTGAATATATTTCCTTCATAGGTAATGAGATCCCTTACAATGTGGTGTCAGCAACCACTTGATTAGGCATTATAGAAAAGATTCAAACATCAGAGCAGTCTATTTGTTCTTTGAGATCCATTTCAGCCTTGAAATTTGATTTTTCTGTAGTAAGTTGTATCATTACAAGGATGCTTCAAATGAGCTCTGTGTGTGTGTGTGTGTGTGTGTGTGTGTGTGTGTGTGTGACCCAGTTAACCCTTAGTATATAGTTTCTTTGGTAAATAAACAACCAAAGACTTCATCAAATAGCCTTATAAAATCAAATATTTAAATTCAATTCTCTTTTTAAAATGTTATGGAGAATTCTGAATTGCCCCAAAATTCAATCCTACTAACCTCTTACTAACTAGGTCAGTTGTCCTCACAGCACAATGCTCCTGGCCCAGAAGTTTGGGGACTATTCTGTCATCTCAGTATAGCTTCTTCCTAGTGATTTTCCACAGTCTGTCGAGGATAATGATAATAATCCTCAGTTCAGTTCCCAATTCTGTCTTACTCATATGCTGAGTTCTGTTCAGACAGACTTTGTCACTACCTGCCTGGTTTCTGCTTAGACCTCTACATCACCACTGAGGAAAGAGCTGTCCCTTGAACTCTGCAAGTTTCTGCTCTTGATTTCCTGTAGATGACTCTTGCTAGAAGTACACATGCAAATACATACAGGATACAGCCACTTTTTGGAAGAGTAATTGATTTTAAGAGGACAGGGTACATTTCTAATAGTGATTAACATAGTTTACATCAATAAAAGAACATTTAGCACCTGAATTTGGAACCTCTCTATATTTCTCAAAAAAATATGGGGAAATTCAGCCCTGACTAGGTACTTTTCAAAATAAAGAAATTTGACTTCAAACATTTTCTCTTTAGACACAGAAAACTTTCAACAATTTTAAAATGACTATTTCTCAACCATCAAAAATAGAGAAAAACCATAGGACCCAAATGTTAATCTTTTTATTCTGGCTTTTATTTTGATTGCATCCAACATTATCATTAAAACTGTGTCTATATAATGAACAAATTAAAATGCAGTTGTTAGTGCGTAAACAGCATTTAGAAAATGCCTATAAGTTCAAAGCCAATGCAGTGAGGGCAATGCCTGTACCTTCCTTCTTACATGAAGAATTAAGGTAAAAGTTCACACAGCACCACATAAATTCCTCTGTGTCTTTTTGAGAGCCACTTACTTTCTTGCTATAGCTCTGCCCCTTGTGCTCTTTTCTCCCCATGTACCATCTGTCTCCTCGGCTTCATCTCACCTCTTTCAACATTTTAAGCTACTATGACAAGAGTTAAAGATCATGGAAGCAATAAACTGGCTGGAAACCTTAGCTGATGTATAGTCTTTGAGGTCCCCATAAGTAAAAAGTCTGTGAGCCCTTGGTGAAGAAATCATTGTAAAACAACCTTCCTGGATCTTTTACAAACCAGAAAAGCAAAGAACAAAGTTTTCTTTCTATGAAATAGCAGAAAATGAAAGTTTAAGTCAAGAAAATGTTTCATTCATTAGAGATTACTATATTACACTGAGAATGCTTGGAAGCTGCTTATCCTCATAAGAAAAAGCAACACCATCTAAGCATTAATACAACTTTATAAGCACTTTGTTATTATATTGATGGCATTGCCATGTCCTTACATTTTGAACAAAAACATCAAAATCTGTTAAGAATAAGGAAAACTAGCCTTTTCTGAACACTGTTTACTTACATAGATTTGCTAGTATATGTCACAATGCAGATTTTAATCTTATGTTTATAAAGTAGACTGATTTAGGCCTAATGTGGTGGCACACACCTATATTCCTAGCAACAAAGAAGGCTAAGGTAGAAGGATTGCAAGTTCAAGGCCAGACTCAGCAATTTAGCAAATCCTTAAGCAATTTAGCAAGGTGTTGTCTCAAAAGAAAAAATGAAAAGGAATGGGGATGTGGTTAGTGGTTAAGCACCCCGGGTATAAGTCCCAATAACACCCCCCCCAAATTTTTTTTTTAATTTTAAAAAGTAGACTAGTTTTCACATCAGAGAATTCCTGTGTAATTTAAAATTTAAAGAATTCATATAAGATATAAAATCATGCACTTGTGGGCTTTTGCAGCATAAAGAGAAAGGAAAATACCCAAATTCAGTAAAATAATTTATTTACCTGTTTGAAATTAAATGACTAGTGTAGTTAAACTTGTCACTTACTGAATTTGAACATGATGTATGGATAGAGTATTGAAAGATCCTCCTTTATGTTATTTTATATATTTAGTTTATTAAAAATGTATCAGTACCTAGTTGGGCACAGTGGCTCATGCCTGCACTCCCAGCAGCCCAGGAGGCTGAGGCAGGAGGATCCCAAGTTCAAAGCAAGCCTCAGCAAAAGTGAGGTGCTAAGCAACTCTGTGAAACCCTGTCTTTAAATAAAAATACAAAATAGGTCTGAGGATGTGTCTCAGTGGTCAAGTGCCTCTGAGTTCAATCCCCTGTACCCAAAAAGACGGGAAAAAAAAGTATCAGTACCTGTTATCCTTTACAAAAGTGATACTTTGGACTATCTCTGAAAGATTTTCTTTTTGTCTTCTATAATTCATCTTTTTTATTGAACTATGTTCAATTACTTACACTAAATATCAGAATTATGTCTTCATATTCCCATTCCTTATTTTTATGTGTTAATTTTTATGTGTTAGTATCAACCAATATTTATTAGTGTTAGACATTATGTTGCAGAAACCAAGGAAACACATAAAGACACTCCTGTTATTGAATTTTTCAGGTCTAATCTCACAGGCAACACAGTCAAAATACATGTGTGATAAAAATGAAAACAATCTAAGTACTATACAAGCAACATATGAAGAGTCAGACTTTGTCCTGAGGATATGTCATTTAAGCTGAGACATAAAATCTAGGAATAAATGAGCTGTGCAAGGATATAGAGGACAAGATTCCTCTTAGAAGAAACAACTAACATCAAGCCATTAAAGATGAAAAGAGTGTGACAAACTCAAAAGAAAAAGAGATCTTTGTGACTCAAAGTGGCCGGTAAGACAAGTGGGAATATATGAACTTTTAAAAAGGAATCAAAAGGAGGTTTTCCTCCACATGTTTATTGGTGCATTAGGGTTGTACATAATGGCAGGATTTGTTGTGACATATTAATAAATGCACACAATATAACAAGGATAATTTGATTTTTAAAGGCCATAGGACTGAAGATCATCACTCTTTCTTCCTTGCAAATAGAACTCTTTTTTAAAAAAATATACAAACTTCTGTGAATTCAAGAAAGTTATTTCCCTCCCCAATACAAAGAGCAAATATTGTTCAGAATAAGTCAACTGTGGAGTCACCATTTCCCTTGCCAATAATTAAGATCAGGTGTCACTACATTCTTGCTAATGGGAAATGAAAGGATTTCTACTGCGAAGTCACTATGGATTCAAATATCTCCTCATAAATTCATATACTTAAGTCCTAACTCCCAATGGGAGATAGGCCCCAATGAGGGCATCCAATAGGAAGGATGCCTTTACAATAAGACACACTAGGGTTCAAATTCAGAGAAAGGGCCATGTGATCATACCATGAGACTGCAACTCTCTATAAGCTAAGGAGAGAGGCTTCAGGAAAAACTAAATTTGCTGACACCTTAATCTTAAATTTCCAGCCTCTACAACTAAGAAAAAATAAATTTCTGATGTTTAAGCCACCAGCCTGTAGTTTTTGTTTGTTTGTTTTTAACGGAAGTCCTAGCAGACTCATACAGTCCTGGAAATAGATTACCATGCTAATGAACATGGAAATGAGTGCTCCTCTGATTTATTGGACCACACTCTCTACCCAGTATTTTCCATGACTGCAGGTATTACCTATTATATTAATTTTCTAAGACTTCCTTAACAAATTATTAGAAAACTTGGTTGTTTAAAGAAACAGATTTGTCTTCAAGTTCTGGAGCATCAAAGTGAGAAATCAAGGTATTGGCAGTGTCCTGTTGTAAGTATAGTCTTTTCTACTTTTAAAGCTTTCTTGACCTGATTTTGAAGTCCTGCTTAGAGATCCATCAGTTGTCCTTCTGAAGCAGTTAATTAAGTCCACACAATAATATATATACATATATACACGTGTGTGTATATATATACATATATATACATATATATTTTTTTTTTTTTTTTAATTGAACTGTTACACTCTGAGTCACTATGCAACCAACCTAATCACCAGGGGGACAGGTACCAGAAAACTAGAGACAGCCAGTGTTCCCAGAGCCTGCAACATGATTTAAATAAAACAATCCACAGGGATCTTGGGAAACCTAGCTATAACCAGAGGGTATAACCTAGCTATATCTTGACCTTCCAAAAGCTGGCCTTTGGGCTCCACCCTACACTTTGTCCTATGAACAACCCCGGTGTAGCTCATCTTGAGAGCCTTCTCTCATGCAAGGAAGACTCTGGCTTTTATCTACTCAATGGTCATTGTGTTGTCTTCTGCTATCAACAGAATCTTTAAATCTTATAAAACAAATCTTCTTCTTGAGGACTCCAGGAAAGAATCTTTCCATATCTCTCCATACCTTCTAGAAGTTGCTAGAAATCCTTGGCATTCATTCTTGTATTAGTGGCTGCATAAATCCAGCCTCTACCTTTACTATTGTCACACATATTCTCCCTATTTCTGTGCATCTGTGTCTTCACATGACGCTCTCCTGTCTATATTTGTCTGTGCCTCTTCTCCTTATCGAATGGAGACAGTTGTTATATTAGATGAGGGTCAACTCTAATTCATAATGACCCCAGCTTGACTTAATTATATCTAGAAGGGCCTGCTTTCAAATAAGGTCACATAAATAAGTACCAAGAGTTAGGACTTCAACATATCTTTTTGGAGAAAAATTTAACCTATAACTGTGGAAGATGGCAGAGTAGAATGACAGATCATACTGAAAGATGTTATTGGGGCACTGAATTAATCAGCTCTGGCTATGTCTTCTTGTCAATTTCTAATTAAAAAAACATAAGTTCCTTATCATTTCATTCATGTTTACTTAGGTCTGATTCTATGTGAAACTGAAACATTCTAATGAATTTATGAGATAGGGCATTATATTTAGGGCACTGTGAATTCATCAGAAGATTTTAAACAGGGGAGTGGGATAATTTGATATTCATTTTATAAAAATTGCAAATACATTCAACCCCCAAGTCCTCTAAAAGGACTTTCTAAAGGTTGCCTAATTTCCTCTACAGAGTTCCATATTACTTCATTCATCCCTGAAATATCAGTTTTAAGAGAGCTCCTTGCTCCACTTTGATCTATCCAGAACAAAAATAATCTTCCTAAATGAACACCTAGTAATCCACATTTTCAAGCAAAACCTTCCATAGCTCCCCCTTGACTTAAAGATAAAATTCTTAGAGCCTTCCTAAATCCTGATCTCAAACTCATTTTCAAAATTAAGTTCAAAAAAAGTGGGTTTTGTGTTAAAAAAAAAAGCAAAAATTATAATTCAGTTATGGTTTAAAACTAAGATTTTGAGCAAACTGAAGAGCTGTAATTAACAGCAACTTATTACAGCAAATGCAGGACAACCATCATTTAAAAATGATATGTTACATATATCTAATTATTCCTTTCATGAACTTATAAAGAGCTACAGGAGGAAATATATATATACATATATATACACACACATATATATATATGTTTCACATTTTCTGAATTCTTGCTTTGCATTTGCAACTTTTTACATGTTAATAATTGATAAGAGGCTAAAATTAGTTGCCAACATCATAATTATTGCACGAACTTTTTTAGAAGCCATTTTGTATGGGTACTTTGAAAAGCATTTTATATATTACCATATATAAACCTAAAAATGAATACCTAAGTTAAATTATCATTCCCTACATTATTAATTAAGAAATTTGGGGCTGGGGCTGTGAGTGCTTGTATAGCATGTGTGAGGCACTGGGTTTAATCCTCAGCATTACATAAAAAATAAAGAAAATAAAGAAATTTGGTCTCAGAGTGAACAAGTGACTTGCCCATGATTGTACATTCAAAATGCCAGCAATGGAGTTCAACTGAGCCTTTAACCATGGATTCTAACCCTGTAGTTTTTTCCTCACCAAAATTATCTTCTTTTCTTAATAAGATCATTTCTCTCTTGGCACTTTCAACTTTTTCCAATGATATAGTGCTAGGATTCTGGATAGATTAGAATAATTGTAACTGTCACTCCAGGATGTTGTTATTAATATATGTTAATGTTAGACATTCACATAAGTTCAGCAAACATGTTTTGAGTACCCCATAAGTGTAAGCATAGGGACTGTGCCCAGAGAAAGGGGATAGAATGTAAGTCTAGGAGAAAGGCAATGAGAAGGTTGTTTCTTGGCTTAGATTTATGAAGCACCAGTACGGATGGCAGAACTAGAGGGGATGTCCCACTATGGAAATAACACACCCTGTCGTATTTGAAGAGAACATTTAAAGCATGGATGTTTTTCAATATACATCCCCAAACCATAGAACTTCAAGAGTTGAATTTGAAAATTGAGCAGAGATTTTGTGTTTTCCTTTTTCAAGCCATCACCCCTATACTAATTTATATAGAATAAAAGATTCCCTCTCTTTCCCAGGTTTTGTTTCTTTAATTAAATTTTGAGAAAAGTGTACTTTTAAAGAAAAAAATTAATGGGGTGACTCTCTGTCAGAGGTGATTTTAGTCCTGTGTTAAAAGCTGTATTGGAACATCCAAGTCATCACAGAGAGGCAATAAAAGAAAGAAATCTGAGGCAAATGAAGAGCTGTTTTCTTTTCATTCCTACATTTGGTAATGCATGCAAACACACCACAGCTTATTGTGATTGTTATTGTTTTGCTAAAAGAAGGTAACGAGTTATTCAAAGGCTAGATTGCACCCATTCCTATCAAACCATTGAACATGATCACAAGAAGGGGGAGATGGCTCAACAGAGCACTGTAATAACTTTGAAGCAAAAAAAAAAAAAAACTTTGTCTCCTGCACACCAAAGTGACATGAAGTCAATGTGAGCTTATAAAGACTAACAGAAAAAATTCTCAAGATCTTTTATTCAATGTGCTTTTAAGTGTAGTCATACTGCAGATAATACATTTTTTTACAAACTGAAAGTTATGGTAACTGAATATGGAGCATGTCTATTAGTGCCTTTTCTCCAACACCATGCACCCAACTTCATTTCTCTGAGTCACATTTTGGTAATTTTCACACAGTACTTCAGTTTTCATCAGTATTATCATATCTGTTGTGGCAATCTGTGATCAGTGATCTTTGATGTTATTATTATAATTTGGAAGTGGGCACCACAGACTTCACCTATGGAAGACAGTGAACACAAATACATGTTCTGATCATTCTACCAACTGACTTTCTCTCTCTCCTCAAGTTTTCCTAAGATACAACAATATTGAAATTAGGTCAATGAATAACCTTACTTCTATGTGATTAAGTGAAAATAAGTTTTGCACATTTTTCATATAATGTTAAAAACTAGAAAGAATAAACAAAGTGAGGAATGTCTGTCTAAAACCTAACCCTGAGTACAGCCATAGCTTTCTTCAAATCTATGAATGCTGAGAACAGTGAGAAAAATGTAGAAGAGTTTGAAGCTGACAGAGGGTATTTCATGAAGTTGAAAGACAAAAGCCATCTCCATAATATAAAAGTACAAGCTGAAGCAGCAAGTGCTGCTGGAGAAGCTGCAGAAAGTTATCCAAAATGTTTCCCAGGTGGTTGATGAAGGTGGCTGAACTAACAACAGACTTTCAATGTACATGAAGCAGCTTTGGTACTGCAAAAAGGATATGACCTAAGACTTTATAGAATGAAAGAAGTCAGTGTCCGGCTTCAGAGCTTCAGATGAGAGACTGATTCTAATGCAGCTGCTGACTTTAAATAAAAGCCAATGCTCACTTATCACTTGGCAGTATACTATCTACTTAAAAAGATACTGTCTACTCTGCCTGTCTGTGCTCCACACATGGGACAATGAGGGCTGGACAACAGCACATCTGTCTACATGGTTTACTAACTATTGTAAGACCCCTGTTGAGATCTGCTAAAAAAAAAAAAAAAAGATTTCTTTCAAAATATCACTGTTCATTAACAATGCATCTGGTCAGCCAACAGCTGTCATGGAAATATATGAGATTAATGCTGTTTACAAGCCTTCTAACACAATATTTATTCTGTAGCCCATGACACGAAGAGTATTTAGACTTTGAAATCATTATTTATGAAACATACTGTGTAAGGCTATAGTTGCTGTAGATAGTGTTTCGTTTGTTGGATTTGAGCAATGTAAATTTAAAAATCTTCTGGAAAGGATCCACCATTCTAAATGCCATTAAGAATATTTGTGGAGGCCCAGACAGCCATGCCGACACCCATAGAGCCCCACACTGGGTCCAGAGACAGCTGACAGCCACAACACTGAATAACACAGAGCTGCATTTTTTAACACATTGCCCAATGCCACCACCCACCCTGCCCACCCAACCTGACACTCCATAGTTTAAAGCAACCTCCTCCATCTTGGGACACCTTCGTGGCCATCTTTAGTTGGGGCAACTCCTAGCTTCGAACACCGGCTGGGCATGTACCAATAGTCCCCAACTTCCCCCTCTCCCCAGCAGCTGCTAACCTTGCATAGTGACTTTCCAGTGCAAAACAGCTTTCCAAGATAGGTGCATAGCCCCCAAAGTGCAACCTACAAGACCTCGACAGAGAAAGGTTCCCAATTAGAAAGTAGAAAGGGAGGGGTGAGTGAGATACAGTTTAGAGACTAAGGACCAGGAACTGTGAGGTCTACAGGCTATATAAGAAGATTAGGCTGGATGCCCACATCACAGGAGTGGGCCCCAAAGGAGATCCTTGGGGTAGAGTCTCCTATTGGGGACAGGCTACTGCCATACCCCAATTTTAGGTGCCCTGCACCCAAGACCAACCCTCCCATCCTGGTAACCTTCACCATCCTGAGGGTGGAGAAACCTGCAAACAACAGACAACCTCATGTATTGGATGAGACGGGAAGCAGGAAAGATACTGTACTTGTCTCCAACAGAAACAATCCTTGTTTCCTCCTTTGAGATTCATTATTTTTTTTTTCTCTGTCTCTTCTTCTGGCCTCACATCCTCAACATTTGTGAAACCAAGTATTTTACATGAATTAGGATACTGAGGACTGGGATATCTGACTAGTATATTACAGTTGTGTTGTATATTCTTTTATCTCCTATTTTTACATTTTAATTTTTCTTAATATTTATGTGTGTTTGTTTTATGTACTCTACTGTCTTCCCATGTACTTGTCTCCCCAAAATCACTTCCTCTCTTCTCTCCTGCTACTAACCATAGTTTTTTTAGATTCCTCTTTCAGACTTCCTGAGATCTGATAAATCTATATCCTAGCCTCCTACCCTTTCAACATATCATCCTACACCTCACCCTCAGTTCTTTGTCCACCAACAGAAATTGTAAACCCTCTTTCAACCCTATTGTTTATATTGTAGATAATAATTGAACTCACCATTTCTGTATATTGTGACCAAATTGTAAATGTCTTAGTAGCAATATTTGTTCTAAGGTTGTATACTGTTTATATTGGGATCTGTTAACATTGTTCTTCCCCTCAAGGGAGAGGTATAGGACCCCTGCAGGGGCACTATAAGCCTATAGGGTAAAAACAGTAACCCCTCAGACCCACAGTGCTAGAAAGTAAGACACACAAACAACATGAAAAAACAAGGGAAGAAAGTTCCCAAACAAATCAAGATACTACATAATCAGAATCCATGGTTAGCACAGCAGAAGAAATGACAGAGAAGGAGTTCAGGATACACATAATTAAAATGTTTTGTGAATTAAAGTAGGATATAAGAGAGCAAATTCAGGCAGTAAAAGATCATTTTGATAAAGAGCTATATAAGCAAATACAGGAAGCAAAAGATTACTTCAATAAGGAGATAGAAGGAGATAGAGGATCTAAAAAAAAAACAGAAATTTTTGAAATGAAAGAAACAATAAACCAAATTAAAAGCCCAATAGAACGCATCACCAACAGATTAGACCATCTGGAAGACAGGACCTCAGACGATGAAGATACAATATATAATTTTTTTTTTTTTTTTTTTTTTTTTTTTTTTTTTTTTTGGTACCAGGGATTGAACTTAGGGGCACTTGACCACTGGGTCACATCCCCAGCTCTTTTTTGTATTTTATTTAGAGACAGGGTCTCACTGAGTTGCTAAGTGCCTCGCCATTGCTGAGGCTGGCTTTGAACTCGCGATCCTCCTGTCTCAGCCTCCCAAAGTGCTGGGATTACAGGCGTGCGCCACCGCGCCCGGCTACAATATATAATATTGAAAAGAATGTAGGTCACACAGTAAAGATGGTAAGAAACCATCAGCAGAAATTCAAGAAATATGGGATAACATAAAAAAGAATAAGAATTATTGGGATAGAGGAAGACATAGAGTTCCAAGCCAAAGGAATGAACAATCTATTCAATGAAATAATAGCAGAAAATTTTCCAAACCTGAAGAACGAATTGGAAAACCAAATACAAGAGGCTTACAGGATGCCAGATGTACATAATCACAAAAGATCCACACAAACGCACATTATAATGAAAATGCCTAGCATACGGAATAAGGTGAGAATTTTAAAAGCCACAAGAGAAAGAAATCAGATTACATAAAAGAGAAAACCAATTAGGATAACTGCAGGTTTCTCAAACCAGACTCTGAAAGCTAGAAGATCCTGGAACGACATATACCAAGCTGTGAAAAAAAATAGATGCCAACCAAGAATCTTATATCCAGCAAAATTAAGCTTTAGATTTGATGATGAAATAGAAACTTTCCATGATAAACAGAAGTTAAAAGAATTTACAGCTAGAAAACCTGCACCACAGAACATTATCAGCAAAATATTCCTCAAAGAGGAAACAAAAATCAGTAGAGGACGGTATTACACTAAGGGAAAAACTAATTATAAAAGAAACCAAGTCAAGTTAAATACCAAAAATAAACAAAAATGGCTGGGAATATAAATCACATCTCAATAATAACTCTGAATGTTAATGGCCTAAATTTGCCAATCAAAAGATATAGACTGGCAGATTGGATTTTAAAAAAAAGACCCAACAACATGCTGCCTTCGAGGAACTCATCTCATAAGAAAAGACATCTATAGACTGAAGGCAAAAGGTTGGGAAAAAATATACCACTCACGTGGACTGCAGAAGCAAGCAAGGGTTTCCATCCTCATAACAAATAAAGTAGACTTCAAGCCAAAGTTAATCAAAAGGGATAATGAAGGGCATTTTATATTGCTCAAGGGAACCATACATCAAGACATAACAATTATAAATATATATGTCCCAAATAATGGAGCATCTATGTTCATCAATCAAACTCTTCTCAAGTTCAAGAGTCAAATTGACCACAACATAATAAGGTTGGGTGGCTTTAACACACCTCTTTCATCACTGGATAGATCTTCCAAACAAATATGGAACAAAGAAACTATAGAACTCAACAATGCAATCAATATCTTAGACTTAATTGCCATATATAGAATATTTCATCCATCAATGAGTGAATACCCTTTCTTTTCAGCAACACATGGATCTTTCTCTAAAATATCACCCTGATTCCAAAACCAGGGTGTAAATAGAGGTATATAGAGAGGTAAATGAGAACACTGATACAACATATCAAAATCTGGAACACTATGAAGGCAGTACTAAGAGGAAAGCTTATTGTATGGAGTTCATTCCTTCAAAGAAGAAAAAGTCAACAAATAAACAACCTAACATTACATTTCAAAGCCCTAGAAAAAAAAGAACAAATCAACACCAAAAGTAATAGAACACAGGAAATAATTAAAATCAGAGCTAAAATCAATGAAATTGAAACACAAAAAAAAAACAATTGAAAAAACAAGAAGTTGGTTCTTTGAAATATTAAATAAAATGGAAAACCCTTTAGCTATGCTAACAAAGAGAAGAAGAGATAAAAATCAAATTACTAACATTCACGATGAAAAGGAAATATCACAACAGACACTACAGAAATACAGAAGATAATAAGAAATTATTTTAAAATTTTGTACTCCAATAAAATAGAAAATATTGAAGGCATTGACAAATTTCTTGAGTCATATGATTTGCTCAAACTGAATCAGGATGATATACACAAGTTAAATAGATCAGTTTCAAGCACAGAAATAGAAGATGCCATCAGAAACCTGGTAACCAAGAAAAGCCCAGGATCAAATGGATACACAGCTGAGTTCTACAAAACCTTCGAAGAAGAACTAATACCAATATTCCTCAAATTATTTCATGAAATAGAAAAAGAGGGAACCCTTCCAAATTCATACTATGATGCCAATATCACCCTGATTCCAAAACCAGACAAAGACACATCAAAGAAAGAAACTTCAGATCAATATCTCTAATGAATATAGATGCATAAATTCTCAATAGAATTCTGCCAAATTGATACAAAAACATATCAAAAAGATAGTGCACCACAATAAAGTGGGGCCCATTCCAGGGATGTTATGCATATTTTAACACAATAAAAATATATGCTATTGTCAACAAGTAATGTTGTTATTTCAAAATGATTTTTGATCCAAAGCACATTTTATTCAATACATAAAGATTCTATAAAAATATGACAAGTAAATATGACATTCCATATTTTTCTAAAAGTATAGAAACAATATATTTGAAAATAAAAATTCAATTTTAGATTTATACCTGCTTTAGAATTTTTATCTTTCAAACTAAGATAATCCCAAGTAGGCTTTCAATACAAGTTCAACACATATCTGACCTGTTACTTCATTAGCACTGCTTAACATGGAAACACAAATTGCATGGTTTCAACAACATAAATTTATTGTCTGACCATTCTAGCAACTAAAGTCTGAGATTAAGGTGCTGGCAGAATTGCTTCCTTCTGAGGGCTGTGAGGGATGTTCTGCTAAAAGCCTTTCCTGTAGCCATGGTGGCTTTCTGGCAATCATTGGCCTTTCTTTGTTTGCAATCGCATTGTCCCCATTTCTGCCTTTGTTATCACAGGGCTTCTTCATTGTGTCCTGTCATGTAGTCTTTCCTTTGTTTACAACATCTCTCTGTCCCAAGTTTCCCATTTTATATAGACATTGGTTTAGAGCTCACTCTATTGTCTCATTTTAACTTTATTACACTTATAAAAACCCTAATTTCAAATAAAGTCACATTCTGAAGTCCTGGAAGTGAAAACTTCAACATAGCATTCGTTGGAGGTGGGGGACACAATTTAACATGTAACACATGGGTTTGGAAAAATGTGCTGGAGTAGAACACTCCACAGGCACCAGAGAATCCATAGGATCCCAAAAGAAAAAAAAAAATAACTGCACATATCAACAAACATATAGCAAAATCTCTATATATCAGCAGGACTTCATTTCTCCATCTTTTTAAACCAGGCCACAGTTCTGTTTTATCAGTGAACAGAAATAAACACTTCTTTTCATTTCTGTGTAAGGTTTTTCAATTTTTTTTTTCTGTTTAAGATGGTGCAGAGAGTCATTTAAGAACAGACAGATGCTAACTAGAAAAATTTTAAATTGAGAGAATTATGAGCTAGACTGCTATCTGAATAGGCATGTGGCAGCTATTTGTCAATTTAAAGAAGTAAAGATGCTCCTAAATTTCTGAAGGAATTACATCCTGATAAACACATCAGAAGAAAAAAATATCATGAGTCAAAAATGCATTTAATACCCGTAACCTCTGAACAGTGTATCTTAGCAACAGAGTACACTGTTGAGTATCAGTTATTTACTCTTGTGATCATGCTGTTGACTGGAGTTGCTACTGCCCAGCATCACAAAAAGCATTGTACCACATGCTGTTAAGCAGGGATAAGATCAAACCTCAAAGTGTGTTTTCTACTGAATGCATACAATTTTTGCACCATTTTAAATTAAAAAATTATAAGTCAAATCCTCATAAATTGAGGATTATCTATATTCATTTTGGATTTTATTTTAATTTCTATAATATTTTATAGCAGCACAAAGTAAACAATCAAATACTTCAAGAGACTTTTAAAATATAAGCATATTTACATTTTCTTGTGACAGAAAAATTAGGCTGAAAAACATATAAAGAAAAAATATCAAAGATCTTCCCAAATTTGTGTATCTTAGCAACTATATGAACCACCAATCAAATAAATGTAAATAAATTAAAACATAGACATATTATTTCAAGTAGCTTTTCCATGGCTATGAGCAAAAGATCCAACAAGAAAAATTTAAAGGAGGAAAAGTTTATTTGGAGATCACAGTTACAGAGATCTCAATCCATAGATGGCTGACTCCCTTGCTCTGGGCCCATGGTAAGGCAGCACATCATGAGTATAGAGCCCAGTGGAAGAGAGCTGCTTAGCTCATGGGGGGATCAGGAACAGAGAGGGAGAGGGAAGATCCTCAGGAAGAAAGACCCTTCCAGGACATGGCTCCAGGGACCTATCTCCTCCAGTCATGCCCCACTTGCCTACAGTTACCACCCAGTCAGTCCATTCAAACGAGGCTGGACTGATTAGATTACAATTATTGTTATCTAATCATTTCACCACTGAATATTTCTGCATTAACACAGGAGTTCTGCTGGACACCTCATGTCCAAACTAAAACACACATCACTGTCAATTTTAGAAGACCAAAGTAAGGATACAGTCACTCAAGCAACTACAGAAAAACAAGTCACAAAGGAACAACAATACAAATGGTGGAATGCTTTTCTTCAAGGGAAAAAAAAAACTAGATAAATAGATAGATAGATAGGTAGATAGATAGGGGGGATCAGAGATAATGAAAAGATATTTTAAATGGCTGGGAGATGAAACCAGAGGGTCAATCCAGAACCCTATAGTTGAAGAAATATATCTCCTTAAATGAGGACATTAAAGTCATTTCTAGAGTAATAAATTCTGAAAGAAACTATTTTATGAAGGCCAACTACAAAACTGTAAAAAGATAAAGGAAGATTTTTAGATTGAAGGAAAATGACACTAGATGGAAATGTAAATTTAGTGAATAAATAAAGTCCAGAAGAGATGGTAAATATGTGGGTGAATGTACAAATGGGTTTTTAATTTTTTTCTTTAACTATTTTAAAGTAGGCATTATTTAAATTATAAATTATAATTTTGAAGTAGAATATTAAGTATAATGTGACAAAATATGTAGAATGGGCCTGGGAGTGAAAAATAAAGCTACTGTTGTAGAGTTTCAACGTTTTACAAAAAGAAGTACAATTAATTTTAAATACGCTGTAATTAATTATTGTATATTGTAACCCTAATTCAAGTGTAAAACATACATAGAAGTATGACTAAAAATTCAATAGGTGAACTCAACTGGAATATTAGAAATTCCAATTAATCAAGAAACAGCAAATGTAACTACTAGAAAACGAACTTCAAAAGGTAGATTTAAGCACATATATCAAAACTGTAATAAACACAAATAAATAAATAAACTCAACACTCCAATTAAAAGAAAGATGTGATGTTAATATTAGTAAAAAAAAAAAAAAAAAAAACCTGCTTGCTATTTATGAATGAAGCCATATAAATATAAATATACAGTCCAAAAGTAAAATCAATAAAAAGGTGAATCATATATTAAGTATGAATAAACTTGCATGGGTATATTATTATCAGGCAAAAAGGAATCAATAAAATAAAGAGGAACTTTTTTTTTAATCAGTAAAGTTGGTTTTATTATCATACACTATCAATGAACAGTTTGAAAATGAGGTTAAGAAAACTTTAATTTATGACAGCATCAAAAAGAATATTTAGGAATAATTTAATATAAGAAATACAAGACTTGTACATGGAAAACTATAAACATCATTGACAGAAATGGAGACCTAAATAAGTACAAAAATATTCCCTGTTCATAGAATGGAAGACTGTCTTGTTTTTTTTTTTTAATATTATTTATTTACTTATTCATCATGCACAAGTATAGTATCTTTTTACATACAACTGCTTGTATACAAAGTATATAAGTACCATTCAGATCTTTTAACAATGGAAAAAGACAAATTGATTCAGAAGATACAAAATTTCTAAATGTGTGTGTACCTAATAATAGAACTTCCAAACCCATGAACTAAAACTAAAAAGAAATGCAAATGATGTGAAAATACTTTATGTAAAACTTTATGACTTGAAAAACTGTACTTTTTATATGTAATATGAAATGAATTGCACTCTGCAAGCATGTATAACAAATTAGAATAAATAAATAATTTAATTAAAAAGTAATTTGGAAACAGGAAAAAATAAATAAATAAAAAGGAAGAAATGGAAAAATCTATAATCAGACCTGAAAATTTCTCAGTGTCAGTTAGCTTTTCATTGCTGTGACAAATACTTGAGAAAATAAACTTAGAAAAGATTTATTTGACTCACAGTTTCAGAAGATTCTGTCCATTATCAGCTGTATCCACTGTGTCTTTGCCTGTGGTGAGACAATCCATCATGGTGGAAGGATGAGATGGTGCAAAGCTGCTCACTTTATGGTGCTGGGAAGCAAAGAAAAGGAAGAGGCAAGGGCCATGTTATACTCTTCAAAGACATACTTCAGGGACTTATTCCCTCCAGTTAGGCCCCCACTTTCTTAAATTGCCACCACCTGCCATTAATACCATCAAATTGTAAATCCATTAATCCCCATGATACAACCACTTCAAGAAAGTCCCAACTTTGAATACTGCAGGCTTGAGGATCAAGTCTTCAACACCTAAGACTTTGTGGAACGTTTGAGGTCCAAATCACAACAATTGATAATTGCTTGAGCCACTAGATGAGTAAATCAGTAAGGATATTAAATTGCTGAACCACATTAATCTCCCAGATGAGCAACAGATATTTAGAAAACACTCCACTGAACTGGTACAGAGTGGGCATTATTTTCAAGTGAACCTGGAACATCCCCCATAACAGACCATATGCTGGGCCATACATAAATTTCACAAATTTCAAACCACTGAAATCTTACTGAATATATTCTCATATCAAATTGTAATTAAATTAAAAATCATCCTTAAGGTTGTCTCAGAAAAATCCAAATATTTAAAAATCAATCAGCATACTGCTAAATATCTCAATTGCCAAAAAATGAATTATTTTTAACTGAACAACAAACATTGGAGTTCTCTAAACTTAGGAGAGGCAGTTAAAGCAGTGCTGACAGGAAAATTTGTAGCTTAAACATTCATATTTGAAGAGCAACAAAGATTAAAATCAAAAGTAGAGTTTCTACTTAAGCAGCAAATAAGCAGCAAATAAACAAATATAAAACAAAGAGTTAAGAAAATCACCATAGCCTATATTTGTCTGTTTGAAACAATAAAATTGGCTAAACTACAGTGACAAATATACACATTAAAACAAAAAAGATTTAATGGCTTACTTACATCAAATCATTAAGAAGCAATATTATTGGTGATTTTTTCCTAATGTGCTAAAAATTAAAATGAAATAGATGACTTTGTGAAAAACTAAACTTAGGTATCCAAAAGCTCAATATCTATTAAAGAAATTGAAATTTTATTTTTTAAAATACCTTCCCATAAAGGAAAAAATTAGCTTAAATGGCTTCACTACTAAATCCTCACTGTTGAATTTATCACATTCAATAGAATTCACTAATCCTGCATTTTCCAGAATTAGGTGATGGGAAATATCCTACAAAAAGTTTGCTGAGACAAGCATTATCCTATTAACAAAACCCACACACACACACACACACACAAATTACAAATCTATGACCAATAATTTTCATGAATAGAGACAGTTTCAATACATTTTTAACAAAGGATAGGCAAATAAATTATAGTATTACATAAATAGAAAAATAAACCATGGTCTTCTGGGTTTTATCCCAGGAATACATGGTTGTTTCACTACTTACAAATTAAGCAATGGGATTCACCACGTTATTAGAATAAAAAGGGGAAGTACCCTACATGATTATCTCAATAGATGTGGAAGAAAACATTTGATAAATTTAGCATCCATTCATGATAAAACAGTAAAATCTCAGCAAATTAAAACTGGAATGGAATGTTGTCAATCTACTAAAATTGTGACAACACTGTAGTTCATATTTTACAGGGATGATGAACTATTTAACACATTTTCTGTAATATTGGGGAAAAAGAAGAGACACACTTTTCAAACTCCTGTGTGAGTTCCATTCACTCTGCCTCTTTCCCATTCTCTTCCATGTTATTTCTGTTCAATCTCAAGGTAAAAAATAAGGGGTCCTGGCCTTCTTGTCATTTCCACATGAAATAGAAACATGCTTATGAATGTTACTATCTTTGCAAAGAACTTAAGATGTCATAAATATATATTTTATTACAGTCGGTTTATGTGGTTCTGGAAATCCTTTTCCTGTTTCAAATTATATGACACTTGCTTTATCAGTCATGAACTATGTGACAAATCAATTTAGAAACATGGCTTAAGTTTTCTTGAAACCTTATCTAAAGATATGAGACTTCAAGAAGAATGAAAGACATACAAACAAAAATGAAATAAAATTTGTGTTAGTCTGAGAATATTTACAGAATTACTTGAATTTTTTTCCTATCAAGTAAGTATGTGCATGTGGTATTTTAGTCTAAACAAAACTAAGAATATGTGTAAGAAATTTTTAAATTACATATCAATTTTCTTATATAGGATATAGTAATACTAGAGAGAAATAGAATATTCATTTTCTTAAAGTAAGGTGAAAAGACAGAAACTAATGTTTGTTATAGGACTACAATGCCAGCTATTATGTGAGATGTTTTATGTATGATTTTTATTTATCTCAAAAATGAGTGAAGGTATATAACCGGGTGAAAGCGGTCCGAGTTAGGAGAACGGAGAATTCAGTCAGCCGGGCAGTCACTCGGTCGGTCAGAAGAATCAGAGCGGCCAGAACGTAGGCAGAGCGGTTACAGAAGAGAAACCAGATAGAAGAAGTAATGACTGGTCAGAGTTAGGCCGAGACTCCTGAGGAAGACAGAAGACAGAAGAAAGAAGAAGGGAAGAAAGAAGAGAGAAGAAAGAAGCTCTAATCTTTCTCTAAGCTAAGCTCTATCTTTCTAAGACTATATCTTTCTTTCTCTCTAACTCTAACTCTAAGCTAAGAAGACAAGAAGAAAAGCTCGCTTTAATCTTTCTCTTTAAAAATCTTTCTTTCCCTCTCTCTAAGCTCTAAGAAAGTAGAAGTAAAAGTAGTAAAAGCTTAACTCTGCCCCCGAGAGTTTTTATCCCGGTTTACGGTACCAGGCAGCTTACAAATGGTGGTCCGTCCGGGGCTCGGCAGGCAGAGAAGAAAAGCTAAGAAATAAGAGCAATGAAAAAGCATAGCCTCAGACTCAGTTGAGACCAGCAAAAAGAGTAGAAACAAGAGAGCAGAGCCTCTGACTCA
This sequence comes from Tamias sibiricus, assembly GCA_025594165.1. NCBI lineage: Eukaryota > Metazoa > Chordata > Mammalia > Rodentia > Sciuridae > Tamias > Tamias sibiricus. The sequence continues at coordinate 30,433,753 of CM046665.1, forward strand.
GTTGAAGCTAGTTAAGAATTAAGCCGAAGCAGAGTAGCTGGCCAAAAGCTGAAGCAGAGTAGACAGCGAAAAGCCGAAGCAGAGTAGCCAGTGAAAAGCCGAAGCGAGCCGGCCAAAAGCCGAAGCAGAGTAGCCGGCCAAAAGCCATAAAAAAAATATAGAGAAAAAGCCTTGAGCTTTAGTATAAAGAAAAAAGCCATGAGCGTAAAAGAAAATAGAGAATTAAATAGCATGGTAAAAACCATGCAGAAAAAAAGCCATTGAGCTTTGGCAAGAAAGCCATAAAGAAAAATAAAGAAGAGAAAAAAAAAAAGTCAAAGCCGCTTATGCAATTGTGCTTAACTAGGTGCGTTAGCTGCTCCTCAGCATTAGGCTTCCTTAAAGCCACAGCACCTTCTCAAAAAGGGCGAGTGGCTTTGATTATGAAAATGAATGAATGAAGGTTTAATATAATAAGAAATCTATCTATGTAATATCCATACTGTGATACAGTGATATTTTCCTTATTTGCAATTTTGCTTCTACGGTTTTCAGTTGCCCATGAAGAAGCATAGGACAAAATAATTAATGAAATTTTTCCTAAATAAACAATTCACAATAATAAATTCTGTGCCTTTCTGTGTAGTATGATGAAATTTTTCACCATCCTGCTCCATCCCACTCAGGACATAAATCATTCCCTTTGTCCAGTGTATTCATGATATATATGCTACCCACCCATTACTCACTTAGTAGTAAAATCAGTTATCAAAATTAAGTATTGCAATATTGAATAAGAAAGAAAGAAAAACTATAAATAACTTTTATTGTAATAAATTATTGAAATTTTCTGTGTTGCTATTATTTTTATTAATCTCTTGCTATCCCTGATTCATAGTTAAACTTTATCATAGCTATGTATGTCTTGAAAAAATGTAGTATATATAATGTTTGGTACTCTATACATAGAGTATATATAGGATTATATAGTACATATAGGTTTCAGGTATCTACTGGGGAACTCAGAACCTGTCTCTCAAAGATAAGGGGTGGGGTGACTACTGCATTTTGTTATTTCTGTAGCCATTGACACCAATGCTTGAGAATTTAAATTCATAGGTCATAATTTATTAGCCAGTAGGATTACTTACTAGCTGCATCCATGGAAGATTCTGTTTATGCATTGCTATTATGGAAATAATTTTATGCACTAGATTCCAATAATGTAGGTATCGTAAGATAAAATCTTATAATCCTTATGGGATCATAGCATATATTGGCATAATATCTACCACATTATAGGAACTCATAAGTTATTAACTTTATCATTGTTAACAGAAAAATAATAACAATAATGATTCTTTTTAATTCTAATTTGTTATATATGACAGCAGAATGCATTACAATTCATATTACAGATGTAGAACACAATTTTTTATATCTCTGGTTGAATACAAAGTGTATTCACTCCATTCATGTCTTCATACATGTACTTTGGATAATGATGTCCATTTCATTCCACCATCATTTCTAACTCACTGCCTGCACCCTTCCCCTCCCACCCCTTTTTTCTACCTAGAGTTCCTCTCTTCCTCCCTTGCTCCCCCTCCCTATCCCACTTTGAATCAGCTTCCTTATATCAAAGAAGACATTCGGCATTTGATTTTTTTATACTGGCTAACTTCACTTAGCATTACATTCTCCAGCTTCATCCATTTACCTGCAAATGCCATGATTTTATTCTCTTTTATTGCTGAGTAATATTCCATTGTGTATATATACCACATTTTCTTTATCATTTTATCTACTGAAGGGCATCTAGGTTGGTTCCATAGTTTACAAACTGAATTGTTGCTGCTATAAATATTGATGTGGCTGTGTCCCTGTAGTATGCTGTTTTTAAGTCCTTTGGGTATAGACCAAGGAGAGGGATAGCTGGGTCAGATGGTGGTTCCATTCCCATTTTCCAAGGAATTTCCATACTTCTTTCCATAATGGCTGCACCAATTTGCAGTCCCACCAGAATGTATGAGTGTGCCTTTCTCCCCACATCCTCGCCAACACTTATTGTTTATATTCTTAATAGCTGCCATTCTGACTGGAGTGAGATAAAACCTTAGAGTAGTTTTGTGTTGCATTTCTTTAATTGCTAGAGATGTTGAACATTTTTTTAATATATTTGTTGACTGATTGTATATCATCTTATGAGAAGTGTCTATTCAGGTCAGGTCCTTGGCTCATTTATTGATTGGGGTTTTTTGTTTGTTTGTTTGTTTGTTTGGTGTTTAGCACTTTGAGTTCTTTATATACCCTAGAGATTAGTGCTCTGATATGTGAGGGGTAAAAATTTGCTCCCATGATGTAGGCTTTCTATTCACCTCACTGATTGTTTCTTTTGCTGAGAAGAAACTTTTTAGTCCGGATCCATTCCATTTATTGATTCTTGATTTTAGTTCATGTGCTATAGGAGTCTTATTAAGGAAGTTGGGGTCTAATCTGACATGATAGACATTAGGGCCTACTTTTTCTTCTATTAGACACAGTGTTTCTGTTTTAATTCCTATGTCTTTGATCTACTTTGAGTTGAGTTTTGTGCATGGTGAGAGATAGGGGTTTAATTCCATTTTGTTGCATATGGATTTCCAGTTTTACCAGCACCATTTGTTGAAGAGGCTATCTTTTCTCCAGTGTATGTTTTTGGTGCATTTGTATAATATAAGATAATAATAATTTTGTGGGTTCGTCTCTATGTCCTTTATTCTGTACCATTGGTCTACAAGTCTATTTTGGTGCCAATACCACGTTGTGTTTGTTACTATTGCTCTGTAGTATAGTTTAAGGTCTGATATAGTGGTGCCACCTGCTTCACTCTTCTTGCTAAGGATTGCTTTAGCTATTCTGGGTCTCTTATTTTTCCAGCTGAATTTCATGACTGCTTTTTCTATTTCTATGAGGAATGCCATTGATTTTGATTGGAATTGCATTAAATCTGTACAGTGCTTTTGTTAGTATGGTCATTTTGATAATATTAATTCTACCTATCCAAGAACAATTAATTTCTTTCTTTAGGGTGCTGTAGTTTTCATTGTATAGGTCTTTCACCTCTTTCATTAAGTTGATTCCTAATTATCATATATTTTTTTAGGCTATTGTAAATGGGGTAGTTTTCCTCCTTTCACTTTCAAAGGATTTGTCACTGATATACAGAAATGCCTTTAATTTATGGGTGTTGATTTTATATCCTACTATTTGCTGAATTCATTTAGTAGTTCCAGAAGTTTTCTGGTGGAACATTTTTGGTCTTCTAAAAATAGAATCATATTGTCAGAAAATAGTCCTAATTTGAGTTCTTATTTTCCTATCTGTATCCATTTAATTTCTTTTGTCTAATTTCTCTGGCCAGTGTTTCAAGAACTATGTTAAATAGAAGTGGTGAAAGAGGGCATTATTGTCTTGTTCCAGTATTTAGAGGGAATGCCTTCAATTTCTCCATTTAGAATAATTTGGGGGCTTAGCTTATATAGCTTTTACGATGTTGAGATATGCTCCTGTTATTGCTAATTTTTCTAGTGTTTTGAACATGAAGGGGTGCTGCATATTGTCAAATGCTTTTTCTACATCTATTGAGGTGATCATATGATCCTTATCTTTAAGTCTATTGATGTGATAAAATACATATATTGATTTCCGTATGTTGAACCATCCGTGCATCCCTGGAATGAATCCCACTTGATCGTGATGTACTATCTTTTTAATATGATTTTGGATTTGACTTGCCATAATTTTATTGAGAATTTTTGCATCTATGTTCATCAGGGATATTGGTCTGAAGTTTTCATTCTCTGATGTGTCTTTGCCTGGTTTTGGAATTAGGGTGATATTGACCTCATAGAATGAGTTTGGAAGTTCCCTCTTTTTCTATTTCCTGAAATATATTGAAGACTATTGGTATTAGCTCTTTTTTAAAGGTTTTGTAGAACTTGGCTGTGTGTCCATCTGGTCCTGGGCTTTCTTGGTTGGTAGGTTTCTGATAGCATCCTCTATTTCATCGCTTGATATTGGTCTGTTTAGATTGTGTATATCATCCTGATTCAATTTGGGCAAGTCATATGACTCAATAAAATTGTCAATGCCTTTGATCTTATCTATTTTATTAGAGTACAAGTTTTCACAGTAATTTCTAATTATCATCTGTATTTCTGTAGTTTCTGTTGTGCTATTTTCTTTTTCATCGTATGTTAGTAATTTGAGTTTTTTTCTCTCTCCTTGTCTTTGTCAGGGTCTGTCAATTTTATTTATTTTTTTCAAAGAATCACCTTTTTTTTGTAAGTTTTTTCAATTGTTTCTTTTGTTTCAATTTCATTAATTTCAGCTCTGATTTTATTTATTTCTCGTTTTCTAGTGCTTTTGGTGTTAATTTGTTCTTTTTCTAGGGCATTGAGATGTAGTTAGTTCATTTATTTGTTGACTTTTTCTTCTTTTAAGGAATGAACTCTAAGCAATGAACTTTTCTTTTAGTACTGCCTTCATAGTGTCCCAGAGATTTCAATATGTTGTGTCAGTGTTTTTATTTACCTCTATGCATTTTTAAATATCCTTCTTATGTCTTCTGCAACCCATTGTTCATTCAATAGCATATTATTTAGTCTCCAGGTGTTGGAGGAGTTTTTATTTTTTTTTTATTTTATCATTGCTTTCTAATATCATTCATAATGTAGACATACTACATTTCTACATTTCTGTATTTGCTAAGAGTTGTTTTGTGGCTTAATATATGGTCTATTTTAGAGAAGGATCCATGTGCTGCTGAGAAGAAAGTGTATTCACTTGTTGAAGGATGAGATATTCTGTATATGTCAGTTAAGTCTAAGTTAATAATTGTATTATTGAGCTCTGTGGTTTCTTTGTTCAGCTTTTGTTTGGAAGATCTATCGAGTGATGAAAGAGATGTGTTAAAGTCACCCAAGATTGTTGTGTTATGGTCAATTTGACTATTGAACTTGAGAAGAATTTGTTTGATGAACATAGATGTTCCATTGTTTGGGGCATGTATATTTATAATTGTTATTCTTATTGAATAGCAGTATGAAATATCCTTCCTTATCCCTTTTGATTGACTTTAGCTTGAAGTCTACTTTATTTGATATGAGGATGGAAACACCTGCTTGCTTCTGCCATCCATGTGGGTGGTATGATTTTTCCCAACCTTTCACCTTCAGTCTGTGTATGTCTTTTCCTATCAGATAAGTATCCTGGTGGCAGCATATTATTGGATCTCTCTCTCTCTCTTTTTTTTTTTTTTAATCCAGTCTGCTAGCCTATGTTTTTTGATTGGTGAGTTTAGGCCATTAACATTCAGGTATTCCCAGCCATTTTTTGTTTATTTTTGGTATTTAACTTGACTTGACTTCTCCTTTGATTAGTTTTTCCTTTAGTGTTATACCTCCCTCCACTGATTTTTATTGTTGTTTTTTGTTTCCACTTTGTGGAATATTTTACCAAGAATGTTCTTTAGGGCAGGCTTTCTAGCTGTAAATTCTTTTAACTTTTGTTTATCATGGAAGGTTTTTTTATTTCATCACCAAATCTAAAGCTTAATTTTTTGGGATACAAGATTCTTGGTAGGTATTCATTTTCATTCAGAGTTTGATATATGTTGTTCCAGGATATCCTAGATTTCAGGGTCTGAGTTGAAAAATCTGCAGTTATTCTAGTTGGTTTCCCCCTATATGTAAACTGAATTCTTTCTCTTGTGGCTTTTAATATTCTCTCCTTATTCTGTATGCTAGGCATTTTCATTATAATGTGCTTTGGTGTGGATCTGTTGTGATTTTGTACATTTGGTGTCCTGTAAGCTTCCTGAATTTGGTTTTCCAATTCATTATTCATGTTTGAGAAGTTTCCTGATATTATTTTATTGAATATATTGTTCATTCCTTTGGTTTGGAATTCTATGCCTTCCTCTATCCCAATAACTTTTTTTTTTTTTTTTTTTTTTTGTACCTGGGATTGAACTCAGGGGCACTTAAACACTGGGCCACATCCCCAGCCCTTTTTTGCATTTTATTAGAAGTAGGGTCTCACTGAGTTGCTAAGTGCCTCTCCGTTGCTGAGGCTGGCTTTGAACTCCCAATCCTCCTGCCTCAGCCTCCCAAGTGCTGGGATTACAGGCCAATAACTCTTAAATTTACCTTTTTTATGCTATCACATATTTCTTGAATGTTCTGCTCATGGTTTCTTACCATATTCACTGTGTGATCTACATTCTTTTGAAGATTATATATTTTGTCTTCATTGTCTGAGATCCTGTCTTCCAGGTGGTCTACTCTTTGGTGATGCTTTCAATTGAACTTTTAATTTGGTTTATTATTTCTTTCATTTCTAGGATATCTGTTTGGTTTTATATTAGAACCTCTATCTCCCGATTGTAATCTTTTGCTTCCTATATTTGTTTATATATCTCTTTTTTGAAATGATATTTTGCTGCCTGTATTTGCTCTCTTATATCATCCTTTAATTCACAGAACATTTTAATTATGTACATATTAACTCCTTCCCTGTCATTTCTTCCTCTGTGCTGGCCATGGATTCTAGTAATGCGGTATCTTGATTTGTTTGGGGCACTTTCTTACCTTGTCTTTTCGTGTTGCTAGTGTGTCTTCCCTTCTGGCACTGTGGATCCAAGGGTTACAATATTTACCCTATAAGCTGATAGTGCTTCTGTGGGCTTCCACTAACTCTCCTTTGTGGGGAAGAACAATGTTAACAGATCCCAATATAAACAATATACAATCTATGAAACAATTCATTGCTATTAAGTCATTTACACTTTGGTCACAATGTATGGAAATGTTGAATTTGATTATTATCTATAATATAATCAGTAGGTTTGTAAAAGGGCTTACAGTTTCTGATGGTGGACAATTGACCAGTTGTGAGGCCTAGGATAATATTCTGAGGAGGAGGATGTAAGGATATAGAGTTAGTATATCTTAGGAAGTGTGAAAGAGAAATCTAAAGAAGAGGGTTAATAGCAGGAGAATAGACAGGAAGTAACTGGTAGACAAGTACATTGAAAGACAGTAGAGTACATGAAACAGACACACATGTATGTTAGAGGAAAAAAAAGGATGTTAAGATAGTAAAAATTCCAGGAAAAAAAAAAAGAAAAGAAAGGAAATATACAACACAGCTATAATATATTATTCAGATGTCCCAGTCCTCAAACTCCTGATTTACGCAAAGTACTTGGTTCCACTTATGTTAGGGATGTAAGGGTGGGAAAATATAGGGGGAGAAGAAAAAAAGAAAAATAATATATCAAAGAAAGAAATCAGGATTGTTGATTGTTTTGGTTGGAGATGAATCTCTCTCCTGCTTCCCTTCTCATCCAATGGATGAGGTTGTCTGTTATTAGCTGCTATTACTGCCCTCAGGATGGTGAAGGCAATCAGGGTAGGAAGGGCACCTGGAAGTGAGGTGTGGCACCCGCCAGTCCCTGAAGGTAGATTGCTCCTCAAGAGTCTCATTTGGGCCCTGCTTGTGTGACTTGAGTGCTCAGTCCTATCTCTCTATCTTGCCTAAAGATTTCCCATTTCATGGTTTTTCTGTTAGTCTCCAAACTGTTGCACCCTCTCTCTCTCTCTTACTAGTTCCCAATTAAGGGATCTCTCTCACTGGGGCTCCTGTGGACAGTGTCCTGGTCACACTGCACACCCATCCCACTGAGAGCTGTTTTGTGTTGAGCAAGAACAAGAAGTTGAAAACTCAAGCTGTAAATTGTGACAATAAAATTTTTTTAAAAACTCCTTTAGTTTGGATCTAGTATATCCCCCAAAGTCCCACATATAAAAGGCTTGTTCTCCAACCTGTGATACTATTGGGAAGGGATGGAGGGAGGGAGCTTACTTAGAGATTTTAGGTAACTGGGAGCATACCCTAGAAGTGGATTACAGGACCTCAATCTCTTTTTCTGTCCCTTTCATTTCCTAGCCCTGAGGTTAACAGTTTTACCATGTACTGCAGCCATAATGAGCTGCCTCGCTACAGACACAATAGCAACAGGGTTAACCAATCATGAACTGAAAACCCCACAATTGTAAGCTAAAACAGACTTTTTTCTTTAAGCTGTTTTTCTCAGGTTTTTGCTGCAGTAACAGAAAGCTAACCCAGGAACATAATAAAAAATATCAAAATACTATGAGAATTAATGAATGTGAAAATAAAAAGAAACTACTATTAAGAGACACAATCAAAACACTATAGCCCCCTATTTTATTGGACTGAGCTCCATAGAATTGTTTTTTTTTTTTTCATAAATATGTTCAGAACACACTTGATAGTAGACTACCTCATCTCCAAATCAAACTACAGAAGCCAATGTGCATTAAGATGCTTTACTTGTGTTCAGAATAAGTCAATAAGATGTAACACCACCAATATAAGCCTCATCAAAAACAACTTTCCAACTTTTAATTATCAACTTAAATAACAGAAATGTTTTCCAATGCTTAAATATATTGAACAAATATATAAACAACTGAATAGGATAAGAATTTTAAAATATTGAAAAAAGGGACTTTTATCCTAAAAATGTGATATGTTAAATATCTGGGGAAATTGTATTTTTATAGCTTAGTTAAAAATGCTGACAAAAATTTGAAAGAAATATTGATCCATTCTGAAGATTTAGTTAAGGTAGTTGGGTACTAAGATAATAAAGGTTTAAATTAAGATGTTTGCAAAGTTTGGCATGTATCAGTGCTAACAATGCTGAGGCTCATTTCCAAGATGATTTGGGAAGGAATTTTGGCATGCCAACTGAATTTATGCAGCGGCAAATTAAAGAATAATAAAACATTTGTCTGTGAGTCTAAGTCTGATTGCAGAATATGTGGCCATTATTTTCAATTAGTGTCACTTACTTAAAAAGTGCTTTCACAATGACTCAGCCCTTAACCACACTTTTCCTTAGCATTTCCTTCCCACATTTTTGAAGATTGTTGCCAAAATACTCACTCAATATTAAACCAGTCTGTCAATTAGTGATTGTGGGTGTCTGATCTCTAATCTGCTCAACACTTATAAGCCCTCAGAATATAAAAGTATAATTGCTATAAAGTCATAGTGTGTGGTGTCAGCCAAATCTTGTGGAAAGACCAAATGAGCAACCTCTCAAATTTGCTTGCCTATTCTACACCAAACACCATAAGCAAATCCCAGGGCTTTCAGGGTCCTCCATTCTGATGTCTGACCCAGTTTCACCCATCCTCAGCACTTTCTGTCTTTACATCTCTACTGTCCTTTTCATCCCTACAAACTGCCTGTAAAGTGATCATTTTGTTATTTTTCAAAAGTATACTAACAAGTTAACTATCTGCATTTTTACTCATTCCGAATAGTATTCACATTTCAAATGATCATTTAGGCTACTAAGAGTCCCACGGGGTGTGTTAGAGATTTTTGCCCAGATGTTCCATACCAAAGGTTGAGGGGATTAAAAATAGTCTCAATCTACTTCAGTTGCATATGCAAACTTGAGGGCTCTGATCTCATTTCAATCAGAGTCATCCAAAACAGAAGTGATCCATTATTTCACACAAGCATCCTTGGGAAAGGGAGCTTTTCCCACATTGTTTGATGGTGTAAAAAAGTGAATTGACACTGTGCGTTAGTGTTTTTTGGTGTTCTAATAAAAAGTTTGAAACCTCCTTTTCAGTAAAATATAAATGGATGATCACTGATGCTATGAAGAGAAAGCAATAACAGAATGCTTAGAGAGATAGGATGAGTATAATAACAGCAACAGACTTAGGTTGAGCTGCAAAATATACAGGAAAGAATAAGATCATTGACATCAGCCAATAAAGACTCATGTTTAAAACCATATTGGGCTTGAAGGTTATTGAAGAATAATTGCAGGTATTACCATGAAAACTAATAAATATGAACATAAAAAAATGCACATTCCTCCAAATCCATACACATCAATAGGAGAGTAAATACAGCTACTCCCAGAAATAGCTTAGAAACAGATAATTCTATATGCTTAAGTGTATTTCTATATTAATTATTAAGAATCCAAATTCTAGAAACATCTCCAAAGTCAATACCTCACAGTCAGGTGGAGACTACAGATACACAAAAAAAGAGTAGAAATGCCCACCAAAATCAGGGGGAAATCTCAAAGCTTGTCTGAGATCTAGTGAACAAAAGCAGTATAACTGACCAGGTGAGGAGAAAAAATTTGAAAGCTTCCAAGATGAGGATGTCAATTCCTGAAGAAACTACTTTTGAATAAGACCGGAGAAGGGACATTGAAAAGAAGGAGTCCATTTACTCGAGGCTTGTTGAAGGAAAGAAGAAAGAAAAAGATGAAAATCCAGGTAGTAAAAAAAAAAAAAGAACATGGATTATCTCAAAAACACAGTTTTGTCTTCCAAAATAAGTAAAATTTCAGTCTATTAACATTGCACTATATTACATCCCTAAGTAACTTTGTGAACCACAAAAATCTGTCACCATAAATGTACATAAATGTTATTAGTGGGTATAAAAATGAGAAATTTTAAAAGAAGCCAACAAACAAGAGAGCAGGGAGTAGTTTGTAAAAAGAAAATTAATGAAAACTTTTAAGTATCTACACACAATCACAGGAAAAAAGAGATATAACAAAGGACATATTACTATAGTACACAAACTTGATAAAGTATTCCTAATCAATGCTTTCAGATATAAAGGGATAAATTTTATCTGAAACTCTGAAACTCAAAAAGGTTAAAAAAAAAAAAACATGGAAAAAGCAGGAATGTGTAAATTGTCAGATAAGTCCAGGAAGAAAAATTTTAATAACAGACAAATTATCACATAGTTGAAGACTAAGTAACAGGATTACCGAGAAGTATTTGACTAAAAATATAGTAGGGACATTTAGAAGGAATAAAAATACTCAAAAGAAATGAAATATAATTTGAAAGAATCAAAACAGAATATGTAGGAAATACACAAAAGGGATAGCATGTTGATGACATAAAAACAGACACATAGACCAGTGCAATAAAATAGAAAACACAAAAATAAACCCTTGCAGCTAGAGCCATCTGATTCTCAACAAAGTTGCCAAAAACACACCTGAGAGAAAAGACAGCCTTTTTAACAAATGATGTTGGGAAAACTGAATATCCATATGTAGAAAATTGAGACTAAATTTCTATCTCTCACCGTGTATAGAAGTCAATTTACAATGGATTAAAGACCTGAAATATTGAAACTGGGGAAATATTTAAAGGTAAGGACAAAAAACCTCCTAATTAAGACCCCTGTAACTCAGAAATAATAGCAAGAATCAAGAAGTGACATTGCATCAAATTTAAAAGATTCTGAGCAGCAATAAACAGAAAAACAACAAAGTGAAGACACAGATTACAAAATGGGAAAAAATCTGTGCCAGCTATTCTTCAGACAGTTGGTTAATAGTTACAATATACAAAGAACTCGAAAAATTAACAAAGAACAAGTAATTGAATCAATAAATAGGCTAAACACATGAACATATTCTTTTCAAAAGAAATACATGTGACTAATAAATTTATGAAAAAATGCTCAACATCTTTAGCCATCAGGAATATGCAAATCAAGAGATTCCATTTCACCCAAGTCAGAATAGCTACTATAAAAAACAAAACAAAAAAAATTAAATGAAAAATAACATGCTGATGAGGAGGAGAATAATCCTCATATACTGTTGGTGGGAATGTAATTTAGTACATTCATTATGGAAATCATATAGTTTCCTCAAAAAAAATTAAAAGTAGAACTTCCTTATGATCCAGCTATACAACTCCTCATTTTATACCTAAAATAATTAATTCAGCATATTATAGCAATATGTGCATTCCCATATTTATTGCAAACACAATTCACAATAGCCAGGTTATGGAACCAGCCTAGGTTCCCATCAATAGACAAATCAATAAAGAAAATGTGGTATATATTCACAATTGTGAATTAATTACTCAGCCATAAACAATAATGAAATCATGTCATTTTCAGGAAAATAAATGGAACTGGAGATCACCTGGCCAAGAAAAATAAACAAGACTCAAAAAGACCAGAATCACATGTTTCTCCTCATATGTGGAAACTAGAAAAAAAAGAAAACATGAAAATAAAAAGGAAACGATTAGAAAAGAATTGAGGAAGGGGTAAAGGGAAGAAGGTACAGGGGAGATTACACAGAGGGTAGAAATGAACAAAATATATTATATGCATGTGAAAATATGATAAAATGAAACCCATTTTTTATAATTAATATGCACTAATAAAAAATAGGCAGAAATGAGCCAATAGGTATGTATAACTAAAGAGTGGGGGAAAAAAACAAAAAACAACTATGGTATTTCTAATTTAACAAATATGTATTATTGTTATACATCATCATTTGAAAGTACTCCTTCACTTAAAATTATTGCAGATATCCATACATATTATTGTATGTCATTTTGGTTCATTTTGACAGTGAAAAATAATACTATATGTATTACTCTCGTTTCCATGAAAACTATGGTTTTTTATTTTATCAACATGTTCAGTATATTTAAAGGTGCTGCTATGAATCTAGCTAATACTGTGAATTTGTAGATGTCTTTCTGAATTAAATTCTAAAGAAGAAAAGTACAAAACATATTTTTTTTAAGTCTCTAACCAGGTGTTTTAGAAAACCATCAACATACTTCTAAAAGAATCATGTTGGACCAAAAGTCAGTTTCAATTCCTAAGTGGTGGCGATGAATGGAAATTTAACCATACACAGAAAAAAGCACAAAGAAGAGAATAGAATTTAATCGGCTCAGAAAACATGTAAACATTTCCAGTTCTCCACATTTATGAGGAACATTTTGGGAACGACTTTCCATGTTCACTCATCCCTTTGTCCCTGGTTTCATCCAGCACTTTACCTAAAACATGGAAAGCAAATACAAAATAAAAATAAGTTAAAGAGTGAATCAATTGACAAGTCAATCAATGTATCTTTTCAAGCAGAAAGATACACATTTAGAGCCATCCTTATTGGTGCATCCTAAAAAGTATAAAATTAAGATTTAAATATAAAATGCTATTTTGAAATGGACATTTGCTTTATTTCCAGATATCCCACACTACTAACCTCATGGTCTATTGTTAAAGAACACTCTTTAATTCTTCTTTACAATTACTTTGATGCACTTGTTTGCCCACAAGTGCATGTATACACATACATACAGTCAGTCCTTCCATTTTCAAGAAATACAGGACATGTTCACATATTGTACAATTTTCCATACAGCAAATATGCTATTATTTTAACTCAGGCTGGAATTTAGATTACTCTATTCCTTCCAGAACATTTTGGGCCAGCATATTTCATTTTATATAGTTTGTTTTCATCAGTATTTTTCTCTGCTGTGACCAAAAAGAGCTGACAAGAACAATGAAAGGAGGGAAGGTTTATTTGGGGAGTCACAGTTTTAGATGTCTCAGTCCATAGACAATCAGCTCCATTCCTTGGGGTTCCATTTCTTGAGGTGAGGCAGAACATCATGGAAGAAGAGTGTAGTAGAGGGAAGTGGCTCACCCGATGATCAGGAAGCAGAGATTCCACTGGCCAGATACAAAATATGTGCCTCAGAGACACACTCCCAATGCCCACCTCATCCACCCACACCTACTGGCCTTCAGTTACCACTCTATTAATCCCCATCAGGGATTAATTAATCCCCATTAGGGGATTAATTCACTGATTAGGTGAAGGCTTTCATAGCCAAATCATTTCACTTCTGTATATTCTTTCATTGTCTCACACATGACCTTTTGGGGGATAACTAATATCTAAACCATAACAGAGTTCTTTGAACCTCTTTCTTTACTGCAGTAAAAAATCTTACAATTTGTTCATATTCATGTATGATATAAACTAAGGCAGAAAAATGTTAATGTAAATTATCTCTCAATTTCCATTTGTATGGATTAAAAGGAATATTCTGCAAAGGAAAACAAATTTGCAAAATGAAATGCCATTCTTTATCTACACAGAGTACAATAGAAAGATGAAAACTTTGAAATAAAATCACTTAAGAAGTAAAAAGAATCATGAATAAAACGTCCAGCATTAAAACTAGAGAAGAAATACATACAGATTAAATTAGAAAAAAAAAGATACAGAAATTCAGTAGAATTAGAAGAATCTGACATAATATTACAAACTATAATAAAGCATACTTATTAAATATAATTAGTGCTTTGGTTTCAGGAATATTGAATGTCTTGAATTTATGTTCAATGTCCCATAAAATACATCAACAAAATTCTCTAGCCGGGCGCAGTGGCACACCTGTAATCCCAGCACTTTGGGAGGCTGAGGCAGGAGGATCACGAGTTCAAAGCCAGCCTCAGCAATGGCGAGGCACTTAGCAACTCAGTGAGACCCTGTCTTTAAATAAAAAATACAAAAAAGGGCTGGAGATGTGACCCAGTGGTCGAGTGCCCCTGAGTTTAATCCCCGGTACCACACACACAAAAATTTCTCTAATATACACATGTATACATAAGAATTCTGAAATAAATGATTTTAATAATTGGCATAATATAATAATTTTACTTTATTAAATTATCATTGTCTTTTAATTTTAAAAAAAAAAATTATAGTGATTGGTAACAGACCAATCTGATAAAATAGATTATCTTGAAGAAGACTATAAAAATTCCACTTATAAAAGTAGCAAATTTGATAGGATGAGTCATTCACAGCTAATTATTCTTCAAAATTTACTCTTGCCCACATAAAGTTCAGTTATGTGCTTTGTATTAGCATCTGTTATATCCCAAAGATTATGTTGGGTTGCAATGGAAAAGAACAGCACATTCCAACCTCTACAGAGACTAGCACCAACACCATGTCTGGAATCTGTTTTTTAAATAACCTTCTACAAAGAAGAAACCCTGAGTGGGCATTGGTTGGTTCACACTGCACCTGTGGATCCGTTAGCTCCTAAACAGGAAGTCTCACTCCATGATTCACCACCATTTAATCTCAAGGGCCATTCCAGAGTCAGCTTCTAAATCTTCAACACCAGAAATGTTGTTATATGGCAAAATAAACAAGTAAAGTAGGTTTTCCTAGGTAAAATTAGTAGCTTGTTTGTGAGCAAATGGACATTTAAAAGATTTTCCATGGTGAAAATATATATGTTTTAAGCGTATGGATTAATGATGTTAGGGATTTTCACTAATAAAGTATAATTTTTTGAGTTCTATATGTTCTTTTTTTTTTTTTTCTAAGTTGTTATATATGACAACACAATACATTACAATTCATTACACATACACAACACATTTATACATATGTCTGATTGTATAAAAAGTATGTTCACATCATTCATGTCTTCATACACGCACTTAGGGTAATGATAGCCATCTCATTATACCATGTGAATTTTTTTTTTTTTTTTACCCTTTTGCCCCCTCCATCCCCATTGGCCTTCCTAGTGTTTCTCTAATCCTCCTATGCTCCCCGTCCCTACCTCACTGTGAATCAGCCTCCTTATATCAGAGAAAACATTAGGCATTGGATATTTGGGATTGGCTAACTTGGCTAACTTCACTTAGCATTATATTCTCCAGCTACATCCATTTACCTGCAAATGCCATTATTTTATTCTTTTTTATTGCTGAGTAATAGTCCATTGTGTACACACACACACACACACACACACACACACACACACACACATATGTGATATATCACATTATTCTTTATCCATTCATCTACTGAAGGGCATCTAGGTTTGGTTCCACAGTTTAGCTTAATATCAAGAATCAATAAATGGGATAGATTAAAACTAAAAAGCTCCTTCTCAGCAAAAGAAACAATCAATGAGGTGAATAGAGAGCCTTCTAATTGGGAACAAATTTTTATCTCACGCATTAGAGCACTAATCTCTAGAATATATAAAGAACACAAAAATCTTAACACCAAAAAAACAAATAACCCAATAAATAAATGGGCCAAGGAACTGAACAGATACTTCTCAGAAGAAGATATACAATCAATCAACAAATACTTGAAAAAATGTTCAACATCTCTGGCAATTAGAGAAATGCAAATCAAAACCACTCTAAGATTTCATCTCACACCAGTCAGAATGGCAGTTATTAAGAACACAAAACAACATAAATGTTGGTGAGGATGTGGGGGAAAAAAGGCACACTCATACATTGTTGGTGGGACTGCAAAATGGTGCAGCCAATCTGGAAAGCAGTATGGAGATTCCTTGGAAAACTGGGAATGGAACCACCTTATGACTCAGCTATCCCACTCCTCCGTCTATACCCAAAGAACTTAAAAATAACATACTACAGGGACACAGCCACATCAATGTTTATAGCAGCACAATTCACAATAGAAATATCAATCTTTTGATCAGACATGTCAATATATACCCTTAAAGGTGGCATCAGATGCTCTGTTCCATCGTTGGATCTGAGGCTTCTTGTTTGAGTTTAAATTAGTCTAGCTTGCTAGATGATTAGGCAAACATTGTGCTAGAAAAGTAGAGCATTTATGTAATAGGATTCGTTTATGCCAGGTTGATTTATATCACCTAAAAGGATGACAAGCTTGGATTTTCTTGAGCTCACAGAACAAAGTGTAAATCTGTTAAGTGCCTGCTTGCTGATAACTGTACAGGTGAAGACAGGGTGGGACTTTCTTTCATTAAGATCCAGTAGTGAGTTCCCAGGCGAGTAGCTAACCCTAACCTACCACTAATTATAGACTGCTACCTTTACCTACCAAACAAACCAATACATAAAAATAAAAGTTGAAAGTTGTACTCTACCAAATTAGACTAGCTGTCAGCAGTAACTAATGTGGAGATATGAAGCTACATCAAGCCTGCTGTTAGTTGTTGAACAATAAAGGTGTTTCTAGATAGCATAAAATCAACTTGAAATTGATATCACCAAAGCAAATGGCCACTTAGTCAATATCAAAATATGGTATCTATTTAATGCTATGATCTCACAAATTACTCTGTTAATTTATTAATCGACTCAAAGCTAAAAAGTACAATGGACAGAATTATTGTATGATTGGATGACATTTAATACTTCATTCATTCTGCTAGAAACTCTCTATCACCAGAGTTTTATTTCAACAAGGAAAGACAATTATATAAGGAATTTATTTTTCCTGAATTTTTAAGTGTATAGCAAGAAATAGGATAGGCCAACTATCATAGGAGCAGAGGATTATCCTACTTGAGAATCTGTTGAATAACTTCAAGCTGTAGGAGAAAAGTGTAGCTATACTGACCCGTGATGCTCAGTAGAATCTTATGACATGTATTTCCAACTTTCAAAGTTTAGAAAGTACAGCCACCTTGTGTAGCACACCTGTAATCCCAGCAACTCAGGAGGCTGAAGCAGAAGGATTGCAAGTTTGTGGACAGCCTCAGCAGCTTAGTGAGAACTTTTATCAGAATAAAATTTTAAAAGGACTGAAGATGAAGCTCTTTAGTATAGCACCCCTGTGTTCAATTCCCAGGTTCCCTGTACCAAGAAAATTACAAGTACAACTAGAACTAAGGGTCAATTTAGCTTATTTAACAAGTATGATTATTGTGATTGTGAAGTAAAGTTGTTCAAGATAAGAAATTTCCTGGAATGAGCTACAAATACTTCTTTTCTCATGAACGTATTTGTCAACTGTTTCTTCAAAAAGAAAATCTGATTATTGCAAGTTGGAGAATAATTCAAAAAGGCTAAAAAAGTATGTGAATATGAAATCCATTTAAGAAAACACACTGAAAGAAGCAATTAAAACCAAGTATTTGGTGGATGAACAGTAATTTTATACATGCCCCCAAATACATACCAAATACAAGCAGGAAAATTCAAGCATGTTTTATGTGTATAAATGAAATAAAAAATGCTGATTTATGGAAAACAAATGATAAAATTTCTTAGTTAAATATCAAATGTTTCAAAAAATCATTGCTAGCTACTCTTCTGACAGAGGACTAATGTCTAGAATATATAAAGAACTCAAAAAATGTTACAGCAAAAAATCAATTAACCCAATTAATAAATGGCCAAATGAATTAAACAGGTACTTCTCAAAAGAAGAAATACAAATTGCTAACAAATATATAAAAAACATGTTCAACATCATTAGAAATTAGGAAACACAAATCAAAAACACACTGAGATTTCATCTCTTACTAGTCATAATGGCAGTTATCAAGAATACAAATAATAATAAATGCTGGAGAGGAAGTGAAGAAAAAGGAAAACTTTTACACTGTTGGTGAAATTGTAAAGTAGTACAACCATGATGGAAATCAGTATGGAGGCACTGAACCACTATGACCCAGCTATATCACTTCTTGGTATTTATTATCCAAAAAATTAAAGTCGGGATTAAAGTCATCTTATTATAATAATACATACATACCCATGTTTATAGCAGCACAATTCACAATAGCCAAACTGTGGAACCAGCCTATAAGTTCATCAACAAATGGATAAAGAAAATGTGGTATATATGCACAGCAAAGTTTTATTTAGTCATAAAAAATTACTTCATTTGCAGGAAATGGATGAAACTAGAGGCCATCATGTTAAGCAAAATAATGCAAACTTAGAAAGTCAAGGGTCATATGTTTTCTCTCATACGTGGAAGATAGAGAGGTAAAAGGAAAAGAAACATGGGGGACTCTCATGAAAATCAAAGGAAGTTCAGGAGAGTAAATTAATCAAGGGTGGAATCAGGGAAGATGTGGGGAAATTCTGGGGAGTGATATTGGCCTATTATATTGTTATATTATGTGCAAGTACAATATGTACTTTGACACACACACACACACAACACAAAAAAATAATCATGTAAAACTAGAATATACCAATTTTTTTAAAATGTGGAAAAACAGAAGAAAAAAATGAAGTAAAAAATTAGTTTTTACACCTATTCCTCATACCAGTAGGATAATTTCATATTTGAAAGAAATAGCCTGTTCAAGTGCACACCTGTAATTCCAGCACTCAGGAGGCTGAGACAGGAGGACAGCAAGTTCAAAGTCAGCCTCAGCAACATAGTAAGGCCCTCAGAAACTTAGCAAGACCCTGTCTCTAAATAAAACATAAAATGCCTGGCTCCATGGTTATACACCCCTGGTTCAATCTTGGTAAAATAAATACATAAGTAGATATAAATAAATAAATAAATAGTTATTGTTAATGATGAAGCATTTTTTTTATATTATTTGATGAATATTTTTAAATAAAAATATACCATTTCAAAAATACTAGAGAAATGAAAATAACCATGATTAACTCGCGATAGCCTCCCAAATTCAGCACCATTTTTAAGTTGAAACTTTGAATTAATTTAATGTCACCAGATATGACAAGAATTCTCCGAATTTCTAAACCTTTTCTTGAACATAACAGAAAACCTCAGAAGAATTAAATATAGGCATATCAACTGAACTCCATGGCAGTTATCATATGGAATTAAGTCTTGCAATCTCGTTAAACATTTCTAATTATTTTAACAAATTCTGGGAGTGTTTAGATGATATCAAAAGACTGGAGGAAGTGAAGAAATGTTCATAAGTAGAAATGATTGATTAAAACTGGTGAAACAAAAATAGAAAGAATATTCATGTAAATGAGAAAATAAAGGTATATCAGATCCCTTACAAGGTAAAAAGTGGTACTAGAATAACCATATTTTATAGCACTGTGTAAACATTTTGTCACAAAGCATGCATGAGAAGCAATAACATATTTATAATAATGGATACCTTGCAAATTTTATGCTTGAGCATATCTAAAAATCTCATTTAATTCTAACATTGTAATATGAAGCTATTCATTCTTTCTATCATTTTACAAATAAAAAGGCCAATTTTTAAGACACCTGGCCAGCATATGTTCTGACTCGAAGTTTGTGTCACAGTATCTTTACTTAATTCAATGTTTTTAAATTGTGCTTGGCTATTGCTTTAAAATATTTTTAATAACTTGTCTTGAGATGTACTAGTAAAACTTGTAGGTTTTTCACAGAAAAATTTGTAAGCACATAGACATCAATATGTAGGCACCAACAATTGGGAAAATTTCTAATAGACCCTCCTAACAGATGAAACATGAGTGTGCTGTCATTGTAAAAATATTGAGAGTCTGTAGTAATTTCATGTTCAATGTCGTTTTCTGCACCAGATATTCATTCTGCCAAGAGAAAAGATTACTACTTTAACCCCATGTGGCCCAGAAAGAAACCATTAGACAAATTTGCATCAATGGTGAGGACCTAGCTACAAAGGACTCCATGGGTATTTGTCCTATGGGAGTCAAGAGAAGGAGACATATTGGTTTTTAATGAATTGATTATTACTTCTAGGATTTCTGTTTCATTTTAAAAGGAAATGTCTTTGAGGACTAAATTCTCAGGCATGTGAGGTCCAAATACAAATAATAGAGCCTAAAACTGATGATGCTCATGCAGAGTCTTTCTTTCATTTTCTTTGAAGACTTTGTCACAATCATCTCAAAATTAGGAAAAGTTATAAATATGAATATTTTTTAAGTTAATGAATTGAAACTCAAAAATCCTATTTGCAAGCCAAAGTTAATCATTAATTTTTACTAAGGATAAAAAAAATTCCTTATCAGAAACATTTGCCAATCCAACCACAGGTATAATACATGTGTCCATTTTTGTGTTTGTCCATAATGTAAATTCATGCTGGTGTGTATGCCTATGTGAGTATGTCCCTATAAAATACCTCCAGACCTAAAATATTTAAAGAAATATCCTAAGTTCTATGTGAACAAGACATGTGCTTTAGGAAAGTACTTAACAAATTTTTTTTTTTGTGGATGTCCCAAAATATTATAGTGAAATCACTTTTGTTGATACTATATAATTTAAATTTTCATGATTTGATTTTTAAATATACTAAAATTTTTCATGAATTAAGTTTCAGCTATTTCTAGTTTTAGCTTTGTCTTTTCTGAATAATTTAAGAGTTTTAGAGAGCATCCAAAACACAAAAAATTGTCAGTGAAATCAACACAATGTCTTCAGTGAAAAAAAGTAGAGGAGCTAATTTTTTATAACTTGGCAATACAAAACAAATTTACAAATATTTGAAAAGTGTGAAAAAGAAAAAACTGAAAGCAATTATTTAGCATAGCTTACATGAATATAAGAAAAGTAAAATATTAAAATGAAAAATATTCTTCATATTATCCCAGAAGCATAATTTCAGTAAAAATGAGAGTAATCAAAAGATAATTTTCATGTACTAGCTTTATTGCATTAGCACAGTAAGTGAAATTTTTAATTGATCTATAAAATAATGCTAATTGGGCAAAGGGCTTGAGGACTTATGACAAGGATAGTAACAACTATAATAGCTAAAACAATCTGACAAGCACTGTTCCAACTCATTTAATTGCTATAATGACTCTGTGAGGGAGTTACTATTACTGTCCTCATTTTATATATGAGGAAACTGAGAAAAACATAAATAAAAAATGAAAGTAATAGTGCCTAATTATTTTTATTGTCATGTTACTAAATATCTCTAATATTATATGTTAGATAAATCTTATAATCTACTAATTCATGCCAAGTGTACACTGTCAGTCATGCAATACAATAAGGGATGATTGTTGAGCTACTAGGAATAGTTGTACAAGGTAATTAGAATGGTAGATTTGTTTGTAGTTGGATTATGCACATACGTTGTTCATAACTGCTTTTATAACTCCCACCAAGAAAACACACATGAAAGAAACTATTATTACTTATTATTTAGATATCTTTATAATTGGTAGCTGTAGGTCAAATTATCAATTAAAACAGTCAAGAATATTTATTACTCTATGTATTTTTACTATACTAATTAGGGGAAATCCTCATACTATGCCCTGGGATATAACAGCAACAGCAAAAAGATCTTAAATCCTCTGCTTTCGTGGAACATACAGAATTACCAGCACTGTATGATTACAATGTTTAGTAAAACAAAAAAGTTGATTTCATAGGAGTTGAGAGTAGAATCATGGCTACCAGAAACCTGGAAAAGTAAGGAAGAGGGGAGATGGGAGGATGTTGGTTAAAGGATACCATGTTAATGTTTAATTAAAATAAGTTTTGGTGTTCTAGGCATAGCAGGATGAATATAGTTAAAAACAATGCAATGTACATCTCAAAATAAATATAAATTCACCTACCATAAGAAAATTGATACAAGTTGAAGGTAATGGATATGAAAATTACCCAGAGTTGGCCACTACTAATGTGTACATGAATCTAAACATCACATTGTAACTCATAAATAGGCACACGTATTATATGTCAATCTAAATTATGTTTAATTTACAAAGTGAAGAAAAGTTAATAATATAGTCAAGGTTTCCCAGAGAAAAAAGACCAATACAACAGATAGATAGATTAAATATATTAAAAGGAATTGATTCATGCAATTATGGAAGTTAGAAAGTCCAAAATCTGCAGGGTGGGCTGGCAGGTTGGAAACAGGGAAGATTCAATCTTGCAGTTTCAGTCCAAAAACTGTCAAGCTGGAGCCCCAAGAGGATCTGATCCAGTCAAAAGGTATCAGATCAGAGAACAAGAAAGAACCTATTCTCTAATTCAAGTCTAAAGAAAGCCATCTGCTAGAGATCTTCTCTGAGATGGTGGTAGAGGGAGTATTCAGCAATTCCTATTCAGCCTTTAGATGATGGGATGAGGCTAGCCCATACAATGAAGGCCAATAAACTTTACTTAAAATCCACCAATACAAATGTTAATCTCAACCTAAAACATCCTCATAGAAATATGCAGAGTAATTTTAAACCTAATACTACAGGACATCCCAAGACTCAACCAAGTTGATGCCAAATTAGCCCTCACACTCTAAAATAACAGGATAATAAAATATTAGCTTTGGAATCTGAATATCCAGGAAGTTTTCCCTTAAGAGGTGATTTTAAGGTAACATGTGGACTACAAAAAGTGACACCTTTGAGCTGGGAATATAGCTCAGTTGTTAGAGTGCTTGTCTCACATGCACAAGGCCATGGGTTCAATCCCAGCACCACCACCAAAAAAAAAAAAAAAAAAAAAAAAAAAAAAGAAGAAAAAAGAAGAAGAAGCAGCAACACCTATCAGTCTATGGGGAAAGAATTTGTCTATGAAGGGAAGGAAATGATAAGGCTTAGAACAGAACAAAAGTCTGTATTATTACAGTTCTGGCAACAAGGAAAACAAGTAATAGCACCAGAAAAAAAATCAGAGAAAGGTCATGCAGAGTATGGTGTGCAGTTTGGACCTAATTTTGAGTGGGACAAAAAGTTTCTGCATGGTTCCTGAGGTAGACAGCTGATAAATCCAGGAAATCAGCACTGGCCCCAGCAAGATTCTTCCTCACAGTTCAATAAGTATTCATATTGTTTGAAATAATATTCCACTATACATGATCAGTAACTAGCAGACCTCAGATGTTTATTGAGAATGTAACATATACCAATGGCTTTTTAATCACTGGAGAACCCAAGAATGAGACACCATCCCTACTTTCAGTACATTTCATCCCAAGCATAAAGAATAATGCAAAAACCATAATTTTACTTTAAAGGTATTTTCTATAAATAAATTCTCCCATATGCATAGCTTATGAGTGATGCATGGGATTACTTATTCTAGAGAACTTTTGTTGAATTTACACATGCTGACAAAATGAAGATAGAATTACTAACAGTTAAACACATTTTTTTTATATTTATTGATGAGAATTTAAGTGCATTGTGTAAGGCAATGAATTTCACCTTAATGCTATGAATATCCAAATAGGACAATATGATGTTTTCTCTACCAATGCAACTTAATTCTATCACACACATAATGAACTAAGCTAAACCACCAACATAACCTGAAACTTTAAGCAACAAATTCTGGATTTAAATCAAACAGGAGTTTGCTCTCAGATTTTTAAAAATCTGTTTAATGAATGTAATATTAACAAGAAGATACTCAAGTAGTTTAAAACGCTATTTCATAGATATTATCTCTATAAAAATAATCTATTCAAATAATTACAGATAAATATATAGATAGAGCCAAATATATGAATAGTTTGTACTAACCTCAGGACAATGTAAAAGCTTCTTTTTTGTTTATGTCTGCTAGATCAGCACTTCCCTATCTCTGTGTATTACACATCCAAATTCCAAATCATTACAGGACCAGGGCTTTGGCTGCACATTCATAACATCTCTTGAATATTCATACAAATTGCCTCTGAAAATACCCTCATTAAAAAGACCTGAGTAATAGTCCTTGTAAAGCACTTTAAAAATATGAACCTTTTCTAAATGCTAAGTAGCATTTTTATTAGTGTTAAACATTAAACAATAGCAGAGGGAGTAATAAATTTAGATTTATGACATGGCCAAAGAAGAAAAATATTTTCATAAGGAGCGTCAAAGGACAGTAAAAGGAGATTCAAGGAATAAAGCTCTATGATGCCACAGCACAGAAAAATTCTATCAAAGAATATGCTGAACTGTTTTGAGAATCTAATCTGGTATAAAACTTGAATGCCAAAAACAATGATTAAAGTAATGGAGGTCAGAAGGAGGAACATTTAAGGTATTTGAAAATGCAACCCCAGTAAAGGGCAACCTCAATCAGATCATTACTCACCCAGTTTTGATAATGAATATTCAAGAATTTCTTTCAGGAGACAATAAAACTTACAATAATCTGACTCACTTCACCATCCTACAGTACAAAACAGCTTCCTCATAATCTAGTAAAAGTAGCTGAAGGCTCCCAGGCTGCCATGTCCATTCCACCAGCAAAAATACCCTTTCTCTCTAGATTGGCTTTCTTTTTTTAATCACAAGCAGTTGAAGCTTTTGGGTGACTTTATCCCTGGACAAGACCCACTGATGATGGCCTACTTCCTTATAAATTCTATACTGAGAAAATCCTCCATTTATGAAATTGAACACTGGACTTAGGAGTCTGACTGTCACTAAACCTGAAGAAAATTCAGGTCCCAGTAACATGTATGATCATTGTCTGTGCTCACAAATTTATTGTCTTTTAAAAATCAAGTACATGGCCATATCATTAGAGGTCAAGTCCACCCTGAGAAAATTCATTTTGATCATGTTAAGGTATGCTCCATCTCATCAACTCAAAACCAATATTATACTTTGGCAATTCAGGTTTTTGCAAAAAGAAGCACAATGTGATAATCACATTCCAAACCTCTTTTTAAAAATTTAATTTTATCACTTGTTGATGCTTTTCTCACAGAGCCCATGTCAGAACAAACCTAGTTAACACAGAAGGGATAGCAGATTTCAAGGAGAAAGATTTGAAGTTTTGTTCCTTTCCCTTGTGGAAATTTTCAAGGGTCTAAAAGTATATTTACCCATTATTGTCTCAGAAGCTTTCAGTACCACTCTATCAATACATTTTTCACATACATAAAAGTGGTTTTAAAGTTTGGCCTTATTGGTAGCCACTCTATACAAAAATTATTTTTATATAAATCTGTATTCTGTTTTACACACATAAGAAACAATTGTCTAGCATATCATTGGTTTTATAAGTTAAATATTGAAAGAGTATATAATTTCTCAATGAAATTTTAGTAGCATCTCTTGGGGTTCTACATATAATTATCAAGAGTGGGTGTTAAAAGTAATTCTGATCAACAATTAGGATTAGATAAAATGTATCACCTAACAGATGTAATTATATCAATAAACACCTACATGAAGAAGAACAAAGATCTCAAATAAGCAACTTAACTTTATATTATGAGGAATGATCAAAGGAAGAAGGAACCAAGCCCAATGTTGGAAGGAAATAGTAGAATTTAGAGCAAAGTAAATGAAAGAATAGAAAAGCATTTTTAAATAAATAAAACTGAGAGTTTTTTTTTAAAAGATTTTAAAATGTGACCAACCATTATTACCTAGACCACTAAAGAAATAGAAGACAAGATGTTATAGTGATTGAAACAAAAATTTAAAACAAAAAATCATGAGCAATGATTATGAACAATTAATACCACATTAATAGAGTAAATGGTAAAAATTACATGATCATCTCAATATATGTAAAATAAGTTTTGACATAATTCAAAATTGTTTCAAGATAAAATCTTTGAGTAAATTAGATATAAAAGTTACCTCAACACTATAAAGACTCTATTGAAAATGACACAACTAACTTCATGTTCAATATCAAAAAAAGAAAGATAAGGATGCACATTCTCAAAACTTCTAATCAAGACAGTACTGGAGGTCTTACCCAAAGCAATTAGACAAAAAAAGCAAATTAGACAATAGCAAATCAGATTGGGAAAGCAGAAGTCAATTCAATTTTTGTTTTCAAATGACATGATCTTATATGTAGATATCATATATAGAAAACCCAAGATCTTATATGTATAAAACTCAGGGAGAAAGGGGGGGAGGGGGGGAGGGAGGGAGGGGGGAGAGAGAGAGAGAGAGAGAGAGAGAGAGAGAGAGAGAGAGAGAGAGAGAGAGAGAGAGAAGAATACAGCTAAATTGCAGTTTCCAAAATAAACACACAAAAATCAACTGGACTTCTATACACTTAACAATGACTGTCTAAAAACAAATTCAGTATCCAATTCCATTTACAAGAGCATGAAAAAATAAACACTTAGTAGCAAACTTAAAAAAAAATAAGAAAAAAGGTTTGTACACTTAACACAATAAAACACTGATGAAAAAAAATTAAATCAGACAGAAATAAATGGAAAGACATCTTGTGATCAAGAATTGGAAGAACTAGTATATTAAAATGTCCATAATACTTAAAGCAACCCACAGTTTATGTATACAATCTCTATCAAAATTGAATGGCATATTTTACATAAACAGAAGATCCTAAAATTTCTATGGCATGGCAAAACTCTCCAAACAACAAAAACAGCATTAACAACAAAAAAGAACAAAGAAGGACAAAATTCAATATTTCATATATCCTAATTTCAAAACATATTACAGTTATATTAACCCAAATAGAATGGTGCTGACATAAAGATATCTATATGTATGCTCAAAAAAAAAACAAAAAACAAAAAAAAAAAAAAAACACCTGATCTTCACATGGATGCCAAAAATACACAAAGAGAATACAATATTCTTTTCCATAAATGATGTTTGGAAGTTTAGATATCCACATACAAAAGAATAAAATTAGACCTTTATCTTACATCATATTAAAATAAATCTGTTTCAAATTAATTAAAAAACATAAATGAATGACCTGAATGAAAGAAAACCTATAGGAAACATTTATTACATTGGTCTAAACAATTATTTCTCAGATAAGACACCAAAAGCATGGGCAACAAAAATGAAAAGAGACAAATGGGATTATATCAAACTAAAAAATGTTAGCATCATAAAGGAAATTATAAACAAAATGAAAAGGCAATGTTAGGGACTGGAAGAAAATGTTTGCAAACTATGTCTGATGAAGGCTGAATATCCCAAATTTATAAGGGGACACCCACAAGTCAGTAATAAAAAAGGAAAAAAGAACCAATAATATCTTTCAAAAGTGTTCAAATAAAAAGGCATATGAAAAAGATTTTAACATCACTAATCATCAGGGAAATGCAAATCAAAATAGAATGAGACACCCTTCATATACATAAGGATGCCTACTTTCCAAACCTAAAGATAAAAAGTGTTTATAAGAATGTAGAGAAAAGGGAATACTTGTGCACTATCGTGGAAATGTAAATT